>OY728140.1:1897057168-1902145235 GCA_963277665.1 Viscum album | reverse complement strand
GAAATTCCTGGTTTGATCTGAGACTTTTGACTTTTGTGTTTACCTCATGATTGAGATGGGTCGCTTGATAACTTAGGTATGTGTATGGGCATATACCTGGGTAGTGGTTATCCATTGATTTCCTGATCCTTGTGTTTCCTCATGATTAAGATGGGTTACTTGATAACTTAGGTATATGTATAGGCACATACCTAAGTAGAGGTTATCTGTTGAGATCTTCTATGTGGTTATCCTTGTTGGTTTTAGTGAGACCTTGAGGGTCTCAGGGTCCCTACTGAGTATCGTTATACTCACCCCTGCACGGGCTATGCCCCACCCTCGTTGTGTTGGTTGCAGACGACGGCAGTGCTGACGGAGGCCGAGTGTTTGAGGACTGGACGGTACCCGGAGGTGGACTACAAGACGGAGTCAGTATCTGGAGGTGGACTTCATAGCGAGATGACACTCGGAGGAGGTTGACAGGTGAGAGCGTTGTGGAGGCTATCTGTACCTACCCTTCAGGTAGGATCCCTGGTGGATGATCCAGGAGCTGTGCCATCTGTACCTACCCTTCAGGTAGATCCGAGGAGCACGACCCAGGAGCCGCTTCCGTCCCTCCAACTGTTGTCTTTTTCTGTGTACTTTGTTCAGTTGTAGTTGTACTTTTCTTTTGGGTTTGTATTATGGCCCATTTTTCCTTTCAGCACTTCTCTTTGTACTTAGTGTTTACATCCGCTTGTACTCTGTGGTGTTTGTTTACTTTTATAAAGGCAATGCCTTCCCAGTTATCGGGATTTACACCTTTGGTGCTAGTCGCCAGCCCCTGGCCTATGGAAGACGGGCTTGGGGTAGTCACGGCACGGGCCCCGAGTACGGGTCGTGACATTAAGGGAATGGAAAAGGTCACCACAAAACTAGGATATAGGGTATGAAATAATTTGTGGAAATAATTAAAATGGGTGAGAAATTTAAATATCATGTTATTATCGTGATTGATAGAGAATATGGTCATTATAAAGTTAACCATCAAAAAACTATAAATCTTATGATCAGTTAAAAGGGCATTGATTTTTCTGAAGTAAAAGTAAACGGTTAATGTTTATATTCTAAAATATTTTTCCAGAAGTTGAGGAATTATTTTAATATTCATATAAACAAAATTTATTAGTTTCTATTTCTTAGGCACAATATCATCCTTTTTTTATGACTCTATCTATTTTAACTTCTTACTTTACACCTAGAAATGAATTTTCAAAATGAATTTTTCATGATTGAAGCTCTTTTAAAAACCATAAGATCCACAAGTCATTTTTTAGACAATAAATGTTTACCAAAATCAAAATGGTTATCACAGGTTATCCAATATGATAAATCATACTTTAACCTTAAACAATAATAACCTTAATCCATTATATAAGTACTTTTCCTTAAGACTCATCCAAAATATGCCTATCCAAATTCAAAGACCAAAAAAATTTGGAAGGAAGGTCACTAAATTTCCAAAATCAACTTAAAATAAGATTTCCAAATGTAATATAACTATTATTATCACATACCAAATATAGGAATACTATAATGTCTTTTAATCCTTTACAAAACATGTATGATTAAAATTCTTTAAAGAATAAGTACCGCATTATAATATATATATATATATATATCTTATGAATCTAATAAATAGATAATTATTTATAAAATACTCAAATAACATATTTCTTGAATCCAAACATAGGAATTTTAAAAATTCTTCTCCATCTTATATAGTAGCATAATCTTGACCATGATCCCTTTTCTTCTTATAAACAATATTCCCTTGACGTTTGGGACATTAATTTGTGTAGTACCCCATATCATTATAGTTGAAGCATTAAATATTGGAAAAAAAAGTCATTCTCCTACAATTATGATCATTTTGGCCTTTTTCTCCACACTTGAAGAAAACTCATTTTCCTTTTAAATATATACCAATGTGTTTTATTCATCAATTATTACATGTGGAAAAATACTTATCTATGTTCTTCCCTTTATCTATATTTTTTATATCATTCATCTCCTTATCTTGTTTCCCTTTGAAGACATAATACTTGGATAATTCTTTCTCTATATTTTTAGAACGTCATATTCCTTCCTCATATGATGAAAATATTTGGTATATTATTTCCCTTCTAAATACATTCTTAAACCCATCAAGGAAATGATCATTCTTAATCTTTAGATTATGTGTATTGATGCAATTCCCATTATTTATATTAGGCATAATTTCTAAATAATGTAATACACTATATTAGACCATAACATTATGCAACATAATTTATAAACCCAAAACTGGTAAAATACTTAACAAAACTTGGAAAATTTATGCGTAGATAATCTCATAATCATTAACATAGTTTCTTCAAAGACAAATTTGATATAAAATCCTTCATAATGGTTTGTACAGAAAATGTTAATTATATTAAACAAATCCCCTAGGAGTGTCAAACCAGGTGCATAGTAAGGCATGTTTTCATGTACCAGGTTATGCCGAGTCAAGCCCCACACACGTTGTAAGAGTTTTTACCCCTAGGTACATATGTTATAGAACCAAATTCACTTGTAGTATCCAGATAGGGATGTATTTATAGGAAGACCCACATAATATCTACCTTACCAAAATTCTAGGATGTTCTTCTAGGATAATCCTCAAATACTATTTTAGGTTATGTTATATAATCTATGTTTTCTAAATCTAGTTTCCAAGTCTCTACTAAACATCATATGATACCAACTATAAAGACCATGACCCTAGTATCCCCGATTTGGTGCCATACATAATTACATTGATACTAAGAAACAAGTGATCATGTCCCAAAGGACCGAATAGTTTAGTATATTTAGAAAACTAGATACATATATAAATTTTACATTAGAACTTGAAATTAATTAAAACAGAAAAATTCCATTGTAAACATCTATAAACTCTATTATTATCACAACATGTCATTCATAATATACCTATTTACATCCTAGGAAAAAATAAAAAATGATAAAGGGGTGAGCTCAAATGCTCAGTATGGGTAAACGATAAAACAGAATATTTAATAAATAATAAAAAAATTATTTCAAGGTGATTAACTAAAACATAGTCCATTTAATCAATAACAAAAGTATAAAAGGTAGGAATAAAAACTGATTGAATAATGCCCTGTAAATAATCATATAAGAATAAAACAAAACCATAGATATTATATTAGTCAAATAATCTCAAGGATTATTAATTACTAATATCATAATGAGGTAATACATAATGGATGAAAATATAAACATACTATTAAGGATCCATCCAACAATTATATATAAATGGGTAGTGTCTCAACAAAAACCCAATCTAGTTTGTCTCATGAGACCTACCAATGCATCAAAAAGCTATAGCGGGCCCTGCCCATCACATAATAAGTCAAATGAATTCCTCATATGTGAAATAATCAATTTTAGAAAATATATATTTAAATAAAACTTTACCATACCATTTTAAAATATTTTAATCATAATTATAGATTAAAAACTCAAATAAAATCATTGAAAAATTCTTGAGATAAATGCCTTTTTTACTTTGGAAGGAATAGTTATTTTGGAAAATCATTAGTATTTGTCATAAAATAAGTTTGTAAACATGAATATATCTTGAATGAAAGTGGATAAAAAAATATATTTGAGGCATAAATGATGTCCAAAATGTAAAAAAGAGTTTTTTGTGAAACTATAGAAAGGAGCCACTTTGGTGCGATTTAAGGGAAAAGATAATAGATTCTTTTAAAAGGAAAAAAGTCATAATGGTTTGTATAAATCCAAGAATTAACAAAGTTAATTTTTCATGACAAAAATATTTATTTCATAATAATATGGGTGTCTTAAAACAAATTAAGGATGGTACTTGAAAATGGTTATGAAATTGGGAATTTTCCTTTAGTCGGGCTTTCTTATCGGAAGGAATTGAAAAGGGAACATTATAAAACATGTAATTACTCATCAAAGAACGAAGGATTATACAAGATACATATATTTTTAAAATTAATATATAATCTATGAGTACATCAGAATAATTAAGAATTATATTTTGGTAAAGTGATAGAAATCATAACCCAAATGAAAATTTTAAGTTCAGGGAGAATCCCTTACCACTTTGTAATCAATCAAATCATATGCCTCATAAAATTAATATTATTCAAATGCAACATTTAATATAATGAAGAGAAAAAGATTAATGATATGATATATAAAAGTTATGTAAACATATACCATACACAATAAATAGTGTTGAATAAGGCATATCTCACAAAAATGAAAGTGAGATGAGAAAACACTTACTTTATGTTCAAAAGTGTTATGTACTAGTACATAAAATCTTTGATAATAAAGTTCAATTAATTAATAATTTAATTTAAAAGATATTAAAAAAAAAATTATTTTCCATAATTATTTTACGTTCATTTATGACCATTTTTATGAGTTATAATATACAATTTTATCCTTTAGTAGCATTCATATCCTTGGATTTCAAGATCGGTTTACTTGTATGCATGTATGGAAAATCATATTAAATGAGATTAGTTGCCCAAAATTAAAATTATACGATATTATTGACTTTTATAATGTTTTATGTTTATATATTTTATTCTTTTATATGGTATGAAAATTAATAATTAGATAAAACATTAGTGATAATTGTTTAGATTATTTTAGTGTTTTTCAATCATCATGAATTAGTTTTGTTTTGTTATTTAATATTATGTATGTATATTGGTTATATAACATTAAATAAGATTTAATACATATATTATAATCTTTTTTAACCCTAAAAATGGTTTTATAACCATCATTGAAGGTGGAATTAAAAAATGAAAACTCATTCTCCATGAAGGCGGTAAATCAGCACCTCGTGGACAATCTTTTCATCTTAAAAATAAAAGCCAAATCAGAAGAGAATTGATGGTGGATTTTCAATTGATATAATAAAATTTTATTATATATAAGATAATTTAGTTATAATTAAAGTTTTTATAGTGTAGGTTAGGGAAGGATAATAAAATAAAATAAAAATAAAAGAAAATAAAAGGGAAGGATTATGGGTTTTACCTCTTGAATTCATCTCCTTGAGAACCTTCTTACAGGAATAGGGTTTGGTATTTTGGTGAGAAAAAATAATCTTATATGTGTTAAAGGTAATTGGGAAGAGGAGTAGTCTAGAATTGTAACATATTCAAGGCATAGTAGGCATGAGGAGAATATGTAGTGAGGGGTGAAATTTATAGTGGAGGAGAGAGGTATTTTCTCATTATTTTATTTATTAGTTTATTATTTTGACTCAAGACTATGAATAATTTGTGAAAAAACACTAAACATATTAAAATAATTTAGTATGGTTTGATATTATGGGCTTAAATTAGTCATACATCAACTATGACTCAATAAATCGTGTATTTGTTAAATACCGTAAATTATCGTATTTCACTATTCACCAAAAATCCAACTATTTTAGAAAATACAAAAAAAAATAAATCGAACTGTTTTCCAATGTGTATAATTAATAAATGAACTCCATTTACTGAAAATAATTTTCTAAATATGATATATTTATTTTTTAATCAAAATCATCATTTTTTTGAAAAATATCAATTTTTAAAATTATAACTAATTTTATAACACTTTGAAAATTTTATTAAGGTCTCATAAAATTACGTTATAATCATAATAAAATAAAATATTAATTTATGAATCTATTTTATGAAAATAAATTTTCTTTCTAATCGTTATATTAATTATACAATTGTAAATAACATTCAGTTTCACAAAAATACCAACACTTAATTTATCATTTTTAAAACATATATTTACTTATTCCATAGGATAAATATACCATATTTTCATTTATAATATGCCTAAATTTTATTTATAATTTAATAACTTGTTTTATTTTTCTAATGTCCAGATTAATATTCCTAATGATCAAATTATTATTCCAACCGTCACAATACTATTCATCGAAAAAGAAACTTATTATAAAAATACTAAAAGTTTAACCAAAGTAAAATTTAATATTATTATAAAAAAAAATTGTATTTATTTTCTCAAATATAATTTATAAAAGTGTTAAAATTTATATTTAAAACAATTTATCCAATAAAAGGGGGTAAAACTGTGTTTAGGATAATATAGCCTTTTATGTGTAAAATTGGATTTATTCTTTTTTTATGCCTCTAACGATATTTTGGATTAATGTAAAAATATTTTATTTAATATATAATATATAAATTTAATTAATATATTTCACTAATAGTGTTTAATAAAATTTAATTGTGGGCTTCAAATAGTTTTTATAAAAATACACCCTTTATGTTCAATTGGCTTTCATTTGTAATTAATCAGTAACCAATGACTTAATTTTATAAACATGTGTAATATATATTTCCATATTTTACTTAATCTCATCATTCCCTACATTTCAAACATCTGGTAGATAGCTATAATAATTAAATAATAATATATAATCATTTTTAATCTCATAAGTTAATGAAGAAGTTAAATTTAAAAATAGGAATGCCGTAAAATCTTGGGGTGTTACATTTCATATACAAATTTTAGGGAGGGAAAGGGAGAGATCCATTAGGGATTTAACTACCATATCTGATTTAATTTTAGAGTATAGGCTTAAAGAAAAAGAAAAATAGAAACAATACATCATCTAGTTTTTATAAGAAGAATACAATAAGATAATTCCAGTCAACATTTATCTTTATCATGAATAAGAATAATTTTCTAATGTGATTTAGAGAAGAAAAAATAATCAATGCTCGTATCAGGGTGTTGATCTCTTCATGTTTTAAAGAACAAGATAAAAATGGATAATAAAAAAGAATTAATTTGGAATATTAATATGCATTGTTTCTTAGAAACATATACTAGAAAGAGATATACCCTCTATAAATTTTTTAAGAAGACCTTTGTGTCTATAAACTATATATCCTTTGATAGAAAGGTATGGAGTATGATATTCTACTCTATAACAATATTAGGATCATGATAGTACTGAATATGAACAAAATACAAGAGGGTTGAATTGTATACTTTAAAAGAAATTTTTTATAAACAAAATTCACAACACCTCCAATAATAAATCTCCTTCTTAGAGAGAATATAAAGTTCTCAAGTCTAAAAATTAAGAAACCTTTTTTACAAAGAGATTCTACAACAAGGCGTATAGAATATCTTACAGTAAGAGATATAAGGTAGAAATATTATACAAAAAGAAAACATCATAACTTTTATAAAGCAGCGGAAATTTACAATCTTCTTTTAACCCAAAGAGGAGGGAATTCAACAACCTTGGATAAAGGTCCCTTGTTTCATACTTACAAGAAAGTATCTCTTACCCAAACCTAGGTAAGCCCTAAATCCTAAGATCGACATCTATCTTTCTATCCCTGCAAGCCCTCGGTTTGTAAGTAAATTGGCACCTCTGACTTTATAACCCGAAGTCTCTGATTTTAAGGAAATCTCACCTTTGCACGATGCAATTCTACACGAAGCAAAGTTTGAACAAGTCATTCAAACTTTATGCATGAAGCTTGATATTTTATAAGATCCTCTCACTCTAGATAAATTCAGTTTTAGAGAGATGAACTTTAAAATGAAAGCGTGTGAACTCGTGAACTTGTCGTATGTTCTTTTCATCTGAGGTGCTATTTATAGCTTTCAAAATCTACCAGTCGGTTCCACTCCAACGGTCATATTTCCTTAAATCTTGAAGGGGCCTGGACACATGGAAAACATACAATGGTTAGTTTATAACAAAAACAACTACATCGTTTTATATAACCAACCATGAATATAAATATCTTACACCTTAAGTATAAGGAACTTGGAATCCGATAAAATTGAAATTATATGAAATTAATTAAAAGATTCGGAATTCTAAGGAAATAAATCTTTGAATAATAAATTCTAGAATTATGAATTTTGAAATTGATTTTCATAAAATTGGTATGAGTAAAGTATAAGGAAATATTTTATGAAAACTCGGTTTTACAAATTTCAGTATCAATGTCATGATTTACTGCATAACAGAATAAAACCAGTATAAGGATTTCGGTATTGTAATTTATGGTATCGGTGTGACAAATATATCTTAAGTAACTTCAGTACCGATAAGAAAGAAGTCAGAGTTTAAAAACATTAAGAAACCAAATTAATTGAAAATCTAATTATACGGAAAATGTGATACCGGATTTCATTCAAGATGGAAATCAGAATTGTAATGTAAACAGAGAACAGGAAACAATGTCTTAAGGAATTCCAGTATGGTGTAAACATGAAACAAATTTT
This sequence comes from Viscum album, assembly GCA_963277665.1. Lineage (NCBI taxonomy): Eukaryota > Viridiplantae > Streptophyta > Magnoliopsida > Santalales > Viscaceae > Viscum > Viscum album. Next base: position 1,902,136,895 of record OY728140.1, on the reverse strand, counting down.
GAAAACTTAAGAACATTTCCAGTATGGTCAAAAAGATTTCTAAAAACCTTAATAAAAATATATTTAACTCAAATGTCTAAGGAAATTTTGGTTATAAGGTTATTTATGTAAGTGTAAGGAAATATATGAAAGTGTAAGAAAAATATATTTACAAAGAAGGTGTTAGTGATTTTAAAAACAAAATATTAAGGAATGGATAGGTCTTTTAGACCTAAAAATCTCCCCCTTTTTGTAAAACACAAACAACTTCTAAAAATTTTACAAAGGAAAAATAAATGCTTAGAGTTAGAAACACTTAGCTTCCCCTTAAGTGTACGACTTAAGGTAAATTATTCTTCCCTTATGCAGAAGTTCTTAGAGTACAGAAATCTCCCCCTAAGATATAGATTCTTATATTTAGAGAGACTCCCCCTTAGATGTAGAAATCCTTTTTATAGATGAAGGTTAGGAAAAAAAATTTCCTTAGATTTTACCCTAAGGAAATTTTTCATTTAAAATTTTTATTCATTTAACTTCTCCCTTTGACAGAATTCTCCCCCTTTGTGATTTTCAAAAAGGAATGGAGAGCGGCCTGTAAGGTTAGAAATAAATATATACAAGACAAAATATATAAAATATTTTAAAGGAAATTTTCATTAAGTTTCACAAGAAATAAAATACAACAAAAATTCAACATGGAAAAAGAAATGTATCAACCCTCCTTTTTCTTCTATGAAAGAAGAGTTTTCACCAAGGACTTAATCTTTTTCACCTCCTTGTGATCATCTTGAAGCTTCTTTATCAAGGCATCTTTCTCAGCTACCTTCTTCTCCAAATCCTAGATCTGGAATTCTTGAGACTGATTCTTATCTTCAAGAACTTTGATCAATTCTTCTTGTGAATCCAATTTCTTCACAAGACCAGCTGATATCCCTTTCTAGTAATTAACAACTTCAGGTAGGGTATTAATTTGATCCAGAAGATTTTTTCCTTCATTTTTTCTCATAGCTAACTCACTTGATAATTTCTCTCAGAGAGAAGTCTGGACTTTGGATAGCTCATTTTCTACATCATCGAATGCTCCCTTTTTCGATTCCATGAAGTTTGAGAATTTTAGAGATTTATCTGATAAGGTTCGAGTCCAGCTCATCACTTTATGACATTAAACTTTTTGATCATTGTAATCAATGAGAAGATTATTATGATCGGATTCACCTTTCACCACCATGTCCATCAGCATAGATGTTGAATCTGTCTTTTGGTTTAAGGTTTCCTGCATCATTTGGCTCCAGGAATCTGGGTTTGTGAGTACTAGAATGGTACTTACTAATTTCTTTAAAGAATTTTTTACAATGTTATCACCCATAGATGACGAGGACTCAGACTCAAATTCTTCTTTATTGACCTTCGGAAAAGAGGTTTCCAGATTCTCAAGGTTTTGGGGATAGTTGACATCAGAAGGAGAAACCATAACGGCCTTCCCTTTATCAACTTTTAGCATCACATAGGGTTTGGAACCCTGAGGGACTTCCTCATTTTCTATAGCCTCATTATCTCTAGATACTCCTTTAATTTCTTCTTCTTATTTCTCTTCTTCACTTACGGTATCACTCTTTTTGGATTGATGGATTTTATCATCATCTCCAGTTACATCAACCTCTTCTTCTACCTCTTCTACTTCTTCAACTTTAATCTCAAATTCTTATTATTCTTCCTCCTTGGTAGAAACTCTCGGGGTTGAAACATATTCATCAACTTGTATAATCACATCATCTTCTTCTTCTTGAATGATCGCATCCTCTTCTTGTACATCTACTTGCGATTCTAGAACTGGTTCTGGTATAACTAGAGGTTTCTTCGCCTTCTTAGGTTCTAGAGTGACATCTGGTACTGGTATCTTCTCAGAGGACTTTTCTACTTCCTTCATCAAGGGTTGTAAAATCTCTATCTCAAATCTTTTCCTTTTTTACTTATTTTCCTTAGCTTGTTTCTCTAACACATCCATGGTTTAAATCTTTAAAGCCTTTTCCTATGCGGGATTTATCCCAAAGATTGGATCCCCTTTATTCCTAGATTCAGCTGAATTCCTCCATCCAGCAATGATATCATCAGAGTAAGCCTTTAGTTTCCTTATAACTAGTGGTGTTAAGGCCGGAGCTACTGAGGTAGGATCGACATGAGAGGCATAATCTGACTTTTTATTCTTCTGAGCACTTTTTGAAGATTCTGGTACTAACTTTTTTGGTGCCACATTGAACGATTATGGAATAGATTCCTTCAATACTAGCTTTTAAACTTCTGGTGTCACAACTTCTTCAAACTTCTTAGTGTCTGTATTGAAATAAATTTTCATTCTCTCCAGCGTAACTTCAATTAGAAACATAATATTACAAGAATTCAAAGAATAATTGCATACAATTTTCATTTCGGCTAAGACCATAACAATTATCCATGAGATAGTGGTAGGGTACATGAGAATTTGAGATTTGATGGTACTAGATTTCACAGCATTAATCATAAGGAAAATATACTTAACAAAATTAACCTTCCTGAGGTTGATGAGAAAGTCTAGCAATAGACTTTCACACATCTTTATGGAATCTTTATCCCCTTTTCATGGGATAAAGAACCCCTCCATCCATAATTCCACCATCCTATGGTCTACTGATAAGTGTGTTAGCTTCGGAGTCTTAACTCCCCTGATGCCAAGACTTTCTAAAGCACGGTTCTTCTCGAAAGAACCTTCCTTATCAAGAACTTTGCAAGAACCTATGAGGGAGTCTCCTTCATAGGGAATCTTTAGGAAGTTGGCCACTTTTCAGCATGGAACTATGTAAGACTTTTCATAAGAATACCATCTTTTTATAAGAAATTAACAGATTCGTAAAATTTTATGACTAGCTCCGGATATACAGAATCTTGAAACTTGTCCTTTACTATACAAATACTCTCCTAATGATTACATTTGATAATACGAGATGTGATGGAATCATAAAGATTGTAAAAGTCTGAATAAACAAGTCTCTCCTGAAATATCAACTTGTCTTTATTCTTCTAGACTGTCATCTGGTCGGAACTACCTGACATTCAAATCTGTAAGAAATATCTGAAGAAATCTGAAATTAGAAACTTTGAAGCAACATGACTTCGACTCGAAGACTTAAGGAACAGGTGGGGTCCTCATGAAGTGTGGTAGTCCTTATATAGACAAACTAAGACCTTTTAACATCCATACGGGAATCAAATGGATAAGATTTTTCTAATATGATCTAATGGTTGAAGATGGTTGAAAAGATATATCCATCCTGAAATTATGAGGTTTTAGAAAAAAAATAAAATTCGGATTCTAATGAAATATGAATCAGAAGAAAAATTTCTTAAAAAATACCAAAACATAGTCTCTGAATAAATTATTTGTATCGAAGAAAAATTTCTTGGGGTTGGAAAAACAAGACAACGGAAATTTGACTTCAAGAATTTTAACTCCGAAAATATGAATTCCGAGAATTTCGATTATGGAATTTAAAAAAATAGAAAATTTAAAGGAAACAAAAAAATATTAAAATTGGTTTAACTTAAGGAAAAATTTCCTTAAGGTTAAATTCCCTTAAAGAAAACACATTTCTTTCAAAATTTCAAAACCAAATTTTTTTTCAACTATTGAAGTTCAGGTTTATTGAGAAAACAGATACCAAAAAAGTCTCAATTCTGAAATTCACTGATTCCAGAGAAAAATTGAATTTTTATGGAAAACAAAAAGGTTTTTTTAATTTTCAAACATATGTAATCCCCCTAAATTTATGAGTAATTTAATTTTATGAGATGGTTGAATAAGAAGTATATATTAATGATTATCTTATAGATATCATTCCTAGATTCTATTTAATGTATTCAAATATATTGAATGGTAATGGTTTGGTAAATATATTATAAATTTGTTCTTGTGTTCTGATGAATTGAATAATTATATCTCCTTTGAGTGTGTGATACCTAAGAAAGTGATTCCAAATATCTATGTGCTTATCAAGGGAGTGATGTGATGGGTTTTTTCTTAGGGATATGGCACTAGTGTTATCACACAAGATTTGAGTTTTGGTAAAACTCAGGCCATAATCTGTGAGTGTGTGTTGCATCCACAACACTTGAGTACAATAACTTCTAAATGCTACATATTCTACTTTAGTAGTGGAAAGTTATATATAGTTTTGTTTCCTAAAAGACCAATAAACTAAGGAGTCTCCTAGGAAATAACGAGTTCTGGATGTACACTTTCTATCCATTTTACAACTAGAAAAATCAGTATCTGAAAATCATTTTAGTTCAAAAACATTTCCAGAAGAATAAAAAAGTCTTAAATACAAAGTACCTTTTAAGTACCGAAAAATTATTTTCATAGCCTTAATATGGGAATCCTTAGTATTTGCTTGATATCTTGCACATAAGAAAATTAGAAAACATTAAGTCGGGTCGAATTGTTGTTATGTAAAGTAAACTTCCTATCATTCCTCTATAAGATGTTTGATCCATAGGTTTGTATGCTTCATCAGTATCAAGAGTATTAGAAGTTATGATAGGAGTACTTATACTCTTATTGTTATCATACCCAAACTTTTTAAGAAGATCTTTGATGTAATTATGTTGAGATATATAAATTCCTTCTTGTTTTTGAGAAAATTGAAAACCAAGAAATAATGTTAACTCACCCATCATACTCATCTCAAACTCAGACATCATAAGATCCGCAAAGGAGTCTGTTAAGGATTTTTGAGTTGATCCGAATATAATTTTGTCAACATATATTTGTACAATTAAAAAATATTTCTTATCTTTCTTTATAAAAAGTTTTGGATCTTCGGTTACCTTATAATAGTTGTTTTGAAGTAAAAATCATGTAAGTATACTATACTAAGCTCTAGGGGCTATTTTAAGGCCATATAAAGATTTAGTGAGTTTATATAAATGATTAGGATGTTTTAAATCTTCAAAACTAGAAGTTTGGTCTATATAGACTTCTTCCTGTAAATATCCATTAAGGAAATCACACTTCATATCTATTTGATAAAGTTTAAAATTATAGAATGCTGCAAATTCTAGAAGAATTCGGATAGATTCAAGTCTTTCTACCTATGCATAGGTTTCTTCATATTCTATGCCTTATTGTTGATTATAACCTTTACCAACTAATCTTGCTTTATTTCTTACTATTATTCCATTTTCATCACATTTATTTCTGAAGAACCATTTTACACCAATAACAGATGTATCCTTATGTCTCTCAACCAAAGTCCAAACTTGATTCCTTACAAACTCATTGAGTTCATCTTGCATAACCTTTATCCAATCTTCATCACCTAGGGATTCCTTAGGTGTCTTTGACTTTAATTGAGAAATAAAAGCAACATGTCCAATTTCATTCCTTAAGGAACTTATAGTCCTTATAGGTTGATTGACATCACCAATGATATTATCAGTATGATGATTTCTAAGTAACAACTGACTTGGGTTTTGTAAAACTTGATCATCAACATAAGGTATAAAATCTTCAGGGGTAAATGTTTCAGGAATATTTTCATGAACATTCTCCTTAGAAGAATCTTCAACTATAGGTTATTGATTATTTTTAGAATATATATCTGGAAGATTTCAATCAGGTTGTTTGAAAACAAAAGGATCATTTTCATCAAATTTAACATGTATTATTTCCTCTACAGTACACGTGTTTTTATTAAAAACCCTATAAGACTTAGAGTTAGTAGAATAGCCTAAGAAAATTCCTTCATCGGATTTTGGTGCAAATTTGTGTAAGTTATCCTTAGTATTGAGGATAAAAACTTTACAACCAAAAACCTTGAAGTAAGAAACTTTTGGTTTTCGTCCAGTCCATAGCTCATAAAGAGTTTTATTAAGAAAATTTCTTATCAAAACTCGATTTATAGTATAACAGGCAGTACTTACAGCTTCATCCCAAAAGTGTTTTTCTATAGAATATTCCCTCAACATGGTTCTAGTTATCTCTTGAAGTATTCGATTACTCCTTTCAACAACACCATTTTGTTGAGGAGTTCTAGGAGCTAAAAAATTGTGAGTAATACCTTTCTTACCACAAAAAGCTTCAAACTCCGAATTTACAAACTCACCACCATGATTACTATAAATATTATCAATGGCAGGTTTTTCTCATTTTTTACTTGAGCTTGAAAAGTTCTAAAATAAGAAAAGGCTTCAGATTTTCCCTCTAAAAACTAGACCGAAGTATATCTAGTGTAGTCATCAACAAGAAAAAATACATAATATTTGCCTCCAATACTTCCAGTTTGTGTTGGACCAAATAAATCCATATGCACTAACTATAAGGCATTAGATATTGAAACTTCACTAATGGATTTAAATCTAGATTTTTGTTGCTTTCCAAACTGTCAAGGGTTACAAACTTTTGAAGAATCAAAACTTAGATCCGGTAGATCCTTAATTAATCTATTATTTGAGAGATTACTAGGGTTCTTAAGGTTGCAATGTCCTAACCTTCTATGTGAAATCCAATATTGGTCTTCAATTGCACTTAAGTAAGGAAGATCTTGACTTCTTAAGTCTTCTAAGTTCAAAGTGTAGACATTCTCATGCCTATGGGCAGAAAGAATATATTCATCCTTGGAATTGTGAACTAAACACTTATCATTCCTAAAATTCACAAGTTAACCTTCATCACATAATTGAATTATACTTATAAGGTTGTGATTAAGACCATTAACAAATAAAACATTATAAATTAAAACTTTTCCAAGAATAATGATATTACATATACCGACAATTTATCCTTGAGAATTATCCCCAAAAGTTGCCTTTCCACCTTTCGTTTTGACAATCTTATGGAAATAAATTTTGTTACCAGTCATATAATGAGAACATCTGCTATCAATATACCATATATTATTGGTAGATTCTTTCTTTTCCTATAAATACAAAAGTTAGATCTTCGGAATCCAAACGAGTTTGGATCCAGGTTTAGACAATAAAATTTTAGGAACCCACATTTTTTTGGAAAAATAAGCCTTGTGGAAACATAGAGATTGGATTCTATTTAAAGAATTGATTTTCCTCCAATATCCTCCACTTTGACATTTTGTACAGAAGGGGGATTTGGATAGAACAAAATAGTTATTTTTAAAAATAGGTTTTCTGTGAGTATAATCGACTCTAGAAGTATTTCTGTGAGGTCTGATTTGGGAATACATCTTGTCAAATTTTTCTTTACCCGAAGTAAACTTGGAAAGAATTTTCTTAAGGGAAAATATTTTGGATTTTAGTCTTATGACTAAATTATTATCCTCAGAAATTATTTCCTTAGAGTTATAATTTTCCTTAGAAACATTTATTTTTGAAATAGCATCCTTAAGATCTTTAGAAAGTTTTTCCTTTTTAGAATTTACTTCCTTAATGTCATTAGAAAGTTTTTCTAGGAGCTCATCCTTATCTTCAAGATCTCTAGTGAGGTCTGAAATCCTTTTTATAATAACTTCTTCTATAGTATTTTCTTTGTCTAGTTTCTTGAAAATTTTATAATTTTCTACTTCTAACAACTTGGAAAATCTAGATACTTATTTGTACGAAGGAATTTCTTCATTATATGAAGATAAAGTGTATTCATCAGAAGTAATATCTTCAGGATAATAATTATTATCAAGAGGTATATTTTTTAAAGAATCAGTAGAGTGTACGTCGGACATAATAAAAGTATTTGGGAAAGAAATAGTAGCAATAAATCCGATATTTTTATGTGCTGAAGATTCACTTTCAGAAGATTATCCACAACTAGAACTCCAGGTGTCATTTTCTATAATACTTTTCATGTGCTTAGAATGGTATAACTTTTTCTTATCTCTCTCTAAATTCCTTTCCTTCTTATCCTTCCTTTTCAAAATAGGGAAATCAGGTCTGATATGACATGTTCTTATACATTCATAGCAAGTAACATCCCCGTCTTTCTTTTATTTGTAGTCTCTCTTATTAAACTTATTTTGATAGTTCTTCTGATATACTATCTTGTTCATTATCCAAGAAATATTGGCTAATTCATTCTCAGATTTTTCTGTATCACTTGATTCTGACTAAATAGTAACTTTCTTTGACTTTGATCCAGTTACTCTTTATGGAGTTTTGGATTTCGCATGGTTAGTTGTTGTTGTAAATGCAACACTTAAATTTCTATTATTTTTCTTAACATTATCCATATCTCTATTCATTATAGTCCCATGCTGAAGAAGAGTTTTGAAAGTCTCATCTAAGGAAATCTAGGTGACTTTTATGTTCTCATCAATTGTTGTCCTCTTGGACTCTCATTCATTAAGCATGATGTCTATGATCTTTTCAACAAGTATTTCATCATCAATACTTTTTTCTCCCATAGACTGTAAGCTATTCCCAATTTTCATGATCCTTTGAAAAAAATTGCTTATGGGTTCTCCATAAGGAAAGATAAATCCATGATATTCAACTCTCAACATAGCTTTTCTTGTCTCTATAACTTTAGAAGTTCCAAAATGTGTAACTTCCAATTTCTTCCAGATACTATTTGTAGCTTTTCATGAGTATATTTGACTATATATGTTTCTAGTCATGAAACATAGCAATGTATTTTATACTCTGAAATTAGTTTGATATTATGCTCTCTTCTTATTAGTAAAAGTTCCCAACTACTTATCAGGAATCTTATAATCTCCTATCAGCATTAGGTAGTTATCAACTCCAATATTAATAATTATAGTCTTCATCCTATCTCTCTAGTACTCATAATCATTTCCATCAAAAATAGGAGGTCTAGTAGGATTTAAATTGTCCAAAGAACCAATATGCATGGATCCTTCCATAAAAAATATACATTTCTTTTGACAAAAAGGTTAGTAGTAGTTCTTAAAGGGAATATAATGTTCTTAAAGAAAACTTTAAGAAAAATTGTAAAGTCTAAGAATAATAAGAACTGATGTATTTATAAGAAAAATATGAATCTGAAAATATTATTCCAAAAATATAAAGAAGAAGAAGATTTCTATTTTGAATCTAATCGTGAGATTAATTCATATTTAACCAATACTATGAAACAAATTGATAAATTGGTTCAGAGTTATGAGTTAACCTCCTATGATACCAATTTATAGGAAGGTTTGGAGTATGATATTATACTCTATAACAATATTAGGATCGTGATAGTACTGAATATGAACAAAATATAAGAGGGGTGAATTGTATACTTTAAATTTTTCTTAAGGAAATTTTGTATAAACAAAATTCACAACACCTATAATAAGAAATCACCTTCTTAGAGAGAATATAAAGTTCTTAAGTATACAACTTAAGAAACTTTTCATATAATGAGATTCTACCACAAGGCATATATAACCTCTAATAGTATAAGATACAAGTCAGAAAGATTATACAAAAAGAAAACTTCCTAACTTTTAAAAAGTAGTGGAAATTTACAATCTTCTTTTAACCCAAAGAGGAGGGTATCCAACAACCTTGGATAAAGGTCCCTTGTTTTATACTTACAAGAAAGTTTGTCTTACTGAAACCCAGGTATGCCCTCAATACTTAGATCGGTATCTGTCTTGCTATCCCTGCAAGCCATCAATTTGTAAGGAAATCGGCACTTCTGACTTCACAACATGAAGTCTATAATTTTAAGGAAATCACACTTCTGTACGATGCAATTTTAAACGAAGCAAAGTAGAACAATCCATTCAAACTTTCTGTACAAATCCTGAGAGTTTATAAGAGCCTCTAACTCTAGAGCAATTCACTTTTAGAGAGATGAAATCTAAAATCCAGGCATGTGAACTTGTTAACTTTTAGTATGTTATTCTCATATGAGGTATTATTTATAGCTTTCAAAATCTACCGGTTAGTTCCACTCCAATGGTCATATTTCCTTAAATCTCGGAGGTACCTTGACACATGGAAAACATACAATGGTTAGTTTATAACAAAAACAACGACATTGTTTTATATAACTAACCATGAATATAAATATCTTACACCTTAAGTGTAAGTAACATGGAATCCGATAAAATTGAAATGATATGAAAGTAATTAAAAGATTCAAAATTCTAAGAAAATAAAGCTTTGAATAATAAATTCCGGAATTATAAATTTTGAAATGGATTTTCATAAAATTGGTATGAGTAAAGTATAAAGAAATATTTTATGAAAACTTAGTTTTACAAATTCTGATATTGATATCATGATTTACTACCTGAAAGAATAAAACTGGTATAAGGATTTTGGTATTGAGATTTCTAGTATCGGTATGACTAATCTGTCTTAAGGAACTTCAATACCGATAACCAGGAAGTCATAGTTTAAGAACTTTAGAAAACCAAAATACTAGAAATATAAGTATAAGAAAAATATGATACCATATTTTATTCAAGATGGAAATCGGTATCATAGTGAAAACAGATAACGGGAAACAGTGTCTTAAGAAATTCCAGTATGGTATAAACATGAAACAAATTTTGGAACCTTATAAACATTCCTGGTATGGTAAAAACGATTTCTAAAAAATATAATAAAAATATATTTAACTCAAAAATATAAGAAGTTTTTAGTTAAAAGGTAATTTATGTAAGTGTAAGGAAAATATATTTATGAATAAGGTGTTTGTGATTTTCAAAACAAAAGATTAAGGAATGGAGGGGTCTTATAGACCTAACATCCTTGTCATAAATAAGAGAAATGGTAGATAATATTACTGAGTATCCCTAGATAATTTTTTCACCTTTTTGAATTCCTTAGTAGTGAACCAAGAAATATATATGCGTGTAAATAATTTACATTATGTATATGTTTTATATTTAATATGGGTGGCATAAGGGATCATGAGATTAACACGCTCCTCTAATAATGGAAAAAATATCTGTATGGTTAAGAGACTCATCAAAAAGAAAATTTTAATTCTATAAACATCTGTATTCACCTCCCCCCCCCCATAAAAGTGGTTTAAGTCAATATATACCCAACAAGTTTTATTAGAGCCTAAATTTTCTATCTTGAAGGTACAATCTATATATTTTTTTTATATTTTTTACACACATGAAATATATGATAAATACTCTATTTTTATTGGAATTATTTTGATAGTTGGAAAAAAAATTGTATGTTCCTATAGGATTTTTTAAATATTGTATTATAATAAATTATTTTATATGTTAATTAGAAAATCCATAGTGAGGGGATTAGATATTCAAGGACTCAAATGATCTATGAATTTTTTTCCCTAATGTAGTTCACAAGAAACTCACTCATTATGCTACTGCCCTTAAAATATAGTATTATCTAAAATTTTATTATATAAAATAAATAGATAAAATGAGGTTGTTATGTCTACCTTGATCGAAGAATAAAAAACTAGTCAATATGTGAAACTAGTGAAAATGGTTGGTAAAGAATTCTTTATGAAAAAATGAAAGAAGAAAAAGAAAAGTAAGAAGAAGAATTATAGGAATATAGATCCTCTAAGAAAGTTGAGAATTTCTAAATATGTTTTTTAATATAATTATCCCATTTTCTTGGAGGACACATGAATTTCTGAAACTTTAAAATCCCCCACAATATTTATAAAAGATAGTGATGTATTGGAAGAGAGGGAATATACAACTAGTTTCTTTTAGATGAATTCTCTTATAGTGAACATAATAAGAACTAAACTATGTATGAGAAATGGGATCAACTAAAGATTATGCATTAAGTAGTCAATGTATTCATTAAAGATTTTTCATGGAGAAAAAGAGGTTTAGGAGAGTTAAATTGTCCTTGAATATGGATATAATTAAAATGTGTTGAAATCTAAAGGACCAATTTGTTCAACTTGATGAACTTTCACATGTGATAGAAAGGAAAATTTCAATGAAAAAAGAGATAAAAGAAATCATTCTTACTCTTCAAACACAACTAGAAAAGTGGATAACATGTTTAATTAAATCTAGTTCATGTTTTAAAGAGATTATTTCCCAAAACAAAGAGAAATATGTGGAGAACAAGAAGATTGAATCAATTCTCATATCCTCAAAATTATAAATAAATCTGAATAAAAGGTTCACTAAGAAACTATCATTTCATAGCCACAACATACCTCTTGAAAATAAATAAAGTATATTTTGAAGTTGAAAATTAAAGAAGTTATTCCATAAAATAGGAATAAGAAATTTTACTTAAAGAAAGATTCATTAAGGAAAATTAGTATAAAGTGGTTCTTTTATCAATTACAAAATACAAATATGTGGTATTCTATAGTATTTTCACAAATCACGCCATAAGGAAATAGAAGAATATTAGTGGAATATCCCTCCAATAATATAATAAAACTGATTAAAATGCATTAGTGTTACATCATGAGAATATACATACATAAGTTGGATTAGTCTCATAGTAGAGTAGAACCCCAAGACTGGGGAGATAAAGAAACCTTGAGAGAGAATACAGAGGAAATTTTATACAAATGGTATTATAAAAATAACCACTAAAAAGGCTTGTATAAGTTTATAAGTAAATGGTTAGTTCACCATGACCAACTACATTAATCAACCTGACAGTATTTTTGGTTCCCCTCTCCCTATTAATTTAAATCTAACTAATATCTATTTTTAGTATTGTATAAGTAATATGGATATATGATCATTGGGATATATGAATTCAAAAGAGATGGATATATTAAGAAAAGGTGTTTGTGATGAAAAAATATAAATGAAATAAGTGGATTCAGACTTCATTAAATTTTATTATTGGTATTAGGCTTGGAACAAAATGTTAAATGATGTTAAGTCCAGGAATTGACTCAATAATTTGATTCAATTAACCACTTTTGTTTTAATAGTCAAATATATGTGTTTTATGTTTAGATTATTATGAATATACAATGAAGAGCTAGATTTGAAGCCTAAAAGGTTCCAAAGATATATATAGATTATTTAATGGCATCAAGACTCCATTGAAGAACTAAAATTTATATCAAGCTATATATTTTGGTACTAGTCCATTTGGAAAAAGAAGACATATTGATAAGTGATACAACAGCAGATATTAATTCCATATTTATATATTTATATATTTATAGGTGGTATCATTTTACAATTTTTTAGATACCAATATGTTTCTTATAGAAAATACCATTATCAAAAATTGGTTCCTAAAACTAAAAAATAATCTCAAAATAGGGTGTTGAGAGAAGAATGCACTCAGGGGGAGTTGGTAATGAGTTCTAAAAGGATGTTTAAACTTATCTAAGAGAAAAGTGTCCCTCTTTAGAGTGAATGATAATATACATCATGTGGTATCACTATCTTGTCAAAACTGAGTGATATCAATTAATTTTATATAATATACGTTTCACAAACTATTACTTTAAATATTATTTAGTGATTTTGATGGAGATCATAGGGATATTAGTTGAACAGAGAAGTAGGAAAAGCTGCATTTTTTAAAAGTAAGTGAGTAGTAATGAAAAATTTTAGATTGGAAACTTATACTCTTGTTTCCTTCACTAAGACTTGACTGAGTAGGATTAAATTATTTGTAGAAAACTCTAATGTCAAGTGGTTAATACACACAGAAAAATCTTCTTGGAAAATTATATTGAGTTTTTAAGTGGTAAATAATCCAAAAAAATGAAGGTAGTCTTTTTAAATTGTTGATAGAGTCAAGAATTTTTCATATTTCATTGTTTGGTGTCAAACGGGCTTATAAGAAGTTCATAATAAAGGTATAAAATAATGTATCTTTACAAAAGATTTATATAAACTAGATTTACCCAACATGAATTCTAGATATTATTTAAATTATGGAAATAGGGTGATTAATTACAACTGAGGAACCCCTTAAAGACATAGGGGAGTGAACTTGATGATAAATTTGGAAGGACCCTAAGGTGGATCAAGAAAAAAAATATAAATCTAATCAGAGTGTATAGAGAGGAAAATCTGGAAAAAGTGTCTTATTATATTTTGATATAAAAGGTGGAGGAATGTTATAGATCATAAATACATAGCCTTTAAAGTATTTGATATATTTTATATAGGATGTATTTATGAGAGTATTGAGAACAAATTTCGATGGGGGAATTTTGGAACCTGAATTTGAGTTTTCTATTGGATTTTTTTGTCAATCTTTATATTTTTTTAAATAACGTGAATTTTTTACAAGAACTAAAGATGGAATATTGATATCATTAAATATCAATAACATGTTTTTGGATCTATAATTAACAAAAGTAACAATTTTTAATGAACATATTCAATCATATTATGGGTTTTGAAGTAATTGTAACTTATAATTAATGATTTAAAAATGAATTAAAGTAGATTAGTAAAGAAATACTATAGTTTAACATGAACCACACCATGGGGAATGAGGATTTGTTGTAATGTAGATAGAAATGGATAGAGTGGACATTAAATGAGTGTTTTAGCTGGTTTTTAAAAATGAGAGGCATATTTATGGGAAAATGTGAAATCATCATGTTGTGTTTGTCTTATACATGTGTTGGTGGCCATTATCTAAGGAATTCTACAATCATAATTTATAAATACAAATAAAATAATTGTCCAAACCCAATTTATCACCATTGGAGAATCCAACCTCATGATGTGATAGCAGAGCTCAATAGTGGTGCCATTATGTAGGAGCATGGGTGAGTAGGGAAGAATATCTAGAGTGGGGTAATGCTAGGAAAAAAGTGATTATAGTAATTTTTTAGGCATTGTAACAAGACATGTTGTTCGCAGTTTGAGGTGACACCATGGGAGGAAAATTATAACCCTTAATATAATGAGTCTTATCATTAGGAAGCTAGACCATGTGCTAGTTTGACATGGGAAAAGGATGTAGTGTAGAGAAAATGAAATAGACCTCAGAACAGTGAGAAATATGAGAAGGAGATACCAATCCTATGAGAATAAATGCAATGTCATGTTGGTTATAGAATGGTAAGAAACTTTTCACCATATTTGGTAGAACCCAAGGTTATGTTAGTTTGCATATGTGATTTGGGAGACCTGGAAATATGAAAAATTCTAGAACATAAGGTTTTACTTGATGAGGATAGTCAAAATAGGCAATTGGAGAAGACCAAACCATGGAGGTCATCATGTTTTTATTTCAAAGTACTAGTTGAAAAAGGAAAACCCATTATGGTTGTTTTGGTTAAAGTGATAGAATCATGTGGAAATATTTAAAACAAACAATTGGAAAATACCATACTTTAGAGGAGAATGTGTATAGTATCTATATTTATTAAATTATTGTAACATGGGATAGGTAATAAAAGAGTGAGCCATGTTAGATAGAGCTTCTCCTAGAAGAGATATTTTTTATGGAAATCCTTATAACATATCAAGGTTGATCTTGGTTAATTCAAGTTCATGTTTAAGATAATTTCATGGATTAGTAGTTGATAAGATTATTCTATGTATTTTAGAACACATAGCTGAGATGGAGCCCAAAAACTAGTGTTTTAGTTTTCTCTATGTAATAGAAAACCAAGACTGGGAGAAAAAAAGGAAACCCTTCTCATTAAATAGTGGAGATCACATATGTAAATCCAAAGTAGTTATTCAAATTTAAAAGGTAAATTTGACTACATTAAAACCACGTGACACACCAAGAATTTCTATGAAAAATCCTGAGAAATAGAATCAATACCCAACATATTATCAAAGGGGTTGGTTATTTGGATATATATAACTACACTTTTTAGTTATAAACAAAGAATATGATAATATTTTACATATTTTATTTTCAGAGAAAAAAGGGAGAGATCCAAAGAAGAATCCATTTCCATATCCATTTTAGTTTGAGATTGAAGGTTTGAGGAAAAAGAATAAGGGAAACACTATATCACTCAATTTAAATAAGAATAAGTAAATTATATAATTCATGTTCTATAATTATATTCATCTTGAAAAATAAGTTTTTTTGTAATTTATATAAGATAAAAGATTTAACACCCATATCAAGGTGTTGATGTCATCCGATTTTAAAGAAAATGAGCATGGAAAAGTGGATCCTAACATAGCATAAATTTAGAAGATTAAGATGAAAGGATTCTTAGTAACCTAATAGATACAAACCTTTCTTCCTATAAACTATTGAAAGATATTTTCAAGTCAATATATTATTCAACCATGTCATAATGTAGTGGACTTAAATACAATGAGAAGGAGGGCCCTAGGATCGGCAGTACTCCTCTTCGAATATACATATAACGTAAATAGTGATTAGTGTTATTATCTTTTATATGAGAACATATATGTGTGTATAATTATTGTATTAACCCTTAGTGGTAACCCAACTAAATTATTTTGGTGTTTATTCATTATATTCTACATATGTATTATATTTTTGTGTGAGAGGCATAAGAGAGAAAGATATTGAATAAGTTCCTCCAATAAGAGAATAATATAACAGCCTATATTTCTAATAAATTTCATTTCATGATTCCTAACATAATGATCAATATAATAATACCTCATAATATTGAGATCCCTGGTGTCTTTGGGAGATATATTACATAATCAATTAACTTAAAATAAAATGAAACATCATTATGTTAACCTCCATAATATTCTCCTAGTTTTCCTTTAACTCCTAATACTACACAAAATAACTTAGGTACATATAAATATAATGTTGATATATAAATCATAGTAAGGAAATAATCCAATCATAAAATAATATATGTGATCCAAGAGGCATATCATGGTAACTTAATGAGGTAAGAATCATACTTACCTATATAGACGTGTGACATAGATAGGATTAATTTATTTATGAAATATGTATAAATATTCTAATAAAAATAAATTCTTATAAAATAAGCACCCAATTTTTAATGAATATATTTTATTGTTCAGAAAATATGTTTTCTTCAAAAATGGTTTTTATTAATTTTTTGAGAAAATATTATAATTAATTTCTAGAAATTATAGATATTATTTTATGAAAAGGATATCAATTTTTTAATAATCATATCAAAATTATCTTATGATGAAAATTTTATATTTTTATGAAAAGTTTTATTTTTCAATGAATAGTGAAAGATACTAGTTTTTACTGAAAACTGTATTTTCTTTTTAAGAATTTACAAAGAAAAAATATATTTTTTATTAGTTTTAAATTTTAATTAGTTTATTTTTTTAAGTATAATCTAATTATGGTCTTTGTAATGATTTCTATACTTATATATAGTATAAGAACACTTTATACTTATAAAAGCATAAATCTAAAAAATCATTTTCTGTCACATATTATAGGTCTAATTTAAAATTAAATTATTCCACTTATGTGAACATAATCTTTAAAAGTGGATTAAATAATTTTAATCAAGTGGTCCAAATTTGGTAAATGTTCCCCTCTTATTTTTAGTCATTATGTATAACAATCCTAGTAAATTTTTTTATCGTGGTAAAGGTAAAACAAGTTAATTAAGGGTAAAAATAATATGATAAGAACTAAAAAAATTATAACACCTTAATTATTTTTATTATATGATTATATTTCATACATAATCACACACAAATCAAATATACGACCTTTTTTCATTTTCAATGATTTTTACCTTTATAATAATTGAGTAAAGAAAAAGACTAATGGTCACCCAATTACTTTTAAATATCTATCATGTGTTCACAAAAGGAAAAAATAAAGTTGTGAATAAATAATAGTGGTTATTTTTAGAATAAAAAAATTATTTTTTTGATGGTAATTTATTTATAATTTTTAGTAATTATATAATTACCTTAAATTCTTATGCAATGCTGAAACGATTTTTATTCAATTAAAATAAAAATAAAATAAATGATTTTAAAAATATTATAAGTAATATAAATTGAATGGATTATTGTGTTACATGAATTTTTAGATAAATATAACATTTTATATAGGTTTAAGTTCAATATATTCGAGTTCTTTTATTATCTTTTTGTTTTCAAATTCAACTTAAATGAATAGTTTTAAAAATGACATTAATGTTATTTTATAATAAATAATATTTTGTTAAATGATTTAAAAATTAAAAAAAACATATCTCTAGAAAATTTATTGGTATATATTTAAAAATATATTAAAAATTACATTCATACCCAATTTTATTTTTGTAGTAACTATATTGAACCCTAAAGAGTAAAAACATCATTACCACATTAATTGTCAAAAAGGTTTAACACGGGTTAAAACAAAACATTAAGGGTCAAATCATCACCTAAACTTGTATAATTTTCATTTTATTGTATTATTTATACTGAAAATAATCTTATATTTAAATATAATTAATTTAGAGCCATTTTTAAATGAAAATTATTTTATAATAATTTAATACTTTAAAAATTCCAAAAGAGCCCCTCCCCTCTCTTATAAAAGAACACTACCACTAATATTTTATTCAAAAATAAAACAAAATTGGCTATTTTAATCCCTACCCAAATCACTAAGTACATATATCCCCATGTCTAAGATGCATTGGTTTTTTGAGAAAACCATCTTAGTAAAGCATTTAGTGTAAACCTTAAACAGTTTTCCAAAGAAGAGGCATAGTTGTTAAGAAAATGTTTTCGTTTTATTTACCCTTATACCTCATTAAAACCTTATTAAAACATGATAAAATAATAAAAATAGTATATAACATATTATTATATCTTTTTATATTGATATAATTACCTATATTCATTTCCACATCCATCAAATTATAAATGAAACCATCTCCCGTGTGTACGGTGAACTACCACCTCATGGATCGATGTAATTATTTTTCAGTCACCTCCTCTCAAGGATATTTATAATGATGGAATTAATATATATATATATATATATTATTAATAACTTATTTATCATTCTTTATAAGTACTATATCATCTTGCTTTTAAACTTTTTGATCATTGAAAGAGGGTAATGTCGTTCATGCATATATCGGAACTACCACTACCATAAACCAAGTTAAAAGAGGCCTTTTATTTGCTTTAATAATAAAATAATACTTTGGACCCAACCATTAAAAAAATGTACTTGATGAGTTGGACTCAAGGTAATGGATTTTCTTTTAAAACACCTTAGTTTAAAGTTTCCCTTGCAACTCATATTATTACATATGTGTGTTCTTTTAAATGATTCTGGAAAATTATTATTTATGATTAAATGGATGGTAAAGGTTAATTTTTACCTTATTTTACTTTCATTACAATTTTTGAAAAAATTATTCATTTATAGTTTTATTTAAGGTACACATTAACTTAAAACCTCATTGTAAATGTTTTAAAGATTCCTTTTTTTAATATTTGTCTTATCTATCCATATTATTAAAATTATTTTATGGATGTATCTATATATACAAGAATGATTTATAAATGTAATTTTATTTCACTTTCTAATTTATTTAAAAAAAATCAAAAGGAATCTTTTTTTGTATTTTATACATAAGTTTTTTATTTTCCTTACAAATGGTAAAAGGAATTTTCTATTTAAACATATAAAGAAAATTTATTTTTCTACCATTATGACCATTATTGTTATTACTTTATAATTTTTTATGTTTTATTCAAATATAAAAACCATATTTTCATTTATTTTTTTAATTTTAGTTATAAAATTTTGGTTTTCAATTAAAGGGATATATTAGTATCTAGAAATTTTTTCTTATAGGAGAAAATAAAATTTTAAAAACTGAAAGATTTTTTTTTTGTTATGATTATGTTATGGTTCCTAAGAATTGTTTATAATGTAGTTTGGTTATATTATAAAAATGTATGGTTTTTTATGTTATAACACAAGTATGTATGGGTCTGTGATTTCCCTCCAATGCATTTGATAAGATTTATGTTGGAAGTTGACTGTAGTGGTTATTCCATTTGTAACTTTGAAAGTTATTTATAACCATGAAGGATATTCAATTAGTAACTGTGAAGGTTATTCCATTTATAACCATAAATGTTATTCCATATATAATATTGATATTAATATGATGCTTCAAGTTACCTATATTATTTATTTATACATGCTATTCCTTTTATGAAAATATTATGATTTCATAAGGTAAGTTGATGATATTATGTTTAAAGGAAAGTAAATTATACTTTTTAAGGATGGAAAGTATAACTTTTTAAAAAAAACATGTGTTTTTTCACAAATTCCAAGAAACGTTTATGAGATTTAATTTTGTATAAATAATTATTATTAAATGTATTATAAAAATATTTAGGCATGAAATTTGATTTCTTGAGTAATAAAATGTTTATCTATGCACAAAGATTATTTTCATAATAGAAACTTTTTGTAAGTATTCATGAACTAACGGGTTTAGTTATCCATTATTTTATGTACCTTACTAATATTTTTGTTCTCATATCACATTTTTTAAATGTTTCTCATGGGTCTTACGGATGATTAGAAATTTTAATAAAGGAAGAGTTCTAGATATGGAATTTACCATGAACAAATCTTTCATTTCTTTATAAAAGGTTTTATATATGAGAAAAATATATATAAAGATAAAGTTTACAATAGGTATTTTAGGGGTTTATTATGTAATAGTTATGACCTAATTCTCTAAAACTATAAACATGAAAATATCTTCAAAAAAAGTGAATTTTAGTCTAAAAACTAAAGATTATGTAATATTTATGGTCGGGTCCTTATAGTTGGTAATAGGGGAAAGGTTTAGACAACTTTGGAGATTATGATATTTTTATGTGAGGTTAAATTAAGAGTTACACATACTATCACGGGTTTATAATTTTAATGTCGATCATAAGTTCAATGGAATAAAACCCACTTTTGAGGTTTGAAGTGATGGTATTTTAGGGATGTTTGTGATATTTTAGAGACATTTTATTGGGCTGTGGTAAGTGTAACCCTTAGGTTTAATGTTAAGGTTTATTTCATTATAATGTTGTTAAATTTTTTGGGGATTTAAAAATAAAGGTATGGGATAACATTTTAGGTTAAGAAATTATTTAATATTGAAGTTATTTATGTCATTTTTGGAGGATTTCATGTTTAAAGTATTGTAGAATTTTTATGGTTATTAACTTTACAAGGACCATTTCAATTTTAACATTAAATAATTAACCACTTGTTTTAATGGTGCCCATTTCAATATATTAAATATCATTTATCTATATGAAATGAAAAGGGACTCTCATATCATTCCTATCCCTTCCAAATGATTTAATCATCACAATCACAGAAAAAGATTGTTCAAATGATTCTAAAATCTTTTTGAACATCCAAATCACCATAAAGAAATTAGTTGATCTATACAACACCTTTTCATTTCTCAAAAATTTATATGAATCATGGAAATTATTTTTTTTATTTAAAAATATCAAATCATCCTTCTTGTTTAGAAAGGGTAATACCAAGAAGGACTTGACTATTTATTTTCTAGAGATATGTAATTTATGATGGAAGATAAAGGGGATATCAATAACATAAAAGAAGACCATGATGTATGGATTTAATGTATGAATTATTTTCTTATGTTCTAAGTATGAAATATGATTGGCTTGATATTTAGGATTCATAATTACAAAATTCAAATATTTGATTTTTATGAATAAATTATTAAGCAATAAGACAACTAATAATTGTTAAAGTTTTAAGAAGTAAGTTAAATGAAAGATGTTAATGTGTATTAAGTTTTCATAATTACGATGTAGTTTTATTTTATAAATGACTTTATAATATATTCTGAATATTATGAGAATCATGAAACACTAAAGGATTATTCTATATTAGTATTTGTTTTCAAAATTTGAAAACATATGTTAGATAAAATTTATGCCTTTGAAAAGTGGTGTAGAAAATGGTGATAATTTTTAGAGACACACATACATATGAAAAAAAGATAAATAAACCTTTAGGTTAATATACTCTTGATGTTAAGAAAATGATATTCAATTAAAATTATTTTATTTTTTGGATAAATAGGTTCTATGTATAACCTTAGAGGTTAAAAAGTGATTTTATGGATAATTGTATTTTTGGGGATGTTTGGAACATTTTTTTACAGAATTTTATAGGAATTGTATTAATGCTTTTTAGTAGAAAGGATAACCTACAGACCAGGTGATAGCCTGCTACATCTGGAAAAGTTTCAGGACTTGAACCCACAACTAAAGGGAAACAAGGGTGAACCACCTACCACTGGCCTATGTGATTTATTGGTTATTATGAAGTTTATTTTTTAAATTTATATGATATGTAAATATTAATTTTATTTAGGTAAAATATGTTTTATCATAGAGATAACCATCAGATTGGAAGGCAATTTGGTGATGAGGTGGTTAATGTAATTTTTTAAGAAGTTATCTATTTTTTGGAACCTTATATGATTATGGTGAACCAAATTTTAAGGGATTTATTTGTGGAATAAATTTTTAATTGTATTTTGGAATAATACATGATTTTACTATGGATTAATAGTGATTCAGGTTATTTATATAAATGATTGTCATATCTTAGAGATTGTATGATTAGGGCATGTCCATTTGTGAGTATATAACTTTATGAGTTTCTAATGTTGATTGGGGATAAATATTAAATTTATCTTGGAAGAAAATTTGATCAAATCATTATAGTCTTTAGGTTTAAATATGAGTCAATAGTATTTTGAAGTATTTTAAGGATAGTTATCTATAGAATGATTTAGTTTAGCCTTTTGGTATTACTATTTAGTTTTATGGATTGTATATTATTTCTTCATATGAAGGTTTATTCTTTTGAGAAATTATCTTATCTTGTGCTTACCATTTTGGTTTTGGTTACTATTTAAAGAGAGGAAGAATATATTTTTATCCTTTTTTGAATTATATGATCTATTAAAAGATGATTTTAGTGCTTTAGGCATAAAAAACTCATCTTGAATAATCATTATTTGGAAAAAAAAAAAGATGACATTGTGGTGGAAATTTAATAAAGGATGAAATTATACTTGCCAAGTAAGTATATTTCCTTATGTCCTTATTCTAGAGGGAAATGAATTATTTATCTCTTTGAAAAGGATCATGATATGAAAATTATATACTATTACCTTTATGTTTGATGAATCAATAATCTTTTTCAAACATATTAATTTATGGTTTTGTGGCTATTAAGTTTCTCATGTTCATTCACTTTCTTATGAATAATGATATTTTTCACCCTCCATAATTATTTGGGAATTTTGATTTTCTTCCATCCAAATATTTTCACTTCCCACTAATTATTTCCAACTTGGAAACCTAGTTATGTTTTATTCTAGGCGACCTTTGTATTTATTTTATCTCATATCAAGGGGAATATTTATTAACCCCTTTTACAATTTGGAAGTTCTAGAAAGGTATTTTCATATTGAAAACCATTGATTATTGAGAGAATGTTCAAATTGTGAGGATGTAATTTATTAAATGGGGGAGAATGTAACACCCATATATTTTTAAAAAGTTAACTATGTTTGATAGCATATATGGTATACAACAATGAGCCTTATTGAACCATGAAATATTATTATTTAAAAGTGGTCATTGTAACATAGCCATTAAATTTTAATGTATTCATAGGATTAAATAATTTATGAAATATGTATAGATATCATACCTAATATAAATTTATTGATAAATTCTTAGGAAAGAACCATGCTATTTTTAATGAAGATATTTTATTCTCCCAAGAATATGTTTTCATCAAAAATGGTTTTTATTTATTTTTGTGAGAAAATATTATAATTGTTTTATAGAAATTTTAGAAAATTTATTTGATTAAAAGGATATCATTTTTTAAGTCATCATATAAAAATTTTCTTATGATGAAATTTTGACATTTTTCTAAAAAAAATTATTTCTTAACAAATAGTGAAAAATGATGATTTTTATTTAAAACTATAATTTTATTTCAAGTATTTAAAAAGTAAAATTATATTATTGGATTAGTTTGAAAATTTAATCTAATTTTTTTATTAAAAATAATAAAACTGTATACTTTTTAATTAAATTCATAGTCAGATATTGTATAAACACATTTTATACTTAAAAATTCATTTTTTTTGAGAAAAACAATTTCATCATGTCTTGTAGTTCTAATTTTAAATTAAATTATAAAACTTATGTGAATTTAATCTATAAAAATGGATTCAATATTTTTAATAAAGTTGTATAAATTTTTAAATATTCTCATTTTATTTTTAGTCTTTAAGAATAGTAATTATAATAAATCATGATACCATGGTAAATGTAAAAAAAATTATTAAGGGTAAAAATATTATGATAAGGACTAAAAAATAAAAAATTTATTGTATAATTATATTTTATTCATAATTATCCAAAATTAAAATATATTAATTTTCTTCCATTTATCCATGATTTTGAACTTTATATTAATTGAGTAAAGAAAAAAAACAAAATGTCACCCTCTTACTTTTAAATATCTCTTATGCACTGAAAAAGGTCAAAAAGAATGTTTTAAATGATTTATAATATATATTTTAAGAATAGTGAAAATATTTTAATGATGTTAATTTATTTAAAAAAATTTATATTTATTTAATTACATTAAATTATTATGAAATAGTGACATAGTATTTATTTCATTAATATAAAAATTAAATGTACAAATTATATTATCACATACATTCTTCTCAATATGAGTTATGTAAAGACTATGATGTATCAAATAAAACTCCCAATAAGGATGTTTGAAAAATAAACTCATTTTCTTCCACTATTATGTTTCATCTAAATTGGGTATTATACATCGTACCCTCCCCCGTTCTTTAAATTGATTATATTTTCAAAATTATATAGTTTCATTCATTAATTTTCCGAAGATTTATGAACCAAATAACACCTTTGGTGACTTTATCAATTCAATGTCTCCATTGAATTATGTCTTGTTAAACCTGAATTTATGATTATAATCAATAAATCGATGATGATACATAAAATACTATTTTCTACTATGAGGTAATTGTTGATGTTCAAAATCAAAATTACAAACAGGATAAGCCAAACTAGTATCATTTTTCAATCGGATAAGTTTCCTAGTTTAGGAAATTCACTAATTGTACAAATTAAATCAGCATGCATTTTGAATAGTTTTCTCATTATATCTTTATATGTTTCTATGTCATTATCCCATAATTCTCTCAATTTTTTGATTAAAGGATAAAGGTATAAATTAATTTCATTTCCATGAATTTTCTTTCTAGGAATAATCATCTAAATAATGAAGAAGTATTTTTCATAAAAATCCATGGAGGTAGATTATAGGGGATAAAAACAACTACCCATATGATATAATTTTTACTTAAAGTAAAAAAAGCGTTAAAACCATCATAAGACAATGAAAAACATACTTTCTTAGGATCCAAATAAAAAACTAGATATAATGAATCAAACACGTTCCATGATGTCTAATATTTTGTATAACTCATCAATCTGTCATTGTTAATATCCTAAGTATTCCACTTCATGTCGTATGTAGTCTTAAATGATATGAATAATATTTTCATGCATGGTTTTTTAGAGGAAAGTAATAAAATTACTTTGAGGTAGTTTTCTTCTTTTTCTCCTTGGTATTTCATTGATTTGTACTATCATTGTTTCTCATTAAATTCTATCTTCTTGTATCATATCTTATTCATTATTCTTTATTGTACTATTATTCCTGATAAATCATGAGATCATCAGGACATGAATATATTTTTGTATAATCAGGTCCATATTTGTTGATGATTGTTTTCATCACGTAGAATGATGAATGGATATTAGATTCACTTAATTGATCATGAAGAAAATCTAAAATCATGGACACTACTTTGTCAGTAATTATACAAATACACTTAATATGATACAACTTAAGTAGAAAAGGAAACTTTGAATACTTGGAACACACTTCATATATTTCTTGTTTTCCATATTGAACCAATTCATAAAACTTGTTTTTTCACTAAATTTATAAAAAATATTAACATGGTCAGGATCAACTAAAGGTTCTATTGATCTATTAAAATATTTTATATTGTATCTAACAAATCCAAATGTGTCTTTTAACAAGTTTCAAACTAAATTCTCTTATGGAGGGTCACTTTGTGTTTTGTTGATAAGATAGTCATTATTTTGATTTTTCATAACATTAGATTATCCATGCCAAATCCAACATACATATCAATCAATAAAAATTTTCAATGTCAAGTTCTCAAATACTTTTTTTGAATAAACCATCACTTGAATGTACAATCAGGATATAAAACTTTTATTTTACCATCCACTTATCGATTTACAATTTCATAATAAAAATTTTTGTTGAAAACTTGGAATAATGAGGTGTGTTTTGAGGTAAATTAATAAAACATTTATCCATACTTATTAGATTTATACTCTTCTACCTATAAATTAAAATATAAATATATAAATTTTTAATCAAATAAGTATAATAAATTTTTGACATCACCCAACTTCATGATTGACCAGGGAACAGTCTTGGTTTGACAAAACACAAATTAAATATAAAATTGATTCAATCTAACATGAAAAACATAAACATAAATAAATAAATACTACCCTTAATAATAACAGGTTTGGATTTCATGGAATAACGTCACTGAGATGAGGAGAGGGAAATGGATAACAAGGATTTTGGGGAGATGAGGTCAGAAAATTCTCACTCATAGACGGACAAGTGTAGGGGAACATAGGTTGTGGCAAAGGGAGGATGAGGATGGGGTCATGGAGAGAAGTGAGTTAGGGTTGGTATTGTAATTGGGGGATCATAGTAATTGGGAAAATTTGAAGAGGGGATTCCATAAAGGGTCTTCGTCATGGGCAGAAGGTTTGTCGGGGGCACTATGGTTGGTGTCGATGGGAGGGTGTTAGGGCCACAAGGATTAGGTGTGGGGATTAATTAAGGTTTTATTTTTATATTTCATTGGGGTTTTAACAAAACCACCACTAAATCGAAAAGTATAAAAATATAGAGCAATGATTATACCAAACCACTTCTATATTTTAATTAATAATTAATATGCTTCCTTTAGTGGTGGTTTCCAGAATCGCCACTAATAAACAGTCGTTAAGGCCTCTTTTTTTAGTGAGATAGAATATTTCTAACATCTAAAAACCCATGACCAACACATCCATCCAAATACCTATAATACATCCAAATACCTCTATAGATAGAGTTATCATGCGTGAAAATAACGACATCATGTCATCAACTGAAATAAAAAAAAGATATAAATCATAAATGAACATAATAAATAATAATTACTGTATAATTATTGATAATATGTAACCATACCAAAAAAACTATGAGCCATCATTACTTTTATAGAGTTTCATAGATCAGACCATTCAACCTACTTTCTATTTCCAATATATGTCACCAATAATACAAATAAAAAAATTTAAGAAAATAAATACGAAACATAATATGTAGAGAATATATTTGTAATTTTGTATATCACATTTTTTATTTTCTTAATAAAATAAAAGACCTTAATTTTAATATAATACAAATAACATGTCATCAAAACACTTTGAAAACATAAATTACCTATTTAATATATGATTCAATACTTGGAACTCGTAAGGTAAAATTATATGATAATATAATCAATTTTTACACTAATATGTGGTGTTCTTGAAATTACTTAGTAAACAAATTTTAAAGACTTTAATATGGTAGTATTCCAAATATTTAAAAAATAATTCAATGGTGATTGTCTCATGATTTCGCATTAATATGTAGTTATTTTCAATGGTTTTGTTCATTATATGATCATTTTAGTGTTTTAAAACACTAAAAACGCATTTATAGGTATCCTGGAAAAAATATAAATAGAATTGAAATTCTATAAGTTCCTACATTCAACAGATCAATATAATTTCACTTTCCTATGAATTCATGTCCATAAGACATTTTTTTCTTAGTTTTTATCCCCTAATTCACATTTTTAAAGACTTTGATATCTTTTTAAACTGCTTATTGAGTCATTCTGAGCACACTACACATTAAATGGAGATATTTTCTACTCATTCACATAAAAAATAATCCAATGATGGTTATATCATGATTTAATGTCAATATGATTCCATTTGATATGGTTTGGATCGTTACATGCATGTTTTAGTGTTTTAAAATAATAAAAACACATTTATGGGCATCCTAGGATAACTGTAACTCAAATTGACATGTCATCAGTTCCTACATTTTATAAATAAATCTACAGTTATTTTACTTTGATTTCACAACCATCAGACATCGTTTTATAGGTTTTGACCCCATGACACGTGTTTTAAAGGCTTTAATATATTTTAAAATTGATTATTGATTTATTTCAATCACACCACACATAAAATACATGTTGTTTCTACTAATTCATGTCATAAATAATTAAATGGTGGTTGTATCATGATTTTACATCAATTTGAGGTTATTATTTATGGTTTAAATCGTTACAAGAATGTTTTACTATTTTAAAACATTAAAAACATGTTTATGGGAATCTCAGCCAAATCATAATGCATATTGACATAGAGTTATTTCCTACATTTCAATAATTAATATACTATTATTTTACTATGATTTCATTTCCATTTGATGTCATTTTCTTAGCTTTGACCCTTGGCGCACATTTTTAAAGACTAGTATCTTTTAAAACTACTTCTTGAGTCATTTTGAGAACAATTATTTTCATATAAACATATTTTCAACTCATACATGTCAAAAATAATTAAACCATGGTTTTTAAATGATTTCACATCAATATGAGGTCATTTATTATGGTTTTGACCATTATAGGAACTTTTTAGTGTTTTAAAATAATAAAAGTTCATTTACTGGCATCCCGGGAAAATCATAACTCTGATTAACATGGTGTTGATTCCTAAATTTCAAAAATCAATCTAAAATTATTTTTTCTATGATTTCATGGCTATCTGACACTATTTTATTGGTTTTGACCCCCTAATGCATGTTTTTAAATAATTTAGTGTCTTTTAAAACTACTTACTGATTCATTATTGGAAAACCACACATCATATGGATGTATTTTCTACTCATACACATAAAAAATAATTAAAAAGTGGTTTTATCATGATTACACATCAACCTGAGGTCATTTGATATGGTTTTTACTGTCACATGCATGTTTGAGTGTTTTCAAGCAACAAAAATATGTTTATGGAAATACTAGGAAAATTGTAACTCAGATTGACATGGAGTATGTTCTTGCATTTAAAAAATAAATCTATGGTAATTTTATTAGTATTTCATGGACATAAAACACTATTTTCTTGGTTTTGACCCTCTGATGCATGTTTTAGACGACTTTAGTATCTTTTAAAATTACTTATTATGTCATTACAAGCACACTACATGTCATATGGATGTGTTATACACTGTTACACATAAAAAATAGTTCAAAAGTGATTCTAACTTGATTCTATATAAATATGATGTCTTTTTCTATGGATTTTATCGTTATATGCACATTTTAGTGTTTTAAAACACTAAAAACGTGTTTACAGGCAACCACGCCAAACTATAACTCAGATTAATGTGACGTTAGTTTCTAAATTTCAAAAATAAATTTATAATCATTTTCTTTTTATTTCATGAAAATATGATTTCATTTTCTTGGTTTTCACCTCTAGCACATGTTTTTAAAGACTTTTATACATTATAAAATTGATTATTGAGTCATTCTGAGCACATTGTGCATCAAATGGATGTGATTTCTTCTTGTATACATCAAAAATAATTAAGAAATGGTTTTACCATGATTCCACATCAATATAAGGTCATTTTATATGGTTTGTATCATTACATGCACGTTTTAGTGTTTTAAAACACTAGAAATGTATTCATGGACATCTCAGACAAAACATAACTCAGATTGATATAGATTCAATTTATACATTTAAAAAATCAATTTAATTTCTTTTTCATGTGATTTAATATCCATATAATAGAGTTTTATTGGTTTTGACCCCCTAAAACATGTTTTTAAAGACTATCATATCTTTTAAAACTGTTAATTGAGTCATTTTGAGCACACCGCATATTTGATATAAGTTTTTTCTGCTCATACACATAAAAAATAATTCAAAAGTGGTTTTCCCATGATTACACATTAAATTTAGGTCATTTTCTATGATTTTTACCATTACATGAACATTTAGTATTTTAAAACACTAAAATGTGTTTATGGGCATCCTAGCCAAACCATAACTGGGATTGATGTTGTGTCAGTTCCAACATTTCATAAATCAATAAACTTTAACCCACATATATTTCCAACCAACTAAGTGATATAATTTATTTTCATTTATAAAAAAATATAAACAATTTATAAAAAATTGATAAATTATAATAAAATAATATAATTAATAATAGATAAAATATAACCAAGATTTTTATTTTTCTAGAAGAACTCTACGACTTAGTAATATGAGTAATGCATTGTTTTCATGATTCACTATATTTTTTTAGATAATTCTTACAAAAAAATATACATTTATAAAAAAATATAATTTTAATGTGTTTATGTTATTAGGATACTATAAAATATGCAATTACCTCATGAGTTTCATCTCTGTTAATATCAACAAACATTTTCAATTGTTCATGAGAAAACCCTTCAAGAACTTTCTCATACATTTGTCAAGAGTTTATATATTTTTCATTAAACTCATTACATAATCTCCATTTAAAGTTTATCTATTTCTTACCCAAATTTTTTAGGGTCTATGGTCATGAAATGACACTAGGGACATCAAAATGAAAAAATATCTACAAATAAAAATCATAAAACTTTATAAGTATATTAATAATTTTATTTACACCTTTTAAATAAGTTGTCAATGATTATTAAATTAATATTACCTTTAATTGGTTATCAAACACCAAATTTTCCCAGGATGTGGGAATATGCCTCCAATATTTATTATTAATATGGAAGCTCACTATCTCACAAGAAATATTCCCAAGAATCTGTCTATAGATTCCAACAGCATCACCAGTAGGTATCCTGAACTCATTAAATGGAATAATAATTTTTAATTTTTTCAATCCCCATACATTTTATATATTAATGTTTACATATATTTATTTTTTAGATTTATTTTTCTAAAAAATGAATTAAACAATTAATAAAATATATAGTTTTTTATACAATGACATGCATACTTATAATGGTAACTCATCAATATCCCATCGATGGAAGTGTGAAAAACTTCTCCATCACTAGAGGTGCATTAGAAAATGGGCCACCAATATTATCTAGAGAATCTAATAGCTCTCTTGAAGACTCTAGTAGAGTGTAATCACTTAGATCCATTAAGGATGATAGTACTAGTGGTGTGCTCTGAGAAGTTGATCATTTGGGATCTCAAAAAAAATTATTCTTAGAATTCCTATAATTCAAATGGTTTTAAATATATTCAATGTATAGAAAAACTATAGGTAAAATATTTTTACTAAAAATTAATAAATATAACAATGTATATATGTATGAAATGCAAAGAAATGAGAAATTATAATATAGTTTCATTACTATTTTCTATATTCAATTATCTATATATTCATTGTATTCATTATTATCAACCTCTATTGTGATGAGTTCTTCATTTTCAATCTCTCTTTAAAGTTTTATTATTTCAATATTGTTATAGAAAAACTATTGAATGTTTTTTGGTTGATGAGGTTCACTGTCACAAAGTACCAATTTCCCTTCAACCCTCATATCATACAACTCTCTCTATTTTAATCATACAACAACACTACAAACTTTATGTATTTCAACATCCACATAATGAACCATATTCACTTTTTAATCCAAGATAAATGGATCTTAATCTTTATACTCATCAGTATAGATCAAGAGAGACAAGTTGGTATAAGTAAAATGAAATAAATATTTCATTATATCCCTATTAATGTTGACCCTCCTTTATTAAAATAAGATAATTTAAACTTTTCCTTGATAGTTTAATTTTATTATATCAATAATATTTCCACAGTATCCCACCTCTAAAAGTTTAAATACACTACTATTTTGATCTTTCAATACTTTCTCATGATAAATTGTATGATAATTTAATCCATGAATATTGTAGGCATCAATTATCTTAGCCCGCCTTAGAGGACCTCAAGCCAAAAACTTAAAAAAATTGATATTTCAAATCAATTATCAAAATTTATTATCTAGACAATAAAAAATATGGTGTTTCTTTTAACATAGAAAAAATAATTGCACATTAATAATATAAATTTGAGTATATAATTACACAATGGGTGAACCATTCGATAGTATCCTTATTAATAATTTTTTTTAAATCCAAATCATCTTGATCTCATACCCTTAGTCCTCACTTTATTTGAAATATAAATTATTCAATAAATGGATATTTAATAAGACTATTGAGTATCACATATCTATTCTCTTATAGTAACTCCAATTCAGTCAGTGTAAAATTAGACCCCTTTCCAACTAGTCATCTAATAGTTGGAAATACTGATGACTAGTTTTTAGAATTAGAATTTTTAGATATTTCATCAACACATCAAAAATTATTGAATCTAGTCTCAATCATATCCAAATACCTAGAAAATAAGTTCAATAATGCTTAGACTATGTAACAATAAGTAATAGAACCTTCTGGTCAAGCTTTATTCCTGACATATAATTTTAAATGACCTAAGTACCTAATAAAAAAAATAATAAACATATTAAGAAAAATTACCCAATGATTTGATAAAATTGAATTTATAGATGAAAAAAATGATATTAATATACCTCTCAATTGAATACATCCATTAATAGTGTACAAGTCCACCAAGTTTAGATTCATCAACCAAATGAACATTTAAATGAATTAGTACTATGAAAAATTATGGGTGAAATAACAACTCCAAATGAAATAGTGTTGAAAGTTTTCTTTCTTGAAGTTTATAAACTTTTGTTGTATTTATATTTTTTACAAAAATATCTCTAAGTAAGTTACACAACTCAACTAAAACTATAGTTACTTTTTCAAGTATCATATTATGCAATTCCAATGGTAACAATTAATCCATCAAAATATATGAGTCATGAAATTTCAATCAATGTAACTTTAAATGTTTTAATTCAATGCACTATGAAATGTTACTTGGATATCCATATAGAATTTTTACATTCATTAATGTTTGAAAAAATATATCTTCCTCGTGATTTTTAACTGTAAAAATATCCAAATGATACCTTCTCTTCTCATTTTCCCACAAACTGCACTTTATATTCATTGATTCTAAATCTTTATAAGCATTAAGGTGATCCTTTGATTTACACTACTCATTGAGGAATGTAAAAAATTAAATTATCATATACATTATTCTAAATATGAATTATGTCATGATTAAAATTTATCAAATTAAACTCCCAATAATAAACTTTTAAAAATATACTCATTTTCTTCTACTATTGTGTTATAGCTTCTTCATAAATCTTGGGAAATTAATGAATAAAACTATATGATTTTGAAAATATAATCAATTTAAAGATTGGGGGAGGGTACAATGTATAATACCCAATGTAGATGAAACATAATAGTGGAAGAAAATGAGTTTATTTTTCAAACATCCTTACTGGGAGTTTTATTTGATACATCATAGTCTTGACAGGTGAGGCATATCAAAACATACTCTTCCACTTTCCTTTTCATTCCAACCCACAAAAACTATTCTTTCAACACTCTATACATCTTTTTAATTCCAAGATGAATATCCCATTTTGAATGGTGGTAAGCATTAATAATTTTTACCTAATAAGAAAAAAGTACCATGATCCTATCCTTAAAGAAAAAAACTGAAATCTCATACATCCCTCAATGTTCTCCCTACCATTGAATTTTGAACTCATTTTAACATGTTTATAATTAGATATATGAACCTATTTCACATTCTTAACCAAATCAGGAATAAACAAAAATGGTAATAATATTATAACAACACCCTAGTCAATACAATCTAGGTGTATGTCTACTAGAACTAACATTATCTTCCATTGATTCAATGCATCTTTATCCAAATGATTATAAAACTTCAATTTTAATGCATCCTCCATAACATTTCCATTAACTGATGTATACATCAAGTAAAATTTGACCATTTGAATGTATTATATCCATATTATTTACCTTAGATTCAAATTTATTTGTGAGAAAATTTGTTTCAATCTCTTTTGGTTTGAAAACACTATGAATTTATCACTAAAAAGATAATTATTCCAAGTATTCAAATCATGGATTATAGTATCAAATTCTAAATCATGTGTTGGTTAGTTATTCTCATGTAACCACAATTTTTGTGAGCCATAAACAAAAAAATGGTCTTCAATTATGAGAAAACATCCCAAACCTTATCATGATGCATCACAATTGACTACATATCCCAGTCCATACTCTAGAAACATAAGGATAGGTGCTGATGTAAGTCTACCCTTAAGCTCTTGAAAGGATTTCCAACATTACTTGTTCCATTAGAAAGTAGCACCTTTCCTTTTCAAATCTATCATTGGTGATTATAAATGTGAAAATTCACATATAAAACTTCACCAAGACAAGTATTATACATTTCTCAAAGACATTCTTTGGTTGTTTCCAAGTGATAACAGCTTCTATATTTTTTGGATCTAAAAAAGAGTTTTTATAAAATGATATGGCCAAGTAAAAGTTCCCCTTGTATACATAAATTACACTTTGATAACTTGGAATATAAACGATTCTCCCACAAGATACCCAACACTACATCCAAGTGTTGCTCATGATCTACCTTTTTCTTAGAATACATTAGTATATCATCTAACAAAACTACCACAAAGAAATCTAGATACCTTTGAAATATTAGATTAATTAATTTAATAAATATGTATTGTGTATTGTTAATACCAAAATTCATAATAATGAAATCATAAATGCCATATCTGCTTCTGAAAGTACTCTTCAAAATATTCCCTTTATGAACTCAAAGTTGGTGATATCCTGAATGTGAATCAAATTTAGTGAACCACTAAGCTCCCCTTGATTTATCAAATAGTTCATCAATTCATGGAAGATGATACCAATTATTTATCATAACTTGGTTAAGATTATGATAATCTATAAAAAACCTAAGAGTTCCATCCTCCTGCACACAAAAAAATCGATGCTTCCCATAGAGACATACTCAATCAGATGAATCCTTTATTTTCCAACTCTTCCAAATGATACTTAAATTACCTTAATTCTATTGGTGTCATCTGATAAGATTAAATGTAAATAAATATGGTCCCCATTAGGAGATCAATCATAAAATAAACTTCTATTTTGAGTGGAAACCCTTATAATTTTATAGGAAAAACATCAAGGAACTAGTCCACCAGTGTTCAGAAAATCTCTATTCTTGATCTCATCTATTGATGCTAAAGTAACTACTATCAACTGGTAATATATAGTTCCAACCACAGGTACCAAGGGTCCTCCTCTACTTACATCCACTACCTAATCTCGTTTAAAGAGATGCCTAACACCATAAAAAGATTTGAAACTCGCCTTCCATGCATAACAATTGATATGGGGCTCAAAGTTTTTTATCCAATCCATTCCCAAAATCAATTCATAGACATCCATATCTTTAAAATATAAATCCCATACCAACTCATTCCCATCAATTGTTATCGAACATGTTACACATTTAAAGGATTAACACTCTCATTGTCCCAAAGGTTTCTGGAGTTTCAAAATAGAATGTTTCATCTCAACATGTAAACCTAGAAGATAAAGTATACGATAAGAAATAAATTAATGGTACACGACTTTATCAAACTAATCTTTTTTAGGTTTAGAATTAAAAATAATCATACCACTCACCATCAAAGGTATCGATTGATCATCCATGATCACTTTCTCAACTCTATAAAATTTCTTATTAATTACACAATTCTCTTTATTACCCTGTTGAGATTGCACTAATTGTGTAGTCATTGTTTTCCCAAAATCTCCATGGCATGATCGGTTCTGTTGAAGAGAGATATTTTGGTTTAATTTTCCCATTGAAGCATATGATTCTTGGTATGTATGAGATGTGTCCCTAGAACCCAACCATGGGGCACTACAAAAATAGTGTTGAAGATGTCCCATATGGTTTTTCAATTGTGACATGATCTAGGTGGTTTCATACAATCTCACTTGATATGATCTAGTGAACAAAAATAAAAACATCCAAAATTACTCTTCGATCAAGGAGGTAAGTTGATCGGTCCCATAGTTTGATTCTGATATATACCACCTCCTTGATAATACATCTCTTTCCTCCACTTGTTTCTAACATTGGAGCTTCTACCTATTCCCATAAGAATAAAATTGATCTCTCCAACCTTACTTTCTAAGATTTCTTTTTCTGCTACTATTTCTCTATCAATCATCATTATATAATCTGTTATATAAAGGATGATAATTTTTGAGAAAATTTTTTGTTTCAATATCGACTCAAAAATTCATTCCTTAAAGGATGAAAATATAGATACTTCCATTGAAAATCATACTAAATTAATAAATTTGGCCGCATACTCTATTACCAAGATATTATCCATATTTAAAATTAATAATTATATTATTTTATAAATCCTGAACATGTGAGGTTATAATTTTTTTTTGAACAATTATTCTAAATCCTCTCATGCCATGTCTTGGTCAAATTTATCTTGAACTGATAAATCCCACCATTAGCATGAAATATCCTTCAGTATGTAGGTTTCAAACTTCACTTTCAACTCAGCAAGTGTGCCAAAGAAATCGAAGATTCACTTCATCCTATCCAGTCATACTTTTTCTTTTTTCAGTTCTGAATCACCCCAAATGATGGATGGATTCTAATTTTGGAATTGAATAAAATGATAAACTTTCCTCAGTTTATCCTTTCTGTTCACTCTGTCCATAACCTGGAAATCCTATATAATACTATGGACCAACTATTATTTCACATGTGTCTCGGGTGCAAACACATTCCTAGAAGACTCTTCTGGTTAGTTCCTATAGCACCTACCTGGTTCCATTTGCTATAAATAAAACAAATCTTTATTTAGTCTCACCCTATATAAATTGAATTCTTAGCTTTTTACAATTATCATTTCAACAAGTTCTACAATCATGTTTCTCTGTAGTAAACTATTTTAACAATTTTCAAAATACCACCATCAATCCTTTTCAAAATCTCATATTTGAAAACATTTTCAAGACTTTTCAAAAATCATTACGTCTTTTAATTTCCATAAATCATTTACTAAATAATGAAAAATGAAGTCCTAGTGAGAATTTATAC
Source organism: Viscum album (assembly GCA_963277665.1). Lineage (NCBI taxonomy): Eukaryota > Viridiplantae > Streptophyta > Magnoliopsida > Santalales > Viscaceae > Viscum > Viscum album. The sequence continues at coordinate 1,902,099,569 of OY728140.1, read as the reverse complement.
TACCAATGCTTTTTATGAAACTCTCATCAATTAAACCCATGACGATGAGGTGAAAACTCACTAAGAATTTTTTAAAAACACTCATGTATACAAACTCCCTGGTAACTTGATGTTTGATATAAATAGGTTAGATATGCATTTTTATGCTCTAGATTTAAAGATTAAACAATCATACTTATTACTACCATACTAAGGATAGACATAATTTCCCAGATTCATAGTCAAGGATCAAACAAACTCATACCATTTATAACATCCCTCCCCTCACCCATTGGCTTTGGAAGAGGTGGTGGGTGTTACTAGGCCTTATGTGACATCCCCAAGACCTCAAAGGCTGGAAATAAATACCAAGGGCTCCATAAATAATTGGGGAATGAGTTTACCTTTAAATAAAACACAACCAAACCAAGATAACCATTACAACCAAACTTCAATATGATTTAGGAGTACAAAATACAACTCAAAAAAAACAAACCCAACCACAACCATAATATAGTATAAAGCATAAACCAAGTGATATAACCAAAGGAATTAAAATATAACAAAACACAAAGACACCAAAGACATCAAACAAGAAACTCTTTACTTTATCTAAGATCCAACTTGACAAGCCATTACCAAGGTATCAAGAAGCATCACTAAAGAACTTAGATACCTTGACTTTACCTATGTATTGGTAGATAACATCTGAAAATGAAAAACAATGCCCAACTAAAAGGTGAGTCTAAAATCAATATAATTTCCCCAATGACTTCCCAACTCACTACACAAGGAAAAAACTTGCTAGCACAATTTATAAAATAGTTTTAAGTATTAAAAAACATTTCATATAAAATCCATAAATCAATTTTCTAACTAAAGCATCAATAAATACTTAAAACCATTTCTCATTTGATTTGGAATATTTATTTCTATGTCCACACACACAACCAAACACACATGATCAATATTTGTGTTACTATTAATGGTAGAACTTCACATCTATATCTCATACAATTGATGGTGGTACTTCATGACCATTATCCATCTCATTCAACTCACACCTAACTTTTTATGCCAACATCATGACAATTCATTAAAACTAACCATTTATTTCTTTAAATCATTTAAAAAAATACTTTATATGCATCAAACAAAACCATAATTTTAAAAAATCATTTAAAATTATAAATAAGTAATTTTCTGAAACCAATCAACTTTCCACAATTTCCAATCCAATTCCCAAATAATGTTTTCCATCAATATTAACACAATAATTTCACTATCATTTCAAGAAAATCGTTTAATTAAAACTAATCCTTCAAGTTCTAAATCAATTATAGTTGAGATAGAATCCATATACCTCACCAATATTGTTGAAACTGAAGAATGGAACAATGATTCTCTAGATCTGGTCATGAGAAACCTTTCTTTACCTAAATATAGCCAAAAAGCATCATAATTCCCTTCATGGAACATGGATATATCCCTATAGGATTAGATCTAAGGTACTAAGAAAGAGGATGGGAAGAGATAAATGATGATTTTCCAAGAACAAACACTTAATGGAAAAATAGGATCTCTGATAGCCTTTAAACCACCTACAGATTGCTCCCAAACAAATGGGAAACTCCTCTCAAAACTTGAGAGAAAAATGAAATTTTGTTATGGGATAATTAGTGGAAAATTGAGGCTTAAAGGACCTAATTTTAATTAGACCCACAAATTTCTAAGGGCTGAATGTACACCATATGTTTTGGATAACCTTGCACCAACCATGTGATTGCTACTGTCTCAAGACAACACCTCACATGGTTGGATAACATGGTTAGACAAATAGTGTGCCAATCGTGCACTTGCCCAATAACCAATGTTTTCCCTTGAATAGTTTCTTATAGGTACTGCATAGTTTCTACTAACCATGCTCAAATCTTTCACCTCCAAAAAACCCTCCAAAACTCCTCCAAACCTCTCGAAACTTAACCCAAACATTTTATATACTTAAAATGAATAATTAAAGGGTCGAGTGCCTAAAACTAGGGGTGATAAAATTCAAGAGTTATATTATAGAATTATTTTATCAATGATATTATTGTTATAAGAATAATTCAATTTATAAGGATTTTTCTACAATAGTTTTTCTTTTAAAATATTTGAAATAATATGTTGAATGGTACCAATGACAAAGAAAATTGATTCAGTGGAAATTTAATCATTTTAGAAAACATGTTATTGTGGTAATAAAAACCTTAATATGTTCCCAGTGTTAAGATAATAATGAAAAATATATGTTTTTAGGATTTTATTAGTGACCTATAAATTGGTTAGTGATTTAATGGTTTATTTTATATTTTTTAGAAATTACTTTTTTTTACACTTATGGAATATATTTGAGAAAATATGATTTTATTTTGGAAGAATTAGTGTTTTCATTGAGGTTTTAATTTGATTAAGGTATTTATATATTTGGTATGTGACATTAAGAGCTACATCATATTGTTTGGGTAATATAATATAAAGTTGATTTTAAGAAATTTAGTGACATTCATTCTAAAATTTTGGACTTTAAATTTAGATAGACATATTTTGGGTGAGTCTTAAGGTTAAAAATTTATGAAATGGATTAAATTGAACTTTTTTTTATATTTGAGGTTTTAAAAATTAATGAATTATTGGATAACTTGTGCTAACCATTTTAGTCTTAGAATATATCTAAAGATAGGATGAATGAATTTTCTTTCTTTTTGTGATATATTAAGAGTTAATTTTAGTACTTAGGCATAAAAATTCATTTTAGATATTCATTTCTTGGAGTAATAAATGAAGTGGGAATTGATCAAAGAACAACCAAAGGATGAAATTTTACCTATGAAATATAAAGATATCAAGTAATTATATTTTCTTATATTCTCAGTCTAAATGGTAAAGTAATTCATCAACACTAGGAAAATGATCTTGAAAAAAAATGTTATCCTAGTAACTACATTTTCCATGAATCAAATGGTATTTTAACTCATTGTAAATTTTTTTCTTTGTTTTCATTAAATTTTCTACATCATTCATTGTATTGTGATCAATGATCTCTATCACTCTCTATAATAATTTAGGATTTTCTTCCATATCCATATCTTCACCTCACACTAATTATTTTGTAAATTGGAAACATAGTAATTTTTTGTTCTGGTTGATCTTATACCTTCACTATTTCTCTTATCAAGAGGAATTTTAATTAACCCTTTTTATGATGTGGCTTTTAAACTAAGGTTACGCCTATAATGAAAAAAATATAATTGAAAGGGAATGATTTTTTTAAGGGGGTAGAATGTAACTCCAGATTATTTTAATACAAGAAAATTGTGTTTTATAGCATATACGATAGGCAACAACGAGCTTAAATGACATGTGAACCATAATCTCTTCGATAGCCTGCATACACACAACCTTGGGCCTAAAATAACTGTAAAATAATATACCATTATAACCAAGATGTTAAATTGGTGGGTATGAATAATACTAAATAAATTATAAAAATTATATTAATAAACATGTATAAAATTAATTCAATGGTTACCTATTAATTAGAAATAAAATAAGAACCATTTGAATTGAAAAGAAATGTTTTCTGAAAAAATGTATTTTTCTAAATGGCAGTTTAATCATGCTTTTCTCACATAATTTAAAATTAATTTTTTATAGATTTATAAAATTTATTTGATATAATAAAATTATTTTTTAAAATCTACATGTAAAAAATATCTTTGGTTTAATTTTTGATAATTTTCTGAAAAAAGTAATTTTTTTTGATGAATAGTGAAAAATACATATTTTTATTGAAAACTATCTTTTCATTTAAGTTATTTAAAAAGTTAAATTATATTTTAAATTGGTTTTAAAATAAAATAAGTTAAATTATATTACAATATAAATAATTTAGTTCATTAGAATCAATTTTATATTGAATTTTTAGATAAAAACATTTTAAACTTTTGAAAGTTTTTCTTTGGAAAAACTATTTTTTCGACGTGTATGAGGGTTTAAATTTAAATTGGATCCTTCCGCTTCTATGAATTGGATTTGTAAAATTGTATTAAATATTTTAAATAAGTATAATTTATTTTATATAATAATTTCAACTAAATTTTTTTCATAATAAATAATAAAAGTAATAAAAATTATTTACTGCAATTAGGGTTAAAACGAGTTTATGAGGAGTTAAACTAAAACATAAGGGTTAAAATGAATAAAAAATTATATAAATCATATTTTATGGAAATATTTTAACCTTTTATATTACATGGTTTGATAAGGACGCATATTGGATACTTATGTCATCAGATAAATGTGGGTGTCATTTTTCTTTTCAAAAATTCCAAGTGTGTCCTCTCCCCCACTTATAAAAGACCACCCCTTATCCTCCCCTCTCCGCACATCCAAAACCCTTTGGTTCAGAAAATTATTATAAAAATATATTCCTTACTTAACTATCCACATCCTATATTCCTTATTTTTATTATTAAACCCTCCCAGGAAGTCTTTAGTTATAAACCTAAAGAGGATCTATAAAGAAGAGGTAAAATTATAAAATGTGCGTATTTGTTTTTATTATTCTTACACCTTTGTAAAATCTTCTTAAAATATGATAATATAACCAAACTTGTGTATAATATATACTTATATTTTATTTTCTTAATTTTATAACCTATATCCATCTCCACTTCTATCAAATGGAAAACAAAATTGTCGATCGTGTGTACAGTAGACCACCGCTTCACTAACCGATGTAATTTGTTTTCCATAACCATATTTCAATTATGTATGATAGATTTAACATATGTATATGATATTTAGGAAATTATTGTACTTTAAAAATTATTATATCACATAAACCTTCTTACTTTACATTCCATGGTGGGATATGATAACATCACTCGTGTGTACAGCGGACTACCGCCTCACGAAGTGATGCGATTCATTTTTCACTTACTCTTTATATGGAAGGTATTAAGAAAATTTTTAATTAATATATGTGATATTTATTAAGAAACCATACTTATAAAAATATAATATCACCTTTAACTTATTACCTTACATTCTGTTTGAAAATAATAACATCGCTCATGAGTATGTGTTGACTACCGCCTCCCCGTAGAAATATAAAATGATTTTCATTTTATTTTTAATTGGATGGTAATAAGTATATATTTGATTAATATAAATTATATATATATAACAATAATAATTCAATAAATTTTAATTAATATTTATTTTCTTTTAATTCTATTCGTTGAGGAAATGGAAACAACATTCATGCGTACATACTGCCTACCGTTTCCATGGATAGTGTAATGAATTTTCTACATTTAAATTTTATAGATTATTATAAATACATATATAATGAATATATATTATATTTAAATAATTTTTTACATTATTTATATTATGTAACCAAGATAAAATTAAAAGGACCGAAATGACCAAACTAAAATGTAAATGAAAAAACGAACAAATTATCACCTGATACAGTGATTTTGACAAAGAATTGTTGATAAAAATGTCATAAAATATTATAATTAAATAATATATTCTATTAAATATATTATTATGGTTATGTAATCAATTTATAATAAATCTATATTTATTATACATGAGTTATGGATGCATATGATGGACATCGGATCTAAGGTAAGGGATTTTAGTCTCACTTTTACTTCTATGAGACATATGTCATATTCACCACTTATTAATTTTGTGTGGTGTATATAATACCCATTTTATATGATATATCATGAATCCATTTATCTTCATGGTATTTATATTTTCATTTCAAGTAATTTATTTCATGGGTATTATAATTCAGAAGTTACCAAATTGGTAAGGGTTTATTTTACAAGCTCCTCGTTTATCAGTATTGTATATGATTAAATTTTTGATGATGAAATATTATGATATATCACTTAGAAAACTCATGAATTTTATTCTAATTAGGTAATTCATGAAATTTTTATGTTATAGTAAAAATTTTCTCTCTTTAGTACTTAAAATTATTGAGAAAATGATTTTAAGAAAATCCAACTTAATTTCTCTTTTCGGTTGTAATTTTTTTCTCTTTCATATCCATGTTTTCTAAAAATGTTTTTAAAAATGTTTTTAAAATTATCCAAATGATTTATTAAATACCTTTTTACCCATTATTGTATATTTACAAAATGTTTTAAAATGAATCTTCCTATATTTTTCTGAACAAGGTACTTTTTGACTTTTCTTTCAAAAATATGAAAGGGATATTTTTTAACTTATGAATAATTTATAGAATTTTCTTCCAACATGATCACTCATTACTTTTATTCACCCTTTACAAGTTTACAAAGATATTTTTAAAGAAAATTTTTTTCTTTATATTATATAAATTTTCAATTTTTTAATGTGATTTTTAAATTGAAAATGATATTTTCCTCCAAAATATTGTAATGGAATTTTTATGGTATTTTGATTTATCAATAATAATAACCCTAATTTTACTTATACATAATTGGGAATATGTTTTAATGACACTATCCTTATTGTTTTTTTACATGGTTTATGATAAGTTTGACTGGGGATACTCTATTTTGATATTATTCATCATATTACACTAGATGGTTTATTATTATGTTTAATAATTGGGAAAATTATTAATAATTTGTATGCTGGTTTTTCAAAAAAAATGTTTTTTGTTGGTTACGTTTCACACATTTCATATGAATATATTGTACATAGAAAGTGATAAGGGGCTTAATATAGCACCTCAATGCATCAGGTCTCATGAGACAAACTATATTGGGTTTTGGCTGAGTCTTTACCCATTTATATAGATGTATTTGCATAAGGCCTCAATGGTATTTCATATGTCTTGGCACAATTCCTCTATGGTATGTTTTAGATGTCCAAAATTATAAATTCTCTCATTATGATACGGGTTATTGAAGTCCATGTGATTATTCAATTAGTTAAAATATCCATGAAAAATTTTCAAACTCATGTGATTATGTATATGGAATTATTTGATCATTATTTATTCTTTACATAATATTATTAATGTTAAAGTTATTAATTAAATGACATGTGTTTCAGTTATTTAATTTTGTATATTAATTATGCATTATTTATTCATGGTAGATTCTATTGTATTTGTATCCTTACTGAGCATTAGATCTCACCCCTTTATTATTTTTCATTTTTTCAGGACTGCAATATGTGCATTATGATTGATATTCAGGGTTATTCTATAGAAGATAATGATGAACTCGAAGAAAATACTATGTTGTATTTTATGTTTTTAATTGTAATGTGAGATTCAAGTATGTATCAAATTTACTAAGACAACTAAACTATTAAGTACTCCAAGATGTGATTCCTTGTATCTTATTCCAATGTAATAAAGTAACCAATGAATCTGAGCTACTATTATTTGGGTCTTTACATTTTTTCTTCATTAAATTGTATGATCTTTAATTTTCAAATAATTCAATTCCAAGACACTAAAAAATTTGGTCAAGATCTAACTATGCTTTTACATTATCTTTGGTCTTACTGGGTATTTCCAATATGGTATAAAATATGTTATCAAAAAAATATTATTAATATGCATGATATCTAACATGTGATGAACCAATAAATCAAACCAATATGGAAGGTCCCAAAAAATAAGTTGCTTTATCCAATTTTGGTATCTCCCAAAACCATATTTTTTTATTCATTTATAGTTGGTGTAAAAGTAATATGAGGTAATGAAGAGATGATATATATTACCTGAATACCTTATAGCACTACTGGAGGTTCATCTCATTCAAATATACCTTTGGTAAAATTATTTATATTCCTTTGAAAATGATGATCTACATGAATAAATATCTGATTATAGTAAAAATAACTAGTCTTTATTACATTAACAAGCATAAACACTTTTTTATCCATGCAGTATGAACATGATTTTAGACCATGTGTACTCTATCTAGATAACATATCATACACTAGAAAGTTATTGATTATCCAAATTAATGAAAATTTTAGTGTAAAATTATGATCTGAAACTATATCATATACAAATATATTGTCTTTCCATAATCAAATTAACTTACCAATTAGTGGATTCAAATAAATATAGATATCTATCTTAAGATTTCTTATAATTAATAGTACCAAATATATATATGGTTCCTTCATTATAATTCAAGGAGGTAATTTATATGAAGTTATGAAAATTGTTCAATAAGAATATTGACTATCGTAAACACCAAATGAAAAAAAAAACATCAGTAGAAATACACAACTATATGTTATGAGGTTCTAAATTAGAAAAAGGGATCACCTGATCAAACTGTTTCCATAAATCACCATCACATGGATGATTTATGCTTTAGTTGATGAAAATATTTTATTTATTTCATTTCCTTAATGCAGTTGTGTTTTGAGACATAAGTAAACATTATAAAAGTGGTGTAATTGGAAAATTCCTCTAATTTTTTATAGGAAATCTATAATTTACTTGTTATACCTCTTTATACCTCAATTCTACATATGTTGGATAATTAAATAATGATTAATAATAACCATAATATAATATGCATCTATTTAAACATGCATGGATATTCTGATAACTAAGACCTAAATTATGGACCAACTTCTTACTTTTATAGAAACTTATAGGTAATGTATTTCCATTGGGAAATAATAATTTAGCCAAAGAAAATATTTGATCAAAATAACTATTTGACATTCCAAAATCTGATTTAATACCCATAAATTTCATATCAACTTCAGGTTTTCTTATCTTTAATCATGGATATATGTCCTCCTTAGTAGTTTTCAAAAAATTATAAAAATGAGATGGTTCTAATTCAGAATTTGGAATATCATTCTAAGTTGTTGTTTCCTGAATAGATGATCCAACAACCTTATTTACTAAATTTTTAAATGATGGATCCATAACTAAAAAAAATTGTATTTTCTACTGAATTTCATTCACCGTGTTGATAATAAAAAATATAACTTATATAAAAACAAAACACAGTAGATGAAGTCCAATATTATCAAAGGTTTTGAATATATTAATATCACATTTCTTATAAGTAAATTTAATTCTTACTTCATAAACTACTTCTGAATTTGAAGATGCAAATGATATAAATGTTTTAACACCCTCAATATAGAAAGGATTCAAACCTGGTTTTTTAGTATTTTGGTGATTATTTATCTGATCATGATCACGTAATAGAAACTAGTGTTTACTTCCTAAGCTCATGGATATCTAAAAAATGAAATAAGAATAATTATTACTCATTATGACTAATTATTACAAATATTAACTACTTATTTATTAATTATGATACATTATTTAGTAATTATTACTAATATTTTTAAATATTACTAATTTATTTACTTTTTATTAATAATTTTTAATAATTTTTAGTATTTTTATATTTTTTTACAAGTTATTACAAAAAAATTACCAATTGTTACTAATTTTTATCAATTTTTACAAATTAATAAAAAAAATTATTAAGTAATACTAATTATCTATTAACTATAACTGATTTTTTAATAAATATAACTACTTTATAATAATTATTAGTATTTCATATTTTTTTTTACAATTTATTACAAATTATCATAATTTACTAATATTTAAAAATTGTTGATAATATTTACTAATTAATACTAACATTTACTAATTATTAATAATACTGACTGATTATTTTTTAATTATTAGAAATTATTTAATTATTATTACCAATTTTTTTAATTATTACTATATTTTTCTCATTATTGTAAATTTTTAAAAATTATTGATATTTTTAATATTTTTTACAAGTTATTACACAATTTTTACTATTTTTTAATAATTTTAATTAACTTTTACTAATTATTACAATTATTTATTAATTAATGATGGTTATTTAATAATTATAACTGAATTTTTAATAAATATTACTAATTTTTAATAATTATTAATATTTCATATATTTTTATGATTTATTACAAATTATCAAAAATTATTAATGATAACAAATTATCACTAATGTTTTCTAATTATTACTAAAATTTACTAATTATTACTAACATTAACGAATTATTTATTAATTATTAATAATAATTTAATGATTATTTTTAATTTGTTAATTATTACTACATTTTTACTAATTATTATGGATTTTTAATAATTGTTAGTATTATTAATATTTTTTACAAGTTATTACAAAATTTTTACTCACTATTAATAATAATTATTAATTTTTACTAATTAATTGATTCAAATTATTTATTAATTATAACTAATTTTTTAATAAATATTACTTATTTTTAATAGTTATTAATGTATTCTATATTTTTTATAATTTATTACAAATTATCATAATTTAATAATATTCACTACTAATATTGAACAATTATTTATTAGTTATTAAAAATAATTTAATGATTATTACTATTTTTTTAATTATTATTATATTTTTACTAATTATTTTGAATTCTGAATAATTTTAAGTATTTTTTATATTTTTCTCAAGTTGTTGCAAATTTTTTACTAATTATTAATAATATCTATTAATTTTTACTAATTAAGTTATAATAATTATTTATTAGTTATAACTAAGTTTTTTATAAATATTACTTATTTCAAATGTTTATTAGTATTTTATATATATATTTACAATTTATTACAAATTATCATAATTTACTGATATTTACTAATTATTACTAATATTAACAAATTATTTATTAAGTGTTAAAAATAATTTAATAATTAATACTATTTTTTAACTATTGATACATTTTTACTAGTAACTACTTTAAAATTATATAATCATTAATATATAATCATTCACAACTCAAAATATACCCAAGATCAAATATTAAATAATAATATGATGCTCAGTCTAAATTTCTAGCTTATGATAACAAATCATTTTTAAAAATCCAATCTAACGTTTAATTTTAATGCAATCTTGAAAAACATTGAAGCTGCCCTTAAAAGAAACTTTGAAACCATATTTTAATTGAAAATATCTATTAAACTCAAAAAAAAAGATATGAATCCAAATAGGGAAATCTCTTAAATCTAAAGGTTAAAAATTGGAAAAACTACCACAAATCAAGTGGAATCAACTCGTGGGGAGCTGAAATATATTGTCTTCAATAGAAGACACCCAAATTGGGAAGAATAAACTTCTATGAACCTTAAATACTAAATAAACCATAAAAATCAAGTAAATCATTTGACCAAAGGTTTGACCAAACCAATTATAGTGAGAGGGAAGGGGGAATCACAAAAATAAGGAAGGGGAGAATAGGATTCTATACATGGGGTATTTGAACCTCAATCACAAAAAAAAATTGAGTTCATGATGGAGGAAGACAGTGGATGGGTGTGTGATAGAGCGGATGCATGATGGAGGGGGCGGCTGCACAATGGGGGGAAGGGAAAAATAGGGGGTGGAAGGGGTCGATTGATTTTTTATTAAAGGTTTTTTGTGATAGGGTAATACTGATGGACTATCCATTGCTAAAAGTATGTCGATGGAACTTTTTACAATGGGCTATATTATTTTTCGCCAATAATAATCCTGTCAAGACTAATAGTGATGAAATTTTTATTCATCGCTATTACCCTTCACAACAAATATTTTTTCCAACAGATAATACCATCCATCAAAAAATTATATATTTTTGGTTATTTGTGATGGTGGATAGTTTGTCATAAATAACTCATTGCTAATGTTAACTTTTCTAGTGGTGAAATGAAAAAAATATCCTTTTCTAACATTTTAAATAAAAAACTAACAAATATTGATAAAATGATTTTCTTTTAAAATAAACATGGAATCTTATAAAGTAAGATTTAATGAAAAGAATAGTTATAATGGCAGGAAAAACTGTTCATTCAGTAAACATTTAAACAAAGATTCCTTTCACGCTTTTGTTAAAAGGTAAAATGTACCTCATTCAGAAAATGACAAGAATATTCCTTTTAATACTTTTTAAGAAAAGTAATTAATAGTTTTAAATGGCTTTATAAAATTTTTGGAGTATACTAAAAACATTATTAAAAGCATTATAGAGAACAAGGATATAAAGAATAAAGATTTCTGACCAAAGGGAGAAAAAATGTCAGTTTTCCTTAAAATAATTTTCTTAGTTTTTTTAAGTACCAGAGAGAGGAAATGAAAGTAAAACATGTAAACTATATATATAACCATTGTATAAGAAAATATATAGAGTTTAAAGTGAAATATCTTATAAATTCCATCAATGGTTGTTTAAACATAAACAATCCTGTGTAAAAATGAGATTATAGAATAAACTATTACCTCAGACTTCTACTTGGTTGAACATGTTATATCGAATTTAATAATAAATTTAAATTTATTAAACAATTTCTAAGAACCATTTTCATAAATATTTTATTTTTTAAGGTCTTTTTATAATTATTTTGTATCCATTCATTGAATAGTTCTTTTTTATGTTGACAACTTAAGGTTGGACGGCCAATTTCTCCAAAATTACTTAAGTATATTGACCATGGTTGAAGGTGTAATGAAATATTTATATAATATCCATAATGTTAATGATTTCATAAATATAATTTTTTTTCATTATATATAATTTTGGAGTCATCCTTTCATGGTGGTAATATGAAAAAAAATCACATCTCTTCATAGAGGTGGTAGTCCACACGTACATTGGAACGACGTCGTTATTCTCCAATGGATGGAAATGTAATAATGTAAATGATATATTATATTTATATAATAATAATTATGTTATAAATATAATATATATTCATTAATTCCATATTTATAACCATTCAAGTAATGTGGTGTTGAAAAATGAATTACACTACTATGTGGAGATTGTGGGTCATACGTACACATGAGAGATGTTTTTATTTTCCATGGGACAAAAAGGAGATAGAAAATGGATGAAACATTAATAATAAAATCATCTAGGTATATTTAATATAATTATTTAATTATTTTAATATGGTTATTGAATATTTTTAGGAGGTTTATAAAGAAAGTAACTTGAAAATATCGGTAAGAACATATACCTATTCTTTTGGAAACCTCCTTTGGCTTACACATTAATCCTTCTTGAGGTGGTTTGTTAGTGAGACCAGGACCTCTAGGACATGGGGAGGGACTTTTTAAATATATTTGGGTATTTATTTTTCAATTTAATTAGCTAAATTAGTGTGGATAATAGAGGATAGGGGTTCCCTTTTATAAGTGAGGTGTGTGGAAAACTTGTAAATACTTGAAACTTTAATATATAATATATGTCTTACTCATGTAAAGTGGCTCAAAATTATCATTGATTAGAATATAAATATTTTAAGTTCAAAATAAAACTAACCAATTATATTTAAACAAGTTTTTTATATTATATTTAAGCTTTCTCACCTTATTTTTAACCCTTTAACTCATTTTACCCTTAACAGAGGTGATAAATATTTACCATGATTACTATTCATTATAAAAAAAATTAATTTTACCTTATAACATAATATTAATTATTCTAATTCCAAATATGGAATCTATTTTACAATATTCAATTTCTATAAGTGTTAAAAAGTACTTTTAATATATATTTATAAAAAGAAATGCAAACATTTTTTAGAAAAATGCTTGTTTAAGCATAAAAATTATATTATAAAAAAATAAATACAATTTTTATTTAAAAGGAACTAATTGTATTATGTTAAATAAAAGGATATTTATCCATCTTTTAAACCAAACTAAAACTTAAAGTACCTTTGTAAATACTTGATTAAGAGATAATAACCAAAACCTGTTTTTATTTTACTAACAACATTACTTAGATTTTCAAAATGTTAAGAATAGATTTCTAAGTTCAATATTATATTTTTATATGAATTATATTAATTATTAAATATATATTGGGTTGATAAAAAGTTTTCATAAACTTTCATATTATTCTTATACCATTAAAATGTTATAAAAGTGACAGTATTTGTAAAATCAGTATTTTTCACTATTCATCCCCAAAAATAAATTATTTCTAAAAAATATCAAAATTCACCCTAATATAATTTTGACAATATAAATTCAAAAATAAGATTCATTTAAAAAAATTAAATATATGAAATTTTTGTATTTAGGTTTTAATCATTTTCTTGAATAAATCAATGTGCATTATGCTACAGTTTATTTATAAATAAAAGTTTACTTACTATAATTGAAGCTTGGGTGTTACACTCTTTCCCCCTTCAAAAATTTCATCCTCAAATTTTCCAAAATTTATCCTCGTGAATCGATGTGGGTTTTTCTTCATCAAAACTTCATTAGGATCCCATGTCAAATCTTCTATCTTATGATTTCTTCAAAGTACCTTTACTATCTAAGTCATTCAATTCCTCAACGCATAATCTATAGTGTCAAGAATTTAGATGATCTATTTTCTATAAAATAAATCAAGTTTCAATTCTATTTCCTTGTAGTGGAGAACATTCTTTGGTACTGGAATTTGCTTCCTCAATAATCATATATAGAATTCATCATAAACTTTAGAGAGTTTAGGTGGCATTTCTAAATGGTAATCCATAACTCTAATTCTTTATAGAATTTTAAAAGTCCCAATGTACCTAGGACTTAGTTTCTATTTCTTATCAACCCTTATAACACCCCTCAATGAAAATACATTTAGGAAAAAATGATATCCTGCTTGAAATTCTAAATACTTCCTTAGATTATCAATATTTTTTTTCTACTTTGAGTTTCCTTAATATGATTTTAAATAGTCTTCACTTCCACCATTGTCTCTTCCACAAGATCTAGACCTACAAGATTCCTTTCACCAACTTTTTCCCAACAAGTTTCAGTGTTACACATATTTTTATACAATTATTTATATGGTTCCACTTGAAATAATAAATGGAAGATATTAGTATATGAAAATAACACCAAAGGTAAATACTGATCTCACATGCCTTGAAAGACAATCACTTCTCGAAATTCAGTCATTTGTGATGGGTCATTTATGACATGTAGATAACCCATCACAAATAGTGCATTTCTTGTGATTATTTTCGATGTAATATTAATTCCATCACAAATAATGATTTATTATGATGGAATAAATAATATATCATAAATATTTTTTATGGGCATTCCCACCGCCCGTCACCAAAAGTAATTGTGATGAGTATTTGCGATGGATAACAAAATCGGTCACAAATGATCATTAGCTTGAGATTATTTGGGAAAGAGATTAGTTTTTATCGAAAATAATTTTGATGAAAAACTATTTGTGACAGCATTAATTCCATCACAAATAGTCCATCGCAAAAAAAAATCGTCATTTTAACACCGCACGGCTCTCCTTTCTTCATCCTCTCCTTTCTCCTCCCTCTCCCAAACAGTGTTGTGAACCCTTCCCAGCTGCCCAATTTGTTGTAGCTTCATGCAGCTCTATTATTCCCAATGTTTTTCTGATTTAGTCTCAGATCTTCAAGGTATGAACTCCTCTTATGTTCTCCATCATTTTTTTCGTATTTTGGTTCAATGTAAAATATACTAGTTTGGTAACACCCTAGGTTTAAAAATTTATTTAATTGTTTGATTTTCATGATTTATTTGATATTTAGGATTGAATCAATTGTATTAATATCTATTTTGATTTTAATCTGGTTTATTTATTTCATATTTTGGTTCGATGTTAAATATATTGGTTTGGTCGAACCCTAGGTTTAGAAATGTTAAGCCCAAAAGGGCCTTAGATACCCTGAGAGGGGGGTGAATCACGGTATGGATATTCTTTTCAAAATTATCTTTGCCCCACTGGATCTTGACCTATTTCTTATAAGGGTCACTTTGTTTTCACTTATGTGTTAATAGTGATCTTATTCTTCCATTCTTTATCTAATGATGGTGATGATTTGAATGTAATGCATGAAAGCAAACACACAGGCACACAGTTTTTTACGTAGTTTACCCTTACTGGGCTATTTCCAAGGAGCATACTATGGTGATGTGTCACTGTTCTAAATCCACTAAAGATAACTATAATAGTACAATCATGACCTTTAGCGGTGGCCAAAATCCGTCGCTAAAGGTCTATAACGGCCGCCAAACGGCGGCCACTTTTGGCCTGTCGTTGTTGCTATCAGTGACCGCCATTTGGCGGACGCTGTAAGTAAGCTGGAATGGTCTACAGTGGCCGCCAAATGGGGGCTGCTACAGGCGGCGATGGAATCACCTAAAGCGGTCGCCATTTGGTGACTGTTGTATGCTATCCCTATAGCGGCCGCCAAATGGCGGCCGCTATAGGTTTTTAATTTTTTTTTTAAATATAAATAACACAATAAAATATACCCACATAAATCTAATCAGTCATCTTCTAAGCTCCACATCCATCATCAAATATAACTGCATAACAAAAATTAATAACAAAATAAATACCAAATAAAACCTATAAACAAATAATTGAAACAAATTAACATATTTCAATTCAAACTTACTGTAACAGATCGAAAGTATTTGATTTTCAAAATATATTCATAATTTTGATTACCATTTTAAAAAATTAAAATTATTAATTTTAGTGTTCTAATTAGATTGTTTCTCTGTTATTTCAAGTCAATCTGATGTTGTCCGCTATGAATTTGACCGTTAAACGTCCGTTTGGCCTTTTATGACACCAGAACTGCATTCTCGGTCACTGCGGGCACACGGCACCTCCAATTGACGTGCCTTATGTGATACCACTTTACAATTAACTCAATCGTTGTTTTCATCTAATTTCAGGCCATTCCGACATTATTCGGCATGTTTGGACCCCCCACGTGCGTTTATGAAGCACGCCCAACACTTAAAAAACACATATTGAGATGTACCGTGCAAACCACATGTCTGATTTACATGTTGTATTCTCGTACATGTCAAGAATAATAATTATATTTTTTCCCTGTTATTTCAGGTCAATCCGATGTCGTCCACTATGAATTTGACCGTTAAACGCCCGTTTTGGCCGTTTATGACACCAGAACTGTGTTCTCGGTCACCGCGGGCACACGGCACCTTAGATTGATGTGCCGTCTGTGTGACCACTTCACAATTCACTCACCCTTTGTTTTCATTTGATTTCAGGTCATTCAGAATTTGTTCGGCCCGTTTGGACCCCCTCACGCGCGTTTATGAAGCGCGACCAACACTTAAAAAAACTCATATTGAGCCGTACTGCGCAAATCGCACGTCCGATTAACGTGTCGTCTATGCGACTAATTCAAAATTAACTCACCCATTGTTTTAGTCTAATTTCAGGCCGTTCTGACATTGTTTGGCCTGTTTGGACCCCCCCCCCCCCCACGCCCCACGCGCATTTATGAAGCGCGCCCAACACTTAAAAATGCATATTGAGCCGTACCGTGCAAACTGCATGTCCGATTGACGTACCGTATCATCTTACACATCACGAATAATAATTTTATTATTTCCCTATGATTTCAGGTCAATATGATGTCTTCTTCTATGAATTTGACCATTAAACGCCCGTTTTGGCCGTTTATGACACCAGAACTGCGTTCTCGGTCACCGCGGGCACACGGCACCTCCGATTGACGTGTCGTCTGCTCGACCACTTCACAATTCACTCACCCATTGTTTTCGTCTGATTTCAGGTCATTCTGACTTCGTTCATCCCATTTGGACACCACCCCCCCCCCCCCACGTGCATTTATGAAGCGCGCTCAACACTTAAAAAACGCATATTGAGCCGTACCGCACAAACCGCACGTCCTATTGACATGCCATCTCCTCATACACTTCACGAATAATAATTAGATTGTTTCTTTGTGATTTCAGATCAATTCTATGTCTTCCGCTATGAATTTGATCATTAAACGCCCGTTTTGGCCGTTTATAACACCAGAAGTGCGTTCTCAGTCACCGCGGGCACACGGAAACTCTGATTGATGTGTCGTCTACTCAACCACTTCAAAATTCACTCACTCATTGTTGTTTTTTGATTTCAGGCCATTTTGACTTCGTTCGTCTCATTTGGACCCCCTCACGCGCGTTTATGAAATGTGCTCAACACTTAAAAAATGTATATTGATCCGTACCGCGCAAACTGCACGTCTGATTGATGTGTCGTCTCCTAGTACACATCAAGAATAATAATTAGATTGTTTACCTATGATTTCAAGTAAATATGATGTCATCTGCTATGAATTTGACCGTTAAATGCCCGTTTTGGCCGTTTATGACACCAGAACTGCGTTCTTGGTCACCGCGGGCACACAGCACCTCCGATTGATGTGATGTCTATGAGACCTCTTCATAATTCACTCACTCGTTGTTTCCATTTGATTTCAGTCCATTCCAACTTCGTTCATCTAGTTTGGACCCCCCCCCCCCCAAGCGCATTTATGAAGCGCGCCCAACACTTAAAAAACGCACATTGAGCCGTACCGTGCAAACTGCACGTCCGATTGACGTTCTGTCTCCTCATACACATCAAAAATAATAATTATATTGTTTACCTGTGATTTTAGGTCAATATGATGTCTTCTGCTATGAATTTGACCGTTAAACACCTGTTTTGGATGTTTATGACACCAGAAGTGCGTTCTCGGTCGTCGCAGGCACACAACACCTCTGATTGACGTTTCGTCTGCTCAACCACTTAAAAATTAACTCACCCATTGTTTTTGTCTAATTTCAGATCATTAGTACTTCGTTCAGCCCATTTGGACCCCCCCCCCCCCCACGCGAGTTTATGAAGCGCGCCCAACACTTAAAAAATGCATATTGAGTCGTACCGTGCAAATCGCACATCCAATTGACATGATGTCTACACGACCAATTCACAATTCACTCACCCATTGTTTTCATATGATTTCAGGTTATTTCGACATCGTTCGGCCTATTTGGAACCCTCCATGCGCGTTTATGAAGCGTGCCCAACACTTAAAAAACTCATATTGAGCCGTACCGCACAAACTGCACATCCAATTGATGTGAAGTCTCCTCGTACATGTCACGAATAATAATTATATTGTTACCCTGTGATTTCAGGTCAATCAAATGTTGTCCGCTATGAATTTGATCGTTAAACGCCCATTTTGGCTGTTTATGACACCAGAACTGCATTCTCGGTCACCGCGGGCACATGGCACCTCCGATTGACGTGTTGTCTGCTCGACCACTTCACAATTCACTCATCCATTGTTGTCTTCTGATTTCATGCCATTCCAACTTTTTTCAACCTATTTGGACCCCCCCCCCATGCATTTATGAAGCGCGCCCAACTCTTAAAAAACGCATATTGAGCCGTACCGCCCAAACCACACATATGATTGACGTTTCGTCCCCTCGTACATGTCTCGAATAATAATTAGATTGTTTACTTATAATTTCAGATCAATATGATGTCATCCGCTATAAATTTGACCGTTAAACTCCCGTTTTGACCGTTTATGACACCAGAAGTGCGTTCTCGGTCACTACGGGCACACGGCAACTCTGATTGACGTGTCGTCTGCTCGACCACTTCACAATTCACTCACTCGTTGTTTTAGTCTGATTTCTGGCCATTCCTATTTCGTTCATCATGTTTGGACCCCCCCCCCCACCCCCCACCCCACGCGCGTTTATGAAGTGCACCCAACACTTAAAAAAATTCATATTGAGTCGTACCATGCAAACCGCAATTCCGATTGACGTGTTTTCTCCTTGTACACATCAAAAATAATAATTAGATTTTTTCTCTGTGATTTCAGTTCAATATGATGTCATCCTCTATGAATTTGACCGTTAAACGCCTGTTTTGGCCATTTATGACACTAGAACTACCTTTTCGGTCACCGTGGGCACACAGCACCTCCGATTGATGTGATATCTGTGTGAACACTTCCAAATTCACTCACTCGTTGTTGTCGTCTGATTTCAGGCCATTCCGACTTCGTTCGTCCCGTTTGGACCCCCCCCCCCCCCCCCACGCGTGTTTATGAAGCACGCTCAACACTTAAAAAACGCATATTGAGTCATACTGCGCAAACCGCACGTCTAATTGATGTGTTGTCTCCTATTAAATGTCAAGAATAATAATTATATTGTTGACCTGTGATTTTAGGTCAATCTTATGTCATCTGATATGAATTTGACCGTTAAATGTCTGTTTTGTCCGTTTATGACACCAGAAGTGCGTTCTCGTTCGCCATGGGCACAAGGCACCTCCAATTGATGTACCATCTACTCGGCCAATTAAAAATTCACTCACCCATTGTTTTCATCTAATTTCAGGCTATTCAGACTTTGTTCGTCCCGTTTGGACCCCCCCATGTGAGTTTACTAAGCGAGCCCAACACTTAAAAAACGCATATTGAGCCGTACCGCAAAAACCGCATGTCCGATTGATGTTCCATCTATGCGAACAATTCAAAATTCACTCATCCATTATTGTCGTCTAATTTTAGGCCATTCTGACATCGTTCAACTCGTTTGGACCCCCCCCCCCCCACGTGCATTAATGAAGCCCGCCCAACACTTAAAAATGCATATTGAGTCATACTGTGAAAACTACATGTTTGATTGATGTTATGTCTCCTTGTACACATCAATAATAATAATTAGATTGTTTCCCTATAATTTCAGGTCAATCTGATGTCGTACACTATGAATTTGACCGTTAAACGCCCGTTTTCGCCGTTTATGACACCAGAACTGCGTTCTTAGTCACCTCGGGCACACGACACCTCTGATTGATGTGAATTATATGCAACCACTTCAAATTTCACTCACCCGTTTTTTTCGTCTTATTTCATCCCATTCCGACTTTGTTCGGCTTGGACCCCCCCCCCCCCACGCACGTTTATGAAGTGCGCCCAACACTTAAAAAATGCATATTGAGTCTTACCGCACAAACCTCACAACTGATTGATATTATGTCTCCTTTTACATGTCATGAATAATAATTGTATTGTTTCCCTATGATTTCAGGTCAATTTGATGTCGTCTGATATGAATTTGATCGTTAAACGCCCGTTTTGGCCGTTTATGACACCAGAAGTGCGTTCTCGGTCGCCACGGGCACACGACACCTCCAATTGACGTTTTGTCTTCTTGAACACTTTGAAATTCACTCACCCATTGTTTTTGTCTTATTTCAGGCCATTCGGACTTTTTTTGGCCCATTTGGACCCCCCCACGCGCATTTATTAAGCGCGCCCAACACTTAAAAAAATGCATATTGAGTCGTACCATGAAAAACGCACGTTCGATTGACGTTCTGTCTCCTATTACATGTCAAAAATAATAATTATATTGTTTCCCTGTGATTTCTGGTCAATCCAAAGTCATACGCTATGAATTTGACCGTTAAATGCCCGTTTTGGCCGTTTATGACACCAGAACTACGTTCTCAGTCACCGTGGGCCCACGGAACCTCCGATTGATGTTTCGTCTATGTGACCACTTAATAATTTACTCACCCATTGTTTTCGTCTGATTTCAGGTCATTCTGACTTCGCTCTTCCCATTTGGACCCCCCCCCCCACGCGCGTTTATGAAGCGCGCCCAACACTTTACAAATGCATATTGAGTCGTACCACACAAACCGCACGTCCGATTGATGTGTCATCTCCTCATAAATGTCAAAATTAATAATTAGATTGTTAACCTATGATTTAAGGTCAATAAAATGTCTTCCTCTGTGAATTTAACCGTTAAACGCCCATTTTGGCCGTTTATGACACCAGAAGTGCGTTCTCGGTCACTGCGGGCACACGGCACCTCCGATTGACGTGTCATCTATCTGACCACTTCACAATTCACTCACCCATTATTTTTGTCTTATTTTAGGCCATTACAACTTCATTCTTCCCATTTGGACCCCCCCCCCCCCCCCCCACCAACCCACCCACGCGCGTTTATGAAGCGCGCCCAACACTTTAAAAAACGCATATTGAGTCGTACCGCGCAAACCGCACATCCGATTGACATGCCGTCTGTGCGACCACTTCATAATTCACTCACCCTAGAAAGCTACATATATCAAAATATTTCTTGTGATTCTCCCAAGAAGCAACTTCCTGAAGTTTCTCTCCATCCACTGACACACCTTCCTCTGAGATTATTTGCCCCAATAACTATATCTAATCAATACAAAAATGACATATATATAGCTTGGCGTATAGTTGATGCTTTATAATTGTAATCTGGATGATATAAAGATATTTTGTATGATCATCATCAGTCTTGGATTGCATGAATATGTCATCCAAAAATACTAAAACAAACTAATCTAGGTAAAAATGGAAGATTCTATTCATCAAGGAAATAAAAACTTCTAGAGAATTCATCAACACAAATGAAATTACCTCATTCTTGGGGTTTATTCTCATCTAGATCACCAATATCATTATGATGTCCACCAGCTATATTCGGAGACTACAATATATATCAATATTATGTATATTAAACATATCAATAAAAGTCAATTTGAGTATGTTTTGTTTTATTGTTTACCTGTGGTGCCACTTGCTGCACCGTCATTTCATCGATACGTGATGACATCTGTGACAACCTCTCCTCATACTCTGCACGTAACTGCTGAAACTATGCATAAAAATTGTGTTGCATATCCTGCATGGAAGCATCTAACTCAGTCTGTGTGCGCATCCTTGAATCTCTGCATGCACCCATTGTATCTGCTCTAACAACTTCACATCGGGGGACACCACCGCCATAAGTCAAAGAATAACCATGACTGTCACACCCCACAACACGGTGAAATATTTCATCTCTACGCATATTACTATGACGTTGCTCCTCTGGAAACTCTGATAACTGATCATCAAGATGAGCTTGTAGCATATAATGAATCAATGAACAAATATGAATAATTTATATAAAATAAAAATACATTTATTAGTAAATAATGTGCTTACTATAACACTGGAAACATCAGGATCACCCACCCTACGAGTCCTCACCCATATGGATATTCGATCAATCAGCTCTCCGCATTGGTGTAACTATAATAAAGGGGTTCACCATGTTATACTGCAATATTTTTAAAATATGAATGAATAGTGAATTCTAAACTTACATCATGTCTGAGTTGTGACACATGTCGAGTGCCAAGTCTGGAAGGTGTGCCCTGCATTGTCCAATTATGTGAATGACAAGCAGACTCGATCTACATTCAACGTAGTTACTTAATAAACATTTGAAAAAATAGTCATTTATAGATTAAAAGAAATAAATCTTACCATCGCCGCCTCACTCGACCAAAACGCAACCAAATCCTGCCACTGCATAGGAAGAATGCCCGGAGGGACTCACTGTAGAATGTCTGGAACACCCGCAAATGGTGTCCAGTGATCTATCTTCACCCTTGACTTGTAATCCTGCCATAATTTTCAGCATTTGGACATACATACAGCCCAAAACTCATCTGGACAGGATGTCAAATTATCCTGTTAAAAAAATTGTCAGTAGATGGGACAATAATAATAACAATATCATGAAAAAATAAACATTGAATTTACCTAAACATCCCTCCATAACTTTTCCATCATATCCTAGGGTAAAGAACTCCATTCATGAGTCTTCAGAGGGAATTTGTGTGAGTCTCATATCATATGCCCTAACTGAAGACTCAATACAGTAGCACCTTCTCAAACTGGATGAAATGTGTCATCAAATAACACATCCAATCAGGCTCCAAAGTTCTAGGATCGAACCCCTCTACCAGGACCCCTGCGTCTTCTGGAAGACGCAATAGATCTTGATAAATATAAATTCATAATTCAATTACAATATAAATTAATGATTAGAAATAGTTAGGGAAATATAAACAGAAAATTACAATCAATTAATTTA
This sequence comes from Viscum album, assembly GCA_963277665.1. Taxonomy (NCBI): domain Eukaryota; kingdom Viridiplantae; phylum Streptophyta; class Magnoliopsida; order Santalales; family Viscaceae; genus Viscum; species Viscum album. Next base: position 1,902,075,711 of record OY728140.1, on the reverse strand, counting down.
GAAAAATGAAAACATACATACCGACAACATCAGGTGAACCACTGTAACCACCCTATGACATACCTACATTAAAAGAAATTATAGTTAAATCAAGAAAGTTGTATACATATATAACTCATAAATATTTTTATATACAATAACTGGGGATATAATTACAATTTTCACTAATCGTGCAAGTCTATCGTATCTCCTTCAATTGTCTCTCTGGCCCATTGTATATCTTCATCTCGTACAGCTACTGTTGTTTGGTCAAGTGTTTGATTAGGAAATGCGACAACTTCAGGTTCCTCTTGGTCAATCAGAAAAACCCCTCTTCTAGACATTTTCACCACAACTTTCCAATCAGAATCAATGCCGACAAAGTAAACATGTTCTGCCTGTGATGTCAGTATGAAGGGCTCATTTCTTACTCGGTCATCTTTATATATCATATTGTTAAAGTTTACTAATGTAAATTGGAAGTTATCAACTTTCATTCCATGAACTAGATCGACCCAATCACACCTTAACAATATGTGTTTTAAGTCACGACCATAAATAACCTCAATAATATCTCTCAGCAATCCATAATAATAACCCTCACCAACAAAAGAACAACCAACACCGCTATTTTGTGTGGCTCGGTTCATGTCAACATCGCTAATATGAAATCACAATCTGTTAGAATCCAAAGACTTGTAGCGACAAGATGTAATAAATGGACCATCAGCTAGTTGGTTGAGTTCTTCGCTCACATGATGGGTTAAATCACGTAACTTTTGAATCTTCAAATTTCACATATATAGTTTAATGGATAAAGGATTGTGAAAAAACAACTAAGTTTCACTATAAAAATATTAAATCAATTATACGTACATGAGTCTTGAACCACTCATGAAATGTGTTTAAATGATGTTTTGGAGTAGATAGTCAGTTGCATGGGGCCTTTCATGTTTCAACTCAGCGATATGCATCCTAAATCACAACACAATATAAGGTAAGCAATAAAATAAATATAGAAACAAAATACACATCAACTATGAAACTTACTATGTCAATGGAATAACTGATGGAGTGTTGAAAAACACATATTGATGAGCTTAAACCCACTCGTCGTTCCGTATATCAAATGTTATTCCTTCTCCAATTGGGCCCTCGTCATTCTGGGAGGTTTATCTATCTTTGTTTCAACCTCATCAATATATGAAGCATAGAAATTAGTACACTCATCCATTAAATATCCCTTGGAAATTGAGGCTTCCGGATGAGCTTTGTTGTGCACATACCGTTTCAATGTATTTAAGTATCGCTCTATTGGATACATTCACATGAATTGCACAGGACCGCCAACAATGACTTCACCAGTTAAATGAATGGTCAAGTGAACCATGACATCAGAAAAAGATAGTGGAAATAGTTTTTCTAGGTGACATAGTGCAAGTACAATCTTATCCTGCAGCTTTTTCAAATCACTTATGCGATAATTCCTAGAACAGGGCTGTATGAAAAAATTAGAAACTCCAATCAACGGCTTAATAACCTAGGCAGGTAAGAAATCACGAATTGCTATAGGAATTAACTGTTGAAGTATAATATGATTATCGTGACTTTTCAAACCATGTAATGTCATGATTATCATATTCACATGCTTCGAAATATTAGAGCAATAACCATCTGGCACCTTAACAGTCTTAAAAATTGATAGAAATGTTTGTTTCTCTTTTTTACTCATTGTGTACTATGCAGAAAGCATGTATGCCCAATTACCTTCACCCAGCTATAAATGTAAAGGTTTTCTCAATCCCATTTCTTTCAAATCACGTCGAGCATTAGCACTGTCCTTTGATTTCCCCTTGACGCCTAAAATGGTGCACAGTATATTATCACATACATTTTTTTCAATGTTCATCACATCCAAATTATGTCTTAAAATATTATATTCCCAATAAGGCAATTCAAAAAAAATACTTCGTTTCTTCCAATTATGACTTCGCTGTCTATTTGTAGTAGGAATAGAAGGCAATGTAGGAACTAATAAATCTTGAAAATAATACATTGTATGGATATTTTCTTGATCATGTTTTCCACAAATTTCAACCCCAGACAGTATTTGTGGTGATGGGTCATACTCTCTATTCCCATCAAATGATACATGGTCTTTTCTGAACTTGTGCAATGGAGGAATAAAGCATATGTGACCAAGATATGCCCACTTCCTATAGTGCTTAATCCATATAGATTTCTTACTCTTATTACAACAAGGGCAAGAAAATTCTCCTTTTGTAATCTAACCTGATAAGTTAGCATACGCTGGGAAATCATTAATTGTCTATAACAAAGTGGCCTAAAGTCTAAACATTTCATTATCTTCCAAGTCAAAAGTTATTACACCATCGGCCCAAAATTCTTGCAACTCATCAATAAAAGGTTGCATAAAAACATTTATTTTATCGCTAGGTCCTCTCGGTCCATCAATTAGAACTGACAATAAAAAAAAAGTTTGCTTCATACATACCCATGGGGGAATGTTGTATGGAACCAACACCACTGGCCATGCACTATGTGTCACACCAAACATGGACCTAAATGGGTTAAAACCATCTTCTTCCAAACCCAGTCGAATATTACGATCATCTCAGGAAAAGTCTAGGTGTCTTTGATAAAACTCTTTCCATGCCAAATAATCTGTCGGGTGAGTTAATTTATCAACCTCTTTCTTTCTCTCTAAATTCCAAGTCATCAATTTAGAAATTTTAGTGGAAAACAAGAATCTCTTCAGTCTTGGTTTCACTGGGAAATAACGCATCTGTTTAGCAGAAACTTGTTTCCCTTGATTCAAGACTTTCCTGAGAAGAATCTAACTACCTTGATTAATCTCATTGGTCTTCCACCTAGATGTATAGAAAATAGTACAAATATTTAATTGCGCATTCTCTTTTTTGAACAAAATTAAATTATTGAGACACACATCAATTGTATCATATGTAAAACCAAGAGCATCGGTCAACTTGTGAGCTTGATAGAATGACTCTGGAATCTTCGCTCCAGTAGGGAGTACCTTCTTCAACAATACCAACAACATGTCGAATGAGGTGTCTGACCACTGGTTTAAGGACTTCAGGTGTAACAATTCAACGATGAACGATAGTTTACTAAATTTAGTGCATCTAGGATATAATTCAGTACGTGCATCATCAATAATTTCAAAGAATTTCAATGCTTCTCCATCTGTAGAAGAATGAGGATTACTAAATCCAACATCTTCATTTACGACATTATTATCTTCTGGTTGAAACCGATGCATCATATCATTGATAATTATGTTCATCGGATCAACTGTTCTCGAATCAACATTTATATGAATACTTTCTGACCGATGACATGAAACAGAATCTTCTCCATGATGTGTCCATGTCTTATAGTTTTTCAAAAACCCATTCAAAAACAAATGTTCTCTAACACTATCTCATTTTAAGATATATCTATTTTCACAGTTTCTACATGGACAACTAATCATATCGCTTGTAAATCTGTTGGTGAAATCCATAAATCGCTTAATCCTTTCATAATATTCAGCTGAAAACCTATCTTGCATATCAATCCAAATCCTATCCATTTTTTTATTTAATAGAAATCAAAAGTGAAATATCTATTTTAAATTCTAAATTAAACACATATCATTAAAATTTAAAAACAAAATTTGACGGATAAAAAATATTACCTGCAGAGGACTCGACCGCGGGTAACGGGGTGTGACTCGATTGCAGATCCATGACAGCGCAGCGACTTGACAACAGGGGTTTGACAGCCGGACTTGAAAGGAGAAGAACCGTTGGATGAAGCGTGGTAGGGTTCTGCACGGCGGGGCACAACGGACCGAGAGGGTCCAACGGAGGCAGGAGGACTTTCCAGAGGGATGTAGTGGGGCTGGGAGGGGACGACGGCAATGGGACTGTCCGAAGGTGCAGTGCAGAGGCAGGGGGTGGGGGTTGCCGGGTCGCAGAGGTGTCGGGGTCGTGGGGGGTGCAGCGCGGAGGCAAAGCAGTGGGGGTCGCTGGGGTTACGGGTGGCATAGCACAGAGGAAAGGGGGTGGCGGTCGTCGGGGGTCAGGGTCGCCGAGGGTTGCCAGGGTCGCCGGGAATCGCCTGGGGTCGGTGGTCATTGGGGGTCGGGGTCGCTGGAGGTCGGGGGTCGGGGTCGTCGGGGGTCGGGTCGGGGTCGCCGGGGGTCGGGGTCGCGGGGTCGGGGAGGGGTGGGTCACGGGGTCGGGGAGGGGAAAATGGGGTCGTGAGGTCAAGGAGGGGAAAATTAGGTTTTTTTCTGTATTAAAATGTAGTGTCCGCCATTTGGTAGCCGCTGTTGATAGTATTAGTGGCCTCTAAATGGCGGCCTCTATAAGTCCCCCACCTCGAAAGCTAAAAAATCTAGTAGTGCTACTAATAATTTTTGGGCTAGATCACTTCTATGCCTGGGATCACTGTCTTTACAAAGTTTAGGGTCATCTTACTACTTTCCAAAGGTTTACTCCCTGTTTCTATCTCTGGCTCACTACCGGTAGAAAGGATAACCTTCTTCCACTTCCTTTTATCATTGATCTAGAAAGGATCCACTTAAAGTTTATGGACTTTTAGGCCCCTTCATTATATCTAATGAATGCATCCTCCACTGTATGTAGATGCTCTATTGATGTCTCACTTTCATCCATAGATGAATACCTCTTTAACACTGAACTCTGGGCAATACCTTTCAACCTCTTTTCACAAAGCTCACTACCTTTGTGAAGCCCCTATTTCATGAAGAAAAAATAATTTTTCACAAAGCACCTTCTTTTGTGAAGCTCAAACTAGCCTTCATGAAGCTCCTTCTTTAATAAATCTCAAACTGGCCTTCATGAAGCACTTTCCTTTTTACAAATCTCACTTAGCCTTCGTGAAGTACACCTCTTTCATGAAGCTCAAACTAGCCTTCATGAAGCTCTCAAGTTTCGGTTGGCTTTTTAGGGACTTTGTGAAATCCTTTCTTTCACAATGCTCAGAATATTTGGTTGGATTATAGCCTTTACAAATGACTTCACAAACCACCTTCGCAAACTCCTTTGCAAACTTAGAGACTTAGAATTTTCATTGAGTCTCTCTTCTATTTCCTTTTTTATTCTGAAGGTGGGTAGCCTCATATTTATAGGCTTGGCTCTTGGTGAAACTCCACCGCCTCCAGTGTATTATTTAGATCAGTCAAAAACCATCTTCGCAGCGTACCTCCATTCATGAAGATACATAGAAATTTTCTATTCGTGAAGCCCGTTATAATCACAGAGCATTCTATCAAAAATTGTCTTCACAGGGCCCATCGAAATTGCAGATCCTTTCATCAATGACTACAAAGAATTCCATCACTGATTGCAAAGCTCTATTTTCTCAGAATCATGAATCTCATTTCTTTCATGAAGACCTCCATTATAATTATTTTCTCCTTTGTGAAACACAACTCTCAAATCCCATCTTCACAAAATTCATGACTTTACCATATTTTGATGAAATCTTCCAAAAAATCCACTTTCCGTGATGAAAACCAAACTCCAAATTTTAGACCCCAAAAATTTAGCAAACAGTGAAAAATAGAGCTACCTTATATATGTTATTTTTGTACTGCCTCCAGATCTTTCATTCCATTTTCATAGTTCTTTGTCAACATTGATTACCAAAAATATCTCTAAAACTCGACAACTCATCTTGAAAACCTTCTTTTTCAACAAACCCAACCAACCCAAAAATGATACAATGTTACCTAGAGGTATTTTTTCCCAACAATTTTCCCTTTTGGTTTGTTGACAACTCTTTCATAATGATTCTCTATAATTTGATACCTCATTAATGATTATTCCAACTGCTACCATCAATCGCCTCTTGCGATTCAGATATCAATCAAAGATTTACTCAACACATACTTAATCCCACATAAGCAATGTTCGGCATGAGAAACAAGAGTATAATAAAAATTTCATCAATAAATCACTTCATTCCTGACAAAAATTATTGATAGCATTCCAACATCACTCTTCCACTTTCATCATGAACCTCAGCTATTGTGATATCTAATATTTGATTGATAACTTCTAGCATCGTAATATTTAATACTCCTACTCCTATCGCATTGCTCCCCCTATCTTATTGCTCCATCTGTTAGTTTCTCCCTATGTCTTGACTAAAACATTTTCTCCCCCTCAAAGAACTACACTTTCTTTCCCTTTGTTGATGAAACCAAAGGTCACTCCTTTGTGGTCTTCAACATTGAAAAGAACACAAATTGATACATTAGGTAAAAACACACCATACCTCAGGGAGAGGGGGTCCCCACATCCACACTTTATCAAGTGTGGGGAGTCAAATAAACTCTCAAAGCTAGTTCATGCCTCTCAAATGCTTCTTTGGGTAAGGCCTTTGTTAGAATTTCCACAACTTGTAGCTCTGTAGGCACACACTTCAACTTCACAATCCCTTGCTCCACCTTCTCCATGATAAATTAATATTTGATATCAATGTGCTTTGTCCTTGAGTGATGAACTAGATTTTTGATAAGATTTATGATACTCTAATTATCACACTGGATTCTGATCGGAGACTTCACTTCAACTACCATATAATCAAGCTAGTTCTTCATCCATAATTAATGTGTGCATGCTTGAGTGGAAGCAATATACTCAGCTTCTGCAATACTAATGAAATGCAATCATGTTTCTTACTTAGCCAAGAAATACACAATCCACTAAGATAGAAATCACCTCTTGGCATTGATTTTCTATTATTTTTAAATTCAGCCCAATCTGCATATGTATATCCCAATAGCTCTGGTTGAGATTTGTCAGTATACATCAAACCAAAGTCTACAGTTACTTTGATATACCAAAGTATTATTTTTACTATAAGCATGTGGATTTCCTTGGGATTTCTTTGATATCACGCTGCTTGGAATGTGGAAAAAGAAATGTCAAATCTTGTCAAGTACAATAGACTTCCAATGATTTTCATGTACTATATGATATTAACAACCTTGCCTTCATTATCCCATGATAGTTTCATATGGGTAGTCACCTGAGTCTTCATATCCTTGTAATTTTCCATTACAAACCATTCCAAAACCTCCTTGGCATATTTAGAATGAGAAATGAATGTGTAATTATGTCCTTGTGTCACCAACACCATCATCCTTTGATTATTTTCATTGTTCACATATAAATTGTAATCAACTCCAGCATGCTGGAAGCCAAGATTCTTCAGAAACTGATCTAGACTTTAATATCATGCTCTTGGTGCTTGCTTCAACCCATATAAATCCTTCTTTAGCCAAAAAACCTTTTTCTCATATTTATGTCTACACTAGAACTGTTTTATTACCAATTATATCTTTCAAGTCAATTTTAGCTTGACTCTTTAACTTTCATACTGATATAGATTTAACTTCCTTGTGGTCATTATCAGTATCCACTTCTGAATTAGCATTTTCTAATTCAACTCCTGTGAGTCTCTTACCACTTCATCACTTTCAACGGAAACCTTTTCATTGTGTCATTGTTTAGTGACATCATTTCTTTCAACTAATTTTATTATCTTATTGTTGAAACGTTGTTGTTATTCTCTCACAGCTTCTTGGTATCCTGAAAATAGTAAGATAATACCATATTATTATAACAAAATATATAATCATGAAAAACCTGAGTGTTGCTACTTGTACCCAGTCATTCTTGTTGAACATAAACATTCATACTTTCAACACCATTGAGATCTCACATCTGATTAAGATATATAATTCCCCCCTATGATATGCAACTCTTCCAGTTGTTAGTCCCACTATTTAAACACAAAAACATTCTTATTATCCTACATCATTTCTTCATCATGTAACCCTTAGTAATGATCCATCAACATAACCTCTAAGCCTAATAATTTGGAACTTGATGTAGGAAATAAGAGATAGAGTTAATAACACTTTCACAATCCATTTCACTCAATCAGTTCCTTTCATCTTCAATTTTAATAATTGATTTGAATCAGTTGACATTTCCAAGCACATTACATCACCGCATTGCATCTTCTGATGAAAATTTCCCTTGAATCTTATCTCCCCAAAAACCTAAAACACTTTAACATCATTTGGTATCATTTAAACACATAGGGAGAGGGGTTCTTCTAGAATCATCAAGAAGAGGATCATGGTTGATCATGATGGGTCAACCCTTTGATTCTTGCTTGCAAAGAATCACACTCTTTCCTTTCCTACTCCAACTACCTAGCCAACTTCGACTATTCTGGCCATATGATTAGGCATTCATTACCCACATTATGATTCTTCTTCCAATATTCAAATTTTGTATTCTTGGCCTTTTTCATAATTTGGTAATTACTCCCATTAGTAGAAATTCCCTTCTTTGATGCTTCATCAATATCCCATTTTTCATGATTCTTTCTCTAGGTAGGAATCTTTCCACTGATCATCTTCTCTTACTTCTTCCCCCATTGGTGAGATCTTTCTATTGCCTTCACTTCCCACTATGTGGCATGACATGCAAATTTTTCAGGATATTCTTTAGTCTCATTTCTTTTATCAATTTTTTGAGTCGCACCACCTTTTTTTGTTGGGATTGATTCTTCCACTAACTTTACATTCTTTTTAGTTACACTTGTGAAATCTCCTCCCTTTTTCTTCCATGATTGTCCACATCCATTATAGGGGAGTTTTTTGTGAGTGTAACAGAGAAGATGATGATATACCTCTTGTTAAGATCCCTTTGACTATCCAAAGGATATATACCTATTTTTCAACTCACCAAGTTGTCTTCCAATATTGGCCTTTTGTTTATACACTTCCCATGTTGGGGATATCCTTCTAGATTCCTTTTTTTTCATGGTTTCTTATTACTGAAATTTCTTTCCAAACTCCCATGATCAAAACATATGAAACGTATTCTATTAAAGGCATACCTCATTTTATAATTTCTCAGCTGTGATGTTGATTCATCTTGGGTTATTCTCTTGAAACTGAGATCTTGGGCTTCCTGACACATACTCATGGTGTGTCTTGTTCTTCCACAATATAATCACTTCATGGATACTTTCTTCTGAGAGACTCTTCTTTCATATTTCTCATGATGCTTCTTCTTATTATCATATTTAGAAAAATTTCTATCTTCACAGCATGAGATGTAAACAAAATCTTGATGTATGACCATGAATCCCACAGAAATAGAACATGATATCATTACTTCATGTAAAAGACTTTTTAGGTCTGTCTTTAGTAATTGCATGACTTTTTCTATTTTTGGAACTAGTCATGACTCTCTTCCTATCATGCATGGGAGGGGATTAATAAAATACAATGCCAACTTTTCCCAGTTTAAATGGACTTTGATATGAGAAAATATGTTATTATTTCTCTTCAGAAATAACATATTTTATTTTAATTTCATCATTACCTTCCGAAGGATAATCAAATAGTAAGTGCAAGGCATCCTTCATTTTAGGATTTCCTCTGGCATTGGATTTCTCTATTTCTTTATTTACTAATTCTAACTCTTATTCCAACTGTTGAATCTTCATATCCCTTTATTCAAGTTGAGAATTAATTTCTCTCCTGATATTATTCCCTCTACTCATCTCATCTTCCAATTCACGTGTGAGCTTATCCACCATGTCACTTTTCTCCTTTATTTTAAATTTTTCTTGAGATACAGAATTAGATAATCATGCATTCTCTTATTATAGCCTTTCATTCTTTTGAACTTGTTCAAACAACTGTTTAGAAAGATCATCATTTCTGGATTTCAGATTCTAAACTTCATCTGAATTCTGATTCTCTTTATTTCCATCATCTTTTTATTTTACTTTCTTTCTAGAAACCTTTTGTAGTTATTCACCTTGAGAATAGTACTTCTCCCTCATATCAGTATCAACATCAAAAAGACATTTATTTAAACCTCTCATCTTGTTGAACTTAATTTATAGTGCTTGGATCTGGATATATTTAGATTTAATCTATTCCTACAATTTCTTTTTTTCATGGACACCTTTCACTTTTCACACTCTTAGAGTTTCTTAATCATCAGTAGTTCCAACATCACTTGGCATATCAGGTTCTACATTCATTCCTATGGTATCATTGAATGAATAAATAACCTCATAGTCTGATAAATTTTTGGTTTCCTTCAACTCAATCACACTATTTCTATTGACACTTCCACACTGAGTAATTTTACCAGTCTTATTCTTCTTCTTTGAAGTTCTACCCTTTTCCATGACATACTAAGGTACGATCAAACTGAAACTTTAATTTCACCAATAAACTGAACCAAGTTATAGAAAAAATATCTAATAAAAGAAACCTTCCCTATGATACTATTTTTTAGGACCAAAAGGGGCCTAGATACCCTGAGAGGGGGTGAATCAAGGTATAGATATTATTTTCAAAATTATTCATGCCCCCAATAGATCTTGACCTCTTTATTGTAAGAGTCACTTTATTTTCACTTATGTGTTAATGATTATCTTATTCTTCCCTTATTTATTTGATGATAATGATGCTTTGAATGTAATGTAGGAAATAAAACACACAGGTACACATATTTTTACTTGGTTCACCCTTACTGAGCTACATCCAAATATCATAAAAAAGAAATGCACCTATATACAAAATCCACTAATTTTCACTACCAATAATGTTTGAGTTAGATCACTTCTATTCCCAGGCTCACTACCTTTACAAATTTTAGAGTCAGTTCACTGATTTCCCAAGGGTCACTCCTTATTTCTCTCTCTTTGGCTCACTGTCAGTAGAAAGGAAAACCTTATTCAACTTTATTTTCTCACTACTCTAGGAAGGATCCATTCATAGTTTATATACTTGTAGGTCCCTTCATTATCTATAATGAATGTATCCTCCACTGTATATAGATGATATATTGATGTCCCACTTTTATCCAGAGATGAATACATCTTTTCTGCTGAACTCAGGGAAATACCTTTCAACCTCTTTTTTCAAATCTCACTACCTTCATGAACACCCTCTTTTGTGAAGCACAAATAGACCTTCGCGAAGCACCTTCTTTCATGAAGCACCTTCTTTCATGAAGCTAAAACTAGCCTTCGCAAATCTCCTTCTTTCACAAAGCTCAAACTGGCCTTCATGAAGCACTTTCCTTTTCGCAAAGCTCACTTAGCTTTTGTAAAGTACACCTCTTTCGCAAATCTCAAACTATCCTTTGCGAATCTCACAAGTTTCAGTTGTATTTTTAAGGCCTTCATGAAATCCTTTCTTTTGTAATGCTCATAACATTCATTTGGCTTATATCCTTTCCGAATGACTTTGTATACCACCTTTGCGAACTTCTTTGAGAACTCAGAGACTTATAATTTTCATTGAGACTCTCTTATCTTCCCTTTTTTATTCTAAAGGGAGGTAGCCTCATATTTATAGGCTCAGATCTTCACAAAGCACCACCACCTCCAGCATGTTTTCAGGATCTGTCAAAAACCGTCTTTGCGGTGCACCTCCATTCGCTAAGATCCATTGAAATTTCACATTCATGAATCCTGTTGTAATTGCAGAGAATTCTATCAAAAACCATCTTTGTGGTGCCCATTGAAATCACAGAGCCTTCCATCAACGATTGTGAATAACTCCACCACCGATCACAAAGCTTCATTTTCTCGGAATCGCAAAGCTCGTTGATTTCATGAAGACCTCCACCAGAATTCTTTTCTCCTTCATGAAACACAACTCACAAAGCTCGTCTTCACAAAATTCATGCCTCTACCATATTTCGATGAGATCTTATAGGAAATTCACTTTTTGTGATGAAAACCAAACTCCAAATTTTAGACCCCAAAAATTTGGCAAACACTGGAAAACGACGCCACCTTGTATCTGTTCTTTTTATACCGCCTCTAGATCTTCCATTCCTTTGTCATGGTTCTTTTTAAACATTTATTTCCAACAAAATCTATAGAAATCGATAACTCATCTTGAAAACCTACTTTGTCAACAAATACAACCAACCCAAAAATGTTGCAATGTTACCTGGAGGTATTTTTTCCCAACAAGAAATTTATCTAATTTTAATGCTTTATTGTATATTTAGGATTAACATAATTGTATTAATCTCTATTTTTATTTTAATCTAGTTCATGTAATTTATTTTAATTTATTTTTAAGTATTCTACTAAATTTTTTATTTTGATATTTATATGTGTTTTGTATTTATATTTGTGTATAAATATATATATATATAAGTAAGTTTGTTTACCATGTTTATCTTGATATATTTTTTTATATATATATATATATATTAACATATGTTTATTTAATTTTTATATTTTTATGTGTTTATATATATATATATATATATATAAATGATTTTAAAAATATGTTTATGGTTTTTGATATATATATACACACACACATATATATATATGTATGTATGTATATTTGTATATATGTATATATAAATTTGATATGTATATCTATTTAAAAAAATGCTAAAATGTATTTGATATATTTATATTAATTAATAAATATTTTAATATAAATAAATATAAATAATACATTCTGATTAATTAAGAAATTTTTTAATATTAATATATGTAAACAATACATTATGTGTATACATCTATAAACATTTTTAAAAATGTGTAAATTTTATAATATATATATATTTATATTTATATAAAAATTGTGTAATGTTTTTAATATATATATATACATACATGTATGTATATTGAAATGTGAATATATATATATATATGATTAAAAAAATGTGTAAAGTTTATGATATATATATATACAGATAGACATATATAAATGTTTTAAAAAATGTGTAAGGTTTTTAATATATACATATATATATATATATACATTTATGTATATTAACATGTGAATATATATACATATAAGTTGTAAAAACATGTAATTTTTTTGATATATATATATATATATACAAACATAAACATATATAAACATTAAAAAACATATAATATTTTTGATATGTATGTATGTATGTATGTATGTATGTATGTATGTATGTATGTATGTATGTATGTATGTATGTATGTATGTATGTATGTATGTATGTATGTATGTATGTATGTATGTATGTATGTATGTATGTATGTATGTATGTATGTATGTATGTATGTATGTATGTATGTATATGTATATGTATGTATATATTTATCTGATATATATATTTGTTTAAAAAAACATGTAAAAATATATTTGATTATGAAATCATGTAATATATATATATATATATTAACATTTGAATATTTTTATATAAACATTATAAAAATACATGAAAGGTCATATATATATATATATATATATATATATTTAATATGTATATTTATTTAAAAAAGAGTCGGAATATATTTTATGTATTTATATTAATTATATAATCGTGATATACATATATATATATATATATATAATTGTTATTAAAAAATTAAAAATAATTTAAATAATTAATAATAATCATTACATAATTTATAATAATTACTAATTAGTTATTCAAAATTATTAATAAATATTAAATATTTATGTATATTGATATCTATGTATATATAAATTCAATATGTATATTGGTTTAAAAAATTGTTAGAATTTTTTTGGTATATTTATATTAATTAAGAAATATTTTAATATAAATATATATAAATAATTATTTACTTAATATTAATAATAAATAGTAAATAATAGTATTAATTACAAAATAATATTAATAATTTCAAAAATTGATGAAATATATGAAAATTTGTGTGTGTGTGTGTGTCTGTATGTATATAGATTTTGTAACGACCCAAATCTGGAGCCCCTCCACTGGTGCCCCGTACCCGGTTCGCCACATGACCTCAAGTGCATTTCCCCGAATGTCAGAGGCTTCCGACTAGCAGCGAGGGCCTTGGTGAGTCGGTGGGGAAACTATTCCCTCATTCGGTAAAGTATACAGCGGAAAAACAACCAGTCACAATAACGGAAACAATAAACAGCATACAACAACTGAACTGAACAGCAGAAGCAATGTATAAAGTAATGATGATGCATCATGGTACATATGTCAATGGAAAGCAGTAAACAAACCAACGTGCTGAAGTAAAATTAAAACAAAGAAAAAGAAAACAAAGTAAACTCCTCAGCATCGCAAGCCTCAGCTCGGTCCCATGCTCTCCAGCCCCAGTGAATCAAGAACACGAAGTAGAAGGGCGTTTGCCCTTATCTATACCTGCAGCAACATAGTTTGCTTGGGCCCAAAATCATGGCCCAAATAGGGTGTGAGATACAATCCCATTATGCAATCACCCAAAGATTTGTGCCTAACAGTCAATGAATACAAGGCAAGTAAAAGTGCAGAAAGCAGTAAACAGTAATGCACACAACAGCTACAATCCACAGTTCTAAAAAACAAGGTACACAAGTAAACAAGCAGCAACAAGAAGGAAAAAGGTAACCCTCTAGGTAGCTCTCACAGCCTAACCCCTATGGTTCAACCTATAAGTACTAGCAATCCTCTAGGTGGCACACACAGTCTCACCCCTCTGGTTCAGCTATGGAATTAATAATAATAGACTCTCTGAGGAAGCACTTACCATCAATTCCCCCTATAGTCTCGTATCGTACTAAAGGCTCTCTGGGGAAGCACTCAACGTCTCATTCCCCCTATGGCCCACGTCGAGGAACTATAGACTCTCTGAGGAAGCACTCATCGTCAATTCCCCCTGTGGTCTTGCATCATATTTAAAGACACTCTGGAGAAGCCCTTACGTTAATTCTCACTTTGGTCTATTACTCTAGGTTCTCACAGTCCTAAGTGAAAATAAACATGCATAGCATGCGTGTATCGTCTAAGTAAACCTCAAGAACTAATTGGCTATCATTCTAAGTCTCAACAACATAATAAAGTAGTAGTTCCACTATCCTACGACTAGGCATAGCAACTGGAAAAATGCTAAACAGGAAAAACAAACAAGGCAAAGAAACCTGAGCACAAAACAAATTACTCTACTCACAATCTTAAACCTCTACTACAGAAATCAAGCAAAGAAGGTAATAGCAGGGGAAAAACAGAAAACCCACAATTCCCTGCCCAAGGGAAATTGTGGAATTTTCACAAAATACTTATCGACTTTCAACAGAAAGGCACAAACCACCTACCTCGATCCTAGGAGATCGATATACATGAACCACGGCGATTGATTTCCCTTATAACGTTGTAGATCTAAGAAAACGCACAAAAAGCTCAACCCACGATAACTCGGAAACGAAGAGGAATCAAAAAATGAAGCTCAAGCTGAAGGAAGATCTTACCGCTTCGATTCCAACGCAATTGACCATGCTCGAATCAGAGAATGGATGAGGAGACAGGATCTCGTCAAAGATTCGTCCGTATGGGTTGCTCTCAGATGAACAGGACCTAGAAGGAGTTGTTTTTGTGTGTCAGGCATGACCCCGGTCCATTTAGTAAAAAAAAGAAAAAGTACACGGTGTGTAGTACACGGCGTGTAGTACACGGCGTGTAGTGGGTTTTCTGTACTCCTCCAAAATCGGCCTCCATGTCATCCCTACACACCGTGTGTGTGACCCGGGCATGGCCAGTACACAGCTTCGAGTCGGAGAAGAGTACATTGTGTGTACTCAGAAAGTACACGGCGTGTACTTCGAAAATTTCCAGAAAGTTCATTGTTTTCTTAAAAACTCCAGAAAAAGGAAAAAATACCTGAAAAGAAGATCCAAGTTCTTACAAACTTCCCCCTTTAAAGAAATTTGTCCCCTAATTTCCCTAACGTGGCGTAGAAGAAGAATCCCCGAACAACTCTGGCCACTGCGATCGTACATCGGTCTCCCTTTCCCAGGTCTCGTCCTGTACTCACCTATGCTTCCATGGCACCCATGCCAAAGAACAGACCGCCCATGGAGAACCTTCATACTACGATCGAAGATCCGGATAGGATGCTCCTCTAATGATGCATCCGCTTCAAGTTCAACCTCCTCAGGCTGAAATACATGAGACAGATCCAAAAAGTAACGTCGGAGCTAAGAGACGTCGAAGACGTCATGCATGGCCCGGTACCTCTGAGGTAACTGCAACCGATTGGAGACCGGACCAACTCTTTCCAAAACCTCAAACGGACCAACATACCGCGGTGAAATCTTACCCTGTCTCTGAATCCTCTTGTGTCCCAACCTCAGTGCGACACGCAGGAAAATCTGATCCCTGACCTCGAACTCCATAGGTCATCTCCGCTGATCAGCATAAGACTTCTGCCAAGACTGTGTTGTAGCCATCCTCTTCCGAATCAGCTCTACCTGATCTGAAGTCTTCTGAACAAGATGAGGTCCCAGTAAAGCTACCTCTCCTACCTCCATCAATCATAAGGTTGATAGGAATGGCCTACCATACAAAGCCTCTTAAGGTTCCATCTGAATAGTCGCCTGAAAACTGTTGTTGTAGGCGAACTCCACCAGAGGGGTATACTTCTCCCAAGAACCGCCAAAGTCTAGAATGCAGGCTCGGAGCATATCCTCAAGCACCTAGATCGTGAGCTTGGATTGGCCATCCATCTGGGGATGGTATTCCGTACTCAGAAGTACCTAGGTACCCAAAGCCTTCTGAAGTTCCTACCAGAACCGGGAAGTAAAGCACGCATCCCTGTCTGAAACAATGGAGTGTGGAATTCCATGCAGATGAATGATCTCTCGGATGTAAAGTTGTCCCACATCATCAACACTGAAGGAATCCTTGATCGAAAAGAAGTGAGCAACCTTCGTGAGCCTGTCGACGATAACCCAAACAGCATCGTTTCCACGAGGCGTCCTCGGCAATCCGATCACGAAGTCCATCGCAACATCGTTCCACTTCCACTCCGAAATGGGTAACTACTGTAAAAGGTCTACCGGTCTCTGATGCTCTGCTTTCACCTGCTGACAAGTAGAACATCTCATGACAAAACCAGCAACATATTTCTTCATACATGGCCACCAGTACTGGCGATGAAGATCCTGATACATCTTGGTGACGCCAAGATGAACTAACCAAATAGAGGAATGAAAGTCCCGCATCAGCTCCTCACGTATGTCTTCCAGCACCCATACGCGTCCCTGGAAACACAATATCTCATCCTCACCCACTGTCCATCCAGGAAGAGGGTCCTATCCTGACACACTCTCCTACAAGACTAATCCTTATGAGTCTGATAGCTGCCTCATCCGTACTTGATCAAGAAGTGTAGAGGTAACATCTACAGAAGATAGGAAAGTCTGTCCCTATCTATCATGCACCTCTAGATGCATCTCAGATAACAGATCCATGAGATGCCACTCACTGCTGGCCTCCTGAACTGCCTGAATCTGAGTTCTCCTGCTCAATGCAACTGCCACTGCATTGCCCTTTCCCGGCATATAGGCAAGCTCGAAATCAAAAGACTGAAGATACTTGACCCACCTGCACTGTCTCAGATTCAGATCACACTGAGTGAAGATATACTTGAGACTCTTGTGGTCGGTAAAGACCACAAATTGTTCTCCCAAAATATAGTGTCTCCAACAACGTAAGGCATGAACAATAGCTTCCAACACCAGATCATACGTAGGGTAGTTCCTCTCATGTGGCCTCAACTACTGAGACCCATATGCAATGACTCCATCTCCCTACATAAGCACATATCCTAGCCTGATACCTGAAGCATCACAGTAAATAGTGTAGCTCTTGCCTGGCTCTGGAAAGACTAGTATCGGTGCTGACGTCAACCTCACTTTCAGCTTCTGAAAGGCTAACTCACAATAATCTGACCATAAGAACTTCGACCCCTTCTTGGTCAGACCTGTCAAAGGTGCTTCTAGGCGAGAGAAGTCCTGAATGAAGCATATGTAGTATCCAGCCAGACCTAGGAAGCTCTGTACCTCAAAGACGTTCTTTGGCTGCTCCCAGGAAACTACAGTTCTCACTTTCTCTGGGTCTACAGATACTCCTTCCTTAGAGATGACGTGACCCAATAAGTGAATCTGATCCATCCAGAAGTGGCACTTCGTGAGTTTAGCATAAAGTCAATGCTCTCTCAGTGTACTCAGAATGATCTCAAGATAGGTAGCATAGTTGTGTCGTGTGTGAGAGTACACCAAGATATCATCCACGAAAACCACAACAAAAGAGTCCAAATAAGGATGGAACACTCAGTTCATCAGTGCCATGAAAACTATCGGTGCGTTCGTGAGACCGAACGGCATAACTATATACTCGTAAAGACCATACCTACTTCTGAAGGTCGTTAGAGGTATATCTGATGGTCTAACGCGCAATTGATGATAACCGGACCTCAAATCGATCTTCGAGAACACTAGGGATCCTCTAAGCTGATCGAAAAGGTCATCAATACTCAGCAAAGGATATCGGTTCTTGACCGTCAACTGGTTCAGCTTCTGATAATCCACACAAAGTCGAAGGGTAACATCTTCCTTCTTTGCAAACAGGACAGGATAACCCCAAGGAGAAGTGTTGGGTTGGATGAAACCCTTTGCCTGTAACTCCTCCAACTTCTTCTTGAGCTCCTTAAACTCAGGAGTATCCATCCTCTAAGGAGGAATAGACACCAGTGTCGCTCCTAGAACGAGCTCAATAGAAAATTCTACCTCACACTACGGAGGCAAACCTGAGAAGTACTCTAGAAAGACATCCCTGAAGCAATCCACCACTGGAGGAAAGTACAACTATGGAGTCCCCTGATCATCTAGATAAAGACTAGCAATCTGGGCTATCACCCTTCCTAGACCATGATGCTCGAGTCCTGCTCAACTCGCCTGAACATCACATTCACCTCTATGAAGAAAGGATTCACCCTTTGGTGAAACGAAACTCACTCTGCGGCGATAGAAGTCGATGACTGCCTGGAAGGGAACTAACCAGTCCATCCCGAGGATGACATCATAGCCTATCATCTCTAGGACATAGAGGTCCCATAAGAAATGATACCATGCAACCTTGAGAGGGCACTCTCTACACTAGTGTACACTATATGTCCTCGTCCCCAAAGGTGTTTCTAGTGTCAACGAGTCGGCAGAAGAAAAGATGTAGAGCCCAAGGCTCTCCACGACAGCAACAGAGATAAATTTATGCATATCACCAGTATCGAAAAGGGCCGAGGATAAAACTGAGGCTACTAAAATCATACCTCGAACTGTAGAAGGTTCGGGATCCTGATTGTGATAGATCTGCTCCACGGTGAAAGAATGACCTGCACCGCGGCCCTGCTCCCCTGGATAACCACTCTGAGCTGATCCACCCTGCTGATGCTGAGGGACCGGTGGCTGACCGCCACGGCCTCAAACTCCACCTCAGCCCGAACGGCTAGAAGAACTCCAGTTCCCCGACTGGTGAGAAACTGGTGGTGCCGCTCCTGAACGGGGAGTCATGGAAGAACCCCGGTCACCCGCTGCTGGTGAGAAAACCTGGAAAAAATGCTGAAGGTGACCCATCTTGCCGCAAGATTGGAACTCCACGGGGTCCCTATGGCACTGTGGCCTCGTGTGCCCTGACCGGACACACTGGTAGCATGTCACCTAGCTTCCTGATGATGCATCACGCTTCCTCGGATCACCGCGTGTAGACT
Organism: Viscum album; assembly: GCA_963277665.1. NCBI lineage: Eukaryota > Viridiplantae > Streptophyta > Magnoliopsida > Santalales > Viscaceae > Viscum > Viscum album. Next base: position 1,902,056,091 of record OY728140.1, on the reverse strand, counting down.
CCCTACGGCGCTTCTTGCTGTATTCTGGAGGAAAACTAGCTCTGGAAGCAGAACCTCCCTAGCTCGCAGCTCCGGAGTCTCTCAGATTGCACTCCGTAATCAGTGCCTGGTTGACGATGGAAGTGATGGAAGTCAGCTGGAAGATGTTCACCTGCGAGCGGATCTCCCACCTAAGACCATCCTCGAACTTCCTTTCTAGGAACACCCCACTCCCATCCCAGAGGGGAGTGAAATGTTGCAGCTCAGTGAAGTGAGAGTAATACTCCATGACAGAAAGAGTACCCTGCTCTAAGCTCATAACTCTCGGGCTCGGTCGGCCCTCAGGGTATCCGGGTAGAAGTAGTCATAGAACACATACTGGAACTCCTCCCAAGCCATAGCCTACTGATGAATTGCCTATGAGATCACGTCCCACCACCTCTTGGCGGAGTCTCAGAGCATGTAGGTGGCGAGCTTGACCCGCCTCTCTGGAGGTGTCTCCAGATGGTCGAAAATAGTCAGCATGGCTTCCAGCCATGACTCTGTAGCCTGAGGTCCTCCTTCCCTCGAGAACGTGGGAGGATGATGCTACTGGAAAACCTGCGTCAAGTATGCCATAGTCGTGGAAAGAGGCGGCACTCCCTGGAAGTCCTGCATCATCCTCAGAAAACCTTCCCTGAACTACGCATCAGCGCCCGCAACTGGTATGACAGTTGGTGCCAAGGCTGGCTCGACTAGAGGATCGGCAGGAGGTCTCTGATCATCCATATCTGGTGTCGGATCACTGCCTGATGATAGACGTATGACCAGAGGACGTCTCAGAGGCATTGCTCTGAAAGATAAAAAGTACACCTTAGATCAGGGAAAACAAGGACAGAGAACACAAGAGTACAAAACAGAATCAGGGGAACGAAAACAAAAAAGTTTAAAAAACTCAACTACACAGCGTGTATAAAAACTACACAGCATGTCTTCTTAAACCACTGATATGGGCATGTACTCCTATCCTACAAGTCGTGTACACTTCAAACTACACGGTGTGTTGTACCCACACACGGTGTGTACTTGAAAACTGTTCCCCTGCCCGAGTCTCCTTACACGACTAACCCACATGGTCTAACTTAACCCGAGACTACATGGCGTGTTCTTAACACACACGGCGTGTACTAGACAAGGATTAGGAGGCCCGTGTTGTTAAACACATGGCCGTCTACACGGCTGAACCTTACACGGCATGTTCCGAACAAACACGGCGTGTATAGGTTGAGGTGACCGTCCCGTGTTGTTCGTGACACGGCCGGGTACTTAGCAAGACTACACGGCGTGTTCCGAACAAACACGGCGTGTAGAAAAGAAGGTAACATTGGCTCGTGTTGTTCATGACACGGCTGGGTACCTGGGAGGGAATACACGGTGTGTTCCGTCACAACACGGAGTGTGCTACTCGAGCTTCCCTGACCCGTGTTGTTAGTGACACGGTCGGGTACATGGCTCATTACTACATGGTGTGTACCTAACATACATGGCATGTTCCAAAATTTACTTTCATGACATTGTGTTCTGCTCACACGATCAGAAACACGGCCTGAAAACTACACGACGTGTATCCAAAAAGTACACGCCATGTATTCTGGGTTTTTTTGGTCAGTAGCTCAGAAACTGCACAGAACCCCGGAAACACTAAAAACAAGGCAAAGAGGTGCCAAATTCCAATTAGTGAGGGCCCATACTCCCAACGAATCAAAGCTTGGCATCTCCTATAGTCGCATACAAGGGAAAACAACAGCTCTCTAACATAACAGCAGAGATTCTATCAAGCATCTATCACAACAGCATGCATAATCTACACAAAGCCTATCACAACATCATGCAATCTCTAATGCACCCTAGATGGCATGGAAAGAATGCATGGCATGTGATTTCTAGAAGTTACTTTATGATGCATGAGATGGAATACCCTCATCTCATCGGGTTGTGACAGAAATAGAACAGAAATATCAAAACAATAATCGCACAAGTCATGCGAATCACTCTAGGTGAAAACATATCAACTATAAAAACTCAAAACCAACAAACTACAATTAATGAGGTAGTATGGATTTTCCCTCTACACGGGTTAGCTACTCTCGAGCACAGCTTAACACCAAGTACTGAGTTCATCCTATCCCTGGATAAAGTCTCCAAACAGTAAAGCAAGAGAAAAGAACTCCTCTGATACCACTTTGTAATGACCCGAATCTAGAGCCCCTCCACTGGTGCCCCGTACCTGATTCGCCACATGACCTCAAGTGCGTTTCCCCAAATGTTAGAGGATGCCGACTAGCAGAAAGGGCCATGGTGGGTCGGTAGGGAAACCATGCCCTCATTCAGTAAAGTATACAGTGGAAAAACAACCAATCACAATAACGGAAACAATAAACAGTATACAACAGCTGAACTGAACAGCGAAAGCAATGTATAAAGTAATGATGATGCATCATGGTACATATGTCTATGGAAAGCAGTAAACAAATCAATGTGCTGAAGTACAACTAAAATAAAGCAAAAGTAAACAAAGTAAACTCCTCAGCATCGCAAGCCTCGGCTTGGTCTCATGCTCTCTAGCCCAAGTGAATCAAGAACCCGAAGTAGAAGGGTGCTTGCCATTATCTATACCTGCAGCAACATAGTCTGCTTGGGCCCAAAAGCATGGCCCAAAAAGGGTGTGAGATACAATACCAGTAGGCAATCACCCAAATATTTGTGTCTAACATTCAATGAATACAAGGCAAGTAAAAGTGAAGAAAGCAGTAAACATTAATGCACACAACAGCTATAATCCACAGTTCTAACAAACAAGGTACAGAAGTAAACAGCCAGCAACAAGAAGGAAAAAGGTAACCCTCTGGGTAGCTCTCACAGCCTAACCCCTATGGTTCAACCTATAAGTACTAGAAACCCTCTAGGTGGCACACACAGTCTCACCCCTCTAGTTCAGCTATGAAATTAATAATAATAGACTCTCTGAGGAATCACTCACTATCAATTCCCCCTATAGTCTCGTATCGTACTAAAGGCTCTCTGGGGAAGCACTCAACGTCTCATTCCCCCTATGGCCCGCATCGAGGAACTACATACTCTCTGAGGAAGCACTCATCGTCAATTTCCCATGTGTTCTTGCATCGTATTTAAAGACACTCTGGAGAAGCCCTTACGTCAATTCTCCATTTGGTCTATTACTCTAGGTTCTCACAGTCCTGAGTGAAAATAAACATGCATAGCGTGCGTGTATCATCCAAGTAAACCTCAATAACTACTTGGATATCATTCTAAGGCTCAACAGCATAATAAAGTAGCAGTTCTACTATCCTATGACTAGGCATGGAAACTGGAAAAACGCCAAACAGGAAAAACAAACATGGAAAAGAAACCTGAGAACAAAACAAATTACTCTACTCACAAGCATAAACCTCTACTACAGCAATCAAGAAAAGAAGGTAACAGCAGGGGAAAAACAAGAAACCCACAATTCCACGCCCAAGGGAAATTGTGGAATTTGCACAAAATACTCATCGACTTTCAACAGAAAGTAACAAACCACCTACCTCAATCCTAGGAGATCTATATACGTGAACCACGACGATTGATTCCCCTTAGAATGTCGTAGATCTGAGAAAACACACAAAACACTCAACCCATGATAACTTGGAAACGAATAGGAATCAGAAAACAAAGCTCAAGCAGAAGGAAGATCTTACCGCTGCGATTCCAATGCAATCGATCGTGCTCGAATCGGAGAATGGACGAGGAGACGGGAGCTCATCAAAGATTCGGCTGTACGGGTCGCTCTCGAACGAATGAGACCTAGAAGGAGGTGTTTCTGTGCGTCAGGCGTGACCCCGATCCATTTAGTAAAAAAAAGAAAAAGTACACGGTGTGTATTTTTAAAGTACACGGCGTGTAGTGGGTTTTCCGTACTCCGCCAAAATCGGCCTCCACGTCATCCCTACACACCATGTGTGTGACCCGGGCATGGCCAGCACACAGCTTCGAGTCAGAGAAGAGTACACGGTGTGTACTTAGAAAGTACACGGCGTATACTTTGAAAATTTCTAGAAAGTTTATTTTTTTCTTAAAAACTCCAGAAAAAGTAAAACATACCTGAAAAGAAGATTCGGGTTCTTACAGATTTGATATATTAATTTGTTTGAAAAAATTTGTAAAAATTAATTTGATGTAAAGATATTCAATTATATGTTATTTATATATATATAATATATGAAATAAATATAAATGAGTGTTTTTTAAGAATGGTGAGAAAATTAATTTAAAGCAAACATTTTAACTAAATGTTATTTATAAGAATTTTTTATATTAAAAAATGTTAAAAAATTGGTTTAATGAAAAAATAATAAAAATTTAAAATATGTGATATTTATTAAAAACTTAGTTAATAATAATTAGTTTAATTTTATATAATACTTTTTAAAAAATATAAAAATTATAAGACTTATTAAAAATTCGTAAAAAATATTAATTATTAAAAATATAGTATTAATTTAAACAATTTATAATATTTAACAATCAATGAGTTATTATTATTAAAAAAATTCAATATTGATGATGATTATAAAATCATAATAATAATTTTTAAATATATATATATATATAAGTAAAAAATATATATAAATAATTAATTAATTACATTAATAATAATCATTACATAATTTATAATAACTTATAATTAATTTTTCAATTTGATTAATACATAGTAAATATTATTTTTAATTACAAAATATTTTTAATAATTAGAAAATATGAGGAAATTATGAAAAAAAAATCAAAATTTGTAAAAGAAAAATAACGAGTAATTGTTAAATATTACTAATATTTATTATAAATTCAAATGTTATGTCACACCAGAGGTACACCCCACATCTCGGACCCAACGGTAGTCTCCAATTTTTCATATGATACATAGTTTGGAAGATATTTTAAATTTTTATAAGAAATTATAATAAAAATATTAAATGAATTACTCTCATGTGAAATGTAATTAAACACGTGACGCATACATATATATGTCACGTTTAGGATAAACCCCATATCTCAGACCTAATGGTGGTCTCAAATTTCTCATATGAGATAATGTTTAAGAGATATTTTATTATTTTCAAAACATAGCATGTGTCCTATATAATATATTTAATATTTTTATTTTATCTATGTTGAGCCTATATGGGCCCCGTAATCTAGTGTTAACCTAGTGCGTCACTCTAATCATATTCCATGGAATATTTCAAAGTTTTAAAATATAATAATAATTTGCAATTATTTAAAATGATCTGTAATAAAAAAAAATATTTTGTTGTATTTTAGATAACTATGGACTCAGGAAGTAAATACCAATATCTATTATGTGATTGTGATTGGATAAATAATCACAAAAATCCAAACGGGTCTGGTTTAAATCGTTTTTACATTGAAGGTGTTAAATCCTTTATATCATTTGCATCGTCAAATTCAGATTGTGCCTTTTAAGGAACAATTAAATGTCTGTGTTAGAAATGTGATCTTAGGACATTCAAAACATTTGATAATGTTGAACTTTATCTATTGTGTTTAGGTTTTCAGAAAGATTATATTTTTTGGTATCAACATGGGGAAAATAGTTCAGTAGAAAATATAATTTTTTTGGTTCCAAATCCATCATTTTAGAATTTAATACATGAGGAAGTTGGTCAATCTATTCCTAAAACAACAACTCAGAATGATATTCCAAATCCTAAATAAAAACCTTCTGAGTTTTATAATTTGTTGAAATCCGCTGACGAGGCCTTATATCTGAGGATCCAGATGAGAAAACTTGAAGCTGTTACAAAATTTAGGGTTATTAAATCAGATTTTGGAATGCCTAATAGTTGTTTTGATCAGATTTTATCTTTGGTTAAGTCATTGTTGCCTAACAGAAATACATTACCTGAAAGTTTCTATAAAAGTAAAAGGTTGGTTCATAATTTAGGTTTAATTTATCATAAGATTCATGAATGTTCAAATGACTGCATCTTATATTATGCTGATTATGAATATTTAGTTAATTTTCTAAGATGTAGAGAATTGAAGTATAAAGAGTCACAATAAGGAAAGTCCAGAGTTCTCGTGAAACAGTTGAGATATTTTCCAATTACACCTTGTTTATAGCATTTATTTATGTCTTTTAGCATAACTAGATTGATGACATGGCATAAATAAAATATTTTCATCACAGAAATCTTAAATCATCCATGTGATGGTGATTCATGGAAATATTTTGATCAGAAGCATCCTTCTTTTTCTTTATAACCTCGTAACATACGAAGGGGCCTTTCTACTAATGGTTTTTGTCCATTTGGTGCTTACGGCATTCAATATTCTTGTTGTCATTTTTTCATTACTCCTTTCAACTTACCTCCTTGGATGTTGATGAAGAAACCATATATATATTTGACACTGTCAATTCCATGGCATCTAAAGAATAATATTGATGTTTATTTGAAACCACTAATTGATGAGTTAATTTCATTATGGAACAATGGTGTAACTACATTTGATATAACTATATATCTGAATTTTATATTGAATGTTGTGTTAATATAGAAAATAAGTGAATTTTTGGCGTATGGTATGTTATCTGGATGGAGCACACATGGTCAAAAATCATGTCTGTATTGCATGGCTGAGAACAAAGCGTTTATGTTGTGTAATGGGATAAAGGTTAGTAGTTTTGACTGCCATCAGAGATTTCTTCCTACGGATCACCCTTTTAGAAGGAACATAATTAATTTTACAAAAGGTCTAATTGAAAAAGATGCACCTCCATTAATTCTCTTAGGTAATCAGGTAAAATCTATTGTATCTGCATTACCTCATGTTACTTTTGAATCAACCATAAATGAGAAAAAGATAAATGGTTTTTAGAGAGATCATAATTGGATAAAGTGGAGTATTTTTTGGGACCTTCCATATTGGTTTGATTTGTTGGTTCATCACATGTTAGATGTAACTCATATTGAGAAGAATTTTTTTTATATCATTTTTTATACCGTGTTGGACACACTTGGTAAGACCAAAGATTATTTAAAGGTGCGGTTTGATCTTGTGTAGATTTGTCGATGTCCTGGACTTGAATTATTTGAAGATGAAATATCACACAAATTAAGGAATCCAAAATAAGATTACTCACTTAGTAAAGAAATCCATTTATAATTATATCAATGAGTTTTAGATTTGAGGTTACTAGATGTTTATGCTTCTAATTTGTCTCATTGTGTCAGAAATGGGCATATTACTTGGTTAAAAAGTCATGATTTCCATATCATAATTGAAATATTACTACTTTTTGGTCTTAGAGGGATGTTGAATTCTTCAATCTGGGATGTGTTGACCAAAATATCATATTTTTTCTGAGATATTTGTATAGAAACATCATATTATAATGCATTTAATTTTCTGGAAAAATATGTTGTTTTAATTTTATATAAATTGGATAAAATATTCCCACTGATCTTCTTTAATTCCATGAAACATTTAATATTTCATTTTCCATATGAAGCTAAATTTGGAGGGCCGGTACAATTCTGGTGGATGTATCCATTTGAGAGATGTGTACAAAAATTAAAGAAGAAAGTACATAACAAAGCATCAGTTGAAGGGTTGATTGCAGAAGCATACATGCAAGAGGAAATTTCAAATTTCTAATCTTATTATTTTTAGTCAGAATATCCTTCAAAACATAATCTCATGGGTTGTAATAAGACAAATGTTGATGATGTCACAGACCATCAGTTTTTAGTTTTTAATCATCCCGAGCTTGGTTTCGGTGGTTATCGTGAGTGATGGATTACAGATAAAGAATTGCATAGAGATCATACTTATGTTCTACTTAATTGTGAATAAATGACATGTTTTGTGTAGTAATTGATAATTTTTTATTATTTTGTTAAATATTTATAAGATATATCTTTATTTACATTAACTTTTTTGTAGACTGTATGATGACCATATCAAAAAATAATTTATACAAATTTCATTCTTCTTCTCTTAAAGAACATCATAAACAAAATTTTGCATATTGGTTTCAAATAATGGTAAGTGAGGTTTCTGTCAATGGAATAATAAATAAATTTTTCAATGATATTTATTATTAATAATTTTTATTTTTTACAAGTAACACAACATGAAAATAAAATTTAAATTCAATTATGTGTATTCAAAACCCCTCTATCGAAATTGGTAAAATATTATACTAGGTATGTGGTTAGTGGATTTCAATTCCATACATTCATATATAGTGACTCAAAGAAATCAATGAATAGTGTTGTTTATTTGAAAGGATACCATCATAAGGAAAGTGAAGTTTAATTTTATGGTATACTAGATTAAATAATTGAGTTATGTTATCTAGGACCAAATTATGTTACAATGTTTAAATGTCATTGGTTTGATAGTGATTGGGGGTTGCGAGTTTATCCACAACATGGATTCGTCGAAATTAAATATAACAGTCTTCTTACATCAAATAAACCATTTATATTGTCACATCAAGTTTAATATGCTTATTATTATGATATTTCCGGAGATTTGAAGGATTTTTGGAGTGTGATAAAAATGAAATCATGTGACAATTGGTTTATTGAAAATAAAAATGGTTATATGGAAGTGAAATATATTGAAATTTTTCAAGAAACATCCCAAAATATATCTCTTATCCAATAGGATATAAATATTGATGATGAACCCCCCGCCCAATTAAGGGATGATGATATAGATAATGTTAATGAAGTAAAAAAGGATGATGAAACTGAAAGTCATATGGAAGTTGATAATGTAAAAGATGAGAATGAAGACATTAATGTCGATGAAAATGGTGATGAATATGACGATTGACATATTATATTCAGGTCTTTAGTTACAGTTAATTATCATATTTTGATATTTATTAGTTTTTAAAATTTCATATTTTTATTAACAATATGTTATAGGTAACGTTATATTATTTTGACATTTATTAGTGTGTTATATTTTATATATGTATATACAATCTCTTACTAATGAGAATATTTGTTTCAGATGGTTGTAGATGATCCTGACAATCTATTATGTTCTCTCACTGATGTCGGACTTCATGATGAAGAGCCCAATTCAGCTCCTCCTCCTTAGGTTGGTGTGCCTACTAGGAGGGGGTGTGATCTTGCTCAATTACTGATTCCAGATCTTATTCTAAAAAGATGACCATCTTTTGATTTTGATCCTCATTTACAGAGGTATGTTTAATTGTTTAAGATATTTATTTTATATTAACTAAGTGTATTAATTTTGATAATAATGTTATGATTATATATTTGTTTCAATTTGCATAGTTTTTCGCATTTAGTTGTTGGGCAGGCTGGTGTAATTTTGAGAAATTATTTTTCCAAGCCATGGGTACAATGGGACCCGGTACCCATCATCATGTGTGACTAGATGTTCAACCATTGGATTTTATGTTATTAAATAATATATACTTTTTAAAATTTTATTTAATTACTAACATATTTTTTTAATTGTATTGAAGAATTTATTTTCTCCTATTTTTAATAGTCAGTGAGGTTCTATCTGAAAGGCATGGGATTACTGTATACGTGAGTACTTTCATCGGTTTCTACACAATATTAGAAAGTGATCTATGGATAAAGCTTGTGCTACCATTTTCGATGAGTCTTGCATCTCCCATCGTCCTGACTATATATCAACTTAGGTATGGGATGGGTTGTGCTTCTTCTAGATAAGATAGAATTTTAGGAAAAGATCATCAACTGAATGTCAAAGTTGGGGGAGGCAAGATGTCCCCCATAGGGCTGGGAGTTATACATTTGGAATACATCGATGACATATGGTAAGTAATATTATTTATTAATGTATATATATTTTAACTATAACATGTTTGTTGTATTATACAGGTTGTTACTAGGACATCTATTACAGAGTTTGAAGTTTATAAGAATATGTATATTGATCCCCATATAGGAGAAGTTATAGGCAAATGACAGCGCCATATTGGGGTTAGTAATTTTTTAAAAAAATATCATGAATATTAATTTTATTATTATTCTAATTTGTCATTATATTTAAAAGAAACATATGAGGATTCGAATTCTCATTCAGAGGAGAGTCAAGATGAGATCGAACAAGATGTCACTACTAATTCAAGTTTTGATGAGGGGGCTTAGATACAGGTGACTTTGCAGGGTGTTGAGAAAGGTCGAGTAATTGGTATTGGTTCTCGACTGACACCTATGAGTTATTATGGTACTTCTGTGATGGTATCAATGGGCATGAAATGAGCTCGTGGAGAGTCGTCATCGACGTCGTTGTCTGCTACACAGTATGAGGAGAGGTTGAGATCTTAGGATGATATGATACAGCAGATGTAGAAGGAGATGGAGGAGGATCATGAGTAACAGCATCTAAGAAATGAGCATATGATGGAGTATATGTGGTGACTTGCACATGGCGTTGGTATGGAGTTTCCCCCTGGACCTTCAAGTGATCCTCCTCCACCAGATACCAGTTGATGATTTCAAAAGATTTTATGACTGTTTTGTAATTGGTATGATAGACATATTATATTTGAAATGATGTATTACTTTTATGTGTGTTTTAATTTATTTAAATTTTTTAAAAAATATTAATGATTTCTAAATATTTGAAAATTTATTAATTATTTTTTATGTTTTTAACTTTTTTTAATTAATTTTATGTTTTTTAATTATTCATAAATATATTCAGTTGTCTAATTATTTTTATTATTTTTCAAAATATTTAATTTTTTAATTAATTTCAATAATTTTAATTATGTTTAAACATATTTATTTTATATATTTTCTGAAAATTAATTTTATTTTATTTTATATTTTGATTATTTTTATATATATTCTTAAAAAAATAATTCATTTTATTTTATTTTTAATTTTTAATTAATTCTAATTATTTCTAATTTTATTTTATTTTTGAAAAAATTGTTATTTGCGATGGATGAATAATCCGTCATAAATAACTTTTTGCGATAGATCATCGAAAAAAGGTTTTAAATAATATTTCGAGAATGTTTTGCAATAAATTGTATATCCGTCGAAAAAATGGTTTTCTATGACAGGTTTTTGCAAATAATCACATTTGAGATGCCCTCTTCCACGACGGGTTATTTATGATGGATACTCATCGCAACAAACTTTTTGCGATGATAATATGTCACAAATAACCCATCATGAATATCTGAAATTCCTATTATGAATTGAGGATGAACTCGACACATTTTTTTAATGTTTGAATAGTCCCTCAACATTTCCCATCAGTTTGAGGATGATAGGCAGAGATAAAATGAACCTTGTTGTCAAGAGACTTTTAAAGCCTCTTCTAGAATTTTGATGTAAACCATGGACCATGATCAGATACAATTGAAAAAGGTGCACCATGAATTATCACTACTTCATCAATATAGAGTTGTGTGAGGCATTCAAGTGGCATATCTTCCCTTATAGTGAGGAAATGTGTGTACTTAGTAAGATGGTCAATAATAAACCATATAGAATCATTCTTTTTAGGAGTCTTTAGTAATCTAATGACAAATTCCATTATAATATCATCCCATTTCCTCATAATAATAGGTAGAGGTTGCATGAAACTTTTTGGATGTTTTCTCTCGTCCTTCACCTATTGAAAAACCAAGCATCTTGATACATAGTATACAATTTCCCATTTCATATTATCCCACCAAAAAAAATCCTTTAAATCCAGATATATTTTTGTACTATAAAAATATATAGAGAAATTTGAGTTATGTGCTTCATCTAGTAATTTTAATTTTATCTTATACATGTAAGGAAGACATATACTTTTCAAAATTTCAATATACAATCTTCATAAATTATTTATACCAACTTCCCATCATTTATGACTTCAATTTTCTTTTGAATGTTCTTATCATCAAACTGGGGACTTTTTATTTTCTCTAATAAGTATGGTTTAAAAATAATTTTTAATATACATGATGTTTCCCCTTCTTTAATGATTCTCATATCCAACTATACTAAATCCATGAATATAGGATCTTTTTCAATCCTCATCATAGTCAAAACTTTATGATCTTTCCTACTCAATGCATCAGATCCCTTATTTACCTTCCCAAGGTGGTAGTGTATTAAGAAATCATAATCTTTGAGTGGTTCTAGCCATCAAATTTTTTCCATGTTGATATATTTCTATGAGAAGTTGTATTTTAAACTTTTTTGATCTTTATATATTTCATATATTACACCATAGAGGTAATGCCTTCATATCTTCAAGGAAAATATTACGATTGTTAACTCAAGATCATGAGTTTGATAATTCTATTAATGAATCTTTAACTACCTTGATGCATAGGAACCAACTCTATCATTTTGCATAAGGACATGTTTAAGTCCCTTATTTGATGCATCACTATGAATCAAAAATTCACCCCTTCCCGATGGTGATGTCAATATCAGTGCATTGACCAATCTTCTATTTAATTCTTCAAAACTTTCTTTACATTCTTTAGAACATATGAAGTTAACCCTTTTACAAGTCTACTGGGTTAATGGGTTATCTAATCATGAATTTTTTTAACAAATCATCGATAGTAACCTATGAATCCAAGGAAACTATATACCTATGTCATATTTGTTGGAATTTTCCATTATATCATTGCCTTTGTCTTTGAAGGATCAACTAATATTTCATCATTAGAGATAACATAACCATGAAAAGAAACTTTTTGAATCCATAATCCACATTTTCTAAAATTTCCAAATAAATAATTTTCTCTAAGAGTCTTAAGAATGATTCATAAATGACTCTTATAGTCATCCTGAATTTTAGATTATATCAAGATATCGTCAATAAATACCACAAATAAATTATTGAAATAATCATTGAATACTCTATCCATATGATTTATAAAAATAGAGGGTGTATTAGTCAATCCAAAGGGAATTACATTAAATTTTTAATGTCCATACATCATATAAAATGACATCTTTAGAAAATCCTCCATCTTTACTTGCAATTCATGATACCCAGAACAAATATAAATACTTGAAAAATATTAAGCTTCTTGATGTTGATCAAGAAATTCATCAATACATGGAATATGATACTATTTCATTATAGTAATTGCATTTTTTTCAATAATCAATGTACAACCTCGTGGATTTATTTTTCTTATTAACAAAAAGAACAAGGGATCCCAATGGTGAAACACTAGGGTATATAAATCCCATATCATACAACTCATGCAGATATTTATTCAGTTCCACTAATTCCATTGTGATCATCTTATAGAGGGTCTTAAATATTGGGTTTTCATCAGGGATGAGATCAATGGAAACTCAACCTCACACTCAGGTGGATGTTAAGGTAATTCTTCAGGAAACAAATCAATGTATTCATTCACAACAGGCATATCATCTATTATAAGGATATCTTCCCCATTCATAGGTTGTGTTTTCTTTTCTTCTCCAAGAATTTCATTAAGGAGAGCTACTGAGGTGGATCCATAAATTATTAGGATGATGTAGTCTCCCCTCTGGAGATAAGGGATTCCACACCTTTATCACAAATCATAATCTCCTTCTATTGAAAATAAATTTTCACATTATAATTTTTAAGCCAGTCTGTACCGAGGATTATATCAAAGTCAACCACAGGTATAATAATCAAGTTTTCAAATAGGGTATATTTATGTTTCATAATGGGAACTAACTGAAATATCATTATTGCAATAATATTTCCACTAGGAGTCTCGATTGGCAACACCCTTCTTAAGGTGCTATGCAAATATCTAACTTTCTTATCAAATGTGAAAGTTATAAAAGAGTGCGAAGATCCATAATTAAATAAAGTATTAGCTAAATTTGAGGTTATGATTAAAGTATCTGCCACTATATATTTAGGAACTTCAACCACAACTGTAGTGATCACATAAACTTGGTCTTGCTCCATTGGCCTTTTTTAGGAAAATTCCCTTGTCGCTTGGGGATTTCATTCGAATAGTGTTCCATATCCTTATAGTTGAAGCATTGGACATTGACAGATTCTTTCTTACCCTTGCAATCAAAATCCTAATGTCCTTTCTCTCCACACTTGAAGAAAACTCTCATTTCCATCAAGCAAGTTCCATGATGTTTCTTTCTATAATTATTACGAGTTAGAAGTTCCACCATTCCCACCTTCCCCTTTTCCATAGATTGAGGAACTATCTTTCCATATCAACTCATTGCTCTTGAGGGAACTTTTTTCAAATAATATCTCATTGAAAGTATTCCGCTCTATACTATTTATTTCCTTCAACTCCTTAGTGTTTTGGATCAATGAACACCATTGATCAACATCTCTCTTAACATGATAAACTGCCATAATAACTTTCTCTCTTTCACTACTTCCCAAAGCAAGAAATATCTTCTTAAGACACTTGATCCATTGATCAACAACTAATGGATTAATGATCTCATTGAATGATGTATTTTTCTGTCACATGAAGCAATCAAACATGTTTTCGCCATATTGGGGTTTAGTAGGCTACTCTATATGGGCAAGGTTATTGGTCATAACCTAAGTCAATGTCCCCAATATAGTTATAATTTATTCATCTTCAGCTCCAACTCTAGATTCATTGTCTTGCCCATGAGGTAAATACTTACATAGATTATGTGCATTGATACCGTTTTCATTCCTCATTCTAGGTTCCATTTTTAAATAATGGCATACACTAAATTAGTTCAAAACATTTCAAATTTTAAACCATAGTTTATAATTTTAATTTGGTGCAACACTTAACATAAATTGATAATTTAAGCATTGTTAATCTAAAAATCATATTCTTAGTATCTTTGAGAATATCTTCATACCATAAAAATATTTTCAAATATTTCATAATGGTTTATAAGAGTATGTGAATCCACCAAATCATACCCCCCAAGAGTGTTTATCTAGGTGTGCAGTCTTAGCCCCATCGTGCACCGAGTGAAGATTGAATTGATACTCAAACATCCTTTTAGGGGTGTTTACCCCTAGATGCATCTTTGACATAACTACATCCACTTGCCAATATCCAAACAATGATTTCATTTCTAAGAAACCACACATTCTCTACCTTACCAAATATTCATGATATTACCCTATACTTAGACTTATCCCTCGAATCTATCATAGTGTTATGTTCTTTAATCTATGTTTTCTTAAACCTAGTTCCCAAGGTTTATATTAAATTTCCTCTGATGCCAACTATAACATCCTGACTCCAGTAACCTAGATCTGATGGTTATCTTACTACATTGGCACAAGATACAAGAGATCGCATACTGAAGGGGAGTATATCCATTAATAGAACAACAACATAAATAATCACATGGATAATAATAATTAGTTTCATAATGATAGAATATATAATGCAGGACATTATAATCTCATCGTCAAAGCCTCGTGTCAAAACATCATACATAAATAGGCAATGATCAACCTGTCGTAGGGCCCTCAACAAAATAAATCTCAAACTCGAATGAACGTAATAGTAGTTGAATCGTGTTTTCTCCAAAGAGGAAAGTGTTATGGATGCCTTTTTCTTCTGTTTGGTGGTTCAGTGTGTGAAAATAGTTTATGAGATTGAACTAGATTGGTTTTAAATTCGATTTTAAAAGAAGAGACCAAACCTCAAATGTCTTCTTACCTTTCCTATCAAATCATTATTTCATTATATAATCTCGTGTTTTCTCTCTAATCAAGCAAAATATCACTTGATTGCCATCACTTGGAAGTTTCTGTTTAATCGAAGGGATGAAATAAAAAATGCAACCTCCAATCACCCCTAGACCAGTAATTGTAGATCCCTGATTACCCTTAAGTCAACCCAATGCTCACAATCGCAAGCAATGGAGAGGAACTAAGTGCCCTGTGTGTGTGATCCAATGAAGAAGGGAAGATGAATTCAAAATGTAAGGAATAAGGAAATCTCAGTGTCAAAATAGTTCGAATGAATCTAGAGAGGTTAGCAGAAGGGAAAAAACTATTAAAGTGCAAAATTCCTTTAATAAGGGGATAAAGTGAATCTCATCAGCCCAACCACTAATGGGTTAATGTGATATCAATGGAGAGTAAACAAAAAATAGTTTTGAAAGAGAATAAAAACAGTAGCAACAACTTGATTGATTGGGTGATCGTCGTCGGCCAACCAACCAACACCAAAGAACAATTCTCTATTTATAGAAGAACACCCAGAGATTATTGGCATGCTTCACAATTGACCATGTGAGTAGCACAGGTTTCTTTAACTTCTTTGGGTGATTCCAGACTTTGGGAGTAATACTCAATATCATTGCCTAACCCCGAGTGAATTCTTCTTCTTTAGATGCTCGACACGTGTCCATTTCCAAAGTCACGATGGCTTCTATGGACATTTTGGAATCTTCCATAACTGCTTCATGCCTCTCCCATGATCGAGCTCTGCAATCATGGAATTGTTCCAGTGCTTTGCAGCTCCACTGGACATCAAATTCGACACGACATGCTCATGTGAGGAAGATTATGCACATGCTGGCAAGTGGGCTGGATGAATTGGGTCTCATTTTCATTGCATTCGAACCTGTATCGGTTCAGGCTCACTGAAATTGGATATTGGCATCGGAAACTATGATGTGCAGTGATGGGTATTTGGGACTTGGGAAATGTGATGCTTGGAGGTGTAGAAGTGATGCACTAGAACGGGTGAAAAGATGGAAATGGGGCTCCCAGTGTCCTGGGACTTGAAGTTGGAAGTGCGGTTAGGTGCAATGAAGCTGCTCTTGAGTCGAGAATCAATCAATTTCCAACCTTCCACAATGTGGTTCGTTGTCCGCAATTTGATGTGGATCCAAAATCATAAATGGAATCATATTCAAAACTCATGGGGAACCCAAATTCAGAGTTGAAGCAGGTGGAGTGGAGGCCCAGAAGCGGATTTGTTTGATCTGCAAGGGTAGGATGACTTTGAGGCAATTGAACAAGCACATTGTGTGCGTAGGCCTGCAAGCTTGTAACCGGTGCGTGGGGAAGGAACCTCGGCCCCGCTGTCTTCATCCTCAGCCTACAAACAAGAACAGCAAACCATCAATCAAAAGTGCAAACAAAGATTTGTTTGATCCGCAGGTTTGAGGGATCTCGATCAAAGAACCGGTTCGGCCTAGTTTAGCGACAATACTTCAATCTTCAAACAATCATGGCCTCGTCAGTGAAAACTTGATTAGAAATTGATTCCCCTTCGATCGAAGCATTGGTAAGATCATGCTCCTGTACAAGTTCACTCCTCGCGATCGTAGGGTGGCTTCACGGTAGCGGGAGGGTGTTCACGGATGCAGGGCACGGTAGCAGGGCCGCGGAAGCAGAGTTCCATCTCATGGTCGAAGTTTCCTTTGATATTTTCCAAGCCCGCGCAATTTAAAACCAAAGCTCAATGAAGGCCAATTCCAAATTGTAATTAAAATATTGAAAACAAATTGGAGAATAAATCCTAATTTTTTTTTTTTTTTTGCAATTAACAAATAGATATTTCAACCACAATTAATTCCATCTTTCACCTCATCGCCAATTAAAATTACAGGAATTTAAAATACAGTGTTTAATCCGGATTTCAAGATATTTCATTCAAAATCACTATTTGAGTTTACTTCTAATTAAAGCATGGTTTGATTCCAATGAATGAATAAAACCATTAAAATTCAAAATGAAACCAATTTTAAAATTAGTTCTCAATTGAAACCAAAACTGAAAAAAAAACAATTAAACTTCAAATTTAAAAAACAATATACGGCTTCACCATTAACTTCAAAAAAGAATAAACTGTTAAACATAAATATTTTAAACCAATTTTCCATGAAGTCCAGAATTCACCAAAAGTCACAAAATCATATCAATTACCCGGGTTTTGGGTTAATACTAGGATAATTATTAATGAAAATTGTTTTTCTTTTAAATTTTGGATCTCATCACTCTCTCAAACTTAAACTATTGCTCTCTCGAGAGATACATTGAATTCCATTTCTTCATAAAGATCAACGAAAAGATGGTCTTACCTAGACTTAAATATACAAGCTAGAGAATAATAAAAACACAGATTCCACCATTTTACTCTTATTTCAAAGGACTTGTACCAATTTCTTTTATGTTTGCTCCCTAAGGTGTTCTTTTTCACAGGGCCTGGTAACCTCAGATTAAGTTCAATAGTCCAATGACCTCATGTTATAATTATGATTCCACAAAAATCTTTTCACTCTTACTTTCTTTTCCTAGTTCTAAGACCAAATTTTCATGAAATCAGTGTTTGAATTCACTCAGCAATCATCCAACTTTCACAATTTTAAAACCAGTAAAATATTTCCACTACTCTAGCATGGTATTTAATTTAAGAAAAACAACAATGGAGTTCGATGAAAGTTAAAAATGTAACAAATACTATACAAAAGGGCTACGTACAACATTTGCAAGTAGAGCAATTTATTTATATATATATATATATATATATTTTTTCTTTTTTCTTTTTATATATTTTTTAGGATAAGAACACTTAACAATAGAATGAATGAAATAGAAAAAGTATTTATATCCTTGCTACCTATCCTCTATCCCCAACACATGTCTTAGAAACCATTACATTTAATTACAGGTTGAATTTTTTTATAGGAAAATTAGAATTAAAAATGAGTATCCATAAAAATGTAAAAGAAAGTGACAACCTAGTTTTTCTTTATTCGATGCCAATATAGAGGAGTTTGGACTCTTCCATGGGTTCTTTCCAAAAATCCACATAAAAATGCTTTAACTGCTAGCCATTGACCTTGAAGGGGTTCCATGATTCAACTCCCATTATCTCAACTGAACCAAATGGAAAAATTTTGGTCACTATATAAGGTCGAATCCACTTGGATCATTTTTTACAAACGTCATCTTTCTTCTTGAAGAGTAAAATAGCACTTGGTCTTAAATTTCCAAGATTATTTTTTGAATGAGTTTGTTATGGCCAGATTTAACCTTCTCCTTGTACAATAGGGTGTTCTCATAAGCTTCCCTCCTCAGTTCCCCTTGTTCCATCATTTGCAGCTTCATCTTCTCTCTAGTCGTTCAAAACTATTGGTTGACTTTTTGGGCATCCCATTAGGCATTATGCTCTAGCTCGATAGAAAATTTATTATTTTCTTTAAGGAAAGAACATCCCAAGTAGGATGGTGGCAACATCAATTCCAATTGAGTGGGTTTTCTAATGATGATTTTAACTTAGTGTTATCTATAATTGGTGCATGCACATGTAAATTAGAGGTGTCAATATAAAATTTGAGTAAATCATCTGAATATTACTCACCAAAATCTTCTAGTCATTCATTGCACAAAATAGATTCCTGATTTAACTCACTTTCAGAGAAAATTTTAGCAGTAAAATCATGATATTCCAGAGCCCATCTTAGTCTAACACTACGGCAAAATGCGGATTTAGCGGTGGTTTTTTTTTCGTTTCGCACCGGTTTAAGCCGCCGCTAAATCATGCGTCGGGAAACTATTCGCGGCAGTTTTCAAAAACGCCGTAGAACGTTTCGTGGCGGTTTTTTAGCGGCAGTTTTTTGATTTTGATTTTATTTATTTATTTATTTATTATTTAATGATTATTTATTATTTATTTATTATTTATTATTATTTTTTAAAATTATTAATTTATTAATTTATTTAGTTTATTTAGTTTATTTAGTTTATTTAGTTTATTTAGTTTATTTAGTTTATTTAGTTTATTTAGTTTATTTAGTTCGTATTTTATTTATTTATTTGTATTTATTTTATTTATTTATTTCGTATTTTATGCGCATGCCCATGCAATATAAAAAAATACTGCGTTTGGTAAGATTTGAACCCAAAACCTCTTCCATATTTTCCAAAGACTTTATCACTCCAGCAAGCTCGTCAGGTGATTAATAAATAGAATTTAATATACTTATATATATTAATTGAAAAAACAAATAATACATAACTAATAGATATAAACTCAATAATAATTAAACAATAAGCGATAATCAATAATTAATAACCAATAATTTATAATTAATAATTATTGATTTATTAGTTATTTATTGAGTTATTTATTATTATTTCCTATTTATAATAATAAAAAACAAAAAAAATATAATAATATTCGCATAAATTATAAAATTATGAAAATAAAATAATAAAATAATAAAATTACGAAATTAAAAGAATAAAGAATAAAGAATAAAGAATAAAGAATAGAGAATAAATAATAAATAATAAATAATAAATAATAAATAAAAAAATAAAAAATAAAAAATAAAAAATAAAAAACAATAAATAGCAAATAATAAACGATCAACAATAAATAAAAAATAATAATAAACAAATAATAAAGAAGAAATAATAAAGAATAAATAATAAAGAATAAAGAATAAAGAATAAATAAAAAATAAAAAATAAAAAACATTAAATAGAAAACAATAAATGATCAACAATAAATAATAAATAATAAATAATAAATAATAAACAATAATAATAATAAATAATAAATAAGAAACAATAAATAATAATAAATAAATAATAAATAATAAATAATAAATAATAAATAATAAATAATAACAAATAATAAACAATAAATAATAAATAATAAATAATAAATAATAAACAATAAATAATAAATAATAAATAATAAATAATAAATAATAACTAATAAATAATAAATAATAAACAATAAATAACAAATAACGAATAATAAATAATAAATAATAAATAATAAATAATAAATAATAAATAATAAATAATAAATAATAAATAATAAATAATAAATAATAAATAATAAATAATAAATAATAAATAATAAATAATAAATAATAAATAAATAATAATAAATAATAAATAATAATAAATAATAATAATAAATAATAATAAATAATAATAAATAATAATAAATAATAATAAATAATAATAAATAATAATAAATAATAATAAATAATAAATAACAAACTATAAATAATAATAAATAACAAATAACAAATAACAAATAATAAATAATAAATAATAAATAATAAATAATAATAAATAAAAATAATAAATAATAAATAATAAATAATAATAAATAATAAATAATAAATAATAAATAATAATAAATAATAAATAATAAATAATAAATAATAATAAATAATAAATAATAAATAATAAATAATAAATAACAAATAACAAATAACAAATAATAAATAACAAATAACAAATAACAAATAATAATAAATAATAAATAATAATAAAATAATAATAATAAAAAAAATTAAAAAAAATAAAAATAAAAATAAAAATAAAAATAATAAATAATAAATAATAAATAATAAATAATAAATAACAAACAATAAATAATAATAAATAACAAATAACAAATAATAATAAATAATAAATAATAAACAATAATTAATAATAGATAATAACACATATATAATAAATAATAAATAATAAATAATAAATAATAAATAATAAATAATAAATAATACATAATAAATAATAAATAATAAATAATAAATAATAAATAATAACTAATAAATTATAAATAACAAATAATAAATAATAATAATAATAAATAATAATAAATAATAATAAACAATAAATAATAAATAATAAATAACAATAATAATAAATAACACATAATTAATAATTATAATTAATTTAATAGTAAATAATAAATAATAAATAATAAACAACATTTAATAATAGATAATAACACATATATAATAAATAATAAATAATAAATAATAAATAATAAATAATAAATAATAAATAATAAATAATAAATAATAGATAATAACTAATAATTAATAAATAAGAAATAAGAAATAATAATAATAAATAATAATAATAAATAATAATAATAAATAATAATAGTAAATAATAATAATAAACAATAAATAATAAATAATAAATAATAAATAATAATAATAATAAATAACACATAATTAATAATTATAAATAAATAAATAATAAACAGTAAATAATAAATAATAAACAATAAACAATAAATAATAACTAATAAACAATAAATAATAATATATAATATATAATATATAATATATAATATATAATATATAATATATAATAAATAAAATAATAATAATAATAATAATAATAAATAATATATAATAAATTATATATAATAAATAATAAATAACCAGTAACAAATATTATTATTATTAAGAATAAATAATAAATAATAAATAATAAATAAGAAATAAGAAATAAGAAATAAATATAAATAATAAATAATAAATAACCAGTAACAAATAATAGATAATAAATAAATTAAATTATATTATAAATAATAAATAATAAATGATAAATAATAAATGAAACACATGAAAAAGTATGAAAAGGCATGATAAGGGATGAAAAATTATGAAAACGCTTGAAAACAGATTGAGAAACATGAAGAAGGAAGCATTAAAAAGCATGAGAACGCATGAAAACTTATGAAAACTCTAGAAAACCCCTTAAGAATTCAACATAATCATCATAATAACCCACAAAAAACCATTGATAAAGATAACAATTCATGGAAACCTAAATAAACAGTAATAAATGGAGCAACTGTTAAAACCCGTCAAAACGATCATAAAGTGACAAAAACATTGGACTCACATTAACGAAGATAACTTATGATCCGAGAGTCTGTTTCAAATCCTCGACCAGTCAAATAAAAGATCCTAAAATGATCTTCGAGCTGATAGGTGAAAGAGACCGAATGGACCGGTGGATTGAAAGTTACGATCATTTAAAAAAAACTGACGGGGAATGGGTGCTAGAAACGAGGTATCGAAAAACATAACAAACCCGATACCCACTAAAAAATCCATAACTTATGATCCAAGAGTCCATGTGGGCACCGTGACTAGTCAAACTGAAGCTCATGGAACGAACTATGATATGGCAGGTGGAGGAGTCTGAACTGACACGCGGATTGAAAGTTAAGTCCGTTGGAAGACAAGTTTGATGGGACACCGGTGATAGAAACGGGGTTTTGGAGGCCTTTGGAGGGGTTTCTGGGGTCAAAGAACATGAAAGAAGCTTTCTTTTGTTAAATTGGTGCGTAACTCTCTTTACTAGCTTTGATTTGATATGTGGTAGAGCCCAAACGGACACTCGAAGCGAAAGTTATGGCCGCTTGAAGTTGGAGAACTTTTTTCAACTTTCTTATAACTCTCATATCTTCCGCACTTTAAACCGTCTCACGGTTTTGATTACATGTGCCTCTAGATCTCTTCATGAGCTTCGATTTGACTGGTCATGGCGCTCCAACAGATGCTCGGATCAAAAGTTATGGTCATTTTAGTGATTTCAGGGTTTCTCATGTTTTTTTATTTTTTTATTTTCATTTCGTGGCGGTTTTACCCAAACCGCTGCTATTTCACGGTGGTTTTTTAAAAAACCGCCGCTAATCCTCGAAAAAAAAAAAATTCACACATTTCACGGCGGTTTTTAAAAACGCCGCGAAATACCGACCCGAAAGCTATTTTGCAACGGTTTTAAAAACAGCCGCGAAAAAACCGCCGCAAAACGCCCATCATCCTATAGTGTAATTCTATCATCCGACATTTCAATTTCCTCTTTAGAACAATAAGGAAATTCAAAATGGTTCAAAGTAATGACATTTTTCTCTTTGTGGGGTTATTTCATTGAATCATGCGTGTTATAATTCACAGTTTGTTCCCCAAAAGTCATAAAAAGAGTTCCCTATTCAACATTGATAATTGATTTGGAAGTCTTGAGAAATAGACAACCTAAGATGATAAGGGAGTGATTTTTACCTTTTCCTTCATCCATGTTCAAAATCTAGAAGTCATATGGGAACATAAATCCTTGTACACTTACAATAACATCTTCTAGAATACCTATTGGATCATATTCATGCATGTGAAGTTCATCGTCCCTCAAATCGGGTCATTATTATGCATAGGTTTCATCCTTTATCCAGTGACTGAGTCTTAGCTTTGAATCCCAAGACATTAACTTCACTTTCTCCCTCTCATTCAAAATCAATAGGTGGGTTCTATTCATCTTCAATGAGGTCTTCTAGTTCGGTATCTTCATACTTCAGTCAGCATGGGTGAAATGAGATCTAGGTTTCTTCTCTTTATGTGGGTTTACCACTGAAATATATAGGTTTTAGGGATATCGATCAATGAACAGGTTCATCCTTGTTCAGTTATAATATTTTAATCTTCAAACAATCATGGTCTTTTTAGTGAAAACATGATCAAAAATCAATTCCCCTTCAATAAATTTTTTGGTAAGATCATGATGTTGTTCGAGTCTCGTAGATCTCAACTCTTTGGTTTCCACAAGATTCAGTTATATTCCACAGTAGATCTTGTTTTGTGGCTCATGGTTGCAAACAATCATGTATATAAGGCAGGGGAACAGAAGTAGGCTGACATTTTTTCCCTCATAGTAGCAACCTATGATGGCTTTTTGGTAGTAGGATGGTGTGCACACAACTGGAGGCTTGGGCGCGGTTTTACTAGCATGGAATCAAGAGGAGGGAGTGGTCCTAGAGTGATTTATAGTGTAGGGGTGGAAGGCCTCACACACTCTGATTCGCACACAAAACGAAAGAAGCAAACCAAAACAAAGGAACAAAATACCAAATTGAGGGACACAAAATTTACGTGGTTCGGTCGGATGACCTACGTCCACAGGGAAGGCAGCAGATAATTTTCTTATTCAAACGGAAAGAATAGATTACAAATTCCCCATATCTCTCATATCAAATCTCACACAACACCACACACATATATATAGCAGTGGAGGGAGGAGAAAATTCAAATGACCTATTCAAGTTTTCTACGGACACCCACCAACTGCTGCTGCGAGTCATCTTCGGCGGCACCACCCAACTGCACCAAGTCTCCTCTGGTGGTTGGTCTTCAAAGGTGGTCACCCACCACAGCATGACGGTGATATTTTTCCGTCAAAAAACTCAACAAACTCCACCTTGACTAAAAATATCACCATACTGTCGCTCAAACAAATCATCATGTAACTGAAACAAATTTTCATGCTGCTGCTGAAACAAATCTTTATGCCTGCTGCTGCCTTCCCGATGCCCGTAGGCATCTCAAGTTTGAGTCATATTGATCAAGTCCGAACAATGTTGGAACTTGATCCCTATATCAGCTTTCTTGTCCTTCGGAGGAGGAACAAGATCCCATATCATATTATGATGCAGTGAATTAATATCTTCTTCCATAATAGACTTCAACTGGTTGATTTCTTTGCTATCCAAAACATCTTGATAGCAATATGGAACACCACCTTCAGCTACAGAAAGAGAAAAGCTAACCGATTTTCCAAACCTGGAAGGTCTTCGTAAAATCCTTCGTGTTCTACCAGTGGTGATACTCTTATCTGATGTCACTACTCCACCTGTAACAGTATCATCATTCAAATAATACAAAGTACCTTTTCGAATACCTTTCATCACATGGAGTGCACCGCGGATAATTTTCATGAATCTATCTTCAATAGTTATCTGGTAACCAAGATTATCCAAAACTCCAAGCGGTATGAGGTTCTTCTCCAATTCGGGTACATATCTTACATCTGTAAGGCGTCAAGTTGTACCATCATGCATCTTCAACCTTATCATTCCAATACCTCTCGTATGGCAAGGGTTATTGCCCATAAGCACCACACCTTCATCTGACTCATCGAGGTTTGAAAACCAATCTTGATTCCTACACATATGGAACGAACAACCTGAATCAATAATTCAACCTTCTGAATGGTTAACCGTCAAGCAAACGAGGATAGTATCTTCAACATCTTCAACATCCTCGGTTATCTGTACAACATTTTCCTTCGATTTCCCAATTTTGGGACAATCCTTCTTCCAGTGCCCCTTTTCATGACAGTAGTCACACTCATCTTTTGCTGGACATCTAAAGCTGGGATAGCCTTTTGACGTCAATCGAGATTCATCTCTTCTGAATCTTCCAGATTTCCTGTCAGATGACCTTCCTTTAATTGTCATCAATCCCTCCGATGCTGAATCCCAATGGTCATATTTTTTCCTTCCACCTGTACTCATTGTTAACTAAAGCATTTGAAACATCAACAAATTTCACCTCATCTTTACCATACAACAACGTTGTAGTAAGGTGATCATAACTCTCCAGTATAGAGTTCAACAGCAACAGAGCCTTATCTTCATCTCTGATCGTTACTTCCAAACTTTGTAAATCTGCAAGGATTTTATTAAACGAATCAAGGTGCTCAATCATAGACGTACCTTGCTTATATTGAAATCTGAACAATTTATTTTTCAGGTACAACTGATTTTCAATGCTTTTGTCCATATAATTATTCTCCAAAATACTCCACAAACTTTTTGCTGAAGTTTCCCGCATCACACTGTATTTCTGATCTTTATCCAAACAGAGTCAGATCATACCGCAGGCTTGACGGTTGAGTCTCTTCTAATCACTATCAGAGATGTTGGCGGGATTTTATTCCAAAGTGATATCTAACTCCTATTGAGTTAGAATATCCAAAACTTCACATTTCCACATACTGAATTTGTTCATCCCGTCAAATTTCTCCACCTCGAATTTGGTACTAGACACCATACTTCTATACCCAGAAGTATTTTTTGTACCAGCATGTGTAGCTGGAACAGACTCCTGGGGCGGTACCAAACTATTTTCAGTTTTGGGATTCTCCATCATAAAAACATATCAGAATTTCCAAAAACAGATAGTACCGATGAATCTGAAATAGTCAAAAATGCTGAAATCAACTATTTAATTGCTTCAGTCAGATACCATATGAATACCGAATTTTCTCCCCAAATATTTTTAAAAAAAAAATACACAAATGCCAACCCAAAATTTTAACAAAACCAAATCCCTCTTTTTTTTTTGTGCCTTGGACAACTCATACGCCCCACCCCTATCAATTTTTTTCTTAAAAAACCTTTCCCTTTTGACTTTTACATACACAAAAGGCTCAAAAGAAAATAAAACTAATACAAAATAAAAACACACACACTTTTACTTCTTTCCACGCCCCACATGCTCATAACTCTTTCCTTTTTATTTTGGTTCATTACTTATCTCCCTTATCTTCCCCACACACAACACAAATCCAAATTCTCCTCCTTTTGTTTTTCATGGACTGCACACCCAAAACAGAGGTCCAAAGAGAAATCAAACTATACCACAAACCTGGTTCCAGACTTCAGCGCTCCAAGCAGGAAACACGGACAACAACAAATGGAGGTTCACACAAGGGGAAGACTTGGAATTGCAGACCCCACTTCAAGCAGGAAGCATGGATAATGGTGGGTGCGGTACACACAGGGAGCGTGGATCATAGGTGGTATCTTCAAGCGGACAACAGTGTTGTTGTTGTGACAGATCTGGATTCGGACACCAGCTTCCAATAGGAAGCACAAACAGCAAGCAGTTGCAGATGTGTGGACAATAGTGGATTTCTCCCCAGGTAATTAAACCCCAACCTCTGATACCACCTGTAGGGGTGGAAGGCCTCACACACTCTGATTCGCACACAAAATGGAATAAGGAAACCAAAACAAAGGAACAAAATACCAAATTGAGGGACACAGAATTTACGTGGTTCGGTCGGATGACCTACGTCCATGGGGAAGGCAGCAGATAATTTTCTTATTCAAACGGGAAGAACAGATTAAAAATTCCCCATATCTCTCATATTGAATCTCACACAACACAACACCACACACACACACATATATATATAGCAGTGGAGGTAGGATAAAATTCAAATGGACTCTTCAAGTTTTCTACGGACACCCACCAACTGCTGCTACGAGTCATCTTCAGTGGCACCACCCAACTGCACCAAGTATCCTCTGGCGGCTGGTCTTCTAAGGCGGTCACCCACCACATCTTGATGGTGATATTTTTCCGTCAAAAACTCAACACATAGTAGCACATTTTTTATCTCATAGTCATAGATTACTATTCACGGTCGCAAGGAAAATTCACAGTAGGAGAAGGGTGTCCACGGATGCAGTGCACGGTAGCAAGGCCATGGAAGCAGACTTCCATCTCACAATCAGAGTTTCCTTTGATATTTTCCCATCCCGTACATTTTAAAACTGAATATCAATAAAGGAAAATTATAGACTGTAATTAAAATATTGAAATAAAACTACATAATAAATTTTAATTCATTTTTTAAATTAATAAATCAAATATTTCAAACATAACTAATTACTTATTTACCTTGTCACAAATTAAAACTCCAACTATTTAAAATACACAGTTTAATCTGAATTTTAAGATATTATATTTTAAATGAAATTTATCATTCAAAAATCACTATTTGAGTTTACTTCTATTTAAATAATGGGTTTTAGTTGATTCTAAATAATGAGTAAACCATTAAAATTCAAAATTAAATCCATTTAAAAATTAATTCCATGTTAAAATCAAAATTGAAAAAAACAATTAAACTTCAAATTTCAAAATCAATATATGGATTCACTATTAATTTATAAAATGAATAAATCATTAAACATTAACATTTTAATCCATTTTCCCTGAAGTCCAGAATTTACTAAAATTCACAAAATTATATCATTGACCCATGTTTTGGATTAATACTAGGGTAATTATCAATGCAAATCAATTACAAAATTTAAAAAATTTCAACTCTCATCAAAAGGTAAGAAATGCGCAAAATAGAGGAAAAAAAATTATCATGCAAAACAACAATGAATCAAGGGGCTATAACAACCCTCACCCATCACATACTAAGTTCAATGTGTTCATTAATAGAAGAAAATGAATTATTAAAGTGTAGAATTCATTAACGGGTGGATAAGGGGAATCTCTTTGATTCAAACACTAATGGTTTTTTGTGCTATCATTGTAGAGTAAACAAGAAATAGATTTGAAATAAAACAAAAACGGTAAAAACTTCTTGATCGATTAGGTGCTCATCTCCATCCAATCATCCAACACTAATGAACAATTCTCTATTTAAGAACACTCAGAGATTCTTGGAATGATTAATAATTGACAATGTGAGTATCACACGTTTCTTCAACTTCTTTGAGTGATTCCATACTTTGGGAGTATTCATCAATATTAGTGTCTGGATTGAGTGAATTCTTCTTCTTCAGATACTTGACATGTTTCCATTTCCAAGGTCACAATGAATTCTATGGACATATGGAATCTTCTATAACTTCTTCGTTCCTATCCCCTGATAGGGCTCCACAATCATGGATTTGTTTCAATGCTTTGCAGCTCCACTTGACATCAAATTCTACAAGCCATGCTCATTTGAGGAAGATTATACACATGATAGAAAATGGACTGGGTGAATTGCACCTTTTCTTCACCCTATTTGGCCCTGCACCAGTTCAGGCTCACTAAAATTGGATATTGAAATTGAAAACTATTATGTTCAATGCGGAATGATTGGGAATTGGGAAATGTGATTTTTAGATGTGTGGATGTGCTGCACTAGAACTATTTCAAAGATGGAATTGGGGATCGCAGTGTCCTGGGTCTTGAAGCTGGTAGCGTGTCCAGGTGTAGTGGAGCTAATCTTGAGTCCATAATAAATCAATTTCCTACCTCACACACTATTGTTTTATGTCCACAATTTTATGTGGATCAATAATTATAAGTGGAGTAAGATTCAAAACTCATGGGTAAATCAAATTCAAAGTTGTAGTAGGTGGAGTGGAGTTCAAAAGGCTAATTTGGTTGATCTATAAGGGTAGAATGTCTTTGAGACAATTGAACAAGCACATTGTATTCATAGGACCATGAGCTTGTAACTAGTGTGTGGGTAAGGAACCATGAACCTATTGTCTTCATCCTCATCCTGCAAATAAAAACAACAATCCATTGGTAAAAAGTATGAATTAATATTCAGTCAGCTCTTCATGGATCAAATTCATGCATGTGAAGTTCATCATCCCTCAAATCGGGTCATTGTTATGCATAGGTTGCATCCTTTATCTAGTGACTGAGTCTCATCTTTGAATCCCCAGACATTAGCTTCACTTTCTCCCTCTCATTCAGAATCAATAGGCGGGTTCTATTCATCTTTAATGAGGTCTTCTAGTTCTGTATCTTCAGACTTCAGCCAACATGGGTGAAATGAGATTTAGGTTTCTTCTCTTTGTGTGGGTTTACCACTAAAATATACAGGTTTGAGGGATCTCAGTCAATGAATGGGTTCATCCTTTTTCAGTTATAATATTTCAATCTTCAAAAAATCATGGACTTTTTAGTGAAAACATGATCAGAAATCAATTCCCCTTTAATCAAATCTTTAGTAAGATCATGATGTTGTTCGATTCTGGTAGATCTCAACACTTTGGTTTCCTCAAGATTCAGTTATATTACATAGTAGATCTTGGTTTTTGGCTCATGGTTGAAAACAACCATGTATATATAGGGTAGGGAAACAGAAGCAGGATGACATTTTTTTCCCTCAAGATTCAGTTACATTTTTTTCCCTCAAGATTCAGTTATATTAAATAATGGGTTTCGGTTGATTCCAAATAATGAGTAAAACCATTAAAATTCAAAATGAAATCCATTTAAAAATTAATTCTAGGTTGAAATCAAAATTGAAAAAAAAATTAAACTTCGAATTTAAAAATCAAAAAATGGATTCACTATTAATTTACAAAATGAATAAATCATTAAACATCAACATTTTAATCCATTTTTCCATGAAGTCCATAATTTACTAAAATGCACAAAAATTATATCATTGACCCATGTCACAGCCCAAACTGGTATCTTGTGGTTGCAGTTATTTTTATTTATTTATTTATTTTTATTGGTCTTTTGGTTTCTTAAAGTTTAAAAAAATTATTAAATTAAAATCCGAATTAAATAAAAATAAAATAATTGAAAAAACGATTCAATAATAATAATAATAATATTATTATTATTTAGTCTATTATTATTATAAATTTAGTTATTATTAGTATTATTATATTGATTATCATTATTATTATTATTATTATTATGTTTTAAGTTTTTATTACTATTATTATTATTATTATTCTTTTTTTTGGAAACCCTAGTCTCCCACCCCTTACCCCTTACGTGATCGACCCCCCCCCCCCCCACTATCCGGATCGTGCTACCCCCACCCACCGGCCGACGGCCCTACGGTGTACATCCCTCCCTCCGGTGCGGAGGCCCTTCGGTCGACCTCCCTCCTTCATGCGGCGGCCTCCCCCCTCTATGCGGTGCCACACCCCCCTGACAAAGCCCATGTTCGGCATGCACCCCACTTCTGGACGCGACCCTATTCGGGGCACCTGCTGTTGGTCGACCCTTTCCAACATGCCTCCTTCGCTTACGACGCTTCTTCCGGTAACCGCGACCCGGCCACCGACCCCTCTTTGGTTGTGTCTTTCCTCGGTGATTCCCTCCTCCTCTTCCTTAGGATTTAATTGCTCATAGGGTTTCGATTTTAGGACTCTATTTTTATGTTTTGGGGTCAATTTCTTGTTTTAGGGTTTATCTTTGGTCCTTTATGGTGAGAATATGGTGCAATTGAAGTTTCGCACCGAGATTTAGGAGTTTACCAAAGATAGGTGGGTCTGTGCATAATCTTTATTTGATGATTTATTTTGTTTGTTAAATTAATCAAGTATGGTCTTTGGTTAAATTGTTTGATGAGGAATTGGATTTAAGGTAGTTTAATATGCATTTGATCATTTTCCTAGCATGTTTATTTGGAGTGTAGTGCGTTTGTTATGAAAATCCATGTTTAGTCTTTTATTAGTGTTTTATTATGTTGCGCAGGGGCTGTGAATTCCATTTTATCATGTTATTGGTGTGCTTTTGGCCTTAGAAGATGTTTTTGAGTGGGCGTTTGTGTTCAAAGTATTGTGATGCCGCTTGGAGTTGTTTTATAAAATTATTAAGTGATTTATTAAATATTATAAAGTGTGTGAAACATGTTTGGATATTGTTTTGGAGTGCGTATGTCTTCAAAGGTGGGTTTGAGTATGCAAATGGGTTAGGAGTGGATTTGTTTCGTGTTTAAAGGGGGTTTCCTTGTAAAAAGGGGTGTTTTTGTTTTATAAAGTGGGAATGGGGTTTCCCTTGATTTATGTGGTTATGATTGGAAATGTTTATGCCTTCCTTTGGAATTGTGTTTGAAATTTCAGATTGTTATAAATGGATTTTTAAATGTTTATGAAACGGGAGAAGGCTCGGTTGGAACTTATGATGTGATATTGTCTGCCCTTGTTGAACCCTCCTGTTGCAGATGACAATTATGGTTTATAAAATTGATTCTTGTGTTATAATAAATGGGTGTGTCATTAGTGCAAACCCTTGATGTGTTATTTTGAAACTTTTTATAGACTGTTTAAGTGTTTAATTGTTTTATTAAATTATTTGTGTGGTTCGTTGGACCTCGCTACGATGGTTTTGGGATGCGGGTGTCGAGGTATCCTACATGTACATGCATAGGGTAAGGGATATATATATATATATACCCTCTTTTTTACATATTCCCTCATGGCGTGGGGAATATGTGCAATGTAGCTAAGGGTGTATATATATATGTATAAATTCTTGTGTGTGTATGCGTCAAATGTCAGTTCGAGTGGTCGTCGACAAATAGCGACATGTTTGAGGTAGGTCCCCTATGCCTATGCCTTTAATTTGAATTTTATAATTGCTTGCTTTTTTTAAAAATATGTTTTACATTTATGCTATATACACATGCTATAAAATTTGGTTGTGGTTGCTTGAAATGATTATGCCTTTGTTTTAGAAATTGAAATATATTTCTAACGCCATTGGTCTTAAGTGTATTTTCTTGAAAATTGATTTCCTAAGTGGTTTTTAATTGGTAATGAGTATTTCCAAAGGTGTTCGGTCTTTTTCCCGGTTAGTTGTAAATAGTGTTCTCTTTATGTAATTAAGCTCGTTTAGCACCTTAAGAATGTTTTATGAAAAATAAAAACCTCTCTTCACTACAAAAAAAAACAGTACATTAGAGGGGGTTATTTAGAGGGGGTTATGCACAACCCCCTCTAAATTCATTTTTTGTATAATTAGAGGGGGTTCTACACAACCCCCTCTAAATTCATTTTCTATAAAAAGTAGATAGATATATGTACAACCCTTGATAATCATCGAAGTCAGAGAGGGTTATAAACCCACTTTAATTTATTAAATTAAAGGGGGTTTTGAACCCCCGGTAAATTTTTTAACAATATTTTTTTAATATCCAGTCAGATTCTAGAGGGGTTTCAAAACCCCCTCTAATGTCTTAAATTAGAGGGGGTCCAAACCTCCACTCTAATGTATTTAAATCAGAGGGGGTTCAAAACACCCTCTAATGTCTTTAAATTAGAGGGGGTTCAAAACCCCCTCTAATGTATTTAAATTAGAGGGGGTTCAAAACCCCCTCTAATGTCATTAAATTAGAGGGGGTTCAAAACCCCCTCTAATGTCTTTAAATTAGAGGGAGTTTGAAACCCCCTCTAATTTTAGAGACTAAAGGGTGTTGTGAACCCCCACTATTTTTTTAAAAGAAACTTCCACAATATATATATATATATAATTAAAACACAATTTATAAATGTATTTAAATACATTATATATATGAACATATCATATAGAATATTTATATGATTGTATTTAATTGCATTTATATGTATACATAAATATGATTTTATAATTTTATGAACATTAAAATATATTTATTTGTATAAATTGTATTCATATAATATTAATTATATATAATATATAAGCATAAACATATTATATAAATATATAAATAAATATAATTTATTTAAAAAATCTATCATATAAAAACCCAAGCTTGTAGATTTTATAATTTATAATATAATAATAATAAATATATTTTTAAATAATATTTCTATGATTTTATATTATATATAATTAATATTATATGATATACAATTTATACAAATAAATATATATTAATATACACAATATTATACAATTATATTTATTAAAATACAAATATATTATTCTACATAATATTATACAATTATATTTATTGAAATACATATATATTAATGTGCATAATAATAAATATATGTATTGAAATACATTATATAAATATTTTTATAGATTAAATTTCATATAACATTATATAAATATATGTATAAATTTTATTTCATATATAATATTTTTATAAATTGCATTTCATTCAATACTAATTATATATAATATAAATATTTGTATAAATTTTATTTCATATAATATTAATTATATATTAATTATATAAAATATTATACAATTTATACAAATAAATATATATTAATAATGTATATAATGATAAATATATGTACTGAAATACATTTTATAAATACATTTTTAGATACATTTTATAAATATATTAAGTAAATAGTTATATATATATAATTTAAATAAACATGTATATAATATATAAATATGTATTTAAGTATATAAATAATTTACATAAATATATAATATAAATGTATTTAATATAATATATGAATGATATAAATCATAAAATAAATGTATGATATTTATAAAACCCATAGATAAATTTTATAGTTTAAAAAGTAAGTGTAATAACAATAATAATAATTAATAATATTATTGTTATCACACACACACACATATAAGTATATAAAAATAATTAAATAAATATATATTATAATTATATTATATCTACATGCAATTCTTTGATTTTTAAAATGTAAATAATCTGGGAAAATACAATGGAAAATACAGAAATAGGATCTGGTTCAAATTACAAATATGTAAAAAGGAAATCCACATTGTTGTGCATCGATTATATAGATATTATATAAATACACAAACACACAGACATATAAATTTATTTATAAATATATTCATTTAAATTATTTATATAATTATATATATATATATATCTATATATATATAAATATAATTATTTATATATATTATGTAAATAAACATGTTTACAATATATAAATATGTATTTAAGTATATAAATAATTTAAATTAATATATTTATAAATATATAAACATATTCATATATACATATAAATAAATAGTTTATATAAATGTAAATATAGTTTATATATTTAAATCTATTAAAATATATGATATAAATAATATTTATTAAAATAATGAATTTATTATATATAAATAAAGGAATTATGATTGAATATACATAAATAAGAAATTGCTGTAGTGGTAAAGTGCGCTTGCTGTGCATCTGCGTGGTCCGTGGTTCGAATCTCTCTGCGGTCCAATTTTTATGAAAACAATCAATGGGGTGCTTGGTGGGAGCGAACGAACGCAGTGGGTTTGACACGGGGTGCGGGGTTGACAAGGGGGAGCGTAGCGGGTTTGACAAGGTGGGGACAACCACAAACACGGGGGGAGAGGGCGCGGGGTTGACAGGGGAGCAAACAGGGGGAGCGGCGGGGTTGACAAGGGGTAGAGCGGGACACGGGGGGAGCAGACAGGGAGAGCAGCTGGGCTGACAAGGGGGGAGAGGGCGCAGGGTTGACAGGGGGGAGAGCGGGACATGGGGGGGGACAGACAGGGGGGGGGGGCGACTGGGTTGACAAGGGGGGAGCCGACAGGGTTGACGGGGGGGGGGGGGGGCAGACAGGGGGGAACATCGGGCGGGGGGTGTCAGGGACCAGACAGAGGGGGAGTGCGGCAGGTTGACACAGGTGGAGCGCAGCGGGTTGACACAATTAAAAAAAAGAGACTTTAGGGGCGGTTTTCATAACCACCCCTAAAGTAACCCCATTAAGGGCGGTTCAAACCGCCACTAATACAATCATTTTTCTGTGAATTTATGTTAACATTAGAGGGGGTTTAAACCCCCTCTAATGTAACCGCCGCTAAATTTGTCATGATTTTACCAGTGCTTTTTGAAAACCGCCTCTACTAATAGTTGGCGGCAACATTAGCGGCGGTTCCCCACAACCGCCGCTAATGTCTTTAGAAGGGGTTATAACCCCTTATAATGTAAAAAATAACCCCCTATAAACTCATCGTTTTTCTATAGTGATTGAGGCACTCCCCCTTGGTTTTAGAAAATGATTTTTATGTTGAATGTGTTATTATGTGCCTAATTTGATGCTTATGCATTGTGTGATGTGAAAGAGGGGGATTGTGCTTAAGGAGGGAGAACAATGGTGAGAGGTTGAATGGGTTTTATATAAAGAAAGCGTTATATACATATATGTTTGCTTGATAAAGAAAAATCACCACCACTTGAAATAGAGCACAATGGGAAACTTGAGTATCTAGGTGGGTGGACCAGGACTAGTACACTAGATGACACAGGAGGGATTCATCCCGGTTTCGTCTAGCAGGATTGATGCAACAAAACTAACTAAACATATGAATTACTAAGGGTTGTGGGTTCTAAGACACGGTTACTGAGGGTTGTGGTTTCTAAGACATGTTTTCTGAGGGTCATGGTTTCTAATCCACATTTCATCGAGGTACAAGGTCTCTAGGGTCCCACTTGTGCTAGCTACCTATAGGGATTACCCATGGTGCTTGTTTGCGACATGATGCTTGTGGTGAAATTTTCATTTCAGTTGTTTCATACTTGTTGTCTTATTTGTGAAAACCATATTTTAATCAAAATTAGTTTCTTTTCATTTTGAAATGTTAATTAATGCTTGGAACCTATTTTGAAAATGAAGTGGGAGAGAAATTATTTACTTGAAAATGCAAAATTGTCACTTGAATTTGAAAAGAATGAAAAAAACATTATTTTATTATGTTCTATTTTCAAACTAGCATGTTTTGGATTTCATATAAAAGGTAAGGGCATAGGGTGTTGTTATTCATTGGCTTTCCTACTGTGAATCTCTATGCTCACACCTACTTTACTTTTCAATTTTATGTTTGTCTAGTTATGGATCGCTCTTGGAGTGAGTGTAGTTTATGTTCTGTGGTGACCCACGGGGTAACTTAAGGTATGTCTTGTTGCTATTTCATTTATTTTTTCTGCTACCCTTTTGTTCAGTTTTTTCCTTCTATTTATCTATTTTGTTCAGTTTATACTTACTTATCTGTCTTTTATTTTGGTTGAAATCATTCCCAACTAGTTTATTTTGATGTCTGAAACTAGTTGTCAACCCGTGGGGATCGGGAACGCCCTTCGGGCCATGACACGGATCTACTCGGGTGACCAGTTCAGGGTCGACCCGGGTTGGTTTGTGACAAAATGGTATCAAAGAATGTTCTTGTTATTTGGCGTGTTAGGTAACTAGGTGATTAGGTGTGTCAGGACTCAAGAGGTAGGTGCGGGAAGGATGTCATGAACCCTTGCCTGTCCCAAGACTCAAGTTTCCAGGGGTAGTCCGAGATTTGAATTTTCTTCTTTGGCTTGGCCTGTGTGGATGAGTAATGAAAAAGGAAGTTATCCAGTGTTATGTGGCGGGCTTGCACAGAGTAGCAACCCATGTACAATCCGAGTGCGCGGTTCAAGATGCTTCATGTGGTTAATGCTCGCTCGAAGCATGGTTTTCTAATCCATGTTACTGGGTTGGCATAGCCACTAGTCCCTTATTTTTGGAAGTTTTTATGTGAGTTATGTTTGGGATTAGTTTTGACTGACTTGAGTGGATTTCAAAAATGAAAATGGTTCATAGAAAAAGGGGTTTTTAAAAAATAATGTGGCTTTATAGTGGAAAAGTGTTCTTAAAATGGGAATTGTTTTCTTTTAATTGAATGTGTGGTTTCAAAGGAAAAAATGGGAGGTGCTTTGGAAGTTGTTTTGGGATCTGAGTAATGATTTTTGGAATGTGAATTGGAAAATGTTTGGTAATTTGGAAAATGTGTTGCTTTAATGATAAGTATTATTTTCAAATTAGTTGGGAATTTGTGCTTTATGCTGAATGATCTGTTCTGGAAATGATAAGTGTCATGAATTGACCCTTGGTATTCCTATGAGTGATCACATGCATTGAGGTACACATGTGGCAAGTGGAAAAAAAAATTGGTGACATGAGTGTATGGGTGTTGAGCTAGCACATGTATATGTATGTGTGAGACTTCATGGAATACCAATGGTGGATATTTATGTTCTTCTTTTTGATGAAAATGATTTTAAAAAAATGTAATTAAAATGTTTTGAAAAGTGTGTGATAAATTGTTTAGTGTTCTCCTTTTGTGTTTGGTATCCTTTTTCGTGGGTTCTTGGTTTTGACATACTGAATTGTGTTGGAACAGTGATTTGAGTTTCAGCTTTAGTTTGTGATTGAGGTGTGGGATTTTGATTTATGATGAGTTTTGATTTGGATTTGTGCCTCTTTTTTTTGAGTATGCTGCCCAGAAAAGTCTCAAAGGTTTCTAGTGAGTCTCTTCTAGTTGTTGGTTCCACCCAGACTCTTAGCGGAGTGGTAGAATTGAATTCTTTTAGGTTTTTTCTATCTTTTGTGGTGATCATGATCTATTTAAGGAAACAAACTGGATTGGTGAAATCATTAGGGTTTCGAGTTATTGGGAACTCCCAAAACTATAAGAGCTCATGCCGGTTCGAGTTCATTTTAGGGTTCAACATTGGATTTGTGTGGGAGGAAATCCCAGCATCGTTGCATGATGGGATGTCTTGGATGGTTTTTAAGACCAATCTCATCTGATGGTTTATATCTAAGGAAGTGAAGGTGAGGGAAATGGTAGAGCTCATGAGTGTCCAGCAAGGCCAATGTATAGTGAAGGCTTACATCAGGAATTTCAAGGGGTTGATTCCCTTTTCTATGGAGGTAGCATCGTGAAATCAGTTAAAGTTTCTCTTATGTGGGGTCTTCGTCTAAGGTTCAATGAAAGATTCTTTTTGGTGTTTGGGATGGTTCCCCATTTGGGGAGAGTGAACTAGAGGAACTTGTCTCAGACAAGTTTTATTGTCAATGCCATCTTCTATTAGTCAGTCCACTCTCTTGTTCACTTCTGGTGTGGCCAGTTTAGGTACTTTAAGTCACCTTGTCGTCATCCTTAGAAGACCTTCCATCGGTGTGCCCATTTGGGAAACATAGAGAGGTCCCACTAGCAGCAACATTAGGAAGAGTCTCAACCGAAGGATATTATCTCTTGACTGTGGGGCAACATATGCTTCAAGACATCAGAGCTCCAACCATAGGTCTCAGAGTGAAGCCTTTCACACAGTCATGAATTGTTGGGTGTGGGGCACCTTGGTCTAACTTTTGTATTCAGTTCTAAAATAGGGA
Organism: Viscum album; assembly: GCA_963277665.1. Classification (NCBI taxonomy): domain Eukaryota; kingdom Viridiplantae; phylum Streptophyta; class Magnoliopsida; order Santalales; family Viscaceae; genus Viscum; species Viscum album. Next base: position 1,902,016,811 of record OY728140.1, on the reverse strand, counting down.
TGTTTTTAATTCCTCTACTATAGATTCCTCATATTTGAAGGTTCTGTTTTGATGTAAGAGTCATAGAGGTCTCTTTTTCTCATTGTGGTCTTTTTTTCTTTGAATACCCCACCTTGGTTGTAAAAAGGCGTATTGATCTCGTTTTCTTATAATTCTAGTTGTTGTGCCTCCTCAAATATAATATTTGATTATTGTCTCTTTATGGTTTTTAGTCTCAAGATGATTGTCTCTCTTGTGTGGATAGCTCCTTTGGTGACTCGTTCTTGTTTTAGGATGTGCTTATTTTGGAGACACATGCATCTTGGGAAATAATGAATAGGGGTTTGTTCTGCCGTTCAGTTTTGGGTCTTTCATCAAGGACCCCATGTGGTGGGGGTTTGGTTTGTCCGAAGAGTTCGTGGGTTGGTTTGTGTTGGGATTATATCAGATAGTGCTAATTGTCTTAATCTAGTTAGTTCTTAGATGGTGGGGTGACCCACCATGAATCTTGTCATGCCTTCTTTGAGTTTTGGTCTGTGTGGTGGTTTCCTCTTTGGATCAAGTTAGTAGTTCCAGAGTTAGCCCATGTTGAGAGTCTTAATGTTGGTTGTGCTAGTCGGGTTCTTATGGTGGGGATAACCCTCCTCATTTCATAAAGGCTCTTATATGTATAGTTTCCCTTAGAGTTGGTCGGGTGTGACTTATGGAGTGAAAATTCACATTGAGTTCGTGATTTTGTTAGCCTTGTTCAGTTTCGAACTCGAGTTTGATTCCTCGGTTGGCTGGGTGACTTTATGGGGGAAGAAAGTTTTTGTGGTGGGGAGAACTGTCACACCCCGACCCAGTATCTTATGGTCGCAATTATTTTTATTTATTTTTTATTTATTTTTATTTGTCTTTTGGTTTCTTAAAGTTTAAAAAAATTATTAAATTAAAATCTAAATTAAATAAAAATAAAATAATTGGAAAAACAATTCAATAATAATAATAATGATAATATTATTATTTAGTTTATTATTATTATAAATTCAGTTATTATTAATATTATTATATTGATTATTATTATTATTATTATTATTATTGTTATTATTATTATTTAGTTTTAATTACTACTATTATTATTATTTCTTTTTTTTTGAAACCCTAATCTCCCACCCCTTACCCCTTATGAGACCGACCCCCATCCCTATCCTGCCCGCGCTACCCCCCACCAGCTGAGGGCCCTACATTGTGCCTCCTTCCTTCCTCTGGTGCGACGACCCTTTGGATGACCTCCCTTTCTCGTGCGGAGGCCTCCCCCCTCCATGCGGCACGACACACACCCGACAAAGCCCCAGTTCGGCGCACACCCCAATTCTGGCCGTGGTCTTTTCCGTTGCACTCGATGTTGGCCAACCCTTTATGACGCACCTCCTTTTCTTACGACACTTCTTCCGGTAACCGTGACCCAGCCACATACCCCTCTTTGGTCGTGTCTTTCCTCGGTGATTCCCTCCTCCTCTTCCTTAGGATTTTAGTTGCTCATAAGGTTTTAATTTTAGGACTCTATTTTGATGTTTTGGGGTCAATTGCTTGTTTTAGGGTTCATCTTTGGTCCCTTATGGTGCGAATATGGTGCAATTGAAGTTTTGCACCAAGCTTTAGGGGTTTCAAAACCAAAGATAGGTGGGTTAATTCATAATCTTTATTTGATGATTTATTTTGTTTGTTAAATTAATTCAGCATGGTCTTTGATTAAACTGTTTGATGCAGAATTGGATTTAAGGGAGTTTAATATGAACTTGATCCTTTTCGTAGAACATTTATATATAGTGGAGTATGTTCATGATGAAAATCCATTTTTAGTCTTTTATTAGTGTTTTATTATGTTGCACAAGGGATTCAAATTCTGTTTTATCATGTTATTGGTGTGCGTTTGGCGTTAGAACATGTTTTTGAGTGGGAGTTTGTGTTCAAAGTATTGTGATACTACTTAGAGTTGTTTTATAAAATTATTAAGTGGTTTATTAAATCCTATAAAGTGTGTGAAACATGTTTGGATATTGTTTTTGTGTGCGTATGTCTTCAAAGGTGGGTTTGAGTATGCAAATGGGTTAGGAGTGGACTTATTTTGTGTTTAAAGGGGGTTTCCTTGTAAAAAGGGGTGTTTTTATTTTATAAACTGGGAATGGGGTTTCCCTTGATTTATGTGGTTATTCTTGGAAATGTTTATGAATTCCCTTGGAATTGTGTTTGAAATTTAAGATTGTTAGAAATGGATTTTTAAATGTTTATGAAATGGTCAAAGGCCCAATTGGCACTTGTGATGTGATATTGTCTGCCCTTATTGAACTCTCTTGTTGCAGATGACGATTATGGTTTATGCGATTGATTATTATGTTATAATAAATGGGTGTTTTATTAGTGAAAACCCTTGATGTGTTATTTTTAAATTTTTTGTAGATTATTTAATTGTTTAATTGTTTTATTAAATTATTTGTGTAGTGCATTAGACCTCACTATGATGGTTTTGGGCTGCGGGTGTCGAGGTATCCTACATGTACATGCATAGGTTAAGGCATATATATATATATATTCCCTCTTTGTACATATTCTCTAATGGCATGGGGAATATGTGAAATTAATCTAGGGGTGTATGTATATATATATGTATAAATGCATGTGCGTGTATGCATCAAATGTCGGTTCGAGTGGTCGTCGAAAAATAGCGACATGTTTGAGGTAGGTCCCCTATTTCTATGCCTTTAATTTAAATTTTATAATTGCTTGATTGTTTTAAAAATATGTTTTACATTTATGCTATATACACATGCTATGAAATTTTGTTGCAGTTGCTTGAAATGATTATGCCTTTGTTTTGGAAATTGGAATGTATTTCTAACTCCATTGGTCTTAAGTGACTTTTCTTGAAAATTGATTTCCTAAGTGGTTTTGAATTAGTAACGAGTATTTCCAAAGGTGTTTGGAATTTTGGATGGTTAGTTGTAAAAAGTGTTCCCTTTATGTAATTAAGCCCATTTGGAACCTTAAGAATGTTTTATGAAAAAGAAAAACCTCTCTTAAGGCACACCCCCTTGGTTTTAGAAAATGATTTTTATGTTGAATGTGTTATTATGTGCCTAATTTGATGCTTATGCATTGTGTGATGTGAAAGAGGGGGAATGCACTTAAGGAGGTAGAAAGGTGGTGAGAAGTTGAATGGGTTTTATATAAATAAAGTGTTATGTACATATATGTTTTCTTGATAAAGAAAACTCACCACCACTTGAAATAGAGCACAATGGGGAACCTGGGTATCTAGGTGGGTGGATCCGGACTAGTACGCTAGATGACATGGAAGGGGTTCATCCCGGTTTTTTCTAGCAGTATTGATGCAAAAACACTAACTAAACATATGAATTACTGAGGGTTGTGGGTTCTAAGTCACAGTTACTAAGGGTCGTGGTTTCTGAGCCACGTTTTCTAAGGGTCGTGGTTTCTAAGCCACGTTTCACAAAGGTACGAGGTCTCTAGGGTCCCACTTATTCTAGATACCTATAAGTATTAACCATGGTGCTCATTTATAACATGATGCTTGTGATGTAATTTTAATTTTAGTTGTTTTATACTTGTTGTCTTATTTGGGAAAACCGTATTTTAATCTAAATTGGTTTCTTTTCATTTTGAAACATTAATGCATGCTTGGAACCTATTTTAAAAATGTAGTGGGAGATAAATGATTTAATTGAAAATGAAAACTTGTTACTTGAATTTGAAAAGAATAAAAAAACATTATTTTATTATGTCCTATTTTTAAACTATCATGTTTTGGATTTCATATAAAAGGTAAGGGCATAGGGTGTTATTATTCGTTGACTTTCCTACTAAGAATCTTGGTGCTCACGCCTACTTTACTTTTCAGTTTCAGATTTATCTAGTTTTGGATTGCTCTTGGAGTGAGTGTAGTTTATGTTTTGTGGTGACCCACGAGGTCACTTGAGTTATGTCTCATTTCTATTTCATTTATTTTTTCTGCTACCCTTTTGTTCAGTTTTTTCCTTCTATTTATCTATTTTTTTTTTCAGTTTATGCTTACTTATCTGTCTTTTATTTTAGGTAAAATCGTTCCCAACTGGTTTATTTTGATGCCTAGCACTAGTTTCTAGCCTATCGGGATTGGGAATTCCCTTCGGGCCATGTCACAGACCGACTCGGGTGACCTGTTCAGGGTCGACCCGGGTTGGTTCATGACAACCCATGTTTTGGATTAATACTTGGGTAATTATCAATAAAAATCAATTAATATTTTTTTTAAAAATTATACTCTCATTAAAAGGTAAGACATGCGCCAAATATAGGAAAACAATTATCATGTGAACCACCAATGAATAAATGGGATATAACAGGACCCACTCATCACATACTAAGTTCAATGTGTTCATCATATGAAATAAATGAATAACAATTTAATACATAATCAAAATAAACATTTGTATTGAAAAAAATAGCAAAAAAATATAAATATTTTCCCCAAATAATAAATATAAAAACATGATAATAATCCATCCTAAGAAATAATTTGGATGATATCATTAGATTATATCTCAATTAAATCATAATAATCATCAAGGGATATTGACATAGTTTAAAATAACTTTAAAATAACATTCGATACTTTATTTGAAAACATGAGAAAAATATCATTTTCTTTTGATAAAATTTTAAATAAAAAATACCTTAATATTGAGAAAATTATTTTCTTTGAAAACAACCATAATAAATTTTAAAGTAATTTTCAAAGAAAATAATAGTTATAATAGTGGGAAAACCCATTAATTTGGTAAATTTTAAAACAAATATTCATTTCATGCTTTTGGTAAAAAATCAAAAGTAACTCATTGAAAAAAAACAAGATTCCTTTTAAAAATATTTAAGGAAATTAAAATATAGTTAATAATTAATTTAATAAATAATTAGAGTATAATAAAAACATTATTGAAAACATTATAGTGAATATGGATATGGAGGAGAAATATTTTTGACCAAATAGAGAAATAAGGTCGGTTTTCCTTAAAAACGTTTTCTTGTTCGTTTTAAGTACCAAAGATAAGAAAATAGAAGGAAAATGTGTGAAATTAATAGATAAAAAAAGTATAATAAAATCGATGAATTTTAAAATATAAATATCTTATAGTTTCTAATAATTTATGTTTAAATATAAATATTTCCGAGTAAAAATGATATTGTAGAATAAGCCATTACCTTAGAATTATGCTTAGACGGGCACATTATTTTCTCTTAAATAATCAATTTAAATATACTAAATAATTTATTAAGAAAATTTTTCGTCTATATTTTAGTTTTTAAGGTCTTTTTATAATTATTTTTCATCCATTAACTCAATAGTTCTTGTTTACATTGACCATTTAAGTTTGTTCAGTCAATTTCACCAAAATTACTTCGGTATATTGACTATGGTTAAAGGTGTTATTAAAAGGTTTAATTATATACATAATTTTAATAATTTAATGAATATTTTTTTTTCATTATATAAAATTTTATATTCATCCATATATGGTGGTAATAGAAAAACAAATCTCATTGCTTCATGAAGGTAGTAGTCAACATGTACGCACAAATGATGTTATCATTCTCCAAACGATGTGAGGGTAAGAATATAGATGATGTATTATATTTAAAGAATAATAATTGTGTCATGAATATCATAAATATTCATTAACTCCATATTTATAACCATCTAAGTAATGTGGTTATGAAAAAAAAATTACAACGCTATATGAAGATGATAAGTCGTACGCACACATGAGTGATGTTTTTATTTTTCATAGGATGGAAAAAAGACATAAAATGGATGTAAGATAAACATAAAAACATATAATTATGGTTAATATACATATTTAATTATTTAATTATAGTTATTTTATATTTTTAAAATGTTTAATATGAAATTAACTTGAAAAATCTCATTAAGAACATATATCTCTTCTTTTAGTAACCTCATTTAGCTTACAACTTAATCCTTCTTGAAAAGGTATTTTAGTGAGACCATGTACTATGTGATGTGGATAGGTATGTTTTAAAGGTATTTGGGTGGGACTTGGAAAAACTAAGTGGCTCAATTATTCCATAGAAGAGAGGATACAGGTTCCCTTTTATAAGTGATGTGGGTGACAAACTTGTAAATACTTATGACTTTGTTATATAATATATGTCCTACTCATGCCAAGTGAACCCAAATTATCTTATCATATAATTTTATAAGGTTTAGGTTGAAATAAATACAAACAATTAGATTTATGGAAGTTTTTATGTTATCTTGAAGCTTTATTCATTTATTTTTAACCCTTTTAACTAATTTGACCCTTAACCGAAGTGATAAATATTTACCATTATTACTATTCATTATGAAAAAAATTAAGTTGACCTTATTACCTAATATTAATTATGATAATTCCAAATATTCAATTCAATTTAAAATATTAAATTTCTAGTGGTGATAAAAATTACTTTTAATATATGTTCATAAAACGCAACAAAACCTATTTTTAGAAAAAATTCTTATTTTAAGCATAAACATGAATTTACAAAAAAAAGTATAATTTTTATTCCAATGGAATTAATTGGATTATTTTAAATAAAAGTATACTTTTTTTTCCTCCAAACCAAAAAAATTGAAAGGAAGCGTGTGAATACTTGATTAAGAGATAAGAACCAAAAAAATATTTGAATAAATACATTACTTAGATTTCCAAAATGTTAAGCAGAGATTTATAAGTTCAAATTTACATTTTTATATGAATTATATTATTTATTGAATATATATTTAGTCTAGAATAATTTTTTCCTAAACTTTCAAGTTATTCTTATATCATTATAACTTCATAAATGTGACAATATTTATAAAATAGATAGTTTTCACTATTCAACCAAAAAATCAACTATTTATGAAAAATCTCAAAAAATAACCCAAAGTTAATTTTAACACCATGAATTAGATAATAAAATTAATTTTTTTAAATTAAATTTAAAAAATATATAAATTTAGGTTTTAATCACATCTTTGAATAAAGTTATGTGCATTATGCTATAGTTTTTTAGAAAGAAAAGTTAATTTACTATAATTAGAGCTGAGGTGTTGCATTTATGGATTATTTACACAAGATCATATATTTTTTGCATAATACATTAGAAATTGCTCTTATTTATTTTCATTTTATTCTTACATAAATTTTTGTTAATACTTAAAATATTTCTTTATATTATGTACTAAAATTCTTAAACATTATATGATATACAAGAGTAAATGAATTAGAAATATAAGTAACTAATATGGATAAGATGCATAAAGTGTGTATGAGATACTTAATTTTAAGTAACATTGAATATTAATAACAAATAAATTAATATAGGATATGTATATAATGTATATAATGTTATTTTTGAGTCTGTATACAATCCCTCATAAAATATCTAAGTGTTAAATTCCATGAAATAAAAATCACAGTCATCAAGACCTTGATTGATTAAATAGATATATCATTTTTAGTTTAGAATCATTGGTATATTGTGAGTTAGATAAAAAAGATAAATTTATCATGTTATGAATATTAGGTGAAATTTAACTTCTCAACCTAATCACATATTCATCTAGAGGAATGGTGTTGATAAAATTCATAATATAAATTGGGAAAGATATTGTTTACTCAATAATCAAAGATTTGTTTTAAGAAAATTGAAAATATTTTTCTACCCAAATATACATGGATTAAGAGACTATATTAGCTAAGTTAGTACATATAGAGATATTGATCTTAGCTCAATAAAAAATATACCAATGATGGATATTATTTTAATGTGAGTATATTTATTTACATATTATATTAAATTTTCACATACATGATATATACATTGATATATATTATTTTAGATATTCACAACATAAACCACAAATTCAAACTCATCATTGAGTATAGTTGGAAAAAAATAAATTCAATAGTGGTAAATTCATTGATGATATCATAATTCGATAATTATTCTCAAACAAGAGGGGAAATTATATGATCTAGATCATGCTATATTAAGATTATGTCCTAGGACTAACTGTTTATACATTTATTAAATGAATATTCAATGATAAGAAATATTAATAAAATATCTTATTACATATTGTTCGTTTTTCTCAATGAAATTAATGTAACAATGTCCTAGAGTATCTCTCACATTGATATGGTCATAGTAGTTACATGAAATGATGATAACCTTCAAATGTCATGATGATATTATTAAATATAGTTCTATGATTAGATAACATACTATGATTAGGAAAATAGTATATTGACCATCAGGTGAAAGTACTCATAAGTGGATGAGACTTCTTCTCATGAAGTTCCACTTTGTAATCTCTAAGATGATAGATTATGAGAAAATCCACCCATTAGAAATTCTACATGTTTGGGTGTCATCATATATTCCTATCTATGAGCGTATGTAATGTTCTTTAGACTTTAAGATTATTATAAATGTGTGTTATGACTCACACACTTTGATGTATTTTGTAAACCATGATGATGAAAGTTAATTGCGAAGTTGAATACATTGGATGCATCATGAAAGACCGGTTAATAATGAAGAATTCGATGAATGATTTTTCCCTTCCATATTTATCGAAGTTTATATCTCAGACCTTTGATTAGAATAGAACTATCATATTAAAATTGATGGTCATGGTTTAATGATGTGTTTATTTCAGATAGTCAAAGAATGACGTATCAAGCACATAGGTTGATGACACAAATGTAAAAACTGCTTGATGAGATGTTGAGAAAAAGAGATTATATTATACAATGAGTTTTCATACGTGGTTTTAATCATTGTGACATTAAGTTATTTTGCTTGGGTTCCTTAACCCATTGCTAAATAGTAATCTTGGACTTTAGGTGATCACGCCTAATACAAATGAGAAAGAATCATAGAGGGTCACACACCAAGAGTTTCCATTGATCTTGATTAAATTGTATTTGAATTTAATTAATGAATTAAATATTATTCTCAAGATTGGGGAATAATTTTATTCAAGTTTTATCGATCACATAAATTAAATAAATATTTATTCACTGGATTGTGAATAAAATATATTTATTTATTTTATTTAATATTAAATAAATATTTTTAACTACTTTGTGGAAAAAATATTTAATTATAAATAAATTATTAATTCATATATTAAATAAATTTCAAAGAGTTTGAACATACCAAGATCGCCACTACTACAAAATGTGCCTATAACAGTGCTAAAATTGACCTTTGTCGGTGAAAAAAAAAATCACTGACTATTGGGGCACGATTAAAATCCATAGAATTTTATCAGTACTAGAAAACAACTGATAAAGGTATCCTTCATCAATGATTTTATAATCACATATAAAGGATAAATTTATCAATACATTTATTAGCACTTATAAAGGGGTATACTTTAGTGTGCTGTTAAATTTACTACATAATGCAGCATCAAAAACAATACTAGAAATAATAGCAAAAACAAGTACAAATACAGATTTAAAATGAAATAAAATTTATAACACAAATTTAAGAAAAAACTATATATTATATACATTTAAAAAATTGGTTTATACAATTACATGAGTATGTAAAAATTATCTCAAACATTCAAAAATATCAATGTTCTTTTATATTTGGCCCTTGACCCCCACTGATGATATTTCCAAACAAACCACCCAAGCTCGAGAAAAAGAATACACCTGTATAAGAAAAAAATTATTATTTTAGTAATAATATAAAAAAAATTAAATATAAAGTGTTAATTTTAAACTAAACCTTGATTCATACCAGGAACACTAAGTATCAGATTGAGTTGTGGTTGATTCTGGCACGTCACACTATTTCTTGTTCGCCTTCAAGAATTATCTCTATGAAAATTAACTAAATAAGTATAAGAAAAAAATGATAAGGAAATTAATTAATTAATATCATATAAAATGATGAGAAAAAAATATAGGATCGTTTTCTCCATTTTGGTGATATGATGTGTGTTTTAAACTAAAATGACACTTATATATTGAAAACACACACTTGGAGACATACCGGTCACACTATGCATCAGATTGAGGTTTTTCTAATTCCTACACATCCCAAATGACTTATGGATCATTTTTATAAACTATCCAAACAATCAAAATGTGTTTTATCGTTTTTGAGTATGTCACTTGTGTTTTTTACTGAAATGACATTTTAAACTGGAAACATGCAGTTTGAATCATACTAGTCACATCATGTGTCCGTTTGAAATGAGAATAATTACTACACATCAAAAATAACTTATGAATAATCTTCACAAATCATTAAGAAAATATGAGCTTATTTTCTCAGTTTATATCGAGTGGCACTTTTTTGGACTAAAATGTCAATTTTAAACTGATAATAGACACTTTGATTCATACTGGGAACATCATGTATCAGTTTTTGGTGAGAATATTTATTACACATCACAAATGAATTACGGATCATTTTACTAAAGTATCAAAACAATCCAAATGTGTTTTCTCAGTTTTGAGTATGTCAGTTGCCTTTTTTACTAAAATTAATGTCAATTTTAAATAAAAAGACATACTTGAAGTCATATTAGTCACATCATGCATCAGATTGAGGTTAGGTTGATTATTACATGTCAAAAATTACTTATGGATTGTTTTCATAAAGTATCAAAACAATATGAATGTGTTTTATCGATTTTGATTATTTCACTTTTGTTTTTTACTATAATGTCATTTTAAACTGGAAACACGCACTTTGAGTCATACCAATATCAACATGAGTAATTTTTATGTGATACTGATTACTACACATCAAAAATGACTTATGAATCATTTTCCTAAATTATCAATACAACCTGAGTGCATTTTCTTGGTTTTTAGTGAGTGCCACTTTTTAAACTAAAATGGAAAATTTAAACTGATAACGGAAACTTTGAGTCATACCGGGCACATCATAAATCAGATTGAGGTGTGGATAATTCATACATGTTAAAAATAACTTATGGGCCATTTTATTAAAGTATAAAAACAATTTTAAGGTGTTTCATTGGTTTTGAGTATGTTAGTTATCTATTTTATTAAAATTATATCAATTTTAAATAAAAAGACACACTTGGAGTCATACTGGTCACATCGTGCATCAGATTGAGGTGTGGCTGATTACTACACATTAAAAATTAATTATGGATATTTTTTATAAAGTATAAAAATAATCCTAATGATTTTTATTGGGTTTGAGTATGTCACTTTTCTTTTTTACTAAAATGTCAATTTAAATTGGAAACACGGACTTTGAGTCATACTGGTCACATCACGTGTCATCTTGATGTGAGACTGATTCCTAGACATAAAAAATGAATTATGAATAATTTTACTAAATTATCAAGACAATACAAGTAGTTTTATTAGTTTTTAGTGAATGAAACTTTTTGAACTAAAATGTCAATTTTAAACAGATAACGAACACTTTGAGTCATACTGGGAACATTGTGTATCAGATTGAGGTGAGGATAATTCCTACATATCAAAAATGACTTATGGATCACTTTTATAAAGTATAAAAACAATAAAAATGTGTTTTATCTAGTTTTGAGTATGCCACTTATCTTTTTTACTAAAATTAATGTCAATTTTAAATAAAAAGGAACACTTGGAGTCATACCAATAACACTGTGCATAATATTGATGTGATGATGATTCCTAAACATCAAAAATGACATATGTATCATTTTTCTAAAGTATAAAAGCAATATAAATGTGTTTTATCAGTTTTGAGTATGTTACTTTCCTTTCTTACTAAAATTCCATTTTAAACTAGAAACACGCAATTTGAGTCATACCGGTCACATCGTGTGTAATTTTGATGTGATAATGATTCCTAAATGTCAAATATTACTTATGAATAATTGTTCTAAATTATCAAGACAATATAAATTTGTTTTATTAGTTTTCAGTGAGTGTCACTTTTTGAACTAAAATATCAATTTTAAACTGATAATGGACACTTTGAGTCATATTGGGAACATCGTGTATTGGATTGATGTTTAGATGATTGATACACTTAAAAAATAATTTATTTATCATTTAAATAAAGTTTAAAAACAATATTAATGTGTTTAATTAGGTTTTGAGTATGTAACTTGTCTTTTTTACTAAAATTAATGTCAATTTTAAATAAAAAGACACACTTGGAATCATATCGGTCACACCATGTTTTGGATTGAAGTAAGGATTATTACTAATAATCAAAAATGACTTATGTATAGTTTTTATAAAGTATAAAAATAATCCTAATGTGTTTTCTTTATTTTGAGTATGTCACTTGTGTTTTTTACTAAAATTTCATTTTAAAATGGAAACACACATTTTGAGCCATACCAGTTACATTGTGTGTCAATTTGATGTGATACTAATTCATACAAGTCATAAATGACTTATGAATAATTTTCCTAAATTATCAAAATAATCCAAGTGTGTTTTATCTATTTTTAGTGAGTGACACTTTTTGAACTAAAATGTCAATTTTAAACTAATCACAGACACTTTGTGTTGATCTGTGTTACTTGTTGTTTATGTTTCTCTGGACTTTATTTGGGGTTGTATGTGGGGCACCAGACACCCTTGAGACGAATTTTATAAAATAAAAAAAAATGATTTGCAGGCACATAAAATTTGAGTCACACCGAGAAAATCATGTATCAGATTGAGGTGAGGAATATTCCTACATATAAAAAATGAATTACGCATCATTTTCCTAAATTATAAATACAATATGAATGATTTTTCTTAGTTTTGAGTCTGTCAAATGTCTTTTTTACTAAAATTAATGTCAATTTTAAATAAAAAGACACACTTAGAGTCATACCAGTCACACTATATATCATATTGAGGTGCAAATAATTCATAAACATCATAAATAACTTATAGATTATTTTAATAAACTATAAAAACAATATGAATGTGTTTTCTCATCTTTCAGTATGTCACTTTCCTTTTTTATAAAAAATGACATTTTAAACTAGAAACATGCACTTTGATTCATACCAATAACATCATGTGTCAGTTTGATGTGAATCTGATTCCTACACATAAAAATGACTTATGAATAATTTTACTAAATTATCAATACAATCCAATCACTATTTCTTATTTTTTAGTGAGTGACACTTTTTGAAATAAAATGTCAATTTTAAATTGATGATGTACACTTTGAGTCATACATGGTACATCATGTATCGGTTGAGGAGAGGATGATTCCTACATGTAAAAAATGACTTATGGATCATTTTACTAATGTATCAAAACAATATTAATGAGTTTTCTTGGTTTTTAGTATGTAAGTTTTCTTTTTTACTAAAATTAAAGTAAATTTTAAATAAAAAGACACACTTGGAGTCATATTGTTCACACCATGCATTAGATTGAAGTGAGGCTGATTCCTAAACATAAAAATGATTTATGGATCATTTTAATAAATTATAATAATAATATGATTGTTTTTTCTTCATTTTGAGTATGTCACTTGTACTTGTTACTAAAATGTCATTTTAAACTAGAAACATTCACTTTGAGCCATACAGGTCACATCGTGTGTTGGTTTGATGTGATACTAATTTATAAACATCAAAAATGGATTATGAATCTTTTTTATAAATTATCAACACAATATGAGTTTTTTCTTGGTTTTTAATGAGTGAAACTTGTTTTGAACTACCATGTCAATTTTAAATAGATAATGGACACTTTGAGTCATACCGGGCACACCATGTATCAGATTGAGGTGTGGATAATTTCTAAACATAAAAATGACTTATGGATCATTGTACTAAATTATCAAAATAATATGAATGAATTTTCTCAATTTTGAGCATGTAATTTGTCTTTTTTTACTAAAATTAATTTCAATTTTAAATAAAAAGATAGATTCATACTGGCCACACCATGCATCAAATTGACCTACGATTTATTCCTACACATCACAAATGACTTATGGATTATTATCCTAAATTCTAAAAATTATATTAATGTGTTTTCTCAGTTTTGATTATGTGATGTGTGTTTGGAACTAAATTGTAAATTATAAACAAAAATATATAGTTCGAGTCTTACAGAGCACACTATGTATTAGATTGAGGTGCATATGATTGGGTATTTTATATGTGTTTTAATTTAAAATATCTATAAAAATCTAGAAAAAGGGAACATATTCCATTGTGATGGAAGATGAAACCTCATGATACCTCAAAAACAACATGTTTAAAGCAATATAGGGTTTCCTCTTCCATCAAAAGGGAACATGTTCTTTCTTTTTTGGCTTGTTTTAGGTCATTGAAAGAAAAACATGACTTCCCAAAAGATGTTTGAAAAAAACTAAATAAGTATTAAATAAAAATGATATGTAAATTAACTTAAAATATAGTATATAAAATGATAAAAAAATTTAATTAAATAAGTAGTATGAATTAACCTTTTCATGATGGTTGTATACATTATTGACCCATTTCCTTTTTGTCATTATCTCAATTACAGCCTCGAAGTCCAATACCTCACAAGAATGAGTAGCTTCTAAAAAACCACCCCAACTAGAGTAAAATAATCTACTTATATAAGAAAATAATACTTATGTTAGTAAAACTATAATGAAATAAATTAAACATAAATATGAAATAATTCATTTCTACTCCCATTGTTTTAAACTATGATTCCAAAATACAACATTTTTTATTCATCCACTATAGATATGTAGAGACCAGTTTTTTTTTTATTTTAAGACTTTTAAATATTTGTATATATATTTCCAGAGCTAGGCCCTAAGACGACGTGCAATTTCGAGGCCCAGTGTGCTCAAAATTAATTTTATAGGAATATTAAATATATTTTATATTGTGCATGCACATCTTCTTAAAAAAAATGGGATAACTCTTAAACGGAATATTAGATTAGAAATATGATACCATGGTTAAGCCCAAAATGTGTTTTTTACCCTAGGAACAACATAAAATGGGTCAGTGTGGGGTGTTCGGACTCCTCACTCATTGGAAGTATATTCAGTAAAATAATTAATTATTTAATTAATTTATTATTTAATTTTAACCTAATTTTTTTTATATAAGAACACTGTCATGGATAATTATCCAGGTTTAGATGAATAAACCTTGGTATAATTCCATAGCTCTTCTTTCCTCCCGTTGGTGGATCACATCAGACTATGATGAAACTCCAAATCGGAGAAGATCGGGATTCAATGAACGCAAAGGCTCCCTTAGACCATTGGAGGATAAATTCTTTGATAAAGACTAATCCATAATTAAATTATTACTTTTTAATTGGTGTTTTATGCCCTTTTGATTAAACAGATTAAGTAGATCAATCCTTATTCTTGGATATGCACTAATTTTGTCCTAAGAACGTGTCTATGTATAAGATTTAAATTCATTTTTGGATTTTTTATAACCATTTAATCGCCATTATTGATTGTTTTCTAAAAAATATTGGCCAATGATGGTTAAACCTTTGTTATGGTTCCTTTCTCCCAATTTTTCTTTTCATTCATCAGCCATAGGACCCCATCGTCCTGGTTCGACATTGTTGAGTGGTACCAAGTCCGATCGAACCCTCGAAACCATGAAAGATTGATAAACATGGAATTGATCAATGAAATAAAACTAGATCTAGGATATTTTTGATACAAGTATGATCATCTGGATGGTCATTTTCTGATTAATCAAAGGTGGAAAACTTGGTGATGTACGGTTCGAGCGATGAAACTCCCATGGACCATCAGGATTCAATTTCCAGTGAACAGAAGCTGGAAATAATGATCCATGACCATATCTGCAAGTTTTGGGTAGTGATATGGCTAAAATCGAAGTGTAATAACAAGATTCAAGGATCAGGAAGTGGATATGTGATTTTTTTTGAAAAACCCAACTACACGTCATGTACAAGGATAAACACACAACATGTATCCCCTTAACTATGGAAGCTACGGTTTTGGGAAATCATAAGTATGGAACAACATGTAATGATCTTATATACCTTGTACCCCTTCACCTGATGGGAAACCCATGTGATGGATCACACGGGTGGGATCCCATGTGGAAGTACATGGCTAGGTAAATGACCATGTACTTGAGTACACAGACACTGGTTCAATACATGGACACGGGGTCCAGTACACAGACACAACCAAAAGGGTGCAGTCTAGTCTCGGGTAGCTTGGAAATATTGTGTAGTCCAACTAAATGGTGTGTACTCTTACACGGTTGGGATCCATGTGCCGATTGGGGACACGACTAGGCGGTTTAACGGGACCTTATGTCATGTAGGTCCCCTCACATGTCGTGTACCCTTGACTTATTTTGAGGAAACTTTTAGGTTCCATATCTCCTTTGTTTTGACTCATATTTTGGCCCATGAGTAGCTTATAATAAGTTTTTTTCCGCATAGAACATGATGGTTTCCTCAGTTGTGGATTTAGAGATACAATGTATAATGTTATAGGCACAACGCTTATTGAGGTGATGCCCGACGACGATAGTTAATAGGAAGAATCACCAAATATTATTGAGTTGTACCCTCCAATATAGCTAGGTAGTGGTCCTTGATGAATAGAGTGTAACCCCTACCCCCCATCGACTTGGGCATGATTCCTCTACATATACCATCCGAGTGGAACCCCCTACTAGGTAGGGAATGGGTACTCAATAACCAGAGTGGAACACACCTAATGTTCCAAGGTCCGGGTCATCAACTTCTGAGTGGAACCCCCATAATGGATAAGATGTGGGTCCTTGATGACTAGAGTGGAACCCCCTATCACACTAGGATGCGGGTCCTCAACCTTTAGAGTGGAACCCCCATTGATGTGGGAACGAGTCGTCATGAAACTATAGTGTAACTCCCCATCGATATGGGTGTAGGTCCTCTATGGATTACTTACAGAGTATAAAACCCCAAACTTACTAGGGTGTGGGTCCTCTACTTTGATTTTTCCCCTCGACTATACAACATAATGATGAGGCCTGGTTAGACTTGCACAGTTACTTCTGGGCAGATGTGTGAAATTTTGGGCATTGTTGATGGAATTTTGGAACTATTGGCTACTCTTATTCCTGGGTTGAGCTATGAAATGGATATCCCCTTACTCTATAATTTGGGATTATTTTGACTAATCATATATATATTCTTCTATATCCTTACCATGGAATTGGTTAATCTTCTTCTAGGAGAGGCAAAGACGTATGAAGTATGCCACATGCCTCCCATGTCTAGATTATCATGGTTAGATGAGTTTAATCTCCTTTTATAGGTGTAGGAGACTCCACATGTAGTTCATATACTCATCATGTCAAGCCCCTTCTATTTGGATGAGGTTAATTTCACTCTTGGTATGGGTTTAGTTGTTCTCTTTGACTGTATCTTGCATCTATTGTCTTTCCTTTCATGTTTTATCTCTTAATACTCCCCCTTCAACTTTCATGGAATCTACGGGGTATGTATATACTCACCCCTGTATGGTATTTTTCTGCACATGTTGTGCCTTATGCAGATGACAGACATATTGACAGTGACTTTATAGAAGCTTAGGGATACCTGGTACTTTGGACTGTGTATGGTGGTTACATCTTGGGATTCAGAAGCTGGGCACTCTCAGTAGTTTACTTTTCCATTTTTTTCAGGTTGGGACATATTTATGGTTGGGTGTAAATTTTTCCCCTTTACTTTTCAGTTTACATTGTCATAATCTTGTACTTTCTAGAGGTTTTTCAGTCATGATTGTCCACTTAGATTTTAGCTTCTTTTAATTTCACTCCCTCTTAAATTTTTCATCGATATGGTTATGTGTGTGCATACATGTACTTAGGAAAAGTAATCCCCATGTTATTTATGCATTTTTTATAGTTTTCCTTCCCCTGACCTATAGAGGTGGGATTGGGGTAGTTGCGGATCAAGCCTCGACTTGGGTCAGATCATGACTGATTGGTATTAGAGCTAGTCTGATTCCTTGGAATTTTTTTCAAACTAGCCCCATTATGATAATTTGGTTGGGTTTAGGGAAATAGTGTCAATGTGTCTCAAGTGCGTCTCTTATTTTATGTAATCTAGTGACGGTGTTGGTGGCCAACATATCCATTCACTAGGACCCTGGCTACCTTCTTTTCAAATCAGCATACCAAGTCATTTGTTGTAGGAATATATCATTATTGAGTATAATTACCATTATATATATATATGCTCATCTGGATTTGGCACGTCTTGATAAATCGCAGGATGCCACTGTGATGATAGTGATCTAGGATACGAGTTTTGGATTGTGATAACGATCTGATGAGCGATGAGGCCTCAGTTCAACATCCATCCTATGACCCCTTCCTCCAGGTGGGTAGGTAGAAGCGCCTCCACCTATTGGGTAACAAATCATTCTAGTAGAGAAATATAAGGATGTGCATAGTCTTATCCCACTCCATGAGTTCCAATGATAAAGGCCACTAAGGTTCCATGGGAATACATACCCTTAGGCGGTAGAGGATTGGATAGAGTCAGTGGTTTGTGTCTTTAGAATCATTCAAACCCCCAAAAATCAGGTTGTTTCATTAGTATCTAGACTTTTCCATAGAGTATCTGGGTGTTGGTGGATCCTTGTTATGCAGATGCATGATGAGTCAACACTCTTGTGGACTGACTTTCAGTAACTACTCTATGAGAAGTACTACCCCTATGGCTTGCAGTTAGTTTAGATATAGTATATTTTTCAACTATAATATGGAGGGATTATGGTGGATGAGTATGTGGTGAGGTTCACAAACTTTACATGGTACTCCCTTGACATGATCTGGGATGGTTACTTCTGAGCACAAAAGTTTGAGAAGGGACTCTGTAGAGAGATACATTCCAACGTGGTTCCCTTATGCATCCCCACCTATTTCAGGGTGCTAGAGCGGGCACTAGTTACATAGATATTTCTGTTAGAGGGATTCCAGATAGTTGGAGCTGGTAATGGGTGCCACAGATCTGAGTCATCTGCAATAGCTATAAGATTCCAGGTGCTAGGATATTGATACAGGAGACCTCCCCATGATCAGACTCAGGCATGTGGTCAGCAACATCATAGAGAAACACTGTATCCCATAGAGGGGTGGTTATTTACTTTTGACATGAGAGCTCACATGGCAAGAGAATGTCTAACCAGATGTACCAAGAAGTATTAGTAGATAGCTGATGGACCACCACTACAAAGGCAGTATCGTGATAATGGATCTGTCAGGTGAGGAAAGGGTGGTCCCTAGTGAGGCAGAGCTGGAAGAGGAGTATGAGGAGCTATGGGTGGTGGATGATGTTATGATATCCTTCCACCACCACCACCACTAGGAATCCCACATTAGGCTCTGTGATCTAGCTGTCGGGGTCGCAGACAGCTACATGATCTAGAGTTTTATGATCATGCGGTGGAGAAGATGATTAGAGGTACAATATGTATTTATTCTACTCTTGATTCAGTATTATTAGACATATTTGACAATCATTCTTTCATATCTTTACTCCTAGTTCAAGATATGGAGCTCCCAATTGAGGCACTATCCCAACAACTTCGTCTTAAGGTTCCTACATGGAATACTTCTTCTGTATATTTTATCTTCCAGTAGTGTGAGTTGTATTTTGGTGGAGAGAGGTTCATGTGGGACTTTTTGGGCATCACGATGTAACCCTATGATGTCATCTTGGGTATGTATTGATTATCCATGGCTCGAGCCCAGATCTTCTATCACCGCAGACAAGTCCGATGCCTACGCACTGATGGGATAAGATTATCCTTTTATAGTAAGAGAGATTTCATGGCAGGGCAAGTGGGTTCTTCTAGTAGAAGTCCACATCCCATCACCCATCAGTTAGCGAGTATATCACTTGGTGCAACAAGATCTTTAGGAATATGGGTTCCTTCAATTGTGGAGGATTACATGGACATCTTCCCTGAGGAAGTTCTAGGACTATCTTCGTGGTAGGATATGGAGTTTTTCATTGACTTTCATCTCGGTACTACTCTGATATCTTCTAGGGCATATCATATGGACCCTACCAAGATCCAGGAGCTACAGTTGTAGTTATAGGACCTTCAAGAGAAGGGTTTCATCAGGCCTAGTGTTCCCCTCTGGGTAACTCCAGTGTTGTTCATGAAAAATATGGATGGGATTTTGGGGCTTTACGTGGATTATTATCGCATAAATCAAGACACAATGAAAAACAAGCACCTATTTTTGAGGATTTATTACCTCTTTTACCATTTATGTGGCACGATATAGTTCTTGAAGATTGATATCGGGTCTAGTTACCATAATTTGAGGGTTGATTAGTCTAATATTCCAAAGTTGACATTCTGATGATGCTATGGACACTATGAGTTCCTAGTAATTCCCTTTGGTGTGATGAATTACCCTGCCATGTTTATGAATTTGATAAAATGGGTATTTCAACCATACGTGGACCAGTTTTTGGTTGTATTCATCGAAAACATACTCATATACTCTATATAAGAGGAGTAAAATGTAGTTCACTTGAGAATGGTCCTAGATTTTCTTTGAGAGCACCAAATTTACAGAAATCTCTCGAAGTGCTAGTTCAAAATTCATGAGGTTCAATTTATAGGTAATGTCATTTTTGAGCATGGTTTAGCTATAAACCCAAAAAATATCATGCATTTTTTGCTTGGGATCCACCCAAGATCATGTCAAAGGTGCATAGATTTCTTGTCTTGCTGGGGTACTACAGGTGACTTGTGGTAAACTACTCCAGAATCACAGCCCCTTTCACCACCTTGATGAAGAAAGGGAAGTCATTTACTTAGTCTGAGGAGTGACATAGGTCCTTTGAAGAGTTGAGGCCGAGTCTAATGAGTGATCTAGTGTTGATACTACCAAAGTAAGGTATGGAGTTCATAGCGTATTGTGATTCCACTAGAGCTGGTCTTGGACACGTGTTGATGCAGCGGTAGGAAGTTATCACATACGAGTCTAGGCTGTTGAGAACCCATAAGTAGAACTACATGAATCAAAAACTAGAGATTATAGTGGTATTATTCTCACAAAGGATGTGAATTCAATAACTTCTGGGAGAGCACTTTGTGATTTACTTATACTATCAGGGTCTCAAGTATGTCTTTACATAGAGAGACTTAAACCCGAGACAACGACACTGGTTGGAGTTTCTACAGGTCTATGACTTTGAGATATTCTATACTCCTAGGAAGGAAAACATAGTAGTATATTAACATATTAGGAAGTCCAAAGTTTGATTAATGTATTAGGATTTAGAGTAGTTATCCTCCTTGTAGATAACCCTGGTAGAGCAGGAGAGTACAATTTTTTTTGCAGTCGATGGTGTTGATTCCTCTGCTTCTCGAGTGCGTGAGAGAGTCCCAACCAGGAGACATCGAATGTGTGGTATTAAATGACTAAATATCTATAGGTAACTCACTATATAGATATTATAAAGGAGGTAATCATGTCATCTTGTTCTAGGGACAAACAGTGGTTCCAGTTATGATGTGGTATGAGATGATCCATGAGTTCCATGATTCTCTCCTATATGTATATCCTAGTGTGGGGAAGATGTATAAAGACCTTTAGTTTTAGTTTTGGCGGTCTGTTATGATATGAATCACAATTGATTTTATCTCTCGATGCCTCACTTATCAGTAGGTGAAGTATGAGCACCGAGTTTTGGCAGGTTTGTTGCACCCCCTCGAGATCCCGGAGTGAAAATGGGATGGTGTGTCAATAGACTTTATTATGGGGATTTTGTGCATAGAGAATTTCCATGACGCCATCTAGGTGATAGTTGACTTACTCAAAAAGTTGTTTCACTTCCATTCTATTAGGGAGAAGATTTCGGTGGAGAGTTTGGGCAGTTGATGGTATGGGAGATTTTTCTTCTTCATGGGGTCCCCTCGATGATTGTTTTTGATCATGATGCATGATTTATTTCAAGATTGTGGAGAGGTATGTTGGTGGTAGTCTAGACCCAAATGAAAATGAGTACAACCTTTCACACCCAAACTAATGGGAAGACTGAGCACACTATCTAGATGTTGGTGGATATGTTGAGGGCTTGTATGTTAGAATTTTTCCTGAGTTGTGAGGATCACCTGTCCTTGGTAGAGTTCGCATAAAACAACCACTACCACTATACCATTAACATGAAACATTTTGAGTCCCTATATCAGAGACCCTATAGGTCACCCATGTGTTGTACAAAGACCGGTGAAACATATCTTATGTGTCCAGAGATGATGCTGGTGATGACAGAGAAAGTCCAAGTCATCTATGAGTGGATGAGGATGACCCAAGGTAGAAATAAATCTCATGAAGATTTTCATAATAGGTCCTTGGAGTTAAAGTAGGGAGAAAACATCTTCTTGAGAGTCTTCCCATGATGAGGATTGTGGAGGTTCGGCTGAGGTGGTAAGTTATTCCCAAGGTTCATCAAGATATTTGAGATTCTGAAGAGGGGTTTTAAGGTTGCTTACCACCTCTCCTTACCCCCACATCTAGAGCAAGTTCATGATGTCTTCCATGTGTTGTAACTGAGTAAATACATGAATAAAACCACGCACATCATCGAATGGGGTAATCAGGACATCGAGGATGGATAAACCTTTGCAGAGCACTCGATGGTGATCAAGGATTGATAAGAGAGGACCCTTAATGGGTAGACCATCCCCTTGGTCCACATGTTGCGGTAGCATGTGAGCATGTAAGAGAGTTCCTAAGAATGGGAGAGCCATGTGCAGGCTTAGTATCTCAAGTTTTTTGTTTAGTTCTTACTTTTTGGGGAAAAAATATTGAAGGAGGGAATGATGTAGAGAACTTGTTTTTTCCTTGGAAGTCTTTGAAATATTTATATTTATATATTTCCAGAGCTAGGCACTGAGATGGTATGAGATTCTGAGGCTTGGTGTTCCCGAAATTAATTTCATAAAAATATTAAATATATTTTCTATTGCACGTGCAAAAATTCTTAAATAAAATGTGATAACTATTAAATATAAGCTCAGATAAAAAATTTTAGACCATGGTTGAGTCCGAAATGAGGAATTTACCCTAGGCATGACATAAAATGGGTCAGAGCATGGTGTTAAAAATCCTCTCTCATTGGATCTACGTTCGGTGAAATAATTATTTATTTATTTAATTATTTATTTAATTTTAAATTAAAAATATATATTCTATTATAACACTACCATATATAATTCTATAAAGTTATCCAAATGAACCCTGGGAGAATTCCAGAGCTCTTCCTTCCTCTCGTGGGCGGATCACATCGAATGATGGAGAAACTCTGGATCATAGCAGATCGGGACCCAGCAAACATAATGATTTCCTTCAATTGTTGGCAGACGTGTTCTTTGACAATGATAAATCCATAATCAAGGAAGGACTCATAAATTTTTGTTTTATGCCCTTTTGATTAAATATTTTGAGCAGATCAATTCTTTTTCTAGGATCTACGCCAATTATGGCCTAAGCATGCACCTATGTATCACATTTAAATTGGTTTTTAGATTGTTTTATAACCTTGGAATCACCTTTCTTGATCATTGGACAATAATTCTTGTCCAAAAATGGTTAAACATTTTTTTGGTTCCTTTCAACCAATTATTATTTACGTTCATCACCATTAGGACCTTGCGGTCCCGATTAGACATTGTCGTGTGATACCAATCCCGATCGGACCCCCAAAACCATGAAATTTTAATAAACAAGGAATGTATCAATGAAATAAGACCAAATCTAGGATCATTGTGATACAAGGATGATTGTTTGATAATTAATTGAAGGAATAAAGCTTGGATATGTATGGGTTGAGTGAAGGAACCTCCATGGACTACCAGGATTCAATTTCTGATAAAGGGCAGACAAAAACCGTGATCCAAGGCTAGATTTGCAAGTTTTAGGTGGATATAGGGATAAAATCATAGCAGAACGGCTGGATTCAAGGAATGTGAAGAATATATGATATTTTGTGAAAAAAATGACTATACACCGTGTATAAGGATGAACACATGGCGTGTGTCCCCTTAAGTGTGGTGGCTAGGGTTTCAAGAAATCATAAGGATGGCCTGGTGTGTAACAATCCTACATGTTGTGTACCCCTTCCTTGGATGGGAAACCCGTATGATAGATCGTAGAGATGGGATCTCATTTGGAATTACATGGCCAGGTATATGTTCATGTACCCAATTACATAGACATGGTTTCAGTAAATTAACATGATTTCTAGTACACAGACTCGACCAAAAGGACACCGCCCGGTCCTAGGTAGCTTGGACACGCCGTGTAGTCCGCCTACACATTGTGCACTCCTACACAGCTGGGACCCATGTTCCATCTAAGGACATGAAAAGAAGGTGGAGTGGGACCACACATCATGTGGGTCCCCTCACATGCCATTTACCCCTTGAACTCTTTTGAGGAAACTTCCATGTTTCATATCTCCTTCATTTGGACTCAGATTTTGGCCCATGAGTAGCGTATACTGAGAGTTTTTTTTGCATATAACACAATGGTTCCCTTGGTTGAAGCTTATGATATATGATGTGTAATGTTCCGGACATGATTTTTATTAAGGTAATGCTCAATGATGGAAATGATTAGGAAGAATCACCAGATATTACTAATTTATACCCTTTAGTAGAGCTAAGAAATGGTCCTCGATGATTAGAGTGGAAACCCCATTAGTATAGGCGTGGGTCCTCTACATCTACCTTCCGAGTGGAACCCCCCTACTAGGTAGGGCATGATTCCTCAATGAATGGAGTGAAATGCCCCTGACAAACCAAGTAATGCATCCTCAACTTCTAAGTGGAACCCCTATCATATAGGGCGTGAGTCCTCAATGACTAGAGTGGAACCCACCTATCACACTAGGGTACAGGTCCTCAATGTAACACCCTGACCCCAGTTGCCCAGAGTCGGTGCATTATTACATAACATTGGCATGATCACAAGAAAGATAAAGTCACAAAATACCTATTAGTTTAGTAGCCTTGGAATAACTAGATACATTCATAAGGTTTACATTACATCATAAAATGAAAACTACAACAATATAGTCTCCATATTCCACACTCTTATCCCCTAATACTATCCCTACAGGTCATTCATAAAATACTTCTTCACATCTTGAGAAAAATAAAACATAGAAAGGGGTGAGCTCAGATGCTCAGTAAGGATAACAATATAGTGGAAACTTTCATAAATAAGCATAAAAATTTAAGGCAATTTATAACTAAAACAAAAGCCTTTTAAAATTGAACTTAAGAATAATATGGAAAAGATAAAATGAAATAATTCCATTTAATTATTCACATGGATATTCTACTAGTCTAATAATCACATGAAATATCAATAACCACTTTCATAATGATGGAATGTATAATGCCAGACTATCATAACCGTGTAGCCAAGGCCTCGTGCCAAGACTATAAATAAGATTTTGTCAAGGCCTCGTGCCAAGACACTAGTTTGTCTCATGAGACCTACCAATGCATCAAGGAGCTATAGCGGGCTCCACCCGTCACATATTAAGTCCAATGCATTCCTCACATGAACAAGTTTAAACATAACATAAACATTCGTATTAAAACTAGCATACGAAATGTCAATACTTTCTCCATAAAAAATGAATGGTATAAAAATAACACATCCATAGTCAAACATATCACAAAACCTTCAATAAAATATAGAAGTTTTGTATCATGATAAATATACTTCAAATAAGCTTAAAATCCATCAAAGGATGTTGACATAGATGAAATCAAAACTATTTGAGAGAAATATCTCTTTTTTTTAAATAATTTAAAAGTAACATAATTATAAAATAAAAAATTTACTTTGAAAATATACTTATAATATTTTAAGGGAAGCTTCTAAGATTTTATAACAGTGTAAAATAGCCACACCCTCCGTATAAGTTAAAAAAAGACATTCTTACCTTAATTCTGTCGAAAAGGTTAAAAAGGACCTTGTTTGGAAAACGACGGAAAGATTCCTTTATAAACCTCTTATAAAAAGTAAAACAAGGGTATAAATGACTTTAAACCATATTCTGTAAAATATCAAGAATGTTTTGGAATACATTTTTAAGAAACATGGATGTGGATGATAAAGAGGTCCCAGTAGATAATTACGTATAAACAACCTCGTGTAATGAAGAGATTGTGAAATAACCCTTACCTTGTACTTTTCCTTAGTCAATGGTATGTTAACCTCCTTTATAATAGTTAAAACATTGTTATTAAATTATAAAATAACCATATACATAATTATGATATCATATATGATCTTGTAATAAGGCTTTGTTAATAATATTTTAGTATTATCGTCGTTTCAGGTGTTAACTTACTCGTTTTCTTTTATATGTTTTGTTACATAAGCCATGTTTTTTATGGATAAGTTGTATATTATTCATATCCATAATGATATAAAGTCCTTAAACATTATTTTTAATCATCAAATGAGAATTAGTCTCGAATGTATACGATGGGGAATGAATCTCATCGCGTTCGTGGAGACGGTAGTCCGTACGTACGCACGAGCGACAATATAATTCTTTTGATATTAAAATAATATATAATTGGATGATATATTATATATAAAGAATCATTATCATGTTATATTTATTATTTAAATGAATTAAACATCATTATTATACCCATCCAAATAATAATGTTTTGAATAACAATTACACCACGACGTGGAGACGGTAAGCCGTACGTACACACGTATCGTGACATGTCATTAAAAGGATGGATAGAATACTGAATATGGTTGTACCGTGTTTATAATAACATCAAAGTATATATAATATACTGGATTTATTATTTTATAATGGTAGTAACAAATAAATAAGAAGTTTAAGAAGAAATGAACTTGAAAAAGGGTGGTGAAAACATTACCTCTTCTTCGGGTTCTTCCTTTTGATTTGATCAAAAGGGATCCTTAGGATGGCTTTCTGATCAAACTAAGGCCTCTAGGTTGAAGTGATGGAAGTTTAGAGAGTATTTGGGAAGGGTTTGTCTGAACAAAAAGGCTTTGAAAGTGTGAAGAGTTGGTTATAAGTGGTTTCCTTTTATAAGGGGGAGGAGGGGCACCTTAGGAAAATCTAGAAATATTATTTTATAATAAATTCATATTCGGTTTCTAATGGCTAAAAAGTGGATTATTTAAAGTTTAATATGGTTATGGGTCTAAAACCACTCAACCAATATAATTTAGACAGGTTTGGGTCATTATATTAACCTTATCTTTTAGTTTTAACTCTTAGTTAATTAGTTTGACACTTACCATGTCACTTTGTATTTTTATATTATATAGTTAATAAACTTACTATATACCTCCAAGATACCCCCAAGTGGTCCATTAATGATAAACATATCATGATATAAGTCTCTTGGCTGAACCTTATATTTTTTGGGAATTGAATATAAATTAATAATATAATATTTTTTTTTAAAACTCTTTTATGTCAATTTTGACACTATTGGGTATTTTGTTTTTGATAAATTTATAACAGCATTATTACTTCGAAAAAAATTTATATAAATAATACTAATATGTCATAGTGACATATAAAATTATTGTAATTTATAAAAAGTTTCAAATTACATTTATTTGGGTATTTATAATATCAATTATCTTAATATTTCATTAATACAGTAATTAATGCATCATCATTGTGTCATAAATAAATTAAATTATTTAATGTCTAAAAATTAAAAATAAAATACAATTATGTAGGAAATATCTTTATCTTTATAATTAATATTTATAGTAAAAAATATAACATATATAACCCCATGTAAAAATTGTTTTGCTAAAACATATATGCTTATGTCATTTTTGTATTTACTTTAACTTAATTAATATAAAGTGTCCCTATCACCTAAAAGTGGCTCCATGGGGTCCCAAAATTGACCCAAAGATTCCCATGGTCGGACATGTATCCAACAATAAGGTTAAGACACGTTTTAGGTTAATTTATTATTATTATAATATTAATTTTTACCCTTATTTACCGGATTTACCCTTTAACAATGGTAAATAAAATATTTACCGAAGTAATTATTCAAAATGTCTAAAAATGAAAGTTACCTATTTACACAATTTGGAAATTCTGATTCCAAATATATAATCCATTTTTCCAAATTCAAAACACAGAAGTGGCAGAAATTAATTTAAAATTAATTCCCACTGTCAAAACAAAAAGCGTGTTTTTAAGAAATAATAACTATCAAAAGATTGACACTTGTTTATGTCCGGTTTAATTGTGAAATTATGTTCAATGACTAAAATTTTATTAAATGGTAAAAATATATTCTAAATATACTTTAAAACCACTCAAATTCATAATTTATCACTATAAATTATTTCAATTAAAAAAGTTGTTTTTAATTAAAATTTAGTAATTTTCACTATTCATCAAAATATAAAAGTTATCCGAAAAGTACCAAAATTTTACCCTAGGATAATTTTGATATTACGAATCCAAAAATGAAGTCCATTTTGAGAGGTAAAATTTATAAAATTTTAAAAAGTGGTTATTACTATTCATAACGGCTACTTTGATTGGTCGCAGTGTGTTAGAATCTCGATGTTGCGTACAACACACGCTACTGTATTATTCAAAGAGAATCGTACCATGAAAGCTTGGGGTGTCACACTCAAACTTTAGAGTGGAACCCCCATCAACATGGGAGTGGGTCCTCATAACACTAGAGTGGAACCCCCCCATTTGTATGGGTGTGGTTTCTCTACAGATTACTTATAGAGTGTAACTCCCCTGACATACTAGGGAGTGAGTCCTTTAATTTGAGTTTGTGCCCCCTTGACTATGAAGTATAGAGACGAGGTCTGGTAACAACATGCCCAGTTAAATTTGGGTAGACTTGTGAGGTGTTGGTAATCATTGATGGAATTTTGGAACTTTTGGATACTCTTCTTCTTGGGATGATCTTTGAGATGAAGACCCCCTTACTCTCCCATTTGGGATTCTTTTGACTAAGTATATAAATATTATTATATATATAAACCTTGTATTTGGTTACTCTCCTTACAGAAGAGGTGAAGATGTATGAGGTATAACATACTCTTTCCATGTCTAGCTTCTCATGGTTGGATGAGTCTACTCTCTGACTATAGGTGGAGAAGACTCAACATGTAGTCTATCTACTCACTATGTTGATCCCCTTGTGTTTGGATGAGGTTACTTTCACTCTTGGTTTATGTTGAGATATTCTATTTGATTGTATCCTGCATCTATTGTCTTTCATTTACTGTTATATATCTTACTACTCCCACTTCATCTTTTAGGGAATCTATCAGGTATGTATATACTCACCCTTGTATGGGATTTTCCCACACATGTCATGTCTTATACAGATGACAGACAGGTCGGTGATGACTTCAATGGAGCTTAGGGATACATGGAACTTTGGACCACATATTGTGGTCACATATTGGGATTTAGGAGCTGGGCTCTCTCAAAATTTAACTTTTCTAGTTTTTTTAGGTTGGTACATATTTATGGTTGGGTGTGTATTTTTTCCCTTTACTTTTTCAACTTACACTACCGTACACTTGTAATTTCTAGAGGTTTTTCATGCATGATTGTCGACCTTAGATTTTAGCTTCTTTTAATTTTACTCCCTCTAAACTTTTGCATCAAGATGGATGTGTGTGTGTGTAGGTAATTAGGAAAAGGTCTATACATGTTAGTTATTTCTTTAGCACTAGTTTATAACCCCTAGCCTATGGAGGTGAGCTCGGGGTAGTTGCGGCTCGAGCCCCAGTTTGGGTTGGGTCGTGACAGGATACATATGTGATATTCTAGAATCTCAATCCCAACAACATGATATATTTAACCACTTTAAACTAACATAAAATTCATGTATTACAAAAAATTCCCATAAAAACATTTATCCTTTTGGTTTGGTGTAAAACGCATATATAAACATTTTCTATCTTATTTGATGCAAAAAAACTAGAATAACACAATATATATTCCTAGATTATACTAAAAATTAGTGTATCCATTTATTTATTCCTAGAAAACATTATCCATTAGTTTAAATCTATTAGTGTTCATTGATTGAACTAAAATAAATATTTACATTTGAGTTTTTATGGAACATAATAAAATCTATCTTTCCCTTTCACCATCATAGAGAGTAAAAATTCCGTGATAAACCATTTATCTTCTTTGATGGAAAAAACTTCAATGTGACCCATTATTTTTTTTCAAAATACAATCAAATTAATTATAACTTGTTTTCTCATTTTGACAGTATTAAACATTAGTATAGACCTTTATTTCATCCAAATGAGACTAAAATATAGCGCATTCATTAAGACTTCTTGGATTTTTCTATAGATTAGTATATCCTTTTCAGAATTTTGGGTGATGATAAACTCTAACATTACATCATCATTATTTTTTCATTAAAATGTGAACAAACCTATTCTCATGTATTTTTTATTGATAATGATAATGATTTTTTTTATTAATTATCATTCAATATTTATTTATTAAAGAAAGATAGAAATGTACACAAATCATAAAACAGACACTAAGCAGACAACCGCCCTATGGAGGTCTAAAGTGAGATTCTATGTGATATAATGGTGGGATGATTTAATTTCACATCATGTGCATTCAAAAGAATTAGTTTTATTCAATCCATTTCAGTAATGTAAAATTGATGTGTTACTTGTATGGATTTCATAAGCATTTGTGATATTATATCATGCATCTAATTGATGATCGAATGGCCCAAATAATTCCACCACCACCAAAGTGAAACCACTGTATTATTCTTTTCTTCTATCATTTACCAGCACCCAAAATGGAACCCCGGAGAGGGAATTAGTCTAATTTTATTCTAAAATGATAATAAAATTAAATAAAAAGTAGATAAAATGATGAGAAATTAACTAAATAAGTAGTAGGATGTCACCTTTTCATGATTCCTATATACATTCTGACACCATGTTTTTTTCTCATTTCTAAAAAAATTGATTTCCTCAATTATACTTCACATTGAGAAACAGATCCAAAATAATATATACAGATTATGATACTAATTATTAACACTCCAAATATATTTCTAAGGATATAGCCTATACTAGATCACAAACATAGTGGGTAATCACCTAATTTTTTTTTGTCATGAAACATTTTGAAACCATGTGTGTTGCTCACTCATCTCTAAACAAATTTACTTCTTATTTTTAGTAAAAAGGCAGTCTTAAATCCTGATAGTATATAGAAAATATATAAAAACAAATTATTAAGAAATATTTTTAATGAAATTGTAGTTACCTTTGTAAATTAACTATTTGGGGATGTTGGTTTTTTCATGGTTTTTGATCTCTCTCATAAATTTTCAAGCATAATATCCACAATCATTTCCATTATCTTTCTTCATAAACTGCAAAAACATTGACCAAAATAAGTAAATTATTATGAAATATGTTTTTATAGTTAAATATTTATATATATACCTTATTTTTTTCCATTTTAAGTAATCCACAGGCTTTTTATGTTCAATCACTGACTACATTCCATGATTTAGCCTATATTTAGCGATCTACCAATAATAACATAATTCTTGTTAAAACAAAAAACTAAAACATAAATTCAAATTTTATCTATAAAATTTTGATTGCAGTGTATTACAAATTCACAATACACATCATGTGTTGTTGGTGTGTTGGATATCCATGCATTGGATCCAAAAATAAGTATTTAGGGCATCTATATTGAGTGCGATAAACATCCAGTGCTTCCTAAAAAACAAAAACAAATAGGTAATGAAAAAATAAAAATATATTTTAGGTGATTAGATTGTAGTGTTTTACCCCTGAATTTTAGCTATCAAAAAGATTTTTTCATATGCTATTTTTTTTTCTTAAATGCATCATATAGATCATCTTTATTGTTATTAATTTCTTCCTTCTTTAAAGATATTTTTTTCATAGAAATGATACAGGGATTAATGAATCCAAATAGTGCTTCCCATGGTTTTCCATTTATATAATAGTAATATAAATTCTTTTAGAAAATATTAATAGTTATTAACTTTAATGAAAATATTTGATCACTATTTTGATAGATGAATTATGAAAATTACATTATATATGTATTCAAAAATAAGGCTCCCAGCCATTTAATCTTGAGAATATCATTTATACTCTTGAGATAAACTATGTTTTCAATGAAAGTTACAAATATTTATTATTTATATAAAATTTAAGACATATTTTTATTTTAAATGTGGTATCTGTATGAATTTTTAATGATAAAAAATGTTTATGTGGAATTGGTGGGGAGAAGGTACTCCTGGAAGTTCCTTTTTATTTCTTCATTGATTCACTATATTGTCTTGATTCGAACTTTTATTTCCCTATTTCTTTATTAATATTTAATATCATACCTCACTTCATACCTTTTTTCATTAACTATTATGGGTTTTTCAAAAGAAAAAATTTATTAAGGACATACCTCATGTATCTTTATAATATTATATGACCATGATATAAAATTTCTAATAGCATCACTGACCGTTGTAATATCTGGATCATCAAGTTGAAGAGGCAACTTAGTGGTTGGATCTTTAGCCACCTAAATCCCCACTCTCTTATAATATTTTTGGAGTTATTTATTATGTATCTTGTCTCCCAAGATATTATACATTGTACCCCTCATAATAATTTGGTGTTTGGGTACTGAAAGATAGAAATCACATAAAATTTTACCCTATAGAATTTTAGTAATATAAAGTTATCAGAAGTTTTTTGATTCACATTTAGGAGAAAGAGTAATGAAAAAATTGATTACATTGGGTAAGGTATGCAGTTTAGGGGAATGACTAGCCTCAAATTTAGTAGGGTCATTTGGTTCGTCATGTGCGGATCTTTGTTCCACCTCTAGTTCTCTTTGATCCTTTTTTATATATTGGTCTGTCAAACCAAAACAAACAATAATATATTTCAAAGCATCTATTTGTTACTACAATCCTTTTATCATCTTATATGTATCTTATTTTATCTTTATCTTCTCGAAATATGTTTGGGGAGATACTTCAAAACCTTCTCTTCTAATGTGACCATATTGTTTTGGACACTTAAAAGATACTAAAAGTAGTTTTTCTTTTGGTATAGTCACTAATGATTCTTATTTCTAAACCATATAAAAAAACATAAATAGATATTTTTATGTAGTACTATTATAAATCATAACAAATTACTATTATGTCATACTTACACATGTATCCCATAATGTTTTTGTGTTTTCATCAACTAGTTTACCCTCCTTAATTATTTAAGCATCCTTCCATATCACATGATGCGGAATGGAAATTGATTCGGATTTTGAATCATCAATATGCATTTTAAAAATGAACATATTCTATTTCCTGTCATATAAAGATTTTATTTTTGATTTAAAATACATACTAATTTCTTCTCTAGTGAATCATACCCTATCCTTACTTTACAATATAGGTACTTTGGTTTTGATGAACGTTCTTTATTTTCAGCACTCTTTTATTGTTTAAAAATTAACAATTTTGAATAAAATTTGATGAAATAAAAAATGTAAAATAATATATTATTGACTAAAATTAACCTACAATGACTTCTCATCACGAATACTGATGAAATCATTCTATGTTTCTTACTTTATAATGTGTGTACAACTAACTTGTGGGTGGGGATTTACTTTTCTATCAGTATCCCTAAGATATTACTTGGTAAGAAGATTCTAGAATCCTCTATGGGATTTTACAGTGGCCATTAAGATATGTTTCTTATAGAAATCTTCTAAAATAAATGAACTCTAAAAGCAATAATTAAAATTAAATCAATGTTTCATTATATATTTTTTCAGTAAAATATAGAAAGTATATCGTAACATTACCTTTATACATTTCTAAAGGGTTTCCTTCATTACTGGAAAGATGTGGTTCCATAAATCTATATCAATAAACACATTCATCCTCATTGTGACCCCAAAAAAACTAATGAACATTGAATTATTGGGGTCAACAGGTTGGCCACATTGATTCCATCCAACCTCAAATTTTATACCCTTACTTATTTCCTTGATAATTTTATTCAATATTATTATGTCTCATTATTCTTGTTTTATTTCATGGGAATGTTTTTGATCCCAAAATAATTCTATAGTTTTAGCATCAATAGTCTATTCTTCCCCATGATTGTTAACATCCTAATGTGAAAAATACATTATCTACATGAGTAGTCAAACATTTAATTTATATTATTTTAATTCAATAGAGAATAGATAATAGTATGAGGAAAATCATATTATATTAAAAAATAATTTAACCTTATCATTAAACTCTTTTTTTAAAGGTTGAAGGGATTTGGATACTCTATTAAGAATCCAAATCCCCTCTTTGTGGTCCCCTATAAAGTACAAGACATTGTCTACATTGGGACCACCATGAACTAATTTTTATCTCCCAATGAAAGGGTCATCCTTGATTGAATTTTCATATAACCCTATCCTTTTTTTAGTTTTTAGAAGTAAAACCGACCAATTCTTGTTTGATGGATCTGACACATAAAATACTTTCACTACTTGTGATTCCATTATGAATGGATCATCCTTTTCCTTGTCCACACTAAAATTTACCTTCATGAATCCCATTTCATCAACTTTCACTACACTCTTATTGTAAACCCATTTGAAAAAAATAGACACTTGAAATGATGTATAATCCAACTCATATATCAATTCGATAATGATGAAATATAACATATTCGTATAATTTTGGATTTATATACTTAGAACTAGGTATGTACATCACTTCCTCCACAGGCTTAACTCCACTATTTTTCATCATACTGTAGTCATTATATTCTTTAGTATAGAACATATAACAATTTATTACAAAACCAGTATAAGATTAACATTTTCAATTGGTCCCCTAACTAGCCATCAAATTCGTTCGGTAATTGAATTTATATTTTCAGATAAATACTTATAAATTTAATCTCAAAAAATTCCTATAAAGTATTTATTATGTATATTTGATATCCATCCTTCATCCCTTGATGGATTTAAATCTCTAAGAATTTATTTGTGAGCTTCAACATATGAATAAACATCTTCACTATTATATAAAATGTAAAGGTGTGCTTGCTCCTGCTCTATGTTGGTAATTGAAACAACATATCTTTCAAAAATCCCTTCACCCACCATTGTGAAGAGACTTTGGGAGACCAATGTTTTAAACATCTGAAAGGTAATTAGCACAGAATTCAACAACTTATTCAATTATATATCATTCTTCAATACAACCTTTTTGGACAACTTTGATTCTTGACATACCCATTAAAAATATTTATATACCATTCAATGGGGTAAATCCATCTATAATGGACATGAACATATAGTCGAACCTCTCTAACCAATTAAACCATCAGGTGAACCATTATATCAAATAATTATGGTGTAAAAAAATCTCTAATTCATATAATATGACTACAACCTTTTTATTCATGATTGGAAACTTCACCAGGTCTATAAATTTACTACACATGGATTTAAAAAAATAAGTAGAGTATGGTTAATTTATGTCAAAAATTTTTAGTAAGAATTAAACGTAAAGTAACAGGCATCAAATCTTGCATCAAAACATGATAATCATGTGATTTAGTCCCTTTAACTTAAAATTAGTCATTGATATAGAATTATTGATATTTTATGAATACCAATTTGGAACTTTTATACCATTAAGTAAAATGTAAAATTATAATTTTTCCTTTATGGATAGAGTGT
Organism: Viscum album; assembly: GCA_963277665.1. Taxonomy (NCBI): domain Eukaryota; kingdom Viridiplantae; phylum Streptophyta; class Magnoliopsida; order Santalales; family Viscaceae; genus Viscum; species Viscum album. Next base: position 1,901,980,920 of record OY728140.1, on the reverse strand, counting down.
AAGCTTTTGGAGAAAGAAAATTATTCCCTTTACCCTTCACTGGTTCCAAATCTTCCCTTATCCCCTTGTAAATCAGTTCCATCCTAGCTTTTATTCCATATTTTGTTTTTCTAAGAACATTTAGTAACATTATAACAACACTATCAAATACATTTTTTTTATAAATGTAGGGAATCAAGAAAATTTTTGACATAAAAACAATCTTAATATGGTAATTCAAATAAAATTAACCAATTTTTACAATCTGATTTCATATGTTTTTTTTGAAAATAGCTTACCAAAAATAGTGTCAATAATTTTACTTTATTGAACAGTTTATCGCCCGTTAGTGGAGATGATTTTGTACTTTGTTTGGTATTCCCATCAAATGTTTTTGTTTAAGATCAGTATTTATATTGCTGAGGTAAAAATTTATGATGTCCTAAAAACAAAGTCTTTGAGGAATATTTCAACCGAACTGAGTGTGTGCATTCTTTACAAATGGGATACTACAACATTCATTTAATTCTATAGCTTGAAAAAATTTCATAAGAAGGAAAGTTATTTATCATCCCATACAACATTTCCGTCGATGTGAATTCATAACTTTTATGATCATCATACATTGTAACACCTATATCCCACATCAATTTCAGATCTTTAATCAATGGATCCAAATAGACATCAATATCATTACTGGGTTGCTTTGGTGAAAATATAAGCTGGGATAACATAATTTATTTGTGCTTAATGTATAATCATGGTATAGAGTTATAATTTAACAACATGATGAGATAAGTACTATGAGTAATACTTTGTACACCAAAAAGATTTATTCCATTTGTAGATAATTCAATATGAAATTTTCTCATCTCATTTCCAAATTTAGGATACTCATAATCAATTTTCTTCCACAGAGGAGAATCTTCTAGATAACGTAGGTTCCCATATTTAATTATTGTGTATTCACACCATGTTAATTGTCTTGTGGTTTCTTAATATCCATATAGTGTTCTAAACCATGGAATGATAGGAAAGTACCATAAAAATTTCAAAGGAATTGATTTATTTTTCTTGTATCAATTCACTCCACATGTAGGGAATTTTATGAGTGATTCATGATCCCTGATAAAAAATATGAAATCATTTAGAAAAGAATGTATTTTTTAGAGATCATTTACATTGAGAATAAAATTTGTTTAGAATCATATGTTCAACATGTAAGTTCATTTTCTTCCAGTATCATATCATTCATGAGACCAAGTAGTTTTGTAAAGCTGGCGTCACTCCATCCGCTGCCAGATTTCAAATTATATAACTTCAATACAACTCACAATGTTGTGTATTTAGTAAAACCAGTATACAATGGCCTCTTAACACAAATATTTAACTTCTCAAACAACTTTTTAAAATAATGAAGGTCATCTTAAATTTTCATTGTCATTTCTTCCATGTGATTTCCATCATCATTTACATTGGTATTCATATCAAATGACCCATAAACTACATTATCATCCCAATCAGTGTGACATTCTTTTTTTAACATGTTTAGTTCAACGTTTATAGAAAATATCTATTCCATGACAAATAAAATTTTCTCCCAACTGGACTAATTTTTCTTTAATAAAAACAACATAAACACTAGTAAAGGATTTGAGAAGGGTTGTATGCATGCTCTATTGAAAACTTGATAAACTCTTTAACTCCATATTCATACTCTTTTTTAATACGATTAGAGTGAATCCATCTTTCATTCATATAAATCCTATTAGGTTCATAAAATATTCATTTTGTACAAAATAAAATAAATACATATAAGATATTCATTATCAAAGGTCAAATTTATAGATGATTATATTAAGGGGAACCCAAAATTTGATTATTTCAAATAATTTAAGTGTGCTTTGAATTAAATGGGTAATTTAATTTAAGAAAATAATTAATCCACTATGGTAGGTGTTATCCTATAAATTCATCCAAAATAATCTTCGATACCTAGTATGGGATGACCACTGCTCACAGTAGTTCAAGCAACATAGGTGAATATCCAGAAGAGATGGGGGATGAGTCTCAAGAAACATAATGCAATAATAACCATTTAGGAGATGAAGTTGATGAGGATAATATTTGTCTCCTTAAATCTAAAATTTATCATGATGGGATTTGGTGAAGCGCCGAAAAACATTTCTTAGTTTATTTCCTAAAGCTGAAAAGTTTCTTAGGCACAAAATGGTTTGATAGATGAGTTAATCATACAATACATATTCACAATTCCCTTACTCTTTTATACCCATTTCCCCATTCCCAACGGGTTAAGATACACGATCATCTTATATCAAGTATAAAAGAACCAATATCCATTTAATAGAAAAATTATTACACCAAGACTACAATATTCTCTCCTAGTGGAAATAGATGCATGATTTTCTAGTCCCGCTTATTTTAGAAACTATGGAAAATATCTTAGTTGGTATAAAAGGAATAAAAAATAGAATTAATCTTACCTAGAATTAATGACATAATAAGTGGATGACTTCCAAAAAAATAGGTTTATCGGAATATATTAATTAATAAGAAATTAATGATCTCATGACTATGAACATTTTCCAAATTCTATATTGAAACCAAGTGATTTACAAAAAAAACTTTAAAATAGACCAAAATCTTTTTAAGTTGCTGCATATTTATTTAAAATTTCAAATATCATCTCAAAACCACCTTTAAAATTCAAAAGGATGCTTTTTGAATATTTAAAACCCCTTTGAAAATATGTTTTCTAAAATTCCACATGAAAATCAACCAATTTTTTTCAAAACACTTAGTGGGATATGAACTCCCTTTTCTATAAAATCTATTAACATCAAGTGAATTTTTTTAAAATAATATTCAAAAATCATTAACAATAAATTATAAGTTTTAAACCATTTAAATTGAAATATATACACTTTAAAATGTTTAAAACTTTACAGGTTCACTTTTAAATCACTTCATGAGTTTCAAAACAGTGAATCCATTTTAGTTCATTTTAAGGAAAACCATATTTTTTTCATTTCAAACCCCAATTTAACATTTAAAACCAAGTTTCCTTTTTCAAAAATTAAATTTAAAATAAGAGTGTCCAAAAAAAGTCTAACTATTCTACCATTATAAAGCAAAGTATGATTTCACCGCAAGGTGTTTAGAATTATGTGCCATCCATGTAACATCCTCTGAAGGGTTCTCAATACCATAAACATGGGTTATGATTTTTTTGCAGAACATGAAGGAAATGGTTTGCCTCTAATTTGTCTTCCACTATTACCCAAAAACTCAAGAAACTAAAAAATTATTTGATTTAACAAAATGGGGATATAAATATTATCACCTCGTGTCAAAACTCAAAAAAAAGAATAAAAAAATAAAATTAAAGACTTAATCATTATTACTCATGAAAACTCATTCCTTATCATGAAAGATAGTGATAAATAACCTACACATATCACAAATCATTATTTTTGAATTCCTAACTCCATAAAATAATCCTTGTCAAATAAAAAAGAGTTCTTGGATACTATTTTGTAATGAATATGCTAGGCTCAACTGGCTAAATCACCTAAAATGTTCCTACAAAAGACCCAAAGAGTGTTCCCGGTTTCCAAGAGCTCAGGAAAAGAACCATGGTATCAATATATATAAAATTGGTATTGATTTCACCCATTAATAACATTAAAAAAGCACTGTAAACATTTCTAAGTATCCAGCATAGCGTGTCTTTACATTAGACATCCATGGATATGAACTAAATAGTTAAAAATAAATAATCAGAACAAAGTATTCATAAGGAAAATAACTAAAAACACACTTATTATATAAAAAATATGATTAATATATAATCAGGTATATTTATAAAGGAAAATAAAATTCAAATAGAGAAGATTTTATAAATTTTTTACTAAAATAACATCCCAAAATAAACCAACTACTAAGTCACAGTTTGAACATATTTATGTGGCCCATGGTCACTTACCTCCACCTAAATGTCAATAAATAGACTTCATGAATTGCATCCAAATTGATATTAGAACCTTAGAACGTATATGAAAACATAAAATATGTATATACCTATATGGGTGTGTATGTAGGGTGTGAGATAAATAGGCCTAGTGAAATTTCACAAAATAGTCAATTAAATTTCATTTATAAAAAATTTCACAAAAAATAGTCTGAACACCATTTAAGAAAATATTTCAAAAAATGAAAGTATAAAGTAATTAAATTTCATACATTTATCTCTTTTTGAAATCCCAAGGTAAAATATTTTTGGAAAATAAAATACAAAAATGATTAAGATCAATACATTTATACTCATGTAGATAAAAAATCATTTAAATAATTCTTTTAAAATACAATTTTTACCAACAAATGAATGGAATCATAAATTTAAAAGTTAAAACGCTTTAAAATATTAAAAAATTAGACTTCAAAGCTTCAAATAATAAATCAAAATCAATTTTATTCATTAAAAACATTTCTCAAAACACATTTTATAATAAAAAAATTAAACTAAACCATAAATTAAAGGTGGCATATAGATCAAATGAGATCCATTATAACAATGATGTATAATAATAGTAAACAAAAATATATTGCTACAATATGTCTATGAAATGTAAAAAGGGATGAAAACAATATGTGTAGTGGGAATCTCTAAGATAATATCATGAAATGAAAAATAATCATGGGAATCCCACTGGATCCTAGGTTGTGAGAAGATTAAAAATATACTATTAGAATAAAAAACCCAAGGGTTCACATCTATAACAACAACATCTAAAAAGAAAAAAGGATACCACATCCCTAACACTATAAGTAAAGCACTATAGATATTACATCATTAACAGTATGGGAAAAGTAATAAGTACATCATGTACAAACACTATGACACATAAAAAATGGAGGAATCTATAAGATATTTCTTATATATTTGTCATGTGATATAGGGTGTAGAGGAGATAAATCTTGAGTTAAATAAATTGGAAGAAATCAACAAGTGGTTGTTGAAGAATAAGAAAAAGAAGAACACACATTGAAGTAGTAAAAGGTAATTTATATTTATTAAAATAGAACCACAGTGGAAAAATAGTAATGAATATTGAGAGAGAATGAAAAAAGAAACAAAAATGACAAAAATTCTAAATCACCGAGCTATTAGAAAATATATAGAAAACAACACCTTACACGGAACCCAAACAAGAAATAAATGAGTGAGGGGGAGGAGAAAATAACATACCTTGATTTCAAGCCTTGATTCATCTGATAGAAAGTAGAGGAGCATCGACAACAGGGGAATTTTTTGAAAGCTTGAGAATCATGACTAAATCAATCACGGTTAAGGTTATTTTAAATACATGGGGAGACCCGACCCTAGTTACCCAGAGTGAGTGAATTATTTTATTACATTGGAATGATTATAAGAAATAAAATCCCAAAGTAATGATATATTTATTAGCCTTGAAAAAACTAGATACAAACATAAGTTTTACATTACATCATGTAATGAAAAACAACATATTATATCCTTTGAAAACACTCATATTCCTTAGACTATCCCTATAGGTCAGTCATAATATACTTCTTCGCATCCTGGGGGAAAATGAAACATAAGAAAGGTGAGATCTCAAATGCTCAATAAGTATAAACAATATAGTAAAGGCAATCAATGATGCAGAAGCTGGTGAGGCATAGTTCTAGTGGGCTGGGCCTACGAGTCATGTATTGGGCATGGTATGCCTCTGGGAATTCAGATCATGTATTACGGGTTATGTCGGACCTTGTGCCTTGGGCCTATGGGTCATGTAGGGGTTCCCCTTCAACCCTTAAAAGGGGGATTATTTGTAATAAAATAAAAAAGAAGGCCTTCGGGCCATTCGGGTATATAGTAAAAGCTATCATAAATAAGAATAAAATTTTTAAGGAAAGGTATAAAACTGAAACACAAGCCTTATAAACATAAATGTGAACATAATATGGAAATAATAAATCAAATGGTTCAATTTAAACATTGACATTGATATTATACTAGTCGAATAATCACATGTAATATCAATAACTAATATCATAATGAGGGAATGCATAATGTTGGACATCATAACCACACTATCAAGGCCTTGTGACAAGACCATGCATAACCATACCATCAAGGCATCATTCCAAGACACTAGTTTGTCTTATGGGACCTACCAATGCATGAAGGGGATATAGAGTCCCCCTCTCCTCACTTAGTAAGTCCAATTCATTCCTTATATGAAAAGAGTGAAACATAACATAAACATTTGTATTAAAACTAGCATATGAAATGTCAATAATTTAACCAAAACCATGAATGGTATAAAAATAGAACATCCATAGTCAAACATATCATAAAACCTTCAATACAATATGAAATATTTTATCATAATAAATCAACCTCAATCAAGTATAAAATACAAAAATGGATATTGACATAGATGAAAATAATCTAATAAATTCATTAAAACTCTTTGAGAGAAATATCACTTTTTAATTTTAAAATTTTAAAATCCACACAATTATAAAATAAAACATTTATTATAACCTTGTAAGATTGTAATAAAAGTTTCAAAATGTTAAGGAATCATAACGGTAGAAAATATCTTCTCATGCTGCATAAGTTAAAAAAAGAATTCTTTTCTTAATTTTTCGAAAAGGTCATAAAGTATATCGTTTGGAAAACGACGACAGATTCGTTTCAAAACATTTTATAAAAATTAAAACACAGGTAAAAATAACTTTAAACAATTTCAATAATATTTTAAAATAAATTTTATGAAACATGGACAAGGATGATAGATATGTCCCAGTAGATACTTATGTATAAACCATCTCAGATAATAAAGAGATTGTGAAATTAACTCTTACCATGTACTTTCATTAAGTCAAGGGTGATTTAACCACCTATATAATGGTTAAAGTATGTAATTAAATTATAACAAAATCATATTCATATTTATGATATCATATATGATCCTCTTATATCATTTTGTTAATAATATTTTAGTATTAACATTGTGACGAGTGTTAACTGCTTCATTTTTCTATGCATGTTTTGTTGTGTAAGTAATTTTTGTTATGCATAAGATGTATTTTATTAATATCCAAAATTATATTAAGTTCATAAATATTATATTTACTCATATTATAAATTTTATGATCATTATTGAATAGTTAATGTAGATAATGAATCTCACTGTATCATGGAGATAATAGGCCATACGTACGCACGAGCGATGGTATCATACTCTTAATAGTTAAATGGTATGGAGTTGGATGGTGTATTAATTTAAAATAATTTTTATCATGTTATATTAATTATTTATATCCATTATACTCATCATTATACCCATCCAAATAAAGTAGTGTTGAATAAAAAATTACACCATGGTGTGGAGATGGTAAGTCATACGTATGCACGCGTGGTGATATTGTTATATGTAGGATGGATAAATGGAGGAATATAGTTGTTACATAATAATATATCAGAATATAAATGATACTGGAGTTATTAATTTGGTATTAAAACAACATTGGAAGAGTAAGTAGAAGAAGAAAAGAAATTGAATGGAATTGGTAAAATAATTACCTCTTCTTTGAGCATCTCCTTTTTATTTCAACAAAATGAATTCTTATGGTGGCTTTATGAACAAAGTATGTCCTCTAAGATGAAGTTAGGGAAGTTTTTAGAATAATTGGGTAGGTTTTGGCCAATAAAAATGTCTTTAGAGGTGTGAATAAAAGATAAGGATAAGCTCCCTTTTATAAGAGAGGGGAGGGGCACTTTTGGAAACTCCAAAACTATTAAATTATTATAAATTTATTTTCAGTTTAAAATAACTAAAAAGTGAGTTATTTATAAAATAAGATGAGTATGGATCTCAACCAATTATTTTTATACAAGTTTAGGTCACAAAATTAATCTTATCTTTTAGGTTTAACCCTTAGTTAAACAGTTTAACTCTTACCGTGTCTACTTATTTTTTTTATAATATAGGGTTAATATAGTTACTATAAAATGTCAAACAAAACCCAATTGGATAATTTATGACATATTTTACATTATAATAGTTATATGTATGAACATAATATTTTTATAAATTTTATAACATTTAATTAAATTTTATTTATTTTAATGTATCATTTATGTCAATTTTGATACTATTCAATATTTACATTTTTAAAAATATCAAACCATCATAATAACTTCAAAAAAAAAACTTAAAATATATCAATAAAATGTCTATGTTATATATAAAATTCTAATATTTCATTAATTAAGTCAAATTATATTTATTTTAATATTTTTAATATCATGTATTTGATATTTATATTAATAAAATAATTTCTGAATCATTATTGTGTCATCATTAATGGTAATTATTTAATCTATAAAAATTATAAATAAATTTATATGATGTATTAAATTAATTTATATTTCTAGATACTATTTATAATTGGTGTTATCACCTGTATATATCTATATTAAAATTATTATACTTATAAGAAATGAGAGTGTGACATTTTATCACATTAATTAATTTTAATAATATTCATGTAATATTCATGGAAAATGGTCCATTAAATGATCCCATTTAGAAATATAGGTGATAAGGGTCTAATTTAGTCATATAATAGGACTTTTACAGGTGTTAGGGTAATTTTATAAAATTACATTTACCTTTAATCACCTGATTTACCCTTAACCACTGTAATAAAAAATTACTAAAGTTACTATTCATAATATCCAAAAAAATAAAACTAACCTATTAACATAATTTGGACCCATTGATTCCGAATATGGAATCTATTTTTCAAAATTTAAAACCCATAAGTTGTAGTATTTAATTTAAAATTAATTCCCATTGAAAAAAAAATGAGAAAACGAGTTTTTCAAAAGTAAAAACCATTAAAAGATTGGAATGTGTTTATATCTAATTTTAATTTGAAAATAATTAAAATTAACTAAATTATACTAAATGATAAAAATTTAATCTAATTATGCTTAAAAACCAATAAAAATGATAATCTAACAATATAAATAAATTAGATGAAAAAGCGGTTTTGAATTTAAATGTAGTATTTTTCACTATTCCTTAAAATATGAAAGTTATCAGAAAAACACCAAAAAATTGTAAAAAACTAAATTTTTATGCCCCAATTATAAATAAAAAGTTTATTATTTGAAATTTAATATATAAAAGTTTCAAATATTAGATTTAAAAAGGGTTCTCTATTAAAAGGTAGTAAAAATGCATTTTTTGAAAAATAATTCTTTTATTTGAAAATTTGAATTTGTTATTATATAATGTATAAGAAACACATGAGATTAATATTAAAATTATATGGAATTTATAAAATTCAAAATGTGTTTAATACTATTCATAACCGCTTTTTAAATGGATAGTCGTGGTGTGCTTGAACTCGGTGTTGTGTGCAACACAAACTATTGAATTACTTAAAATGAAGTGTACTGTGGAATCTTGGGGTGTTACATTCTTCCCTCCTTCAAATAATTTCATCCTCTAAATTTTTATAATATCACTTCATAAAAATATTCAGGTGGCTTTTCATTATAATTTCCTTAGGTTCCCACATCACCTCTTCCATTTTATAGTTTCTCCAAAGAAGTTTTACCAAACGAGTCATCCGATTTATCTACACTTGTTATCTAGTGTCAAGAATCTTTATAGTCACTTCATAGTAAGACAGATTGGGTTCTGGTTATATTTCTTCATAGGTGAGTAAATTCGTTGGGTTTGGCATGTATTTTATTAACAATGATGTGTGGATCACATCATCAACTTTTGAGAAACTTGGTGGCATTGCCAAATGGTAAGATACAACTCCAATTCATTCAAGAATTTCAAAAGGTTTGATATACCTAGGACTTGATTTACCCTTCTTATAAAATTTTATAACACCCTTCCATGGAGATACCTTCAATAAAACATGATCTCCCACTTGAAATTCCAAATCCTTTATCGGTATAACTCTTTTTCCTACTTTGAGCTGTTTTGATAAAGGCATGAATAATATTTATCTTTTCTTCCATTTCCTCAACAAGTTCTGGGCCTATGAGTTTTCTTTCACCAACATCATCCCAACAAGTCGGTGTATGAAATTTCTTTCCATATAATGCTTCATATGGTCCCAATTAATACTTAAATGGAAGTAATTACTGTAGGAAAATTATATTAGAGGTAAGTACTAATTCCTCATACCTTGAAAGTTAAGTGAGGAAGATCTCAACATGTCTTATAAGGTTTGAATAGTCCTTTATGATTGTCCATTAGTTTGAGGGTGGTAGGCAATGCTCAAACGAAGCTCAGTATCTAGGGCCTTCTAAAGAAATTTCCAAAATTATGATGTAAAATGGGGATCACGATCAAAAATAAATAAATATGGGAACACCATAAAGTCTTAAAAATTCATTAATATATAGTCTTGTAAAATGTTTAAGTGGTAAATCTTATCTTAGAGCAAGAAAATGTGTTGATTTGGTAAGACGATCGATAATAACCCATATCACATTATTTATTTTATGAGTCTTTGGTAGCCCCATGATAAAGTCCATCATAATATTACCCCATTTCCATATAGGTATAGAAAGAGGTTGCATGACTCCTATAGGATGTTGTCTTCCAGTCTTCACCTATTGAAAAACCAAAAATCTCAATATATAATCAGTAATCTCTCTCTTCATATTGTACCACAAAAAATTTTCCTTCAAATCTCTATAAATATTAGTACCACCAGGGTTTATAGAGAAATTAGAGCTATGAGCATCATCAAATAATTCCATTTTTAGATCAAGTATAGCGGGAACACAAATCCTCTTCCTAAATTTCAAAATCTCATCTTCATAAATGAATTTTATCAATCACTCATCAATCACAACTTTAATTTTCTTTTTAAAATATTCATCATCAGACTGAGAACTTCTTATACTTTCCAATAAAGATGGTTTGGAAATCATTTGAAAAATTAGTGATGTTTCACCTTCCATGATAATTCCCATATCCATCTTTACTAGATCCATGAACATGGGATCCTTTTCAACTCTTATTTTGTTTAGAACTCCATGTTACTTTCTTCTCAAAGCATCCACTGCCATATTTTCCTTCACTGGGTGGTAGTGTATTATGAAATCATAATCCTTGAGTTGCTCAATCCATTTTATTTGTCTCATGTTGAGTTATTTATGTGAGAAAATATATTTCAAACTCTTATGATCTGTATATATCTCACATATTTTACCATGGAGATAGTATATCCATATCTTCAAAGTAAATTTTACTATTGATAACACAATATCATGAGTTGGGTAGTTTTGTTCATGGATTTTTAATTTCCTTGATGCATAAGTAATAACTCTATCATTCTGCATAAGGACACAACCAAGTCCTTTCCTTGATGCATCACTATAAATCACAAACCTATAATTTATAGATGGTAGATTCAAGATAGGAGAATTGAATAATATTCTTTTAAATTATTCAAAACATTCTTCACAATATTTTTTTTTCAAATGAATTTAACCCCTTTACGTGTGAGCTTGGTTAATGGGTTTTCCAATCGGGAAAAATTCTGGACTAAATTCCAATAGTAACCTACTAATTCAATAAAAGTTCATACCTCGATTATAATTTTCGGTGCTAGCCATTCTTGGATTTACTTTGTCTTTACAATATCAATAGATATTCCATCTTTTGATACAATATGGCCAAGAAAAGATATTTATTGAATCTAGAATCCACACTTGCTAAAATTTCCATATAGTTCATTTATTCAAAGAGTCTTCAAAACAATATTCAAGTAGTTCTCATGGTCTTCATAGTTTTTGGAGTATACCAAGATATCATCAATAAATACTATGAAAAAATAATCAAGATATTTCTTAAACACTTTGTTCATTATATCCATGAAAATAGAGGGTACGTTAGTTAGTTCGAATGAAATTACTATAAACTTGTAATGACCATACATGGTTTAGAATGTTATATTTGGAATATATTCCTTCTTTACACACAATTGATGATATCCAGAATGATGGTCAATCTTCAAAAAATATTGATCTATATGAATTTGATCAAACAAATCATCAATCCAAGGTGGAGGATACTTGTTCTTTATTGTAATAACATTGATTTCTAGATAGTCAATGCATAGCCTCATTGATCCATCTTGATTCTTAACAAAAAGAACTAAGTCTCCCTATGGAGAAACACTAGGGAGAATAAATACCTTATTACGCAACTCCTTTAGTTGTTTCTTAATCTCTACTAATTCCATAGTGGTTATTCTATAGGGTTTTTTTATATTGTCCTTGAATCAGGGATTAAATCAATAGTAAAATCAGCTTTCTTCTTTGGGGGATGTCCTAGTAAATCCTCTAGAAATACATCAATATATTCTTGGACAATAGGTACATCCTCAATTTGAATATTTATTTCTTCATCCTTAGATTATCTTTCCTCTTCCCAATAATATCATTCAGTAAAGCTATTGAGGGTGGGTTTTGATAAGAATCAGGTGATGAAGTTTCTTCTCTAAAGATAATGGATTCTATATTTTCTTAAAAAATCACAACTTCCTTCTTCTTGCAATAAATTTTCACATCATATTTTGATATACAGTCCATACTGAAGATTATATCAAAGTCTTCCATAGTTATGATGATAAATTCAGTAGATAAATCATGTTTATATTCCATAATGGGAACTGCCTAACACATATTTATTGCAATGAGACTTCCCTTAGGGGTTTTTATAGACAATAACCTTGTTAATGTGAATTGGAAATATCTAAATTTTAAAGCAAACCGAGAAGATATAAAGGGATGTGAGGATCCATAATCAAATAAAGCTTTGTCTAAATTTGATGAAATGATTAAAGTACCCACCATCACATCATTAGGAACTTCAACCTCAGTAGTTGTGATCGCAAAAGCTTGGACTTTCTCCCATGGACTTTTCTAGGGAAAGTTTCTTTGACACTTAGGAAAATCATTTTCATAATATATAATCTCTTTAAAATTATAGCATTGAACATTAGTAGCTTATTTCTTCCCCTTGAAATCATGATCTTGGTGTAAATTTTCTCCACTTTTAACAAAATCTCATCCCCTTTAGGCATGTACCGGGGTGTTTCTTCCCACAATTACTATAGGGTGGAAATTAAACATTTCCGTTCTTCCCCTTAATTCCTTTTCCAGAGTGTTCAACATCCCTATTCTTCTCATGATTTACTTTATATTTATAAGACATAGAGAATTACTTTTCTATCTTGATATCACATGAGATATATCTTCATAAAATTAGAAATATTGTGAGACCAATGCCAGTTGGAGGAATAGTTTTAACCCATTAAATAATCGATCAATATTACTTCTGAAGGACCATAGACCACCCTGAGAGGGGGTGAATCAAGGTGTTAAATTTTTCTCTTATTTACTGGATCTTGTTCCAACATTGTTAGGAATTTTTTTTAACCTATATAATGGATATGTGTAGTAATTAAAACATGCAGAAGGACAACACAACCTTTTTTACTTAGTTAACCACTAAGGGATACATCCATGGAGCATACACCTATAGGTTGCCGATAGGTTTTCAATCATACCAAATTCCACTAATATTTACTAGCTATGGTTTACAAAGTTTTGGGAACATTCACTCTATCCCAAGCACACTGCCTTTATAAAGGTTTAGGTATATCCCACTGCTTCCCTCAGATCACTTTTTTTGACTCCCCCTGGATCACTTCCTTGGGAGAGGTCTCACTCAATTTATAAAATTGAAGGTAGCTTCAACAGATTGGCATGGAAGTCTTTGTCTCTATTTATCATGAGACTCTACTTGCATCGAAAACCTGCATTGATGCTCTTTTATATTCAGTTTTATCCTTCATGATGTTTTAGTTTCCGTGAACTGTCTCTGAATTTTTCGATTGTCTCTTATCTGCATATTGCGCCTGTTCTGCATACCACGCCTATTCCGCGTACCTCCCCTACTCCGCGTATCATGCCCCATGTACCATGCCTGCCCCATGTACTGTACATGATCTGCCTACCATGCCTGCTCCATGCACTACACCTGCTCCGTATACTACTCTTGCTCCACATACTTCACCTGCTTCGTGTACTGCACCTGCTCCACGTATTGCGCCTGCTCTGCGTACAGTGCCTGCTTCGCCTACCGTGCCTACTCCGCACACCGCACATGTGTACTGCCTCCATGTACCGCCTCTTCATACTACCTTCTCATACCACCTATGCATACCAACTTTGCGTACCGCCTCATCATATAATGGGATTCTTCTTCAAATTCTGTGAATTGTTTTGTTTCCCGCATACCACTTTTTCTTACATAAAAACTCTTTTGCGGACTACTCCTTCCAATTTCACAAACCGTTTTGTCTTTTTCATGCCACTTTATCCTACACAGAATCTCTCCTGTGTAATAATTTCGGACTTAGTCGAGTTCTTACACAGTGATGATATTTTCTTATCGAATTCGCTCTACCTTAATGATGGGATTAACACTCCTTATATAGTAAAATAACTCTGCAAATTTCGTTAATACATTTAACCCAAATTTTCAATACAAGACAAACATCACAACATACTGAACTCTATTTGTGTACTATAAGCCTCCATCACATACTACGACCCTCCTGTGAATTGAGAACCTTCACCGCATACCGTGTGTCTTTCAATCCATGTACTGCATCTCTTCCTCCAATGACTAACCATTCGGTATACCGAAAATCCTTCTACGACGAACCATTTTCGATACCGTGACCCATTCCGCGAACCATTCCAGCTTCACTGTGTACCGTCCTGTGAACCATTTTCGGTTCTGCACACCACTCCGTGAACCGTTTCCACTGCAAGGTACGTAGCCTCAAACCATTCCCAGAATATGGTACGTGATCCATGTTCTGAGGTACGCAGTTTTATTCCTTTGTTGGTTTCCTTCTCCATTCTGCATCTCATTCACTCCAATGAAAAATCCTTCCATTTCCAAAAATAAAATCCCAATTTGGAGGTCCAAAAATTTGGAAAATGATATAAAATAGAACCACCATAAATATCTGCTTTAGTAAGATCACCCACTATTCTTCACTATCATCTGGATTTTTTAATGATTATCGGCTTTCATCATGAACACCTTCCACTGTGATATATAATCTTTGAACGATTAGTTTCAACATCATCATATTCTAGAGGGAAATTACTACAACTTTCCAAATTCCCTATCTTCCAACAACATTAGTATCTTTATTAAACATTGAATATGAGTGGAATTTTATTCTTAGCTCTATATGATCATTATTAAATCTTCAAATCTCCACATGACCCCTCATGCAATGATGCATGTCTCTCCAGGTAGGCTCTTGCATGGTCTCTTCGAACAGTGAGATGTTGTGTGATCACTTTATAACTCGAATCCATTCAACACTCTCTGAGATGGTTTCATTGTTGTATGCAATGTATCACCATTGATACATGTATTTTGAACTTAATATCAGTTCATCAATCATCTGAATTGAGACTCTGAATAACTTTGGTGTTCTTCTTCATCTCCTTCTTCCTTTTGATCTTCATTGACAACTGTTGACAAAAAATACAACCTTATACACAAAGTGGTCCCAACATTCTCCCATTTTTATTTTGTGGTCAATACCTTAAAGTTCCCCTCAAATAAATGGTTCAATATCAAAATGACAATCTTCTATCTCCCCTTCTTTTTCTTTATCTCTCACTTTTCGAGCTTTCATTTCACTTTCTCTCCCCCTTATTGACAAGAAATACAAAGTTCATGGGAAAAGGGTATAAATAATTTATTAAGAAATGTTCCATCAATCATTTCACTCTAAGTTTACTTGAGAAATTCTTAGTGTAGAAAAAATAGGATTTGATTTAGACAAAAAGGTTGTCCATTATTCACTGATCATGATACCTCATGAAATGAGAACTCATGTAATTTGTCTTAAAGGGTTTTCCACTTTCATTCCAGGTTGAAGAAATTGAATGTGATTGGTAATAATCAAACTAAAACTCCTAAACTCACTTCAACAAACAGATCAAAAACATTCAAGTTTAATTGGTAGGATAGACGACCTTGGGGCACTTCCATTTTTCTTTTGTCACTGATTAATTAATTTACTCCCCCTTTGTAAAATGATCTTCATTCTGAGTAACCAAGGATGATAGATTGAGAAATGACATACCTTTTCCAATGACATGTTCTTCAATAAATTTACAAATTAATTGAATTTAATACTAACTGAAGTTGATACTGATTGAAATAATAATTCTGGAAGTTTCTACATTTGTATCTCCCTCAAGGGAAACACTGCTCATCATCTTCATCAAAGCTGATCCTTCATCATTTTAATATTTAAATATCAATTGAAGAATATTACAAGTATGGAAACTTATTCATATTAGCTATCAAGAGTTTACAGTATTCACTACTTCTCAGGTTCTCCCCCTGAGAGATCATGCTTTAGCTTCAATTCCCTATATTATCAGCACAAATACAACACACAAATGATTAAGGGAATAATGTGGTTCCTCCTTTCATCATTAATATGAGATGCATGGTTGAGATGATTTTCTAAACCAAGTTTCTCTATTTACTCTAGTCTTCATTCTTGCACATCTAAACATATGTTATGATCTATGTTGATGTGGTATGGATCTCTTCGCATTCTCTTTTGATTTGTGTGTAGAATTTTTCTTCTTAACATCCATCAGGAATGATACAGTCTTACTCCTCTTAAAAACTGCTTCTTGCTATGGTATTAAGGTTAGAAAACCTTTTGGAATGTGACCAGATTTCATACATATCTCACACAAAACTTATTTAACACATGTGTTTCTCTTAGTTTTCAATACCTCGTGCACTTTATCTTCATCATGTGAAATTTTTCCTTTTTTTACCACCAGCCTTGGCCTTTTCATTTTCAATTTTCCTCATTCTTTCCAAATATTCTAGCCAGATGACCAAAATGTCATTTGGAACTATTGCAGTAGATTTGGATCTTCGACATGGGTTCATCTGAGTGTCATCCCTCTTAATTGCTCTTTTGGATGAATTTCCCTTAAATTTCATGGATCTAAAAACTAAGTTCTTCTCAGCCTCCCTACTCAAGATCTTTTTGGATAAATGTGTGTTCATAATATTTTTCTGATTTCTTCCCAAGGTATCTTCTTCATACTTAGCTGACATCATAGGTATTATTTTCTTATCAACAATGAATGCATGTTGAGACGGGTGTGTACCTACCTTGTGACCAACAACATTGAATATATCACAGATGTTATCAATCATTCCAAACCTGTTTACGGTAAACATATGCTTCTGGACCTGAAGATGTTGCTTCTTATTCTATGTATTTATCCCCCTTGAGGTATGATTCCTTTTTAATTTTACATTATGTGGATTGTACCAACAATTTAATGCATAGGTCCCAAATCTATGGCAGCACCAACATTGACCCACAAATCTTGATTTATTTGTATTCTTTTGATGCACCTTCTTCTTGACTTGTTGTTCTCTTTGTGGAGAACCACTTTCCACTTTCTTCTTCCTATTCACCCCAAATATGGTGATAGGTAACTCCTCACCTATCCTCATACATACTTTTTTTGAATTTCTCTTCCATCTTGCACTGCTTGTGGGAACATATTTAGAAACATGAGTACAAGATGGTTTGGATGGTACCTTATTCCTCTCCACTACTTGTGGTATATCATCAAAAGATGTCATGATATTCTTATCACATGTTGGAGGCCTTTCATCTTTAGGTTCCTCTAGTGATCATTGTGTAGCAACAAACATTGTTTCTTGAGATATATCATTAAAATATGTCAGGATCTTCTTGTAACATGTTGAAGGTCTTTCAGCTTTAGAATAATCCAGTGGACAATGAGTACAAGTAGCAACTGTTTCCTTATTTTTTAAAGAATAAATATGTGTCTTATCAATTTTGGTCAACTGATTTTCCAGTTCCATACATTTAATATTGAGGACGAATTTCTGATCTTCAATCATAATCATCTTCTCTTCACAGAAATTCTTCATTCTTTCAAATTAAACTTCATGAAACTTGACTTTGGTTTTTAACAAAGAGTCAAGTTCCTTAAATTTATTGGAAGTTTATTCCATATATAAACCCTTGACTTAGGTTCCCTTCATCAGCTCTGCTTCAAGTGAATAGATCTTTTCATCTACCGTATTTATAACTCTCTATTCCTCTTTCACTTATTTGAGCCATTTTGATTTATTTATTTCATGTTTCCTCTTTGTTTCTTCAAAGGATTTAATCTGTCTGGAGAGCTTATAATATTCTGACACTTTCTTTACCAATACTTACTCTATATTATCAACTTCTATTCCCATTTAGGTGATCTTATCCTATATACATTGAAATATTCTACAAACAACAACAACTCTTTCTTCAAGAATATCATGAAGATAAGTTCTTAATTTTTCCTGATCACTTGAAAATGAGATAGAAGTGTCTTCCTTTCCTCAGGTAGAAACCTGATCCACCTTCTCTTTACTTTTCAAGACTGATATTTCTTCATTATTAGAAGGGTGTCGAGAACTAGACACTACATATTCTTTGGACATGAGGTAATTCTTCAAATGTCTATTATCTTTCTTTTCCCTATTTGTCATGGTCTTGCTGGATGTAGACTTCTTCTTAGAGATGAATGAATCTTCATCAAAACTACACTTCATTATTGAATTTAGGAAATAAACTCAAATACTCTTCTAAATATAATTACTGAAGAGTATACAACATATGTAAACATTTGTCTTTGATACCAATTGAAGGACCCATAATACAAACCATTTTCGGTTTTGTACACCGCTCCACATACCGTTTCCGCTACAAGGTACGCACATGCGAACCATTCCTGGAACATGGTACGGGATCCATGTTTTGAGGTACACAATTTTCTTCCTTTTCAAATTTCCTTAGCCATTATGCATCTCATTCACTCCTATGTAAAAATCCTTCCATTTCCAAAAACAAAATCCCGATTTGGAGGTCCAAAAATTTGGCAAACACTGGAAAATGGAACCACCATAAATATCTGCTTCAGTAAGAACACCCATACTTCTTCACTGTCATATGGATTTTTCAACGATCAGTAGATTTCATCATGAACTCCTTAAACCCTGATATATACTCTTTGAATGATCAATTTCAGTATCTTTAGATTCTACAAGGAAAGTACTGCAACTTCCCAACTTCCCTATCTTTCAAAAACATCAATCTCTCCAGTAAACACTGAATATGACTGACATCATCTTCTCAGCCATGTATGACCATTCTTAAATATTCAAATATCTACATGACCCCTAATGCAATGGTGAATGTCTCTTTAGGTAGGATATTTCATGGTCTCTTTGAATAGTGAGATATTGAATGATCACTTTATAACTTGAATCCCTTCAATAATCTCTAAGATGGTTTCATTGTTGTATACATTGTATCACATTTGATACATGTATTTTGAAATTAATATCAGCTCATCAATCGTCTAAATTGCGACTCTCAATAACTTTGGATTTCTTCTTCATCTCCTTCTTCATTTTGATCTTCATTGATAACTGTTGACAACAAATACAACCTTATACACAAAGTAGTCCCAATAAATTTTTGGGTTATGTATATAGTCTACAACATGTCTTGATAACCTTGTGAAGTTAGCTTCATACTTTGCAACATTCTCATCCTCCTTCTGCCTCAGACTCAAAAATTACCTCTCAATATCCACTCATAGATCACAAGGAAAGTATTTTTCTTGGAATATTTCTTTAAATTCCCTCCATTCCATATTTTCTTCCTCTTCATCCTCCTTCATGTTTTGAATTAATGACCACCATTAATCTGCATCTCTAGATAGATGATAGATTGCCATGACAACTTTTTCCCTTTTGCTACTTCCCAAAGCAAGAAATATTTTATCTAAGTAACTTATCCATTGCTCATCTACAAATGGATTTGTAGTCCCATTGAATATGTTGTCTCATGAAGCGATCTGACATTGATCCTCTGCATTGTGGATCAGGGTGCTCTATACGGGTAAGTTTATTGTTCATAACCTGAGTCAACTGTCCCAGTATAGTTATAAGTTTTTCAGCACCAGTTATATCACCAACACCACTATCATTATCTTGCATAGAAGGGAAATACCTACATGGATTATGTGCATTGATATATATTCTGCTTCTTCCACTAGGTGTCATTTTTAAACAATTTCATACACCACATTAGGTTATGAATCATAATGTATAATTCCAAACTAGTAAAACACTTAACATAAATTGAAATATTTATGCATATCTAATCCATAATCATAAAAATGGTTTCTTTAGGGACATATTTACTCATAAATCCTTCATAATGGTTTATAAAAAAATGTGAATTATCTTAAGCATATCCCCTGAGAGTGTCAAACCAGGTGCATAGTAAGTCCCATTGTCGTGTACCAGGCTACCCTGAGTCAAGCCCGAAACACCTTGTCAGTGTTGTTACTCCTATGTACATATATGATAGAACCATGTACACTTTTAGTATCCATACATGGATGTATTTTCTAGGAATACTCACATAACCTCTATGTTACCAAAAATTTAGGATGTTCTTATATACTTATCCTCAAAGTATATATTAGGGTAGTGTCCCCTAATTAAAGTCTTTTCTAAATCTAGTTTCTAAAGTTTGTACTAAAATTACTCTAATACCAACTGTAACACCCTGACCCTAGTTACCCAGATTCGGTGCATTATTTTATTACATTGGCATGGTCATAAGAAATCAAATCCTAAAGGACTGATCAGTTTAATATCTTTGTAAAAACTAGATACAAACATTTACATTACATCATGAAATTAAAAAAACATATTATCTCCTTTAAAAACATTCATATTATTTAGACTATCCCTGTAGGTCAGTCATAATATACTTCTTCACATAATAGGAAAAAATGAAACATAAGAAAGGGGTGAGATCAGATACTTAATAAGGATATACAATATAGTAGAAGCTATGATAAATAAGCATAAATTTTTTAAGGAAAGGTATAAAAATGAAACATAAGACTTATAAACATAAACTTGAACATAATATGGCAAGAATAAATGAAATAGTTTCATTTAAACATTCACATGGATATTATAATAGTCGTATAATCACATGTAATATCAATAACTAATCTCATAATGAGGGAATGCATAATGTCAAACATCATAACCACACTGTCAAGGCCTCATGAAAAGACTATACATAACCATACCATCAAGGGATCATACCAAGACACTATTTTGTCTCATGAGACCTAATGATGAATCAAGGGGATATAGAGGGCCCCACCCATCACTTACCAAGTCCAATGCATTTCTCATATGAAAAGGGTGAAACATAACATAAACATTTGTATTAAAACTAGCATAAGAAATGTTAATATTTCAACCATAAACCATGAACAGTATAAAAATAGCACACCCACATTTAAACATATCATAAAACCTTCAATATAATATGGAACATTGTATCATAATAAATCGACCTCAATCAAGAATAAAATCCAACAAAGGATGTTGATATGGATGAAAATAATTTAATATATTCATTAAAACTCTTTGAGAGAACTATCCATTTTTACTTTGAAATTATTTAAAAGTAGAAAAATTATAAAAGAAAACATTTCATATAAATTTATAAGATTATAAGGAAAGCTTCAAAATGTTAAGGCGTCATAATGGAAGAAAATATCTGATCACATCATATAATTTAAAAAACATTATTTTCTTAATTTGTTGAAAAGGTCATAAAGCACCTCATTTGGAAAACTATGAAAGATTATTTTCAAAAAAATTTATAAAAAGTCAAACATGGGTAAAATGACTTCAAAAAATTGTCGATAATATTTTGAAATACACTTTAAGAAACATGGATATGGATGATAAAGATGTCCCAATAGATACTTATGTATAAACAATCTCAGATAATAAAG
This sequence comes from Viscum album, assembly GCA_963277665.1. Classification (NCBI taxonomy): domain Eukaryota; kingdom Viridiplantae; phylum Streptophyta; class Magnoliopsida; order Santalales; family Viscaceae; genus Viscum; species Viscum album. The sequence continues at coordinate 1,901,958,848 of OY728140.1, read as the reverse complement.
AGATTGTGAAATTAACACTTACCTTGTAATTTAATTTAGTTGAGGGTGGATTAACCTCCTGTATAATGGAAGTATGTTATTAAATTATACCAGAATAATATCCATATTTAGGATATCATATATTATCCTCTTATATCATTTTGTTAATAATATTTCAGTATTACCATTGTTTTGAGTGTTAACTGCTTAGTTTTTCTATGCATGTTTTGTTGTGTAAGTCATGTTTGTTATGAATAAGATGTATTTTATTCATATCCATAATGATATTAAGTTAATAAATATTATATTTAATCATATTATAAATCTTAGAATCATTATTTAATGGTTAATGTAGAGAATGAATCTCACCACGTTGTGGAGACGGTAGGTCGTACGTACGTACGAGCGACAATACCATACCCTTAATGGTTAAATGGTATAGAATTAGATGGTGTATTAATTATACATAATCATTATCATGTTATATTAATTATTTATATCCATTATACTCATCATTATACCCATCCAAATAAATTAGTGTTGAATAAAAAATTACACCATGACGTGGAGACGGTAAGTCATACGTACGAACGCATGATGATATTGTTATTAATAGGATGGATAAATAGAGGAATACAGTTGTTAAATAATAAAATATAATAATTTATATGATATTTGAGTTATTAATTTGGTATGAAAACAACCTAGGAATATTAAGTATAAGAATAAAATAAATTTAATGGAATTGGTAAAACAACTACCACTTCTTTGAGCGTCTCCTTTTGATTTGCACAAAATAAATCCTTAGGATGGACTTATGCCCAAATTATGGGCTCTAGGATTAATTTAGGGAAGTTTTTAGGATAATTGTTAAGGTTTTGGCTAAGAAAAATGGTTTTATAGGTGTGAATAAAAGAGAAGGAGAAGTTCCCTTTTATAAGACAGGGGAGGGACACTTTTGGAACTCCAAAACTATTAAATTATTATAAATGTTTTATCAGTTTAAAATAGCTCAAAAGTGATTTATTTAAAGGATAATATTAGGATGGGTCAAAATAATTTCAACCAATTATTTTTAGACAAGTTTAGGTCACAAAATTACTCTTATATTTTGGGTTTAACCCTTAGTTAAATAATTAAACTCTTACCGTGTCTACTTGTCTTTTTGTACTATAGGGTTAATATAGTTACTATAAAATTAAAAAATATCCCCAATTGGATCATTTATAAAATATTTAACGTTATCCTAGTTATTTTAAAAAACCTGATATTTTTATGAATTTTATAACATTTAATTAAATATTATTTATTTTAAAGTACCATTTATGTTAATTTTGATATTATTCAATATTTACATTTTAAAAAATATCAAACCATCACGATAACTTCGAAAAAATACATCAAATATTTCACTAACATATCTATGTTATCTATAAAATTCTTGGATGTCATTAATTAAGTCAAATTATATTTATTTTAATATTTTTAATATCATTTATTTGATATTTATATTAATAAAATAATTTATGCATCATTATTGTGCCATAATTAATGGTAATTATTTAATCTATAAAAACTATAAATAAATCTCTAAGATGTAGGTAATTCCTTTAGATTTACATATAATATTTATAATTTATTTTATCTCTTAGATATCTCTATATTAAAATTATTATACTTATTAGAAAGGAGAGTGTGCCATTTTATCACATTCTTTAATTTTCATAATAGTCATGTCATATTCATATAAAATGGTCCATTAAATGATTCCATTTAGAAAAATAGGTGATAAGTGTCTAGTTTATTCATCCAATAGGATTTTCACATGTGTTAGGGTAATTTTATAATATTATTTTTATCTTTAATTACCTGGTTTACCCTTAACTACGGTAATTTTTTTTACTAAAGTTACTATTCATAATATCCAAAATAAAAAAGTAACCTATTAACATAATTTGATCCCATTAATTCCAGATATAGAATCCATTTTTTAAAATTTTAAATACAAAAGTTGCAGTAATTAATTTAAAATTAATCCTCATTGACAAAATGAGAAAACAAGTTTTTTCAAAAGTAAAAACCTTCAAAAGATCAACATATGTTTATATCTAATTTTAATGTGAAAATAATTTGAATGACTAAAATTATATTAAATGATAAAAACTTAATCTAATTATACTTTAAAGCCATTTAAAAGTATAATCTAGCAATATAAATAAATTAGATGAAAAATCAGTTTTGAATTAAAATGCAGTGTTTTTCACTGTTGGTTAAAATATTAAAGTTATTAGAAAACACCAAAAATTTGTTAAAACTAAATATTTATGTCCTAATTATAAATAATAATTTTATTTTGTAAAATTGAATATATAAAAGTGTCAAATACTGGATTTAAAAATGGGTTCTCTATTAAAAGGTAATAAAACTACATTTTTTGAAAAACACTTCTTTTATTCGAAAAATTGAATTTGTTATTATATCATGTCTAAGAAACAAATTAGATTAACATTAAAATTATATGGAATATATAAAACTAAAAATGTGGTTAATACTATTCATAACCACTTTTTAAACAGTTAGTCGTGGTGTTCTTAAACTCAGTGTTGCGTGTAGCACAAGCTATTGAATTACTTAAAAAAGAAGCATACTGTGGAAGATTGGAATGTTAATGTTTTATCAGTTCTTTCAAAAAAATACTGATAAAGATACCTTTTATTGGTTCTAAATTAATAAGCACTAATAAAATATATCTTTATCAGTGTTAAATTTTTAGCGTTGATAAAGAATTTATAATTATAATTATAAATAAAAAAATTATAAATATATTTATAAATATTAGTATATGGTTATAAATGTTTTTATATCACTATATATATTTACATAATTATATATATATTAAATATATTAATTATTTAAATATAATTATTATAATTTTATAATTATTTAAATATATGATTATTTATTTATAATTATATAAATACTTTTTTTAAAAAATAATTTTTTTTATTTATCATTATAAATATAATAAATATAAATTTATAAATATATTTATAAATAAATATATTTATATCATTATATATATTTATATAATTATATATTTTTAATAAATATATATAAATATAAATATAGTAAATATATTCATTATTTAAATATATTTATTATAATTTTATAATTAGAAATATATTTATATCATTATATATATATATAATAAATATTTATTAGGTGATTGGGGGTACAATCGTTCGCGATGTTGGATCTGACCACTCTTTCTTCTCCTTTAAAGATTCTGGCATTAGAGGTTCTCGTAATCGAGGTAATGTTGTGCACATTAAAGGACATCCTGATGTGGATGTAGAGAGATTAGAGAAAGGAAATTGTTGTTCATCTTCTCTTACCAAGGGGTTCCAAATCTTGTAAAATCAGGGACCTTGATCTATGCCTCTCGGAGATGTGGGGCTTTTCAGGATGGAAAAGTGTCTCCCTTGGATACGGCTTATACCACCTTCTCTTTCCCAATGAGGAATTGAAAATGAGAGCGTGGGGTTTTGGATCACTGTCACTCAAATTGGGATTCCTTCATATTCAATAATGGGGTCGTGACTTCATCCCTTTACAGGTATACAATTTGGTTTTTCAATTGTGGGTTAAAGTGCTCAGGTTAAACTGGATACTTTGGCATCCACACATCTTACACGATATTGCTACTATAATCAAAACTTCTATTATAATGGATCGAGAGTCAGAGATAGATAGGTCTAGACATTATTCTTAGATTTTGATTGAAATCGATCAGCGTACAACTCTTGTTGAAAAATTAATCCTCGCAACTGAGGATGAGGATGTGGAACTACAGATCGAGTATGAAAAAAATACCTCGCTTCTGTTCGGAATTCAGGATGAGTTATAGGAGAGAAATGATATGCTCATTCTACTCGGTGAAAGGCCATTATATGTATCAATGTATCAATAAGCTTAAGAGGGATAAACCTGATGATCTGTGTGGGGGTAATCAGGGCAGACTCAGGTATCCTCTTTCTTACCCTGATAGAGATGGAATGGTCTCATAGGAAACTGAAAATCAGGAGAATGTTCATTATTATGTGGAGGCTGCTGGGACAAGGGTGTCTACAGTTCAATTCCTTGCTCTTGTCCTAAAGTCCACTGGGGAGGCTGGTCAGGCTTACAAAATTAGGGAGGATGATTTTCAACTTGTAGGCACATATGATGTTAATCAATCTAAAAATAAGAGGATTGTGTGGGAATAATGTGAAAAGGATGTGCAGTAGAAATATACTAACATTACTAATAGAAATAATTTGTGTAGTAATGTTGAGATAGTGTATGATAATGTGTGCTTATCTGATTCTCAAATTGAGCTTGAGATTGACATGCAGTGAGAAGTTGATTGTGAAATGAACAAGGAATGATCATTGTTCATGGCCAAGAGAAAAAAATAAGAATCTATTGGAGTAAAATACATATTTAAATGTGATGATGATTGTATCTCACCCGGGATCGAAGTAGGGATCTCAATAAGCAACTTTAACTAAAAGGAAGAAGATATGGGTGGATGAGGTGGGATTTAATTTTGTCACACCTTAGAAGTCCAAAGTACATGAATCTGATCCGATTTCAATGCAAGATGATCCTATATATTATGAGTCTTTACACACCCCATTATGTAGGAGTGTATATGGTGTTGAGAGTGTGGGGTGGTCCTTTCATTATCACTTCACCGATATGATGAAAAATGCATGTATGGCCTCTGGTAAGGCCTCTGATGAAGAGTGTGACACTGCGAAATCCAAGAATTCTTGTATCTATTTGGAATGATGGAAAGTGATGAATGCACAAACAAAAACCAAAGTGAACATATAGAAAAAATAGAATATTTCCCTCCAAACAAAAGTAGATATATAGAGAAACTAAATTGAGTGTTTATAATATAAAAGTTTGACACCGAAAATTTTTATGCGGAAAACCCAATGAGGTAAAAACCACGAGACCTAGTCCAAAAAGAGAGATCCACTAAAATCAAGATGTACATGGTAGAGGCTCCCCAAAAATGGAAGGGATATAAAAATTAATACTCAAGAATAAAAATAGTGAATCAAATATGGATAGTAGGAAAATGATCATAAAAAAAGGTGACCACCAAATGGGATTTTCTCTTGGTATTGTTGGTATATTGAAATGCCTTGTCATTGCCTCCTTATATAAGAAAATTTGACCACGCCAAAACTTGTAACACCATCTCAAAAAAACATGTCACTATGTTTTTCATTAACATGGTACACAAAATGAAATCTCTAAATATTTTTATTCACATGGTCCACTAGATGATGAAGCACCCAATAAACTCACCCTCCGACTAAAGTGGGGATCACTGCCAACCCTGTAATCAGTTGGAAAGTCTCAAATTTTACTCTGAGTAAACTCTTGGTAAACATTTCTAACCCATTGTACTCAGTGTGGATCTTCTTAGGATCTAACTATCTTGAATCATGTATGTTTCAGATACAATGATATTGAAAATCAATATTTTTTTACCTGCTATAAAAAATGGAATTATTTTCTAAACAAATATCACTCTGACTATCAAAAAATAAAACATACCTATCCCAATTTAAAATGAGCTCTTGAATAAAAGTTTTCATCCCCAAAAATTATGTATATGCCTCTGTAGCTGTAATAAACTCTGAATCTATGGTAGATAAAGCAACACATCTCTGTAATCTAGACTACCAAGATACAGCTCCCCCTGCAAAAGTGATCAAATGTCCTGAAGTAGACTTCCTCAAATTGATATCTCATGCCATATATGAATCTATAAATCCAAAAAGAATAGGTTACCCTTTTCCACAACACAATCACATATTAGAATTACCATAATGATAACAAAAAATATAATTCACTGCTCTCCAAAGCTCTCTACTTGGATTTGATAGAAAACGATTGACCACAACAACTGCATGAGCTATATCAGGTCTAGTACATACAATTTCATACATCAAACAACCAACGACATATGAATATGGTATGTGTTGTATCTCCTCTCTCTCTACATCAGTATAAGGTGAATGACTAGTGCTGAGCTTAAGTGATAGGAGTACTAACCACTTCATCTCTATCCATAAAAAATCTCTTAAGAACCTTCTTAATATATATCTCTTGAGATAACCACAATTTCACGGTCTTCCTGTCATGGGAGATCATTATGCCAAGAATCTTTTGTGCTATCCCCAAGTCTTTCATCACAAAATAATGTCATAGATTCTTCTTCAATCTGTCAATTCTATAAGTATCATGACCAACAACGAGCATATCATCAACATAAAATAACAATATAATAAAATCATCATTATTAAATATCTGATAAAAAACACTATGATCATAATATGTCTTCCTAAAACCCTGATGAAAAATTATAGATTCAAACTTCTTATACCACTACCTTGAATCTTTCTTCAAACCATACAAACTATTATTTAACTTTTAGAAATAATTTTCTTTACCTATTTCAACAAAACCCTCTAACTACTCCATATAAATCTCCTCCTCTAAATATCTATAGAGGAAAGTTGTCTTCACATCCATCTGCTCAATATGAAGATCCAAACTAGCAGTCAAACCAAGAACAACCTGAATGGAAGAAATTTTGTAAATAGGTGAGAAAATATCATCAAAATCAATACCTTTCTTCTAACAGAAGCCTTTAACAACTAACCTTGACTTGTATTATGGAACAAAACTAGATTATTCATATTTAATATGATAAATCCATCGATTTTGAAAAGTTTTCTTACCTGTCATTAACTTCACCATATCAAAATTATGGTTGTCATGAAATGATGTCATCTCATCATCCATTTCTGTAGACCATTTTTCCTACTATTCACTTTCCATTACCTCATCAAAAGATTTTGGTTCTCCCCCTTCAGTGAGGAGCACATACTCATTAGGTGAATACCAAGTAGATATGGTACAATGATGAGATGAACTCCAAATTGGAACTATGGGTTCATCAATAACCCATGGAACCGAATCATCAGAAACAAAAGGTGCATTAGAAACATCAACGCTAACCTGTTCACCCTGATCATCATTCAGTACATCAATATGATCATCAGAATCAACAATATGAGGTAAATGTGAATCATAATCTAGATCAAGAATGAAAAAACCATCAAAATTTAGAGAAGTATATTTCTCTCTCCTATCAATGTCTGTACTAGTCCGATCCTCCTTAAACACTACATCACAGCTTCTGAAAAGTTTCTTCAAAACATGATCATAGAACCTATACCCAAACTTATCATTTCCATAGCCAATAAAAATACACTGGAATGTCTTAACATCCAGTTTGGATCTATCATCTCTAGGCACATGAACAAAGGCCTTGAACTAGTAGAAAAATGGTCTTTAACGTTGTTTTTTTTAATTTTAACATTGGTTTTTAACCAAAGTTGAAGTTGATGACATAAAAAATATGAATTTTGAGGTTAGTTTTTGTAAATTGATGCCAAGAAGGATTCCCATATATTTTTTGGAATCATTTTTTTTACAAAACTGATGCAAAAAATACCCATCAGTATCATTTTTGGCATCACTTTTTAAAGAAACTGATGCAAAAAAGTTTAAAAATATATATTTTTGTGTCGGTTTTTGAAAAAAATTATTCTTATAATGAATTTTTTTTACTATTTTTTGGAGAATTTCCTAAGCTTCTATTTGACCGGTCGTGGAGCTAAAATAGAGTTAAGAATCAAATGTTATGACCGTCGAAAGTTGAACATCTCAAAGTATTGATAGATACAACTCATTTCAAATAAAACATGAATGAAAATTACATACACCAAATGAAATAAAATAAACTTAAGGATTTGAACATATTTCAATCCTTTTAGGAGTTTACATCAAAATGATATGTTGTTTATCATCATATCTCTTAGTTTTATGGTAGAACTCATGTGGCAATGAAAATGGTGATCGATAATAAATTTTTCACCTCAGTTGGTAAATATCATCTGGATATTTTATATTTTTAAATTAGTCATAAGAATAACTCAACATTATAAACAAGATTATCGAGATGTTTAGAAGTGAAGGAAAATAATAAGAAAGAAATTAAATGATTATAATAGATACCATATTCAAATCATTGATTGAAGCCGCCATGAAAGCTTGATTGAATCGCAGAGTTTTAAAATGATTAACACAAGATAAAATGAATTTATATAGAAAATATATCCAACTACGTTGAATTAAAATTTAGGTGAGATTTTAAAAATTGAAATGCGTATTGTGAAAAAAATTTAAATACCGATCCTATGTATTTGCAGATAATTTTTAGCATCATTTTTGTTTAAAACCGATGCAAAAGAGAATTTACATTGGTTTTTTGGTGTCATTTTTTTACAAAAACAATGCAAAAAATACTCATAGATATAATTTTTGGCGTCACATTTAAAAAAAAACCAACATAAAAAAGTAACTAAAATATTTTTGGATTTGATTTAAAAAAAAATTGATGCCAAAAAGTAAAAAAAAAATTGGCATCGGTTTTTTAAAATAACTGACACAAAAAATTAGATATATATTTTTATAATGTTTTAGATCATTTCTTAAGATTTGATTTGACTAGTCGTGTAGCTAAAATGGAATTATGGATTAAAAGTTATGGCCTTCGAAAATTAGACTTCTTTAAGACTTATCTTAGAGAAGTTCAACTTCCAACATCAATAACTTTTAATCCGTAACTAAGTTTTAGTTCTAAGACAAGTCAAATCAAAGATTAGGAAATTATCTAAAACATAGTAAAAAAGTTTAATTATTGACATCAATTTTTCTAAAAACAGACGCCAAAAACATATTTTTTTAAATTTTTGGCATCATTTTTTTTAAAAATTGACACAAAAAATGTTACGAATGTGTATTTTTGGCATCCTTTTTGAAAAAACCAACACCAAAAAGTATCTGAAAATATATTTTTCATCAGTTTATAAGAAACTTACATCATATTTTCGACATTAAAGACCATTTTTCTACTAGTGTTGCAACCAAAAACACACAAGTGATTATACCTGATCTCTTTTCCATACCAAATCTTATTGGGAGTATCTATCTGAAAAGAAACCATAGGTGATAAATTGATAATATAAATAGTAATAAGTAAATACTCACCCCAAAAATATCCAGGCAACTTTGCTTCTGAAAACAAACAATGAACTCTTTCCAACAAAGTCTTGTTCATCTGTTCAGCTAAACCATTCAGCTGAGATGACTTGAGAGGTGTGTTCTGATATCGAATACCTTCCTTCCTGTAATACTGATTAAATGGACCACAATACTCACCCCCGTTGTCGATGCAAATATATTTCAATTTCTTGCATGATTCCCTCTCAGCAGAAACATGAAATTTCTTAAAAACACTGAGCACCTAACCTTTGAAATTCAAAACATAAACCCAAATATTACGTGACTAGTCATAAATAAATTTCACAAAATAAAGACCACCACTAAAGGTCTTAAATTTAAAAGAACAAAAAATGTCAGAATGTACTAATTCAAGTACCTATGACTTCCTGGTGGAGTATGACAACTAAAACTCACTCTGCTCTATTTTCCAGCCATACAGTGACCACACGTGTCCAATTTTACACTCTTCAAATCTAGACGAAGATTTCTCTTGGCCAAACAACCAAGTAATTTCTCACTAATGTGATTGATACTATTGTTCCATAACTTGGAAAAAACACTGTACTCAACAATGCAAGAAGTATCATAAGAAATATAAGCTCTAATCAAGTACAAACCCGAATTCTTCTCCCCTCAAGACACAATAAAAGATCCCTTAGAAAGATTCCATTGGAAAACATCAACAGTATTGATAAACCCTTCATCATCAAGAACGCTAGTAGAAATAAGATTCAAGAGAACCTCAGGTGCCTGTCGAACATTCTTCATAATCAGTTTACTTCATGTACTGGTCTCTAAACAAAATTTCTTGATACCTACAACATCAACATGAACATCATTTCACATCTTTAAAATCCCAAAATTACCTGGCCTATAAGATGTAAATAACTCTTTATTCTATGTCATGTGAAAATAAGAACCACTGTCAACAACCTAGTAAGAATCATCATAAGCAATATTAATGGAGTTATAAATAATAACAGGATCACCCCTATACTGGTGGTGACATGATCATCTCCATTTCTATTTTTCTTCTTTGGATTTTCCTTCATTATATTCTCTATTTTCAGCTGATAAAAAACATATTAACATCCCTCATTTTACCTCAATGATGAAATTCAAAATCTCTCTACTTTGATTTGTATTTTCTTCTGACTTTTCTCTTACCTTGACTGCTCTGTCCCTAGTCTTGGATTCTCCCCCTATTCTCTATGACTAAAAGATCTGAAGAAGATTTCTCCTGAGTGCATCTTCTGACCTATTCATTTAAAACAGTGGACTTAAAAAAAGTAAATGTCATAATACCATTAGGAGTAGAACCAGTTAGAGTAACACATAAATTCTACCAAAAATAGGGTAAAGTGTTAAGCAACAAAAGAGCTAAAACCTAATCTTCAAAATTGATACCCATACTAGACAATAGATCAAAAAATACCTAATATTCCCTTAAATATTCAGAAACATATGTACCTTATTTGTACCTTAAATTCATCATTTTTTTAGAAGAAACAATTTATTATTTCATATCTTGGAAGCATAGGTTGTCTCAGGCTTCTCCCACAAAGTTTTGGCATGAGATATATTGACAAAGTGGATCATCACGTTGTCTTCGACCTATTGGAGAATGAAACCACAAACCATCTCACGCTCAAACTCCTATACCTCTAGATGACTAGGAAGGTGAAAGACCCCCTAAAGGCCATAGTCGGGAAGTGGAAAACTGGTATTTCTCACAACTTGAATTCACCTTCTCTGTGATGAAGTTGGAGGTTTTCAGCTTCACTGATTATATAACAGTCCATAAGCTGCAGTCAATTAACATTAAAGATGGATTTTGATTAAATCCAACAATGTATTTTCAAGACCTAACTTATAAATTTAGGATTTTTCATATTTCAGAGGCCTCTTCTAAATCTTCATCGGATGAGGAATATGAACCACCACAAAGGGCCAAAACATGGTGAAGAGGTCGATGCCCAAAGGGCAGAGGGAAATACCCCTGGAATTTGGGATCTATAAGTTGACTTCTAGGTTTGGATTACTCTTTGATGCGGGCATTTCTTATTTTGATTAACCCTTTTCTTTTCCTTTCTTGTATGCTTTATTTTTTAATTAATAAATTTGGGGTCATGGGTTTGGTCTCTAAATCCATGATTGAACAGTTCTGGTAAAAATTAGTACACTTTAAAAATATTGAAAAATGTATATGTTTTATTAATTAAATATAAATTATTAAAAAAATATGGATATATGTTGAAATAAAGAATAATACATATTGAAAATACTACAACATAGTAAATAAATAAATATAAATAAATATTAGAAAATGATTAAATTCCAAAAAAATTAGAACATAACAAATAACAAATATTAAAAATTAATAAATAATACCTAACTGTAATAATATTAAAAATAAATAAATAAAATTTACCAATTAATAACATAATATATTAAATGTATCATATTATAATAAAATTCTAAAATGAATACTAAAATTTGATAAAATTACATAAATATTAGGTGTGTTTTTCTATATAAGATTTCATTAATTACGTAAATGTTTGTGTGTGTGTGCGTTGTATATAAAAATACATTAATTATGTATATGTATGTGTGAAATAAATGTAACACACGTTTAATATATGTTAAATTAAAAAATCAAATGACATTCAATTATGTTCATTACTCGATGTCATTACTCATTATTTTTTATTAATATTAATTTTTAATTATAAATCATTATTCACTAAATATATTACTTATTTATTATAAACATAAATATTTTTTATTATATAAATAATATTTTAAGAAATATTATATATATTGATATATATATATATATGAATATATTTCTATATTAAATTTATTAATGAATAATTATGTATAAAAACCATTAAAAGTGAATAAGATATTAATAAGTCTTTAATTATTACATTTTATTCATTTTTTATATTTATATTTAATATATATTATTTATTTTTATTTAAAATTAATATATATATATATATTAAACTAATTCATTTTTATTAATAATTGTTTCATTAATAATTTTTTTAATAATTTTTGTAATTTATTCATTTTTAATTTCTTTGTTTGATTGTTATAATTTATTCATTTTTAATTTTTTTGTTTAATTATTACAATATATTCATTTTATATATCTATATTTAATATATACTATTTATTAATATTTATAATATATATATGTATATTAAATTTATTCATTTGTATTAATAATTATTTAATTAATTAAATGTTTAGTATTTTTCTTAATTTACTCATTTTTAATTTTTAATTATTTTATTTTATTCATTTTACATATCTATATATTTAATATATACTATTTATTAATATTCATAATATATATATATGTATATTAAATCTATTCATTTTTATTAATAATTATTTAATTAATAAAATTTTTAATATTTTTTTTTAATTTACACATTTTTAATTTTTTATTGGTTTAATTATTTTATTTTATTCAAGACATTTACCAATGCTAAAAAACACTGATAAAAAAGTGATGATAAAGGGTATCCTTTATCAGTGCCAAAAATAAAATGTTGATAAAAGGTACCTTTTATCAGCACCAAAAAACACTAATAAAGGTTATCCTTTATTAGTGCCAAAAAAATCACTAATAAAGGGCACCATTTATCAGCGCTTTTTTTAGTGCTGGTAAAATGTACCCTTTATGAGAACATTTTTTAGCACTGATAAAGGAAACCTTATTATTGATTTTTTCTAGCATTGATAAAGGTCATTGTTGTTAAAGATTTGTTTTGTAGTAGTGCGCGTCTGGTGAAAAATATTAATTTAAAACCTAGTTAAATAATATTTCTTATTGTGCAAGTTAGCGCGTGCACCATAAAATGATATTATTATTATTATTATTTTAGCATGGAATTTAATAATGATTATTATATTATTTAAGGGCTGGTATGCAATTAAATAATATTTTAACCTGAACCCTAACTCTACAAAGAGATGGTTATGTGTATTGTGTAGAGTTGGTCAAAAATTGAGAATATAGAATCATTGCACACAACAGAATTCTCTCTCTCTCTCTCTCTCTCGAACATCTACTCTCTTCCTCTCAAGAATGAGAAGAACTCTATCAATCCTGAAGGATCTTGGAGCATTCAAGACGAACAACACAAGACAATTGATTCACCTTGTTAGTAGCCAAAAATCAATCAACATTACTCAAAGACCAAAGAAGCATGTGTGGATCACCACTAGAGGGATTTTACACTTGAATCCTCCTAACGCAATGACGGTAATCTGAGAACAGTTTATATACAATAAACATCATCATCATAGAAAGATCCTTGATAAAGTTATTTATTCTTTCGATTTAAATAAATTAATTATAAATTTAACATGCAAGATCCTCTATTGGAGTTTCAAGAAACTCTAAATTAAAATAAATTTTAATTTAACGCCCCCAAAGGCATTTCCACTACGTTCGGAACCAATAAGCTATCCCAACTAGACCTACCACAATATTCCCTCATACAAAGAGATATGATTATAGGAAGAATATCAATGATTCTTTGGAAGTATCATATTTGATGCTACCATGATTCTTGAGTTTCATAGCCCATATGAATCTATGAAAACATTTAATATGACTGAAAACCTTAAATATTTCTTCCAGGATAAAGAAAAAATTGAACGGTATAATGTAACCAAATCATTTTTTCAGTGTAAAATTTCAGAAGGAATCTCGATTTCTTCTAATGTAATCAAAATGTTTGGGTATAAAAAAGCATAGAGAGGTTATGGTTCTATCATAAGAAATACATACTCATTAATGTGGTCTTACAATCATTTCCAATATCATTTAATTAATTTCTTATTAATTTATTATAAATAATATTGATTGTGCCCTTTTAGTGATTCTCAATGTGTTGAGAACTATAGAGAAAACCCTGAAAAGGCCATTCCCTCTCATGATAATAGATAAGGGAATGGTAAAAGTAAATGTGAATAATTAGAATAAGACTAAAAAGTGTTTTCTATCTTCAATAAATAAAATTATTATGTAACAAAGTACAACACTTCTTTTGTAAACCATCCGGGCATTATATATAGAATTTTCCTTTGTACCTAATGATTCTTCAGAAGAAATAGGGTGATGGCTCAACCATGCTAGGTATTTATGTTATAAAAATTAATTTCACTAATTATAAATCACTGGAATTAGATACCGAATACATATTACATATTTATGGTAATGTACATCATCTTAGAGGATATAGGGAATTGAATAAGGGATAGGTTGACATAGGAGTTGGGAATAGGGAAATAATTGCTACATTATCTATATGTATGGTTAATCTAATTCTTCCTAGTGTGTTTTCATTATTTCTATAAAATGGTTTTTATGTACCATTAGTAATTTGATTTATGTATCATTTAACATCCTACATTATAAGGTGTTGGTAGAATCGAGAGATGGTGAATTTTAGTGGAGTGGAATTTGGTAGAATTAAAATTTTGGATAAAGATCAAGGGGATCATTATTAAAGTTTTTTAGAAGATAAAATTAATTTTTTTGGAGAAAATTAAATATACAATGAAGAAAAGGGAGTAGTGTTGATTCATTTTTTAGTAGACACCATTGCGTACCTGGTGAGCTTCCAATAGGTATGGAAAACCCACTGGATAGCCACCACCCGAATAGTATCTTGGGATAGGGTGGTCAATAGACCACTTGATAACTGATGGTAGATACAAGTGTTGGAATCGGGTGTACAGCAGAAGCCTCAAACAGGCGGGTTTTTAAAAAAAAATCCACCGAAGATCGACGTAAACTTTTCAATGTTGGTGAAAAGATGCTCGGTCTTAGCCGAGGACCACATGTGGAGGATTTTAAGCACAAAAATAAATTGTAAAGTACCTAGTTTAATTCTAAAGATACGTACAACATTTTCTCATCGTTGGAGATCATTTCTCGAAGAATCAGAAGTCTAATTCCTCTATACCATCCAAAAACGCTACAAGGAATTCATGGGAGTGTCGTTCGTCGTAATCTGGGTGCTAGCACAGAATACCGACAACACCTTCGACGCTCCAATGATCACCGCATCACTTCACTAGCGATGCCTGAGAGAGAGCTCCATCTGAGATCCTTGGATCCAAAGCATATCTCTCTAGATCATGGGAGAGAGGAGATGTGAGAGAAGCCATATGAATAGTATTTTCCAAAAGCCCCTCCTCTTATATTTATAGTGCTTAATTAAAATACCTGGTATAGACTCACCGGACTCGGATACTTAATGCACTATCAATGAAATTTTATGACTACTAAACCGAGTCATAAATATTATTATCATTTAATTGTAATATATTAAATATATTACATAACAATAATTGAGTCCAAAAATTGATTCGTCATTCCCATAAATATTAATTGAACCTTGAATATTTAATATTCACCAATTAATAGTTTTTCATGTATTTACTTAAAACTCATAAATACATTTAATAAATAGATTCAATACTCATTATTCTAAAATCAAATAATATGAATTTATTTATTGCATTGGTGATTGTTTTTCCTTTGGACAAATCTAGGACCCCGGTGGTGGGGCCCACTATATCCAAAACTCTTATTCAACTGAATAGGGTAGATTATTGAATACGCTATTCTGTGTGACCCTCTAGGCCCTCATCACGACAGTTGTGAGTAGTATTCATAGACTAAGAGTGGGATCTAGCAACCCATCATGGCCCCTGAAGAGATAAGGATTGTCACATTAGTGACAACCAACCAACGAACACGCACTATGTAATATAATCTCTTTTTCTATAATATCTCATAAAGAAAGACGCATACATGTGTCATCACCCATATCTTAATTTATTCTTATCTTCTTAAAATGGAATTCCCTTTATCTTGACTTATTGTTTCTTGATTTAACTTGGTAGATTTATCCTTGGATTCCATGGCCATGGTATTATAAAGGTACTATCATCCATATCAACATGGACTAAGATATATTACTTCCATAACCCGGAAGAGACAAATCCTTTCTTGACCATTCAACTAATGTCATGCCACCAATGACACACCCAATACAAACTATCTCACCATGAATTCATTGCGATGGTTTTCATCTTGCATCAAAGTATGCAATCAAATGACATACATTGGTAATGATATCAAGTCAGGAGACCATTACACATGATTGTAGATAGGAACATATAATTACACCCAAAACATGTGGAGTTCCTATTGGAGGGTCAGTCCTCATGATCTCACTACTAGAGATCACCAAATGTGAACTTCATGAGAAGAAGTATCAATGCTTATGAGCCCCTAGCACCTGATAGGAAAACATCTACTGTGTCTAGTCAATAAGATGTATCTAGACCATAGAACATATATTTAAGATTAATTTCATAGTATCTAGAGTTTCTCATTATAGTCTGGGAACTGCTATAACCTTTCAATGCGATAATTAATCTTTGGACATTACCATTTCAATAGTGGATGTAGAAAATTCTACACTATAATGGTAAGATGACATCATGTATAGATAACTATATACATGATATGGTAATCAAAATAACTGAATAGTTGGGTCTAGGTCACCCACTATTTCAACACTCCCACTTACACTAGAGCCAACTCTCTAACTAAACTTATTAGACACTCACATGATTAACATCATGTTTCTGCTAAGTAACAACTTTATCTACTAGGTCCACCACGGTTTTTCCGCGGGGAAATTTTGCTATGAAGACCTTATCTCATTGAGTAAAACTTCTCAAGAGATGATATCCTGAGTATATAAATTTTTGTACACTATTATAGATTGACATCTTGGCTAGTAATAATATCATAATTTACATTATGATAATACTTTTCTTACCAGGTGTGATTACAAGAACTTGAACAAATTTTTGTATTTAACTACTTCTTAGTTTCCTTAGAAGCTGCAACATACTCAATATTTGTAGGTATGGCTACCACTAGATGATATAAGCTTGACTGACTCATTGTCTTTAGCCTATCTTCAATAGTAGATTACATTGATCTATGGAATACTAGTTTGTATCCCCGAAAACTAGTATCCTTTCTTCTCCACTTATCATGTACATATCTTTTGTACTTTCCAAATTACAATTAGATAGTTATGACTGCATCCCTTGTAGTGCTCCTGGATATAACTGATATATTCCCACTGTAAAATATATACCTTGGAAATATCGGTTCTTGTACATACCATGACATACGTGATTGATCCATCACTTCAACATATGGATTTAAACCATCATGTTTATCTCTTACATGTATTGAACATGTCAACATAGAGGGATTATTCCCTATGACATTGGAAACAATTTATCTCTTTAATTGTTCCAACTTGTATTTTTCAATACAATGTCACTATATGTACGATTGACTAGGACCAAACAACCTATAGATCTACCTCAATAGATCCTGTTCCCTAGAACTTAGGTTGCTAATTTAAGTCAATCACTGGAGAATGAATTTCATCTTGGTCTAAACTAACCGTGAGACCAATGTATGTTTTCTGTATTTTTCCAAACATATTTCTTCTTGGAAAACATTGGCGCTCATACTAACATTTAGTAGACACGTGGCAAAAATTTGTTGCAAATGTATATTCTATGATCATGTTGCTTACTTTAATCCTAAACCAGATTTCAGTAACTTGAAACCTTTATTAGAATTCTGTGGCGTGACCATCCCTTTCTGGTTGCATCATATAGACATCATCCATGATTGGTGGTCATGACATCCAGTGATAAATAATTTGATCATAGATATTATCTATGATAAGTAAAATTCAAACAGATTTAGGCATAACAACTCGGTGAAACCAATCAAGCTTTATTGGTATTATGCTTGTACCATCCATGTATCAACTCACTTGAATACCCCCCAAAATATTCAAAATAATAATCCCCTTTTCACTTTGATACATGGAATCCATTAATTGAATTTTAGTTGGTCTTATCAATTTTAGCTAATTTACATACACTGATTACTTGTAGGAAATATTATTCACATGGAATAATAGATCACCGACCGCGGTGAATATAAAACCATCACCATGTTTTTATCCTTCCTATGCATTATGTGTCTCTGGAACATACTCTGCTCCACATGTGCTTGTGGAACTAGTTCCTATGCCAACTATTTTTGAATCTTGAGCATTGACTAAACACAAGTCAATATAGCTCCCACTATCTAATAGAGTTGTGAACCCTTATATAGATATGCAGTCTATCACTTGACTAAAACTTTTCTATCTTAGGGATTTATGTAATATCCCAAGAAACCATTAGGATTATTACACTAAATGCACAATGTGTTTTTCTTGATGAAAGTTTGTTTATGTCCTAACAAACTCTTTGCATCCAAACACATGTCCTTATGACATAATGAGTTTACATCATACTATGACTCGTATGATATCCATTTTTCATTATAGTTGGCATATAGTTGTGGGATATCGCCGTTATTTTCAAATCATTTCATTAAATATAATGGAAGTTTCTGCTAGTTGCAACATTGATATTACTTATATCAAAATTTTGATGTATAACATATGCGTTTTGGAATTGCTCCACGCTATAGGTTTGTTTATAAATGTTGATATGTAAGACTTTTTCATCAATCCTCCTCATTAACATAAATGACATGATGTCGACAAGGTAATGTGAATTTAGGAATTACTCCACACTACATTATCATGATTGATGAATGTTTGGTTGAGATATTCTTCGGTATCCCAACCCGAAGAAACTTATATCTCCAGACCATATATATACTTCACTTTATTATTCCTTAATTACTTAAAGGAATCTTATGAAGTATATATGACTCTAGATTATGCTTGTAATAGTTCACGCTTACTTTTTGAACTATAAAAGCTTTGTGGCATACCTTCATTTCTAAAGGCTCCATTGTCCAAAATAAAGACGTTAATAATACCAAAAGTATTTAGTTGTGCCAAGCCTAAATACCATACTTGGTATATTCATGACATCCACTTTTAGTATTACTTTACAAAGAATTATCTTCTCAAAACTTGGTATAAGTCTTACATTTATATTCATCACTAATTGCCTATGATTCATTAATCACTGAACTAGTGATTGAGTTTACCAAAAACCTAAAAGAATTTCCAAAACCTAAAAGAATTTCCCTTTGCATCCAAGGACACATTAGATTAATGTTTGTGGTTATACTCAATAATATTTCAACACGAATCTTTCATTTGGAAATTAATAATTCGTGTAATTATCACCACTGTCCTAGGTATCACCCTTTCATAGCCACTTGGAGAATAAACCTAAATTCTAGTAATGTTTCTATACTTAGTAAATGTATTTAAATACACATATGTAAAAAACATATAGTATTAAATACCCAATAAGTAAAAAATAAACATTATATTGATGAATATGTCTAATTTAGAAGTAGTAACTTGCTCCTTTAAATTAGGTTATTGCGATTAAACTTCCATTGTTTATTTTATAATATGTAATGCAAAAAACCTTTGTTAATACCTCATTAATTGAAGGACGTCACATATGTGTCATTGGAATTAAATTCTTTTGACCTTTTCACATTTTCATTCAATTTATTCGCCATAAGAATTAAATATAAAATTTTCTTTGAATTATTATTCACTTGGAAAACCTTACCTGGAATGGTAATGAAGCATTTACTCAATACTTGTTCGTTTTGTAACTTAAAAAACAAAACTTGAGCAAATGGGTGAAAATGATATGAGAAATGGATCCAATTAAATATCACGATCAATATTTTAATTTACACATGCCAATGTAACATCACCTTATTCATATCATTGCTTCACTTTCTCCTTGAAAAAATCTCAGAGATGAGACTTCATGTTATATCATCCATGTCCTGGTGTAGCGACCACAACTGACACCAGACGTTGATGAAAGCATGATGATATAACCATCATATGCTTTGTACATTAGTCTCTATTAAGAAGTTTCACCCTCACTTCTTGAGTTAGTTTAACAGTATTAGGGACATTGGCACCTTGATTTTCCTATATCATAGTATTATGCGCATGTGCCTGTACTATTCATGGATACTCATGTCAGTGTGGACATTTACTTTGTCTAATATTTATCGCAGTTTAGTCTTGTGGTATAACTTTCCATTTTTTATACAAAAATGAATTTTAGCAGATGAGTGCCTTTTATCTGGATTTCCAGTTTAGACATTTTTTATTAATTATTTTAATCATTTAGTGTCTCCCACTATTTTATCAGATTCTGGGAAACATCTGTGCTAGAATCAGAATACTGTGTCGCTTGAGTATTTTAGTGGAAAGGATCCCAGAACCACCCCTCATAGTCTACAATCCATGGCTACGCCACTACTTGGAGGGTTTGAGGTAGGATTTTGCCTGGCCGACCACTTTAACTTGCGGTTCCTTGATCTGTCGAGTGAAGTCTCAGCTTCTTAAAATCAGAACTTGATTTACTCAACATTTGCCTCTAAAATTACAACAAGCTAGCTGTGACTATTTCTTTGTTGTAATTTTAGTTAAGTCGACCCATCACTCTTATAAGGACTCCCCATTAGTAAGAGGCACCCTCAACTATGGCATGACCGACACCTCAAATAGTCAGTTTTTTCCAAATTTAAATAACGAAAGGCTGTTTAGACTTAATATAATATTGATGTTTTTATTATTTTTAATGTAACGAAAGAAATCATTTTCTATTTTATAAGAACGTACTATGAAATCGTACTCACAACTTACCATGCAATAAATAGAAATTTCATCGCGTCACATGTTCATTTTATCTTGCATGCTTGTTTATTATTATACTATGTGATCACATTATAACTACACATTCACAAAATAATAAACCATGTAGAAATAAAATGAAAAACCTGATCATGAGATGATTCTAATGGTTGATCCGTTGAGTGAATAACATACCAACCTAAACCCTAGGGGTCATACCTTGTGTCACGTCGCCTACGACTCTAAATGCAGCGTATGCCCCTCTAATGCATCACATCCTGTCTGGTGTGTCGCTGTCACTTGGCGTGGAGTGCGTTATACCTAGTCTTTTCATTATACAATTGTACTCGTGCGCAGGAAAGTGGATCTTGGGCTATAAAATTACAACTCTGAGAATGGGCGTGCAAAACCTTATACATATAATGACACTGAGACGATACACAGATTTCCTTTTATTTAACTAAAATAATTATTAAAAAACTGTATGTAATAATTAAATAAATAAATAAATAAAAGGCATCAGACATACATTGGTCAGTCTCCAGTTCATGATCAGATTATGCATTAACTCGCGTACATAAAATAAATGCATAATAAAATTAAACTAGCATTAAAATAATACTTGAGGGAATTTGATTGGATTAAAATTTTCACTCTTATTTTTAATTAAATATTTAAATCATTTGTTCCCAATTTATTAATTTAATTTTAAAACTAAAATTAAATTAATTAATAATTTAATTAATCTCTCAATTAAATTAATTACGCCACAATAACCAAAAATTAATATCTAATTGATTTAATTATTAACTGTAATTAAATTAGTTTTTTTTATTAAAATAAAAATACCCAAGCCCCTGAAATCCCGGGCAGGGACTATGCGGGTCAGGGTGAAACTGATTAGGCCCATTTTGGGGTGTATCGACCCCGTGAAGAGAGGTTTAACTGAGCCAGGAATGTCTGTCCAATTCCGTACCGAACTGGACAGGCTGAAACTAATTTCAGAGCCAGTTTTATCTGTGTGGAGGAGCAAGGGAGTACCTCGCCAAATTAGTCATTGTCGCCAAACCATGCATGTGATCGGAGGTGACTCGTGTCGACTGTGCGAGGCGGCTGGTCAGTCCGACAAGGGGGAAACCAGGCTGGTTCGTGGCCAGTAGGGGCGCCGGACGGAGCAGCAGCGAGCGTGAGGCGCTGCGGTGGAGGTGGTCGGACCAAAGCGAGGTGGCGCGACATGATCTGTTGGGTGTTGGGTGGCTCTCCAGCTACACATTTGGAAGGAGGTCGGCCTTGGAGCTAGCTGGCCATGGTGCTGTTACGCACAAATAGGACTCGCGCAAGTGGGGCACTAGAGGAGGCCAGAGGGTGGTCGTGCGCGGCGTGGGGCGGCTTGGGCAGAAAAGCTAAGCACGGGGGGGATGGCTCCGGTGAAGAGAGGTGGAAGAGGAGGAGGCGGCCCTGCAAGGGACGCCACACACTGCTGGACGGAGAGGCTTGAGACACTACCTGGTGAGCGCCTGGCCGCCGATGGAGGCGGTTCTCTGGTGTGCTACAACATGAGGTCGAGAGGGCCGTGAGGCCGGTCTAGTGCGGAGTCAGGTGCGGAGGAGGGTCGTTGCACCTGGCCTGGTGCGGCGCCATGAGAAGAGGGAGGAGGCCCATAGACTTCAGCTTGGTGGAACCAGGAGGCGTCAGAGTGCCCTCTGCAGCGCGATAGATGGAAGGTGGCAGCCTATGTGCCGCGTGACGCGGGGCGGGAGAGGAAAAACAGGGGGCCGCTCCCCCCCCCTTTTAAACCATGACCTTCTATGTAGGTCACCTTTGCACCCTTTTTTTTCTTGACTTGCAAAAGCAGGTCTTCTCCCCCTTTTTTTATAAACTTGACCCACTTGAATCATCTCCCGTTTTTAATTTTTTTTCCCAAACCTATATAGGTTTAGGAAAATAATAATAATATTATAATATTAAAATATTATTATAATAAAATTATTACAATAATCAAATTATTATTATAATAGAACTATTATTATTAAAAAAAAATTATTATAATAGTAATAATTATGAAAACTCACTAGAAAACATTGTTCTGGTGGAAACAAGGGATTTAGATCAATGAAAATGAGGTTCATAGATCTAAAACCTCATATGTATTAATCGGTGTTAAATCCGAACTAAATACTTCGGATGACCGCAGAATGGACATCTGATGTCGAATTAACACACGGTCTATGATGTTGGGACCGTATCAACACCCTCTTCATAAATTAATGCAAATTTAATTTTTCTTGGCTTAAAATCGGCACGAATCGCTTTGATACCACTTTTTGGAACCGGGCGTGCAGCGGAAGCCCCAAACAAGTGGGTTTTCTAAAAAAATTCCACCGACGATTGACATAAACTTGTCGAAGTCGGTGAACAGCTGCCCGGTCATAGCCGAGGACCATGCATGAAGGATTTTAAGCACAAAAATAAACTGAAAAGTACCTGGTTTAATTTTGAAGTTGCGCATGACGTATGCTCATCATTTAAGATCATTACTCTAAGAATCCGAAGTCGAATTACTCTAGATCGTCCACACATGCTTCAAGAAATCTGTGGGAGCGTCGTTCATCATAATCTAGGTACTAGCGTGGAATACTGAAGGAACCTTCGACACTCCAAAGATCACCACATCACTTTACTAGCGATGCCTGAGAGAGAGATCCATCTGAGCTCCTTGGATCCAGATTATCTCTCTCTAGATAATGGGAGAGAGGAGAGGAGAGAGAAGCCCCATGAATAGTATTTGGAAAAATCCCCTCCTCTTCTATTTATAGTGATTAATTAAAATACCCGGTATAGCCTCATCGGCCCCGAATACTTAACGCACTATTAATGACATTTTATGACTACTAAACTGAGTCATAAATATTATTATCATTTACTTGTAATATATTAAATATATTACATGATAATAATTGATTCCAAAACTTGACTCGTCGTTACCATAAATATTAATTGAACCTTAAATATTTAATATTCTCCAATTAATATTTTTTCATGTATTTATTTAATAATAATAAATACATTTAATAAATAAATTTAATACTCATTATTCTAAAATCAAATAATATGAATTTAGTTATCTCATTGGTGATTGTTTTTCCTTTGGACAAATCCTGAACCCCAGTGGTGGGGCCCACTATGTCCAAAACTCATATTCCACTAAATAGGGCAGATTCTTGAATACGATATTATGTGTGATCCTCTAGGCCCTTATCTCAATAGCAGTGAATAGTATTCACAGACCAAAAGCAGGATCTAGCAACCCATCATGTCCCCTAAAGAGATAAGGATTGTCACAGTAGTGACAACCAACCTACAAACACACACTCTATAATATAATCTCTTTGTTTTTAATATCTCATAAAGCAGGACACACTCATGTGTCATTTCCCTTATCTTGCTTTATTGTTAGTTGATTTTACTAGATGAATTTATCCTTGACTGCCATGGCCATGGTCTTATAAAGGTGTTTCCATCCATATCAACATGGCCTGAGATATATTACTTTCATAAATTGAAAGCGAAAAATTCTTTCTTGACGATTCAACCAATGTCATGTCACCAATGACGCACCCAACACAAACTACCTCTCCACGACTTCATTTTCATGGTTTTCATGTTGCATCAAAGTATGAAATCAAATGACATACATTGTTAATGATCTCATGTCATGAAACCATTAAACGTGATCGTAGATAGTATCATCCAATGACACCCGAAACATGTGGAGTTCCTACTGGCAGATTAGTCCTCATGTTCTCACTACAAGAGATCACCAAGTGTGAGCTTCATGAGAAGAAATATCAGTGCTTATGAGCCTCCAACACCTGATAGTCAAACATCTACTATGTCCAGTTAGTAAGATGTATCTAGACCATAGAACATATATTTAATATTAATGTCATAGTATCCAAAGGTTATCATTATAATTTGGAAACTACTATAACCTTTCGATACGACAATTAATCTTTAGATATTACCATTTCAATAGTGGACACAGATAAGTCTACACTATAATGGTAAGATGAAATCATGTATACCTAACTATATACACGATATGGTAATAAAAAACACTAAATAGTTGGGTCTAGGGAACCCACTATTTCAACAACAAGGTACTCACTAGTAGCCTCATGCTACTTTATATTCTATGTTCATGTTTTTCATTAATGATATTTTTATATATAATTAGAGTGGGTTTTTCTAAACCAAAACCATCATCCCTTGGTTGTTTCTCTTCCCAAAGTCCCTCTAATTTGATTGTTTTCCATTGTTTTTACTAAAAACTTCTCATTCAACATCAAATTCAAGAACCATAAGTGATTTTGGTCTCTTATCACCAATGATAAGGTAATGTACCCTTCAAACAAGGATCAAGAGGGTTTATAATTATGTAATGGAATGAGTATAGCCTATTAAGGACTAAATTGGTCATTTTGTACATGGTAGGATGATTTTAGTGTTTCATGGCGACAAAATCACTTTATGACCCTTTAATGGTTAATGTTTGATGGGCTCTAAATAGGATTCCATGCATGAGATAAAAGGATGAGGGTCCTAGTATGGTCTCTTGTGATTATCTTAGAGGGTTTAGTGAGTCTAGAAAAAATATTTGATGGTTCAAAAATGGGATCGCCTTGTGGGTCTAGGTTGATAAAAGGGGATAAGTTGTGGGTAAAGGACCTTGAATTTCACCATATAGGTGGATTGGGATCTTGAAATGTGATGAATTATAAGGATCCTTGCAAGGTCTAGTGTCACCATGGAAGGTACTGTACTAAGGCTGAACTAATGGGCCAACCTCCTGAAAATAGCTCACCAAGGGAATCAATGAGT
The DNA here is from genome assembly GCA_963277665.1 of Viscum album. NCBI lineage: Eukaryota > Viridiplantae > Streptophyta > Magnoliopsida > Santalales > Viscaceae > Viscum > Viscum album. The sequence continues at coordinate 1,901,933,007 of OY728140.1, read as the reverse complement.
GTAAGGGATAGAGATAAAACCTAAGGACTAGTAAATAAACTTGGAGGTAATCGAGTGTGACACTAAGTGTTGGATAAAGAAGAATAGCCAAGGGTAATATGGTTACCTAATTTGTCAACGGTCTTGTGGCCCATGCATCAGAAAGTGTGAAAGATGTGGAGTTTTTTTTTATGTTTTTTAAAGAAAAAATATTGGAAATAAGTTTAGGTCAAAATATTTTTGAAAAATAAGTCTGAAATATGGAATCCGGAATGTCTCCTTTCATCCAAAAAAAATACTTATTTTAAATATACTTTTTTGTATATTTAAAATTTTGATTTTGATTTTTAATTTGTTTTGTTTATATATATATATATATATATCAGTAGAAATTATCTGTTATTTAATATTCAGCATTACTGTCATTAAAGCAGTTTTCAATTCTAACAGAAACTCTCACCCATGGTACCCTTTTATAAGAGGGGTTGCCTTGAAAATCATTCGGTATTTTCGATGTGGGATTTAGGTTCTCCATTTCTTACAGAGAATTACTAATATATTATTATTAATCATTTTTAATCAATTAATTAATACTGTAAAGTAGTATTTAATAATATTGTTAAACAACCAATTAATTTCTAAATAGTTAATAATAAATAATAGGATTTAATTAATTAGAAATTAAATAATATATAATTAATAAAAAATAATCCTAATAATAACTAAATAACAAATATATAATATATAATGTATAAATGTTATTATTATTATTAATTAGAAACTAAAGAATAATTTTAAATATTTATTAGTAATTAAGGTTTATTAGAAATTAATTTTTTTAAATAGTTATTAATATTATTTAGTAACTAATATTAATTACCAATAATTATTTAATTAAATAATTATAATTTAATATAAGTTAATTAATAATAATAACTAATTAATTAAATAATATGATTTACAATTTAATAATATTAATTTCTAATAAAAATTAGTTACTAGTTAATGATAATTACTAATAAATATTTAAAATTATTATTTTAATTATTAAAAATAATAATATAATTATTAATTATTAAATAATTAGTAATTAATAAATATTTATTTACTTATTAAAAATACTGTTTACTAATTAAATAATTAATTATTAAGTAATTATTAATTTATTAATAATTATTAATAATTATTATTATTCAATTACTAAGAACTATTTAAAAATATCATTTAGTTACTAAATATTAATAATAATTATTAAATTATTAAATTACTAATTGGTAATTAATTATTATTATATTAGTATTAATTAATCAACTAATTTTTTCTAATTAATAATAATTACTAATAAATATTAATTAAATAATATGATTTAATATTTAGTAATATTAATTTCTAATAAATATCAATTACTAACTAATGTTAATTACAAATAAATATTTAAAATTATTATTTAGTAAATAATTATTAAAAATAGTAGTACAATTATTAGTTATTAATTAATTAGTAATTATACAATATGTAATTACTTACTAATAATATTAAGTAAAAGTTGACTAATTAATTAATAATTAATAATTATTGTTATAAAATTACTAATAAATATTTAAAAATATTATTTTGTTAATAAATATTATTAATAATGATTAAATTATTAAAATAGTAGTGATTAATTAATTATTATTAAATTATCATTATTTAATTAAATAATTATTGGTAATTAATATTAATTACTAAATAATATTAATTAAATAATATTATTTACTATTTAAACATATTAATTTCTAATAAACAATAATTGATAATAAATATTTAAAATTATTACCAGGAAAGTTTAGGACTCGAGCAAGCTCTGTCCTAAAAAATTATTAAGCAAATGGAAATACACCAAACACAACACGTATACAGCACAAAAAACATCGCCAAACTAGAAAAATGAAAAAAGAGAGCCGCCAAAAAACACCAAAAAATCCGAACATATCATCACCCATATACCCACATATTTGTAGAGTTCCAATGTACTTGAAACAATGGGCTAAAATAGACCTGCAAACCCACTCATATAGCTCATCCCCATGCTGTTAAAGCCGACAGCCTGAAGTAATCACCATTGCCACACCTTCCAAGTGTTGCCATCTCTCTAACCTGTCCACCACGCACAATCTGAAGTTGTCGCCCAGATCGAGACACCTACTTCCTACATCCTAGGCACACACAGACGCCAGAAAAGACATCACTAGCTGGTCTGGAAGACAGTGTGTCGTCATCGTTGTCGCATCGGGGAACCCTGGACAATGCCTTGTCGTCAACGCGTCCTAAAGTCCCATCGCCAACCAGCCCCGCAACCCAGATTTCGCAACCACCAGCCAAAAAAAAAACACTAGTCGTTACAATGGATTAGTTGCTTGCCTCGACTCTACCTAAGTCTGGCAGGCCCTGCCGCATCGCAACTCCCCGCATCCAAAGGTCTCACTGCCGGAAAGAGCCTGTAACGTATATCGCAAACCCTAAAACAACACTGACAATCATCCCTCATCAATTCCACATATGGATGCGACTCTCCAACACTATCCACACAAACACCTCCGCTAAGGTCCCTCGTCCTTCGGCGGCTAGCATCGCGCAACCCATGAAAAATGGTCGCTTGCTCGCCATCCTCGGAAGAGGCCACCAGAAAGAGAATCACAGTCTCAAGGTGGAAACTACCACCCTGATCTTCAACCCTGATGTCCACATTTGGAGCTGCATCTTCAATATTTAAAATTATTCTTTAGTTAGTAATTAATAATAATAATTATTATACATGATATATTTATTATTTATTATTTAGTTAGCTCCCAGGGTCCAGCTCGGTTGGTAGCGACTCTGAGGGGTCTCAGTGAGGTCTCATGTATAAGTCTTGTCGAGTTCTTCCCTATTGATTTAGGGTAGGTTTTTCATTGTATTTCTCTCCCTCCCCTAAATTGTTGTGATAATTATTTATTATTTAGTTATTATTAATATTTTATATTAATTATATATTATTTAATTTCTAATTAAATAAAACCTATTATTTATTATTAACAATTTTTAAATTAATTTGATTAATAATATTATTAAATACTAATTAATAGTATTAATTAACATGGTTTAAAATATTATTAATATAAAATAGTTAATTATTAATATTTAGGGGTAAACATTAACAGTTGATTATTATTTATTAGTAATTAATATTTGTTATTAATTGTTTAAAAATGATTAATAAGAATATATCGTCATGAACCCCTCCCCAAAAAGTGTACCCCTCATGGGCCGACAATGAGAGGAGAGATATAGTGACACTCGAGTCCCATCTCCAGTAGACCTCAGGTTGGCGACTAGCACTGAGGATATAGTAAACACATAAATGGGAGGCATTACCCTCTAAGAGAACACATGTGGAAGAGAGAGATAAGATAGACGTAAACCAACTCCAATTCATATTGAAATATAAAAGAAATATCAAGTACACATATGTAATTTCTTGCAAGAATTACTACAACTGAAAGGGAAAACTGCAAGTACCAAAAGAAAGTAAAGCAGCAGAAACCATGAAGCCCGAACCGCTCCTGTAACCCCATGCTAGTAGTAACCAGACTGATCTCCAACCTACTCCAAATGACCTGAAAAATAGTTTATATATACATAGGGTGAGTATAACAGTATACTCAGTAGGATCCTCCTCATAGTCTCTCATTCAAAAGTAAAGAAAACATACTAAAACACAGTGAACAACAAGTGAAACTAACTCATCACCAAAACAAGTATGCTAAGTTCTCATCCTCACCATGGATACTCTCACCAAGTATCACATACAAAAGTATATAATATAAGAAATAATATCAAGGGCACCCCACTACCACTTCCCCACTAGTTTTTCGCTTTGCCCCAATTTCACACATCTTAAGCCATCTCTCTCCAAAAAGGATTGCCCGTAGACACCTGGATGTAGCACCACAACATGCACCTCATGCAATACAACCACTAAGTCCATGTAACCAAAGTAACCAGGTAGTTTTAGGGATCCATCACATCTCGCATAATGTGTATCATATGTCGAGTATTATACCTCAAACCATTACAACTCATACACTGAGTAAGGATACTCAAGACATCATAGTCTATACATGTTACACCTATAGTAGTCCATAGGAAACTATATCCAGAATATATGTGTGTGAATAACCACAAGCCATTACATCCCTATACACACATATATGGGGAAAGCTAACTGTCATTCCTACAAGCACAAGTAGCTACCAAGAGAAGATAGCAAGGCCAAAGGGGGTAGTCATCCATCCATCCTCTCATCGGGATGTTGGGTAAAACACCCCCAGGGCTTAGAATCCCTAGGGTGTTAGTTTCCCTAACCAATGGGTTGGAGTGGCATATAGAAACAAAAAATATATATAGAATCTACTATAGATCACAACCACACTATAAGCATAACCTAGTCTTAGACTCAACTGCTGCTGATGTCTCTCAGACTCCCGACTGTTATTGCTAAGACTAGGTATCCTATAAGCACACAACCATTTAAAGAGATACATTAGATTACTTTATCCCTTTTTTATCAATTTCACTTTGCGTTAATTAATTATTTAACCATTAATTAACCATTATCATTTCCACATTACATTTCATTAGCATAACAACAAAGTTTCATGTCTTCCAGGCATAACCAAACCAAGTCTAGAGTTCCTTTAAATTGTAATCTCAGCATTGCATTCTAGCAAGCTCCAACCTCATGGGTTAACATCATTTATTCAATCATTTATTAATATCATTATAACTTTCTCATATCCCCCAATCATTCTAGAAAAGCATTCTAAGCTACCAAACACAAGAGGCTCAACACGGTGAGCAAGTGAACTACTTGTCGAGTCATTGCACGGAAAGCACGTGTCATACCTCATGTGTCTTCACCTCTTTTGGAAGGAGGGCAAGCAAGACCATATGCCTCAAGCAGTGGGTAAAGTAAAGTAGATAAAAAACAATAGGTTCAATCAACAAACACTTTCACATCAATAGTAAACCCAACTTAAACCTGTTCTATCATCCCCGGTGTCCTCCCTGACACCCACATGCATAAACTAATACATCTTTCCACTAAAGACGTCCACTGCTGCCACAAAAACTGGGCCGCCCTGCCCACATATCAAAAAAGCCATCCAGTTTCACATCACATCACAAGCAGCAAAAAACAACAAAGAAACTGGGCTCTTAGACCTAAACAAGGCATTTTTCCTTCACACGCAACAAGCCCTCATGGATCAAAAACATAAGGCTCTTAGCCTTTACAATAAAGAAGGTAACTCAAAACCCTACCAGGAATTGTCTTCTATCAAACAACCAGTTATTTAATACATCTTTAATTAACTAATTCATTATTAATAGGTTCTAATGATGGGAAACCTAAACAGAAGGCTATCATAGCTATCACAATTAATTAAACAATTAATTAGACATGCCTTTAGTTCTTTCATCAAAAAGCATAAACATGCTCTAGGTTTATCAATTAAACATGTTACTACATCAATTTGATTAACATCAAATTACAACAACAATAAGATTCATTAACATGTCTCTTTATCTTTGGTCAATTAATTTACAATTAGTAACAACTTTACATTCTTTACCAATTTTCATCAATAACGACATGTTAAACAATCAAAACATAGATATCACACTATCTATAAAATAAAGAGGAAATAAAATCGCTAAGGAATTGATACAAATTATTTAATATGGTTCAAGTATTTATTATGTCAATTAAATTGTGATCCAATAGGATAAATCATGCTAACTCTACTACTGCACATAAACAAATAGAGAAGTCACGAATCCTATACCTCAAAAGGTTTTTGATGTTCTTTGCATGAGAACAGGCTAACACAAAAGATCATGATCACCTCTCCTGGAAGACTTATATCAGAGACAGATTGACACTTTCTTATTGCACCAAAACAGGGGGTGCACTTACAATAGGAAGACTCCAAGGAAAATGATCCAAGGATATCAGTTCAATCGCATGACTCCTATGGGAGGAAGAACTCTGGGAATCTCGTGACAGGGGAAAAACAAAGAAGGAAGAACAAGGTGGAAAATATCACGACCTTTGAAAATATAAATGGAGCATCGGTTTAAATATGGCTTTAGATTTTCCATTAATGGAGGATCTAGTCAAGATTATGCGATTGGACCAAGTAAAGGCACTCTGAAACTTAGGAATATTAATATAGGAATTATGGGGTTTGAATCGCCTTTAAATCCCTTAAAACAAGGCCTTGAATGTGTTTTATGTTAAAGATAACGTCAAAGGGGCGAACTGTAGGAATCTGGAAACATTGTTCACATTTGTCTCATCGGAATCACTATTCAAAAATGACTCATTGACATCACTGCTCACAAATGAATCATTGAAAGCACTGTTCACAAATGAATCACTGGCAACACTGTTCACAAATGACTCACCAACAACATTGTTCACAAATAACTCGTCGAGAGACTGTTCAACAATGACTCACCAACATCACTGTTCACAGTGACTCACCGACAACATTGTTCACAATGACTCACCAACAAAACTATTCACAAAAGACTCACTGACAACACTTTTCACAAAACTAGAAAAACTATTCACATAACTGGAAATCTTGAAAAGTGTTGGGAATAAACCACCTTGACCTCCCAGAACACCTCAAACACCTTATTTTCACAAAGGAATGGACCAGAGAGGTCCAGACCATTACATCATATACCTCTCAAAACATTCGTGTCCTTACGAATCCAAAACCAACCCAGAGAGGAAACAAAAAAAGGGTCCGAAAAACCACCCTTCAAGATACCTATCATGGATCTTGCCACTAAAGGAGCTCAAACGCTTCAAAAAAGAACACGCAAAACCACACGACAACCACAACCAGATCCTAAACACTCTCCCAAGTAAGATACCTCTCAAAAGAAATCAAGCTATTATAAGAAACAAAATAAAGTAATATCATAAACAAGAAGGGCCTACAACCATAAAATTAACATCGTTATAAGAAAAGAGATAAACATCAAATAGATCGGGGTACTAAGTGTGTATCTATGACTCACATTCCTAGGTACTCTCCTCTACACCACTATGTCGCCACAAGACACGAACCAAAGGTATATCATACCCGCAAAACACCTTCTCCTTGTGGTACTAGATATCTATAGGCCACTCCTCGAAGGTTGTATCATTTTCAACATAGATCTCTCCCCAATCGATGATGCGAGAGTCATCATGAAGATAATGATGGAGCTGCGACATGTGAAAAACATCGTGTATTAGGCTCATGTGTGGGGGAAGTGCTACCCGATACGCCATGGACCCAACATGAGCCAACACCTCAAAAGTCCCAAAAAATTAGGGAGAAAGCTTACTTCCATGACCAAACCTTTGCTGCCCATGATGGGGAGTCACCTTCAGAAACACGTGATCCCCAACATCAAACTCTAGAGGTATCCTCCTATAGTCAGCATAAGACTTCTGACAATCCTACACTGCCTTCATCCTCTTGTGAATCACCTGAACCATCTCTGTCGTATTATGCACCAGTTCCAGCCTGAGAATTTCTGACTCTCTGACCCCATTCCAGCATAATGAAGAACATAAAGGTTGGTCACAATGCTAAAAACGACGTCATACAGATGGTGGAGTGGAAACTATTATTGTAATATAACTCTTCCAAGATAAGGTGTCTCACCCATAAACCTCCAAAATCCAAGACATAGGAGTGCAACATGTCTTCAAGAGTCTGGATGGTCCACTCTGTCTGACCGTCTGTCTGTGGATGAAAAGCAGTGTTAAGTCATAGTTGAGAACCAAACACATGTTGGATAACTCTCCACACATTGTAGGTAAAATGAAGATCTCGATCAGAGATGATCATCCTCAGGACTCTGTGGAGTCTCACCACCTCCTCTAGATACTGTCTTAACAAAACATCCATTGATCTCAACTCTTTTATTGCTATAAAGTTGACTGATTTCATCAAACGATCCACTACCACCCATATAGAGTCATATCCTCCCTAAGATCAAGGTAAATTGGTAACAAAATCCATCGAGATGTCCTCCCACTTCCACTGAGAAATATCATATGGCTAGAGGAAACCACCAGGAACATGGTGATTGAACCTCACCTTCTGGAAGACCAAATATTGAGACAAAAACTCTACAATTTCACACTTCAACCACTAAAACTGACTCCTCAAGGCACAATACATCTTATTCATGCTAGGATGTACCACTAAGGGAGAACTATGAAACTCTCTAAGAAGTATCTCATGCATTGCTAAAGGAACGAAGAGCCTCCCCTGAAACAACACCCGGTGTTGTTCATCCTCAGACCAACCATCAGGGGCCTCTCTACAAACAACTCGGCCTCTCTAGACCTCCACCTCAAGATCCCCCAATAGGGAATCCTACACCTGCTGCACCGAAGATGATTGTATCTTTGTTTGGAAAAGACAAACTTTTCTCCCAACTTCTCTCATATCTAGATGCAATGCTGGAAGTTCTTCCATCACCCTCCAGGAATCACCAAATTTATGCATTGCATCACTACGTGACTTCCTATTCAGCGCATTGGCTACAACATTTCCCTTCTCAAGTGTATACAAAATTTTGAAGTCTTAGTCCTATAAGAACTTCATCCACCGATGTTGCCACAAGTTCAAGTCACGCTAGGAGAAAACATACATCAGGATCTTATGATCGATGAAAACCAAAAAGCACTCGTTGATGAGGAAATTTCTCATCAACTTCAGAGAAAACACTATTTCCACCAACTCAATATTGTGGGTGGCATAGTTATATTTATAGGGATGCAATTGTCGAGACTCATAAGAAACAATTGATCTATGTTGCATCAGAAAGTAGCCTAACCCCAGATGCGAAGCACACAAGGATTTCATCGATGAAAACCACCACGAACTTATCCACGAACTCATGAAACACAATGTTCATCATCCCCATGAATACAACTAGAGAATTCATCATACCAAAAGACATCACTAAGAACTCATAATTACCAACACAACAACAGAAATTAGTCTTTGTGATATCCTTGTCATTCACTCGCATCTGATGATATCTTGGCTGCAACTCAATCTTCATAAATCAACTTGCACCCTTCAATTGATTTAAAAAATCATCAATCCATGGAAGATAATAGTGGTTCATCACTATCACTTTGTTTAGGCGATGATAATCAATGCACAACTGCAAACTATCAGCAACCTTCTTCACAAAAAAAAACTGGTGCACCCCATAGTGACACACTTGAATGGACAAAACCACACTGAAACAGACCATCGAGCTATATACATAGCTATCACAACTCATAAAATGTTATCTTGTACGGAGACATCGAGATAGAAGACATGTATGGCTACAGCTCGATCCTGAACTCGATCTCCCGTAGAGGGGGTAATGCTATAACCTCTTCTAGAAAGACATTAGGGTACTCTTCAATAACCCTGGAAAATGCTGAATACTAAACCTCCAACGAACTCAACATCAGCTCAGTCATCAAGGATGACAAAGAAGAATCACACCTCTGGCCCATCTAAGGGTCTCACTCTCCAAAAAACACTACCATCAACATCGAAGAACACCACCTACCTTCGAAAGCAATCCAAAATATCCTATACCGAATACAACCAATTCATGATGAGGATGAAATCATGTGGTTGTATCCGTAAGCATAGAAAATCTCCCCAAGAGTGGTGTTGCATCAACACTAGATCACAGTCTCTACATACTTAAAACAAGTCATCTTGACCTCCAACTGGAATTGTCAATTCCAAAGGCACTAGAAGCCTCTCTACCTCAAGTCCCAAAGCATGGACAAGAGAAGGAGATATGAAGGAGTGTGTCACTCCTGAATCAACGAAGGCATGAAACTAAGTGGAAAACAAGAAAAAGGTACATTGAGTGATGTCTGGATTGCCCGATGTTGGTAATGCTAAAGCATGAAGCTGACCATGACCTTCTCTATGGCCTCTATGACCCTGCTGATGACCACCACCATAGTCGCGCTTTGATCTATGAGGAAGGGGACCATCCTGGGGTTGTCCTTTTCCTACCCAATTTTTTCTCTGTTGATCCAAAACGGGTTCAACGGAGGAATCTGAACCAGAACACCTGGTGCATGCTGAATACTCTGAAAGGTCAGGCACTCTGGCTGCTGATGACCTCCGCCTCTACAAGAAAAACAGGCATATGATCTCTTGGTATAGGCCTGAGAACCGCCACCCTCAGAGAAATGAGACACTGAGGGCTGGGACCTACCCTCGGTCGAATGGAAACTATTCTACCCTGAAGAATGGGAACCCCATACCACAACTCTACTTTGTGAGGAATCCTGGAAACTCCCCTCTCACAATGACCTAGTTCTAGCTAACATTCACTCAATGACCTTTTCCTTCTCTAACACCTTCAGATATGTCATTAACATAAACAGGGTGATCCAGTGCTGGATCTCTGGATGTAAATCCTCCTCAAAATGTCTTGCCCTGACCTCCTCATCTAGAAACAGGTCTGAAGTATATCGTAAAAGGTTCTTGAAACGAATCTTGAACTCTCACACATTGTAGATTCCTTGGTGGAGAATAAGCAGCTCTTGGCGACTGGCCGCCTTCACGGTTGAAGAAAAAAACTCAGCTATGAACTACTCTCAGAACTTCTCCCACAAGACTACTGACTCCTCGTGATCCCCGATGAATAGGAACTGCCACTGCTTCACTGACCCACACAGCATCGTCACAACAAATGACACTCAGTGCTCCTTCCGAGCACAGATCAAACTGAAGGCTATCTCAAACTCCTTCAACCAATCTTCTATTCAAACATCTAAAACGGAGCCCTCATACTTCTACATAATCTGGCACTGAAACTCTTAGAGTGTCCTCCTTCAAGTGTCTTCGTCTTTAACCTTTACTCTATGGTGATTGGCTGACACAACCTACTGAAAATCTTCTGCGTGAACATGATGAGGACATCGAGCTAGATCCATACCTGAAAAATAAAAAATAGTTAGAGATCCTAAACATGAAATATGAAAGACCTAACATTAATTAATTGTCTTGTTTTATTCATTTTAGGTTAACCTATCCCAAGGTCTACCCATTTAAACACAGGAGAAAAGAATAATTATGCATGATCCTTACCTAGGTCTCTACCCAGCAACAAGTATCACCTCATTTAGTAGCCACTATAATCTTAAAGGTCCATGAATAACATCATTGGGGGGCCTAAATACCCATGTCTCAGCTATTCTCCCGTGTTTACAGTTCTTTCTAAACTTAGTTGACATAGTTTCCCTACCAACTCATGCAACTTCACATGTGCCTAACTCCAAACTTCATCATATCTCTCAACCAAACCTATGATACCACATTGTCAAGACCCCCTCCCCACAAAGTGTACCCCTCCTAGGTTGACAATGAGATGAAAGAAATAGTGACACCTGAGTCCCGAATCCAGTAGGCCCTAGTTTGGCAACTAACACTGAGGGTATAGTAAACACACAAATGGGAGACATTACCCTCTAAGAGAACACATGCGAAAGAGAGAGATAAGACAAACACCAACCAACTCCAACTCAGACTGAAATATAAAATAAATTCCCAGTACACATATGTTATGTTATGAAATAAGTTCTACAACTGAAAGGGAAAACTGCAAGTACTAAAAGAAAGTAAAACAACATCAACCATGAAGCCCAAACAGCTCCTACAACCCCAAGATAGTAGTAACAAGTATGATCTCCAATCTACTCCAAGTGACCTGAAAAATAGTTTATATATACATAGGGTGAGTATAAAAGTATACTTATTAGGATCCTCCCTGGAGCCTCTCGTGCAAAAGTAAAGAAATCATCCTAAAGCATAGTGAAAAACAAGTGAAACTAACTCATCACCTAAATAGGTAATGATAAGTTCTCAACCTCACCATGAATACTCTCCCCAAGTATCGCATACAAGAGCATATAATATAAAAAAGAATATCAAGGGAACCCCGCTACCACTTCTCCACTGGTTTGTCGCTTTGCCCCAACATCGCATGTCTTAAGTCATCTCTCTCCAAAAAGGCTTGCCCGCAGACACCTGGTTGTAGCACCACAACATGTACCTCATGCAACACAACCACTATATCCATGTAACCAAAGTAACCAGGTAGTTTTTTGGAGCCATCACAACTCGCATAATGTGTATCATACGTCACGTATTATACCTCAAGTCATTACAACCCATACACCGAGTAAGGATACTCAAGCCATCACAACCTATACACGTTACACCTATAGTTTTTCATATGAAACTATATCCATAATATGTGTGTGTGAATAACCACAATCCATTAAAGACATCTACACACATATATGGGGAAAGATAACTGTCGTGTCTACCAACACAAGCAACTATAAGAGTTGGTGTCCTAGAACCAATTGGTTGTACTTGGATTATATGGATATTTAATATATTTAAATATTAAACATCTTATTACATATTGTTCATTGTTATGCATGACTATGATGTAATAATGTCATAGAGTATTTGTTACATTGATAAGATCATGGCAGTTCTCCACAATGATGAGAACCTTGAAATTCTATAACAATATTCTTAAATATAGTTCTACGGTTGGATGAAATACTATGAAGGGACACATAACAAGAAGAATGTCAGGTGCGAATACTCGTAAGCAGATCAGACTTCCTCTCATAAAGTTCGCACTTGGTAATCTCCAAGATAGGATATTATGAGAACAGACCCGCTAGTAGGAATTCTGCATGTTTTGGTGTCATTGGATATTTTTATCTGCGAGCGTGTATAATGATCCTTAAACTTTAATATTATCATTAATACATGTCATGACTCACACACTTTGATTTACTGATGAAAATCATCACACAAATAGTTGGCGGGAAGTAAGATACGTTGGGTGCATCACGAGTGGTATTTTATTAATGGATAAGTTGAGGAAGGATTTTACCTTCCATTTATGGAAGTTGATATCTCAACCCTTTGATTGAAATAGAACTGTCGCATGAAATTATATGGTCATGGTGTAATGACGAGTTTATTTCAGGTAGTCAAAAAATGATATATCAAGTATAAAGGTTGATTACACTATCATGAAACCTTCTTGATGAGATATTGAGATGAAGGGATTTACATAGTGAGCATTCGTATGTGGATGTCATTGTTAAGACTTTATGTTCTTTCTCTTGGTTGCATTAAACCATTTCTAGATAGTACTCTTGGACTTTAGGCAAGTCTGCATAATGCCAATGAGAAAGAATCCTAGAGGGTCACACACTGAGTGTTTTTTGTGGTCTTGGTTAAATTTTATTTGAATTTAATTAATAAAATAAATATTATTCTCAAGACCATGGAATAATTTTATTCAAGTTACTATGATCACATAAATTAAATTAAATATATTTATTTATTTTATTGAACATTTAATAAATATTTATTTACAAGTTTGTAAATAAAATATTTATTTAAGAAAATAAATAAATTAATTATTTATTCAGGTGTTCAATAAATGTAAGTGGAGTTCGAATGGACCAAGGTCAGTCTGGTAGTAAAATAATTATTTGCAAGACAGTAAATAATTATTTAACTAGTTGGCACAAGTTAAAATAATAATGACGCTGCTATTATTTTGTGAAGTAGAATTTTATTCATAATTTTGTTTTGCGCAAGTTAGAACACCATAAATAATGACACGGTATTATTATTATGAGCATGAGTTTTTTCTAATTTCATGAATGTATTTAATTGCTGTTATGCAATTAAATATTGTAACTGAAGTTCCATGCATATAAATAGACAAGTACATCTATTGTGCCATAGAGAACACACCGCACGCTTGGTAAATTGAGAATTGTTGAGCTAAACAATTTCTCTCTCAAATCCTCTTCCCTCCCCTCTCAATAACGAGAGACGTTATTCAAGGATAAAGAATAAGAAATCAAGAATTACTAACACAAGATACTCGCTTCGTCGTGCTAGCACCTGGAGAACAAGAGATGTCGATCGGAGGCCATCAGAGTACGTGTGGATCACCGCTAGAGGGATTCTAGTTTTGATTCTCATAAGCGCAACGAGATAATCCGGAAGGGTCATTTCGAATGATCAACATCATCAATGAATAAAATACCGAAGATCCAGGTATTCTTTTCTTTATGAAATTAATTAAATTAATTATGAACATGATGTGAAAGATCCTCTCTAAAGGTTTCATGTCTCTTCCTTCTTTATCTAAATCTTTGATTATATTCCATATAGACTGGTGTTCATCATCATATTGATCCCAGAATAATCATTGATCATGGTAAAAATTAAATTTGGGTGTCGGCCCAACCACGCTTTCGCTGCGCCCGAAACCTTCAAGTGGTATCAGAGCAGTTTCATCATAGTTTATAATTATTTAAATATTTCATTGATGATTTACACATTTAATAATTTAGTTGTTTCAATTCTATTTAATCATTCTACAAATCTGAATCTTGAGATCTATTCCTTCTCTTTTGTTTCTTGTTCACCATATAGAAACGATCTTTTCTTTTAATTTGAATTAAAATAAAATAGAGGATCTCATCCGGAGGTACCAAAGCTTCTTTATCCATACAACACTAGAACACATGACGTGTATTCAATAATACACATTGCTTAGTCAAGATTCAATGCATCAAACCAGTCTACCAAACCAATCCATGTGTTGGAGTCTTTATAAGTCTTAAATGATTATGTGTGTTGAACAGGAACAGGTGGCATGTGGTTTCCTAATTACACGCCATGCGGTCCACTGGACACGGTGTGTAGTCCCTTCGCGTCAGGGTTAGACCGTGTACCTTATACATGGCTTGCCCGACTAGAAACAGTGTAACATGGATACTACATGGCATGTGGCCCACTGAACACACCGTGTACTCCGAAGATTTCCTAATTACATCTACCGCCATGTATCTGGGTGTGTACTTAGGATGGATGGTGAATGATAGTACACACCGTGTAGTCGGAACTACACATCGTGTACTCATCCAAATTACACAGATTTATTAAAATTTATTATTATATTATACAAACCCTTGAGATGTATACCATAGTGTGGGTGTAAAACTAAAAAACAACACGTGATAGGTGTTTTACATATATGTGTTTAATTTAACATCTGTGTAATGTTCATTTATACTCATTGGGTAGTTATGAATGGTAATTCCTCGTGTTTCCTCCAAGGTACAAGTTATGTACAAAGATAATTTTAAATGAATTTATTTGTTTAGAATTATGATGTATGGAAATATCAAGGAAAATTAGAAAAGGGTTTAAGATAAAATGATAGATTAATTAAAGATGATAATTATTTGATTTGAGTGTGATTTATCTTAAACAAGTATGATTAAAGAATTTAATTCTAGTTTTATTTATGCGTAAATATCGTTGCATGTATGGATGATCATGAGCTAGACCAAGACTTTTATATGTGGATGATTTCTTTTAATTAATTTATTTAAATTAAATTTGTTGGTCTGTGATCCTTCTCCTCATTAATATGTAGGGTCTATGCGCCCAAAGTTTCTTTTATGTAAAACCCATTTTTTACCCCTTACCTGCATGTGAGTTTAAAAAAGACATATGTAATGGATGGAACTCTCAAGCTAGTGGATGCATTTCAAGATGGAGCCGAGATGAAACCAATCTCAGGAGATACAGAGGTGGATAGGTGGAAAGGTGTAAACACGAACCCAAAAGGTTCAAGATGTTTCTTCTCTATATCAAGATTAGTTTATTAACCGCTAGATAAACTAACCATTAGAAAATATCATGATCATTCCCTTTATTTTATTTATGTCAATTGCATGGTTTATCATTATGGATGTGTTATCACGATCACATAATTAATGATTTAAACAAGCAAGCAAAATGGAATTAAAATAAACCATACTTATGTGTAAATATTATCATGACATGGTTAATCACTTAAGTAAGTCCCACTTAATATTAACAAGCATGTGATAATGATAATAAGAAATTCACTCATAAGAGATAAAAATCACTCAAATAAAATATTAAGTCAGACGAAGCCTTCCATTACTTGATTAAGGAAAAAACTCAATAAAACTACGTGTTTGACCAAACCTTGTTGGGACACTTACTTTTATACAGGAATCCCTTATGAAAGGTTTTGGGTTGAATTAGTCATATTACATCAAGAGGAGTAGCCCTTGCTAGAATTGGTGTAATATTGGAGGCAAGAGTTCATGAAATCCAAAAGTCATGATTTCAGGATTGGAGAGTCCACTCAACAGATCAAGGAGCTATAATCTTGTAGTTAGAAAAGACCTGAATACCTAAATACCTTCTAATAGCTTGATCAAACCCTTATTGGGGTTATGCGAATGGGGAATATGGATCTTTTACACTAGAATTTCATGGCAACTGGACATTCTAAGTTCAATGGTGCGGGCCATTGGGATTTGATAAATAGTGGGAGACTTGATAAAAATTTATTATTTCTCATAAAATGTAATCAAGAAACTACTAATGATCTGCTGTTTTAATTGTAGAATAAAAATGAAAAGCTTGTCAACCACATTATCCCTATGATTAATTTTGGATAAAGACAACATCTTCACCGGCAGTAACATCCAGGAATGGTTTAGATGCCTTCGGGTTATCCTACGCCATGAACGGAAGTCTTACGTGGTAGAGTTAGTATAACCTGATCTACCTACCAAAGTGGCGAGTGATGAGGATTTCCTGGTCTATGAGAAACATATGAATGTCGCGGTCGATGTTTAATGTTTTATGCTAACATCAATGTCTAGTGATCTCATGAAGTTTCATGAAAACATGGATACTTATAGCATGATTGAGAACCTCAGCAGTATTTACCAAGAGAGATCAAGACAGGAAAGGTTCGAGATCTATAAGGCACTCTTTCAAAGTAAGCTCGGAGAAGTTACCCCAGTTGGGCCTCATGTAGTAAAGTCCATTGGATACATTGAACGCCTGGAGGTTATAGGGTTTAAACTCCCTGAAGAACTGGGCACCGATCTCATTCTCGCATCACTCCCTCAGAGCTTCTCTAACTTTGTTGTCAATTTCAATATGAACAACATTGAGAAGTATCTATATGATCTTCTTATCCTCATTCGCCAAGTGGATAAAGATATGAAGCGTGAAAAGACTTTTGTACTTATGGTGAATAAGAGGAAAGGGAAGGTGAAGATATTTAAGCCCAAATCTTCTTCACGTCCTTCTAAGAAAAGGAAGATCAAAGGAGAGGCAAAGGATCATAAGGCTGTTTATTTTGTATGTGGAAAGAAGGGCCACTGGAAGAAGAACTGCACCTAGCCTAAGAAGTAAGGGGAAGCTTCAGGTGTGTTTGTTATCGAATGAAATCTATCTGTTTCTACAAATTGGGTATTAGATACAACTTGTGGTGCTCACATATGTATCCAAATATAGGAACCAAGTAGATTTAGGAAAAATGACTGAGGGGAGGTAGATCTACAAGCAGCCAACAGAGCCAGAATTGTTTTTGTAGCTATCAGGGACTGCCACCTCACGTTGCCAACTGGGATGATCTTGGTGTTAAAGAGTTGTTATTATGTGTCTTCTGTTACTAAAAACATTATTTCTGTATCCAGATTAGATACAAATGGATTTTTTTTCAAGTTTGGAAATGATTGTTGCTTCTTTTACCAAGATAGCATTTGTTTTGATAGGGCACATTTATACAACGGTCTTTGCGTGTTGGATTACACAAACTAAGTAATGGAAATCGATAACAAAGATACTTCACATGACTCATACCACACCCAACTTTAGCATCACCGAATAGGTCATGTAAACGAGAAACTGTAATGACCCGTCAATTCTCATTGGCTTAAGAGCACAACGAGTCCTTTTTAGGCCTTAAGCGACATCCCCAAGACGTTAAAGGGTGGAAAGAAATGCCGAAGGGTTTAAAATACAAGTGGGGGATGATTTACCCTTTAAGGAATAACCCAATGAACCAAACAACCATAACCAAACATTTACTATATGATGCATGAACAATTGAAAGACAACTAAGCAACTTCATTTTAGTCAAACAAATCAAAGTACACAATAGCGGAAAAACAACTCAAGACTCTCAAAAGACACCAAGACACACTCCATGGATCCACACCAAGCTCCATGCTCCAAGCACCACCACATCACCCAATAATCACCATGAACCACTAGAAATATGATGCCTTACCTTTGCTTGTGTCTCGGAATACAGAATCTACAAAAGCACCAAAGTGCCAAAGTAAGGGTGAGTATAAAACTCAGTAGGTTTTCCCCAATGACTTCCCTACTCATGACACTAGGATAGAAGAGTTAGAAAAATTTATATAAAAACATTTTATATAAAACATTTTCCCAAAAGAAGTTTATAACTAAATATAAATAAGTTTCCAAAACCATTCATAACCAAAGGCATTCCAAGAGCAATTGAAATCAATTTTCCAGCAAGTTATTTTTCCAGAAAAATAACCAAACAAGCTTAAAAACCATTTCACAAACATTCCTTTTTGGCATACCCAACCATTTCCCAACCCATGATACCAACCATGCATGCTTAGTTATGATAGTTACATACTCATGAGTGGTTTCTTGTTGATCTACCAAGTCGTCACAAGGTAATTGTTTCACATGTGACATTAATACTTTGACACCGAGCACAAGGTCATATTTCAACCAAGCCCCGTATATTTAATTCCCATGTGCCATTAAAACTTTGGCACTAATCACAAGGTTATATTTCAACCAAGCCCTATATATGAAATATGAACACACAATACATATTCCCAACAATCAAGCCAAAATAAACCTTTCAATAAAACACATTTTTATAGAAAACTATTTCCATCAAAACCATTTCAATGCCAAAACATTTAAACTCCAAAACATTTTAATAAAACTCTATTTTTATTGAAAACCATTTATATTGAAAACCACTCTTTCATCAACCATTTATCAATTCCAGAAAATCCATAATTTAAAATCATCATTTTAAATTAAACCGCCTTTTGCAAAACTATTCACCAAGATCATTCAATTTTAAAAAAACCATAAATAATCACAAATGAATATTTTTCCATGAATTTCACAATAAATAAACCAATTTTAATATAAGACAATAAATTATATCAATAGGATATGAGAGTGAAGCCACCTACCTTGAAGGTCTTGATTAAACTTTAAGAACAGACGAAGAACGCACAAGAAAGCGGGTCGATTATCCAAGAGCGGCCTTAGATCTCTTATCCTAGAAAGATCATGACTCAACATTGAAATATTTGGCATCCAAAAACGCAGATCTACCCACTATAGGTTCAGATATGAGAAATAATGGAGATCAGAGAAGTATATCTAAGCAGATATAAGAAATCATGACAAATCCGTAAAGAATGGTGACATACCTCAAGAATCGGACCTGAAAACACCAAGGAAAGGCTCCATAATGTCTTAAAATCATGTGGGAATGTTTATACAGCCTTCTAGGGAGAGTAATATCGATTTAGGGGCGTTTTGAATCCAAAACGAAATAAATAGATCAAAAACGAGCAAGCTTTTAGAAAATAAGATCTAGATTTTACCTCTGCACAAGATTTGACCACACGATTTGTGCCAACCGTGTATGGATCATGCAACCTTAATTATTGCCCCAAAACTTATAAAAACCCCAAAATCTCTCATACCTCACCTTTACGTTTTTTATAGAAACACACATTTTTTTATGGAAACATCACACTTTATAGAAACACCCCAATTTATGAAAACAACCAACATTATGGAAATATCCAAATTTATGGAAACAACCAACATTATGGAAATATCCAAATTTATGGAAACTACCAAAATTATAGAAATATCCAAATTTATGGAAACTACCAACATTATGGAAACATCCAAATTTATAGAAACTACCAACATTATGGAAACTCTCTATTTTATGGAAGCTCTCTATTTTATGGAAGCTCTCTATTTTATACACACCAAATTAAATAAAAATGCGAAAAAGGGGTTATGTACCTGAAACCACGGGTACTATAGAAACGCTTGACAAAGTTACATCAAGATGTATATTTAGATTCTTTCAAACTAAAACCACTTGGCGTATTCCATGCATGTTTATAAGGCAAAATGACCAAAACCTCATTTAGTGGGAAAGGTGAAAGGGATAAAGAACTTCTTGAATCGGTTGATACCGATGTGTGTGGACCATTTCCAGTTTAAGAAATGGGAGGGTACTCATACTTCATAACTTTTACTAATGATTTTAGTAGATATGGATATATCTACTTAATGAGGTATTAGTCGGATTCCTTTGATAAGTTCAAATAATACAAGAATGAAGTTGAGAACCAGCTTGGTAAGAAGATTAAAAAACTCCACTCAGACTGTGGTGGAGAATATCTTAATCAATAATTCATTGATTACTTATAAGAGTATGGGATCCTATCCAAACTCACTCCTTCATACATGCCCCGATGGAATGGTATGACAACCCTGATTTTTATTACAAAATTAAACATAATTTATTACATAAAATTCACTTGATAAAACATAAAAGATCGAGAGGTTTAGTGTCTTTGGGGCTTAGGATCATTACATAACAACTTAAAACATGAAATACAACATCCTTATTGAAAACTTCCTTTACATTACCACTACATTTCCTCATACTTAGCATTGGATGGGATAACATGAGGACATGCATAAGAAAAGGGCGAGCTATAAAGCCCAGTAAGGGAATAAACATGGAATAACATGAGTAATAAAATACATGTTATACAATAGGAATATCAATAGAGCACAAGGGAAGCATAAAATTAAAGTCATGATAAATCATGATAATCATAACATGGAAATGTGGCAGCAACACTTAACATGGAATTAGCCTGAGCCAAGGCTCATTGCACATAGAGCATGAGTAAAGACTCATTGCACATGAATCACGAGTAAACCCTCATTTCACTTGTATTAGCATGAGTAAACACCCATTGTACATAATGTATCATGATACTATACTTTACCCAATGCATTGGAGCGCTATCAGGGCGCACCCTTCTTAAACATTTCATTTCATGCATAAGTGTGCCACATGGATCATAAAAAATTGAATCATTCAACATAATTATTTATTCCAAGATAAATGAATGTGTAATACATACTTTAAACTCTTTAAATAATACATAAATGTGCATAAAGGTGAATACCCTTGATATAGAAATGGACATTCTATTCACTACACAATGACTTTGGCTTGAAAAAACACGGTGCAATTTCGGCAGCATAACAGCGTGACATAAGAACTCATAAAAATGGTTAATGAGAGAGAAAGGGGTGTCTCATCATATTTACATGAAATGTACAGTAAGGGGGGTCATTCAGATACATGTACAACAAATTTAATGGAATTTAGATTCATGATACAAAATAATTTCTTGAATGTAAATGAGGAGATTAAAATTCCTTTTAGAATTTCAGCATAGTAACGGGTGTACATGAGAGGAATTTAATGAGAGAGAAAGGGGTCTCCCATCATTAAAACATAAATAGGGCAGTATAGCGTAGGTGTGAAACCATACCCCAAAATTTATAATTGAAATTAAAAGGGCATAAAAATTTAAAGAAAATTGGGAAAAAATGAGAAAGGAAGAAAAAACCCTTACCACGTTGTAATCAATTGAGTCGTATGAGAAAAAGTTAATAACCAACAAATTAATCACAAAATACCATGAATATAAATAGAATAATGATAATATATATCAAATTTCAGCACACAATATGCCACATGCAATAAATGACTGGTGAAAATGGAAATCTCACTGAATTAAAAGTGAGATAAGAAATCCCTTACCTCGTGTCCAACTTGACTCGTATGTTCCTTGTTATTCCTGAATAATAAACTTAAGTTAATTTATAATTGATTCATAACCTTTTTAATGTTTATTATTACTTTTATATCACTTATTACCTTACAATAACAGTTATTTAATTATTTGAGTTTATATCAAACATTTTGTCGATGTTCAGAATTTGAGTTAAAAATGAATGTGTTATAATTACAATTTGTCCATATGGTCAATACTCCATTATCTTAAGAATGATATTAATTATGTATATATCATATATATCATATATTTTTAATATATAAATGTATTTATATTAGTACATAACATTTGGAGATAAGAAATGAAATGCACCGTTCATGGAGACGGTAAGCCGTACGTTCGCATGAACACTACTTTCATTTCTATTTAATATTTAATAGAATGAAAACTTAATGCCACATAGGTATATTATAATTAAAGTATAATATCATATATAATATCATTAACTTAATCCTTTATACATCCCATATAATGCATTAACGAGTCATATCACTTTGAGGGGGAGGTAGTCCACACTTACTAAAATGAAATTATTGCATTTACCCATTATGGAAACCATAAAGGTATGATATAAATGAAAAATACAGAAGAATAAAGAAAAAATAAACATAATATATATCATATATAAATATAGTGTCATCATAATGACTACCATGAGAGACTGTAGGAGTTAATTGAACAATCATCGTTTTGTGAGGTGTTAGTTTGACATCCACAGAAACATTATGTTATTTACCCATTAGATGGAGGTGTGTGTAAGTTTAGTTAGAATAAATCTCATAAAAACATACTAGTATATTGATGATACTGGTTTTTTTATAAAATAATGTAATAAAAAGAGTTTAGGGGGTTGGATAAGTAAAATAAAACAAAATAACTTAAGAAAAAACGTTACCTTTAAATCGGGTAACTCCCTTTGGTTTGGACCAAAATGGTTTCTTGATGTATTTTCTGCCTAAGTTAAGGCTTCTAGGAATAAGAGAGGGTTTTTGGGAGCTTATTTGAGTAGAGTTTTTATGAGACAAAGGCTTGATAAGTGTGTGGAATGAGTTAGAAGTGAGATATTTTTATAAGGGAGAGGAGGGACTCTTTAGGAAAGTTTGAAACAATTATTTTATTATAACCTCATATTCGGTTTCAAAAGGTCAAATATTAATTAAAAACAATTTTAAGATGAATCATGGTAGAAATAAAATAATACAACAAGAATTGGACAGGTTTTGGATATTTTTTTAATATATATAATCTTATTTATTTAAATCATTTATTAATGAGGTAAATACTACATCATTATTGTGTCATAAATAATTTAATTTATTTGATGTCCAAAAATTATAAAAAAACACCATGATGTAGGAAATATTTTTATATTTACAATTAATATTTATAGTCAAAAAGATAACTTATATAACCCTATGTAAAAAATTATTTACTAAAAGATATTTGTTTATGTCATTTTTGTCTTTACTTTAAATTAATTAATATAAAGTGTCATTATTACTCCCATGTGGCTCTATGGGGTCCCAAATTCAACCCAAGGATTCCCATGGTCGGATATTTATCATACAATAGGATTAGGACACATGTTAGGGTAATTTAATATTGTTATAATTTTATATTTTACCCTTATTTACTATACTTACCCTTTAATCATGGTAAATAAAATATTTTCTGAAGTAAATATTTAAAATGTCTAATAATAAAGGTTATATATTTACACAATTTGGACCTAATGATTCCAAATATGGAATCCATTTTTTCAAATTCAAAACACATAAGTGGCATAAATTAATTTAAAATTAATTCCCGCTGTCAAAACAAAAAGCGGGTTTTTAAGAAATAATAACTATCAAAAGATCGACACTTGTTTATGTCCAATTTCAAAGTGAAATTAATTCCAATATCCAACATTGGATTAAATGGTAAAAATATATTCTAATTAAACTTTATAACAAATTAAAAAGATAATCTAACCATATAAATAAATTAGATTAAAAGGTACTTTTGAATTAAAATACATCATTTTTCACTATTCATTAAAAATGAACTTTATCATAAAAATACCAAAAATTTACCCAAAGTAAATTTTTGTGTCCTGAATCTAAAGAAGAAATTTATTTTGTAAAATAGAACATATAAAAATTATCAAAACTATATTTAAATAGGGTTATCCATCAAAAGGCAATAAATCATCCTTTTAAAGTAAATTAGCCTTAAAATTAGATTCATTTACATTTTAAGCCTCTGACTTTTATTGGATGAATGTAAAAACATTTAACAAACATATATTATCATATTTAAGTTAGTTCTATTAATTAGATCCAATACAATAGCTAGGTGTTAACTACCATTTAAAATAATAATATTATATTATTAGTGTGCAACGTAAGATTTCAAAGAAACCCGTTGTTGCGTGTCAGGTACGCCATTGAATATAGAATCCCCTTTAAAATAAAATTATATTTAATTCAATTTTTTTTAATAAATATGAAAATGTAATATTATTTATTTTCTTGGGATGTTACATTCTTCCCCCCTTTTGGAAATTGCGTCCTTGAAATTTTAAAATTGGGCTTAGAAACTTCATTGAATGTCCCACATCGGAAAAAGAGTCGGTAAAACTATAACTTTAAAATAAATAAAGAGAAGTAAAAAGGTCACCTGAGTTAACCGATTCTAGGATTCCATGTAGGAAAACATGGATATGTAAGAGAAAAAAAGTCAAGTTCTGATGGAGAGTGATAGAAAACATGATTAGGAGAAAGTTAACCACAAGAAAATCACAAACTTAGGATGTGTTAAAAGATCTTTGATCACCCAGTAGGAAATGTAAACCAACAATGTTTTTGTTTTACGTTCCTTTTCATAATTTTGAGGAATTCATTTACTACATAGAATAAAAACAAAAGGAAATATACTTACCTTCTTGTAGAGTTTCTTCTTTTAATAAGTTTCTACCAAAAACTAATATTTTCTCCAAACAATGATCATTCAAAAAGACTTGGTCACATCAAATCACAAGAATCTTATTCTAGAGAATCTCATAATACACAAAAGAAGAACTATATATTTCCCTTTTCTTTAGACATCAAATAAAACCAAAATGGTTAGTATGAGACCATATAATCCCAAAAAGAATAACCCTTTATAAAAATAAATACTACTATTAATCTCCAAAATTCAACAAAAAGTACCCAAAGTTCTAGAAACATCATTCAACACACAATCATCCTTAAAATTCTTCAAAATAATCCAAACTAATATTGAAACCCAAAACTTATAAGGATTTAATCACATAGTCTTCCACAATAAATCTTAATATTTATCTCCAAATAACATCGACTACTCTTAAAGTCTCATAATTAAGTCTAATTATCCTAATCACATATTCTATAGGGTAGGTTAATAATTTTCCAGAAATAACTCAAATCAACATATGTACACAATAAATACATAGATTCTTATAAAATAAAAATTTCAACCATTCCTCCACAATTGAAATCCTTTAGTATTTTATTTTTCTTAAGCATATAGTATTCCAAAAGAGAAAAAGAATCTTCTAAAAATAACATTTATCATTTAATCACCAAATCATTTTCCTATACTAAGGATATCTATTTGAAAAAAACATAAGTTACCAAAATCAACTTATTCTTGATCCATAAAATTATTTAACTAAAAAGAATAAGTCATACTAACCAGGGACTTCACATAGGCTAGTGGTAGGTGATAAAACCCAATCGAACTTTAGCTGTGGGTTCGATTCCCACAGCTTTGTCCGACGCTAAGGGTTGTCACATGGTTTGCATGTTTTCCTTTTTATAAAAAAAATAACCCTAACATGTTTTAACCATAATGGTTTTCTTATACCTTTCATTTTCATCCCAACATAGTAAGATAGTTCTGCTCGTATCCAGACAGGGATGTATTTTTTTGATAAACCACTTAATCAATACTCACCAAAACTTAGGGATGTTTTTATTAGTCTTGTCTCTAAGGCTTACCTAGGGTTCTATAATACTAATCCCAAAAATAACTAAACCTCCCTCTGATACCAACTATGACAACCCTGCTTTTTATTACAAACTTAAGCATAATTTATTACATAAACTTCACTTGATACAACATATAATATCTATAGGTTTAGTGACTTTGGGTCTTAGGATCATTACATAACAACTTAAAACATGAAATACAACATCCTTATTGAAAACTTCCTTTACATGACCACTACATTCCCTCGTACTTAGAATTTCATGGGATAACCTGAGGACATGCATAAGAAAAGGGTGAGCTATAAAGCCCAGTAAGGAAATAGACATAGAATAACACGAGGAATACAATACATGTTGGACAATATACATCTCAATAGATCACAAGGGAATCATAAACTTAAAGACATGATAAAGCATGATAATCATAACATGGAAATGTGGCAACAACACTTAACATGGTATTAGCATGAGCAAAGGCTCATTGCACATAGAGCATGAGTAAACCCTCATTGCAAATGAATCATGAGTAAACCTTCGTTGCACTTATATTATCATGAGTAAACACCCATTGAACATAACATATCATGATACTATACTTTACCCAATGCATTGGAGCGCAATCAGGGCACACCCTTCTTAAACATTTCATTTCATGCATAAGTGTGCCACATGGATCATAAAACATTAAATCATTCAACATAATTATTTATTCCACGATAAAAGAATGTGGAATACATACTTGAAACTATTTAAATAATACATAAATGTTCATAAAGCTGAATACCCTTTATAGAGAAATGGACATGGTATTCACTACACAATGACTTTGGCTTGAAAAAACACGGTGCAATTTCAGCAACATAACGGCGTGACATAAGAACTCATAAAAATGGATGATGAGAGAGAAAGGGGTGTGTCGTCATATTTACATGACATGGACAGTAAGAGGGATAATTTAGATACATGTCCAACAAATTTAATAGAATTTATATTCATGATACAAAATAATTTCTTGAATGTAAATGAGGAGAGGGAAATTCCTTTTGGAATTTCAGCATAGTAACAGGTGTACATGGGAGGAATTTAATGAGAGATAAAGTGGTCTCCCATAATTAAAACATAGAGGGAATTATAGGGGAGGTGTTAAACCATACCCCAACATTTATAATTGAAATTAAAGGGCATAACAACTTAAAGAAAATTGGACAAAAATGAGAAAGGAAGAAAAAACCCTTACCACGTTGTAATCAATCGAGTCGTATGAGAAAAAGTTAATAACCACCAAATGAATCAAAAAAATACCATGAATATAAATATAATCATGATAATATATATCAAATGTTATTACACAATACACCGCATGCAATAAATGAGTGGTGAACAATGGAAATCTCATGGAATTAAAAGTGAGATAAGAAATCCCTTACCTCGTGTCCAACTTGACTCGTATGTTCTTTGTTCTTCCTGAATAATAAATTTAAGTTAATTTATACATTCTTATTAACTTTTTTAATGTTTATTATTACTTTTATATCACTTATTACCTTGAAATAATAGTTAGTTAAATACTTGAGTTCATATCGGACATTTTGTCGATGTTCAGAATTTGAGTTAAAAATGAACGTGTTATAATTACAATTTGTCCATGTGGTCAATAATCCATTATCTAGAGAATGATATTAATGATTTAAATATCATATATATCATTTATTTCTAGTATATACATGTATTTATATTAGTACATAACATTTGGAGATAAGAAATGAAATGCACCGTTCATGGAGATGGTAAGCCGTATGTACGCATGAACGCTACTTTCATTTCTATTTAATTATTAATGGAATGAAAACATAATGATACATAGGTATATTATATTACAGTATAATATAATATATAATATAATTAACTCCATCATTTATACATCCCACATAAGGCATTAATGAGTCATATCACTTTGAGGGGGCGGTAGTCCGCACTTCCTAAAATGAAATTATCGCATTTACCTATTATGTAAACTATAAAGGTGTGATATAAATGAAAAATACAGAATCATACAGAAAACATAAACATAATATATATCATATATAAATACATTTCCATCATAATGTCCACCATGAGAGGTAGTAGGAGTTAATTGAACAATCATCGTTTTGTGAGGCGTTAGTCCATCCACAGAAACATTATGTTCTTTACCCATTAGATGGAGGTGTGTGTAAGTTTAGTTAGAATAAATCTCATAAAAACATCCTAGTATATTGAGGATACTGGTATTGTTATAAAATAAGGTAATAAAAAGAGTTTAGGGTGCTGTATAAGTAAAATAAAACAAAATAACTTAAGAGAAGACGTTACCTTTAAATTAGGTAACCCCCTTTGGTTTGGACCAAAATGGTTTCTTGAAGTGTTTTCTACCTAAGTTAAGGCTTCTAGGATTAAGAGAGGGATCTTGGGAGCTTATTGGAGCATAGTTTTCATGAGAAAAAGGCTTGATAATTGTGAGGAATGAGTTATAAGTGAGAGCTTTTTATAAGGGAGATGAGGGGTTCTTTAGGAAAGTTTGAAACAATTATTTTATTATAACATCATCTTCGGTTTTAAAAGGTCAACTATTCATTAAAAACAAAGTTAAGATGACTCAT
Source organism: Viscum album (assembly GCA_963277665.1). Lineage (NCBI taxonomy): Eukaryota > Viridiplantae > Streptophyta > Magnoliopsida > Santalales > Viscaceae > Viscum > Viscum album. The sequence continues at coordinate 1,901,904,394 of OY728140.1, read as the reverse complement.
GGTAGAAATAAAATAATTCAATAAGAATTGGATAGGTCTTGATTATTGTTTTAATATTTATAATATTATTTATTTAAATCATTTATTAATGAGGTAAATACTACATCATTATTGTGTCATAAATAATTTAATTTTTTTAATGTCCACAAATTATAAAAAAATACCATGATGTAGGAAATTTTTTTATATTTACAATAAATATTTATACCCTAAAATATAACATATATAACCCCATGTAAATTTTTTTTACTAAAAGAAATTTTTTTATGCCATTTTTGTCTTTACTTTAAAATAATTAATATAAAGTGTCATTATTACTCCCATGTGGCTCCATGGGGTCCCAAATTCAACCCAAGGATGCCCATGGTCGGATATGTATCATCCAATAGGATTAGAAAACATGTTAGGGCAATTTAATATTATTATAATATTATATTTTACCCTTATTTACTATATTTACCCTTTAATCATGGTAAATAAAATATTTACTGAAATAAATATTTAAAATGTCTAAAAATAAAAGTTTCCTATTTACACAATTTAGACATACTGATTCCAAATATAGAATCCATTTTTCCAAATTCAAAACACATAAGTGGCAGAAATTAATTTAAAATTAATTCCCACTGTCAAAACAAAAAGTGGGTTTTTAAGAAATGATAACTATCAAAAGATTGACACTTGTTTATGTCCAATTTCAAAGTGAAATTAATTATAATGTGCAAAATTGGATTAACTAGTAAAAATATATTCTAATTACACTTTATAACCAATTAAAAAGATAATATAACCACATAAATAAATTATATTAAAAGGTACATTTGAATTAAAATATAGTATTTTCACTATTCATTAAAAAATGAACTTTATCAGAAAAATACCAAAAATTTACCCAAAGTAAATTTTGGTGTCCCAAATATAAATAATAATTTTATTTTTTCAAATAGAACATATAAAAATGACCAAAACTATATTTAAAGAGGTTTCGCCATCAAAAGGCTGTAAATCGTCCTTTTAAAGTAAATTAGCCTTAAAATTAGATTCATTTACATTTTAAGCCTCTGACTTTTATTAGATGAATGTAAAAACATTTAACAAACATATATTATCATATTTAAGTTAGTTCTATTAATTCCCATCAATAAAATGACTAGGTGTTAACTACTATTTAAAATAATAATATTATATTATTAGTGTGCAACGTAAGATTTTAAAGAAACCCGTTGTTGCGTGTCAGGTATGCCATTGAATATAGAATCCACTTTAAAATAAAATTAATATTTAATTCGATTATTTTTAATAAATATGAAAATTTAATATTCTTTATTTTCTTGGGATGTTACAAATGGTGTGGGCGAAAGGAGTAACCACAACCTGTTGGACATGGTGAGATCAATAACGAGTTATGCGAGTCTTCCATTATCCTTTTGGGGATATGCGTTACAAACAACAAAACACATACTAAACCAAGTACCAAATAAATCGATAAATGGAAGTTCTATAATGGAATAAAAGTCATGTTATTGAATTTATATGTGTGGGGTAGCGAAGTGTTTGTTAAGGCCTCTTTAGGTAACAAATTCTCACCCCAAGACACAAAGTGTACCTTTATAGGATACCCCAAGGAAATGAGGGGATATTACATATACAACCCATCAGACAAAAAGGTTATAATGGAAAGACATGTCATGTTCCTTGATAGAGAGAACATCTCTAAAAGAGATAGTGGGAGCGAGATAGACTTCGATGAAGTTGAAGCTCAAGGTACAAAAGAGTTGGTACAGGAACAGATTCCACAAAGCCCCATGGAAGAATAATATATTACAAAGACACAAGTGCTGCGTAGGAGTACAAGTGATGTTAGAGAACCGAAATGGTATGATTTTCTAGTTACCAAGGATGGTGACTCATTATTAGTTTATAATAATGATCCTCTAACCTACAAGGAAGCAGTAAGTGGCACAAACGTTGCTAAGTGGCAATAAGCCATGAATTCTGAAATGGATTCCACGTACCAAAACCAAATTTGGATTTTGGTAGATACTCCAGATGATGTAAATATTTTTGGTTGCAAATGGTTATTCAAGAAAAACTGGACATGGAAGGACAAGTCAGTTCCTATAAGGCACGACTAGTTACAAAAGGGTTTAAACAGTGTCATGGAATTGACTACGTTGAAACTTTTTCACCAATTGAAATGCGGAAATCCATAAGAATTCTACTTTTCATTACAACTTACCATGACTATGAGATTTGGAAAATGGATTTCAAAATAGCCTTCCTTAATGGGAACCTTTAGGAAGATGTCTACATGACACAACTTGAAGTATTTGTGACTCCAAAGGATGTCAATAAGATGTTCAAGTTGCAGAAATCCAATTATGGATTAAAGAAAACATCCAGGTCATGGAACATTTGTTTTGATGAATCCATAAAAGAATTTGGTTTTATTAATAATGAATGTGAGCGTTGTGTCTACAAACGGTTTAGTGAGAGTATAGTCATTTTCCTAATAGTATATGTTGATGAAATATTACTTATTGAAAATGAGATACCAGTCTTACAATCTGTTAAGGCATGGTTGAATCAATGCTTCTCCATGAATAACTTGGGTGAGGCAGAATGTATTTTTGGGTTCAAGATCCATCATGATAGATCCAAAAGATTGTTGGGCCTTAGTCAAAGTATATACATTGATAAGATACTGAAGAGATTCAGTATGGAAAAATCCAAGAGGGGATTGTTTCTAGCATCACATGACATTAATCTTTCCAAGAAAACATGTCCTCAGACACATGAGGAAAGAATGATAATGGAATGGACTCCATACGCATCAACGATTGGGTCAGTCATGTATTTCATGCTATGTACTAGGTTAGATGTCACCTATGCATTGAGTGCGGTAGGAAGATATCAAGCTGACCCAAGTGACTGCCATTGGAACAGAAGTAGAAAGATAGTGATTCTATGGCAGCCTATGAATCCAATTTTACAAGACTATCCAGGTATGTAATGGATTTTACTCGGTATTTTGAAAGTAAAATTAATAGATTTTACTCTAGTTTGAAACCATTTTTGTGAAGAGATTTGGCCTCATGAGTATTTAAAAGATATGAGAAGCTTCTTCGTTGGGCTGAAAAAGTTGAGATGAAGTTTTATAAAACATATGTGCATCGTGATGACAAGAATAAGAAGTGACCAGGTTGGCAGGCAATGGGGAAGAACTTGTCAAAGAAGTTTGGAGGTAAGAAAATGAATTTCTCTTCTTGTGAAAAGTGTGGTAAAAGGCATCCTGGTGAATGTCTTTTAAATTATGGGAAATGATACCGATGTGGTAATTTTGGACACATGTCTTGTGAGTGCAAGGAAAATGATCCGAAAACTAATGAGAAGTCGATGGTGAGATTCTTTAAATGTAAAGAATTAGGTCATTTTGCTAATTTTTGTCTAAATATAGTTACTCAAGTAGGGAATTAGCAAGATTGTAAGCAGAAGGGTTTGGTAAAATCTTTTTCAACCACTTCAGCAGATTTTAAGCCATCAAATAAGGTGGTATCAGGTATATTGCTTGTTTTTTCAGATTTTGTAAAAGTGTTGTTTGATTCAGGGTCTACACATTTTTTCATTTTTGAGAAATTTTCAGAAAAATTAGGAATTCAACCTCATGAAATAAACCCAAATATCATGGTAAAAACACATGGAGGAAATATTTTGGAAAAAATAAATTATAATAATTTTCCTATCCTTGTCTGTGGAAAGAGTCTACCTGCAAACCTTGTTGTTTTTCCTCTAGTAGCGTTTGATGTTATTCTGGGTATGGAATAGCTTTATTTTTATCATGCTAAGATATATTACAGAGAAAAAGAAGTTTTTTTTAGAAAGAATTGTTGTTTGTGTAAAATAATGAACCCATACCATTAATAACATATCAGAAAGCTAAGAAACAGATAAGGGATGGAAATGAAAGTTTTCTTGCTTATATTTCTAAAGATGTGGTAACTATCCAAATTAATGATATACCGGTAGTAAATTAAGACTTATATGTTTTTCCTGATGATTTTCCTGGTGTTATTCCTAATTGATAGGTTGAGTTTACTATTGACTTAGTTCTTGATTCTAAGCCAGTTTCTATACCTCCTTTTCTAATGGCCCAAATAGAACTTCTGGAATTAAAAAAGTTGTTACAGAAATTATTATATAAAGGTTTCATCTAACCCAGAACTTCACAATGGGGAGCTCCTGTCTTGTTTGTTAAGAAAAAAGACAGTTTAATAAGACTTTGCATCAATTATAGAGCCTTGAATAACATTACTGTTAAAAATAAGTATCTTTTTCCTCATATCGATGAATTGTTTGATCAGCTCTAGGGAGCATAGTATTTTTTCAAAGTTGACCTGAGGTCAGGGTACCATCAGTTGAAAGTAAAGGATGAAGACATCTCGAAGAATGTGTTCCATACTAGATACGGTCATTATGAATTTGTAGTTATTCCTTTTGGGTTAACTAATTCACCTATTGTATTCATGGATATTATGAATAGAATATTTCATGTGTTCTTGGATAAGTTTGTGGTTGTGTTTATTGATGACATTCTGGTATATTCTAGAAGTAAAGAAGAACCTGAAAAACATCTACGGGTTGTTTTAAAAACCTTAAAAGAAAAGAAACTGTATGAAAAATTCAGCAAGTGTGATTTTTGGTTGAAACATATTTATTTTCTTGGGAACCTTATAAATAAGGATGGAATAATAGTTGATCCTGTCAAAACAAAAGTGGTCGATGAAAGGCCAAGACCTAAAAGTGTTATAGATATTCGTATTTTTCTTGGTTTAGCCGGTTATTACCAAAGGTTTGTTGAAAACTTTGCATAGTTATATAGCTCGCTAACTAAGTTAACATGAAAAGGGGTTAAATTTGTTTGGATAGAAGAATGTGATGTTTGTTTTCAGGAACTGAAGAAGAGATTGGTGAATGCTCCAGTTTTGGAATTGCCTTCCCAAAGTGGTGAGTTTTTCATCTACAGTGATTCTTCACTGAAGGGAATTTGTTGTGTTATGATGTAGAATGATCAGGTAATTTCATAGGATTCAATATAACTAAAACCTCATGAGTTAAATTATCCCACACATGATTTGGTAATGGCAGCTGTGGTTTTTTCTTTGAAAATTTGGTGGTACCATTTATACAGAGTCAAAAGTTAAATATATACTGACCATAAAAGTCTGAAGTATATAATCATTCAGAAGTAATTAAACATGAGGTAAAAAACATGGATTAAATTAATAAAGGATTATGATTGCATGATCAATTACCATCTAGGAAAAGCAAACAAATTGGAAGATTCCTTGATTCAAAAACATCATGCATCATTATCCATGTTATGTTTGGAACATGATCCCTTGGTTAATGATTTGATTAATTTTGGCTTAGAAGTTGTCTGTGTAGGGAATACATCTATTTTTCTTCAAGTTTTAGTGTAGTCATTATTATCATACATAATTAAGAAAGTTTAGAAGGAATATTTTGAGCTACAAAAAAAGGCAGAATTGGTTAAAATGGGTAAGTTTCCAGAATTTAATCTTGATAAAGACTCTGTTTTAAGATTTGGAAAAAGGTTGTGTGTGCCTTGTGATTCCCATTTTAAGGAATAATTTTTGTGTGAAGCTCATAGTTCTCCATTTTTAGTTCATCTTGGCAGTACTAAGATGTACAAAGACCTTCGGGAGTATTATTGGTGGGATGGAATGAAAAGAGATATTGCTGATTTTACTATGAAATGATTGACATGTCAATAGGTTAAAGCAAAGCGAAAGTTACCGAAGGGGATGATTCAGCCTTTTACAGTTCCAAAGTGTAAATGGGAGAATGTATCCCTAGACTTTGTGGTGGGACTACCAAACACTTCTTGAGGTAACAATGCGATTTGGGTTATTATTGATTGACTGAAAAAATATACACATTTTATTTCTATTCGAGATACAATGTCTTTGGATCAGCTTTCTCCATTGTACCTCAAAAAGATTTTTAGTCTAAATGGTGTTACTATTTCCATTGTATCTGACTTGGATCCCAGGTTCACTTATAACTTTTGGAAGGGGATTCAGAAGTCGTTGGGCATAGAATTAAATTTCAGTACAACTTTTCATCCTCAATCAGATGGGTAGTCAGAACTAATGATTCATACTTTGGAGGATATTCTTTGAGTTTGTTTAATGGAATATCAGGGAAGTTGGGATCAACATCTTTCTTTAGTTGAGTTTTCTAATATTTACAGTTTTTTTTCCAGTATACAGATGGCACCTTTTGAGGCATTGTATGGGAAGTGGTGTCAAACTTCATCTTTTGGGGATGAAGTCAAGGAAAGAAAATTAATGGGACCATAATTAGTAGAGGAAGTGGCAGAGAAAGTGATGATGATTCAACAACACAAGAGGATAGCTCAGAGCAGGCAAAAAAGTTATGCATATAATAGAAGTAAAGACTTCTCTTTTGAGGTAGGTGACCATGTTTTCCTTAAAATTTCTCCTTGGAAAAGTGTTATGAGTTTTAGTAATAAAGGGAAGCTAAGTCCACATTTCATCGGTCCTTTTGAAATCCTAGAGAAAGTTGGAACAGTTGCATATTGAGTTGATTTGCCTCTGAGTTTGTCTCAGGTACAAAATGTTTTTCATGTTTCAATGTTGAGGAAGTATGTGGCAGATTCATCACTTGTCTTGAGCCCAGAAGTAGTTCAGTTAGAAGAGAACCATTCTTATGAAGAGAAACCAATTCAGATTCTTGATCGACAGGAACAGGTATTGTGGAATAAGGTAATCCAACAGGTAAAGGTTTTGTGGAGAAACCACTTGGTTTAAGAAGAAACATGGGAGTCTGAAAATGCTATGAGGGAAAGTTACCCTCACTTGTTTAATGAGTAAATAAAATTACGAGGATGAAATTTCTTGAATGTGGAGATAATGTAACACCCCAAGGTTTTAAAAATAAATTGAATTCTTGAAACTTTGTTTTATGTAGATATATATAACTACCCTTTAAACATAATTTTGAAGCTTCTATGTTTTGAATTTTGAAAAACAATCATCTACAATTGTGTTCGGTAAGTTATTTAGAGTCTGATAGAACCGACTTGTTTTTTGGTGAATAGTAACACACCCTTATGAATAGTAATATGAATAGTAATATGACCCTAATGAATAGTGAATTGTATTATTATTTTATTTTATTAATTATTTAAGATAATTACATCTTGTTTAATTTTTCAATGTGATATAAAAGCAGTTATAGTTTTAAAATTGTTTATTTTTTAATTAAGTATGATTTTATTTAAAAATTAAATTAATAATATTTAGAAAATTATTTTTAAAAAATGGAGTTCATTTTTGAATTCTACACGTCAAAACATGGTAAGGGTAAATTTTTGGGATTTTTCTGATACAGTAGATTTTTCAGTGAATAGTAAAAATACAGTTTTGAGTTTCGATGTATTAATGACATCATTAATGATGTAATAATGATGTAATGAATTTGGTATAATTTTTTACAGTACAATAATATGTGATGTGTCCCAAGTGGCTAATATCTTGGTCAAATACCATGGGAAAGCCCATGGTTTTGCAAATACAACTAATGAGGTGTCCTTGAAAATTATTAAAATATTCCCTCACTTTTGCTATAAATACCAACCCATTCCATCATTAAATTCATTACCAATTCCTCATAAATGAAGCTCTGCACTCCTTAACTCTCTATTAGTCCTCCAAATGTTTCCTCAATTCCCTAAGGTCCCAACCTTCAAGTTATAGGAGTTACTCTATAAGGTAATAAAATTCTAAATTTCTTTCTTTTTCAATTCAAGTTCTCTTCTATGTGGTATAACTTTCAAGTTTCCATACCATGCTATAATTACCTTATTATTCTTGATATATTATATATTATGATTCATTTCTGGATGGGTGACCCTTGTCCCCTCTCTTTTTAATATTTTCTAAAACCATGTTTCATAGTCGTTAGGTTGCCGAATTTTTGTAAGAGATTTCTCAATTATTCTTTTATTTTGAGTTTCTTTCTTTTCTTATTCTTTCATAATCTCCTATTACCCAATAGGAATGAAAGATCTAGAAATTATGTATATTATTTACTTTATCATGTTCATGGAAAATCCATCATCATTCTTCTCTCCTCTCCCACTTATTCAAGGAATAAAAACATTGTCCGTGATGTGTCGAATTACCGACATCATGGATGATGTGATTTCAATTTGAATTAATTCTTTCAAGTATGGTCATGAAACCATTTTTATGGTTGAACCAAATTATAATATATGTATTATTTTTCATCCATAGTTCTGGAAATATTTTTTTTACTCATGGATTTAATTTATAAGACAAAATGAGGTCGTTATTATCAAAGAACCACTAAAATGATTTAAACGAACATCATTAATATTTTAACTTATGAATCATCATCATATCAAAATTTAAAATGACAAATGGTATAAATTATGATATTTTAAATATTTAAATACCTTCCCATAACAATTCCAGAGTTTTACTTCCAATCGACAATAATATCCATCATGATCCAATCATGGAAAACATGTAAAGAAAACACCCCAAAACAATGCAAGGAACAAAATACTAACAAATAATGGGTGAAATGATCTAATTAAATAATAATATAATATATTATAAAGATGGATATGTTTCTGTAAGATATTAATAACGCTATTTTAATCATTATACAGGAATTTTGAACACATTTTAAGTAAGAAGAACCCGAGGTAAGAGAATTCTTAACCCAATTTTCATTCTTTGGGTTAACCTTCTTCTTTATTCATTATATAGTATTAAGATTATTGAAGTGATGATTTTTTGTATATATTATGTTTCACTATGTTTATTTATAGTATTTACACATATCCATTCAATTCCACTAATTCTCAGTCCAATTATATTTTAAAGGACTTTCCTTTTAAAATCCTTTTAAAACTCTCTTTAATAAATTTCAAAAGGATTATTTTTTTATGTGTATGGAATAAGAGATTTATCCTAATTTCAAGATACTTTATTACCATGATATGTTCCTTGGACATTATTTATGTTGGTTTGATCCCATTATAGCTCAAGATATGTTGGTTTGAGCCCCTTTATAACTCAAGATATGACAGGTGAGCCCCATTATAGATCTCTAATGAATTGGGTACAACAGAGATGGAAGTTGAACAAAAGGTTATTCCATATATAAGGATAAATATAAGAGTTATATGGTTAATATGTCCCAAGGCAACAACATGATTATACCATGCATTTGAGTTATTATGATATGGGTTTTATTGGTTTTTATGTTATCACTTGACTAACGCTTTCAATATTTATATCCCTTATTGAGTTTTATACTCATCCCATGTTTTTAAAATGTTTTTCACAGGATATAAGGATGGGTAAGAGAAATAAGGGATTCGTGATGTTTTATATAGAGTGTTGTCAAAGAATTCATGCTTTATGTTTTAATGTCTTATATTTTGAAAAAAATGGAAACTATTTTTAATAGAGTCCTCTTTGTATGAATGTGGTATGTTATGTATGTGAGTTATCCTAATTATTTAAAACTATAAACCCAAAAAGATCCTCATTGTGTAATAATGTATCTTCTTATTTAAAATTCAAGATTAAGTAATGTTATAAGGTCGGGTCCTTATAGTTGGTATCATATGATGGTTTATATAACTTTAGGGGTTGTGGTGATATATAAAGAATACCATAACTAATTTTTACTCTATGATTAATTTGAAATGTTATATCATTTAAGGATTACCATGTTTCTTCATATAATTTATATTTTTTTATAATGATTATCCACAGAAGAAATAGGGAAACTAAAGTAGGAAGGCACCAAGAGACTGATTTCTGTCCGAATCTACAACCTGAAATGGTGGGAATCAGAACCGAGCTGTTTGTAATAACAATGAATCAATTTACTCAAGCAATAAATGGGGGTAGTATCCATTCTAGAGAGGAACATTATCAACCAAGAATAAACATTTCTTTTTTGGAGCATTTTATGAGGCAACATCCTCCAACATTCAATGGAACTATAGATCCAGTGATAGCCGAAGGAAGGATCGATGCTCTAGAAAAGATATTTGATTCCATGGGATGTTCCGAACGTCAAAAGGTATTACTATAAATTTATCATTTAGAAGGTGAAGCCAATAAGAGGTGGTATCTGGTTAAGAATACGAGAGAAAGATATGATCTTGACTGTCTGGAATGGGATGATTTTAAGAGTCTTTTTCTGGAAAAATATTTTCCCAAAACTATTCAACTCAGAATGGAGAAACAATTCTTAGAACAGAAGTAGAAAGATAGTGATTCTATGGCAAAATATGAAGCTAATTTTACAAGACGAGCTAGGTATGTACTGAATTTTACTTGGGATTTTTAAAGTAAAATTAATAGATTTTACTCTAGTTTGAAACCATTTTTGCAAATAGATTTGGCCTCACAAGTGTTTAAAAGATATGAGAAGCTTGTTCATTGTGCTGAAAAAGTTGAGATGGAGTTTTCTAAAACATATGTGCATTATGATGACAATAATAAGAACCTATCAGGTTGGTAGGAAATGGGGAAGAACTTGTCAAATAATTTTGGAGGTAAGAAAATGAATTTCTCTTCTTGTGAAAAGTGTGGTAAAAGGAATCCTGGTGAATTTCTTGTAAATTTTGGGAAATGAGACCAATGTGGGAATTTTGGACACATGTCTCGTGAGTGTAAAGAAAATGATCCAAAAACTAATGAGAAGTTGATAGTGAGATGATTTAACTGTAAAGAATTGGTTCATTTTGCTAATGTTTGTCTGAAGCTAGTTACTCAAACAGGGAATGAGCAAGATTGGAAGCAGAAGGGTTTGGTAAAATCTTTTGCAACCACTTCAATAGATGTTGATCCATCAAATGAGGTGGTATCAGGTACATTGGTTGTTTTTTCAGATTTTTCAAAAGTGTTGTTTGATTCAGGGTCTACACATTCTTTCATTTCTGAAAAATTTTCAAAAAAATTGGGAATTATGCCTCATGAAATGAACCCAGATCTCATGGAAAAAACACATAGAGGAAATATTTTGGCAAAAAGAAATTATAATAATTTTCTTATCCTTGTCTGTGGAAAGAATCTACCTGCCAACTTTGTTGTTTTTCCTCTAGTAGAGTTTGATGTTATTCTGGGTATAGACTGGATGTTTTTTTATCATGCTAAGATAGATTGTAGAGAAAATGATGTTGTTTTTCAGAAATAATTTCTGTTTGTGTACAATAATGAACCCATACCATTAATAACATATCAGGAAGCTAAGAAACTAATAAGGGATGGAATTGAAAGTTTTCTTGCTCATATTTTTGAATATAAGGGAACTATCCAAATTAATGATGTACCAGTAGTAAATGAATACTTGTATTTTTCCCCCGATTATTTGCCTGGTGTTATTCCTAATCGAGAGGTTGTGTTTACTATTGAATTAATTACTAATTATAATCCAATTCCTATACCTCCTTATCGAATGAACCAAATAGAAATTTTGGAATTAAAAAAGCAGTTATAGGAATTATTAGATAAAGGTTTCATCTGACCCAGCACTTCACCATGGGGAGCTCCTGTCTTGTTTGTTAAGAAAAAAGATAGTAAAATGAGACTTTGCATCGATTATAGAGCCTTGAATAACATTAATTTTAAAAATAAGTATCCTTTGACTCATATCGATGAATTATTTGATCATATTTAGGGAGTGCAGTATTTTTTGAAGGTTGACCTAAGGTCGGGGTACCATCAGTTGAAAGTAAAGGATGAAGACATCTCAAAGACTGCATTCCGTACTAGATATGGTCATTATGAATTTTTAGTTATTACTTTTGGGTTAAATAATGCACCTGTTATATTCATGGATCTTATGAATAGAATATTTCATGAGTTCTTGGATAAGTTTGTGGTTGTGTTTATTAATGACATTCTGGTATATTCTAGAAGTTAAGAGGAGCCTGAAAAACATCTACAGGTTGTTTTGAAAACCTTAGAAAAGAAATTGTATAAAAAATTCAACAAATGTGATTTTTTGTTGCAACAAATTTCTTTTCTTAGGAACCTTATAAATAAGTATGGAATAATAGTCAATATTGTCAAAACACAAGTGGTTGATGAAAGTCCAAGACCAAAAAATGTTACAGATATTCGTATTTTTTTTGGTTTATTAGGTTATTGCCGACGGTTTGTTAAAAACTTTTCATGGTTATCTAGCTAGAAAAATAATTTAACATGAAAAGGGGTTAAATTTGTTTGGATAGAAGAATGTGATGTTTGTTTTCAGGAACTGAAGAAGAGATTGGTGAATGCTCTAGTTTTGGAATTTCCTTCTCAAAGTGGTGAGTTTTTCATCTATAGTGATGCTTCACTAAAGGGAATTTGTTGTGTTCTGATCCAGAATGATCAGGTAATTTCATATTCTTTAATACAACTAAAACCTTACGAGTTAAATTATCCCACACTTGATTTGGAATTGGCAGTTGTGGGTTTTTCTCTGAAAATTTGGAGGCACCATTTATACGGATTCAAATGTGAAATATATATTGACCATAAAAGTTTGAAGTATATATTAACTCAGAAGGAATTAAACATGAGGCAGATAAGATGGCTTAAACTGATAAAGGATTATTATTGGACGATCAATTAATATATAGGAAAATCAAACAAAGTGGCAGACGCCTTGAGTCGAAAACATCATGAATAATTAACCATGTTACGTTTGGAACATGATCCCTTGGTTAATGATTTGATGAATTTTGGCTTAGAAGTTGTCTGTGTTGGGAATACATCTATTTTGTTTCAAGTTTCAGTGCAGTCATTATTATCATACAGAATTAAGAAAGCGCGGAAGGAATATTGTGATCTAGAGAAAAAGGTATAATTGGTTAAAATGGGTAAGTTTCAATAATTTAATCTTGATAAATACAGTGTTTTAAGATTTGGAAAAAGGTTGTGTGTGCCTTGTGATTCCCATTTTAAGTAAGACTTATTGTGTGAAGCTCATAGTTATCCTTTTTTAGTTCATCCTGGAAAGTACTAAGATGTAGAGATACCTTCATGAGTATTATTTGTGGGATGGAATGAAAAGAGATATTGCTAATTTTACTGTCAAATGCTTAACATGTCAATAGGTTAAATCCAAGCGGTAATTACTGAAAGGGATGCTTCATCCTTTTTCAGTGCCAAAGTGGAAATGGGCGAATGTATCCCTAGACTTTGTGGTGGGAATACCAAAGACTTATTGAATTAATAATGTGATTTGTGTTTTTATTGATCAGCTGACAAAATATACACATTTTATTTCTATTCGAGATACAATGTCTTTGGATCAGCTTTCTCTATTGTACCTCAAAGATATTTTTAGAATACATGGTGTTCCTATTTCCATTGTATCTGACCGGGATCCCAGGTTCACTTATAACTTTTATAAGGGGCTTCAGAAGTCGTTGGGCATAGAATTAAACTTCAGTATAACTTTTCATCCTCAATCAGATGGGCAGTCAGAATAAACAACTCAGACTTTAGAGGATATGCTTCGAGTTTGTTTAGTGGACTATCAAGGAAGTTGGGTCATCATCTTTCTTTAGTTGAGTTTTATTATAATAACAGTTTTCATTCCAGTATATAGATGACACCTTTTGAGGCATTGTATAGGAAACAGTGTCAAACTCCAGCTTTTTTGGATGAAGTCGGGGAAAGGAAATTAATGGGGCCAAAATTAGTAGAGGAAGTGGATGAGAAAGTGAAGATGATTCAGCAGCACATGAGGATAGCTCAGAGTAGGAAAAAAAGTTATGCATATAATAGAAGTAAAGACTTATCTTTTGAGGTAGGTGACCATGTTTTCCTTAAAATTTCTCCTAGGAAAAGTGTGATGTGTTTTGGTAAGAAAGGGAAGCTAAGTCTGTGTTTCATCGGTCCTTTTGAAATCCTAGAGAAATTTAGAACAGTTGCATACCGAGTAGCTTTGCCTCCGTGTTTGTCTCAGGTACACAATGTTTTTCATGTTTCAATGTTGAGGAATTATGTGCCAGATTCATCACATGTCTTGAGCCCAGAAGTAGTTCAGTTGGAAAAGAACCTTTCTTATGAAGAGAAACCAGTTTAGATTCTTGATTGATGGGAACATGTGTTGCAGAATAAGGTAATCTACTAGGTAAAGGTTTTTTAGAGGAACCACTTGGTTGAAGAAGCAACATGGGAGTTTGCAAATGCTATAAGGGAAATGTACCCTGAATTGTTTAATGAGTAAATAAAATTGCGAGGATGAAATTTCTTGAATGTGAGGATAATGTAACACCCCAAGGTTTTAAAAATAAATTGAATTCTTGAAATTCTGTTTTATGTAGATATTTATAACTACCCTTTAAACATAATTTTGAAGCTTATATGTTCTGAATTTTGAAAACCAATCATCTACAATTGTGTTTAGTAAGTTATTTGGAGTCTGATGGAACCGACTTATTTTTTGGTGAATAGAAACATACCCTTACGAATAGTAATATGACCCTAATGAATAGTAAATTGTATATTATTTTATTTTTTTAAGGATTTATTATAATAACATCTTTGTTAATTTTTCAATGTGATATAAAAGCAATTATAGTTTTAAAATTGTTTATTTTTGAATTAAGTATGATTCTATTTAAAAATTAAATTAATAATATTTAGAAAATTATTTTTAAAAAATGGAGTTCATTTTTTAATTCTACACATCAAAAAATGGTAAGGGTATTTTTTTTGGATTTTTCTGATACAATTGATTTTTCAGTGAATAGTAAAAATACAGTTTTGAGTTTCGGTGTATTAATGACATCAATAATGATGTAATAATGATGAAATAAATTTGGTAAACTTTTTTACAGTACAATAATATGTGAGGTGTCCTAAGGGCTTAATACCTTGGGCAAATACCATGGGCAAGCCCATGGTTTTTCAAATACCACTAATGAGGTGTCCCTTGGAAATTATTAAAATATCCCATCACATTTGCTATAAATACCAACCCATTCCTTCATTAAATTCATTATAAATTTCTCATAAATGAAGCTCTGACCTCTTTACCTCCCTAGTAGTCCTCCCAAGGTTTCCTCAAGTCCCTAAGGTACCAACCTACAAGTTCTAGGAGTTACTCTACAAGGTAAGAAAATTCAAAATTTCTTTCTTTTTCAATTCAAGTTCTCTTCTATGTGGTATAACTTTCAAGTTTCCATACCATGTTATAATTAACATCTTATTATTTATATATTATGTATTATGATTAATTTCTGTATGGGTGACCCTTTCCCCCTCTCTTTTTACTATTTTCTAAAATCGTGTTGCATAGTCGTTAGGCGACTGGATTTTTTAAGGGATTTCTCAATTATTCTTTTATTTTGAGTTTCTTTATTTTCTTATTCTTTCCTCATCTCCTATTACCCAAGAGGCATGAAAGATCCAAAAATTATTTATATTCTGGATGTTCTCATGTTCATGGAAAATCCATCATCATTCTTCTCTCCTCTCCCACTTATTCAAGGAATAAAAACATTGTCAGTGATGTGTCGAATTACCGACATCATGGATGATGTGATTTCAATTTGCATTAATTCTTTCAAGTCTGGTCATGAAACCATTTTTATGGTTGAACCAGGTTATAATATATGTATTATTTCTCATCCATAGTTCTGGAATTCTTTTTTTTACTCATGGATTTAATTTATAAGACAAAATGAGGTCATTATTATCAAAGAACCACTAAAATGATTTAAGCGAATATCATTAATATTTTAACTTATGAATCATACTCATATAAAAATTTAAAATCATAAATGGTATAAATTATGATACTGTAAATATGTAAATACCTTCCCTTTACAATTCTGGAGTTTCACTTCCAATCGACAATAATATCCATCATGATCCAATCATGGAAAACATGTAAAGAAAACACCCCCAAAACAATGCAAGGAACAAAATACTAACAAATAAAGGGTGAAATGATCTAATAAAATGATCATATAAGATATTATAAAGATTTATATGTTTCTTTCAGATATTAATAACACTATTTTAATCACTATACAAGAATTTTGAACACATTTGAAGTAAGAAGAAACCTAGGTAAGGGAATTCTTAACCCAATTTTCATTCTTTGGGTTAACCTTATTCTTTATTCATTATATGGTATTAAGATTATTGGTGTGATGAATTTTTATATATATTATGTTTCAATATGTGTATTTATAGTGTATACACATATCCATTCAATTCTATTAATTCTCACTCCAATTATATTTTAAAGGACTTTCCTTTTAAAATAGTTTTAAAACTCTCTTTAATAAATTTCAAAAGGATTCTTTTTTTTATGTGTATGGCATGAGAGGTTTCTTCTAACTTCAAGATACTTTATTACCATGATATGTTCCTTGGAAATTATTTATGTTGTTTTAATCCCATTATATATCAAGATATGTTGGATTGAGCACCGTTATAGCACAAGATATGTTGGGTTGATCCCCTTTATAGCTTAAGATATATTGGGTTGAGCCCATTATAGCTCAAGATATGACTGGTGAGCCCCATTATATCTCTCCAATGAATTGGGAACTCCATAGATGGAAGTTGAACAAAAGTTTATTCCATATAAAAGGGTTAATGTAAGAGTGATATGGTAAATATTTCCTAAGTAAACAACATGAGTATACCATGCATTCAAGTTTTTATGATATGGGTTTTATTGGTTTTTATGTTATCACTTGACTAACGCTTTCTATCTTTATATCCCTTACTTAGTTTTATAATCATCCCATGTTTTTAAAATGTTTTTCATAGGATATAAGGATGGGTAAGAGAAATAAGGGATTCATGATGTTTGATATGGAGTGTTGTCAAATAAGTCATGCTTAATGTTTTAATGTCTTATATTTTGAAAAAAATGGAAACTATTTTTAATAGAGTCCTCTTTGTATGAATGTGGTATGTTATGCATGTAATTTATCCTAATTCTTTAAAATTATAAACCCTAAAAGACCCTCAATGTGTAATAATGTATGTTCTTGTTTAAAATTCAAGATTAAGTAACGTTATAAGGTCAGGTACTTATAGTTGGTATCTTAGGATGGTTTAGATAACTTTAGGGGTTGGGATGATATATAAAGAACACCATAACTGATTTTTACTCTATGATTAATTTGAAATGTTATATCATTTAAGGATTACCATGTTGCTTCATCTAATTTATGTTTGTTCAGAATGATTGTCTGTAGAAGAAAAAGGGAAAGTAAAGTAAGAAGGCACCAAGATGCTGATTTCTATCCGAATCTACAACCTGAAATGGTGGGAATCAGAACCGAGTAGTTTATAACAACAATGTCTCAATTGAATCAATAAATAAATGGGGGTGGTATCCATGATATAGAGAAACATAATCAACCATGAAGAAACATGTATTTTGTGGAGAATTTTATGAGGAAACATCCTCCAACATTCAATGGAACCGTAGATCCAGTGATAGACGAAGGATGGATAAATGATCTAGAAAAGATATTTGATGTCATGGGATATTCATAACATCAAAAGGTATTACTATAAATTTACCTTTTGGAAGGTGAAGCCAATCAGTGGTGGTCTCTAGTTAAGAATACGGGAGAAAGAGATGATCTTGACAGTCTGGAATGGGATGATTTTAAGAGTCTTTTTCTGGAAAAATATTTTCCAAAAACTATTCAACTCAAAATGGAGAAAAAATTCTTTGAACATAAGTAGAAAGATGATGATTATATGGCAGCATATGAATCCAATTTTACATGACTGGCCAGGTATGTACTGGATTTTACTCGGGATTTTGAATGTAAAATTAATTGATTTTACTTTGGTTTGAAACCATTTTTGTGAAGATCTTTGGCCTTACGAGTATTTAAAAGACATGAGAATCTTGTTCGTTATGATGAAAAAGTTGAGATGGAGTTTTCTAAAACATATGTGCATTGTGATGACAAGAATAAGAAGTGATCAGGTTGGCAGGCAATGGGGAAGAACTTGTCAAAGAAGTTTGGAGGTAAGAAAATGAATTTCTCTTCTTGTGAAAAGAGTGGTAAAAGGAATCCTGGTGAATGTCTTGTAAATTATGGGAAATGATACCGATGTGGGAATTTTGGACACAGGTCTTGTGATTACAAGGAAAATGATCCTAAAACTAATGAGAATTCGATGGTGGGATGCTTTAACTGTCATGAATTGGGTCATTTTGCTAATGTTTGTCTGAAGCTAGTCACTCAGGTAGGGAATCAACAAGATTGGAAGTAGAAGGGTTTGGTAAAATCTTTTTCAACCACTTCAGAAGATGTTGAACCGCCAAATGAGGTGGTATCAGGTAAATTGATTGTTTTTTCAGATTTTGAAAATGTGTTGTTTGATTCAGGGTCTACACATTCTTTCATTTCTGAGAAATTTTCAGAAAAAATGAGAATTAAACCTCATGAAATGAAACCAGAACTCATGGTAAAAACATATAGAGGAAATATTTTGGTAAAAAGAAATTATAATAATTTCCCTATCCTTGTCTGTGGAAAGAATCTAACTACAAACCTTTTTGTTTTTCCTCTAGTAGATTTTGATGTTATTTTGGGTATGGACTGGCTTTCTTTTTATCATGCTAAGATAGATTATAGAGAAAAGAAGTTGTTTTTCAGAATGAATTTCTGTTTGTGTACAATAATGAACCCATACCATTAATAACATATCAGGAAGCTAAAAAACTGATAAGGGATGGAAATGAAAGTTTTATTGATCATATTTCTGAAGATAAGGTAACTTTACAAATTAATGATATACCAGTAGTAAATGAAGACTTAGATGTTTTTCCCGATTATTTTCCTGGTGTTATTCCTAATCGATAGGTTGAGTTTACTATTGACTTAGTTCCTGATTCTAAGCCAGTTTCTATACCTCCTTTTCGAATGGCCCAAATAGAACTTATGGAATTAAAAACTTAGTTACAGAAATTATTAGACAAAGGTTTCATCTGACTCAGCACTTCACTATGGGGAACTCCTGTCTTGTTTATTAAGAAAAAAGATAGTTCAATGAGACTTTTCATCGATTATAGAGCCTTGAATAATATTACTGGTAAAAATAAGTATCATTTTCCTCATATCGATGAATTTTTTTATCAGCTCTAGAGAGCGCAATATTTTTCAAAAGTTAACCAGAGGTCGGGGTACCATTAGTTGAAAGTAAAGGATGAAGACATCTCAAATACTACGTTCCGTACTAGATATGGTCATTATGAATTTGTAGTTATTCATTTTTGGTTAAATAATTCACCTACTACATTTATGGATCTTATGAATATAATATTTCATGAGTTCTTGGATAAGATTGTGGTTGTGTTTATTGACAACATTCAGGTATATTCTAGAAGTAAAGAGGATCCTGAAAAACATCTACATGTTGTTTTAAAAACCTTAAAAGAAAATAAACTGTATGAAAAATTCAGCAAGTGTGATTTTTTGTTTCAATATATTTCTTTTCTTGGGAACCTTATGAATAAGGATGGAATAACAGTTGATCCTGTCAAAACACAAGTGGTCGATGAAAGACCAAGATGTAAAATTGTTACAGATATTTGTATTTTTCTTGGTTTAACAGGTTATTATCGACGGTTTGTTAAAAACTTTGCACGGTTATCAAGCTCTCTAACTAAGTTTACATGAAAAGGGGTTAAATTTGTTTGTATAAAAGAATGTGATGTTTTTTTTCAGGAACTAAATAAGAGATTGGTGAATGCTCCAGTTTTTTAATTTCCTTCCCAAAGTGGTGAGTTTTTCATCTACATTGATGCTTCACTGAAGGGAATTTGTTGTGTTCTAATGCAGAATGATCAGGTAATTTCATATTCTTCAATAAAACTAAAACCTCATGAGTTAAATTATCCCACACATGATTTGTAATTGGAAGCTGTGGTTTTTTCTTTGAAAATTTGGAGGCACCATTTATACGAAGTCAAATTTAAAATATATACTGACCATAAAAGTGTGAAGTATATATTCATTAATAAGGAATTAAACATGAGGCATAGAAGATGGATTAAACTGATAAAGGATTATGATTTCACGGTCAATTAACATCTAGGAAAAACAAACAAAGTGGCAGATGACTTGAGTCAAAAACATCATGCATCATTATCCATGTTACGTTTGGAACATGATCCCTTGGTTAATGATTTGATGAATTTTGTCTTAGAAGTTATCTGTGTAGGGAATACATCTGTTTTGTTTCAAGTTTCAGTGCAGTCATTATTATCAGATAGAATTAAGAAAGCGCAGAAGGAATATTGTGATCTAGAGAAAAAGGTATAATTGGTTAAAATGGATAAGTTTCCAGAATTTAATCTTGATAAAGATTGTGTTTTAATATTTGGAAAAAGGTTGTGTGTGCCTTGTGATTCCCATTTGAAGGAAGACTTGTTGTGTTAATATCATAGTTCTCCATTTTCAGTTCATCCTGGAAGTACTAAGATGTAGAAAGACCTTCCGGAGTATTATTGGTGGGATGGAATGAAAAGAGATATTGCTGATTTTACCGTGAAATGCTTGACATGTCAATAGGTTAAAGTAGAGTGGCAGTTACCGAAGGGGATACTTCTGCCTTTTCCAGTGCCAAAGTGGAAATGGGAGAATGTATCCTTGGACTTTGTGGTGCGACTACCAAAGAATTCTCAAGGTAATAATGTGATTTGTGTTATTATTGACCAGTGAACAAAATCTACACATTTTCCTTATATTCGAGATATAGTGTATTTGGATCAGATTTCTCCATTGTACCACATAGATATTTTTAGGCTACATGGTGTTCCTATTTCCATTATATCTGACTGGGATCCCAGGTTTAATTCTAACTTTTGGAAGGGTCTTCAGAAGTCATTGGGTACAAAATTAAATTTTAGTACAACTTTTCATCCTCAATCACATGGAAAGTTAGAACGAATGATTCAGACTTTGGAGGATATGCTTTGAGTTTTTTCAATGGACTGTCCGGGAAGTTGGGATCAACATCTTTTTTTTAGTTGAGTTTTCTTATAATAACAGTTTTCATTCTAGTATATAGATGGCGCCTTTTGAGGCATTTTATGGGAAGCGGTGTCAAACTCCAGCTTTTTGGGATGAAGTCAGGGAAAGGAAATTAATGGGACCAGAATTAGTAGAGGAAGTGACTAAGAAATTGAATATGATTCAGCAGCACATGAGGACAACTCAGAGCAGGAAAAAAAGTTATGCATATAACAGAAGGAAAGACTTCTCTTTTGAGGTAGGTGACCATGTTTTCCTTAAAATTTCTCCTTGGAAAAGTGTGATGCATTTTTGTAAGAAAGGTAAGCTAAGTCCGCATTTAATCAGTCCTTTTGAAATCCAAGAGAAAGTTGGAACAATTTCATATCGAGTAGCTTTGCCTCCGAGTTTGTCTCAGGTATACAATGTTTTTCTTGTTTCGATGTTGAGGAAGTATGTGCCAGATTCATCACATGTCTTGATCCTAGAAGTAGTTCAGCTGGAAGAGAACCTTTCTTATAAAGAGAAACCAGTTCAGATTCTTGATCAACAGGAACAGGTGTTGCAGAATAAGGTAATCCATCAGGTAAAGGTTTTGTGGAGAAACCACTTGGTTGAAGAAGATACATGGGAGTCTAAAAATTCTATGAGGGAAAGGTACCCTCACTTGTTTAATGAGTAAATAAAATTGAGAGGACACAATTTCTTGAAGGTGGGGATAATGTATCACCCCAATGTTTTAAAAATAAATTTAATTCTTGAAACTTTGTTTTATTTAGATATTTATAACTACACTTTAAACATAATTTTGAAGCTTCTATGTTTTGAATTTTGAAAAAATTTATCTACAATTGTGTTTAGTAAGTTATTTAGAGTCTGATGGAACCGACTTATTTTTTTGTGAATAATAACACACCCTTATGAATAGTATTATGTCCCTAATGAATAGTAAATTGTATTATTATTTTATTTTCTTAAGTATTAAAGATAATAACATCTTGGTTAATTTTTCAATGTGATATAAAAGCAGTTATAGTTTTAAAATTGTTTATTTTTGAATTGAATATGATTTTATTTAAAAATTAAATTAATAATATTTAGAAAATTATTTTTAAAAAATGGAGTTCATTTTTGAATTTTACACATCAAAAAATGGTAAGGGTAAATTTTTGGGATTTTTCTGATATAGTTGATTTTTGGGTGAATAGTAAAAATACAGTTTTGAGTTTTGGTGTATTAATGAAATCATTAATGATGTAATAACGATGTAATGAATCTAGTAGACTTTTTTATAGTACAATAATATGTGAGGTGTCTCAAGTGTCTAATACCTTGGGAAAATACCATGGGAAAACCCATGGTTTTGGAAATACCACTAATGAGGTGTCCCTTGGAAATTATTAAAATATTCCCTCACTTTTTTCTATAAATACCAATCCATTCCTTCATTAAATTCATTAACAATTCCTCATAAACAAATATCTAGCCTTCTTACCTCCCTAGTAGTCCTCCCAAGGTTTCCTCAAGTCCCTAAGGTCCC
The DNA here is from genome assembly GCA_963277665.1 of Viscum album. NCBI lineage: Eukaryota > Viridiplantae > Streptophyta > Magnoliopsida > Santalales > Viscaceae > Viscum > Viscum album. Next base: position 1,901,881,754 of record OY728140.1, on the reverse strand, counting down.
AACCATCAAGTTCTGGGAGTAACTCTACAAGGTAAGAAAATTCTAAATTTCTTTCTTTTTCAATTAAAGTTATCTTATATGTGGTATAACATTCAAGTTTCCATACCATTTTCTAATTAAATTATTATTATTGATATATTATGTATTATGATTCATTTCTGTATGGGTGACCCTTGTACCCTCTCTTTTAAATATTTTCTAAAACAATGTTGCATAGCCGTTAGGCTGCCCAATTTTTGTAAGGGATTTATCAATTATTGTTTTATTTTGAGTTTCTTTATTTTCTTATTCTTTCCTCATCTCATATTACCCAAGAGGAATGAAAGCTCTAGAAATTATTTATATTATAGATGTTCTCATGTTCATGGAATATCCATCATCATTCTTCTCTCCTCTCCCACTTATTCAAGGAATAAAAACATTGTTTTTGATGTGTCGAATTACCGACATCATGGACGATGTGATTTCAATTTGATTTAATTCTTTCAAGTATGGTCATGAAACCATTTTTATGGTTTAACCAGGTTATAGTATATATATTATTTCTCATCCATCATTCTGTAATTCTTTTTTTACTCATGTTTTTTAATTTATAAGACAAAATGAGGTTGTTATTATCAAAGAACCACTAAAATGATTTAAATGAACATCATTAATATTTTAACTTATGAATCATCCTAATATCAAACTTAAAAATGATAAATGGTATAAATTTTGATACTAGAAATATGTAAATACCTTCCCATTACAATTTTTTAGTTTCACTTCCAATCGACAATAATATCCATCATAATCCAATCATGGAAAATATGTAAAGAAAACACCCCAAAACAATGCACGGAACAAAATACTAACAAATAAAGGGTTAAATGATCTAATGAAATGATCATATAAGATATTATAAAGATGGATATGTTTCTTTAAGATATTAATAACACTCTTTTAACCATTATACAATAAGTTTAAACACATTTTAAGTAAGAATAACCCAAGGTAAGAGAATTATTAACCCAATTTCTATTCTTTGGGTTAACCTTCTTCTTTATTCATTATATGGTATTAAGATTATTAGTGTGATGAATTTTTGTATATATTATGTTTCAATATGCGTATTTATAGTGTATACACTTATCCATTCAATTATATTAATTCTCACTCCAATTATATATTAAAGGACTTTCCTTTTAAAATCATTTTAAAACTCTCTTTAATAAATTTCAAAAGGATTCTTTTTTTATGTGTATGACATGAGAGGTTTCTCCTGATTTAAAGATACTTTATTACCATGATATGTTCCTTGGACATTATTTATGTTGTGTTGGAATCACCTGTCTTGATAATCTCAATTATGATTAATTATTTTTCGATAATCTCACATGATGTTTATTGATTAAATTTTTCATTACTTTAGTTACTGTTTAAGTGCTTAAATTCAAAATATAAATACTGTTGAATATGTTCAAATGATATATCTTTCATTAGAGAACATTCGGTTAATCAAATGTTCATTTACTTTGTAGTGTTTTATCTTAACTTAATATGTGGATAGTTTGCATAAATAGACAAACAACTACTGATATAGAAAGGTCACCGGTATTCAGATGAGCTACTGATATGGAAAGGTCACCGGTATGCGCACAATTACCGTTACACATGAGTTACCGATAGAGTAAGTCTACCAGTATGCAAAAGTTGACTGATAAAAAGTGACAACTACTGTTATGTAGTCTACCCTTACAAGCTCATCGGTATGGGTCACTGGTACATAAGTCTATCACTACCGAGAGCTACGGCTAAAGGAAGTCACCACTACATATAGTCACTAGTACTTGGAGCTACCACTAGAAGGAGCTACCGCTACATACAACTACCATTACAAAGACCACCAGACACCCGACATTATGTCATTTATTTAAATTTGTTTATTATAAACAACAATAATATTTGGAAAATTTAATGCTTCTACTATTAATTAATGATAGTTGTTGGCATGTCAGGAACCGTACCTCGTACAAATCATTCCTATTATCGAAGCGCAAGGAATATAAAAAGGGAACCTTGAGCTACTGAAGAATATGTATTGAAAACGCACATACAAAACAAGTTTCTGGATATACATGAGGACATACATACATAGAAGAAGAAGGAAGAACACATGCTGAACCTGTAGAACCTGAACATTCAAGGAGTAGAGAGCTTCAACGACTACACCTACACTCAAACTAATAAAGCTGATATAATTGGAACTAGAAGTCAAAGAAAAGTGAAATTATTTTGATAAAGAATAGAGAAAGATTCAGAGAAAATTCTGATCAATCCAAGGAGTCCAGAGCTTCACTGAAAAACACATAGAACATTCTAAACTCATCTCTACTTGTTTAGATCTATTGTGTTTAATTTATTTAAATTTTGAGCAGTGTGTGTGCTCTGTATTTTAAGCACACGCTGTCTTCTGTGCTGAACTGGAGGATTTATAAATCCTCACTCAATATTTCTCTTACACTCTTGTATCCCACTGTGGATAGTGGTAGAGGTCAAGTGAGACCTGGACAACCTGTGTGCTGTTGTTTAGTTTTCCCATGTAGAACTATGGTAGAGGTCTGAAGACCTGGATAGTCTGTGCACTGTTGTAAAACCCTGATCCAGGGTGTGGATCATAGTTTATATAAAACTGTTTGAGAGGACTCAGTCTCTGCTTGAGACCGAACCTATTTTTTAAAACTATTATGCATTTTTATTTTAGTTAAAAATATTTTGAATATTCCACTGCTAATTAATTTAAACATAAATCTATTGTAAAGTTACTCTGATAGTTAAACTAGAAAGTGTTTGTATTTATTATATACTAGTAGGTTAGTTTAAAAAACTGATCTAATCATTAGATTAGATTAACTAAGAACTAATCAATCTCTTGAGAACCTAACTGAACCTTTACTGTATTACAAATTCACTACAGTTTAGCTTGTTATTTAAATTGGGGGGTTTTAATAGAAATCTTTTAAATCAGAAATTTTGAATAGGAACTCGATTCACCCCCCTCTTGAGTATCCACTCCGACCAACATTTGGTATGAGATGCTATTGTTAAAAGGATTTCAAAACTCTCTGTTTGTGAAAAGTTTTCAACTGTGATTTTATTTGTATCTTAAAGATCTTAAAATTTCTGTTAATTATAAATTTTTATATCTTTATATAACTTAGGTATTATGGATAATATATTATAAGGTGTAGCTACCAATAGTACACCCTTATTTAATGGTGTTAATTATGATCAATGGAAAATCAAATTGAAAATTCATTTAGAAAGTATGAGATTTGACATCTGTACTGCTATAGAGACTCAGTATAAGATTCCAGAAACTGTTAGAACTACTTGGGATGAATCTACGAAAGCTTCTTACAATAATAATTGTAAATAAATGAATGCCCTGTATTGTGCTTTAGGATATGAAGAATTTAATCGAATATCTGCTTTTAAGACTGCTTATGAAATCTGGGATACCTTGGCTATTTCTCATGAAGGAACAACCAATGTGAAAGAGATGAGATTAAACACTTACACTATTAAATATGATAATTTTAAAATGAGTCCTGATGAATCTATTTCTAACATGTATCTCAGGTTCAATGAAATTTTTAACATTATGGGCTCTCTGGGAAAATTTGTTCTAGCAAAAGATAAAATCACGAGAATACTCAGATGTCTTCCAAAAAGATGGAGAGACACATCAGTTTCAATAAGAGAATCATGTGACATAAGTTCACTACCTGTCAAGAAGATGATTGGTAAGTTATTGATGTATGAAAGAGATCTAAAGGTAAACAAAGAAGAATATGATAAACCAAGAAAGAAATTAGTAGCCTTTATAATACCTCTACTTCAAAAAACAAGGACAAAGAGAAAATTCAAGCTGCAAGTGATAGTTCATGCAGTGAAGAGAATGCATCTGACAATGATGCTGAAATGGCTCAGATAGATAGACGATTTAAGAATTTTTATAGGAAAAAGAAGTTTTTCAGAAAATCCAATTATAAGGGAAAGTATGACAATAAAGTTCATTGGAAGAAGGATTGGAAAAGGAATGATAAAAGTGATGATATAGTCTGCTACGAATGCCAGAGGAAAGGACATGTAAAAGATGACTGTCCAAAGTTAAAGTACAAGAATAAATATGAGTATAAGGACAAAAAATAAAAGAAATCTATGAAAGAAACCTGGAGTGCTTCATGGTATAGTTCAAGTGAATCTGATTCCACTCAGGATAAAAAATATCAAAAAGATAATATGCGTTTCATGATGAACACATCTGAGGTAACATTAGATACTCCTGCTTTAAATTCCTATTATTCTAGAGATGATTCTGACTCTAATTATAAAAACATGTCCAGTGAAGAATTATTTGAATACTGTAACATGCTAGAGGATACCTGCAATGAGCTGAAAGACACGTATAAATCCTTAAAGAAACAACATGATTTAACTAGAACTGCCAAATATTCACTAGAAGTAGAAAAGGAAAAGAATGCTCAACTACTCAAAGAGAATACTGAACTGAAATTGTCTAATGAGAAACTCAGGAAAGATTTATAAAAATTTACTAATGGAAAGGAAACTCTTGCACAAATTCTAGGAAAACAAGTAGCACCAAAGTATACCACTGGTTTAGGCTATCATCCTGGACAGAGACAGATTACAAAGAATAGATTTATTTCTAAATCTAGACAGTATGCTGCTAGTTTTAGTTCTAGAAATTATTATGTCTCAACTAGCTACCCACATAGTTATAGATCAAAAAAAGTTTATCTTTCAAAATATTTTAAATAAATTGATTATATGAAACCTATTATACAAATCTGGGTACCAAAAGCTCTTCTTGCTAACCTGTCTGGACCCAAGAAAATCTGGGTACCAAAATAATTTTCTATTTAAAATTATATTGTAGGAAACCTGCTTAAAAAGTTCATGTAGGAAGACATGGTACTTGGACAGTGGATGTTTAGGACATAAGACAGGAGACTTTTAATGTTTTAAAAGCTTATTCAAAGTTTATAGAGGATATGTCACCTTTGGGGATAAATCAAAAGGAAATATCATCGACTTAGGCCAGATTGGTAACACTGATTCAATTTTGATTTCTAAAGTTTTATTTGTTGATGGACTAAAGTATAATCTATTAAGTATTTCTCAGTTGTGTGATGATGGAGTTAATGTTAATTTTGAAAACTATTCATGTAATGTTTTTTATTCTAAAAATATTTTGGTATTTACTACATTAAGAAATGAAAATGTTTATGATGTAGATTTGAATTCTTTAGCTAAGAAAAATATTACCTGTTTAAATTCATTTCATAAAGAATCTTGTATTTGGAACAGAAGATTAGGACACTGTAGTATACACTCACTTAGAAAACTGACTTGGAAGAACTTATTTAGAGACCTACCTAAACTTGAATTCCCAGCTGACAAAGTTTGTAATCCCTGTTAAAAGGGAAAGCAGTATAAAGTTTCTTTTAAATCAAAGAAAGAAGTTTCAACTTCTCAACCTCTTGAGTTGGTTCACATGGATTTTTTTGGACCATCCAGAGTTTCTAGTTTAAATTGGAATCACTATGTCTATGTCCTAGTAGATGAATTTTCTAGATATACTTGGGTATATTTTCTATCTCACAAAAGTGAATCTAGCTCGTACTTTATTAAATACTCCTAGTCTGTAGAAAACCTTAGTGGACTTAAGATTAAAACCTTGAGAAGTGATCATGATCGTGAGTTTGAAAATCATGAATTTGAATAATACTGCTCACAAAATGGCTAAAATCACAACTTATCTTCCCCTAGGACACCTCAGCAGAATGGTGTAGTAGAAAGAAGAAATATAACTCTTTAGGAAATTGCACGAACTATTCTTAATGAATACGATTTACCTGTTTATTTTTTGGCTGAATCTGTAAATATAGCTTGTTACATTATAAATAGAGTCTTTATTAGACTAGTACTTAATAATACCCCTTATGAATTATGGAATAATAGAAAAACTAAAGTTATTTATTTTAAAGTTTTTGGTTGTAAAGTTTTTATTCTGAACACTAAAGAGAATTTGGATAAATTTTCATCTAAAAGTGATGAAGGAATTTTTCTTGGTTATTATTTAACTAGAAAAGCCTATAGAGTTTTTAATAGAAGAACCAAATGTGTAGAATAATCCGTTCACATCAAATTTGATGAAACTGATCCACATGAATCTAAACCTTCTCTTGAAAATCTAAAAGAAGATCTGTCTATTCTGAACCTTAATGATAAAATCAGTGAACCTATTGTAAAGACAACCAGTTCTGGAAATATTTTAGAATCTGCTGCTGGTGAACCTGAACCAAGAGAAGAACCTGAAATTTCTAGTCCTACCTTTACTATATCAAATAGGATTCTAAATAATCATCCTTTAGATGATGTTGTAGGTAATCTTGATTGAGGGACATAGACTAGAGCTTCTCTAAGAAACCAGGTTAAACATCAAGCTTTTCTTTCATAGTTAGAACCTAAAAATATCAATGATTCTATCAATGATGAATTTTGGGTAATGGATATGCAAGAAGAGTTAAATCAATTTTAAAGAAACAAAGTTTGGGAGTTAGTAGAAATACCTAAGGACACTTTGACCATAGGCACAAAATGGGTGTTTAGAAGTAAGGTTGGTGAATCTAGAAACATCATTAGAAACAAATCTAGGTTAGTTGCACAATGATACATTCAAGAAGAAGGAATTTATTATAAAGAAACATTTGCACCTATAGCTATATTAGAAGCCATTAAGATCTTACTTGATTATGCATCTCATCTAAATTTCATGTTATTTCAAATGGATGTTAAAAGTGATTTTCTAAATGGTTATATAATTGAAGATGTTTTTGTTGAAAACCCACCTAGATTTACAAATCCCCATTTTTAAAATCATTTTTTAAACTTTCTAAAGCTTTATATGGTTTAAAAAAAGCTCCAAGATCTTAGTATGATAGACTTACTAATTTTCTTATTTCAAAAGGTTTTGCTAAAGGAATTATTGATCCCACTATTTTTATCAAAAATATTTCTATTGATGTTTTGATAGTACAAATATATGTTGATGATATTATTTTTGGATCTTCTAAAAATTATTTATGTACTAATTTTTCAAAGATTATGCAAAATGAATTTGAAATGAGTTTAATGGGAGAACTTAAATATTTTCTAGGATTTAAAATTTTTAAAAATAGGGATGGTATTATTCTAAATAAAAGTAAATACACAAAGGATTTATTAAAATGTTTTGGGTTGGATAGTAATAAGGTAAGTGATACACCTATGAGTACCACTTGTAAGTTGGTTATTGATGAATCTAAGAAACCAATAGATCAAACCAATTACAGAGGTATGATTGGAAGCTTACTTTACCTTACTTCTAGTCAACCTGATATTAGGTTTAGTGTATGTATGTGTGCACAATTTCAAGCTAATCCAAAACTAATCACACATATTTACTATAAAAAAGGATCTTCAAATATCTTAAACATACTACTAATTTAGGTTTATTTTACCCAAAAGGATAATATTTTGATTTAATAAGTTATTCAGATGATGACTTTGCTGGTTACAAGTTAGATAGAAAAAGAACATCTAAAACATGTCATTTATTGGGAAAATCCTTAGTATCTTGGTGTAGTAAGAAACATAATTTAGTTACATTGTATATTGCTGAAGAAGAGTATATAGTTGTTGGTAGTTGCTGTGCATATATTCTGTGGATCAAACACACTTTGTTGGACTATGGATATGATTTTAGACATGTTTCTATTAATTGTGATAACACTAGTGAAATCAATATCTCTAAGAACCCTGTATCTCACTCTATAACTAAGCACATTGATGTAAGGCACCACTTTCTATGAGATCACTATCAAAAGGGTGATATAACTCTTGAATTTATAGGCACTGAACGACAACTAGCTGATATATTTACAAAAAACATTAAGTTCAGAGAGATTAAGTTACATTAGATATGAATTAGGAATGATCAACTACCCACAAAACTCACTGTTAGACAAACCTCACCGTTAGACAAACCTCACCATTAGACAAACCTCACCATTAGACAAACCTCACCGTTAGACAAACCTCACCATTATACAAACATCACCATTAGACAAACATCACCATTAGACAAACATCACCATTAAACAAACCTCATCGTTAGGATACCTCACCTGCAGTGTTTACCGTTATAATCCACACTGATAGAATGGTTACCAATATATCTCACTGTTTTAAATTTTGTGTTTTAAGCCGAGATGATTTATCATTTTAAAGTATATATTTTTTATGTTTTGATTCCTAAATGATATAAGTTGAGTCTAAATCACATTCAATCCACCTTGAACTCCACCCTTCCAAGTCCTCACCTACCCAAGCCTCTGAAATCTTAAGAACCCTAAGTTTCTCTATTTGGAAATGACCTGAGTTAAGCGACTGATAATTGATGAAGGTAATGAGACGAGTGCAAAGCGACAAAAAGTCGGTTCTGGAGCCACCAGAAGTAGTAGTGATACTAGTAATGATAAGAGAAAGTATGAGAATCCACATTTATCAAAGAGGAAAATAGTGATTGAGAATGAGCTTTGTGCTGAGTGGTTGATGTCAAGCAAGTCTATGATTTTAAGAGTTTTAGAAGAGCAAGGATGGATAGATTGTTTTGCAAACAGAAATGGGACGTATTACCCAAAATTGGTTAAGGAATTTTATGAGTTTGTTAGATTTGAAATGAATGAAGATGAGAACATGATGATTTTTGTGGTAAATGATAATGATATATCCTTTTCATCTGCTGAATGGGATGAAAGTCTGAAAGTATCTCATGAAAGATATTATGGTTTTTCATCTAAATCAGTACCTGTGTCTAGTGACCATTTTGAGTATGAGGCTGCTATGCTTGAGTTAACTGGGAATGTATCACCTAGAAAAGTGATTGCTTCTGAAATGGAAGGATAAAATAGATTATTGTTTAAGTTCATTCAACATGTGATTAGTCCAAGGAGAGGAGATTTTGCAACCCTGAAGTTTCAGGATATATATTTGATGTACTTGTTTAGGAATGGAGTGAAGGTCAATCTAGGCAGATTGTTGATGATTCAGATAAAGGATATGACCCGACCTAAATCAAATACAAATACTTTGTTCTTTGCTAAGCTGATTTCCATTATGATAAAGGTCAAAAGTATATCTGAATCTAGGGATGGAAATATTGTTGTTAAAGACAATTTATGCATTACTAAGACTATCTGCAAGTATATGAAAGTAAGCTGGAACCCTTAGAAGAAAGAAAGGGTGAATGATGATGGTAAATTGTATGATAAATTTAATTATGTGGACCATACTTCTAGGCCTCAGGATGAGAGGGATACAGGTCTAGGACCTGATGAAGATGAACCTTCTTATAGTGATGTTGTTGATGATGAGGATGAAGAGACTTCAATGGAAGAAGGAAGAGACCCTGACCTTCTTCCTATCCCTGCACCTCAGAGTATTTCTTATAGAGAGGATAGTCCTCCAGCTACTTTACCCAGAAGAGAATATGATTCTGATAGCTCAGATGAGGGTACTTTGAGTTTGAGTCCAGTAATTGGGAGTTTTTCTATTCCTGTAGAGGATGTTTTGGTTGAAATGAAATTACCTACACCTATCCCTGATGATCCTCCTTTTGTTGAAATGGAGATGGTTGTGGATGATTCTTCTGAGGAAGACCTGCCTACTAATGATGCTATTGATTTACATGTACAGGAGAATGAAAAAGTTGAGGGGGAGTATCCCACCAGACATGGTACTGTATCAGTAGCTCTTGAGATTCAAGACTGGGCAGAAGACCCAGGTTTTGTAGTTTTTGGGTTGGACTATCCTGATTCTAAATATGAGACACCCATCACAAGACCACATGTTAGTTATAATATCCTTTATGAGACTTTACCTGAGGATTTAGTAAGAAAAGATGACCTAGACCAGTTGAAGTCTGATCTTAAGACCTGTTTTGTGGAAATGATGAGAAGAATGGAAAACTCTTTAATATTATATATTCAATCTGTTATGACTGAATCTGTATCCAGTATTTTGGATGAAGTAAAGACCTACCAAAGTCAAGGTTCAAGATTGGTAGAGTATGTTGAATCTCTAAAGAAATTAGTTGTCTCTATTGAGTCTTATATGAGTTCTAAATCTCAAGGAGACAAGGATTTGACATTTGTGAAAAATGTAATTGTCCAGATGGTATCAGTGTTTGAGGAATTTAAGAATTATATGAAGTAGCATGTCATTACCTAGGACCTTGTTGTGAAAAATCTCATTAGTGGGATGACTAAATATTTTAAGGAAACAATAGATTTTACTGTTGCACCTCTGAGTGCTCCCAGACCTTCCTTAGATGTTGATCAGATTAGAGCTGTTATGAGAGAAGAGCTTGGACAGTCTTCCACCAGTAGCTCTATAGATTCTGTTTCGTTGACCCAAGTGGTGACTACCACTAGGGATATAATAAATTTTGTTCAAGATTTTATGAGATAGGCCACTACTTCTCAGAATTAAGTAAAGGGCAAGGTGGATTATTATTTCCAAAGGGTCTACACTAAACATTAGTTGAACAATCACTTCAAACTTTTGTTAAAAAATTTGAAACTACCACCTGTGACTCAAGCATTCAGAGAACAAGTGAGTAAGCTCAAGGAGCTGACTCCAGATTTGGATAAATTCCTGGAAAACAAGGATGACTTCATTTCTGCTATAGAGAGAGGAGGAGGGATTATCATGGATTTTAGAAATCTCTTGCTACCCTTTTTTCATGTTGATGCTCAGCCAGTGATTGTAGATCCAACTTTACCTGCTTCTAGCTCTACTGCTTTTAATTTTTAGATGACCTCAGATCAAGCTATCAGAAGCTTGACACCAATGATTACTCCGAGGAGTACCCACAATAGGCCAAGAACAGTTTCAGTTTCTCAACATCCGTGGTCATTTCTAGAGTTCACAAGCCTTCAATCGAAGCTACCCAGCTCGAGTCTACCTCAGATCCCAAAGGAAAATCCAAAGTGGACAATTAGGAATTGGATTGAGTGGGTCTAGATGAATTATATAGGGATCATTTGTACCTTGTATACTGTTTTTTTAATCCTTATGTACTTTTTACTCCTTAATATATACCTCTTTTTCCATCTATTTGTCTCAGTTTTTACCTATGTTGCATACTTAATTTATTTCTCCTTTACTTTTCAAATTTTGTTTTTTACCTCTGGTTCATACTTGTATTGTCTAATTTCCCCTTGATAAACAACTTTATCACTTATCTTTTAACTTTGATTCTCCATCTTTTCTGTTCTCTGATACATTCCTTACATCCTTACCTTCTGCCTACCTTCTTTTTGCTAATCCCAAAGGGGGAGAAATGATAAAGGGGGGGGGGGAATGATAAAGGTAGAGGATTATTTATTAAAAGAGGGACATATGGAATACATGGATATTAATATATTTTTATAAATCAATTTTCTCTGATACATTTGAACTTTCTATTTATCTCTGAAACATATTTTACCTGTTTTGGAACACACAGAGAAATAAGAACAATTGTATTTTAGTCTGATACATTTGGATTACCTACCATAATTTGTGATTATCAAAAAGGAGGAGATTGTTGGACGCAACTATTTTGATAATCTCAATTATGATTAATTATGTTTTGATAATCCCACATGATGTTTATTGATTAAATTTTTCATTACTTTAGTTACTCTTTAAGTGATTAAATTCAAAATATAAATACTGTTGAATATGTTCAAATGATATATCTTTCATTAGATAACATTCAGTTAATCAAATGTTCATTTACTTTTTAATGTTTTATCCTAACATAATATGTGGATAGATTGCATAATCATACAAATAGCTACCGATAGTATGCAGATGAGCTACCGATATGGAAAGTTCACCAATATGCATACATTTACCGTTACACCTGATCTACCGATAGAGTAAGTCTACCGGTATGCACTAGTCGACCGATACAGAGTGACAACTACTGTTATGTAGTCTATCATTACAAGCTCACCGGTATGGGTCACTGGTACATAATTCTATCACTACCGAGAGCTACTGCTAAAGGAATTCACCACTACATATAGTCACCAGTACTTGAAGCTACCGCTAGAAGGAGTTACCGCTACATACAACTATCGTTACAAAGACCACCAGACACCCAACACCATGTCATTACTTTAACTTTTTTTATTATAAGCAACAATAATATTTGGAAAATTTAATGCATCTACTATTAATTAATGATAGTTGTTGGAATGTCAGGAACCGTACCTCATATAAATCATTCCTATAGTCGGAGCTCAAGGAATATAAAAAGGGAACCTCGAGCTACTAGAGAATATGTCTTGAAAATTCACATACGAAACATGTTTCTCGATATACACGAGTAAATACATACATAGAAGAAGAATAAAGAACACATGATGAACCTGTAGAACCTGAACATTCAAGGAGTAGAGAGCTTCAACAACTACACCTACACTCAAGCTAATCAAGTTGATCAAACTGGACCTAGAAGTCAAAAAAATGACACTGTTCTAATAAAACCCAGAGGACTCACAGAAAATTCTGATCAATCCAAGGAGTCCAGAGCTTCACTGAAAAACACATAGAGCATTCTAAACTCATCTCTACTTGTTTATATCTATTTTGTTTCATTTATCTACATTTTGAGCAGTGTGTGTGCTCTGTATTTTAAGCACTCACTATCTCCTGTGCTGAACTAGAGGATTTATAAATCCTCACTCAATCTTTCCCTTACACTCTTTTATCCCACTATGGATAGTGGTAGAGGTAAAGTGAGACCTGGAAAGCCTATGTTCTGTTGTTTAGTTTTCCCACGTAGGACTGTGGTAGAGGTCTAAAGACCTGGATAGTCTGTGCACTGTTGTAAAACCCCGATCCAGAGTGTGGATCATAGTTTATATAAAACTGTTTGAGGGGACTAAGTCTCTACTTGAGACTGAACCTCTTGTTTAAAACTACTGTGAATTTTTATTTTCGCTAAAAATATTTTGAATATTCCGCTACTAAGTACTTTAAATATAAATCTATTGTAAATTTACTCTGATAGTTAAACTATCAAGTGTTTGTATTTATTTTAAACTAGTAGGTTAGTCTCAAAAGCTGATTTAATCTTTAGATTAGATTAATTGAGAACCAATCAATCTCTTGAGAACCTAACTTAACCTTTACTGTATTAAAAATTCACTACGGTTTAGCTTGTTATTTAAATTGGGGGATTTTAATAGAAATCTTTTAAATCAGAAATTTTGAATAGGAACTCAATTCACCCCCCTCTTGAGTATCCACTCCGACCAACATGTGGGGTTGAGCCCATTATAAATCAATATATGTTGGGTTTATCCTCTTTATATCTCAAGATATGTTGGGTTGAGCCCCTTTATATCTCAAGATATGTTGGGTTGAGCCCATTATAGCTCAAGATATGACGGGTGAGCCCCATTATAGCTCTTCAATGCATTGGGTACTTTGAAGATTTAAGTTTACCAAAAGGTTATTACATATATAAGGGTGAATGTAAGAGTGATATGGTAAATATGTCCCAAGGAAACAACATGAGTATACCATGCATTCGAGTTTTTATGATATGGGTTTTTTTGGTTTTTATGTTATCACTTTACTAATGCTTTCTATCTTTATATCCCTTACTGATTTTTATACTCATCCCATGTTTTAAAAAAAAATCAGAGGATATAAGGATAGGTAAGATAAATAAGGGATTCATGATGTTTTATATGGAGTGTTGTCAAAGAAGTCATGATTTATGTTTTAATGTCTTATATTTTAAAAAAATGGAAACTATTTCTAATAGAGTCCTATTTGTATGAATGTTGTATGTTATGTATGTAAGTTATTCTAATTATTTAAAACTCTAAACCTGAAAAGATCCTAAATGTGTAATAATGTATGTTATTATTTAAAATTCAAGATTAAATAATGTTATAGGGCCGAGTACTTATAGGCCCGAAGGACAAAACATGGTCCTAAGGCCCAGAGTGGGAAGTTAGCTTCATTTCAAGTCATCAATCAAACGTCATGTCACCCCCTTCCAGAATTCATCACACCATGAACCTAGTCTGAAAAAATGCATTGCCCCCCTCTTCCATGAAACAATGTGTCATGATGAACTGATGGAGCAAGGTAGAGAACCTCTCTAGACATAGTGTGGTAGAGGACTGATGATGGGTGTCGACACACCCATCACTCTTTTGAGTCATCCACCTGGTGATCTGTTTGACTTTTCTTGTATCACCTATTAAATGAACTACATCTTCAGAATAATATTAAGTGAAGAAAAACAAATGGTAGAAAACCCCTCCACCCTAAAAGAGGGTACAGAATACTGAATGATGAGCATCAACACACTCATCCCTCAAAATAAGGCCACCCACCTGATAGTGTTTCTACACTACCAACCTGTTGCACTGAGACATTCACTACTACAAAACAGGGTTTTATTAGTGCTAAAAAAAGTCTTTATCGGCGCTAAAAAAATGCTTATAATTGAGGATCTATTAAAATGATATCCCTTTTATCAGCGATAAAAAAGCACTGATAAAAGTAAAAAAAAATCTTTAAATCGGAGGGTAGACTCACCCCCTTTTAATAGTGCTTGAATCCCTTTCAACAGTGCTAGGAAGCCCCACTCACACATGCCTTTACTATCCCTTTAACAGTGCTAGGCGCACCCCCCCACTATTTAACAATGCTATCCCCCCTACACCCGCTCGCGCACCCTTGCCTCTGCTTGGATTTGAACCCGAGACTTCTCCCTTGCGCACCTGCACCTTTACCACTCACCCATATTTTTTTGTTCTCTATTTAATGATATATCTATCTATCTATATATAGTTATATTTATTAGTATATTAATATATATATATAGTTATATTAATATATTTATTTATTTTTATATTAATATATATTTATATCCATTTATATATATATATATATATATTTAGTTATATTTTTTTATTCGTATATTTATTCATATATTAATATATCTTTATAATATTAGTTTTAAATACATTTATAAAATATGTTTTTTTGTGTGTGTTTATAAATAAATAAATACATATATACATATATAAAACATACATACACATGTATATATATTATATATGTGTATCTGTAAGTGCAATTATACATATTTATATATATTTATACATACTTACATATATTATATATTAATATGTATATTCATATGTTGGAGGATATAGATAATATAATCAGTTTGTTAATATATACACACACTAACAAACACACACACATTATATAGGTATATAAATGTTCATATAGTGGTATTTTAAATAAAATGGAAATTAGTTTTTATTTAGACAGGGATTATATATTGAGAAATATATTTTATATGTAAATATGTTAAATTTTTTATTTATAAAATTAAATTTTTATGTGTGAATATATAAAAAATATGTATATATTATTATATATTTAATTATAAATAACAATAAATTATGAAAAATGATAAAATTTTAAATCCATAATATCAATATGAATGTAATCCATGAGAATAAATTTAGTCCCCATGAAAAAAGTGAAAAAAGACCCCCTTAAATGAGGATGAAATTCCATCAAATGTTAAACAATTTGGGTATCCCAACTAAAAACTCATTTTTGGAGGCCTTCTAGGCCTTTATTGGTCTAAAAAATGTGATATAGGGTTCTCTTGTTCCGCCGCTATGCAGAGCTCATTGCAGACTTCGATTTGATATGTGTTAGAGCTCAAATAGACACTAATATCAAAAGTTATGGCTGTTTTGAAGTTTGATTATGTTTTCAACTTATTTCAGATCTTTTATTAATTTTTTAATTTTTTGTGTCTTCAAATTGTTATTAAATGATTATTAATTTATAATAATTAGAAAATTATTAACTAGTGATATTTTTTAAAATATTTTATAAGTCATTTTCACTAAATATATTATATATTAAGTATAAATGTCTATTTATACTTATCTAAAACATATTTAAAAAATATATATTATATTTATATATTAATATATTATTTTTAATTTTTTTTTTGAAATATAACCTTTATCATTGCTAATAAAAAAATGTTAATAAATACCTCTCTTATCACCGCTACTAAAAAAACACTAATAAAAGGGGTCTTTTTAACAGCGTTAAAAAATCGTTGATAAAAGGAGTGCCTTTATCAGTACCAAAAAAAGCATTTATAAAGGAGTGCATTTAACGGTGCTAAAACCCTATTAAAAGTACCCTTTATCCTTTTATTAGAACCCATCACTTTTTGTGGTAGTGATTGAACTCATTCATGTCATGTCATTTGGTTCCCACAAGTGATGACCCTGATATCCATTGGCTCGAAGACCTAGATATTGGGCTAGAAGCCCAAAATCCCAAGGAAACTCTAGATGGAGGAACCTCCCCATCCCACTGCTGGAAGAAAAGTCACCCGAACCACTGTGATCAGTCCCAAGCCATCGCCTCCCTCCCTATCATCCTCCTATTCCAAGACAATTTTGCCACCTTCCTCTCAGACTAAGGATGTCACCGCCTTCCAAAATGACTTAGAGTGTTGAAGCCACAACATACATCGTCGCCTCCCTCCTACGCCGACGTCACAACACTGATGTCGTCGTATCAAGGTCCAATATCGATAGGCATAAGACCACCAACCAGATCGAGGTTGGAAACATCAAATCTTGAACAGATCTAAGCGTGGTAGCCGAAGGTCGAAGAGGGAAAACAAAGCGACAAACCTGGACCGTGATGATTGAGAACAAAAAATCACGAGTGCTACTAGATGAGGAATCAAGAAGGAGGGGCGAAAAAACTTTTTTTTTATTTTTATTTGAATTTCATTTTTTTAACATAAAAATCCTAATCTAAATGATGTTTTACTTACTGAAACATTAAAGATACATTTTCCTTGATGTAATAAATTTATATAAGTGGAAAATTAAATAAATATTAGGACAAGAGACAACATGTTTAGTGGAAATATATATGGAATCATTAAATTTGTATTCCACCCCCAAATAGTTTATAAAATTCTTATATAATAATTTAATTCACTACCCATTGACCGTAAACATTTATCTACTCAACTAATACAACAATTATATAGTAATTAAAGGATAAACATGAGTAATAATATAAGTTCCAATACATTGGGAATGAATTTACTTGAGAAGTTTTTTAATCGAGAATTGTACATGAGAAATTTTTCATCAAAATGAAACTTATTATATAAAAGAAAATCATGGATGACCTTAATCTCATCCATATAGATTTGAGAACACTTATAAAAATCATATTGAATTTCTTCCAACCCTCAAATCTACAATTTCCTACATTCACCTACATCCAATGATTAATATTACATTGTGGGGTTTTTTAAGTTTTTTTTAAAAGTAAAATTTTCAAAATAAGGTTAGCTTTTTTTTGAAAAATAAGATTGAAAGTCATCGACTGCCTTAACGCCTTTTCCCTAGATTGATGACATACACTAATAAAGAATAGGGTTTTAACAGCGCTAAAAAAAGATTTTATCAGTGATAAAAAACATTTATAATCGAGGCACTATTAAAAGGGGGTCCCTTTTACCAGTGCTAAAAAAATGCGGATAAAATCCCCTTTTATCATTGCTAAAAATGTCGATAAAAGTGATTTTTTTTAGTTTGAAAAAAAAATCAGAATCCTAGGTGACCACCCCCACTTTATCATCACTCGAACCCCACTTTAACAGTGATACACCCTTCCCCTTTAACAGCATTAGGCATGCCACCCCCCTTTAATAGTGTTAGGCACCCCCATTCACCCACCCAAATGCTCCCCCTGCCTCCCCTAGATTCAAACCAGAGACCTCTCCCTTGTGCGCATGAACCCTTGAAACTGATCCATGTTTCTTTTTATCCATTTTATAATATATATATAGTTATATTTTTTATCTATATATTTATTAATTTATTAATATATATTTATATGATCATTTTTAAATACATTTATAAAATATGTTTTTGTGTGTGTGTGTGTTTATAAATAAATAAATAAATAAATAAATAAATAAAAACCTATCTACAACATACACATATATATTATATATATGTGTATCTATAAATATATTTATACACATTTTTATTTATTTACATATATTATATATTAATATTTATATACATATATTAGAATATATAGATTTTATATATAAGTTTGTTAATACAAACACACACAAATACACACACACACACACACTATATAGGTATATAAATATTCATATATTTTTTTTATTTTAAATAAAATGAATATTATTTTTTATTTAGATATGGTTTATATATTTATAAAGATATTTTATATGTAAATATGTTTACATATTTATTTATAAAATTAAAATTTTATGTGTAAATATACACAAATATGTATATATGCGTCTATACTTAATTATAAATAACATTACATTATGAAAAATGAAATTTTTTGAACATAATTATATCCTTATGAGTGTAATCCTTGAAAATAAATTGAGTCTCCACTAAAAAAAGATAATAATACCCCCTTAAACAAGGCTGAAATTCCATCGAAAGAAAAACAATTGGGGTACCCCGACTAAAAACTCGGTTTTAAAGGACTTATGGGCCTTTTTTGATCTTGAGAAAATAGTTACTAAGGTCCCGCTAATCATAAAAGCATAGAGATAATTTCAGGCTTTGATTTGATATATGGTAGAGCCCAGACGGACACTTGGATCAAGAGTTATGGTCTTTTAAAGTTTGAGTCATATTTTCAACTTATTTTAGATTGTTTATTATTATTATTTATTTATTCTATCTTAAAATTGTTATTAAATGACTATTACTTGATAATAATTAGAAAATTATTAATTAATATTATTTTTTAATTATTTTATAATCCAATTTCACTAAATATCTTATATATTAAGTGTAAATGCATATTTAGTCTTATATAAATCATATTTTCTAAAATATATTATATTTATATCAATATAAATATATTTATATATTAATATATTATTTTTAATGATGATTTTTTTATAAAATATAACTTTTATGAGCACTAAGAAAAGCACTGATAAACATACCCTTTATCAGTTCTAAAAAAGCATTGATAAAGGGGTAATTTTCTTAACATTTTTTAGGGTTAATAAAAGCACTTTTTAACAATGATTTTTGTTAGCACTGATAAAGGTATCCCTTTATCAGCGCTATTAAAAGGTGGCACTGTGTAAAGTCAATTTTGTGGTATTCATGACAAGATTCTACCACTCAAAACGTTTTTCACCTTTTATTAGGGGAAAGACATTGGGGGTGAAAACGTCTTTCACCTAATTAAAGGTGAAAGATGTTTTGCTTGATATCGTCTTTCGACCCCACTCTCTTCTCACAATTATCACCTCTCTAAACCTTACCCAATTTTATGCCCTTTCTCTCTAAAATTTCCTTGGTTTTTTACTCCCTTTCCCATGCCTCTGTTGGTGGAAAGAAGTGAAAAATATGTAAAGTTTCATTTAAAAGTATTTTTTCTTATTTATTTTATTGTTTATTTATTTGTTTAGTTTTTAGTTTCTTTTAATTATTTTACTTACTTATCTATTTATTTAATTAGATGTAATTTGTAAATAGTAGTTAGTAATAGTTAATACTAGTGTGTAAATTATTATTATTTAATTATGATTATTTAGTAATTAAATTATGATTAGTCTTAGCAATTGAATAATTATTATGAAATGATTATTATTTGGTATCACTTATTAGTTTATAATTAATTAGTAAATGATAATGATTAACTAATAGATAATTGATGAAGTAATCATTAAGAACTTATAATTAACTACCAAATAACTAATAATTAATTACTTAGTAATTAGTTTTTAAAATTAATTAGTTGATGATTGAATATTTGTGAACTAATGATTAACTATTAATTAACTAATAATTAAATATTAAATAACTATCAATTAAAAAATTATTAATTAATTCAAAATATTAACTAATGATTAACTTAGGATTAAATAATGATTAAATAATAATTAACTAAAGATCAAATAATGATTAACTATTTATTTTCTAATAATGAACTAATAATTAATTAATAATTAACTAATGGTTAACTAATAATTAACTGTTATGTAACTATGAATTAACTATTAATTAAGTATAAATTAACTACTCAATAATTATTAATTAATAAATCAATAACTAATTATTAACTTAGGATTAAATAATTATGAGATAATGATTAATTTAGGATTAATGTAGGATTAACTTAGGATCAATTAATGATTAACTAATGATGAAATAATGATGAAATAATGATTTACTAATAATTAACTATTAATTAACAAGTTTATAACTATTAATTAATGAATAATTAATGAATGGTTATCGAATAATTAACAAGAGATTGAAAAATGATTAACAAATGATTAAATAATGATTAACTAATGCTTAAGTAATGATTAAGAAGTGATGAACTAATGATTAATTAAGGATTAACTTATGATTAAATAATGATTAACTTAGGATTACTATTAGATTAACTTAGGATCAAATAATGATTAAATAATGATGAACTAAAGATTAACTAATGATTAACTAATAATTAATTAATAATTAACTAATAATTAACTATTAATTAACTACTAAGTAACTATTAATTAATGAATGATTAATGATTGGTTAATGAGTGATTAACTAATGCTAAATTAATTATTATGTAGTGACTAAATAAGGATTAACATAGTATTAGAAATTTATTAGATAATGATTAACTTAGGATTAATGTAGGATTAACTTAGGATCAAATAATGATATACTAACTATTAACTAATGATGAACAAATGATGAACTAATGATTAAATAATGTTTTTCTAATAATTAACTATTAATTATCTAATAATTAACTACTCAATAGCTATTAATTAACGAATAATTAATGAATGGTTAATGAATGATTAATGAAATATTGTGTGGTTATCTGAGCAATAAAATATCTTTATAGATACTACAAGTGAATGAAATCTCTAAAACAGTTGTACCTTGGGGTAATAACCCAAAAGGATGGATTGTGTATTAACTCAATCGTCACCTAGTGCATGATAAAGAAGCATAACTACACACCTGATTTGACAATGCCAGGGGATTTTCTTTAGATGATTCACATTCTCTTTAATTAATATATTTAGATAATTTTAGCAATATTAAAATTTGGAGAATGAATCACTAGTGACATCATTTAGGATATAATAAAACATACAAAAAATTTAGTAAAGTAAATATTGTGTGGTTATTATCCCCCCACAGGTGGCTAGGGTGGCAGGTGGGCTAGGGTGTGGGGTTCCAGTCATGGGGTCGAGTCCTCGAACCATTTCTTTCTGTAGCATGCGTATATATATAAAACCACATTTAAAGATTGTATGGTAATCTGAGAAATGAAATATCTATCTGGATACTACAAGTGTATGCAGGCCCTAGTACAATTGT
The DNA here is from genome assembly GCA_963277665.1 of Viscum album. Taxonomy (NCBI): domain Eukaryota; kingdom Viridiplantae; phylum Streptophyta; class Magnoliopsida; order Santalales; family Viscaceae; genus Viscum; species Viscum album. Next base: position 1,901,860,149 of record OY728140.1, on the reverse strand, counting down.
ACCTTGGGTAATAACCCCAAAAGGGTGGATTGAGTATTAAATCAATCGCATCTGGTGCATGACAAAGAGGCCTAAATACACACTTGGTTTGACACTCATGGGGAATTTACTTTATATTATTCACATTATCTTTAAAAAATATCTTTATATATCTTTAAGAATGTTAAAATTTAGACTCAAAAACATTGATGACATCATTGAGGATATAAGAAATCATTCTTAAATTTAGTCAAAGTAAATATTGTGTGGTTATTCAAGTAATTAAATACCTATCTAGATATTTCAAGTGGATGTATGAATTGAAATAGTTTTACCTAGGGATAATAACCCTAAAAAGGGTAGATTGAGTATTAACTCAATTTTCACCTAGTGCATGAAAAAGAGGACCAAATACACACATAGTTTGACATTCCTAGGGGATCTTCTTTATATGATTAACATTATCTTTAAAAACTATTGAACTTCTAAATTTATCCTTATACTATGAAATAACTTTACATAATTATTTCATGGTGAATGATACACAATTATTCCTCTTTGTGAATATTATTTACACTATTTCAATCATGATCAAAAACCATTTTTCACATAAAAATTAGGTTTTCTTGTGTCTAATGATATGTGTAAGTTATTAAAATTGATAAAGGAGATTTTTATAGTACAAAACCAATACGAATGGTTAGGATAACATATTGTGTTACACTAAGAGAACTTTAGGAAAAAATTCATTATCAGTTAAATCTAAGACCTGACTAGGAGAACCAGTTTATTAGCTATAGAAATTTTTAATTACAGGATATGCTATGACATATATCTTATCAATTGTATTATTATGATGAATGATTACAAGAAACAAAATTATTTAACCAATGGTATGATATTGCTCTGGTGAAGTTATATGTGGAGGTTTCTATTATTCAGTAGTAACTTTCAATTATATGATGAAAGAGGCATGCATGAGTTGTCGAAGAAGGTCCATCCTAAGAATATACAAATCTTACCAAATATTAAGAAGAAGACAACCAAACTGATCACCCAAATATGCTGCAAGAGTATTTTGAGGATGAGGAAGTCTCTAATGATGAAACAGATGTAGAAAATTGCAATGCTGAGGAGGAAGCTAGAAAATTTGGGGAAGAAGTTACTAGAAATGCAATAGTTATACATCAACATTGATGAACAATAAATCATCCACCACTCTTTGTATATTTTTTGAAAGTTATGACATGTTTTCTGGAATTTTACTAGAATATTATCACACCTACAACTGAGTTTCTTGGAGTTGTAGAGGATATATTTAGTTATATGGAAACAACATTATACATTGGAAGATATTTTCCAAGAAAAGATGACATGAAAAATATAATGAAGTGATTTCATATTGAGATACACTATATATATTTAGTTCATTAGTCAAACCAAACAAAATACATCATACAATGTGAAAAATATGGTGATAATTATAGATTTCTCTTGAGGGTGATTCCTAGAATTTCTCTTGGAGGGTGGAGAGATGCATCGCATATTGGCATGAAACATAACCTAACATAATACCATACACCATTATATGTAAAATTTATGTCATAAATTTTTGTTTATATGATTATGACCTTCCAAGATGTGCTTGTATCCTTTATATAAGAGTGTATACAACAAAATTTTGGTTACAAGATTTCCTATAGAAAGGCATGGATGGTGAAATAGAAGATAATTATTAAGGTCTATGGTAATTGGTATGAATCATTCCAGGTGTTAGCATAATTTCTATCAATACTGAGGAAAAAACCAACTTGTATTCAACCTTGATATGAATGAACATGTGTCTCAAGATAACTAACTTGATCTTTCTCATGTAAAATTCCACCAGTTGTTATGGGAATTCATTCTATATATTTCCACATTTCATTTCTATAAATATTTTATACAGATTGATAAAAAGTTTCTATATAGAAATTACATCGGTGTAATAATGATTATGGTAACCCAAAATGGTAACTATACACCCCCACCTCTTGAATTTTCCATAGTGGAGAAAGAAAACTATGAATATTAGAGTTGGTTTTTGGCATCTATTAACAACCATTTCACCCAAATTTGGGGTGTATGTTTGATATCTAATTATTATTGGGAAATAAATGAGGTAATAAATATAGATCCTATTACATGGAGATATCCAAATTCACATCATCTATACTACATCAGACACATTGAAAATAATGTGTGAAATTCTTTTCATGATGAAGCTATGAAGAAGGCTATCACTAAGCTTGGTATATAACTTGTTTCTTATTTTTTTTACCTTTTCAACATAATGGTAAAATTAATTTATATGTAATATGATCACTTTAATTAAATATATGATCTATATATTTATAGGTTTAAGAAGTTATTGGAAGGAATTCACTGGTATAATCAGGGAGTGTATGATTACATGATATAGATTCCAAAAAATGGACATTAACATGTGATCGGGGGAAGATGTATAGTCACATGACCAAAAATATTGTGTAGTTAATCAATGATGTCTTCAAGGGGATTCGTAAGGTACCTATAAATGGCATAGTTTATGAGACATTTTATCATTGTGTAAAGTACAATATAGAAAGAGGAATAAAGATTACTGATGGGATTCATTAGGGGTTTTGGTATAGATGAAACTTTCTGTGAGAGATTGAAAAGAATATTAATGAAGCTTATACTTATTGAGTGTGAATTTTCAACTAATAATCAAGTTGATTTCAAGTGATAGAGTGTTAGTACCCCATCACAGGTAGCTACGATTGAGTACTGATGGTATTATTGGATACTAGGCATTGTAAATGTGGAAACTTCCAAGCATTGTGGTTTCTATGCACAAATTATATTACAACATGTTCCTCTATGAACATCTCATGGGAACCATATATTGATCCAATGTATTGTATTGAAACCATTGTTAACTGTTATAGTGCACTATGGATGCCTATTATGGAGTTTCAACATTTCACAATGCCTACAGATTAGACTACATTGATACCTGACATTAAAAGGTTGTGAATAAAAGGGAGAATGAAGTCCAGCAAGATTCAAAATGAGATAGACTGGCCTCAAGAATAGGGCCAGTGTCTGATATGCAACATATTTCATAGGGAAGATCATAATAGGAAGTGATTCCCTAACATTTTTTGGAAAAGTTCTCATTCTCATCCATTATGATGTATTGCCTATAAATATGTAATGTCCTAAGTCTTCAAAAATTAGATTATGTTCAGAAATCGTGTCAGAATTTTGGGTGGTTTTGTAAAAGTTTCAGTGATTGAAAATAAACCTTCTAAAAATATATTTCATATGAATTTGATAACCAAACTTTTAAAAATTTCTAATCAACTATAGTGATCATTCAGAATATTCCAATTCTAATAAAAGTGATGATCTAAGTAAACATTTAGAGACTTTAAAAGGAATCATGAAGAATATCAATGGAAAATGATCAAATTGATTTTTTAAGAATAATGACGATGTAATTATGTAAAATACACTATATGATGAAAAAAGATCAATACATATTATCAACTATAGAAAGCATAAAAGCCTCAGCCCAGTTGGTGAGGACTCAAAAAGTTCATCTAAGAGACCTGAGTTCAAAACTAAGTGGAGAAATGTTTCTGAGTTACTATAGTATTACTGTAGCAGAAACTGTAATACCATTGTAGCAGGTACTGTTCAGTATTGTAACAACTAGAACTATTCATTCGTTTGGGCTTTTGGGCCACCATTTTGGTCACTGGGTCCTTCAAGTCCTTCGTTCCACCCAAGGCCTTTGGGCCAGTAAGGATTTCGGGCCACCTCAAGGCCTTAGGGCCACATCAAGGACTTCAAACTACCTAAAGTCTTTTGGGACACCTGAAATTGAGTTAAATGGACTAGGCAGACTCTACAAAGGAGCAGACTCCATATGAGGATTCAGAGAAGGCGTATTCACTAGAGAAAAAGCTAACGGATGTGGAAGAAAGAGAGGGTATGGTGTTTCCATCATGACTAGCATATGTATGCATGAGAAGCCTAACTGAACAACCATGCGAAGGTGGAGAGATGATTTCATGATGCAGATGATGGGGAGGACCATTTCCATGTAGTTATAGTCTAGATATTTCCTCTAAGACCTACAGGTCATGTAATCTCTTAGCCTATGGGCCTTGTAAGTGTTCCCCCTCATCCCTTTAAAGGAGGGTTATCAAAAATCAATAAAAAAGAAGGCCTTTGGGCCATTCAAGAAAACTACAGAAAGATAAAAGGAGGAGAACGTTCTACTAACCATAACATTATATTTATATTTTACTTGATATTTATTTCATTTTTATGTGTAGAGATGGAGGATATTACTCTACTCAATGATTAGTGTAGACATGTTCCATGTGAGGTATTAGTGGGATGTAAGGTTCGACAAATTATGGTGTATAGGGCACACCATTATCATCACATTCCACATTTAGCTATTATTTTACCATACCTATGACATGTTGGTTCCTATGGTGTCACTATATCATATTTTACATTCATTGATCATCACCTCCTTGACTACCTCACTGAGAGATGAAGACCTAAGACTCACACATTCTACTTACCCGAGGGATAGATGACCATCACCTTAGAGGATGTGAAAGTTTTGCTTAGTCTTCATATTTAGAGTATTGTAATTATAAGACCCACCCAAGGAGACTCTAATGAGCTTGTACAATGATTGATAGACTTCAATATTATGATTTATGATACTATTAAAGATGGCAGTTCTCTATCTATGAGCTAGCTAGACATTCACTTCCCACATTTACTCATTGATGTTGACGAGAAGACTATCATGCATCACACTCATGCATATATTTTGCAGCTCATTGGAGGGACAATGTGTGCCAATAACTTTGGTATGCAAGTCCATATGATGTATTTGGGGCTATTAGAGGCCTTTGATTAGGTTGGGATATAAAACTGGGAATATTCATGCTTGACATACACATACAGAGCATTATGCACGACATGTAGAGTAGATCAAAGTGATCTAGGGGGACGTGTCATCCTCATTCGAATATAGGAATGAGAGCATATCCCTTCCTTAGCACTAATTCTTACTGGTATAAAGATTCATATGGACGAACTTCATGACACTTCATGTAGATGCTGGTATGATCACTCATATTTTTTTTGATGTTAATATGAGTTATTATACTTAATTGAATATTATTTATTACTTTATATGTTGTACATTATAGGTGGAGTCAGGCACACTAGTTCTTCAGGACACTGAGACACAATTAGGGTGTATACCATCTCATTTTGGATAGTCTAGTACCCACCAATGTAAGTATATAAATTCTTCTATTGATAAATCATTTTAATAATATTATAATTTTTGGAAATTACTAACAAAATATTTTAACAAATTTCACATGTCATTTAAAATTTCATGGTTTCTATATTAGGATATATTAGACCCACAACCTTCCTACTGTACTCCTAGGATTGATAATGTGATGGTTGTAGTTCCTATCATACACTTTCATATTTTTGAGTGGCACCAACCTGATAGAGTCATGTGATAGTTTGTATTTATTAGGTGTATTCCATTTCCACCCATACAGCCAGCAACGCTTCATTCCCTAAAGCTGACAGGAAGGTAGGATATTGATTGGAGATGACAACATGCACAATATATCAAAATATGGAAAAAAATGTGCATCATTTTGTATCAAGGGAATTTGTATGATGTGATTCCATCTATCATAACATCTAGAGTATGATCCATGGTATAAACTGAATTCTACACTGTATCTTACACCACATGGCAGAGGTCTTCAAGATCTGGTAAGTTAATAACTTTACATTAGTCTATTTTTTTACTTATTTTTTAGTTCAATTTTAATATCTTTACAACATACTTGACTACAACATATTATCCACATGTTTGATTTAGAGGAGGGATAGATATTTAGTCAGGCAACATACCATGATATATCACAAGACGTAATGACATCGTATCATGTTCTACATGATAGTATCTTTGATCAAGTAGCTCAGGGAGATGATGTTCTTGACTAGGTTGAGGAGGTTCATTCTTAGGAACCTCCTCCTGAAGCTGCTGATGTTGGAAATCCGTGGTTATGATGGCGTAGACCATTTTGGGAAGCACATTAGGCCTCACCTCTTCCATAGGAAGAGACAAAAGCACCAACAAAAGAGCCTTATCTAATTTTGGATGTGAATTAAAATACATTACTATTAACAACATATCAACAATTTTTTTATGGGTATACCTAATATGAGCTCGTATCAAGATTCATTTCCCATAATTCTATCTTTTGTGTCTGAGCCTTCCCATGCCTTATGGTTCCCTCATCAGATGGATGGAACTTCCACTTACATAGTGGGAGATGGGTTAGGTGAACATCTCAACATCCCGATGACACCCCATCCTGATGATTCATAGATATTACCATAGACAATTGGGGTTCTTGAACTTGATAAAGATCTCTATGAATCTCATCACAACCCACCCTAATAGAGATGTCAGTGATCTCGATACGGGTGTCCCATTCACACACCAGATTATGGGATGAGACCTCATCATAGACAATGCTTATACTCATTGATTTATATGTTTTCTATTGACTTAAAATATTTAAAACAACAATGATTTATATTATCTATATTATTGTCTGTATATTATATTAATTAAATAATTTTTTATTTTCAACTATTTTTCAATGTTTAGCCTATTTTTTAAATTTCATTTAGATATTACTTATAGTTTAAATTTTGTAAGCATTTAAAGTCGACTATGTGAAACATAACGACACATATTAAATTTCAACTAGGAAAATTTAAATATTACAAAATATAAACTATATATATAATCTAAATAAAACATAAAACAAATTATAAACATATAAAAAATATTTGAAAATAATTTTTTTATCAATATAATAAATCAAAATTAATTTACGTGACATGAACATTATATATTAAAAACATAATATTTACTCATTAAAATATATAAACATTTAAAATATAGTATAACAAAAATCTAAATAAAATTTAGAACATTTACTAAATATATAAGAAATAATTAAAAATAATAGAAATGCAAAAAAATTATAAATAAAATTATCATGTTTTGAAACAACAATATTTCATACCATTAAAATTATAATTAATTAATTTTTTTTACAAAATTATTTTCATTTTAATTAGATTTTATATTTTTAGTTAGTGTGTCAAATTTCATTTAATTTATATTTATAATTTATAATTTATAGGCTTTCAAAGTCACTTACTTGAAAAATTATTATGTTTCAAGCATGTGAATTTGAGAGCATATAAATTATAAGGTATAAATATAATTTAAATGAAATTTGACACACTGAATAAGAATATAAAAAATAATTGAAAATAAAAAAAATCATAAAAAATAATAAATAAAAACAAATTTACAAGACACAAACTTTATTGTTTTAAAACATATCATTTACACTTTAAAAAGCTTATGGACATAATTTTTATTAATTATTATATTATTACTTACATTATTATGAAGAATTATTTACTGTTTTATTATTATTAAATGATATTAATTAAATTATAAATAAATATTAATTATATTATTAAATAATTACAATGATAAATATGAATAATGATGTAAATAATGTAATTATTAGTGTAACTAATAAAACAATTGATAATATAATTAAAAATAAATATTAATTAAATTATTAATATGGAAAATAAAATTAATAATAATAATGTTATTATTAAAAATTTAGTATACAATTAATGATGATTTATAATATTCATAATATTAATGTTTATTTTTTGTCTATATATATATAAATAAAAAAACAAAAACAAAAACATATTTTTTAAATATACTAATGTATATATAAGTAATTTATTAAATAAAATTTTTCTTTTGGGTTTGTCCAAATGTGTTTTATCCCATAATGCATTTGGCTAATGTTTTTGGAAAAGGTGATAAGGGCCAAAATACCTTTGGCCCCTGTGATAAAAGGCTAAAAGCGTAAAGACCCTTCATGCCTTTTAGGTTTATTTTAAAAAAATGTTTTGACCTGGGCTTATTTTCATTTTTTAAAATTATAAAAAACCCTTACATTGTTAAATAAACCAATATATATGGTTCTCAACCTCCATGGGGAGGTAGATATTCTTTAAAAAGATGATTTAATAAGGTTTCATTCTGATAGGGGTTTTAAAATTACTATGGTATGACAAAAATTATTCATCTAATCACATACTGTAATCTTTCATGTTGGGTTATACCATTTTCTATAATATTTTATTGACCTAATTTTTTCAAATTTTAGACTTTCCATTGTTTCGGGGATGATATATAGTAGAAAGTTTATCATTAAATTAATTCTTATGGAGAAAGTATTGAATGTTGTGATTATAGATTTGAAAATATTGATCATTAATAATAACCCTAGGAAAACCAAACCTTCTAAAAATTTAGTCCCTCACAAACTAAACAACCACATGAGAGTCGTAAGTTCCTATTGAATTTTCTTCCACCTATTTTGGGACATAGAAAATAGATAATACAATGGAAAAAATTAAATGTATTTGGAAAATTCCCCATTAAGTCAATGTCCCATGTAATCGATATTCTATAGAAAAGAGTAGGTTGTTGGGGTAATTTCATTCCTCTTAGATATATTGACCATATGTTGAAATTATTCACATGACCTATAAAACTAGTGAGCATCCATAAAAATTTGGTTTAACAAATTACAAATTCAAATAAATTTCAAGATATTTTTTAGGAGCCAAAGTGTCCGTTGAATGACAAGGTGTTACAAAAACTCACAACTAATGTGAATACATGGCCAGGTACACACCATCATATAACCTAGTCACTATAAATCCTACTCAATTATGGGTCATTCCAAATATACCATTACGACTCATTCCTAATCCTATGGGTTTGAGTTTTAATAGAATCCGTAAAAACCATGGAAGGATACCAAATAATTTAAAATATCAACATACTAAATAGTAAGGTCCAATACCTAAAAAACATACTCATTAGGGAAGAAATCACCATTTGGGATGGGTAAGTGAAGACCTACCTACTTAGGTGCTACTCCCTCAATGTTTCTTCCCTAGGGTATGACGATGTTTGCACCACCTGACCTCCCCACTTCAAAAGGTGGAGGGGGCTCAAACTCCTCTCTGGTGGAGTTTCATCCATCTTTCACCCCTTTTACAAGCCCAAACTCTCTTCCAGACATTCCCCATATCACTATCATCCTAAAATTCCTCTCTCTCTCCACTTGGGTTTTATGAAACTCACCCTTACTCTCCTTGAATTCACTAAGTCCTCAAATCTCAATGATCTTTCCCTCGATTCTTTCTTTGTTCATATTTTCCCAAAGGTTTATGTATTTAACAGATTCATTAATGAAAAATAGGTATTGAAGGACCACACTATGACTGAAAATTAATTTTTTATTATTGAAACACTTTTTAAGAAAAAGTGAGAAACCATACATGACTTCATGACATTATGACATCAAGACTTAAATAGAAAAATTAAACCCCAACTGACCAAAACTCAAGATCAAGGAAAACCCTCACAATAAGAGATAAGATCCTCCCAACAACAAAAACATTAATTCCAGCTTCCATTATCTCATCACAGCACGACTAGCTGTCCCGTACCAAAGAGTATGAGAATAGTACCGATGGCCATAGTCATACCCACTCAAACCCCCGATTCCGAGAATCCATGAAACAATGAAACCTCTTTACCATGAACCTCATATGGAGAATCTTCTATTATGATAATGGTTAGAGAATCCCTTAATTCATGGACCACCAAGGCCAAAATAAAAATCAATTCCAAAAAAAAATCACTATCCTTCTTTCATCCAAATCAGAGTCATGCAAAATCAAACATAAACCAAACAAAACACTTGGTGCCATCAACAAATGTCTAAATGAAAGGAAGTCGAGAAAACTTCAAGGGAAATAACTAGGATTACAGAAGATGAATATATATAAAATTAACACCAAACCACTATTTTAGAAAACACCTTTTCACGAACTGAACCAGCTCATCCAAAACCATAAATAACATCACAGTAGGTAGAAAATACCCAAACCGCAACCAGGATAATCACAGCAGAAATCATATGCAACCATATAAAAAATAAAAGATCCAAGAAACATCACCATAAGATGGGCCTCCAAAATTCCAGCCACAAGAAGAAGGTTACACCACAAATCAAACCGAGACAACACCAGATCCCATCGCCACCAACAATCCCACCAGAGAAGACCAAAACAAATCCTCAAAGAACTCTAGCCACCACAGAACATTCCAAAGACCCTCAAACTCCAAAAAACATGACCATAGGAATACATCGCGCCAATAAAAACCAATTGAACCCATGAATGATCTGATAGAGTAAGTCAGCAAACAAAGCAACCTTCGTCAGAAACCGGTCTTACACTCGTCGATCATGAACTAACTACGCTGCAAAAGCCTATAACTCGAAATCAACGTCACCACATAAGGAGGGGTGATCCATGAACTCATTGTAAAGAGTTCCATAAGAATCCATAGAAGATCCACCACGAGTGAGATGAGGCGGTGACAAGGGAAAACCTAGCACTGCAATCCCCTAATTGGACCCTCATCACTTACTCATCTGATTTGCATAAAATGATGACTTCACTTTTTCTTGGTCTCAAGGTAAGAGATTTGTCAATAGAGTTTTATTTTCTATTTTTAGATGGAATTATGGTTTTAATATGCATTGGGATCCCTTATTCTCAATGATTGGGGTAAGGTTCTCTAGCTTTACACTACCCTTTCAAAACCCTTATATACTTCAAATGCTAGGGAACATGGTGGGGAGATTCTTGAGCTTTGATAATAGACTAAAGACATTATGACACCCAATTACTCCTCATATATGTGTTGAATTATATTTCTCAAAGGATCTAGTTGATGAAGTGTGGATTGAATTTGAATAGGAGTTCTATTTTTTTCAAAAGGAATACATCGAATCATGGGAAAATTTATATTCTTCCTATAACAAATAGGGTCACAATCAATAGTATTGTTGGATGGGTCCTAGGAAGTAAGGAAATCTTTTTGGTGGTGCTATGGTTTCTAGTTTTAAATAAAATAATATTGGTAAGTCTCCTATTTCTCCCATTTTGAAAGGAAACTCTATGCTTATTTAATTGGAACCAAGCTACTCAACTGGTGTGTCGACCTATGTTTAAGTTGTAAGGAAGAATTTCGAGAATGCTTAAGGAATTTCCCCATTTAATGGAATTTAAATTAGGTCAAAAGGTATTTTCATGTCTTCCACTAATAATAAGGCTCTTCCATTGAGTATATCACTAAGGATTTTAGTTGGAAATATAGATCTACTAGTGATACCAATGAATGATATGATTTTTGTAATGGCCACCGATGGTCATAGGGTGTACAAAGATAGGGATTATAGTACTGGGATTAAGGGTACACTATAGGAACAAACAAAAACTTTCAACATGGATATAAGTTTTCATAATACAAGTATTATATGGTGATTTTCATCCCTAGGATTTGAGGTGCTGATGGCCTCTTCTTCACTCCAATTACAAAATTGTTTCAATATTTTGAGTTCAAATGTTATGTGTAATGAAAATTATGAGTGTTGTAAAACTGCTATACCAAATTGGAAAAAGGAAGTAGGATGCCAACATACAAACCTTAGATCTTCATAAGCCTGAATAAGGATATGAGGAACTTGAACATGATGGTATGGAATCTGATTCCAAATCATCATTAAAATGTGATCAAAAACAATATGTAGAGGTAATCTTTGGTATTGGTTTGAAGAATGGTAAAAAAATAATATTTTTGATTTTGTATATTATCTAGTTAACAAATGGAAAATACTAAGTTAGCTTAAGGATTATTCCAACCTACCAAAACCAATTTCCACTAGATCAACTGGTAAGGTCATTGGTCCTAATATTGAGGTAGAGGGAAGTGCGACCCCAAGGCTTATTGAGGATGGATCAGTGTTGGATCTTGAAAATCCCAAGTTGTAAGTATCATCACCCCATGATTAACAATTTAAATGTATATAAATAAAGGATTAAAGTACCAAATGTATCTTGAAAGCATAGGGGTAATGAGAGAGATAAATAAGAAAAAATATAATCTTCACCTAGATTGGTCCTCTCAAATCTAGATCCTACTATGGATCTCCTCATACATTATAAGGAGGTAATGATGGAAATGGAATTTTAAATTAAAGGTACATCACAGGAATAATATAATAAGATTATGGTTATATATGTTACAGTTGATATTAATCAAGATAAAATTTATTGTATTAACTCTTAGAATCACATCTTTCTTTGGGGTTTTAATGAAGGGAATATTAACACAGAGGAGTACATAAATACTTGGGATAAGATGACCTATATATTAAAGTATATAATTCACAAGGATCATTGGTGGAGTAATTTTCCTATTTTTTGGAGTCTTCATGGGATTTTTGGATTCAATAACCTGAGTTTTTATTAGAATGGTTTTGTATTTCTAATAAAAGTCTAATTTTATGATTTTTAGGGTTACTATTCAACCCTCAAAAATGGATTTTAAAAAATGAATAAAAATTTAATTTGGAAGGAGGGGTGATTCAATATGAATGTATAATGAAAGGAAAATCCTACTTGTGTGTCCAATAAGAAAATTTTATAATACCCCCTTATCTAAAATCACTTAGTTAAACTTTTAGAGAAAAATCATCCATGGTTTTAGGTTAGACATAGCATCCCACATCTTAAGAAGATATAAAAAAGGTAAATTATTATGAAACAAAATGACCATTGACCAAAGAATATAGGATTGAAAATTTTATAATGAAATCACAATGTAAAAAAATTATTTTTTAGGGGCAGTATAGTTTTCTTGGATAGTTTTTATGGAATGTGAAGTAAATGAAATGACATGAGAATCTCTCTCAACACTTTGTGATAAAACTTTATCAACTATAAAGTTAGAGGCATCACACATGATCTCAATGGAAAGATCCTATACTGGTGTTTGGATAATGGGTTGGAATGTGGAACTCATTTTTGGTGAATTAAAATAATCCATAAAATGATCATCAAATACAAACTTATAATTTTTTATAACAACCAGGATTAGATAAGTGTGATTTACAAAACATTTTAATGAATTGATGATAAAAACTAACATGACCTAAAAAACATCTCAGATTAAAAACTTATTTAAGGTATATAAGGTAGGAAAATATCTTAATTTTTTATTTTTAAACATGTATTACCACACTAAAGATGAAATTATTAAGAAATACCCCCCACTCTTTAATAAAATTTAATTTTTAATAAATTAATATGAGATATGTTTTAATAAATTGATGAATGATAAAGACAATGTGTGAAAAAAAGTATATATAACATCCCAGTATGGAGACCACTCGACTGGTGCCTTGGACTGGTTTCCACAAGACCTTAGGCTCTCCTCCTTGAATGGTATAGGTTGTTGAATAGTAGTGGGGGTCTAAGGAGGTACCATAGGGATGCTATACCCCCTATATTAGAGTGCACTATGGAATAATAAATAACTAAATATCACCCATAATAATAATATAAATGCAGAAACAATGAATATAAATAATATAGATAATAAGTAAAATTCAATAAGGCCCGAACAACCATGTTATACAATAAGTGGCCATCCACTAGATGGGTCACATATACATAACAATGAAAAGGAAATAAAAGATATTGGATCTACAACTACACCAAGCCTCACATCATCCAAATCTACTGAAATAATCATAGCTCTCCCACCCAACTATTCTATCCTAGTCTTAAACCCAAACCTATAACTATAATAACCATGTGAGAGCTACTTGAGTACCCATGTGAAATGGTGGTCTGAGTAGGGTGTGAGTACAAAACTCAGTAGGGTACCACTAAAATGTTTCTTTACTAACTAACATATATAGTGATATGCACACGTGACATGATCAATATAAATAAATAAACTAATGAAAAAAACAAAACAAAACAATAATACCTTCTTCGGCCCAATGCTAGAATATCTCTGAGCACGTCTTAACGACTATCCAACCCATGTACCAAAACCATACAATTATCAATCCTTACGCATGTGGCTTCGATTGACCATACTAGATTCAGCTAGTTCCAAGGTGTATCTAATCATGTCATGACATCTTTATAACCATATAAATATCAGATCCTAGTCTAATCCTGGTATCCCAAATTCTTAGGCTCAAAAAACCAACTTCTCATCAATAATGGATCCATAATTAGATACCAGGTATCCTGGGAATATCTCTAAACTCTAGATATAAATAATGGATCAAGGATGATTCTCAGTATCCTAGGAAAAAAATGAATAAGAATCAACCCCCCAAGTCACCATACCAAATAGCTGGATCCTAAGCATCCTGGGTATCTTGATCAAGAAAAAATAATAACATCAAGCTTGACCAACCAGATCCTAAGGATAACTAGGCATCTAATAAAAATCATAATCAAAATCAAAATAATATCTTATGCCTATGTATCTTGATCCTAGTTAATCTAGGAATCCTAGGGAACCATGATGATCAGGGTGTCTCATATAGACCTAAGGTTGAATTAGGACTTCCCGTAAATTCTTCACATGGCTCAACATCTATATCCCATGATACATTCCAAGAATTCATGGAAACATCATCACATCCAAGACATACCACAATCATATCACATAAATCCCATTGCCAAATCCTAGGAAGAACATATGAGTATCTATTATACCATAGCCATGTCAGACCCGTTGTCCAAGTTCTATGAAATACATATGGGCATGAATCACTTCATCCAAATAACCATGTGAAGTTTATATAAAATTTGGGGGTTGTTGAAAATATTTCTATCATGGGATTTGGAAAAATAAAATTTATAAATGTTTCCTAGTGCAACATATAGGCTTACCAGGGTCATATCACTTGAGGAGATTCATAGTTTGTTTACTTAATTTAATTCACTTAAACTACTTCTTTTTTGTTGTTTTTATTATTTATTGAAGACAATGTAATTTGAGAAAATATATGAAATGATAAAAACTAACATAACATGATATAGTGTGATTAGAAAATAAATAAATTTCTCCTAGGTTTCATTTTGGTTTATATCATTATTCCCCTTTATTTTTTTTAATTTAAGTTTTATAGTCCAATTCTGAAATATCACGCATGAATTACTATCATTTTATTTAGTGTTGTGAAATATAGAATGCATTTAGTAATCTAAATTTCACCTCCTCTTGTAATCAAGGTTGATTTAACACCTCAATCGATAGTGTAACATCTTCTAGGACCTGACACCATCGTATTCCATTTCATCTATTAAATGGATCAAATCCATCATATGAAGAGATTATATCCAGTGGAAGGGAGGGAAAATATTTAATAAAATAATAAAAATATATTTTAGTTTCATGTCGTGTTATAAAATTTCCACACTCATTCATTGTTCTCACATATATCACAAACATAGAATTTTCTTTAAGAAATAATTAAAGAAAACCTAACCTCCCCTAGGCCAAGCCTCAAGTCATCCCCTCATTGTTGAGGGTAAGATATCACTTGGTGGAAAGAGAGAAGATAAGAAGAAGAGAAACTAAAATAATAAAATTAAATTAAATTAAAATTAGGATAAGAATAAAATAAAAATAAAAATGGTGGATGACAGAGAAATAACAGAGAGATATAGAGAGTGAAATAATAAGCAAATTAAATCACATGAAATATTAAAATAAAAATAAAATAAGAATAAAACAAGAATAAAAAATAAAATAAAATAGAAAAAAATAATAATAATAATAATAACAATAATAAAGAGAAGAGTGGAAAAAAAATTGGTTAAAAACAAAAAATGAATGCATGAATTAATTTTCTAAATTAAAATTACATAAGAAAATAAAAACTAAACTGAAAAATAAAATAATAAAAATAAAATAATAGTGGTAGTATAATCTTCTGAGTTGTGGCCTCCTACCTTAGGTATGTCCAAATCCCCTCTTGGTAATTAATACCCTTTATTTATAGAGGGGGATAATCATCATCAGTGATGTTCCCTATATCCGTGGGGATCTCCCATTAAAAATACCCCAAGAGACCTGGGTGACAAAATGGAAACACCCAAATATTTTGGGTGTTTGAAATATTTTCTTGTAGATTTGAACATATACAAGGATTCCTCCTAACACATGAATGGTTGTGCATTGAGTCAATTATACATGGTAGGGTTACATGATCATGGTAGCGACAACGATGTTAGATTCTTCCTTAACCCATTCAACCTTCATAGTAGCTGGAGGGAGCTCTAAATGTGATTCATGGGGTTTGACTGAGGCTTCATAGGTGATATCAGGTGGTGGAAGGCCTTCAAAGTGGCCAATGAGCTCGAGATGGAGCTCTCCCATGGTCAACCATGGTGTTTTCACTGTGTTTCAGTGGTGGAAGGTTGGCGTCGAGTGGTGAGGAGTGGCGGAGTTGGGCTGCAGGATCTATCTAAGGATGAGGCATGAAGAAGTCAAGTGAAACAATAACATTTATTTTATGATGAATAATACCCTGATTTTTGTCATCCTATATTGGAAGAGTGTGGTTTGGGTGAGAGGTTAAGTATCAAGGCGTGTAATCCATGGCTCAGAATCCTGAATTGGTGTGGGTATCCAGAATTATGCACACACAATATATTAGGCTGGGATGCACTGCTCAGTTCACATGGTATTTGGTCTATCCCATGCACGTGGCTCCTTCAGGTCATGATCCTACTTCTTGTCTAACTCTACCTTGATCCATCATTGGTTGTCCTTCCCACTCGGGCTGGCTATGTGGATTTATGGCCCTTGAGGTTGAGGGATGGCCAATTTGGCCCAATTTTTTATAACCTAAAATAGAAATAAAATAAGTTGTTTGTTTCTATATCCATATTGAATTTTTTAATAATCACTACTTCGTTGATTGTAGACTTGATGTGGCTGGTATTGTCTCTAGGGCATTGAATTACAACTTTCTTCACCTAAAATCAACCATCAGTATAGTGGTCTAAGGAATGACAGAGTTGGAAGACCCGAGGGGGTAGTAGGTGTGGTCAATAGATATTTTTTTAATGTTTAATGTATCACAAGAGAGATTAGTTCTTCTATTTTTTGAATAAAGTATAGATAGAACCATTCACCTCCTTTAATCCCATTGTTGTAGTTATTATGCCGAATTGTTGAGAGTTTTGGGAGATCATTTTGATCTTCTCTCTAACTTTAGTAATGGATTGTTCAATCAGTTCTCATCCAGAGGAATCATCCAAAAGGTTTTGATGGATTTCCATTAATCCTTGGTAAAAGAATACCAATAAATTATATCCTTCATAGGGTTGGTGTGGGTAGGATTTTTTTAATCACTTGAATCTCTCCCAAAACTCATAAATGGTTTTTACACTTGTGTGTTTGATTGAATATATATCTTTCCTCAGTTTGACACTTATTGATGTAGGGAAATAATTATGGAGGAAGTATCTGTGAAATTTATCCTAGGTGATGATCTCTCAGGGATATAGGATGTAGAGCCACTCCTTAGAAGATACTTTGAGAGAGAATGGAAAGGTATTCCAGCTGATCTGAGCCTTAGTGGATCCACTTGGTTTAAAGATATTTTTGGCTTCTATAAATAATAATAGGTTCCAATTGGTCACTTATTCTATCAAACCACGAAAGTTAGGCTAGTGGCCTTGAATTCTAGTTTTAGTCTTGAAATTATATTGATCATTCATTTGTAACTGTTGGTTATTGTTAGTGGTGAAATTGGGTGTATACAGTTCTCTTAAAGTTCAATTTAATTGAGCTTGATTATATTCCATGTTTTCACTTCTAATGGTGAATCTAGTGGAATAAGAAATAAAGAAATGATATATAGTCAATATAATTGTAACAACCTCTATTTATATTTCTTCAGTTGTTTTTAAGGTTCTAAATCCTACAAAAATAGTTCATTCGACCTCTTGATAAAAAACATTGAGGTGATATGAACTAGATCTGTTTGTGTGTTGCATTAATTTTAAAACAAAATTATGAAGCAACATTGAACTCCCTAAAAATGGTGCTAGGTTTGATAAGTGTCCAATCACAGGTCACTTAGAAACTTTTTTTAACTTAAATGAATTTAGTAGTAGTAGACACGAGTTGTCTCTAGAGAGGAAAGTGTTTTGAATGTTTTCTATTTTTTTGGTGGGTTCAGTGTGTGGAAACAGTTTGTGAGATTGAACTAGATTTGTTTTAAATTAAATTTTAAAAGAAGTGACCTAACCTCAAATATCTCCTTAAATTTCTTGTCAAATCATTATTCCATTATTTAATATCATATCTTACCTCTAATAAAGTGAAATATCACTTGATTACCCTCACCTAGAAGTTTTGGTTCATTCAGAGGGATGTAATAGCCACTATAAACTCAAATCTCCCAAATATCAGTAATCATAGATCTCCAATTACCCATAATTAAACCCACTAATCACTATCATGAGAAATAGAGAGGATGTAAGTGGAATGTGTGTGTGATCTAGTGAATAATTGAAAATTAATTCACAATGTAGAAAATAAATAGATCTCATATTTTCTAAATAGTTTGAATGAATCCATAGATATTAACATAAGAGAATGAGATATTAAAGCATAGAATTAATTAATAGGTGTATCAAGAGAATCAACTTGGATCATCTAATAATGGATTAGTGTGACATCATTGGAGAGTAAAAAACAAATATATTTGAAAGATAATAAAAATAGCAAAACCACTTGATCAATTGGGTGATCATCACCAGCTAACTAGACAACACCATTGAACATTTATCTATTTATAGAATAATTCTTAGAGATTTTTAGAATTCTTATCAATTTAAAATTTGATTAGCACAAGTTTCTTTAACTTATTTGGGTGATTCTATACTTTAGGAGTATTCCTCATTCTTAGTTCCCTACCTGAGTGAATTATTTTTCTTTAGATACTCAACATGTTTCCATTTATAGGATTTCAATGGATTATATGGAAATATAGAATCTTTTACAAATTCTCCTTTCCTCTCCCATGATTTATCTACACAATCATGGAATTATTTTAGTGTTTTGTAGATCCACTCAACATCAAATTCTATATGGAATTCTCATGTGAGGAAAATTATGCACATGATAGAAAGTGGGGTGGATGAATTGGGCCTCTTTTTCATTATATTTGGCCCTAAACCGGTTCAATCTAAATGAAATTGGATATTAGAATTTGAAAATATTATTTTAAATTCTAAATGTTTGGGACTTTGGAAACTTGATTCTCATAGGTGCGACAATGTTACACTATAATTGTTGAAAAGATGGAATTGGGGATCGTAGTGTCCTGGGACTTGAAGCTTGGAGTGTGGCCAGGTGTAATAGAATTGATCCTGAGTCCAAAATCAATAAATTTCCTACCTTACATGATGTTTTTCATTGTCCAAAATTATATTTGTATAAATAAACATAAATATAATCTGATTAAAATCTCATGGGGAACTAGAATCTAGAGTTTCACCAGGTAGAGTGGAGGCCGAGAGGCTTATTTGTTTGATCTACAAGGTTATGATATCTTTGAGGAAATTGAGAAAGTGCATTGTGTTTATAGGCCTATGAGCTTGTAACTGGTGCATAGGGAAGGAAATGTGTCCCTACTATATTCATCCTCATCCTAAAAACAGGAACAATAATCCATCAATAAAAATTACAAACACATATTCATTCAGCTCTTAATGGATTAGATTCATGGATTTGAAGTTCATCATCTCTCAACTCAGGTCATTATCATTTATAGGTTACATACTTTATCTAGTGAAAGAGTCTTAGATTAGAATCCCAAGATAGTAACTTCAATTTATCCCTATCTTTTAGAATCAATAGGTGGGTTTAATTCATCTCTAATGGGTTCTTATGGTTTAGTATCTTTATACTTCCGTCAGTGTGGGTGAAATGAGATCTAGGTTTCTATTCTTCATGTGGGTTTTCCACTGAAATATATATGTTTGAGGGATCTCGTTCAATGAATAGGTTCAACCTAGTTTAGATATAATATTTCAATCTTCAAATATTCATGTCCTTATCATTGAAAAAATGATTAGAAATCAATTCCACTATAATCAAAGCTTCGGTAAGATCATGATGTTGTTTGAGTTTGGTAGAACTCAGTGCTTCAGTTTTCTCAAGATTTAGTTATCTTCCACAATCAATCTGGAGTTGTGGATCATGGTTACAAATATCCATGGATGTAGGGTAGGGTAATAGAAGTAGACTAATATTTTTTTCTTTATGATAGGAGCCTATGTTGGATTCTCATAGTAGTTGGTGTATACATAGCCGGAGGCTTGGACATGGTCTCACTAGCATGGATGTAAGAGGATGTCACAGTCCTAGAGTGTTTCATGGAAGCAAATTGTTTTATCTCATAGTCATATCTCACTCCTCATAGTCACAATGATACTTCATGGTAGCAAGAGGTTGTTCACAGATGTAGTTCATGGTAACAGGGACATAGAAGAAGACTTCCATCACACAGTCAGATTTTCCTCTGATATTTTCCAATCCCGCACAATTTAAAACTGAATTTCAATATAGGAAAATTTCAAATTATAATTAAAATATTGAAAAATATATAGAATAAATTCTAATTCATTTTTCTCAATTAAAAAATCAAATATTTTAAACATAATTAATTTCATCCTTACCTTATCACAAATTAAAACTCCAAATATTTAAAATACATAGTTTAATATGAATTTTGAGATATTTTATTTAAAATGAATTTTATCATTCAAAATCACTATTTGAGTTTACGTCCAATTAAATAATTGGTTTTAGTTGATTTCAAATAATGATTAAAATCATTAAAATTAAAAATTAAATCCATTTTAAAATTAATTCTAGGTTGAAATAAATATTGAATAAAAATAATTAAACATCAAATTTTAAAATCAACATACGAATTCACAATTAATTTCTAAAATGAATATATAATTAAACATAAAAATTTTAATCCATTTTCCCATAAACTCTATAATTCAAAAAAAATTACAAAATTATATCAGTTACCTGTGTTTTGGATTAATACTTGGGTAATTATAAATGAAAATCAATTAAAAAATTTCAAAAATTTGAACTCTCATCAACAGGTAAGACATACGCCAAATGCAAAAAAAAAATCTCATGAAAACCACCAATACATCGATGGGATATAATGGGCCCCACCCATCACTTACTAAGTTAAATGAATTAATAATATGAAATAAATGAATAAAATTTCAATACATAATCAACATAAACATTTGTATTGAAAAAACTAGCATACATAATATTAATATTTTCCCAAAATAATAAATAGAACAACATGATAATATGACATCCTAAGAAATAATGTGGATGATATCATTAGATTATATCCCTAGTAAATCATAAGAATCATCAAGGTATGTTGAAATAGTTTAATTTCATTTAAAAGAACATTCAGTCCTATCTTTGAAAACATGAGAAAAATATCCATTTATTTTGATAACATTTTAAATAAAAATTAAAAGAGTATTGAGAAAATAATTTTCTTTGAAAATAACTATAATAAATTTTAAATTAATTTTCAAATAAAATATTAGTTATGATAGTGACAAAACCCATTCATTTGGTAAACATTAAATCAAATATTCCTTTCACACTTTTGGTAAAAATTCAAAAGCACCTTATTCAGGAAATGATAAGAAGATTACTTTTAAAATAATGTAAGTAAAGTAAAATATAGTTGAAAATTAATTTAATAAATCATTGTAGTATAATAAAAAAATTCTTGAAAACATTATAGTGAACATGGATACATCGGAGAAACATTTTCAACCAAAATGAGAAATAAGGTCGGTTTTCCTTAAAAAAATTATTTGTAATTTTAAGAACCAATGATAGGAAAATATAAATAAAAAATGTAAAAATAATAGATAAATATAGTATAATAAAATATATTAATTTAAAAATATAAATATCTTATATTATCCTTTAATGGATGTTTAAATATAAACATTCCTGATTACAAATGAGATTATAGAATAAGCCATTACGTCATACCTCTATTTGGTTAGATGAATTATATACTCTTGAATACTAAATTTAAATATATTAAATTATTTATTAAGAAACATTTTCATCTATATTTTATTTTTAAGGTCCTTTTATAATTATTTTTCATCCATTTATTTAATAGTTCTTCTTTATATTGACCACTTATGGTTGTTCGGTCAATTTCTCCAAAATTACTTCGGTATACTAACTATGGTTAAAAGTGTAATGAAATTATTTAATAATCTAAATAATGTTAATAATGTCATGAATATAACTTTTTTTCATTATATACAATTTTATAATCATTTATACATGGTGTTAATATAAAAACAAATCATATCACTTCGTGAAGGTGATAGTCCACATGTACACACAAATGATGTTGTCATTGTCCAATGGATGGGAGGGTAAGAATATAGATGATATATTATATTTAAATAATCATAATTATGTAATAAATATAATATATATTCATTAAATACATATTTATAACCATACAAGTAACGTGGTTATGAAAAATAAATCACACCACTATATAGAGACGACAGACCATACATACGCACGAGCAGGGTTTTATTTTTTTGTAGGATAGAAAGGAGACAAAAAATGGATGTACCATGAGCATAAAAACATCTTATTTTGGTTAATATATATATAATTATTTTATGATATTTATTTAATATTTTTAATAGGTTTAATATGAAAATAACTTGAAAAATCTTAGTAAGAACATATATCTCTTCTTTTGGTAACCTCCTTTTTCTTACACCTTAATCCTTCTTGAACTGGTATTTTGGTGAGACCAGGTCCTCTATTATGTGATTAGGGGTTTTTAAAATGTATTTGGGTAGTAATTGGTTAAACTAAGCAGCTCAATTAGTACAGATAAAAAATTATATGGGGTTACCTTTTATAAGTGAGGTGGGTGACAAACTTGCAAATAGTTGAAAATTTGTTATATAATATATGTATTACTCATGTTAATTGGACCCATATTATCATAGAGTAGAATTTTATAAATTTAAGGTTGAAATAAAACCAAACAATTATTTTTATTCAAGTGTTTTAGGTTATCATGAATCTTTATCCATTTATTTTTAACCCTTTTAACTAATTTTACCCTTAACCTAAGGGATAAACATTTACCATTGTTACTATTCATTATGAACAAAAATTAATTTTAAATTATTTCCTAATATTAATTATGATGATTAAAAATATGGAATATATTTTAAAATATTAAATTTCAAATAGTTTTAAAAATTAATTTTAATATATGTTCGTAAAACATAACAAAAACCATTTTTAGAAAAAATGCTTGTTTTAAGCATACAAATGATTTTACAAAAAAATAAAGTATAATATTGATTCAAATGAAATTAATTGGATTATATTTTAAATAAAATGAGACTTTTTTTCTTTCAAACCAAACCAAAACTGAAAGGAACATTTTGTATACTCGATTAAGAGAGAAGAACCAAAAAAAAAACTATTTGAATAAAGACATTGCATAGATTTCCAAAACCTTAAGTATAGATTTATAAGTTCAAAATTATATTTTTTATATGAATTATATTACTTTTTAAATAACTATTTTTTCTAGAATAAAGGTTTCTTATAATTTAATATTATTAATATATAATTATAATGTCATAAATGTGACAATATTTATAAAATCGATATTTTCCACTATTCACCCTAAAATCAACTATTTTTGAAAAATATAAAAAATTAACTTTAAGTTAATTTTGAAACAATAAATTAAAAAATGAAATTAATTTCATTAAATTAAATTTATAAAATTTATAAATTTATGTTTTAATCACAGTTTTGAATAAAGTTATGTGCATTATGCTATAGTTTTTTAGAAAGAAAAGTTTCTTTACAATAATTGGAGCTCAGGTGTTACATTTATGGATTATTTACACAATATCATATATTTTGTACATAATACCTTTTAAATTACTCTTATTTATTTTCCTTTGATTCTTATATAAATTTTTATTAATACTTAAAATATTTCTTTATAGTATGTAATAAAAGTCTTAAACATTATATGAGATACAAGAGTAAATGAATTAGAAACATAAATAACTAATATGGATGGGTGAATAAAGTGTATATGATATACTTACTTTTGAATAACATTTAATAAAAAATTAATTAATATAGGATATTTATATAATGTATATAATGTTATTGTTGAGTCTGTATGAAATCCCTCATAAAATATCTATGTGTCGAATTCCATGCAATAAAAATCACAGTCATTAAGACCCTGATTGATTAAATAGATGGTTCACATTTATTTGATACTCATTGATATATCTTTTTTTAGATAAAAAGGATAAAATTTATCACGTCGTGAATATTAGGTGACATTTAAATTCATAACCTAATCATATATGCATACAGAGGAATGGTGTTGATAAAACTCATAATATAAATTGATAAAGATATTGTTTACTCAATAATCTAAGAATTTTTTTTTGATAAAATTGAAAATATTTCTCTACCAAAATATACGCGGATTAAGATACTAGATTAGTTGAGTTAGGACATATATAAATATTTATCTTAGCTCAATAAAATTTATACTAGTGATGGATATTATTTTAATGTGAGTATATTTATTTACATATTATATTAAATTTTAACATACATGATATATATATATATATATTAATATATTTTTGTAGACATTCATGAAATCCAACAAACATTGAAACTCATAATTGAGTCCAACTCTTGTAAAAAAACAAATTCAATAGTGATAAATTCATTGATGATATCACAATTTGATAATTATTCTCAAACAAGAGGGGAAATTATATGGTCTAGAATAAGATATGTTAGACCTGGTTTCCTAGAACCAACTATTTGTACTTTGATTACATAAATATTTGATGATTTGAATATTAATAAAATACCTTATTACATATTGTTCATTATTCTGCATGAAATTAATGTAATAATGTATTAGAGTGTTTATCACATTGATAAGTCCACAGCAGTTCCCCACTATGATGATAACTTTGAAATAACATGATTATATTATTAAATATAGTTCTATGGTTGGATAACATACTATGATATGACACATAGTATATAGACTGTCAGGTGTGAGTAATTATAAGAGGATGATGCTTCTTCACATGAAGTTCACACTTAGTAATCTCTAATATGGGAGATTATGTGTAGCAACTCGGGTTTTTCGCCCTGTCAGACTTTGGAATATTTCTACGAATAATTCCAGAGCTAGGCGCGAAGACGGCGTGCGATTCCGAGGCCCGGTGTGCCTGGAATTAATTTTATAAAAATATTAAGTTTTTTTATACTATGCACATGGAGGGGGTATGATATCTCCTAAACGGTAGCTCAGAACGGGAATCTGAGGGCACGGTTGCGTCCGGAACGTGCCGTTTACCCTAGGCGGGGTGTAAACTTTGTGGGCGCGGGCCTGCGGTGAGAAACGCCACCAGGGGCGTTTCCGTAAATAAGTAGCAAGTTAGTGTGCGAGCGTCGACTTGAATAACTTCTGAACGGAGTCTCAGATGGAAAATCTGAGACCGCCGTTGCGTTCAGAATGGTGTGTTTATCCTAGGGGTGACCTTACTTTTGTTCGCATCGGGCGTCGGGTCCGAGGCGGGTTTGGCGCCGGCGGGCGGCTGATATAAATATCAGCGCCCCCCCCCCCTTTAATCGTTCTTCGCCGCCACTCCGCCGAATCGAGAAAACGGAGCGCCCACGAGCTCAGAATTTGACGGCGGACGTTCCAGGAGCGCGCAACGGAAGCTCTGGAGCACGAATCTGAGGCAGAACATCGGCATTTTGCCCGCGAGGTAGGCGGTTTTGAGTTTTAACCCTCGATCCCGTTTTTGCTGCGTTTTTCTGCAAATTGAAGTCGTAGCAGTGTATATCGGGTCCCGAGGGTCATGTAGACGCCTCCGGATCGCGAAACGGACCACCGGGGTGCTCCCGGCGGAGCCGCGGTGGCGCGCCGGTGGCGCGCGGCGGAGAGCCGCCGACCGGTCCGACCACTTTTTGCATACGGGGGTCTTTAAACCCCCCGTATCTTGCACTCAGGGATTCGGATTCGCACGCCGTTTGTGGAGACGTGACCTTAACGACGAGGCGAACCCTCCGGTGTGGGTTCGAGGGTTTAAAGGTTCGGGATCGTGGCCCGGGAGCTAGAAACGTCATATAAAATAATATTATTTTTTTATTTTATGACTTCGGGCCGTTGTAACTTTTACCCGGAGCATCCGATTGACGTGTCGTCAGTGGCGTTGGGACCCTGATGGTATGACGGACTTTTTGAGATGGTTTCCGGGTGTTGGGACTAAGAACGGGGTGTGGGCCCCATGAGGTCGGGTTTTGGCGTTTGCGGAGAAACGCAGCTTTTGCACCAGGAGTCCGATTTTGGCGAATGAATAGTCGATCCTGTGTGTTTTTCCGAGAGGATCGCAATGGTGCGATCTGTTCGACGAGTTTTGGAATCTAGGCGTGGGCCCCACCCGAGCCGGCCTTCAGTGAATAGTACCTTTTTCACCGGGTGTCCGTTTTGGACGAGCGAGTAGTCGATTCCGCTTGTTTTTCCGAGGGGATCGCCGTGGTGCGATCCGCTCGATGGGTTTCGGGGTCGTAGCGTGGGCCCCGCGCGAGCTAGCTACGGTGAATAGTGCATTTTTCACCGGTGCTCCGTTTCGGGCGAGTAAACAGCCTATCCTGCGTGTTTTTCCGCGTGGAACATGATGGTGGCCTCGGTTTTGGCTTCAGAGGTCCACAGTGTGGCGTTGTGGAGAGTCGCTCGGGTTAGCGACGTTTGGACCAGCAGTGGTTGAGGGTTCTCCCTTGGTTCGTTCCTACGAGGGTTCGTGTGGTATCACAACCTTCGTTTGGGTTTGTGATCCTCTCGATGGGATGTTTAAACTGTTAGAGTTGTGGTATCCCTCCGGTGGTCCCGGAGTGGATCCTCTAGCATCTTTACCCTAGATTGGGTTCTTGGTATCGCTGTGACCGTTTATTTACAGGCGGTGATCCCCTATCTAGCAGGTTAACCCCGTAGGGATTGTGGCATCATCAGACATATGATTCCCTATGCGGTGGGTCGTGCACAGTAGGGTTGTGGCATCGTCGGGCTTACGATCCCCTACTCAGCATGATGTTTATGGTAGGGTTGCGGTATCGTTGGTTATACGATCCCCTACTCAGCGCGTGGTTTCGGTAGGGTTGCGACGTCGTCGGTTCGATCCCCTACATCGCGAGTTATACCAGATAGGGTTCCTGTATCATCGTGACCATCTTTATATGGACGATGATCCTCTATCTGAGTGTGGAGCTTCTGTCGAGCGCCAGATCGGGTTGTGGTATCCCCCAGCGGATCCTGGGTGTGATCCCCTATCTGTGAGAACTACATAAGCCAGATCGGGTCGTGGTATCCCCCAACGAATCCTGGGAGTGATCCCCTATCTATGAGCTACGTATACCGGAGTGGTTCTTGGTATCCCCTAGTGGACCCTAGCGGTGATCCCCTATCTGAGGAGTTTGGTGGTTATGGTGTTTCAGCGATGTTTCCTCAGTGATGTTATCCGACGAGCGTGGTCTCTCGGGTGAGCGTCTGAGATGTTTGTTTGGGACCCGATGGAGTGTATCTCTCGGATGAGTGTCATCTGGTATGACAGTGTTCGTGGTGTACTCTCCTGGTTATGGACAGTTGCTGGTGATGAGGTCGGTACCTCTTGTGGATTTGTGGCGTGAGCTGTGTATATCTGGATTGTTCAAGGTGTATGTATGGGCATACACCTGAGCTGAGTTGAGCTGACTTGTTGTGTTTAGCCGAGGATGGTCACGAGATGGAGTTTCTCTCTCATCTGGGTTCCCTCTGGCTGGGTTGAGCGGACTGTTGCCTTTCAGTTTCTCCCTTGGGTTTTGGGTTTTTGGGGTGCCTACTGAGTATGTTTATACTCACCCCTGCACGGGCTTTTCCCGCACATGTTTGTGTCTTGTGCAGACCACAGGCCTTTTGACGGAGTCCCAGGAGGACCCGGAGCAGGCGGAGCTTAGTGAGCGGGTTGACCGGGGTGTTTACCGGAGCTGTGCCGAGGGATCTTTTCGGCGGGTGTTGTGGCAGCGTTCCCCTTCTTCAGAGCAGGTTGGACGCGCTTTGTAGTTTTCTTTTGGTGGGCCCTGTTTTGCCCTTGTACTTTTGTTGTGCACTCTGGTTTGGGATAGATTGTATGCATGCATTTACTTTTCAGTTTATTTATCTCTGCACTGTTGCATGGAGGTGTTTGTGGGTGCGTGTGTACAGGTACCTTGGGCTAATGCCTCCCATGTGTGTGATAGCCTACTCGGCGCTGGTCTCCAGCCCCTGGCCTATTGGAGGCGGGCTTGGGGAGTCGCGGCTCGAGCCCCGTTGGGTCGGGTCATGACTGAGTGGTATCAGAGGAGGTTCCACCTTTGGGATCTCAGAGCGTAGCTGGTCTAGCTGTGAGCTTGGTTTTGGTTGCATAGCGGTAGTGTTAGGATGTTTCGAGTTCGGCTTTCAGGCCAGGGACTCCAGTGTTGGTGCGGCGGCCAACGTATCCATACACCAGGACTCTGATAACCTGCCTTTCGACTCGGGACATTCGTACACTGGTCACGGGGACATAATGGTACATGCATCATATAGGACTGGGTTTTTGGTTTTTCCTTGTCCTTCTTGAGTCAGCTCTCCAGATATACTCTTTGACTATGGTGCGTCTTGAATGTATTTCAGGATGCCTCCACGACGACAGCCAGCGAGGGTTCCGCAGCAGGATTGTGCTGACGACCCGCCTCGTGTAGTGGCTGTGGAGCAGGGTGCAGGTTCTGAGGTTGCACCTCGAGGTGGTCTGCCAGTTGAGCCACCACCTGTTGAGAAGCTGGTTATGCCGACGGTGCAGGACGAGGTTTCACGCAGGCTGAGTGCGCTGCACGAGTTCCAGAGGCAGCGACCTCTGAGGTTTCGGGGTGATCCAAACCCCCAGGCAGCTGATGATTGGCTTGAGGCAGTCACCCGGGTATTCCGCCTAGTGAGGACACCTCCAGATCAGATGGTGGTCCTAGCGGCGAGCCTCCTGCATGGTTCTGCCGGGCAATGGTGGAGTTTGGTGACGCAGTCCCATGAAGAGGAGACGCTCACATGGGCAAAGTTTGAGCGGCTCTTCAGGGAGGAGTTCTATCCGGTGACGCTGAGGTCAGTGTGGATCCAGGAGCTTCTGCAGCTTCGACAGGAGAGAATGAATGTGTCGGAGTACTCAGCGGGGTTTACAGACCTGTCACGCTACTCCCTGTATATGGTTCGAGACCCGTTCTTTAGGGCTCGGACCTTCGAGCAGGGCTTACGCAGGGACATCCGAGCAGGTGTGGTCTCCTTGTGCCTGCCCACCTATGCTGGAGTGTTGGAGCGAGCGTTGGTAGTGGAGAGTTTTCTGGCTGAGCAGTTTCCCCCTGTTAGTGCTGGGCACTCGAGAGCTGAGACTTCGTCAGTCGGATCGGCATCTGGTAGTCGACGACGGACTCAGGGGTCTGGACGTGGCCGACGTTTCCGGGGGCGACCCCAAGATGGGGGATCTGAGCCTCGGAGCTCACAGGGCTCGCAGGACAGTTTTGGTCAGCCGCAGGAGAGGCGGTGTTACTCTTGCGATGGTCGGGGACATCTTGCTAGAGATTGTCCGACCCGACGTGCTGCTGAGAGGGAGTCAGTCGATGGACCGCCTTGGCAGAGGCAGCGTCTCGAGCAAGGAGGTCCGCAGGGCGTCGGACGTGGCGTCAGAGCTGGTGCAGCGGGAGGTGGTGGAAGACAGTACCAGTTTCCACCACCCCCACCCCCAGGTGGTCCACGCCAAGCTCAGGGAGCTGGTGGTCGAGGGCGAGGACAGCTGCATGCCCTGGAGGCAGTCGACCCAGAGGCACCGCGGATGGATAGAGGTACGCCTTGTGTCCTTTCTACTTACTACAGTAGTTTTCCAGACACTGTTTAGCGGTACTCTTTCCTTTTGTTGCTTGCTCGAGATTTGTTCAGGGCGTTGGTAAGACCCTGAGTGGTTGTTTGTTGGTGAGCTCGCTGGTGTGTGAGACCCAGTTGAGAGTCCAGTCGCTTTCCTTGTGCTTAGGACTTTTCAGGGACGAAAAGTTCTAAGGGGGGGGGGGGAGGATGTAGAGACTCGGGTTTTTGGCCCTGTCAGACTTTGGAATATTTCTACGAATAATTCCAGAGCTAGGCGCGAAGACGACGTGCGATTCCGAGGCCCGGTGTGCCCAGAATTAATTTTATAAAAATATTAAGTTTTTTTATACTATGCACGTGTCGGGGGTGTGATATCTCCTAAACGGTAGCTCAGAACAGGAATCTGAGGGCACGGTTGCGTCCGGAACGTGCCGTTTACCCTAGGCGGGGTGTAAACTTTGCGGGCGCGGGCCTGCGGTGAGAAACGCCACCAGGGGCGTTTCCATAAATAAGTAGCAAGTTAGTGTGCGAGCGTCGGCTCGAATAACTTCTGAACGGAGTCTCGGATGGAAAATCTAAGACCGCCATTGCGTTCAGAACGGCGCGTTTACCCTAGGGGCGACCTTACTTTTGTTCGCATCGGGTGTCGGGTCCGAGGCGGGTTTGGCGCCGGCGGGCGGCTGATATAAATATCAGCCCCCCCCCCTTTAATCGTTCTTCGCCGTTCTTCACCGCCACTCCGCCGAATCGAGCAAACGGAGCGCCCACGAGCTCAGAATTTGACGGCGGACGTTCCAGGAGCGCGCATCGGAAGCTCTGGAGCGCGGATCTGAGGCAGAACGTCGGCGTTTCGCCCGCGAGGTAGGTGGTTTTGAGTTTTAACCCCCGATCCCGTTTTTGCTGCGTTTTTCTGCAAATTGAAGCCGTAGCAGTGTAGATCGGGTCCCGAGGGTCGTGTAGACGCCTCCAGATCGCGAAACGGACAATCGGGGTGCTCCCGGTGGTCCGCAGAAGGTCCGCCGGCGCGGCGGCGCACGGCCGCCTGCGGCGGTGCCGCGGTGGCGCGCCGGCGGAGAGCCGCCGGCCGGTCGGGGCCGGTCCGGCCACTTTTTGCATACGGGGGTCTTTAAACCCCCGTATCTTGCACTCCGGGAGTCGGATTCGCGCGCCGTTTGCGGCGACGTGACCCTAACGACGAGGAGAACCCTCCGGTGTGGGTTTGAGGGTTTAAAGGTTCGGGATCGTGGCCCGGGATCTAGAAACGTCGTATAAAATAATATTATTTTATTATTTTACGACTTCGGGCCGTTGTAACTTTTACCCAGAGCGTCCGATTGACGTGCCGTCAGTGGTGTTGGGACCCTGATGGTATGACGGACTTTTTCAGATGGTTTTCAGGTGTTGGGACTGAGAACGGGGTGTGGGCCCCATGAGGCCGGGTTTTGGCGTTTGCGGAGAAACGCAGCTTTTGCACCAGGAGTCCGATTTTGGCGGATGAATAGTCGATCCTATGTGTTTTTCCGAGAGGATCGCAATGGTGCGATCCGTTCGATGAGTTTCGGAATCTAGGCGTGGGCCCCACCTGATCCGGCCTTCGGTGAATAGTACCTTTTTCACCGGGTGTCCGTTTTGGACAAGCGAGTAGTCGATTCCGCTTGTTTTTCTGAGGGGATCATCGTGGTGCGATCCGCTCGATGGGTTTTGGGATCGTAGCGTGGGCCCCGCGCGAGCTAGCTATGGTGAATGGTGCCTTTTTCACCGGTGCTCCGTTTCGGGCGAGTAAACAGCCTATCCTGCGTGTTTTTCCGCGTGGAACACGATGGTGGCCTCGGTTTTGGCTTCAGAGGTGCGCAGTGTTGCGTTGTGGAGAGTCTCTCGGGTTAGCGACGTTTGGACCAGCAGTGGTTGAGGGTTCTCCCTTGGTTCGTTCCTACGAGGGTTCGTGTGGTATCACAACCTTCATTTGGGTTTGTGATCCTCTCGATGGGATGTTTAAACTGTTAGAGTTGTGGTATCCCTCTGGTGGGCCCGGAGTGGATCCTCTGGCATCTTTACCCTAGATCGGGTTCTTGGTATCGCTGTGACCGTTTATTTACGGGCGGCGATCCCCTATCTAGCAGGTTAACCTCGTAGGGCTTGTGGCATCATCGAACATATGATCCCCTACGCGGTGGGTCATGCACAGTAGGGTTGTGGCATCGTCGGGCTTACGATCCCCTACTCAGTATGATGTTTATGGTAGGGTTGCGGTATCGTTGGTTATACGATCCCCTACTCAGCGCGTGGTTTCGGTAGGGTTGTGGCATTGTCGGTTCGATCCCCTACATCGTGAGTTATACCAGATAGGGTTCCGGTATCATCGTGACCATCTTTATATGGACGATGATCCTCTATCTGAGTGTGGAGCTTCTGTCGAGCGCCAGATCGGGTTGTGGTATCCCCCAGCGGATCCTGGGTGTGATCCCCTATCTGTGAGAACTACGTGTGCCAGATCAGGTCGTGGTATCCCCCAGCGGATCCTGGGAGTGATCCCCTATCTATGAGCTACGTATATTGGAGTGGGTCTTGGTATCCCCTAGCGGACCCTAGCGGCGATCCCCTATCTGAGGAGTTTGGTGGTTATGGTGTTTCAGCGATGTTTCCTCAGTGATGTTATCCGACGAGCGTGGTCTCTCGGGTGAGCGTCTGAGATGTTTGTTTGGGACCCGATGGAGTGTATCTCTCGGATGAGTGTCATCTGGTATGACAGTGTTCGTGGTGTACTCTCCTGGTTGTGGACAGTTACTGGTGATGAGGTCGGTACCTCTTGTGGCTTTGTGGCGTGAGCTGTGTATATCTGGATTGTTCAAGGTGTATGTATGGGCATACACCTGAGCTGAGCTGAGCTGACTTGTTGTGTTTAGCCGAGGATGGTCACGAGATGGAGTTTCTCTCTCGTCTGGGTTCCCTCTGGCTGGGTTGAGCGGACTGTTGCCTTTCAGTTGCTCCCTTGGGTTTTGGGTTTTTGGGGTGCCTACTGAGTATGTTTATACTCACCCCTGCACGGGCTTTGCCCACACATGTTTGTGTCTTGTGCAGACCATAGGCCTTTTGATGGAGTCCCAGGAGGACCCGGAGCAGGCAGAGCTTAGTGAGCGGGTTGACCGGGGTGTTTACCAGAGCTGTGCCGAGGGAGCTTTCCGGCGGGTGTTGTGGCAGCGTTCCCCTTCTTCAGAGCAGGTTGGACGCGCTTTGTAGTTTTCTTTTGGTGGGCCCTGTTTTGCCCTTGTACTTTTGTTGTGCACTCTGGTTTGGGATATATTGTATGCATGCATTTACTTTTCAGTTTCTTTATCTCTGCACTGTTGCATGGAGGTCTTTGTGGGTGCGTGTGTACAGGTACCTTGGGCTAATGCCTCCCATGTGTGTGATAGCCTACTCAGCACTGGTCGCCAGCCCCTGGCCTATTGGAGGCGGGCTTGGGGAGTCGCGGCTCGAGCCCCGTTGTGTCGGGTCGTGACATTATGAGAACATACCCACCAATAATAATTTTTCATGTTTTGTTGTGATTATATATTCCTATCTGTGAGCATATGTAATGGTCCTTATACTTTAAGATTAATATTAATTCATGTTATTACCCACACACTTAAATGTATTTTGTAAACCATGATGAGGACAATTCATGGTGAATTTAGATATGTTGGGTGAATCACGAGTGACATGTTATTAAGGAATAAGTTGGGGAAGTATTTTTACCTATATCTTAGCCCTTTGATTGGAATAAAACTATCGCATTAAATTCCATGGTCATGGTGTAATAGCATGTTTATTTCAGATATTCAAAGAAACACGTATCAAGTATATAATTTGATTACATGGATGTGAAACTTTATTGATGAGATATTGAGACAAAGTGTATGTAGTTGTTGCTATTGCAAAAATAAGTTCTTTATCTTGGGTTCCTTGATCCATTTCTAAATAGTAATCCCAAACTTTAGGTGAACCTACCTAATGCCAATGAGAAATAATCTGAGAGGGTCACACACTAAGTGTTTTCATTGATATCGATTAAATTCTATTTGAAATTAATTAATAGAATAAATATTATTCTATAGACCAAGGAATAATTTTATTCAAGTTTTATCAATCACATAAATTAAATAAATATTTATTCACTAGATTGTGAATACAATTTATTTATTTATTTTATTTAATATTTAATAAATATTTTTTCATTGGTTTGTGGATAAAATATTTATTTATGAATAAAGTGTTTATTCATGTATTCAATAAATATCAAGGAGTTTGAATGGACTAAGACCTTGTCCAGTGACAAATATTAATTTACAATCCATTTAAATAATATTTTTTATTACGCAAGTTAGCACATGCACCATAAAATAGTAATAATATTATTATTATTTTAGCACGAGGTTTAATAAATATTATTATATTTTTTAAGGTACAATATTCAATTAAATAAAATTTTAACCTAAACCCTAGCTCTATATATAGATAGTTTTGTCTATTATGTAGGGTTAGTTGAAATTTGAGAATAGAGAATCATTGCACACAACAAACCTCTCTCTCCCTCTATCTCGAACATCTCCTATCTTCCTCTCAAGAACTAGAATAACTCCTTCATGCCTGAAGGATCTTGGAGTAATCAATATGAACAATGTAAGACAATTGATTCACCATGATAGAACCCAGAAATTAATCAATGTTTCTCAAAGACCAAAGGAGAACATGTGGATCACTACTAGATGGATTCTACACTTGAATCCTCCTAACACAACAAAGGTAATCCGTAGAGGGTTTACATACAATCAACATTATCTTTAAAGAAAGATCCTTGAAAATTTAATTTATTCTTTCAATATAAATAAATTAATTATAAATTTAATGTGAAATATCCTCTATCGGGGTTTCAAAAAACTCAAAATTTAAAATAAATTTTAATTTAACAATCACCAAAGGCACTTCTATTGTGTCTAGAACCAACAAACTATCCTAACTAGACCTACCACAACATTCCCTCAAAATGATAGATATTCTTATAAGAAGAATATCAATGATTCTTTTTTTTTCCATATTTTATTCTACCATGATTCCTGATTTTTATATTCCATATGAATATATACGGTAAGGGTCCAAATGAGTTAATAGGGGTTAAACTAAAGGATAAGGCTTAAAATATCACAAAAAACTTATTTATATTTGATTTATTGAGTGTATTTTAATCTAAAATTATATTATCTTTTAAATTAGTCTAAATTATATATACACCCCTTAAAAATGAAATTTATTATATTTAAAAGTTCTTATTATTAAGAAGGGTACCACTCTTCTCACTTATAAAAGAGAACATCCTCTCTTAACTTCTTCGTGCACTTTGAGAACCTTATCTCAACCAATATCTTCCCAAATCACTTCGGAACTATCCTACCCATGTACTATAATTTCTATTATCTCAAAAATACCTACATATTAATGCTTCAGGTGTAAGAAAAATAAAGATACCAAAATAATAGGTAATTATCTTAACTGAGTTCTTCCAATCTTATTTCTTATTCTAAGTCTGAATCTTTATATTCATTATAATATAATAACATCAGTATCATGAATATATTGAAGTTATATTATGTTTATGTGATGATCATTATTATAATGACCCACTTATTCTCATTGGCTTGGGAATACAATGAATTATTACTTGGGCTTAAGCGACATCCCCAAGGCGCCAAAGGCAAGCAATAAGTGCTGAAGGGTTTCAAAACCTTTGGGGGATGATTTACCCTTTAATAATAAAACAACTAACCAACAATACATAAATAAAAAAGCCACTATATGATGCATGATATCCATGAAAGACAAATAAACATTTCATCTATCAAAATCATACTCAAATCAAGTTCCATAGCGGAAGACTACAACATCAAAGTAAACAGCATAAGATAAACTAATAAAACTCCAAGATGACCAAAAGACTCCATGCTCCACAAGCTATATGATAAAACATCACCAAAAACCCCAAGTACCGTGAAGTAGTTCTAAACACATGATACTTTACCTTTTCCCATCTAGTAGATGGAAACTTCAAAAACACCAAAGTTCCAAAGTAGGGGTGAGTACTAAAACTCAATACGTTTTCCCCAATGACTTCCTTACTCACGCCACTAGGATAGAATAGTTAGCCACATTAATATAATTTTTTTATATAAAACAATTTAAAAAACAGTTTATAACTAAATAATAATAAATTTCAAATAGTTTATATCTCAATATAAAAATTCTATATTAACAATTTTACAGCCAAAACCCTTTTTCAAAGAAATCAACCAAACATGGCCTTATCCCATTTCACAAGTTCCATTTGGCATAACCAATCTATTCCAAAAATCCACATTTCTGACCATGTATGCTTCTTTATGATAGTTCCATACCCATGAGTGGTTTCTTTTCGATCTACCAAGTCATCACAAGGTAATTATATTCCATGTTCCATTACACATTTGGTACCAAGCACAAGTTCATATTTCAACCAATACTTATAAATGAAATATGAACACACACACCAAGTATGCCCAAAAACCATGCCAAAATCATTTTTTCCATCAAGACATTCCAATAAAAAAATTATTAAAAAATATTTTCCAGAAAACCATTTAAATATTTCTAGAAAAATCATATTTTAAAATAACCATTTTAAAATAAAGAAGCTAAACCACTTTGCACCACAATTCACTAAAAGTACGCAATTACATCAAAAACATAAATCACCACTAAAGAATATTTATTCTATGATTTTCACAAAAACTTCATATACAAATTCATACAATTAAATCAATTTGAAACCAAGAAAATAAATTCTAGCAAGATGAGTCGAGAGTGAAGCCACCTACCTTGACCGTTTTGATGAAAATGGTAAACAAATGAAGAAGGCTCACGAAACTGGGTAAGAATTCCATGAAACCACCTTATATCTCTTCTAATATCATGATCAAGACAAAATATCATCATCTTTGGCATCAAAAATCTTATATATACCCATAACGATCATAGATATGGGAAACCAAGAAAATAAGAGAAGTAGATATAAGAAAATGTGATAAGAACGGTGAATAACGAGCACTTACCATGATGAATTGGCTTCTAAACACCAAGATAAGACTTCAAATCACCTCCCGAATGATGGGAGAACCTTCTTTGGACTTAAGAGAAGAAAAATAATGAGATAGAGCCATTTTGGGGAAGAAAGAGTGTCTTAATGTCAATGATGACCTAGATACACTTTAAAGAGAGAGTTTTTAACCTATGCATGGTTTAGTCGCAGGGTTAGACAAATAATGCACTAACAATTCTCATGCTACTACCTTAAGAGTTTTTTCACAACCTCCTCACATGGTCTACAAATAATGCATTAACCGTTTCAAAGATCTCTGTCGAACATTGCATATTTTTCATGGTTTTTACTAGGATTTTTCATAGTTTGGACAAACTGTGTGTAGCTAGTGCGTCTTCCCTTTAGCCCCAAAAACTCTCAAAAAGTTCTCCAAACTCTCCCAAATCTCACCCTTATACTTTATATAAATAAAAATCATAAATAAAGGGTTACATACCAGAAAATGTGGGTGCTATATTCTCCCCACCATTGGTCTTTCCATCCCCGAAAAGTAGAAAACCGCCACTACTCTAAAAGAGTTCTGACCATTACTCTTTCATTTACTTCTCATGTTCCCAAGTCTCTTCCTGAATCTGAACATGTTTCCAAAAAACCCCACACTAGACCGATGCTCTTTCCATGCAAGACTTTATCCTGCCTATCCAAAATCTACACGAGGATATGTATCAATGATTCATCCGGATCTAGGTCAACTTAATCCCATCTGATCACATGGCTAGGATCAGGCTGATACTTTTTCAACTATGATACATAGAACACATTATGCACCGCATTGAAAAATGGTGGTAATTCCAAATGATACGCCACCTCTCCAAACCATTCAAGTATCTCAAAAGGTACTATTTATCGAGAAGATAACTTACCCTGCTTCCCAAAATGAAAATGTCCAAGACTTAGGGAAATCCGAAAGAACGCATGATCACTCACTGCAAAGGATAACAACTGTTGACGATGATCCGCATAAGATTTCTAACGACTCTAAGCCATATCCATTCTATTTCTGATCAACTGAATTTTCTCTGTTGTTTTTTAGAAAATGCTCGGCCTAACTAGTGAAGTTTCACATGTTTCCACCCAACAAAGTGGATAATGATAAGGACACCCATACAATGCTTCAAAAGTAGTCATATGTATTGAGGCCTGATAGCTTTTATTATATTATAACTCTTCTAAGGGTATATTATCTTCCCATGAGCAACCAAAATCCATTAAACAAGCTTGAAACATGTCTTCCAATGTATGTATCATTCTTTCAGATTGTCTGTCTATCTGAGGATGATACACTGTACTCATAGTCAACTTAGTCCCAAGGGATTTCTGTAAGGATTTATTTAAATGAGATGTGAACCTCATATCTCTATATAATACTATTGAAACTGGTATTCCATGTATCTTTAAAAATTATTGGATATAGATTTTGGAAAGATCCTCCACCATGTGATTTTCATGAATAGGGATGAAATGACCCGACTTTCTGAGCCGATACACTATCACCCATATGGAATCGTGTTTCTAAACTATTATTCAGATACTTGTAACAAAATCTATGTCTATGTGTTCCCATTTCCATGTGAGAATAGGTAAATACTACAACATACCCTCCAGTCTTTGATGCTCTATCTTAACTTGATGACAAGATAATCACATTGTAACAAACTTAGCCACCTTCCATTTCATACCAATCCACCAAAATTGCACATTCAATGCCCTATATATCTTATTTATTCCCTAATGTACAACCCATATAGAATGGTGGTAATCATGAATAAGTTGATACTGATAAGACATAGGTATAAACATCAGATCTCTGAACCACAACACTAAATTCCCATCTAGTTTTCATCCCTAAATGGACTCTCCACAATTGAGTTTTGAACTCATAACCAGGAAATATACAGCGGATGTTTGTGATTCTTTGACCATATTTACCAAATCAGGAATCCCGAAAATTGAAAATAAAACTACAACATCACCTCATTTTTCACACTCGACATGCATGTTGGATAGAATTGACATCAACTGTCATTCATCTAAAACTTCTTTTTCCAACCGAGCATACGACTTTCTTCTCAATGCATCAGCCACTAAATTAAATTTTCTCGGTGTATACATCAAGTCAAAGTTGAACATTTGGAGATACAAAATCCATCTTATTTTCTTCAGATTCAAATCTTGCTGTGAGAAAATATGTTTCAATCTCTTATAATCCATGAACATAATAAATTTCTCACCAAAGAGATAATGATGCCAAGTCTTCAAGGCATGGACAACTACAACTAAATCTAAATTGTGTGTTGGGTAATTATTCTTATGCACTCTCAATTGACTTGAGCCATAAGAAACAACATGATATCCTTGCATGATAATTCATCCCAACCCAGATCTCAAAGCATCACAGTAAACCATGTACCCTTATCTCGATTCCAACAAAATCAAGATAGATGCTGACGTTAGGTGGATTTTTAGATCTTGAAAATATTTC
The DNA here is from genome assembly GCA_963277665.1 of Viscum album. Classification (NCBI taxonomy): domain Eukaryota; kingdom Viridiplantae; phylum Streptophyta; class Magnoliopsida; order Santalales; family Viscaceae; genus Viscum; species Viscum album. The sequence continues at coordinate 1,901,820,311 of OY728140.1, read as the reverse complement.
TAGCATTTCTCAATCCATTGGAATGGAGAGTTCTTTTTCATCAAAGCTATCATAGACGAATATATCTATACACAAAGCATCTTTAATATCCATCTAGACCAAGGAATCTCTATATATAAAAGATGTTCTTTAGCGGTTTCTAAGAGATAACAGCTTCAATATTCTCTGGATCTACCAAAATACCTTTTTCAAAAATTACATGGACAAGAAAGTGTATCTCTTGTATCCAAAAATAACACTTTGATAGTTTTGAATATAATTAGTGATCTCTCAAGATTCCTAACATTTCCACCAAGTGTTGGTCATGCTTAGACCTTTTCCTTGAATACACTAATATGTCATCTAAAAACACCACAAAAAAAAGAATCCATGTATCTCTGAAACATCTGATTCATCAAAGATACAAAGACCACTAGTGAATTCTTAATATTTAAAGGCATTACTACATATTCATAATGGCCATATCTACTTATAAAAGTTTTTTTGGAATATCCTCCTTCCAAACTCACAATTGGTGATATCCTAGTCACAAGTCAATTTTAGAGAACCACTAAGCTCCCATCAATTGATTGAACAAATCATAAATGTGTGGAAGTGGATACTAATTATTTATCATAACTTGGGTAAGCTTATAATAATCAACTCATAGCCTTAGAGTTCCATTTTATTTCTTCATAAACAAGACTGGTTCTACCCATAGAGATGTTCTCGACTAAATGAAACCTTTGATTTCTAGCTCCTCTAACATCACTTTCAATTCCCTTAAATCTATTTGTGACATTAGATAGGACAAGAGCAAGATAGGTTTGGTCCCCAGAAGGATATAAATCATAAACTACAATTACCTTACCGATGGTAACCTAGATAAATTCTTGGTAAAAACATCTAGAAATTGATCCACAATTGCTATAAAATTATTATCATCGATCTCTTCCAATGATGTCAAGGTCAACACTTCAAATTGGTAAGAGATTGTTCCCACTAATGGTACTACAAATCTTTTTTCAACTGCCTTTAAAACCCTTTATCCTTTAAAGAGATTCTCAAAACCATCCGTAGTCATGAAAGTAACTATCCTTCTATAATAGTCGATGTGATCCTTGAATATTTCCAACCAATCCATACATAGGATTAAATCATAGACATCCATATACAATACCAAGAAGTCCCATTTCATCTCATCTCCATCTGCATTTATAGAACATGATCTGCAAAGGAAGTCTCTACATTCTCTTTCCCCGATAGGAGTTTAAGGTTTTAACACAGAGGGCATCATTTTGAATTTTAAACTTAGAAAATCAATAATATGAGAATCAATGAAGGAATGAAATATACCAGTATCAAAAAAAAACTTTCATAAGGGTAGAATTTAATAGAATCATACCTATCACCATAGATGGTCCATACTGATCATCCACAATCATATGCTCATCTCCATACAACTAATTCATAGATGTGGTCTCCTCCTTATTTCCTTGCTGAGATTTCTCTTGATGAGGAGTAATGGTGTTCCTAGAATAACCATGTATAGCTCTTCTCTGTTGATGAGACTAATTCTACTGTCCTCGTCCAATCGAATCATATGATGCCTGTGACACCTGAGAATTTTATCAAGCACCTAATCTTAGATAACTGTGGCAAAGGTGCTTAAGATTTCCTATATTGTTTCAATTATGGCATGCTATAGGTGGTTTTGTACACTCTCTCTTTATGTAGTTAAAGGATCAACATTGGAATCTATAGGATCAAAATATATATGTAGATTACTCAATTACAATGGGGGGGGGTGAATTGTAGGTTTAAAAACTTTTGTTTTTATACTTAAGAAAATATATGTTTAACAAAGTTAAACACGATGGATTCACAAACCCTCTTTAGTTCTTACCAAAGAAACTAACTTGCTTAGGATCTGATAATATAAATTCGATAAAGAAAATTAAGAAAAGTTTTCTTAGATAAAGATTCTACCTTGAAGAATATAGAATATTATCTATATCAGAGTATATAAGAATAATAAAGTGAAAGAAAGTTACACTTTCTAACTTTAACAAATTCAGTAGAAATAAAACTTTTAATAAAACAAGACAAGTATAGGAAATATTTTAACCCAAAGAAAGGGTATCTGACAACCTTATATAAAGATCCCTTGATTTATACTTTTAAGAAAGTCTATCTTACCCACACTATGGTAATCCATTGATACTAACATTGGTAATTTTCTTACTATCCCCATAATCCCTCGATCTATAAGGTGATCATTACCTCTATCTTCTTATCCCTGGAAGCCCATGATTGATTAACAACAATCAAAATCGCACTAGGAAGGTTGAACAAGATGTTCTTAGCTTGAAGTAGTTGTTCACAGAAAAAGCACAAGGAATGTTTGAGAAAATATCTCACAGAGTATCACTTCATTCTAGAGATTAACATATCTTAATGAAAATTCTAGTGAAAACTCTTACTTTGATCTCATTGATCGTACTATGATTCACTGTTTCATTTTCACCCTTACACCACTATGCTAAAATAGTTTTTTATTGAAAATTATAACAATAATAAAAAAATCACTTCATTTTAGATTCAATTATTTTGTGTTTATTAATTTTAAAAAGGTAAATTATAATTGTTTTGATAATTTCATTGAATTTGGAGGTGATTTTAAGGGCCCATGACGAAGTTCAAGAAAAATGGGTCAAGCTGTGTAGGATCCAAGCACACAAGTTTACTAAACCAAACACTGCTACTACACCATGCATCCAAATGGACTGAAATTTTGTTTCCTAGCCCAAAATTAATTGGTATACATTTAATATTAATTAATCCAAGCCTCATTCATACATTTTGTGTCCCAACCATCCTAATTTGTCCAGCACACCGAATTTTTACGAAGTCAAAAGTTGTGTGTTGTGATCTGTCTATATCTCAAGATGTAGGTGTCTAAATTCATCCAAACATTTGGTGGAGATATCCAAGATATGGGGATACAAATTTTTTATTTTCTCAAAATAAATATAAGTCTGTATAGAGGTCAAAACCCATGTGAAAAGTGGCTTTAATAAATATGTGTGCTCAAAACCATCTTCCCATTTTCCTATAAAATGGAACCTTGAGCTCCCCATTTGCAAGTTCGTCCAGGAGGCAAAACTCTAGTATTTTGGAGACCCAAATGAGTCCTCTCATAATCCAAGAAGTTATGGAGGCCCCTATATTCATAAGATGATCATGGATGAAGGTTAATTTCTACCCGAGCTTCCTCCTCCTCCCGATGGTGAGCTAAATGGTGAACGATCATTTCGAGGGAGCTACACACACTTGGGAGGGAGTTCCATCACTTGTTCTTCTACTAGTTTTTTGTAATTTTTGTGATAAATATTTCACTTATTTATCATCTTGACATGATTCTCCTCTTATTTCATTTATATTGATATAATTAAGTGAAACTCTTTTTTATTTCAACAACCGATTGAGTTGAGATTTCATATGGGAATCTTGAGTTGTTCCGATTGTACAACACAAGATTCCTTTATCTATCAAACATATATGAGATTTAAGTATTATTTGGTATCACTTTTCCTATTATTTATGGACAAACCTTTACCACACAATTGTTGTGTCAAGGGTTGCTTCTTTGTGCATCGTTTTAAGGGGTAAAAGGGGAGTCAAGATCTTGACAACCCTCAACTAAATAATTAAAAAAAACCATGTGAAATTTTCAGAATAATGAACTATAAAAAACTTGTAGTAAACTTGAAATTATATCCTTATCTCATAATTCTTAAATAAACACCTTTATCTATCAACTACTAATCTCTTTAAATCAAGTTATTTTCTTAAAATTGTTTTTAGAATCACCCCCATTTTTATTAATTTTTATTAAAAACACATACTCTAAACCTATCAATGCTCCTTGAGAGATGACCTAGGTTCCAAACTAGACTATAAATCAACCTTAAAAACATAATCAATTTGATGTGTCATGACAACATGTTCAAATTTTGGCATCGTTTCTGGGGAGCGCTTTGGTTTTAGTGCATGTTTTTGATAAGTTTTTTGTAATTTTTGTGAAAATTTATTTGTTTTATCTTCTACCTTTGAATATACTTTTGTGTTATTATTTATTTATTGTGTAGGTTATGTGCATGACACATTATAATCTGGGAGACTTACCACCTTTTGAACTCAAACCAGGGAGGATCCTACATCAGCGACACCGAGATGCACAAGACAACTCTTTGAAGGAGTACACACCACAACTTGAGACTTTTCTAACCCTCTCTTCTTCAGGAACCAAATTATAACCTGAAATTAATATGTATAAAATGGATAAAAACAATCTAACACTAAAATAACTAACCTCTCTTGATGTTTATATCCAACCCACATATATTTAAATACAAGGAGAGGCACCTGATTTTGAACTGAAATTTGGTCTAATTCACTTATTGCCAAGATCTCATGGATGTATTGTAGAAGATCCACATAAACACTTAAAAATAATTTCATAATATGTGTTCTACTTTAAAACCTGCTAATGTGGATTAATAATAAGTAAAGCTCAGAGCATTCCCATTTTCATTATAAGACACCGCAAAAGATTGGATTTACTATGTTAATTCACCAATTAGAGGATAGGCAGGCATGAAATGCCTTTTTCTTGAAAAATATTTCCCAACCTATCGAACTGCAACTATAAGGAATTAAATTTTTGGTATAAGGTAGTCATAAGGGGAAACATTACATGAATATTGGGAACACTTTAATAGTTTATGTTCAAGTTTCCCACACAACCAAATAAATAATCGAATTTTAATTCAATATTTTTATGAAAGTTTAATTATTATTGATAGACACTTGATTGATGCTGCTTCAGGTGGTGCACTAGTTGATAAGACCCCAATTGATGCGAGAACCCGGATTGAGAACATGGCACAGAACACTCATTAATTTGTTACAAGGTTTAGTGTACCCATTTGAGGTGTCCATGAGGTGAAAAGTACGGAATTAGAGAATGTGGACACGAAGTTTGAAGAGGTAAGTACCCTTATTTGAAAAATTTCTCTTTCCCAAGGGAAATACCAATCTCCTCCTCCCATCCATTGTGGTATATTCTCTTCTGATACCCACTAATCTAACTAATTTCCTCAACTGAGAGAAAATATTTAGAGTTGTGAGGCAATCTTTCCAGAACACCCCTATAACTAACCCTTTCAGCAATAACCTTACTATCCATCCAACCTTGGGTGGAAATAAAGCCAATATTATAGGAAAAGGGGTATTAAAACCAACCTCAACAACAATGGAACCAACAGGGCTAGAGTAGTCATCCACCACCACCCAAAAAATCCTCAACCACAACAAAGTCCTTTCCAACAAACCCCTAAAAAACCTGATCCTATCCTAGAAGATATGATGAAAAAAATGGATGCCAACAATCTCCAATTCCAAAAAACCACCCAAGCTTCAATACAACACCTAAAACCCCAATTAGGATAACTTTCCAACTCGATTGGGGAAATCCAAAGCCATGGGTTGGGTAAACTACCCTCTCAACTAGTAGTTAACCCTAGGGATAAGGGAAATGTCAGTTCCATAATCCTTAGTAGTGTAAATCAACTTAAAATCCAAATTAACCCACCAATAGATTCATCCCCTCCTAAAGAAACCACCATCCCAACCACTGGAAATTCTCTAAATGAGGTAGAACCTTATTTGGAGAGAATCCCTTCCAAAGAAAAGATTGTTTCTGTTGATGATTCATCTAGCCCAACCATTCCTCTTCCATTTCCTAAAAGGGACACCCAACCAAGAAAACAAAAAAGAAACATAACTGGATAAGGAAATTTTGGAAATTTTTAAAAAAGTGCAGGTCAACATCCCCTTGATTGATGTCGTGAAGAAAATTCCATGATACGCCAAGTTTATAAAGGAGACATGTACATACTAAAGGAGACTTCATGGAGATGAAAAGGTGAGATTGGGGAGGAACATCTAAACATTGATAGATCCATCACTTCCTACTAAGTGTAATTATCCTAGAACATTCTCAATTCTATGCACCATAGGGGAGTATTTTTTCTAATGCTATACTTGATTTGGGAGACTCTATTAATGTGATGCCTCACTCCATTTATTCTTCATTGAAGGTTGGTGAATTGAAGCCCAATGGAATTGTTGTTCAACTAGAAAATCAGAATACAACACACCTTTCTGGTGTGTTAGAGAATGTTCTTGTGAGGGTGAAAATTTTAATTTTTCCTACTGATTTTTATGTGCTTAAAATGGAAGATGATATGATGAATGGACATGTCTCGATTATATTGGGGAGACCCTTATTGAAAACTTATATAACCATTATTAATGTTCATAATGGTACATTATCTATGGAGTTTAGCGGTGACATTTTCCACTTCAATATCCTTGATTCCATGAAGCACCCCTCAGAAGAACATTACTCTCTCTCTGTTAATTCAATTGATGTACTCCCTTCCCCTGAAAGAACGTATTTTATTTCCCCTAACCCCTTTATGAGTTTTCATCCTTGATTGAATTTCTTAGTAATTAATCATGCATTGATTGTTGTAGTGGTCTAGAAAAGTGTCATGCATGTTTATTAATTGATGATTTCTTGAACATTGAGGATCCACTAACCATTGATGATACTGCTAAGCTTGTAAAATCTCATTTCTCATTCGAGGATGATACCATTAAGAATTTAGATGATATTAGTGACCTCTCAATTTCACACACACTCCCATCAATCCAAAATACCCCTGAATTGGAACTAAAACAACTGCCTCAAGATTTAAAATATTCATATCTTGAGAATGGAAACAAGATGCTCATCATCATTGCTATTTCACTACCTCCTACGCATGAATTGTGACTACTTGAAATTTTTAGGGAGTATAAGCAATAATTTAGATGGAAACTTATAGAAATTCTTAGTATTGTACCATAAGTTTGTACACATCATATTTTTTTAAATTATGAGGTTAAACCATTGAGGCATACACAACATCGACTAAACCCAAACCTCTTAGAATTTGTGAAAAAGGAGGTAAAAAAATTATTGGTTGCTGGAATCATTTACCTTATCTCTGACAGCCAATGGGTTAGTCTCGTTCAATTAGTTCCTAAAAAACCTGCCTTACTTTAATTAAAAATGAAAATAATGAATTGGTTCCAACTTGTGTGCAGAATAGTTAGTGTGTCTATATAGACTATTTTCGACTAAATCAACACACTAGGAATGACTATTTCCCATTGTCATTCATTGACCAAATTCTTGAGAGGCTAGTAGGGAAGTCCCATTACTTTTTTCTTGATGGGTATTATGGATACTTTCATATCCATATTTTCCTCTAGGATTAGGAAAAGACAGCCTTTACTTGCCCCTTTGGTACATTTTCATATAGGAGGATTCCATTCGGTCTGTGCAATGCTCTGGGTACTTTCCAACGATGCATGGTTAGTATTTTTTTAGATTAACTAGAGAATTGCATGGAAGTATTCATAGATGATTTCACAGGTTATGGCTCCTTTTTTGATGAATGTTTGAGTAGTCTTGGTTTATACCTACGTCGCTGTATTGAAAAGAATCTTGTATTAAATTATGAGAAATTCCATTTCATGGTGAGATAGGGTATAGTTTTGGGACATGTAATTTTTGGGGATATTATCCAAGTAGATAAATCAAAATTGGATGTCATTTCTTCCTTACCATTCCCTAAAAATGTTTGGGATGTGCAATCTTTCATAGGTCATGCTGGATTTTACCGTCGTTTCATTTGTGACTTTAGTAAAATTTAACTCCACCTATCTTGATTGATCCAAAAAGAAAAGGAATTTGTTTTTGACAATGAATGTGATGAAGCTTTTAATAAGTTAAAATGGATTCTCACATCACCCCCAGTAATCCAACCACCTCAATGGGATTTACCATTTGAGCTCATGTGTGACACCTATAACTATGAAGTTGGGGCAGTCTTATCACAAAGGTTCGATCGAGCTCCACATGTCATTGCTTATGCATCATGTACACTGGACCTTTCCTAGGAAAACTTCACCACAACTGAAAAATAATTTCTTTCCATTGTGTTTACCTTGGATAAATTCTGGTCATATCTTTTTGGGTCCAAAGTCATTGTGTTCTCAGACCATGCAACCCTATGGTATCTCCTTAAGAAACTAGAAGCCAAACCACGTCTCATTCATTGGATGCTCCTCCTTCAGAAATTCAATTTAGAAATTAAGGATAAAAAGGAGTAGGGAATGTGGTGGGAGACTATATCAGTAGGATACACCCATCCTCAGACATTGAATCATCCCCATGTATTTCTATAAATGATATGTTTTCTAATGAGAAATTATACTGAGTGAAATATTTTATTCCTTGGTATGCCGAAATTATAAACTATTTGATAGAATCTTGCATTCCTACCGATTTCAAAAAAACCAAGCCAATCGTCTAAAACATGAGTCTCTTTGGTACATTTGGGATGACCCCTAACTCTGGCACACATGTAGTGATCAAGTCCTTAGGTGTTATGTTCCCAATAGAAAGTTTCAGTCTCTCCTTATATTCTTCCACACTCTTTCTTGTGGGGACCACTTTGGTCCCCAATGGATAGCTCGCAAAGTCCTTGATTCTGGCCTCTTTGGGCCAACACTTTTTTGGGATGACCATGATTTTTGTAAATCTTATTCTCATTGTAAAATAATGGGTAATGTTTCTAAAATAAATGAAATTCCACAACAACCATTGATATTTACTGACATTTTTTATGTTTGGGGTATTGAATTTATGGGTCCATTTGTCAATTACTTGGGTAACTTGTATATTCTTTTGGCAGTTGATTATGTGTCAAAATGGGTAGAAGGACAGGCTACAAAGACTGATGATTCTAAGGAAGTTGTAGAATTATTAAGAACCCAAATATTCTATAGGTTTGTCTTACCTAGGTTTATCATTAGTAACCAGGGTTCTTATTTTTTCAACTGAACAATGCAATAAAATTTGCGTCGGTATGGGGTCGTTCATCGAGTGCCTACTGCTTATCACCCACAAAACAATGGTCAAACTGAGGTGTCAAATAGGGAGGTAAAGGAGATTCTTAAAAAATGGTTCAACCTAATAGAAAATATTGGAGTCTTAGACTCGATGATTCCTTATGGGACTACTATAATTCTTTCAAAACACCCATTGGCATGTCACCATATCAGCTAGTGTTTGGAAAGAGTTGTCACCTCCCTATTGAGATTGAGCATCGGGCCTACTCGGGCATAAAACAATGCAATTCTAATCTGTATGGTGCAGGTTCTCAAAGGAATCTATAAATTTAGGAGTTATAGAAAATGAGAAGAGATTCATATGAGAACTACTAGATTTATAAGGAGTGAACCAGGGCTTCCCACAACCACCTAATCTTTCATCTTCAACTCCACATTGGGAAGAAGGTCCTCCTCTACAATTCAAGGCTGAAGTTGCATCCAAGTAAGCTTCATTCCAACTGTTTTGTACTATAAACTATTAATAATGTATCTCCATTTAGTGTTGTTCAGTTTTGAAATAAAGTAACCAATAAAACCATCATTGTCAATGGGAAGTGGTTGAAGCACTTTTACGAAGCCATTCTAGAGTCCCCAATAGAGGAACTCCAAGTTCAAGAAGCAGTCTATGAATGAAACCCATTAGTTTTTATCCTTCCGAAATTTTATGTTATTACTATGAGGACACTACACACACTGGGTGTGGGGGATGGGTATATTCCTGGGTTAGTTAGTAATTTTCATCATCTTTCTTATTTTTCTCTTTTTATCTTGTAGAATTGTATTGTTACTTTTCTCCCTTCCCTCCCCCTCACCTTTGTGCTGGAATATTATTTTTTATGCCCACTTTATCATGGAAAATGATGTCTATTTAATCATGGAAGTTATTGAAAATGCATGTGGAATGTTCATATTTCATGTTGTTTTAACATTCAAATAAAATTATGATGAAATGTACATTTTAGCAAGAATTCAATACTATGGTGTGACTTTATTTTGAAATTTAGTTCTTTTTTGATGATATAAATGGTTGTATCATTTTGAAACCTTTGAGAAGAATGGTAACCTTTTTGTGAATATTTTAAGGGAAAATTGTTTCACTTAATCTCTCCACACATCTTTTCACCCAACCATATAGTGTGAAAAATTTTTACTTAATGGAAGGTAAATATAAGTTAGGTTGATAGGTTTAGAGTATGAATTTTTAATAAAAAGTACTAAAAATGGGGGTGATTTTGAAAACAATTTTAAGAAAATAACTTGTTTTAAAGACCTTAGTAGTTGATAAATAAAGGTTCTAATTTAAGAATTATGAGAGAAGTAGATCATTTCAAGTTCACTACACATCTTGGATAGTTCATTATTCTGAAAATTTCACATGGTTTTGTTTAATTATTTTTTGGGGGTTTTCAAGATCTTGACTCCCCCTTTACCCCTTAAAATGATGCACAAAGAAGAAAACCTTGAAACAACAATTGTGTTGTCAAGTTTTGGTCCTCAATAATTGAAAAAGGGATACCAAATCATACTTAAATATCATATATGTGTGATAGAGAATGGAAGATTTTGTTTTCTAATCGGAACAACCTAAGATTTCCACTTGAAATCTCAACTCAATCGGTTGTTTAAATAAAAAGTGTTTCACTTAATTATATCAATAGAAATGAAATAATAGGAGAATCATGTCAACATAATAAATAAGTGAAATATTTATCACAAAATTTACACAAAACCAGTAGAAAGAAAATTGTTGGAACTCCCTCCCAAGTGCGTGCATCTCCCTCTAAATGATGGTCCATCGTTTAGCTCACCATCGGGAGGAGGAGGAAGCTCAGGTGGAACTTCACGTTCATCCTTGGTCCTCCTATGAGGATAGAGGCCTAAAGAAATTATTTGATGATGAGATGAATCCTTTGGGTCTCAAAAATACCAAATATTTTCCTCTCGACCGAACTTGCAAATGGGGATCCCAGTGTTCCATTTTATAGGAAAATGGGAAGGTGGTTTTGAGCACACATATTTCTTAAAACCAATTTTTACATGGGTTTTGACCTTCATAAAGCCTTATATCACTTTGGAGAAAATACAAAAGTTGTAGCCCCACCTCTTGGATATCTCCACTGAATTTTTGGATGCATTTGGACACTTACAACTCGAGATATTGGCAAATCATAGCACACCACTTTTGACTTCATGCAGATTCGGTGTACAGGACAGATTAGGTTAGTTGGTCCACCAGATGGAAGAATGATGCTTGAATTCCTTAAGATGAAATGTATATTAATTTATTTTGGGCTAGGATAAAAAAATCATCCTATTTGGATGTATAGTGCAGTATCATTGTTCAGTTTAGTAAATTGTTGTGCTTGGATCCTGCGGAGCTTGACCCATTTTTCTTGAACTTCGTCATGAGCCCTCCAAATCACCTACAACTTCAATGAAATTATAAAAATAAGTATAATTTAACTTTTTAATAGTAATAAACACAAAATAATTGAATCAAACCTGAATTTAAATTTTTTATTATTGTTATAATTTTCAATATAAAACTAGTTTAGCATAGTGGTATAAGGGTGAAAATGAAATAGTGAATTGCAGTGCGATCAGACCCCCACACCTAAACATTTTCACTCCTGGGGAAAGTCATATTTTCATAAATTGTTCATTTAGATATTTCCAAATTCATAAAAATTTAACATTCAATGAAAATTTAATTCCTGATAGAAATGTGATCAAAGCAAAAATTACACCGAGGAGTTATTCTCAGGAATCATGGAAAAATTCATCTAAAAAATTGTATCCAAATAAAATTATAATAGATGCATCATACCAATAAAATAAAATAATTTAAAAGTTAATCATGTCATTAATTCTCCACATGTGTGTGTGACAACCATTTCATGCTATTATTTCTACTTTTCTATCGAGTAAATAAAAGTTATTTTAATAATTTTATACTTACAAGATTGTCTCCACCAAACCTACCCCACATCCATTGTAAAAAAATTTCAAGACCCAATCACTTAATCATTCCTAAAAGTCAAACCATATGCTCTCGACCTCGATATCCCCATATGTTGTACATTTCATCACTCCCCACATTTATTATTTTTTTTCAAAAGTTACACTTGGAACAAATCTCACACACTTCTCCCAACCCTTGTTTGATCTTCTCACGGCACTAATTTTAATAGTTATAACAAGATAAAAAGTCGAGGAAGGTTGGTTTTTAACCTACCCAATATACAACCCCTTTTTTTATTTTTTTAGGGTGTACAACTGTCAGATAATATGTCACGACCCCCTCCCCACAAAGTGTACCCCTCCTGGCCCAGAAATGTGAGAAGGGAGATAATGACCCCCGAGTCCCGCCTCCAGTAGGCCCTGGGTTGGCGACTAGAACCGAGGGTATAGTAAACACACAAAAATGGGAGGCATTACCATCTAAGAGAACACATGCGGAAGAGAGAGATAAGATAGACACCAATAAACTCCAACTTAGAACTGGAATATAAAGGAAACCCAAGTGCATATATGAAATGTCATGAAAATGTACTACAACAGGAAAGGAAAAAATGTAAGTACCCAAAAGAAAAAGTAAAAACAGCAGCAACCACAAGCCCGAACAGCTCCTACAACTCCAAGCTCGTAGAAACCAGCTTGATCTCCAACCTGCTCCAAGTGACCTGAAAAACAGTTTGTATATACATAGGGTGATTATAACAGTATACTCAGTAGGATCCTCCCCAAAGCCTCTCATGAAAAAGTAAAGAAATCATGCTAAAGTACAGTAAACAACAAGTGAAACTAACTCATCGCCTAAACAGGTATACTAAGTTCCCAACCTCACCATGGATACTCTCACCAAGTAATGCATACAAGAATATAGCATATAGTAAGAATATAAATGGTACCCCGCTACTACTTCCCCACTAGTTTTCCACTTTTCCCCAACTTCACACATCCTAATCATCTCTCTCCAAAAAGTCTTGCCTGCAGACACCTGGGTGAAGCACCACAATCTTCACCTCATGCACCACAAAGGGTTACCTGCAGACACCTGGGCGAAGAACCACACCATCCTCACAACCAAAAGTAACCAGGTAAGTTCCGAGAGCCACCACAGCCCGCATAACGTGTATTATACGTCAGGTATTATACCTCAAGCCATTACAGCCCACACACCGAGTAAGGATCCTCAAGCCATCACAGCCTATACCCGTTACACCTATAGTAGTCCATAGGATACTATATCCAGAATACATGTGTGTAAAATAACCACAAGCCATTACATCTCTCTACACACGTATATGGGGAAACTAACCACTGTGCTTGTTGTCACAAGTATCTACCAAGAGAAGAGAGTGAGGCCAAAGGGGGTAGTCATCCATTCGTCCTCCCGCCATAATGTTGGGGAAAACACCGTCTAGGGCTCAGAATCCATGGGGTGTCAGTTTCCCTTACTGACATAGTGGAGTAGTGTATAGAAACATGAAAAGTACATAATATATTATATCTCACAACCACACTATGGGCATTACCTAGTCTTAGACACAACTGCAGCTAACGTCTCTCAGACTCTGGTCTGCTACTTCTAAGACTAGGTATCCTATAAGCACACAACCATTTAAAGAGATTTATTAGATTACTTAATTCCATTTTTATTAGTTCCAATGTACCTTAATTAATTCTTTAAACATTAACCATGAACAGTTCCACATCAAGTTCCATTAGCATCACACCCAAGGTCAACTGCCCCTTTAAAAAAATTACAACTTCATCATTAGGTTCTCCCTGACACCCACATACATAAACTGATGCATCTCGCCACTCTAGGCGTTAGCTGCTGCCACCACTAAAAGGGCCTCCACATAACAAAACAACCATCCAGGCTCACATCACAGCACAAGCAGTAGGAACAAAACATCACATCAATGGGATCTTGACCCTTTAACAATCAAGAGGGTAACTCAAAACCCTTTAAGAAATTATCAAACAATCTGTTCTTTAATCCATCTCAAATTAACAGGTTTATTATTCGTAGGTTCCAAATTTAGGAAACCTAATCAGTAAGCTATCACAAATAAATAAACATTATTATTACACTAATTTGATTAACATCAAATTAAAACAAGAACCAGATTCATTTTCATGCCTTTTTATCTTTAGCCAACACTTATCAATTAATCCCATTTTATGTTCTTTACCGATTTCCATCAAGAACAAATAGCTAAACAAAGCATGCATTGATATCACACTATCTATTAAAACAAGAGGCAATAACATATGATAGATATCAATTTATTTATCCAGTTCAATATTTATTATGTCAATTACATTGTGAACCACTGGGATAAAACATGATAACGATACAGTTGCACGTAAAATAAAAGAGAAGTAACGAATCCCCTACCTCAAACAGTTCCTCACGTTCTTTATCCTCACAATGGGTCACAATCCTCCTCTCGCGACAACTGCATCCACCCGGGGATGCCACGGTACGACAGAACAAACCAAACCCCAAGAAAAATCCATTAAAAGCATGGAGATTACTTGCTATAATATGGAAAGGAGAAACAAAAGAAGATGATCCCCGAAGGAAGGATGATGAAACATACCTTATATCGAATATTGACTGATACAGCTGGGTTTCATCCAAATTAGATCAGAACCAACCCGAGGAGTAGAGTTTGATTGTGAAACTCTTGTGGGAAGGATTGAAAGGTTCTAGCATCTCATATCCGAGAACAAAGAGGAAGAACAGGGGAGGATTATATATTATCCCTTTTGAAGATTTAATGAGGTGACGGTTTAAGATCCGCTTAATTCTCCATTAAAAACAGATCGCATTAACCCATGTAGTTTGACCAAGTAAAAACATCCCGGCCTTAGGAATAATTAGTATAAGATTTGTGGCCTTTTAATCAGCCTTAAGAGTCAAATATGGCTTGAAATTTATTTTACGTCAAAGGAAACGTCAAAGGGGAGAAACTGTAGGAAGCTGGAAACACTGTTCACCTACCGTTACTGTACACCTACCGATCTACGAAACGGATATGTGAAACTGATCTGTGAAACCGATCTGTGAAACCGATCTGTGAAATTGATCTGTGAAACCGATCTGTGAGACCGATCTATGAAACCGATCTGTGAGACCGATCTGTGAAACTGATATGTGAAACCAATCTGTGACACTGATCTGTGAAACCGATCTGTGAGACCGATCTCTGAAACCGATCTATGAAACTAATCTGTGAAACCGATCTGTAAAACCGATCTGTGAAACCGATCTGTAAAACCGATCTGTGAAACCGATCTGTGGCACCGATCTGTGAGACCGATCTGTGAAACCGATCTATGAAACCGATCTGTGAAACCGATCTATGAAACCGATCTGTGACACCGATCTGTGAAACTGATATGTGAAACCGATTTGTGAAACCGAACTGTGAAACCGATCTGTGAAACCGATTTGTGAAACTGATATGTGAAACCGATCTATGAAACCGATCTGTGAGACCGATCTGTGAAACCGATCTGTGAAACCAAACTGTGAAACCGATCTATGAAACCGATCTGTGAAACTGATCTGTGAAACCGATCAGTGAAACCGATCTATGAGACCGATATGTGAAACCGATCTGTGACACTGATCTGTGAAACTGATCTGTGAAACTGATCTTTGAAACTGATCTGTGAAACCGATTTGTGAAACCAATCTGTGAAACCAATCTATGAAACCGATCTGTAAAACATTGTACACCTATCATTACTGTTCATAAAACTAAAAACATTGTTCACAGAATTGGAAATTTGGAAAAGTGTTGGGGATAAGTCACCTTGACCTCCCGGAACACCTCCAACACCACATTTTCACAAAGTAATGGATCGGAGAGGTCTAGGACATTACATCAGATACCTCTCAAAACATTCTCGTCCTCGAGAATTTAAAACCAACCTAAGGAAAAGAGGGGTCCGAACAACCACCCCGTAAGATACCTCTCAGGGGAAAACCACCCTGAGTTGTTCTAAAGCTGGGAAAAAACCATGACATTTGAGCGTAAGGGAACAAACAATCCATATTCAAACAATTCAATCATAGCATCACATCAAAGGTACATAAAAGAAAAGATCAAATAAAACTCAGCACAATAACTTAAAACAGCTCTAGGTACTGGACACGCATCTATGACTCACATTCCCAGGTACTCTCCTCCATGCCACCATGTCGCCACAAGACACAAACCAAGGGAATAGAACACCCATGAAACACCTTCTCCTTGTGGTCTTGGATCTCCACAGGTCGCTCCTCAAAGGTTGCATCATCATCAGCATCGATCTCTCCCCAATCGATGATGTTAGAGTCATCATGAAGATAACGACGGAGCTGTGATACATGGAAAACATCATGTATCAGACTCATCTGTGGGGTAAGTGCTACTCGATACGCCACAACTCCAACATGAGATAACACCTCGAAAGGCCCAAAAAACCGGGGATAAATCTTACTTCCACGACCAAACCTTCGCTGTCCACGACGAGGAGTCACCTTTAGAAACACATGATCCCCAATATTAAACTCCAAGGGTCTGATACTTTGATCAGCATATGATTTCTGATGATCTTGAACTGTCTTAATCCTCTCACAAATCACCTGAACCATCTCTGTTGTATTCTACACTAGTTCTGATCCGAGAATTACTGACTCTCCGACCCCAGTCCAGCACAACGGAGAACAGCAAGGCCGGCCATACAAGGCTTCAAAAGGTGCCATACTGATGGTGGAGTGAAAACTATTATTGTAAGAGAACTCCACCAAGGGTAAGTACCTCATCCCTGAACCTCGAAAATCAAGAACAAAAGAGTGTAACATTTCTTCAAGAGTCTGGATGGTTCGCTCTATTTGACCATCTGTTTGAGGATGAAAAGCAGTTCTAAGGCATAACTGAGAACCAAAAGCATGTTGGAGACCTCTCCACGCCCTGGAGGTAAAATGAGGATCTCGATAATAAATGATCATCCTAGGTACTCCATGAAGTCTCACCACCTCCTCTAGATATTTCCTCGACAAAACTTCCACTGAGCTCGACTCCTTGATCGCTATGAAGTGTGCTGATTTTGTTAAACGATCCACTACCACCCAAATAACATCATGTCCTCCCAAAGCTTGAGGTAAACCTGTAACAAAGTCCATTGATATGTCATCCCACTTCCACTGAGGAATCTCTAATGGCTGGAGAAGACCACCTGGAACACGGTGTTTGGCCTTCACCCTCTGACAGACTAAACATCGAGACATAAACTCTGCAACCGCATGATTCATCCCAGGCCACCAAAACTGACTCCTCAAGGATCGATACATCTTTGTCACACCAGGATGTACTGCTAAGGGTGAACTATGGAACTCTTGGAGAACTGTCTCGCACATCGTCAATGGGAAAAAAGCCTTCCATGATACAAAACTCGGTGTTGTTCATCCTCCGACCAACCATCAGGGGCCTCACCACAAATAACTTGATCTCTCCAAACCTCCACCTCTAGATCTTCCAAATGAGACTCTTCCACCTTATGTATCAGGGATGAATGTACTGTCATATGAAAAAGACAACCTCTACCCCCAACTTATCCCATATCAAGATGCAATGCTGATAGTTCTTCCATTACTCTCCATGAATCACAGGATTCACGCACATCATCACTGCATGAATTTCGGCTCAGCGCATCAGCTACAACATCCCCTTTTCCAGGTGTATATGATATTTTGAAGTCGTATTTCTGTAAGAACTCCATCCACCGATGTTGTTATTGGTTCAAGTCACACTGAGAGAAAACATACCTCAAACTCTTATGATCAGTGAAAACCACAAAGCGCTCACCAATGAGGTAATGTCTCCACAACTTCAGAGCAAACACCACGGCTGCCAAATAAAGATCATGGGTGGCATAGTTGCATTCATGGGGATGAAACTATCGAGACCCATAAGAAACAATTGACCTCTACGACATGAGAACACAGCCTAACCCCAGATGCGAAGCATTGTAGAAAACATCAAACTGAACTCCCTCAGCTGGAAGAAAAAGGACTAGAGAACTTATTAACTTCTCCTTTAGATACTCGAAAGCTGCCTGACACTGATTAGTCCATATGAACTCTTGATCATTCCTGGTCAAAGCTGTCAGAGGAGTCGCAACTCAGGATAAATTGGCTACGAACCTCCTGTAGTAGCCTGTGAGACCAAGGAAACTTCGCACCTCTGACACTGTCTTGGGGGATTCCCAAGACACCATTGCTTCTATCTTCAATGGATCCATAGCTACTCCCTATTGGGACACAACATTCCCCAAGAAACAGACTTCTCGAGCCCAAAACTCACACTTCGACAACTTCCCAAACAACTGATGTTTACGAAGAACTCCCAAAACAACATGTAGATACTCTGCATGCTCCTCTTCAAATGTGGAGTATACAAGGATGTTGTCGATGAAAACCACCACAAACTTGTCCAGGAACTCACGGAACACAACATTCATCAATCCCATGAACACAGTTGGAGCATACATCATGCCTAAAGACATTACAATGAACTCATAATGCCCATGACGACAACAGAAATCAGTCTTCGGGATATCCTCATCCCATACACGCATCTGATGATATCCTGACCGCAAGTCGATCAAGTTTTATGCCTAGCTCTCGTAACTCAGAAGGGGCCATCCTATATGGAGACATAGAGAGAGGAGGTGCTCCTGGTTATAGGTCGATCTCGAACTCAATCTCTCGTCGAGGGGGTAATGCTACAACCTCTTCTGGAAAGACATCAGGGTACTCCTCTATGACCCTAGGAAACGCCAGATGCTGAACATCTGAAGAACTCAGCATCAACTCAGCCATCATGGATGATAAGGATGGAACATGCCTATGACCCATCTAAGGGTCTCACTCACCAACAAACACCACTTTCTCTCCATCCGCACCAATGAAGACGACCTTTTTCTTGAAGCAATACACGATAGCTTACATCAAATACAACCAATCCATGCTGAGGATGACATCATATGGTTGTATTCGTAAACATAGGAAAACTCCCCAAGAGTGGTGTTGCCCCAACACTAGCTCACAGTCTCTACATACTTCAAACAAGTCAGCTCGACCTCCAACTAGCGTAGTCAACGCCAAGGGTACTGGAAGCCTCTCTACCTCAAGTCCCAAAGAATGGACAAGGGTAGGTGATATAAAGGAGTGTGTCTCTCCTGAATCAAAAAAGGCATACACTAAGGTAGAAAACAAGAAAAGGGTACCTCGAACGACGTCTGGCTCGTCTAGAGCTGGAAACTCTAGAGCATGAAGCTGACCACAACCTCCTCCACGACCTCTCTGAACCTAATGATAACCACCACCACGGCCGCGCTCTACTCTCTGAGGATGAGGAGTGTCATGGGGATGTCCTCTACCTTCCCCATATACCCTTTTCTGATCTAAAGCTGGTGCAACTGGTTGGTGCTGCCTCGGATGGAACTGCCTCAACGGAGGAACCTGAAGTGTAGTTTCTAGCGCAGGATGGCCGCTCTGAAAGGTTGGGCACTCCCACTGCTGATGGCCACGACCACCACAAGAAAAACAAGCACATGATCCCTTGGCATAAGCCTGAGAGTTGCTGCCTCTGGAGAAACGAGATGTGAAGGGCTGGGACCTACCCCCATCTGAATGAAAACTCTTCTACCCTGAAAACCAGGAACCCTGGTCCCCAACTCTACTTCGTGAGGAATCATGCTGATTCCCCTCTCGTGATGATCTAGTTCTAGCCAAAGTCCTCTCGACAACCTCTTCCCTCACCAGCACCTTAAGATATGTCTTCAGCATAAATGGGGTGACCTGACACTGGATATCTAGACGCAAATCCTCCTCAAAATTTCTCGACCTGGCCTCCTCATCTGGTAATAGGTCCGAAGCATATCTTAAAAGGTTCCTGAAATATATTCCAAACTCTCGAACACTGGATATCCCCTGTCGAAGGGTAAGAAGCTCCTGGCGACTGGACGCCTTCGTAGTCAAAGAAAGAAACTCGACTCTAAACCTGTATCGGAACTCCTCCCATGAGATCGCTAACTCCTCATGATCCCCAAGGAACAAGAACAACCACATCCTCACAGCTCCATGCAGAATCGTCACAACCAAGGACACCCAGTTCTCCTTCTGAGCACGGATAGAACTGAATCCTATCTCGAGCTCCTCTAACCAGTCTTCCGTGACTGCATCTGAAACGGAGCCCTCATACTTCTGTAGACTCTAGCACTGAAACTCTCAAAGTGTCTTCCTCCAAGTGTCATCATCATCAACCTCTACCTGGTGGCGATCTACTGGCATAGCTTGTTGGACATCTTCTATACGAGCATGACGAGGACGTCGACCTGGATCCATACCTACAAAATAACAAACACTTAGATCTCCTAAACCTGGAATAGGGAAGACTCAACATTAATTAATTAATCATTTTATTTTATTCATTTTAGGTTAACCTATCCCAAGGTCTACACATTTAAGCACATGCACAATGAAGAATGATGCATGATCCTTTCCTTGGTCTCTACCCTGCAACTAGTATCACCTTGTTTAGTAGCCATTGTAAACTTAAAGGTCCATACATAAGATCATAGGGGGCCCTAAACGCCTATGTCTCAGCCGGTCTCCAGTGTTTACCTCACTTGATAAACATGAATGACACCATTTCCCTACCAACCCATGCAACCTCACCTATGCCTAACTCCAAACTCCATCCTATCCCTCAACAAGACCTCTGATGCCACTCTGTCATGACCCCCTCCCCACAAAGTGTACCTCTCCTGGGCCGGAAATGTGAGAAGGGAGATAATGACCCCCGAGTCCCACCTCCAGTAGGCCCTGGGTTGGCGACTAGCAATGAGGGTATAGTAAACACACATATGGGATGCATTACCCTCTAAGAGAACACATGCGGAAGAGAGAGATAAGATAGACACCAATAAAATCCAACTCAGAACTAGAATATAAAGGAAACCCAAGTTCATATATTAAATGTCATGAAAAATTACTACAACTGGAAAGGAAAAACTGCAAGTACCCAAAAGAAAAAGTAAAAACAACAGAAACCACAAGCCAAAACAACTCCTGCAACTCGAAGCTAATAGAAACTAGCTTGATCTCCAACCTGCTCCAAGTGACCTGAAAAACAGTTTGTATATACATAGGGTGAGTATAACAGTATACTCAGTAGGATCCTCCCCGAAGCCTCTCATGCAAATGTAAAGAAATCATGCTAAATCACAGTGAACAACAAGTGAAAATAACTCATCACCTAAATAGGTATACTAAGTTACCAACCTCACCATGGCTACTCTCGCTAAGTAACTCATACAAGAATATATCATATAGTAAGAATATAAAGGGTACCCAACTACTACTTCCCCACTGGTTTGTCGCTTTTCACCAATGTCACACGTTCTAAACATCTCTCTCCAAAAAGGCTTGCCTGCAGACACCAGGGCGAAGCACCACAATCTGCACCTCGTGCACCATAAAGTCATTCCCACAGACACCTGGGAAAAGAACCACACAATCCTCACAAAAAAAGTAACCAGGTAAGTTCCAAGAGCCACCATAGCCCACATAACGTGTATCATAGGTCGGGTATTATACCTCAAGCCATTACAGCCCATACACTGAGTAAAGATCCTCAATCCATCACAGCCTATACCCGTTACACCTATAGTATTTAATATGATACTATATACAGAATACATGTGTGTAAAATAACCACAAGCCATTACATCCCTCTACACACATATATGGGGAAACTAACCGTTGTTCCTATTGGCATAAGTATCTACCAAGATAAGAGAGTGGGGCCAAAGGGTGTAGTCATCCATTCGTCCTCCCACCAGAATGTTGGGGAAAACACCCCCAGGGATTAGATTCCCCGGGGTGACAGTTTCCCTTACTGACAGGGTGGAGTAGTGTATAGAAACATAAAAAGTACAGAATATATTATATCTCACAACCACACTATGGGCATTAATTAGTCTTAGACACAACTGCAGCTAACGCCTCTCAGACTCTGGGCTGCTAATTCTCAGACTAGGTATCCTATAAGCACACAACCATTTAAAGAGCTTTAATAGATTACTTCATTCCCTTTTTATCAGTTCCACTATACATCAATTAATTCAATAAACATTAACTATGAACAGTTCCACATCAAGTTCCATTAGCATCACACCCAAGGAAAAATGTCCCTTTAAAAAAAATTACAACTTCATCATTATGTTCCAGTGAACTCCAACCCCACGAGTTAACACCATTTATTCAAATATTCATTATAGAATTAATTTCCCATATTACCAGGCATTCTAGAAAATCATCATATGCTACTAACACAAGGGGCTCAACATGGTGAGTAGATGTACTACCCGTCGAGTATTTTACGCCAATATCAAGATCATAGAACCATCCTCCCTAGAGAAGAAAAACACGAAAATCATGTGGCATACCCCGAGCTTCTTTGCCTCTTTTGGAAGGAGGGTAAGCAAGACCAGCTACCTTGAGTAGTGGGGAAAAGTAAAGTAGATAAATAATAAATAAGAATCAGCAATCATCCAACAACGCATCCATCCCAATCCATCAACCCTGATGTCCTCCCCGACACCCATATTCATAAACTGATGCATCTCATCACTCTAGGCGTCATCTGCTGCCACCACTAAAAGGGCCTCCACATATCACAACAGCCATCCAGGCTCACATCACAGCATAAGCAGCAGGAATAAAACATCACATCAATGGTTTCGGTGGCAGCCTCCAACTAGCGGATTAAAATTAAATGTGGATGGCTCGTGTTCGGGGGGGGTTATGAGAGGTGGTGGCATCCTTCGGGATAGCTGGGGTTCAGTTCACATTGCTTTCAGCGCTTATTTCGGACCGGTCACTTCGTTAGGTGCGGAGTTCAGAGCTCTCCTCTCAGGTATCATGTTATGCAGAAGAAGAGGTTTTCAAGTGGTGGAGTTTGAATCCGATTCAGAGATTCTTGTTCGGTCCCTTAAGGGGAAATGTGACGTGCCATGGAGCTTGCTGTATGTTTTTAGAAGATGCAAAGCGGAGACCAACCAGGGCAAGCTGATCCATCACAGTGTAAGGGAAACCAAATTTGCGGCAGATGTGTTAGCTCGCGGGGGCAGACCGGAGGAGACCTTGTTAGTGTTTGACAGTCTTAATTCCCTCCCGTGCGAGTGTGTTAACGTGATCTGAAAGGATTCACTTGGTCTCCACTATTTTCGCCCCCCGTGATTTGTTCCCCTCGGGTTACTTTCTTACATAATAATAAAAAATAATTTTCAGTCAGTAATCCATCTCGAATTAACAGGTTTATTATTCGTAGGTTCTAAATTTGGGAAACCTAATCAGTAAGCTATCACAAATGAATAAATATGATTACTGCACTAATTTTATTAACATCAAATTACAACAAGAACCAGATTCGTTTTCATGCCTCTTTATCTTTATCCAACACTTATCAATTAATCTCGTTTTACGTTCTTTACTGATTTCCATCAAGAATAAACAACTAAACAAAGCATGCATAGATATCACACTATCTTGTAAAACAAGAGGCAATAACATAGGATATATATTAATTTATTTATCGAGTTCAATATTTATTATGTCAATTCCATTGTGATCCACTGGGATAAAACATGATAACGATACAGTTTCATGTAAAATAAAATAGAAGCAACAAATCCACTACCTCAAATAGTTCCTCACGTTCTTTATCCTCACAACAGGTCACAATCCTCCTCTCGCGACAACTGCATCCACCTGAGGATGCCACGGTATGACAACACCAACCAAACCCCATGAAAACACCATTAGAAGCATGGATATTACATGCTACAATATGGAAAGGAGAAACAAGAGAGTATGATCCCTGAAGGAACGATGATAAAACATACCTTATATCAAAGATTGACTGATACAGCTGGGTTGCATCCAAATTAGAGCGGAACCAACCCGAGGAGTAGAGTTTGATTGTGAAACTCTTATGGGAAGGATTGAAAGGTTCTAGCGTCTCATATCCGAGAACAAAGAGTAAGAACAAGGGAGGATGATATCTTGTCCCTTCTGAAGATTTAATGAGGTGACGGTTTAAGATCCGCTTAATTCTCCATTAAAAATGGATCACATTAACCCACACGGTTTGACCAAGTAAAAACATCCTAGACTTAGGAATAATTAATATAAGATTTATGGCCTTTGAATCGGCCTTATGATTCCTTTAAATAAGCCTTTAAATGTATTTTACATGAAAGGAAACGTCAAAGGGGAAAAAGTGTAGGAAGCTGGAAACACTATTCACCTACTGTTACTATACACCTACCGATCTGTGAAACCAATATGAGAAACTGATCTGTGAAACCGATCTGTGAAACCGATCTGTGAAACTGATCTGTGAAACCGATCTATGAAACTGATCTGTGAAACCGATCTGTGAAACCGATTTGTGAAACCGATCTGTGAGACTGATCTGTGAGACCAATCTGTGAGACCGATCTGTGAGACCGATCTGTGAGACCGATCTGTGAGACCGATCTTTGAAACCGATATGTGAAACCGATCTGTGAAACCGATCTGTGGAACCGATCTGTGCAACTGATCTGTGCAACTGATCTGTGAAACTGATCTCTGAAACCGATCTGTGAAACCGATCTCTGAAACCGATCTCTGAAACCGATCTCTGAAACCGATCTGTGAGACCAATCTGTGAAACCGATCTGTGAAACCGATCTGTGAAACCGATCTGTGAAACCGATCTGTGACATCGATCTGTGAAACGGATCTGTGAAACCGATCTTTGAAACCGATCTGTGAAACCGATCTGTGAGACTGATCTCTGAAAAAGATCTGTGACACCGATCTGTGAAACCGATCTGTGAAACCGATCTCTGAAACCGATCTTTAAAACACTGTACACCTACTGTTACTGTTCATAAAACTCGAAACATTGTTCATAGAACTGGAAATTTGGAAAAGTGTTGGGGGTAAGTCACCTTTACCTCCCGGAACACCTCCAACACCACATTTTCACAAAGTAATAGAACGGAGAGGTCCGAGCCATTACATAATAGGTACACATGCATAGGTAAATCTGGTAGAGTAATGAAATAGATTGGATAAGGAATGAATGTATGGAAAAATGATTTTGGAAAGTGGAGAAAAATCAACCTAACTTATATTTACCTTCCATTAAGTAAGAAATTTTCACACTACATGGTTGGGTGAAAATATGTGTAGAGAGATTAAGGGAAACAATTTTCCCTTAAACTATTCACAAAAAGGGTACCATTCTTCTCAAAGGTTTCTAAAGGATAAAACCATTTATATCAATGAAAAATAACTATATTTCAAAAGAAAATCAAACCAAATTATTGAATTCTTTCTAGAATGCACATTTCATCAAAAAATATTTGAATGTTAAAACAACATGAAATACGGACTTTCCACGTGCATTTTCAATAACTTCCACGATTAAATAGGCTTTATTTTCCATCATAAAGTGGGAATAAAAAAATAATATTCTAGAATATAGGTTAAGGGGAGAAAAGGGGGGAAAGTGAAAATACAATTCAGAAATCTAGAAAGAGAAAAAGATGAAAGACGATGAAATTCCTAACTAACCTAGGAATATACCCATCCCCCAAGGAACCCTTGACACAACAATCATGTTGTCAAGGTTTGGTCCTAAATAATAGAAAAAGGGATACCAAATCATATTGAAATATCATATATGTGTGAGAGATAAAGGAATATTGTGTTTTATAATCGTAACAACCCAAGATTCCCACTTGAAATCTCAACTCAATCGGTTGTTGAAGTAAAAAGTGATTCACTTAATTATATCAATATAAATGAAATAAGAGGAGAATCATGTCAATATAAGAAATAAGTGAAATATTTATCACACAAATTACACAAAACTAGTAAAGAACAAGTGTTGTAACTCCCTCCAAAGTGTGTGTAGCTCCCTCGAAATGATCATCCACCATTTAGTTCGCCATCGGGAGGAGGAGGAAGCTCGGGTGGAACTTCACCTTCATCCTTGATCCTCCTATGAGGATAGAGGCCTACATAACTTCTTGGATGATGGAAAGACACATTTGGGTCTCTAAAATACCATATCTTTTCCTCTTGGTCGGGCATTCAAATAGGGATCCCAAGGTTCCATTTTATAGGAAAATAGGAAGGTGGTTTTGAGGACACAGATTTTTAAAACCACTTTTCACATGGGTTTAAACCTCCAGAAAAACATATCTCTCTTTGGATAAAATAAAAAAGTTTTATAAAAACCTCTTGGATATATACACTAAATGTTTGGATGCATTTGGATACTTACATATCGAGATATGGACAGATCACATCACACCACTTTTGACTTCATGCAGATTCGGTGTGCTGGATAGATTAGGTCGGTTGGGCCACCAGATGGACAAATAAGGCTTTGATTTTTTAATATGAAATGTATCCCAATGAATTTTGGACCTGTAAAAAATATTTCATCCCATTTGAATGCATGGTGTAGTAGCAGTGTTCAGTTTAGTAAACTGGTGTGCTTGAATCCTGCGCAGCTTGGCCCATTTTTCTTAAACTTCGTCATGTGCCCTCCAAATAACCTCCACCTTCAATGCAATTATCAAAACAAGTATCATTTAACTTTTTAACAGTAATAAAAACAAAATAATTTAATCAGACATGAAGTTAATTTTTTTTTTATTTTTATAACTTTCAATACAAAACTAGTTTAGCATAGCGGTGTAAGGGTGAAAATGAAATAGTGAATCACAGTGCCATCAAACCCCCATACCTAAACCTTTTCAATCCTGGGTAAAGTCGTATTTTTAGAAATTATTCATGTAGATAATTCAAACTTCATAAATATTTAACATTCAATGAAAATTTAATTCCTAATAGAATGTGATCAAAGCAAAAATTACACCAAGGAGTTATTCTCATGGATCATGAAAAAATGCATCACAAAAATTGTATCCAAATTAAATTCCAAGAGATGCATGATACCAATCAAATAAAATAATTTAAAACTTAACCATGTCACTAATTCCCCACGTGTGTGTGTGAAAACCATTTCATGTTATTCTTTCCACTTTCTATCTAGTGAATATAAGTTATTTTAATAATTGTCTACTTATAAGATCCTCTCCACTGAACCTTCCCCACATCATTTTCAACAAAATTTCAAGACCCACTCACTTAATCATTCCCAGAAGTCAAACCATAATCTCTTAACCTATATATCCCCATATGTTTTACATTTCATCACTCCCCTCATTTTTTTTTCAAAAGTTGCACTTGGAACAAATCTCACACTCTTCTCTGAACCCTTGTTTGATCTCCTCATGACATTAATTGTAATAGTTATAAAAATATCAAAAGTCCAGGAAGGGTGGTTTTTGACCTACCAAATATAAAATAATTTTTTTTGTTTTTTAGGGCATACAACATTCAGATAACAGGTAGACACGCATAAGGAAATAGTTCGGATAAGGAACAAATGTATGGAAAAATGATTTTGTAAAGTAGAGAAAAATCAACCTAACTTATATTTTCCTTTCATTAAGTAAGAATTTTTTACACTACATGGTTGGGTGCAAAGATGTATGGTGAGATTAAGTGATTCAATTTTCCATTAAACTATTCACAAAAAGGGTACCATACTTCTAAAATGTTTATAAATGATACAACCATTTATATCATTGAAAAATAACTAGATTTCAAAATAAAGTCACAAAACAGTATTGAATTCTTGCTAAAATTCACATTTCATCATAATTTTTTTTAATGTTAAAATAAAATAAAATACGGAAATTCCACATGAATTTTCAATAACTTCCATGATTAAACGGGCATCATTTTCCATGATAATTTGGGAATAAAAAATAATATTCCTACACAAATGTGAGGGGGAGGGAAGGGGGAAAGTAAAAATACAATTCAGCAAGCTAAAAAGAGAAAAGGAAGAAAGATGATGAAAATTCCTAACTAACCTAGGAATATACCCCCCCCCACACCTAGTATATGAAATTTCCTCACTGTTATAAAATAGAATGCGGGGAGGAAGGATAAAACTTTATGGGTGTCATTCGTAGACTCTTTCTCAAACTTGGAGTTCCTCCATCAGGGACTTTGGAATGGCTACGTGAAAGTGCTTCAACCGCTTCCCATTGACAGTGAAGGTTTTCTTGGTTTCTTTATTTTGAACCTGAAAAACACCAAATATAGATACATTAGTAACTGTGTATGGTCCAAACCAACAGGAACTAAGCTTACCTGGATGAAACTTCAGCCTTGAATTATAGAGGAGGACTTTCTACCCAATGTGGAACTGACTGTGAAGGATTAGTTGATTGTGGGAGGCCTTGGTTTTCTCCTTATAAATTAGGGAGTTCTCATATGAATCTCTTATCATTTCCTCAAACTATTTAATTTGTAGCTTCCTTTGAGAACCTTCACCAGAAAGATTATAATTGCATTTCTTGATGGCCCAGTAGTTCCAGTGCTCAATCTCAATAGAGAGGTGACAACTCTTTCCAAACACTAGCCGATATGGTGACATGCTAATGGGTGTTTTGAAACCAGTACGGTAAGCCCATAAAGAATCATCAAGACTAAGACTCCAATCTTTTCTATTAGGTTAAACCATTTTTTCAAGAATCTGTTTTACCTCCCTACTTAACACCTCGGCCTGACCATTGGTTTGTGGGTGATAAGTAGTAGACACTCGATGACTGACCCCATACTGACGCAAAAGTGATTGCATTGTTCGGTTGTAGAAATGAGAACCCTAGTCACTAATGATTAACCTAGGTAAGCCAATCCTATAGAATATTTGGGTTCTAAAAAATTATACAATAGCCTTAGAATCATCATTCCTTGTAGTTCCTTCCTCTACCCATTTTTACAGGTAATCAACTTTCAGAAGAATGTAAAAGTGGATGAAGGAATTAGAAAATGGCCCCATAAAGTCAATACACCAAACATAAAAAATGTCATGAATGAGAAATTGTTGTTGTGGGAAGACTCTAGTTCATCTCTCAAGGAGTGTTGATAGGTTTAGAGTATGTGTTTTTAATTAAAAATACTAAAAATTGGTGTGATTTTGAAAACAATTTTAAGAAAATAACTTGATTTAAAGATCTTAGTAGTTGATAGATAAAGGTGATGATTTAAGAATTATGAGATAATGAGATCATTTCAATTTCATTACAAAACTTGGATAGTTAATTGTTCTGCAAATTTCACATGTATTTGTTTAATTATTTGGTTTAGGGTTATCAAGATCTTGAATCGCCTTTTACCCCTTAAAACGATGCACAAAGAAGTAACCCTTGACACAACAATCGCGTTTTCAAGGTTTGGTACT
Organism: Viscum album; assembly: GCA_963277665.1. NCBI lineage: Eukaryota > Viridiplantae > Streptophyta > Magnoliopsida > Santalales > Viscaceae > Viscum > Viscum album. The sequence continues at coordinate 1,901,790,801 of OY728140.1, read as the reverse complement.
CAATAATAGAAAAATAGATAACAAATAATACTAAAATATCATATATGTGTGATAGAGAAATGAAGCTTCTGTTTTCTAATCAGAAAAATTCAAGATTCCCACTTGATTTCTCAACTCAATTAGTTATTGAAATAAAAAAGTGTTTCACTTAATTGTATCAATAGAAATGCAATAAGAGGAGAAGCATGTCAAGATAAGAAATAAGTGAAATATTTATCACAAAAATTACAGAAAACCAGTATAAGAACAAGTTCTGGAAATCCCTCCCAAGTGTGTGTAGATCCCTCGAAATGATCGTCCACCTTTTAGCTCACCATTGGAAGGAAGCTGTAAATTCCAGAGTTTGAGGAAATGAGAAGAGATTCATATGAGAACTCCCGAATTTATAAGGTGTGTACCAAGGATTCCAATGATCTCATAATCCTTCATCATCAGTTCCACATTGGTAAGAAGGTCCTCCTCTACAATGCAAGGTTGAAGTTTCATCCAGGTAAGCTTCGTTCCCACTAGTTTGGACCATACACTCTTACTAATGTATCTCTATTTTATTTTGTTCAGGTTCAAAATGAAGAAACCAAGAAAACCTTCACTATCAATGGGTAGTGTTTGAAGAACTTTCACAAAGCCATTCCAGAGTCCCTGATAGAGGAACTCCAAGCTCAATAAGCAGTCTACGAATGACACCCATCAGGTTTTATCCTTCCTTCCCACATTCTATTTTATTACAGTGAGGAAACTGCACACATTAGGTGTGGGGGGATGGGTATATTCCTGGGTTAGTTAGTAATTTTCATAATCTTTCTTCCTTTTCTCATTTTATATTGTTTAATTGTATTGTTACTTTCCCCCCTTCCCTCCCCCTCACCTTTGTACCAAAATATTATTTTTTTATACCCACTTTATCATGGAAAATGATGCGCGTTTAATCAGGGAAGTTATTGAAAATGCATGTGGAATGTCCGTATTTCATGTTGTTTTAACATTAAAAAAACAAATTTATGATGAAATGTGTATTTTATCAAGAATTAAATACTATGGTGTGACTTTCTTTTGAAATATAGTTCTTTTTTGATGATATAAATGGTTGTATCATTTCAAAACCTTTGAGAAGAATGGAACCCATTTTTGAATAGTTTAAGGGAAAATTGTTTCACTTAATATCTCCACACATATTTTCACTCAAACATGTAGTGTGAAAATTTCTTACTTAATATAAAGTAAATATAAGTTAGGTTCATTTTTCTCTACTTTACAAAATCATTTTTCCATACGTTCATTGCTTATTCGATATATTTCATAACTGTACTAGATTGACCTATACATGTGTACCTATTATCTGACTATTGTAGACCCTAAAAAATAATAACAAAAGGGGTTGTATATTTGGAAAGTCAAAAACCACCCTTCCGTGACTTTTGATCTTGTTATAACTATTACAATTAGTGTTGTTAGGAGATTAGATAAGGGTTGGGAGAAGAGTGTGAGATTTTTTCAAAATGAAACTTTTGAAAAAAATAATAAATGAGGGAAATGATGAAATGTACAACATATGGGGATATCTAGGTCTAGAGATTATGGTTTAACTTTTAGGAATGCTTAAGTGAGTGGGTCTTGAAATTTGATTACAAAGGATGTGGGGTAGGTTTGGTGGAGAGGATCTTGTAAGTAGAAAATTATTAAAATAAATTATATTTACTTGATAGAAAGTGGAAAGAATAGCATGAAATGGTTGTCACACACACACACGGAGAATTCATGAAATTATTAACTTTTAAATTATTTTCTTTTATTGGTATCATGAATCTCTTGAAATTTCATTTGGATAAAATTTTTGAAACGCATTTTTCCATGATCCTTGAGAATAACTCCTTGGTCTGATTTTTGATTTGATCATATTTCTATCAAGAATTAAATTTTCATTGAATGTTAAATATTTATTAAGTTGGAAAAATATACATTCATAATTTTTGAAAATATTACTTTTCCCAAGTGTGAAAATTTTTAGGTGTGGGGGTGTGATCGCATTGTGATTCACTGTTTCATTTTCACCCTTACACCATTGTGCTAAACTAGTTTTGTATTGAAAATTATAACAATAATAACAAATTTAACTTCATGTTTGATTCAATTATTTTGTGTTTATTACTATTAAAAATTGAAATGATACTTGTTTTGATAATTTTATTTAAGGTGGAGGTGATTTGGAGGGCCCATGACGAAGTTCAAGAAAAATGGGCCAAGCTACATAGGATCCAAGCACACCAGTTTACTAAACCAAACAATGATACTGCACCATGCATCCAAATGGGATGAAATTTTGTTTCCTGGTCCAAAATTCATTGGGATAAATTTCATCATAAGGAAGACAAGCCTCATTAATCCATCTGGTGGCCCAACCGACCTGATATATCCATCACACCAAATTTGCACGAAGTCAAAAGTGGTGTTCTATGATCTATCCATATCTCAAGCTGTAGGATTCCAAATACAGACAAACTTTTGATGGAGATATCTAGGAGTTGGGGATACAAGTTTTTTATTTTCTACAAATCTATATAAGTCTTTATGGAGGTCAAAACCCATGTGACAAATGGTTTTAAGAAATATGTGTGCTCAAAACCACCTTACCATTTTCCTTTAAAATGGTACCTTGGGATCCCCATTTGAAAGTTCGGCTAGGAGGAAAAAATATGGTATTTTATAGAACTAAAGGAGTCATCTAATAATACAAGAAGTTTTGTAGGCCTCTATCCTTATAGGAGGATGAAGGATTAATGTGAAGTTCCACCCAAGCTTCCTCCACCTCCCGACGACGAGCTAAACGGTGGATAATCATTTCGAGGGAGCTACACACACTTGCGAGGGATTTTCAGCACTTGTTATTCTACTGGTTTTATGTAATTCGTGTGATAAATATTTTACTTATTTTTTAACGCTCTGACCTTAGTTACCCAGAGTTAGTGCATTATTACATAACATTGGCATGATCACAAGAGATCAAGTATGAAAGACCCATCAGTTTAGTATCCTTGGAAGTACTAGATACTTACATAAGTTTTAAATTACATTATAAAATGAAAAGGAAACATTGTGTCTCTATATAACACACTCATATACCTTATCTTATCTCTATAATTCAGTCATAATATAATTCTTCACATCCTGGGGAAAATAAAACATAGAAAAGGGGTGATTACAGATGCTTAGTAAGGATAACAATATAATGGAAACTATCATAAATAAGAAAAAACATTTGAGGAAATGTATAAGACTAAAACACAAGCCTTTTAAACTTAAAATCCATCATAATATAGAAAATATAAATCAAATAATTCCATTTACTTATTCACGTGAATATTCTACTAGTCGAATAATCACATGTAATATCAATAGCTAATTTCATAATGATGGAATGCATAATGTCGGACATCTTAACCATGAATTCAAGGCCTCGTGCCAATACCCTAAATATAAATTTTTTCAAGGCCTTGTTCCAAGACCCTAGTTTGTCTCATGATACCTACTGATGCATCTAGGGGAAATAGCAGGACCCGCCCGTCACTTACAATGTCCAATGCATTCCTCATATGAAAAAGTTGAAACATAACATAAACATTCGTATTAAAAATAGAATAAAAAATGTTAATAATTTAACCATAAACCATGAATGGAATAAAAATAGCACATCCATAGTCAAACATATCACAAAACCTTCAATACAATATAGAATATTGTATCATAATAAATCAACTTCAAACAAGCATAAAATCAAACAAAGGATATTGACATAGATGAAATCAATCCAAAAACTATTTGAGTGAAATATCTCTTTCTACATGAAATAATTTAAAATTAAAGAAAACATTTATTATTAAAATATTCTTATAATCTTTTAAGGGAATCTTATAAGGTGTTATAATGGCATAAAGTAGCTACACCCACCGTATAAGTTAAAAAAACATTCTTTCCTTAATTTTTTTGAAAAGGTCATAATGTACCTTATTTGGAAAATGATGGAAAGATTCATTTAAAAACATTTTATAAAAATTAAAATAATGCTATAAATGACTTTAACCCATAGTCTAGTAAATAGTAAAAAAAATTAAATACATTTTTAGGAAACACATATGTGGATGATAAAGAGGTCCCAGTAGATACTTACGTATAAACAACCTCAGATAATAAAAAGATTATAAAATTAACCCTCACCTTGCACTTTTAATTAGTTTAGGGTATGTTAAAATCATTAATAATGGTTAAATAATTGTTATTAAATTATAAAATAACCACATAAATAAATATGATATCATATACGATCCTCTAATATTGTTTTGTTAATAATATTGCAGTAGTATCATTGTTTCAAGTGTTAACTGATTCATTTTTCTTTATATGTTTTGTTACGTAAGTAATGTTTGTTATGGATAGGATGTATTTTATTCATATACATAATTATATTAAGTTCTTAAGCATTATTTTTAATCATAAAATGAAAATTATTCTTGAATGGTTACGATGGTGAATGAAATCTCATAGCGTCGTGGAGACGGAAATCCGTATGTACGCACGAGCGATAATATCATTATATAGATGGTGAAATCATATATTATTGGATGGTATATTATATATACAGAATCATAAAATTTTTATATTTATTATTTAAATCAATTCTACTCATTATTATACCCATCAAAATAATGAAGTGTTGAATAACAAACAACACCACGACGTGGAGACAGTAAGTCGTACGTATGCACGTATGGTGAATTTGTCATTCATAGGATGGATAGAACAATGAATATGGTTGTACCATATTTATAAAAACATCATATTATATATAATTTACTGGATTTATTATTTTGGTATGGAGACAAAAAAGAAAGAGGAAGTAGAATAAAAAAAGAACTTTGAAAGAGGTGATGAAATAATTACCTCTTCTTTGGGTGATTCTTTTTGATTTGAACAAAAGGGATCCTTAGGATGGATTTATGATCAAATTAATTCCTCTAGGTTGATTTGAGGGTATTTTTTAGGATATTTGAGTAGGTTTTTTCTTAGAAAAATGGCTTTGGAGGTGTGAATTTGAGAGAAGGGGAAGTACCCTTTTATAAGAGAGGTGTTGGACACTTTAGGAAGAGCTTGAAATATTAATTTATTATAAAATAATTTTCAGTTTCCAATATCTCCAAATGAATTTATTTAGATGATATGGTGGGGATGGATCAAAATACTCTCAACCAATAGGTTTTAGACAAGTTTAGGTCACCATATTAACCTTATATTTTAGATTTAACTCTTAGTTAAATAGTTTAACATTTACCATGTCTTCTTGTATATTTATATTACATGGTTAATAAAATTACTATAAAATGAAAATTGAACCTAAATTAGTTCATTAATTAAATATAGAACCTTATCTAAGTCCTTTGGCTGAATCTTATATTTTTAGGAGTATTATATCATTTAATAAAATAGTATTTGTTTTAAAAACTCATTTATGTCAATTTTGACACTATTTAGTATTTATTTTTTGTTAAAGTCATAAAAACTTGATTACTTCAAAAAAAAATTAATCAACCCTAATATGTCATATTCAACTAGAAAATTCTTTAATGACATCAAAAGTTTCAATTTAAATTTATTTTAATATTTATAACATCAATTATTTTAATCATTCATTAATAAAGTAATTACCGCATCATCATTGTGTCATAAATAAATTTAATTATTTAATGTATAAAAATTATAAATAAAATACCATGATGTAGGGAACCTTTTTATATTTCTAATGAATATTTATAGTCAAATTTATCTTATGTGTAACCCTATATTAAAAATATTTTAGTTATTAAACTTTGAATTTAATACTTTTAACTATTCTTTAAATAAAATACAATAAATGTCCTAATCTAATCCAAGTGGATAAAAAAGATCATATTTTATTCATAAGGTTGATTTTGGTCAAAATACACTTATCCTATATAATTAGGATATGTGTTTGGGTAATTATAATATCATTTTTACCTTCAATTACCCTATTTACATTTAACTGTGGTAAATAAAATTCAAAAGTTACTATTCACCAAAAATTATTTTCATACTATTGAACAAAATTTTACTTACTGATTAAAACTGTGTCTCTCGGATTTTTAAAACTCAATTCATAGAAGTGGTAAAATTACATTTTATGAAAATTCGCAAATGTGCCTAGAAGGTGGGTAAAAGACGGTAAAAAGTTCAATAAAATTTTATATATCTAATTTTATTATAAAATGACTCCAATGAATTAAATTAGAATAATATATGTATTATTTATCTATTTTGAATTTAAAATAACTTTAAATTAAAAAATAATTATTTAAATAAAAATCGGTTTTTAAACAATAACGTAGTGTTTTTCACTATTCATCAAAAATTGAAAGTTTTCAGAAAAATACCAAAAATTCACCCTAAGCTAATTTTGATATTCCAAATCCAAAAATTAAGTCCATTTTTTAAAATAAAATTAATAAATTTTCAAAAAGTGGGTATTACTATTCATAACTGCCTTTTAAACGGCTAGTTTGATTGGTCGTGGTATGCTAGAACTTGAAGTTGCTTACAGTGAAAGCTATTGTATTATTCAAATAGAAGCATACTATTAAAGATTTTGGTGTTGAATATTTCTTATATTTACATGATTCTCCTCTTATTTCATTTCTATTGATATAATTAAGTGAAACACTTTTTATTTCAACAACCGATTGAGTTGAGATTTCAAGTGGGAATCTTGGGTTGTTCCAATTGGACAACACAATATTCCTTTCTCTCTCTCACACATATATGAGATTTCAATTTGATTTTTTATCCCTTTTTATATTATTGAGGACCAAACCTTGACAACATGATTTTTGTGTCAAGGGTTTTTTCTTTATGCATCATTCTAAGGGGTAAAAGGGGAGTCATTATCTTGACAACCCTCAACCAAATAATTAAACAAAACCATGTGAAATTTTCAGAACAATGAACTATCCAAGATGTGTAGTGAACTTGAAATGATCTCCTTATCTCATAATTCTTAAATCAACACATTTATCTATCAACCACTAATATCTTTAAATCAAGTTATTTTCTTAAAATTGTTTTCAAAATCACCCCCACTTTTAGTACTTTTTATTAAAAATGCATACTCTAAACCTATCAATGATTTTTAGAGACAAACTAGGGCCTTACCTGGAATATAAATAAACCTTAAAAACATAATCAATTTTACATGTCATGACAACACGTTCACTCATTCAAATGGTTTGGTATTTATAAGCATGCATTCCAATGATCGAATTCCTCCTCTAACGGTCATATTTTACTTTGAATTTTGGAAGGACCAATACACGTGGAACTCAGAAAACAGTTAAGTTAAAATGTATTATATGACATCATTTTGAATAACAAACTATGAGAAACATTAACATTCTTAAGAAACATTATCACATTTAGGATCTGATAAAATGAAATGTTACTTTAAAAAATGAGGTAACTGTAAGAAAGGAGTTTAATTAGATTCTTAAGAAAGTAAAAATTAGATTCTAGAAATATTGACGATAAAATTTGGAAATAATAGAGAATCAGAGTCTAAATTCTGATGAATTTAGAATTTAATTACATGAGAAATCAGAGTTTAATTTTAGAAGAAATCAGAGTCTGATTTCAGAAGAAATCAGAGTCTGGTTTCTAGAGAAATCGGAGTCGAATTTTCAGAGAAATTGGATTCTAATTTCTAGAGAAATCAGAGTCTGTTTTTCAGAGAAATCAAATTCTGATTTCCCAAGAAATCAAAGTCTCATTTTAAGAGAAATTAGAGTCAGATTTCTAGAGAAATTAGAGTCTAATTTCATAAGAAATCGAAGTCTGAATTCTATAGAATTTGGATTTTGAGAAACAATAAGGTTCTGAGTTAGATGAGGATCTAATTTTTTTACTTAAGAAAAATATGGTTAGAATTGGTTTGAGAAAACACTAGATAAAACATTTATAACCATAGGTAAATAAAAAAAATATTATTTAATAAAGAAAATTTTCCTTAAGATAAGGTTTCTTAAAGAAAGATAATTTTCCTTAAGAAAATGTGTTTGTGATTTTTAAAACATAATGAAATAGAAAAGTCACAAGGAAACTTATTGACTCAATAATCTCCCCCTTTTTGGAAAGGACAAACAAATTTTCATAAAATAATATAAAGGATTAAGGTTTTCATTTTTGAACTTTAAAAGAAATATGTATCTCCCTTTTTGTTTATAAATCATGGTAAATATGACTAACTCCCCTTTTGGTTTTGAAATTACTAAGGATAATATTCTTATCTTTCTTAGAGAAATAAATTCTTCCTTACTTAAGAATTTCTTCTTTAAGTAATCTCCCCTTTACTTAGTAATTTTCTTTCTTTAACTTTAAAATTCTTTTTGACCATTCATTTCCCCTCCTTTGTGATTTTCAAAAAGGAATGGAGAGAAAGAAGAAAAATTTCACCTAAAAAATTAAGAAACATAAAAAATTAAACAATGGAAAGATAAAAAAAATATCATTAATAAAAAATGTTTTTACAAAAAAAGATCAGGTTTGAAAGGATTATTCATCCTTTTTTTCTCCTTTGGCATAAAATTTTTCAAGGTATCCTTCAACTTCTTCAATTGCTTATGATCATCTTCAATCTTATTGATCAACTGTTTCTGATCCTGACTTGTATTTTCAAGATATTTGATTCTATCTTCCTGAGACTTAAGAATTTCTCTTTGAGACTTTATCACTTCTTTCTGATCTTTAAGTTTTTCATCAATTTATTCCCTAAGTTCCCTCTCCCTTTTCATATTGAGAGCAACTGAATTCAGTTTCCCATTGAGATATTTATCTTCCTGTTGATGGCTAGCTTTATCTTCCTTTAGATTTTTTGAAAAACTTATTGAAAGATTATTTATTCTATCATCAAACTTATGAAATGGATCTTTGATGGAATCGGTGAAATCATAAAAAAATTTAATATCATCGATCACTATCTTATACCATTTTGTTATTTATTTACAATATCTCATATGAGAATCATAACTGATTTAAAAAGTATTAAACTCTTCTTCAAGTTTAATAAACTTTTCCATTATAAGATTTGTTGAATTTGACTTCTAATTGACTATTTATTGAATAATCTAACATCTGGAATTAATAATTAAAAATAAAGGAATGTTATTCACAAGATTCTTCAAGGAATGAACCAAAAAATCATGTCCTAAGGAAGATGAAGATTCTGAATCAGATTCTTTTGTTGGTGAGTGAACTTTATCTTACTCGTCTTCTTTCCTTTTTGATGTTCCAGCAACATCCTTATTTGTTCTTGCAACAAATTTTTTTTTTGGAAAATCAACAATAACTTGTTTACCTTTTTGAGACTTAAATATTGCCTTCTCAACTTTATGAGTTTCATTATCACTATTAGAAAATTGAACTATTCTATCCTTATAATTATCAACTTCTTTATCAGCCCCTTTATCATCAAATTTCTTATGAGCCTTGTCCTCAAATGTTTTTTGAACAATATCATCATTACTACTCTTATAATGTAAAGGAACTTTATTAACCTCATCCTGAGCATCAATATCTTTCTGAACAGATTGTTCTTCTGAAATAATATTGGTGTATTTATCTTGGGAAGTTCTAATAGAAAACTTGTCAAAATGGATATCCTTCTCTTGATATTATTCTACCATTCTTATAACATCATCACTTCCCTCTTCTTTTTCTTCTTCTTGTTGAATTAATTATTCTTCAACTATGGAATCTGAAATTGAAATATCTTTATTTATCTTATCTACAACCAGAGTTTCATTTGGAACTGGTTCTTACAAGAAATATTTTGGTACCTGAACTTATTCAAATTCCTTCTCAGTATCTCTAAGAAAATATTGGATAATTTAGTCTTATGAATTTTTCTTCTTCAATTTATTATCTTTGGCTTTCCTCTCAAGCTCTTAATCTCCTTTAATCATTAGGAACTTAGCCTCAGCAGGGTATAACCCAAAAATTTCATCTCATTCCTTCTTCTTCTTCTAGATCTCTCTCTATTTATCAACAAATTTATCAGAAAAAGTCTTTTGTTTCTTAGGATTTGGTGAAGAAGATATTGTTTCAGTAGCTAGTACTTTCTCCTACGGTTCCATCTCTTTACCTTTTATTTTCTTATAGATTTATCCAACTTGTCCTTTCTTAGAAGAATCTTGGTCATATTTATCAGGAAGATCAAATAAATATACAATCTTAATACTAAAACCAATCTTCATCCTTCTCAAGGTGTCATCAATCAACAACATTATCTTGAAGGTTTTGGCCTTAGAGTTGCATGATATTTTTAAAGAGTCTAAACATAAGACAATAATATTCAAAAACATCACAGGATGCATAATGATTTGGGATTTTATGATTCCATTATTAATGTTTCTAATCATTAAGATAATTTACTTGACAAGGTTTATCTTCCTTAGATTCACCAAGAAATCCATCATGAATATATCACATATTTTCAAGGAATCCTTATCACCCTTCCTCGGAATCAGAAAACCTTTAATCCAAAAAGATAGCAATCTGTGGCTTGAAGAAATATGAGCGATATTTGATATCTTTATTCTCTTAATCCAAAGGTATTCAATAGACTTAACTTTCTTAAAATAATCTTCCTCATTAGGTAACTTGTGTGAGAAAAATATTGCTTCTCCATTATAAGGAATATCCAAGATACTTACAGCCTTGTTGAAAGATAGAGAGTATGTCTTTCCATAAATCTTAAAATAAAACATTTCTCTTCCACCTTGTTCATAAAAATAAACTGTATTATAGAACTCTATAATAAGATCAACATATACCAGATCCAGATTCTTCTCCTTGTCTATGAAGAGACTTTCCCATCCATTATTCTTTATGATTTTTGAAATTAATGAATCATACTTGACAAAGAAATTATGGTCCACCAACATTTCTCTAAAAATTAACCAATCCTTGAGTTCCTTGTTGTATTCCATTAGAGTATACGAGGTAACTTCAAGAGACATTAGGAGTTTAAGAGAAGTAAAACTAAATGGAAAAATTGAAGAGTAATAGGGATTCGATGTAAAATCTCAGAGAAAAACGATGTGGTATATGAATATGGGGGGAATTTATATAGGCTTTGTGGTGACGGTTCATATTCCTGAATCAATACAATAGATTATATTAGCTTGATCTGATCTGATGGTTGATATTAATGTCAGAGAAGGATTTATAGGTTCTAATATTTTGAGGTTTTAAGTAAAAATCAGATTTAAGGAAAGTGAATCCAATAAGGTTTTCTTAAAACAAGATCAAAATACCAACAAGAATAAATTCAATTATGATGATATAGATAAGGAAACATTCCTTTCAAATTGATCATAAATATTTTTTAGTATTGATAAGGTTTTCTCTTATAAAACTTAGGTTACAAAAAAATTTATTAAGGAAAGAAAACATTTTAGGTTCTAAAAATTTTAGGTTCTAGATTTGATTTTTGAAAAATAAATATAAAAAGTGTAAACATATGTAATCCCCCTATGAAAAGAAGTATCTTAATGTTAGGAGAGAGGTTTTAATAGAAATTTAATATGGATAATTACCTTATGGTTATCATACCTAACTTCTGTTTAATGTATTGAAATATATCAGAGGGTAAATTTTTTGTAAATAAGTCAGCAAGTTGACCTTGCATTCGGATAAATTAAAGAATTATATCTCCTTTTAGTGTGTGATCCATAAGAAAGTGATGCCTAATGTCTATGTGTTTTTCATGAGAGTGATGTACAAGGTTTCTTCTTAGAAAAATGGCACTAGTGTTATCACACATTATCTGTGTTTTGGTAAAACTTATGTCATAGTCTATGAATGTATGTTTCATCCACAACACTTGAGAATAAAAACTTCCATATGCTACATATTCGACTTCAATAGTGAAAAGTGATACTAAGTGTTGTTTATTTCATGGACAAGAAACTAATGAATCTTATAAGAAATGACAGGTTCCTAATTTACTTTTCTTATCCATTCTACGTCCACCAAATTCAGTATCCGATTTTTTTTAAAATAAAATCATTTTTAGAAAAATAGGAAAGTCCTAAATCCATGGTTCCCTTTAAATAGAGAAAAATTATTTCTACTTCTTTTAAATGGGATTATTTTGGATTAGATTGATATATTTCACATAATCATACTAACAATATTAAGTCTGGATGACTAGATATTAAGTATAATAGACTTCCTATCATACCTATAAAATATGTTTGATCTACTAGTTTCCCAACTTCATCAAGATCAAGAGTTATTGAGGTATTGATTGAAGTAATTATACTTTTATTGTTTTCATATCCATACTTCTTAAAAATATCTTTAATATACATATGTTAATATATAAAATTTCTTTTTGGTTTTTTATAAATTTGAAAACCAAGAAAAAATGGTAACTCACCCATCATACTCATTTCAAACTCATATTTCATGAGATTCTAAAATTAATAAATCAAGTATTGTTGAGTTTATTAGAATATAATTTCATTAACATAAATTTGAACAATAAAAACATTTTTCTTATCTTTTTTTATAAAAATGGTTGGATCATCAGTTCCCTTAACATAATTTTTTTTGTAACAAAAATCATATAAATATATCATACCAGGATCTAGGGGATTGTTTAAGTCTACATAAATCTTTGGTAAGTTTTTAAACATTCTTATGATGTTTTGTGTCTTCAAAACCAGGAGTTTGTTCAACATAAACTTCCTCTTGAACATATACGTTAAGGAAATCACACTTTACATCCATTTGAAAAAGTTTGAAATTAAAGAAGGCTGCAAAGGCTAGTAGAATACAAATAGATTCAAGTATAACTATTGGAGCATAGGTTTTATCATAGCCTATTCCTTCTTGTAGATTATATAATTTTGTAAATAATCTTGATTTATTTCTTACAACGATTCCATTTTTATCAAATTTATTTCTGAAGACCCAATTTACTCTAATTTAAGAATTTTATTTAGGTCTTTCAACCAAGGTCCAGACTTTGTTCCTTTCGAATTCATTTAGTTTATATTGCATAGCTTTAATCCAATCATCATCACCTAAATCTTCATTAATACTTTTAGGTTATAATTGGGAAAAAATTCTAGATGCTCTACTTCATTTCATAAATAACTTCTAGTACTTATAGGTTTATTTACATCACCAATGATACTATCACTAGGATGATTCTTAAGAAACAAATAATTTGGGTTTTGTAAAACCTGTTCATCAACATAAGGTAAAAATTATTTTGGGGTAAATAATTCAGAAAAATTTTCTTTAGTATTTTTCTAATTAAAATAATATTCCATAAAAGGTTGATAATCAGTTTTTGAAAACACATCTGAAGATATATATTAGGTTTGTTTAAAAACAAAAGGATCAGTTTCATAAAATTTAACATTTAATGTTTCTTCAATAGTACAATAATTTTTGTTAAAAACTTTATAATCCTTAGTAGTAGTGGAGTAACCTAAGAAAATTCATTCATTGGATTTTGGTGAAAATTTATGTAAGTTATCTTTAGTATTAAAGATGAATACTTTTCATCCAAATACTTTGAAGTAAGAAAGTTTAGGTTTCTAACCAGTCCATAACTCATAAGTTGTTTTATTAATAAAATATATAATTAAAACTAAATTTATAGTATAACAAGTAGTACTAATATATTTATACCAAAAGTGTTTAACAATAGAATATTTACTCAACATGGTTCTTGATATCTCTTGAAGAATATGGTTTCTTTCAACAACACCATTTTTTTAGGAGTTCTTAGAGCTGAGAAGTTATAAGTAATACCTTCCTTACTACAAAAAGTTTCAAAATTGTAATTTTCAAATTCTATCCCATGACCACTATGAATAGTTATCAATGGAAGGTTTTATCATTTTTAAATTTGGATGAAAAAGATTTAAAATAAGAAAAGGCTTCAGATTTATTTTCAAAAAAATAGACCCATATAAATATAGTGTAATCATTAACTAAAACAAATACATAGTATTTTCCTCCAATACTTCCAGTTTATGTTGGACCAAAAAGATCCATGTGCACTAGCTGTAATTCATTAGAAGTTGAGACTTCACTAATTGATTTAAATCTTGACTTATGTTGCTTTCTATATTGACAAGGATCACATACTTTTGAAGAATCAAATCTAAGATCCAGTAGATCTTTAATAAGTCTTTTATTTGAGAGTTTACATAATTTCCTAAGGTCACAATGTCTCAGTATTCTATGTCATAACCAAGATTAATCTTCCATTTCACTATGGCTAGGCAGTTCTTAGCTCTTAAGGTCTTCTAAATTAAGTATATAAAAATTCTCATTCCTATGGGAGTAGAGAATAAAGTCTTCCTTACAATTTTGTACTATGAATTTATAATTCTTAAAATTCACAAGGTAACCTTTATCACATAATTGGTTTATGCTTATAAGGTTGTTCTTAATGCCTTTAACAAATAAAACATTTGAAATTAAATATTTTCCAAGAAGAACAATATTACATATACCAACAATTTCTCCTTGATCATTATCTTCGAAATTTACTTTTACGCCTTTCATCTTGATAATATTTTCAAATAATATTTTATTACCAATCATGTGATAGGAATATCCACTATCCTTGTACCATGTATTGTTGTTGGAACTTCCTTTGTTTTCATGAAAATAAAATAGTTAGACTTTCAGAATCCAAAATTTATTGGTTCAAAAAATGTTAGAAAGTAAAATATTAGATATTCACATTTGCTTAGAAAAATTGGCTTTATGAAAACCTAAGGATTGGGTTTTATTCAAAGAAAAAAATTTCTCCCAATGTACACTGCATTTTATTAGACTTGTAGTACTTCTTCTTGTTTCTTTCTGAATTCCTATCCTTTCTTTCTTTCCTTTTTAGCATAAGAAAGTCTGGTCTGAAATAATCTACCCTCTTGCATTCATAACAAGTCACTTCTGAATCTTTCTAATCCTTTATATTTTTCTTCTTGTATCTATATTGAAAATATTTCTTTCACCCAATCTTGTTTATCATTTAAGAAAGATTATAAAGTTTATTCTTAGAATGGTCACTATCACTCGATTCAGATATAACAATAGTTTTCTTATCTTTTGATCTAGTAACTCTTTCATGAGTCTTGTATTTCATATGATTGGATGTAGTAGTGAAAGAAACACTTCCATTACCATTCTTTTTCTTGTTGATCTTAGAATCTCTATTTTTTCAAGTTTCATGCTATAGAAGAGTCCCAAATAACTCATCAAGAGTGATGTTTCAAACTTTCCTATTCTCATCAATTATTGTTCTTTTGGATTCCCACTCATTGGGTATAATATCTATTATCTTATCCATAAGAATCTCATTATCAAGTCCTTTATCACTCATAGACTTAAGGTTGTTGAAAATAGTCATAAACCTTTATTGAACTTTACAAATGGATTCTCCATAAAGAAACATACAATTATGGTATTCAGATCTAATCATATATCTTCTTATTTCAATAACCTTGTATGTACCAAAATGAGTAACTTCTAATTTCTTCTAGATGCTATTAGAAACTTTACAAGATAAAATATGGCTATAGATATTCCTAGTCATAAAACATAATAAATTATTGTGTACCATAAAGTTAAGTTGATACTCTTTCTTTTCTTGATTGGTGAATTGTCTGATTTCCTTGTCTGGAATATTGTAGTCTCCAGTTATCATAACAAAGTTATCAACACTGGTATTGATAATAAAATTCTCCATCCTATCTCTCCAATATTCATAATCATTTCCATAAAAAATTGGGGGTCTAGTAGGATCTAGATTGTCTATTTATCCAACATTAAGTCTTTCCATTATATAAGAAAATACAAAAGATCTTTTCCACAAAAATAGTTAGTAGAAAAATTTTATAAACAAAGAGTTTATAAAGAAAATATTTAAGGAAAACTTGAATAAGTAATGTTAAGCAAGAAAATTTGATTAAGAAAACTTATATGCAAGTATAAGTATTTCAGATCCCTTATTTGATACCAACTATAGGATCAAAATTTATATATATATTTCTCAATTACAATAAGGGGTGAATTGTAGGTTTAAAAACTTTTGTGTTTATTCTTAAGAAAATATATTTTTAACAAAGTTAGAAAAGATGGATTTACAAACCCTCTTTAATTATTAACAAAGAAACTAACTTTCTTAGGATCTGATAATATGGATCTGATAAAGAAACTTAAGACAAGTTTTATTATGGAAATATTCTACATTAAAGTGTATAGAATCTTTTCTATATCAGAGTATACAAGAATAAGATAGTGTTAGAAAGTTACACTTTCTATATTTAACAAATGCAATGGATATAAAACTTGTAACAAAATAGGATAGGTATAATAAATATTTTAACCTAAATAGAAGGGTATTCAACAACCTTGGATAGAGGTCTCTTGATTTATACTTTCAATAAATCCTATATTACCCACACCAGGGTAATCCCGTGATACGAATATCAGTATTTTTCTTGCTATCACTGCAAGCCCTCGATCTCTAAGGTGATTGGTACCTCTATCTTCCTATCCCCAGAATCCCTAGATTGATCAAAAACAATCAGAATTGCACTAGGAATATTGAACAAGATTTTCTCAGCTTGAACAAGTTATTTACATCAAATTCCCAAGGAAGGTTTGAGCAGAGCTCTCACAGAGTATCACTTCATTCCAGAGATCAACAGCTCTCAATGAAAACTCTAGCGTGAACTCTTACCCGGAGCTCATTCAAATGGATATTTATTTATAGGCATGGATTCCAATGGTCATCTTCCTCCTCCAATAGTTATATTTTTCCTTGAATTTTGGAGGGACCTGTACATGTAGAACTCAAGAAATAGTTAAGTTAAAATGGATTGGATGACATAATTTTGAATAACAAACTATGAGAAACATTAACATGATTAATAAAAATTATAACATTTAGGATCTGATAAAATTGAACATTACATTAAGGAAATGAGGTAACTGTAAGAAATGAATTTAATCAGATTATTAATAAAGTGAAAATCGGAGTCTAGAAATATTGATAATTGGATACTGAAATAATAGAGAATCGTAGTTTGAATCTTAATGAATTTGGAATTTGATTTCAGGAGAAATCAGAGTCTGGTTTCAAAATAAATAGGAGTATGATTTTAGAAGAAATCAGAGTCTGATTTCCAAAGAAATAAGATTTTGATTTCTAGAGAAATTGGAGTTTTATTTTTAGAGAAACTGGAGTCTAATTTCCATAGAAATCAGAGTTTGATTTATAGAAAAATTAGAGTCTAATTTCCAGAGAAATTGGATTCTGATTTTTAGAGAAATAGGAGCCTAATTTTAGAAGAAATCAGATTATGATTTTCAGAGAAATCGAAGTCTAATTTTAAGAGAAATCAGAGTCTGATTTCTAGGTAAATTGGAGTCTGATTTCTAGAGAAATCAGAGTCTGATTTCATAATAAATAGGATTATGATTTCAAAAGAAATCAGAGTTTGAATTCTATGTAAATTGGATTCTAAGGAGCTATAAGGTTCTGAGTTAGATGAGGATCTGATTTTTTTTACTTAAGAAAAAGATGGTTAGACTTGGTTTTATAAAACACTAGATAATACATTTAAAACCATAGGTAAATATAGAAAAATAATAGACAATGAAAATTTTCTTTAAGAGTATGTTTCTTTGAGAAAGATAATTTTCTTTAAGAAAATGTGTTTTTGATTTTCAAAAAATTAAGAAATGGAAAAGTCATAAGGAAACTTATTGACTCAACATAAATATCCCTCCTCTATAATGGGTCTTAGAGGAAGATTTACCGACCTAGATGTCTGATTCTGGTTTCTGTTCCCACCCAAGAAATCGATTTCCTACTTCCACTTGCTCCCAGAATTAGAGTTCCTACTATTCCCTATAGATATCATCATACTTCCTCATCCCATAGTTTCTAAGATATCATGTTCATCCACTATCACTAGGTTCACTATATCTGTATAATATTTAATATGGATCACAAAAATCTTCTATCGAATCTCCTACCTTAGCCCTGATTCAAAGATTCATGCCTTCAAGGCTACACTCTCCACAACTTCTGGTGAAAAGTGCATTAAATGTATGAATTTATCCGTATATTCTATGAGAGAGAGATTTCCTCCTTCAGGATAAATAAGTCCATCATTTTCTTGATCCTAAACATGTGAGGATAGAATTTTTTATTGAAAAATTCCTCAAAATCCTGCCAAATAAGGAATTGATCTAGTTTATCCTATACTACTAGTTCCCACCACAAGTGAGCAAGATCCTCGAGTATATACATCACCAGTTTGACCCTGAGGTCTGATGTTGTACCGATGAATTTGAAGATACAATTAATCATGTTCATCCACACCTCTACCTTTTCTGGTTTAGAATCACCCCAAAATATGGGTGGATTATTTTTCTGAAATAGGACAGAATGGTCTACTTGTCTTGTATCATACCTTTAGTTCCCAGTATCCACAACTTGGAATGATTGGATGATACTCTGAACTAGCTGTTGGTTCACCTGTGGTTCAAGTGTAACCACATTCTCTAAAGATTCTTTTGATTGGTTTCTACGACACCTACCAGGTACCATTTTCTAAACCAACAACAGCCTCTGAAAGTCTCACCCTCTAGAAATTGAAGGATTATCATTTTAAATTCTATCACATCAACCATCACAACATTACTTACTAAAATCAACCATATACATGTTCAACTATTTTGGAAAATGTTAAACTTTATTTTTTTGAAAATCAACCCGTTTTCAAAAATACCACAAGAAATTTATTTTCCAAAATCTTTCATTTGAAAAAAATTTCAATTTTTTCAAAAATAAACACTTTTTCATAAACTCACAGATCATTACCCAAAATTATGTATTCACTCCTAATTGTAATTCATTCCTATAATGAATTTCATTCTCATATCATTGGCTAAACCCATGACAATGAGATTTCAAAATCCTATAAGTGTCTCCAAAACACACAGGTTCCCAACTCCCTAGTAACTTGAAGTTCAACATAAAAAGGTTAGATATGTCTTTTTATGCAATACATTTCAATTTTCGACAATCATACTCCTTTCTAAGATCATACCCCAAGGAATAGTCATGAATAAATTTCAACTCCAAGACTAAGAAACTAAATACCACTTGTTAGTTAAGGACCAAACAAGATGATACCATTTTTAATGACCCACTTATTCTCATTGGCTTGGGAATACAATGAATAATTACTTGGCCTTAAGCGACATCCCCAAGATTCCAAAGGCTAGAAATAAATTTCAAAGGGTTTTAAAACATTTGGGGGATTATTTACCCTTTAAGAATAAAAAAACTAACCAACAATATGTTATCAAACATACTACTATATGTTGCATGATAACCATAAAAGACAACTCAACATTTCATCTATCAAAATCATAATCAAATCAAGTTCCACAACAGAATACTACAACATAAAAGTAAATAGTAAAAGATAAAGTAATAAAAAACTAAGATGACCACAAGACTTGATGCTTCACAAGATCCATACTCCTACATCACAAAACATCCCAAGTATCATGAAGTACTGAGAAACATGTGATACTTTACCTTTTCCCATGTCTCGATAGATGACATCTGCAAAAGCATCAAAGTGCCAAAGTAGGGGTGAGTACTAAAACTCAGTAGGTTTTCCCCAATGACTTACCTACTCATGCCACTAGGATAGAAAAGTTAGCCACATTTATATAAAACAATTTAAATAAAAAAATTCCAAAATAGTTTATAACTAAATAATAAAAACTTTAAAACTGTTTACAACTCAATATAAATAAATGATATATTAACAATTTTCCATCCAAAACTCTTTTTCAAAGAAATAAAAAAATACAACCTCATCCAATTTCACAAGTTCTCTTTTGCATAATCAATCCATTCCACAAATCCACATTTCCAAACATGCATGCTTTGTTATGATAGTTCTATATTCATGAGTGGTTTCTTGTCCATCTACCAAGTCATCATAAGGTAATTATATCCTATATTCCATTACACCTTTGTCAGTGATAACAAGGTCATATTTCAACCATGCCTCGTAAATTCAATATGAACACACATACCAAGTATGCCAAAAAAATCATGCCAAAACCATTTCAATACAATCACCATTTTATTGAAAACCCTTTTTCAATCATTCTATTCCAATAAAAAAACATTTTTATTGAAAAAAAAATTCTAAAAAATCATTCCAATATTTCCAGAGAAATCATATTTTAAAATAACCATTTTAAAATCAAGAAGCTAAACCAATTTTCACAATAATTCACCAAAAGTAAAAAATTCCATCAAACCCACAAATAATCACTAAAGAAGATTTATTCTATGATTTAAACACAAATTTCATAAAAAAATCATAAAATTAAATCAATTTTAAACTAATCAAATCAACTCTAGTAAGAAGAATCGAGAGTGAAGCCACCCACCTCGAGTGTTTTGACAAAAACGGTAAACGGATGAAGAACGCTCGTGAAACTGTGTAATAATTCCACGAAACCTCCTTAGATCTCTTATCATATCATGATCAAGACCAAATATCATCATATTTGGAATCAAAAATATTATATCTACCCATACCGGGCATAGATCTAGGAAACTGAGAAGATATGAGAAGTAGATCTAAGAAAACGTGACAAGAACGGTGAAGAACAAGCACTTACCGCATTGAATAGACTTCTAATCACTAAGGGAAGCCTTCAGATCACCTTAGGAATAATGGTAGAACCTTCTTTGGACTTAGGAGAAAAAATAATCCCAAGTTAGATCAGATCTGGGGAAAAAACAAGTGGCTTAATGTCTAGTCCGACCTAGATTCACTTTTTAAGGAGGAGGTTTTCAACCTACACATGGTTTAGTCGCATGGTTAGATAAAATGTGCACTAACCATGCTCCTGATACTACCTTAAGAAAGATTTCACATGGCCTACTCATACATTCTATAAATCATGCACTGACTGTGCCAAATATTTCTATACAACATTGCACATTCTACATGGTTTCTACTAGGATTCTACATGGTTTGTAAAAACCGTGCACAACCCATGCATCTGCCCATTAGCCCCAAAAACTCTCAAAAAGTTCTCCAAACTCTCCAAAATTTTACCCTTATACTTTATATACATAAAAATAATAAATAAATGGTTACATAATATAAACTAGGGGTGCTACAATTATCTACTTCCATCCATCCAATGGAAAATGAAAGTGTCACATGTGTGTACATGTGGACTGCCACATCCATGAAGCAACATATTTCATTTTACATAATTGACTCATATTGGTAGATATAAATATGGATTTAATGAATTTAAAAAATATTTATAAAATATTTATTATTCTGGAAAGATAAATTATTTTTTACATTCCTTTTGTTCCATCCATTGAAAAAAATGAAAACATCAATAGTGTGTATGTGTGAATTACCACATATATGGAGCGATATATCCCATTTTTAATCATTACCTTACATGTATGGCTATAAAAGTGTATAAAATGAATAAATATTATATTTATTATATGATTAATATTCTTTATATTATAAAACCATGACTAAGTTGCAATTATGGGAATCACTGAACCGAAACATACATCGAAAACAGAACAACTGACACCAAATTATTAATTTTAATGAAGAATTTTTAATAAATGGGTAATTAGAAACTATAAGATAATGATATATAGTAATATAATTATTAATATTGTAATGGTATATATTTATAATAAATATAAATTAATTTTATAGTATTTTATAGTGCATACAAAGCAATTCGGTACTTGAGGTGAGGGTTTATATTATAATCAATTTTTTTATCGGTATTGTTTATATTTCAATTAATATTGGGGTAATTGTATGTTATTTATCTATAAAACACTATAATTTTTTTTATTATCCATTTAATTATTTGTTTCCAAGTATTCATTCTATTTTACACCTCTTTGTTACTCAAAAATACTGAAGGAATACTTTTATTAAAAGATGACTTTATTTATCCTTCTTGGTTGGGAATATTTCTCATCCATATACATATCCTTCAAAACTGTTTTATAGAAGTTATTATATAAATTTAAGTTATTGATGAAGGTATTTTTATAACATATTTTAACTTATTTAAAAAAACTTTAAAGGATTCTTGTTATCTTTTTCTCAACGGTTCAATTTTTTAATTTCTTTATAAAAGTGGGAAAAGAATGGTTTTTAACATTTTTAACATGATTATATTTTCCTACTATAAAATCCCTTATTCATAATTAATATTACTTTACAAGTTTCAATGGTATTTCATATAAAATATTATTCCCATTTTTTGGGATTTTTTAGTTTTTAAAAAAAATGTACAAAATAAAATGATATTTCTTTTTGTTTTTCAATGAATATTTCTAATTATTTTATAAAATTATTTTTCATCTATGTCAATATAATTTAGGGATTTTTATTATTCACTAATAATATTCTATTATTATTCCATCCACTTTATTTCTATTTATTTCTTATGATGATGATGTTTTAAGGATATCTTCATGAAACTCATTTCTTTCCCATAGGTTAATTAAGCTGTGATGAAATGATAAATGTTTGTGTAATCTTGTGGCACACATATATATGGTTTTATTTATGTGAAGGGTGGAATTGAAATTATATAGAACTTTAATTCATTGGTATATTCTTGATATATAATGAGATAATATTAAAGATAATGGGGATTGATCTCAATCCACTATAGGACACTATCCACTATGTTTATGGGAATATAGAGTGATCTTAATCTACTATGAGACTCTATCCATTGTGTTATAATGGTTATAGCAGTTATAATTTACTAAAAAAATTATTTCAATACTTATTTGTATACCAAAAATTTACGTCTTTTACTTATGATATTCTCTCGTGGATCGTGATTGATTATTGATGATTCTGTAATCTAATGACTCGTGTATCTTGCTATGGAAAAGCCTTATGCCATGACTTATGATTTATGGTCTATGACCTGTTATGTATATTTCCATAATCATTTTTCCTTACACTTATTCTTATCTTATGCTCACTTATAATATTTTATTATTATATCCCATGTTTAACCTTACTGACCATATGAGCTCACCCCTTAAATGTTTCCATTTTATCGAGGTTATGAAGAAAGGTATTAAGTAGGTTATATATAATGAGGGTAATATTTCAGAAGAGATTTGTGGGTGATGTTGAATATATTTCATGAAGTAAGTTGATTATGTATCTAGTATTTAAATACATTAAACCTTTATAGTTAAAGGGTGTGAATTATTGTGAGATACATTGAGTTTTTATATGAAATGATAGAATATGTATGTATGTATGTTATTCTTGGGTCACTTCAAGACCAAAACCCAACACTCCCGCTCATAAATAGGGGATATGATAAGGAAGATCCCATAATTAAGGGAGGAAAACCAAACCACTATCTACACTATATATGATAACATCACCACTCTCCCAATATGTAGGGTAATGATCTAGAATCATTGGTGTATTTTTGTTCCTGTAAAAATGTTGCATGCCTCAGAAAGTGCACATGCGCACTATGATCACAATCTACAACAGTGATAGTTTTCATGAAGTAGGGGTCTATACCTCACCATAATTCATAATTCATTTTAGATAGTATCGATCTCATGGATGGGTGACCCTCCCCTCATCCCATGGGGGCGTTCCCTACCCCATTTAACAAGAAAGAAAACATACCACCTCTACCATGTTGGGACCAAGAAGAAGTCCGATGACCCAAATTTTCTCTAAGGGGGGGTATCATTTGACCACATGGTGTATCCCCACCAAAAAAACTAGATCCACTAGAGAATCATATAAAGGGGGAAACCTGGAGAAACTTATTCTTTACAAGTCCCCAATCATCAAAGTTATCCCCACTACTCAAATTCTCTAATCGTCATACCTCTAAAATTATATCATAACAAGAAACACACACCTTTCTAGAGTGTGTAAACTAATAGAAGGATTCAAAAACACCTAAAATTTTCACCATCCCTATTGATCAATCACTAAACATATTTTATTACCATTATTTAATTGTATCTATGGACCTGTGCCTCACCAGAGTGTTTGAACTAACTAATGGAGCTACCAACCCTTATGGGGGGTTTGATTCCCAACTCAAGGTCAAGATTGTCTAAACAGATTACCATATCCTTTCACACAAAGGTCAACACACACCCAAAAAAGAGGGATCTATAATACTAAATACTAGTAAAAAGAACCTACACCCCCTATCTATGGGGTATTACTATCTCTTTCACCACCTACATAATGATAGATTATACCATAAATAGGGCTCTAAGAAACTATTCCTTATCCAGGAATCCTACATCACATGTCTATAGGGAAGTTATACCACTATCAATACAAAGGATGGATCACACCTTAGAAATGATACTAACTAGAGTGAGTAACAGAATCCTTTCTCCATATGTCTCGCACCTCATAGTCATTAGGATTGTGGGTGAAATAAAAAGGTCCATCAAGAAATATCTACAACCATCTCACTCCATATCCTATGGAAACACATGGTAACTACCTGGGAGATAGGAAATCTATTATTCACTACATAAATTGACCATGAATACCATATCACAATAGAAGTGTATTTTTATATTCTTTAACCTCTTATCTAACTTGAATGCACCAACTCCAACTATATAGGTGCATGGGAAAGAGGGAATCTCCTAGAGTTCAGCATCTAACTGTAAGTCCCTACAAAATTTTCTACTGTAATGAGGGAACCATTAAGGGATTTACCAAATTCTCACATTTATGGTTCCTCTATCCTAAAATTATCTACAACTTCCTATATGCTCCTAGATTTTACCGATCTATATAATCAATGCAAGGGTCCCATGCATTTATATTTTGATACTACTAGAGGGGTTACCATCCTCACACTTCCTTTTAATTATTGGTTGGATCCAATCATTATCATCATGGGGATAAGATCTACAACCAGCCATAAATCATCCCTCTAATATCCTCTAATAGGGTAAAGTACCCCACCATCATGATATATATATAGAGTTATGTATAATAGACTATCCATTTATCCAAATATATTTATTGGGCGAGAAATCATTAAAAACCATGTTGAGGGGAATGTACATGTTGTTAACTCTAGTGTACACACAATATACCCCTTATGCATCCCTTTAAGAATATTCTATGGATGTTCATGTCATGTATTTTCCAAATATATTTCATGCCTCAAAGGAAAACATGTAATGTAATCCACATGAGACCCTGAGTTATGTACTTTAGATCAATTCATGCCATGTAGATTGACATTTCATGTACCATGACATACCATGTTCCTCACATGGGGTGTCTATTAATGTACATGGTCACACCCTGAGTTATGTATATGACGGTTCTACATAGCATGTATATATAGAAAACATGTCATTTGGACACTATCTTAAACCTTCGCCGCATTAAAAAACTACATGAAATGTTTTCTTGAACTACACGGTGTGTAATTGGGATTTTAAGACATAAAAATTCTATTAACAAACCAATATTTCCATTCTACTGCAAATCAACCCTCCATGGTAATTTAGCCATAAAATAGTATTAAAAATCCCCAAAAAGAAAGAAAAATACTCAAAAAAATAAGGTAAAGGTATAAATTATAATAATGGTTCCAAATTCATGGTAAATCATTGAATCTTTGGGCTTGGTTAGGCACTCTATCGTCGTTGACTTCTGATCTGGATCTGATCAACCTCCCCAGATGAGCCTCATCCTCCCTATACCTCCTATTCCCTTTAATTATATATCATTAATGTGGGGAGGTATCATCCTACCCAAAATTTGATGCTATAAAGGATGGGGGGATAAATAAAACTAAAATAAATTAAATTAAACAAGGACCCCTTAAAGGCCCGACTCGAGACCTGGAACCCGGTTAAAGATTATAAATCACTTAGGTAAAACCACCCATTTCAGACTCAACCAAATGGTTAGAATTTCAATTTATACCTCCTTTTATAAGATATAATAATTTTCTCATGTAAGAATAAATAATATTTATTTAATAAATATTAAATATCTTGGAAATACATCTAACTTACAAACTCTCCAAATTATAGTATTATAGTAAATTTCTCATGCTAAGAATAATTGTACCACCAAAAAAATAGTTTTAAGGTTGTTTTCTAGGTTAAATTACCATTTTATCCTTTTAAAGGTCTGGGGATTCATAACTCGAAATCAAGATAAGTTCACCACATAGGAAAATATGGATCACTATATCCTCCCCACTTTCAAGACTTTTCATCCTCAAAAAGTAGAAAACCAAATAAGATCTTTTAGAAATAAATAAACCATCCTCATGTGAAAATATGGCACACCGTCGCATGAGATCATCCAAATTAAAAAGGTCTGTAAATTTATGAGGAACTAAAATTAATTTCACTCTGTAACACGCCTCCTTTCTATTACTTAGATCTGGGATACTACATATGACACTAGTGGAACTCACCAAACAACCTCAAACCATTACAAGGGATGCTCTCAATACTAGTGAAACTTACCTTTTTTGTGAATCTCATCAAGGATTTCCACAAAAATCATTTCCACTAACCATGGGAATATCATCAATTCTAACAAGAAGGGATGTCATTAATCATTGGTATCAATCATACATAGTTCATGAACCAAGTCATTTCCCATTAAAGCATCAAGAACCACACCTTCAAAAGGTCAACCTAGAAGACTATCATATAAGGAAAACAAAATCACATCAACTCTGATATTTAGTACCTCAACAAGAGAGATATATTACACCATAAGGGAATCTCACCAATACTCATTAGTAGACAACAATAAAATATAGAGAAGTTTTATTTCTCGGGATATGAGTATAAAATTGATCCTATCATTTATTCTTTTCCAACAATTGTAAGGGAAATTCATGCACCATTGACCCCAGAAAATTACCCATCCATGATAGATGACATGATCCATCTACTCTAAAACCTAATGTCATAATCTAACAAAAACTTAATTTTTTTAACCTTAATCCTATGAAATTCCATGCCTTATCACACATCTCATGATTTTATGAGTAATATCCTATAAAAACACTTTCTATGTCACCATAGTGTCCACATGGCTGACATTATTGATTATCTATAATTTGTACATTCACACTATCCAAACTCGCACTATCTAGCTCATATATTCCTTAAAACATAGTTATACCCATCACTAAGTAAATCATAGAGCACTATGAATGCATATTTATCCTTAGTCCAATGAAAAATAATACCATAGATCAACCTCTACTTCAATTCCTTGGGAATCTCTAAATAATTTCATTTGAAAATACTCATTTTTCAACTCCGTGAGCATAATTGGTACACCTCCTAGGTAAAGGACCATCCCTTGATCTATAATTAAAGAATTATCCTCTTAAACAATCACATTTCACACATCCAAGCTTTCAAAATAGTGACAGAACTGGTTGTGACTTTCCAAGGGTTATCCATACCCATCGTATAGGTCTCACTTCCCAATCAAAGTAGGAAATGAACCATCTTTTCAGTCACAAAAATGTATGATAAGAATATCCATCCAACCAAACTCAGTTAGTGGATGTTCATTTTTCACCAATTATATCATCATCAGGCATCACTATTCCATGGATGGATCCTAAAAAACCCATTATTCAAAGCTGACTCACACTAGTGGAAAAAATAGAGGTAGATGGTCACATCCTATAGGAGTATCTAGTCATAACGAGTTAGTCTAAATACTCCACTAAGATATTTGTATCCCTAGCTAACAACACAACTATGAGAGGATAGCATGAATTGATACTAACCAATAAGAGCCACAAATCATAAAGGTTATGGGCTAAAACTCAAGACACATTGAGCATTACCTGATAAAACCCTCCATAAATCACACCTATCTATGGGTTATGGCCAAAACTGGATCAATATATCATCCATTTCGTAATAGTAGAATCCCCATAATAATCTCCATCCTCCATCTTCTCATTGATCATGAGACAAGATCTCCATTAAAGGATGTCACACATGAATGAGGGGGGAAATATCCAATCAATAAATCCATACTAGCATCTATCTCATAGTAACCATTATCCCCTAGCTAAAATATTCTAATAGGATGCTGCAATACTAAAAAAAGTATCATCTTGGGGATACAACCTTGTCCATGAGACCATAAAAAAATCCACACACTCAATAAAATTCCATCTATAACTGAACTATAGTGAGAGAACTATACCTGATTGAACGTCAATGAATCAGTCGAGGGGGTACCCAACCTCGCAGATGGTGAAACCTCACCACATGGACCTCTACAGAAGGATTACCCACCCCTAGTCACATAGGGGAGTACCGATTATTATATATTATGGGGAACAATACCTCATTGGGATAAATGGATTACTAAACCCCTTTCTTGGAAAAAATGTGCACCATCTAACGAGGAACCTACCCCTCCCATGGTGAACCTATGTCCCACATCATTGGGGGGGGGTGTACCAACTCACAAGGGTATATTAACCACATATCATCTCAAAAATAACACAAACCAATATAAATGGAGGACCCATTCATTATCTAGTAGTAGATTACTAAACTCCACTATAGTAAGGGGGACATACACCTCACTAAGATCGATGGAGTATCGAACCCCATGCCCAAATGGAGGAATCATACCTCATAAATGGAAATTTGTTCCCTTTTATACATGAGGGAATACTGAACTCCATAATCCCATATAGGGTACCCACACCATGGCATCATCACACCCCTAGGGGAGTTACCAATCTAAATCATAGAGGACTCATTCCCTATATCATAGGGGTACAAAAACTCCATGTCTGCTTCATAAAGTAAATAAGGGACCATCACCCTAGTATTTACCACATAAAGGGGGACACCCATCCCATCCAAATCAAACATACAATGCCACCATGATCCCTATCCCTATACTACACTCACACTGAGAAAAATCTGTAGGAACTAACCCACTTGGTTATCAAGTGAACATCTCATAGTAATATCACACATCTATGAGTAGTCTTGTTGACCCCATCATCAATAGAATGTCCATCTCACACCTCTAAAGAAATCATTTCCATGTGGGAATCAATGCATTCATCACATGATTAAATCTATAAAGCAAGATGTCATTCCATGAAACAAACAATGCACTGACTGCTATAATATTCATGGACCTAATAAATTTACCTTATAAACAATGATATAATAACTCAAATCAGTTAAAATATTATCAATGTATTTTTATAGGAATAAATTTGTGACCATACCCTAGACGGGTTCCATATTATATCAACTAAACCTATGAACCTTCAAAACCAAACTCATTAAACACCTATCTCTGATCTCCCTCCCTATAACCAATTAGATTTAATACCAATCTATCATGACCCAACCCACCAGGTGTTATAATAGTGGGTGCCTTAAACCTAACAAAACAATACTTTTTATTACCATTCCTTGTATAAAGTGAGATATACATGATGCACACTTAATATTATATTGTATAAATTTCTACAATCACTATTTAAATGGTAATGTCCATAGATTAATTTTCATATCAAAAGGTTATAATATATCCTAGTAAATAATGAGAACCTTAAGATACTATGACATTAATCTTAAAAAAATCATATGGTCTGGATACATCATTCTGACTAGACATAGATGATGTCTCACTATAAAGTGCATGAGGCTCATATGAATTGATACTTATTCTTATGAATTTCTTACTTGGAGATATATGGTAGGTGGGATCATAAGGATATACCCACCAATAGGAACACCACATGTTTCAGGTGTCATTAGTTGTTCCTATATACGGATATATGTATTAGTCTCGTGACTTTAGATCATTATTAATGTGTGTCATTTGATCAGATATTTTGATGCAAGGTAAAAACCATGATAATGAAATTGTTGTTAGGTAGCTTATGTTGGGTGTGTTATTGGTGTTATGACATTGGTTGAATGGTCAAGATATAATTTTTTTATTTTGAGTTGAGTAAGTAATATCTCAATCTTGGTTGATTAGGATGGTAGTATCTTCATAAATCCATGGACATGGTAGTAAAGGGTAAATTCATCAAGTTATATTAACAAATAATAAATAAAGAAAGGAATATGACACAAGTGTGTGTGTCCTGCTTTATGAGAAATCAAATGATAAATAGATTATATTATATAGTTCATGTTTGTAGGTTGGTTTTCATTGCTACAACTATTCCTTATCTCTTTAGGGGCCTTCATGATTTGTTACACTACACTCCTATTTATTGAATACTATTCAATACTATTGAGATAAGATCCTAGAGGGTCACACACAATATCACTTTCAAGATTTTACCTTATTCAGGTGAACAGGTATATTGGACATGGTGATCCCTACCACAGGGTCTGAGAGTTTTCCAAGTTTTATTAATCATTGATAAATATATAAATTTATTATTATTCATGTAAGTAATAATTGGTTTGAATTCCCTAGGGTGCAGCTCAGTTGGTAGCTACCCTTTTGGGTCTTGGTAAGGTCTCGAGTTCGAGTCTCGCCGAGTATATCTTTGCACTGCATGTTGCATGATTTTCTTTGTACTATAGCCCCTTACCTGAATAAACTGAGGCTTCTGCCTCACTTTTTTTTGAATAATTGGGATGAATTTATATATTAAAAGTATTTACAAGTGTTAAGTAAATAAAATTAATATTATTATATGAACAAATATTATTTTAATATTCAAGGTTCATTTAATATTAGTGGGAATTACGAGTCGAGTTAATGACTCAGGTTTATCATCTAATATATTTATTATATTAAAAGAAAGTGATGAAAATATAAATAAAATTTATGACTCATTAAATTAGTCATAATATGTCATTTATGGTTTATTTATTAGTTAATACATGTTTGGTGTTCGGGGAGCCTTTTCTAGGTAATTTCATAACTCACTATATATATAAGGAGAGAGGCTCTCACATTCAGAATATTCAGTAAAAGTTATTTAGAGCCTATCTCCTCTCCCGATTTATAGATAGATAAGCTCTCGATCCATGAGATCAGATTGAGATCATATCCTTACATCGAAGGAATTTCAATGCAGTGATCTTCAGGGCGTCGAAGGCATCATCATATTTCTATGTTAGCACCAAGAATTTGATGATTGAAGCTCCTATGGATTTTTTGA
Organism: Viscum album; assembly: GCA_963277665.1. NCBI lineage: Eukaryota > Viridiplantae > Streptophyta > Magnoliopsida > Santalales > Viscaceae > Viscum > Viscum album. The sequence goes on along the minus strand of OY728140.1, from coordinate 1,901,759,406 downwards.
AGTGTGTGTGGAATATCTAGAGGCATTATAATTTGGATCATTTGATCAGAAATCACTAATTAAAAGTAGATGTCAAGTGTGGATTCAGAACTAAAGAGGTATTTTTTAGTTTGTATTTTTGTGCTTTGAATAATCCATATGAGATCACTGGAGACAACAAGTTTTGTCGCTCTGATGATAAAAATTTTAAAATACCCAACCCACTAGCTTCCACTGCACACCCCAATACCATCAATTAGTATTAGAGGTATCAATTAGATTTTATGATCCAAGAAAAAAAATCTTTAAATTTAAGTAGAGGGTATTAAATTAGTCCCAACAGATCTACCAGCACTATAATTCGATTTCGAAATGCCAAGATATGGACCTATGAAATATTTTTATGGATTGAATGTGATGTTGATTAGATATAAAAAATTTTTATATTAAAATATACATATATATATATATATATATCAATATATTTTATATATATATATATATATATATTCAGTTATTTTTCAGGTGTTCGTCCGACTAAATTTCAGTCACCAGATTTTGGTGACCGGATTCGATCCAGCCAGTGAAATCTCACTCCACACCTCTGTGAAATTTTAGACATAAAAAAATTTAAGACTATTTCATTGAGGTTTTTTAAATAGAGGGTGAAATTTTTGATTTTTTACATTAAAAAAACAAATTAAAGAAAAATACAAGAGGGGTGGCTTGACTAATTTTAAAAAATAGTGGGGGACTCTTTTTAAATGGGTGACATGACATTCATTAAAAAAACTTTTATTTAAAAAAATTAAAAATGGGAAATGGATATGCTTCCCATGGAAGAATCTAGGTCATTTCCCCCTCACTGGTGGATCCTCCCCCTGCCCGTTCTTTTCCTAATTGAGCGACGCCACCCAAGGTCCACTCCACCAACCGATGTGAGCTGCAGACACCCCTAGATCCACCCAATTTGTCCATATTAGCCCCTCCAAATAGCCATATCCACCTCATTAATTCCCCTTACCAATCCTGATGCCATGATCCATTAGGCCACCACTGCCCAGGCTAGTCCTTTCCACCCTTGCCCTTGATCCAGGATCGTGTCACTACCTTTGATGCTGACACCCACCAAACTAGTTTGTCGTCGGTCAACTTCCATCCACTCCATCATGTCCCTAGTTTACCCATGGATGACAACACCTAAGTTAGTGTCTATAACACCATATCCTCCTTCTCTAACATGAACGCCACCATGCCTCATACCACCATAGTCCACCTCAACCAGCTCGAGTACCACCTCTGCCCCTCAGACCACCCTCCTCAGGTGATTTCTTGTAGTCCCATCTCACTCTGGCTACCACATCATCCTCCCAACTATAAGGTATCCCCCTTCCACAATCTCTATGGTCCCGTTGGACCTGATATTCCCCAAAACAACTCTCAAGGGGGGGTCTACCTGACCTAGTATGGGTTTGGGCAGGCCGGCCTGGCCTAGAGCACCTTTGCATGAGGTCTGCATGGCTCAAAATAGCTTGTAGGGGTTATGACCCGGCCCACAATGGTCCAGGGTGGGGTTTCAGGGCCTTGGATAAATTTTTATAATAAAAAATTAATTAATTTTATTATTAAATTAAATTAATTAAATAAATTTTATTTTATTATTATATTAAATTAATTAAAAAATTGGTTTAAAAAGTATATTATTTAAATATTTTTAAAATGAAATTAATTTAATTTTAATACTAAATTAAACTAATGATGAGACTGAATAATAATGAAATATTTGAATTTAATTAATTAATTTAATTTATTTAAATTTCCCTCATACGTTAAATTTATAGTAATTTAATTTCGTCACGCATTTATTTTATATACTGACTAGTCTTCATCAATTTATTAACCATGCATATATGGTTTATTATATTTAATTACTTATTACCTATGTGCGATTTTTTTAATAAATAGTTATTTATAATGATATTCTATGCATCACCTTTCTCATTTGAATGTGTATAAGGGAATTTGCATCCAATTTATCTTTCTATATTTTGTACTCCCAAGACCCCCTCAATTGCATGAAAGTATTTTTATATTATGATAAAGACAGTGTATGATGTGGATCATTTCAAGTCGAGGAGAAATCCAAATGATAAATGAACACACTAGATAGGGACAAGCTATATTAGGTGTCAAGACATGACTCGGGTATGATTCCCCTAGGTCACAATTGATCCAAAGTTTAAATGGATCAACCAATATTAGATGCTCAAGACTAGTCAAGTATTTTTTATTTTCTTTATACATTTATTTATTATTTTATAAATTTTCATGCCAGTGGGAAACCCATAAAATAATAAATAGTAAAATGCATAAAGATACAATGAATGTTTTTTTATTAATGTTAGTTGTGAGCATGAAAACATATAATTAACTTATTAATATTAATGGATTACATTCTTTGAAAAACATAAAAACACTCAAAGAAATTTTAAGACATCAAATTCCTTCCATCATTTAAATTTTAACACAACTATGTGTTTAGGGTGCTCGGCCAATCATAGTAGAGGGTGCCTCATACGACAGGGGAGTTCTTATGAGAATAATTAGTTGACTTAAATGAAGATGGAAACAAAAGAGTATCCATGTATATATTTTTTCAACTTCAAAGGAAAGAATTGAGTAAATCATATTTATTATTTTAGAAGTCGGGGCTTCACTCAACAAATAAAGGAGTCATGAGTTAATGTGTTTGGCTAGTCAAATTCCTACCTTGAACTCTATGTGTATTGGTATAACCATAGCTTATAGACTATGAGGGGAAATTCAAGGATTTTTTCCACTATAATACTCAAGTGACAAGGTATTCTGATTATAGTACAAAGGGTTACTAGAGTTCGATAAAATAATGGGAGACATTTAATAAATTAAATAATCAGTAATATATAATCAGTAATCAAGATAAAAGTACTAATATGCTAGATTTTTTTGTAGAAAATGGAAAGTAATACCACAATATAGACTATGATATTTATTGGAAAAAGTCAATGTCCCATCCAACATGAATTTCTAAGAGTAGTATAGGCACTTTCACAAAGTACTATGACATCAGAAATTCAAGGTACTAGTGTCTCAATACCTGTTAAGGCACCTCAAGAAGTGAGGGTGTTAAAAATTATTATAGGAGACTCATGTATATCGCATATGATAGTTATTTCATAATATTATAATAAACATCTTATGTAAGTTGTGGATATTACATTAGGACATGGGTGATATTACATGTAGTCTCATCTCTAAGAATCTAGTGAAGAGAAAGAGAAGTGCATATATGAAAAGGTGATGATAACACTGGATATGTGTAAATTGAAATATGATTAATGATCTTTTAATAGATCTATTTCTCATATCATTTTTACTTATTTACTCTAGTTTAATTTAAGACTACAAAATGAACACTATGGAGAAAACACATCGTTACCTTCTAGGTAAGGTTCTCCAAGAAATAATAACATTAAAGAAATATTGATCTTTAGTTATTATGGAGAACAATTTGAAATAATAGGCTAAAAGACCAATAGAAAGTGTGGTTTTAAAGTCACCTTTACATAATCCTTCAAAGAAAAAGGTTTTAAAAAGAAGGTTATTTACTTTAAATATTGTGAAATTAATCAATGTAAGTGTAAATAAAAATAACTAAATTATAGAAGAAAGTAGTCTCTTCTTATTCAGGTATATTCTTCAACTGTATATAATGTTTATGTAATAAATTTTGGGTATTTAATACCATATTCTAATCTCATATGTGTATTTGAATATAATTACCAAGTAATTATAGAAAATTTACTATAAGTAAGGTGTATTCTATAAGCATTTGAGAATGGGTGGTTCCTTAGTTAGCAATGAGAAGCACACAACTTCTAATTGACAAGTTTAATGATTCTAGTATAAATTTTATTGAGTATAACCAAAAAAATTGTCTCATGTATCCATTGGACATATGTATAAATTATTCCAATTCAAGAATGAATTTTTTTTGTGGTGTTTCATACTCAACCAATAGTTTAATGATACATGAATCATAGGTAATGCAAGATGACTATATAATTTAAGACTTATATTCCTAGTTGTGGCATGATAATACTTTTTCAATCAAAACTAAGTAGTTTTCAATGATATACTTAGTATGTTTTTAAATTTTTTAGTGTTAATGACCTTAGGTGTTATCGACACACTTATGTACTTAATTTTGGAAAAAGAAAACTTTAGAAATAAAGGTAATCTATAATACATTAAAAACTAGTTCATCTAGAGAGCATGAACTATTCCAAGGGTACTATATTGGTAAATATACTTCATAATATTCATTTAAGTGTTTAAGTAATGTGAAATCGAATTATGTTATATTCATGGTCATAAGATATGAGTTTCTTTAGTTTGGTTTGATGAAGAATTTCTTAATCAAGCATTAATAATTCAATCACTACTTGAATTTTAGATTTCTGCAACGGGCTATTTGTGATGGGGTCCCGTTGAAAATAGATCATTGCAGAAAATAGTGTCGTAACTAGTATTTTTTATGACGGTCTCGTCGCAAAAAATACTATTTGTGATAGGACTACTTCCGGTCACAAATAGATCTCCGATTAAATACATTATATATACAAGAACCTGTTGCGATGGGCCCGTCACAACAAGTAGTTGCAACGGGCCCGTCATCCCGTCGCAAATAGTTCTTTGTTGAAATATGTTATATATACCTAAACTTTTTGCGATGGACCCATCGTAAAAATTTATTTGTGACGATAAAGTAACCTGTCACAAATAAGTTTTAATAAATATATATATAATCTATTTGCAACGGGACCCCATCACAAAAGGCCCCGTATATATAATTTATTTGCGACATGGTCCCGTCGCAAACCATCCCGTCGCAAATACTTAATAAAATAGAAATAATAATAAAATTATGATTAATGAAAATATAATATTAATATTATTAAAATAATAAAAAAATAAGAAATATTAAAATTCTCAATATTCGCAAAAAAAACATAAAAATTCATAAAAATTTATTATTATTATTAGTAAAATAAAAAAACATTAAAAAATATAATACTAATAATAAATAAAAAAATAAAAAAAAATATTAAAAATAAAAAAAATTAAATTATGAAATATTCGCATCAATATAAAAGACAAAAACTGTAAATAGTTCATATTACAACAAATATTGAATTCAAATGTTTTTAACAGAACAAAAAAAATTACTGGGGGGATAGTCTTCTAGGGGAGGTGGAGGAGATGGTGGAGGAAACTCCATCCCTAAACTACGAGTCAGACAACGGATGTACTCCATCTGCTCGTGTTGTTGCTGTTTCCATCGACGCATGTCCTCCTCGTGTTGTTGTTGCTGCTGACTCATCTCTTCATGCTACTTTTTTAAACACTCTATAAGCTTAGTTTGAGCTCGCAACTATTCTTGATACTGTGATCCAGAAGATGATGTCTCTCCCCGAGCTCCTCTCGAGCTGGACGCTGATATCGCATCAGTACCATAATAAGTCCCAGGAGTCAAATAAGAGCCTATACCAACTACTCAGCCCCTCTCGAAGGCATATTGGGTCGTCTGCATTCATACCTCCTCATCGAAATGGTTGGCACTAGTCTGATCATTCATCTCAACCTGACTCTCAGCCAGTGTTTGAGAGGTCACGGCCTCATATGACTCCTTCAGTTCCAATTTAAAATTAAAATAGTGAAAATACTATATACAGTTGACTTTAAAACTAAAAAAGAAATAATAATGACCACAATATGACGTAGGTGATCACCTCTAATCTCTCCAGTGGATGAATCACTATACATTTTCTGATAAACATCGTACTCTATAATATTAGGATGCTCAACTACCTATATGAATATAAAATAAACTGTTTATATTTTATTTTATATAAAATATTTAAAAAAGATACTTACCATATGCTCTCTATGCATACTGAATGTATGACTACTAGCTCGATGTGTCACCTCCTCTCTCCCTAGGTTCTACCGGCCTAATGAAGATCTCTTCTGAAATCCACCACTTAACCTGTGTGAACATAATCCATCCTAAATGTGAGATGAAATGTACTTTGATCAGTGGTCTCTACATGACTCATCAAATAATATCACTCTGTCTTTCTTAATGGTTGTCCTTCTCAAATTGTGAAAAAATTGATGGTAACACTCACACATAGACACCTCTCATGCCTCGTGGATAGTGTCACACATTCTATCATTGATGGGATACCATAAACCTTACAAATAATTTATAATATCAAGTTTTTTATGAAATAAATTTCTAAATAAATATTATTTATTTATGTACCATCTAATTATTGAACATTCAAAGCCACACATCAATGGGAATCTGTTCTCATTTGACCCATGGCTGAGAAAAATAATTGCTCAAGATAGCGCTCCCCTATCCAACAAATACATGTGCAAAATTGTGAAAAAAGAAAAAATAATCAAATAATTATCATATAAATAAATTAATGAAATCTAACTAAAATACATAGGTTACCATACCTCTGTGTGTGTGGATTGAATCCAAGACGTGGACGTCGCTCGGGGATAGGCTCAGGAATCATCAGTCATGCAAGACCGCGCCCCCTTCGCATACCCTCTGAACCTCCAGCAGGCTGAGGTTCAGATGATCCCAAATCCTCCTCATCCAAAGGTATCTCAGCCTCCTCTAACTCACGAAATAGATCCGGATCCATCTGAAACACAAAATGATTGTTATTAGCAGATATTTGAAAATAACTATTACATATAGATATATATTAGTTATGATTATAACCAACATTTAACTGTGTCAATGTTCACCTTCATCATCATCTTCATATCTGACAATGTCAATGTCTTCATATTCATCATCAGTGTCATCAATATCCATATGAGTTTTAGTTTCATCATCTCTTGCCATTTCAAATTCATTTGTAACATCATTAACATCATCTTCACCATCGAACCTTAATTGTGGGGTGTCATCATCTATATTCAGGGCTCTTTGTCAAAAAGATGGATTTTGAGTACTCTCCTGAAAAATTTCAATTCTTTGTAGGGTGTCATCATCGATATTCATTTGCAATTTATTTCTATTTATTGTTATTTATTGATATTTATTTCTATTTATTTCTAATTTCAACTAATTGTTACTAATTGCTACTAATTCCTACTAATTCCTACTAATTTCTACTAGTTGCTACAAATTATTACTAATTATTAGTAATTATTACTAATTATTACTATTTATTACTATTTATTACTTTTTATTACTATTTATGACTATTTATTAATATTTATTACTATTTATTGCAAATTATTACTATTTATGACTATTTGTTACTATTTATTACTAATTATTAGTAATTGTTACTAATTATTACTAATTATTACTAATTATTACTATTTTTTACTGTTTTTTACTATTTTTTACTATTTTTTACTATTTATTACTAATTATTACTAATTATTACTAATTATTACTAATTATTACTAATTATTACTATTTATTACTATTTATTACTATTTGTTACTATTTATTACTATTTATTACTAATTATTAGTATTTATTACTAATTATTAGTATTTATTACTAATTATTAGTATTTAGTACTAATTATTACTAATTATTACTAATTATTACTAATAATTAGTATTTATTACTAATTATTAGTATTTATTACTAATTATTACTAATTATTACTAATTATTACTAATTATTACTAATTATTACTATTTATTAGTATTTATTAGTAATTATTAGTATTCATTGCTAATTATTAGTATTTATTACTAATTATTAATATTTATTACTAATTGTAAATATCTATTACTATTTTTTCCTAATTATTACTATTTTTTATTTATTACTAATTAGTGTTAATTGGTATTAATTACTACAAAATAAAGCTTATAATTACTAATTACCACTAATTATTTATATACATTCCTAATTATCATTAATAATTATTAATTATTACTAATTACTAAGAATTAGTACTAAAAATTTAATATTATTATTACACATAAATACTGATGACAAAACAATTTAAATCAAACTTAATTACAACTAATCAACAATAATTAAAAATAATATAAAGAAATGAAATAAATACGAAATTAAATAAAAATATAAATACATTTAAACTTGATCTCTGATAATTGTAGATGGCTTCAAAACTTCTCTGTAAAAAAACTAACTCTGAAAAAATTTCACTCTAAAATTAGAGTTTAGAAAAGGAGAGAAAGACGGAATTGAGAAGGAGGAAAGAAAAAACAGATGAGGGTATATATAGGTTAAATTAGTTACGATGGGAGTATTTGCGACGAGGAGCCCGTCACAAATAGTATTTTTTGCGACGGGAACTGTCGCAAATACCTTCGGCCACATTAATTACTATCGGTGATTAAAAGGTTATTTGTGACGGGTCTCGTCGCAAAAGGTAACCTGCCGACACACCATTTGCGACTGGACCCATTGGAAATAACATCTGGGGGTCAAACTAGTTGCGACGGGGGATTTCCTATCGTAACTAGTGTTTACTTCCTCCCGGTATTTGTGACAGGGCGCCTAGACCCATCACAAATAATTAGTTATTTGCGACGGGTTGATTTTCCCATCGCAAAAACCACTTTTTTCCGTAGTGAATATAATATAGCGTGGAGAAATTCCTAAACGCACATTACCATATCCACATCAAAGTAATGATGATAATAAGGAGGATCTATTACGAGTTATAAATGTTAACATTGATCAATAAAATTTAGCATGGAAAAATTCCTAAATGCACATTTCCTTACACACATCAGAGTCATGATGTATATAAAAGGAGTATCAATGTTTCAACTTATATCCATTTCATATACTTTAATTGTTTTTTCATCATAAATAATGACGTTATCTCACAAAAACATGCCAACAATCATGAAAAATGGATATAATATGAGTTATATTATGATGGAAATCCATTATGTCATAAGAATGTGTGTTTATATGAAAAGTGTTTATTAAGGATATAAACAAACCTGCATCAAGAAAAACACAATGTGCATCTAAAGTAATTATCCTAAAATTTTATTAGTATATTACAAAAATCCCTATAATATAAATGTTATAGTCAAGTGATAGACTATATTTCTATAAAAGGGGTTCAAATATCTACTTGAGATATTGGTAGAAAGATTGACTTAGGTTTAGTCAATGTCGTAGATGAACAAGTATTTGGCATAGGAACAAGTTCTACAATAGATCAAGGAAGTGGTATGTTCTAATACACATATTTCATAGGAAGTATGAAACCATTGTAGTGGTTTTATATTCACTACGATCGATGATCCATTATTAATCGAGAATAATAATTCCTAAAAGTAGCCAGTATATGGAAATTAGCTAAAATTGATAAGTCAAATTAAAATTCAATAATGGATTCCATGTATCAAAGTATAATGGCTTGTTATTTTGAATATTATGGTGTGTATTCAAATGAGAATATACATGGATGGTACAATCGAGGTACTAATAAGTCTCAATTAGTAATACCAAATCTTTATGCCTAAGTCCATTAACATTTTATTTATTGTAGCTAATTTTATATGATCATTATATTGATCATTGGATGTTAAGACCACAAATTATGGAAGGTGTCTACAAGATGCAACCAGAAATGGATGGTTACACCATATAATTCCAATAAGGGGGGAAAGTTACTAAAATTCAGTTTAGGATTTAAGTAAGAAGATATAACATAGAACATTCATTTATAATGAATCTTTTCCATGTTTTTATCATTGGTTAGTGGGATAAATATGTTTTTACAAGTATAATATGTTTAACAGCATATGGAAAACAAATATTGGTCTTATAGGTAGTTAAGGCCCAAATAAAAGTAAAACTCTAGTGATTGACTAAAATTATCCACCTAAGTTCTAGGGAACATAATCAATTGTGGTAGATATAATGGTTTCTTAGACCTAGACAATATTATATGTACTAATAAGGTATTGAAAAATACAATTTATAATAATTCGAGAGAGAATTTTTCCAAGGTCGCATAGAATAATTCTCTCCAAGAAGAAACATATGACACATGGGAGGAGATTAAAGTGGTGAGTTGAATTTCATATGCTTATATATTGAATCAATCACATATTACATGATGTGTACAAGAAATGATATTACCAATATAAACTTTATGGTAGGAAAATATCAGTTATATCTGGGAGAACTGCTATGGAATCAATCAAAACTATCTGATTTTACTTGAGTAAGTATGAAAGATATGTACATGGTACGTGAAGAGGAAGGGATACCATTTACAAGGGGACATAAACCAATATTTATTTAGATAAATGCAATATAATAATGCAGTCAGGACAAGACAAGATCATTCATCTAGTGGTATCCATATCTACAAATACCAAGTGTGTTATGACTTCTGAGAAATCTAAGAAGCAGTGTATTAAGCACAATGGTTTTTTCCAGCTCTTGGAATCCCACCTAGTAAGTGAAGTTTTGTAATGATGATAATTCTATTACTGGTACTAGCCAAGATTTTAAGTTTGGATAGTGGAAAGAAGGTATACAATTGAGGATTACATCTCTTGAGGATATTTACTCAAGGTGATGAGGTTTCATATAGTAGAATATCCACACAGAAGAGATGTGGCATACCCAGCAACTAAAGTCATGAATCAGTAGAAACATGATATTAATCATGTGAGAGCTAACAAGGATGGTTAAAAGGTTAACATGAGTGAAAGTAGGAGTTATGTAATATTGGGTGCCCTAGACCAAACTAAATAGTCCTTTCTATTACCATTAAATGTATATAGTGAGATATACATTATTTACAATTACCATTATAGTGTATACATTTTTGTGACCACTATTTAAATGGAAATGTATATAGATTAATTATCATATTAAAAGGTTATAGAAGACTCTATGTTATCAAGAACCTTGAGATACTATGAAATTAATCTTAAACAAATTTCATATGGTCTAGATTCATCATTTTGACGAGACACAAATGATGTCTAACTATCAGGTGCCGGTGGATCATAATCATTGAGACTTATTCTCATAAAGTTCAAACTTGGTGATCTCTCATAGGTGAGATCATGAGGACAAACCTTCCAATAGGAACACCACATGTTATGGGTTTCATTGGTTGTTCCTATCTACGAACATGTTTATTGGTCTCCTGACTTGAGATCATTACCAATGTGTTCCATTTAATCGCATAATTTTATGTAAGGAAAAAAATAATGATAATGAAATCATAAATAGGTAGCCTGTATTGGGTGTGTCATTGGCGATGTGAAATTGTTTGAATGGAAAAGATAGATTTTTTCACTTCCAAGTCGAGGAAGTAATATCTCAAGCCAGGTTATTGGGATGGTAGAACCTTCATATATCCATTTTCATGGTAGTCAAGGGTAAATCCTTACAGTTAGATTAACAAATAATAAAGAAAGAAAGGACAATGACACAAGAATCTATCTTTCTTTATGATATGTCAACTGACAAAGAGATTGCATTACATAGTGCTTGATTGTAGGTTGGTTGTCATTGTCATGACTATTCCTTATTTGTTTAGGGGCCTTGATGAGTTTCTATACTTTTCTCTCGGTTTGTGAATACTATTCACTACTATCGAGATAAGGGGCTAGAGGTTCACACACTCTAGCATATTCAACAATATTCCCTATTCAGGTGAATAGGTATATAGGACATGGTGGGCCCCACCATATGGTCTACGATTTGTCCATATTTTATCGATCATTGATATATAAATAAATTCATTATTATTCAAGTAAATAATAATTGGGTTAAATTTATTTATTAAAATTATTTACAAGTGTTATGTAAATACAAGGAATAATATTATATGAACAAATATTATTTTAATATTCAAGTTTTGTTTAATATTATTGGGAATTATAAGTTGAGTTAAGTTAATAACTCAGGTTCATCACATAAAATATTTATTATATTATAAGTAAGTGATAAAAATATAAATGCTTTTTATGAATCAGTACAGTAGTTATGACATCCCAGGTAAATAAAGAATATTAATTTTTCATATTTATTAATATTTGTGAATAAAATATTAATATTACTTTAAAGGGAACGCTATGCTCGATGGCATACCCAATACACAACAACGAGTTTCTTTGAAATCTTACGTTGCACTCTAATAATAAAATAATATTATTTTAAATGGTAGTTAACGCCTAGCCGTTGTAATGGCGGGAATAAACAGAACTAAATAAAAAATTATTATATATGTTTGTAAAATATTTTTACTTTTATCCAATAAATTTTAGAGGCTTAAAATGTGAATGAATCCAATTTTAAGCATAAATATTCCAATATTCTTTTAAAGGTCGATTAACCGCCTTTTGATGGAGAACCCTTTTTAAATCCAATTTTTGACAATTTTATATGTTATATTGGACCAAATAAAATACTTCTTTAGAATCAGGACATCAAAATTTACTTTGTGTATGTTTTTGTTCTTTTTTTCGATAAAGTTCATTTTTAATGAATAAGTGAAAAATGTTGTATTTTAATTCAAAACCACTTTTAAATATAATTTATTTATATTATTAGATAATCTTTTGAATTGGTTTTAAAGTGAAATTAGAATATATTTTTACCATTTAATCCAATGGTGGTCATTGGAATTAATTTCACTTTGAAATTGGACTTAAACTAGTGTCAATCTATTGATATATTTTGTTTCTTAAAAACATGCTATTTGTTTTGACAACGAGAATTAATTATTAAATTTATTAATGAAACTTATATGTTTTTAATTTTGTAAAATAGACATCATTTTTGAATTCAGAATATCAAATATATCTTAGGGTGAATTTTTGGTATTTTTCTGAAAAACTTCAATTTTTGATGAATAGTGAAACCACTAAGTGGTTTTTAAAAAACTGATTTTTCATTTAAATGAAATTTTACCACCTCTGTGATTTGAATTTCAAAAATCCGACATACATAGTTGTCATTAGGATATAAAATGTGGTTCAATGGGATGAAAATATTTTTTGGTGAATAGTAACTTTTAAGTTTTATTAATCGTGATTAAAGGTAATTAGTGTAATTTAAGGTAAATATAATGTTATAATAATATGAAATTACCTTGACACATGTCCTACCCTTATTGGAAGAGTAATTTCCGACCAAGAAAATCCATGGGTCAACTTGGGGACCCCATGGAGCCACTTGGGTAAGAAAATGACATTAATAACTTTTTATTTAAAGTTAAAATAAAAATGTCACAAGCATGTATTGTTTTACTAAAACAATTTTTACATGGGGTTATACAAGTCATATTTTTGACTATACATATTAATTGGAAAGATAAAAATATTTCCTACATCATATTATTTTTTTATAATTTTTAGAGATTAAATAAATTAATTTATTTATGACACCATGATGATGTAGTGATAACCTCGTTAATGAATAATTTAAATAAAATGAAAAGATAATGTAAAATCTAAGACATACACTTGTCAAAAACCTATTTTATGTGTGTATTTGGAACCCTTATCACCTTATCCTTGAAATATATAATTTTTGGACCTTTGATATCCAAAAATCATTTTATAATAAAGTAACTTTTCAAGACTTTCCAAAAGTGCCCCTCCTCCCTCTTATAAAAGGCCCCCACCTCTACCTCCTTTCCCACACCTCTCAAGCCCTTGGCTCATCCAACCTTTGCTCATATTGTCTCTACACATACCTCTCTTACTCCTAGAAGCCTCACTTTGGGCAGAAGTCTTTCCAAGGAAGCCTTTGAGCTCAAATCAAAAAGAGTTATCCGATTTGAAGGTAATGTCTTCTCTTATGTTCTTTTGTTTTATTTTGCTTCTCCAACCCCCTAAACTCTTTATATTCCTTTATTTTGTAACAACAAAAGTATCTTAAAGATACTAGGATTCTGTTATGAGTAGTATTCAAGCTACACTCATACACACCTCTATCTAATGGTTAAATAACATACTGTTTCTGTGGGTGGCGAATTACTGCCTCACGAAACGATGATTGTTCAATCTTTTTTTAAAACCTCTCATGGTGGCCATTAATATGTCACAGTGTTTATATATGATATATAAATTATGTTTATTTATTCTTTATGCTTCTGTATTTTTCATTTATGTCATACCTTTATGGTTTCCATAATGGGTAAATGCGATAATTTCATTTTAGGAAGTGCGGACTACCGCCCCCTCAAAGTGATTTGAATCGTTAATACCATATGTGGGATGTATAAAGGATGGATTTAATGATTTTATATATTATATTATATTTTAATTACAATATAACTATGTATCATTATTTTTTTCATTCCATTAAAGTATGAAATGGAAATGAAAGCAGCGTTTATGCGTACGTACGGCTTACCGTCTCCATGAACGGTACATTTCATTTATTATCTCCAAATGTTATGTACTATTATAAGTACATATATATAATGGATATATATGTCATATATTACATCTAAATGATGGATATCATTCTGTAATTATAATATATATTTCTCTCATTTAGTTTTAATTCTATTAATATGACAAAGAAATGAAAGTAGCATTCATGCGTACGTACGGCCTACCGTCTCCATGAACGGTGCATTTCAATTTTTATCTCCAAATGTTATGTAATAGTATAAAATGAATATATACTGGATATATATGATATTTAAATCATTAATACTATTCTGGAGATGATTTACCTATAACAACATGGAAAATTATTTTCCAACAAGTTCAATTTTGACTCATGTACCGAACATCGACAAAAACGTCTGATATGAACTCACATTATTAACCAATTATTATAAAATTATAATATGTGATATGAACTGAATAATAATATTTAAATGTGGTCCTTAATAAATTATAAATTAACCAATGTTTATTATTCAGGAATATAAAAAAATGAACAAGACAAGTCAGACTTGAGGTAAGGGATCCTACCACTCTATTTCTTTTTAAGTACTCTATTTTATGTCACTTATTTTAAGCTCCTCTTTATTATGTTGGGGGGTGTTCTTTTATATACCTATTACTATAATTTTTATGTTAATATGATGAGATACCCTATTTGATCTCATCAATCCATCTTTGGAAGTTTTAAGTGGCGCTGTTAGGCTGCCGAAATTTCTGTAAGGGACTTTTTATCTCACATTGTGTTCCTATGAGATTCATGCTACATTTTCCACTATTTCCTTTTGTGTGGTGTATGTACTTCCAATGATTGTATTCTTTGTGTAATATACTTTAATTTATGGGTATTTACATCTTTATTGTATGATCCTTCTTTCATGGGGTGTACGTCTCGAAAGTTACCCAAATCGGTAAGGGAACCTTTCACCCTCTTCTTTTTAAAAGACTTATTTTTGTTAGGTCTTTTAATTTACATATTATTATGTTGGAATATGTTCTTATATATAATTATTGTAGTAAATGTTATGTCCATGTGATGAGATACCCTTTTTATCTCTCATTATCTCATTTTCTGAATTTTAAAGTGACACTGTTAGGCTGTCGAAGTTCTGTAAGGGAACTTCTTAACCCAATTTCAATTATTTGGGTTAAACCTATACTTCTTGATTATGTCATACTATGAATATGTGTGGATGACCTATGATTTTTTTACACTTAATATCCTCTTATATTGGGTGTATTTATATTTGTCACACATAATTATTTAATTGATTTATCCTTAATCTAAGGATAACGACTTTGTAAGGGACTTCGTCTCAATCTCCTTTCATTGAGGAATATTTTGTTTTATACACAAATTTTTTTTATACTTTGTATAAACCCCTTTGAATTATAATTTTATTCAAAAGGAATATTTTCTATACGAATCATCTTACTAAACGACAAAAAGTATGTTTCTTTTTAACGTATGCGGTGACAAC
Source organism: Viscum album (assembly GCA_963277665.1). Classification (NCBI taxonomy): domain Eukaryota; kingdom Viridiplantae; phylum Streptophyta; class Magnoliopsida; order Santalales; family Viscaceae; genus Viscum; species Viscum album. Next base: position 1,901,743,432 of record OY728140.1, on the reverse strand, counting down.
GAACTTTCTGCCACCGTGAGTATTATTTGATCTTTGACTTCCTCAATAAGCCTTAATGTTTTTAAAAGTAAATAAATACCATATACTCTTTTATGTATTTTGGTATTGAAAATGGTTTTTATAATGTATTTCTTATGTCAATATATTTAAGTGATATATTGTGATCAAAATGCGGAAGTGTTTTCTTTCCATTATATTTGTTTTATGTATTATGATTTTATAATGGTACTTGGACATTTGATGGGTGGTAACATGATAAACCATATGACGGGTGGTGTCGTGAATACTAGGACGGGTGGTTATGTTATAACCTCCAATGCATTGGGTATGGAAATCGGTCTTATAGCTATTCCATGTAGTGATATGTGTGGAATTCGATCGTATGGTTATTCTATTTAAGTATGTTTATGTACCAAGTTACCTTTATATGTTATGTGTTCTGTAATGTCTCTGATTTTTCCATTTATTATTTTTAAATATTTTATGGAATTATTTCGAGACCGGGTGTGAAGACGCCACATTATTCCGAGGTCCAGTGATCCCGGAATGGTAGTTTGAACTTTTTTTAAGTTAAGTGAGTCGGCGCTTGTGCGCGGTTGTGGCAGTTTCCAAACGAATGCCCGGATTACAAATCTGAGGGCACCGTTGCGTCTGGGATGACGTCTTTTCCAAAGAATAACTCTAACCTCGACCAGCGCAGGTCATCTGCAAAGTTTAATTTTGGGCATTTTAAAAATGGAAATACTTTAAAAGGAATAAAATAAATTAATGATTTATTTTATTATTTTAAAACGTTTCCTTTTTTTTATCACAACCTAATCCTCCCTTATAAATGCATCCTTATGTAAAATTCACAGGGTTAGCCTCATAACCCTGCAAGTTGAGAGAGAGAGAGAGAGAGAGATTTTCTCTTGGACCTTGGGCGGAGGAGGACGCGTTGGCGAATGACGACGGATCGAAATAGAGAATCGTTGCGCCGACGTTGAAGGATCAAGACGACGATGGCAGTGTGGAACCTTCATCAATGATCGATCATTTCAAAAGCTAGGGTTTTTTATTTCAATTTCTTTTCCCCGTATTTAGGTTTAAATGAAGAACTCGGATCAACCACGAACAAGTTGATCTGCGGACTCGTACATTTTTATGGGAGGGATTTTCTTCGGGAAGATTATGGGGAATTGATCCATGCTTTATGTTGTTGTTGATTCTTGCTCCGTTTAAGCCTATTAACGGGATCGGATCAATGTCGTGATGAACGACGGCGGAGGTTCATTCCTCAATTTGTTTATTTGGATTTTCTTCCTCCTTTTTCCCCGCGCGTTCTTCGATCATTCTTCAAGCGGGAAGATAAAAACATGTTTTCGGAGCCGATCGAAGGTCCGAAAACACCAGAAGTGGCTTCGTGGTGTCGGGGCGATGAAAACTTGGAAGTTTTGCAGCGATTAGACGGCCGGAATGATGATCGAAGCAGCACGGGAGGCGTGCCAGCAAAGAGCACCGTTTTTGGAAATTTCCAGAATACACGGCGTGTACTTCCGAAGAACACGCTGTGTAGTACTGGCAGTGGTGGCTAGGGTTTTGGGGTCAGAGAAGAATCAAACAGCGTGTGACCCTGGTCACACGGCGTGTTGGACCTTCCCCGAAGCTCGGCATGTACTTTGGGTCGTACACGGACACGGAATGATCTACATGGCTTCAGGCGGCACGGCGTGTACAGCTTGGCAGAGGCGGCTACGTGGAGCTCGGCATGTATCCCAGGGAGACACGGACACAGGATGGAGTACACGACCGTGTACTCCATAACATGGCCAGACAAGGCCAGTAGTGCGGGTCACCCCGTGTGTAGTTTACACGGATCGGAGTACACGGGTTGGTGACCGTGTACGGGTACATCGCCAGAGTACACGGATCCAACCCCAGTTACCCCGACACGGCCTGTACTCCGTACTACATGCCATGTACTATGTTTTTTCTACACGAACAGCCTCACGACATGGGCCGTTGTAAACAGGCAGTACCCGGGGTCGGACAACATGGCGTGTATCATTTCTACACACCGTGTACTTTTTGGAAAACGGCTTGGTCCTTTTGTTCACCCTGCCTTGGACATCTTTCATTTGGGTTAGTGCCCCTTCTTCTTGTTTCCATGAAGTTTAGGCATCATTTTCCACTCAGGAGTATGATCCCTTCAGCGGGACTTTCTGTGATAGAGTCAGGCATCCATCCAAGAGGCCCGGATTGAGATCCTCTATCCATTCATGACCCTAGGTAGAGTCAGGCATCGACCTGACCAACCTTACCAGGTGTTGATCCTCTACCTAGATGGTGTATCACCTAAATGGTGAATTCGGATGAGTCGTGGTATCCGCCATGGCCCTGGAAGTGATCCTTATCTATGTATCGTGATCTTTCCCACTCAGGAGTGTGTCTACCGTAATGAGTGCTTCTATCTACCATAACTTTTACACTCAGGAGTGTGTCTCCCATAATGAGTGTAGTTATATCTCATGATGGTTCCCGACGAACATCACTTCTCGGATGGACGTTATCAGAGCTATAGGACTCGTGGAGTGTGTTCTCCCGGAACAAGTGCATCACAGAATCTTCGAACGGAATCCCTTGTGGGGGTATGCGGTTGTGTGACTTGTTTCTAGACCATGAGTATGGGTTTTGAGTATATCTGGTTTTTTCTATATGTTCTATACACATATACTGTGCATATCTGACTGTACTTTTACTTTGTGTACTGCTTTGTGGTTTTCGAGGTCCTCTACTGAGTATTGTTATACTCACCCCTGCACGGGCTTTGCCCGCACATCTGGTGTCTTGTGAAGACGAGCAGCCTTTTGACAGAGTCCAGGGCGGACCAGGACAGGACTGAGATTTCTGAGTTCCCTACAGGCCGAGGCGTTCCTACGGCTACGAAAAGCAGTCCCAGTACCTATTGTGCTTGCAGGTTAGACTTTGCAGTTTTCAGACTCTTGTTTGTTTTCTTTTTGGTGGGCTTGTATTTTAGGCTCAGTTTACTTTTACAGTACTCTACCTTTTGTCGTACTCTGTTGGTTGGGTTTAGTTGTATGCATGCATTCTTTTTCCTTAGTGGTTTTACATTTCTGCATTTGTGGTCTTATAGATGTGTGCGTGTGTACAGGTACTTAGGAAATGCATCCCATGTTAGTAATATGCCTACTTAGTGATAGTCACCATCCCCTGGCCTATTAGAGGTGGGCTTGGGGAGGCACGGCGCGGGCCCCATAGGGATAGGTCATGACAGAGTGGTATCAGAGGTGGTCGGTTCTACCTTAGGACCAAGAGTCTGTGAGTTTGGTTTTGGGAAATATTGTTAAGTGTTTCGGGTTCATCTTTCAGGCCAGAGACCCCAGTGTTGGTGTGGCGGCTGATGTATCCATACACCAAGACTCTGATAACCTTCTTTTCAACTTGGTGCACAAAAACACTGGTTGCGGGGAAATAAAAGGTACATGCATCATATAGGAATGGGTTGTGCTTTCCATGTCCTTGGTGTCAGCTATCCAGATATACTCATTGACAGTGACACATCTTGTTTATTTACAGGATGCCTCCGCGATGCATACCCGCTAGGATTCAGCAGCACGATCACAAGGATGACCCCCTCAGTGATGAGGCTTAGATATAGGGACCAGCTCCCCAGGCATTTCCACTAGGTGGTGCACCTACTATACCACCACCAGTGGAGCAGCCAGTGGTACTCGTGGTACTGACCGGTGAGGAGCACAGGCTTAGCGTGCTCCATGAGTTTTAGAGATAGAGGCCCCTCAGGTTTCAAGGCGAGCCTGACCCTAAGGCGGCTGAGGACTGACTTCAGGCGGTGACCAGGGTTTTTCATCTAATGAGGACACTGGAAGACCAGATGGTGGTCCTAGGAGTGATCCTTCTTTAGGGTTCGGCAGGACGATGGTGGATTCTGACCACGTAGACTCACGACGAGGAGACTCTTTCATGGATGGAGTTTGAGCGACTCTTCAGGGAGGAGTTATCTCTGGTTACGCTTAGAGTTGTGCGCATCCAGGAGCTTCTTCAGCTCCAGCAGGGTAGTATGACGGTGGCTGACTATTCATAGAGGTTCACCAACCTCTCCAGGTACTCAATGGATATGGTCAGGGATCGGTACTTCAGAGCTCAGACCTTCGAGAGAGGTCTATGGCATGACATCCGAGCTAGTGTTGTGCCTCTATGCATTTTGACTTATGCTGGAGTGCTTGAGAGGGCATTGGTGATTGAAAGCTTCTTAGTGGAGCAGAGACAGCAACCGGCAGTCAGCAGCAGGCAGACAGGTGCGGAGACACCAGCAGTAGGGAGTCGACGTCAAACGCAGGGATCTAGATGTGAGAGACATCAGAGGAGGACCCAGGATAGGGGATCGACAGTACAGGGCTCTCAGGCGGGATCCAGTCAGCCTAGGTAAAATGATGCTATGCATGCGATGGTAGGGGAAATCTCTCTAGAGATTGCCCGTCCCGTCGAGCTGCTGACAGGGAAGTGGTGGATGGACCACCGAGGCAGAGGCAGAGAACAGAGCAGGCAGACCCGCCAGGAGGCGGATGTGGTAGAGGAGCAGGGAGAGCTGCAGGTGGTGGCAGACGCTTCAACTTACTTCCACCACCACCCCCAAGAGGTCCGTACCAGGCTCAGGGAGCTGGGGACAGGGGCGAGGACAGCTGCATGCGGTCGAGTCATACGACCCAGGGGCTCCAGGGATGATTCGAGGTATAATATGTGTCTTTTCTACCTTATTTGTCGTACTCATAGACATAGGTTCCATTCATTCCCTTATATCCCCATGTCTTGTACAAAACCTCTAGATTCCGGTAGAACCATTGACTCGGTCCTTACACTTGGAGACACCTACGGGAGGAGACTCGACGATCACGTACCTTTGCAGATAGTTTGATCTTTCCCTTGGAGGCAAGAGTTTTGGTTGGAACCTCTTGGTGGTAGCGTCGAGGCCTTACGACGTCATTATTGGTATGGATTGGTTATCTTCGGTCCATGCCCAGATTGACTATTTTAGGTGAAGAGTGCGGTGTGTCCACCATGATGGGACGAGGTTTTCCTTTGTCAGAGAAAAGGAGACCCATGCAGCACAAAATGGGCTCATGCATAGGAGGGTGCAGCCGATCACTTATGAGTTGGCTAGCCTTACCCTCGGAGCAGTAGATGTTGTGAGCTCTTAGTTCCCAGCAGTGTTGGCAGAGTATGAGGACATCTTTCCTGAACATGTTCCAGGATTACCTCCCTACCGGGAAATTGACTTCTACATCGACTTACACCCCAGGACGACACCGATTTCCTCATCGGAATATCGGATGGCTCCCGCAGAGCTTCACGAGCTGAGGGTGCAGTTGGAGTATTTGCAGGGCAAGGGTTTCGTAAGACCCGGTGTTTCACCCTGGGTGGCCCCGGTCTTATTTTCCAAGAAGGCAGACGGGGTTTTGAGACTGTGCATGGATTACCGGTTCCTGAACCAGGTGACGGTGAAGAACAAGTATCAACTACCGAGAATTGATGACCTCTTAGATCAGCTAAGAGGGGCACAGTGGTTCTCGAAGGTTGACCATCGATCAGGCTATCACCAGCTACGAGTTCGGGATGAGGATATACCGAAGACGACTTTCAGATGCCGCTATGGTCACTATGAGTACTTGGTGATGCCTTTTGGCGTGACGAACGCCCCCGCAGTGTTCATGGGGCTGATGAACCGGATCTTCCAGCTGTACTTGGACCGTTTCCTAGTGGTCTTAATCGATGACATCCTTGTGTACTCGGCATCAGAGGAGGAGCACGCGAGACACCTACGGATGGTTCTGGACGTACTTCGGGAGAACCATCTTTATGGGAAGCTCTCAAAGTTTCAGTTCCTGATTCGGGAGGTCCACTTTCTGGGACATGTCATATCAGTAGATGGAGTAGCTGTAGACCCAGCCAAGGTGGAGGCTGTGTTAGCATGGGAGCCACCTCGGAGCGTGACGGAGGTGCAGAGCTTTCTTGGGTTGGCAGGGTATTACCAGAGATTCATCCCTGATTTCTCCCGGATATCAGTACCAATGGCAGCCTTGACCAGGAAGGGGAAACCCTTCGTTTGGACAGAAAAGTGCCAGCAGTCTTTCGAGAAGTTGAGATAGAGTTTGACGAACACCCCAGTCTTGAGATTGCCAGAGGAGGGTGTCAGGTACGTAGTTTTCGGAGACGCATCAGGGACCGGGCTCGGCTGTGTCCTGATGCCACGACATGCAATGATTTCTTATGGTTCATGCCAGATTTGGCCACATGAGCAGAACTATGCGACCCATGATCTTGAGTTGGTAGCGGTAGTCTTCGCATTGAAGATATGGTGACACTACCTTGTGGGCGAGCGGTTTATTGTCTATTATGACCACAAGAGCCTCAAGTACATCTTCTCACATAAGGATCTGAATCTAAGGTAAAGGCGTTGGATATAGTTCCTCCAGTACTATGATTTCAAGATTATATATACTCCTGGAAAGGGGAAAAGGTGGAAGATTCCCTCAGCAGAAGGTCGAGCTCACAGCTATTGAGTGAGGCGACACAGCAATTATCCGCGTTACAGTTATACTTTGTGGATGGAGAGGATACATCTTACCTACAGTAGATGGGTGTCACCCCTCCACTCTTACAGCGAGTTAGGGAGGCACAACTTGGGAATGTCAACTGTGTGGCTTTACGTGCTCAGTTATCCACGGGACATGCTCCTGATGGATATTTGCAAGGTGGGGAGCACGTACTTCTTTTCATAGGATGCACTATTGTACCAGTGGCATTCCAGGAGGAGGTTCTGAGGGAGTTTCATACATCCCATTTGGCGGTACATCCTAGAGTGGAAAAGATGTACCAGGATCTCTGACGACAGTTCTGGTGGTCAGTCATGAAGAAGGCAGTATCAGAGTTCATTTCTCGATGCCTCACATGCCAGTAGGTGAAGGATGAGCACCAGGTTCCAGCAGGGTTAGCTCACCCCCTAGAATTTCTAGAGTATAAGTGGGATGGAATATCGATGGACTTCGTGACGGGCTTACCATGGACGTCCAAGGGGCATGATTCCATCTGGGTGATTGTTGATCGACTCACCAAGTCGGCCCACTTCCTAGCTATCAGGGAGCAGAGTTCCGTAGAGAGCTTGGGGCGCCTCTACGAGCAGGAGATAGTTCGGCTTCATGGAATCCCCTCAACTATAGTCTCAGACCGAGACACCCGCTTCACATCCCGGTTGTGGAAGGGATTTCAGGAGGCTTTTAGGACTCCACTACGCTTGAGCACAGCATTTCATCCCCATACAGATGGTCAAACAGAGAGGACCATTCAGGTTCTGTAGGATATGTTGCGAGCTTCTATCTTGGACTTTGGTCGCAGTTGGGAGGACCACCTACCACTGGTGAAGTTTGCATACAACAAAAGCTACCACTCCACTATTGGTATGGCACTATTCAAGGCTTTGTACGAGAGACCCTGCCGGTCACCGATTTGCTGGACCGACCCCGGAGAGTCAGCACTCATGGGTCCAGAGTTAGTGCGAGCTACCACATAGAAGGTGCAGATCATCCGGGAGCGGATGAAGACTACCCAGAGCCAGCAGAAGTCTTATGCTAACAGGCGATGGAGACCTCTGGAGTTCGAAGAGGGAGACCACGTCTTTCTTCGGGTCTCACCTCGACGAGGGTTGTGGAGATTTGTCCGAGGAGGCAAGCTATCTCCGAGATTCATCGGACCTTTCCAGATTCTGTGCAGAGTTGGTGAGGTGGTGTACCGCCTAGCTCTACCACCACAGTTGCATCGGGTACATGATGTCTTCCACGCGTCGCAACTGAGGAGGTACGTGCATGACCCATCGCACGTCATCTACTGGGGTGAGTTGTACATCAAGGATGGAGTGACCTTTGCTGAGTACCCGGTGGAGATCGAGGATCAGCAGGAGAGGATCCTTTGTGGGTGATCGATTCCCTTGGTGCACATCCGGTGGTAGCATGAGAATCTTTAGGAGAGCACGTGGGAGCGGGAGGCCCAGATCTGTGCCCAGTACCCTCATCTTTTTTAGTAGCCTTTGTTTTGGATTTTCGGGGACGTAAAGCCCCAAGGTGGGTAGAATGTAATGTCTCATATTTTTCCGTTTATTATTTTTAAATATTTTATGGAATTATTTTGAGACCAGGAATGAAGACGGAACATCATTTCGAGGTCCAGTGATCCCGGAATGGTGGTTTGAACTTTTTTTAAGTTAAGTGAGTCAGTGCTTGTGTGCGATTGTGGAAGTTTCCAAACAGATGCCCGGATTAAAAATCTGAGGGCACCGTTAATTCTAGGATGATGACTTTTCCTAAGAACGACTCTAACCTCGATCGGTGTAGGTCGTCTGAAAAGTTTAATTTTGGGCATTTTAAAAAGGGAAATACTTTAGAAGGAATAAAATAAATTAATGATTTATTTTATTATTTTAAAATCTTTCCTTTTTTTAACATGACCTAATCCTCCACTATAAATGCATCCTTATGGAAAATTCATAGGGTTAGCCTCATAACCCTGTGAGTTGAGAGAGAGATATATATATTTTCTCTTGGAGCTTGGGCGGAGGAGGACGCGTTGGCGAATGACGACGGATCGAAATTGAGAATCGTTGCGCCGACGTTGAAGGATCACGACGACAAAGAAAGCGTGGTGCCTTCGTTAACAATCGATCCTTTCGAAAGGTAGGGGTTGTTATTTTGATTTCTTTTCCCCGTATTTAAGTTTAAACTATGAACGTGGATCAACCAAGAACAAGTTGATCCGCGGACTCGTACGTTTTTGCGGGAGGGATTTTCTTCGGGAAGATTATGGGGAATTGATCCATGCTTTATGTTGTTATTGATTCTTGATCCATTTAAGCATATTAACGGGAGCGGATCAATGTCGTGATGAACTACAGTGGAGGTTCATTCCTCAATTTGTTTATTTGGATTTTCTTCCTCCTTTTTCCCCACGCGTTCTTCGAGCGTTCTTCGTGCGGGAAGATCAAAAAACGTTTTCAGAGTCGATCGGAGGTCCGAAAAAACTAGAAGCGGCTTTGTGGTGTCGGGGCGACCAAAACCTGAAAGTTTTGCAGTGATTGGATGGCCAGATTCATGATTGTAGCAGCATGGGAGGCACGCCAGTGAAGAGCGTCGTTTTTGGAAATTTCCAGAATACACGGCGTGTACTTACGAAGAACATACTGTGCCGTATTGGCGGTGGCGGCTAGGGTTTCGAGGTCAGAGAATAATCACACGGCGTGTGACCCTGGTCACGCGGCGTATTGGACCTTCCCCAAAGCTCGACGTGTACTTTGGGTACTACACAGACACGGGATGATCTACACGGCTTCAAGCGGCGCGACGTGTACAGCTTCACAGAGGCGGCTACGCAGATCTCGGTGTGTATCCCGGGGAGACACGGACATGGGATGGAGTACATGATTGTGTACTCCATCACATGGCTAGACAAGTCCAGCAGTGCGGGTCACCCCGTGTGCAGTTTACACGGGTCGGAGTACACGGGTTGGTGACCGTGTACGGGCACATGGCCAGAGTACACGGAGCCAACCCCAGTTACCCAGACATGGCGTGTACTCCATACTACACACCGTGTACTATGTTTTTTCTACACGACCAGCCTCACGACATGGGTCGTTGTACATGGGTAGTACCTGGGGTCGGACAACACGGCTTGTATCATTTCTATACGCCGTGTACTTTTTGGAAAACGGCTTGGTCCTTTTGTTCACCGTGACTTGGACATATTTTGTTTGGGTTAGTGCCCCTTCTTCTCATTTCCCTGAAGGTAAGGCATCATTTCCCACTCAGGAGTATGATCCCTTCAGCGGGACTTTCTGTGATAGAGTCAGGCATCCATCCGAGAGGCCCGGATCGAGATCCTCTATCCATTCCTGACCCTAGGTAGAGTCAGGAATTGATGTGACCAACCTTACCAGGAATTGATCCTCTACCTAGCTGGTGTATCACCTAACTGGTGAATCCAGATGATTCGAGGTATCCGCCATGGCCCTGGCAGTGATCCTCATCTGTGTATCGTGATCTTTCCCACTCAGGAGTGTATCTCCCGTAATGAGTGATTCTATCTATCGTAACTTTTCCACTCAGGAGTGTGTCTCCCATAATGAGTGTAGCTATCTCTTGTGATGGTTACTGATGAATAGAACTTCTCGGACGGACGTCATCAGAGCTATAGGACTCGTGGAGTGTGTTCTCCCAGAACGAGTGTATCACGGAATCTTCGAATGGAATCCCTTCCGGGGGTATGCAGTTGTGTGACTTGTTTCTAGACCACGGGTCTAGGTTTTGAGTATATCTGTTTTGTTCTATATGTTCTGTACGCATATACTATGCATAGCTGACTGTACTTTTACTTTGTGTACTGCTTTGTGGTTTTCGGGGTCCTCTACTGAGTATTGTTATACTCACCCCTTCATGGGCTTTTCCCGCACATCTGGTGTCTTGTGTAGACGAGCAGCCTTTTGACAGAGTCTAGGGCAGACCAGGACAGGACCGAGATTTCTGAGTTCCCTACAGTCTGAGGCGTTCCTACAGCTACGAACTGCAGTCCCAGTACCTATTGTGCTTGTAGGTTGGACTTTGCAGTTTTCATACTCTTGTTTGTTTTCTTTTTGGTGGGCTTGTATTTTAGGCCCAGTTTACTTTTACAGTACTCTACCTTTCATTGTACTCTGTTGGTTGTGTTTAGTTGTATTCATGCATTCTTTTTCCTTAGTGGTTTTACATTTCAGCATTTGTGGGCTTAGAGATGTGTGCGTGTGTACAGGTACTTAGGCAATGCCTCCCATGTTAGTAATATGCCTACTCGGTGCTAGTCACCAGCCCCTGGCCTATTGGAGGTGGGATTGGGGAGTCACGCCGCGGGCCCCATAGGGATGGGTCGTGACATGTTATTTATATGGGTTTATGGTAATATTTTGGTTACAAAGTATAAGTGGTGATCTTTTATTCAGTGAAGAGTATTTACTACTTCGTAAAGGTGAAATTTATTACTTTGATAAAGTATTCATGGTTTACTTGTTGTTTTGAAAAAATAACAGTTTTCCTTCTTTATGTATCCTTTACTGGGCTTTTTATGCTCATCCCAAGTTTTTGAAATGTTCTCCACAGGACTTAAAGATGAATAGGGTCAAGGATGGGATCAAAGAAAGATGTGCTATCTAAAACATGGAACTAGTCATGTTTCTTTTTAAGAGTTTTTATTTTATGAAAACATAGTAGAAGTGTCGACTTTGTAATATTTTGAAATGTAATAGTTATGTCCTAATTCTCTAAAACTCTAAACCTGAAAAGATCCTCTATGTGAATTATTCATTTAATTCATGATTATGTAATGTTTTAAGGCTGCGTCCTTACAGTTGGTATCAAAGGTTGGTTTAGATAACTTTAGAGGTTAGGGTATTCTATAAGCATAAGTGGCATTACCATAATGGTTAGGATTTCAGAAAGAGTCATAGTTTTAGATAAAGTGAATGAGTAAGTATATCTTAGTGTTTATATTCCTCATTAGTACATGATAATTTTGTTTATATACTCACACTGACATTCTTGGTTTTAGTAAATGGATGGATCTAGCAGGCACCAAAGTGACAATGGGTTTGAAGGAAACTGTGGTGGTTCTCTGATTACGATACTGGATGAAATGGGGGATTCAATGAGGAATCTCGTGGTTATTCTAAACCAACTATAAAGGATTCATGATTAACCACTTGAACCTTGGTTAGTTCTCTAATGCATCATGTACGAGAGAACTAACTCGATGTGGAAGTTTAGATAATAATTATAATGGTAACCATTAGGGTTTATATGATCTTTACTTTTGAGGTAATTATGGGTTACTATATGTTATAATGGAAAATGAAAGGATTGAGATAAAATTGAGGTTAAATTATGTTATGGTTATTTTTGATGATTTTATCTCTTTTTGGGGAATTTTTTGAGAATTGTATAGTTTTGGAAAAAGGACAACACGCAGACCGTGTGACAACCTGTCGCATCGGACAAAGCTGTGAGAATCAAACCCACAACCAAAGTGAGACTAGTATTTATCGCCTACCACTGGACTACGTGAAGTCCCTGGTTAGTATGAAAAATTATTTTTAGTTATATAATTTTATGAATCAAGAATAAGTTGATTTTGGGTTATCTAGGAAAATATTGACCTATCATGGAGGATATATGATTAGGTTAATTACTTTTCAGTATGATAATTTAAGAGAAACTGATGTTATTTGGAGATAAATGTTAATTTTTACCTTGGAAGACTATGTGATTAAATCCTTCAAATATTTGGGTTTCAATCTTAGTTTGGTTTACTTTGATGAATTTTATAGACAAATTGGTTATCGAATGGTCTTCGTTGAACTTTGGGTTTTGTTGGAAAAATTTTGGAGATTAAGAATAGATTTTCTTTTTATAAAGGATTATCCTTTTTTGGATTATTTGATCTTGTTCTAACAATTTTGGTTTTGGTAAGGGTATAAAGACATGGAAAATATATAGTTCTCTTTTGTGGATTAGGTGATTCTTTAGAAGTTGATTATTGCGCTCTTAATGTGAACAAGTCATCCTAAATACTCGTCTTTTGGAGAAAATATAAGTTTGTGTAAGAAATATAGTAAGAGATGAAAGTCTACATGAAAAGTAAGTATGTTTCCTTAGGATTTAGTTAAGCTCATAAATAAATTCCTCAATGAAAAGTAACTTAAAAAAAATGTTTTCTGTTAAATTTTCCTACTAGGGAATCAAATACTGTTTAACCCATCACAAGTTTGTGAGTTTCTTGTGGTTAAATTTCTCATAATCATGTTTTTTATCACTCTCCATCAGAACATGACCCTTTGTTTTCTCTTCTATGTCCATGTTTTCTTACATGGAATCCTAGTAAGGGTTAACTCAGTTGACCTTGGTACTTTTCTTTCTTTCTTTTAAAGTGATAGTTTAATTTACTATTTTTCCGATTTGGGGCTTTCAATGAAGTTTCCAAGCCCAATTTTAAAATTGCGAGGGCGCAATTTTCAAAAGGGGGGAAGGATGTGACATCCCATTAAATAAGTTTCAAGATCATATGATTATTTAAGATGCATTATTTGATCATCATATATTCTTTCCATATTGTTAATTTCTTATTTAGATTTTTCTATATGCATTCCTTTACTGAGCATATAAGGTCACCCCTTTCTTATGTTTTATTTCCCTAAGATTCCAATAAAGGTTTTATGATTTAAATTGAGAGATATTATAGAGGGAATAAATATGATCCAAAAGAAAATTTTATGTTGTATTTTAAGTTTTCAATTATAATGTGATATTAAAGTATGTATCTAGTTTTCCAAGACTATTGAACTATTCGGACCTTTGGGATGTGATCACTTATATCTTTTTCCAATGTAATAAAGTAACCATAGACTCTAGGATACTAGAGTTGGTGTCTTTATAATTGATATTATAGAAATTTTAGTATAAACCTTGGGAACTATATTTATGAAAACATAGATTAGGGAACTTAACCTTATGATATACCTTGAGAATATTCCCAAAGAAACCAAAAATTGTTATTTTTAGATTAGTTAAACATAAATTTTCAACTTATGTTAAGTGTTTCACTAGTTTTGAAAATTTAAATTATGGTTCATAATGATATGATTTAATCTAGTGTATTCCATTATTTAGAAATGGATTATTTTGGAAGGAATATAAACTATATAAATAAACATAATCTATGTATGGATTTATCTCCTAGGTAGGATAATGAAGATGGATTTGGAGTTGGAGCTATAACTGGAGCTGAACTAATTGTAACTATTTTGAGGTAGTTGACTCAGGTTATTAATAATAACCTGGATTGTATGGAACATCCTACTGATCTACAACATGGTGTAGAAATGTTAGACCACTTTATGCATTATCAACCTCCATCATTCAATGGGAGTACAAAACCATTTATATCTGAGTAATGGATAAGTTCCTTAGAGAAAATATTTCTCAATTTGGGATGTAATGAAAGGGAGAATGTTTTCATGGATGTTTATCGCCGCTCAGGTGATGTGGATCAATGGTGGTCATTTATTCAAAATACTAAGGATAAGGAGTAAATAATGATCATAGAACTGAAGAATTTTAAGGAACTTTTCTTAGAAAAATATTTTCTTCATGAACAATGATTAAATATAGAGAGACAATTCTTGATTCTACCAAAAATGGAAGAAGAAAATGTGGCTAAGTATAAAGCCATATTTATAAGATTTTAAAGGCATATTGTGGTCTAAATGTATAATCTAAAGAGTTATATTAACTATTTCATTGATAGGTTAAAGCCAATACTTTGAATGGAACTAGTTTCCCAAAAATTATCATCATATGAGGATATAATATCATGTGCTATCAAGATAAAGAAATAATTCTTAAAGTTTTATGGATATAAAGGAAATAAATAGAATAAAATTATGGAAGAGAAAAAAAAAATAGATAATGGGAAGAAAAGAAAGAAGGATTTTCCCACATGTGATAATTGTGGTAAGAAAAACTCTGGTACTTTCTTAAAGAGAATGTGATTTTTCTTAAATTTTGGATAGAAATTCCATAAAGTGCACAAATAAAAGATTAAGAAAGTGTCCTCTAATGTTTAGTGGTTCAACTATAAGGATATATGGAACTATGAAAATGAATGCCTCAATACTCAAGGGAATATACCTTAAAATAAGTCAAGGGATAAAATTCGAGCTTATACTACTATTAATACTGAAGGAGAATGATTAAAGTGTTTGTTTATTTGGATTCAAGAATTATGTTTTCAATGATATTATATTTATAAGAATCCTAAAACTTATAATGATTTTACCACAACAGTTTTTATTTAAGGATTTAAAATCATATTTTGAATGGTACTGATAACCAAGAAATGTAATTCAGTGGTAAGGTGATATTTTTGGAGAATAAATGAATAAGGGAAATATAACTCTAAATATTTTCTTCGTGCTGAGTTAATAATTTTTATTTGGGATAAATAGAAGTTTTATATTGAAGAAGTAAATTGGATAGTATTGGTGACCTAGAAAATGGTTAGTGATTTGATGACAAAGTATTTTATTATCGATTTTACAACATTTTTGGATTTATGAAATATACTTTATAATAAGAGATTTTATTTATGGAATTAAGAGAGAGTTAATTTCTAGGATATTGTATGTTTTCATTGAGGATTTATGGTAATTACCATGTTTTAAGAGAGTATATGATCAATTTATTCATATATTTGGTGTGTTAAAATTAAGAGTTACTTTATAGATTAATGTTAAGTTGATTTGTAATTTTTTAAATCATATTTTGGACGGATATTAAGGTTAATAATTTATGAAATGGATTAATTTGAACTTTGGGTGTTATTGCTGAGGTTTTAAAGATTAAAAAAATATTATATGACTTGTGATAACCATTTTGGTCTTGGAAAATTACCAAAGATAGAAGGAATATCTTTTTATAATTTTATGGGAAATGTGATATGTTATTACTTTATTTTAGTACTTCAGTCCTAAAAAATAATATTATATAATCATTTCTTAGATTTAGAGATGAAATGGAAATTAATTAATTCACAACCAAAGGATGAAATTGTGCTTAAAATATATAAAGATGTTAAGTAAATATATTTCATTATGTTATTGGTCTTGAGGGTAAATAAATTCCTTAACTCTAGGAAAATGATATTAACACAAAAAATGTTATCATATTACAATCATTTCTAATTAATTGATGGTATTTTTATCCATCACAAATTTAAGATTTTTTGGTTATTAACTTTCTCTTGACTATGTTCACGATCACTCTCTACTAGTCCTTAGAAGTTTTTTTTCTCTTCCATGTCCATATTTTCACTTCCCACTAATATTATCCTATTTTTAATCTTAAATATGTGTTACTACAGATTTGCTTCATATTTCCCTTTCCTTATTTTTAAGAGGAGTTTTTATTGAACCTTTTTATGATATAGGTTTTCCAAAAAGTAATTTTCATATGTCAAAACTTGATTACTGAAAACAAGTTTAAATTTAAAGGATTCAATTTATTTATTAATGTAGAATTTAACACCTCAATATTTTAAAATAATAAAATTAGGTATGATGGCGTACACAATACGCAACACCAAGCTTAAACAAACCATGAAATGTTATTATTTAAATATGACCATTATAACTTAACCATTGAATTGGTGGGTATAAATAATATTAACAAAATTTTGAAATATATATAAAGGACCTAATTGATAAAAATTAATTTATTAGTTCTTAGTAAATAAGTACTAAACTTTTAGAAAATTTATTTTATGCTTCAGAAATACATTTTCCTCAAAAAATATTTTTATTGATGTTTTGTGAGAAAATATTATAATTAATTTCTATAAATTATATAAATTATATAAATTATATTTTATAAAAATAATATACTTTTTTTAAATAATAATATCAAAATTATCTTAGGGTGAAATTTTTGTATTAGTCTAAAAAGATTGATTTTCAAATGAATGGTGTAAAATGCCGATTTTTATTGAAAACTGAATTTTTGTTTCAAGTATTTACAAAGTTACTTTTTGTTTCAAAATGATTTTAAAAAATAATTTATATTATATTATTATTAATCTAATTAATTTCATTGTAATAAATTTTATGATTGAATTTATTATAAAAACATTTTTATACATAAAAGACATTTTTCTGAAAAACTATTTTTTATCGCGTTTTGCGTGTTTATTTTAAAATTAATTTCTAACACTTATATAAATTTAATTTTATAAAATTTATTCTATAATTGGAATCATGAGGATAAATTTTTTTAAATAATACCCTTTTAATTTTTTCAATATGAATAGTAATCTTGGTAAAATTTACCACCTTAGTAATGGGTAAATCAGGTTAATCTAGGTTAAAATTGAGTGGTAGGGTTATAATATTTCATATTAATTATAATTTGTTAAAGTAAATTAAACCCTTATCTAGTTAGTATTGAAATTTATTTTTTTAATGGAAAATTTTCCATGAAAATGATCAATATAATATTTAAATCAAAGAAAGTTATAAAATGTCACTCTCTTAGTTTTAAATATCTTTTATATGTTAATATAGTGAAACAAATCAAGTTATGAATTAACATAAATGTATATTTTGATATTAATTAAATAATTTTTATGATTTAAATTTAATTATAATTTTTATTAATTAAATAATTACCTTAAATTCTTTCGTAACGCTAATACAGTATTTATACAATTAATAAAAAAATAAAATAAATGATTTTAATATTAAAAGTAATATAATTTGAGTGATCTATAGTGTCCCAAAAAAATCAGATGAATATGAAATATTATTGTTTTTTTAAGGATTTTATTTGAATTCAAACTTTTACTTTATGTATTTTAAGTCAAATTAAATGAATAGTGTTAAAATTGAAATTAATGATAATTTGTCAATATAATATTTTGTTAAATTATTTAAAATTAATTAAATTATTTAAAGAGTAATAAGGGGATAATATATAGTAAAAAATTCATCCCTTTTCCATTTATGAGTCAATATTTACCTTATATTCAAAATTATAACCCTTTAAGAGTGAAAAATATGTTAACACGGTTAATATTAAATAGGTTAATTAAGAGGTTAAACCAAAATATAAGGTTTAAAACACCACTTAAACCTATAAAAATTTTATTTTTTGATGATATTTAATCCCCATACTATGTTATATTTTAATAAATGTCCTTTTAGAGTCATTTTATCTAAATAATTAATTTATTATAATTTAATCTTTTAAGAAATTTCAAAAATGCCCCTCACCTCAATTATGAAAGGGCACCTCCTCCCTCTCTTATTTAAACCACATTGAGCCATATATATTAACCAAACCCTACCCATTACTATTATAAACATAATTATACATGTTTTATATTTTATGGTCGTTTCAAAAGTCCAACCCTAGGTACCTTAATAAGGGGTCTAATGGAAGTCTATTGAAGAAGAGTTAATCGCCTTTACTAACTCTTTAAAGTATATTTCTTCTTCTACTTAATCTTAATGTGTTGTAATCAAAATAAAATAATAAATTAAATATAATAAATATATTTATATGTTATTATTATTATGGTACAACTATATTCCATCCATTTTCCATCCTATGAAAAGAGAAAACATTGCTCGTGTGTACATACTGCTTACCGTCTCCACATAGCGGTGTAATTTTTTCCATCACCACTTTACTTGGATGGTTATAAATATGAAAATAAGGAGTATTTATTATATTTATGAAATAAATATAATTTTTTAACTATAATATCAAATATAATTTCTTACCTTCCAATATTTTGTAAAATGATATCATTGCCCATGCATACGTGTGGGCTACCACCTCCAAGAAACGATGTGATTCATATTTCTTTATTTTCATTTTCTTGGATGATAATAAATATTGATTTAATTAATATAATATATATATGATATAATAATTCTTCTATATAAAGGTGAATTATCATTTATTATTCTTTCATTCTATCCATCAAAAAATGAAAACAACGTTCATGCATGCGTACGACCTATCGTCTCCATTAACGGTGTAATTAATTTTTACATTTTTACTTTTATGGATGAATATAAATATGTATATAATTAATATATTTATTATCTATATCATGATTAATATTCTAGATATGATATAACTATGATCAAAGTATAGGGACCGGAACTACCAAAACAAAACATACATGAAAAACTAAGTAGTTATCACCTGAAATGGTGATTTAATAAAGAATTGTTAATAAACTGTTTATAAATATTTATAAGTAAACCTATGTGGTATGATATATATTATTATGGTTCTATAAAATATTTAAAATAAATCTATATTTATTATACATTAGGTTCAGACACATACAAAATAAATCAGACCTGAGGTAAGAGTTTATTTCACAATCTTATTATTATTCAGGATTGTTTATGTTTATGTCTTCATTGGTAGAATTATATTTCTATCCTAAAAACAATATATTTTCTTATCCAATGTTTATTTATTTATAATATATGTTTTCATTTCATTTTAATCACTTTAAATACTCAATATACTGAAATAATGATTTTAAGGAAAATCGACTTCATTTCTCTCTTCGATAAAAAATCATTTATCTTCCATGTCCATATTTTATAAAAATTCTTACAAGAATTTTTTTAATATTATTAGATGATTTTTTAAAGTCATTTTTACACATGTTTTAATTTTTTTAATTTTTTTTAAAAGTAATCTTCTTTTCATTTTCCAAATGAGGTACATTTTTATCTTTTTACAAAAGCATGAAAGAAATGTTTTTTAACTAATAAAAAATGAATAGAATTTCCTGCCATCATGATCACTCATTTATTTTCATATTAATTTAAAGTTTTATATGGTTCATTTTAAATAAAAAATTTCACCTAAAAATTGCAATTTCTTATATTTTAAATAAGTGTTTTCAAAGTGAAAACAGGTATTTTCCCCAAGAAATTTTCTTGTGAGATTTTGAAAGTATTTTCATCATTTTCAACATTGTTAAATATTATGCTTTATTGAGATTATAATATTAAAATTATATCCACTATATTTCTCTAAATGTTTTATGATCATCTTGACTAGGTAAATTATTGATATTTTTTATACTAATTATTCCGATATGGGTAGTTATTTATTTTTAAGGCATGTTGATTAAGTTATGTTGCTTATTTGTATGATGAATGAATTATACTTATTAAGTGATGACTGGGGCCTAGAATTATATATACTCTTAATTCATCAGTATTTCTTATGAGACAAACTAGACTGGGTATTTTCCTAAGGCCTTACCCATTTATATAAATGTATTGGCACGAGTCTTGATGGTATTTTTAGATATATTAGAACAAGGCCTTGATGATAAGTTTTAGATGTCTGGTATTATGTATTCCATCATTATAAAATTAGTTAATGATTCCCATGAGTTTATTTGAATAGTTTTTTATATCCTTAGATAAGTTTCAAACTCATGTGATTATTTATGAGGCATAATTTGATTATTATATATTCCTACCATATTTTCCATGCCTTATTTATCTTCTATTGTATGTGTTACCTTATTGAGAATATTAGCTCACCCCTTTATTATGTTTTCTTTCCCTAAGATGCCAAGAAATGTTTTATGATTGAAATTCGTAGATATTCTTGAGGTAATAAAGATGATGTCAATGGAAATATTATGTTTCAGTTTAATTTTTCAATTATAATGTGAGATTCAAGTTTGTATCTAGTTTTCAAAGACTACTAAACTATTTTTTCCTTTGTAATGTGATCACTTGTATCTTTTTCCAATGTAATAAAGTAACCATTGACTCTGGGCTACTGAGGTTGGGGTATTTATTGTAATTCATTTTTTATCCTTATTAACTTATTTTTATGTATAAAAATAAAATTTCACATATAATATAATTTTTATATTATAATAATAAATATGAAAAAAAATCATAATATTAAATTTTAAAATGTGATAAAAAATAATTCTAAACTAAGATGTGTTTAATGCATAAAAACAGTTTTAGAAAATTATAACTTTATGTTCTAAAATGTCAAATATATGTTTGTAAATTAAATTTAGTATTTTAAAATGTATAATTTTACTTATTAAATGTATATTTTATTAGGAAAAAGGTTGTATAAATTTTTAAGACATGTTTGTATCCTGATGATATCATAAAATTTACAGTATTTGTAAAATTGGTATTTTGTACTATACGCCAAAAAATCAATCCTATAAAAATTCCAAAAAATAACCCTAAGATAATATTTTCATGATGAATCACAAAATGATTTTTATTTTTTCAAATTTTAATTCTAAAATTTATGAATTTAATTTTTAAATGAAATTATAATATATAATGAAAACTTTTTTTATTGGAAAATGTATTTTTTTAAAATATTAATAGTTTTTACCATTATTCCCAACCAATTTTTAATTAAAATAGTGTTAATATATTTTTTATATCAATAATTTATTTTATAATTATTTTACCATAATATATTTAGTTTCTTAAAATAAATATTCATAGTGCATAAAAAGGAAATTTTTAGTACAATATATCTTTAAGCATAAAATTATATTATTGGTAATTTAGCTACACTAATTAGATTCTATCAATGAATTAGTATTAAAGATGACTTTTCTTTTTATTTAAAATTAAAAAATGTGAGACGTATAATATAAATTATATATATTAATAAATTATTAAATTAATAGTTTCATGTTTATATCTTCATAATTTCTACTTACATAACCCCTCAAGATCTCCATGTAAGACCTAAGGATAAGATAAGATCTGGTAGTAGTCATGTGTGGTGGTTCATATAGAATGTATATCATGGAAATTTACATGATCTTGAAATTATCTTGCATAAAATTTCACTCATACCATAATTTTTGGAGTTTGTCTTGGGCTTGGTATATGGAAAACTCTAGTGATTCGACCTTCTTTCCAATCTTGGATAGGTGATTCTCATAAGGAATATTCGTACTACTTGATTTCATCGCTTATCCTTTTTATATAGTTTTCATAGTGTGGTTAATTTTATTTATACCTTCTAATTTAATGTATATATTATAATATCCAAATTTAATAATTTTATTTTAAATCATAAAGGTTTCATTTTAGTTTGGTGTTGTATATGGAAAAAGCTACTAAAAATAGATAGTATTTAATTAAAGAAAAATATATGCCAAAATATGAGGGTGTTATAGCATGTACATATCTCCGACATTTTTTTTATATCATCTTCAACCTTTTTCACATTGATGAGCTACATGACATGTTTTCTTGAATTACATGTTGTGTAATTGGGATTTCCAAAAGCAGAAATTCTACAAACAATCCAATTTGTCCATTCCACTACATATCACCACTCCATGGGACTTTAACCATCCACCAGTAGTCAAAATACCATGATAAGAAATTTAAATGGTTATAAATCAAGGATTATGTGTAAATAAAAATGACTTCTACCTCAAGGTGAATCATTGAATCTTTGAGTTCATTTTCGCGCTCTGTTGTCGCTACCTTCTTATTTGGTTTCGACCAAACTCCCCATATTATGCTCTTTCTCCCTCTCCATCCTTTACCATTTCATTACAAGACATCAACATGGAGAAGTATCCTCCTCCCCAGAATTTTATGGGGGAGAGGATAAGGGGGGAATAAAAATAATATAATATAAAATAAATAAGGACCCCATAAAGGCCCAACTTGAAACCCAAAACCTGGTCATAGATTATACCTCACCTGGGTAAAACCGTCCATTCCATACTCAACCAAAGAGTTGAAATTTCCATCAAAATCCCCACTTAAGAGGTATAGGTGTTTATACACATGGAAATAAATTAAATTTATTTAATAAATATTAAATATCCATAAAAATATACCCATCTTAGAATCTGTCCAAATTCCAGGAAAAGGGTGAACATCTCATCGAAAGAATAACAGATCCATCATAAAATATTTCTAAGTTTCTTTGCTAGGTGAAAATTCAATTTTATGCTTCTTTATGTTTTGGGGATCTGTAACTTGAAAATGAGATAATTCCTCCACACGGGAAAACTCATATCACTATAGTTTCAAATAAAAGTCGGTATGGAAAGTTAGTTTATTACTGAGTTAAATTATCATTGGAAATTTTTAGTTGTGTTTTTCAAATTCAAGTGGGTAAATATTAAAAGGGTTTTATAGAGAGAATAATTGAAGTTTACTTATGTCAAATTCTATCAGTTGATCTATCACGACCCCCTCCCTACAAAGTGTACCCCTCCTGGGCCAGCAATGTGAGAAGGCAGATAATGACCCCTGAGTCCCTCCTCAAGTAGGCCCTGAGTTGGCAACTAGCACCGAGGGTATAGCAAACCCACAAATGGGAGGCATTATCCTCTAAGAGAACACATGCGGAAGAGAGAGATAAGATAGACACCAACCAACTCCAACTCAACCAGTAAGATGAAAGAAATTCCAAGTACACATATGAAATGTCATGCAAAACTACTACAACTAAAAGGGGAAAACTACAAGTACCCAAAAGAAAGTAAAACAACAGCAACCACAAGCCCAAACAGCTCCTGCAACCCCAAGATAGTAAACACCAGATTGATCTCAAACCTGCTCCAAGTGACCTAAAAAGCAGTTTATATATACATAGGATGAGTATAATAGTATATTCAGTAGGATCCTACATAAAGCCTCTGGTAAAAAAGTAAAGAAATAATGCTAAATCACAATAAGCAACAAGTGAAACTAACTCATCACCTAAGCTGGTATACTATGTTCCCAGCCTCACCATGGCTACTCTCACCAAGTAATGCATACAAGATTATATAATATAATAAATAATATCAAAGGTACCCCTCTACTACTTCCCCAATGGTTTGTCGCTTTCCCCAATGTCGCACGTCCTAATCATCTCTCTCTAAAAAGGCATGCCCAAAGACACCTGAGTGAAGCACCACAACATGAACCTCGTGCAACAAAACCACCACATCCACGTAAGCAAAGTAACCAGGTAGTTACTAGAAGCCATCACAGCCCGCATAACGTGTATCATACATCAGGTATTATACCTCAAGCCATTACAGCCCATACACTGAGTAAGGATCCTCAAGCCATCACAGCTTATACACGTTACACCTATAGTAGTCCATGGGAAACTATATCCAGAATATATGTGTGTGAATAACCACAATCCATTATAGCCCTCTACACACATAATGGGGAAAACTAACTGTTGTGCCTACCAGCACAAGTAACTACCAATAGAAGAGTGCGGGACCAAAGGGGGTAGTCATCCATTCATCCTCCCACCATAATGTTGGGGAAAACACCCCCCCCCCCCCCCCCCCAGGGCTCAGAATCCCCGAGGTGTCATTTTCCCTTACTGACAGGGTGGAGTAGCATATAGAAACACAAAAATTATAGGATATAATTTATCTCACAACCACACTATAGGCATAACCTAGTCTTAGACTCAACTGCAGCTAACGTCTCTCAGACTCTGGGATGCTACTTCTAAGACTAGGTATCCTATAAGCACTCAACCATTTAAATAGATTTAATATATTATTCCATTACCTTTTTATCAGTTCTACTTTACATTAATTAATTCTTTAAACATTAATTAACCATTTATAATTCCACATTAAACTTCATTAGCATCACACCCAAATTCCATTATCCCATTAAAATTTACAACCTCATCATTATGTTCCATCAACTCCAGTCCCAAGGGTTAACATCATTTATTCAATTATTCATTACATAATTACTTTCCCATATTCCCAGTAATTCTAGAAAAACATTCTATGCTATTAAACATAAGGGGGATCAACATGGTGAGTAGATGCACTACCCGTCGAGTCTTTACCACCTATAGCAAGAGCGTAGACCCATCCTCCCTTGAGAATCTAAACAGGGAAATCATATGGCATACCCCACACATCTTTGCCTCTTTCGGAAGAAGGGTAAGCAAGACCAGCTGCCTTGAGTAATGGGGAAAAGTAAAGAAGATAATAAACCAATAAGAATGAACAAGCATCCAACAATCACATACATCCTGTTCCATCATCCCTAGTGTCCTCCCCGACACACACATGCATAAACCGATGCATCTCGTCACTCTAGGAGTCATCTACTGTCACAAACAAAGGTCTCCATGCCCACACATACCACAACAACCATCCAGGCTCACATCACAACACAATCAGCAGTAAAACAAAAATCTTAACAATTGGTACCTTGGCCCTTTAACAATTAAGAGGGTAACTTATAACCCTTCAATGAATTATCAAACAATTAGTTCTTTAATCCATCTTGAATGAGCCAATTTATTACTCATAGGATCCAAATCCGGGAAACCTAATCAGTAAGCTATCAAAAATAATTAAACATGATTACTACACCAATTTGATTAACATAAAATTACAATAAGGAGAACCAGATTCATATATATTTCTCTTTATCTTTTAACCAAACAATTATCAATTAATTTTTGTTTACATTCATTACAAATTTCCATCAAGAACGGATAGCTAAACAAGCAATCATAGATATCACACTATCTAGCAAAACAAGAGGCAATAAAATATGATCGATATCAATTTATTTATTTAGTTCAAATATTTATTATGTCAATTCCATTTTCATCCAATGGGATAAAACAGGCTAATGATACAGTTGCACATAAAGGAATAGAGAAGCAACGAATCCCCTACCTCAAACGGTTCTTGACATTCTTTATATGAGAACAGTCCACACAATGGGTCATGATCCTCCTCTCGTAACAACTGCATCCACCCGAGGATGCCATGGTATGACCACACCAATTGAAACCCAAGAAAAATCCATTAGAAGAATGGAGATCACATTCTCTAATACGGAAGGAGAAACAGGAGAAGATGAATCCTAAAAGAACGACGATAAAACATACCTTATATCTAAGATTGATTGATACAGCTTGGTTGCATCAAAATAGAGCAAAAAAATTCTGAGGAGGAAAGTTTGATTGTGAAACTCCTATAAGAAGGAATGGGATATTAGAGCATCTCACACCCGAGAACAAGGATAAAGAATTAGGGAGGAAGATATTTCATCCCTTTAGAAGATTTAACGGAGCGACAGTTTAGGATACACTTAATTTCCCATTAAAAGTGGATCGCATTTAAACCATGCGGTTTGACCAAGTAAAAACATCCTGAGACTTAGGGATAATTAATATAGGATTTATGTACTTTGAATCATCCTTAGAGTCCTTAAAATGAAGCTTTAAATTCATTTTATGTCAAAGGAAACGTCAAAGGGGTGAAATAGTAGGAAGATGGAAACACTGTTCACCGTTGGAACCTCACCATTCTGGAAACACTATTCATAAACGTCACTGTTGGAACCTCACTATTCTGGAAACATTGTTCATTAACCTCACCATTGAAACCTCACTGTTAGAACCTCACTGTTCTGGAAACACTGTTCATGAACCTCACCGTTGGAACCTCACTGTTTTGGAACACTGTTCATGAACCTCACCATTGGAACCTCACTCTTCTAGAAACACTGTTCATGAACCTCACTGTTGGAACCTCGCCATTCTAGAAACACTGTTAATCTAAGGTTACCATTTCACTGTTCACAGAAGGTTGATATTGACACTGTTCACCTAAGGTTATCGTTTCTCTGTTCACAACGGTCTACCGTTGGAACTGTTCACAGAAGGTTAATGTTGACACTGTTCACCTAAGGTTACCATTGCACTGTTCATAGAAGGTTAATGTTGACATTATTCACTTAAGGTTACAATTTTACTATACACAATGGTCTACCATTGGAACTATTCACCTAAGGTTACTGTTGCACTATTCACAACTGTCTACCGTTAGAACTATTCACGTAAGGTTATCGATGAACTGTTCACAATGATCTACCGTTGGAACTGTTCACAAATGGTCACCATTTCACTATTCACAACGGTCTGCCATTGGAACTATTCACCTAAGGTTACCGATTCACTGTTCACAACGGTCTACCATTGAAATGTTCATAGAAGGTCACCATTGCACTGTTCACAATGGTATACCGTTGGAATTGTTCACCTAAGGTTACCGATGTGTTGTTCACAACGGTCTACCATTGGAACTGTTCACAGAAGTGGAAGATTATAAAAGTGTTGGGGATAAGTCACCTTGACCTCCCAAAACACTCAAACACTAGATTTTCACAAAGGAATAGACTAGAGAGGTCCGGGCCATTACATTAGATACCTCTCAAAACATTCTCGTCCTAGAGAATTCAAAACCCACCTAAAGGGAAAATGAAACGGGGTCCAAAAAACCACCCATTGAGATACCTCTCAAAAGAGAGCAATCCATAAGAAGTAATAAAAGAAAAATTCATATTATAAACATGAAAGGTCTAACCACAAAGGGGACATCATTACATGAAAAGAGTTAAACATCAAACAACTCTGG
This sequence comes from Viscum album, assembly GCA_963277665.1. Classification (NCBI taxonomy): domain Eukaryota; kingdom Viridiplantae; phylum Streptophyta; class Magnoliopsida; order Santalales; family Viscaceae; genus Viscum; species Viscum album. Next base: position 1,901,716,321 of record OY728140.1, on the reverse strand, counting down.
GTACTAAGCACTTATCTATGACTCATGTTCCCAGGTTCTCTCCTCCATGTTAGCGTGTCGCCACAAGACACGAACCAAGGGGATAGAACGCCCGCACAACACCTTCTCCTTGCAGTCTTGGATCTCCAGAGGTCGCTCCTAAAATGTTGAATCATCATCAACATTGATCTCTCTCCAATCGATGATGTGAGAGTCATAATGAAGATAATGACGGAGCTGTGATACATGGAAAACATCATGTATCCGACTCATCTGTGGGGGAAGTGATACTCAATATGCCACAGCTCCAACATGAGCTAACACCTTTAAATCCCCAATAAACCGGGGAGAAAGCATACTCGCACAACCAAACCGTTGCTTCCCATGATGGGGAGTCACCTTCAGAAACACATGATCCCCAACATTAAACTCTAAGGGTCTCCTACTTTGATCAGCATATGATTTATGATGATCTTGCATTGTCTTCATCCTCTCACGAATCACTTGAACCATATCTGTTGTATTATGCACTAGTTCTGGTCCGAGAATTGCTGACTCTCCATCCCCAGTCCATCACAACAGAGAACATCAATGTCAGCCATACAAGGCTTCAAATGGTGCCATACCGATGGTGGAGGGAAAACTATTATTGTAAGAGAACTCCACCAAGGGTAAGTGCCTCGTCCATGAACCTCCAAAATCAAGAACACAAGAGCGTAACATGTCTTCAAGATTCTGGATGGTTCACTCTGTCTAACCATCCATTTGAGAATGAAAAGCAGTGCTAAGGCATAGTTGAGAACCAAAATAAAGTTGGAGACCTCTCCACATGCTGGAGGTAAAACTAGGATCTCGAGCAGAAGTGATCATCCTTGAGACTCCATGAAGTCTCACCACCTCCTCCAGATACTGCCTCGACAAAACTTCCACTGAGATCCACTCCTGGATCACTATGAAGTGGGCGGATTTTTTTAAATGACCCACAACCACCCAAATAGCATCATGTCCTCTCGAAGCTCGAGGTAAACCAATAACAAAGTCCATTGAGAGGTCCTCCCACTTCCACTGAGTAATATCTAATGGCTGGAGAAGACCACCAGGAATACGGTTTTTGGCCTTCACCTTCTGGAAGACCAAACATCAAGACACAAACTCCACAACCGCACGCTTTATCCCTAGCCACCAATACTGTCTCCTCAAGGCTCGGTACATATTTTTCACACCAGGATGCACCACTAAAGGCGAACTATGAAACTCTCTGAGAACCATCTCACTCATCGTCAAAGGAATAAAAAGACTTATGTGATACAGCACTCGGTGTTGTTCATCCTCCATCCAACCATCAGGGGCCTCACCACAAACAACTCGGTCTCTCCAGACCTCCATCTCAAGATCCCCCAACTGGGACTCTTCCACCTTCTTCACCAGGGATGAATGTACCGTCATCTGAAAAAGAAAACCTATACCCCCAACTTCTCCCATATCAAGATGTAATGCTGAAATCTCTTCCATTACTCTCCAAAATCACCAGATTCACACACGACATCACTACGTGACTTTCAACTCAGCGCATCAACTACAACATTCCCCTTTCTAGGTTTATATGATATTTCAAAGTCGTATTCCAGTAATAACTCTATCCACTAAGGCTGTCGTAAGTTCAAGTCACACTAGGAGAAAACATACCTCAAACTCTTATGATCGGTGAATACCACAAAGCGCTCGCCAATGAGGTAGTGTCTCCACAACTTCAAATCAAGCACCATGGTTGCCAACTCAAGATCATGGGTGGAATAGTTACATTCATGAGGACGCAACTACTGAGACCCATAAGAAACAACTAACCTATGTTTCATGAGAACACAGCCTAACCCAAGATGCGAAGCATCATAGAAAACATCAAATTAAACTCCCTCATCTGGAAGACAAAAAACTAAAGCACTTACTAACTTGTCCTTTAGATACTCAAAAGTTTCCTTACAATGATCAGAACATATGAATGTCTAATCCTTCCTATTCAAAGCTTTCATAGGAGTCGCAACTGGTGAGAAATTGGCTATTAACCTCCTTTAGTAGCCTGTAAGACCAAGGAAACTTCGCACCTCTGACACTATCTTGGGGAATTCCGAAGACACAACTGCTTCTATATTTGATGGATCCATAGCTAATCCCTGTCGAGACACAAAATTCCCTAAGAAACGGACTTCTCGAGCCCAAAACTCACACTTTAAAAACTTTCCAAATAGCTGATATTGACGAAGAACTCTCAAAACAGCATGTAGATGCTCTTCATGCTCCTCCTCAGATGTGGAGTACACAAGGATTTCGTCAATGAAAACCACCATGAACTTGTCCAGGAACTCACGGAACACAACATTCATCAATCCCATGAACATAGCTGGAGAATTAGTCATGCTGAACGGCATTACAACAAACTCATAATGCCCATGATGACAACGGAAATAAGTCTTCGGGATATCCTCGTCCTTTACACACATCTAATGATATCCTGACCACAAGTAGATCTTTGAGAACCAACTTTCACCCTTAAATTAATAGAATAAATCATCAATACATGGAAGAGGATAGTGATTATTTATTTTCACTTTGTTTAAGCAACAATAATCGACACACAACCGCAAACTTCCGTCAGCCTTCTTCACCAACAAAACCGGTGCACCCCACGGTGACACACTTGGCCGAACAAAACTGCACTGTAACAGACCATCAAGTTGTATGCATAGATCTCTTAAATCAGAAGGGGCCATCCTATATGGAGACATATAGATATGAGATGCTCCTGTTTGTAGTTCAATCCCAAACTTGATCTATCATTGAGGGAGTAATTCTATAACCTCTTTGGGAAAGACATCAGGGTACTCTTCTACGACCTTAGGAAACACCAACTGCTGAACCTCTGAAGAACTAAACATTATCTCATCCATCATGGATGATAAGGACGGAACATGCCTATGACCCATCTGAGGATCTCTCTCACCAACAAACACCACTGGATCTCCATCCGCACCAATGAAAACAACCTTCTTCCTAAATCAATCTACGATATCCTACACCGAATATAACCAATCCATGCTGAGGATGACGTCATATGGTTTTATTTGTAAACATAGGAAATCTCCCCAAGAGCGGTGTTGCCCCAACACTAGCTCAAAGTCTCTACATACTTCAAACAAGTCATCTCAACCTCAAACTGGCGTAGTCAACGCCAAGGGTACTGGAAGCCTCTCTACCTCAAGTCCCAAATAATGGATAAGGGTAGGTGATATGAAGGAGTGTGTCACTCCTAAATCAAACAAGGAATACACCAAGTTAGAAAACAAGAAAAGAGTACCTCAAATGACATCTGGCTCTCCTGGAGCTGGAAACGCTAGAGCATGAAGCTGACGACGACCTCCTCCACGACCTCTTTAACCCTATTTCTGACCACCACCATGGTCTCTCTCTACTCTCTAAGGACGGGGAGCGTCATGGGGATGTCCTCTGCATGCCCCATCTACCCTCTGCTGGTCTAAAGATGGTGCAACCTACTGTCGCTGCCTCAGCTGGAACTGCCTCAACGGAGGAACCTAGAGCGTAGCACCTGGCGCACGATGACTGCTCTAAAAGGTTGGGCACTTCCACTGCTGATGACCATGACCACCACAAGAAAAACAAGTTCCTAATACCTTGGCATAGGCCTGAGAGTTTCTACCTTTGTAGAAATGAGATGTGAAGGGCTGGGACCTACCCCTGGATGAATGGAAACTCTTCTACCTTGAAAACCGGGAACCCCGAACCACAGCTCTGCTTTGTTAGGAATCATGATGATTCCTCTCTCGTAATGATCTGGTCCTGGCCAAAGTCCTCTCGATAACCTCTGCCCTCTCCAGCACCTCAAGATATGTCTTTATCATAAATGGGGTGACCTGGCGCTGGATATCTGGATGCAAAGAATCCTCGAAATGTCTCGCTCTGACCTCCTCATCTGGCAATAGGTCTGAAGCATATCGTAAAAGGTTCCTAAAATGGATTCCAAACTATCGCACACTGGAGATCCCCTGTCGAAGGGTAATAAGTTCATGCCGATTGGACGCCTTCGTAGTTGAAGAAAGAAACTCGACTCTAAAATTGTCTCAGAACTCCTCCCATGAGATCGCTGACTCCTCACGATCCCTGAGGAATAAGAACCACCACCACCTCGCTGCTCCACACAGCATCGTCACAACCAAGGACACCCAGTGCTCCTTCCTAGCATGGATTGAATTGAAGCCTATCTCGACCTCCACCAACCAGTCTTTCATGACTGCATCTGAAATGGAGCCCTTGTACTTCTGCAGACTCTGGTTTTGAAACTCTCAGAGTGTCTTCCTCCATGTGTCATCGTCATCAACCTCTACCCTATGGTGATCTTCTGGAATAACCTGATGGACATTTTCTACGCAAACATGATGAGGACATCGACCTAGAGCCATACCTGTAAAATAAAAAATTGTTAGAGATCCTAAACCTAGAATATGGAAAACTCAACATTAATTAATTAATTGTTTTCTTTCATTGATTTTAGGTCAACCTATCCCAAGGTCTACCCATTCAAACACAGGCACAATGAAGAATGATGTGTGATCCTTTCCTAGGTCTCTACCCTGCAACTAGTATCACCTTGTTTATTAGCCATTATAAACACAAAGGCTTGTACATCAGATCATAGGGGTCCCTAAACGCATATGTATCAGTCAGTCTCCAGTGTTTACATCACTTGCTAAATATGAATGACATTGTTTCCCTACCAACCCATGCAACCTCACATGTGCCTAACTCCAAACTTCATCTTATCCCTCAACAAGACCTCTGATACCACTCTATCACGACCCCCTCCCCACAAAGTGTACCCCTCCTAGGCCAAAAATGTAAGAAGGGAGATAATGACCCCCGATTCCCACCTCCAATAGGCCCTGGGTTGGCCACTAGCACCCCGTATAGCAAACACACAAATGGGAGGCATTACTCTCTAAGAGAAAACATGCAGAAGAGAGAGATAAGATAGACACCAACCAACTCCAACTCAACTAGTAAGATAAAAGAAATCCCAGGTACACATATAAAATGTCATGCAAAACTACTTCAACTGAAAGGGGAAAAACTGCAAGTACCCAAAAGAAGGTAAAACAACATCAACCACAAGCCCGAACAACTCCTGCAACCCCAAGCTAGTAAACACCAAACTAGTCTCCAACCTGCTCCAAGTGACCTAAAAATCAGTTAATATATACATAGGGTAAGTATAATAGTATACTCAGTAGGATCCCTCCCGGATCCTCTGGTTAAAAAGTAAAGAAAGCATGCTAAAGTACAATGAACAACAAGTGAAACTAACTCGTCACCTAAGTAGGTATACTATGTTCCCAGCCTCACCATGACTAATCTCACCAAGTAATGCATACAAGAGTATATAATATAATAAATAATATCAAGGGTACCCCACTACTACTTCCCCACTGGTTTTTTGCTTTTCCCCAACATTGCACGTCCTAAGCATCTCTCTCCAAAAAGTCTTTCCCGTAGACACCTAAGCGAAGCACCACAACATGAAACTCATGCAAAAAAACCACTATGCCCATGTAAGAAAATTAATCAGGTAGTTTATGGGATCCACCACTGCCTGCATAACGTGTATCATACGTCGGGTATTATACCTCAAGCCATTACAGCCCATACACCGAGTAAAGATCCTCAATCCATCACAGCCTATACACATTACACCTATAGTAGTCCATGGGAAACTATATCCAAAATATATGTGTGTGAATAACCACAAGTCATTACATCCCTCTACACACATATATGGGGAAAACTAACCGATTTGACTACCAGCACAAGTAACTACCAAGAGAAGAGTGTGGAACCAAATGGGGTAGTCATCCATTCATCCTCCCACTGGAATGTTGGGCAAAACACCCCCCCATGGCTCAGAATCCCCAGGGTGTCAGTTTCCCTTACTGACAGGGTGCAGTAGCATATAGAAACAAAAAAAAGTACGGAATATACTATATCTCACAACCACACTATAGGCATAACCTAGTATTAGACTCAACTGCAGCTAACATCTCTTGGACTCTGGGCTTCTACTTCTAAGACTGGGTATCCTATAAGCACACAACTATTTATAGAGCTTCAATAGATTATTTCATTCCCTTTTTATCAGTTCTAATTTAAGTTAATTAATTCTTTAAACATTAATTAACTATTTACAATTCCACATTAAACTTCATTAGCATCACACCCAAAGTCCATTATCCCATTAAAACTACAACCTCATCATTATGTTCCATCAACTCTAACCTCAAGGGTTAACATCATTTATTCAATTATTCATTACAGAATTACTTTCCCATATTCCCAGGCATTATAGAAAAACATTCTATACTACTAAACACAAGGGGGCCCAACACGGTGAGTACATGTACTACCCATTGAGTCTTTACCGCCTATAGCAAGAGCGTAGACCCATCCTTCCTTGAGAAGCTAAACACGGAAAGCACATGGCATACCCTGTGTGTCTTCACCTCTTTCGGAAGAAGGGTAAGAAAGACCAGCTTCCTTGAGAAGTGGGGAAAAGTAAAGTAGATAATCAACCAATAAGAATGAGCAAGCATCCAACAATCACATCCATCCTATTATATCATCCCTGGTGTCCTCCCCGACACCCACATGCATAAACTGATGCATCTCGCCACTCTAGGTGTCATCTGCTTCCACAACCAAAGGTATCCATGCCCACACATACCACAACAACCATCCAGGCTCACATCACAACACAAGCAGCAGGAAAACAAATATCTTAACAATTGGGCTCTTGGCCCTTTAATAATGAGGAGGGTAACTCAGAACACTTCAAGGAATTATCAAACAATCAGTTCTTTAATCCATCTTGAATTAACCATTTTATTACTCATAGGTTCCAAATTCAGGAAACCTAATCAGTAATCTATCAAAAATAATTAAACATGCGTATTGCGCCAATTTGATTAACATCAAATTACAACAAGGAGAACCAGATTCATTTACATGCCTCTTTATCTTTTAACCAAACAATTATCAATTAATTGTTGTTTAAGTTCATTAAAAATTTCCATCAAGAACGAACAGATAAATAAGAAAGCATAGATATCACACTATCTAGCAAAAATAAGAGGCAATAACATATGATTGATATCAATTTATTTATCAGGTTCAAATATTTATTATGTCAATTCCATTGTCATCCAGTGGGATAAAACATGATAAAGATACAGTTTCACGTAAAGAAAGAGAGAAGCAATGAATCCCCTACCTCAAACGGTTCTTGGCGTTCTTTATATGAGAACAGTCCACACAATAGGTCATGATACTCCTCTCGCGACAACTGCATCCACCCGAGGATGCCACGGTATGACCACACCAATCGAAACCCAAGAAAACTCCATTATAAGCATAGAGATCACAAGATATAATATGGAAGGAGAAATAGGATAAGATGAACCCTCAATAATGATGATAAAACATACCATATATCGAAGATTGATCGATACAACTTGGTTGCATCAAAAGAGAGCGGAAAAATTCTGAGGAGGAAAGTTTGATTGTGCAACTCCAATGAGAAGGAACGGGATGTTTGAGCATCTCACACCTGAGAACAAGGAGAAAGAATTATGGAGTAAGATATCCCATCCCTTTAGAAGATTTAACAGAGTGACGGTTTCAGATACACTTAATTTTTCATTAAAAGTGGATTGCATTTAAACCACACGGTTTGACCAAGTAAAAACATCCCGAGCCTTAGGGGTAATTAATATATGAGTTATGGCATTTGAATAAAACTTAGAGTCCTTAAAATAAGGCTTTAAATGCATTTTACTTCAAAGGAAATGTCAAAGGGGTGAAATAGTAGGAAGCTGGAAACACTATTCACCGTTGGAACCTCACTGTTCTGGAAACACTCTTCATGAAACTCACCGTTGGAACCTCACCATTCTGGAAACACTATTCATTAACCTCACCATTGGAACCTCACCATTTTGGAAACACTATTCATGAACCTTGCCTTTGGAACCTCACTGTTCTAGAAACACTGTTCATGAACCTCACCGTTGGAACCTCACTATTCTGGAAACACTATTCATGAACCTCACCATTCTGAAAACATTGTTCATCTAAGGTTAACGTTCCACTATTCATAGAAGGTTAATGTGACATTGTTCACCTAAGGTTACCGTTGCACTGTTCACAACAGTCTACCATTGGAACTTTTCACAGAAGTTTAATGTTGACATTGTTCACCTAAGGTTACTATTGCACTATTCACAGAAGGTTAATGTTGACACTGTTCACCTAAGGTTACCATTGCACTATTCATACAAGGTTAATGTTGATATTGTTCACCTAAGGTTACCATTTCACTGTTCACAATGGTATATCGTTGGAACTGTTCACCTAAGGTTACCTTTGTACTGTTCACAATTGTCTACCGTTGGAACTGTTCACCTAAGTTTATCAATGCACTGTTCACAAAGGTCTACCATTGGAACTGTTCACAAAGGTCTACCATTGGAACTATTCACTTAAGGTTATCGATTCACTATTCATCACAGTCTACCATTGGAACTGTTCACAGAAGGTCATCGTTGCACTGTTTATAGTGGTCTAGCATTGGAACTGTTCACCTAAGGTTACCGATGCGCTGTTCACAATGGTCTACCATTGGAACTATTCACAGAAGTGGAAAATTGGAAAAGTGTTGGGGATAAGTCACCTTGACCTCCCGGAACACTCAAAAAACATATTTTCACAAAGTAATGGACCAAAGAGGTCCGGGCCATTACATGATTGGTACTGGTGAACTTAAAGAACACAATCCATATATTTTATTCCTCCTAATAAAAAATGGTATATTATATCGATCATATAGTTGATGAAGGGTGTAGTGTTTTTTCAACATGAAACCAAGGGATATGTATGATATAGATGTTAAAGGTAATGTAATTTGTGAGAGTGAACCCCCTCAATAACATCACATTGAATTTTTTTCCCTGGATGATATTGAAAACATAATTTTTATAAGGTATAGTGAATATATAGAAGAAAAAAAGTGATTTTCACAATGGAAGTTGATAATAACATCAATAACCAATAATAAACTTATTTTAAGACCAAATATGAAGTATTTTTTTATATTTAATTATATAAATATGAATTTAATGATTTTTAATTGAATTCTAGGTTTAACTAAATTAGTTGTTTTATTGATATTTTTATAGGAATTTCATGCCTGGAGAGGTTTTGATATAGTGGTCGATATACGACACAATACTATTATTATACTCCTACTACCTAGAGTACACTAAGAGTATAGGATAGTTAATCTACTAATACTACATAGGGTATACTTTGTTAGATACAATGTATAATTTTTTTTACTATATTATCTTTTCTTACTATACTTTCTTTCATAGATATGCCTACTGTTGAGGATATTGGGGCATTAGACATTCAAACCATGACTTGGTTACCATTAATAGGATACTATCAGGTCACTATTATTAGTATATATTGCAGCATGATAAAATTAGTTTTTTAAATATTTATAAAAATTATTTAATTTATATGTTAAACAAGTATAAATAATAATAGAATAGAGACAAACATCAACATGCAATATGTTTGGAATTTATTAGACTTAAATATAATCATCCAATTTGATAGAGACACTGATAAGGACACTAACAGGGGAATTACATGGACTTAAATATGTTTATAATTTCATAAAATTAAAAAGAAATCTAATTAGTTAATTTTTATGATAGGTAGTATTCCCAAAGAAATAGAGATAATAATAAGTGGATTCAATATTGGAAAAGTTCAAAAATTCACACATCTATTCTATATTTTCTTAATTAAATTTTGTTCAGTAGAGTATCCTTATTTGTTTCACACATATAACCACATAACAATAGAACATCCTTATATTATTGGGTTTATTTTAGTTAGGGAGTCATTTTTAACACCCCAATAATTTAAAAATAAATTTAATATTGAATTTATGAAAAAAACCGAGTCTCTACGAAACAACACTTTGTTATAACCTATCTAATAAACATAATTTTTTCACTTTTTTATTTGAATTTCAAAAAACTAACAAACACAGTTGCAATCAGGAAGATAGTTAGAGTCGGATAGGATCAACTTACATTTTTGTGAACAGTAACATACCCTTATCAATAGTAATGTACCCTTTCAAATAGTAACTTCACCCATGTGAGTATAAATAAAATATAGGCACTATATAAATGAGAGTGAATATTTTAAAAATTAATTATTAAGTATTGATATTTTTGTGAGTAATAAATATTTAATTACAATTTTAAATTAATAAATTTATTTAAAATAAAATTAATTTTCCTAAAATGCATTTTTCAATAAATATTTTTTTTCCTATGAATTTAGGATAATTTTATGAGACCTCAGTTAATTTTTGAAAGTACTATAAAATCAGTTTTAAATTTAAAATATGTATTTTCCAAGTAAATAATGATTTTATATAAAAATTAAATTTCTCTTTATTTATAAAATTATTTTGATAAAATGGACTTTATTTTTTAATTCTACACATCAAAAAATGGTTAGGGTGAATTTTTAGTATTTTTCCAAAATACTTGATTTTTTGTGAATAGTGAAATTCGATAATTTGCAAAATATGCTAAATAAATGAATGTTTTCATCATGCTTGAGTCATGGATGGTTTAAATGACCATTGGTTCAAACTCAAATGCACTTATTACTATTTTTAGTCTCAACAATCAATACTATTCATATTCTTGATCCAAAATAATAAAATAATGATTAAAATAATGAAAAAACCCTCCTCTCTTCCACTATAAAAATCACCAATCACTCCCTCTTCTCTTTACTACTATAAAGCCTTTATCCTTGTTTAAATTCTACTAAAATCTCATCCCAAGGTCCTGCATACATCCATAAACCCTTGGTCTCTTCAAAAAATCAAATCCTCTCCCCTAAAGAGGCTCTCAAGGAAGATAGATTCAAGAGGTAAATTCCTCTTTTCATTTCTTTTATATTCTTTCAAGTTCCTTTCTTTATTTTTCTTTCCTCACCTCATTTACTCCAAATGTTATGATAACTAAAGTAACTTAAATTTAATGTTATTTTTTTTTGATAATGTAATAATTCATCATCATCACTCATTTTCCTCCCTTTATACTGGAAATGAAAACACCATCCGAGATGTGTTAATTTATCATATTCAAGGATGATGGGTTTTCAAATTCTATTACCATATTAAATTATGGTAATAAAACCATTTTTATGGTTGAAAAAAATCCTAATATATTTAATATATCCTATTTAATGTTTGGGAATCATTTTTTTACACATGGTATTAATTTATAAAATAAAATGAGTTTGTGGTGATCGAAAAACCACCAAATTAATCCAAGAATTTATCATTAAAATTTTATCCAATGATTCATCCTCAAAAAAAGTAAAAAATGACTTATATGATCATTTAAACTTCTATATTAACATCAATAACATATAACATCAATTCTAGAATTCAATTCTCATTTTACATTAACTTCCATACAAAAAAATGATCATGAAAGCTAATGAAATGAGCACTCATAAACAATGATATTGAATCTATTAATCCATAAAAACACCCATGAATGAACTTAATAAAATTATAATAAATCAAATAAATGTATAATATGTTCTGAATTAAGTTATTAATAAGTCTAATTTCACATTCCAGGACCTTAAGTTCAAGAGCATAACATATTCGGACATAAGGAAAGGGTTTTCTACCCAAACCTCCATTTTTTTCAGGTTACTATTTTTCTCTCTTAATCCCAATTAAATTCTTATTTATTCTTATTTACTCATCATAAACGTTTTTTTAATGTTCTATATATGTGTACTAACCATAATCCTTCTTTATTTTATGGATAGATAGATGTTTTAAAAGGATCTTTAAAAAATTCTTTCTAAAATACAAGCCTGATTCAAGGGAATTTCTCGACTTCTTACCTATTTTCAAGGGCACTCTATAATATGTTTTTAACAACCAATATTTTTCTAAAATTACTCATTTTATTATGATTAAACTATATTATTTTACTTTTGGTTTTATAAAAATATTATTTTCTAAAAGAACTCTTTTTTTCAAAGTAAAAGAGTATTTATCTCAAGAATTACTCAATGATTTTATAAGAGTAATTTTGTCTATTTCAACACTCTTGTAGAATATTATGTGTAATTAGGACTAATATTTTAGGATATAATCTACCATATTTTATTTAATGGTTTATGATTATTTTGACTATGGATGTTCTATCTTGAAACCGTCCACTATGTTACTCTGAATGGTTAGTGTTTATGTTTGGGGAAAGTTATTTACATTTCATATATTAGTTTCAATATGAATGTATATATTGTTTAAGTTTATCCACATTCATGTGAGGAATTTATTAGAATTATTAAGTGGCATGTGGGGCCCTCTATAGCCCCTCGATGCATCGGTATGTCTCATGAGATAAAACAGATATAGACTTGGCCAAGGCCTTTCCCATTTTCAGATATGGTTTTGGCCGAGGCCTTAATCATTTTCAAATGTCTTGGTCATGGCCTTAACGATATATTTCAGAATATACAACATTATTCATTCCCTCATTATGAAACTAGAGATTTATAGTCCATGTGATTATTTGACTAGAAGAATATCCATGGTTATGTTTTATGGCATTATTTAATTAGTTTTTATTCCTACCATATTATGCTCAAGTATATTTTTAAAGGCATGCATTTTTAGTTATTCATCATACCTAGTGTTTATATTTTCTTCTGTTGTATTATTTTACCCTTATTGATCATTTGAGCTCACCCCTTTCACATATTTTATTTTCCACAGGTTGTGAAGAAGTATATTATGAATGACTTTCAAGGATAATCTAGAAGATTGTATGTGATTCAAAAGAAGTTAATATGTTGTATTTTATTTCAAGTTGTAATGTTGAACTTATGTATGTATCTTGTTTTCCAAATATACTAAACTATTCATTCCTTTAGGATATTACTTCCTTGTTTATATTCCAATGAAATAAAATAAGGAATCGTCTCTGGGAAACTGGGGTCGGTTCCTTACAGTTGGTATCATACGAAGTTTAGTAGAAAACTTGGAAACTAGATTTAGAAAACATTGATTAGGGAAAAAACCCTAAGATATTATTTTAGGATAAACATACAAGAATATCATATAATTTCAGTAAGGAATTTATTTTTTGGATCTTTCTAGAAAAAACATCCATGTCTAGATACTACAAGTAGACGTGGTTCTAGCACAGATGTATCTAGGAGTAACAACTCCAACAAGGATTTTCGAGCTTGGTGTAGGGTATCTTGGTACACAACAACAGGCCTTACAGAACACTTTTTTTGACACTCCTGGGGGATATTCTTAGGATAATTCAAATTTTCTTTAAAAACCATTATGAAGGAAGTAGATATGAATTTTTCCTCAAAGAAACCTTGATTATGATATTAGATATGGATAGGATTTCAATTTATGCTAATTATTTTTCTAAGTTGATATTATACATTATGATTCATAACCTAATCTATTGTATGCCATTGTTGAGAAATAACATCTAGTGGAAGGAATGGAAACTGCATGAACATTCATATCCCATGTAGGGATTTCTATACTATGAAAGATAATGATGTTGGCTCTGGAGCTATGACTGGTGTTGAGAAACTTATAAATATACTAGGAAAAATGACTCAGGTTATGAACAATAACCTTACCCATATAGATCATCCTAATATTAAATGTGGATGAGTAATGTTAGACCGCTTTATGCGATAACAACCTCTATCATTCAATGGGACTACAAACCCATTTATAGCGGAGTAGTGGATATGTTTTTTAGAGAAGATATTTCTCACTTTGGGATGTAACGAAATAGAGAAGGTTGTCATGGAGATTTATCATTTATAAAGAGATGTAGATCAGTGGTGGTTGTTAATTCAAATCACAAAAAAGGAGAAAGAAATAGAATAATTGTAATTGAGGGATTTCAAGGAAATTTTCCAAGAAAAATATTTTCCTTGTGAACAACGAGAAGATTTGGAGAGGAAATTATTGAGTCTTAGACAGAAAGAGGATGAAAATGTTAAAAAGTATGAAGCTAAATTTACAAGATTATAAAGGCATGCTTCATACTATATACATAATCCAAGTAGCAATATTGATCAATTATTTTATGGTTTAAAACCATTCATCTTAAGGGCACTAGTCTCCCAAAGTTTCTCATCATACGAAGACATTGTCTGAAGTGCTATCAAGATAGAGAAACAGTTCTCTGATTATTATGAATTTAAGGGGAAATAATAGAAGAAGAGGGTGATAGAGGATAGAATAGATAAATTTAATAATAAAAAGGTGAATTTTCCAACATGTCAAACTTGCAGAAGGAAACACCCTAGTGCCTGCTTAAAAGTAAAATGCATGCGCTATAAGTGCGTATATAAATTCCATTATGAAAGTGATTGAAAGAGAAAGAAATAATATATCAGTCTTTAATGCTATAGTTTTAGGGAGATGGGTCACTATGCTAATGATTTTCCAAAGCATCAAATAAATGGTCCTCAGAAAAGGACAAGGGAGAAAGGCCAAGCTTATGTCGTCACAACTATTGAGGTTGAAGTTCCTAATGATGCAGTGACAAGTAATTTAATAGTTTCCTCAAACTTAGACAATGATTTATTTGATTCTAGATCATCTCATTCTTTTATATATTCCTATTTTTCTAAGAAAATTAGATATTTACGAAAAAAAATTAATAAAGGAGTTGTCAGTCAAAACTCCTAAGGGAAGTATCATTACAACAAAGATCTGTCAGGCAGTCCCCATTATGGCATATGAACATGCTTTATCTGCTGATTTTATCATCATACCCATGATTGAATTTGATATAATCCTAGGTATGGATTGGCTTTAAAATTATGATGCGAAAATATATTTCAAGAATAAGAAAGTTACAATTTTTTAGAATGGTGTGGAATACCTTATCTTTAGGGAAGAAAAATCACTAGCTGATTCTCATCTAGATCCACCCTCAGTAGATCTACTGGATTAAATTATTAGGGAGGATGAGAACTAGATATCTATGAGTGAGGAAAGAAATTTTCAGATCAAGGATGTACCTATTGTACAAGAATATATTTATTTTTTTCAGAGTATTTCCCTAGACATCCTCCAGAGTGAAAAGTTGAGTTCTCAATTGATTTAATTCCTAGTTTAAGACCTATATCAAATACTCCTTATATAATGGCCACTGTGTAATTAGTAGAACTAAAGAAACAACTAGAGTAATTGATTGATAAAGTATTTATTCTCCCTAGTGTTTCTATATGGGGAGCCCCTGTTCTTTTCGTTAAAAAGAAATATGGATCTATGAGGTTGTGCATTGACTACAGAGAGATCAATGATATAACAATAAATAACAAGTATCTCATACCTTTCATTGATGATTTATTTGATCAACTTCATGGATCCCAATATTTTTCAAAGATTGACCTACGATCTGGATATCATTAGTTGTATGTGAGTAAGGAAGATATTCCAAAGACAATATTTCAAACCAGGTATGGGCATTATGATTTTACAGTAATTCCTTTTGGACTGACTAATACACCCTCTATTTTTATGGATCTAATGAATAGGGTTTGTAAGGAATATATTAATGAATTTATTGTGTTATTTATTGATGATATCTTGGTATACTCCAAAATCTATAAAGATAATGAAAATCACTTGCACATTATTATAAATACTCTTAGAATAAATGAAATATATGGAAAGTTTAGTAAGTGTGAATTTTGGCTTCAATTAGTTTCTTTTCTTGGCTATATTTTATCTAAGGATAGAATATACGTTGATCCTATGAAGACAAAGGTTGTTCAGGAATGGCCTACACCAATAAACATAATTTAGGTTTGTAGTTTTATTGGTTTGGTAGGTTATTATCAGCATTTCATTTAGAAATTCACACAATTAGATAGCCCGTTAACCAAGATTACTTGTAAAGGGGTTAAGTTTATATGGATAAAATAATGTGAGGAATGTTTGAATAACTAAAGAGTATATTAGTGAATGCTCTGATCCTAACTCTACCATCAGGAAATAATGTGTTTGTGATCTATAGGGATGCATCAAAGAAAGGACTTGGTTGTGTCCTTATGAAAAATGATAGAGTTATTGCATATGCATCAAGGTAGTTAAAAAATCATGAATAGAACTATCTAACTCATGATCTTGAGTTAGTAGTTGTAATATTTACTCTGAAGATATAAAGACATTATCTCTATTATGAAGTATGTGAGATATATACTAATCACAAGATCTTGAAATACATCTTCTCACAAAAAGAACTCAACATGAGGAAAAGGTAATGATCTGAGCTTCTCAAGGATTACGATTATTCCATATAATATCACCTAGGAAAGGAAAATAAGGGAGATGATGCATTGAGTAGGAAGGATCATATATTTTTAAACAAAATTATAATTGATAAGGATCCTATGTACATGGATATATAGAGGGTGGATATGGGAATCATTAAAGAAGGTGAAACATTGTTACTTTTTCAATTGGTTTTCCAACCAACTTTATTATAAAAGATTAAAAGTTCTTATCTTGATGATGAGAATATTCAAAATAAAATTAATGTTGTGAATGATGAGAAGTTGTTATAATTCATATATAAATATGGAATTCTGAATTTGGGAAGAGGATTTGTGTTCCCGCTATACTTGAACTAAAAAGGGAGTTATTGGATGATGTCGATAGTTTGGATTTCTCTATACATCCTAGTAGCACTAATATGTGTAGAGATTTGAAGAAACATTTCTAGTGGGATAACATGAAGAGGGAAATTGCTGATTATGTATCAAGATGTTTAGTCTATCAATATGTGAAGGTTGAAAGACAACATAATAGAGGATCCATGAAACCTCTACCTATTACTACATGGAAATAACACTACTACAAAAATGGGCTTTAACAGCGCTAAAAATGGGCTTTAACAGCGCTAAAAAGTGTTGTAAAGTTCGGCGCTGATAAAGGGGGGGTACCCTTTATCAACGCTTACTGAGTGATGATAAAGGGGTACTTTATCAGCGCTAAAAAATCGCTGATAAAGGAAACCTATATTAGTGCTAAAAAAGCGCTGATAAATGCCATGTCTGCTTCTATGAAAAAATCTGCAGCAATACACCCAAACACCTGCAAAAAATCAGCATCTCAATAAGATAATTAAAGCAAGTATACCCATAAAAAATTAGCACATAAATCATAAGCTAATTAGACCAAGTATACCCATACAACAAGTATACCAATACACCATTAACACATAATTCATAAGTTAATTAAGTACATAAAGAATTCAATTCAGAATTCAGGGGGTTGGGGGGATATTCAAGGGTTTGGGGTGGTTGTCCAAGTGGGGGTAGGGGGTGTCTGAGGGGGATTTCCAGGGGTGGGCTGGTGTCCAAGGTGTCGGGGGGGCTTTACAGGGGGTGGGGGTGTCTAGAGGGGTGGGGTGTCCAGGGGGTGGATTGGTGTCCAGGGGGGTGGGGGCGGTCCAGGGGGTTGGTGGGGTTAACTCGTACACGTCACCAAGGACCCTTAGATCATTCTTATAAAAGATCAAGGCAATCTGAATGCGTTTGGTCAGATTTTCATAGGTCAGTTGTTGTTTCCAATTAAAATTGTGTCCATTTTAAACAAAAAAGAGACCCTTTGAGTGATAACGGCCACACCGTGCCTCGGATTGAGGAGGGGTTGACTCATACACGTCACAAAGGACTCGTGGATCATTCTCCTAAAGGATCAAGACAATAAAAATGCTTTTGGTCAGATTTTCATAGGTCAGTTGTTGTGTCCAATTAAAATTGTGTCCATTTTAAACAAAAGAGAGACCCTTTGAGTGATAGCAGCCACACCATGCCTTGGATTGAGGCAGGGATGACTCGTACATGTCAAAAAGGACCATTGGATCATTATCCTAAAGGATAAATACAATTTGAATGCATTTGGTTGGATTTTCGTAGGTCAGTTGTTGTTTTCACTTAAAATCGTGTCCATTTTAAACAAAAGAGAGACCCTTTGAGTGCTAGCAGCCACACCGTGCCTCAAATTGAGGTGGGGTTGACTCGTACACATCAAAAGGGACCCGTGGATCATTCTCCTAAAGTATAAAGACAATTTGAATGCGTTTGGTCGGATTTTTATAGGTCAGTTGTTCTTTTCAATTAAAATTGTGTCCATTTTAAACAAAAGAGAGACCCTTTGAGTGATAGCAGCCGCACCGTGCCTCGAATTGAGGCGGGTATGACTCATACATGTCACAAAGGACCAGTGGATTTTTCTCCTAAAGGATCAACACAATCTGAATGTGTTTGGTCAAATTTTCATAGGTCAGTTGTTCTTTTCACTTAAAATCGTGTCCATTTTAAACAAAATAGATACCCTTTGAGTGGTACCGGCCACACCGTGCCTCGGATTGAGGCGGGGTTGACTTTTACACATCAACAAGGACCCTTGGATCATTCTTATAAAATATCAAGGCAATCCAAATACGTTTGTTCAGATTTTCATAGGTCAATTGTTTTTTCAATTAAAATTGTGTCCATTTTAAACAAAAGAGAGACCCTTTGAGTGCTAGTGGCCACACCATGCCTCGGATTGAGTCGGGGTTGACTTTTACACATCAAAAAGGACGCTTGGATCGTTCTCCTAAAGGATCAAGACAATCCAAATGATTTTTGTTGGATTTTCGTATGTCAGTTGTTGTTTTCACTTAAAATCGTGTCCACTTTAAACAAAATAGAGACCCTTTGAGTGGTACCGGCCACACCATGCCTTGGATTGAGGCAGGAATAACTCTTATACATCACCAATGACCCTTGTATCATTATCAAAAAATATCAAGGCAATCCTAATGCGTTTGGTCAGATTTTCATAGGTCAGTTGTTGTTTTCAATTAAAATTGTGTCCATTTTAAACAAAAGAGAGACCATTTGAGTGATATCGGCCACACCATGCCTTGGATTGATGCAGTGTAACAGCCCGAGATTTTATGAAAAATATTATTTTTTATTTCACTAATGTCTTGTGTTGTACGCTACACCAAAAGGAGCTTGCACAACACGCATCCTTGACTTGCCTTGCATTACACGCAATCGCGACCTTCCTCGATAGCTTGCGTCGTACGCAATACCGAGTTTCACTAAACAACGATATGCTATTAAAATATTATTAAAACTAGCCGTTATGAATAATAATAACCACTTTTTGAAATTTTATAAATTTTATTTTTCAAAATGGACTTCATTTTTGGATTCGGAATACCGAAATTAGCCTAGGGTGAAATTTTGGTATTTTTCTGAAAACTTTCAATTTTTGATGAATAGTGAAACCACTAAGTGGTAGGTTAAAAACTGAATTTTGCATAAAACTTAATTTTACCGCTTCTGTGAATGGAATTTCGAAAATCCGACAGACACGGTTGATATCAGTAAGTAAAATGTGGTTCAATGAGATAAAAATAATTTTTTGGTGAATAGTAACTTTTACTTTTTTTTACTGCGGTTAATAGTAAATAGGGTAACTAAGGGTAAAAATGATATTACTATTACCCTAACACATATCCTAATTCTATTGGATAAGTTTAATTCGACCAAAAACAAACTTAGGAATAAAATATGACCATTTAGGCCCACTTGGATTAGATTAGGACATTTATTATTATTTAATTCAAAGAAGAGTTAAAAGAGTTAAAATCAAAGTTTATTTACTAAAACATTTTTAATATAGGGTTGTACATAAGATAAATTTGATTGTAAATATTCATTAGAAAGATAAAAAGATTTCATACATGATGGTATTTTATTTGTAATTTTTAGACATCAAATAATTTAATTTATTTATGACACAAAGATGATGCAGTAATTATCTTATTAATGAAATATTGACATAATTGATATTATAAATACCAAAATAAATGTAATTTGAGACTTTTTATGAATTCCAATAATTTTATAGGTTACTATGATATATTAGTGTTGATTTAATAAACTTTTTTTGAACATATAATTCTGTTTTGACTTTCAAAAAAATCATATATCAAATAGTGTCAAAATTGACACAAAATAGTTTTTAAATCAAATATTATATTATTAATTGTTATTTTATTCCTAAAAATCTAAGGTTCGGCCAAATGACTTAGATAAGGATATATATATTAATAATAAACAATTTGGGGTTCGTTTGGCATGTTATAGTAAGTGTATTAACCATATAGTGAAAGAAAACAAAAAGACACGGTAAAAGTTAAATTATTTAACTTAGAGTTAAATCTAATTGATAAGGATAAAATAATACCCTAAACTTGTCTAAATCCTATTGGTTGATAGGATTTCAACCCATCCCCACTTTAGATTCAAAATAAGACCCTTTGGAACCATTATAAACCGATTTTGACTTTAATATAAAATAATATTTTGAGATATTCCTAAGGTGCCCCTCTCCTCCCTTATAAAAGGACACCTCATCCCCCTCCTCCTCACACCAATTTGAGCACTCAAGCTCATCCAACCCCTGACAAAATATCTTCTCCACTTCCCTAGCAACATCCTAGAGGTTCTGGTCTTCCACAAAGACCAATTTTAGTGCCCTAAGAGGAGGTCTCAAAGAGGCGCTTCAAAGAAGAGGTAATTACCATTACCAATTATTTCATCTTTATTTCTTCTTCCACTTCTTCTTCTTAGGTTGTTTCATTATGAAGTAATAAAATCAGTATCACTCATATACTGATATGTTATTATAATTATGAAACAACCCTAATTCACCTTCTATCCATCCTACGGAAAAATGAAATCACCGCGCGTGCGTACGTACGGAATACCGTCTCCACGCCGTGGTGTAATCTATTTTCCACCACCACCTTACATGGATGGGTATAGTGGTGTAAATAATAACTATACATAGTTATTACAACATCATATTGATTCTGATATATTTTATAATCCACTCCAATTCAATTCAATATTTATGGAAATGATATCATCGCTCGCGCGTACGTACGGACTACCGTCTCCACGACGCGATGAGATTCATTCTCCATGTTAACCATTTAAGAATGATTATAAAGTATATATAAGAAATAATAATGAAATATATGAAATTATAAAGCTACTGGATTTATGTATATATATATATATGTATGTCATCTACTTACTTCCATTCAAGACAATAAGGAAAGGAAAACAGCATTCATGCATACGTACGGACTACCGTCTCCATGAACGGTGTTTTTCATTTCATTTATCTATCTATTATATATATATATATATACTGAATATATATGATATAAAAATCATATTTTATATTCTAGAAGTAAGTAAATCATGATATAAGTAATAATAATGTCAAGAACAACAAGTCAAAACACCTACGATAAATGAAACGATTTTACCCAAAACGCTTCTTTAACATGGAATTTACAAAAGAACGGGTAATATAATGTCATAAGTGAACCATATATGATATCATAACAATGAATATGATTCTGTAATAAGTAAATGACATTATTTAAACCATTATACAGGAGCTTCGGACATGTACAAAGCAAATCGGACCTAAGGTAAGGGAAATATCACAATCTCATTTTTATCCGAGATTGTTTATTCGTAAGTATTTACTGGGGTATATTTTATCATCCACATCCATGTTTCATAAATATGTAATATTATTTCCATCCACCTACAATTGTTTAAATCCATTTTTACCCTTCGGTGAGTTTTTAGTAAAAGAAATTAAAGGAATCTTTTGTCGTTTTTCGTACGAGGTACTTTTTGACTTTTCCGACAAAAGTGCGAAGAATGTTTTTTTTAACTTATACGGCATGAATGGATTTTTAAAACATTATTTCCAAGAAGCTTACTTTACAAGTTTTCAAGTTTATTTTTAATCAACTTCTTTTAGTTTATAATTGTATGACATGTTAAGAAAGGAAAAGTGTTTTTGAAGTAGAAAGGATATTTTCCTCAAGAATGAAGTTCAAGTATTTTATCAAAATTATTTTCCATCTAAGATAATAAAAGGGTTCTGTTTTTATCCCTATTATTACATGGATTTGATTATGTTGTGATGGAAACATTTTTATGAATTCCTTTATCTTATATGAATTGTTTTATGATGTCATGTTGTTTAAGAATCCCATTTTTATTACATGGGTTACGCTATGATGTATGGTTTATGATTATGTGTCACACATAAGAAAGGATTCATTATAATATGGGTGGGACCTATATCTCCCTCCAATGCATTGGGTAAAGATTTTATATCTCATGAGATAGACATGGCTGGAATGGTAGGTTATACCGGTTCAGTGAAACAGGACTGAAACGAGGGTTACTCGATTCAGAAAGGGACTTTGTCCACTAAGATAGTCTTGGCAATGAGTCTTGACTAACAAGAAATGATTCTCTATGATTATGTGTGAATGACACAAAGTTTCATGTTTTAAGTTATGATTATTGTGATTACATTTCACTGCCATGATTTATCCCATGTTATGAAATTATGATCTCTTTTGCAGGTTAAGATTTCCAAAAGTTATGTGCTTATATATATGAAGTGATTGATATTTCTTTTGTTTACCCTTACTGAGCATTTGAGATCACCCTTTTATGTTTTCTTTTCCCCAGGATATAAAGAAAGGTTTTAGGTAAAAAAAAGGAAGATCTTTATGGGAGATGTTGAAGATATTTTAGAAGATTATATTCCGAGCTTCCAAAGACACTAAACTATTACGATCCTTGTGTGTGTGTTTTTGTTATATACTAAGTATTCCGTAAAAGTAATGTAATGTCCATGTACGTCAAGCTACGGGTCTCTACAGTTGGTATCAGAGGAAAGGTTTAGTCAACCTTTGGAAACTGGGATGCGAAAACTTTAGTGAGATCCCTAGAGATATTTATAAGGAATGTCTAGGGATATCCCTAAGATTAAGTATACGTATAGGTTATAGTACTAGAATTACGCTAACGATCATAGAATTAAACCTAAGACGTTAGATATTGAAGTTACTCCCCCTTTATTATGATTTTTGCCTCTCACACTATTCTTTTTGGGCTTTAGACGATGGCTGGAACCCGAAGGAACCGTGTTGATCAATGCAATGGACAATGCAATGATTGCCCTCCTGAACAAACAAATGTTATGGGAGATGGAGTGCAAAATCTTATTGCTATACTTACACAAGCTATGAATCATTCTGGACTTCCAAATGAGCAGAGAAGGGAACAATATTCTATAGAGTCCTTCATGAGGCAACGTCCACCTTCTTTCAGTGGAACTTCTGATCCACTTGTTGCTGAACAATGGATCAGTACCACTGAAAAGATATTTTCAGTTCTTCAATATTCTGAACATGATAAAGTCATCTTAGTAGTATATCATTTGGAAGGTGAAGCTGATCAATGGTGGAATCTTATCAAGAATACGAGGCCAAGAGAAGAAATTGAGTCCATGGAATGGGACGAGTTCAAGAACTTATTTTTCAATAAGTACTTCCCTCGTATTCTTCGAACGAAGATGGAAAAGGAGTTTATTGAGCTGAAACAGAAGGATGATGAATCTGTTGGTATATACGAAGCGAATTTTACAAGACTTGCAAGGTATGCATCTGGCATTATCATCCAACCTGAAAGCAAAGTTGATCGATTTTTCAGTGGCTTAAAACCACGTCTTCGAAGGGAATTAGCTATAAGAGACTTCAGTAGTTATGAAGAAATTGTACGTTGTGCTATCAAGGTAGAAATGGAAGTTGGTGTTACATATCCATCTCATGGTTTTGACAAGAAAGGAAAGATGGAGTTCAAGGAGAAATCTCAGAATAATGGTGAAAAGAAGATGAATGTTTCCTTATGCTCAAAGTGTGGAAAGAAGCATGGTGGATATTGTCTTAAAGGGACTAGAAAATGTTTTAAGTGTGGAAAAGAAGGTCATCGAGTAGCTGAGTGTAGAAGTAATGGAAAAAGGGTTTCTAATGATGTGAACAAAGCAAACACTGCAGAGAACGCGCCACAAACACTTCAATGTTTCAAGTGCAAGGAGATGGGACATTATGCCAATAAATGCCCTAATCCAAGGGTTAGTGATGATCAACATGAGCAACCACTTAAGGCAAAGGACAAAGGGAAGTCACATGCGATCACTATTGGCGATGTTGAATATGAAAACGATGTGGTGGAATGATTAAGTGTTTATGTAATGGGATTACAAAATAGTGTTGTATATAGTATCGTGGAATATTGGAATATTTATGTATTGGTCTATTGTGGTTTTCAATAATTTTATGGTACCATTAACCATGGAAAGTGATTGAGATATTTTTGGAAAAAGAATGATATGCGCATAATGAAGGGAAATGAGAAAATTAAATATTTGACAGTATTCATGAGCTCATGATTGATATAAGGACTAAGTGATATCATGGTTTGAGTATATAGAATTTTGAGGATTTTGGTATGTGGAAAGTGTTAACTTTAAACTGCATTCATGTTTTCACTAAGGTATTCAAGAGAATACATGATTAAGGACTTTGAATGTTTAGAATGTGACCAACAAGACATATCTTATGATATATGGGGATCGACGATGGTGTTAAATCTCTGGTAATCGTTTTCACTATGTTATGAGAATGGACTGCAGTATTATGGATAATCCTAAAGATTGGAATGGATTATGTTGGACATAAGTAAGTATTGTTTAAGGATTGAAGATTTTCGATATTTTTGATGGGATGTTATAGTAATATAGTTTTAGAAAAAGGACAACCTGCAGGACGGGCGACAGCCCATCGCGTCGGACAAGGCTGTGGAAATCGAACCCACAACCGAAGTGCGACTGGCCTTTATCGCCTACCACTGGCCTACAGGAAGTCCATGTTTAGTAGAAACTAGTTTTATTATATTAAGCAGTATGATATATGAAGTATAAGTTCATTTTAGGAACCATATGTGCTTAATCTCACTATAGATTGACTTATAATTTTTGCTAACCTTTTGTTTGAGACAGATGGAATGACCTGTCATACTAACACTTCACGAATAACAAATTCAACTTCATTTATTTAAGAGATGAAGTGGAAATTGTTCAAGGCACGAACAACAGTGAGATTGTACCAAAATAAAGTAAGTATTTATTCTAATTCAAATTCTTTAACTTTAGGGAAACGATCTTGAAAACCAAAAATGTTGTCCTAGTGATCTTATATCTGATGAATCAGATGGTACCTTAGATCGTCACAAATTTATGGCTTTGTGATTGCTGGCTTTTCCATAGTCATGTTCTCTACCACTCTCTATCAGAACATGATGGTTAGATTTCTCTTCCATATCCATATTTTCACCTATGTGGAAACCCAGTGATTAGTTTATTTGGGTAACCGTTACGTTTCATACTTTTGTTTTTAAAGATTGGTTTTGATATTCCTTTTTACGATGTGGGTTTCTATTAAAGAAACTTTCGAATAGTAAACCATTTATAACCCCGACGAATTTTGAGGGCGAAATTCATTTTAAGGGGGGTAGAATGTAACAGCCCGAGATTTTATGAAAAATATTCTTTTTTATTTCACTAATGTCTTGTGTTGTATGCTACACCAAAAGGAGCTTGTACAACACACATCCTTGACTTGCCTTGCATTACACGCAATCGCGACCTTCCTCGATAGCTTGCATCGTACGCAATACCGAGTTTCACTAAACAACGATATGCTATTAAAATATTATTAAAACTAGCCGTTATGAATAATAATAACCACTTTTTGAAATTTTATAAATTTTATTTTTCAAAATTGACTTCATTTTTGGATTCGGAATACCGAAATTAGCCTAGGGTGAAATTTTGGTATTTTTCTGAAAACTTTCAATTTTTGATGAATAGTGAAACCACTAAGTGGTAGGTTAAAAACTGAATTTTGCATAAAACTTAATTTTACCGCTTCTGTGAATGGAATTTCGAAAATCCGACAGACACGGTTGATATCAGTAAGTAAAATGTGGTTCAATGAGATAAAAATATTTTTTTGGTGAATAGTAACTTTTACTTTTTTTTTACCGCGGTTAATTGTAAATAGGGTAACTAAGGGTAAAAATGATATTACTATTACCCTAAAACATGTCCTAATTCTATTGGATAAGTTTAATTCGACCAAAAACAAACTTAGGAATAAAATATGACCATTTAGTCCCACTTGGATTAGATTAGGACATTTATTATTATTTAATTCAAAGAAGAGTTAAAAGAGTTAAAATCAAAGTTTATTTACTAAAACATTTTTAATATAGGGTTTTACATAAGGTAAACTCGATTGTAAATATTCATTATAAAGCTAAAAAGATTTCATACATGATGGTATTTTATTTGTAATTTTTAGACATCAAATAATTTAATTTATTTATGACACAAAGATGATGCAGTAATTATCTTATTAATGAAATATTGACATAATTGATATTATAAATACCAAAATAAATGTAATTTGAGACTTTTTATTAATTCCACTAATTTTATAGGTTACTATGATATATTAGTGTTGATTTAATCAACTTGGTTTGAACATATAATTCTGTTATGACTTTCACAAAAATCATATATCAAATAGTGTCAAAATTGACACAAAATAGTTTTTAAATCAAATATTATATTATTAATTGTTATTTTATTCCTAAAAATCTAAGGTTCGGCCAAATGACTTAGATAAGGATATATATAATAATAATAAACAATTTTGGGTTCGTTTGGCATGTTATAGTAAGTGTATTAACCATATAGTGAAAGAAAACAAAAAGACACGGTAAAAGTTAAATTATTTAACTTAGAGTTAAATCTAATTGATAAGGATAAAATAATACCCTAAACTTGTCTAAATCCTATTGGTTGATATGATTTCGACCCATCCCCACTTTAGATTCTAAATAAGACCCTTTGGAACCATTATAAACAGATTTTGACTTTAATATAAAATAATATTTTGAGATATTCCTAAGGTGCCCCTCTCCTCCCTTATAAAAGGACACCTCCTCCCCCTCCTCCTCACACAAATTTGAGCACTCAAGCTCGGCCAACCCCTGCCAAAATCTCTTCTCCACTTCCCTAGAAACATCCTAGAGGTTCTGGTCTTCCAAAAAGACCAATTTTAGTGCCCTAAGAGGAGGTCTCAAAGAGGCGCTTCAAAGAAGAGGTAATTACCATTACCAATTCTTTCATCTTTATTTCTTCTTCCACTTATTCTTCTTAGGTTGTTTCATTATGAAGTAATAACATAAGTATCACTCATATACTGATATGTTATTATAAGTATTAAACAACCCTAATTCACCTTCTATCCATCCTACGGAAAAATGAAATCACCGCGCGTGAGTACGTACGGAATACCGTCTCCACGCCGTGGTGTAATCTATTTTCCACCACCACCTTACATGGATGGGTATAATGGTGTAAATAATAACTATACATAGTTATTAAAACATCATATTGATTCTGATATATTGTATAATCCACTCCAATTCAATTCAATATTTATGGAAATGATATCATCGCTCGTGCGTACGTACGGACTACCGTCTCCACGACGCGATGAGATTCATTCTCCATGTTAACCATTTAAGAATGATTATAAAGTATATATAAGAAATAATAATGAAATATATGAAATTATAAATCTACTGGATTTATTTATATATATATATGTATGTCATCTACTTACTTCCATTCAAGACAATAAGGAAAGGAAAACAGCGTTCATGCGTACGTACGGACTACCGTCTCCATGAACGGTGTTTTTCATTTCATTTATCTATCTATTATATATATATATATATATACTGAATATATATGATATATAAATCATATTTTATATTCTGGAAGTAATTAAATCATGATATAAGTAATAATAATGTCAAGAACAACAAGTCAAAACACCTACGATAAATGAAACGATTTTACCCAAAACGCTTCTTTAACATGGAATTTACAAAAGAACGGGTAATATAATGTCATAAGTGAACCATATATGATATCATAACAATTAATATGATTCTTTAATAAGTCAATGACATTATTTAAACCATTATACAGGAGCTTCGGACACGTACAAAGCAAATCGGACCTAAGGTAAGGGAAATATCACAATCTCATTTTTATCTGAGATTGTTTATTCGTAAGTATTTACTGGGGTATATTTTATCATCCACATCCATGTTTCATCAATATGTAATATTATTTCCATCCACCTACAATTTTTTAAATCCATTTTTACCCTTCGGTGAGTTTTTAGTAAAAGAAATGAAAGGAATCTTTTGTCGTTTTTCGTACGAGGTACTTTTTGACTTTTCTGACAAAAGTGCGAAGAATGTTTTTTTTAACTTATACGGCATGAATGGATTTTTAAAACATTATTTCCAAGAAGATTACTTTAAAAGTTTTCAAGTTTATTTTTAATCAACTTCTTTTAGTTTATAATTGTATGACATGTTAAGAAAGGAAAAGTGTTTTTGAAGTAGAAAGGATATTTTC
Source organism: Viscum album (assembly GCA_963277665.1). Taxonomy (NCBI): domain Eukaryota; kingdom Viridiplantae; phylum Streptophyta; class Magnoliopsida; order Santalales; family Viscaceae; genus Viscum; species Viscum album. Next base: position 1,901,687,646 of record OY728140.1, on the reverse strand, counting down.
CTCAAGAATGAAGTTCAAGTATTTTATCAAAATTATTTTCCATCTAAGATAATAAAAGGGTTCTGTTTTTATCCCTATTATTACATGGATTTGATTATGTTGTGATGGAAACATTTTTATGAATTCCTTTATCTTATATGAATTGTTTTATGATGTCATGTTGTTTAAGAATCTCATTTTTATTACATGGGTTACGCTATGATGTATGGTTTATGATTATGTGGAACACATAAGAAAGGATTCATTATAAGATGGGTGGGACCTATATCTCCCTCCAATGCATTGGGTAAAGATTTTATATCTCATGAGATAGACATGGCTGGAATGGTAGGTTATACCGGTTCAGTGAAACAGGACTGAAACAAGGGTTACTCGATTCAGAAAGGGACTTTGTCCACTAAGATAGTCTTGGAAATGAGTCTTGACTAACAAGAAATGATTCTCTATGATTATGTGTGAATGCCACAAAGTTTCATGTTTTAAGTTATGATTATTGTGATTACATTTCACTGCCATGATTTATCCCATGTTATGAAATTATGATCTCTTTTGCAGGTTAAGATTTCCAAAAGTTATGTGCTTATGTATATGAAGTGATTGATATTTCTTTTGTTTACCCTTACTGAGCATTTGAGCTCACCCTTTTATGTTTTCTTTTCCCCAGGATATAAAGAAAGGTTTTAGGTAAAAAAAGGAAGATCTTTATGGGAGATGTTGAAGATCTTTTATAAGATTATATTCCGAGCTTCCAAAGACACTAAACTATTACGATCCTTGTGTGTGTGTTTTTGTTATATACTAAGTATTCCGCAAAAGTAATGTAATGTCCATGTACGTCAAGCTACGGGTCTCTACAGTTGGTATCAGAGGAAAGGTTTAGTCAACCTTTGGAAACTAGGATGCGAAAACTTTAGTGAGATCCCTAGAGATATTTATAAGGAATGTCTAGGGATGTCCCTAAGATTAAGTATACGCATAGGTTATAGTACTAGAATTACGCTAACGATCATAGAATTAAACCTAAGACGTTAGATATTGAAGTTAATCCCCCTTTATTATGATTTTTTCCTCTCACACTATTCTTTTTGGGTTTTAGACGATGGCTGGAACCCGAAGGAACCGTGTTGATCAATGCAATAGACAATGCAATGATTGCCCTCCTGAACAAACAAATGTTATGGGAGATGGAGTGAAAAATCTTATTGCTATAATTACACAAGCTATGAATCATTCTGGACTTCCAAATGAGCAGAGAAGGGAACAATATTCTATAGAGTCCTTCATGAGGCAACGTCCACCTTCTTTCAGTGGAACTTCTGATCCACTTGTTGCTGAACAATGGATCAGTACCACTGAAAAGATATTTTCAGTTCTTCAATGTTCTGAACATGATAAAGTCATCTTAGCAGTATATCGTTTGGAAGGTGAAGCTGATCAATGGTGGAATCTTATCAAGAATACGAGGCCAAGAGAAGAAATTGAGTCCATGGAATGGGACGAGTTCAAGAACTTATTTTTCAATAAGTACTTCCCTCGTATTCTTCGAACGAAGATGGAAAAGGAGTTTCTTGAGCTGAAACAGAAGGATGATGAATCTATTGGTATATACGAAGAGAATTTTACAAGACTTGCAAGGTATGCATCTGGCATTATCATCCAACCTGAAAGCAAAGTTGATCGATTTTTCAGTGGCTTAAAACCAAGTCTTCGAAGGGAATTAGCTATAAGAGACTTCAGTAGTTATGAAGAAATTGTACGTTGTGCTATCAAGGTAGAAATGGAAGTTGGTGGTACATATCCATCTCATGGTTTTGACAAGAAACGAAAGATGGAGTTCAAGGAGAAATCTCAGAATAATGGTGAAAAGAAGATGAATGTTTCCTTATGCTCAAAGTGTGGAAAGAAGCATGGTGGATATTGTCTTAAAGGGACTAGAAAATGTTTTAAGTGTGGAAAAGAAGGTCATCGAGTAGCTGAGTGTCGAAGTAATGGAAAAAGGGTTTCTAATTATGTGAACAAAGCAAACACTGCAGAGAACGCACCACAAACACTTCAATGTTTCAAGTGCAAGGAGATGGGACATTATGCCAATAAATGCCCTAATCCAAGGGTTAGTGATGATCAACATGAGCAACCACTTAAGGCAAAGGACAAAGGGAAGTCACATGCGATCACTATTGGCGATGTTGAATATGACAACGATGTGGTGGAATGATTAAGTGTTTATGTAATGGGATTACAAAATAGTGTTGTATATAGTATCGTGGAATATTGGAATATTTATGTATTGGTCTATTGTGGTTTTCAATAATTTTATGGTACCATTAACCATGGAAAGTGATTGAGATATTTTTGGAAAAAGAATGATATGTGCATAATGAAGGGAAAATGAGAAAATTAAATATTTGACAGTATTCATGAGCTCATGATTGATATAAGGACTAAGTGATATCATGGTTTGAGTATATAGAATTTTGAGGATTTTGGTATGTGGAAAGTGTTAACTTTAAACTGCATTCATGTTTTCACTAAGGTATTCAAGAGAATACATGATTAAGGACTTTGAATGTTTAGAATGTGACCAACAAGACATATCTTATGATATATGGGGATCGACGATGGTGTTAAATCTCTGGTAATCGTTTTCAATATGTTATGAGAATGGACTGCAGTATTATGGATAATCCTAAAGATTGGAATGGATTATGTTGGACATAAGTAAGTATTGTTTAAGGATTGAAGATTTTCGATATTTTTGATGGGATGTTATAGTAATATAGTTTTAGAAAAAGGACAACCTGCAGGACGGGCGACAGCCCATCGCGTCGGACAAGGCTGTGGAAATCGAACCCACAACCGAAGTGTGACTGGCCTTTATCGCCTACCACTGGCCTACAGGAAGTCCCTGTTTAGTAGAAACTAGTTTTATTATATTAAGCAGTATGATATATGAAGTATAAGTTCATTTTAGGAACCATATGTGATTAATCTCACTATAGATTGACTTATAATTTTTGCTAACCTTTTGTTTGAGATAGATGGAATGACCTGTCATACTAACACTTCACGAATAACAAATTCAACTTCATTTATTTAAGAGATGAAGTGGAAATTGTTCAAGGCACGAACAACAGTGAGATTGTACCAAAATAAAGTAAGTATTTATTCTAATTCAAATTCTTTAACTTTAGGGAAACGATCTTGAAAACCAAAAATGTTGTCCTAGTGATCTTATATCTGATGAATCAGATGGTACCTTAGATCGTCACAAAATTATGGCTTTGTGATTGCTGGCTTTTCCATAGTCATGTTCTCTACCACTCTCTATCAGAACATGATGGTTAGATTTCTCTTCCATATCCATATTTTCACCTATGTGGAAACCCAGTGATTAGTTTATTTGGGTAACCGTTACGTTTCATACTTTTGTTTTTAAAGATTTGTTTTGATATTCCTTTTTACGATGTGGGTTTCTATTAAAGAAACTTTCGAATAGTAAACCATTTATAACCCCGACGAATTTCGAGGGCGAAATTCATTTTAAGGGGGGTAGAATGTAACAGCCCGAGATTTTATGAAAAATATTCTTTTTTATTTCACTAATGTATTGTGTTGTACGCTACACCAAAAGGAGCTTGCACAACACGCATCCTTGACTTGCCTTGCATTACACGCAATCACGACCTTCCTCGATAGCTTGCGTCGTACGCAATACCGAGTTTCACTAAACAACGATATGCTATTAAAATATTATTAAAACTAGCCGTTATGAATAATAATAACCACTTTTTGAAATTTTATAAATTTTATTTTTCAAAATGGACTTCATTTTTGGATTCGGAATACCGAAATTAGCCTAGGGTGAAATTTTGGTATTTTTCTGAAAACTTTCAATTTTTGATGAATAGTGAAACCACTAAGTGGTAGGTTAAAAACTGAATTTTGCATAAAACTTAATTTTACCGCTTCTGTGAATGGAATTTCGAAAATCCGACAGACACGGTTGATATCAGTAAGTAAAATGTGGTTCAATGAGATAAAAATAATTTTTTGGTGAATAGTAACTTTTACTTTTTTTTTACCCCGGTTAATAGTAAATAGGGTAACTAAGGGTAAAAATGATATTACTATTACCCTAACACATGTCCTAATTCTATTGGATAAGTTTAATTCGACCAAAAACAAACTTAGGAATAAAATATGACCATTTAGTCCCACTTGGATTAGATTAGGACATTTATTATTATTTAATTCAAAGAAGAGTTAAAAGAGTTAAAATCAAAGTTTATTTACTAAAACATTTTTAATATAGGGTTGTACATAAGATAAATTCGATTTTAAATATTCATTAGAAAGATAAAAAGATTTCATACATGATGGTATTTTATTTTTAATTTTTAGACATCAAATAATTTAATTTATTTATGACACAAAGATGATGCAGTAATTATCTTATTAATGAAATATTGACATAATTGATATTATAAATACCAAAATAAATGTAATTTGAGACTTTTTATGAATTACACTAATTTTCTAGGTTACTATGATATATTAGTGTTGCTTTAATCAACTTGGTTCGAACATATAATTCTGTTATGACTTTCACAAAAATCATATATCAAATAGTGTCAAAATTGACACAAAATAGTTTTTAAATAAAATATTATATTATTAATTGTTATTTTATTCCTAAAAATCTATGGTTCGGCCAAATGACTTAGATAAGAATATATATATTAATAATAAACAATTTGGGGTTCGTTTGGCATGTTATAGTAAGTGTATTAACCATATAGTGAAAGAAAACAAAAAGACACGGTAAAAGTTAAATTATTTAACTTAGAGTTAAATCTAATTGATAAGGATAAAATAATACCCTAAACTTGTCTAAATCCTATTGGTTGATAGGATTTCGACCCATCCCCACTTTAGATTCGAAATAAGACCCTTTGGAACCATTATAAACCGATTTTGACTTTAATATAAAATAATATTTTGAGATATTCCTAAGGTGCCCCTCTCCTCCCTTATAAAAGGACACCTCCTCCCCCTCCTCCTCACACCAATTTGAGCACTCAATCTCAGCCAGCCCCTACCAAAATCTCTTCTCCACTTCCCTAGAAACATCCTAGAGGTTCTGGTCTTCCACAAAGACCAATTTTAGTGCCCTAAGAGGAGGTCTCAATGTGGCGCTTCAAAAGAAGAGGTAATTACCATTACCAATTCTTTCATCTTTATTTCTTCTTCCACTTCTTCTTCTTAGGTTGTTTCATTATGAAGTAATAACATCAGTATCACTCATATACTGATAATTTATTATAAGTATGAAACAACCCTAATTCACCTTCTATCCATCCTACGGAAAAATGAAATCACCGCGCGTGCGTACGTACGGAATACCGTCTCCACGCCGTGGTGTAATCTATTTTCCACCACCACCTTACATGGATGGGTATAATGGTGTAAATAATAACTATACATAGTTAATACAACATCATATTGATTCTGATATATTGTATAATCCACTCCAATTCAATTCAATATTTATGGAAATGATATCATCGCTCGTGCGTACGTACGGACTACCGTCTCCACGACGCGATGAGATTCATTCTCCATGTTAACCATTTAAGAATGATTATAAAGTATATATAAGAAATAATAATGAAATATATGAAATTATAAAGCTACTGGATTTATGTATATATATATATGTATGTCATCTACTTACTTCCATTCAAGACAATAAGGAAAGGAAAACAGCGTTCATGCGTACGTACGGACTACCGTCTCCATGAACGGTGTTTTTCATTTAATTTATCTATCTATTATATATATATATATATATACTGAATATATATGATATATAAATCATATTTTATATTCTGGAAGTAAGTAAATCATGATATAAGTAATAATAATGTCAAGAACAACAAGTCAAAACACCTACGATAAATGAAACGGTTTTACCCAAAACGCTTCTTTAACATGGAATTTACAAAAGAACGGGTAATATAATGTCATAAGTGAACCATATATGATATCATAACAATGAATATGATTCTTTAATAAGTCAATGACATTATTTAAACCATTATATAGGAGCTTCGGACACGTACAAAGCAAATCGGACCTAAGGTAAGGGAAATATCACAATCTCATTTTTATCCGAGATTGTTTGTTCGTAAGTATTTACTGGGGTATATTTTATCATCCACATCCATGTTTCATCAATATGTAATATTATTTCCATCCACCTACAATTTTTTAAATCCATTTTTACCCTTTGGTGAGTTTTTAGTAAAAGAAATGAAAGGAATCTTTTGTCGTTTTTCGTACGAGGTACTTTTTGACTTTTCCGACAAAAGTGCGAAGAATGTTTTTTTTAACTTATACGGCATGAATGGATTTTTAAAACATTATTTCCAAGAAGCTTACTTTACAAGTTTTCAAGTTTATTTTTAATCAACTTCTTTTAGTTTATAATTGTATGACATGTTAAGAAAGGAAAAGTGTTTTTGAAGTAGAAAGGATATTTTCCTCAAGAATGAAGTTCAAGTATTTTATCAAAATTATTTTCCATCTAAGATAATAAAAGGGTTCTGTTTTTATCCCTATTATTACATGGATTTGATTATGTTGTGATGGAAACATTTTTATGAATTCCTTTATCTTATATGAATTGTTTTATGATGTCATGTTGTTTAAGAATCCCATTTTTATTACATGGGTTACGCTATGATGTATGGTTTATGATTATGTGGCACACATAAGAAAGGATTCATTATAAGATGGGTGGGACCTATATCTCCCTCCAATGCATTGGGTAAAGATTTTATATCTCATGAGATAGACATGGCTGGAATGGTAGGTTATACCGGTTCAGTGAAACAGGACTGAAACGAGGGTTACTCGATTCAGAAAGGGACTTTGTCCACTAAGATAGTCTTGGCAATGAGTCTTGACTAACAAGAAATGATTCTCTATGATTATGTGTGAATGCCACAAAGTTTCATGTTTTAAGTTATTATTATTGTGATTACATTTCACTGCCATGATTTATCCCATGTTATGAAATTATGATCTCTTTTTCAGGTTAATATTTCCAAAAGTTATGTGCTTATGTATATGAAGTGATTGATATTTCTTTTGTTTACCCTTACTGAGCATTTGAGCTCACCCTTTTATGTTTTCTTTTCCCCAGGATATAAAGAAAGGTTTTAGGTAAAAAAAATGAAGATCTTTATGGGAGATGTTGAAGATCTTTTAGAAGATTATATTCCGAGCTTCCAAAGACACTAAACTATTACGATCCTTGTGTGTGTGTTTTTGTTATATACTAAGTATTCCGCAAAAGTAATGTAATGTCCATGTACGTCAAGATACGGGTCTCTACATGCAGGGATAACTCATACACATCACCAAGGACCCTTGTATCGTTATCATAAAAGATCAAGGCAATCCGAATGCGTTTGGTCAGATTTTCATAGGTCAGTTGTAGTTTTCAATTAAAATTGTGTCCATTTTAAACAAAAGAGAGACCCTTTGAGTGATAGCGGCCACACTGTGCCTCAGACTAAGGCAGGGATGACTCTTACACGTCACAAAGGACCCATGGATCGTTCTTATAAATTATTAACACAATCCTAATTCATTTGGTCAAATTTACGTAGGTCAGTTGTTGTTTTCACTTAAAATCGTGTCCATTTTAAATAAAATAGAGACCCTTTGAGTGGTAGAAGCCACACCATGCCCTGTATTGAGGCAGGGTTGATTCTTACACATCACCAAGGACCATTTTATCATTATTATAAAATATCAAGGCAATCTGAATGCGTTTGGTCGGATTTTCGTAGGCCAGTTGTTGTTTTCACTTAAAATCGTGTCCATTTTAAACAAAATAGAGACATTTTGAGTGGTAACGGCCACACCGTGCCTCGTATTGAGGTGGGGTTGACCCATAAACGTCAATAAAGACCCTTTTATTGTTATTATAAAAGTTAAAGTCAATATGAATGCGTTTGGTTGGATTTTCATAGGTCAGTTGTTGTTTTCAATTAAAATTGTGTTCATTTTAAACAAAAGAGAGACCCTTTGAGTGATAGCGGCCACACCATGCCTTGGATTGAGGCAGGGTTGATTCTTACACATCAAAAAGGACCCTTGGATCGTTATCTTAAAGGATCAAGACAATACGAATGCTTTTTATTGGATTTTCATAGGTCAGTTGTTTTTTTCAATTAAAATTGTGTCCATTTTAAACAAAAGAGAGACCCTTTGAGTGCTAGCGGCCACACCGTGCCTTGTTTTGAGGCAGGGTTGAATCGTACACATAAAAAAGGACCTTTTGATAGTTCTCCTAAAATATCAAGATATTCTGAATTCGTTTGGTCAGATTTTCATACGTCAGTTGTTGTTTTCACTTAAAAATGTGTCCATTTTAAACAAAATAGAGACCCTTTGAGTGGTACAGGCCACACCGTGCCTCGGATTGTGGAAGGGATGACTCATACACGTCACCAAGGACCCTTTGATCATTCTCATAAAATTTAAAGGCAATCTGAATTTGTTTGGTCAGATTTTCATAAGTCAGTTGTTGTTTTCAATTAAAATCGTGTCCATTTTAAACAAAAGAGAGACCCTTTGAGTGCTAGCGGCCACATCGTGCCTCATATTGAGGCGGGGATGACTTATAAACGTCACCAAGTACCCTTGGATCGTTATCATAAATGATCAAGGCAATATGAATTCGTTTGGTTGGATTTTCATAGGTTAGTTATTGTGTTCAATTAAAATTGTGCCCATTTTAAACAAAAGATAGACCCTTTGAATGCTAGCAGCCACACCGTGCCTCAGATTGAGATGGTGTTGACTCGTACATGTCACAAAGGACCCGTGGATAGTTCTCCTAAAGTATCAAGACAATCCAAATGTGTTTGGTCAGATTTTAGTATGTCAGTTGTTGTTTTCACTTAAAATTGTGTCCATTTTAAACAAAATAGAGATCCTTTGAGTGGTATCGGCCACACCATGCCTCGAATTGAGGTATTTTTGACTCTTAAACGTCAAAAAGGACTCTTGGATCATTCTCATAAAATATAAACACAATACGAATGCTTTTGGTCAGATTTTCATATGTCAGTTGTTGTTTACACTAAAAATCGTGTCCATTTTAAACAAAATAGAGACCCTTTGAGTGGTACCGGCCACACCGTACCTCGGATTGAGGCGGGGTTGACTCATACACTTCAAAAAGGAACCTTGTATAGTTATTATAAAATATCAAGTAAATCTGAATGCGTTTGGACAGATTTTCATAGATCAGTTTTTGTTTTCAATTAAAATTGTGTCCATTTTAAACAAAAGAGAGACCCTTTGAGTGTTATCGGCCACACCGTACCTCAGATTGAGGTGGGGTTGAATCATACACATCAAAAAGTACCCTTTTATTGTTATCCTAAAGGATCAAGACAATCCTAATGCGTTTGGTCAGATCTTCGTACATCAGTTGTTGTTTTCACTTAAAATCGTGTCCATTTTAAACAAAATATAGACCCTTTGAGTGGTACCGGCCACACCCTGCCTCATATTGAGGAAGGGATGACTTTTACATGTCACCAAGGACCCTTGGATAGTTCTCATAAAAGATCAAGTCAATACGAATGTGTTTGGTCAGATTTTCATAGGTCAGTTGTTGTTTTCAACTATAATCGTGTCCATTTTAAACAAAAGAGAGACCCTTTGAGTGCTAGCGGCCACACCGTGCCTCGGATTGAGGCTGGGATGACTCGTAAACATCACCAAGAACCCTTAAATCATTCTCATAAAATATCAAGGCAATCCTAATGCATTTGTTTGGATTTTCATAGGTTAGTTGTTGTTTTCAATTAAAAATTGTGTCCATTTTAAACAAAAGAGAGACCCTTTGAGTGCTAGCGGACACACTATGCCTCAGATTGAGGCAGGTTTGACTCTTGCATGTCAAAAGGAACCCTTGGATCATTCTCCTAAAGTATAATTACAATCCTAATGCATTTGGTCGGATTTTCATATGTCAGTTGTTGTTTTCACTTAAAATTGTGTCCATTTTAAACAAAATAGAGACCCTTTGAGTTGTACCGGCCACACCGTGCCTCGGATTGAGGCGGGTATTACTCTTACACATCCCCGAGGACCCTTGGATCGTTCTCCTAAAGTATCAATACAATACTAACGTGTTTGGTCAGATTTTCATAGGTCATTTGTTGTTTTCAATTAAAATTGTGTCCATTTTAAACAAAAGAGAGGCCCTTTGAGTGGTACCGGCTACACCGTGCCTCGGATTGAGGCAGGGTTGACTCTTACATGTCACAAAGGACCCGTGGATCGTTCTCATAAAATATCAATATGATCTTAATTCTTTTGGTTGGATTTTCGTACGTCATTTGTTGTTTTCACTTAAAATCGTGTCCATTTTAAACAAAAGAGAGACCCTTTGAGTGATAGCGGCCAAACCGTGCCTCAGATTGAGGCAGGGTTAACTCTTAAACGTCACAAAGGACCCATGGATCGTTCTTATAAAGGATCAGGACAATCTGAATGCGTTTGGTCATATTTTCGTACATCAGTTGTTGTCTTCACTTAAAATCGCTTCCATTTTAAACAAAATAGAGACCCTTTGAGTGGTACCGGCCACATCGTACCTCTTATTGAGCCGGCGATGACTCTTACATGTCACCAAGGACCCTTTAATCGTTCTCATAAAATATTAAGGCAATCCTAATGCATTTGGTCAGGTTTTCATAGGTCATTTGTTGTTTTCAATTAAAATTGTGTCCATTTTAAACAAAAGAGAGAACCTTTGAGTGCTAGCGGCCACACCGTGCCTCATATTGAGGAAGAGATTACTCTTACACATCTCCAAGTACCCTTGGATCGTTCTCATAAAAGATCAAGGCAATCCGAATGAGTTTGATCATATTTTCATAGGTCAGTTGTTGTTTTCAATTAAAATTTTGTCCATTTTAAAACAAAAAGAGAGAGACTATTTGAGTGCTAACTGCCACACCATGCCTCATATTGAGGCAGGGATGACTTTTACACATTAAAAAGGATCCTTGGATCGTTATCATAAAGTATCAACACAATCCGAATGCGTTTGGTCGAATTTCCTTTGGTCAGTTGTTGTTTTCACTTAAAATCGTGTACATTTTAAACAAAATAGAGACCCTTTGAGTGGTATTAGACACACCCTACCTTATATTGAGGCGGGGTTGACTCTTACACATCACCAAGGACCCTTGGATCATTATAATAAAGTATCAAGACAATCGTAATGCGTTTGGTCAGATTTTCGTATGTCAGTTGTTGTTTTCACTTAAAATCGTGTCCATTTTAAACAAAATAGAGACCCTTTGAGTGGTATCGGCCACACCGTGCCTTGTATTGAGGCGGTGTTGACTCTTAAACATCACAAAGGACCCATGTATAGTTCTACTAAAGGATCAAGACAATCCAAATGTGTTTGGTCTGATTTTTGTATGTCAGTTTTTGTTTTCACTTAAAATCGTGTCCATTTTAAACAAAATAGAGACCTTTTGAGTGGTACCGGCCACACCGTTCCTTTTATTGAGGAAGTTATGACTATTAAACATCACCAAGGACCCTTGTATCTTTCTCATAAAATATCAAGTCAATCCGAATGCGTTTGGTTGGATTTTCATAGGTTATTTGTTGTCTTCAATTAAAATTGTGTCCATTTAAAACAAAAGAGAGACCCTTTGAGTACTAGCGGCCACACCGTGTCTCGGATTGAGGCAAGGATGACTCATACACATCACCAAGGACCCTTGGATCATTCTCATAAAAGATCAAGGCAATCCGAATGCATTTGGTCATATTTTCATAGGTTAGTTGTTGTTTTCAATTAAAATTGTGTCCATTTTAAACAAAAGAGAGACCATTTGAGTGATAGTTGTCACACTGTGCCTCATATTGAGGCAAGGATGACTCATACACATCACCAAGGACCCTTGTATCATTATCATAAAATATAAAGGTAATCTGAATGCATTTGGTCAGATTTTCATAGGTCAATTGTTGTTTTCAATTAAAATTGTGTCCATTTTAAAGAAAAGAGAGACCCTTTGAATGCTAGCGGCCACACCATGCCTCAGATTGAGGCAAGTATGACTCTTACATGTCACCAAGGACCCTTGGATCATTCTCATAAAATATCAAGGCAATCCGAATGCGTTTGGTTGGATTTTCATAGGTCATTTGTTGTTTTCAATTAAAATTGTGTCCATTTTAAACAAAAGAGAGACCCTTTGAGTGATAGTGGCCACACCGTGCCTCGGATTGTGGCGGGGATGATTCAAAAATGTCACAAAGGACCCGTGGATCATTCTCCTAAAGGATCAACATAATACGAATGCGTTTGGTTGGATTTCTGTAGGTTAGTTGTTTTCACTTAAAATCGTGTCCATTTTAAACAAAATAGATACCCTTTGAGTGGTTCAACATTATTGCATGTTGCCGGTGCATATCATCTATTAAAATTGTAAAATTACTCATTGGATAAAGGATTTTTTATTTAATAACAATTAAAATTTTCCTACGAACATTTACATACAACAATGTTTCATCTTTTGATCCCCTTAACCCCTCTCAAAAATGACCACCAATTGTACATGTCCCCAAGTCAGATCTTCATTGTATTTGTGTACAATATGCCATTAGGTATGAATCCCACTTGTTTCTGAACACATCTATATCATCTTGTGAGTATGAGGATTTTTGGCAGTCAGAGTAGTACTGTAAAATATAAAAATAAAGAATTAATAAACAACTTAAACGAACTAGTAGTTGTTTTTGAAAATACCTCTTTATGGATACTAGTTTATTGATGAAAAATGATCTCTTTCATAAATTTACAAACATAATAACTTCAATCATTATCGTTTGTTTGTTTTGGACACTGCAAAAAAAATTGATCATTGGGAGAATAATTAACTTGTGTTGAGATGTGTTTGGATAGTGAAATTTTATTATATATACCCTGATATTTGTCCAGATGTAGTACTTGCTCACCTCCTTATGCTTAGCCCCTGTCCTCATTCCTTTTTTTAGATGATAATGATACACCACCCTGTCATAACAGAATCCTCAGTAAAAGATAATATAAATTATATTACTTGATTTTTAGACCTAAAACGTAAGATACAATGTCTTACAGATTCACAAACTCCATCATGTGTGGTCGATTTGATGGATATCCTTTCTTTGAATCTAGAAAATAAATCTTTGGAGTATCCAAGTTCACTGAAATTAACAACCAATGTTTCCTAAAAACACAAAAAGGAATAAGTAATAAAAGAAGTGAAAATATAATTGATATGATTTAATCGTAGAGTATTACCCCTGAATGGTTGGTATTTGGAAAAATCTATCATCTGTAATCTTTCTTTCAAATTTTTTCAGCAAGTCGTTCACTATTGCATACCTTTTTGATGGCTCTATTTTTTGTTAGGTGTGTTGATGTGATATGAGGACTAATGAGTCCAAATCTTGGCTCATGGGAAAATTCCTTCAACTGTTTTTCATAAATGCATCTGTCAACAATATAAAATTCATTTAGTCATAATTTTCACATTAGATTAGATTTTAGAAAATCAATTCATGGAAACATACCTCATATATACATTTACAACTGTGACTCCTAGCCAGCCATTTTCAAGGATCTCATTTACATTTTCATTAGCAACGAAATCTTGAATTTCCTCTCCGTATATATTCTCTTTGAAAACCACTATATGAATATTACCATCTTTTAGCTTCGTATCCACATGAGTCTTCAATGCTAGTAAATTTGGATAGAGAACAGGTGGTGTTATTGTACTTTCAGTAGCTCCTTGGGATCGGTTGGTCAATCCTTTAGATGGTTTTGAGTTGACGTTTGTCACCCCCTTCCCTTTCTCTATCTATAACTACAATCATTGGTTCAGACCCTTTTTTCATTAATTTTTAAGGGTTTAGCTTGAAAAAAAAATGAAATAAATACCTCTTTGTCTGCATGTACTCTTAAAAGTTGTGACGACCTTGCAATTAATGTCCCAATAGCCTTTTCGACCGTATGAATATCATCGTCATCAAGTGGAATAGGTAGATCTGCATTTGGCTCATGATCTACAGTAATCGTCACTTTCAGATGATATTTTAGAAGTGGTCTATTATGTAGTGTGGCATCTGGGATATTGAACACTATATCCCTCGCTACAAGGTGATAGGTGGGTGTTGATAGATATAAATCACAATCATTATCACCCTGTAGAAGATCAGTACAGAAAAATTATCAGTGTTTGTCTCATTCACATTTGATGGGAACAATTATTAGAATATTTATTACCATGTCTAAGACAGTTCTTTGAGGCAAATGGCTTGCCTCAAAGTAGGTGGGGTAGGGCGGGATGTTCACGCGCTGTTTGTTCCTGAGTTGTGTCTTCCCTTTGCTTCTCACCCATAAAATTTGCTAGAAACTCTCCCTGCCATTGCAATCGTTCTTCAATGGTTGCTATTTTTTCATTCATTTGTTCCAATTTTTCATTTGTATCATCCGTTTTTTTCTTCTTCTCAAAATATACTCAGGGTGTCACCCCAAACCCTTCACCTCTGACACGACCATATTTTTCTAGCTTCTTCAAATCTGTCGATAATAGGTCTATATCTGCTACAGGAGTAGCTGATTCCTGTGACTGTCGGATATAGGAAAATAACTAATTATTTTTATGTAATAACAATTTAAAACGAATCTTTTTATCATTGTGTCATACTTACACATATTTCCCACACTTTTTGTGTGTTCTCATCTACTAACTTCCTTTCTTTGTTCACATGTGCCTCCTTCCATAGCACATGATGTGGGATAGAAGTGCATTTGGTTTTAGACTCATAAATCAACATATAAACATAGAAAGATAATTATGATGTTGTTTATTGGAACCTAACAATATTACTGTAAATTTAAAATACATACCATTTTCTTTTCTAATGAATCTTACCCCATACTTGCTTTACGATAGGGGTATGTTGGTTTTGATGCACGTTCATTATTTTCAGTACAAAATTTCTATTTCATAAATAAAATATTGACAATCAAAGTGATGAATACAGGTATCCTCAAACAACGTATTATCACCCACAATGTACCTGAAACTTCTCATCCCCATGGCGGCCAATAAATGCATCCCATGCTTCTTGGGATATCATGTGAGCGTAGACAATGGGTGGGTGTGGGTTTATTTTACCTTTGGAATCTTTCAGGTGACACCTTGTTAAAATAGTGCGAAAACCTCGATGAATCCTTCCTGCAAGCCTTAGTACATAATCCTTGTGTGAATCATCTACTATAAATGTAATCTGCAAGAGATTGAGAAGAGTAAGACATTGTTTCATTATTTTATTTTCTAGTAAATTAAAGAAATAAATTCAAAATGTTACCATAATTTCTTCCCAGATCACAGCCTTCTTCTCAGACACAACATGGTGCCATGAATCTATGTCAATCGGTATGCGTTGTAGAGTTACAACTCCAATGTAGCTGCTAAACATAGCCTTGTTGGGATTCACATGTTGGCCTCGTGCATTCCATCTGACTTCAAATTTGATGCCTTTGCTTTTTGCCTTAAGAATTTTGGCTAACACCGTTAAACTACGACGCACCTGTGTTTTCTGTGACATTGGTCCTTCATTCCCGACCATTTCATTGATATCAACATCATCTATATTTTCATATGAAATGGTGTCAACTTCATGTGCTGATGGTTGTTGGACCTCAACACTAGGAGCAGTAGGATCCGCAGCAGCAGGAGCAGCAGGAGCCACAGCAGGAGGAGCAGCAGGAGCAACAGGAGCCGCAGCAGGAGCAGTAGTAGGAGTAGCAGGAGCTGCAGGAGTAGTAGCAGCAGCAGCAGCCGCAGCAGCAGCAGCTTGAGAGACTTGTTCAGCCTCAAGGTTAGGAGCACCAGAATGTGCAGAAGTCATTATCAGCAAAAGTGGTTGAACAGTTAATTTATATTACATAAATTTATTAATTATAAGATAATAACATGAGATAACAAGATCTATATTACAAAAAAATATAACCTATTTATTGAACTCTCTTTATTTTTTTCAAAGGTTGAAGGGATTTGACACCTCTATCGATTATCCAAATCCCTTCATTGTGGTCTCCTATAACATACAAAACATCATCTGAATTGGGACCGCTCCGAAATGATTGCGACGTACCACTAAAAGGATCGTCCTCAACTGAACTTTCATCAGAACCTTCAGTAGTTTTGGACGATAACAGAACAATCGACCACTTTCGGTTTGCGGGATCTGGAACATAAAAAATTTGTACCACTTGTGATTCCATTATAAATTGTTCTTCTTTGTACCCTTCTTTACTAAAATCAACTTTCACAAATCCACATTCATCTATTTTAACACCACTGTTGTTATCAACCCATTTGCATTGAAAAATCGGCAATTGGAATGTCGTATAATCCAACTCCCGTATTAGTTTGATAATTCCAAAGTATGACACATTTTCATAAATTGGATTTATATCCTTACTACTAGAAACATGCATCGCTTTAGCTACTAGTGTAACTCCACTATTTTTCATGGTACTATTTTCATCATGTTCGTCTGTATAGAATGTATAACCATTAATTACATAACCACTGAAAGATAATGCATACACACTTGGTCCAACGGCTAGCCATCGAAGTCGTTCTGACATTGAATTCGTATTTTCATCCAACTACTTAAAAATATGGTCCTGAAATCATCCTATAAACTGGTGATTATGTGTATATAATAATAATTTTTCAGCCCTTGATGGATTTAATTGCCTAATAACTTCTTTGTGAGTTTCAATATATGGAGCAACCTCCCAACTGTTATGCAAAACATAAAGATGGGTCTGCTCCTGATCTATAATACTGATTGTCACAACTTCTCTTCCAGAAATTCCCTCACCCTCAATGCATCCAGTGTGAAGAGATTTCGGGAGACCAATGCTTTCCACATCAGATAGGTATTCAGTACAAAATTCAATGGCTTCCTCAACAATATATCACTCCATTATACAACCCTCTGGCCGACTTCAATTTTTGACATACCCTTTCAAAATCTTCATATACCGTTCAACATGATACATCCATCTATAGTGCACAGGACCACAAAGTTGAATCTCTATCACCAATTGAATCATCAAATGAACTATCATATCAAAGAATATTGGTAGGAAGAACATTTCTAATTCACATAATATGATGACAATTTCTTTTTCCATAGCTGTAAATTTCGCCGGGTCTAAAAATTTGCTACATATAGCTTTGAAAAATAAACAAAGTTTAGTTAACATATGATGAACATTCTTGGGAAAAATGCAATGTAAAGCTATAGGAATTATATCTTTCATCAAAACATGGCAATCATGTGATTTCAAACCTTTTAACTTCAAATCATTCAACGACACAATGTTCTTGATATTTGATGAGTACCCCTCTGGAATCTTTACATCATTGAAGAAGTTTCAAAACTGATATCTCTCCTCTATAGAAAGAGTATAAGCAGCTGGAGGAAGAAACATTTGATTTTCACCCTTCACGGGAGCCAACTCTTATCATATTCCCATGTCAACCATGTCCAACCTTGCTTTAATTCCATATTTTGTTTTGCCAAGGGAATTTAGCAATGTTCTGATAACATTATCACATACCTTTTTTTCCACATGCATCACATCAAGAAAATGTCTGACGTACAAACAATTTCAGTATGGTAATTCAAAAAAACTGATCTCTTTTTCCAACCGATTTTCATAAGGTTTTTCGAAAATGGTTTACCAAAAACAGTGTTCAAATCTTTTACTTTCTCAAACAGTTTATCACCTGTTAGTGGAGACAGTGTTGTGCGTTTTTTTGAACTTCCATTGAATGATGTCGTCCAAGATCGGTACTTATGCCAATGAGGTAGAAATCTACAATGTCCTAAAAACACAAATTTTGATGAATGTTTCAAACTAATTGATTTTGTATCTTCTTCGCACATGGGACACCCTTGAGTTCCTTTAATTCTATAGCCTGACAAATTTCCATAAGCAGGGAAATCATTTATTTTCCCATACAACATTGCTCTCAACGTGAAGTATTCACTTTTATAAGCATCATACAACATTACACCTGAATCCCACAATAACTTCAAATCCTCGATCAAAGGAGCCAGATAAACATCAATATCATTACCTAGTTGTTTTGGTCCTAATATAAGCATAGATAACATGATGAATTTCCATTTCATGCATAACCAGGGTGGCAAGTTATAATTTACCAACATAACAGGCCATGTACTATGAGTGCTGGTTTGAAAACCAAAAGAATTCACTCCATCTGTAGATAACGCAAGATGAATGTTTCTCGGCTCTTTTAAAAATTCAAGATACTCATGATAAATTTTCTTCCATTGAGGAGAGTCAGCCAGATGACGTAATTTCCCATCTTTATTTCTTTTATCTGCATGCCACGACAATTGTCTTGTAGTTTCTTCACTTCCATATAGACGCCTAAACCTTGGAATGATTGGAAAGTACCATACAAATTTCGTAGGATTGGATTTATCTTTCTTGTATCGAGAATCACCAAACTTTGGGCATTCTGTAAGTGATTTTTTCTCCTTGAGAAACAATATACAGTCTTTCAGGCAGGCATTTATTCTTTCAGAAATCATACCCATCGAGCGTAGCATTCGTCTAGCTTCATATGTCCGGCTTGAGAGCTCATTATCTTCCGGGAGCATGTCATTCATGAGAGCAAGTAGTTCTATAAAACTGAAATCACTCCATCCATTTCCTAGTTTCAATTTATACAACTTCAGTATAGCTGAAAATGTTGTATACTTAGTGCAAGCAGTATATAATGGCGTCTTTTCACAACTCTTTAACTTCTCAAACAATTTTGGGCAATCATGGAGTTCATCTTAAATTGTCTTTGTCATTTCCTCAATATGATCTTCATAATCATTGACATCTATAATCACATCCTCCATATGGTCTTCTTCATTATCCATATTTGTATTCATATTTGATGATCCATAAAACGCAGTTTTATCCCAGCCAGTAGCTACATTTGCGTTTTCTCCGTGTTTATTCCAACATTTATAACTCTGATCTATTCCGTGACATATCAAATGTTCTTCCAACTCCTCTAGAGTAAGTAACCTAGAATAACAACAACGTAAATATGGAAAAAGGATTTGATAAGGATCATTTGCATGATCCTTTGCAAACTTGATGAACTCTTTCACTCCGTTATCGTACTCTATTGTCAAACGATTAGCATCCATCCAATATTTATTCATCTTCATCCTATTTGAATATCAAATATTAGTATTTATAGTTCAAGTAAACAAAAAAAGACTTCCAAATACAGTATAAGAGAACCACTTCCTTATAAAAATAGAGATTAATAGAGCCTAACCATTAGTATTTATTCATCTTCATTAAATATAATTAATTTAGATTCATTATAGTTTCCTCAAATCACCCCAGACCAAACACAAGAATAATAAAGAATGATACATCTACCACTCCTAGGTCTCTGCCCTATATTCAATATCATCATGCCTAAGTACCCATATATCCACACATACACATGTCACAAACACATAAAAAACCATATCCACATCAAAACCAAAGTACCAATATGGATTTCAATCAGGTTACTCGACTCAAGTGGTGGTGTGTAAGAAATAATAAGAAAATATAATAAGTATATATTAACACATAAATCTCAAACTGGTGTTAATAATCCAATAAACCAAAGGTATCATTCCATCTATCAAAATACTTTGAAGGAGCCCATATGAGACAGTAGTCCCAGGTGTTGAAGGTTCCTGAGGAGGAAGGGGTGAACACACACCTATCGGGGTTTGAGGTCAGGTCACTAAGGTTGAAGGTGGCCTGATACTCCTACAAGGGTTCATTCCATATTTCAAAAACCATGTCCTGGTACCCTAGGATGTTAACCCACTGCTGGTGAAAGTGAAACCATTCCTGATGATCATGCCAAGAAGAAATGGAAACCAAGAGGGGGGAGTGAATCAAAATACCTCAAGAAAGATGGAAAAACATGGTATTTGAGAATAGGTTATAGGATTTCATGTTGGCTAGACACCTATCCAATAGACTCCACAATATTTGATGGCCCCTGCAGTTGTTTCACCAGTTGAAATTGTCACCTAAGAAGCTGAGATCAATGAGGCCCTTCCCAGCCATGAACTGAAAAAACTCCATGATGGTCTTCCTCTGGAATGGTATTCTAACTTTCATTTCCTTTAGGTTGGAAATAACATTAAAGTCACCCCCAACAAACAATGGATGGTGGCTGGGATCGAAGGTATTTTGTTCAAAAGGAAATTCATTCCCCCTCAGTTTTTTTAAAATACCAATACCATAAACCATTTACAAACAAGACATTTTAATTTATTTTGGAAATCATTCCCAAAAAAATTCAATAAAAAAACACATGCCAAACCATTTGGAAATTTATTTAAAGAATCAACTTATCTTTATTTTAAACCATGATTTTCATTTATAATATCAAATCCACCAACGGTAGAAGGAAACCTAATTTATTTCAATGAAAAAGGTTAATTCACAACAAGATATCATCTATTCCATATATTATTTTCATTAATAGGGTTATTTTTGTGCTTCAAAATGATCAAAACATGTCTAACCAACTTCAAATGGATAAAATATGAATTCGTGAAACACATGAATCCCAAAAAGAAGATATAGTATAGAAACACCCGCTTGGAATATTTGGGATCAAAACACAATGAATCTGAATGATTCTACTCAAATGAAGAACATTGAATCAAATAAAAGGGGTCTCAATAAAAGGTAAAAGAGATACTATAACCATAATTCCCCCTAAAAATTATAGGTCTAGTAAATACCAAGGCTTCCATAGCCCCCAGGAATAAAGAATCAAGTGATAGAGAGAGATTGAAGTTCAAGAAAAGAAATAAATACCAAAATAGGATCACCATTTTGAATGAAACTTCAATCCACCAAGTGATGAGGATAGAAGATCCAAACTATCCAAAGGGGCTCCCAAGGCTTGAGTGGGTTGAGTTAAACTTGAGGGAGAAGATAAAATAAATAAATGGGGGTATCGGGGTGCAATTACCCTACTACCTCGATGCTTCCTCATATACAACAACACCACTGGCTAGATAGTGGCCCTCACCAGCTAGACAGTGGTTATAGTATAAATGTTATAACCATAGGTTATCCCACTGGCTAGTCACTACAGACCCACCAGCTAGCTGATGGCTATAGAATTTTTTTGTATCCATTGTGAATCCCATTTCCTAGCCAATTACCCTCACTGGCCATTCGGTGGACCACATGAAGCTTTTCAACCTACATGTTCATGTCCACACCATCTATGACAGTCTGGGACATCCTATGACCCCTCAAGAAACCCAAAAAAAACTCAAAGATCATTGCTTTTATGAAAGAGATACTGAGATGTTACAATTCTCCCCATCATTCCGCTTTTTATCTGAATAAATATTCTAATACGAAGGATAGAAAATGATGAGACAAAAATAAATTCCACACAATAATTATTGTGTGGACAATTCACAAAATATAGGAAGATTCACCGAATAGAGAACCACTACGAAAAAATTAAAATGAATAGATAACCAATATTCCCAAGAACCCTTAATGTATATCCTCCAAGAACATCATACATATCCAAATGACACGTCTACATCACTAAGAAGAGAGAAAATCACAATAATGTCCAGAGACCTAGAATAGGTCACCCAACCATTTAAATTTTCACTAAAATGGTGGGACATAAGATGGAAATATACTAAGAACACATCCCTTCACCCAAATAAGAGACTACAACCACTAACCATGAAGAACCACTAAGAGCATAATTCGAAACCTAAGGAAAGGTAAACCCAAAACATACCAATGAATCTGAATGAAATAACACAA
Organism: Viscum album; assembly: GCA_963277665.1. Lineage (NCBI taxonomy): Eukaryota > Viridiplantae > Streptophyta > Magnoliopsida > Santalales > Viscaceae > Viscum > Viscum album. The sequence continues at coordinate 1,901,665,598 of OY728140.1, read as the reverse complement.
TCAATATCCATCAATGATTCAAACAACAACAAGAAAGTAAAAAACTAAAAAGGATTTATTCCTCGATCAAGTACTCGATGGAAACCTTGAATTACCACTATAGAGTGTCACCCATCAACGGTCTCATTAAAGTAGAAACCAACACCTCCCAGTGCCTGGTCCATCAAGATACTTTATAATCCTAGTCATTTGAGTACACACCAAAATCCTATCTATGTCCAACCATAAATAGATCATATAAAATAGTTTTTTCACAAAGATGGAAAACTAATCTCTTAAAAGATAGACCACCCAACACATCAAGATTGAGATCTAACCAAGAATTTTTGAATCATAGGACAATAAGGAATAATAACCACCTTAATGGTCTCAAACACCCACCCAAAGAAGACAACCATGGAAGGAAACATAAGGGGTTTTAAATTGAAATAACCTAAAACATCCGTAGGTTTCCAGAAAAGGATGAATCATGTAGCCTTCAACCATCACAATCTCAAATATCCATTAAATCTATCATGCCAAATCAACATATGGTTATGTGTGATGGGAGAGGAGAACAATATTAAAAAATGATTTGGAAAACATGCCTTAAATGGAGGTCCAGAAAACCGAAGCTTGAGGGCGTTGCGGGCGGCGGAGGTCCAGAAAACCAAAGCTCGAGGGCGGTGGAGGTCCGGCAACACGAACTCAGTGGGTAGCGGAGGTCCGACAACGAGAAGTGAGGGTGGCGAAGGTCTGGCAACGTGAACTCAGCGGGTGGCAGAGGGGAGTTGCAGGGTTCTAGTACTGCGAGAGCTTTAGGTCACGATAAAATGAGGGCATTGTGCGACCGACTTTATAAAAAAATGGACTGAGGTTTTATCAGCGCTAACAAAGCGCTGATAAAGTCTACATTTATTAGTGATAACATTTTATCTCTGATAAAGGTATCCTTTATCAGCACTTTCTTAGCGCTGATAATGGTACTCTTTATCAGTGCTAAAAAAGCGCTGATAAAGGGTCGTTTTATCAGCGCTTGTTTAGTGCTGATAAAGGTTACCCTTTATCAGAGGTTTTTCTTAGCACTGATATAAGGGGGTGCTTCCCTTGCCCGTTTTTGTAGTAGTGTAAGATGAAATCACCATATATTTTTTCACTATATTCCCCAAAACTCCAAGAAATAATGATACGGTATGGGTAATTATTGATCTACTTACAAAATCTGCACATTTCTTCACCATAAGGGAGGATTTTCCACAGGTGCGCCTTGCACAACTCTATATCAATAAAGTTGTGAAACTTCATGGAGAACCTCTATCAATTGTGTTTGGTAATGATCCATGATTTACATCAAAATTCTAGAAAATTATTTAGAAAACTTTAGACACTAAGCTCCGTTTGAGTACTGCTTATCACCCCCAAATTGGTAGGCAGTCAGAAAGGATGATCCAAACTTTAGAATACATGTTGAGATCATGCTTTCTCAACTTTCAAGGTATGTGGGATAAGTATTTACCTTTGGTGGAGTTTTCCTACAATAATAGTTTCCACTCTAGTATTCAAATGGCATCATATGAAGCATTGTACAGAAAGAGATGTCATACACCAACATGTTGGGATGAAGTTGGTGAAAGGAATCTTGTGGGCCCAGATCTTGTGGAGGAAACAACAATGAAGGTAAAGACTATTTAAACCCATATCAAAGTAGCTCAAAGCAAGTAAAATACCTACACTGATAATCAAAGGAAGGATTTAGAATTTTAAGAGGGAGATCATGTTTTCTTGAAAGTATCTCCATAGAAGGGTGTTGTAAGATTTGGAAAGAAAGGGAAACTGAGCCCTAGGTACATAGGACCTTTTGAAATTCTAGAGATAATTGGAGCTATGTTTTATCATTTTTAAATGCCTCCTAACCTTTCTAAGTTACACAATGTGTTCCATGTCTCATTATTGAGAAAGTACATACTGAACCCAACGCATGTCCTCACTTATGAAGGTATAGAGTTGGAATATGGATTATCTTACTATGAAGATCTTATATGGATTTTAGACACTAAAGAACAGTTGTTGAGGAATTAGATGACTCAGATGGTAAAGGTACTTCGGAAAAATCATAAAATTGAAGAGGTAATGTGGGATCCTGAGAAACTTATATTGAATACTTACCCAAATCTTTTTATAAGGTAACATTCTTGTAAATTTGAGGACGAAATTTTTGTAAGGAGAGGAGAATGTAACACCCCGATAATTTACAAATAAATTTAATATTTAATTCATGAAAAAAAAAGCAAGTCTCTACAAAACAACACTTTTTTATAACCTAGATAATGAACATAATTTTTACACTTCTGTGATTTGAATTTCGAAAAAATGACATACACTATTGCGATCAGTAAGATATTTAGAGTCTGATATGATCAACATACATTTTTAGTAAATAGTAACTTACCCTTATGAATAGTAATGTACCATTTATAATAGTAACATCACCCATGTAAGTATAAATAAAATATAGGCACCTTATAAATGAGAGTGAATATTTTAAAAAATTAATACTTAAGTGTCGATATTTTTATGAGTAATAGATATTTAATTACAATTTTAAATTAAAAAAATTATTTAAAATAAAATTAACTTTCATAAAATTTATTCTTCAATAAATATTTATTTTTCCTATGAATTTAGGATAATTTTATGAGACCTAAGTTAATTTTTTAAAGTATTAAAAAATCAGTTTTAAATTTAAAATATATATTTTTCAAGTCAATAATGATTTTATTTAAAAAATAAATTTATCTAATTTAGAAAATTATTTTTATAAAATTTAGTTAATTTTTTAATTCTACGCATCAAAAAATGGTGAGGGTGAATTTTTGGTATTTTTCTGAAATACTTGAATTTTTTGTGAATAATGAAATTTGATAATTTAAGAAATATGCTAAATAAATGAATTTATGCATCATGCATGAGTTGTGGATGATGTAAATGACCATTTTTTCAAACTCACATGAACTTATTACTATTTTGAGTCACAATAATCAATAATATTCATAGTCTTGAGCTAAAATAAAAAAATGATTTAAATAATGGAAAAACCCTCCTTTCCTCCACTATAAAAGTCACCCATCACTCACTCTTCTCTTCACTCCTATAAAGCTTTATTCCTTGTATAAATTCTGATAAAATATCCTTAAAATATTCTCCACACATCCATAATCCCTTGGTATCTTCAAAATACCAAATCCTCTCCCCTAAAGAGGCTATGAAAAAAGATAGTTTTAAGAGGTAAATTCCTCTTTTCATTTCTTTTATTTTATTTCAAGTTCCTTTTTTTCTTTTTCTTTCCTAACCTCATTTCCTATAAATGTTATGATAACTCCAGTAACTTAAATGTACTACAATTTTGTTATGATAATGGAATAATTCATCATTATATCTCCATTCCCCTCCTTTTATACTAGAAATGAAAACATCATCCGAGATGTGTTAATTTGTCACATTCAAGGACAAGGAGTTTTCAACTTCTATTATCATCTTAAATTTTGGTCATGAAACCATTTTTATGGTTTAACCAAATCATAATATATGTAATATATCCTGTTTAATTTTCTGTAATCATTTTTTACACATAGTATTAATATATAAAATAAAATGAGTTTGTGGTGATCGAAAAACTACCAAATTAATCCAAGCGTTTATCATTAAAATTTTATCTAATGATTCATCCTCACCCAAAGTAACCAAATAACTTATATGATAATTTAACCTTATTTATTAACATTAATAACATATAACATCAATTCTATAATTCAATTATCATTTTATATTAACTTCCATACAAACGAACAGATCATGACAACTAATGAAACAAGAAATCACAAACGATGATATTGAATATCTTATCCCATAAAAATGACCATAAATGAACTTAATAAAATTATAATAAAAAAAATAAATGTATAATAGGTTCTTAATTAAGTTATTAATAATTCTAATCTCATATTTCAGGACCTTAAGTTCAAGAGCGGAACATATTCGGACAAATGGTGAGGGTTTTCTACCCCAACCTCCATTTTCTTTCGGGTTACTCTTTGTCTCTCTTAATCCCAATTAAATTATTATTTATTCTTATTTACTCATCATAAACGATGTTTTAATGTTCTATATATCATAATATTTCTTTCTTTTATGTATAAATAGCTGTTTTAAAAGGATCTTGAAAAACTTCTCAAGCCCAATTCAAGGGAATTTCTTGAATTCTTACCTATTTTAAAGGGCACTCTATAATATGTTTTTAGAAACCAATATTTTTCTAAAATTAATCATTTTATTATGATTAAACTATATTATTTCACTTCTGGTTTTATACAAATATTTTTTTTTCAAAATAACTCTGCTTTTCAAAGTAAAAGAGTATTTATCTCAAGAATTACTCAATGATTTTATAAGAGTAATTTTGTCTATTTCAAAACTCTCATTGAATCTTATTTGTAATTGGGAATAATATTTTATGATATCATCTACCATATTTTATTGAATGGTTTGTGATTATTTTGAATATGGATGTTCTATCTTGAAACCATTCACCGTTTTACTCTGAATGATTAGTGTTTATGTTTGGGGATAGTTATTTACATTTCATATGTTAGTTTCAATATGAATGTATGTATTATTTAAGTTTATCCCCATTCATATGAGGAGTGAATTGGAATTATTAAGTTTTTTGGGGGCCTTCAATATTCTCTTAATTCATTAGCAGGTCTCATGAGATATAAATAGATATGGACATGGTCGAGGCCTTTCCCATTTTTAGATATGGTTTTGGTTGAGGCCTTAATAATTTTCAAATGTCTTGGATGAGGCCTTGATAGTATATTTTAGAATGTCTGACATTATTCATTCCCTCATTATGAAACTAGAGATTTATATTCCATGTGATTATTCAACTATTATAATATCTATGGTTATGTTTTATGGCATTATTTAATTATTTTTTATTCCTACCATACTATGCTCAAGTATATTTTTAAAGGCCTGTATTTTTAGTTATTAATCATGCCTAGTGTTTATATTTTCTTCTACTATATTATTTTTCCCTTACTAATAATTTGATCTCACCCCTTTCACATGTTTTATTTTCCCTACGCTGTGAAGAAGTATATTATGAATGAATTTTAAGGATAATCTAGGAGATTATGTGTGATTCAAAAGAAGTTGATATGTTGTATTTACTTTCAAGTTTTAATGTTGAACTTATGTATGTATCTTGTTTTCCAAAGCTACTAAAATATTCATTATTTCATTATATGATTTACTTTTTTATATTCTAATGAAATAAAATAAGGCACCGACTCTGGGAAGTTGGGGTCGGGTCCTTACAGCATTAGTTTTTTTTCAAATTGGTTTAGTTTGTTTTTATTCTATTTGTTTATTTTAGTTCTATTCCATCCAGTTATATTCTATTTAATTATAATCAATTCAATTATTTTAGATTTTTCTACATTAAATTGAATATTATTTAGATTTTATTATGTTAGTATGGTCTAAGTTGGGTCAGTTTGGTTTGATATAATTTGGTTTAAGTAAATTTCATTGGTCATGGAGGACTAAGACTACATCAATGGACCCATCAAAGTAGTTGACCCTATCATTTATTGAGGATTCATACAAACCCTCTATTAGTTTCCCAGGAATCCACATTGATGTTTTTTATTTGGGTATTTTAAATATTTATATCATATATGGTCATGATTCATCCACTAATAGCATATCAACCATTTATATCAAAATAATACCAAAGAAATGGTGTGAGATTTTCATTTTATGCTTACACCACCTTCCCTCCTAGTAATCTCATACTTTTGTTTATAGTCAGAGGTGGTAATTTGGATTATACTAGTTACAACCAAAGTACTTCCCATCCTATTAGTCCTAAAAATATCCATCTCAACCATCTATACCTTAATGAATACATTTGTGTATGAGGTCAGATAGAAAAGAAGATTTTTAGATATGATATCAGGTTACAAGTACATTTAAAATCGATAAGATTTTACAGTGTCATGTGAAACAATATTTAGAAAAAAATATACCAATTCAATAAATTGGACTATATATATCCCATTATTTAATCATTCCCTTTCTGCATATTAAAGTGATTTTTAGCCTTAATCCTCTTTAATGTCTTTGGAAAAAATTGTTGGTAGAAAAAATCCATAAATCCCTTCCTAGTGAGTTATTTATGAGGTATATAAATCATTGTCAATCCCCACCATATCCTAACCAAACCATACAATATATGTGTGATAAAATTGACCATGTATGTTTTATATTTTTAGAAAATCTAAAAAAATTATTTTACTTTCCCAATCCATTTCTCAACATTAAAATGTCCACATCTCCATGGAAATTAGGCAGTATCTAACCAGTGAACTGCTAAGCATGATCCATCACATGGGTAGGTTCTCACTAAGCTTACAAACCATGGTTTTCTATAGTCCAAATAAAAAATTCAATAATTATATGACCAACTATAGGGTTTTCTTATAGAATATTATCAGTATATTCCTATTTATGATTCACTAGAACCTTTCTAGTTGGTAAATTTCTATAAGAAATTTGGAATAAAATCTCTATCAAATCATATTCCATGGATTTAAAGGTAAATGAAATAAAATATAACTCAAAAAAATAATGTCAATACATAATAAAAATTTACTTCAAATCATCTAAAGTAAATGATAAATAAGGATAGGAGTGATATAAAATCATAAAAATGGAATCCAATAAAAAATGGTTCTCTAAAATTCATGGTTTAGTATGCACGGTCCTTAGATCAAAATTATAGCCATGCTAATCCAAAAGGACTCCTCATAGTGAGTTTCATTATTTATATGCATGTTCTATTGCCCATATAATATGCCAATATTTACATGAATAAGATGAAAACAAGTCTACTTACACATAAATTGTGTCTGTAAGGTGTGAGAAAATATACCCAGTAGGATTCCACCACATGTTCTATATAAATCCTTGTAAAAAACCATGCAATTCTTGTTCAGAATACATATAATAAATGTATTATTTTCAGTCTTATGAAATCAAATAATAATAATAAGGAACCTTGTACATTATTTCTTTTTAAACCCAAAATAATTCTAATATGTTTCACCAAAGAGGGTTTATTTTGAATAAAAATCACAAATATAATTTGAATAGAATGATTTTTTAAATTCAAATAAATATACCTTAGGTATGAAACCTTGTTTGAAAATAATAATACTTTCATAGTTGTAATAAAATTGTTTATTTTTTTGTTTGAAACCATAGTTTACTATCATACTCGAAACACCTTTTAAAATGGACACTTTTGAAACACTTTGGTTACCAAAAAAAGGATTATAAGATAGATATCAAAGAAAAAGTAATATTTTATAAGAATAAAAATAAATCGTCATAAATATCATTTTAAAATAAAAGATCATAAAATAAATTAATCACCAAGTAACAATATGTAACATCCCGACCCTGGTGCCACACACCAGTTCCCCGAGCCAATGTGTTATGTGACCTCAAACACACCCACCAGTATTTTATAGGCTACTGACTAGTAGTGAGGGTCTAATATAGATCATGGAGAGAATATACCCTCTTTATAAAAATAACACAACAACAAAAATAAATAAACATAACCAAATGATATTAACATAACTAGAAAAATACTAGTATCACAAGATAACCAAAACTAGGAATACAACATCAAAACTGAATAGTAGGTATGCCATGCCAAAGTACGTGCCAAGTAGGGTGTGAGTAAAAATTAGTAGGCCATAACCAATTGAATATAAAACAAATCCATTCAATAATAGTGTTTATAGTTTTATAAAGAATAAAATACAAGTAATGAAGTAAATAGTTTACATTTATTCAATTATCCTTTATTTAACCAAATGAACCACATAGTTCCTAAGGACACCTGAGTGACATCATATATCTGAATTCCACTGTTACCATTCATATTTTATAATACACGACTTAATGACATTGTTACCTTTCATCATTACATAATTAAATTCCATTATCACCATTCATATTTCATAATACATGACTGAATGCCACTATTACCATTCATCATTACATAATTAATCATCATTACATAAGTGGATGTCATTGTTCACATTCATATTTCATAATACATGATTGAATTCCACTATTACCATTCATCATTACATAATTTAATTACATTGTTACCATTCATATTTCATAATACATGAATGAATTACATTGTTACCATTTATCCTTACATAATTTAATTCCATTGTTACCATTCATATTTCATAATACATGACTGAATTCCACTATTACCATTCATCATTACATAATTTAATGTCTTTGTTACCATTCATATTTCATAATACACAATATCACAATTATCAGAGTATCACAATATCATAATTAATCAATTCACTAATTAATTAATCTAGTTCAACAATTATGCATTCACATTATTCCATTAATTAATTAAAAAATTAATTAACCACCAAAATTATATTAATTAATTAAAATATTAATTAATATTTTTCAATAATATCAATATCCCATAATTAATTCAAAAATAAACCATTTTAATCTAAAATTCAATATTCTTATAATTAACTCAATAATTAATTATCCATAAATCCCATAATTTCAATATTATGATAATTAACTCAATAATTAATTACCCCTAATTACACAGTCCTTTAATTAATTAATTTAAAAAATTAATTAATTCAATGAGGAAATTCAATTTCTAAAAAAACTCTAGTAATTCTACAATTACATACACTTAATTGAAATCATGACTATAGGATTTTAATAATATACCACCTACCTCAATTCATTAACGAGTGATCATCCAATGGAAATCTTTAATTTGGGTGGTATAATGACATAGAATGAGATCTAGATCTTAAACCCTAATTCATGGTCGAACAATAAAGATCTCACAATCCTATATCTATATCCTATAAATCTAGATCTGTATCCAACTAAATAGAGTATAACATCCCTTAAAATATGAGAGAAGAATGGTAGAAGAATGGAAAACCAATCAAGATTAGGATCTCTTCCCAAGAGGGGTGAAGATCATTACTTTGATCTTTGGATCACAAATAATGAAGTTCAAAATGGATTTAAATCTATCTAAGAGGATCCAAAATTGTGAAAAGATTCTATGGGTCGACTTAAGGTTGAATAGGGTATAAAATGGGGGCTCAGGAAATTTTAAAACTAATTTTCTGGGGGATTAAAATCTTGTACGCACGTTTTTCTACTCAGGGCACATGGTTTCCCATAACCATGTGCCTTTACCATGTGATTCATCTAGGGGGTGCACAATTTCTCTTAATATGGTGCATGGTTTGAAAAACGATGCACCAGCCATACAAATATCCTCTGTTTGGGTTAACAAGGTTTTCTAATCCATGGTGTATAGTTTAGAAAAACTGTGTGCCAACCATGCACTTTCCCACTTCCTTCCAAAATTTCCAATTATCACCCAAACACACCCCAAGGAAAACCCCAGTTAAAGTATTCTCAAACAAAGAAAAAAATAATGCCTAAAAATAAGCCTAAGACATCTCCATAGAAGGTTAGGATCTTAAAATTTCCCCACCTTATAAAATATCATCCTCGAGTTGTACTCCAAAACATCTCTAAGATTAAGAGGTAAAAATATTGGGTCACTGAGCCCACATATCTGCTTCTCTCTCCCATGTTTCCTTCTGAACACATCCATGTTGCCACATTACACAAACTATTGGCATGGTCATTCCCCTCAACACTTTCTCACTATGATCCAGCACACGCATCAGATTCTCCTCAAAGAACACATCTATCTCACGCTCAACCTCATCCACATTGATCACATGAGAAGGGTTAGGGTGATACCTGTGAAGTTATGACATATGAAAATTTTCATGCATAACATTGTATCTCTATGAAAGAGCCAATCAGTATGACACTAGCTTGATTCTATCTACAACCTCAAATAGTCCACAAACTTGGGTACCAACTTACCCTATCTCTGTATCATATGGTGACCCAACCTAGGTGTCACTTGAAGTAATATACAACCACCCTCTAAAAACTATAGGGGTCATCAACATCTATTAGTATATGAATTTTTTCTACTCTGAGCTGCAACCATACATTTCTGAATCAACTGTACATTTTCCTAAGTCTCCTGCATGAGACTAGGTCCCAACAACTCTGACTCACCTACCTCCATCCAACATATAGGTGATCTACATGGACAAACATAAATAGCCTCATATGGTTCCATATGAATAGTTTCCTAATTACTATTATTATAAGAGAACTCTAACAAAGCTAGGTGATTCTCCCAATACCCACAAAATTCTAAGACACATGCCCGAAGCATGTCCTTTAGCACTTATATTGTATTCTCTAAATACCCATCTGTCTATGGGTGGAATTTCATACTCAACAAAACATGTGTACCAAATTACTTCTATAATATCTGCTATAATCATGAAGTAAAGTGTGAACCATAAACTAAAACAATAGTCTATGGCACCCTGTGTAGATGGACTATTTCCCGAACATATAAATCACCCAACTACTTCACTGAGAAATTCTCCCATATAGGCAAGAAACATGCTACCTTTGTCGAACAGTCCATAATTACCCAAATAGAATCATTATTTTGAGGCATCTTTAGGAGAACCAACACAAAGTATATGGCAATGTCATCCCACTTCCATTTCAGAATGGGAAATGTCTGTACTAAACCTCCAGGTCATTGATGATTGGCCTTCACCTATTGAAAGGTGTAGCATCACGTCCCGAACCCTACTATCTCTTTTTTCAAGCATGGACACCAAACATTTCATCATAGGTCATGGTACATTTTGGTCACACCTATATGTACCTCCCACTTAGAGTCATAAAATTCCTACATCAATTTCCCCTACATACTCGTAGGAACAACAACCTGATTCTTGACATAGATTATCTCATCCTCATCTATCATACCGTATGAAGGTGTCTCCCCACCTTCAAGGATTTACCTCAAAGTTAAACATTCTGGATCCTTATACTTATTATCTTTGATCCGCCTCAAGGGTGTATACTCTACTGAAACTGATATGGGATTCATCTGTACTCGAATCTCCTGAACCACAACATGCATCTCAGCTGGTAAATTCATTATCTTCCACTCATTACTAAACTCCTAAATAGCCTGAGTTTGAGTCTTCCTTATTAAAGAATCAGTCACATAGTTTCCCTTCCTGGGAATATATGCTAGCTCAAAGTTGAATGACTTCATATACTCAACCCATATCCACTGTCAGATATTTAAATCTCATGGAAAAAATATATACTTTAAGCTCTTGTGATCTGTATACAAAGTAAACTTATCAACCAATATATAATTCTACCAACACTTCAAATCATAAACCACAATAGCCAACTCAAGGTTTTGTATAGGGTAGTTTCATTAATTTGGACTCAAATTCCAAGACCCATATGTAACAACTCAATCTCATTACATCAAAACTACTCCAAGACCTATTCCATAAGTCTCACAAAACATCGTATACTCCTCACCTGGCTCTGATAGTATCAGGATTCATGCCTATGTCAAGCACTTATTCAAATCCTAGAATTAATACTCACATGATTTAGACCAGTCAAACTTTATTACCCTTTTGGTTAAGCCTAAAATCGGTGCTTCTAATCAATAAAAGTCATGGTTGAATCTCTAATAATATCTAGATAACCCCAAAAAGCTACAGTTATCAATAAAATTATTAGTTTTCTCCCAAGAAACCAATTCCTGAACATTATATGGATCCACTAACACACATTCCTCTAAGATTATGTGACCCAAGAAGTGCACCTGATAAATCCAAAATTGACACTTAAATAGCTTGGTGTATAGTTGATGCTCTCTTAGTGTACTTAGGATGATGTTAGAATGTTGAGAATGATCTTCATGAGTACACCAAGATTCTATCCATGAACACAACCGTGAACTGATCAAGGTACGAGTGGAAGATTCTATTCATTAAGGACATAAACACTACTTGTGATTTTTTCAACCCAAACGACATTATGAAGAACTCATAGAGTCCATACCCACTTCTTAAAGCAGCCATCAATATATCATAAGGTTGAACTCTCAACTGATTACACCATGATATTGGTTCAATCATTGATAAGATGCAATATCTCCTCAACTATTTAAAGAGATCTTTGATACGTAGAAGAGTATATCGATTCTTAACAGTAATCCAGTTCAACTTCTGACAATCAACACACAAGCACAGAGTATCATCAACTTTGTTTTCAAACAAAACTAGATAACCCCAAGGTGGTGTACTCGGATAGATAAACCCCTTACCCTCCAACTCCTCCAGTTTATTCTTGATCTCTCGAAGCTATATTGATGTCATTTTGTATGGTGGAATAGAAATGGGCTCAGCCCCCAACATGAGATCAATTATAAATTCCACATCCTTCTCATGTGGTTTCCCTAATAAATCTTCAAGAAAAATGTCATAAAACTGATCCACTATGGGTGGAAATAAATCATGTTCCACACCCCCATCATCTGATAAAAGACTAGAAAACTGGGAGGTAACCTCCCCTATCTGATGATGAATTGGACCTACACGGCCCGCCTAGATATCCCATTCTCCATGATGAATATAGTTGTCACCCTTAGGAGACGTAAAAGTCACCCTCTTGCGGTAACAATATATGTGAGCTCGATATACTACTAACCAGACCATACCCAAAATTAGGTCAAAGTATAACATTTCAAGATTGTAAAGATCCCACAAAAAATAATACTACACAACCTTGAGAGAACACACTTTTCATAAAAAAATATCTCTCAATAATACTCTCAAATGTGTATCTATCGTCAACACCCCACTCACGAACTCCATATCCATGCTCAAACCATTAAAAGTTTGCATATAAATAAAGTAATGAGTTGAACCAGTATCAAATAAGTCTCTAGTTAATGTAAAAGTTACAAGAATAATACCTATCACTTTCAATGGTACAGTCTCGTTATCCACAAGTGTAGGTTGAATGGAATGTAACTGTCCTACCCCTATTCTTTGTGAAGTAATTGAGATCCTTGAGTTGTACCACTATGTTAATACGGTTTATCTTTATTATAAATACCTCGTTCACTGCCTCTACTTTCGTGGTTAATAGAACTCTAGCTACCAGACCGAAATAGTGAAAAAGATCCCCTTCCCACACTTTGGTTCTATCTAGCTCCTCCATCAATAACCATATATCATGGATTCATGCAGAACCTCTATATATGTACCATATTTTTGAAGCTTTATCACTCTACTAGTGGTTGGGGGCACTGTCTCTAGAATTATCTTGACCTACCACACTGGTGATAGGCAATCCCGGTAAGGTCCTGCATGACTGACCCCTCTGTTTAGCCACTCTCTTTCCACTGCCCTAACTAACATTCTCGTAATGATGCTTTATGCTCTCAGAATTTTTAACTCCTGACCATCTAGTTGGAATCACATGTCCACCTATAGAAGCCTCCTTTAGGTTCCACTCATATATGAGAACTTGATTTACCACTTATGAAAACTTCTTCAGCCTGAAGATATTCACATGGAACTTAATTTCACATTTAATTCCTTCTCAAAACCACCTTGATGAAGTATCATCATCCCCTTATAATGATGGAATAAAGTGTTGTAAATCTATAAAGCATCCAACATTATCCATCACAGATATATTCCCCGGATTTAGTCTCATGAACTTAGTTGGTCTCTCCTGCCCGGGTGTCTTAGGATAGAAATGCTCCAAGAAATTCTCTTGAAATTCCTTCCACTCTATAGTATTCAGTTTTCCATCCTGGGTATGGATGTCCCACCAATGATTCACTTAACCACATAACATATAATCATCCAATTCGACTCACTTCTCAGCAGAATTCTCCCGATGGTCAAGTATAGTTTGGATGGACTCAATCCAGAACTCAACTACCTCAAGTACACCCTCTCCAGTAAATGTCAGAGGGTCCTGAAATTGAAACTCCCTCATAATATCAAACATTCTTTTCACAACCCACCCTGGGTCTCTTTCCATGAATTTCATGAATCAACTGAAGTTATCATAGAAATTATCTCTTAATTCCTCACCCGACACTACCGGTGCCTCAGGTTCCACTACAAGTGGAGCATCTTCATCCGTAACCTTTGGTTGTCCTACCAACAAATTTCATCATGGAGGCATATCTCTAAAATTACAAACACAAGTATTAGGAAACATATCAAAACTTTAACACATTTATGTAAGAGGAAAACATAAGAATCCACAAAAAAAGTCTTTTAAAAAAACCTTGCCACATGGTCAAAACCAAGATACTATCTTCACCCTTAACCATCCTACATCTAAGTCTTGGTTAACAAGGGTAAACAGGTTCTCATATTCAAGTTTCTCATTAGACACCCATTTATTTGTATTCTGCATCATTTCTCAGTTTTCAATTCATATTGGGAACTGTCACGACCCGTCCTCGGGGCCCGTGCCGTGACTACCCCAAGCCCACCTTCTATAGGCCAGGGGCTGGCGACTAGCACCAAGGCGTAAATCCCGATAAAAAGGGAAGGCATTGCCTTTGTAAAGTAAACAAGCACCACAGAGTACAAGCGGAAGAAGTAAACACTAAGTAAAAACTGAGAACAAAAGTAAGTACGGAAAGTAAAAGGGGACGGAAATACAAGCCCAACTGTAAAGTACAACTCAAAAGGGAAAACAGCAACTGTAAAGTAAAAGCTGCTACGCCGAGATGTCCACTGGAAATCCCACCTGAAGGGTGGGTAAAGATAGATCCACTGCTCCTCGGGTCCCGCTGTCCGCTCCGAGCACGTCCCGCCCAGTGGTTCACCTCCAGGTACCGTCCTGCTCTACGAGCCTCAACCACGATCAACGCTGTCTGTCGTCTGCAACCAACACAACATAGTGTGGGCATAGCCCGTGCAGGGGTGAGTATAAGCTACTCAGTAGGGACCCCGAGACCCCCGAAGGTCTCCCAAAATCCACAAAGGATAACCACAAAAGAAAGTTACAATCACGAAGTAACAACCGACACTGCTTAGGTATATGCCCATACATATACCTAAGTCATCAATTCCAATACGCTCCAACCTCCGAGCCCAAGTGCAACTCAGTCCACATAGGAAAGTATACGTATTCCACACAGGGAAGCAAAACGTAATCCACACAGGATAGCACAACACAATCCACGAAGGAGAGAAAAAGTAATCCACATAGAATAGCTCAACACAATCCACAAAGGAGAGTAAACAGTAAATCCACACAGGATAGTTCAACACAAAACAGGATTCAGCTCACACAGAAAACTTCATCAAAAGGTGAAAGGGATGATCAGATATAGATACTGATTCATCTAAGCTGGGACCCACATAGGATACAAGACCAGTTGTCTTCATTGTTTCATTTAAGCTGGGACCCACATAGGATACAAGACCAGCACACCTAGGTCCCACATAGGATACAAGACCAGCTGTCTTCATTGATTCATCTATACTGGGACCCACATAGGATACAAGACCAGTATTGAATCATCTAAGCTGGGACCCACATAGGATACAAGACCAGCACATCTAGGACCCACATAGGATACAAGACCAGCTGTCTTCATTGATTCATCTATACTGGGACCCACATAGGATACAAGACCAGTATTGAATCATCTAAGCTGGGACCCACATAGGATACAAGACCAGCACAGCTAGGACCCACATAGGATACAAGACCAGCTATCTTCATTGATTCATCTATACTGGGACCCACATAGGATAAAAGGCCAGTATTGAATCATCTAAGCTGGGACCCACAAAGGATACAAGACCAGCACAGCTAGGACCCACATAGGATACAAGACCAGCACAGCTAGGACCCACATAGGATATAAGACCAGCTGTCTTCATCGATTCATCTATACTGGGACCCACATGGGATACAAGACCAGTATTGAATCATCTAAGCTGGGACCCATATAGGATACAAGACCAACATAGCTAGGACCCACATAGGATACAAGACCAGCTGTCTTCATCGTCGCAGTCCAATGAGGATCTCTGCACAATCGTCGACGTCGAAGTCGCAGTAGCAGTCGCAGCCAGCACTAGGGTTCCCGCACACAACAAGCTCATTCGGGAGGGTACGCTCCACGAGCTGAGAGTCTGATACATCAACTTTCACAAAGTCCAGATTTGATGTATCCAAAAGTTCCATATCGTCAACAGGAACTCAACGTCGCAGACGGCGCGTCAATCGGACGCCCGGTCTGAGAGTTATTGGCTTTTTCGTTCCAGGGGCCCGGTTGATTTTTAAGGCAAAACCAACCCGACCGTACTCCACCTGCGTCCAAACCTCGGGCGGAGTATGCCAAAAGATCCATCTCACTAAGAGGAACTCAACCAAGTTGACGGAACGCCAATCGGATGTCCGGAGCTCATGATATGAGCGTTTCCGCTTCGAGGGCCCGGTTGGTTTCATGTACGAACCAACCCGGACGAACTCAAAGTATTCTGAAACCTTGAGTGCGATGTACCGAAATGACCGTCTCGATCCAAGGATCGCCTTTCCGCTAACGGCGCGTCTTTTGGAGGTCTGTAGCCCGAGTTATGGGCATTTGAACCTAAACAGTTCGGTATCGGGGGTTTCGGGCCTGGGCCGACCCGGCCCGAGACCCCCCACGGCTGGCCCGAACCGGGTCGACCCGCCCCGGACAGGTGCTGGTACGGCTCAAGGCAGCGCGCTGGGCGCGCTGCCAGCTCAGCCTTCGGCCGAGCTGATTGAGAAAATGGGGGGCGCCTGCCCCCCCTTTGTAACCGCGCCCCCCCTCATAATGGGCGGTCGTTCAACTGGTCGGGAGAATTAATTCCCCCGGCCTTCCCCATTTCCGGCCGGCCCGACCTGGTCGGCCGGCTCCTCCTCGACGGGACCGGCAGTGGCCGGTCCCTTTCCGACTTCAACACCGGCGGCCCGGCTGGCCGCCAGTCACCAAGCTCTGCCGCGGCCCTTGTCGTCCGGCATGGTGCGATGGCACCGCGCCCCTCCGCCGTGGCCCCGCTCCGGCTGCGGCGCCTTCAATTTCTTTCAACGCGACGCGATGGCATCGCGTTCTTGAATTTCTTTCCACGGCGTGGCGCGATGGCGTCGCGAAATACTTGTCGTGTAATTCCCGCATGGTGCGACGGCACCACGCCATCCCGTTCCATCTGCAAGGGAACAAACATGAACATAGGAGGGGGTTCGGCCGTGTTTGTGCGGTCCGGCCCCCTCTCGTTAAAAGATAACATTTAGTCATTTACCCTCGAAGTTCGACATTCTAGAATCAATAATGGAAACAATTAATAAAATAACAATAATCCCCTACCTCGGTTTCAAGAGCGGAGCACGCCAACAAGCCGCGGAAGACAAGCGTCGCGGAGGTCGGGCATTGCGGTAATCGTACGTCGATTCTGTTGACGTCGAGGTGCGTCCGAAGAGGTAGCATCGCTGGAGAAGCTTCGTAAGCTGACGGAGAAAGCCCGAGGAGTAAGCGTCGTCTCCTTTCGCTGACACGGAAAGAAGATCGAAAGAAGTGGCGTCGTCGATCTTCGGAAACACACCGGCTGCGAAGAAGAGAAAAGACGGGACGTCTTTCTCTTCTTATGGTGACGACGTTCTTCGTCGGAGCCTAAAAGTTCTTCGCATTCTTCGTCGAGGTTGAAGAATATGAAGAAAGATTCCCCAATCCTCTCAAGGTGCCAAAAGAAATCTAACCAAAATAAAATAAGTCTAAGGCTTATTTTATTTACACAACTAAACCACTTTGAATTTCAAAAGTTTGAAATTAAGCCACTCAACTTAATTAATAACATAAGTTGTCAAAATTAAATAGAGTGGAGTTATTGGGGAGTTTAAAGGGGAGTTGAAGAGTTAGGGTTCGTGTGGGCCCCACCACACTTAATACTCTCAAGGGAGGTTAAGTGGATGTGGGTCCCACCCCTAACTCCCTTTGGGAGGACATAACCAACATGGATAAAAATAAATTGTGTTTCCACAATTTATTTAACTTCATTTAATTTCCCCCAAAACTAACTCTCAACCCGCATAAAATGCAACCTTGGAAAAGGTCTCTTTAAGCGAATATCTACGCTGCGAGTTCATCGGTGCCCTCAGAATTCTATTTCGGGCACCGGATCAAAAGTTAGAAATTCTCGCTCTTTCGTTCACTGAACGTACCCGATCCAAACTTCGGAAAATGATTCCGGGCACACCGGGCCTCGGAATCAGGTGCCGTCAGAAACCGCGCTCTTGTAAAATTCCAAAGAAATTTAAGAAAAAATTTCCCTTGAATTTTACGGGTCTTTACATTACTCCCACCTCAGGGCTTTACGTCCCCGTAAAGATACCTCAAAACTAGGGAAACAAATGAGGGTACTGAGCACGCATCTGAGCCTCCCGCTCCCAAGTGCTCTCCTAGAGGTTCCCGTACTGCCATCTGATGCACACTAGAGGAATCGACCGTCCACGTAGGACCCGCTCCTGTCGATCCTCGATCTCCACCGGGACCTCCGTAAAAGTCGCCCCATCGTCAACGTCAAGCTCCCCATGGTCAATGATGTGCGTCGGGTCGTGCACGTATCTCCTCAGCTGAGACACGTGGAAGACGTCGTGCACTCGGTGCAACTGAGGTGGTAGAGCCAGGCGATAAGCCACCTCGCCAATCCTGCTGAGGACCTGGAAGGGTCCGATGAAGCACGAAGATAACTTCCGCCTCGGCCAAATCTCTGTATACCACGTCGAGGTGAGACCCGCAAGAAGACGTGGTCGCCATCCTCGAACTCTAGTAGCCTCCGCCTCCTGTCAGCGTATGACTTCTGCCGGCTCTGAGCTGTCCTCATCCGCTCCTGGATGACCTGGACCTTCTCTATCATGGCCTGGACCATCTCCGGTCCCACAATAGCTGCTATGATTTCTTCTTTTCTGATAAGAGAAATCCGGTCTCATCCCTCGGATGAACCACGTTCTTTGCCTAATACAGTCAATCTGACATGGATGATACTAATCCATACCAAGGATGACGTCGTAAGGCCTCGACGCTACTACCAAGAGATCCAACCGTTACTCTCGCCTCCAAGGGTTGAGTCACACTGTCGGAATCAGTGTGTGGTAATTGGGTCTCCTCCAGTAGATGTCTCACAAGTGAGGGTCAAGTCAACAGTCAAAACTGGAACCTCTTAATAACAACACAAAAGAGGACAGGAATGAAAACATCACAAAGGTATGCGTCTTTTATTATTGCATCTCATAATACAAAGACGCTACACAATAGCAACAAGGAACTAGAAGTACAAAATATGTATCCACTAGTTCCGCTCCTGTCCATTTGCTCCCAGAGCTCCATGATCGAAGGCCTCAACTGCCTGAAGCTGAGCTCTCGCATGTCCTCCAACTCCCTGCGGTTGGGGCGGACCTCCTGGTGGTGGTGGTGGCAACACCTCGAAGTGTCTCCCACCATCGGCTACTCGGCCAGCTCCTCTGCCTCGTCCGCCTGCACCCTGCAGACCACCGTGGCCGAACCTTTGTCTGGGAGGTCCCTCTACCACCTGCTGCTCATCTGTAAGACGAGTCGGGTAGTCTCGAGCCATGTGACCTCGCCCGCTGCATGCGTAGCAATGCTTTCCCCTCGTGTAGCTGGATCTCCTTCGTGTTCCCCGCACAACCGAATCTTCATCCAGTGACTTCCCATCTGATGGTCTGGCCCGCTTAGACCTCTACGTCACCTGTCTACTGCCAGCTGCAGAAGACCCTGCTACGGGTCGTCCTGCGGAGGGCCCTGTCACTGGAGCCTGCTCGGGGAGAAAACTCTCTACTAGAAGGGCTCTCTCCAACACCTCTACCTGTGTCGGAATGTTGAGGGAGATCATCGAAGACCTGATCTCATGCCTCGGTCCCTGCTCAAAGGTCCGGGCCTGGAAGAACGGGTCTCGTACCATGTCTGTGGAGTAGCGCGAGAGATCAGTAAATCTCGCCGAGTACTGGGCCACTGTCAAGCTGCCATGCAGCAGCTGAAGAAGCTCCTGAATGCGCACCGCACGGAGGGTGGCTGGGACGAACTCGGAGCGGAAGATGCTCTCAAAGTCCGTCCAGAGAAGAGATGTCTCGTCGTGCACCTGGAGCATTAAGCTCCACCATCTTCCTGCTGCCGCGTGCAGGAGGCTCGCTGTGAGGATCACCATGAGGTCTGCCGGTGTCCTCACTAGCCTGAAAACTCATACGACTGCCTCCAGCCAGTCCTCGCCTGCCTGGGGGTCCGTCTCTCCTCGGAACCTGGGCGATCGCTGAGGCTGAAACTCGTGCAGTGCGCTAAGGTGACGTGCATCGTCAGCGGTTGGGGCTGGTAGCATCGGTGGCTCGGTGGGTAAAGTTACCGCCGGTGCCTCTGCTGACAAGGAGCCCTACACCGAGGCCCCGTCGCTCGGTGGGCTGTCATCACGCTCAACTCTCGGAACCCTAGCTGGCTGCCATCGTGGGTCCATCCTGAAAGAAACAGGTGCGCCACAGTCAGAACAGTAAACCTGGTGAGCTGACACAAGTAATCACAAAGAAAACTTGAACACACATAAAATCAATGTTTTCGTGCATTAAGTCAGAAATCAGAAGTCAGGGTCCGGGTGTACGGATACGTCGGCTGCCGCACCAACACTGGACTCCCTAGACTGATAACCACACCCAATACGCTAAACACTATTGCTTCACATAGAAGAAAGATCAGATTCTGCGGTAGAACCGAACTCCTCTGATACCAATTTGTCACGACCCGTCCTCGGGACCCGTGCCGTGACTACCCCAAACCCGCCTTCCATAGGCCAGGGGCTGGCGACTAGAACCAAGGCGTAAATCCCGATAAAAAGGGAAGGCATTGCCTTTGTAAAGTAAACAAGAACCACAGAGTACAAGCGGAAGAAGTAAACACTAAGTAAAAACTGAGTACAACAGTAAGTACGGAAAGTAAAAGGGGCCGGAAATACAAGCCCAACTGTAAAGTAAAACTCAAAAGTGAAAACAGCAACTGTAAAGTAAAAGCTGCTAC
Organism: Viscum album; assembly: GCA_963277665.1. NCBI lineage: Eukaryota > Viridiplantae > Streptophyta > Magnoliopsida > Santalales > Viscaceae > Viscum > Viscum album. The sequence continues at coordinate 1,901,644,450 of OY728140.1, read as the reverse complement.
GCCGAGATGTCCACTGGAAATCCCACCTGAAGGGTGGGTACAGATAGCTCCACTGCTCCTTGGGTCCCGCCGTCCGCTCCGAGCACGTCCCGCCCAGTGGTTCACCTCTAGGTACCGTCCTGCTCTGCGAGCCTCAACCACGATCAACGCTGTCCGTCGTCTGCAACCAACACAACGTAGTGCGGGCATAGCCCGTGCATGGGTGAGTATAAGCTACTCAGTAGGGACCCCGAGACCCCCGACGGTCTCCCAAAATCCACAAAGGATAACCACAAAAGAAAGTTACAATCACGAAGTAACAACCAACACTGCTTAGGTATATGCCCATACATATACCTAAGTCATCAATTCCAATACGCTCCAACCTCCGAGCCCAAGTACAACTCAGTCCACACAGGAAAGTATACGTATTCCACACAGGGAAGCAAAACGTAATCCACACAGGATAGCACAACACAATCCACGAAGGAGAGAAAAAGTAATCCACATAGAATAGCTCAACACAATTCACAAAGGAGAGTAAACAGTAAATCCACACAGGATAGTTCAACACAAAACAGGATTCAGCTCACACAAAAAACTTCGTCAAAAGGTGAAAGGGATGATCAGATATAGATACTGATTCATCTAAGATGGGACCCACATAGGATACAAGACCAGTTGTCTTCATTGTTTCATTTAAGTTGGGACCCACATAGGATACAAGACCAGAACAGCTAGGTCCCACATAGGATACAAGACCAGCTATCTTCATTGATTCATCTATACTGGGACCCACATAGGATACAAGACCAGTATTGAATCATCTAAGCTGGGACCCACATAGGATACAAGACCAGCACAGCTAGGACCCACATAGAATACAAGACCAGCTGTCTTCATTGATTCATCTATACTGGGACCCACATAGGATACAAGACTAGTATTGAATCATCTAAGCTGGGACCCAAATAGGATACAAGACCAGCACAGCTAGGACCCACATAGGATACAAGACCAGCTGTCTTCATTGATTCATCTATACTGGGACCCACATAGGATACAAGACCAGTATTGAATCATCTAAGCTGGGACCCACAAAGGATACAAGACCAGTACAGCTAGGACCCACATAGGATACAAGACCAACTGTCTTCATCTATTCATCTATACTGGGACCCACATAGGATACAAGACCAGTATTGAATAATCTAAGCTGGGACCCACATAGGATACAAGACCAGCATAGCTAGGACCCACATAGGATACAAGACCAGCTGTCTTCATCGTCGCAGTCCACTGAGGATCTCTGCACAATCGTCGACGTCGAAGTCGCAGTAGCAGTCGCAGCCAGTATTAGGGTTCCCGCACACAGCAAGCTCATTCGGGAGGGTCCGCTCCACGAGCCGAGAGGCTGATACATCAAATGTCACAAAGTCCAGAGTTGATGTATCCAAAAGTTTCGTATCTTCAACAGGAACTCAACGTCGCAGACGGCGCGTCAATCGGACGCCCGGTCTGAGAGTTATTGGCTTTTTCGTTCCAGGGGCCCGGTTGGTTTTTAAGGAAAAACCAACCCTACCGTACTCCACCTGCGTCCAAACCTCAGGTGGAGTATTCCAAAATATCCGTCTCACTAAGAGGAACTCAACCAAGTTGATGGCACGTCAATCGGACGTCCGGAGCTCATGATATGAGTGTTTCCGCTCCGAGGGCCCGGTTGGTTTCGTGTACGAACCAACCCGGCCGAACTCAAAGTATTCCGAAACCTTGAGTGCGATATACCGAAACGACCGTCTCGATCCAAGGATCGCCTCTCCACTGACAGCGCATCGTTTGAAGGTCCGTAGCCCGAGTTATGGGCATTTGAACCTAAACAGTTCGGTATCAGGGGTTTCGGGCCCGGTCCGACCCGGCCCGAGACCCCCCCCCCCCCCCCAGCTGGCCCGAACCGGGTCGACTCGCCCCGGCCAGGCGTCGGTCCGGCTCAAGGCAGCGCAATGGGCGCGCTGCCAGCTCGGCCTTCGGTCGAGCTGATTAAGAAAACGGGGGGCGCCTGCCCCCCCTTTGTAACCGCGCCCCCCCTCATAATGGGGGGCCGTTCAACTGGCTGGGGGAATTAATTCCCCCGGCCTTCCCCATTTCCAGCCGGCCAGACCTGGCCAGCCGGCTCCTCCTCGACGGGACCGGCAGTGGCCGGTCCCTTTCCGACTTCAACACCGGCGGCCCGACTGGTCGTCGGTCACCAAGCTCCACCGCAGCCCGGAACCGGCCGCGGCCCTTGTCATCCGGCGCGGTGCGACGGCACCGCGCCCCTTCGCCGCGGCCCCGCTCCGGCCACGGCTCCTTCGATTTCTTTCAACGCGACACGACGGCGTCGCGTTCTTGAATTTCTTTCCATGGCGCGGCGCAACGGCGTCGCGCAATACTTGCCATGTAATTCCCGCGTGGTGCGACGGCACCACGCCATCCCGTTCCATCCGCAAGGGAACAAACATGAACATAGGAGGGGGTTCGGCCGTGTTTGTGAGGTCCGGCCCCCTCTCGTTAAAAGATAACATTTAGTCGTTTATCCTCGAAGTTCGACATGCTAGAATCAAGAACGGAAACAATTAATAAAATAACAATAATCCCCTACCTCGGTTTCAAGAGCGGAGCACGCCAACAAGCCGCGGAAGACAAGCGTTGCGGAGGTCGGGCGTCGCGGTAATCGTACATCGATTCCGTTGACGTCGAGGTGTGTCCGAAGAGGTAGCGTCGCTGGAGAAGCTTCGTAAGCTGACGGAGAAAGCCCGAGGAGGAAGCGGCGTCTCCTTTCACTGACACGGGAAGAAGATCGAAAGAAGCAGCGTCATCGATCTTCGGAAACACACTGGCTGCGAAGAAGAGAAAAGACGGCACGTCTTTCTCTTCTTATGGTGACGGCGTTCTTCGTCGGAGCCTAAAAGTTCTTCGCGTTCTTTGTCGAGGTTGAAGAAGATGAATAAAGCTTCCCCAATCCTCTCAAGGTGGAAAAAGAAATATAACCAAAATAAAATAAGTCTAAGGCTTATTTTATTTACACAACTAAACCACTTTGAATTTCAAAAGTTTGAAATTAAGCCACTCAACATAATTAATAACACAAGTTTTCAAAGTTAAATAGAGTGGAGTTATTGGGGAGTTTAAAGGGGACTTAAAGAGTTAGGGTTCGTGTGGGCCCCACCACACTTAATCCTCTCAAGGGAGGTTAAGTGGATGTGGTTCCCACCCCTAACTCCCTTTGGGAGGACATAACCAACATGGATAAAAATAAATTGTGTTTCCACAATTTATTTAACTTCATTTAATTTCCCCCAAAACTAACTCTCAACCCGCATAAAACGCAACCTCGGAAAAGGTCTCCTTAAGCGAATTTCGGCGTTGCGAGTTCATCGGTGCCCTCGGAATTCGATTCCGGGCACCGGATCAAAAGTTAGAAATTCCCGCTCTTTCGTTCACTGAACGTACCCGAGCCAAACTTCGGAAAATGATTCCGGGCACACCGGGCCTCGGAATCAGGTTCCGTCAGAAACCGCGCTCTTGTAAAATTCCAAAGAAAATTAAGAAAAAATTTACCTTGAATTTTACGAGTCTTTACCAGAACCTTTTTCAGTTCAATCACACAATCAAGGAAAAACATTTCAATTTCAACAACTTACCCAAAACCCATTTTCCCTTGCACGCCTAAAATGATGCATGTCACAAAATAATCCTAAGTTTATAGTAGAATAATGCATATATACTCAACTCTCATTCCATTTAGGACATAATTCTAATCTTACTAAAACTCAGAAACAATAATCACATCACACAATAAGTACATCACTCGAGGTAAAATAGTATCAACTGTAACAACACATATCATTAAAAAAATTCCACCCTGGGTAATTGGATTTTAACCTTGTACATGGGTTAGATACTCCCGTGTACGAGATGTTAACCAATATCAAACTCATTCTATTATTATGTCTACCTCTCCAAAATAGTAAGAAAAAATAAAATAAAATAAAACTTCTTTGATACCACTTTGTAACATCTCAACCTAGGTGTCACACACTAGTGCCCTGAGCTGGTGTACTACGTGACCTCAGGCACACCGCCCCATACACCAGAGGCTACTGACTAGTAGTAAGAGTCTAATATCAATAATGGTGAGACTATACCCTCTTTATCAGAGTAGTACAATAGCAAAAATAAAGAATAATAACCAAACATAACCAAATGATATAACCATAACCAGAAAAATACCAGTATCACAAGATAACCAAAACTGGGAATACAATATCAAAACTAAATAGTATTTATTCCATGCTAATGTACGTTCCAAGTGTTAAAATGAAAACTCAAAAGTAAAGACACTAACAACTCTTAATCAAGTCCCAAACAATGTATGGTTCCCTCATCTACGCTCCATCACAATTCATCCATCTAACTAGGGCCTTTGCCTTTATACTGTCCTAAAAACATGAAGTCTATTCAGGTATTGATCAGGCAACCAGAGTAGGATGTGAGTACAATTCAATAGTCCACCACCAATGGCGTCTAAAACAAATCTATTCAACGACAGTGTATGCAATTATATAAAGAATAAAATACAAGCAATAAAGTAAATAGTTTATATTTATTCAATTGTCCTTTATTTAACCGCATAAACCACTAGGTTCTTGAGAGCACATGAGTGATTTCATATATCTAAATTTCATTTTTACCATTCATATTTTATAATTCATGATTGAATTCTACTATTACTATTCATCATTACATAATTGAATGTAATTGTTACCATTCATATTTTATAATACATGACTGAATTCCACTTTTACCATTGATCATTACACAATTTAATGTCATTGTTACCATTCATATTTCATAATACATGAATTAATTCTACTGTTACCATTCATTATTAAATAATTGAGTGCCATTTTAACCATTCATATTTCATAATAAATGACTGAATGCCATTGTTACTATTCAACATTACATAATTGAATGCCATTGTTACCATTAATATTTCATAATACTTGATTGAATTCCAATGTTACCATTCATCATTACATAATTAAATTCCATTTTTACCATTTATATTTCATAATATTCAATGTCATAATTATAATAATATCACAATATCATAATTAATTAATCCACCGATTAATTAATCTACTTCAAAAATTGCATATTCACATCATTACATTAATTAGTTCAACAAAAAATTTAATCACATCAATATCATTAATTAATTAAATAATTAATTAATCACCTCAATTATATTAATTAATTCAACTATTAATTAATACTATTAAAAATATCAATATCCCATAATTAATTCAACATTTAATTATCCCCAATTCCACAATCCCTTAATTAATTAATTTACCAAATTAATTAATTAAATTCATAAAAAACTCTAGAAATTATACAATTACATACACATAATTGAAATCATGAATATGATATTTTAATAATAGACCACCTACCTCAATTCATTGATGAGCGGTCAGCCAATAGAAATTCTAAATTTGTGCAGCACAATGACATAGAATGAGATCTGGATCTTAAACCCTAATTCAAGATCAAACAATCAAGATCACATAATCCTATATATATATTCTAAAAATCTAGATCTATATCCAACTAAACAAATTATAACATCCCTTAAAATATGATAAAATAATGAGAGAAGAATGGGAAACAAATCAGGATTAGGATCTATTACCGAGAGGGGTGCAGATCTTCAATCCGGGCTTCGAATCATGAATAATGGAGGTCAGAATGGATTGGAATCTTCCCGGGAGGCTTTAAAATCAAAAAAAGATTCCAAGGGTCGATTTAGTATTGAATAGGTGTTAAAATTGTGTCTTGGAAAATTTTAAAACTAATATTCAAGGAATTAAAATTATGTATGCACAGTTTGCTTCTCGGGGTGCACGGTTTCCCCTAAATGTGCGCCTTAATTGTGAGCCTCATCTAGGGGGTTCACTATTTCTCTTAATAGGGTTAAAATTTTGACAAATTGTTCTCCAGCCATGAAAATCCCCTCTATTTGGGTTTTCACTATTTACTGGGTTAGAGCACACAGTTTGGAAAAACTATGCGCCAACCGTTCACTTTCCCACTTCCTTCCAAAATTTTCAATTTTCACCCAAATGCACCCTAAGTAAAAATCCCATCAAAGTATTCTCAAACAAAGTAAAAAATAATAGTACCTAAAAACAATCTCGAGATATCTCCAGAAAAGGCCAGGATCTTACACATGAAATATTCATCATACATAATGAAATAATATAAATGATATTCATCATACAAAATGAAACAATATAATTGATATCATGTGACAATAAATATTCATCATACATGTAAATGTTATTCTTTGAGTTAAAGGTCTTTCTAGATATCCTTTTTGATTAAATTAATGATTGATTTATCAAAATAGTTGTGAAGACTAATAGAGATGATATCCTACCTTTAGTGAAAAAATTGGTCTACCTTTTTTGCAATCCATTCATATGGAACCATTATCATTATACACTTTTATACACTTGATGCCTTATTTTGTTCTTTATAACTTGGATATATTTTACATAGTTTTCTTTTATATAATAAACCATGCCATGTTTTAAATAATATTATAGAAAATTATTTTATTTATGGGTAATATTTTCTTTATCAATAATTTTTGGTATTTTCTAAATTATAGATGATTATTTTTTTAGAATATGTTAATTACTTTTGTGAATTTAACTAATTTAAAAAAATTCACCAAAGGATGGAAGTATACAGTGAGCTGATGAGAAACACGACCCATCTAGAGAGAGTAAAGGTAAAGGGAGTGGTGTTTGTGAATGATTTATAAAATTTTATATTATTTATTAGCTTAATAATACACATTTTTAATTATAATATAATGTAGTTATGTTATTCAAATTTTTTTGTATGTTTACATATGAGAATTATTTTTATAGTTATGTTATACTAGCTAGATAATTTTTTGTGTATTTGTTTTTTTATGGGTGGAGTGTATTAAGCCTCTCTATTCATTTCTTTTTTTTAGTTACACCAAATTTAGAGGTGGTTTTAACCACATCTAAATATGATACATTGGGGAAAAATTTAGTGATGGTTTATAAAATAATGCAATAATTAGTAGTGTATTTCTAAACTTCTAAAATATAATAACAACTAGAAAAAATTCTTTCTATCATGAAGAATAAGAAACAATACATCATGAAATAGTTACTAAATTAAAACTTAGAGACAATTGTTCTCAACCTCTATGAAATGATTCAATGATAGTTTTAACCGATTATAAACTAGAAAAAACCACTGATTATGGTATATTTTCCTATAGTGCCAAGACTGCACTCTCGATAAGATTTTAAATCCCAATAGCTAAGTTTATTCATTCCTTTACAATCAGTATTTCCATCCTAATTCTCACTCAAGTGATTGAAACACCCATGCCATAACTCATTATGTTCAATAGTTATCTTGTATAACATACATCATTCCTTCCAAAACCATGGTCAATGCAATGTTGTCTATCACTTTTACACCACCATGAAACCCCCTACCCAAATTTCATCATTACATCTAAAATCCTTTAATATATAATCTCATATAACCCTAATGATCTATCTAGATCTAAAACTTTTAGAACTGTGGAATGTGTTGCCTCCCTTGAAAATTCAACAAGCATTCATTCCATGATTGGGATGGAAACACCACTCTTCCATGATCTTGATAGTAGCACAATCCAGAAGGTGTTACCCCTATAAAAACTTCTAAACTTCAAATTTTATACATCCTTTCTCTCAAAAATAGAGAAAAATGATCTATAGTCAAAGGTCCATGGCTCAATTTGACTATACGACACTTAGAAATATGTTCTTTATAACATCTATGTTAGGATTTATTGTTGAAAAAATATAGAATAAAACCTTCTGGAATTCTCTATTGATCCTTGTAGAACTTCTTCTATAGACTCCCCCTTTCCTTCCACAATACTAGATAAAGAACCAGACCCAGCTAAATATCATCGGATCCCTCTCCCCCAAATAATTAGCACTATCTTAACATTAACTTCACTATTGATCTTCCTTTGGGTCATGTAGGCTACATTAAAATCCAAAAAAAATTCAAAATCCATTCAGGTTAATTCAAGTTTAGTCTTCCCATCCTTCCATGTCCTCACTTATGGATGAATCCCATTAACTCAGAACTTACTTCTTTCAATTCCATCCTCTGGAAACAATGAACTCCCTCTAAATCAAAAAAAAACATAAGGGGTTCAGGACTATCTTTAAAATACTTTTACATGGATAACTTCATATTACCACTCTTCGATTAAGATTTAAACCCACTAACCAAGGATTTATATACCAAACTCTGTAACCAATCTCTATAACTTGGCTCAACAACCAAACTCTGATACCACTTTTTGTGATATCAGTCAGCAGAACAACACTATCACTAATTCTAATTGTTGTTCTAGTAACCTTTTGTTTTTAATCTTTACTCTAAAACCTATTTTATGGAATAATTTCTAGAGAAAAACTAGAATGGAAGGGAACCACAAAGTGATTTTATTAAATTGAGAAGTCCATAAAAGACATCCACTGTATCGAATTGCCTCCATACCAAATAATACTTTTAAAAAATCTCGGTAAAATGAACGAATAAACTTTAAAAAAATGAAACCATAATGATTGACATGGTTGCAAACTCAATATTATTCTATGGGATAAAAATGCAACATCATTTTAATGGAAATAAATGGAAACATAATATTTGAGTTATAGGGGAACCTAACTTCTAGAGAACCCTACCCAAACTCTGAGTTATGATGGAACTTTCTTCAGAAGAACCCTATTCAGAAATGAAAAATTATTTCTCTGATGCTTCCATGAAAATAAACTATTTTATTTTATCTTATTATTTATCCCATATGTTGTTTACTGAGGATCTTTACTAGAATCCTTAGTCTGTCTAGTGGCTCCATCTTCTACTTCTTTTGATTCTTATAGTCAATCATCCTTCCAGACCACGTCCTTTTACCTCCAGTTTTATAACCTTTAGTAATTATTTTCTCTTCCAAAACACATCAAACTGGTGACCTCAACATGTCATTTTATATAAAATCTCTATTGGTATATATATTACCATCACCTTCTGATATATGCGGGTGGTCTTCCACTTATTTGAAGCATTTGAATGCAATAACAACTCAACTTTCCAAATATGGTGATCAAAATGATATCCATAATCTCCATTTCCTATCCAACATTCATATTCCTAATTCTATAACTATATCCTTTAGCTTCTAAATTCTATTATATCATCTAGACCATCCCTCACTTCATGATTAATGATAGATTCATATTTTTTCATCCTTATATTAATATAAAATATTTTTTTTACACTTTAATTGATTATTTTTGTTGGTATTTAATTTAATTTGTAATTGATGGAAGGATACAAGAATTTTTTTAAATAATCTAAAACATGATGAATTTATGCTTCATATAATGTCCCGAAAAAAAAAGTACAAGTCAAGGACCAAGTCCAAGGATCAAAAAATGAAAATCTGGTCTAAAACAATATGAAAATATAAGATCCTGACCTTTTATGGAGTTATCTCAAGCATGTTTAAATGTACTATTTTGAATCATGTGGAGTAATTTTTTATTGGGTTTTACCTTGGGGTGTGTTTTGGTGAATTTTTAGAAAAAATTTAAGGAAATAGGGTTGTTCATTATTGGCACATAGTTAGTGCAAACCGTCCGCTCATGCCCAGTAAACCGTGCAACCCTGGACAATGGGGAGTTTCACTGTTGGTGTATGGTTTGTCAAACCGTGCACCCTAAAAGGAGAAACTGTTCATCCCTAATATAATAGATGTACATTTGATGCACGGTTAGGGAAAACCATGCACCCCTACCCAAAAAATAGTGCATGATATTTTTAACGGCCTGAAAATTAGTTTTTAATTCCCCATAACCCCTGAAATGCACCCTTTTTGACCCCCATTTGACTCTAAGAGATCTTTCATGATTTTGGATCTCTCTAGATGAATTTGAAGGCCGCCTGACCTCTGTTATTCATGATTCTAAGCCTGGATAAAATATCTTCTCCTCTCTCGGTAAGTGGATTCTATCTTATTATTTTCCCATTCATCCTTCTTCCTTGTCTCATTATTTTGGTGGGAAGAAATATTCTATTTTTCTGGTTCTAGAACTAGATTTGGTGAATATAGATATGGGATTGAGGATATAGATCTATATTAAAGAGATATTTATTTTTTTAATCTTTATTTAGGGTTTTGAGATTTGGATCTAGATCTACATCATTGTGCTGCTCAATTTTTGGGATTTATGTTGGGTGATCGTTCATCAAAAAATTGAGGTAGGTGGTATAATATTCAAATATCACCATCATAGTTTTTATTTCATGTATGCAATTATATAATTTTTAGGGTTCTCTTAGAAATTGGAAATTCCTAAATTGGATTAATTAATGTGGTCAATTAATTAATCGAGGAATTGGGGATTTTATTGAATGATTGAATTGTGTAATTAAGATAATTAATTGATGAATTAATTATAAAAGTATTGAATTGTGGAATTGGGATAATTAATTGATAGATTAATTATCGGAATATTGAATTGTGGTATTAAGGATAATTAATTTTTGAGTTAATTATCATGATGTTGAATTGTGAATTTAGAAATAATTAATTGTGAATTAATTATTGGATGTTGAGATGTGAAATAATTAATTAATTTTTGAATTAATTAATAGAATTTATATGGTTAATTAATTGTTGAATTATTTAATGGAAGAGATGTGATTAATTAACTAGAAAAATAATTAATGTGATGGATATTATTAATTAGTTTTTGAATTAATTAAAACAAATTTTTGTGATTAATTAATTGTTGAATTAATTAATAAACTTTGATTAATTAATTTATGAATTAATTAATGGTTGATTGTGATAATATGATTAATTTTTATTAATCATGATTGATTTGATATTGTGATATGATATATGTGCATGGTTGATAAATAGGGTGTTAGACATGATGATCTACGCAAATGATATATATGCATGGTTGATAAATGGAGTGTTAGAGATAATGATCAACACCAATGATATATATGCATGGTTGATAAATGGGGTTCTAGACATGATGATCTATGATAATGATATATATGTATGATTGAGAATTGGGGTGCTAGACATGACGTTCTATGACCATGATATACATACACATTGATAAATGGGGTGCTAGATAGGGCATTTTACACCCAAAACATTGGAATTAGACTATGGTTCCAAGTGTCCATAATAATGAAATTGAAGTGACATAGATAATGCAATCCCTTATGCTATAATGAAATGTGAATTTAATATGTAACATGGTTCAGAACCTGCACGGGCCAAAGTAGGTATTGAGGTACGGGTGTCCTCGGGAACCTGATGGTCTATGTGGTTTAGTAAATATTAATTGATAACTTGATGCCCTTGGGAACCTGATAGTCTATGTGGTTTAATAAATATTAATTGATAATCTAATAACTATTTACTTATGCATTATAATTATTTCTTTATACAACCATATACACCTTTTATTGACTGGATTTGTTTTAGACATCGTTGGTAGTGGCCTACTGAGTTGTACTCACACCCTACTTGGGATTCCTGATTGGTACCCAAATAGAATTTATTGTTACAGGATGGGTTAAGGGAAAGATCACCAGGTTAGATGGTTGAGCTAGGATGGATCTTGGATGAGGGAACAAAATGTGGTTCATGACCCACTTTGGATTCATCAATGTCATTATTTTCAGTTTTATTTTTAGTCACTTGACGCGTACAGTAGCATGGAATGTTTTCTGCTTTAGTTGAATATTTTATTTTCCTACATTGTTTGTCTTGTGATATTTTTATTATTTATAGTTATATATATTCTTATACTATTTTTTATTATTTTTGTTGTTGTTTCACTCTGATAAAAGAGGATATAGTCTCTCCATGATTGACTTATCAGACCCTCACTACAATTTGGAAGCCTCTGGTGTACAAGGATGCGTGCCTAAGGTCATGTGACTAGCCATCTCAGGATACTAGTTTGTGGAACCCAGATCGAGATATTACAAAGTGGTATCAATTCTAGATTTATTTTTTTATTTTTTATTACTGTTTGGGAAAGGTATATAGGGTACTAGGAAGAGTCGGACCTTGGTTATGAGCTCATGCATGGGAGTTATAAACCCATATATGGGGGGAAACCCAAGTACCTAAGGTGAGATTGTTGTTATTAATGTTTACTGTTACAGTTGAATATTATTTCACCATGGGTGACACACTTATTGTGTGCTATGATTATTGATGTTGAAATTTTCTATGGTTTGACTCATGTCCTAGTATGGCATGACAGATGAATTGCACTCATCATTTTAGGAACTCGAGATTATTTTGTGACATGGATAATTTTAGGCATGCACAGGAAAACGAGTTTTGGGTAAGTTATTGAACTTAAACTACTTTTCTTTGCTTGTGAAATTTAAATAAAAAATGTTCCTAATGTAATATATAGAATTGTAAAATGATGAAAAATGTGAATAAATGGGTTTCTGATGAGAAACTTGATATGAAAATGTGTTTACACTTGTTAACCAAGACCTAGGTGTAGAATGGTTAAGGGTAGTGATAACACCTCGGTTTTGACCGTGTAGTAGGGTTTGGGGAAAATACTTGTTGTGATTTTCTTCTTATGTAAATGTGATAAAGTAAAAGTTATGGGTCCTAAGACATGTGTTTGTAATTATAGAGATATGCCTCCATGATTATGCTTATTAAGGGGATGATGGGAGGTTATGGCCGGTAATGTTATACCATTAGTGGGACCTAAGGAACTGATAGTGTCGGTTGAGGAAGCAGGGGAGCAGTTATAAGAGAACTTCACTTGCTTCATGCAATTTATGGAAAGATACCTAGGGAGGGTTGTGAAAAGAATGTCTGATCTGATGAGAGAGTTCTAGTTGTATCACCCTCATAATTTTACTAGAAAGGATGGACCAGAGAAAGATGGGTTCTAAATTGAATCTATCTAGACTATACTTGACCATTTGGAGACTCTAGCTGATAAGAGAGTCAAGTTGGATACTTATATGCTATGAGGATTAGTCAAGTTCTGGTGGAACGTCCAGGCTCTGACTAGATAGGCTAATGGTATGATATGGAAGGACTTATTAGAGAATTTCTTAGAGCACTTCTACCCAAATACACTGAGGTAGGAGAGAGTAACTGAGTTTATGAGGTTGACTCAGGGGAGTATGTTTATGATGAAATATTATGAATGATTTATAGATTTGTAGTGCTTTGTTCCAACATTGGAAGTGGATGAGGTTAGTTCAGAAAAATGATTTCAGGATGGAATTAAGTGTGAAATTAAGTCCCAGTTGAATATCTTCAGGATGAATAAGTTTTCACAAGTGGTAAATCAGACTCTCATCTTCGAGGGGAACCTGAAGAAGGATTTTAGTGGACGATAGGTAGTTTCTTCTAGATGATCTGGGGGCACATCTTTTGAGGGAAGGAAGCATCATTATGAGAACATTAGCCATAGAAATGGGAAGCATAGTGGTCAGTTAATGGGACCAGTTACTTAGGATCTTACTCAAGTGATTTTCCACCAGTGTGGTAACTCGAGACACTTTCATAAACATTTTCCCCAACCACCAATAGAGTGTAGATCCTGCATCAAGATGGTACATATATAGAGGTTTTGTAGGAACCCAAGACATATGGTTAGTGATGGAGGAGCTGGACAGAATCAGGGTGTGGGAAGGGGATCTTCTGCACTATATCAGTCTGGCAGCTGGAGTTCTACTTGACAAGGCGTCAGAGGCAGTGTACATATTTCTTCTAGGCAAGAGTTCCCACATTAGTAGAGTAGAACAACTTAGGGGAGTCAAACAACATCACAATAAAGAGGATAAGGACAGTTTCATGCAGTCCAACCTACACTTGTGGATAGTGAGGTTGGGCCATCGACAGTAAGAGGTACTATTCTTATAGATTATACATTATCTAGTGTCTTGTTTGATACTGGTGCCTATCATTCCTTTATATCTACAAAACATGTTAATGTTTTGAGCCTAGCAGTGGAGTTTTTGAGTGGGGTAATGACTATAGATACACCATTGGTAGTACAGTCTATAGAAATTTGTTTCTACAAGGGATGTTCGGTTGAGATCAAGTAGTACCGCTTTCTCTGGGATCACTATATTATTGACATGTTAGGATTTAACCTAATTATGGGTATGGACTGTCTAGTTTCATACCAATCCTACATTGATTATTATTGGAGGAGAGTGACCTTTACATATCTGAAGCGTGAAAACTATATTCACCGTGGAGAGTGGGATATCTATGCAGGTCAAGAAAGGCCAATTACTCAGTAACTGGTAGAGATCACAGACCAATTTGTTAGTCTAATGTTAGATGATGGTGGTACAAAACAATATGTATTTCCACCTATAGTGGACCTTTTTTAGGATGTATTTCCTAAAGACTTCTCAGGGTTTCCACTAGAAAGATATGTGGAACTCGCTATTGATATCATGTCGGGAGATGAACCAGTTTAAATTCCACCATACATAATGGCATTGATAGATCTTTAAGAGCTCAATACTCTACTAGAGAAGTTAGAGGATAGGGGATTTATCTGTTTGATTATGTTTCCTTAATGTTCTTCAGTGCTATTTTCTAAGAAGGATAATGGGACTCTATGATTGTGTGTTGATTACTAGAAGTTGAACCAGATGACTGTGAAGAACTGGTATCCTCTTCCGCATATCGACAATATATTTGACCAGTTTAGAGGATCTTGCGTGTTCTTGAAGATCGAATTGAGATCAGGGTATCATTAGTTGAGAGTTTGAACTTCTAATATACCGAGGGTTGCTTTCAGAAGTAGTTCTGAACTATATGAGTTAGTCATAATGATGTTTGGGTTGACAAACGTACCAGTAATGTTTATGGACTTGATGAAAAAAATCTTTCATCCATACCTAGATCTATTTTTTAGTGTTTGTGGATGACATCTTGATGTACTACAAGAATCATGATGATCATGCCCAACACATTGACAACACTGAGAGAGCATCAGCTATACATCAATCTATATAAGTTTCAATTTTAGATTGACCAGATACACTTATTGGGACACATAATCTCATAGGAATGTGTGTTAGTGGACCTAAATAAGGTACATGCGGTGGTTTCTTAGTAGTATACCAAGAGTGTATTCGATATCCATATCTTTCTAGGGTTAGCTGGATATTATCATAGATTTATCCAGGACTTTTTCCATTTGGAAACACTTCTTTCAGGCTTGAACAAAAAGGGGATAAGGTTTGATTGGTCGGAATCATGTGAGAAGGCCTTCCAAGAGTTGAAGAAGCGTTTGACATCGACACTGATATTAATCCTACCTGAGCCATGTGAGGAGTATAAAATGTATTATGATTCTTCTAGGATCGTACTTGGAGCTTTTTTGATATAGGGAGATCAATTTAAGGCATACAGGTCTTGACAGCTAAGTCCACATGAGCAGAACTACCCTATGCACAACCTCTATTTGTAATTTGTTGTTTATGCCTTAAAGTGTTAGTAACATTATCTATTGGGAAAGAAGTTTGTGGTGTTTACCGATCACAAGAGATTAAAGTATATCTTTTTTGTAGTGAGATATGAATCTTTGGTAGTGGAGATGGGTTGAGTATATGCAGTCTTTAGATTTTGAGTGGCATATATGCCTGGGAAACACTACAAAAAACTAAGTATTTAGCGATGGTTTATTAGTAGTGGTTTACTAAACTACCACTAAATAATTACATTTTTTAACAGTCGACACTCTCCCCCTCCCCAACACCCCCAACCCCCTGACCTATGACTTGACAAAGCCCTAAACTCCCTCTCATCGCCAATATTTGCCTACCGTCATCATGCCAGCCTTGTCACCAACCTTCACCGCCAATCATAGCCTCTTTGTTCCTCATCGACCCTCACCAACCCTCGGCTCACGGTATGATGAGATACTCTTTGTGATACTGATTTAATTTTTTGAAATTGGTATATTGATGGTTTATGTTATGAGATTCGGAATTTTACTAGATTCACATTAGATCATTGGGTATACAACATCATTTTTTCAGTTGTATATTGTTTTATTACTATTTATATCATGGTGTTTTTATGTGTTTGGATTTAATTTTAGTTATGGGATTTTGGATTACATTCAAATTGATTTTCAAAATGATTTTGAAAGTGTGATTTAAAATTAAAATAAAGTGGATTTTATAAAAGGGGTTTGATAAATATTTTTGGAAAGAGTAAAGGTATTTATCCTTTTTTACTAAACATGATTAAGGATCCACTTTCCATGGTTTAAATGTGTTTTATTAAAAAACATTTTTTATGATCATGTATATTCAAATATGGGATGTTCTTTTTAAAATTTATTACACCATGTTATTTTATTTCATTATACTCTCAGGTGAAAAAACCAATTTTTTAATCATATTTTAAACAAGAATTAATGAAATTTCTTTTGAAAGGAATTACACAAACTCTTTAATGGAATCATACTAGTCATGTTTAGCTCACACCCTATATATACCAATGGGTGTATGTAGCTATCATGTTTCCTTTCAGGTTCCCAAGATGTCATCTCTTTTAGGGTATGTTTTTAGTTTGGTCTAATAATGGATGGTATGATATGTGATGAGTAACCATGGGTAATGAGGAGGTTGTGAATAATGGTTATGTTTTGGTTTTATTTTTAGATGTTATATATTGCACTTGTTTTCCTAGAACATTATTTTAGACTATGTTATGTATGTAATGTTTTACTTATATTAGTTTATGAATTGATGTGGTTTATGAGTTAATTATTATTATTATTATTACATATTTTTATTTTTATGTTATTTCATTTATATGGAATATGTTTATTGCATTTACATGGGGATCCAATGTTTGGACACCCTATGTTGGAATTTTAGAAAAGTTTTTTATACTTGTTATATTATTTCTATAGGGGTGTAACTATTCCTAGGTATGTGTTCTTGATACCTAGGTACTATTTTCCCACCCATGGGGATTTGGAATGTCCTTTAGGCCTAGTGGTAGGCTGCGATGAGTGATGTGTCGGGTCATATTGGACTAGTTTTTTAAAAATGACATCAAATATATAGGTTCTAAAGAGGGACTAAGTTCTTGAAACACTCTCTTAATATTTTTTTAATTTTGGTAGAATGGGGATAAGGATGTTGAAACCTGAGATGTAAGTGTGGGGAGAGTCTATATAGCTCTTTCTTATTCAGAGCCTCGAGTTTCAATGGGTAGTCAATATTTTAATTTGGAATTTGAGTTTGTTTATAATTTTACTTAAAGTATTTTTATATGGGATAATGGTATTTTGATCCCCAATGAGTATACCAAAGATTGTGGGGGTTGCTTTGAGATTTTAGTGTTAAATAGTGGAATAAATGATGTTGTACTATTAGCTTGAATAGTCTGTAAAACCATACAAAGCTCTTTGATTGGTTCTGGAATCCATTTCTGAGGTTGTTTCACGGTTGTCTAATGGTTTTCTCACCCATTTGGCCAGACCATGCACTATTATATTTTACTACTATATGTGTTTTATTCTATCCTTTTATTCCCAAATTAACTTCAATGGTTTTTAATATTGATGTGAGGTTAATTAAGGAAGTTTTATGGTGAATTAATGATATTGGGAGATTTTTTGAGTGACTCTTCTTACTTGTTTCATGGTTTCATGTTCTAAAAGGTTGGCTTTTTATTTTAGAAAATGGATTTTTGGGATAAAAAAGAAGTTATTATTGGTTTATTCTTATGAAAACGTTTTTTATAATTAGAATGAAATAAATTTTTTTGGACATGAAATATTTTGAAATTGATTAGTTTTTTCACCTTGATTTTGATCTGGGAGCTTATTTTTTAATTAGAAAGACAATTTTGAGAAGTTTTTGGTTTCTAAAACAAGATGTTATGGTTTATTTGTAATATATTTATGATTATCATGGGATGTTTTTAAAGTTTTTGATTTCATTATAAAATTTGTTATAGTTTTTTAAAAGGATGTGTAATTGATGGAAATTATTTGAAATAAATTTTGGTTAAAATAAGATTTTTTTTAAATAGAAGGGATATTCATGAGAATTTTTGGTTTTATAATGTAACTCATGGATAGTTTTGAAAATAAAAGGTAGCTTTATGAAGTTCAAGTTGGGTATTTTGATTTAAAGAAGTTAAATGTTTTAAATAATGTGTGTACTTTTTTGAAATGTGTTTTTAGACTCTTTTTGAAATGTGGTGATTTTAAAAAATAGTTTTCATGATTTTTATAATTGAAGTGAAATGTTTCCAAAGGTGGTTGGATTATTTTCAAAATGAGTGTGATTTTGAAAAATGATTTCAAGACTTCATGGATCCTTACAAAATCCAAATGCAGGATTGGTTACCCTTATACTAGTGACATTATAAAAATCATGAATTGATGTGAACATATATATATATATATATATTATAATTTCTCTATCAATGTGAACATGTATATACATACATGATGTTCCTTATTTATAATTTTAATTAACATAAATGATACTTTATATTATTTATTTGGAGTCTCTATACATGACAGTCCTCTATGTTATTCATAATTAATGGTCATGATGTCCCATATTGTCAAAATTTAATTAATGGACATGATGATACACATTTTCCTTTTTCAAATAAACAGGCATCACATCCTATTAAAACACAACACTTTCACTATGACACAAAGATACCTGAATTTATATTTCCACTAAAGATCATAGGACTATCCTATATAGTATTATATCCATCATGAAATGTGAAAAATATGGTTTCAATACATCCCCTTATATATAGAATTTATTTATTTATTTATTTATTTATATAGGAAAACCTTATTTAATATATTCAAATATTTTTTAAACTGTATATATGAATATCTTTTCCTATATAGTAATAGTTATGTGTTTTAATTTTTTTAATAATTTATAGGTATATTGTGATATATATGGATAGAAACTGGATCACATTACCGAGGAACACACCTCAGTGTGCTAAGGGTTTGGATGAGTTTTTAGATTTTTCAATTTGTAATAAATATGTTGATAGGAGAATAATATGTTTGTGTCCTAAATGTAAATTTATAAGATGGTTGAATAGAGATGAATTTTATGAAACATCGATATTGAAGCAATTCCCTGCTCAATATTTGTGTTGGATTTGGCATGAAGAATCGAATGTTACAGAAAGGTTGAGCACTAATTTCAATCCACAAAATGAGCTCTCAACTTCGTCAACAATGGAAAATGAAATGAAAAACCTTATAAATGATGCATTAGGCATTTCAAGACAATAAAATCAACATAAAAACATATCATAACAACCAGTTGATGGTGCTACAAATAGAAATGTGACAAGTTATGTTTTTGAGATTGTAGGCCAACCAGATAAAGATTGTAACATATCATTGGATCATCCTATTGATTATGTGGAGACTAATGTAAAATAAAAATTCACTGAGAAAAATTTGTTTCATGGTTTAGTTGACAATGGAAATCAAGAGTTGTATAGTGTATTTTTGAAATATTCAAAACTTTCTTTTTTGTTGAAGTTGCACCATATCAAATGCCTATGTGGAATTAAAAATAAGGCAATGTCTATGATACACTAGTGCAGAAAATGTTTTTTACGGTGGTTATTTTTTATTTTTTACATCATATTTTGGCCGACGTCATTAGAGGAGATGTTATAAACATTGTTTTTTACATCAGTTATTTTAAAATCGATGTAAAAAACACAAATCCGGATCATTTTTCACGTTGATTGATCAAAAACTGGTGTGGAAAATGCTTTGGATTCATGGTTTATTACATCAATTATTTAATAACCGACACGATATATACTCTTTCACATCAGTTATTATATAACTGATGTCATAAATTACTCCTCCGAATCATTTATCACGTCGATTATGAAAATAACCGACGTGATAAACCTGTCTGCCAAGCGGTTTCCCACGTCGGTTAAATAATAACCAACGTGAAAAAATATCTACTAAGTCGGTTATAAAATAACTGACGTAAAAAACTATTCATTTCCATTTATTACGTCGGTTATGAAATAACCGACCTAAAAACTATTTCCCATGCATTTATTACATCGTTTTTCAAATAACCGATGTTAAAACCAATCCCCATGAATATTTTATGTTGGTTATAAAATAACCAACGTAAAAAACATTTTTTTTAATAAAACCGAACAACCATTATTATGCCCTACCAAAAGAAGACCTGAAACAGTCCAAAAACAGACCAAAACCAGACCAAAATCAAACCAGAACCCCCCCCCCCCACCCTACTGGATAGCCCCCCCCCCCCACACACACACACCCTGGACCCCCCCCCCCCCACCCCACTGGACACCCCCAGACCAAAAACAGACCAAAAACCGACCAAAACTAGACCAGAACCCCCCCCCCCCCCACCCCACTGGACACCCCCAGACCAAAAACAGACCAAAAACCGACCAAAACTAGACCAGAACCCCCCCACCCCACTGGATAGCCCCCACCACACCCCTGGACACCCCCCCCCCCCCCCACCCCACTGGACACCCCCCACCCCCACACACACCCCTAGACTGCCCCCACCCCCTGGATGGCCCCCCACACCCCTGGACAACCCCCACCCTCCGGGACACCCCCACCCCCTGGACAGCACTCCCACCCCACTAGACATCCCTCTCACACCCCTAGAAACACCCCACCCCACTGGACACCCCCCCCCCCCCACACACACACACACCCCTGGACACCCCTTGGATAGCCCCCTACCCTCTTGGACAACCCCCACCTCCCTGGACAGCCCTCCCACCCGTCTGGACACCCCCACCCTAATGGATCCCCCCCCACACACACACACCTGAACTCCCCCCCCCCCCATACTCCATAGGTCATCCCCCCCCCCCCACACACACACACCCCTGGATTTCCCCCCACCCTCCTGGACACCCCCACCCCTTGGAAAGCAATCCCACACCCCTGGACAGCCCTCCCACACCCCAAGACCCCCCCACACACACACACACATCCAACTGGACAGCCCTCCCACACCCCTAGAAACCTCCCACCCCACTGGACACCCCCCACACCCCTGTACTGTAACACCCCAAGCTTCCACGGTATGTTTCCCTTTGAATAATACAGTAGCTTGTGTTGTATGCAACTTTGAGTTCAAACACACCACAACCAATCAAACTAGCCGTTATGAATAGTAATACCCACTTTTTGAAATTTTATGAATTTTATCTTTCAAAATGGACTTCATTTTTTGATTTGGAATATCGAAATTAGCTTAGGTTGAATTTTTGGTATTTTTCTGAAAACTTTCAATTTTTTATGAATAGTGATAAACACTAAGTTATTGTTTAAAACAAAATTTTTATTTAAATAATTATTTATTTTATTTAAATTTATTTTAGGTAAAAATAGATATATAATACCTATATAAGTTCAATGTAATTAATTGGAGTTAGTTTATAATAATTTTAGATATATAAAAATTTTATCGAACTTTTTACTGTCTTTTACCCACCTCCTAGGAGAATTTGCAAATTTGCATAAAACATAACTTTACTGCTTCTGTGAATTTAATTTCAAAAATATGAGAGACATATTTGATATCAGTAAGTAAAATATGTTTCAATAAGATAAAAATAATTTTTGGTGAATAGTAACTTTTGACTTTTATTTACCACGGTTAAAAGTAAATAGGCTAATTAAGGATAACAATTATATTATTATTACCCTAAAACATGTTCTAATTCTATTGTATAAGTTTGATTCGACCAAAAACAACCTTATCAAAAAAATATGATCCTTTAGGTCCACTTTTATTAGATTAGGACATTTATTATTATTTAATTCAAAGAAGAGTTAAAAGTGTTAAATTAAAAGTTTAATAATTAAACTATTTATAATATAGGGTTACACATAAGATAAATTCGACTATAAATATTCATTATAAAGATAAAAATATTTCCTACATAATGGTATTTTATTTTTAATTTTTAAATATTAAATAATTAAATTTATTTATGACACAATGATGATGCAGTAATTACCTTATTAATGGAAGATTAAAATAATTGATATTATAAATATCCAAATAAATATAATTTTAGACTTTTAATAAATTCCACTAATTTTATAGGTTAATATGAAATGTTAGGGTTGATTAAATGAATTTTTTTTGAAGTAATAATGCTATTATGAATTTAACAAAAACAAAATACCAAATAGTGTCAAAATTGACATAAAAGAGTTTTTAAAACAAATATTATATTATTAATTGATATTATATTCCTAAGAATCTAAGGTTAGGCAAAAAAAGCTTAAATAATATTATATATGTAATTAATGAACCACTTTAGGTTCTATTGGAAGTTTATAGTAGGTTTATTAACCATATAATATAAAAATACAAAGAGACATGTTAAATGTCAAACTATTTAACTAAGAGTTTAATCTAAAAGATAAGGTTAATATAGTGACCCAAACCTATCTACAACCTATTGGTTGATTGGTTTTAAACCCATACCACCTTATCCTCGAAATAAATCATTTTGGAACCATTATAAACCGAAAATTATTTTATTATAAAATAATATTTCAATCTTTTCCTAAGGTGCCCCTCAGCCCTCTTATAAAAGAGAACTTCTCATTCTATCAAATTCACACCTTAAAATCCATTTAGATTAGCCAAAACCTAACAAAATATCCTATAAAATTTTCTCCCTTCATCCTAGAGGCCTTCCTTTAGTCATAAATCCAACCTAAAGATCCCTTTTGATCAAATCAAAAGGAAGAATCCGAAGAAGAGGTAAATATTTCATCAGCTCTTCCATGTTCTTTTCTTCTTCCACTTATTATTTCCTTATTGTTTCCATTCTAAAATAATAAATCGAATATATTATATATACTGTGATTTTATTATAAATATGTTACAACCATATTCATTATTTTATACATCCTATTAATGACATATCACCATATGTGCGTACGTACGGCTTACTGTCTCCACGTCGTGGTGTAGTTGTTATTCAATACATTATTATTCGGATGGGTATAATAATGATTTATAATTTATTTAAATAATAAATATAACATGTTAATGATTCTGTATATATGATATACCATCTATTTACATACGATTTTAAATCAAAATAATGATATTTTCGCTCGTGCGTACGTACAGATTACCGTCTCCACGGACACGATGAGATTCATTTCCCCATCGTAATCATTCAAGAATAATTTTCATTTTATGATTAAAAATAATGTTTAATAACTCAATATAATTCTGGATATGAATCAAATACATCCTATCCATAACAGACACATCTTATGTAACAAAACAAATAAAGGAAAACAAATCAGTTAACACCCGAAACGACGATAATACTAAAATATTATTAACAAAGAAATATTAGAAGATCATATATGATATAATATTTATGTATATGGTTATTATATAATTTAATAAAAATGATTTAATTATTATACAAGAGGTTAATGTACCCTTTACCAAGGAAAAGTACAAGTTAAGTGTTAATTCTACAATCTCTTTATTATCCGAGGTTGTTTTTACGTAAGTATCTACTGGGACCTCTTTATCATCCACATCCATGTTTCTTAAAAATGAATTTAAAAACATTTTTACTATTTACTAGATAATGGATTAAATTCATTTATACCCTTATTTGAACTTATATTTTTTGAAAGGAATCTTTCAGTCGTTTTCCAAAGAAGGTACTTTAAAACCTTCTCGACAAAATTAAGGTAGGAATGCCTTTTTTAACTTATACGGCGGGTGCAGTTATTCTATAATATTATAACATCGTCGAAGCTTCCCTTAAAATATTATAATAATATTTTCAAAATAAAATTTTTCTTTAAATAATTTCAAAAAAAGAAAGAGATATTTCTCTCAAATAGTTTTGATTTCATCTATGTCAACATCCCTTGATGGATTTTATACTTGTTTGAAGTCGATTCATTATGATAAAAATATTCCATATTGTATTGAAGGTTTTGTGATATGTTGGACTATGGATGTATTATTTTTATACCATTCATGATTTATGGTTAAATTATTGACATTTCGTATGCTAGTTTTAATACGAATGTTTATGTTATATTTCAACCCTTTCATATGAGAATGTATTGGACTTAGTAAGTGACAGGTGGAGCCCGCTACAGCTCCTCGGTGCATATGTAGGTCTCATGAGACAACTAGACGTGTAATTGGATGAGGAATTTCCCAATTTTATATATGTTTTTGGCTAAGGCCTTAATCATTTTTAGACGTCTTGGATGAGGCCTTGACAAAATGTTTCAGAATGTCTAGAATTATACATTCCCTCATTATGAAAATAATATCGATGGTTCATGTGGTTATTCGACTAGTAGAATACCCATGACTATGTTTTATTATGGCATTATTTACTTAATTCGTATTCCTTCCATAAAAGTGTTCATGTTTATTATTTGTAAAGGAATGTGTTTTCAATTATTCATCATGCCTAATATTTATGTTATCTTCCGCTGTATTGATTACCCTTACTGAGCATTTGAGATCACCCCTTTCTTATGTTTCATTTACCCAGGATATGATGAAGTTAACTATGAGTTACTTGCAGGCTTAATCTAGGAGGCTTGGATGTTTCTAATGGAATAAATTAGTGTTGTATTTCTTTTCAAGTTGTAAAGTTGAACTTATGTATGAATCATGTTTCCAATAATACTAAACCGATCGGTCTTTCAGGACATGATTTCCTTGTGATCATGCCAATGCTATGTAATAATGCACCGACTCTGGGTAACTGGGGTTGGGGAATTGCATGGACACCCCTGGATATCCCCCACCCCCCTGGATAGCCCTCCCACCATTCTAGACACCCTTACCCCCATGGACCCCCCACACCCCTGAAAACTCCCCCACTCCACTAGACAGCCCCCTGGATTTCCCCCCCCCCACCCTCCTGGACACCCCCACCCCTTGGAAAGCACTCCCACACCCCTGGATAGCCCTCCCACACCCCTAGAACGCCCCCCACCCCACCCCACTGGACACCCACCCCCCACACACACACCCCTAGACACCACCTGGACATCCCCCCACTCACCTAGATAGCCCTCCCACCCTCTTGGACACCCTCCCACCCCCCTGGACTGCCCCCCACCCCCATGGACACCCAGGACACCCCCACCCCACTGGTCAGCCCTCCAACACCCCACTGGAAACCCCCCTCACCCCACAGGACACCCCCACCCTCATAGATACCATGGACACCCCCCACACCCATGGACAGCCCTCCCACCCCCTGGACACCCCCCCCCCCCCCACACACACATAGCCCTAGACACCCCTGTACATCCCCCACTCACCTGGACATCCCTCCCACCCTTTTGGACACCCCCACCCCCTGGAATACCCCCCACCCCCATGGACACCCCCACCCAACTAGATAGCCCTCCCACACCCTTGTAAACCTCCCTCACCCCCACAGGACCCCCCCCCCCCCCAGACACCCCCTAGATAGCCCCCCACTCCCTGGACAGACCTCCCACCCTCCTAGAAATTCTCCCACCCCCCTGGACTACCGCCCCATCACCATGGACACCCTAGACACCCCCACCCCACTAGACAGCCCTCCCATAGCCCTAGAAACCCCCCTCACCCCACAGGACACCCACACACCCCTAAAATCCCCACACCCCACTGGACATCCCCCCACACCCTTGGAACCCCCCCCCCCCCCCTCCCCTAGAACATAATCCATACTAGAAAAACCATCATAAGTAGACCAAAACAATAAGTAGAGAAAAATTAAACATTCACATATATAACATTCAAAACTTAAAATGTCAACTTAAAAAAACTAAATCTAACCTAAATGACTACCAAATACACAATTACAATGACAATATTCAAAATTACATTTTACACTACAAACAAACTAAAATACAATCAAAACTGTAAAATAATTTGACCATTCCACTTGTAAGTGTTTGACCTCTTGATAATTATAGGGTTGAGGATCATCAAATAGCTATAAATTAAAAGGATAGTAGTTTACATGTATAATTAATAAATCAAATGAAATATTATGGAAAAGTTTAAAAGGAAATATTACCAAGTCAAAGTTCACAACTGTTCTAGTTGTAATTATTTAATACATAAATCTTAACATATAATATCCGCATTTGATGATGCCTTGTTGTTCATGACAATTATATTTTAATGAGTGTAAATTAAATATATTATTTTTATGTAATAAATAAAACGGTAAAAATTATAAATGGATATTTACCTTTACATTTACATATTTGATATTTGCACTCCTTTTCTTTGTATTTTTTTGAAAGTAGACTCATCCCCTATTAAAAAATAATACAAATGGGATAAATTTAAAATTTATTATAATATATAAAACTATTGAGAAATTGAAACCTACTTTTCCAATATATTCTTAAAACTTTCCCACACATCGCCATGGACAGAGCATATCCAATAAAGTGTTTTCTCCCTTGGTAAAAAACACCTAACATCCAATGATCACTGATAAAAGAAAAATTAAGGTTAGTGGTTTTTTATGTTAAAATATAATGAACTATTTTCCAAATATGTGTTTCATACCTCTCACAAAAAGGCATCATCCAACATTGTGTGGCTACATTATGTTCAAATCTTTCAGCAATATAAAGCATTCTTTGTTCCTCATCCAATGCAAGTGCTTTAGGGTAAATCAAATGCGGGTCCATGAATCCATATACATCTATCTGCTCATTATTATCACAAATGTTATAAAGATACCTAATACAAAACAGATATAAGTATACATTTTTAATAAATATAACGCAGAGAAAATGTGTTAAGACTTACATGGAAAAAAATTGCACCACGTTGATGCCCAACTTATCTCTAGTAACAGGCTCCATGATATCAGTTTTCACAATCCCCACAGTTATTGCACATCCAAAAACATGAGATTCTATTGGAAAATCATAATGATCCGCCAACAAATTTGAATATCTTGACAATCTGACAAGACTAGTAGAATCTGTATCTGATGTCATAGTCATTTGTCTTTATTGTTGTCTATATAGTATTTCTTTACCTTTGAAGTATTCCTGTAAAAATAAATAGAAAAATATATTAGTTTTAAAATGATAAAACAAATTTAATAAAAAAATAGAAGATATAACATACATACCTCTATGGTAATGATTCGCAAAAGTCTGGATGGACAAATTAAAAAATGGATGATATTATGTCCAACTGTCATAACCTCATCTGAAGGTAATGGTACTCGAGCTGATCTATCTATAATATCTTGTGTAGTGACCATATGATTCTCTACCTCTAACTATTGATGATGAACTATATCTTCTATACAATATACCAACCTGTATGCAACTATATGATGTTGAGGATCATAAACATACAACTTGAAATAAGTAGAAAGCTACGATGGAGGATTAGGATAAAAAATGGGGTTTGCGGGTTGATATGGGGGAGTGGGAGCTACTGGCGGAGGTGGAGAATAAATAATGGGGTCTTCAGAGGGTGGTGGAGGAGTGAGAGTTGCAATCTGAAATTTTCTTTGCATGTCTGCAAATATAGACCGTACCGATGCTCTAATATTTTACTCCATCATTGCATTAATATTATGAACTTTAGACTCCAAGGATTCTATTTTTTTATAAACACCCTCAATGGAAGAAGTTGAAGAACGTGGAAACACTTTTCTTACCGATACATGTGTCAGATATCCTCGTACATGACCAGGATGTTCAGGATTTTCCAATGCTATAGATAAAATATCTTGCCTCCTAGCAACTGTAAATACCCCCTTGTGAGCTCTACTCCTCAAGAGAATCTTGTATTAATTAATTGAACATTTCTGTAATGATTGAAATTATATGAAGAATATAGTTAACTTAAATAAATAAAATAGATATCTTATAGTCCTCTCAGCTACAATTCTCGAATCTTCCTAAAGATATTTCCCTTTTTTCCCATCCGAGATCTCTTCCATTTTTCATGTCTAGATGGAGGGGATGGAGGGGCCACCTCTCCAGAGCTTAAAGACTCAGCTCTCAGTTTTTTAATTTTTCTACCATCATTTGTTCTTCCAATAATGTATACCCTCCCTGAGATAAACTGTGAGGGTATACATTTTTAGATTGGATCTTCTGATGAGATTTCCTTATTTTTTGTAAATTAAGAATAAGAAATCATTAAAAAACATTAATAAGATCATTTATATAAGAAATATTATAAAAGTTTACATTGCCCTTACCGAAAATGAATCTTTTCTTCTACTTTCAACAAACGTTCTCTATGTGTCTTCATCTATTAAAGGATATATATGACATGTATTGTCATGACTCCTATGACCAAAAATGAAATCATATGAGAGGGTTGATTTGAAATCCCTCCATCTCCTAGCAGCCATCGATAAGCATTTATTCCTAACTCCTCTAGTGTTAGGAATATCAAATGTCATCTGATAAAGAAGATATTAAACATATTATATATACTAGAAACATTTAAATAATAGGCAAACAATATCAAAAGATCTTACCAAAATCGTCTCCCATAACTGAGATATTATGGATTTGTCTACACGTCTCTAGTCATCATACAAAATGCTTACTTTTCTCTTACCCTGAGTTGATACAAAACTCTTAAAATATTTTGCATTTGGACCTCTAGGAATATCATTCTCATAAAACTCAATGAGTATCCTTTGGCCCTGCATACAGGAAAGTGATAATTTTGGTAAACATGTGCACCCACGTTTACCAACTCTTGAACTCTTTGTCGTTATGGGAGAACATGAGGAAGATTGGAGAACATTAAGAGGAGCATGTGAATGTTCCTACCAAGAGGTATGACCAATATGCTCATCTCCAGAATCATGTGGTTGATCAACTGATTGATCTGTTATTATCCTTCAAATAAAAAAAACAAACATTAGTTTACAAATATGGAAATTCAAATATTACAATACTAATTTAAATAAAAAATAGAAAATTGTACTAAGTTACGTAATAGTAAACATGGTTAATATGGTAAGCATGTTAAACAATGGTAAAGATGGTAAACATGGTAAACATGGTAAACATGGTAAAGTAATTATCATTAAACAAGAATAATAGATATATAATTTATTTAATGGTAAACATGATAAAGTAAACTAAACAAAATTAAAATAAACAAAAACTTATACTTATTTGTTTTAATACATGTTTTAATAAAGAAAAAACTTACAATATCTAACATTTTATGAAAATAATAAATGTAAACAAAAAATAAACATATGTTACCTGTAATATAAAGAATGTACAAATGGATTTTTTTTCCCAAATTCCTTCGTCGTGATCGTTCCTTATGGCACAAACTATGTCTTCAACATGCTCATCATTATGTTCTACTAATCTTTCCATGGAAGTAGGGATCTCAAATAAATAAGCATCTTTATCAAGTTGAT
Organism: Viscum album; assembly: GCA_963277665.1. NCBI lineage: Eukaryota > Viridiplantae > Streptophyta > Magnoliopsida > Santalales > Viscaceae > Viscum > Viscum album. The sequence continues at coordinate 1,901,614,761 of OY728140.1, read as the reverse complement.
CCTCACCAATATATTGTTTTTTCCCTTGTAAAACAACAGCCCACTACATATTTGATCGATCTAATACATAGAAAATTTGTTTTACATATGTTTCCATTATAAAATAATTAGTTTTGTCTTCCAATCTATTCAGATTAACAACTATCATTCCAAATTCATTGTGTCTAACACTGTTGTTACCGATAAACCATTTACAGTTAAAAATAGGAACTTTACTTTTAAAGTAATCAACCTCCCATATTTCTTCAATCACTCTATAATATGCACTTGATGCAGAAATTGGGTTTTTTTCTTTAGCACTCAAAAAATGCATTGCTTCTGCAAACACCAATAAACCACTATTCCGAACGTCACTTATGTTGTTCTGAGATTTCATATGAAATGTATAGCCATTAATGTCATAACCGGACCATGTTATCACATTTAAACATGGACCAACCACTACCCATTTTAATGTCTCTGATGCATCTAATCTACCAATAAAGGTCTTTTTAAACCATGAAAAAATGTTTTTTTGTGTTCATTCAAAATCCACATTTCTTTCTTATTTGGATGACATTGTTTCAACTCATTAATATGCAATGTGATATACGGTTGAGCATCAGCTATGTTATTCAAGATGTATAATTCTAACTTCTTCATCTGTTTAGCTAACAACGATTTGACTTTCAAGCCATGAACCCCCTTTCCCTCATTATTAACTCATTCATGGTGAGATGAAGGCAAACCTATGTGTTGCGCCGTAACCAAGTAGCTCGTACAAAACTCCGCAACCTCCTCAGAAATATACTTTTCAATAATGGAGGCTTCAGGTTGATATGGATTCTTAACATACCCCTTCAATATTTTCATATACCTTACAAAAGTATACATCCAACGAAGATATATAGGTCCATACAGATTTATTTCTAGAACTAGATGAATCATTAAATGCACCATTATATCAAAAAAAGATGGAGGAAAATACATTTCCAATTGACAAAGTATAAAAATTGAATCCTTTTCCCAAATTTTCAAAGAATTCACATCAATCACCATATTACAAATTGAATTGAAAAAATAACACAACTTCATTATATTCTTTCTGACACAGATGGGAAATATTCCACGCAATGCAACTAGTAGAATTTGTTGCATCATGATGTGATAATCATGAGATTTCATACCTATCAACTTCAAATACTTTAATGAGACAAAATTTTTTACATTTGAAGAATAACCTTGAGGAACTTTGATATCATGAAGACACTGAAAAAAGCTAATTTTCTACCTCTTGGATAATTCATGACAAGTCAGGGGAAGAGATGTTCGTATTCCATTAGGAGTGGGAGCTAACTCCAAACGTATTCCCATTGATAGTAAGTATAATATTGCATTCAACCCATCTTTGGTCTTTCCTTTAATATCTAACAATATTCCAATCAAACTGTCACATATATTATTCTCTACGTGCATGACATCAATATTATGTTTAACTTCGTGATATCTCCAATATGACAGCTCAAAAAATATTGACCTTTTCTTCCAAATATGTCTATCATTACCAGGTTTCTATGTCTTTCCCAATGTCACATCAATGTTTTCCACCCTCTCAAAATACAAATTATGGGATAAATGTTTTGGAGAAATATCAAATTTTTGTGAGCCATTGAATGCCTTTTTTAGTCTTCTATAAGAGTGATCCATAGGAAAAAACTTTCGATGACCCTTGTACATTGTTTTCCTCCCATGATGCAATTGACAATATGAAGTCTGTTTTTTGCAAATTGGACATGATTTATTCCATTTAACACTGTATCCAGTCAAATTTTCATATGCTGGGAAGTCATTTATAGTGAACATAAGCACTGTATGTAGTTGAAAATATTCCATTTTATAAGAATCATACACCCTAATACCATCCTCCCATAAAAGTTTCAAATCATCAATCAATGGTGACAATAAAACATCAATATCATTTCCAGGTTGCTTCGGACTAGATATAATTATACCCAAAATGACATATTTGTGCTTCATAAAAACTTCAGGAGAGAGGTTGTAAATTACCAATAAAATAGGCCATGAACTATGTGTGATATTGAGGGTTCGGTATGGATTCATTCCATCTGTGCACAACCCTAGTCTGATATTTCTAATTTCATTTCCAAATGTAGGATACTGCTCATCAATTTTCTTCTATTGTGGACAATCAGTTAGATGACGTATTTTTCCATCACATATCTTCTCATCAGCACTCCATATTAACCTTTTTGCATCATGTGAATTAGAAAATAAACGCTTAAAACGATGAATTATAGGAAGATACCAAAATACCTTGGAATGGGTCTTTGTAATCTCTACATCAGCCTGTGATTTTTCTTTCACCTTATACTGTGATACCCCACATTTAGGACACTCTGACAGAAATTCATATTGTTTTCCTATATATCATACATTCATTCATACGGGCATATATTTTCTTGTATCCCAATCCCATCGGGCATAATATTTTCTTGGCCTTATAATGTGAATCTGGAAGATCATTATCTTTTGGAAGAATTTATTTCATCAATTGTAGCACCTCTGTAAAACTTTTGTCACTTCATCCATGTTTCGCCTTCAGGTTAATCAATCTTAACACTGTCGACAAAACCGTAAAATCCATACAACCAGGATACAATGGTTTTTCAGCATCACCATATAGATGTGAAACTATCGGTTCTATCTCAATTTGTTCTGCTATAATATCATGAATCATTTCTTCAATTCCATCAGAGTTACCATCTTACAAATCATCATCACTAGTAGATCCGACATTCTATCCAGTTTCACCATTCCAAATACAAGGGATGTAACTCAGATTAAAACCATGAAAAATCAGATGATCTCTGATCTCTCTACTTTTCAACTTCTACATATTCAAACATTTTAGGCATGGATAGAAAAAAATGTCACTACTTGGAACATTTCATTTAGAAAATTCCAAAAAGGCATCAACACCTTCCTCATATTCATTACTCATTCAATGTGTCATAATCAAACTTCGACTCATTATTACCTATAACAAATATCAAAATTATACGTCTTTTTATGATAATACAAATATATGTTTATATGAAAAATATCATAATTTTAATGTAAATTTTTTTTGAAATATAAAACAAATCTATGCGTATTTAAAAAAATGCTTGAAATGATTTTAAAAATAAAATATAGTTAGATTTAACAGTTTTAAATTCATCTTGGATCCTTTATTCTTAAGGTACACAAAGAATACATCCTGGTGCAACTGGATACCAAATTCACCCTTTCATAAAAAAGAAATATGAAGTATAAATATTAAAATATGTATACATTCACTACTAAAAATTACCCAGATCCCAATGATTTGAAACCTCTGGACAGCCCCCCACCCCTCTGGACAACCCCCACCCCATGGACACCACCCCCACCCCCTTGGACACTACCCCCACCCCCTGGACACCCCCACCCCCTTGGACACCACCCCCACCCCCTTGGACCGCCCCCACCCCCCTGGACACCACCCCACCCCCTTAGACACCCCCTGGACACCACCACCCCCTTGGACACCCCCTCCCACCCCATTGGACAGCCCCCCCCCCCACCCCTGGATAGCCCTTGAACCCTCTGGACAACCCCCACCCCTCTGGACAGCCCCCCCCCCCCCACCCCTCTAGATAGCCCCCCCCCCCCCCCCCCGGCACCCCCACCCCTCCTGGACACCACCCCCACCCCCTACCCCCTTGGACACCCCCCAACCCTCTGGACATCCCCCAGCCCCTGGACAGCCCCTCAAACCCTCTGGATAGGCCCCCCACCCCCTTGGAAAGCCCCCCACCCCTTGATAGCCCCCCCAACCCTCTGTTCAGCCCCCACCCCCTGGACATCTCCCACCCCCTGGATATCCCCCCACCCCCATGGATATCCCTCCACCCCCTTCGACACCCCCACCCCCTTGGACCCCCCACCCCACACACACACCCCTGGAATGCCCCCCCCCCATGGACATTATGGACACCCCTAACCCTCTGGATAGCCCCCCCCCCCCCCCCCCCAACCCCTAGACACCCCCCCAACCCCACCCCCACCCCCTTGGATAGCCCCCCACCCCATGTACAACCCCCCAACCCTCTATACAGCCCCCACCCCCCTGGATAGCCCCCCACCCCTCTCGACAGCCCCCCACCCCTCTAGAAATCCCCCACCTCTCTCGACATCCCCCCCCCCCACCCCTGGACAGCCCCCAATCCTTTAGATAGCCCCCCCCCCCAGGACACCCCCCCACCCCCATGGACACCCTAGACACCCCCAACCCTCTGGATAGCCCCCCACAGAACCCCCCCCCCCAGCCCCCCCCCCCCCCCATCCCCTTGGACAGCCCCCACCCCTTTACAACCCCCAACCCTCTGTACAACCCTCCACCCCCTGGATAGCCCCCCACCCCTCTGGACAGCCCCCCCCCCACCCCTCTCGACTGCCCCCCACCCCTCTGGACAATCCCCCACCCCTGGACAGCCCCCAACCCTCTAGGCACCCCCCCACCCCCCAGGACATCCCCACCCCCCCCCCCCAGGACACCCCCAACCCCCTGGACACCCCCACACCCTAGACAACACTCTGACCCCCCTTGACACCACCCCCACCCCATGGACACCCCTACCCCATTGGAAATCCCCCTCACCCCCTGGACACCCCCCCCCCCACCCCCATGGACACCCCTTAACACCACCACCCCCTTGGATAGCACCCCCCCCCCACACACACACGCGCGCACCCCCCTATGAATAGACCTATCACCCCCTAGACAGCCCCCCGGAACCTCTAGACAGCCCCCACTCCTATGGCCATCCCCCCCCCCCACCCCCACCCCCTGGACAGCCCCCACCCCTCTAGACAGCCCCCACCCCCTAGACACCCCTACCCCCTTGGACAACCCACTCACCCCTAGACACCCCCCCACCCACCCACCCTCTTGGACACCCGTATCCCCTTGGATAGCCCCCTCACCCCCCTGGACACCCCCACCCCCTTGGACACCCCCAACCCCCTTGGAAAGCCCCCTCACCCCCCTGGACACCACCCCCACCCCTTTGACAGCCCCTGAATCCCCTTGGACACCCCCAACCCCCTTGGACAGCCCCCTCACCCCCCTGGACACCATCCCCACCCCCTTTGACACCCCATTAATACCCCCACCCCCTAGATAGCCACCCAACCCCCTGGACACCCCCACCCACTTGGAAAGCCCCCACCTCCTTGGACACCCCTTGTACGCACACGCACACAAACAAATAAAAATTGTAAACTTTCATGATATCACTTCCATGGTTTATTTTACCAGAAAATAATATAGAATCATATAAGTGAACATTGTGAAACTTACCATGATATCAAGAACAAAGAGAGAGAAATAACATATCAAAAAATTAGATTAGGGCATTGCGAAAAATAATAACTGAAACTGAGCCGTGTGAGGCTTACTTGAGTGTTGCGAGTCAACTTGATAGATCTGGTGACAATAAAGATGATGAATGATGTTGGAAAAATTAGGCTAGAGGGCATGACTTTGAATAATCCTTTCAAGGTTTTCTGTGCAGGAGAGATGAATCGCAGGTCGCCCGATCGAAGAAAACAGAATGACTGAATACAGGGAACAATAAATCATTTAAAATCTTTATACCATCGGTTATTTAATAACCGACGTGATTAAATATTTTTTCTATGTTTATAACATCGGTTATTTAATAACTGACGTATAAAATAATTTATAACGTCGGTTATAAAATAATCGACGTTATAAATGGAGCTTTATCACATCAGTTTTTTTATAACCGGCGTAATAAAGCATGCCAGATTCAATTTCCACGTCAGTTATAACATAATCGACATAAAAAAGATAATATCAGTATTTATCACGTCAGTTCTAAAATAACCGATGTAAAAAATGGATCCTGATCGATATATCACGTTGGTTATTTTATAACTGATGTGATGAATTGATTTTTACAGCTTTGCATGTCAGTTATATAGAACCGATGTGAAAAATGCCGATTTGTTAAACATTTTTTCCGATAGTGATATTGGAATTGTTGTGTGATGCATTTCCTGAAGCAAACATCCCTGTGTATTTTTATTATATGAAAAAATTTGTTAATAGGCTTAGTCTGAATTATACAAAAATACATGTGTGTTTTAATGATTTTATGATTTATTGGCAAGAGGATTTAAACAGATAGGATTTCAAAAAATGTTCTTCTTCCAAATGGTAGTCAATGGGTGATGTTGGAAGTCTTAATCAAAATAATACCATGAAGAAAAAGAAAAGGAACACACCTACAATGGTTTTACATTACTTTCCTTTAAATCCTCGATTACAAAGATTATTCATGTAATCAAAAACTGCCAAACACATGAAGTGAAATTTTGTAAATAATAACAATGATGGGTTAATGTGACATCCATGATATTCACAATCATGGAGTTCATTTGATTCATTAAATTTTGATTTCTCATCTGATCCTAGGAATGTTTTATTGGGATTGTCTACTAATGGCATTAACCCATTTGGGACTTTGAGTACCAGTTATAGAATTTGGCCAATTGTTTTGATCCCTTATAATCTGCCTCTATGGATGTGTATGAAACAAACTTCATTTACCATTTAGATGATTATTCCTAGAAAAAATTCCTAGAAATGATATTTATGTATACTTTCAGCCTTTAATTGACGAATTATAGGAGTTATGGAGCAATGGTGTTGATACATATGATCTTCTTCTAAAAAAATGTTCAAAATTCAAGTAGCTCTAATGTGGACCATTAGTGACTTCCCTGGACTTGGGAATTTATCTGGTTGGAACAATTATATGAGTTTGGCTTTTCCTATTTGTAACTTTGATTTTGAGCCCAAACAGTTACCTCACAGTAGAAAATGGTGCTTCTTGTTCCATTGAATATTTCTCGATCCATCTCATAGATTTCGGTTGAACAAGTCAAAATTCAATGATTTCATTGATTGCAGACCAACTCCAAAGTTGTTAACTGGTTCTGAAATATTGGCACAACTTGGAAATGTGGAAATAGAATTTAGAAAGGTGCATCATTTGAATGATAGAAAAAATCATATTCTTCAAACTTCCGTATTGGGAATTTAATTTGTTGCCGAATAATCTTGATGTGATGCATATTGAGAAGAATGTTTGTGAAAATTTTATCTTCACATTGTTTAATGATCATGGAAAGTTGAAGGATCATCTCGATGCTTAGAAATACTTACAAGCAGTGAACATAAATCATGATCTCTGGCCATATGAGAATGAAAAGTATGCTCTGTAAATTTTTGCAATGAAAAATAGGGATAAAGATACATTCCTTAAAACTTTAAAACATATGAAGGCATCTGATGGGTATTCAAGTAACATATCAAGGTGTTTTGAATTAAATCATCATAGGTTACATGGATTGAAAAGTCATGATTCACATATTTTGTTACAGTAGTTACTACCATTGGTATTGCGTACATTATTACCTAAAAAGGTTACTGGTATTGTACTCCAATTATGCACATTTTTCAGACAACTATGTGAGAAATATATACATCCATGTGAGCTTAACAACCTTTTAGAGATATTTTTATTGATACTTTGTGCAATGGAGATAATCTGTCCTTTATCGTTTTTACTATCATGATGCATTTAACTGTGTATTTGGTTAAGGAAGCTAAATTAGGAGGCCCCATACATTATCGATGGATGTATCTAATTAAGAGGTACTTTATTTATATGTTTTAGTTAGGTAAACAATTCTTGGAACTTAATTAAATACAAAATTTTGTTTTTTTAATTTTATTTCACAGATATCTTGGGAATTTGAAATCATACATGAGAAATAAAGCTCAACCAGAAGGCTCTATTTCTAACGTCTATTTAGAGGATGAGTGACTTACCTTTTTTTCTAGATAATTGGATGATATTGATACAATATTTAATTGAGTTGGACGTATTTATGACACATTTATTGAATCTCAAATACATAGGAAATCAAAAATATTTCATGTTATTAATCGATTAGTTGGGAGGACCTCAAATGTTACACTTATAGAAATGGAATTATTACAGGCACATAGATATGTTCTTCTGAATAGTCAAATTGTAGATCCATTTATTAAAGAGTTGATGATACAAACAAAGATATGAATGAGAGGCCGAATAAGAAATAAGAAAGATATAACAAAAGTTGTTAATAAAGATCTTGTAGAATGGTTTTCACGATGTGTAAGTTCATAAATATTGCGAGAAATGTGGATATTAGGTTGATACCTATATTTTTTAAATCTAATAATGTATGTTTCTTTTTTTATCAAGAATATTGATACTTGATTATATTTTTCAAAATATTTGAATTTTATTGCTTGAGGTCCTATAAAACAAGCTAGAAAATTCGATGCTTACAACATGAATGGCTTCAGATTTTATACAGTCGATCAAGAAGAGGGTTTAAAAACATAGAATAGTGGTATATTTACATTTGATGAAGTGGGATACTATGGAAAGTTTACTGATATTATCTAATTAAACTACCACATGTGTTTTTTAGTTATTTTAATCAAATGCAATTGTGTCGATATTATCAGAGGTGTTAAAAGAGATTCCTTACAATTTACTACTGTGAACTTCTCTCGCTTGATGGATGTTGGTGACTGTGAACTACATAATCTGTATATCTTATAATCACAATAAAAAATGGTATATTATGTGTAATATGTTGTGGATGAATGGTGGAGTGTAGTTTCTCACGTAAAACAAATAGATTTGTATGATATGGATGATTAAGTGGAAGATTTGACCTCTGAAATTGAATCTCATCAACAGTAAGAAGCGGACTTATTTGTCCATCATGATATTGAAAATATTAGTTTTTCAAGGTTGGATTAAGTGGATGAATTAATGGAGTAGGAAACTAATATAATTGAAGGGGGAAATGATTGTATGTATAGTTATCCATTCATTTATCAACCACTTATGTTATTTGTGCGGTCATTCATTATAATTGTTATGTATAATTTGTTTGTTAGTACTGTGTATATGTTATCATTTTAAAAAAAAATCCTGCATAATTTTTTTGAAATATATGTTTTGAACTTTATTTTATTTTATTAAATGATAGGAATGACAAGGAGGAAGAGTCACATTGTTTCATCGACCACACCGATAGATGAAGATCCATCTGTCTCTCTCTCTATAACATGTGAGACAACATCCAATTTCCCCCCTGAACTGTCTCTCACACCCTCTGTGAGCATTCCTTCATTAGCTCAGGTGACGCCTTCCCCTTCAGGATCCTTAGCAGTGAGAGAGTGGGGCTCCACTTCTAGTTCTTTTTGGGGATACTGGAGGGTGAAGATTATAGGTACAAATTTTAATATGAATAAATTTATTTAACTTTTCTTATAATAACTGTTTGTTCATAAAAGATGGAAACAATTCAAGTATAGAGAAAAATATGAAAAGTTTATATGCGTAGAATCTGACTAGAGATAATTTAGTTGTCCCATTTCATTCCTATGGGGTCCCTACTGATGACGTCATAGGAATACTTGGCCAGATTTTGGGTCAGCTGGCCACAGAGCTGGTTTCCCTTCTTATTACTTATGATGATTGGAGGTATTTGCCTTAAACTTTGAAAAAGTTTTTGATTCACAAATAAAGTAAATTTTAATACATTATGGTGTAATTAAATGTCATTATCTTATTAAATTATAATATTTTCAAAATGAATTTCTATGTACAGATGTTTTTCCACTTTACAGTTGTTGATGTGCTAACAAAAAAGTGAACATTGAAAAATTTGGGCAAGAAAAAGAAAGACTTTAAATGAATATTGTGGGGTGATGACAATGATACTTCATTGATAACCCAATAGATGTATGACAAGGTACCCAATAGAGTACCCAAAGAGCAATGGAAATTTTTTGTTGACAAACATTATAATGAGAAGAAGATGGTATATAAATATATATTATTATATTAAATATCATTTTACATTTATACATGTATATTAAAAGAAGATGAAATTTAATACATTACTATTAAATTACATTTTATTTATTTCAAGATCTTTCAGGAAATAATAAATTGAGCCGATCTAAGCAAATCATCCCTCACACTGCGAGTTTAAAGAGTTTTTCTAGAAGCCGATCGACTACGGTAATATTTTCACTAGCTTAAATATTTATAATAAAATATTATCTATTTAATATATTATAATTATTGATTTATCTTTTTTTAATTTAATCACAGAGTTTAGGTCACCCAGTATCCCGAACAGAACTGTGGTTGGATGTTCATAAAAAAATATGATGGAAGTTTAGTTAATGAGTCTGCCAAAGAAGTTGGGGTATGAATTAATTTTTCATTATAATAACGTTTTTTCATTTTTCACTATGTTAAAATATATTTCTTATAATATGACTGATATTTGATTTATAGGTAAAAATTAAAGGACTATGAGATGCCAATCCCACGCAGTCATACTCAATCTCCCAAACTGACCCAACTGGTCAAGTGCTTGGGAAAGAGCATCCTGGTTGAGTGTGCGGTATGGGTATGGGAATCATACTATATGAGGTATTTGGTAGACCATCAGGGATTGATGTCGCATCTACTCCTGGTTGTAGTCACTCCCTATCCTGAGATGCTCAGAGAGATTTTGTTTCAATGTAAAACAAAATTGAGGATCAGGGGACTCATATATCTGCTTTGCAGAAAGCGTTGATTGATTTATATCAGAATATGACCAGATCAATCCCAAGTGATATTACATCGATGAAGGGTGGTGGTGAGAAGGTAAATCACAAAAATTCAAAATCATTTAGTTTTCTAACATTTATTGGTTTTATGTTTAAATATAAATATACAACAGTATTTAATTTTCAATATAATTATCTTACAGGTGACAGTACTAGGAAGTAGAGATGGAGGTGGAGAGGGTGAGGAGTTGTATTCATCATTGGACAATGATTAGTGGTTTTGTTGATAGGCTGGAAATTTTTTGAAATAGTTGGTTTGTTTATGTATCATGTATGACACAGAGTAGTCACCAAACATATTTTTTTTATGTATCATATGTGGCAGAGTAGTAACTAAACATATTTTCATTTTAGTTATGTTAAGATGTGTATATTAGTATTTTATATGGTTGATTACTGAATACTATTAGATAAATTAGATTATTCTATTATATAAACTCTGCACATAATTTTCTTTTTCAGGGTACTGGTACTGGGGCTGTAGAATAAGCAGTAGTTTTTTATTTGTAAATATACAATTAGTGGCGGTTTAAACCATCACTAAATAAATGTTGCATATTTAGTGGCGGTTTAAAGCGCTGCTAAAATGTGGTAGCCTATTATTGGCGGTGGTTTAAAACTCCACTAACTTATATAGATCATGTATTTTAGCAGTGGTTTTAAGGTTTTAGCGATGGTTTCCATGGGAAAAATTGGATATTTTTTAGCGGCGGTTAAAACCGATGCTAAAAAAGATCAAAAATTTTCCCTAGAAACCATCGCTAAAACCTCACAAAACTGCCTCTAAAAAAATTTCTATGACTCTTAATAAAAACCGCCACTAGATTAAAGAAACTGCCACATATTGGTTGTCAACACCCAATTTAGTCGCGGTTTTATGAAACTGCCTCAGAATCATATGGAAGAAGTTTAAAACACCACCATATGAAAAAAACCACCGTTATATGGTGATTTTATTGTAGTGAAAGGAAACAGTGTGGCTAACACTTTGATTAGGAAAACTCAGACTCAGATGGTTCGGGAGTCTAGTGGTGAGTGGAAGATGATGACTTTACTGGCTAAGATGCATGTGGTGGTTCAAGAAAGTTAAGAGCAGATGACTCTCATATCAGTTTTAGTGGAGTCTACACTTTTGAGATGAATTTGAGACATGCAATATGAGAATCTGGAATGTTTGAACTTTAGGGAAAGCCTTGAAGGTGGAGAGTCACCTTCTGATTAGATCATAGATGAGGATGAGATCATCTATGTTGGGGATTGGGTTATTGTGCCTACGAGCATGTGAGAGGAGATCATGTGGAAATTTCATGCTTTGAAGTGAGTTATACATACAGGTGTGACCAAAATGTATCATGGCCTATGATGATAGTTTTGGTGGTCAGACACGAAAATGGAGATACCAGGGTTAATGACACGATGATACGCCTTTAAATAGGTAAAGGAAGAGCACCAATGACCTAGAGGTTTGCTACAACCATTTCCCATTCTGTAATGGAAGTGGGATGAAGTGAAAATGGATTTTGTGGTGGGTATCCTGAAGACACCAAGGAAGAATGATGATATTTGGGTTATTGTAGATCAACTGACAAAAGTAGCGCATTTATTTCCTATATGGGAGAATTTATCAATGGATCAGCTGTGATATTTTCATGTTTAGGAGATATTCTATCTGCACGGGGTTCCACAAACTATATTTTCAGATCATGACTATCACTTTACTTCGTACTTATGGTAGGTCTTATAGAAGGTGCTTGGTATGAAGGTTTTATTGAGTATAGCCTTCCACCCATAGACAGATGGGTAGTCGTAATGTAATATACAAGTTCTTGAGGACATGTTATGAGTGTGTGTTCTTGACTTCAGCGGGTCTTGGGATAATCACTTGGATTTAGTAGAGTTTTCCTATAACAATATTTATCGTACAACTATACAGATGGCACCATATGAGCCTCTTTATGGTAGGCCATGCAGATCACCACTATGTTATATGAAGGTGGGTGATTTAGATTTTTTGGGACTGAGTGTAAAGACCGGTAAAATTCAAGGAAATTTTTTTCTTAATTTTCTTTAGAATTTTACAAGAACGCAGTTTCTGACGGCACCTGATTCTGAGGTCCGGTGTGCCCGGAATCATTTTCCGAAGTTTGGCTCGGGTACGTTCAGTGAACGAATGAGCAGGTTTTTCTAACTTTTGAATCGGTGCTCGGAATCGAATTCTGAGGGCACCGATGGAATCGCGGCACCGGTATTTGCTTATAAACGCCTTTTCCGGAGTTGTTTTTGCTCGGGTGTGGTTTTTAATTTTTGGGGTTAAGTTAAGAAATAAAATAAAGTGGTGCGACAACTTTATTTTATTTCACTTAAAGCCACTTAAAGCCACTTAAGCTAAGTTGAGAGGATAGGGTGGAACCTAAAATATCCTACCCACTTGGTAGGATATTTGTGAGGTGGGCCTTCACGAGCCCACCGTTTCTTTTCCTCTAAGTAACACACCCGCGAAAAACTCTTTTTTAAATGAGAGTCAACCGGTGCATTTTCTTAAATTCTAAACGCCCCTATTAATTGGGCAGTTAAGTCGTTACCATTAATTCATCGAATTAATGGTTCGTTTCTTAACTTTTTTTTTCAAATTGTTGGCATAAGAATAAAATAAGACCAACACATGTTTTTCTTGGGTGTGGCTTGTTGAGAGGATTTGGAGAAACTCTATATTCATCCTCCGTCGCGAAGAAAGCGAAGAACTCGAAGAACATGAAGAACGCGAAGAACGTCGGCCTTCGACGAAAGGCGACGAAGAATGCCGAACCCTCGGAGATCAACGACGTGATGCCGTGTACCGAGACGTCGACGATCCTCCTTCTGCGACGTTCCTTCCCCATGACAATCTTTGATCAACAACCGATTGAGGTAGGGGATTGCGGTTCTTTTAATTTCTTTGTGAATTTTATCCTCAACATGGGTTTAATTGGAGAAATTAAATTTGTGTGTTTTTAACCCTCGGAGATCGTCGACGTGACGCCGAGTACCGCGACGACAGCGACGCCCCTTCCGCGACGCGACGATCCTCTCCTTCCGCGACAGTCAATTCCGCGACGAACTCACGTTCGACGATAACGTTGAGGTAGGGGTTTTGATTCATTAAAATCTTTGTGATTTATACCCGCGGTGTATGATTAAATTTTCGTTGTGAGACCTTTTAAACTGCTAAGGCGGTGGGTGCGGACCAACGAACAAGTCCGAACCCACCGCCCTTCTTGTTCTTGGTGTGCGGAACGGCGGACGACGACAAAGTAAGCCGCACGGGCGATGTGAGATCCTCGTAGTGAAGGACGGACCCCGTGAGGGCTTTTAGCGAAGACGACACGTTTTTACGACCACCAGAACTCGTCCGGTGGTCCGCGGAGTAGCCCGCCGGCGCGCCTCGCCGGCACGGCGGTGCCGGCGGCAGGTGACGGCGGCGCCCGGCGCACCGTCGGGAGGAGTCGTCGCGGCTGAAGCTACGGCGGCAAGGCGCGGTCCCGCAACCGCGCGGAACTGGAGGGCACGGGACGCGGTCGGCTTCCGCGTCCACTGGCAAGGGCGGCCCCACACGGGGCCACGGATCCTTCACGCGGGGGCAGCGCGCCCCCCCGCTCTGCTCGGCCGTAACCGGCTGAGCCGACCCGCCTGGCGATCGGGCCGCGCCCGCGCCGGCCGGGCTGGGTCGCGCCCAGGCCGGGCCAGGCCACCCAGGCCGGGCCGGGCCACGCCGGTCGGGTCGGACCCGAACCTGGGTCGGGTCGACCTGGTTCGGGCCGACCCAGGGGGGTTGGGCCGGGTCGGTCTGGGCCCAGACCCCCCGTTTTCAGACCTCTCTCAGTCTTTTGCCCATATATTGGGCTACGGACCTCTGATCGACGCACCGTCAGCGGCGATATGATCCTTGGATCGAGACGGTCGTTTTGACATATCGCACTCAAGGTTTAAGAGTACTTTGGGTTCGGCCGGGTTGGTTCGTACACGAAACCAACCGGGCCCTCGGAGCGGAAACACTCATAACTTAAGCTCCGGACGTCCGATTGACGTGTCGTCGACTTTGATGGTTTCCTCTAAGTGAGACGAATATTTTGGCTTACTCCGCCCAAGGTTTGGACACAGGTGGAGTATGGTCGGGTTGGTTTTGACTTAAAAACCAACCGGGCCCCTAGGATGAAAAAGCCAATAACTCTCAGACCGGGCGTCCGATTGACGCGTCGTCTGTGGCGTTGAGTTCCTGTTGACGATACGGAACTTTTGGATACATCAACTCTGGACTATGTGTCAGTTGATGTATCATCCTCTCGTCTCGTGGAGCGGACCCTCCCGAACGAGCTTGTTGTGTGCGGGAACCCTAGAGCTGGTTGCGACTATGATGACGACGACGACTGTGCAGAGATCCTCAGTGGATTCGACGGCGACGACTACAGCACTCAGTGATCCTATGTGGAGAAGTGCTATAGATTCTGTGTGGGTTCGATCCTGTGTGGGTCAGTGCTCAGCGGTCCTGTGTGGGCCAGCGCCTAGAGATCCTGTGTGGGTTCGATCTTGTGTGGGTCATTGCGGGGGTTAGTTACCTATTGATCCTGTGTGGGTCAGATCCTTTGTGGGTCATTGCAGGGGTTAGTACCTATCGATCCTTTGTGGGTTCGACGGCATAGATGAATCAGTGGATATATCTGATCATCTCTTTCGTCATACGAAGAAGTATACCTGTGTGAGCTGAATCCTGTTTTTCTTTCCTTTGTAGATTGTGTTGAGCTATCCTGTGTGGATTACGTTTTGCTTTCCTGTGTGGATTGGGTTGTGATTTCCTGTGTGGACTGGGTTGTACTTGGGCTCGGATGTTGGAGCTGAAATTGGAATTGATGACTTAGATATATGTATGGGCATATACATAAGTAGTGTCGGATGTTACTTCGTAATTGTATCTTTCCTTTGTGGATTATCCTTTGTGGATTCTGGGAGACCTTTGGGGGTCTCGGGGTCCCTACTGAGTAGCTTATACTCACCCCTGCACGGGCTATGCTCGCACTACGTTGTGTTGGTTGCAGACGACGGACAGCGCTGATCGTGATTGAGGCTTGCGGAGCAGGACGGTACCTGGAGGTGGACCACTGGGCGGGACGTACTCGGAGGGGACGGTTGGACCCGAGGAGCTATGGAGGCTATCTGTACTCACCCTTCAGGTGGGAGTCCCAGTGGACGGATCGAGGCTGCGGCTTTACTTTTCAGTTTCTGTTTTCCCTTTCGAGTTGTACTTTACTTTCAGTTTGGGTTTGTATACTGGGCCACTTACTTTTCCGTACTTACTATTGTACCCAGTTTTTACTTAGTGTTTACTTCTAATGCTTGCTTGCTCTGTGGTGTTTGTTTACTTTACAAAGGCAATGCCTTCCCTTTTTACCGGGATTTACGCCTTGGTGCTAGTCACCAGCCCCTGGCCTATGGAAGGCGGGCTTGGGGTAGTCACGGCACGGGCCCCGAGGACGGGTCGTGACAAATTGGTATCAGAGGAGTTCGGTTCTACCGCAGAATGCAGGACTCTGGTCTTTTCTATGTGAAGCAATAATGTTAAGAGTATTGAGTGTGGTTATCAGTCCAGGGAGTCCAGTGTTGGTGCGGCGGCCGACGTATCCGTACACCAGGACCCTGACTTCTGATTTCTGACTTAATGCACGAAAACATTGATTGCATGTGTGTTTCAAGTTTTCTTTGTGATTACTTTATGTCAGCTCACCAGGTATACTGTTATGACCGTGGCACACCTGTTTCTTTTCAGGATGACCCACGACGGCAGCCAGCTAGGGTTCCGAGAGTTGTGCGTGACGACAGCCCGCCGAGCGACGAGGCCTCGGTATAGGGCCCTTTGACAGTAGAGGCACCGACG
The DNA here is from genome assembly GCA_963277665.1 of Viscum album. Taxonomy (NCBI): domain Eukaryota; kingdom Viridiplantae; phylum Streptophyta; class Magnoliopsida; order Santalales; family Viscaceae; genus Viscum; species Viscum album. Next base: position 1,901,598,049 of record OY728140.1, on the reverse strand, counting down.
GTACCTTTACCCGCCGAGCCACCGATGCTTCCAGCCCCAGCCGCTGACGATGCACGTCGCCTTAGTGCACTGCACGTGTTCCAGCGCCAGCGACCGCCCAGGTTCCACGGGGAGACGGACCCCCAGGCAGCCGAGGACTGGCTGGAGGCAGTCGTTTGGGTTTTCAAGTTAGTGAGGACACCAGCATACCTCATGGTGATCCTCGCAGCGAGCCTACTGCACGCGGCAGCAGGCAAATGGTGGATCTTGATGCTCCAGGTGCACGATGAGGCATCTCTTCTCTGGACGGACTTTGAGAGCCTCTTTCGCTCAGAGTTCTTCCCAGCCACCCTCCGTGCGGTGCGCATCTAGGAGCTTCTTCAGCTGTGGCAGGGCAGCTTGACGGTCACCCAGTACTCGGAGAGATTTACCGATCTCTCGCGCTACTCAACATACATGGTACGGGACCCATTCTTCTGGGCTCGGGCCTTTGAGAAGGGATTGAGGCATGAGATCAGGGCATCGCTGATCTCCCTCAGCATTCCGAATCAGGTAGGAGTACTGGATCGAGCCCTTTTGATCGAGAGATTCCTTTATGAGCCTTCATCAGCAGCGAGACCTACCGCGGGGCGGCACGTAGCAGAGTCTTCTGCAGCAGGCAGCCGACGGATGACTCATGAGTCCAGGCAGACCAGACCCTCAGGCAGACGACCTCAGGACACTGGCTCAGCTGTGTGGGGCACACAGCGTGGGGCCAATCTTTCGAGAGGCAGACAGTGCTACGCATGCGGCGGGCAGGGCCACATGGCTCGTGACTACCCGACCCGTCATGTCGAGGAGCAGCAGACGGTTGAGGGGCCACCCAGGCAGAGGCAGAGGGTCGACCGTGGCGGTCCTCAGGTAGCAAGCGGACGAGGCAAAGGAGCTGGCTGAGCAGCAGGTGGTGGGTGACGCTTTGAGGCTCTACCACCACCACCACCAGGAGGTCCACCCCGACCACAGGGAGCTGGAGGGCAGAGACAGGCACAACTCTAGGCAGCGGAGGCCTACGACCATGGCGTGCCCGAGATGATTCGAGGTACTATCTATGTCTATTCCACCCTTCCTGCAGTTCTTATAGACACATGAGCAAGTCATTCTTTCATAGCCGCTGCCCTTGTTCGGATCTCGGAGATTCCGACAGAGTCGTTGGCTCGATCCTTATGGCTAGAGACTTTTACGGGAGTAGATTCGACGATTACGCACTGGTGCCGGCAGTGTGAGCTTACTCTAGGAGGTGAGAGCTTCAGCTGAGATCTTCCTGTAGTGGCATCGAGTCCTTACGATGTCATCTTGGGCATGGATTGGTTATCTATAGTCCATGCCCAGATCGACTGTATTAGGCGCAAGGTGCGATGTGTATGCACCGACGGGAGCAGGTTCACCTTCAATGGCGAGAAGGGAGCATTCGCAGAACAGGATGGACTTCCGCAGAGGAGAGGATAGCCCATCACTCATCAGTTGGCTAGCCTCATCCTAGGAGTAGTTGACGTGCGGAGTCCTGGTTTTCCTGCAGTGGTGGATCAGTACGCAGATGTTTTCCCCGACGACGTCCCAGGGCTACCTCCTCGCAGAGAGGTAGACGTTTATATTGACATGTACCCCGGGACAGCCCCGATATCGACTCTAGAGTATCGGATGGCCCCCGCTGAGCTTCGAGAGCTATGGGTACAGTTAGAGGACTTGCAGAGAAAGGGATTCATCTGACCCAGTGTTTCACCCTGGGCTTCCCCGATATTGTTCGCCAAGAAGGTGGACGGGAGCTTGCGATTGTGTGTCGACTATCGTCGCCTGAACCAGGTGACAGTGAGGAATAAGTATCCGCTACCGAGAATTGATGACCTCTTTGATCAGCTCAAGGGAGCATGGTGGTTCTCTAAGATAGACCTCAGGTCAGGCTATCATCAGCTCAGAGTTCGGGAAGAGGACGTGCAGAAGACGGCCTTCAGATGTCAGTATGGCCACTATGAGTTCTTGGTTATGCCCTTTGGTGTAACCAATGCTCCAGCGGTGTTCATGGGCCTCATGAACATGATCTTTCAGCCATAACTCAATCGATTTGTCATAGTCTTCATCGACGACATTTTGATTTACTCGACCACTGAGGAGGAGCACGCCTATCACTTGCGGGTTGTACTGGACACACTCCGAGAGCACCATCTTTATGGAAAGCTCTCAAAGTGTCAGTTCTGGTTACGAGAGGTCCACTTCTTGGGACACGTCATTTCTGAGGTGGGAGTTGCGGTGGATCCTGCGAAGATCGAGGCAGTGCTAGCTTGGGAGCCACCTAGGAGTGTGATGGAGGTGCGGAGTTTCTTGGGACTAGCTGGATACTATCATAGATTTGTTCCAGAATTCTCCAGAGTTGCGGCACCACTCTCAGGTTTGAAAAAGAAGGGGAAACCCTTTGTGTGGTCAGACAGATGTCAGCAGAGCTTCCAGGAGCTGAGACAGAGATTGACCAGCGCACCTATCTTGAGGTTGCCGAAGGAGGGGATAGGGTACGTAGTCTACTGCGATGCATCAGGGACTGGAATTGGATGTGTCCTGATGCAGGAGCGGGCAGTGATCGCCTATGGATCACGTCAGTTGAGGCCGTATGAGCAGAACTATGCCACCCATGACTTGGAGTTAGCAGCAGTGCTCTTCACTCTGAAGACATGGCGACACTATCTGATGGGCGAGCGCTTTAAAGTCTTTTATTACCATCAGAGTCTCAGGTACATCTTCTCTCAGAAGGACCTGAACCTAAGGCAGTGACGATGGCTCGAGTTCCTCCAGGACTATGACTTTGAGATAGTCTATACTCCTGGGAAGGGGAACGTAGTAGCCGATGCTCTCAGCAGGAGGACGGGCATTCAACTGCTTGAGGAGGTGACGGAGCAGCTAGCCGCTTTGCAGATATCCTTCGTGGATAGAGATGGAGCAGCCTTCCTTCAGTCACTCACAGTCACTCCTCCACTACTGCAGCGGGTCAGAGGGGCACAGCATGGGGACGCCGACTGTGAGACGCGGCGTGCGCAGATATCCTCAGGACAGGCACCTAATGGTTTCTCCTTTGGAGCAGAGCACAACGTCCTTTTCAGAGGACGTACCTTGGTACCAGTTTCATTACAAGAGGAGGTGCTGAGAGAGTTTCACACTTCTCCCTTGGCGGTACATCCTGGAGTGGCGAAGATGTACCAGGACCTCAGACGACAGCACTGGTGGCCGGGCATAAAGAAGGTTGTGGCAGAGTTCGTTTCTCAATGCCTCAACTGCCAGCAGGTGAAGGCAGAGCATCAGGTACCAGTAGGCTTGGTATAGCCCTTGGAGGTCTCGGAGTGGAAGTGGGACGGGATATCTATGGACTTCGTGACTAGACTTCCACGCACTTCCAGAGGTCACGACTCAATTTGGGTGATTGTCGACCGACTCACCAAGTCGGCTCACTTCTTACCCATCAGAGAGTAGGGATCAGTGGAGAGCTTGGGACGTCTCTACGTTCAGGAGATTGTATGACTTCACGGTGTGTCATCATCTATCGTTTCCGATCGAGATGCTCACTTTACTTCCCGACTTTGGAAGGGGTTGCATGAGGCGTTCGGGACGCAGCTATGTATGAGCACCGCCTTTCACCCTCATACAGATGGTCAGACGGATAGGACCATTCAGACTCTCGAGGAAATGCTCCGTGCATGTGTCCTTGACTTTGGTCACAGCTGGGAGGACCATCTACCCTTGTTGGAGTTTGCGTACAACAACATCTACCACTCCACCATCAGGATGGCACCATACGAGGCGTTGTACGACCGACCATGCAGATCTCCTTTGTACTGGACAGACCCTGGGGAGTCAACACTTGTGGGACCGGAGATGGTCCAGGCCATGCCAGAGAAGGTCCAGGTCATCCAGGAGCGGATGAGGACAGCTCAGAGCCGGCAGAAGTCTTATGCTGACAGGAGGCGGAGGCCACTAGAGTTCGAGGATAGCGGCCATGTCTTCTTGCGTGTCTCACCTCGACGTGGTTTACAGAGATTTGGCTGAGGCGGCAAGTTGTATCCACGCTTCATCGGACCATTCCAAGTCCTCAGCAGGATTGACGAGGTGGCTAATCGCCTGGCTCTACCACCTCAGTTGCACCGGGTGCACGACGTCTTCCACGTATCTCAGCTGAGGAGATACGTTCATGACCCGACACATATCATTGACCATGGGGAGCTGGACGTTGATGATGGGGAGACTTTTGCGGAGGTTCCAGTAGAGATCGAGGATCGATAGGAGCAGGTCCTACGTGGGTGATCGATCCCTCTAGTACGCATCAGATGGCAACACGGGAACCTCCATGAGAGCACTTGGGAGCGGGAGGCTCAGATGCGTGCTCAGTACCCACATTTCTTTCCCTGGTTTATGATATACCTTTACGGGGACGTAAAACCCTGAGGTGGGAGTGATATAAAGACCCGTAAAATTGAAGGAATTTTTTTTCTTAATTTTTTTTGGAATTTTACAAGAACGCAGTTTCTGACAGCACCTGATTCCGAGGCCCGGTTTGCCCGGAATCATTTTCCGAAGTTTGGCTCGGGTACGTTCAGTGAACGAACGAGCGAGTTTTTCTAACTTTTGAACCGGTTCTCTAAATCGAATTCCGAGGGCACCGATGGAATCGCAACGCCGATATTTTCTTATAAACGTTTTTTCCGGAGTTGCGTTTGCTCGGGTGTGGTTTTTAATTTTTGGGGTTAAGTTAAGAAATAAAATAAAGTGGTGTGACAACTTTATTTTATTTCACTTAAATCCACTTAAGCTAAGTTGAGCGGATAGGGTGGAACCCAAAATATCCTACCCACTTGGTAGGATATTTGTGAGGTGGGGCCCGCACGAGCCCACCGTTTCTTTTCCTCTAAGTAACGCACCCGCGAAAACCTCTTTTTTAAATGAGAGTCAACCAGTGCGTTTTCTTAAATTCTAAACACCCCTATTAATTGGGCTGTTAAGTTGTTACCATTAATTCATCAAATTAATGGTTTGTTTCTAAACTTTGTTTTTCAAATTGTTGGCATAAGAATAAAATAAGACCAACACATGTTTTTCTTGGGTGTGGCTTGTTGAGAGGATTTGGAGAAACTCTATCTTCATCCTCCTTCGCAAAGAACGCGAAGAACTCGAAGAACACGAAGAACGTGAAGAACGCGAAGAACGACGGCCTTCGAAGAAAGGTGACGAAGAACGCCGAACCCTCGGAGATCGACGACGCGACGCCGTGTACCGCGACGCTGACGATCCTCCTTCCATGACGTTCCTTCCCCACGACAATCTTCGATCAACAATCGATTGAGGTAGGGGATTACGGTTCTTTTAATTTCTTTGTGAATTTTATCCTCAACATGGGTTTAATTGGAGCAATTGAATCTGTGTGTTTTTAACCCTCAGAGATCGTCGACGCGATGCCGAGTACCGCGACGATAGTGACTCCCCTTCCGCGACGCGACGATCCTCTCCTTCTGCGGTGGTCAATTCCACGACGAACTCACGTTCGACGATAACGTTGAGGTAGGGGTTTTGATTCATTAAAATCTTTGTGATTTATACCCGTGACGTATGATTAAATTTTCTTTGTGAGACCTTTTAAACTGCTAACGCGGTGGGTGCGGACCAACGAACAAGTTCGAACCCACCACCCTTCTTGTTCTTGGTGTGCGGAACGGCGGACGACGACAAAGTAAGGTGCACGGGCAATGTGAGATCCTCGTAGTGAAGGACGGACCCCGGGAGGGCTTTTGGAGAAGACAGAGCGTTTTTCCAACCACCGGAACTCGTCCGGTGGTCCGCGGAGCAGCCCGCCGGCGTGCCTCGCCGGCACGGCGGCGCTGGCGGCAGGAGGCGGTGGCGCCCGGCGCGCCGTCGGAAGGAGCCGCCGCGGCTGAAGCCGCGACCGCGCGGGACCGAAGGGGCACGGGACGCGGCCAGCTGCCACGTCCGCTGGCAAGGGCGTCCCCACGCGGGGCTGCGGATCCTTCACGCGGGGGCAGCGCGCCCCCCTGCTCCGCTCGGCCGTAACCGGCCGAGCCGACCCGCCTGGCGACCGGGCCGCGCCCGCGCCGACCGGGCCGGGTCGCGCCCAGGCCGGGCCGGGCCACGCCGGCCGGGTCGGACCCGGACCCGGGTCGGGTCGACCTGGTTCGGGATGACCCAGAGGGGGTTGGGCCGGGTCGGTCAGGGCCCAGACCCCCCGTTTTCGGACCTCTTTCGATATTTTGCCCATATCTTGGGCTACGCACCTCCGATCGACACACCGTCAGTGGCGATGTGATCCTTGGATCGAGACGGTCGTTTTGAAATATTGCACTCAAGGTTTCAGAGTACTTTGGGTTCGGCCGGGTTGGTTCGTACACGAAACCAACCAGGCCCTCGGAGCGGAAACGCTCATAACTTATGCTCCGAACGTCCGATTGACGTTCCGTCGACTTTGATGGTTTCCTCTAAGTGAGACGAATCTTTTGGATTACTCCGCCCAAGGTTTGGACGCAGGTGGAGTACAGTCGGGTTGGTTTTGACTTAAAAACCAACCAGGCCCCTAGGACGAAAAAGCCAATAACTCTCAGACCGAGCGTCCGATTGACGCGCCGTTTGTGGCGTTGAGTTCCTGTTGACGATACGGAACTTTTGGATACATCAACTCTGGACTATGTGTCAGTTGATGTATCAGCCTCTCGGCTCGTGGAGCGGACCCTCCCGAACGAGCTTGCTGTGTGTGGGAACCCTAGAGCTGGTTGCGACTATGACGACGACGACGACGACTGTGCAGATATCCTCAGTGGATTTGACGGCGATGACTACAGCACTTAGCGATCCTACGTGGATCATTGCTACAGATCCTGTGTGGGTCAGCGCTCAGCGGTCCTGTGTGGGCCAGCGCCTACAGATCCTGTGTGGGTCCGATCCTGTGTGGGTCATTGCGGGGGTTAGTTACCTATTGATCCTGTGTGGGTCAGATCCTTTGTGGGTCATTGCGGGGGTTAGTACCTATCGATACTTTGTGGGTCCGACGGCATAGATGAATCAGTGGATATATCTGGTCATCTCTATCGTCATACGAAGAAGTATACCTGTGTGAGATGAATCATGTTTTGCTTTCCTTTGTAGATTGTGTTGAGCTATCCTGTGTGGATTACGTTTTGCTTTCCTATGTGTATTGGGTTGTGATTTCCTGTGTGGACTGGATTGTACTTGGGCTCGGATGTTGGAGCCGAACTTGGAATTGATGACTTAGGTATATGTATGGGCATATACCTAAGCAGTGTCGGATGCTACTTCGTGATTGTATCTTTCCTTTTTGGATTATCCTTTGTGGATTCTGGGAGACCTTCAGGGGTCTCGAGGTCCCTACTGAGTAGCTTATACTCACCCCTGCACGGTTTATGCCCGCACTACATTGTGTTGGTTGCAGACGATGGATATCGCTGATCGTGATTGAGGCTTGCGGAGCAGGACGGTACCTGGAGGTGGACCACTGGGCGGGACGTACTCGGAGTGGACGGTTGGACCCGAGGAGCTATGGAGGCTATCTGTACTCACCCTTCAGGTGGAAGTCCCAGTGGATGGATCGAGGCTGCGGCTTTACTTTTCAGTTGTTGTTTTCCCTTTTGATTTGTACTTTACTTTCAGTTTGGGTTTGTATACTGGCCCACTTACTTTTCCGCACTTACTGTTGTACCCAGTTTTTACTTAGTGTTTACTTCTACTGCTTGCTTGCTCTATGGTGTTTGTTTACTTTACAAAGGCAATGCCTTCCCTTTTTACCGGGATTTACGCCTTGGTTCTAGTCTCCAGACCCTGGCCTATAGAAGGTGGGCTTGGGGTAGTCACGGCACGGGCCCCGAGGATGGGTCGTGACACTGAGTCTCATATAGGAGACTTTAGAAAAACTATAGCTAATTCAGAAACATATGGCTACGGCTCGGAGTAAACATAAGTTGTATGTTGATAGACGCTGATGAACCCTAGAGTTTATAGAGAGTGATCGTGTATTCCTTTGGGTGTCTCCTACATTGGGTCACTATAGGATATAGAGACGGGGCAAGTTAGAGCCCAGGTTTTTTCGGCCATTTTTGGTTGTTGAGAGAATTGGGATGGCGGCATACCGATTGGATCTTCCACATAAATGAAATTATATGCATGATGTTTCCCATGTATTAAAACTACAATAGTATCATCCCGACCCATCTCATGTGATCAACATGGATGATGTTGAACTTGATATAGATACATCCTTTGAGGAGCATCTGATACGTGTGTTGGATCTTAGTGAGAAAGTGTTGTAGGGAAATACCATGCTAATAATTCATGTCTTGTGGCAACATGGGTGTGCAAAGGAGTAAACTTGGGAAAGAGAAGTAGATATGAGGGCTCAGTGGACCAATATTTTTTTCTTGTAATCTTAGGGAAACTTGGAAGTGCAACTCGAGGACAAGATATTATAAGGTGGGGAGATTATAAAATCCCGACCTTTTCTGGAGTTGTATCAGGCATTTTTACAGGTACTCTTTTGCCTCATGTTGAGTATTTTTTTATTATGTTTAACATTGGGGTGTGTTTGGGTGAATTTTGAGAATAAATTTGAAGGAAAGAGGACTGTGTAAGGTTGGCGCATAGTTAGTGCAAATCGTGCACCCCAGTCTAGCAAACCATGCAACCCTGGACAGTGAGGATTTGCACGGATGTTGCATGGTTTTTCAAACCGTGCACCCTAAAAGGAGAAATTATGTTCCCCTACAACAATAGCCACACGGTTGGTGCACGGTTAAGTAAAACCTTGTGCCCCTGCCTAGGAAACCATTCATTATATTTTTAATGGATCGAAAATTAGTTTTTAATTACCCTGAACCCCTAAAACTCACCCATTTTGACTCCCATTCAACCCTATGAGGTCTTTAAAGATTTTAGAGCTCTCTAGATGAATTCAAAGGTCATGTGACTTCTGTTATTTTCTATTCAAATCTCGGATCGAGGATCTTCTCCTCTCTCGATAAGTGGATTCTACCCCGTTGCTTTGTCGTGCATCCTCCTTAGTTATCTCGTTCTTTTAGTATAAAGTAATGTTCTATTTGTATAGATATAGATCTAGATTTGGTGAATCTAGATCCAGTCTTGCATATCTATATCTAGATTAAATAGGTCTTTATTTTTTTAATCTTTAATTAGGGTTTTGAGATTCGGATCTAGATCAGTGTCATTATGCAACTCAATTTTCGTGATTTCTATTGGGTGATCATTAGTAAAAAAAATAGAGGTATGTGGTTTAATATTCAAATAACATAGTCATGTTTTTGATTTTTTGTATGCAATTTTAGAATTTCTAGGGTTCATCTAGCAATTAGAAATTCCTAAATTGGATTAATTAATGTGGTCAATTAATTAATTGAGGAATTTGGGATTTGATTGAATGATTGAATTATGGAATTAAGATAATTGATTGAAGAATTAATTATCAAAGTATTTAATTGGGAAATTGGGAAAATTAATTGATATATTAATTATCAGAATATTGAATTATGGGATTAATAATAATTAATAGTTGAGTAAATTATCAGGATGTTAAATTGTGAATTTGGAAATAATTAATTGTGAATTAATTATTGGATGTTGAGATGTGAAATGATAAATTAATTATTGAATTAATTGATGGGATTTATATGGTTAATTAATTGTTGAATTAGTTAATATAATATATTTTATTAACTAATTGTAGAATTAATTAATGGGATAGATATGATTTACTAATTGTTGAATTAATTAAAGGAAATTACTATGATTAATTAATTTTTGAATTAATTAATGGACTTAGATTAATTAATTTATGTATTAATTAATGGTTTATTTTGATAATATGATTAATGTTGATTAGTCATGATTGATTTTATATTGTGATATGTTATGATATATATGCATAGTTGATAAATGGGGTGCTAGACATGTCGATCTATGCCATTAATATATATGCATGGTTGATAAATGGGGTGCTATAGATGATGATCCACACCAATGATATATATGGATGGTTGATAAATGGGGTTCTATACATGACAATCTACACTGATGGTATATATGTATGATTAATAATTATGGTGCTAGACATGACGTTTTATGCCCATGATATACATGCATGGTTGATAAATGGGGTGTTAAACAAGGTGTTCTACACCCAAAACATTGGCATTGGACTGTGGTTCCAGGTGGCCATACTAATGAAATTGAAGTGACATAGATAATGTAATCCCATGTTATATAATGAAATGTGAATTGAATATGTAACATGGTTCAGACCGGCGTGGGCCAAAGTAGGTATTGAGGTACGAGTCTCCTTAAGAACCCGATGGTCTATGTGGTTTGATAAATATTAATAGACGATGTGATGATTTTTTACTTATGAATTTTAATTATTTCTTTATACAACTACATACTCCTGTTATTGAATGGATTTGTTTTAGACACCATTGGTGGTGGACTACTGAGTTGTACTCACACCCTACCTGGGCTGCTTGATCGGTACCTGAATATAATTTATTATTGCAACACAGGTTAGGGGAAAGGGACCTAGGTTAGATGGATGAGTTGGGATGGAGCTTGGATGAGTGAACCAGATGTGGTTTAGGACCCTCTTAAGAGTCTTCAGTGTCTTTATTTTCAGTTTGATTTTTAGACACTTAACACGTACAATATCATGGCATGTTTTCTGATTTAGTTGGATATTGTATTTTCCTATAGTGTTTATCTTGAAATATTGGTATTGTTTATGGTTATATATATGATTCCTATATTTTTTATTATTTCCACTAGTGTTTTACTCTGATAAAAGAGGGTATAATTTCTCCATGATCGACTTATCAGACCCTCTCTACTAGTCGGCAGCCTCTGGGATACAGGGAGGCGCGCCTGAGGTCATATGACCGACTGTCTCAGGGCACCAGTATGTGTAACCTAGGTCTGGAAGTTGCAGAAAACTTATAAAAAACCAATTCACATTGTGAATGTCATTCATTACATGAAACATGAAGGATTATAGGATGTGAAATGAAGTCATGAAGGAAAAAATGTGGAACTAGATGATGGCATCATGTGTCACAGCATGACTCATATGGTCCTACCTTGAAACATGTAAATATGGCCCAGAGAAGATTTTAGTGCATGAATGAAGCTGTGAAAAGTTAGGTCCCCTCACATTACACGTCATGAACAATATTCATGACATGAAATTGCCCTATGGGACCAAAAATGATGAGTTTCGGCGTAATAATGGCGAGAGACCCCTTTTATGACCACAAGATAGACCATGGTCCATTATGACCCATTATGAAGACATTATGACACCCCAAGGGTGTGATAGAGGCCTATAAATAGATGGAAAGGGAAGAGGAGAAAAATATTAGTCATCAATTAGAGGGTTCTGCCACTATTATGCGTTGGGATTAGGTTGCTTTAGGTTTTCTATCCTATTTTATTTTTGTTTTCTTTTCTTTTTCAATGTAATGCATTCCATATTTTTATTAAAGTGTTCTTCCATCTCCATATCACTCTCTCTCTCTCTCTCTTCCTTAATTATTCCCTTTCTATCTTCTATATCTCCATCGTGATCTCTTTCACTTAATAATGGCAAGTGACTAACCCTAGGTTTGGCCTTAGGGGAGGTTTCATGGCATTCTTAATTATTACGATTCAAATTATTAAATGTTTTTAATTTTTTTTTTGTGGATTCTAGATAATTGTATGGGTTCGGCAGTTTTCCATCATTAATTTAATTTCAAACCCATTCCTTTTCTTTTATTTACTTATTATCCTTCCCTTTCCTTATGAAAACTCTTCATACAATGGAGTTTAGGATACCCAAAGGGATGAACCAACATATGGTGGATATGGTTCTGTTAGAAATTTTATTCTCGGATGAGGTGTTATCCTATTTTGCTATTGGAGGAGGTGAGATTTGGTGTGCCAAAGAGGTTTCCTGGGCATGCTAAAATCCCACACTCAATAAATCAAATGAATTTAATTCATTTATGACGTTTCATAAATTTAACTATCAAATTAAATTAAAATAATAAATAAATAAATAAGGAACCTACATTACCAAACCCTAGGATCAAATCTTTCTTCCTAACATGCATTTTGTATGCATCTAGTTTAGTTTTTCATTGCATTTAAATTTCATATTTAAAAAAACTAAAATTCATTTCTTTCATAATATAATAAAAAAAAAAATTAGGTGATTTAAAAATTAGAATTTGGTTGATTGAGATGCTCCTCAAGTGAGACGATCCTAGTCAGCCTCTGTGCTATATTAGGAAAAATAAATTATCTTTTGTACCTCCCTATGACATGCACATTAATTAATCTTCTTAAAACCTCCATATTAATCTGACACAACCTTTAAAACACCAAGTCCACTCTTATGGAAGACCAGTTTAATCTCGCGTGGCCTCTATCACTAGAATCAGTTGATTACCAACTTCCTTCACTTCCTATGGAACTTTCGTGTCACATCTGGAACTCCTCCCCTATCACTTTCATAAGAATGTGGATTCTCCCTAAGTAAATGCATTTGGAATAAAGGTTTCTGCCACATTCCATCACTTATCCACTACTAATGCTATTTTTTCAAACCTTCCAGGTGTCGTGTGAGATGAATTCATCTGGTTCTACCAAGTGTACTTCCAAGAGTCATGTTCTAGAAGTTCCCACACTTTAACCAGAAAACATTTCTCACACCAATACCTAACACATAATAGTATTCTTATTGTTATTTTTTATTTGGTACTCCTGTGATATCAATATTTTCATTAGAAGTAGTATTAGATATCATATGTGTACCAATGACACATTGACTATAATTTTGTATACAAATAAACCCATAGGTATCCTTAATAACTCTCTCATTTAAAGAGAACGTTAATATTCTTGACATTCTGTTTCATTTATTTCATTCATTAAGTTTTAATGTTCTATAGCATAGTTAAATAATGACGTGCATTTATAAATCATTTCACATTCACATGATTTTGTTTTATGTTTATATTTTCCATAATTATTAAAATAATAACTATATAAAAATTCATGTTTTATTTACTATTTATATGTTGGATTTTTATTACATCCTTCATAATCCATCTTCAACTCACATATATATTTTTTAGAACCATTATATTTTTACTCAATATTTCAATCAATATAATATATTATTATATATTTGAATTTATATGCTTTCATAATCTATAACAAGTAATTAATGTTTTTTACTAACAAACACAGATTTTCATATGATGACTGAAATTATGACAATAATGTCATGTTGTTTAACACCTATGAGAATATTAAAATTTCTTTATCATTTAAATAAATGAATTCACAGCTCTACATTATAATAATCACAAAATTTACTGCATTCATTCTAGAATAAATTGTACTATATAAATGAACATGTGTTCATTTGGAAGGCATATATGTTGTATAAATTACAAAATTAAATAATGCATTTTGATTTAAAAATATGCATTTTTCAAATTTATTTCAGTGATTTAAATATAGGTTTTCACAATTATAATATATATTTTTTTCATATTTAATAAATTAAAACATTGTTATTTCATAGTTCAGTACTTATAGAAATATTCCAATTTCTTACCGGTTTAAATAAATGATTTTACACCTATACATTATAATAATTACAACTATTATTGCATTTATTCAAGAATAAATTACACTATAAAAATGAATATGTGTTCATTAAGAAGGTTTATGTGTTGTATAAATGAACTGAATACAAGATGCATTCTACTTTCCAAATTTTCATTTTATCTTTGTATTCATTCTAGAAATTACAATACATTTATTTGCAATATTCATTTATTGATTATGAACATGCATAAATTCTAATATTCCATGTGCAGATAATGATATATGGAATATGCAAATGATAAATCTGTGATATGTATATAATGACTAAGTATATTGTTAATTTCTAATATTTAATATATGTATTATGCAATATACAACATGCATGTACTGAATATGTATTGTGCATATAATGAATATTCAATGTAATTTTTATAACTATTCTATATACATATATTTCTATATGAAATATGCATATACTGAATATGAAATTTCCATATAATTTGCATTACATTTGAAAGACATTACTCCAAAAATATTAGAATTGTTTCGTTTATTATTTTCAAAATTCCTTTACATTAACATTTCTTTTATATTATTATTCATCTATTTGTATTTTAATAATGTTGAGTTTGAGGTTCACACTTGTTAATCCATCTCAATAATATTGGATATTTGGATTGATCTCATAAGTAACAACAAAACTGATGTAAATCTCTATTTCTCTATTTTGATGTAATGTGTACAATTTATTACGACTTATGTTGCATATATGTTTGGTGCTTAATTTTTATGGTGGTTTACACTTTTTAAGTCATTTATTTGTATCTATTTTTTATGTTTGGTGCTTAATGTTTACATTTTTACATATATGTTCAGTTCTTAATATTTGTGATGATCTGGTAGAGGCAACAAAAATGGTGACCTGGAGATGGGAACCTCTCCAACATCATCGCATTGTCCTTGGAGTCCTTCTAAAGGCCATCCCACCGCTCATACTATCCTTGTCATGTTCTTCCTCTTTAGTACCATCTATCTCTTCTTCCTTTTCTAATCTAAAAATGGTTTATGCACTATTGTGGTAAATTTATATCATGTGATAATGCATATGATGAAACATGAACAATGGTTGTGCATAATCTTATAGATCGTTTGGGAATACAATTGTGTCTTCACTCTCTTTAATAACACACACACATGCACACACACACATGTACACACATATAATCACAATCGAGAAGACTGTTGGTGCCATCCAAATTTTTAAGGGAATGCTTGTTTACCTTCACTACCATGTTTTTTTGCTTAGTTAGTTGGCCCTGATATGGTATGTCCCTCTATACAGTGCACACGGACATGAAAATTCTTCTTTTATCCCAAAAAAATTGGTTTTAAGCTTTTTATTTGAATGATATTATTAAAGTTATGCATTTAGATGAGTTAAGTTTCCCATGATTGGTTCAAATTCTAGGTGAAGGAATCATAATTCAATGGAAGAAAGTGAGAAGCACATGGTTCAAATAGATAAATACCGGTACACCTTATCTCTCAACCTCCCTCAGCATGCAGTTTACATTTATAGATATTACATCACCTGAATTTCATTGGCCATGACTTAGTTGGTCTCCACATCTCTGCATCAGTTCTCCCCATATCTTCAATAAATTAGTACCAATTTCTTCACTTTTTGTATATATATATTTACCACCAACTCAACATTGAAGCAGTTTTTGTCTTGTACCATATTCAAGATTGCATTAGAGGTATTGCATTGATGTAATTATGGTTTTTTATGTTTGGATTTACAATACTACCATGTTTTCTATCTTTTGTTTTTCATCTTATTTATCATTAGATTGTTCCTGTCTAGAAATCATAGTATCATAGATTTTTTTTTGTTTCATGGAGATCCCTATTTGCCTTTCATTTTTAATTTCACATTAGATTTTCCCTTGTTTGTCTTTCATTTTTTGTTTTTTGTTTTTCAATCTGAATGTTCTTATCTTTGAAACCGCGTTTATTGTCATACATTGAAATGTGGGTTTAGTACATTTGTATTTAGATTTAACTACAAATTTTGAAACCATGATACATGCATGATATATAATTATCGACATTAAGGTTGCAAGAATTTGTTTAATGAATTCTTTCATATTGAATTGATATAGATATGACATTAAGGAGAAAAGGGCAAGAATTTTTTTTAATGAATTCTTAGGTTTGTATTTGTCTTTAGGCCATCAGATTGCTCAACATGTATGAAGTTGCAGGCTATATTATATTGAGCTTTGTATTTTTTTGGGTTTGCTCTACCTATATTCCCCCTTTATCTCCATTCTATACTAGGTTTTTTAACTAAATTATTTGAGTTTTGTTGTCACTCACTAAAAGAGTCTATGATGTTGGATTTGCAGCACATGTAATGTGTCTGTACAATGGGTGTAGTTTTGGAAGCAGATCATATTCAAATTCTCTTTTGATATTGCTAATATGTTTATTGGCAGGTCTAGATGTTTCTTTTATCGCTTTGACATTATTGTTTACATTGTTGTAGTTTTGTGAAATAATCATTAGCCCAATGGGAGAATGTGTGTTGTTTGCGAAAGCGTGGATTCCATGCCAAGCGTTTCCTTTACAATCGATGACAAAGTTTTTAATCTCTCTCTAAAGTAGTATGTGTTGAAGGTGGGTGAGGGAGTTACAACCTAGTGTTTTAGCGACTTCATCTCTTTGGTTGTTCCTCCTTTGAGTCCCTTTTTGGTAAGTGATTCCTTTGGTGTCATGATTTTGATATTTCGATGTATTTTCGAACAGGGTTTGGGGCTCTGGAACTAGGATTCTAGGTGATAACTTCATGAGCACATACTATACATACAATGATTGATGTTAATAAGCAGAAAATTAAGGCCGAGAAAATTGGCTAGCTTTAACTTTGCATTGGAAGATGTCTACATATACATTTTTTTTGTTATCTTCAAAAATCATTATTTATTAATTTGTATCTATTGACTCTGAATTTCAATGCTTGACATTCATAATTTTTTTATGATTCCATAATTTGATATTTTACCATATTAAATAAAATAGGCTTATATTTTAAGGGCGAACACAAGAAAAAAAAAATACTAGTTACCAATAATAATGATTATTATACAATGTATCTTTGCACAATTAAAGGATATGTGTGTGGGTACATGAAAAATTAAATATTTACATTAACAATGAATGCATCACTGATTTTTTTTTTTGAAAGGAATCCATTTTTTAAAATAAAATTTATAATTCAGCCCATGAGAAGAAATCATTTTGAAAAAAAATGCATTCTCAAGCTCACTGCTGAGCTGGGGAGAAAAAAAAACCCTAGAGAAATCGCCCCTCTGCTGCCCCCCGGGCTATCATGGAAGGACCATCGCCGCCGCCGCGGAGGATTTCTGTGAACGTGAAGGCCAGAGGCTTCTATTTCAGGTTCAAGGCTACTCAGATTTTGTTTCCCTGGCCTTCCGCATCTCGCCACTCCTTGCTCCTCAAGTTTCGAGAGTTCTCCCTCCGTCTCGCCTCAGAGCCCCCGCCCCCATCCTTCAAATCCAAGTTCAGGCGCGTTCTTTCAAAATTTCGGACCCGGCGGCGACGGACCACCGAGAAGATAGGCCGAGCCCCTGGTCTCCAGAAATCATCGATCCGCCAAAACCCGGGCGAAGCTGAATGCCCTACGATGCAATTAGGGCAACTCGTTCCCGAGGTACGCTGACCTACTCGAATTGAACTGAACACTTCATCTGCTGGGAAATTGGAAGCTAACAGAGCTTTATTCAGGGAGCCGTTTTGCTGGGCTCGCTGTTAATGGGGAGCGTCGCCTTCGTTTCCCGATTGATTTTTCAATTGAAGGAAATTTCAACCGTTGTATTCAGCTTAGTGATGATATCTTGCGTCGGTGCGTTGCTCATGAGATTCAGGAAGGGTGGTTTTTTTATTGGATTTATGTTAATTGTATCCATTGTGTTGCTGGGAAGCTCGATCGCATCCCATTTGAATCCCAGTTTGGGTGATGCGTGCGAACCAGTAGGCATCGTTCCGGATTCTTTAGGTAATGCAGTGAAGGTAAGGTTAATCTTATTCCATTATCTTCAACATGTGAAGCACTAGGCTTGTTTCTCTGCTCAACTGATTCGTGTTTCCCCCTTCTCCAGTTGATCTTTTGAAGACTTCTGCAGCTTGTTATGATGGGGGATTTTTCTAATGCTGAGCAGAAGTTGATCGGTGAGTACAATGTTTTTACCTGAGTCTTCCATGATTACAGATAAAGAAACTAGTTGGAGTTCTACCGGGGCTGACTTTACACGGAGTCACAAATGACATGTCAAAGTAAATTCTAACATGTGTCATAAACCAACTCAAATATAGTAGGTTGATTACATTCGTCACCACGAAACATAACGCAGTAAAGAAAATCGCGATAAACATGCAGTCTGGGACTTGACCCCATGATCTGCTCTGACCTCCAAACCCTTACCACCCCACCCACCACTACCATTATTGAGGCAACAATTCAAAACATTGACAAAAATTTAATCAACATCAAATGAGACGATGTCAGGGACTAATCTCCTCAAATGAATCTTCATTAGATTCTTTTTATTCACTCAATACTTTTTCCCAATTCTGTTTGTATGTATCCACTCTTGTTTACTTTCACATTTTGATCTCCTGCACCAAATCACCATCAACCTCACATATTATACGACACTGTCCCTGTATATAAGACTTAGTGGCAGGATATATTTTGTACAAAACTATAAGAAGTCCGAACTTAGTATTTTGATTATTCTTTGCTATCTATTAATTGTTGTCTAATTTACTTTTTGGGGAAGGTGTAGTGGCCCATTTTTTTTCTAACTTTATTATTAGAGCACACTTTTATGCATCTGATTAAATGTGTGTTTGTATGTACGTACATGGATACACAAACACATGCATATGTAGTGATATATTATGGTAATAGTTTAATTAGAAAAAAATGGAAGAATGGAGCTTAACTTGGTTGTAACATCTATATCATTATATCCTGCATTAAATATGCATTATCTGTTATATTTATGTATGTATATTTGGAAATGAAAGAGCACTCACAACAAAACTCTTTCATTTCCACAACAATACAAAAGAGCCCCCTGTCTCATCTTACCATCTTTTTTCTCTCTCAATATATTCACATAACTATAGATTTGCATTAATTTAGTGGTACTCTATCAGTGCTAAACATGTGTTGATAATGCTATGACTTTTATCATTAACAAAACTCATTGATAAATTAGACTTTTATCAACATAAAAAAAAGCTTTATTTAGTGATGATAAAATAGTTCTTTTATCATCATTGAAAAAACGCTGATATTTTTATAAATAATTTAATTTAAATATGCATATTTATATATTTTTAAATTTGATTTATTTAACAATAATTATATATATAATATATTTATATATGTATATTAATTGATATTTATAATTATATGCATAATTATAATTACACACACATATATATAATGGTAATATATATAAGTATATAAATACATTAAATATAGTTTATATTTATAATTATATGTGTGTTAATATACATATATATTTATAATTATGATATACAGTTTTCATATCACGTGTTACACACACATGCATAAATATTACCTTGCATATATATTTTATAAACACATTTGTATATTTTTAAATACGATTTATACAACAATAAATATATATTTATATAAAATATTGCACGAACCATATATATATGTATGTTTGTGTATGCATAAATGTCTGTGTAGCTAGATCAAAGTATTTGTGGGGTTTACCTATATATCACACAAACACGCGTCATTTACTATTTATTCATTTAATATTTTTGTAATTTATTCATTTTTTATAGCTATTTATAAATGTTTAAATATTAATATTTAACACTTTTAATATGTTTGTAATTTATATAATTAATATTTATTCATTTTTATGTTCATATATTTGTATTTAAATCTTTATATAGTAATTATTTATTCATTATTAATTAGTAATTTCTTATAAATCTTTTGTTTGTAAATGTAATTGTTAATTTAATATTTATTCATTTTTAATATTAGATTTATTTATATAATTAAAATTATTAATTATTTTTTAAAATGGTTTTCAATCTATTAATTTGTAATTTTCTTTTCATTTTTAATATTTATTCTTTTATTAATATTTATTCATTTTTAATATGTATTCATTTTTAATATTTTTATTCTATTCATTTTTAATATTTATTTATAGATTTTTATTTATTAATACTTAATATTTTTAACATGTTTGTAATTTACATAATTAATATTTATTCTTTTTTTATTTTAAAATGTTTTTATTTAAATCTTTATCCAATTATTGTTTATTCATTTTTAATTAGTAATTTAATATAAATATTTTTTTATTTAAATTCAATTTTTAGTATTCATTAATTTGTATTTTTATATTTATTCATTTATAATATTTTTCGTAATGTATATAATTTTCAATGCTTATTCAATTTTTTTGCATTTTATTAATTTTTAATATTTATTCTTTTTTATTATAAAGTAATTTTGTAATTTTTATCATTTTTGTATATATAATTAGTAATTTATTATAATTACTATTAAGTATAATTAGTAATTTATTGTAATTTTTAAATTTATTTTTGATTTTTGATTTTTCACTAGTATTTATTAGTGCTAAAGTTGATGGTGATAAATGCCTACATATCAATGCTAATTTGAGCATTTGATAAAATGACTATCAGCGGTAAACATATGTGTGAGTATGTTTATGTATATGTATGTGGATGTATGTTTATGTATGTATGTGCGTGAATGTATGTGTATGTATTTGCATGTATGTGTATGTATGTATATGTGTGTGTACATTCTTGTATGTGTATGTCTATGAATATGTATGTTTATGTACATGTATGTGTATGTGTACATGTATTTGTGTGTGTGTATATATTTGCATGTGTATGTATATGTATTTATCTTATGTGTGTTTGTGTATGTCTAAGAACATATCATTACATACGAATTCATTTCTTTTTTCAATTTGAAATATCTCATTGTATCATATAAATATATACACAGTTTTAATGTTTATTAATTTTTAATATCATTCATTTAATATTTTTGTAATTTATTTGTTTTTAATATTTATTCATTTTAAATTATTAAAATTTTATTCATTTTTAATAATATTCATTTATTATTTCTGCAATTTACTCATTTTTAATTTTTTTGCAATTTACTCATTTTTTAATATTTATTCATTAAATTTTATTTATTTTTGATATTATTATATATATATTTTTTGCAATTTATTCATTTTTAATATTTATTTATGCATTTTTATTTATTAATATTTAATATGTTTGTAATTCACACAATTAATATTTATTCACATTTATTTTAATATTATTTATTTAAATCATTATGCAGTTATTATCTATTCATTTTTAATTAGTAATTTACTGTAAATCATTTTTATTTAAATGCAGTTTTTATTATTTATTCTTTTTTATTTTAATATTTATTCATTTTAATAATTTTGCAATTTACATAATATTATTTATTCATTTTTAATATTTTTTGTAATTTATATAATTAATATTATTTATTTGTTTAATATTAGATGATATTTTTTTTGTAAATTATTAATTTATAATATATTTTTATTATAAAGTATTTTTTGATTTTCATTATTCATGTTTATATAATTAGTAATTTATTGTAATTTTTATAAACTAGTATTTATTAGCGTTAAATATAAAATGTTATCAGTGTTAAATTTAAAGCTTATAAATATGCATTTTATCTTTGTTATATTTAGCGTTGATAAAGATATAAGCTTGTGTTGTTAAAAAATGATTTCCCTTTTAGCGTTGATAAAAATATTTTTTTATCATTGTTTTTTAGTAGTGCTTATAAAATTATATCTCTTCTTTTAGAAGATCCCTAACAGAGATCTCTGCTCATTGTGATGTTCAAGCTTGTCGTGGAAGCTGAACTCTGCTTAGATGATTCCAAACCTTCAAAATTGATGATGTGATATTTAAATCTTGTTTTTGTGTATTTCTCAAATGATTTAGTGTATACACGTCGTGTTTTCTTATAATTCTTCCCAGATAGTGGTGTGCGCGACTCTTGTAGGTTCTAGGCGCAGCAGAAGCGTCCGATGGGTGGTGCCCAACTTTGATTTTTGCCATAATCGATGATCAATCTAATATCTATACGACAATGAACACTGTGATCCACAGAATTGAATCAAAGAAATAGACAATGAGTAATAACGTCAGAACTGAGAGAGATGATCATCACATATTATTTATAATTAATTTAACAAAATAAAGAATTACATTTGTTGGAATTCTTTCTTCGTTGATGAATCTGGTCACAGATCTGCGGTGCACTGTCGTTGCGTTGTAGCAACCAAGTGTAGATTTACTCTAATGGTGATTCACATGTGTTCCAGGAATTTCCAGACGTTGCTGAATGAATCTCCGGGTGCGAGCACGGCAGATCCTTGTGCTTGCGTCGTCCGCCTTTGATCACTTCGAGATTCGCTTGCAAAGCATTCTCCTTGATTCGGTGGAGGAGGATTCCTCTTCATTCTTGAAAGTGTTCTTAGAGAAGGGAGCTCTCTAGGCTTCATAGGATTCTCCAAATCTGTTGTGCACAACCAAGACAAATGAATTGGATTAATGAGAAAATAACATAATTGGATATTTATATTGTTATGGTTAAAATAAAATAATTGCATAAGTGTTGTCCTCGATTATTTTATATAATTATAGCGAAACCCCATGTCAAATAATAATAATAATAATATTTATCGACATGTGTTTAACTTGCGAATTATAATTAAATATTATTTAATTAAATAATATTCAATATTATTATTTCTTATCGGACCATTAAACTTGGTCCGCCATTGCTCCACAATATTTATCGGGCTTTGAATAATGTTTAATTATTTGCTAAATAAATATCATTGCATTATTCGTCAATAAATAAATAAATATTATATTCACTAAATAGTAAATAAATATTTATTAAACATTCCACTCAAAATATATTCTCTTGAATAACTAGTAACGAAATAAATGCGATCAAACATACATGAATAATTATTAAACCATCTATATGAATAATATTTATTTAACATGTTAAATAATAAATATATTATTTAACTGAGATTCTGGATACACTTAGGTGTGACCCTCTAGTCCTCTTTCTCAATAGCATTAGGTGAATCAGCCTAAAGTTCAAGGTCAGTGTCTAACAGCACGCCAAAACACCCCTGAAGAAAGAATTTAATGCCGCAACGACATGTCACATCATACGGACGCTTACCGTGTAATATAATTCTTTTATCACAATATCTCTAATCGAGCAGGTTGCATGTCAGTGTCATCGACCTATATGCACGATATCACTTTCTTTGACTTTCTGGAAATAGAACTTGCCTATATAGAACATCATGACCATGAATTTATATAGGCTATATTATTTCTATCAAACGACCTGAGCTATTAACTTTCGTTAATGAACAGAAGTGATAAATTCTTTCTCGCATTATTTATTAATGCAATATTACTTGTGACACACCCAACGTATCCTACCTCACCGCGAATATATGTTGTCACGGTTTTTGTCAATACATCAAAGTATGTGACTCATAATAGTCATTAATAATAATCTTAAAGTTTAAGGACTTAAAGTCTAAAAACCAATACACACGTCTGCAGATTGAAACATCTAATGACACTTATAAATGTGGATTTCCTACAGATGAGTCCTGTTCTCATAATATCCTACTAGATATTACTAATGGTGTACACCATGAGAAGGTGCCTTAAAGTTCCATGAGTCTCCACCCCTGATTGTATCATTTGTGTTCCTCGAATGATATCATTCGGCTATAGAACATGTATTCAAGAATAGTGTCATAGCACTTTCGGGTTCTCATCATAGTAGGGAACTGCTATGACCTTTTAGTGAGACAACTACTCTTAGGGCATTCACTATCACAAAATAGGGTAAGGGAAGCGCTGCCCTTTATCAGCGCTAAGCAGAAAGCGCTGATAAAGGGGTGAGCCTTTATCAGTGCTAGCTAAAAGCGCTGATAAATGTACACTTTATCAGCGCTAAAACAAGCGCTGATAAAGGTGTACCCTTTATCAACACTGATAAAGTGTACATTTATCAGCGCTATTATTAGCGCTGATAAAAGTTTTTATTTTAAATTTATATAAAATTATTATATTTTTATTAAAAAATAATGTTTATTTGAATACATTAAATAAAAAAAAATGTTTATAATTAATATTTTTTTTAATAATTCAAAAAAAAAAAATATATAATGTTTTATTTGAAAAAAGTATTTCTAAGATTATAATTATATATATATATATAATTATATAATTTTAAGATTATAATAAATTATATTAAATAATAAATATATTTATTAGAGATTTATTAGATTTATTAGATTAATTCATTGTATTTATTATATTTGTTATATTTAATATATTTATTTTATTTATAAATATATAATACTTTTTAATATATATATATATATATATATATAATTAAAAGACTGATGAAATAAGTATTTATCAGCGCTATAATTTTAGCGCCGATAAATAGGTCCTTTATCAGTGCTTTTAACTAGCGTTGATAAAGGTTCCAACAGTTTTTTATAAAATAACTCTAACATACCCCTCTTCCGTCACACCCGTTCAAGCCTTCGCGGAAGCTGAACCCTGCGCCGCAACCCCTCCTTCTCCGTCGCGATCCCTCCTCCACTGTGACCCTGCTTCTCCTCGTCCTTCGCCGCCGCTGTCTCCTCCTCCTCCTCCTCCTCCGGCCGCCGAATCATCCTCCTCCGCCGCGACCGCCTCCTCATGTGTTTCGAAAATGGATGATGGATCTTGATCGAGCCTGGATGTGCTTAGGATATGGTGGCTGAACATTATTAAGGGGTCAACTCCACTTTGAGGTTGGTGGTTCCAAACCATCACCAATGTTTTATGTATTGTTTCATGCATCGTGTGATATGTAGTCTTTCCACCCTTGTGTAGTTGGTATTAAATCAACTCAAATTGTTTTCCTTGACCATATGTTTTGGGAAAAACATCTAGGGATGTTACGGACCCTCTGAGTATTATGCCTTAATTCCACGACCATTAGAGGTTGTTGGAATAAATTAAAATACGTTGAACATTACATTCAAGAGCCTTTGGGGGATTCCCTTGTGTTATACTATGATTCCTAGGACCTTGGTTAAGTGTCTTTTTTCCACCTTAGATATGAGATAAGTGTATAATTGAGAGATTCCATTTTGAGTTTTTTACTAGGATGTTTTTAATTCACCACCTAAGAGTAGGTAAGTTCTTTTTGGGCTATGTTCTATTCTTACATGTGATGTAGAGTGTTTCAATGGACAATATGTTCCATGTTTGAAAATTAAATTAATGGTAATTATGTTCTATATAACCAATAGGTATTCCTCCTTGGTAGAAAATAACACAGAGGGAACACAATGTTGGAGTTGGTGGTCTAGAACCAACTACTTTGTACTTTATTCATTAAATAAAAGTCTTATCACATCTTGATTGTTCTTCTGCGTGACATGTCATGCGATAATGTCCTAAGGACAGCTGTTGCATTAAAGGGTTGTAGCGGATCCCTACTATGATGAGAACCCGGAAGTGCCATAACACTGTTCTTGAATGTATGTTCTATGGCCGGATGATATTATTTGAGGGACACAAATAATACAGGTCATTAGGGTTGATGACTCATAAAATTTTGAGGCACCTTCTCATGGTGTGCGCCCTTGGTAATATCCAGGAGGATATTATGAGAACGAGACTCGCCAGTAGGAAATTCACATTTCATAGTGTCATTGGATGTTCCTATCTGCGGACGTGTGTATAGGTCCTTAGACTTTAAGATTATTATTAATGGGTATTACAACTCGCGCACTTAGATGTATTGACGAAAACTGTGACGACACACAGTTCGCAGCGAGGTAGGATACGTTGGGTGCGTCACGAGTAATACCGCATTAATAGATAATGCGAGAAAGGATTTGTCCCTTCCGTTCCATAACGGAAGTAGATATCTCAAGCCCTTTGATGGAATTGATATAGCCTAAAAAAATCCATGGCCATGGTAAGGTATGAGCAAGTTCAATCCCGGGAAGTTAAAGAAAGAATAATCAAGCACATGGGTTGATGACACTAGCATGCAACCCGCTTGATTGGAGATATCGAGACAAAGAGATTATATTACACGGTAAGCGTTCGTAGGAGGTGACACGTCATTGCGGCGTTAACTTCTTTCTCTATGGGTGCCTTGGCGTGTTGCTAGACGCTAACCTTGGACTTTAGGTAGACTCAGCCTAATGCCACTGAGAAAGAGGCCTAGAGGGAGTGTGTCCATGTATCTCAGTTAAATATTAATTTAACAAGTTAAATAAATATTATTCCCGACTGTGGTTTAATAATTATTTAAGGATGTCTGATCGAATTTATTTTGACACTAGTTATTCGAGAGAATATATTGTGGACAAAATAATATATTTATTAGCGAGTAATGCAGTTACATTTATTTAAGAAATAAATAGTCATTACTCAAGGTCTAATAAATATGGTGGAGAAAAATGGAAAATACAAGTACACACCGTGTATATTAATTATTACACGCCGTGTAGTTTTTCCAGTTGGGATTTTGAGGATTTAATATTGTTTTATTAAATGATATTTATTATAATCAGCGTGGGCGCATGTCAAGGAATTAATAATTCGACATGGGGTTTTTTCAATAAGAGTTAATGAAATAAATAAAACGCGTAACGCGTTTATTTATTGTCATAACTCTATTAACCTCAAACCCGATTATAAATATCCTCGCAACCCCAACATTTTGAAGAGCCATTGTTGTGCACAACGGATTTGGAAATACTCTCAAGCCAAGAGAGAATTCCTTTTCCACCAAGAACGCCCTCAAGTTACGAGAGCAAGATCCTCCACCGGATCAAGGCGGTCGAAGGCGGACATCGCAAGTGAAGGTTCTTCCGCGCTAGCACCCGGAGATCCCTTCGGCGACGTTCGGAGATACGTGACACACGTGTGGATCACCGCTAGAGGAATTCTACACTTGGATTCTACGACGCAACGACGGATCACCGAATAGTGACCAGACACATCAACGAAGAAAGAATTTCAACGAGGTAATTCTTATGCATTAATTAAATTAATTGTAATCAACATATGATGATCCTCCTCAAGGGTTCCGAGACTCTTCTTTTCTTTTCGTTCTTCGTTCTATTATGAAGATTCGGCGTTTTATATCGTGACAGATATCGGATTGAACGTTGTTTAATGTTAAAATTAAAGTTGGGCAAACCCACCAACGCGCTTCCGCTGCGCCCGGAACCTACAAGTGGTATCAGAGGGGTCATATCGTTGATTATAATTATTTAGTTTTTCGTTGGTAATTTACGCATTTAATAGTTTAGTTATTTCAATTCAAGTTTAATCGTTCTGAAAATCTGAATATCGAGATCTATTCCTCCTCCCTCGTTTCTCGTTCACCTCACAGAAACGAATTTTTCTTTTAATTTTGATTAAAATAAAATAGAGGAACTCATCCGGAGTAGCCAAACGTTTCTGACCGTATAACACCAGAATACACGGCGTGTATTTGGAAGTACACGCCGTGTAGTCTAGGTTCAATGCATTGACTGATCCGCCAAATCAGGCCGTGTATTGGATTCTTTCTAAGAATTTAAGACACCGTGTGTTGACCAGAAACAGGTGACACACGGTTTCCGGAATACACGCCGTGTGGTCCAATGAACTCGACGTGTACTCCCTTCGGGTTAGGGTTGGATCGTGTACTCCGTACACGACCCGCCCGACTGGAAACCGTGTAACGCGGAAACTACACGGCGTGTGTCCCATTGTACAGGCTGTGTACTCCGAAAACTTCCGAAGTACATTAACACGCCCTGTCCCTGGGCGTGTACTTCGGATGGACGATGAAGAAAAGTACACGCCGTGTAGTCGGAACTACACGCCGTGTACTCACCCAAATTACACAGATTTATTAAAATTTATTATTATATTATACAAACCTTTGAGACGTGTACCATGGTGCCGGCGTAAAGCTGAGACACAACGCGTGATAGGTGTTTTATATATATGTGTTTAATTTAACATCTGCGTAATAAATGGGAATTCACCGGGTTGTCTCCAAGGTACAAGTTACGTACAAGGATAATTTTAAATGAATTTATTTGTTTAAAATTATGATGGATGAGAATCTCAAGGAAATCCAGAAAAGGGATTTAAGATAAAAGGATTGATTAATTAAAGATAATTAATTGATTCGAGCGTGATTTATCTTAAACAAGAACGATTAAAGAATTGAATGCTAGTTTTATTTATGCGTAATTATCGTTGCATGTATGGATGATCATGAGCTAGACCGAGACCTTTTGAATGATTTCTTTTAATTAATTTATTTAAATTAAATTTGTTGGCCTGCGAGCCATCTCCTCATTAATATGTAGGGTCTACGCGCCCAAGGATTCTTTTATGTAAAAACCCCATTTACCCCTCACCTGCGTGTGAGATAAATGCATATGTAATGGATGGAGCTTCCAAGCTAGTGGAGGCGACTCAAGTCAGGAGCCAAGGTGAAACCAATCCAAGGAGATACAAAGGTGGACATGTAGAAAGCTGTAAACACGAACCCGAAAGGTTCAAGATGTTTCTCCCCTAGGTCTTGGGTTAGTTTATCAACCGCTAGATAAACTAACCAATAAAAAAGCTCATGATCATACCATTTATTTTATTTATGTCAGTTGCATGGTTTATTTATTGTGGGTGTGTTGTCACGATCACACAATTAATGAATTAAACGAGCATGCAAGATGGAACTAAAATAAAACCGGCTTATACGTAAATATTATCTTAGACATGGTTAATCACTTAAGTATATCCCACTTAATATTAACAAGCATGTAATCAAAGATAATAAAATGACAATTTACGTATAAGGATAAAATCTCTCAAAATAAATATTAAGTCGGCATAGCCTTCCATAATCTTGGTTAGAATCGAACCATAGTTCAAAGTGCTTGACCAACCCTAGTTGGAGTGCTTTCAATTATTGGGGAATTCTAATTCAAGGTTTTGGGTTGACTTGACTTGCTTCGCATCAAGGGTTGACTGCCACAGTAGGACTTGGTGTGACCAAGAGACAAAGGTTGATGAAATCCAAAAAGGATTTCAAGATCGGGGAGTCCACTCAGCGGATCAAGGAGCTGCGAGTTAATGCAGTTGGCATTTAGAATGCCTACCTAAAACCCTTCAAGTTGCTTGACCAACCCTAGTTGGGGTAATGCAAAGGGCAATATGGATCACGCAACAGAATATTCCAAATTCAATGGTGAGGGATATTGAATTTCGATAAAATAGTGGAAGACTAATAATTATTAATTTATTTATTTGTCTCAATTTTTGTAATAAAGTACTAAACATTTGCTCATCTTAATTTGTAGAAACGGAAAGAAAATGACTTCAAACATATCATTGCGCACCATACTCGAAAAAGAAAACCTTCTCACCGGCACCAATTTCCAAGAGTGGTAGAGGCGTTTACGCGTCGTCCTTCGCCACGAAAGGAAATTATATGTGCTGGAAGAGCCTATTCCAGTTGCGCCTGGGAAAGAGGCTAGTGATGCGGAATTATCTCTCTACATGAAACACATGGATGGTGCCACAGATGTCCAGTGTTTCATGCTATCGGCCATGTCTAATGTGCTCTTGAAGCAACATGAAAACATGGACGTGTATAACATGATGTCTCACTTTAAAGTTCTCTACCAAGAGAAGGCATGACAGGAGAGGTATGCGATCTCCAATGCTTTATTTACCACGAAGCTTGGAGAGTCTCCGCCAGCTGGGCCTCATGTAGTCAAGCTTATTGGCTACATTGAATGCCTGAACATCTTAGGGATTAAATTCCCGGATGAGTTGCGTACAGATCTCATCCTATCATCACTGCCCAAGACTTTCTCTAGCTTCATTGTCAACTATAACATGAGCGACAATGAGAAGAGTCCATCGGAGCTTCTGACCTTGATTCGCCAGGTAGATAAGTGTTGGAGTTGGTGGTCTAGAACCAACTACTTTGTACTTTATTCATTAAATAAAAGCCTTATCACATCTTGATTGTTCTTCTGCGTGACATGTCATGTGATAATGTCCTAAGGACAGCTGTTGCATTAAAGAGTTGTAGCGGATCCCTGCTATGATGAGAACCCGGAAGTGCCATAACACTGTTCTTGAATGTATGTTCTATGGCCGGATGATATTATTTGAGGGACACAAATAATACAGGTCATTAGGGGTGATGACTCATAAAACTTTGAGGCACCTTCTAATGATGTGCGCCCTTGGTAATATCCAGGAGGATATTATGAGAACGAGACCCGCCAGTAGGAAATCCACATTTCATAGTGTCATTGGATGTTCCTATCTGCGGACACGTGTATTGGTCCTTAGACTTTAAGATCATTATTAATGGGTATTACAACTCGCGCACTTAGATGTATTGACGAAAACTGTGACAACACACTGTTCGCAACGAGGTAGGATACGTTGGGTGCGTCACGAGTAATACCACATTAATAGATAATGCGAGAAATGATTTGTCCCTTTCGTTCCATAAGGGAAATAGATATCTCAGACCCTTTGATGGAATTGATATAGCCTAAATAAATCCATGACCATGGTAAGGTATGGGCAAGTTCAATTCCGGGAAGTCAAAGAAAGAATAATCAAACACATGAGTTGATGACACTAGCATGCAACCCACTTGATTGGAGATATCGAGACAAAGAGATTATATTACACGGTAAGCGTTCGTAGGAGGTGACACGTCATTGCGGCGTTAACTTCTTTCTCTATGGGTGCCTTGGCGTGTTGCTAGACGCTAACCTTGGACTTTAGGCAGACTCAGCCTAATGCCATTGAAAAAGAGGCCTAGAGGGTCACACACTAAGTGTGTCCGTGTATCTCAATTAAATATTAATTTAACAAATTAAATAAATATTATTCCCGACTGTGGTTTAATAATTATTTAAGGATGTGTGATCGCATTTATTTTAACACTAGTTATTCGAGAGAATATATTGTGGACGAAATAATATATTTATTAGCGAGTAATGCAGTTACATTTATTTAAGAAATAAATAGTCATTACTCAAGGTCTAATAAATGTGGTGGAGAAAAATGGAAAATAAAAGTACACTTCGTGTATATTAAATATACACGCCGTGTAGTTTTATGGAAAACAAGTACACGCCGTGTATTAATTATTACACGCCGTGTAGTTTTTCCAGTTGGGATTTTGAGGATTTAATATTGCTTTAATAAATGATATTTATTATAATCAGTGTGGGCGCATGTCAAGGAATTAATAATTCGACATGGAGGTTTTCAATAAGAGTTAATGAAATAAATAAAACGCGTAACACGTTTATTTATTGTCATAACTCTATTAACCTCAAACCCGATTATAAATATCCTTGCAACCCCAACATTTTGTAGAGCCATTGTTGTGCACAACGGATTTGGAAATACTCTCAAGCCAAAGAGAGAATTCCATTTCCACCAAGAACGCCCTCAAGTTACGAGAGCAAGATCCTCCACCGGATCAAGGCGGTCGAAGGCGGACATCGCAAGCGAAGGTTCTTCCGCGCTAGCACCCGGAGATCCCTTCGGCGACGTCCGGAGATACGTGACATACGTGTGGATCACCGCTAGAAGAATCCTACACTTGGATTCTACGACGCAACGACGGATCACCGAATCGTGACCGGACACATCAACGAAGAAAGAATTCCCACGAGGTAATTCTTATGCATTAATTAAATTAATTATAATCAACATATGATGATCCTCCTCAAGGGTTCCAGGACTCTTCTTTTCTTTTCGTTCTTCGTTCTATTCCGAAGATTCGACGTTTTATATCATGACGGATCTCGGATTGAACGTTGTTTAACGTTAAAATTAAAGTTGGGCAAACCCACCAACGCGCTTCCGCTGCGCCCGGAACCTACAAGTGGTATCAAAGGGGGTCATATCGTTGATTATAATTATTTAGTTTTTCGTTAGCAATTTACGCATTTAATAATTTAGTTATTTCAATTCAAGTTTAATCGTTCTGGAAATCTGAATATCGAGATCTATTCCTCCTCCCTCGTTTCTCGTTCTCCTCACAGAAACGAATTTTTCTTGTAATTTTGATTAAAATAAAATAGAGGAACTCATCCGGAGGAGCCAAACGTTTCTGGTCGTATAACACCAGAATACACGGCGTGTATTCGGAAGTACACGCCGTTTAGTCTAGGTTCAATGCATTGACTGTTCCGCCAAATCAGGCCGTGTATTGGATTTTTTCTAAGAATTTAAGACACCGTGTGTTGACCAGAAACAGGTGGCACACGGTTTCTGGAATACACGCCGTGTGGTCCAATGAACACGACGTGTAGTCCCTTTGGGTTAGGGTTGGGTCGTGTACTCCGTACACGGCCTGCCCGGCTGGAAACCGTGTAACGCGGAAACTACACGGCGTGTGTCCCACTGTACACGCCGCGTACTCTGAAAATTTCTGAAGTACATTAACACGCCCTGTCCCCGGGCGTGTACTTCAGATGAACGGTGAAGAAAAGTACACGCCGTGTAGTCGGAACTACACGCCGTGTACTCACCCAAATTACGCAGATTTATTAAAATTTATTATTATATTATACAAACCCTTGAGACGTGTACCATGGTGCAGACGTAAAGCTGAGGCACAACACGTGATAGGTGTTTTATATATATGTGTTTAATTTAACATCTGCGTAATAAATGGGAATTTACCGGGTTGCCTCCAAGGTACAAGTTACGTACAAGGATAATTTTAAATGAATTCATTTGTTTAAAATTATGATAGATGAGAATCTCAAGGAAATTCAGAAAAGAGATTTAAGATAAAAGGATTGATTAATTAAAGATAATTAATTGATTCGAGCGTGATTTATCTTAAACAAGAACGATTAAAGAATTGAATGCTAGTTTTTTATTTATGCGTAAATATCGTTGCATGTATGGATGATCATGAGCTAGACCGAGACCTTTGTATGTGAATGGTTTCTTTTAATTTATTTATTTAAATTAAATTTGTTGGCCTGCGATCAATCTCCTCATTAATATGTAGGGCCTGCGTGCCCAAGGATTCTTTTATGTAAAAACTTTTTTTACCCCTCACCTGCGTGTGAGATAAATGCATATGTAATGGATGGAGCTCCCAAGCTAGTGGAGTCGACTCAAGTCAGGAGCCATGGTGAAATCAATCCAAGGAGATACAAAGGTGGACATGTGGAAAGCTGTAAACACGAACCCAAAAGGTTCAAGGTGTTTCTCCCCTAGGTTTTGGGTTAGTTTATCAACCGCTAGATAAACTAACCAGTAGAAAAGCTCATGATCATACAATTTATTTTATTTCTGTCAGTTGCATGGTTTATTTATTGTAGGTGTGTTGTCACGATCACACAATTAATGAATTAAACGAGCATGCAAGATGGAACTAAAATAAAACCGGCTTATACGTAAATACTATCTTAGACATGGTTAATCACTTAAGTATATCCCACTTAATATTAACAAACATGTAATCAAAGATAATAAAATGACAATTTACGTATATGGATAAAATCCCTCAAAATAAATATTAAGTCGGCATAGCCTTCCATAATCTTGGTTAGAATCAAACCATAGTTCAAAGTGCTTGACCAACCCTAGTTGGGGTGCTTTCAATTATCGGGGAATTCTAATTCAAGGTTTTGGGTTGACTTGACTTGGTTCGCATCAAAGGTTGACTGCCATAGCAGGACTTGGTGTGACCAAGAGGCAAAGGTTGAAGAAATCTAAAAAAGATTTTAGGATTGAGGAGTCCACTTAGCAGATCAAGGAGCTGCGAGTTAATGCAGTTGATATTTGGAATGCCTACCTAAAACCCTTCAAGTTGCTTGACCAACCCTAGTTGGGGTAATGCGAAGGGCAATATGAATCCTTGCCACTAGAATATTCACGCAACAGAATATTTCGAAGTCAATGGTGAGAGCTATTAGATTTTGATAAAATAGTGGGAGACTAATAAGTATTAATTTATTTATTTGTCTCAATTTTTGTAATAAAGTACTAAACCTTTGCTCATCTTAATTTGTAGAAACGACAAGAAAATGACTTCAAACATATCATTGCGCACCATACTCGAAAAAGAAAACCTTCTCACCGACACCAATTTCCAAGAGTGGCAGAGGCGTTTACGCATCGTCCTTCGCCACGAAAGGAAATTATATGTGCTGGAAGAGCCTATTCCAGTTGCGCCTGGGAAAGAGGCTAGTGATGAGGAATTATCTCTCTACATGAAACACATGGATGATGCCACAAATGTCCATTGTTTCATGCTATCGGCCATGTCTAACGAGCTCTTGAAGCAACATGAAAACATGGATGCGTATAACATGATGTCTCACCTTAAAGATCTCTACCAAGAGAAGGCGAGACAAGAGAGGTATGAGATCTCCAATGCTTTGTTTACCATGAAGCTTGGAGAGTCTCCACCAGCTGGATGTCATGTAGTTAAGCTTATTGACTACATTGAACGCCTGAATATCTTAGGGATTAAATTCCCGGATGAGTTGCGTACAGATCTCATCCTATCATCACTGCCCAAGACCTTCTCTAGCTTCATTGTCAACTATAACATGAGCGACAATGAGAAGAGTCTATCGGAGCTTCTGACCTTGATTCGCCAGGTAGATAAGGACATGAGGGGTGACAAACCCGCGGTTCTTATGGTGAACAAGAAAAGGAAGGACAAGACAAAGGGGCCAAAGACTTATAAATGGTCTGAAGCCCCCGAGCACCATCCCTCCAAGAAGGGGAAGATCCAGAGGCAGGGCAAAGAACGAGAGACAATGTGTTTTGCATGTGGCAAGCATGGCCACTGGAAGAGGAACTACACCCAGAAGCGTGGGAATGCTAAAGATGCGTTTGTTATCAAGTGCAATCTTTCTATTTCTACACATTGGGTATTAGATACAGCTTGTGGGGCTCACATCTGTATTCAAATGCAGGAACCAAGTAGATTTAGAAAGATCGCTAGAGGAGGGTGGATCTTCGAGCTGCCAATGGCGTAAGGCTGGCTGCGTTGGCTATTGGCGACTACCACCTCTCATTGCCGACTGGGATGATTTTGGTTTTACATAAATGTTATTATGTGCCTAGTGTTACCAAGAACATAATTTCTGTATCTTGTTTGAATATGGATGGATTTGTTTCCAAATTTGGAAATAAGGGTTGTCTATTTTATAAGAACAACATATGTTATGGTATGACACATTTAAATAATGGTTTGCATGTATTGGATTACGAAAACCAAGTATTGACAATCGATAACGAAACAAACTCACATGACTCATACATCACCCAGTTATGACATCACCGCCTTGGTCATGTGAACGAGAAGCGTTTGACAAAACTCTGCCAAGATGACTATTTAGAATCTACTGAGCTAAAACCACTTGATAGATGCCACACTTGTTTACAAGGAAAAATGACCAAGCTGCCTTTTGATGGACAAGGTGAAATGGCCACAGAGCTTCTAGGATTGGTACACACGGACGTGTGTGGACCATTTTCAGTAGAAGCTAGAGGTGGATATTCTTACTTCATTACTTTTACTGATGATTTGAGTAGATATGGCTATGTCTACTTAATGAGGTATAAGTCAGAGTCCTTAGAGAAATTTAAGGAATTCAAGAATGAAGTAGAGAATCAGCTTGGTAAGAAGATAAAAAAGCTTCGATCGGATCGAGGTGGAGAATATCTGAACCAAGAGTTCATCAATCTTCTACGGGAGTCTGGGATTCTATCTCAGCTCACTCCTCCTTATACACCACAGTGGAATGGTGTTAGTGAAAGGAGGAACCGCACCTTGTTGGACATGGTGAGGTCGATGATGAGTCATGCGGATCTTCCATTATCCTTTTGGGGATATACATTGCAAATTGCAGCATACACATTAAATCGAGTACCAACTAAGACGGTAAATGGAATTCCATCCAAGTTATGGAATGGAAGGAAACCCGCTTTGTCGCACACATGTGTATGGGGATACGAGGCATTTGTTAAGGCCTTCTCAGGCAACAAACTAGCACCCCGGGGCACGAAGTATATCTTTATAGGATATCCCAAGGAAATGAAAGGATATTACCTATATAACCCTCAAGACAAGAAAGTGACTGTCGCCAGACAAGCCGTCTTTCTTGAGAGGGAACACATCCTCAAGAAGGATAATGGGAGCAAGATTGACTTCGACGAAGTTGATGCTCAAGATACACAGGAGTTGGTACAGGAACAAGTTCCACAGGTCCCCGTGGAAGAGGTTCCAGAAACACAAGTACTGCGTAGGAGCTCAAGAGAGGTAAGGGAACCAGAGAGATTTGGTTTCCTAGTCACCGAGGATGGTGAATCATTATTGTTGGACAATGATGAACCTCTCTCCTACAAGGAAGCAGTAGAAAGCTCAGAAGATGCAAGATGACTAGAAGCTATTAATTCTGAGATGGATTCCATGTATCAGAACCAAGTTTGGGTTCTGGTCGATGATGCAGTTGATGTAAAGCCTGTTGGATGCAAATGAGTATTCAAAAGAAAGCTGGACATGGAAGGTCAAGTTAGCACCTATAAGGTAAGTCTAGTGGCTAAAGGATTCAGACAACGTCAATGAATTGACTATGATGAAACCTTCTCGCCAGTTGCCATGTTTAAATCCATAAGAATCATACTTGCCATATCAGCTTACCATGACTACGAGATTTGGCAGATGGATGTCAAAACAACATTCCTTAACGGGAACCTTCAGGAAGATGTCTATATGACACAACCAGAAGGGTTTGTGACACCAGGTGAAGCCAAACGGGTTTGCAAGTTGCAGAAATCCATTTATGGATTGAAGCAAGCATCCAGGTCATGGAACATTCGATTTGATAAAGCCATAAAGGAATTTGGTTTCATTAAGAACGAATGTGAGCCATGTGTTTATAAGCGGTTTAATGAGAATGAGGTCGTCATGGTAGTGGTATATGTTGATGACATATTGCTTATTGGAAACGACGTACCAGCCTTATAGTCAGTTAAGGACTGGTTGAACAAGTGTTTCTCTATGAAGGACTTAGGAGAAGCAGCCTACATTCTAGGGATCAAGATCATTCGTGACAGATCCAAGAGGCTGCTTGGACTAAGTCAGGGTACATACATTGACTAGATACTAAAGAGATTTAGTATGGAAAAATCCAAGAGGGGATTGGTTCCAGTGTCACATAGCTTACATCTTTCTAAGAAAATGTGTCCCCAGACACAACAGGAGAAAGATAGGATGAGCAAGATCACATACGCTTCGGCTATAGGATCCATCATGTATGCCAAGTTATGTACCAGGCTTGATGTTGCCTATGCACTGAGCATGGTAGACAGATATCAAGCAGATCCAGAAGAACAACATTGGACTGCTGTTAAGACTATCCTTAAGTATCTGAGAAGAACTAAGGATATGTTCCTGGTGTATGGAGGAGACGAGGAGCTTGTCATCAGAGGGTATGCTGATGCTGGTTTTCAAACAGATCAGAATGATCTGAAGTCGCAATATGGATATGTTTTCTGTCTCAATGGAGGAGCTGTGAGCTGGAAGAGTTCAAAGCAGCCAGTTGTCGCCGATTCTACAGTGCAGTCCGAGTATATAGCGGCTTCTGATGCAGCCAAGGAAGCCGTCTGGATTCGAAACTTTGTCCAGGAGCTTGATGTGGTGCCTAGCAGTAAAGATCCCATTACATTGTATTGTGATAATACTGCAGCGGTGACTCTTGCAAAAGAACCAAGGTCACATCAACGGACAAAGTACATACTTCAGAAGTATCACCTCTTGAGGGATTTCTATCAAAGGGGTGAAGTTGCAGTAAGCAGAGTGTCCACGGAAGAGAACGTGACAGACCCCATGACTAAAGGCCTATCTCAGCAGAAGCATGAATATCATGTGAGAACTAGCGGGTTAAAGGTTGTTAGCAGTTGGCTCTAGTCCAAGTGGGAGTCTGTTGGAGTTGGTGGTCTAGAACCAACTACTTTGTACTTTATTCATTAAATAAAAGCCTTATCACATCTTGATTATTCTTCTGCGTGACATGTCATGTGATAATGTCCTAAGGACAGTTATTGCATTAAAGGGTCGTAGCGGATCCCTGTTATGATGAGAACCCGGAAGTGCCATAACACTGTTCTTGAATGTATGTTCTATGACCGGATGATATTATTTGAGGGACACAAATAATACAAGTCATTAGGGGTGAGGACTCATAAAACTTTGAGGCACCTTCTCATGGTGTGCGCCCTTGGTAATATCCAGGAGGATATTATGAGAACGAGACCCGCCAGTAGGAAATCCACATTTCATAGTGTCATTGGATGTTCCTATCTGCGGATGTGTGTATTGGTTCTTAGATTTTAAGATTATTATTAATGGGTATTACAACTCGCGCACTTAGATGTATTGACGAAAACTGTGACGACACACTGTTCGCAGTGAGGTAGGATACGTTGGGTGCGTCACGAGTAATACCGCATTAATAGATAATGCGAGAAAAGATTTGTCCCTTTCGTTCCATAACGGAAATAGATATCTCAGGTCCTTTGATGGAATTGATATAGCCTAAATAAATCAATGACCATGGTAAGGTATGAGCAAGTTCAATTCCGAGAAGTCAAAAAAAGAATAATCAAGCACATGAGTTGATGACACTAGCATGTAACCCGCTTGATTGGAGATATCGAGACAAAGAGATTATATTACACGGTAAGCGTTCGTAGGAGGTGACACGTCATTGCGACGTTAACTTCTTTCTCTATGGGTGCCTTGGCGTGTTGCTACACGCTAACCTTGGACTTTAGGCAGACTCAGCCTAATGCCATTGAGAAAGAGACCTAGAGGGTCACACACTAACTGTGTCCATGTATCTCAGTTAAATATTAATTTAACAAATTAAATAAATATTATTTCCGACTGTGCTTTAATAATTATTTAAGGATGTGTGATCGCATTTATTTTGACACTAGTTATTCGAGAGAATATATTGTGGATGAAATAATATATTTATTAGCGAGTAATGCAGTTACATTTATTTAAGAAATAAATAGTTATTACTCAAGGTCTAATAAATGTGGTGGAGAAAAATGGAAAATAAAAGTACATGCCGTGTATATTAAATATACACGCCGTGTAGTTTTATGGAAAACAAGCACACGTCGTGTATTAATTATTACACGCCGTGTAGTTTTTTCAGTTGGGATTTTGAGGATTTAATATTGTTTTAATAAATGATATTTATTATAATCAGCGTGGGTGCATGTCAAGGAATTAATAATTCGACATGGGGGTTTTCAATAAGAGTTAATGAAATAAATAAAACGCGTAACACGTTTATTTATTGTCATAACTCTATTAATCTCAAACCCGATTATAAATATCCTTGCAACCCCAACATTTTGTAGAGCCATTGTTGTGCACAATGGATTTGGAAATACTCTCAAGCCAAAGAGAGAATTCCCTTTCCACCAAGAACGCCCTCAAGTTACGAGAGCAAGATCCTCCACCGGATCAAGGCGGTCGAAGGCGAAAATCGCAAGCGAAGGTTCTTCTGCGCTAGCACCCGGAGATCCCTTTGGCGACGTCCGGAGATACGTGACACACGTGTGGATCACCGCTAGAGGAATCCTACACTTGGATTCTACGACGCAACGACGGATCACCGAATCGTGACCGGACACATCAACGAAGAAAGAATTCCAACGAGGTAATTCTTATGCATTAATTAAATTAATTATAATCAACATATGATGATCCTCCTCAAGGGTTCCAGGACTCTTCTTTTCTTTTCGTTCTTCATTCTATTCCGAAGATTCAGCGTTTTATATAGTGACGAATCTCGGATTGAACGTTGTTTAACGTTAAAATTAAAGTTGGACAAACCCACCAAGGCGCTTCCGCTGCGCCCGGAACCTACAATAAGGACATGGGGCGTGACAAACCCGCGGTCCTTATGGTGAACAAGAAAAGGAAGGACAAGGCAAAGGGGCCAAAGACTTATAAACGGTCTGAAGCCCCCGAGCACCGTCCCTCCAAGAAGGGGAAGATCCAGAGGCAGGGCAAGGAACGAGAGACAATGTGTTTTGCATGTGGCAAGCAAGGCCACTGGAAGAAGAACTGCACCCAGAAGCGTGGGGACGCTAAAGGTGCGTTTGTTATCGAGCACAATCTTTCTATTTCTACACATTGGGTATTAGATACAGCTTGTGGGGCTCACATCTGTATTCAAATGCAGGAACAAAGTAGATTTAGAAAGATCGCCAGAGGAGAGGTGGATCTTCGAGCTGCCAATGGCGCAAGGCTGGCTGCGTTGGCTATTGGCGACTACCACCTCTCATTGCCGACTGAGATGATTTTGGTTTTACATAACTGTTATTATGTGCCTAGTGTTACCAAGAACATAATTTCTGCATCTTGTTTGGATATGAATGGATTTGTTTTCAAATTTGGAAATAAGGGTTGTCTCTTTTATAAGAACAACGTATGTTATGGTATGACACATTTAAATAATGGTTTGTATGTATTGAATTATGAAAACCAAGTATTGACAATCGATAACGAAACAAACTCACATGACTCATACATCACCCAGTTATGGCATCACCGCCTTGGTCATGTGAACGAGAAACGTTTGACAAAGCTCTGCCAAGATGGCTATTTAGACTCTACTGAGCTAAAACCACTTGATAGATGTCACGCTTGTGTACAAGGAAAAATGACCAAGCCGCCTTTTGGTGGACAAGGTGAAAGGGCCACAGAGTTTCTAGGATTGGTACACACGGATGTGTGTGAACCATTTCCAGTAGAAGCTAGAGGTGGATATTCTTACTTCATTACTTTTACTGATGATTTGAGTAGATATGACTATGTCTACTTAATGAGGTATAAGTCAGAGTCCTTAGAGAAATTTAAGGAATTCAAGAATGAAGTAGAGAATCAGCTTGGTAAGAAGATAAAGAAGCTTCGATCGGATCGAGGTGGAGAATATCTGAACCAAGAGTTCATCGATCTTCTACGGGAGTCTGAGATTCTATCTCAGCTCACTCCTCCTTATACACCACCGTGGAATGATGTTA
Source organism: Viscum album (assembly GCA_963277665.1). Taxonomy (NCBI): domain Eukaryota; kingdom Viridiplantae; phylum Streptophyta; class Magnoliopsida; order Santalales; family Viscaceae; genus Viscum; species Viscum album. Next base: position 1,901,557,000 of record OY728140.1, on the reverse strand, counting down.
GTGAAAGGAGGAACCGCACCTTGTTGGACATGGTGAGGTCGATGACGAGTCATGCAGATCTTCCATTATCCTTTTGGGGATATGCATTACAAACTGCAACATACACATTAAACCGAGTACCAACTAAGGCAGTAAATGGAATTCCATCCGAGTTATGGAATGGAAGGAAACCCACTTTGTCGCACACACGTGTATGGGGATGTGAGGTGTTTGTTAAGGCCTTCTCAGGCATCAAACTAGCACCCTGAGGCACAAAGTGTATCTTTATAGGATATCCCAAGGAAACGAATGGATATTACATATATATCCCTCAAGACAAGAAAGTGACTGTCGTCAGACAAGCCGTCTTTCTTGAGAGGGAGCACATCCTCAAGAAGGATAGTGGGAGCAAGATTGACTTCGATGAAGTTGATGCTCAAGATATACAGGAGTTGGTACAGGAACAAGTTCCACAGGTCCCCGTGGAAGAGGTTCCAGAAACACAAGTACTGCGTAGGAGCTCAAAAGAGGTAAGAGAACTAGAGAGATTTGGTTTCCTAGTCACCGAGGATGGTGAATCATTATTGTTGGACAATGATGAACCCCTCTCCTACAAGGAAGCAGTAGAAAGCTCAGAAGCTGCAAGATGGCTAGAAGCTATGAATTCTGAGATGGATCCCATGTATCAGAACTAAGTTTGGGTTCTGGTCGATGAGCCAGTTGATGTAAAGCTTGTTGGATGCAAATGGGTATTCAAAAGAAAGATGGACATGGAAGGTCTAGTTAGCACCTATAAAGCAAGGCTAGTGGCTAAAAGATTCAAACAACGTCAAGGAATTGACTACGATGAAACCTTCTCGCCAGTTGCCATGTTTAAATCCATAAGAATCATACTTGCCAAACAGCTTACCATGACTACGAGATTTGGAAGATGTATGTCAAAACAACATTCCTTAACGGGAACCTTCATGAAGATGTCTATATGACACAACCAGAAGGGTTTGTGACACCAGGTGAAGCCAAACGGGTTTGCAAGTTGCAGAAATCCATTTATGGATTGAAGCAAATATCCAGGTCATGGAACATTCGATTTGATGAAACCATAAAGGAATTTGGTTTCATTAATAACGAATGTGAGCCATGTGTTTATAAGCGGTTTAATGGGAATTCGGTCGTCATCCTAGTGGTATATGTTGATGACATATTACTTATTGGAAACGATGTACCAGCCCTACAGTCAGTTAAGGACTGGTTGAACAAGTGTTTCTCCATGAAGGACTTAGGAGAAGAAACCTACATTTTAGGGATCAAGATCATTCGTGACAGATCGAAGAGACTGCTTGGACTAAGTCAGAGTACATACATTGACCAGATACTAAAGAGATTTAGTATGGAAAAATCCAAGAGGGGATTGGTTCTAGTGTCACATGGTTTACATCTTTCTAAGAAAATGTGTCCCCAGACACAACAGGAGAAAGATAGGATGATCAAGATCCCATACGCTTCAGCTATATGATCCATCATGTATGCCATGTTATGTACCAGACTTGATGTTGCCTATGCACTGAGCATGGTAGACAGATATCAAGAAGATCCAAGAGAACAACATTGGACTGCTGTTAAGACCATCCTTAAGTATCTGAGAAGAACTAAGGATATGTTCTTGGTGTATGGAGGAGACGAGGAGCTTGTCATCAGAGGGTATGCTGATGCTGGTTTTCAAACAGATCAGAATGATCTGAAGTCGCAATCTGGATATGTTTTCTGTCTCAATGGAGGAGCTGTGAGCTGGAAGAGTTCAAAGAAGCCAGTTGTCGTCGATTCTACAGCGGAGTCCGAGTATATAGCGGCTTCTGATGCAGCCAAGGAAGCCGTCTGGATTCGGAACCTTTGTCCAGGAGCTTGATGTGGTGCCTAGCAGTAAAGATCCCATTACATTGTATTGTGATAATACTGCAGCGATGGCTCTTGCAAAAGAACCAAGGTCACATCAACGAACAAAGCACATACTCCGGAAGTATCACCTCTTGAGAGATTTCTATCAAATGAGTGAAGTTGCAGTGAGCAGAGTGTCCACGGAAGAGAACGTGGCGGACCCCATGACTAAAGGTCTATCTCAGCAGAAACATGAATATCATGTGAGAGCTAGCGGGTTAAAGGTTGTTAGCAGTTGGCTCTAGTCCAAGTGGGAGTCTGTTGGAGTTGGTGGTCTAGAACCAACTACTTTGTACTTTATTCATTAAATAAAAGTCTTATCACATCTTGATTGTTCTTCTGCGTGACATGTCATGTGATAATGTCCTAAGGACAGCTGTTGCATTAAAGGGTCGTAGCGGATCTCTGCTATGATGAGAACCCGGAAGTGCCATAACACTGTTCTTGAATGTATGTTCTATGGCTGGATGATATTATTTGAGGGACACTAATAATACAGGTCATTAGGGGTGAGGACTCATAAAACTTTGAGGCACCTTCTCATGGTGTGCACCCTTGGTAATATCCAGGAGGATATTATGAGAACGAGACCCGCCAGCAGGAAATCCACATTTCATAGTGTCATTGGATGTTCCTATCCGCGGACGTGTGTATAAGTCCTTAGACTTTAAGATTATTATTAATGAGTATTATAACTCGCGCACTTAGATGTATTGACGAAAACTATGACGACACACTGTTCGCAGCGAGGTAGGATACGTTGGCTGCGTCACGAGTAATACCGCATTAATAGATAATGTGAGAAAGGATTTGTCCCTTCCGTTCCTTAACGGAAGTAGATATCTCAGGCCCTTTGATGGAATTGATATAGCCTAAATAAATCCATGACCATGGTAAGGTATGACCAAGTTCAATTCCGGGAAGTTAAAGAAAGAATAATCAAACACATGGGTTGATGACACTAGCATGCAACCCGCTTGATTGGAGATATCGAGACAAAGAGATTATATTACACGGTAAGCATTCGTAGGAGGTGACACGTCATTGCGGCGTTAACTTCTTTCTCTATGGGTGCCTTGGCGTGTTACTAGACGTTAACCTTGGACTTTAGGCAGGCTCAGCCTAATGCCACTAAGAAAGAGGCCTAGAGGGTCACACACTAAGTGTGTCCATGTATCTCAGTTAAATATTAATTTAACAAGTTAAATAAATATTATTCCCGACTGTGGTTTAATAATTATTTAAGGATGTCTGATCACATTTATTTTGACACTAGTTATTCAAGAGAATATATTGTGGACGAAATAATATATTTATTAGCGAGTAATGCAGTTACATTTATTTAAGAAATAAATAGTCATTACTCAAGGTCTAATAAATATGGTGGAGAAAAATGGAAAATAAAAGTACACGCCGTGTATATTAATTATTACACGCTTTGTAGTTTTTCCAGTTGAGATTTTGAGGATTTAATATTGTTTTATTAAATGATATTTATTATAATCAGTGTGGGTGCATGTCAAGGAATTAATAATTCGACATGGGGTTTTTTCAATAAGAGTTAATGAAATAAATAAAACGCGTAACACGTTTATTTATTGTCATAACTCTATTAACCTCAAACCCGATTATAAATATCCTCGCAACCCCAACATTTTGAAGAGCCATTGTTGTGCACAACGGATTTGGAAATACTCTCAAGCCAAGAGAGAATTCCCTTTCCACCAAGAACGCTATCAAGTTACGAGAGCAAGATCCTCCACCGGATCAAGGCGGTCGAAGGCGGACATCGCAAGCGAAGGTTCTTCCGCGCTAGCACTCGGAGATCCCATCGACGACGACCGGAGATACGTGACACACGTGTGGATCATCGCTAGAGGAATCATACACTTGGATTCTACGACGCAACGACGGATCACCGAATAGTGACCGGACACATCAATGAAGAAAGAATTTCAACGAGGTAATTCTTATGCATTAATTAAATTAATTATAATCAACATATGATGATCCTCCTCAAGGGTTCTGAGGCTCTTCTTTTCTTTTCGTTCTTCGTTCTATTCCGAAAAATCGGCGTTTTATATCGTGACGGATCTCGGATTGAACGTTGTTTAACGTTAAAATTAAAGTTGGGCAAACCCATCAACATGCTTCCGCTGTGCCTGGAACCTACACATAATAGGTTCCTTTAGCCTCCCTTGAATAAGAGATGTGTGGATTATGTGAGGTCACTGTGAGACTTGACACAAATGGAACTTAGTGTTTCCTTGTAGAATTTTTGACTTATTTGACTAACTTATGGGGTGAGTGTTCCTTCCCCTTCAGACCTGTAAAATCTGAGTGGGTTATAGCCTAGTTTTGGATTTGGATATGAGTTCGGCATGTGTGGATCAACTAATCTTAAACTTTGAGTGAGTCATATGTTAGGAAAACCTGGTTATGGTTTATTTAGTATTTTTTAAGATGTTTATTATGCCATTTTATGTTGTTTATATACTATAGGACACTATTCCCATTGGTAATTCTATTTTTATGTGGTGGAAGTGCTGCCCCTTGATTAATATCTTTGTTTGGATGTGGGATGACCTGCCTAATCACTCCGAGATGGCCTATGGACTGGGATGATATGAAAATTTATGTTGAAGATGCATAAAGAATGGGATGATATACTTGATGTGATACTGTGATGTGTTGTATGAGTTTCATTTCCCACTTACCATATAATAATGTGATCCGAGATGCTATACCAATTATGAAATATTCAAATGGTTTGAGATGCACTGCCCAATAATATTGATATCTTAAAGGAATGCATTTGAGGGATGATATACCCATTCTTTGGTGAGCCCATGACTAGGGAAATTATACCTTAGTGTTGGGAAATGATGCCCACTCCTCCTCTGCCGTCGCTGCCATTTCGTCCTCTGCCGCGACCCTCCTCCTCGATGCTAGGTATCAATCATTGGCTAACTAAGATCTATGACGGGGCTTATCTTCCATGCTTGTTCATTATATCTTAATCGTTATTATATATCTATGATGAGGATGAGGCCTAGAGACATTGAGATTGCAATGTAGAGATACTCAACCAAGGTGATCAATCTTTCAAATTTTTTAAAGTTTATGTTTGGCTATACATCATGGGGTATATGCGATTTTCCACAAGACATAAATTATTTTAGTGGTTCAGATTGTGTTGAAGGTTAGCTATGTTATACCCTCCCTAGGATATGCTTTATGTATGTTCATTTTGTCAACGGATCTGTCTTACAGTGGTAGTCCTTCTCAGGCAGTAAGTTGGCTCTTTTAGGACCTTCTCATGATCCACTTCTAGTATATATTATTAGCCATGCGGAATACCTTGTATTAGTGTTTTAGATTGTGTTAGAGGTTAGATTGGTTATTCCTCTTTAGGTCCTCCTTTATGTATGTGAGTTTATCCATGGGACCCGCATTATGTTAATGGTTTGGATCATGTGGGAGGTTGGCTATGTTATGCCCTCCATAGTGTTTTTTGGCGGTGGATGTTATTTCATGAGGCATATAGTCACATCACAATTCATGATCAAGATTTAATGGTTCTGCCTAGGGGATGAGTGTTGCAGTGTATACCTTGTGGTAATTCAACAATCTGACATCATAGGGTGTACTATGCAATAGACCCTTAGGTTACATCATAATGTACCCTATTCTTGAATTGAAAAGATATTTTTTTTTCCGTCTTTTCAATGAGGTTCTCCTATTCCTTATTAGTTACTCGACCCCATCACCCAAACCCCTCTTCCCCATAATTTTCCCCTCTCATAATTCACTCTTTAGGATCCCTAATGGTCGTTTCATAGTGGACAACCCACCCCCTCCCTGGACAACCCACACCCATACCCCCTCCCCCACACTCATGCAGCCCCCACCTGGACAGCCCACCCCCCTCCTTAGACAACCCACACCCCTACAACCCCTACCCCCCGGGCAGCCCACCCCCTTCCCCTTTGAACCTTTTATGTTTTACTGGATTTTCCCTCTTTTCTCGTCCAAAACCCCTCCACGCTACGCCAACCTCCCCCTCCTCTCCTCTTGGGTGGTTCTCCTTCACTCGGTGCATGTTTCATCTTTCATCACTTGTATTGGAGAGCCTAGGATAATTTTTACCTCTCTTATTCCTTCTATATATTAGTGTCTAACCCCCCTCCCAAATCCTATATTTAAATGGACATGAGTTAATTAGAAATGTAATGATACAGCCCAGGCTGGTATCATAACCAACAACTGACCTGACTTTCCACTAACCTAAGAGGTGTTCATGATCCCTACGAGATAGCAACAATCCCCTGGGAAAAAATACAATTAATGTGGAATATTTTACCCCTAAATTAGTGTAAATTAAAAATGATATTTCTCCTAAAAAGCAGACATGTCCCATTCATAAGTTGAACATTTAGGAAAATAGTAAATATGCAAAAAATAAATAAACAGGAAGCAAATATCATAGATGGAAAATAAAATCACACTATTGACCAATAAAATTCTTTAACATGTGAGTCTCATTTTATGTTTTCTTTTCAGTTGGAAATCTCCTCTGCCGCGCGCCTCTCCTTTGCCGTGAACGCACCTCTACTGCGCGCTGATCGACACCTTCGCGATGAGCTTTCTCCTCTTACTCATTGGTTTCCTCTTATTCGCATGTTATTACTGTTTGATATTGATAGTTATGTTGTGAAATATACGGGCTAAACGCCCCGCTGAAAATCGTGGCTATTGGTGGTCCTTATTTACGCACTAAATGAATTGCATGTTTGATGGTTCCTCTTGAACATTTGAATATAAAAATTGGTAATTTACATATACTAACTAATGAATGAATGCCCCCAGGATGATAAAACTTCTGTGATAACCCTTGAATTAACAAACGAAATTGAATAAGGGATGCTTTGTAAAATCTGAAATTGTGATTGTTTGGTTTGTATGGTGTTGCGATTGTGAGCACGATTGTGTGTTTGTATGGTGTTGCGGTTGTTGGCATGATTGGTATGCCATTTGTTTTCTATGTTGTAGTTTTCCACCATTGAATATCAATCCAAACTTTACCCATTTCAATGGTACCACCACTTTGTTACTAGGGAAATTCCACTGAATCTTAGAAAACCACTTCACTAGAGGACTCTATGAGACACTTTATGGACACCGTAGTCAAATAACCATAATAATACATGTAATGAATCCTTCCACCCACAAGCACTCTATTGAAAATCATACCATCTATTAGTTTAGTACCATAGTTCTTGACTAGAGACATTATGTTTCTAGAGAAACACTAAAAAACCAGTTTACAACAATGCATATAGATCACATGTGGGATACTAAAACATTGTAGTGCAAGGGCTTCTCATAGCTAGTTCCATTGATCAGGTGGTTGGGAAGATGGGTGTGATCTACTTTGGTCCTGAGTAATGCATGGAGAGGTAAGGGTATTGTTTACCATAGCTAGTTCCATTGATTATAGTTGGATGATGACCCTAGTTGAACATCTATTGTGTAATTATTTTGTTAAATATTAATGTTACTGTATCAAATAGGATGAATATGAATAAAGAATGGATGAATGCCAATCAGTTGACAAAAGAGTATGAAGATGATGTGAAAGAGTTTATCAAGTTTGCAAAAGATCATGTATATGACCCTTCTCAAATCCTTTGTCTGTGTTTACACTGTTGTTATTCAAGAAAAATTAGTCCAGAGGAGTTGGAAGAACACCTGATCTGTCACAGAATAGATCGAAGTTATACAAGTTGGAATAAACACGGAGAAAAAACGAATTCAGGTAGTGGCTGAGATAGAACTGCGTTTTATGGATCATCTGATATGATTACAAGCGCGAACAATGAAGACGATCATATGAAGGATGTGATTACAGATGTGAATAATGATAAAGATCGTATTGAGGAAATGATAAGGACAGTTGAAGATGGACTTTGTGATTGTCAAAATTGTTTGAGAAGTTAAAGAGCTGGGCAAAGACGTCATTGTATGCTGGTTGCACTAAATATACAACATTGTCAACCATACTGAAGCTGTATAATTTGAAAGAAGACAATGGGTGGAGTGACGCCAGTTTTACGGAACTACTTGCTCTCCTGAATGACATGCTTCTAGAAGATAATGAGCTCCCGAGCCGAACATACGATGCCAAACGAATGCTACGCTAGATGGGTATGATCTCTAAAAGAATATACGCCTGTCCGAATGACTGTATATTGTTTCGCAAGGACCACCAATCACTTAAAGAATGCCCAAAGTGTGGTGCTTCTTGATACAAGAAAGATGAATCCAGTCCTACGAAAGTTGTATGGTACTTTCCAATCATTCTAAGGTTTAGGCGCCTATATGGAAGTGAGGAGACTGCAAGACAATTGACATGACATGCAGATACAATAATTAAAGATGTGAAACTACGTCACCCGACAGACTCTACTCAGTGGAAGAAAATTGATCATGAGTATCCTGAATTTGGAAACAAGTTGAGAAACCTTCGTCTTGCATTATCTACAGATGGAGTGAATCCTTTTGGTTTTCAAAGCAGCAGTCACAATACATGATCAGTTATATTGGTAAATTATAACTTACCACCGTGATTATGTATGAAACAAAAATACATCATGCTATCTATGCTTATATCAGGACCAAAACAACCGGGTAATGATATTGATGTTTATTTGGCTCCATTGATCGAAGATTTGAAATTATTGTGGGATTCAGGTGTTACGTTGTATGATACTTACAGAAATGAAGATTTCACTTTGAGAGCCATGTTGTACGAGACGATAAATGACTTTTTACTTATAGAAATTTGTCAAGATATAGCATTAAAGGAACTCAAGAATGTTCCGTTTGCGAACAAGGTACACAATCAATTAGGTTGAAACATTCATAAAAAACCGTGTTTCTAGGACATCATAGGTTTCTACCCGACGACATAAGTACCGATCTTTGACGACATCATTCGATGAAAGTTCAGAAGAACGTACAACACCGTGTCCACTAACAGGTGATCAATTGTTTGCGAAAGTAAAAGATGTGGACACTACTTTTGGTAAACCATTTTCGAAAAACCTTACAAAAACCGGTTGGAAAAAGAGATCAGTTTTTTTGAATTACCATACTGTAATTGTCTGTATGTCGGACATTTTCTTAATGTTATGCATGTTGAAAAAAATGTACGTGATAGTGTCATCGACACGTTGCTAAATGCACTCGGCAAAACAAAGGATATAATTAAGGATAGATTGGACATGGTTGAGATGAGAATACGAGAAGAGTTGACACCAGTGAAGGGTGAAAAAATGAACATTTCTTTCTCCTGCTGCTTACACTCCTTCCAGACAGGAGAGATATCAATTTTGCAACTTCTTGAATGATGTAAAGGTTCCAGATGAGTATTTATCAAATATCAAAAATATCGTATCAATGAGCGATTTAAAGTTAAAGGGTCTGAAATCACATGATTTCCATGTTTTGATGAAAGATCTAATTCCTATAGCTTTACGTTGCATTTTTCCCAAGAATGTACGCCATACATTAACGAAGCTCTGTTTCTTCTTCAAAGATATATGCAACAAAGTTATAGACCCGATGAAATTGCCAACTATGGAAAGAGAAATTGTCGTTATATTATGTGAATTGGAAATGTTTTTTTAGCCAAAATTTTTGATATGATGGTTTATTTGATGGTTCATTTGGTGATAGAGATTCGACTATGTGGTCTTGTATATTATAGATGGATGTACCCCATTAAACAATATATGAAGATTTTGAAAGGGTATGTCAAAAATTGAAGTCGGCCAGAGGGTTGTATTGCAGAACAATATATTGTTGATGAAGCCATTGAATTCTGTACCGAATACCTGTTTGGTGTGGAAATCATTGGCCTACCTAAATCTCGTCACAGTAGGTGGCTTGAGGGTGAAGGAATTTCTGGAAGAGAGGTTGTCACAATCAATATTACAGATCGGGAGCAGACCCACCTTTACGTTTTGCATAACAGTTTCGACGTTGACCCATATGTTCAAACCCACAAAGAAATTCTTCGGCATTTGAATCCATCTAGGGCTAAAAAATGGATATTATATATACATTGTGTTACATTATGCTATTATCTATTCATTGCTGCTTTTATGCAATCTAAATGAAATGCTAAACCACTTCTGTAGATAATGAATTCTGCACCTGCTGATGTGCCCAATCCCGAGGCACAACAGGTCTCTCAACCTGCTACTGCTGGTCCTAGTGCAGTGCAACAACATGTTTCTCAACTTGTTGCTGCTGGTCCCAGTGCTGAGGTACAACATGTTTCTCAACCTATTGTTGTTGGTCCCAATGTCGATGCTAGCGCTCTAGAGGAACATAATGATGATGCTTCTGAGGAAATGAAACCCTGACGGCACAAAAAAAAACAAGAGCACCGTAGTTTGACAGTGTTAGCCAAAATCCTTAAGACAAAAGCAAAAGACATCAAATATGAGGTGAGATGGAATAAGTGAGGCCAACACGTTAACCCCAACAAAGCCATCTTTAGTAGCTACATTGGAATCGCCACTCGGTAACGCGTGCTGATTGATGTACAATCGTGATACCATGTTGTCACAGGGCTTAAGACACTAATGTGGGAAGAGATTATGATAACATTATGATATCATTTCTTTAATTTATTAAAATAAAATAAAATACTAAAATATTGACTTACTCTTCATCATCCATTACAGAGTGCATTTATAGTAGATGACTCGCACAAGGAATATGTATTAAGAGTTGCAGGAAGGATTCATAGAGGATTATGCACAATTTTAACGAAATATCATCTTAAAGTCGCTGAAGGGAAAATCAAGCCGCACCCACCTCCTATTTATGCACACTTGACATCCTAAGGAGCGTTGGATGCATTTAGCAACTATTGGGGGGAGCAGACTTTTCAGGTACATTGTGTCTAGTAATACTTTGTTTGACGTTGCTTGTATTCATCACTTTGATTGATAGTTTTTTATTTATGAAACAACAACTGAGTGTTGAAAATAAAGAACGGGTAACAAAACCAGCGTACCCCTACTGTAAAGCAAGGATGAGGTACGCTTCACTTGAGAAAAAATTGGTACGTATTTTAAATATACGGTAATACTTTTATGTGACATAAAACAACTTCATAACCATGTTCATCTGTTTATATGCAGATTGACGAATCAAAATCGAAATCCACTTCCATCCCACGCCATGTGCTATGGAAGGAGGCTCGTGTAAATAGAGGGGATACTAATAGATGAAAGCACACAAAAAGTGTGGGAAACATGTGTAAGTATGGCATAATATAAATTTGATTTGCTTTAAATCGCTATTACATAACTATGACTACTTATTTTCCTATATTTTCTATCTGACATAGTCACAGGAATCAACAACACCTGCACCAGATATAGACATACTTTCAACGGCCTTGAAGCAACTAGAACAGTATGGCCGCATCGGAGGTGCGGGTTTTGGGGTGACACCCCGAACATATTTTCAGAAAGAAAAACACGCGAATGATCAAACTGAAGAAATGAAAAAGATGAGAGAAACAATAGCTATGTTTCAAGAAGAATTACAATACTAAAGAGAGATGATAATAAGTTTGATGGGGGGAGGCAAAGAGAAGAAACAACTCAACAACAACCCGTACATAAAGACCCCCCCCAGTTTTGAGGCGAGTTATTCCCCTCAAAAACCTGACTTAGTTGAGATGATCAATGTTATAATAATTGTTTATGTGAAATGTGAATCACATAGACACTGATGCCTTTCATGTACTAATATTCTACAGGGTGAAAATGACTATGATTTATATCTATCATGTCACATACATAGTTTATTTTAAATGTATTTTTATTTTAATTTCCATTAATGCTTTGTTTTGGGGGTTTCCAATGGTTTTATGGAGAATAGGTGAGTTTTCATGAATTAGGCCAAACCGTGAGCCCAATTCTAGATTTAAAAATAATTTTTTTCTTTTATAACATTTTCATTTTTTAATATTTTTCACTCATTCCAACTCCTAAATGTCCTCCCCTGATATATTAACACCACAATTAAAATTTGGACCTTTAGAAATCCATAACCAAGGTTTATTTGGGTTTTTATTTAAGGGATTGGGCTGCCCGGAAGCCCATATCCAGTTTTAAAAATTAATTTTATTTATTTAATAACATATTCAATATTATGTATTTTTCAGTGATTCCAGGTCTCACACGAGACCATTACACGCAGCCGCGCCCCCAGCCTCTTTACCCCATTTTTGGAGCTCTTAGGAATCGCGATTTAGGGACGAGATTCTTAGGGTTTCTAAAATCGGCCAGATTTGAGGAGGTAAGTTCATTCTTTTATAACTCTCTCAATTCTTACTCTTTTCCCTCCATTCCAATTCCTAAATGACCTCCTAATTCTTGTTCGAACAACCCCTGAATTTTGGACGTTTTCAATTTTAGCTACTGGCGTTTTGGGGAGATTCATTCAAGATTTCTCAAGTAAGTTAGTCCATTTCTTTCTTCTTTCATTTTTCTTAGGGTTTCATTCAATGTGGTTAGAGTTTCTTCCCTTATACATGAAGTCCAAAATTTCCAGAGGGTAAGGTGTCAAACCCAAGGTTTAACCTTGAGTTTTCTTGGTCCAATTTTCTATTCTTAGGTTTGATCTACCCTTCTTGAGGTGCGACGGTGGTGCGTTTGTGTTTTCGCACAAAGGATTCAAGGGTTTCATTTGATTTGGTAGGTGATTCCAATGTTGATGCAATCTTTGTGTATTAGCATGCTGTATTCATCATATTTTCAGGTTTATATCATTTTATTATTTCTGAAAAAATTGGTTCTAATGATGTTTCTATTGCAATTGAATTTTAAATGCCAATTTGGTGTGAAATTGGGGATTTTCTAAAGAAATGTTTTATTTGTTTATTTGGGGATGCCCTTCAAATACTTAGTTGTTTTTATTGACCTGTAATAAGGCTTAAAATACTGTTTATAATGTTTATCCCCTTTGGTTATTGCTGCAAAAAGGGTTTTAATTGTGTTTGCAAAGAAAATGAAGTTTTGGTTCCACTTTTGTGTGAAAATGAATGTTTTACAAAATTATCACTTCTTGTTTAACAGGGGGATGCCCGAAAATTGATTTGTTGTTTTAATTGAAATGTATTGGGCTGCCTTTACTGTTTTGGTAACTTACAAGTGTGAAAATAGTGTACAAGTGAGTTTCTTATGGGGTTTTGTGCGCAAAACAACACGAGATTTTGAGAAATTGTTTTATTCAAATTCAAAGTGTTTGTTGTGTGTTTTAAGTGGTATAAAATGTGATAGCTACTGTATTTGGTGTATGTGACTAGTAGTGGTGTTTTACATTAAAATTGATATGTGTTAAATGCTGAAATTGTTTGAGCACAAAGGGGGAAGCCCGGGTACCTAGGTGGGGCGGATGTGTACTAGTACGGCTAGTGGATCAGATGATTTTTGTCCCTATTTCACCTAGCATTTGGATAATGACAACTCTAACTAAACTATGTGGATGATGATTGGGGATCACTAGGTTATGGGTATGTTCCCTACTAGTGGTTCGTGCACAAGAACAGATTTTACTATGGTTACATTACACCGAGGTACAAGGTACATGGGGCCCAAGACTATCTAGTGCCTAGGGGTGTTCCCGATTTTGTTGATCATTGGATTTGTGGTATTTGCCCTTGAATTTGGGTTTCTTTGGAATTATATTGAAGTAGCTAACATGCCTATTTAAATGTGTTAACATTCTGAAAGTTTTATCTTGAAAAATGTTTTCAATTTAAAGTAGCATTTCTTGGAATTTGTCGCCACTTTTCATTGCATATTAAAACTGCTTGCTTTTTCACCTTGTATTGCATGCACCTTGGAATCATTGAGTGGTATCCTATTAGGATTAGGCTCACACCCTACTTACACCCCTTGGGTGTAAGTAGGCTTTATTATTTTTGTCTCAGGTAAAGGAAATGCCAATGGTGATGACGGTTCTGGGTGTTAGTCCCCATCGCTGGGGCAAAGTTGTGGAGACGACTTGTGGGTGATGACCCCCTTGTCATGTGGAGTCCTTGAGGATGTCTTTCTGTTGTCATTTTTTTTGTATTTGAACCTCTTTTATTGTATTTAATCCAATTTATTCAGTTCTGATTTTTTTATTAAGTCTTGTTTGGCTATAAATTTCAGAATTTATATTATGGATTGTTTTTAAGGTTTTATGCTTTCATATTCGGGTAAATCGTTCCCAAACCAAGATAAATGATACTCGAGCACTTGTGCTAGCCTGTGGGGACAGGGAACGCCCTTCGGGCCTTGTCACAGGCTGGTTTTGGTGCAGTTTTTGGCGGCGACTAGATTCGGTTCGTGACAAAATGGTATCAAAGGAGGTTCATGTTAACTCTTTGTGTCATGTTATTTGGGAAAGAGTTGGGATAATCTGGAGTTAGGATTGTTGGGACATGGAATTCGAGTTATGGGTAGTGTGCCTGATCACCACTCCTCATGACAGGATTCAAGTTTCTAGGGGAAGTCAGGATTTACCTAAGTCCTTTGGTTTTCTTGGTTTGATGATGGTTAGGGGAAATTAAAAGAGAGTTGGGTTAATGGTCTCAGTGAGCTCGCAGGGTCTGACAAGCCATGTGGATCCGGGGATCTTCCCTAGAACACTCTTTGTGACTGTGAAGTGATTGGAATATGGTCACCGACCATATATCCAAGTCACCCACTGAAACTAGTTTCCTCTCGCATTGTCTTGTGTTTTTTAGTTTTGAAATCTTGGAAATTTGGTTTTAAAGTGACTTGGTTTTAAGAAGCGTAAAGTTTTTTTGAAATGATTTTCAAATAACGAGGGAATGGTTTTGTTAATTAAATGGTAGAACTGAATTTTCAGAATTTTTTTGAAATGGAAAATGTTGTGCTTACACCTCTTTTGAAATCAGGAACTATATTGATGTTGGTTTTGAAAAGTGTTTCCAATAGAGTTTTCTAAACAATGAAAGGGTGTTTTAATGGGATGAGATGTTTTGAAATTGATGTGAATATTTTGAAATTGAGTTCTTGTATAAATGGTTGTGTCTTTCTGAAAATTTTAGTAATATTTGAATTGGGATTTGGATCTCTTGGTTAGCAGTTTTGAGAAAAATGATGTGTTGGTTGACCGTTTTGGTTTTGAAAAGTGGAAAGAATCTTTGTTTTAACCTTTGGTATTTCCTTGAGTAACCACATGCATGATGTTATATGGGATGATGAATGGTTGATGACATGACTGGATGAGTGCCGGGACAGATATGAGGAGGGCGCCCGGTGTGGCACAAAAACATGTATGTGTGAGGCCCATGTGGTACCATTGGTGGATTTTCTTGCTGCTAAACTGTTTTTTTTCAAAGAAATGGTTTTAAAGAAAAACATGATGTCTTGATGAATAGTTTGGTATAGTTTGTATTATGGGTTTTTGATAATGTTGATGTTGTGGGATGTTTTGAGTCCAAGAACCCCTCCTGTTTGAACTGTGTTTTGAGTTTGTGTTTGGTCGGTAAGCTGTGTTGTAGGGACGGTTAATGGTCTCTTTTGAAAAATGTTTTGGGATGCCTTTGCGGTGGTTCCCATCATGTGTTTGGATCTGGATTGTGGTATATCTTGACCAATGGACCATCTTGGTTGGGTCCTTTGGTTCAATCGTTGGATAAGGTACGCCCCATTAAGGGTTAGTGCACAACTGAAGTGAAACCCGAATTGTTTTGCCTTTTGAAGACCCTCCAGTTGATCAATATAAGGAATCTTTTTCTTGAGATTTTTAGATTGAGTCTACACCTTTTCCTTTCTTTGATTTTTAGATCCTCTTGTAACGGGAGAGTGCTCATGGAAGGTTGAAAGAGACCTTAGTTTCTTAAGTTTTCTAATTCGTCGAAGGTGGATGTGGTCTAGGGTTGTTAGTGTGGATGAGTGTCTTGATGGTGTCTAAGAGGACCTTTGGGTTCTTCGAAGTTTCTTTGAAGCATGAATTCATGTTAAACCACCGGTGTGGGAAATATGGTCACGATAGGATATTGTGGACACTTTCTAGAATTGTGTGTTGTTTGGGGATGTTGTATAAGGTCCCTCTCCATGCATTGTTTATATCATTCGCAATGGTCATGTTCGGTGATGCCTTATGATGTCATGTGCTCGATTGACCGTATAGGTGAATGTTGTGAAATCTTATGAGAGTTCTGTTATGTTGGGTGAACTTCTCCCTTGGAAAAACTTCAAAATATTCCATTTTAGAGGAAGGTGAGTGTAGGTGTTTTTTTACTTCTATTGTTTCTCACCTGAAGAAACAAGGTGTGATGTGTGTGCATCTTCTTAGCCCTTGTTTCAGTGAAATATCAGGATCGGGTAAAGTGAGTTTGGAATGTGTTATGTCTGGAAAACTTATTTGGGATTGCGGTGTAGTTTTTGGTGGCACCGAAAGAAGAATTCTCATTTAGTGGGTTTCCAAATACTTACTGCGAGGCCGAAGATACTTCAATCATTTGAGCTCCAGCCATAGGTCTCGGAGAGAAGCTGGCTCGTAGTCAGGGGAAATCACATGGTCATTTAAACCCTTGTACAAAGTCCTATCCTAAATATGAAAGATAGGAAGAGTTTAAACCTCTGGAACATCATCCATTTTCTGTTGTTTACGTTTGGTGGAAATAGGTGGAGGGCCTTGTACCCATGTCATCGCCCAATGTCATTCCCTCCCCCTTTGGTTTCCATTGAGTCTTTAGAGAATGGTTGGAAGTTTGGCTAGACTGGTTGAGAACACGATTTTCACTTGGTTAATAGTGACCATGCCCCAAAAACCATGTGGATAGAAGGATCCACACTGTTAGCGTATTGTTTCCCAAATCATGCGGACTAACCATGTGACCTTCCCAACTCTTCAAAATTTGGGGTCTTTCTGTATTGGCCCATGCTGGTCGGTTAAGATGGTTGGTTCTTATGGTGGGGAGACCCATTATGAGTCTTATATAAGTTCTTTCGTAAAGGTCCGATGGATGTATACCCATTGTACTGGGGAGTCCGTTCAGGCCTCCCCCTATTAATGTCCTGATTCTGTCTCGAAAAAAAAAATATTGGTTGTCTCTTATGGTGGGGAGCGTATTTGTGCCCCCCTGTACCAGTAACTTAGATTTATCTATGGTCTTGGCTTGATGTAGATAGTCTCGTTTGGAGCTATCTAGCAACCAACATCTTCCTTGAGTAAACGTTGGGATTGGAGAGCGCCCAATGATTTAGTTAAAGTAAGGTAAATGTAACCTTGTTCAAAGTTGTTGTTCGTTTGGGTGAATTTCTTGAGTATTGTTTAGATTGTGTTTGAGGAGCTTTCATTTGGGATAAATCCTGAATGTACTTGATGGTTTCAAGAAAGTGGTGTAATTTTGGTCTGTGAGAGTATTCCTTCCATCATTGATCACTGGAGATGTTTTGGCCTTTGGGGGAGAAACCTGGCAAGGGAGTACTTCTTGGTTTCTCAGTTGGGTTTGGTTGTTGCTTTGACCTTGCTGTGACTTTCCGGGGCGGAAATTTTTCATGGTGGGGAGAATTGTCACATACATAACTTATTTTAAATGTATTTTTATTTTAATTTTCATTAATGCTTTGTTTTGGGGGTTTCCAATGGTTTTATGGAGAATATGTGAGTTTTCATGAATTGGACCAAACCGTGAGCCCAATTCCATATTTAAAAATAATTTTTGTTTCTTTTATAACATTTTTATTTTTTAATATTTTTCACTCATTCCAACTCCTAAATGTCACCCCCTGATATATTAACACCACAATTAAAATTTGGAGCCTTTAGAAATCCATAACCAAGGTTTATTTGGGTTTTTTATTTAAGGGATTGGGCCTGCCCGGAAGCCCATATCCAGTTTTAAAAATTAATTTTATTTATTTAATAACATATTCAATATTATGTATTTTTCGGTGATTCCAAGTCTCAAACGAGACCATTACACCCAGCCGCGCCCCCAGCCTCTTTACCCTCTTTTGGAGCTCTTAGGAATCACGATTTAGGGATGAGCTTCTTAGGGTTTCTAAAATCGGCCAGATTTGAGGAGGTAAGTTCATTCTTTTATAACTCTCAATTCTTACTCTTTTCCCTCCATTCCAGTTCCTAAATGACCTCCTAATTCTTGTTCTAACAACCCCTGAATTTTGGATGTTTTCAATTTTAGCTACAGGCGTTTTAGGGAGATTCATTCAAGATTTCTCAAGTAAGTTAGTCAATTTCTTTCTTCTTTCATTTTTCTTAGGGTTTCATTCAATGTGCTTAGGGTTTCTTCCCTTATACATGAAGTCCAAAATTTCCGGAGGGTAAGGTGTCAAACCTAAGGTTTAACCTTGGGTTTTCTTGGTCCAATTTTCTATTCTTAGGTTTGATCTACCCTTCTTGAGGTGCGGCGGTGGTGCGTTTGTGTTTTCGCACAAAGGATTCAAGGGTTTCATTTGATTTGGTAGGTGATTCCAATGTTGATGAAATCTTTGTGTATTATCATGCTGTATTTATCATATTTTCATGTTTATATCATTTTATTATTTCTGCAAAAATTGGCTCTAATGATGTTTCTATTACAATTGAATTTTAAATGCCAATTTGTGTGAAATTGGGGGTTTTCCAAAGAAATGTTTTATTTGTTTATTTGGTGATGCCCTCTAAATACTTAGTTGTTTTTATTGACTTGCAATAAGGCTTAAAATACTGTTTATAATGTTTACCCCCTTTGGTTATTTCTACAAAAATGGGTTTTAATTGTGTTTGTAAAGAAAGTGAAGTTTTGGTTCCACTTTTGTGTGAAAATGAAGGTTTTACAAAGTTATCACTTCTTGTTTAACATGGGGATGCCAGAAAATTGATTTGTTATTTTAATTGAAATGTATTGGGCTGCCTTTACTGTTTTGGTAACTTACAAGTGTGAAAATAGTGTACAAGTGGGTTTCTTAAGGGGTTTTGTGTGCAAAACAACACAGGACTTTGAGAAATTGTTTTATTCAAATTCAAAGTGTTTGTTGTGTGTTTTAAGTGGTATAAAATGCGATAGCTACTGTATTTGGTGTATGTGACCAGTAGTGGTGTTTTGCATTAAAATGGATATGTGTTAAATGCTGAAATTGTTTGAGCACAAAGGGGGAGGCCCGGGTACCTAGGTGGGGCGGATGTGTACTAGTACGGCTAGTGGACCAGATGAGTTTTGTCCCTGTTTCACCTAGCATTTGGATAACGACAACTCTAACTAAACTATGTGGATGATGATTGGGGACCACTAGGTTATGGGTATGTTCCCTACTAGTGGCTCGTGCACGAGAACAGATTTTACTATGGTTACATTACACCGAGGTACGAGGTACATGGGGCCCGAGACTATCTAGTGCCTAGGGGTGTTCCCGATTTTGTTGCTCATTGGATTTGTGATATTTGTCCTTGTATTTGGGTGTCTTTGGAATTATATTGAAGTAGCTAACATGCCTATTTAAATGTGTTAACATTCTGAAAGTTTTATCTTGAAAAATGTTTTCAATTTAAAGTAACATTTCTTGGAATTTGTCGCTGCTTTTCATTGCATATTAAAACTGCTTGCTTTTCCACCTTGTATTGCATGCACCTTGTGTTGGAACCATGGTCTTCTATGCATGATTTGTAGTATGATTTGTGTTTGTTGTCAATCCTCAGTGGAAGTTTAGAATGTGTACCAGCAAAGAGATCATATAGTTCAAGCAGACAATAATATTGAAGGTGGCGCAAGTTTTGGTGAGGTCGCGCAGGTGATTTGCGCGCCGTGAAAGAGACTTGCGCGCCAATGCCTTGGAAGCTTGAGAACTTGTGCGCCTATGGTTTTTCAAGATCAGAAACTCAAAATATGGAAAAGGAAGGAGGGTCGCGCAAGTTTGGAAGTTGGTCGCACAAGTGAATTGCAGGGGAAGAGACCTGCGCATTGTGACTTGCTCGCCGAGGGGAGACTTGTGCGCCGTCGCGCATGGGGTTCCAAATGCCTATAAATACTGGACCACCCCTCCTCATTTCTAACGGAGTTCGATACTTAGAGATCTTTCGAGCTCTCATCGCGCAAGTGGTTGAGTCGCGCAAGTGGTTGTTGAGTCGCGCATGTAGAGGCTGCGCGTCAGTTGTTGGTTGCGCGACCAAGGCAGTTGGGGAGTTAAAGGCGCAACGTCGCGTAAGTTTAGAGTTGAAAGAGGCAGTGTCGCGCAAGTAGGTTGGTGTCACCTGCACGCCGAACTTGTACCGCGCAAGTGACTTGCGCGCCGGGATTAGGACTTGCGCGCCTGGCTTGGAGAAGCGCGCCAGGTATTGCTGAAGACCACTGGTCTGTTTGGAGCTGCACGAAAGCCGGGAGATTACCCGATACATTCGGTGCAAAGTGAGATTGAAGAAGAAATCTAAATGATACATGCATGATCTCATGCATACATGGAAAACGAAGACAAGGGGATCTAGTGCATTCAGTCATTGCACTAAAGAAGAAGGATTGAACTAAAAAGAACATCATCTCTGAACCCTGATGCAAGCAAAGTCTCATGCTGAACAGGAGACAAAGAACTTCAATGCACATCTATTGAAGAAACCTTCACGTCTATCAACTGAGTGGGACTTCACCAACGGCAGTGAGCCAGAGGGAGTCAACGGGAGTGACCCGAGAGACGCAGTGAGCTATCCCTAAACTTTTGTAAAGGCAGTGAGCCTGGGACAGAGTGACTATACCTGAACATTTGTAATCTACAGCTAGTGAAGCATAGCGGATTTCGGTACGACCGACAACTTGTCGGCGTATGCTCCTTGAACGTAGCCCTTAGTGGTGAACGAAGTAAAAAGTGCCGTGTCATCTCTGTGCATGTGAATGTTTTCTTTCTGATCATATTCTTCATACAGGTTCAACAAGTTCCTACCAACGGGGAACAAGATACATCACATTAAAAGAAAAAGTTGTCACCCTGATTCACCGCTCCCCTCTCAGGCTATCCCTGGGTCCTTCAAGTGGTATCAGAGGGAGGTTGCTGGTGTTGAATATGTCCTTTATCATCATGGAGAATGCAATCAATGTCAGGGGAGTCCCTCACTTCGATGGAAGTAATTTCCAGATCTGGAAGAACAGAATGAGATCTCATCTAAGATCTCTTGGAATGGAAGTTCTTTTTTCTACCGTGCAAGGAATACAAGTCACTGATCCAACATGCCTGGCTATGACTGAAACAGACAGGAAAATTCTTGATGCAGATGCTAAAGCACAAAATGCACTCACTGCATCCCTTTCTGATCAGATCTACCTAAAGGTGATGAATTACACCTCAGCAAAATACATGTGGGATAAATTCGAGAATATTTATGAAGGAGATAGCAAAGTGAAGGAGGCGAAGCTACAAGTGCTGTACAATCGGTTTGATGATATGAAGATGCATCCAGATGAGAATGCAGACTCATTCTTCAATCGAATTACTGAAGTGGTTGGAGCAATTCGGGGTCTAGGAGAAGAAATCAAAGACATTGATATTGTAAAGAAAATATTAAGAAGACTTCCACCTCTATACAATGAAAAGGTGTCAGCTTTTGAGGAAATAGATCTTTCCAAACTTTCTCTGGATGATCTACTGAGCAGCTTGGTAGCATATGAAATGAGAGTCAAACCAAAAGATGCTACGACTCGTGTGAGCAAGTAAATGGCATTCAAGGCCATGGATAAACTGAAAATCTCAAAAGATAGTAGTGGTGAAGATGACGAAGAAAAAAAAATTCTTTCTCTCATTGCAAAGAAGTTCCAGAAGGGAAAAGAGAAATTCAAAGGGAAGTTACCTCTCGCATGTTTTCGTTGTGGAAAAGTTGGGCAAATTGCCTCTCAGTGCACAAGAAAGATCAATGATGATGATAGTGAAGATGAAAGCTTCAAGAAGCCTTAGAGAAGGTTCTTCAAAAAGAGAGACTTCAAATATGGAAAGAAAATTCAAAGGAAGAGTTTTGTCTGTGAAGAGGAAGAAGATGATAATGAATTCTGTGATGAAGAAGAACCAGAATTCAAAACTGAGAACCATGCTTCCATGATGACCACTGTTGAAAAGTCAGAAGATACTGGTGGAGAAAAACAACTGAGAACCTGTGTAGATCCCGAGATGAAACTTAAGGATGCGGTTAATAAGCTTAAGACTAAATGTAAGAGTTGCAATAAGTGGAAATCAATTGTAGAAGAATCAACTGAATACGTTGATCAACTTGAAGATGAAATTGAACGACTGGAAGAATTTGTGAAGGTACAATCTAAAATAATTGAAAGCAATGATGATGTAATGGATCTGAAGCTAAGAATTGAA
The DNA here is from genome assembly GCA_963277665.1 of Viscum album. NCBI lineage: Eukaryota > Viridiplantae > Streptophyta > Magnoliopsida > Santalales > Viscaceae > Viscum > Viscum album. The sequence continues at coordinate 1,901,534,690 of OY728140.1, read as the reverse complement.
GAGCAAACAAAGGTCATCAATGACCTCACCTCCAGACTAGATGAAAAATCCAAGACTTCTGAGGGTCTTGAGGAAGAAGTTGTTACTCTAAGGAGTAAATTGGAGACTGAATCAATTCCAAAAGAACCGAGGAAGAAAATACAGTTTGGAAGATTCTCAGATGCAGAATTACTGGCAAGAGCCAAGTGTGGTTCAGATGGGGTTGGAAAAATCTTGAGTGATCAAAGACCCGCTTGCATGGGAAGGAGTGGAATTGGCTGTGAAGCTGAGACATCAACTGCTGGAAGTGAAAAGATCCAAAAGAAAGATAAGATGAAAGTTGAACATGTTGAAACGTTGCCTAAAGTGCTGAAAAAGGAACCCTCAATCCAAACTAAAAGGAGAACTGAAAGTTATCCTCAAACATTCAGAAAAGACAGACAGTCTAACTATTCTCCCAAGGAAGAAGGTATGAGGATAAATTCAAGTGAGAAGACATTTCCTCTCATGAAGTGTCAGTTCTGTGGCTATCTGGGCCATACCATGTCTTATTGCGAAGAGGCAAGAAGCTATCTGAATGGAGAAGATATAGAAGTTCAACAAAGGAGAACAAATTCATATCCTAATTCTTATAGAAGAAACAATTTCTATGGATATTGTTATCGTTGTTCTAACTTTGTTCATAAGGCTGCTAATTGCAGGCAGAGAAGGGACATGGACACCTCATACCGAAGTTCAAGACAAGTCAAGTCTCGACAGCAAGACAATGTTGCTCTCTCAAACAGGTTCTCTCCTCTCAAAGAAGATTTCGACTATGATGAACCTGGGTATGCGGAAGATATAATTGAAAAGCCATCAGTACTATATACTCAATCCAATTTCTCATGGAAGGAAAGGAAAAAGATTGAGAAATCCAACCTTGCAGAGGTGACCCTCAAAGCTACAAAGAACAACAGTACCTAGATTTTAGATAGCGGTTGCTCATCTCATATGACAGGTAATGTCGGCCTGTTAACGGATATCAAAAGGAAGGTTGATGGTACAATACGATTTGGTAATGATGGAGCTCTAAAAATCAAAGGGAGTGGAAGTACAGAATTAGCTAATAGAGAACTAAAGAAGACTTAAGTCCTTTACGTAGATGGCCTACGTCATAATCTCCTCAGTGTGAGTCAACTCTGTGACTCGGGACTTATAATTACTTTTAATCAGAAAGGCTGCACTATCAAGGGAAAGACAGACAATTCACTTATGAATGGATGCAGAACAGAAGGCAACTTGTATCAGGTTGATAGTGAAGAAAATGTCTGTTACATGACTGTTGAAGAAGAAAACAATTTGTGACATCGAAGACTGGGACACATCAATCAACAAGACATGGAGAAAATATCAAAATTGAGAATTGCCATGGACATTCCCAACCTGAAGCGTGAGCGTGAAAAATCTTGTGATGCTTGCATTCGTGGGAAGCTGGTCTGCAGTTCATATCGGCCAAAGAAGAAAAGGGCATCTCACCTTCTTGATCTGATTCATACAGATGTATGTGGGCCGATTAATGTTGCTGGAACTCATGGAGAAAGGTACTTTGTCCTTTTCATAGATGATTACAGTAGAATGGCATGTGTGATGGTCATCCACAGGAAACAACAAGTCCTTGACTACATGAAAACATATTGGTGAATCGCCGAGAATGATACTGGACGAACAATCAAAGTGTTGCGATCTGACAATGGAGGAGAATACACATCCATTGAATTTGAAAATTATCTGGAGAAGCATGAGATACAACATGAGGTAGCTGCTGTGAGAACTCCACAGCAAAATGGAGTTGTTGAATGTAGGAATCGATAGGTGAACAACATGGCACGAACTATGCTGATTGAGAGTCATATTCCACGACATTACTGGAAAGAGGCTGTTCAAGCTGCAGTGTACATTCAGAATCGAACATGACTTTATATGGGTGAGACGAAAACACCATATGAATTGTGGCATGGACGGAAGCCCTCTTTAAAATACTTTCGTGCCTTTGGAAGTAAATGCTTCATCAGGAACAAAGAAGGAAAACAAGGGAAGTATGACGACAATGTAGATGAATGAATTTTCCTCTGTTACTCAATGAACAGCAAAGCCTACAAATGTTTCAACAAGCGTTTAGGAAGGATTGTGGAAAGTAGTGATGTTAAGATAATTGAAGAGAAAACCACAAATGCTTCAAGGAAATCATATGCTGATGTGATAGAAAGTCCTGAAGAAAGTGAACGTGAAGAAAATACAAATGCAGAAATAGAGGAAGTTGTATAAAACACTCAGCAGTCACATCAGGATGTTGACTCAGAAGAAGAATCTGAAGAAGAAACTGTGGATGAAGAGAATGCAACTAAACCTCACAGGAGAAATCGAAGAGCTGAGATTGATCCATCCAACATAATTGGGGACAGGAGTGCACCCACTCAAACAAGAAGGATGAGGAATAACACGCAATCTGCATTTCTGTCAATTGTAGAGCCATCCTCATTCGAAGAAGCTGCAAATGATGAATCTTGGGTGAAAGCCATGAATGATGAATTAGATCAGATTGACAAGAATTAGACATGGGATCTTGTCCAGAGACCCGAAGGTCACAATGTGATTGGTACCAAATGGATCTTCAAAAAGAAGTTTGATGAGCATGGAAGTGTCATCAGAAACAAGGCACGACTGGTATGTAAAGGATACTCCCAGATTAAAGGCATTGATGTCGAAGAAACCTTTGCACCAGTGGCTAGACTGGAGTCAATCAGGCTTTTCCTTGCCATGACACTCCAAAGAGGATATAAAGTATATCAAATGGATGTCAAGACATCATTCTTGAATGGTGTTCTCGAAGAAGAAGTCTACATCGAACAACCAATATGCTTTGTTTTAGGTACTGATGAAACAAAGGTCTGCAAACTGAAGAAAGCTCTATATGGTTTGAAGCAGGCACCACATGCGTGGTACTCACGGCTGGATTCATATCTCAAGAAGCTGGAATTCAAAAGAGGAGGAGTAGATCACAATCTATATGTGAAGAATTATCCAAAAGGTCAATTCATGGTTCTAGTCTACGTTGATGATATCATATTTGGTGGCAGCAGACAGAAATCAGTGGACGAATTTGCCAACCACATGAAATCAGAATTTGAAATGTCTATGATTGGGGAGCTTACATATTTCTTGGGGCTGCAGGTGATTCAAAAGAAGGAATACACTTTCATTTCTCAGAAAAAATATGCAAGAGAGCTGTTGAATAAATTTAATATGCAAGACTCCAAACCAATGTCAACTCTGATTGCAGTTGGAACTAAACTTGGAAAGCATGAGGATGAGGACTCTGTTGATCCCACCATTAACAGGAGGATCATTGGGAGCCTACTGTACCTGACAGCGACACGACCAGATATTGTCTTTACCACATGCCTTGCAGCCCGCTTTCAGAGTAATCCAAAGGAGGAACATATGACAGCAGTAAAACGAATCATGAGGTAAATTCAAGGTACACATAACTTCGGGTTATTTTTTGCTGCAGGCAGGGACAGTGAATTATCAGCATTTTCTGATGCTGACTGGGCTGGTGATGTAGTAGAAAGAAAGTCCACTAGTGGTGGAGCCTTCTATATTGGGCAGAAATGTGTTGGCTGATTGAGCAAGAAACAAGAAAGTACTTCTCTTAGTACTGCTGAAGCTGAGTATATCTCTGTCACAAAGGCATGCACTCAACTGCTATGGATGAAACAACAATTAATAGATATTGTTGATGAGGTAAAACAACCAATGGTGATTTACTATGATAACAAGAGCGTAATTAATCTTACGAAGAATCCTGTTCAACATTCACGTACGAAACATATTGAAATTAGGTATCACTTTATCAAAGAAAAAGTTGAACAAGGAGTGATTAGAATGGATCATGTGGGAACTGATGAGCAAGTGACTGATATCCTGACCAAGCCACTGTCCGTGGATGTGTTTGAGAAGCATCGGTTGAACCTTGGTGTTCAGCCACCTCCCAGTGCATAAGGAGGTTACGCAATACCCCTCTCCCCGATTATGATAACTGTTTTTATCTGTTTATGGATGTGATGCAGGTTTGTGGGGGAGATACTATCCAGGGGGAGTATGGTTTGAGATGAACAATGAACAAATAACCAAGCTTCGGGTTTATTGTAAATGGGGGAGAAAGGAATAAATTCAGGAATTTTCAGGCATATAATGCTCCTGTGGCACAATGCGAATTCAGTGTCACTGATAGGATGAGAAGGATAAGAAGGATTTCATCGATCATGTAATGATTCTTGGGCATCATTGAGAATTCCAAAACACTGGAACCCAATTCAAGCTTCCTCTCTTGTTTTCTACACCGAGCATTGCTCACGTAGACTTAGAGTGTTGGCTGATTTGATTCTTGCATTTTTGGTTTGCACATGGATGCAGATCTATTGAATTTATTTTCTGATTGCCAACAAACCCAAAGGGGGAGATTTTTGGAACCATGGTCTTCTATGCATGATTTGGAGTATGATTTGTGTTTGTTGTCAATCCTTCGTGGAAGTTCAGAATGTGTACCAGCAAAGAGATCATACAGTTCAAGCAGACAACAGTATTGAAGGTGGCACCGTTTCCCAGTGTTTGCCAAATTTTTGGGCCTGAAAATCGACAAATGGAGAAAAGTGTTTTTGGAAAAGGGACTTGCGCGCCGTGTACTTGAAGGCTTGGAAACTTGCGCGCCATATGTTTTTCAAGATCAAATCATCAAAATATGGAAAAGGGATAAGGGTTGCGCAAGTTTTGGTGAGGTCGCGCAGGTGACTTGTGCGCCGTGAAAGAGACTTGCGCGCCAATGCCTTGGAAGCTTGAGAACTTGCGCGCCTATGGTTTTTCAAGATCAGAAACTCAAAATATGGAAAATGAAGGAGGGTCGCGCAAGTTTGGAAGTTGGTTGCACAAGTGAATTGTAGGGGAAGAGACCTACGCGTCGTGACTTGGGCGCCGAGGTGAGACTTGCGCGCCGTCGCGCAGGGGGTTCCAAATGCCTATAAATACTGGACCACCCCTCCTCATTTCTAACGGAGTTCAAGACTTAGAGATCTTTTGAGCTCTCATTGCGCAAGTGGTTGAGTCGTGCAAGTGGTTGTTGGGTTGCACATGTAGAGGCTGCGCACCAGTTGTTAGTTGCGCGACCAAGGCGGTTGGGGAGTTAAAGGCGCAACATCGCGCAAGTTCAAAGTTTAAAGAGGCAGTGTCGCGCAAGTAGGTTGGTGTCACCTGCGCGCCGAACTTGTACCGCGCAAGTGACTTGCGCACCAGGATTGGGACTTGCGCACTTGGCTTGGAGAAGCGCGCCAGGTATTGCTGAAGACCGCCGGTCTGTTTGGAGCTGCACGCAAGCCGGGAGATTACCCGATACATTCGGTGCAAAGTGAGATTGAAGAAGAAATCTAAATGACACATGCATGATCTCATGCATACATGGAAAACGAAGACAAGGGGATCTAGTGAATTCAGTCATTGCACTAAAGAAGAAGGATTGAACTAAAAAGAGCATCATCTCTGAACCCTGATGCAAGCAAAGTCTCATGCTGAACAGGAGACAAAGAACTTCAATGCACATATATTGAAGAGACCTTCACGTCTATAAACTGAGTGGGACTTCACCAACGACAGTGAGCCAGGGGGAGTCAACGGGAGTGACCCGAGGGACGCAGTGAGCTATCCCTAAACTTTTGTAAAGGCAGTGAGCCTGGGACAGAGTGACTGTACCCGAACATTTGTAATCTACAGCTAGTGAAACATAGTGGATTTCGGTACGAACGACTACTTGTCGGTGTATGCTCCTTGGACGTAGCCCTTAGTGGTGAACCAAGTAAAAAGTGTTGTGTCATCTCTGTGCATGTGAATGTTTGCTTTCTGATCATATTCTTCATACAGGTTCAACAAGTTCCTACCAACGTAGGAACAAGATCTATCACATTAAAAGAAAAAGTTGTCACCCTGATTCACCCCTCCCCTCTCAGGGTGTCCCTGGGTCCTTCTCCTTGGAATCATTGGGTGGTATCCTATTAGGTTTAGGCTCACACCCTACTTACACCCCTTGGGTGTAAGTAGAATTTATTATTTTTGACTCAGGTAAAGGAAAGGCCAAGGGTGATGGTGGTTCTGGGTGTTAGTCCCCATCACTGGGGCAGAGTTGTGGAGACGACTTGCGAGTGATGACCCCCTTGTCGTGTGGATTCCTTGTGGATGCCTTTCTGTTATCATTTTTTTTGTATTTGGACCTCTTTTATTGTATTTAATCCAATTTATTCAGTTCTAGTTTTTTTTATTAAGACTTGTTTGGCTATAAAATTCAGAATTTATATTATGGATTGTTTTTAAGGTTTTAGGCTTTCATATTCGGGTAAATCGTTCCCAAACCAAGATAAATGATACCCGGACACTTGTGCCAGCCCGTGGGGATAGGGAACGCCCTTCGGGCCTTGTCACGGGCTGGGTTTGGTGCAGTTTTTGGTGGTGACCAGATTCGGTTATTGACATATCAACTCCCACCTATCGCCTTGTAGCGAGGGCTACAATGTTCAATATGCAGAATGACATGCTACACAACAGACAACTTCCAACAGATCATGTTAGAGTGTCGATTAACGTAGCTAATGAGCTGAGTGCCGAACTACCTGTTCTAAATGAAGATGACGACATTCATACAGTCAAACAAGCTGTTGGAATTCATCGCATGACCGTCAATTCTTGTAAAAAAACATGTCGACAAGGAGATATCCATTTCCAATTTATTTTTCAAGCTGAACCTTTAATATTTAATGAAAAAGGTCTGAACCGATGGATGTTATTACAGAACGACAAAGAGAAGGGGTGAAACGAAATATTAGCTCAAAACTATCTCAAGGATCAACCAACCGATTGAAACGATCTACTGAGAGCACCTTCACCCCGCCCGTTCTATATCCACATTTAATATCATTGCAGGATCATGTGGATACAAAGTTGATAGAGGACAATGCTCACATAATTTATTTTGAAAAAAATATGTATGGAGAGGAAAAATCAGATCTCATTAGTGCTGAAAACGTAAATGAAATCCTCAAGTATGAATGGCTAGACGCCTCAGTTGTAAATGTATACATGAGATATGTTTTCATGATTTGATTTTACAAAATCTGATATACTATGGAAATTATGGATAAATACATTTCATATTTTTCGCAGCCGTATATATGAAAAATAATTGAAGAGATTTCCCCATGAACAAAAATCTGGACTCATTAGTCCTCACATCATCTCTTCAAAAGAAGAAATAAATTCTGATAAAGGGGTTGAAATAATGTCATCCCTGCTCAAATCGTTTGAAAACAATATTATGAATGATAGACTCTTTTTAATTCCAACGATGTAGGGGTAAAACTCTACAATTTAATTATATCAACTATATTTTCATTTCTTTCATTACTTATTCATTTTTGTGTTTTTAGGAAGCATTGGATGCTGATTGCAGTCAATTTGGATACTGCAAAGATTTATTTTCTGGATTCAATGCATGGATATGCAACAAACCGACCATGCATGATGGAATTTGTCAATTTATAATACACCAGATCCAACATTTTAGAACTAAACATCTAGTTATATAATTTATATTATCTTTTAATGAGGATTATGTTATGATAGGGAGGTGTATCAATATCATCTACTTCATGGATTGCATCCATGGCCTAAGGACAATAACGCCTACAAGATCTACAAATGGACAAATATCCTAGTATATATAATAAGATTGCACTATCCAAACACATAAAAACAAATTACTTATTTTTCTTGATGTTTCTGTAGCGTCCAAAACAAACGGAAAAGACTGTGGTTATTATGTTTGTAAATTTTTGAAAGAGATCATATTTCATCAACAAACTAGCATCCCTGAAGAGGTATTTTCAAAAATAATTACGAGTTCATTTAAAATATTTATTAATGCTTTGTATATTCATATTCACAAGATGATATAGATGTGTTTAGAAATGAATGAGCAACATACCTGATGGAAGATTGTACACAAATAGGATGAATGTGAATTCCTACTACTTATGTTATCCTTATATGATCATTGATATCTCACTTGTTTACACTTATTGAACATATATGATCACCCTTTATTATGTTTTATATCCTTAGGTTATGAAGAATGGTTTTAGAAATGATTTGTTTTTCTAGTAAAGCATAACTTAATGAGAGACTCTTATGAACTAGTTCTTTATGTTTCCTTGTTTCTAAAAGTACTAGACCTAAACTATTATGGCATAGATCATTTATATTCTGTATTTTGGTCATTTATGCAGTTGTTTCTACTGATGCAGTGTGTTGGAAAAATATTGGTTGTGCACCACTCACAAATTTAATAACAAAATTAAGGATTCTTCACTACTGTTGGTTAACTACCACTTAGCATAACATTTGATCTGAATTTCTGATCTGGCATCCCCGTGATGCTCTCATCCGACACCATCTCTATGATATCATCATTTAGTGTCGGATGAGAGCATCACAGGGATGTCAGATCGGAAGTTCAGGTCAGATGCTATGCTAAGCGGTAGTTAACAAACAGTAGTAAAGTGCACAAAGAATCATTAGTTTTGTTATTAGCTTATATTTGGACCAAATAACCCATTTGGAAATATGTAAAGGTAGTGTTATGATATAATATGTCTATTTTAACGAAAATTTTTATAATGAAATGTTGATTTGATTTTCATTATTCCTTGCAGGGTTAGTTTATTTTAGAAGATTTCTGTCCATGTGACATGCCTTTGCAGGAAGAGCAACGACGCTGTGTCTGCTCAATCACAGAGGTAATCTTGATGTTTGTACAGTAAAATCATTGTCCATAGATCTTGCATCTCAACAATTGCTCAAATATACCCGCATCATATATACATATGCATGCCCATTAAAATCTGGGTGCCTACGCACCTCATATAGAACCTGCATCACATCAATATTTCATAGCTCTACGAGAACTCTTAGGTTTTTTCTCTACTTCACATAAGCCTCTTCATGTGATCGTGTCACATAAGCTCCTTTGTATGAATGCTTCATGTGAACTGATCGTGTGATCTCATCACATGATCAAACCACATAAACAAATCACATAATCAAAGTAATTCACTTGAACCTTGATTTATGTATTTATGTCTTATTTACATGATTTCATAAAGCTTCAAGGGTCATGTAATCGTATAAATCTCCCAGGTTCATTTGATCACATGATCTTATTATGGTCATGTGATCACATGAATTTGAACAAGTCATGCACTTAATTTTGAAGCCTGTGTGGATTGATTTTAAAGGGTTCTAACATGATTGGGAGCTTAAAACCCATATTTATAGATAAAAAATGTAGAATTCTATATCAAATTAGAAGTTTGGGTGGTTATTTGGCTGGGTTATTTGATTAGGTGGAAGCTTTGGGATGAACCAGGGTTGTCCCTTCTTGGTTCAGTGTACTGACACAGAGTTTGTGGTTGAGCTGAAAAAGATAGGATTTTATGAATCTATTTAGGCTTACCAAACCTTTACTTATTGCAACAAAATTTTTATGGTAGACTTGTTCAATACATGAACATATTTCATTTTATGTATGGTGAGTTCGACATTAGTATATGGGACATTAAGATGATATATAGTGCAATGATTTTAGTAGACTAGTATGATGATTAAACTCATCCCCCATATACTTGGGATGACATGGAAATGAATCCTCCCATTATGAAGGATCTCATCAATCTGGCCAGAACATCTCTTGGGAAGGACCCATATCCAGGGGTTGACATCCCCTTCAAGAAGTGGGCTAACTTGTTCATCAAGGAGACTCAACATGAGTGTCTGAATAAGAATCCCAAGGCTTGGCCATCATGATAATCCTATGGGGAAGAGGGTTATCACTTTAAAATAGTTTAAGAGTGTCAATTCAATGACTAGGGATGGTCAGTCACCTCCCAGGACCATCACCTTCTTCATCTAGTAAGCTTCTTAGCAATGTAACTAAGCGGGTACTTATTCACAATGCATAAAAAAGGTGGAGTTATGGTCTCCACCTTAATGATTGTAGAGGTGATTTCAGGTGGTACAATTATCATCTTGTTTGTTCCCATGTTGGCTAAGTTATATTGCCAACTTCACCACATCAATAGGGGTATGCCTCGTTCAGAATATTCAACCCCTTCCAACTATGGTGGGGTTGGATGGGGGCCCACATTGGTGGATATGAGTTACTTAATACTCACAACATTCCAAGTTACCAGTTCAGGAAATTTCTATAAAGTATCAGTGGGGTCTGGCTAATCACACTAAAGAACTAGGAGATTAAGAGAAAAGTGAACCGGTATGATCAGTTTTTTTATACCATACGGAGAACCAACCTGTGAAATTACTAATAATGTAAAGGGTGATCCTGTAGCCTAAGCCTATCTTTTAGCCATATGTGAGGGTGTTTTATCCACTTGGATTAACTGAAAGATATTCTATGAGTGGTATGCATCATACCACTTTGGGAGATAGTTCAGTGCATTCAGATGAAATTCCCCACTCCTCCCCACATTCATTTATAAATACATCCCATGGTGGATCACAAATTGTGGATAATGTTCACCTGATAGGAAACTTAGATTCGGGTGACCTTTCCTCTGGATAGTGTGGGTTTTGGCCTCTCCAAGGCTTATGTCGATAACTTGGTCCGATCATACCCGAATGGTCAATTGGCTCCATTGGCGATAAATCACATAGATCTTCTAATATTGGTTGAGGAGGAGGACACATGGGCTCTAGCATCATCAAAAAGTTAGATTCCAGACAAAAAAACATCTTCTAGAAGACCCATAGCTCTCTAGATGTCTTAGAAGCAAATGAGACACTTAGATCCAACACCATCAACAAGGAGGGTGCCAACAAATTTGGTAACAATGTATGGGGTTCCCGTGAAATAATTTCCAGTCTGTGGGGGATCTGCTCTAATTATGGTGGTGTTTCCCATCACATTCCAATATTGGAACAACTAGAGGAGAAATACATTGACCATAAAGGTTTGGAGAGTGCTGTGTCACGTGGAAGTAGAGTTAGAGGGATTTGGGAGTGTGATCACTCCCAAAGGATTCTTCTATGAACAACAGCCCATTGAAGTCAAATCACTTCTCTAAGAACTTAGTGTGGTGATTCATTCTGTCAAAGGCCAAGACCATTACACACCCTTAGCTTAGAGAATGATAATTCCTAGAACAATGGTAACTAGTGAAGATAAGGGAGACTAGGATGGCTCCAGTGAAGAGGTAAGATAAGTTTTATCATCACTTTCATATATTCTTTGATATTGTTAGGACTATGGTGAACTTTCTTTTCTCTTGGATATTTCAAGAGGTTGGTAAAATTGGGTCACCTCCCACCTCTCTAGTTTACTTTCCTAAGGACACGGTGGCCAAAGTTTGTTCAAAAAGTGACTAAGAGGCTGATGATCAGGGCTGTCCAAATAAAATGGAGCTAATGGATGTGGTTGTTTCTGATCCAAAGGAAACACCATTTGTGCCTCCATCAGTACCACCTTTGGCACCTCAAGTTATCTTTTGAAGTTCCTTCCTCTAAGAGGACTAAAAAGAGGAAGTGGGAAAGTCCATACACTAAGAAACCTCTCAAAATCATTAATTGTTGTACTTTGTGGACTTTTTTCATTTTCGTTACTCTAATAGCTTATCATGGCCATTACCTACCCATATCAAGGTCAGGTATCAAGTATCTGTTGGATCGGGTTATACCAAATATGCACAAGAGGGGGGGGGGTGAATTGTGTCTTTTAAAATTTCTTCAAGAATCGTGATGATTTCCAAATCTGTCCTTTATATTTATCAGAATGTTTATGTAGTGGAAAATAAACAGATTGAAGGACGCACAAATGTATAGTGGTTTGGGGAACTGAAAACCCATAGTCCACTCCACCAACGCTCTATTCCACGAGCTTGGTGATTTTTATTATCTGGTCCTCTTATCAACAGATCGTCCACAATTGAGTATAGACAGTTGACACCTTTACAAGTTAAGGCTAAAACAAAGCCTTTTGGTTCATGCATAGAACCGAATACACAGCTTAGTACGAGAAGCCGGTTACTCAAAATGAAAAGAGTATTTGTCTAAAAATATTTTCCAGTTGTTCTTCACAGTTGCAGCAGTACACAACCGACAATAGATGGATCGTCATCTTCAAAAAAGATGTTCTTTAGGTAAGATCAGTTATGAGTCGATCCAGTTGCAAATAAATCTTGAAATAAAATCAACAAATTTAACAATAATAGATTCACGATAGATCTTCGATGTAGAATAAGAATCTTTTACACTTTTCCTTTTCTTCAGAAAATAGAGTCTGATAGATCTTGGTAGCAGCAGATCTGTGTGACTCGTATATCTTTTTTTTGCAATGATTCGTCTCTCTATATGTAATTCAAAATGACACAGATATATAAAGAATAAAGACAAACATTTTTCTTTCAAAGTTAGATCCACAAATGTCGCCTTAAGAATCGTGATATTCAAATGTTTGAATAACAGAGTAGTCGTAACTTCCCTTAATAATCAGCATGAAATCCTCCTCTTAAATCGATCCTTTGAATCATAAATAAATAGCTTTAAATCAGTCAAAGATGTGCTTTACTATCGGGCTTTGAATCTGGCTTGAAACCAGCCTGATATTCCGCATAAAGACCGTTGCACGATAAAGTAATATTTTAAATCTCCGATGCTAAACATAGGGTTGATCTCAAACGCAAGGTTGATCTCAAATGTAAGGTTGATCATCCACACTTTTCTATTAAACTTTTAAATGTATGGTATATTATCCATACTTTCCTCTAGAAAAATGTAAGATACCTCCTCCAATGGCCCAAAAGCCTTCATTTTTTATTGATTTTTGATAATCCACCTTTCAAGGGGTGAGGTGGAACCCTTACAAGGCCTGTAGGTGTAAGTATTACATGACCCCTAGGCCTTATAGGAATTCAATACTCATAGGCTTCAAACATTACATACAACCCAGACTAACTACTTGGAACTACTCCTCCCCAGTATCTTCATCGTGAAATCATCTCTTCACCTTCGCATGACTGTTCAGCTAGTCTTTTCAAACGTAAGGTTCCTTCCAAACGTAAGGTTCTTTTACCATACTTTTCTGAACTCCTGTAAAGTAAATGTAGGATTTAATCCTTATGTTATGCTCTTCAACGCAAAGTATGAACAATGTTTCCATAACACGCTAAAATGATTTCCGAACACTTTGTCAAATATTCCATGCGGATTAAATGCTTTAATATTATTCCAAAATAGAAAAATAAAGAATATTAATTTCCTGAAATATACTCAAAGTAAAATCATTAGAATAACAAACAAGGGTATTTGTGAGCATCAAAATCATCATAAAAAGATAGAGTATTGTTGAAACAATACATGTTCAACAATCTACCTTAATCATAATAGTATAGAGTATTGTTGAAAACAACACTTGCTCAACAATATCCCCCTTTTTGATGATCACAAAACCCATGAAATAACCCATGAAATTAATTGCATATAATTTAGAATTTTGTAAGGATAAAATAATATTTTATTTTAACAGAATCATTTCAATAAGAAATAAATAAAGTGTTATCCATAGTTCTCCCATATATAAAGATTTTTTTTGAAAATTTCTTTAAAATTTCTTTTAGAAATTTGTCCCCTCTATAAGGTGAAGAAAATAATATTTTTTGTTTATCCAAATTTCTCCCATAAAGGTAAAACATAAATACAATATAAAATGTTGCATTGTATCCAAGTTTTTCCCCCTGAAAAAAAGATTTATCCATTGTCTTAAAATAAAATGTTGTGTTTATTCAATTTCTCCCCATTTTTGTGATATCAAAAAGAATAATAGAATAAGGAATAAAACACATTTAATGTAGCACTGTACTTAAGTAAATACTATCATAAACTGTTTATCAATAAATGATTCTGGATTCTGGCATTCTAACATCGACAGAATAGTAAAAAAAAAATTAAAAATAGATAAAATTGAGATTCAAAAATATTTTATTGTTATTTAAGTGCATAATTGATACATGAATCAAGTTTGGGCTAAAAGGGTTGAAAACGAGTTTCAGCGCCTCTGAAAAAATTCCTTTAGCTCTACCAACTGCATTCCCAACCTCTTCATCAGTCCATCTTCTAACTGAATTATCAGATATCTTCCTTCTTGGGTCAAATGAATATCTTCAATGAGGTTTACTTTGAAAAATTCATGTAGTCGTTCTTCCTTTTAAATAAACTGATTTAGCTTCTCAGTGAATATGTCTAGTAATTGTCTAATACTTGGTTCACCTGAGATAAGCTGATCAATAAGTAATTTCTGATTGTCCAACAAAACAGACAAATGAGCGCTATTACACTGTAAGTCCTGCAACCTGTCATTCATATTGCTCATTACAGTTGTAATGGCCTGAAATCTATTGATTAAATCAGGTGAAGTACCTGATGTACTTGCTTGACTGCTCGTGACAGTTGCAAAGTGTTTCTCCATAAAAGTTTTGAATTTTTCCAAATCTGATTCAATACAACTTTAGATTTTAATTTTCCAACTTCGGCTAACATCTCCTTCTTAAAAACTTCCACTTCTCTTTTTGAAACTGAACTATTTTTCAAGTTCTGATACCTTTGTCTCTCCTTCTCTAATACTCTTCTCAAAGAAGCATTTTCAGCTTGAATTCTATTAAATTTTCCGATTAACTCCTCCACATGATTATTCTCAGAATCAGAGGCACCCTGTGTTTGATTCTCAACTTGATTTATCAAAATTAAAGGAAATGATTGAGCATCAGATCTCTGATCTGTAGCCTTCTCCACTGGTTTCTCAACTGATTTTTCCTCAGAGTCATGAACTGACTCATCCACAAAAAAATTTTCATTTAAAATTTCAGTATGAACTTCAGATGGACTCTTTCCTCTGTTAACATTTTCATCTAGTTGTTACTCCTCATGAGTATCTTCACTTCCTCTAAAACCGGTTCTTCTTGAAATGTTTCTTCTTGAATAACTACAGTAGGTAGTGAAAACTATTTTTAAACAGATTCTGTTCGAGCCACTTCAACTTCTCCAAGCTCTGCCTCTGCTTGAGGTACAACTTCCTCTTCTATTTGAGGTACCACCTCAATATGAGAAACAACTTCTCTTAAAAATCTATAGCTTAAAAGATCTCCAGTTGTAACAACATTTGTTTGAATAGGCTCCTCACTAACTTGAGTTGCTCTGTGCCTTTTCCTCTAAAGTCCCTCTTGACTTCCCTCATCAGCAGGTGCATTGACTGCTTCAAATCTAATTCTTCTTGATGTTTTTGAAACATCACTGGTCCTTGATTCTGCTATTCCTTCTTTGGTTTTCCCAGTTTTCTCTCCCTGAGCAGACTCCTGATCTTCATCAGCACCAATGGGAATAATATTTCCTTTCACAGTGCTCTAGAAAAATCCTATTTTTCTTAAAGTTCCAGCATTGAACACGTTACTGTGATGACATCGCACTCTAGCATCTACTAATCTCACCACATCAGACTTAAAACAATAATTTTGAAATGAACCTCCCATAGGGATAGAAGTTCATTCTAGCATCTGGTTGACAACAGTAGTTCAAATACCTTATCATATAACGAGGAAAATTCAACTTGATTTCACTCAGAAAAAGAAACATCAAATACATATCAGGATATAAAATCTTCTCCATTTCAGATATCCTTGGGGCAATCCCTGTTTGAACAAATTTTACAAGAATTTTCTAATCTGGCTCCAAATCATTGACTAACATCTTTTGATATTCGTAGAACCAAATAAAAATGTCATAATGTCCTCTAACTTATATTCATTATCTCCAATGGATTTCAAATCAAAGTAAT
Source organism: Viscum album (assembly GCA_963277665.1). NCBI lineage: Eukaryota > Viridiplantae > Streptophyta > Magnoliopsida > Santalales > Viscaceae > Viscum > Viscum album. The sequence continues at coordinate 1,901,518,738 of OY728140.1, read as the reverse complement.
AAACTCCCTCATGAGGGCAGTTTAAGATTCTAGCTATTTCCACAGACGAAATTGAAAAATCCCGATCTTCAATTTTTGCGAATATGGAGTCATCTATATCTCCAAGACTGAACAGAATAGATTTAAAGAAATTTCACAACTCTACCTCATACAAAAATTCCGTGTTTTCATCACTGAACATTTGTTCAAGATTCTGAAAAGCCAAAGCTTGCTTCTGCATTAGATTGGTCTGGTACAACCATTCCAAATCAACTACTTTTCCCTTTAAGATCTTCCTTCCTACCGAATGTTGACGCTTGACATTACTAGCTTCTTCTTCCTCGATTCTCTTTGTCTTGTCCATTTCTATCTTAATGTTCTGAAGGTTCGAAGGTTTAGAGTTTCGAAGGTTCAGTCAAAGGTAGATAAAGGTGGTTGGGTTTCGGTGTTTCGAAAGGTTTTAAGAAAATGAACGGATTTGGAATTTGAAGCGGGTTCTGAAAACCTTGATTCCCATGTCATTACGTACATAATAATCATTACATTATTTAAAATAAAGTAAAAACATACACGACAAAAAAAATTATAGCAATACAAGCGAAATTTTAAATTATTCTAAAAATAATAATTAAATTATTTAAAATAGTGAAGATTAAAATAAAATAAGGATTAATATAATCAAATAAGTAAAATTAAAATTAAATTTTCATTTAAAATTAAATAAACTTATCTCCCCCTTAATAAAATCAAACTTTGTAGTGGAAAAAGGTTTAGTAAAAATATCAGCTAGTTGGATTTCAGTACTTACAAATTCTAAGAATATATCCTTTTTAAGAACACGATCTATTAGAAAATGATGTCTGATATCAATATGTTTAGTCATAGAATGATTAATAAGATTTTTTGAAATATTTATTGTGCTTGTATTATCACATAAAATAAGTGTATTATTAAAATTTAGTCCAAAGTCCATAAGAGTGTTTTTCATCAACACTTATGCACAACAACTGCCTGCAGACACATATTCTGCCTCAGCTGTTGACAAGGCAACTGAGTGTTGTTTTTTACTAGACCATGAAACTAAAGATGTTCCTAAAAAGTGAAAAGTTCCTGAGGTGTTTTTTCTATCTAATTTACAGATTCCAAAGTCATCATCTGAATATGAAATTAAATTAAAATCAGGAGTTTTTGGATAGAGAAGAGATTGAAAAACAGTTCCTTTTAAATATCTAAAAATTCTTTTGACAGCACTTAAGTGAGATTCTTTAGGATTTGATTGAAATCTTGCACAAAGACATACTGATTGTAAAGACCCGTAAAATTCAAGGGAAATTTTTTCTTAATTTTCTTTAGAATTTTACAAGAGCGCGGTTTCAGACGGCACCTGATTCCGAGGCCCGGAGTGCCCGGAATTAATTTCCGAAGTTTGGCTCGGGTACGTTCAGTGAACGAACGAGCGGGAATTCCTAACTTTTGATCCGGTGCTCGGAATTGAAATCAGAGGGCACCGATGAACTCACAGCGCCGATATTCGCTTAAAGAGACCTTTTCGGGAGTTGCGTTTGTTGCGGGTTGAAAGTTAGATTTAGGGGTTTTTAGTTTGAGTTAAATAAAATTTGTATAGAACAAATTTTATTATAACTTGTCAAAAAACCTACCAAAGGAGGTTGGAAGTGGGACCCACACCCACTTAACCTCCCTTGGGAGGATTAAGTGTGGTGGGGCCCACACGAACCCCTAAACCTTTCAAATTCTCCCAACTCCCTTAACGCCTCATTTAATGGCTTGAGTTACCTTTTTAATTATGGGAGTTAAATCTTTTGAATTTCAAACTTTTGAAATTCTTTTGTGTTATGTGATAATAAAATAAGATGTGGTCTTATTTTATTTTGGGGGTTATTTGTTTGTCTTCTTGAGAGGTGGAGAGCTTTTCCTTCATCTCCTTCAACTCTGACGAGGAACTCGAAGAACGTTCATCTTGACGAAGAACGTTCAAGCTCCGACGAAGAACGCCGCACCTCCATTCTTCGTTTCCCGTGTCAACGAAAGGGGACGCCACTTCTTCCTCGGACAACCTTCGTCGGTGTACAAGTTTCGCCAACGACGTGTCTCTTCGAACGCATCCCTTCGTCATCGGATTTGACGAACGGCGACCGCGACGCCCGACCACCGCGACGTTGTCTTCCGCGGGACGTTGTCAAATCTTCGATCTTATACCCGAGGTAGGGGTTGTTGATTCAATATTTATTTATTCCATTTCTTGATCATGGATTTCGCATGTCAAACATGAGACTTTTGAATGTTTTAAGTTGCGTTATTATTTTAACGTGAGGGGGGCCGGACCGCACGAACACGGCCGAACCCCCTTCCATCGTTCTTGTTTATCTTGCGGGTGGAAGCAAGGTGGCGTGGTGCCGTCGCACCACGCGGATGATCGTGCAAATATTTTACGCGGCGCCGTCGCGCCACGCCGAGGAAGAATCTTCAAGAACGCGACGCCGTCGCGCCGCGTTGAATGGAATCAAGGCACGGCGAAGGGGCGCGGTGCCGTCGCACCGTGCCGGATGACGAACGCCGCGACCGGTTCCGGGCCGCGGCAGGACGAGGAGACCGCGGCCGGTTCCGGGCCGCGGCGGAAGAGAAGACCGGCGGCCGGGCCGCCGGCGTCGGAAGCCGAAGTGGGGACCGGAAATTTCCGGTCCGTTGGAGAAAACCGGCCGGCCAGCTGGCCGGCCGGAAGTCTTTAAAACCGGGGGAATTAATCCCCCGACCGTCATAATAGAACCCCCCTCTTTAAGAGGGGGGAGGCGGTTCCATAAAGGGGGGGGGGGGCAGCAGCCCCCCGGTTCCGCTCAAACAGGCCCCCCACGTGGGGGGGGGGGGTTTAAAATATGGGCGCGGCATGTAGCCGCGCCGTCCTTCCCAAGAAGCGGGGGCTTAGCCCCCCGCGTGCCACCCTCGTGCGGCGCCAGGCGCCAGCCGCCGCGGCCTCCTGCGCCGCCGCGCCGCCCCCGGGGGGGGGGGGGGGGGGGTCGGGCCGGGTCGGCCCGGACCCGGACCCCCCCGTTTCGAACCAGAATTGGTTTTTGGCCCATATCTTGAGCCTCGGACCTCCGAATGACGAACCGTCTGCGGCAACGCGATCCTTGGATCGAGACGGTCGTTTCGATATATCGCACTCAAGGTTTCGGTTAACTTTGAGTTCGGTCGGGTTGGTTCGTTCACGAAACCAACCGGGCATTCGAAGCGGAAACACTCATATCTTGAGCTACGAACGTCCGATTGACGCGCCGTCAGTCGCGTTGTGTTCCTCTTAGTGAGACGGATCTTTTGGCATACTCCTCCCGAGGTTTGGACGCAGGTGGAGTACGGTCGGGTTGGTTTTGCCTTAAAAACCAACCGGGCCCCGGAGATGAAAATGCCAATAACTCTCAGACCGGGCGTCCGATCGACGCGCCGTCTGTTGCTTTGAGTTCCTGTTGACGATACGGAACTTTTGGATACATAAACTCTGGTCTTTGTGACAGTTGATGTATCAGCCTCTCGGCTCGTGGAGCGGACCCTCCGAACGAGCTTGCTATGTGCGGGAACCCTAGTGCTGGCTGCGACTGCTACGTCTACTACTGCTACTGTGACTGCGACGACGACAGTACAGAGATCCTGTGTGGATTCGACGACGACGACTACAGCACTCAGCGATCCTACGTGGATCAGTGCTTCAGGTCCTGTGTGGGCCCGATCCTGTGTGGGTCCTTGCGCTCAGCGGTTCTGTGTGAGCCAGCGCCTACAGGTCCTGTGTGGGCCCGATCCTGTGTGAGTCTTTGCGGGGGTTAGTTACCTATCGATCCTTCGTGGGTCCGACGACTTAGATGAATCAGTGATCATCTTTATCGTCCTTGAAGAAGTATACCTGTGTGAGCTGAATCCTATTGCTTTCCTGTGTGGATTGTGTTGAGCAATCCTGTGTGGATTACGTTTTGCTTTCCTGTGTGGAATACGTTTACTATCCTGTGTGGACTGAGTTGTACTTGGGCTCGGAGGTTGGAGCATATTTGAATTGATGACTTAGGTATATGTATGGGCATATACCTAAACAGTGTCGGTTGTTTCTTCGTGATTGTACTTTTCTTCGTGGTTTATCCTTTGTGGATTTTGAGAGACCTTCAGGGGTCTCGGGGTCCCTACTGAGTAGCTTATACTCACCCCTGCACGGGCTTTGCCCGCACTACGTTGTGTTGGTTGCAGACGACGGACAGCGTTGACCTTAGCTGAGGCCTACAGAGCGGGACGGTACCCGGAGGAGGACCACTGGGCGAGACGTGCACGGATCGGACGGCGGGACCCGTGGAGCAGAGGAGCTATCTGTACCCACCCTTCAGGTGGGATTTCCAATGGACAGCTCGGTGTAGCGGCTTTTACTTTCCAGTTGCTGTTTTTCCCTTTCGAGTTGTACTTTTACTTTCAGTTTGGGTTTGTATTCTGACCCATTTACCTTTCCGCACTTTCAGTCGTACTCTGCTTTGTTTAGTATTTACTTTCCGCTTGTTTACTCTGTGGTGTGTGTTTACTTTTCAAAGGCAATGCGTTCCCTTTTTACCGGGATTTACGCCTTGGTGCTAGTCGCCAGCCCCTGGCCTATGGAAGGCGGGCTTGGGGTAGTCACGGCACGGACCCCGAGGGCGGGTCGTGACAAATTGGTATCAGAGGAGTTCGGTTCTACCGCGAACTCTGATCTTTTCTATGTGAAGCAATAATGTTTAGCGTATTGAGTGTGGATATCAGTCCAGGGAGTCCAGTGTTGGTGCGGCGGCCGACGTATCCGTACACCAGGACCCTGACTTCTGATTTCCGACTTAATGCACGAAAACATTGATTGCGTGTGTGTTTCAAAGTTTTCTTTGTGATTACTTATATCAGCTCACCAGGTATACTGTTCTAACCGTGGCGCACCTGTTTCCTTTTCAGGATGGCCCCACGACGGCAGCCAGCTAGGGTTCCGAGAGTCGAGCGAGACGACAGCCGACCGAGCGATGAGGCCTCGGTGCAGGACCCTTTTCCAGTAGTGGCACCGGCGGTAGCTTTACCCGCCGATTCCCCGATGCTTCCAGCAGCAGCCGCTGACGATGCACGTCGCCTCAGCGCACTGCATGAGTTTCAGCGCCAGCGACCGCCCAGGTTTCGCGGGGAGACGGATCCCCAGGCAGCAGAGGACTGGCTGGAGGCAGTAGTTCGAGTGTTTAGGCTAGTGAGGACACCAGCAGACCTCATGGTGATCCTCGTTGCGAGCCTACTACACGCAGCAGCAGGACGATGGTGGAGCTTGATGCTCCAGGTGCACGATGAGGCATCTCTACTTTGGACGGACTTTGAGAGCCTCTTCCGCTCGGAGTTCGTCCCAGCCACCCTTCGTGCGGTGCGTATCCAGGAGCTTCTACACCTGCGGCAGGGCAGCATGACGGTCGCTCAGTACTCGGCGAGATTTACCGATCTCTCGCGTTACTCGACCGACATGGTACGGGACCCATTCTTCCGGGCCCGGACCTTCGAGCAGGGTTTGAGACACGAGATCAGGGCATCGCTGATCTCCCTCAGCATACCGACTCAGACAGGAGTACTGGAGCGGGCCCTTCTGATCGAGAGCTTCCTTGCTGAGTCTACACCAGCACAGCGACCCACCGCAGGGCGGCACGTGGCAGAGTCATCTGCAGTAGGCAGTCGACGGATGACTCAGGGGTCCAGACAGACCAGACCTTCGGGCAGACGATCTCAGGGCACTGGCTCAGCAGTGTGGGGCACACAGCGTGGAGCCAGTCTTCCGAGAGGCAGACAATGCTACTCGTGCGGCGGGCAGAGCCACATGGCTCGTGACTGCCCGACCCGTCGTGCCGAGGAGCAGCAGACAGTTGATGGACCACCGAGGCAGAGGCAGAGGGTCGACCGTGGCGGTCCGCAGGGAGGAGGCGGACGAGGCAGAGGAGCTGGGCGAGCAGCTGGTGGTGGCCGACGCTTTGAGGCTCTACCACCACCACCACCAGGAGGTCCACCCCGACCACAGGGAGCTGGCGGGCAGCGACAGGCACAGCTCCAGGCAGCAGAGGCCTACGACCACGGCGCACCCGAGATGATTCGAGGTACTATCTGTGTCTATTCCACCCTTGCTGCAGTTCTTATAGACACAGGAGCGAGTCATTCTTTCATAGCCGCTGCCCTTGTTCGGAGCTCGGAGATTCCGACAGAGCCGTTGGCTCGATCCTTACGGCTAGAGACTCCTACGGGAGCAGACTCGACGATTACGCACTGGTGCCGGCAGTGTGAGCTCACTCTAGGAGGCGAGAGCTTCGGCTGGGATCTTCTTGTAGCAGCGTCGAGGCCTTACGACGTCATCTTGGGCATGGATTGGCTATCTACGGTCCATGCACAGATTGACTGTTTTAGGCGCAAGGTGCGTTGTGTACGCACCGACGGGAGCAGGTTCACCTTCACCGGCGAGAAGGGAGCCTTAACAGCACAGGATGGACTTCTGCGGAGGAGAGGACATCCCATCACTCATCAGTTGGCTAGCCTTATCCTTGGAGCAGTTGACGTGCGGAGTCCTGGTTTTCTTGCAGTGGTGGATCAGTTTGCGGACGTTTTTCCCGACGACGTTCCAGGGCTACCTCCTCGCAGAGAGGTAGACTTTTATATTGACTTGTACCCCGGGACAGCCCCGATATCCACTCCAGCATATCGGATGGCCCCCGCCGAGCTTCGAGAGCTACGGGTACAGTTGGAGGACTTGCAGGGCAAGGGGTTCATCCGACCCAGTGTTTCACCCTGGGCTTCACCGATATTGTTCGCCAAGAAGGCGGAAGGGAGCTTGCGACTTTGTGTTGACTATCGTCGCCTGAACCAGGTGACAGTGAGGAACAAGTATCCGCTACCGAGGATTGATGACCTCTTTGATCAGCTCAAGGGAGCACGGTGGTTCTCGAAGATAGACCTCAGGTCAGGCTATCATCAGCTCAGAGTCAGAGACGAGGATGTGCAGAAGACAGCCTTCAGATGTCGGTATGGCCACTATGAGTTCTTGGTTATGCCTTTTGGTGTAACCAATGCTCCAGCAGTGTTCATGGCTCTCATGAACAGGATCTTTCAGCCATACCTCGATCGGTTTGTCGTAGTCTTCATCGAAGACATTCTGATTTACTCTACGACAGAGGAGGAGCACGCCTATCACTTGCGAGTTGTTCTTGACACACTCCGAGAGCACCAGCTTTATGGTAAGCTCTCGAAGTGCCAGTTCTGGATACGTGAGGTCCACTTTTTGGGACACGTTATCTCTGAGGCGGGAGTTGCAGTAGATCCCGCGAAGATTGAGGCTGTGTTAGCATGGGAGCCACCCAGGAGCGTGACTGAGGTTCGGAGTTTCTTGGGACTAGCTGGATACTATCGGAGATTCGTACCAGACTTCTCTAGAGTTGCGGCATCACTCACAGCTTTGACGAAGAAGGGGAAACCCTTCGTGTGGTCAGACAGTTGTCAGCAGAGCTTCCAGGAGCTGAGACAGAGATTGACTAGCGCACCTATCTTGAGGTTGCCTGAGGAGGGAGTAGGGTACGTAGTCTACTGCGATGCATCAGGGACCGGACTCGGATGTGTTCTGATGCAGGAGCGGGCAGTGATCGCCTATGGATCACGACAGTTGAGGCCGCATGAGCAGAACTACGCTACCCATGACCTGGAGTTAGCAGCAGTGGTCTTCGCTCTGAAGACATGACGACACTATCTGATGGGCGAGCGCTTTACAGTCTTTTCCGATCATCAGAGTCTCAGGTATATCTTCTCGCAGAAGGACCTGAACCTGAGACAACGACGATGACTCGAGTTCCTCCAGGACTATGACTTTGAGATAGTCTATACTCCTGGGAAGGGGAACGTAGTAGCCGATGCCCTCAGCAGGAGGACGGGCATTCAGCTACTCGAGGAGGCGACGGAGCAGCTAGCCTCTTTGCAGATATCCTTCGTGGATAGAGATGGAGCAGCCTTCCTTCAGTCTCTCACAGTCACTCCTCCACTACTGCAGCGAGTCAGAGAGGCACAGCGTGAGGACGCTGACTGTGAGACACGGCATGCTCAGATATCCTCGGGACAGGCACCTGATGGTTTCTCCCTTGGAGCAGAGCACGACATCCTTTTCAGAGGACGTACCATGGTACCAGTCGCTTTGCGAGAGGAAGTGTTGAGGGAGTTTCACACTTCTCCTTTGGCGGTACATCCTGGAGTGGCGAAGATGTACCAGGACCTCAGACGACAGCACTGGTGGCCGGGCATGAAGAAGGCTGTAGCAGAGTTCGGTTCTCGATGCCTCACCTGTCAGCAGGTGAAGGCAGAGCATCAGGTACCAGCAGGCTTGGTACAGCCCTTGGAGGTTCCGGAGTGGAAGTGGGACGACATATCTATGGACTTCGTGACTGGACTTCCACGCACTTCCAGAGGTCACGACTCCATCTGGGTGATTGTTGACCGACTCACCAAGTCGGCACACTTCTTACCCATCAGAGAGCAGGGCTCAGTGGAGAGCTTGAGACGTCTCTACGTTCAGGAGATTGTGCGGCTCCACGACGTGCCATCATCTATCGTTTCCGATCGAGATGCCCGCTTTACTTCCCGGCTTTGGAAGGGGTTACAGGAGGCGTTCGGGACGCAGCTACGTCTTAGCACAGCCTTTCACCCTCAGACGGATGGTCAGACGGAGAGGACCATTCAGACTCTCGAGGACATGCTCCGCGCATGTGTCCTCGACTTTGGTCGTAGCTGGGAGGACCACCTACCCTTGGTGGAGTTCGCATACAACAACAGCTACCACTCCACCATCGGGATGGAACCGTACGAGGCGTTGTACGGCCGACCATGTAGATCTCCTTTGTGCTGGACAGACCCTGGGGAGTCAGCACTGGTGGGACCGGAGATGGTCCAGGCCACGACAGAGAAGGTCCAGGTCATCCAGGAGCGGATGAGGACAGCTCAGAGCCGGCAGAAGTCATATGCTGACAGGAGGCGGAGGCCACTGGAGTTCGAGGATGGCGACCACGTCTTCTTGCGGGTCTCACCTCGACGTGGTATTCGGAGATTTGGCCGTGGCGGCAAGTTATCTCCGCGCTTCATCGGACCTTTCCAGATTCTCAGCAGGATTGGCGAGGTGGCTTATCGCCTGGCTCTACCACCTCAGTTGCATCGGGTGCACGACGTCTTCCACGTATCTCAGCTGAGGAGATACGTGCACGACCCGACGCACATCATTGACCATGGGGAGCTTGACGTTGACGATGGGGTGACTTTTACGGAGGTCCCGGTGGAGATAGAGGATCGACAGGAGCGGGTCCTGCGTGGGCGATCGATTCCTCTTGTGCGCATCAGATGGCAGCACGAGAATCTCCAGGAGAGCACATGGGAGCGGGAGGCTCAAATGCGTGCTCAGTACCCTCATATGTTTCCCTAGTTTTTGATGTATCTTTACGGGGACGTAAAGCCCTGAGGTGGGAGTAATGTAAAGACCCGTAAAATTCAAGGGAAATTTTTTCTTAATTTTCTTTAGAATTTTACAAGAGCGCGGTTTCAGACGGCACCTGATTCCGAGGCCCGGAGTGCCCAGAATTAATTTCCGAAGTTTGGCTCGGGTACGTTCAGTGAACGAACGAGCGGGAATTCCTAACTTTTGTTCCGGTGCTCGGAATTGAAATCAGAGGGCACCGATGAACTCGCAGCGCCGATATTCGCTTAAAGAGACCTTTTCGGGAGTTGCGTTTGTTGCGGGTTGAAAGTTAGATTTAGGGGTTTTTAGTTTGAGTTAAATAAAATTTGTATAGAACAAATTTTATTATAACTTGTCAAAAAACCTACCAAAGGAGGTTGGAAGTGGGACCCACACCCACTTAACCTCCCTTGGGAGGATTAAGTGTGGTGGGGCCCACACGAACCCCTAAACCTTTCAAATTCTCCCAACTCCCTTAACGCCTCATTTAATGGCTTGAGTTACCTTTTTAATTATGGGAGTTAAATCTTTTGAATTTCAAACTTTTGAAATTCTTTTGTGTTATGTGATAATAAAATAAGATGTGGTCTTATTTTATTTTGGGGGTTATTTGTTTGTCTTCTTGAGAGGTGGAGAGCTTTTCCTTCATCTCCTTCAACTCTGACGAGGAACTCGAAGAACGTTCATCTTGACGAAGAACGTTCAAGCTCCGACGAAGAACGCCGCACCTCCATTCTTCGTTTCCCGTGTCAACGAAAGGGGACGCCACTTCTTCCTCGGACAACCTTCGTCGGCGTACAAGTTTCGCCAACGACGTGTCTCTTCGAACGCATCCCTTCGTCATCGGATTTGACGAACGGCGACCGCGACGCCCGACCACCGCGACGTTGTCTTCCGCGGGACGTTGTCAAATCTTCGATCTTATACCCGAGGTAGGGGTTGTTGATTCAATATTTATTTATTCCATTTCTTGATCATGGATTTCGCATGTCAAACATGAGACTTTTGAATGTTTTAAGTTGCGTTATTATTTTAACGTGAGGGGGGCCGGACCGCACGAACACGGCCGAACCCCCCTCCATCGTTCTTGTTTATCTTGCGGGTGGAAGCAAGGTGGCGTGGTGCCGTCGCACCACGCGGATGATCGTGCAAATATTTTACGCGGCGCCGTCGCGCCACGCCGAGGAAGAATCTTCAAGAACGCGACGCCGTCGCGCCGCGTTGAATGGAATCAATGCACGGCGAAGGGGCGCGGTGCCGTCGCACCGTGCCGGATGACGAACGCCGCGGCCGGTTCCGGGTCGCGGCGGGACGAGGAGACCGCGGCCGGTTCCGGGCCGCGGCGGAAGAGAAGACCGGCGGCCGGGCCGCCGGCGTCGGAAGCCGAAGTGGGGACCGGAAATTTCCGGTCCGTTGGAGAAAACCGGTCGGCCAGCTGGCCGGCCGGAAGTCTTTAAAACCGGGGGAATTAATCCCCCGACCGTCATAATAGAACCCCCCTCTTTAAGAGGGGGGAGGCGGTTCCATAAAGGGGGGGCAGCAGCCCCCCGGTTCCGCTCAAACAGGCCCCCCACGTGGGGGGGGGGGGCGTTTTTAAAATATGGGCGCGGCATGTAGCCGCGCCGTCCTTCCCAAGAAGCGGGGGCTTAGCCCCCCGTGTGCCACCCTCGTGCGGCGCCAGGCGCCAGCCGCCGCGGCCTCCTGCGCCGCCGCGCCGCCCCGGGGGGGGGGGGGGGGGGTCGGGCCGGGTCGGCCCGGACCCGGACCCCCCCGTTTCGAACCAGAATTGGTTTTTGGCCCATATCTTGAGCCTCGGACCTCCGAATGACGAACCGTCTGCGGCAACGCGATCCTTGGATCGAGACGGTCGTTTTGATATATCGCACTCAAGGTTTCGGTTAACTTTGAGTTCGGCCGGGTTGGTTCGTTCACGAAACCAACCGGGCCTTCGGAGCGGAAACGCTCATATCTTGAGCTACGAACGTCCGATTGACGCGCCGTCAGTCGCGTTGTGTTCCTCTTAGTGAGACGGATCTTTTGGCATACTCCTCCCAAGGTTTGGACGCAGGTGGAGTACGGTCGGGTTGGTTTTGCCTTAAAAACCAACCGGGCCCCGGAGATGAAAATGCCAATAACTCTCAGACCGGGCGTCCGATCGACGCGCCGTCTGTTGCTTTGAGTTCCTGTTGACGATACGGAACTTTTGGATACATAAACTCTGGTCTTTGTGACAGTTGATGTATCAGCCTCTCGGCTCGTGGAGCGGACCCTCTGAACGAGCTTGCTATGTGCGGGAACCCTAGTGCTGGCTGCGACTGCTACGTCTACTACTGCTACTGTGACTGCGACGACGACAGTATAGAGATCCTGTGTGGATTAGACGACGACGACTACAGCACTCAGCGATCCTACGTGGATCAGTGCTTCAGGTCCTGTGTGGGCCCGATCCTGTGTGGGTCCTTGCGCTCAGCGGTTCTGTGTGAGCCAGCGCCTACAGGTCCTGTGTGGGCCCGATCCTGTGTGGGTCTTTGCGGGGGTTAGTTACCTATCGATCCTTCGTGGGTCCGATGACTTAGATGGATCAATGATCATCTTTATCGTCCTTGAAGAAGTATACCTGTGTGAGCTGAATCCTATTGCTTTCCTGTGTGGATTGTGTTGAGCAATCCTCTGTGGAATACGTTTTGCTTTCCTGTGTGGAATACGTTTACTATCCTGTGTGGACTGAGTTGTACTTGGGCTCGGAGGTTGGAGCGTATTTGAATTGATGACTTAGGTATATGTATGGGCATATACCTAAGCAGTGTCGGTTGTTTCTTCGTGATTGTACTTTTCTTCGTGGTTTATCCTTTGTGGATTTTGAGAGACCTTCAGGGGTCTCGGGGTCCCTACTGAGTAGCTTATACTCACCCCTGCACGGGCTTTGCCTGCACTACGTTGTGTTGGTTGCAGACGACGGACAGCGTTGACCTTAGCTGAGGCCTACAGAGCGGGACGGTACCCGGAGGAGGACCACTGGGCGAGACGTGCACGGATCGGACGGCGGGACCCGTGGAGCAGAGGAGCTATCTGTACCCACCCTTCAGGTGGGATTTCCAGTGGACAGCTCGGTGTAGCGGCTTTTACTTTCCAGTTGCTGTTTTTCCCTTTCGAGTTGTACTTTACTTTCAGTTTGAGTTTGTATTCTGGCCCATTTACCTTTCCGCACTTTCAGTCGTACTCTGCTTTGTTTAGTATTTACTTTCCGCTTGTTTACTCTGTGGTGTGTGTTTACTTTTCAAAGGCAATGCCTTCCCTTTTTACCGGGATTTACGCCTTGGTGCTAGTCGCCAGCCCCTGGCCTATGGAAGGCGGGCTTGGGGTAGTCACGGCACGGACCCCGAGGGCGGGTCGTGACACTGATTACATTATATCTGGCCTGCTAGCAGTAAGATATAATAAACTACCAATAACACCTCTATATAATTTTTTGTCAACTGATTTTCCAGTTTCATCAAAATCAAGTTTTATATTAGTACACATAGGATTTGTATATGTCTTGCTGTTTTCAAGTCCAAATTTCTTCAGTAAATCAGTAATGTATTTTTTTTGATTCAAAACATTTCCAAAATCTTTTTGATAAATTTGAAGTTCTAAAAAGAAATTTAATTCTCCCATCATACTCATTTCAATTTTTTTTCTTCATTAAGTTTGAAAAATCATGACAACATTTTTTATTTGTTGATCCAAAAATTACATCATCAACATAAATTTGAACTAATAAAATATTAGAGTTTACTGTTTTCTTAAATAATGTTGGATCTTTCATTTCAACAGTAAAATCATTTTTTAAAATAAAAGAATTTAATCTTTTATACCAAACTCTAGGTGCTTGTTTAATGCCATAAAGAGCTTTAGTAAGTTTAAAAATAGAATCTGGTTTTTGAGAATTTTCAAAACCAGGAGGTTGCTCAACATAAACTTCCTCTATTAAATAACCATTTAAAAAGACAGACTTAACATCCATCTGAAATAATTTAAAGTTCAAATGAGATGCATAGGCTAAAAGGATTCTAATGGCTTCTAATCTAGCTACAGGTGAAAATGTCTCATCATAATCTATACCTTCTTTCTGATTATATCCTTTAACTACTAGTCTTACTTTATTTCTAGTTATTATTCCTTGATCATCTTGTTTATTTCTAAAGATCCATTTAGTTCCTATAACTGGATAGTTTTGTGTTCTTTCAACTAAATTTTAAACTTCATTTCTCTTGAACTGGTTTAGTTCTTCTTGCATTTCTATCATCCAACTTTCATCAACTAAGGCTTCTTCTAATGTCTTAGGTTCTAATTAGGATAGAAAAGCAGAGAACTCAACAAGATTTTCTACATTTCTTCTACTTTTTATTCCAGTGTCTAGGTTTCCTATAACAACTTCTTAAGGGTTATTCTTTAGGGTTCTAGGTTGTCTAGGTAATACACTATTAGCTTCATCAGTGTCATGTTCTTCTGAACATGACTGAATTTTATTTATATCTTTTTCAAAATAATATTTCTAGTTCTCAAGTCTCATGTTATCACTAGAGTCAGATTCATCAATTTGGTCTTTTCTTTTCTCAAAGGGATTAGATTCATCAAATTTTACATGAATTGATTCTTCAACAATCCTTGACTTTTTATAAAAAATTCTATAAGTTTTGGAAGTTGCATAATATACTAAGAAAATTCCTTCATCATATTTTGGATCGAATTTACCAAGATTTTTCTTTGGTGTTTAAGATATAAACCTTGCATCCAAAAACTTACTTTAGGTTTTCTGTTATTCCAAAGTTCATATGGTGCCTTTTTGAAAATTGGTCTGATTAAAACTCTATTCATTATATAACAGGCTGTGCTTACGACTTCTGCCCGGAAATAGGTAGGAAGATTGTATTCATTTAGCATAGTCCTAGTCATTTCCTGAATAGTTCTATTTCTTTTTTCAACAATACAATTCGGTTGTGGTGTTCTTGGTGCAGATAAGGTGTGTTTAATACCTAAATTTGAGAAAAAGAAATTGAATTCCAAACAAATCCATGTGTATAAGTTCCAGAGATTTAGATGTAGCAATTTTGTTAACAGATTTGAAGGATGATTTGTGTTGCTTGTCAAGTTGACATGCATCACAAAATCTGTCACTATCAAATTTAAGACTAGGTAAATCAGAAACTACTTGTTTCTTATATAATTTATATAAAACATATATATTGCAATGTCCAAGTCTCCTATGCTAGATCCAAGATTCATTTATCTTAGCAGTTAAACAATTTACCTTTTGTTTACATAAGGAATTTAAGTCTAAAGTATAAACATTATCTGTTTTGGGTGCTGTAAATTTAAGCAAATTATCTTTAAAAATAGAGCAACAGTTGTTAGAAATATCAACAAAATAACCATTATCACATAATTGAGAGATACTTATCAGGTTGTGCTTTAATCCTTGTACATAGAGTACTTTATTGATTAAGACAGGTTCTGGATCTCCAACAGTTCCTATTCCAATTATTTTACCTTTGGCATTGTCACCAAATGTGACTAATCCTCCATCCTTTTGAGTTAATGTTTTAAAGTTGGATGAGTTCCCAGTCATATTCTTAGAGCAACCACTATCCATATACCATATTTCAGTTCGTTTTATATGACCTGTTTCCTCATCAACTTATGCCATAAATCACATATTTGCTTTTAGATCCGATTCTTCCTTTTCTGAGTCAGATTTTGATGAGCTGTTGGAATCTTCAGAAACACTCCAAGTAGCTTTCATTTCTCTTTTGTCTTTCTGTTTATAATAATTGTTTTTGAAAAATTTCTTTTTCTTTTCTCCTTTTAATTGAGGACAATCAAGTCTTATGTGACCAATCTTTTTGCATTCATAGCATCTGACTTCCTTTGGTCCTTTTTCATCTTTCTTGAAAGATTTTGTCACGACCCGCCCTCAGGGTCCGTGCCGTGACTACCCCAAGACCGCCTTCCATAGGCCAGGGGCTGGCGACTAGCACCAAGGCGTAAATCCCGGTAAAAAGGGAAGGCATTGCCTTTGTAAAGTAAACAAACACCACAGAGTAAGCAAGCGGAAAGTAACACTAAGCAAAAACAGAGTACAACTAAAAGTGCGGAAAGTAAAAAGGGGCCGGAAATACAAGCCCAACTGTAAAGTACAACTCGAAAGGGAAAACAGCAACTGAAAAGTAAAGCTGCTACGCCGAACTGACCACTGGAAATCCCACCTGAAGGGTGGGTACAGATAGCTCCTCTGCTCCTCGGGTCCCGCCGTCTGCTCCGAGTATGTCCCGCCCAGTGGTCTGCCTCTGGGTACCGCCTCGTCGTATAGTCCACCTCCAGGTACCGTCCAGTCCTCGAACACTCAGCCTCTGTCAGTACTGGCCGTCGTCTGCAACCAACACAACGAGGTGCGGGCATAGCCCGTGCAGGGGTGAGTATAACGATACTCAGTAGGGACCCCGAGACCCTCAAGGTCTCACTAAAACCAACAAGGATAACCACAAGAAGATCACAACAGATAAACTCTACTTAGGTATATGCCCATACATATACCTAAGTTATCAAGTAACCCATCTCAGTCATGAGGAAACACAAGGATCATGAGATCAACGGATAACCACTACCCAGGTATATGCCCATACATATACCTAAGTTATCAAGTAACCCATCTCAATCATGAGGAAACACAAAGGTCAAAGTCTCAGCTCAAACCAGGAATTTCATTATCGAAACCGTAACTGATGAAGAGCTCCGTCTCTAGAGTGTACAATGGTCGTGTCACGACTCCGAGGTACTGCTCACTAACCTAAGACTGCTGAAGTACTCCTCCTGTCGAGTACTGCGGGTCTGCTGCCAACTACCAGGCGCTCCGTCCGCTGAGGGTCTGCTGCCAAATACCGGGCGCTACCCAGATAGCCTACTGAGGTACTCCTCCTGTCGAGTACCGCGGGTTTGCTGCCAACTACCAGGCGCTCCGTCCGCCGTGGGTCTGCCGCCAAATACCGGGCGCTCCGTCCACTCGGCTAGTCGACTCACTCCAAGTCGAGTCGGTCAAGCAGTCGTCAGGTCTCAGCCGGCTACACGGTCTCCGTACTCTGCACGCTCGTCTCCGGGAGGGTCCGCTCCACGAGCTACTGGTCGATACTCCAAGTATCACAAGGTTCCGCGAAGAAGTGTCTCAAAGGACCGTCTCGTCACAGGGGTCTCAACGCAACAGACGGCGCGTCGATCGGACACCCGGTCTGTGAGTTATTAGCTTTTTCGTCCCAGGGGCCCGGTTGGTTTCGAGAGCGAAACCAATCCCGGCCGTATCTCAACTGTACCCCGAACTCCCATAGGGTATACTCAAAGGGACCGTTACTCAACGTAAACACCAACGCCGCTGACGGTTCGTCAAACGGACGTCCTGTCTGAAAGATATCAGCTTTCCCGTTCCAGGGGCCCGGTTGGATTTCGGGTGCGATCCAACCCGGCCACTACTAACTGTATCCAAATCTCGGGCGAAGGATACCAAATGTTCCGTATCGTAAACAGGAACTCAACGCAACAGACGGTGCGTCGATCGGACGCCCGGTCTGAGAGTTATTGGCATTTTCGTCTCCGGGGCCCGGTTGGTTTTTAAGGCAAAACCAACCCGACCGTACTCCACCTGCGTCCAAACCTCGGGCGGAGTATGCCAAAAGATCCTTCTCACTAAGAGGAACACAACGCGGCTGGCGGCACGTCAA
Source organism: Viscum album (assembly GCA_963277665.1). Lineage (NCBI taxonomy): Eukaryota > Viridiplantae > Streptophyta > Magnoliopsida > Santalales > Viscaceae > Viscum > Viscum album. The sequence goes on along the minus strand of OY728140.1, from coordinate 1,901,501,497 downwards.
TCGGACGTCCGTAGCTCAAGATATGAGCGTTTCCGCTCCGAAGGCCCGGTTGGTTCCGTGAACGAACCAACCCGGCCGAACTCAAAGTAATCCGAAACCTTGAGTGCGATATACCGAAACGACCGTCTCGATCCAAGGATCGCGTTGCCGCAGACGGTTCGTCATTCGGAGGTCCGAGGCTCAAGTTATGGACCAAAAACCGATTCTGGTTCGAAACGGGGGGGTCCGGGTCCGGGCCGGCCCGACCCCCCCCCCCCCCCCCCGGGGCGGCGCGGCGGCCGGAGGCGGCGGCGGCGCGGTGGCCGGAGGCGGCGGCGGCGGCGGTGCGGCGGCGCGGCGGCGGCGGCGCGGCGGCGCGGCGGCGGGCCGCGGCGGCTGGCGCCTGGCGCCGCACGAGGGAGGCACGCGGGGGCTAAGCCCCCGCTTCTTTGGAGCGGCGCGGCCTTGTGCCGCGCCTTTTGCAACAAACGACCCCCACGTGGGGGCCGGTTTGATTTTAAGGAACCGGGGGGCTGCTGCCCCCCTTTCATGGAACCGCCCCCCTCTTTAAGAGGGGTGTTTTACACGCTGGCCGGGGGAATTTATTCCCCCGGTTTTAAGCCTTCCGGCCGGCCAGCTGGCCGGCCGGTTTTCTCCAACGGGACCGGAAATTCCGGTCCCCCCTTCGGCTTCCGACGCCGGCGGCCCGGCCGCCGGTCTTCTCTTCTGCCGCGGCCCGGAACCGGCCGCGGTCTCCTCGTCCCGCCGCGGCCCGGAACCGGCCGCGGTGTTCGTCGTCCGGCGCGGTGCGACGGCACCGCGCCCCTTTGCCGTGCTTTGATATTCTTTCAACGCGGCGCGACGGCGTCGCGTTCTTGTTGTTTCTTCCAAGGTGCGCGCGCGACGGCATCGCGTAAGTTGAACGTACAATTATCCGCGTGGTGCGACGACACCACGCCACCTTGCTTCCGCCCGCAAGATTAAACAACATGAACGATAGAGGGGGTTCGGCCGTGTTCATGCAGTCCGGCCCCCTCACGTTAAGCAATAACGCATCTTTAAATAATCAACATCCCCACGTTAGTTATACGAACCACGAGCTAGAAAGAAATAAATAAATATTAAATCAACAACCCCTACCTTGGTATAAGGTTCGAAGATTTGTCTACGCTCCGCGGAAGACGACGTCGCGGTGGTCGGGCGTCGTGGTCGTCGTTCGTCAAATTCGATGACGAAGAGGTGCGTCCGAAGAGGCACGTCGTTGGCGAAACCTTGTACGCCGACGAAGGTTGTCCGAGGAAGATGCGGTGTTCTCTCTCGTTGACACCGAAGACGAAGAAGAGCGGAGCGGCGTTCTTCGTCGGAACTTGAGCGTTCTACGTCAAGTCTTGAGGAAAGTCAAATAAAAAGGAAACAACGAACTCAAGAACCCCTACCTCGATAGTCGCACGTTGACGGAGTCGTGGAATATCGGTGTCGATTCCTTTGAGGTCGGAGGAAGAGTCGTTGTCGATGGCGTTCGTCGCGGAAAAGATGATGCGGAAGAAGAACGTCTCGTCGCGGATATGGCGTCGCGGAAAGACCGTGTTCTTCGGCGAAGAAGTTCTTCGTTGAAGAACGACGTTCTTCGTGTTCTTCGTCAAGGTTGAAGAAGAAAGAAAAGCTCTCAACCTCTCCAAGATGGCTAAGAGTTCTAACCCAACAAAATAAGACAAAGTCTTATTTTATTCACAAAAAGAATTTCAAAGGTTTGAAATTCAAATAAGAGATAACTCCACATTTATTAACAAGTTGTCATGTTAATTAAAGAGGGGTTAAGGGAGTTTGAGGGAAGATGAGAGGTTTAGGTTTCGTGTGGGCCCCACCACACTTAATCCTCTCAAGGGAGGTTAAGTGGGTGTGGGTCCCACCCCCAACTCCCTTTGAGAGGAGTTAACCTACAAAAAATAAAATAAAAGGAATTCACACTTTTTATTCAACTTTTTTATAAATCTCCCAAAAACTAACTTTCAACCCGAAACAAACGCAACTCCCGAAAAGGTCTCTTTAAGAGAATATCGGCGCTGCGAGTTCATCGGTGCCCTCGAATTTCAATTCCGAGCACCGTATCAAAAGTTAGGAATTCCCGCTCGTTCGTTCACTGAACGTACCCGAGCCAAACTTCGGAAATTGATTCCGGGCACTCCGGGCCTCGGAATCAGGTGCCGTCTGAAACCGCGCTTTTGTAAAATTCTAAAGAAAATTAAGAAAAAAATTTCCCTTGAATTTTACGGGTCTTTACAGATTTTTCCAAATCCCTTCTTCTTTTTGTAGAATTTACTGAATTTCCTAGATAACTGAGCTAGTTCCACATCTGAATCAGATGAATCCGAACTTTCTGGTTTTCTCTTGATCTCTTGCTTCATATTTCTTCTCTTCTTTTGGGATGTTACTTTCAAAGTAGTATTTTCTCTCTTGATCAAGATTTTATGCTTATTTACTTCATATTGTATCTTAGCTTCATACATAATTAGAGTTCTAATTAATTCTCTCATAGTTAGATCTTTGATTGGTGATAATTGCCTAATGACAGCTGGTATTCCATTCCATCTGGGTGGTAGTACTCTTAGTACTTTCAAGGCTTGATCTGCTTGTTTGATAGGATCTCTCAAGGCAGTGATGTTGTTGACAATATATGTGAGCCTTCCATTCATTTGAGTGATTCTTTCACCCTCAAACATTCTGAATGTATCAAATTTTAATTTTTTTGTGGCATACCTCATTTGTCTGATATTTTCAGTTCCTTCATAGGCAACTGCAATTGTTTGCCACATCTCATATGCAGTAGCACATTGAGATACTCAATTGAGTTCATATGGGCCTAGACCACAGATGATAACATTCATAGCTTTTGAATTTATATCATACTCTGCTTCAGTAGTTGCACTCTATGTTTCAGGTTTCTCAGGAATTTCAAAGGAGTAAGAATTTTTGAGTAGACTCTATATCCAAGATTTTTCAGATAGATGATCATCCTCAACTTCCAACATCCATAGTTTTCACTATTGAAGTACATAGCTCGAACCATTGACATTCCCTCTCTTGTATCAGCCATTGTACTTTGAGTATAATACTTTGAAACTTTCATCTTGTTATAGCTTTATCAAAATAAAGCCCTACCTCTGATACTAATTGTTGGATCGGGTTATACCAAATATGCAAAGGGGGGGGGGGGTGAATTGTGTCTTTTACAATTTCTTCGAGAATCGTGATGATTGCCAAATCTGTCCTTTATCTTTATCATAATGTTTATGTAGTGGAAAATAAACAGATTGAAGGACGCACAGATGTATAGTGGTTTGAGGAACATAAGACCCCTAGTCCACTCCACCAACGCTCTATTCCATGAGCTTGGTGATTTTTACTATCTGGTCCTCTTATCAACAGACCGTTCACAACTGAGTATAGACAATTGACACCTTTACAAGTTAAGGCTAAAACAGATCCTTCTGGTTTATGCACAGAATCGAATACACAACTTAGTATGAGAAGCCGGTTACTCAAAATGAAAAGAGTATTTGTCTAAAAATACTTTCCAATTGTTCTTCACAGTTGCAGTAGTACGCAACTGACAGTAGATGGATCGTCATCTTCAGAAAAGATGTTCTTCAGGTAAGATCACTTCTGAGTCGATCCAGTTGCAAATAGATCTTGAAATAAAATCAGCAACTTTAACAATAATATATTCACAATAGATCTTCAATGTAGAATAATAATCTTTTACAATTTTGCTTTTCTTCAGAAAAATAGAGTCTGATAGATCTTGGTAGTAGCAGATCTGTGTGACTCGTATATCTTTTTTTTGCGATGATTTGTCTCTCTATATGTAATTCAAAATAACATAGATATATAAAGAATAAAGATGATCATTTTCATTTCAAAGTTAGATCCGTAATTGTCGCCTTAAGAATTGTGATATTCAAATGTTTGAATAACAGAGCAGTCGTAACTTCCCTTAATAATCAGCAAGAAATCCTCCTCTTAAATCGATCCTTTGAATCATAAATATACGGATTTAAATCAGTCAAAGATTTTCTTTACTACCGGGCTTTGAATCTGGCGTGAAATCAACCTGATATTCCACATAAAGACCGTTGCATGATAAATTTGTATTTTAAATCTCCGATTCTAAACATAGGATTGATCTCAAATGTAAGGTTGATCATCCATACTTTTCTCTTCAAATTTCAAATGTATGGTATATTATCCATACTTTCCTCTTTAGAAAAACGTAAGATACATGATCTATACTTTTCGATAGAACGGAAGGTTCATTATAAAAGTAAGGTTGATGATCCATACTTTTGTTAAGCAAACGTAAGGTTCCATACTTATGTAAGATTCTTCTTCCATACTTTTCTTATATAACAAACGTAAGGTTCCTTCCAAACGTAAGGTTCTTTTACTTTACTTTTCTGAACTCCCATAAAGTAAACGTAGGATTTAATCCTTACGCTACACTCTTCAATGCAGGGTATGAACAATGTTTCCATGACACACTAAAATGATTTTCGAACACTTTTTCAAATATTCCACTTGGATTAAAGGCTTTAATATTATTCCAAAATAGAAAAATAAAGAATATTAATTTCTTGAAATATACTCAAAGTAAAATCATTAGAATAACAAACAAGGGTATTTGTGAGCATCAAAATCATCATAAAAAGATAGAGTATTTTTGAAACAATACATGCTCAATAATCTCCTCTAATCATAACAGTATAGAGTATTATTAAAAACAACACTTGCTCAACAGTATCATCTAGTCTTATGGCCCCCTACCTACTCAAATATGTCTTTTTTATTAAAAACTGACATTTTATTAATGTATTATTTCATATTAATGTTTAATTTATTTCATTACTGTATTACTAACATAATATTTGTTTTCTTATATAGGTGAATTTTTTTTCCTGAGTTCGGATGCTTTGTTTGACAACTAATACCATGGACGACAATTTTTGAGGGGGGATCACAGATGCAAAAAGGATGAAGCATTAATGTTTTTAATTTTTTGTTGGATAATTGTAATTGTAACCATATAAAACACTGTTTGAAACTTATATAGTAGAGTTTTTTTGTATTCATGATTTCAAGTAAATGTATATAGCATTGTTTGTGAAACTCTTGTGCACACTGTTTTGTTCTTCTATGCTTTGTTTGTGTGTAGGTGTTGTTTTGTGCAGCTATTTTGTGTGCAGGTGCTGTTTTGTGCTATGTGTGTAGGTGCTATCTCAGGTGTGCATGTTTTGTGCAGGTGCTGGGTTTGCTCAGGCAACATGGCCTTTATCAGCGCTCAAAATAGCCCTGATAAAGTGGGTCTTTATCAACTATTTTTTAGCAATGTTAAAGGGGACCCTCCATTTATCTTCACCTTGATTAACAATGATTTTATAGCGTTGTTAATGTTGGGTTTTTGCGCTTTTAAAAGCCCTATTTGTAGTAGTGATTATCACATACTATGTCATGAAAAATAATAATGATGTGGTGTTAGTTCATCTAGTTCTAGGTGATGATGGCTCGACTTCGTGCTTGTTGGATCGTTTTCCGGTTGCTTCTGCAGCTGCGGTGGCGATGGGAGTCTTGTGGAGCGCGGTGGGGTTCGTCTGAGTTGTTGTCTTTGGTGGAGGTGCTAAAGTCTCGTGAAGGCTTCATGGTGTTGGGGTTTTTCTGGTCTATGAAGAATATGTTGTGTGGTGTTAATGTTTTTCTTTAAATTAATGGAATGCATTTTGTGGGGGTGATTGCATTATGGCCTTGTGCTTTGCGGTTTTAGGGACTTGCAACCAGTTCACGTACATGGGGATGCTCCAGATGAGGTTCAGAGTAGAGAGTTTTCACCTGGTCATTGCTATTCAGATTTGGAAGTTTGAGGGGTATGACATTGCCTTCGGTACTAGACTCATGCATTCATGCATGAGACAACTAGCCGAGCAGCACTAAGAAGGTGGAAGTTGGTCTTAATGTTATTGATATTGGGTGGGACTTCTCTTTGTGACTTGAATGATTTCTTTGGCTTTGAATTCTTTGAGGCATGGTTGTTTTAATATTTGATGTCATGTGGGGTTTCCCCTCAGCCCTTAAAAGGGGGTTTATGTTAATAAAAAAATTAATTTTCAGTCAACAGACTCTCACTTGCACTAGAGCCAACTGTTAACAACCTTCATTCCGCTAGCTCTCACATGATACCCATGCTTCTGCTGAGATAGAACTTTAGTCAAGGGGTCCACCACGTTCTCTTTCGTGGGTACTCTACTCACTATAACTTCACCCCTTTGATAAAAATCCCTCAAGAGGTGATACTTCCAGAGTATGTGCTTTATCCGTTGGTGTAACCTTGAATCTTTTGCAAGAGCCACTGTTACAGTATTATCACAATACAATGTGATAAAGTATTTACTGCTAAACACCACATCAAGATCCTGGATAAAGTTTTGAATCCAAACGCCTTCCTTGGATACATCAGAAGTTGCTATATACTCGAACTCCACTATAGAATCAGTGACAACTGGCTGCTTTGAACTCTTTCAGCTCTCATATCATCCGTTGAGACAAAAAACATATCCTGATTGTGACTTCAGTTCATTCTGATCTGTATGAAAACTAGCATCAATATAACCTTTAACGACCAGCTCCTCGTCTCCTCCATACACCAGGAACATATCCTTAGTTCTTCTCAAATACTTGAGGATAACCTTAACAGTAGTCCAATGCTGTTCTCCTAGATCTGCTTGATATCTTCCTACCACGCTCAGTGCATAGGTAACATCAAGTCTAGTACATAACATGAAATACATGATTGATCCTATCGCCGAAGCATATGGGATCTTTCTCATTGTCTCGTTCTCATATTGTGTTTGAGGACACATTTTCTTAGAAATATGTAAACCACGTGACACTGAAACCAGTCCCCTTTTGGATTATTCCATACTAAATCTTTTTAGTATCTAGTCAACATATATACTTTGACTTAGTCCAAGCAACCTCTTGGATTTATCACGAATGACTTGATCCTTAGAATATAGGCTGTTTCGCCTAAGTCCTTCATAGAGAAACACTTATTTAACCAGTCCTTAACTGACTGTAAGACTGATCTGTCATTTCCAATACATCAACATATATTACTAGGATAACGACCATATTTCCACTAAATCTCCTGTAAAAACACAACTCACATTCATTATTAATGAAACCAAATTCTTTTATGGATTCATTGAATCGAATGTTCCATGACCTGAATGCTTGTTTCAATCCATAAATAGATCTCTACAAACTATAAATATTTTTGGCATCACCTGAAGTCACAAACCCTTCTGGTTATGTCATATAGACATCTTCCTGAAGGTTCCTATTAAGGAATGCATTTTTGACATCCATCTGTCTAATATCATAGTCATAGTAAGCTGCTATGGTAAGTAAAATTTTGATGGATTTAAACATGACAGCTGGTGAAAAGGTTTCATTATAGCCAATTTCTTGATGCTGTTTAAACCCTTTAGCCAGTATCCTTGCTTTATAGGTACTTACTTTTCCTTCCATGTCCAGTTTCCTCTTTAATACCCATTTGCATCCAATAGGCTTTACATCAACTGATGCATCGATCAGAACCCAAACTTGGTTCTGATACATGGAATCCATTTTAGAATTCATGGCTTCTTTCCATCTTGCAATTTCTGAGCCCTCTACCACCTCCTTGTAGGAGAGAGGTTTATCATTTTCAACCAATAATGAGTCACCATACTTGATGAACAAAAAACCATATCTCTCTGGTTCTCTTACCTCTCCTACGCTCCTACGCGACACTTGTGTTTTGGGAACTACTTCTTCCACGGGGACCTGTGGAATCTGTTCCTGTACCAACTCTTGTGTATCTTGAGCATCAACTTCATCGAAGTCAATCTTTCTCCCACTATCCTTTTTAAGGATGTACTCCCTCTCAAGAAAGATGACTTATCTAGCGACAATCACTTTCTTGTCTGAGAGGTTATATAGGTAGTAGCCCTTTGTTTACTTGGGATAACCTATAAAGATACACTTCGTGCCCCAGGTTGCTCGTTTATTTCTTGAAAAGACCTTAACAAACGCATCACAACCCCATACACATCTATGTGATAAAATGAGTTTCTTTCCACTCTATAGCTCAAAGGGAATTCTATTTTCCGCTTTAGTTGGTACTCAATTTAATGTGTTTGCTGCAACTTGTAATGCATATCCCCAAAAGGATAATGGAAGATCTTCATGAATCATCATCAACCTTACCATTTCTAACAAGGCACATTTCCTCTTTTCATTAAAACCATTCCATTATGGTGTATAAGGTGGAGTGATTTGAGATAGAATCCAAATATCCCATATAAAGTCGATAAACTCTTAGTTAAGATATTCACTACCTCGATCCGATCGAAGATTCTTTATATTCTTACCAAGTTGATTATCTACTTTATTCTTGAATTCCTTGAATTTCTCAAAGAACTCAGACTTATACCTCATCAAGTAGATATAGACATATCAACTCAAGTCATCAGTAAAAGTTATGAAGAATATACACCTCTAGCTTCTACTAGAAATGGTCCACACACATCAGTGTGTACCAATCCTAGAAGTTCTTGACCCTTTCACCCTGTCCACCGAATGGTGGTTTGGTTATTTTTCCTTATAAACAAGCATGAAATATATCAATTGATTTTAGCTTAGAAGAGTCAAAATAACCATCTTGATAAATATTTTTCAAACACTTATCATTTATATGACCAAGATGGAGATGTCATAATTGGGTGTTATATGAGTAGTGCGAACATGATTCATTATCGATTTTCAACACTTAGTTTTTGTAATTTAAAACATAAAAACCATTATTTAAATGCGCCATAACATAACATATGTTTTCCTTATAAAAGAAACAACTTTTATTTCCAAATTTGAAAATAAACCCATTCGTATCTAAACATGACACATAAATTATGTTCTCAGTAACTGCAGGTACATAATAACAATCTATTAAATCCAAAATCATTCCCATTTGACAATGAAAGGTGGTAGTCACCAATGGATAGAGCACCCAGCCTCACACCATTGACAGCTCACAGATCCACCTCTCCTCTAACAATCTTCCAGAATCTACTTGGTTCCTGCATTTGGATAAAAATGTGAGAACCACAAGCTGTATCTAATACCCAATGTGTAACGACCCGAATTTTTTAAATAAATCTTGTTTCCTAATTTTATGTGTTATTTTATTTTATTTTTATACTCAACAAAAATGTTTCATTTGATAACATGAGTATAATTAAAATGAGACTGTTGGGTTTTGATTGTTATTTGACCACTGGTCAATATGACCACTGGAAACTAAACGTTTTGACTATTGTCTCTAAATACAAGCAATCTTGGTTAATTAATATAGAAAGAAGATTCGATGGCCTCACCCAGTAGTCTTGGACCGATCGAAGCCCATCTAACAGAACTTGGGAAGGAGGTAGCACCACTGGGCTTTGCTCTGGACCAAACCCAAGCTGAACTTCATCGTGTGAAGCTAGAACGGGATCGCCTTTGCGAGAAGTTCAAACTGATAGAAATTACTACTCGTGCGATGTTGGCCGAGCCTCCCTCAGATTCTCTCACCTTAGCACACCTTACACTTAGGTCCTATGCTGGTGTGATAAGGGGATATGTAAGGAGACCGTAACTGCCTTGTGTAATCCTTTGTTTTAAATAAAAATTGGGATTTCTTCTTATGATGAAGTTTATGAATTTTCAAATGACCGGATAAATATAATATGCATATTTTTGATGAATTTTAGAAAAATGATATTTTAAAAATGGTTGTGTAAACCTTAAATAATTAAAAATGTGTAATGATTTTCGAAAAATGGTCTTCTACAATTATGTTCAGTACAAAATTTAGAGACTAATAAGATCAACTTAATTTTTGATGAATAGTAAATTATGAATAGTGATTTTATGATTAGGATTAACAATGTGTCCAAATGGATTAGTAATCTCACTTAAAGAAAGTATTAAAATAAGCTAGGCACATTGATTAAGTAATGTGATTCAATAAAATGGTTAAGTAACGGTTTCATAAATTATTATTCAAGTATTAGTTTTTTCGGATGAATAGTGTTTTTTAATTAAAAATTTAATTAAAAATAATTAGAAAATTATTTTTATAAAAATGACTTTATTTTTGAACTCAGAGCATCGATATTATGTTATGGTAATTTTTGGGGATTTTTCTGAAAAAAATGAATTTTCGGTGAATAGTGTATTTATTTAAAAATAAAATTAAAAACATTTAGAAAATTATTTTTATAAAATGGAGTTCATTTTTGAAATCGGAGCATTGATATTTAGTTAAGGTGAAAGTTTGGGATTTTTCTGAGAAAGATGAATTTTTCAGTGAATAGTAAAAATGCAGTTTTAGGGTTTCGGTATGTTTAATGACATCATAATTGTGTCATGATAATGTCATGAGATCTTTTAAGGGTTGGCCGGCCAAGGGTGATGAATTATTGTTTTGGGGGCCCCATGTGGCCTAACTCCATGATAAATGCCAAGGGAGAGCACATGGGTTTGAGAAAAGCACATGTGAGGTGTCCCTTGGCCATTAATGCCTTGTCCCCTCACTTTCCCTATAAATACCAAGCCCTCATCTCATCCATTCGACTACCCACTCTTCCCCAACGAATTTATGGTCTCATTACCTCCCAAGGAGTCCTCCCAAGGTGCCCCCAAGCCCTCAAGGTCCAAACCTTTGAGTTTAAAGAGTCACGTTTTAAGGTAAGGGATCCGACCTCTCTCTTTCATTTCAAGTAATCTCTTTTATGTCATTCCTTTTATGCTCCATGTTCTTATGTTGGAGGATGTACTTCTATACTCCTCTTACTGCCCTTTTCATTTTCATATAATGAGAGATCCCCTCTTACTCTCATTATTTCGTTTTATGAAGTTTTAAGTGGCGCCGTTAGGCTACCGAAATTTTTGTAACGGATTCTTTCTCCCTTCTCATTTTTCAAGATCTATTTTCATGTAAAGTATTTCAAGTTCTTTTTTATTATGTTGGGGTATGATCTCTAAATTTATCATACTGATCTTTTATGATAACATGATGAGAGACCCCATTTTATCTCTTCAATTCAGTATTTTGAATTTTTAAGTGGCGCCGTTAGGCTGCCGAATTTTTAAGTGGTTCTTCACCCTTCTCGTTTTGAAGATCTACTTTCATGTCAATTCCTTCATGTTCCTTTTTGTTATGTTGGGGTATGATCTGTATATCTATCATACTGGACTCTTATGTTCACATGATGAGAGACCCCATTTGATCTCTTCAATTCAGTATTTTGAGGTTTTAAGTGGCGCCATTAGGCTGCCGAATTTTTAGGGGATTCTTTCACCCTTCTCATTCTTTTCAAAGTTCTACCTTCATGTAAAGTCTTTCAAGTTCCTTTTTAATTATGTTGGGGCATTATATCTATATCTATCATACTGAACTCTTATGTTCAAATGATGAGAGACCCTATTTGATCTTTTCAAAACATTTTTGTTGAAGTTTAAGTAACGCCGTTAGGCTACTGAACTTTCATAAGAGAAATCTAATTTTTGTCTTCCTTCCATGTTTTTCATTTCAAATGGTATTTCCTTTAAATTTCATTACCATGATCATGTATCCTTCTTATTCTGTCCATCTACTGTTTTATGGGTCATTTATGAATGTTTGACCCATTTTCCCTCTCTTTTTAATGTCTTCTAAAACCTCGTAACATAGCCGTTATGCTGCAGAATTTCCGTCTCAAAATGTATCTCTCTTTTTCTAAAGTTCTTTTATATTATTAAGTGAATACTCAAAGCTCTTTCTTATAAAGGGGTATTCACATATATACCAAAATGTTCTATTTTAAAATTCTGGTATTTACATACATGAGACCCACCTTCCTTTTCTGTGGGTTTTAAAGTGACGTAAAGATCATGTCTTTATTGCAGTTTTTAAAAAGTTATGATTATGAAATGAAACCCATTTCCTTTATGCTATATGGGTTATTTATGAAATTTTTGATGATGATATATGTGGCTCACATGATAATAAAGGCAAATTTAAGGGTGCGCCCTGATAGCGCTCCAATGCATTGGGTAATGATGTAACCACTAGAGATTACAATTTTCACGATACCTTGGTGAATAACCTTGGTAATTTTAAAATGACACCTTGGGGATGGACCTTGGTGATATGTACATGATTTTCTATGTTAAATGATGTAGCCACATCTTCAAGTTATGAAAAAGTTTTATTTTTATTATGATATGCCTCATGATTTCATTTTCATTCCTTAAAGTTCTTTTCATGACTTTATTGATGTATCTCAAGTTCATATGTAAAATGTTTCACTTGTTTCCCTTGCTGGGCCTTCTGCTCACCCTTCCTTTTGATGTATGTCCCCAGGTTATGAGATGCAGTAATGAGCCTAGGGTGAACATGAGGAGAATCCTTTCAAGTGTTTAAGAAGAATGTTTTTTTTTGTTTCATGTTTTATGTTCCTTGTTTCCAAGACACTAAACCTTAAAGATCCTCAGTTCCGTGTAATGGAATGAAAGTTATGTTATAAAAAGACGGGATGCAATAGTTGGTATCAAAGGATGGTTTAGTTATTTGTGGAAATTAGGATATGAAAACTCTAGGAAGAACCCTATAGAAAAGTTTAATATAGGAAATATTCCTGGTATTTTGGTGAGTATTGAGTAAGGGGTTGCCAAGCAAATACATCCCTGTCTGGATACGAGTAGGTAGAGGTGGCTCTGGCACAGATGTACATAGGGGTAAAACCCAAAAACACCGCTTTGAGCTAGACTCGAACGGGAACTGGTACACGACAACGGGCCTTGCTGCACTCTTGGTTACGACACTCCCGGGGGATATGCTTTGGTAAATTCATAAGCTTGGTATGAACCATTGTTAAAGGAACAAACATAAAATAAAATAAAGGTTCACATAAGAATATATGATCATTCATATCCTAGATGGGAACCTAGGAGATCACAAGTTAGGGTATACCTTTCATATACAAGTTATCCTTATATGCTTTCAGTTCCTTTTCATGATTATTAGCTAAGTACTTAAGCCCCTAATTATGCTTTCTCTTCTTAGTTAATGGTGGGAAATGGAAGAACATGTTCCGACAACCAATGTGATAGGAAATGCGACGATTTTCGTATTAATATGACAGGGATGATTAGGGGATTAAAATATGATTATTATTTTGGAAGACGTTCATTATTTTGGGAACCATATTTGATCGAGGTAAATAGATTACTACGGTATTTTCATTAAGGAGTAAGGTTGACTTATATTTTGAAGAATCGATGAATTTAAGGTGAACTTATAGTAATTTAGCTTACTTATGGGAATGACTAACCTATCTTGGGTAAAATATGTTTAGGTTAGCTACCTTTTTATAAGATGTTAGGAGTGGTTGATGTTGTCTGGAGATGAACAATGAAGTTGTTTTGGAAGACTATGTTATCAAATCCTTCTTGTATTTGGGTTTCAATCTTAGTTTGGTTTGTTTTGAGGAATTTTAAGGACCGTTATTTATGGAATGGTCTATGATGAACTTTGGGTAGTACCATGGAACTTTGATGATTTAAAAGTAGTTTCCATTCCTATGGGATTCTTTCTTTTTGAAGAGTTGTTTTACCTTAACCTTTCTGTTTTTGGGATAATGTTTAAAGATAGAGGAAATAGATAGTTAATCTTTTGTAGATTATGTGATTCTATAGAAGATGATTCTTGTGCTTTTATGAGACCAAGTGTTTTTGAATTCTCATCATTTGGAGAAAAGATTAGTGTTGGTAGGGACTTGTTAAAGGATGAAACTCTACTTGAAGGTAGGTATATTTTCTTATGTTTTTGTTCTATGTAGTAAATGAAATCCTCAAAATTATGAAAAGAAACGTAAAACAAAAATGTTGTTGGTTTACGTTTCCTACTAGGTAATCAAAGGCCGTTTACACACATCATAAGTTTGGGATTTTCTCATGGTTAACTTTCTCCTAATCATGTTCTCTATCACTCTCCCTCAGAACTTGACCCTTTTTTTCTCCTCCATGTCCATGTTTTCCTACATGGAACCCTAGTGTGGGTTAACTCGGGTGACCTTTGTACTTCCCTTTCATTATTTTAAAGTAATAGTTTTACTGACTCCTTTTCCGATGTGGGACTTTCAATGAAATTTCAAAACCCAATTTTAAAATTGCGAGGACGCAATTTCTTAAGGGGGGAAGATTGTAACGACCCGAATTTTTTAAATAAATCTTGTTTCCTAATTTTATGTGTTATTTTATTTTATTTTTATACTCAACAAAAATGTTTCATTTGATAACATGAGTATAATTAAAATGAGACTGTTGGGTTTTGATTGTTATTTGACCACTGGTCAATATGACCACTGGAAACTAAACGTTTTGACTATTGTCTCTAAATACAAGCAATCTTGGTTAATTAATATAGAAAGAAGATTCAATGGCCTCACCCAGTAGTCTTGGACCGATCGAAGCCCATCTAACAGAACTTGGGAAGGAGGTAGCACCACTGGGCTTTGCTCTGGACCAAACCCAAGCTGAACTTCATCGTGTGAAGCTAGAACGGGATCGCCTTTGCGAGAAGTTCAAACTGATAGAAATTACTACTCGTGCGATGTTGGCCGAGCCTCCCTCGGATTCTCTCACCTTAGCACACCTTACACTTAGGTCCTATGCTGGTGTGATAAGGGGATATGTAAGGAGACCGTAACTGCCTTGTGTAATCCTTTGTTTTAAATAAAAATTGGGATTTCTTCTTATGATGAAGTTTATGAATTTTCAAATGACCGGATAAATATAATATGCATATTTTTGATGAATTTTAGAAAAATGATATTTTAAAAATGGTTGTGTAAACCTTAAATAATTAAAAATGTGTAATGATTTTCGAAAAATGGTCTTCTACAATTATGTTCAGTACAAAATTTAGAGACTAATAAGATCAACTTAATTTTTGATGAATAGTAAATTATGAATAGTGATTTTATGATTAGGATTAACAATGTGTCCAAATGGATTAGTAATCTCACTTAAAGAAAGTATTAAAATAAGCTAGGCACATTGATTAAGTAATGTGATTCAATAAAATGGTTAAATAACGGTTTCATAAATTATTATTCAAGTATTAGTTTTTTCGGATGAATAGTGTTTTTTAATTAAAAATTTAATTAAAAATAATTAGAAAATTATTTTTATAAAAATGACTTTATTTTTGAACTCAGAGCATCGATATTATGTTATGGTAATTTTTGGGGATTTTTCTGAAAAAAAATGAATTTTCGGTGAATAGTGTATTTATTTAAAAATAAAATTAAAAATATTTAGAAAATTATTTTTATAAAATGGAGTTCATTTTTGAAATCGGAGCATTGATATTTAGTTAAGGTGAAAGTTTGGGATTTTTCTGAGAAAGATGAATTTTTCAGTGAATAGTAAAAATGCAGTTTTAGGGTATCGGTATGTTTAATGACATCATAATTGTGTCATGATGATGTCATGAGATCTTTTAAGGGTTGGCCGGCCAAGGGTGATGAATTATTGTTTTGGGGGCCCCATGTGGCCTAACTCCATGATAAATGCCAAGGGAGAGCACATGGGTTTGAGAAAAGCACATGTGAGGTGTCCCTTGGCCATTAATGCATTGTTCCCTCACTTTCACTATAAATACCAAGCCCTCATCTCATCCATTCGACTCCCCACTCTTCCCCAACGAATTTATGGTCTCACTACCTCCCAAGGAGTCCTTCCAAGGTGCCCCCAAGCCCTCAAGGTCCAAACCTTTGAGTTTAAAGAGTCACGTTTTAAGGTAAGGGATCTGACCTCTCTCTTTCATTTCAAGTAATCTCTTTTATGTCATTCCTTTTATGCTCCATGTTCTTATGTTGGAGGATGTACTTCTATACTCCTCTTACTGCCCTTTTCATTTTCATATAATGAGAGATCCCCTCTTACTCTCATTATTTCGTTTTATGAAGTTTTAAGTGGCGCCGTTAGGCTGCCGAAATTTTTGTAACGGATTCTTTCTCCCTTCTCATTTTTCAAGATCTATTTTCATGTAAAGTATTTCAAGTTCTTTTTTATTATGTTGGGGTATGATCTCTAAATTTATCATACTGATATTTTATGATTACATGATGAGAGACCCCATTTTATCTCTTCAATTCAGTATTTTGAATTTTTAAGTGGCGCCGTTAGGCTGCCGAATTTTTAAGTGGTTCTTCACCCTTCTCGTTTTGAAGATCTACTTTCATGTCAATTCCTTCATGTTCCTTTTTGTTATGTTGGGGTATGATCTGTATATCTATCATACTGGACTCTTATGCTCACATGATGAGAGGCCCCATTTGATCTCTTCAATTCAGTATTTTGAGGTTTTAAGTGGCGCCGTTAGGCTGCCGAATTTTTAGGGGATTCTTTCACCCTTCTCATTCTTTTCAAAGTTCTACCTTCATGTCAAGTCTTTCAAGTTCCTTTTTAATTATGTTGGGGAATTATCTCTATATCTATCATACTGAACTCTTATGTTCAAATGATGACAGACCCTATTTGATCGTTTCAAAACATTTTTGTTGAAGTTTAAGTAACGCCGTTAGGCTGCCGAACTTTCATAAGAGAAATCTAATTTTTGTCTTCCTTCCATGTTTTTCATTTCAAATGGTATTTCCTTTAAATTTCATTACCATGATCATGTATACTTCTTATTCTGTCCATCTACTGTTTTATGGGTCATTTATGAATGTTTGACCCATTTTCCCTCTCTTTTTAATGTCTTCTAAAACCTCGTAAGATAGCCGTTATGCTGCAGAATTTCCGTCTCAAAATGTCTCTCTCTTTTTCTAAAGTTCTTTTATATTATTAAGTGAATACTCAAAGCTATTTCTTATAAAGGTGTATTCACATATATACCAAAATGTTCTATTTTAAAATTCTGGGATTTACATACATGAGACCCACCTTCCTTTTCTGTGGGTTTTAAAGTGACGTAAAGATCATGTCTTTATTGCAGTTTTTAAAAAGTTATGATTATGAAATGAAACCCATTTCCTTTATGCTATATGGGTTATTTATGAAATGTTTGATGATGATATATGTGGATCACATGATAATAAAGGAAAATTTAAGGGTGGGCCCTGATAGCGCTCCAATGCATTGGGTAATGATGTAACCACTAGAGATTACAATTTTCACGATACCTTGGTGAATAACCTTGGTAATTTTAAAATGACACCTTGGGGATGGACCTTGGTGATATGTTCATGATTTTCTATGTTAAATGATGTAGCCACATCTTCAAGTTATGAAAAAGTTTTATTTTTATTATGATATGCCTCATGATTTCATTTTCATGCCTTAAAGTTCTTTTCATGACTTTATTGATGTATCTCAAGTTCATATGTAAAATGTTTCACTTGTTTCCCTTGCTGGGCCTTCTGCTCACCCTTCCTTTTGATGTATGTCCCCAGGTTATGAGATTCAGTAATGAGCCTAGGGTGAACATGAGGAGAATCCTTTCAAGTGTTTAAGAAGAATGTTTTTTTTGTTTCATGTTTTATGTTCCTTGTTTCCAAGACACTAAACCTTAAAGATCCTCAGTTCCGTGTAATGTAATGAAAGTTATGTTATAAAAAGACGGGATGCAATAGTTGGTATCAAAGGATGGTTTAGTTATTTTTGGAAATTAGGATATGAAAACTCTAGGAAGAACCCTATAGAAAAGTTTAATATAGGAAATATTCCTGGTATTTTGGTGAGTATTGAGTAAGGGGTTGCCAAGCAAATACATCCCTGTCTGGATACGAGCAGGTAGAGGTGGCTCTGGAACAGATGTACATAGGGGTAAAACCCAAAAACACCGCTTTGAGCTAGACTCGAACGAGAACTGGTACACGACAACGGGCCTTGCTGCACTCTTGGTTACGACACTCCCGGGGGATATGCTTTGGTAAATTCATAAGCTTGGTATGAACCATTGTTAAAGGAACAAAGATAAAATAAAATAAAGGTTCACATAAGAATATATGATCATTCATATCCTAGATGGGAACCTAGGAGATCACAAGTTAGGGTATACCTTTCATATACAAGTTATCCTTATATGCTTTCAGTTCCTTTTCATGATTATTAGCTAAGTACTTAAGCCCCTAATTATGCTTTCTCTTCTTAGTTAATGGTGGGAAATGGAAGGACATGTTCCGACAACCAATGTGATAGGAAATGCGACGATTTTCGTATTAATATGACAGGGATGATTAGGGGATTAAAATATGATTATTATTTTGGAAGACGTTCATTATTTTGGGAACCATATTTGATCGAGGTAAATAGATTACTACGGTATTTTCATTAAGGAGTAAGGTTGACTTATATTTTGAAGAATCGATGAATTTAAGGTGAACTTATAGTAATTTAGCTTACTTATGGGAATGACTAACCTATCTTGGGTAAAATATGTTTAGGTTAGCTACCTTTTTATAAGATGTTAGGAGTGGTTGATGTTGTCTGGAGATGAACAATGAAGTTGTTTTGGAAGACTATGTTATCAAATCCTTCTTGTATTTGGGTTTCAATCTTAGTTTGGTTTGTTTTGAGGAATTTTAAGGACCGTTATTTATGGAATGGTATATGATGAACTTTGGGTAGTACTATGGAAATTTGATGATTTAAAAGTAGTTTCCATTCCTATGGGATTCTTTCTTTTTGAAGAGTTGTTTTACCTTAACCTTTCTGTTTTTGGGATAATGTTTAAAGATAGAGGAAATATATAGTTAATCTTTTGTAGATTATGTGATTCTATAGAAGATGATTCTTGTGCTTTTATGAGACCAAGTGTTTTTGAATTCTCATCATTTGGAGAAAAGATTAGTGTTGGTAGGGACTTGTTAAAGGATGAAACTCTACTTGAAGGTAGGTATATTTTCTTATGTTTTTGTTCTATGTAGTAAATGAAATCCTCAAAATTATGAAAAGAAACGTAAAACAAAAATGTTGTTGGTTTACGTTTCCTACTAGGTAATCAAAGACCGTTTACACACATCATAATTTTGGGATTTTCTCATGGTTAACTTTCTCCTAATCATGTTCTCTATCACTCTCCCTCAGAACTTGACCCTTTGTTTTCTCCTCCATGTCCATGTTTTCCTATATGGAACCCTAGTGTGGGTTAACTCGGGTGACCTTTGTACTTCCCTTTCATTATTTTAAAGTAATAGTTTTACTGACTCCTTTTCCGATGTGAGACTTTCAATGAAATTTCAAAACCCAATTTTAAAATTGCGAGGACGCAATTTCTTAAGGGGGGAAGATTGTAACGACCCGAATTTTTTTAAATAAATCTTGTTTCCTAATTTTATGTGTTATTTTATTTTATTTTTATACTCAACAAAAATGTTTCATTTGATAACATGAGTATAATTAAAATGAGACTGTTGGGTTTTGATTGTTATTTGACCACTGGTCAATATGACCACTGGAAACTAAACGTTTTGACTATTGTCTCTAAATACAAGCAATCTTGGTTAATTAATATAGAAAGAAGATTCGATGGCCTCACCCAGTAGTCTTGGACCGATCGAAGCCCATCTAACAAAACTTGGGAAGGAGGTAACACCACTAGGCTTTGTTCTGGACCAAACCCAAACTGAACTTCATCGTGTGAAGCTAGAACGGGATCGCCTTCGCGAGAAGTTCAAACTGATAGAAACTACTACTCGTGCGATGTTGGCCGAGCCTCCCTCGGATTCTCTCACCTTGGCACACCTTACACTTAGGTCCTATGCTGGTGTGATAAGGGGTTATGTAAGGAGACCGTAACTGCCTTGTGTAATCCTTTGTTTTAAATAAAAATTGGGATTTCTTCTTATGATGAAGTTTATGAATTTTCAAATGACCGGATAAATATAATATGCATATTTTTGATGAATTTTAGAAAAATGATATTTTAAAAATGGTTGTGTAAACCTTAAATAATTAAAAATGTGTAATGATTTTCGAAAAATGGTCTTCTACAATTATGTTCAGTACAAAATTTAGAGACTAATAAGATCAACTTAATTTTTGATGAATAGTAAATTATGAATAATGATTTTTTGATTAGGATTAACAATGTGTCCAAATGGATTAGTAATCTCACTTAAAGAAAGTATTAAAATAAGCTAGGCACATTGATTAGGTAATGCGATTCAATAAAA
This sequence comes from Viscum album, assembly GCA_963277665.1. NCBI lineage: Eukaryota > Viridiplantae > Streptophyta > Magnoliopsida > Santalales > Viscaceae > Viscum > Viscum album. Next base: position 1,901,481,221 of record OY728140.1, on the reverse strand, counting down.
TGGTTAAATAACGGTTTCATAAATTATTATTCAAGTATTAGTTTTTTTGGATGAATAGTGTTTTTTAATTAAAAATTTAATTAAAAATAATTAGAAAATTATTTTTATAAAAATGACTTTATTTTTGAACTCAGAGCATCGATATTATGTTATGGTAATTTTTGGGGATTTTTCTGAAAAAAATGAATTTTCGGTGAATAGTATATTTATTTAAAAATAAAATTAAAAATATTTAGAAAATTATTTTTATAAAATGGAGTTCATTTTTGAAATCAGAGCATTGATATTTAGTTAAGGTGAAAGTTTGGGATTTTTCTGAGAAAGATGATTTTTTCAGTGAATAGTAAAAATGCAGTTTTAGGGTTTCGGTATGTTTAATGACATCATAATTGTGTCATGATGATTTCATGAGATCTTTTAAGGGTTGGCCGGCCAAGGGTGATGAATTATTGTTTTGGGGGCCCCATGTGGCCTAACTCCATGATAAATGCCAAGGGAGAGCACATGGGTTTGAGAAAAGCACATGTGAGGTGTCCCTTGGCCATTAATGCCTTGTCCCCTCACTTTCCCTATAAATACCAAGCCCTCATCTCATCCATTCGACTCCCCACTCTTCCCCAACGAATTTATGGTCTCATTAACTCCCAAGTAGTCCTCCCAAGGTGCCCCCAAGCCCTCAAGGTCCAAACCTTTGAGTTTAAAGAGTCACGTTTTAAGGTAAGGGATCCGACCTCTCTCTTTCATTTCAAGTAATCTCTTTTATGTCATTCCTTTTATGATCCATGTTCTTATGTTGGAGGATGTACTTCTATACTCCTCTTACTGCCCTTTTCATTTTCATATAATGAGATATCCCCTCTTACTCTCATTATTTCGTTTTATGAAGTTTTAAGTGGCGCCGTTAGACTGCCGAATTTTTTGTAACGGATTCTTTCTCCCTTCTCATTTTTCAAGATCTATTTTCATGTAAAGTATTTCAAGTTCTTTTTTCTTATGTTGGGGTATGATCTCTAAATTTATCATACTGATATTTTATGATCACATGATTTGAGACCCCATTTTATCTCTTCAATTCAGTATTTTGAATTTTTAAGTGGCGCCGTTAGGCTGCCGAATTTTTAAGTGGTTCTTCACCCTTCTCGTTTTGAAGATCTACTTTCATGTCAATTCCTTCATGTTCCTTTTTGTTATGTTGGGGTATGATCTGTATATCTATCATACTGGACTCTTATGTTCACATTATGAGAGGCCCCATTTTATCTCTTCAATTTAGTATTTTGAGGTTTTAAGTGGCACCGTTAGGCTGCCGAATTTTTAGGGGATTCTTTCATCCTTCTCATTCTTTTCAAAGTTCTACCTTCATGTAAAGTATTTCAAGTTCCTTTTTAATTATGTTGGGGCATTATCTCTATATCTATCATACTGAACTCTTATACTCAAATGATGAGAGACCCTATTTGATCTTTTCAAAACATTTTTGTTGAAGTTTAAGTAACGCCGTTAGGCTGCCGAACTTTCATAAGAGAAATCTAATTTTTGTCTTCCTTCCATGTTTTTCATTTCAAATGGTATTTCCTTGAAATTTCATTACCATGATCATGTATCCTTCTTATTCTATCCATCCACTGTTTTATGGGTCATTTATGAATGTTTGATCCATTTTCCCTCTCTTTTTAATGTCTTCTAAGACCTCGTAACATAGCCGTTATGCTGCAGAATTTCCGTCTCAAAATGTATTTCTCTTTTTCTAAAGTTCTTTTATATTATTAAGTGAATACTCAAAGCTCTTTCTTATAAAGGGGTATTCAAATATATACCAAAATGTTCTATTTTAAAATTCTGGGATTTACATACATGAGACCCACCTTCCTTTTCTGTGGGTTTTAAAGTGACGTAAAGATCATGTCTTTATTGCAGTTTTTAAAAAGTTATGATTATGAAATGAAACCCATTTCCTTTATTCTATATGGGTTATTTATGAAATGTTTGATTATGATATATGTGGCTCACATGATAATAAAGGAAAATTTAAGGGTGCGCCCTGATAGAGCTCCAATGAATTGGGTAATGATGTAACCACTAGAGATTACAATTTTCACGATACCTTGGTGAATAACCTTGGTAATTTTAAAATGACACCTTGGGGATGGACCTTGGTGATATGTTCATGATTGTCTATGTTAAATGATGTAGCCACATCTTCAAGTTATGAAAAAGTTTTATTTTTATTATGATATGCCTCATGATTTCATTTTCATGCCTTAAAGTTCTTTTCATAACTTTATTGATGTATCTCAAGTTCATATGTAAAATGTTTCACTTGTTTCCCTTGCTGGGCCTTCTGCTCACCCTTCCTTTTGATGTATGTCCCCAGGTTATGAGATGAAGTAATGAGCCTAGGGTGAACATGAGGAGAATCCTTTCAAGTGTTTAAGAAGAATGTTTTTTTTGTTTCATGTTTTATGTTCCTTGTTTCCAAGACACTAAACCTTAAAGATCCTCAGTTCCGTGTAATGGAATGAAAGTTATGTTATAAAAAGACGGGATGCTATACAATGTGTAGAAATGGAAAGATTGCACTTGATAACGAACTCACCTTTAACTTCCCCTTGCTTTTGAGTGCAGTTACTATTCCTGTGGCCGGACTTGCCACATGCAAAAACATAATGCCTCATTTTCCTTACCTTGCCTCCAGGTCTTCATATTCATAGAAGGATGGTGCTCCGGAGCTTTAGACTATTTATAAGTTTTTGGCCCCTTTGCCTTGTTCTTCCTTTTTTTATTCACCATAAGGACCACAAGTTTATCACTCCCTATTCCCTTATCCACTTGGAGAATCAAAGAAATAAGTTCTGAAAGACTCTTCTCATTGTTACTTATATTGAAATTAACAATAAAACTAGAGAAGGTCTTGGGCAGTGATGAAAGTATGAGATCTATATGCAGCTCATCTGAGAATTTTACCCCTAAGATGTCCAGGAGTTCAATGTATCCAATAATCTTGACTACATGAGTCCTAGCTGGCACAGACTCTCCAAGCTTAGTTGTAAACAAAGCATTGAAGATTTTGTACCTCTCTTGTCTCACCTTTTCTTGATAGAGATCTCGATGGTGAGACATCATGTTATAGACATCCATATCTTCATGTTGCTTCAAAATTTCATTGGACATGGATGATAACATGAAGAATTGAACATCTATAGCATCATTCGAATGTTTCTCATATAGAGATAGCTCTTCATCACTTGCCTCATTGCCAGACGCAATTGGTAAAAGTTCTTTCAGCACATATAACTTCCTTTCATGACGAAGGATGACACGTAGGCACTTTTTCAACTCTTGGAAATTTGTGATGTTAAGAAGGTTGTCCTTCTAAAGTATGGATCACAATGATATTTTTGAAGTCATTTTAATGTTGTTTCTACAAAATAAGATAAGTAAAATTTTAGTACTTTATCAGATAAAATTTTAGACAAATTAATAAATATTATATTTATTTGTCTCCCACTATTTTATTGAAACTCAATATCCCTCACCATTGGATTTGGAATATCTTTTTGCTTGAATATTATAGTGGTAATGATCCACATTCCTTTTCCCATTACCCCAACTTTGGTTGGTCAAGAAACTCAAATGGTTTTAGGTAGACATTCCAAATACCAACTGTATTAACTCACAGTTCCTTGATCTGCTGAGTGGACCCCCAATACTAAAATCATTAATCTTAGATATCCTCAGCCTTTTCCTCTTAATTACACCAAGTATTGCTTTGATAGTCAACCCTTGATGCGAACCAAGTTAAGTCAACCCAAAACCTCATGTTATAATTTCCTGATAATTTAAAGCACCCCAACTTTGGATGATCAAACACTTTGAACTATGGTTCGATTATCATTGAAGTAATGGAAGACTATATCAACTTAATATTTTATTGAGGTATTTTATCCTTTAATGCATAAATTTCCAATTATTATCTCTATCACATGCTTTTTAATATTAAGTGGGATTACTTAAGTGGTTAACCATGTCTTAGATAATATTTACACATAAGCTAATTTATTTTAGTTCCATATTGTATGCTTGTTAATTCATTAATTATGTGATCGCAGTGAAACATCCATAATGAAATAACCATGAAACTAATAGAAATAAAATAATAAAGTTGTGTGATCACGAACTATTACTAGTGTTTAGTTTATCTAGCGGTTGATAAACAAACCGTTGACCTAGGGGAAAACACCTTGAACCAATTAATGTTCGTGTTGCGGATTTTTACCTGTCCACCTATATATCTCCTTGGATTGGTTTTGGATTAGCTCCAAACTTGAATTGCCTCTACTAGCTTGGGAGCTCCATCCATTACATATGCCTTTTACTCACACGCATATGAGGGGAAAAGAGGTTTACATAAAAGAAACTATGGGCACGCAGACCCTACACAATGAAAGGAGAGAAGACACGTAGAACAACAATTTAATTTAATAATAAATTAAATGAAACCAATCACACGCAAAAGGTCTGATCTAGCTCATGATCATCCACATGCATGCAACAAATTACACATTTAATAAAACTACCATTCAATTATTAATCGTTCTTATTTAAGATAAATCACGCTCGAATCAATTAATTATCATCTTTAATTAATCGATTCTTTTATCTTAATTTTAATCTGAATTTCCTTGAGATTCTCATCCATTATAATTATAATAAAATTAAATAAATTTATTTAAAATTAACTATGTACATAAATGTACCTTGGAGGAAATACAGAGATTACATATCCTAATATACTCAACATGTATTATACTCGTATACTTGTATATTCTTTATGACATATAGAATACACAACTTATCACATATTTTCATGATGTTTGATTCACGAATGATTAAACGAATTACATGATTTTCGGCCATGTGTTATGCTTAAACTCGGTCCGCCATTCCTCTACAATATTTATCGGGTTTTGAATAATGTATATTTATTTATTAAATAAATATCACTGCATTATTCACCAATAAATAAATAAATATTATATTCCCTAAATAGAAAATAAATATTTATTAAATATTATATTCATAATATATATTTTTCGAATAATTAGTGATGGAATAAATGTGATCAATAATACATTAATTATTAAACCACATGTGGGAATAATATTTATTAAACTTGTTAAATAATACATATATCATTCAACTGAGATTCTGGATACACTTAGTGTGTGACTCTCTAGGCCTCTTTCTCAGTGGCATTAGGTGAATCAGCCTAAAGTCCAAGGTTAGCATCTAACAACATGCCAAGGAACCCATAAAGAAAGAAGTTAATGTTGCAACGACATGTCACCTCATATGGATGCTTACAGTGTAATATAATCCATTTATCACAATATCTCTAATTGAGCAGGTTGCATGCCAGTTCCATCAACCTATATGCTCGATATCTCTTTTTTTTACTTTTCAGAAATAGAATTTTCCTATAGAGAACCATGACCATATATTTATTTATCCCATATCATTTTTGTCAAAGGGCCTGAGAAATTAACTTCCATTAATGAACAGAAGGAATAAATCATTTCTCGCATTATTCATTAATGAAATACTACTTGTGACACACCCTACATATCCTACATCACCGAAAACATTTGTCGTCACAATTTTTTTCAATACATCAAAGCATGAGATTCATAATATTCATTAATAATAATATTAAATTTTAAGGACCAATACACACGTTCGCAGATGAAAACATCTAATGAATCATAAATGTGGATTTTCTATAGGAGGGTCCCATTCTTATAATATATGATATGGAAACATTGGGAGTCACAATGAAAAAATAACGATTCAAAGAATATTAAAAAGGAGAAAAAAAAAACAGAATGAGAACATAAGGATTTACATGGTTCAGGAATAATCCCTCCGTCTACGGAGAGGAAAAACTTCACTATATGTCAGGAGCACAATTTTACAGAATATCTCTCAGAGTTTCTCACACACACATACACACTGAAACCCTATCCTGAAAATGGGCTAATGTAGAGGACAAAGCACTATTCCACCAATCGTCGGAAAGTACGCTGTGCTATAGTGAAAGGCAGCCACCCAAGTCAAAAGTTCTACAATGCTGCCGACTGGAAGTCCGAAGAGCTACATTGATGTTGACTCCAAGTCTACGATGCTACAATACCTTGTCAGTTGGTCAGCTTGGTTACAATGGTTAGAGTTGCTATAGTGCCCTAAAATTTGGGCCGGGGGCCAAAGGTCCCCAAACCCCGAAGTAAAGGCGCATTTCCCCATGTAACCCACAACGAGCTCATCGTAGAGCTCGACCTGTGAATGGTGCAGACTGGTGCGCAGTACAGGCCACAAGCATTCAACCCAACCAGATTGACCTACACCAATCCAACAATATCCTATTGGATATTACCAAGGGAGTACACCATGAAAAGGTGCCTCAAAGTTCGATGAGTCTCCACCCCTGATAGCCCGTATCATTTGTGTCCCTTTGGGACTTCGGGTCATGTATTGCGGGTCAGTTGGGCCTTGTGCCTTGGGCCTACGGGTCATGTATGGGTTCCCCTTCAACCCTTAAAAGGGGGATTATCCATAATAAAATAAAAATGAAGGAATTCATTTCATTCGGGCTATTCAAGAATAGTGTCATAGCAATTTCATATTCTTATCATAGTGGGGGACTGTCATGACCTTTTAGTGCAACAACTACTCTTAGGACATTATCACATACTATGTCACACAAAAGAACATTGATGTGATAAGTAGTTTTTTTAATATTCAAAACAATGAATACATGTTATCATAAATTACACGAAAGTTGGTTTCAGGGCACCAACTCCAACAACTCCCCTGCCCATCTTCTGGTCTTGCACCATCATTTTCCACTACTTGAGATTCTTCTTTTCATCATGTTGTGGAATTGTCTTATCTTTTTTTTCTTTCCTTTCCTTATATGTCTTCCTTGTGTTTCCATTTTGGTCCAATGCCCACCCCTTCATTGGTTTTAAAATATATATTTATTTAATGAAAAGACATGATTTGGTTTTAATTTGGTGAATATATGGTTTTTATTTGAAGAAATGAGGTAATATATGATGAGGTTCTGCAAAACTTTTTGAGTTAGTCTATTAAAAATTATGTTTAGAACCCCATGAGCCTTATTTTGAGAGGTTTTTTATTGGAATAAAAATCTATAAAATTATTTTTGAGGTATGTGAGGGTGTAAGTTGGACGTTTGAGTTGATTTCTAAAAATTATGATGTATGTAATGAAATTTTACATTACTTTATTCTTCTTGGGATTTTATTCTATGAATATTTCAAAGCCAACCTTGTCTAGGATATTTTGAAATTTTTGATAAATGATTAGTTATATAACTTAAAATGGGTTGTCAAACCTTATTCCTTTGAACACTGCAGAAACATTGATAAAAATAAATATTTTTTTTGATATAAGCTTTGACAGTGAAATCTTATTATATATACCTCAATATTTATCCAATTGTAGTAATTCATTGGTTTCTTGTTCACAATGATAGTGAATCGAAAATGGATTGTCACACCTTATGTGTTTTCTTGGAATAAGAAAATAAGTGTAATTATAATTTTATTGATATAATTCTTCATCTTCAAATGTTTTAACAAGTTTTTGTAATAATTTTTTTTATCAAATATGATGACTATATGTGTGTGTGTGTATAAAGAATATCCTTTTAGGAATCTAAGTCGATACCTTCTGTGTATTTATTTATTTGTTGTTAAATATGAATATTATTGAATTAAATAGGACGAATATGAATAAAAAATTTATAGATTTCAATCATATGACAATAGTATGAGGACAAGGTTAAAGAGTTTGTTAATTTTACACAAGATCGTGCATATGAATCTTCTCAAATATTTTGTTCGTGTTTACATTTTTGTTATTCTAGACTAATTAGTCCAAAGGAGCTGGAATAACACTTAATTTTTCATGGAATGAATCCAAGTTATAAATATTGGACTAAACATGGTGAATAACTGAATGTAGCTAGTGATTGAGTTAGCACTATGATTATAAATTATCTGATATGATTACAAGTGTGAAAGATGATAAAGATCATATTTAGGATATGATTACAAGTGTAAATGATGATAAATATCATATTGAGGAAATGAAAATGACAATTGAAGATGAACTTTATGATTATCCAAATTTTTTTGGTAAGTTAAAGTGTTATAAAAAGATTCTATTGTATGTTAGTTTTACTAAATATACAACATTGTCAACCATATTGAAACTATATAATTTTAAATCTGATAATAGATGGAGTGAAACAAGTTTTAATGAACTATTTACTCTCTTGAATGATACACTATTAGAAGATAATGAACTTCCTTTTTGAACATATGATGCTAAATGAATGCCATGTTCATTGTGTATGGTCTATGAAAGAATACATGTATAATTAGATGATTGTATATTGTTTCACAAGGAGCATGAATCACACAAAAAATGCCCTAAGTGTGGTGCATCTTAATACAAGAAAGATGAATCAAGTCTTTCAAAAGTTTTATGATACTTTTCAATCATTCCAAGGTTTATGTGCCTATATGGAACTGAGGAGATTACAATACAATTAACATGGCATGACGATACAAGAAATCAAGATTCAAAACTTCATCACCCAACAAACTCTTCTTAGTGGAAGAAAATTAATCACGAGTATCTTGAATTTGGAAAGGAGTCGAGAACCCCCTGTCTTGTTCTATCTATAGATTAAGTGAATCCTTTTTGTGTAAAAAGTTTCACTCATAGTACATGAACAATTATGTTGGAAAATTATAACTTTCCACCCTGATTATGCATGAAGTTAAAATACATTATGTTGTCTCTATTTATATCTGGACCAAAACAATTGGGTAATGATATTGATGTTTATTTGGCTCAATTGATCAATGATTTGAAATTGATGTGATATTTAAGTGTTACATTGTATGATTCTTATAGAAATAGAGATTTCACGTTGAGTGTCACGAACCAACTCAGGTACCCTGGTAACCTGATAACTGACCCCACCCTAACATAGCCCGAAGGGCATTCCCGATCTCTATGGGTCGATGACTAGCACCTGAAATAATACAACATGCAAGTGAGAACGATTTTACCAACAACAATGTAGAAGAAAAGAAACAAGACAGTATGCATAACAAAAGAAACTCCACTTGGAGTAATTTACCAGAAGTCAATCAGCCAAAACTAGCCCAAAGAACAATAACCAAAGTACTAAAATAGAGAAAACAACCCAAGTTCCCGAGAAGCACAACTCACCAAGCCCAAAACTCAACAGCTGGATCCACCTCCAAGAGATCCTTTCCCCTTACTCGTACCTGGAAGGAGAAAGTATACAAACACCCAAAGGAAAAAGTAGGGTGTGAGCTAAAATCCCAGCAGGGTTTCACCATAGATTCCATAAGAGATTTCAACAATTTATTAACCAAAGGAATTCTTTCAATTTTAAAGATAAACATGTTTGACATTTTAAATCATAATTAAACAAATCATGCTATACAGTTCAAATGATGGAAAATTACTTTAAGCAAATACTTTACAAAATGATGGAATATTTCTAAAACAACAGCCTAAATAAAATAGTTACATAAAACAGTTTAAGTATAATCAATAGGCATGTGAAGCATTTCAAAAGCATTGACATACATTTATATCTCAAATATAAATAAACAAGTGAGCAACATGGTCATCTGTCAAAAGGTATGATAGTATTAACCAGCTAAAGGATTCAAAACTCTCTATGTGAACTCAAAATAATGTGTATACACACATCCCTATGACACTGGCCAAAAGAGACTCATCACTAACCCATCAGAGATGTGACATGTCGCAAGTATGTTTTAGAATGTTGTCGTAGCGTAGAGTGTATCCAAATAACTCACTAACTACCCAAGGCTTTCATTCCCTCTTACATGATGGCTGAACTATTTTAAGACTGCATAAAAATACGATCAATCCCATTCTTCCATTTCAAAAGTGACAATTTCTTTCCATTTAAAACCAAAACAGGTTTTATTTAAAAACATGTATTTTTCAAAAGATAAAACCACTCGGTTTCTATCAAATAATTTTAATCCATTTTCACTAGTTTGAAATCCATTCAAAACCAATTCCATCATTACACGATTTATTTCCACAATTAAATTCAAAAATTTAATTGAAATCATTTCCATCAAATCCATAATTTAAATTAAACAATTAAATCAGCCAATTTCCATAAACAGACCCAATTCAATGGAATTGAGAGTTTTCCAAATTTTCATGCCAAAACCATTTCAAATATCTCGATTCAATAGAATTGAGTTTTTATCAATTTAATTGAAAGTATATTTGATAAATTGAATTTAAATAAACAATTGAAATAAATCAAGCAATACAAGGATATTCAATTTGGCTAATCAGAACAGAACCACCTACCTCAAGGTCGTCGATGTCAGCATCAACGATAATCCACCTAGTGTGGTTCAATACACCTCCTCAAGGCCCTATTATCATAAGTGTACAAATACCAAAGTTTTATGTTTGTCAAAGGGTACTAGAACTAAAACATCTATTTTATTTCACAAGGAAGTAAAATATTACATGCGATTACATTTTATCTCTCTTGGATAATCTCTGGATTATCATTTTATGTTAACACATTAAATTTCAAGAAAAATACATGAGAATAATTATAAACCTCATTTGATAATTATATCCCTATATTTTATTTCACAAGGAAATAAAATATTACATGCAATTACATTTTCTATCTCCTAGAAAATCTCTGGATTATTGTTTTAAAAAAATACTACATGCAATAATATTTTATCTCACTTAGATAATTTTCAAATTATAAATTAAAAATATTACATGTGATAATATTTTATTACTCTTAGATAATTTTAAAATTGTCATTTTATAATTATAATAATTATCCTTTGACAAAAAATGTAATTATCCTATGATAATTCTATATTATTACTTTATAATTATCCATTTAATAAAATGAATAATTATACTCTAATAATTATTTCTTACGATTATCATTTCCCAATATCATTATGATAATTAGTCGCAATTATCACTTGATAATTATTAATTATTATTTCTTAATAAATCCTTGTAATTTTCTTTGATAATTTCATGAAATTATCTTTTGATATTTTTAATAAACTATTCTTTGAATAGCCCGATATCATTTTATTTTGATAATTATTTATAATAATCACTGGTAATTCCATGCGATTATCATAACAAATTATCTCTGATAATTATCTTAGATGACTATTTACCTATCTCACAATAATCTGTGTATCTAACCTTTAACGATTTCTTACAATTATCTATATTTTTTTAAATTAGTGAAAATATCATTTGATAAAACTATTTAAGAATTATCCCAGATAATTACATTAAAATTATTATTTGATATGTTGTTTCAATTATAATTCTATAATTATTAATAATTATCTTTGATAAATTTAATAAAAAAACATTTAAAATGAGGAAAAGAAGATTGAATAATACACTGTTGTCTTCAAATCAAAAATATGATTTAGGTTCTTCTTGTCAAGGCGAGTCCAATGACATTGAAGATGCGTAATTCCAATCAATAATGTATAAGTTATAGAAGATAGAAGATTAAAACAAATAATAAAATAAGAGAAATAAATAAATAAAATAATATTAAAAGAAAACCCACCTTTCATCTTCTAGCTTGCGCTGCACACAGGTTAAAAATGGGAAGACAACTGTGATCGATCACAAGACCACTGGAGTGTCGAACAATTGTGCATAAGGGAGTCTTGAGATCATCAGGATCCAACAAGACTAATCAATAAGAAAAACCAATACCTTTGGTGAATTTGGAACCCAAAAACACATCACACCCATACCCATTTTAAAAAACCCATTTTCAACTGTTAATCAACCCAAAAATCAATACAGATTCATTTATTTTCACTTATTATGATGTTACAAAATTAATCGTGGTCAAAATGGTGATAAAATGAAGGTTTGAAAATCCACGGAATTTATAAATGGAGTTTCCAGCATTGCAGGGAAGATGAACCATACAACTCATTTATTTTCTAATTAATTTAATAATTAAATTATTAAATAACTTGATTTAATATATAGGACATACCAAATTCTAGTTTCTCATGGATATTATACCCAATATAGGGTGAAAACCCTATTCTTGACACAATGGTGGTCTCATATTTCTCAAACGATGAACCGTTTGAGAGATATTAATGATTTATTAATTAAAAATGGAATAATTAAATAATTAAATTAAAAAATGTTATTTTTGTGAGCGAGACATCCAAACGTCTGAAACTCACAAATGTTATATCCCTTTTAGGGTAAACCTCTCATTCCGGACCCATCAGTGGTTTCAAATTTCCCATACGACGCACCGTTTGAGAGATATTTAATTACTTTTCATAAATAATATATTAAATATTATTTAATAACTTTATCTCACGAGTGAGACATCCAGATTTCTGGTGTATTCTAATATTATACCCCTACTATGGTAAACACCATATTTTGGACATAACAGTGGTCTCAAATTTCTCAAACAACCCATCATTTTGGAGTTATTCAAATATTTTGAATAAAAAGTGCGCACTTAACATATTCTATTTAATAATTTTATTTCATTTTCTCCGAGATTTTACAGGCCTTAGAAACTCATACTTACTCAGTGTTTAACTTATAAAATATTTAGTTGAATATGTGTTAATTGGGAATTTTACCATTCTGTGACGTGTTAAAAAAAACAAAACTTTTCACTAATAACCCATTTTTTACCATTTAATGTAATAATAATTTAACCTAAGAAGGTTTAAGAATACCTGAAACAGTAATAGGATGTTACATTGAGAGTCATGTTGTACGTGACGATAAAAAACTTTTCTACTTATGAATTTTTTTTAGGATATAACATTAAAGTAATGCTAGTGTGTTATATTTGTGAAGAAGGTAAACACTTAATTAGGTTGAAACATTCCTCAAAGACCATGTTTCCAAGACATCGAACTTTTTTATCTTGATGACATAAATATCAATCTTAAATGACACCATTTGATGATGATTCAAAAGATGGTACAACACAGTCTCTACTAACATGTGATCAATAGTTTGAGCAAGTAAATGATATGATCACTGATTTTTGTAAACTTTTTTTTTGAAAAAACTTACGAAAATTAGTTGGAAAAAGAGATCAGTTTTTTTTGAATTACTATACTAGAATTATTTTTATGTTGGACATTTTTTTGATGTCACACACATAGGAAAATATGTATGTGAGTTTCATTAACACATTGCTAAATGCACCCAAAAAATGAAGGATGATATTAAGGCTAGATTGGACATGACTAACATGAGGATAAGGGAAGAGTCTACACTAGTAAAGGGTGAAAAAAAATTTTTCTTCCTCCAACAGCTTATACTCTTTCCAGGAAAGAGAGATATTTGTTTTATAGATTCTTCAATGATGTAATGTTTCCATAGGGGTATTCATCAAATATCAAGAATATCATGTTAATGACTGATTAAAAGTTAAAGGTCTTAAAATTATATGACTGTTATGTTTTAATGGAAGATTTAATGCCTGTAGCTTTTCATTGCATTCTGTCTAAAAATGTTTGACACACATTAACCAAACTTTGTTTCTTTTTCAAATCTATATGCAATAATGTTATAGACTTGATGAAGTTTCCAAAAATGGAAAAGAAAATTGCTTTCACATTAAGTAAATTGGAGATCTTCTTCCCTCTATCATTATTTGATATGATGATTCACTTGATGACTCTCTTGGTTAGTGATATTCGACAATGTGGTCCTATACATTATATATGGATGTACCTAATTGAACGATATTGATGATTTTAAAAGTGTACATCAAAAATAAAAGTCGGCTATAAGGTTTTATTTTAGAGCGATATATTATTGAGTAAGTCGTTGAATTTTATACCGAATACCTATCCGATGTGGATAACATCGGTCTCCCAAAATCTCATCACAATGGGCTATTTGTGGGTAAAGAAATTTCCAGAACATATGTTTTCACAATTACCATTACAAAGTAGGAGCATTCCCACCTTTATGTTTTAAATAATATTCTATAGGTTGCATCATATGTGGAAACCCAAGAAGTAATTATTAGGCATTTAAATCCATAAAGGGCTAAAAATTGGATATCAAATATACATAATCGATAGTTTATAGGATGGTTTCAAGTCTATATTTTTAAGGAGTCATCTACAAATATGAATTCATTTTCAAAATAGATTCAATGACTAGCTAGGGGATTAAGTGTTCATGTATCACTTTATAATGGTTATGTAATCAATGGAAATATGTTTTATACAAAGGAATGTGATTAATGCAGTACCATGCAAAATAATGGATTTACTCTTATGACGGAAGTGATGCATGCATCTAGTACCAAGGACAGAAATCCAATTTACGTGATTATGACATACCTTGACATCATCAAACAAATATGGGAGTTGGATTATACAATATTCTAAGTATCGATTTTTCCATTCACATGAGTTGATAATTGGAGTACAAGTAAAATTGATGAATTGAGATTCGTGAAAGTGGATTTCAATAAGGGCATAAAAACAAACCGTTCATAATGACATCATATACAGTATGCATATTTTATATATCGAATCCTATGTTGAAGGCACTAATTTGAGAAGATATTAGGGTAACATTATGATATAATTTATCTATTTTACCAAAAAAAGTAAAATAATTTAATGTTGATTTACTCATCATTATCCCTTACAGAGTGCATTTATATCAGATGACCAATGAATGAAATTTTTATTAAAGGTCATAGGAAATGCTCATAGATCCTTTTAAACAATTATTAAGAAGCATCATCTCAGGGTTGTTAAAGGGAATTTAAACCCCCGCCCATCACAAATATATGAATTTTTGATAAACTAAAAAATATGAAATATGTTTTCTGGTCTTCATGAGGAGGCATCATTTTAGATACATTGTGATTGGTAATATTTTTCTTGTAAAATGTGTAGTAATCACTATGATTAAGAATCGTTAATTTATGAAACAAAAACTGAGTGTTGAAAATAATAAGTGTGCATAAAAACCAATGTACCCCTACCATAAAAAAAGATGAGGTATGCTTCACTTGAAAAAAGGTATTTATTTTTAATTTAAAGCAATACTTTTTTCTGCCATGAACCAACAACATAATTATGTTCCTTTGTTTATATACAGATTTCTGAATCAAAATAAAAAGCCACTTTCATCCCACTTCATGCACTATAGAAGGAGGATCATGTAAATAAAGGGGAATACTAGTAGATGAAAAGACACATAGAGTATGAGAATCGTGTCTAAGTATGACATAATACTTTTCTTCTTCTTTAAAATGATATTACATAATAATGATTAATTATTTCCTATATTTTTTATCTAGTTTTGACACGATAATCATCATCAGATGTACCTGATGAATGACTACTTTCAGTGGCCTTGAACCAGTCAGAGAAATATGGCCACATCATATGTGTAGGTTTTGGAGCACCACATTGAAGATATTTTGAAAAAAAGGTATAGGGGGACTTTGCTGAGAGAAAAAAATACATGGAGAGATGGATATATTTTTTAAATGAAAGTTATTCAACAATTGATTTGATAGAAAAATTATTTTAAAATCCTCAAGAATAAGAAATAACAACTCCATAACCACCACATGAAGAGCCACTCCTCCCAAGCTTTGAGGCTAGCCATTCCCCTCAAAGGGATACCTTACCCGAGGTAATCCATTTTGTCATAACGGTTTCTGCTAAATGTGAATTAAACAACTACTAATACCTTTCTTGTAATAAAAATATGTAGGGATAAATTGAATGTTATTTATATTTATGACCACCCACTCGTCACCTTATTGATAGGGGTATAATGTACAAGATTATATGAGATATTCTAAACAACAAATAACTTACTAAAGATCATATGAGAGTAGGGATTCACTTAGCTCATGAGTCAAGTTTCATGATACCTATTCCCCTTAATAACGAGGTATATGATTTCTAATTTATTTATTTTTATGCAAACCCATTAAAAATCACTGAAAAAAGGCATGAACCAAGAAATGTTATTACAGACGGAGAAAAGGAAGGAGAAAAGGAAGGTCAAATCAAACCTATTTATATGATTAACCAATAAATTAAAAAGGCCTTCTAAGAGTACCTTTACCCCGCTAATTCAACACCTATATTTAATAATACTATAAGTTCATAAAGATACATCATTTAAAGAAAATAATATGACCATTGTTTATTTTGAAGAAAATATGCACATAGAGGTCGTTACAAACAATATTGGTCTTGAGAATGTAGATGAAATTCTTAAGCATGGATGGCTGGGAGCCTTAGTTGTAAATGTATACATGGGGTGTATTTTTATAATATATTTTTCTAATAGTTCATCTACTATTTTAATTACAGTTAAATACTATTAATATTTTTTTATAAGCATATATATTAGTAATATGTGAAGGGAAAATATCATGAACAAAAATTTGGACTCATTAGTCCTCACATCAATTATACACAAAAAAGTCATTGGAAGAAAAGAAAATTTCAAAAACAGTGGAGCAATTTTCCGCAATGTTTGAAAGGAAACTTTTAGATGAAAAACTCTTAATACATGTAATGAATGAGTAAAATTCTATAATATAATCATATAAAATACATTTTCATTTCTTTAATTACTTATTCCATTTTTTAGGAAGCATTAATTGCTCATTATAATCAATTTGGATACTAAAAAGATTTATTTTTTTTGGATTCAAAGCATGAATTTCCAAAAAATTAACCACACATGATGACCTTTATCAATTTGCAATACACCACATTCAACATTTTACAAATAAACTTCAAGTTATACATTTTATATAATGTTTTAATGATTATTTTTTATGATAGGATGATGTTCAAATATTATCAAAATCATGGTTTGAGGATGAAATTGAGCCTCAACCGAGTTGGTGAGGACTCCTTAAGTGCATCAAGTCAGAGGAATAATTTTTGGGGGTACTGTAATAGTAATGTAGCAGGTACTGAAGAAACATTGTAGCAGATACTGTAGCAAGTATTATTTGGCACTGTAGCAGTTGAGAATATTCCCCTGTTTGGGCCTTTGGGCCACCAATTTTGTCCCTGATTCCTTTAAGGCCTTCACGTAAGTAAGGCCTTCAGGCCACCTTAAGGTCTTCAGTCCACCTTAAGGCCTTCAGGCCACCTTTAGTGGAGATCTAAACCAAGACAACCTACAAGGAACAAACTCCATAAGGAGGATGAGCAAAGAGATTTCACCATAGAAGAAGATAAAAAAATTGCAAGAATGAGAGGGTATGACACCTGCCATTGGGACAAGCTTGTGCATTCATGGGAAAGCCTTGCCGAATAGCCATGCAAAGGGGGAGAGATGATTTCATGATGAAGATACTAGGGAGGAGCAGTTCCAAGTAGTTAGTCTGGGTTGTATGTAATGTTTGAAGCCTATGGGAATTGAACTCCTCTAAGGCCTACATGCCATGTAATACATACACCTACGGGCTTTGTAAGGGTTCCACCTCACCCCTTGAAAGGTGTATTATCAAAAATTAATAAAAAATGAAGGCCTTTGGTCCATTGAAGGTTGATGGTTTGAGGACAATCCATCATCATAAAAATCTTAATGCTTTATATAAATTGGTAAGTATTAAGGTATTTATAATTAATTTTAATTATCAAAACATATATCAAAACAAATTACTTATTCTGCTCAATGTATCTATAATGTATAAAATAAAATAATGGAAATGATTGTGGTTATTTTGTTTGTAAATTTACAAAGGACATAATATTCCATCAACAAACTAGCACCCCCGAAGAGATATTTTTTATGATAATTAAAATTTCATTTATAATATTTATTAATCGTTTGTTTGTTTCTATTTTTCCAAACTAATAGGACTATCAACAATCCATGTATTTAAAAGAGGAAGTATATTTGTTTAGAAATGAGTGGAAAAAATACATTATAACATACCATTTTTCTAATACATTTTATTTCATGTTTTTTAACATAAATATCCATAGGATACAATGCCAATAATCTAAAGGTCCAGTGTATTCGGAATATTATACACATAAACAATCAACTTAAAGAAGATATCATTATTTTATATTTCTATAATGTGGTCTTAGAATCCTTTAAGTTCGTAATACTGTATAGGATAACCTGAGGATGTACATATGAAAGGGGTGAGCTATAAAGCTCAGTAAGAGATCAATCAAAATAAGTGTGATACAAATGAGATAAAAAAATAATATCATGATGGCATAAAAGATAATAATATCATGGAAGCATGGCATCTTAAAGATGATATCATATGATCATTGCATAAAAGGGATGTGGCAATAATATAAAACATGAAGTCGTGATAATAAGTCAAGGATCACCACCAAGACATCATAAAATAGTGTGTTAGGATAACAACTCATGGACCATACATGGTATATCATGAGATGAAAACATTACCCAATCCATTGAAGTGCTATTAGAGCACACCCTTCATATGTCTAACTTTATGTGTGCCACATCGATCATATAACACAGGAACACATTTAATCTTTTAAATACCATGATTAAGGAATGTGAGTTTCATAAATGGAAGTCCCTAATTAATGATGGATAGTTATATCTAGGTGAATAACCATGAATGAAAATAGGATTGGGTATTCACAAAATGAAATTTATGACATGGAAAATCCATAGATAATTTCAATAGCATAATGGGTATACATAAAAATTTATGGAAGGGATTAATGATAGAGGAAGCCGGTATCTTATTATTTGGGTATCATTTAGATAACATAGGAATGTTCATATATATAAGACAATACAATCAATTTAGAATCAAAAGTATTATTACAAATGAAGTTCTTAAATTGAGAAGAGGAGGGAGAAAACCCCTTACCTTGAGATATTGCTTCATAAAGCTTGTAATGATCTCCTTAAAACCTTAAAAACTCATTGAACATGATTTTGAGAGATAAAATGGGTGGAAATTCATGCTCAAATACTTTGGAGTGAAGAAGAATGAGATAATGAGTTGGTATTTATAACAAAATAGGGGGAATTATTTATTAATTTCTAAACATAGGCCTTGAACATATAGTTAATAAAAAATGAAAAACCATTGAACTTCCCATGGATCTTGCATATGTTATTTGATAAGGGGAATTTCTCAAAGACAAAAATTCTTTAATAAATAATATTTTAGAGTTGGGAGAGATTCCTTTTAATAAAGGATTGTTTTTTTCAAACCTTTAAAACATTATTTAGGCTTTTCAAGATTCATTTTAGGTTTGAAAAATTAACCTTATCACTTTAAAATACATTATTTTAATGAGAAAACAAATTTTTGGTCGAGAAAGACTTTATAACATTTATTACAATAATTTTAAGTCATTATTATGTCATAATACTTACCGTATATTTATACCGTATTTTACTTTTTACCCAAAATTTTAAACATCTCTAAAAATTATGAAAAATTCACCAGTGGATAATTTTTGACTTTCTAATTTTAAAAAATAATTTTATTTTATCAAAATATTTTTATAAATATTAGAAACATAATAATTAAATAAAATATATATTTTTTGAAAAATACTGATTTTATAACATGATCAAGTTTCCGACCCTTAGAAAAACTACACATGATTGCATAAAATTATTTTATTATTTATATAAGAATAAATATTTTTATTTACAGTATTTTTATGAAAATAAATTTTTATTTCAAATTTCTAAATTTATCCTAAAAACTTATTTTAATTAGACATTTATATTTTCCAAAAATACAATTATAGTTTCTTTGTATCAAAAATAAATATTATCATAATAATCCTTTAATCATATGTATTTTATATTTCATATATTATATAAGGATGATATATTTAATAAAAATTGGAGATTAGTGTAACAAAAATTTCATTTCTAAAAGAATTTACACCTTAATAGTACTTAAGATCTAAATACATAACCATTTATTACACCACCATAAGACCTAAGGGTGAGGTGTGTGATGGTGACACTCTCATGGTTTGGTTCAGATAACATTGATTTGGTGGTGATCTCTACAAACTTGAACTTATCCTGTAGGTGATTCTTCTCGAGCATCACTTATTGAATCTCTTATTGGGATTAATCAAGTTTAAACCCCAGTGATGATCCATCCCTTCCAGGCTTTTCTAAATGTGATTTAAAAGAAATGATCCTACTTGTTGATGCCATTGTTTCTCCCTTCTACATCAATTATCGTTTGTCATTACCCTTTATACACACTAATTCTAACATTAACATTATTACGAGTGATCATAATCCTCAACAATCATAATGATCAATAATCCTAATGCCCAACAATTATAATACTGAATTGTCAGATCCTAATGGTATCATTTCCCATTACACACTATATATAATCCACCATTCTCATACTTCATTATTCATAACTTCACTTAAAAAGTTTTTACACTTTTCTTGATAATGTATATCATATTCCTAATGTTTTTTTACCATTTTATGGAAAGAGCGATCTTTAAGGGAGAATTTGATCCTATGAAATTTACATTGGTGTGTAAATTATTCTTTTTTCAATTATATCCTTGTATTATTCCTAATTGTTATAGTCAACATTATTTCATGATGTTTAATGTTCATATGAAATGTATTAGTCCTTTATTCTTCAATAATAAAATAGTCATCGTAAAAAATTATCTCTTTTATTAATAAAAGGATATTTCTGGATGTTACATTCTTCAACCCTTGAGTAATTTTACCATTGAGATTTCATTTTATACACTAAGGTGAAAAAAATTGAGGGTACTTTTTCTTCATCGCTTCTTCTGGTTCCCATGTTTCTCCCTCATACATATGGTTCTGCAAAATATTTGACTAGGAGAGTTGTTTTATTACATAGAACTTTATCTCTATGGTTAAATATATTTACTAAATCATCCTCATAAAAAGACCATTATTCAACTATACCACCTATGTATCTAGTACATGCGGGGGATTTGGTATGTACTTCCTCAAGAGGGATAGATGGAACACTTTATATACTTGAGATACGTTTGGTGGGAGTGCTAGTCGATAGGTCACAACTCTGATACGATCAATAATCTCAAAGGGGGAAATATACCTTAAGAATTAACATTAACTTATTCCTAATCCTCATGAATCTCTTATAGGGAGATATATGAAGGAAAAATTTACCTCCACCCTTGAACTCCAGGTCTCATCAATAGTTATTATCATAACTCTGCAGTCGACTTTGTGTTACTTTGATGTGTTGCTAAAAGACATCGACCTTCTCAATCATTTCTTATACTAGTTCTGGTCCTAATAGATTCCGTTCACCAATTTCACCCCAACATGTTGAATTTGTGTATTTCTTATCATATAGGGCTTTATAACGATTCATCTAAATTATTAAATGAAAACTATTATTGTATGAGAACTCAACCAAGAGAAGATATTGTTCTCAATCTTATTTGAAGTCCATTGAGAAATCTCTCAACATATCCTCAAGTGTTTGGATTTTCCACTAATATTATTTATCAGTATAAGAGTGATAGGCCATACTAAAATTCAATTATGTGTTCAGATCATATTGGCGACTTTTCCCAAATTTTGAGGTGAATCTTAGTTCTCGACCGGATTCAATCGATAGTGGTGTTCCATGTATCTTCACAACTTATCTAATGTATAATTTTTCAAGTTGATCAAGTGATAAGTCCCCCTAAATGGAAATGAAATTAGAATTATTTATAAGAAGGTCTACCATAACCCATATGGCATTTTTCTCTTTGGTTTTCTTTAGAATACCTATGAAAAAATCTATATGAATGTTCTTCTATTTCCATGAAGCTATGGGTAATGGTTTCATAATATCTTTGGGTTTTTTCCTTTCCAATTTCACTTGTTGATATACCAGACACTTTGATGTATATTTAGAAAACTTCTTCTTCATATTGTCCCAAAAATAGTTCTCTTGGATATCTTTATACATATTTGTGCTCTCTGGGTGGATGGAAAATGTCAAGCAATATGCATCATTCAAAAACTCCTTCTTTATATCAAGCTTTGTTGATACACATAGTTGTGAACCAAATCTCACAACTACTTCATCATCAAGGTTGAACTCTGTGGAATTCCTCATTATTATATAATCCACCTTATTTTGTATCTCACTTTATCCCTTTGAGTTTTTTTATACTCCCCAAAATGGATGGTTAAGCAATCATTTGAGAAATGTAGGATGATGTTCCTTCCTTTATTATTACCATGTCCATCCTTTTCATTTATAATAAGATTAGATCCTTATAAACCCTTATCATTGATATGATTATATGATCCTTTTTACTTAGATCATCTTCCACTTTATTCTCCTTCCCAAGATGGTAGTGGATGGGAAATTATAATCCTTGATTAGCTCTGACCATCTTCATTGGTGCATGTTGAGATCCTTCTATGTGAATATATACTTGAAGCTATTATGATCTATATATATTTCAAACTTCTCTCTATAGAGATAATGTTGCTAAATCTCAATGGAGAAAATTATTACAACCAAATCCATATCACGTGTTGGATGATTTTGCTCATACACCTTCAATTATCAAGAGGAATAGGCTATCACTTTATCATTTTCCATGATGAAACAACATAATCCCTTCTTTGAAGCATTATTTTAGATCAAAAATCCATTTTTATAGGTTTATTCTATGAGTATAGGTGAAGTGACTGACATTTTCTTCAACTCCTTCAAGTTTTATTTACACTCATGAGTCTAAGAAAACTTCACACCTTTCCAAGTATGCTTGGTTAGTGGGTTTGAAAATCATGAAAACTTTCTCAAAAATCACTAATGATATCCAAATAACCTGATGAGAATATAGATCTATGTTATAGATTTTGGTATGGGCCATTCCTTAACTACCCTTATCTTAGAGGGATCCAAAGATATCCCCTTACTTGTAATAACATGGCCTAGGAATGATACCTACTATATCCATAACTCACATTTACTATATTTTTCATATAAATTCTCCTTTCTTTGAGTGATTAGTAAAATACTTAAATACTCATTGTGTTCCACCTTGATTTTGGATTATGTAATGATCCTTGGTGGGACGAGCCCAAACTATGATACCGACCACCCCCATAGCATGTAATCCATTATGTTCACCACGAACCAACCAAGTGGTAGGTATTTCCCCTCCCTTTGTGGGGTTTTACTCACCTCCCCCAAAACTTAAACCCATGACCTCAGGGCTAACTACCAACCAAGAAGAATTACAAGTACCAATGATCACCTTGTTACATAAAAATTATCCTCGATAGGTTGAGAATAAACCATGAGACCGGCCACCACCATAGTATATGGGCCCTTACACTCAGTGGTACTCATAACACTTATCAGTTGGATGTTATCCCTGATGTTGTGGTTTTGATTTGTGGTGGAGATGAGTAGAACCCCATGAAGGGTGGGGATGATACTTTACACTTTGTTCAGGCCATGGTGGATGTAAGGGCCTCACATGTAATGAGGGTGGATGGTCTCACAGTTTGGGATCGACCCACTATTGATCATTATAGAGTAAATACTACCAATAATTTGTTAAAGAAATCTCTAAATACTTTATTCATTAATTCCCTAAAAATTTCTAGAGCATTGGTGAGTCTGAAGGGCATCACTATGAACTTATAGGGTATATAACCTTTACAAAATGATGTTTTGGGTATATCCTCATTCCTCACCTTTAATTTATGATACCCTGAATGAAAGTCCACTTTAGATAAATATTGGGATCCGCATAGGTGATTAAATAATTCATCAATCCTCATTGGGGATGCTTATTTTTTATTATGATCTTATTGACCTCATGATAATCAATGCCGAGATGTATTGACCCATCATTATTCTTGAAAAAGTGGGTTAGTGCTCCCCTTAGTGAAACACTTGGGTATATGAAACCCTTATCCATATTCTCTTTTACCTATTTTTTATTTCTTCATGTTTAATGATGGAAATTTTTAGGAAGTCTTAGATATTGGTAGAGCTCCAGGTATAAGTTCAATTGAGAATTTAACCTATTAATTAGGAGGAAGACTAGACAACTGTTCGGGGAATACACTAGCATATTCCCATACAACGAGAATGCCTTCAAGAGTGATCCTTTCCTTTGTCTCAATCATTTGATCTATATATGATTGATCATAAGGAAATAATATATATGCTTGAGAATTTTTTTCAAAGGTAATCCATCCTCCTCCTTTCACTTGTCTAGAATCAAAGGATGGTTTAGGATATTCAAGGTGATTTACTTCTCACAAAAATTAATGTTGTCTCTATATAATGATAACCAATCTAGTCCCAATATAACATAAAATTCCAATTCCAATAAGGGGAGTATGATAAGGTTTTCTAGAATATTTATCCCAAAAATATTGAATAGGGAGGAGTTATATGTTTAAGATGTAATAATTTTACCTTCTTCTATTTTAATTGATAACTCAACCTCCATATTTTGAGGTGGTGTTTGAATAATTCTACTAAAATTTCATGATATGAAAGAATGCATAGAACCAGAATCAAATAATACTTTCTCTTTTCCTGAATGAATAACCAACTTACCTATGACCAATTCATTATTAGGATCCATTGTAACAATAGTGATAACATAAGACCTCCCTTGCTCTCTTGGATTTGGTGGTTGTTTTCGTCATTTATCATAAAAAACCTTTGGCTTAGGGAATTAGTTTGCATAGTTTCTAGGTTTCTTATAGTTGAAACATTGAACCATGGGCTAAGGATTGTTCAGAACCTTCTTTTAAACCATAACATTAGTGTGATTCTTCATATCCTTCTAGTATTCATCATCCTGATGTCCTTCCCTTCCATATTTTAAACACTTCCTTGTCCCCTTAAGACAATTTCTAGGATGTTTCTTTCCACAGTAATGACATTTGGGAATTTGGATTCTCTTTCCACAATGAAGATTATCCAATGATCCTCCATAGTTAAACTCAATTATTCACTTCTTATCTCTAGTTCCATGAGACCAATAAGAATCACCAAACTCTATCTTGACTTTAAGGGAACGATAGACTATTTTCTCATAGCTTTCAAAGTCTTCAATCACTAAGGCTTTTCAAAGACTCGGCTTAAGTCCATTAAATAAGTGTTCAACCTTATTTTTAGTATCCATTAAAAAGTTGCAGGTGTATCATGCAAGCCTTGTGAAGTTTTCTTCATAATCCCCAATACATTCATCCACCTTTTTATTGAGTCCAAGGAATTCCCTCTCTATTTTAAGATTAAGAGTACAAGGAAACATTTATTGAAAAATTATCTTCTTGAATCTATCATATTCCATGGATTCAATGTCTTCCTTGGGATTTATATTCTTGATCAGTGTCCACTACTGATAAGCTTCTCCATCTAGTTGATAGAAGAAAAAGTGACTTTTTGACTATAGGATCCTTACACTTCTCATATTAGCGATTAAAGAAAGCATGTGTACACACTTGCCTCAGGATCAAGCAGAATATAACTCATCAACATCCCAATAGAGATAAGATATTATAAACTAGGTTTTTGTTAGACTTTTCATCATCAATCAATTACTCAGGAATTAACATCCTAGTGTGATTGTACCAAATATCCCACTAACTACCTAGGATCACATGTGCTTGATAAATCAATCAATAATTTGAAAATAATCTCATTTTAAATCAATAATAATTTACAATTCAATTGCCCATTTTTTTAGTTTCAATATGCCAATTCAATTTCAAACCCAAAACATGGGTTTTTCATAATTTCATGAATTTTTAAGACAAAAACAATCATAGGTTTTCATCAATTCAATTTAAGACACTTTTCTAAAATCAATTCTCAAATAATTTCATCAATTCCATCAATTTAAAAATACACCCCAAATTTTAATTCCATTAGAATGCGTAGTATTTCTAAAAAATCCATGCCATTTAAAATTTCAATTTCAATTCACATCAAATTGGGTTTTCATAAATCAATTGAAATCTATTTTCAAAAAATTAAGCAAATCAAGGCTTTAATTATATAAAAAATATCAAACAGAACCACCTACCTTTAAAACAAGAAAAACAACACCTGCAATGAGACTCACCAATGAAGAATGAATGCATGGAGGATCTAGAAACACAACCTAAAACTAAGATCCAAAAAAAGAAGTTTATATCCATCCATTACATGATGATCTATCGAACTCTAAGGTGGAAAAAAGGAGAGAAACCACATGAGAGGAGATTCTATTACCCGAAAAGATGAACCACAACAAGCATAACAATCAATTGCCGAGCGAATGGTCTGAAATGAGAAGAGGTTATCAAAATCATTTAAAATTTCCTAGGGTTTTTAAGGAAAAAGATGTATATCCAATGAAATAAGAATCAACTATGCACCCTTCTTAAAAATGTCCGCCTCATGAATTACATGGCATGTAACCTAGGTTCACGTCGTGTAATCCACGAAGGTCACTTACGATGAAAAAGTTTTCGCATTCTTAAAATAGTATTTTTTACCATTTCACGTTGTGTAAACTATACATGGAATGTAATCATTTCACGTCATGCACCCGTTTCATGACATCTGGTCGATAAACATTACATGACATGTAAATAACCAATAAAGACTAGGAAATCTATATTCTGATGAAAAACTAAAAAACAAAGGGCGAGGCATACCTTAAAATAGTAATAAGACGTTACAACCTTCCCACCATAAAAAATTTCTATTCCCACGAATCCTATTAATAAGTTTACATATCAAAGAGATGAGGCCATTATTCTCTCATCAACGCCTCTTGCTTCCACATCTCATGATAATTAGAACCATGCTTCCATAGCACATGGACCAAAGGTATCATTCTCCTATGAAGTGCCTTCATCTTAGAATAAAAAAACCTATCTATATGCTCAATTATGGATAAATAAGGCTCAATATCAAGACCCTCCTAGCTCAATACATGAGATGAGTCATAAAAATACTTCTAAAGATGCAAAACATAGAACACATTATGTATCAACATCAACTATGGTGGAATTTCCAAATGGGAAGACACTTTCCCCACCTACTCAATAACCTCAAAAGGTCCCACCAAACGAGGAGGAAAATTTCCTTTCCTCCCAATACATCGATGACCCAACCAAGGTGAAAATATCAAAAACACCTGGTCACCAACAAAAAACTCCAATGGTCTACAATGATGATCAGTATAGGATTTATACTGGCTTTGTGCCGTCAACATTCTTTGTTGAATCAACTGAATCTTTGCTATCATCTCTTGAATCAAACTCAGTCCAACCAAGGAATTTTCTCCAATATTTGGCCAACACAATAGATATTTACAAGACCTACCATATAAGGCCTCAAAATGATCCATTCTGATCAGGGATTGGTAACTTTTTTTATAAGTGAACTCAACTAGTCCCCAATGGTAATCCCAAGATCCACCAAAATTGAGGTTGTATGCATGAAGAATATCCTCAAAAATCTATATAGATCTCTCTGTATAGCCATTTTTTCGTGGGTGATATGTTGTACTTAAACAAAAATGATATCCCAGTGCCTCCTGGAGGCCTCTCAAAAAGAGATAAGTAAAAACAAAATATCTATTAGAGACTATAGCAGATGGAACTCTCTGCAAACTAATTATTTCTTTCACATAGATGTTTCCCAACTTCTCAACTTTGGTTGTATAATGAATGGGTATAGAGTGTGCTAATTTGGTCAGTCAATCAATCACAACCTATATCACATTTTTTATAGGGGTTTATAGAAACTCAACCAAAAAGTCCATAGAAATATCATCCCACTTCTAAGTCGGCAATGGAAGTTGCTGAAGAAATCTCAAAGGTCTCTGGTGATCGACATTGACCCATTGGAAAGTATAACAATTTGAAACAAAATCAAAGATGAATCATCTCATACTTGGAAACCAGAATCATTTCCACATGTCATAGAACATCTTCTTGGTTCTTGGGTGCACAAACCATTGGGAATTATGGCAATACCCCATGATAGTTTTTCTCACAAATAATGACACAAAAAACCGATTCCAAAAACATTGAATAATATCCATGGAGAAATAACACTTAGTAACGGTCTCCCCACCATAAAGAGATTCTCTAATGTCATGGAACTCATCATCAAGATGTTGTTCCTAAAGAATCATCTAAAGATGATAAAAGGTCAACTGAACACTATCCAAGACCACCTCAACCCATGTTTCTAAAAATCCTATATGAAACTGTGCAAAAAGATCCATCAAGTTCCACTCTTTCGATGATTCTTTCACAACATGGGTCAGAAGTTTCTTTCTTTATGTATCAACAAATACATTCCATTTCCCCAGGGTATAGGATATATTGAAATAAAAATAATGCAGGTACTCTACCCAATACCTTTGGTGTAGATTCAAATATTTTTGAGAGAAGATATAATGCATGTTGTGGAAACATTGGGATTAACAGTGAAAAACAGGTTTTATAATGAAGAAAAGATAGAATAAAAGAAGAATAATAATGTGAACACAAACACAAAAATTTATGGGGTTTGAGAATAATACTTACATCCATAGAGAGGCCAAATATCACTAAGATTTGGGAACACAGTTACAAAGAGATCTCAGATTTTATAACAACCTAGAAAACCTAACTCGAAATGAGCTAATAAAGAGGATCAAGTACTGTTATACCAACCACAAAAAAGTATGATGTGATATAGTAAAAGTTTCCTGGAAGTTTATGTTGTTATAGTGATGTGGCCACCCAAATCCAAGTTTCTATAGCGGCTGGTGGAAAGAATTCCATGGATCTATAATACCATTGTCTCCAAAGTTTGAGCTGCTACAATAGTGGTGACAAAGTCTGCACTGCTACAGTGCCCTGTCAGTATCGTCCGGATAACCCTATTATAGTCAGTCAGAGTTTCTATAGTTCCCCAAAAATTGGATTGGGAGCCTTTGACCCCTGACCCCAGAGCTAGGGTGTGTTACCCCCTACAAGCCCTATCGAGCTCACTATAGAGATTGACCCGCGAGAGTTGAGACTTGGTGCATAGTATGGTCCAAAAGAATTCATCCCAACATCATCCAAAACGAATTGGGCTACACCAATCCCACAACTTAGCCTCTTTTGGTCAGAATACATGGTAAAAATTTCTCTAAAAAGGTAATGCCACCAACTATTAAGTGCATAAATCATGACTGTCAGTTCAAGGTCATGGGTTAGATAATTCTTCTCATGTGGCCTAAGCTGTCAAAAACCATAGGCTACTACGTGATCACCCTTCATAATAACACAAACCAAACCAAAACCTGATGATCAATGAAGACCACATATCCTTGAACAACCTCTAGAAGATTAGACACTATTGTAGAAGCCAAAATATGTTTCAGACCAACCAAAGAACTAGGAAATTTATCATCCCAAGAGAAATTCACCCCCTTCCGAGTGAGATCCATCATCAGAGAAGTCAACTTTGAGAAATCCTTTATGAACCATCGATAATACTCCTCTAGGACCAAGAAGCTCTGAATCTTAAAAACATTTGACAGTTTATCCCATGTCATAACATCTTTCAATTTCTCAGAATCAACTGAGATACCATGTTTTGAGACCATGTGTCCCAAGAAATTCACTTCCTGAATCCATAAATAAAATTTTGATAGCTTGATATAAAGTCAGTGATTTATCAATAGTTTTAGTTTTGATCTTAGATGATGCACATGTTCTTACTTAGACTTAGAGTAAACCGGGATGTCATCTAGAAAGACCACC
Organism: Viscum album; assembly: GCA_963277665.1. Lineage (NCBI taxonomy): Eukaryota > Viridiplantae > Streptophyta > Magnoliopsida > Santalales > Viscaceae > Viscum > Viscum album. Next base: position 1,901,451,236 of record OY728140.1, on the reverse strand, counting down.
ATGAACTTATCAAGGTACTTGTGGATGATCCTATTTATCAAATCCGTAAAGACTGTAGGAGAATTGGTTAGACCAAATGACATGAAAAGATACTCATAATGGTCATAACTACTCTGTAAGGTAGTTTTCTAAATGTCATATTCTTTTATTCTCAACTGGTGATAACCAGATCGAAGATCAAACTTCAAGAACTGCTTTACTCTTTTCAACTGGTCAAAAAGATCACAAATCTATGGCAAAAGATACTTGTTCTTTACCATAACTCAGTTGATTTTATAGTAATCAAAACATAGGCGAAGTGTTCCATAAACTTTCTTAGCAAAGAGATCAGTAACCTCCAAAGGTGACACACTCAGGAGTATAAATCCCTTCTCTAACAGATCATTCGACTGAGTTTTACTATATTTCATTTTATTTAATGCCATACAGTAAGAAGGAATAAATACTGGCTGAGTACCAGGCATTAAATCAATAGAAAACCCTATCTATATTACTAGTGGAAAACCAGAAAAATTATAAGGAAAAACATCATGAAACTTGATGAAAACTGGAGGGAGATCATCACTAAAAGACTCCCATTCTAGATCAAAAGTAAACACTTATATTATTTTCTATAACTCTAGATAACAAGACTTAGATCTACTTGACCTCGATTCCCATTCTCTTTGAAAGTTATGACACACCCCATTAGGCACAATAATATAGACCCATTGAAGATATAATTCAATTCGCACCTTATTATAAATAAGAAAATCCATCCCAAAAATGGCATCAATAGGTTTCATATAGAGAATAAAAAAATCCCAGGTGAGATCAATCTATAATAAAGAGAAGATGCACACAGGAAAACAAAGACCCTTATCTCTCTTCATTCCAAGGGGCATAGTAATATCCATCATATAATACAAAATATCCATATAAATATTTAATAGGTTCACAATACGAGTTGATATAAATGAGTGAGATGAACCAGTATCAAATAAAACAGTCACTAGAGATGAATCTATAGTGATGGTACCTCTCACAGTCACCGGACCTATATCTGCTTCCTCTAGAGAATCTTCTACTGTGTGAAGAAGATTTATTCTGGATGCTTGTGGCTAGAACCCCTTTGTTTGTGAACCATTCGATTGAACTGTAATACTTTTAGGTGCTGATGAACCTATTCCTCTATGTGGGACATAAATATATAACAGGATTTCTACAAGTGAATTGAGTGTCCACATGAAATGAAGATCTTAGGTAGCTCAGTGAAGACCCATTTCAAATGCCCAGCCTTTCTACACTATAAGAAAGTCAAAGGGACTCTTCTAGAAACTGTAAGAGTTCAAGAAGAACCTTGCTGTTGAGATCCACCACAAGACACATCACACTTTCTCTTTTATTTAGAGGAACTCACAGAACTTCCACTGGGAGAAAGAAGAACTCATGTCAACCCTATCTTAGCATACAAATCAATATTAATCATCAATTCCCTATCCAAAACATCAGCATAAGAAGTGAGATTCAACAAGAAAACCTGAGAATGAATATCAAGTCAAAGACCCATCTCAAACCGTTGAGTCTTCATATTCTCATTCGATACAACCTTAGGTCCAAAATTCACAAGCTCGACAAGGTGATTTCCACTCTCTCATGGTCCTGTCTACCTGTTCTAGTTTGAAAAAATCCATATACTTAGCCAGCACCATAGAATCTAGATAAAACTAGTTAGTGAAAAGAACTATAAATCCTTCCACTCTAAACCCTCGTACTTCTTTGTTGTAACCATCGATCCCCACCATCTCCAGCTAAGGCCTTCTAGCTTGAAGGTGGAACATTTTACCTTAATTGAATTAGGTTTTTCCAAGAAATCAAATAGAATCTCTATATTTATCAACCAATCCCCAGCCTATTGAGGGTCATTAGAGCCTTAGAATGATAGTAGATTCTGGTGAAGGAACTCTTGATTATGATTTTGAGATTCATCCCTCTAAGGTCCCCTAACTGGAGCCTGAATGGGAACAAGTGTAGGTGCATATCCCAGAGCTTAGATACCACGCACAATAATATGAACAAGATTATGGTCCATGGGAGGATTCACTCACTTTGGTTCACCAAGAGCTTCCTCCTGGGGAATATTCACATGTATTCTTGAAGGCAGGATTCTATAAAACATCAACAAACAACATTGAAGAAATTAAAAGATTACTTAGATCAGTAATTCAATAAAAGAAATAGAAAAAATTAACCCCATCAGATAAGATAATAAGATTAGGATTTTACCAATACAAATAAAAAGCATAGAAAAGACTATAATTAGATCAAAATATTCCTCAAGAAACCTTTCCCAAACCACCCATGGTGACTTAAGGCTCATTACGATGAGTGATTTCTAGGAACTTGCTCATCACTACTTCTTAAGTCCCAAAAAGATATCTCAAACTATATACTAACACTAAGGAAATATTCTTAACCTGCACCTCTGATAACACTTTTCCACGAACCATCCTGGATAACCTGGTTCCCTGATACCCGAGCTGACACTGACATAGCCCAAAGGGTGTTCCTGATCCCCATGGTTTACAAACTAGCACCAGGTATCATACAAGATAAAAGTGGTAACAAATTTTCTACAAAAAATAGCAGAAGATAAATGACACAAGTCATTATTCTGAATACTCCAAAAGGAGAAAGTACTAGAAACCAATCAAGTTTAACAACACCCAAAACCTTATATCATTAAATTAGTTAACAAATGGCAAGATAAAACACAAAATTCCCAAATGAAACATCACCCCATGAATAAAGGATCAAGAACATCTGCCTCCTCCAAGAGGTGCTTTCCCTTTTCTCAGACCTGACATAAAAAAATCTACAAACGCTCAAAGAAAAAGATAGGGTGTGACCTATAAATCTCTGTAGAGTCTCACCAAGTGTTCCATAATAGATTCCATAACAATAAACCAAGTCATTATTTCAATTTAAGTATAATAAGGCATGGAAATACATTTTTTACTTTTAAAATAAAACATGCTTTCATTTCAAAATGATGGAAAACATTCAAACATGGATTCAATAAACATTTTATATAAAAAAATTTATATAAATCAATTTTTATGAATAAAATAGTTCTATAATCAATGGAATAATATCAAAACAATAATAACCATGGTCATCTACCCTGAAGTATGACAGTTTCTAGATATATGATCCTCACACTTATCATATCAGTGATCATGATATGTATGCACATACACATCCCTCAATCTCAGGATGAATATGACTCATCAACATCCCATCAAGGATAATATATGTTGAAGTATCTTTTTATTATACTTTTCATCATCAATACATTGCTAGGGAATTAACATCCTAGCATAATTATCCCAAATAAACCACCAAGTACTCAGGCTCCCATGTGCTTAATCAATCAATCAACAATGGGGAAATCATCGCATTTCAAATCAATCATCATTTAAAATTCAGTTGCCTATTTTTTAGTTTCAATATTCCAATTCAATTTTAAAACCAAAAATTGTGTTTTTCATCATTTCATGCATTTTTAAAACAAAACCAATAACAGGGTTTCATTATTTCAATTTATTTCACTTTTCTCAAATCATTTCATCAATTCAATTAATTTCAAAATACGCCCAAATTACAATTCCATTTGAATTGGGTGGTTTTTCCCAAAAACTATTCCATTTCAAATTCCAATTGAAATTCATATCAAATTGGGTTTTCATAAATCAATTAAAAGCTACTTTGAACAAATCAAGAAAATCAGGGCTTTAATTATATGGAAAATCTCAAAAAAAACTACCTACCATTAAAACAAAGAAAAGAACATCTGTAACAGGACTCACCAATAAAGAACAGAGGAGAAAAAGATATAGAAACATAACATGTAACCAAGATCCAATAAAAAGGAGTTTAGATCCATCAATTACATGATGATCTATCAAACTCTAAGGAGAGGAAAATGAGAGAAACCACATGAGAGGATATTTTCTTACCTGGAAAGATAAACCATAATAAGTACAACAATAAATCATCAAATTAATGATCCATAATGAGCATAGGTTCTCAAAATTACCTAAAATCACCTAGGGGTTTGAGGGGAAGGGATTTAGATTGAATAAAATAATAATCAAGACTGTGCTATACTTAAAACCACATGCCTCGTGAATTATATGGTGTGAAACCCTAGTTTACATCACGTGATCCATGAAGGTCTCTTATAATGAAAAGGCATCACCTTTTTATTAAAATCTAATTTTTGACCATTTTACACCATGTAAACTGTACATAGCATGTAATCATTTCATGATGTGCACCAGTTTCATGACATTTTCCCAAAGAATATTACACAGTGTGTAATACATTTACATGAAATGTAATAACCCAATAGACACCAGAAAACCTATATTCCATAAAAAAAACCAAAGGATAATACATACCTTAAAATCATAATGGGATGTTACAATATTCATCCTCTAATCATATTAATTTAATATTTTATATAAGGATGATGCATTGAATAAAAATATAGGAATAGTGTAAACACAATTTCATTTATAAAAGAATTTACACCTTAATACTACTTAATATCTAGATATATAACCCCTTATTACACCAACATAATCCCTAAGGGTGAGGTGTGTGGTGGTGGTATTCTCATGGGGTGATCTATATAACATTGATCCAGTGATGATATACACTAACTTGATCTTTTCTAGTAAGAGATTCCACTCAATCCTCACTTGTTGAAGCTTTGCTTAGTATTGGTCAAGTGTGGACCAAAATGATGTTACCTCCCTCCAAATCTCTGATAAATGGGATTCAAAAGGAATGATCCTATTATTGAGGCCATTGTTTCTCCCATTTGCATCAATTATCATTTATCACTACTATTTATATACACTAATTCCAAAGGAAACATTAATACCAATGATCATAATGCTTAATTTTCATAAATCCCTATAGTCATAATGCCCAATGGTCATAATTCCCAATGGTTAGATCCTAACGGTCTTATTTCCCATTACACACCATATATACTACACCATTCTCATACTTCATTATTAACTACTTCACTTATAAAGGTTCTATACTTCTGTTAACAATGTCTATCATATTCCTAATGATTATTTTTATTTTTATCATTTTTATAGAAGGAATGATCTTTAATAGAGAATTAGATCCTATAGAGCTTACATTAGTATGTGCATTATTCTTTTTCATTCATTTCCCTATAATATTTTTAACTATTATTGTCAATATTTTTTTCAGGATGTTTAACGTTCCAATGAAATGTAATAGTCTTTCTAGGTGCTTTAATAATAAACCAATCCTTGTGAAACATGAGTTCTTTTACTAATAGAAGAAATTTTCAGTCCATTATATACATGGTATCCCAATGTTTGTAGTTATTATGAAGAGGTTATTTTTTACTACTTATTTAGTCAATTTTCATATTATTTTATATATTTCTTTGTTAGTTAATCTTCTTATATTTTTTATTTACTAATTTTTTGGTTAATTTTTACAGGGCTCATGAAGAGGTGAATTCATCAAGAATTGATTTTTCTCTAAGAATTTTGTGCTCTTTATAGGCATAAAATGTTTAGATAAAAAACCAATTGTCGATGAAGGATTTGATAAGGATGATGCACTCAAGTACCATTTATTTCTTCCATAGTGCTATTTGTTCTTTATTCAATTTGTTTATATTCAGTAGTGATGCAATGAATTCCCTTTTGGGTCTGAGAACTTTTAATAACATGCTATATAGAAAACTTTATGACATATAGGAACCAAATTCATGTTAATCTAATACACAGTGTGACCGGTATGACTAAAAGTAAATGTTTTTATTTTAAAAATGAAATTTTAGTTAAAAACATGTGTAAGTCACTGAAAATAAAGAGAAAACACTCAGATTGTCTTGATATTTTAGAAAAAATACTCGTAAGTCAATTTTTGACTTATAAGAATTAATTTCATGTTAATCCAACACACAGTGCACCAAATACAACTCAAAGTGAAAGTTTTCCATTTAAAAGTTAAATTTTAGTTCAAAACACATGTTACTCATTGAAAACTAAGAAAATGAATTTGGTTAGTCATGATACTTTAGAAAAATGATCCATAAGTCATTTTTGATATATAGGAATCAACCGAACATCAATCAGACACACAATATACCTTGTATGACTCAATGTACCTATTTTTAATTTAAAAGAAACATTTTAGTTCAAAATGTAAATCACTCACTAAAAATTGAGAAAATTCACTTGTATTGTCTTGATAATTTAGAAAAATGATCCATAAGTCATTTTCATGTGTATAAATCATCTACACGTCAACTTAACACATGGTGTGACTGGTACAACTAAAAGTTCAAGATTTCAGTTTATAAGTGAAATTTTAGTTCAAAATATTTTTCACGCACTCAAAATTGTGAAAAGAAGATCAGATTATCTTGATACTTTATAAAAATGATCTATAAGTCATTTTTGATTTGTAGGAATTTTCCGCATGTCAATTCAATATACAGTGCATTTAGTATGGCTCAAAGTGTGTGTTTTTAGATTAAAAGAAAAATTTTAGTTTAAAATATGTGTCACTCATAGAAAACTAAGTAAAAACACACATATTTTCTTTCTAATTTATAAAAACGATTCATAAATCATTTTTATGTGTATGAATTGGTCACATGTCAATCCGACACATGGTGTGCCCAATATGACTGAAAGTGTAAATTTTTATTTAAAATTGAAATTTTAGTTCAAAGCATATGTGACATACTTAAAACTAAGTAAGAATTCATATAATGCCATGATAATTTAGGAAAATGATCCATAAATCATTTTCGATGTGTAGAAATTAACCACACATCAATTCGACACACGACGTTCTAGGTATGATTGAAATGTGGGATTTTATTAAAAATTAACATTTTAGTTCAAAAAACATGTAGCATACTAAAAAATGATAAAAAACACTCATATTGTCTTGATACTTCTGGAAAATGACCCATACATCATTTGTGATGTGTAAGAATCAACCGCATGTCAATCTAACACATAGTTTTTGTCACGAACCGTCCTCGGGGCCCGTGCCGTGACTACCCCAAGCCCGCCTTCCATAGGCCAGGGGATAACGACTAGCACCAAGGCATAAATTCCAACAAAAGGGAAGGAATTTCCTTTGAAAAGAAAACAAGCACCACAGAGTAAGCAAGAGGAAAAGTAAACACTAAGTAAAAACTGTAACAAGCTGTGCTGAAAGTAAAAGGGGCCGAAAATACAAGACCAATTGTAAAGTACAACTGAAAGGGAAAAATAGAAACTGAAAGGAAAAGCCGCAGTGTTGAGCCGTCCTCTGGAAGCTCCACCTGAAGGGTGGGTACAGATAGCCTCCACAGCTCCTCGGTCCAGCCGTCCGCTCCGAGTATGTTCCGCCCAGCGGTCCACCTCCAGGTACCATCCTGCTCCGCACGCCTCCACCACGATCAGCGCTGTCCGTCGTCTGCAACCAACACAACGTAGTGCGGGCATAGCCCGTGAAGGGGTGAGTATAAGCTACTCAGTAGGGACCATGAGACCCCTGAAGGTCTCCCGAAATCCACAAAGGATAAACCACAAGGAAAGATGCAATCACGTAGCAACAACCGATACTGCTTAGGTATATGCCCATACATATACCTAAGTCATCAATTCCCGTTCGGCTCCAACATCCGAGCCCAAGCACAACCCAGTCGACAAAGGAAAGAAAAACGTAAATCCACACAGGATAGCACAACACAATCCACAAAGGAGAGTAAACAGTAAATCCACACAGGATAGCTCAACACAATCCACAAAGGAGAGTAACACAGGATTCAGCTCACATAGGTATACTTATTCGGATGACGATAAAGATGATCACTGATCCATCTAAGTCGTCGGACCCACAAAGGATCGATAGGTACTAACCCCCGCAAAGACCCACACAGGATCAGACCCACACAGGACTTGTAGGTGCTGGCTCACACAGAACCGCTGAGCGCTGACCCACACAGGATCAGACCCACACAGGATCGGGCCCACACAGGACCTGTAGCACTGATCCACAAAGGATCGCTGAGTGCTATAGTCGTCGCAGTCCACTGAGGATCTCTGCATAGTCGTCATCGCAGTCCACTGAGGATCTCTGCACAGTCGTCGTCGCAGTCCACTGGGGATCTCTGCACGGTCGTTGTCGGAGTCCACTGAGGATCTCTGCACAGTCGTCGTCGCAGTCCACTGAGGATCTCTGCACGGTCGTTGACGGAGTCGTAGCTAGCACTAGGGTTCCCGCACACAGCAAGATCGTTCAGGAGGGTCCGCTCCACGAGCCGAGAGGCTGATACATCAACTGAAACAAAGTCCGAAGTTGATGTATCCAAAAGTTCCGTATCGTCAACAGGAACTTGACGTCGCAGATGGCGCGTCAATCGGACGCCCGGTCTGAGAGTTATTGGCTTTTTCGTCCCGGGGGCCCGGTTGGTTTTTAAGGAAAAACCAACCTGACCGTACTCCACCTGCATCCAAACCTCGGGCGGAGTGAGCCAAAAGATCCGTCTCACTTAGAGGAATCCACCAAAGCTGGCGACACGTCAATCGAACGTCCGTAGCTCAAGATATGAGCGTTTCCGCTCCGAGGGCCCGGTTGGTCTCTTGTACGAACCAACCCGGCTGAATCCAAGGTATTCTGAAACCTTGAGTGCGATATACCGAAACGACCATCTTGATCGAAGGATCGTGTTTCCACTGACGGCGCGTCGTTCGGAGGCCCATAGCTCAAGTTATGGGAAAAAGACAGAAAACGGTCCGAAGACGGGGGGTCCGGGCCCGGGCCAACCCGGCTAGACCCGGTCCGGCCCGGCCGGTCGGACCGGCCTGGCTCAGCTCGGCCGAGCGGCCGAGTGCCGCGGGACGCTGCCCCCGCGGTTTGGAGGTGCCGCGGCCCCGCGTGGGGCCGCGCTGGACAAGAGGACGCGACTTCTACCGCGTCCCGTGCGGGTGAGATGGACCCGCGCGGCCGCGGCTTCAGCCGCAGCGGCCCTGTCCGGCGGCGCGTCGGGGCACCGCCGCCTCCGGCCGCCGCACCGACGACCCGCGCCGCCGGCCGCTTCCGCGGGCCACCGGAGTTGCTCCGGTGGTCCGTTTTCCTTCCCGTCTGCGCCGTTGCCCCTCCCGGGTTCCGTTCTTCACTGCGGGATCATCAAAATGCCCTTGCGTCACATTTCGTCATCGCCTGCCAAATCCGCACAACACGAAGAACGACGGAGGGTTGTCGGGCCGTGTTCGTTTGGCTCGCACCCTCCGCGTTAGGTAGAAACAACGAGAGAAATATTCAACACATGAAACAAAAATTTTAATGAATTAAAATTGTTCTTATTGTCCAGGTTCTTCACTTTTAAAAGAAACGATCACAGGAATAAAAGAATTAATCACAACAACCCCTACCTTGTCAAGTCGTTGCATGCGGGTTCTTCGCGGAAATTGATCGCCACAGAAGGTGGCGATCGTCGTGTTGCGGAAGGCATCACGTCGTCACAGAAGGGTGTCGCATCGTCGCGGAATCCGGCGTTGCATCGACGAACTCAACAGACTAAGAGACAACAGATTTAATTGTAAATAATTAAATCCGTGTGTTGTTATAAACCACAAGGAAGTTTAAAAAGAAACTCGTGATCTCTTACCTCAAGCAGTTGGTGATCAGAGATCGGGGCGGGGAAGAATGTCTCGGATGAAGCGTCGTCAAACTCCGAGGGTGACGACATTCTTCGCATTCTTCACGTTCTTCGCATTCTTCGCGAAGGAAGATGAAGGCACAAGAATTCTGTCAACGCCTCTCAACGTGTAATCCTCCAAATGTCGTGTTGGTCTTATTTTATTATTACGCCAACAAATGAAAAAGATGTAAGTAACGACCCATTAATTCGTAGAATTAATTCAATGAAAGAAACTGCCCATTTAATTCACGAATAAAACCGCCCAATTAAATGGTGCGTTAAGAAATTAAGAAAATGCGTCAGTTGACTTTCATAACGATGGGTTTTCGCGGGTGCGTTACTTAGCGGAAAAGAAACGGTGGGGCTCGTGCGGGCCCCACCCCACAAATATCCTACCAAGGGGGTATGATATTTTTGGATAGTACCCTATCCGGATCAACTCAACTTAAGCCGCTTTAAGTGGCTTCAAGTGGCTTCCAAGTGGCTTAAGTGAAATAAAATAAAGTTTGTCGTACAATTATTTTATTTCTTAACTTTAAGCCCGAAAATTAAAAACCACACCTGAGCAAACGAAACTCCGAAAGAGTCGTTTCTGAGCAAGTACCGGCGCTGCGATTCCATAGGTTCCCTTAGAATTCGATTCCGAGCACCGGTTCAAAAGTTAGAAAAACCCGCTCGTCCATTCACTGAACGTACCCGAGCCAAACTTCGGAAAATGATTCCGGGCACACCGGGCCTCGGAATCAGGTGCCGTCAGAAACTGCGTTCTTGTAAAATTACAAAGAAAATTAAGAAAAAAATTTCCTTGAAATTTACGGGTCTTTACATTACTACCACCTCAGGGCTTTACGTCCCCGTAAAGATACATCATAAACTAGGGAAACAAATGTGGGTACTGAGCACACATCTGAGCCTCCCACTCCCATGTGCTCTCCTGGAGGTTCCCGTGCTGCCATCTGATGCGCACTAGAGGAATCGATCGTCCACGTAGGACCCGCTCCTGTCGATCCTCAATCTCCACTGGGACCTCCGAAAAAGTCGTCCCATAATCCACGTCTAGCTCCCCATAATCAATGATGTGCGTCGGTTCGTGCACGTATCTCCTCAGCTGAGATACGTGGAAGACGTCGTGCACCCGGTGCAACTGAGGTGGTTGAGCCAGACGATAATCCACCTCACCAATCCTGCCGAGGACCTGGAAAGGCCCGATGAAGCGTGGAGAAAACTTGCCGCCTCGTCCAAATCTCTGCAAACCACGTCGAGGTGAGACACGCAAGAAGACGTGGTCACCATCCTCAAACTCTAGTGGCCTCCGCCTCCTGTCAGCATAAGACTTCTACCAGCTCTGAGCTGTCCTCATCCGCTCCTAGATGACCTGGACCTTCTTTGTCGTGGCCCGGACCATCTCTGGTCCCACAAGTGCTGACTCCCCAGGGTCTGTCCAGCACAAAGGAGATCTGCAAGGTCTGTCGTACAATGCCTCGTATGGTGCCATCCCGATGGTGGAGTGGTAGCTGTTGTTGTACGTGAACTCCACCAAGGGTAGATGATCCTTCCAGCTACGACCAAAGTCGAGGAAACATGCGCGGAGCATGTCCTCGAGAGTCTGAATGGTTCTCTCCGTCTGACCATCCATCTGAGGGTGAAAGGCAGTGCTCAGATGTAGCCGCGTCCCGAATGCCTCCTGCAACCCCTTCCAAAGCCGGGAAGTAAAACGAGCATCCCGATCGGAGACGATAGATGATGGCACACCGTGAAGCCGTAAAATCTCCTGAACGTAGAGATACCTCAAGATCTCCACTGAGCCCTACTCTCTGATGGGAAAGAAGTGATCCGACTTGGTGAGTCGGTCGACAATCACCCAGATGGAGTCATGACCTCTGGAAGTGAGTGGAAGTACAGTCACAAAGTCCATAGATATCCCGTCCCACTTCCACTACGGGACCTCCAGGGGATGTACCAAGCCTGCTGGTACCAGGTGCTCTGCCTTCACCTGCTGGCAGGTGAGGCACCGTGAAACGAACTCTGCCACAGCCTTCTTCATGCCTGGCCACCAGTGCTGTCGTCTGAGATCCTGGTACATCTTCCCCACTCCAGGATGTACCATCAAAGGAGAAGTGTGAAACTCTCTCAACACCTCCTCTCGTAAAGCGTCTAGTACCAAGGTACGTCCTCTAAAAAGGACGTCGTGCTCTGCTCTAAGGGAGAAACCATCAGGTGCCTGTCTCGAGGATATCTGTGCACACCGCGTCTCATAGTCGACGTCCCCACGCTGCACCTCTCAGACCCACTGCAGTAGTGGAGGAGTGACTGTGAGAGACTGAAGGAAGGCTGCTCCATCTCTATCAATGAAGGATATCTGCAAGGCGGCTAGCTGCTCTGTCGCCTCCTCAAGTAGCTGAATGCCCGTCCTCCTGCTGAGGGAATCGACTACCACGTTCCCCTTCCCAGGAGTATAGACTATCTCAAAGTCATAGTCCTGGAGGAACTCGAGCCATCGCCGCTATCTCAGGTTCAGGTCCTTCTGAGAGAAGATGTACCTGAGACTCTGGTGGTAAGAAAAGATTGTAAAGCGCTCGCCCATCAGGTAGTGCCGCCATGTCTTTAGTGCGAAGACCACTACTGCTAACTCCAGGTCATGGGTAGCGTAGTTCTGCTCATGCGGTCTCAACTGACGTGATCCATAGGCAATCAGGGCCCGCTCCTGCATCAGGACACATCCGAGTCCGGTCCCTAATGCATCGCAGTAGACTACGTATCCAACTCCCTCCTCAGGCAACCTCAAGATAGGTGCGCTGGTCAATCTCTGCCTCAGCTCCTAGAAGATCTGCTGACACCTGTCTGACCACCCAAAGGGTTTCCCCTTCTTCATCAAAGCTGAGAGTGGCGCCACAACTCTGGAGAAGTCCGGCACAAATCTCCGATAGTATCCGGCTAGACCCAAGAAACTCCACACCTCCGTCACGCTCCTGGGTGGCTCCCAAGCTAGAACTTCCTCGATCTTCACGGGATCCACCGCAACTCCCGCCTCAGAAATGACGTGCCCCAAGAAGTGGACCTCATGTAACCAGAACTGGCACTTCAAGAGCTTACCATAAAGCTGTTGCTCTCGGAGTGTGTCTAGCACAACCCGCAAGTGGTAGGCATGCTACTCCTCCGTGGTCGAGTACACCAAAATTTCGTCGATGAAGACCACGACAAATCGATCAAGGTATGGCTGGAAGATCCTGTTCATGAGGCTCATGAGCACTTCTAGGGAATTGGTTATGCCAAAAGGCATAACCAATAAATCATAGTGGCTATACCGACACCTGAAGACCGTCTTCTACACGTCCTCGTCTCGAAATCTGAGCTGATGATAGCCTGACCTGAGGTCTATCTTCGAGAACCACTGTGCTCCATTGAGATGATCGAAGAGGTCATCAATCCTCGGTAGCGGATACTTGTTCCTCACTGTCACCTGGTTCAGGAGACGATAGTCGACACACATTTGCAAGCTACCGTCTGCCTTCTTGGAGAACAATATCGGGGAAGCCCAGGGTGAAACACTGGGTCGGATGAACCCCTTGCCCTGGAAGTCCTCCAACTGTACCCGCAACTCTCGAAGCTTAGCGGGGGCCATCCGATACGCTGGAGTGGATATCAGGGCTGTCCCGGGGTATAGATCAATATAAAAGTCTACCTCTCTGCGAGGAGGTAGCCCTGGAACATCATCGGGAAAGACGTCCGCGTACTGATCCACCACTGCAGGAAAACTAGGACTCTGCACGTCCACTGCTCCTAGGATGAGGCTAGCCAACTGATGAGTGATGGGATGCCCCCTCCTCTGCGAGAGTCCCTCCTATGCTGCAAAGGCTCCCTTCTCACCGGTGAAGGTGAACCTGCTCCCGTCGGTGCGCACACATCGCACCTTTCACCTAAAACAGTCAATCTAAGCATGGACTCTAGATAACCAATACATGCCCAAGATGACGTCGTAAGGCCTCGACGCCGCTACTAGAAGATCCCAGCCGAAGCTCTCGCCTCCTAGAGTAAGCTCACACTGCCGGCACCAGTGCATAATCGTCGAGTCTGCTCCCGTAGGAGTCTCTAGCCGTAAGGATCGAGCCAACGACTCTGTCGGAATCTCCGAGCTCCGAATAAGGGCAGTGGATATGAAAGGGTGACTCGCTCCTGTGTCTATAAGAACTGAAGCAAGGGTGGAATAGACACATATCGTACCTCGAATCATCTCTGGCGCGCCATGGTCGTAGGCCTCCGTTGCCTGGAGCTGTGCCAGTCTCTGCCCGCCATCTCCCTGTGGACCACCACGGTCGACTCTCTGCCTCTGCCTGGGTGGCCCCTCCACTATCTGCTGCTCCTCGGTATGGAAGGTCGGGCAGTCACGAGCCATGTGGCCCTGCCCGCCGCACGCGTAGCACTGCCTTCCTCTCGGAAGACTGGCTCCACGCTGTGTGCCCCGCACTGCTGAGCCAGTGTCCTGAGGTCATCTATGAGAGGGTCTGGTCTGCCTGGAACCCTGAGTCATCCGTCGGCTACCTGCTGCCGAAGACTCCGCTACCTGCCGCCCTGCGGTAGGTCTTGCTGCTGAAGTAGACTCATCAAGAAATCTCTCGATCAGAAGGGATCGCTCCAGTACTCCTTCCTGGGTCAGGATGCTGAGGGAGATCAGCGATGCCCTGATCTCGTGTCTCAATCCCTGCTCGAAGGTCCGGGCCCGGAAGAAGGGGTCCCGTACCATGTCGGTCGAGTAGCGAGAAAGATCAATGAACCTCGCCGCGTACTGGGCGACCGTCAAGCTGCCCTGCCGCAGCTGAAGAAGCTCCTAAATGCGCACCGCACGGAGGGTGGCCGAGACGAACTCTGAGCGGAAGAGGCCCTCGATGTCCGTCTAGAGAAGAGATGCCTCGTCATGCACCTGGAGCATCAAGCTCCACCATCATCCCGCTGCTGCGTGCAGTAGGCTCGTCGCGAGGATCACCATGAGGTCTGCTGGTGTCCTCACTAGCCTGAAAACTCGAACGACCACCTCCAGCCAGTCCTCAGCTGCCTAGGGGTCCGTCTCCCAACGAAACCTGGGTGGTCGCTGGTGCTGGAACTCGTGCAGAGCTTCGAGGCGACTTGCATCGTCAGCGGTCGGTGCTGGAAGCATCGGGGGCTCGGCGGGTAAAGGTACCGCCGGTGCCTCTGCTGTCAATGGGCCCTGTACCGAGGCCTCGTCGCTCGGCGGGCTGTCGTCATGCTCTACTCTCAGAACCCTAGCTGGATGCCATTGTGGGGCCATCCTGAAAAGGAAACAAGTGCGCCACGGTCAGAACATTATACCTGGTGAGCTGACACAAGTAATCACAAAGAAAAATTGAAACACACATGCAATCAATGTTTTCGTGCATTAATTCGGAAATCAGAAGTTAGGGTCCTGGTGTACGGATACGTCGGCCGCCGCACTAACACTGGACTCCCTGGATTGATAACCACACTCAATATGCTAAAAACTATTTCTCCACATAGAAGAAAGATCAGAGTCTGCGGTAGAACCGACCACCTCTGATACCAATTTGTCATGACCCGTCCTCGGGGCCCGTGCCGTGACTACCCCAAGCCCGCCTTCCATAGGCTAGGGGATGGTGACTAGCACCAAGGCGTAAATTCCAACAAAAGGGAAGGAATTTCCTTTGAAAAGAAAACAAGCACCATAGAGTAAGCAAGCGAAAAAGTAAACACTAAGTAAAAAATGTAACAAGTTGTGCTGAAAGTAAAAGGGGCCGGAAATACAAGCCCAACTGTAAAGTACAACTGAAAGGGAAAAAAAACAACTGAAAGGAAAAGCCGCAGTGTCGAGCCGTCCTCTAGAAGCTCCACCTGAAGGGTGGGTACAGATAGCCTCCACAACTCCTCGGTCCAGCCGTCCGCTCTGAGTATGTTCCGCCCAGTGGTCCACCTCCAGGTACCGTCCTGCTCCGCACGCCTCCACCACGATCAGAGTTGTCCGTCGTTTGCAACCAACACAACGTAGTGTGGGAATACCCCGTGCAGGGGTGAGTATAAGCTACTCAGTAGGGACCCCGAGACCCCCGAAGGTCTCCCGAAATCCACAAAGGATAAACCACAAGGAAAGATGCAATCACGTAGCAACAACCGACACTGCTTAGGTATATGCCGATACATATACCTAAGTCATCAATTTCCGTTCGGCTCCAACATCCGAGCCCAAGCACAACCCAGTCCACACAGGAAAGAAAAACGTAAATCCACACAGGATAGCACAACGCAACCCAAAAAGGAGAGTAAACAGTAAATCCACACAGGATAGCTCAACACAATCCACAAAGGAGAGTAACACAGGATTC
Source organism: Viscum album (assembly GCA_963277665.1). Classification (NCBI taxonomy): domain Eukaryota; kingdom Viridiplantae; phylum Streptophyta; class Magnoliopsida; order Santalales; family Viscaceae; genus Viscum; species Viscum album. Next base: position 1,901,435,141 of record OY728140.1, on the reverse strand, counting down.
AGCTCACACAGGTATACTTCTTCGGATGACGATAAAGATGATCACTGATCCATCTAAGTCGTCGGAACCACAAAGGATCGATAGGTACTAACCCCCGCAAAGACCCACACAGGATCGGGCCCACATAGGACCTGTAGGCACTGGATCACACAGAACCGTTGAGCGCTGACCCACACAGGATCAGACCCACATAGAATCGGGCCCACACAGGACCTGTAGCACTGATCCACAAAGGATCGCTAAGTGCTGTAGTCGTCGCAGTCCACTGAGGATCTCTGCACAGTCTTCGTGGAAGTCCACTAAGGATATCTGCACAGTCGTCGTCACAGTCCACTGAGGATCTCTGCACGGTCGTCGTCGGAGTCCACTGAGGATCTCTGCACAGTCATCGTCGCAGTCCACTGAGGATCTCTGCACGGTCGTTGACGGAGTCGCATCCAACACTAGGGTTCCCGCACACAGCAAGATCGTTCGGGAGGGTCCGCTCCACGAGCCGAGAGGCTGATACATCAACTGCCACAAAGTCCGAAGTTGATGTATACAAAAGTTCCATATCGTCAACAGGAACTCGACGTCGCAGACGGCGCGTCAATCGGACGCCCGGTCTGAGAGTTATTGGCCTTTTCGTCCCGGGGGCCCGGTTGGTTTTTAAGGCAAAACCGACCCGAACGTACTCCACCTGCATCCAAACCTTGGTCGTAGTGATCCAAAAGATCCGTCTCACTTAGGGGAATCCACCAAAGCTGACGGAACGTCAATCAGACATCCGTAGCTCAAGATATGAGCGTTTCCGCTCCGAGGGCCCGGTTGGTCTCGTGTACGAACCAACCTGGCCAAACCCAAGGTATTTCGAAACCTTGAGTGCAATATACCGAAACGACCGTCTCGATCCAAGGATCGCGTTTCCACTGATGGCGCATCATTCGGAGTTCCGTAGCTCAAGTTACGGGCAAAAGACCGAAAATGGTCTGAAGACGGGGGGTCCGGGTCCGGGCCCGGGCCGACCCGGCCCGACCCCCCCTAGGTTGGCCGAACCGGGTCAACCTGACCCGGTCCGACCCGGATGGACCCGTTCCGGCCCGGCCAGGGCACGGCCCGGCCGGTCGGACCGGCCTGGCTTGGCTCGGCCGAGTGCCGCGGGGCGCTGCCCCCGCGGTTTGGAGGTGCCACGGCCCCGCGTGGGGCCGCGCTGGACAAGCGGACGCGACTTCTGCCGCATCCTGTGCGGGCGAGCTGGACCCGCGCGGCCGCGGGTCCACTGGCCGCCGTCGCCGCGGCTGAAGCCGCGGCGGCCATGTCCGGCGGCGCGCCGGGGCGCCGTTGGCAGCTTTCGCGGGCCACCGGAGATGCTCCGGTGGTCCGTTTTCCTTCCTGTCTATGCCGTTGCCCCTCCCGGGTTCCGTTCTTCACTGCGGGATCATCAAAATGCCCTTGCGTCACGTTTTGTCATCGCCCACCAAATCCACACAACACGAAGAACGACAGAGGGTTGTCGGGCCGTGTTCGTTTGGCCCGCACCCTCCGCGTTAGATAGAAACAACGGGAGAAATATTCAACACAGGAAACAACAATTTTAATGAATTAAAATTGTTCTTATTGTCTGGGTTATTCACTTTTAAAAGAAACGATCACAAGAATAAAAGAATTAATCACAACAACCCCTACCTCGTCAAGTCGTTGCATGCAGGTTCTTCGCAGAAATTGATCGCCGCGGAAGGAGGCGATCGTCGTGTCGCGGAAGGCGTCGCGTCGTCGTGGAAGGGCGTCGCAACGTCGTGGAATCCGGCATTGCGTCGAAGAAATCAACGGACCAAGAGACAACAAATTTAATTGTAAATAATTAAATTCGTGTGTTGTTATAAACCACAAGGAAGTTTAAAAAGAAACCCGAGATCTCTTACCTCAAGCAGTTGGTGATCGAAGATCGGGGCGGGGAAGAACGTCTCGGATGAAGCGTCGTCAAACTCCGAGGGTGACAGCGTTCTTCGCGTTATTCGCGTGCTTCGCGTTCTTCGCGAAGGAGGATGAAGGCACAAGAATTCTGTCAAAGCCTCTCAACGTGCAATCCTCCAAATGTCGTATTGGTCTTATTTTATTATTACGCCAACAAACGAAAAAGAGGTAAGTAACGACCCATTAATTCGTAGAATTAATTCAACGAAAGAAACTGCCCATTTAATTCACGAATAAAACCGCCCAATTAAATGGTGCATTAAGAAATTAAGAAAATGCGTCAGTTGACTTTCATAATGATGGGTTTTCACGGGTGCGTTACTTAGCGGAAAAGAAACGGCAGGGCTCGTGCGGGCCCCACCCCACAAATATCCTACCAAGGGGGTAGGATATTTTTGGATAGTACCCTATCCAGATCAACTCAGGTTAAGCCGCTTCAAGTGGCTTCAAGTGGCTTCCATGTGGCTTAAGTGAAATAAAATAAAGTTTGTCGTTCAATTGTTTTATTTCTTAACTTTAAGCCCGAAAATTAAAAACCACACCTGAGAAAACGCAACTCCAGAAGAGGCATTTCTGAGCAAGTACCGGCGCTACGATTCCATCGGTGCCCTCAGAATTCGATTCCGAGCACCGGTTCAAAAGTTAGAAAAACCCGCTCATCCGTTCACTGAACGTACCCGAGCCAAACTTCGGAAAATGATTCTGGACACACTGGGCCTCGGAATCAGGTGCCGTCAGAAACTGCATTCTTGTAAAATTCCAAAGAAAATTAAGAAAAAAATTTCCTTGAAATTTACGGGTCTTTACAGTTTTCCCGATATGACTCAAAGTGTTTTTTTTCAGTTTAAAATTGAAATTTTGGTTAAAAAAGTGTATCACTAACTAAAAACAAAGAAAACACATTCATATTGTTTTGATACTTTCGGAAAATGATCCTTAAATAATTTTTAATGTACATAAATCAATCACACTTCAATATGACACTCGGTGTGACCAGTATGATCCAAAGTGTGTGTTTTTAGTTTAAAAGTGACATTTTTTTGAAAAAATGCACCACTCACTGAAAATGGATAAGATGAACTCTAATGGTCATGATACTTATGTAAAATTCTCCATAATTCATTTTTGATGTGTAAAAATCAACCGCACATTAATATGATACACGAATTAAATCAACTATTTAAAATATACAGATAATGAAAATATCTAAAAACATGAAAAATGGAGAATTCTAGAATGTTTATAAATTATCAAAGTGTTGGATTTACAGTGCATACAAAATAGCTGTAAGCATCAACTGTAAGTGAATATTGACTAAGAACAAATGAATCAACTGTGAGATATCAAATTTTCTACAAGAAGAAAACAACTGACCATGAGGTATCAACCACATGGAAAAATGATCGACCACATGAAAGAAAAACGACCACATAAACAAATATGACCATATGAAGAAAATATATATTGGACATAAGAAGAAAATATAGATCAACTGTAAGAGAAAAAATCAATTGGCCCTAAGATAAATTGATCGACCATAAGAATAATAAATCTAATGAAAGGAGTGACCTACCACATGAAGAAACTACAGTTCAATAAATGAAGCTGTCTTTAAACTTAGGCATATGACATATAAAGTGACAGTGAGATAAAAAAATATAATTATAGAAGTAAACAATAAATGTATAATATTTTACAAAAAATAGAATATAACAACAAAAGAAAACATAATTACACCTTAAGTATATGATGATGTTGGAAATTATAATTATCCATTTAAAATAATAAAATAAAATCACCTAAGTAAATATTTGAGATATTTGTAATATTCAAAAATAAAAAATAAAAATGAAAAGATACACTTGAAATCATAAAAATCACCAAGCACTAACAAAATCCTTTCATAAGATATTTCCTTAGGTGATTGAGAGTGATGGCGTGAGGCAACCAACAATATTCCCCAATTGAGTAAGCAAATCACAACACAGATGTGTCGTGTGCATCAGTCCATTAATCTTCTTTAGGTAGGCGAGTGTCCATCAATATCTGAGGAGAGCTTGCATATGTTGATCTCCGCATGTCTGTAACTTGATCGAGCATCCCAATCACGATCGATAATCCCAGTGACACATGTACCTTATAGGACCCTCCATTGAGTTTCCTTCTCACATTCTCACAATGCATGTATAGTCCTCCCCTACCTTAGATCCTGCAACACCCACTCCCTTGTGCTGTTCATTTTTTATGTAGGGAAATAAATGAAAAAAATTAAAAATTTTGATGTTTGGTTTGGAATATTTTTTTTAATATTATATAATATTTTAAAAAATAACAAGAAATATATACTTTGTTGTTTATGAAATACAAAATATTTTTTTTATATATTGAAAATTCATTTTTCATGATAAAAATTTCATTGAATTGGTTATGTTTTAAAAGTGTATGCTTTGTTACAAATTTTTTATGAAGTGTAAAAATCAATATGTATTGACTTTTATTTTTTAAACTACGAGTAATACCTTAGGCTACTTGTGGGATTTCATGGGGTGGGTTGGGCTTGATAATTTTATATTTCATTACATGTGATATTTTTTAGGAAAAACCACACGTGCTTGATCTCGAATATATTGAAACCAGTGGGACCCATTTCACATCACTCCTGAGTATTCATAATGACCATACATGGTTAAGAAATTAGTATTAGGAATATATGACTCCTTCATCCTGAGATAATGATACCCTGAATGATGATCAATCTTCGAGAACCCCCTCACCCCTTTTAGTTAATAAAAGAGGTTATCAATATGGGGTAATATGTATTTATTCTTAAAGATCCTATGATTTATCTTCTTGTAATTAATTTACTAGTGAAGAGTTCCATTTTATTTCATAGGAATGAGTACATGGGTGGCCCATGGAGATACATTGGAAAAAAATGAAGTCCTTAAACTCCAAATCATCTAACTAAATTTTCAATTCTCTAAATTCATCTAGTTCCATATTATATGAAGGCAAATAACTCAACCGTTTCCTAGATACCAAACCAATAAAAAATTGACTCCTCATTAAGTTGAAAACCCCAAGAAGTATTTTGGGAAACCTTCAGAAAACCCCATATCTAAGGGATGAATACCACTCCCAGAATCCTCTTATTTTACCTCTACTATAAGAGATGATATTTTAAATATCAACATGCCGACCATGGGAAGAGGAGGTCACACCCGATTAGATCACGAGTCTCATTCTCCTTGAAATAATTGAAAGCTACCATCAGGGTATTAAAGGTTAGTAACACCCCATTAACTTTATATTAGATATTTTTTAACCTCTGTTTTGGTTTTCCTTTTTTGATGGTTGAGTAATGCAGAGAAAGAATTGGGATGATACCTATAATGGTGAAGTTAGATATTTTTTAGAATTTTCAGCATAAAACCATCATTTTTTGTTGTTTGTTGGGAAATGAAATGATGTGTAATGGTAGTACACAATATGTAATGGATTCGAGACATTACCCTTGAATTGGATACACAACATGATAATTTTACACATTGTGTAAAGGGCACACATCATGTAATAGGAAAATCCATTTTTTAATAAAAATGTGATGGTTTTTTCAGTATATATGGGAGTCAAGGATTACACGATGTGTAATAGGATTACACATTGTGTAAATTATTAAGGTTTGGTTTTAAGAATATGTTTTAGATTATATTCCTATTTTATTCATACATGAATCCTTTCTCTTGACCTCAAGGCTCTTCATAGGCGATTTTGGGTGAATCCCTCCTGTCTGGATCACTTCATTCAATGATTGATCACTGTTTTGGTTTCATTTATTCTCTATAGGTATTCAATACTTTTGGTTCTTCTTTGGGTTTGGTTACGAATGTGGTTTTGCTATGGATTTGTGACCAATTAGTATTTTTTATTGACCCTTTTCAGTTTCTTGTCACGCCATGTCTTTTGGATGTCGTTCTCTCAATTTTCGGTCACCGTTGTTGAAAGCATCTAGGTTTATACCATTTTGAGTTTGGTTTTTCTATACAATGAGTAAATTTGATGAATTATAGGTTGTTCTTGATATATTACTTTGGGTTGTTCAGTGATTTCAAGTGATAAATGGTTTCAAATGATTTCATGGAAAGGAAAATGATTTCAAAAAGGGGTTTTGTTTTGAAAATATATTTTCTTGATTTGGAAGTGGGTTTTCAAAATATGAAGTGGATTAGATTGGATTTGAAAATGTTTTATAAAATTTTGAGCATGGTTTTGAATTAAATTTGGACAAATGCACATTGGGAAACTTGGGTGTGTTGGGATAGAGACATGAGTAGCCTTAGTGTGTGATGTACCATTAGGAGTTAAATTTTTGTGACATCGACTGGTAGGAATTAATATCTATTGGATCCAAAATTTGTCTGTTTAGGATTGTGAGTGTCTAGTACACATTTTCACATTTTCTAGAGCCTAATACAAGGCATGTTGTCCTTTTTCATTTATGATTATTTATCACATGATTTTTTTTATCATGGATTGTTGATCACATGTTTTTATATGTGGTTGTATCACATAGCTTCGCATGATAGGTTATTTTAGGGATATGTGTATTCCTATTTACCTCTTTATACATGGTTATGTTTTACTATTTTTATTACTTCTTCTTTTCATATTTACGGTTTGAGAATGTGAAAGGATTTTTATGAAAACCAAAGGAAGAAAAAGGTAAAATGATTTACGAATATTTTGGATTTATGGAAATTATTTATAAAATTTTTCTGTTTTAAAATATTGAATTGTTGCATTCTTAATATTAGACCTTTTATAGAAATAATGGTGGTATCCTTATGGGATTTGGATCACACCCTAATTTTTACTTTGGGAGTTTTTAGATGTTATATTATAGGATTTATGTAAAGGGAGGATCAACTTGAAGCATACTGGATACTCTTGTTGCTATTGATTTCGATTCAGGTTGGTTTGAAGGTGACTATTGGTCATGTGGGGACTTGAATTACTTTCTGGATTGGCCTGTTTTGGCTTGGATTTCATGTATTTTATGGTATATATTATTATTTTTTTCTTTTTACTATGGTTATATTTATTTTTTTCCTATATTCAAGGTTGGTTTCTACTATCATGTTTTATCCACATCATGTGATGGTCGGTTCGAGTGGCTTGTCTAGTTAACCCAGGTTGGTTCATTATAATTTTTTATTGAAGGGATTATTATCCTAAAGTGTGTTAGAACTTCTTGATTTTGGTTCTGTTTCTTGGGTAGATCAAAGTTAGGAAGCTATGAGACATAGGCTTGATATTCAGTCAATGTTGATACTCATGTGCCTTTCAACCTTTATGGAGGCAGTTGACAAGGAAACTTTAACTAAAATAGATATAGTTGGGAAGATAGGTTTGGGTGGAGCTTTAGTTGGTCCAGTGGTTAGGTAGATTGTATCTTCTGGATAGAAAAGAAAGCATAATAGTGTATAGTTTTCCTTAGGACTAGTATCAGGGGTGATGACAGAGCAACATCAAGTTGTCTTCTACCTGTGTGTAAGGTGAGGTCACACCAAGCCTAAATTTTCAGAGGCTCCTAAGACTTGTCATCTTTGTGGATGATCTGTCAATCTACAACACTTTTTTGAAAATATATCTCATGATAGTAGGGAAATATCCACTCTCACCAAGGGTTTTTAGTTTTGTGAATATTCTTCCAAGGGTTGTGGGTTTAATCCTTAGGCCAAGGGAGATGTTCATGTGGCTAAGATCAGACATCTTTATGTAGTGGAGTATGCACTACATGAATTTGAAGTAGGACCAACTATTATTAGAGGTATGGTATTTATCTCATCTTCTATGGTGATATATTTGTTTGATATGGGTGATAATAATTATTTTACATCATCAAAGTTAGTTTATATATTGATATTGTGTTTGGAACTTATTCCATTATTTTTGGATCTTTCCATGCCATTGGGAAAGAGGTCTGAACAAGGTTGAAAAGATGTTCTGTATGTTAGGTGATGATAAATGACTTTGAGGTGGAGTGGGAATTTTAGTGGTTGATCTTGACATATTTGACTTGATTATCAACATGGATTGGATGATATGTATTAAGGTCAAAATAGACTTTTATTATCATTGATATTAGTTCTTACCTTCAAATGGGGTCACTCATGTTTTCTAGGGTGGGTGGGTCTTTAGATTGGGAAGGGAAGGGGATGTTGTTCTATATTATGGGGTAATATCATGCTAGTTTTTAGAGATGTTCCTTGATCTAGTTGACCCTTTGTTAGGTGGTTGAATTTATACAATTTTGTGTGAGTACCCTGTGGTCTTTTCGTATGATTTTTTTGGTTTTACCCCATATAGAGAGGTTGAGTTTACTATTGGCTTGCTCCTTGGTACGATGTATGTTTCTATACTATCTTACCGTATGGAACTTATTGAGTTGGTGGAATTTAAAATATATTTTTAGGACCTAGAGGCTATAGAATTTATTCATCCTAGTGTGTCACCATGGGATTCTCCTATCCTCTTTGCTAAGAAGGTTTATAAATTCTTTAGACTTTTTATTGATCATCAAAAGTTGAATTGAGTTATCTTTAAGAACAAATATCCTATTCTAAGGATTGATGATATATTTGATCAGCTTATAGGGGCTTGTTGGTTTTCTAAGATTAACCTATATTTATAGTATCACCAGTTGAGATTCCAAGAAGAGAATATACCTAAGGAAACATTTAGGAGTCTATATGGTCATTTTGATTTTCAAATTATTCCATTCGAAATCAATAATGATCTTGTGGCGTTTATGGATTTGATGAAAAATATATTTCATCAATTCATGGACTCTTTTATTGTTGTGTTTATAGATGATATTTTAGTGTACTTCAAGTCAGAGGATCAGTATATGGACCATTTGGATATCATTTTTTGAACCTTAAAAGAACATCGTTTGTATGGTAAGATTTCCAAGTGCGAGTTTTGGATTCAGGAAGTGAAGTTTTGGGTGCATGTGATATATGAGAGGGAAATCTTAGTAGATCCTAAAAATGTGCAGGAAGTTATGTCATGGGATCATCCCAGAAATGTGTTTGAGATCAAAAGCATCTTGGATTTGGATGGTTACTATAGATGGATTATTCTCGACTTCTCCAAGATCACTTATTTGATAACATATTTAACTCTTAAGGGTGTAAATTTTGAATTTAATGACAAGTTTTAGATATATTATGAGGAAATGAAGGTGACATTGACTTCAACACTAGTTTTGATTCTTCTGAAACTAGGGATGGGTTATGATATTTTTTGCAATTCTTCTGGTATAGGGTTGGTATGTGCCTTGATGTAGGGGAAACAAGTTGTGTATTATGGATAAAAAAATTTATAACCTCATGATAATAAATACCATACCCATGATATTGAGTTGTTAGCTGTTATCCATGCCCTCAAAATGTGGAATCACCATCTCTTTGGGGGGAGGATTATAGTATATTCTAATCATAAGAGTAGAAAATATATTTTTACTCAGAGGGATTTAAATTTTTGATAGAGACAATGGGTGGAGTATCTTTAGAATTTTGATTTTGATATTTATTATACCCCTAGGAAAGGAAATTTCATTGTTGATGAATTTAGAAGAAAATTATCAGCACAATATGTGAAGGAATATGTTGAGGAGTGGTCTCCAATGAGTTTTTTTTTGCTGAGATAAGCTTGGAAGTGGAAGAGGTTGGTGGATAGGTGTTATTGGATTTGATGAAATATGACTCATCTTTTGATGATAAATTTAGGTTTGAGAAGGTTTCATACATTGAGTGCCAATGATTTAGTGAAATCCTTTATGGTGGGGAGATCATAGGTGAGTGGTCCCAGTCTCCTAGTGGAGCTTTGTGATTTTGTAGCAGGTTGTTTGTTCTGTTTTTCTTAAGGTAGGAGTTTTTGGATAGTCGACACCCATCTTGTTGGTCTATTGAACCTGGAGCTACAAAGATGTATCATGACTAGAGTAATTGGTATTGGTGATAGGGGATGATACAGTTGATAAAATAGTGTGTTTCACGGGGCCTTACTTATCAAAGAATTAAGGAGGAACACCAGAGACCTACAGAGATATTGTAGACCTTACCCATTCTAGTATGGAAGTGGGATGAGATTTCCATGGATTTCATCATTGGTTTTACATGGAATCCTAGTGGGAAGGATGCGATTTGGGTGATCGTTGACCAACTCACAAAATCATCACATTTTATACCTACCAAGGAGATGAAAAAAGTGGAACATCTTGGGGACTTGTATATCTGAGATATTATGAGACTTCATGGGGTTCTATCTGTAGTTGTTTTTGAAAGATATTTGAGGTTCAGATATTGGTTTTGAAAATGTTTTAAGAAGGTTATGGGTTCCTAGATTAAATTAAGCACAACTTATCAACCCCATACGGATGGTCATACAAAGAGGGTTATCCGGTTTTTAGAGGATATGCCCCGGGATACTGTGCTTTATTTCATAGGATCTTGGGAAAGGAATTTGCCTTTGGTTTATTTTTCCTATAATAATAGTTATCAGGATTTGATAAAGGTATAACCCTTCAAGGCTTTGTATGGGTGGCCATATAGATCTCCCTTTCCCTGGTGAGAGTTGGGAGAGCGGTCCTTGGTTAGACCGAGTGTTGTTTAATAGATGAAAGAGATGGTTCAGTTGATCTAGTGGAATTTTATCATGGAACAAAGTCATCAGAAATCCTATTTGGACCACTAGTGTCAGGCGATGGAGTTTGAGGTTGGTGATCAGGTCTTTATCAGAGTTTCACCTCGCTTGGGACATCACCTCTTGTGTTAGCATGGTAAGTTGGCAATGTGGTTTGTGGGCCCCTTTGAGATCATTAGACAAATAGGGAGGGTGGTCTATCAGTTTCACTTTTCATTTGGTTTGAAAACTGTCCATGATGTGTTTCTTGTTTCCCAATTAAGCATGTATATACCAGATCCTTCACATGTGATTATAGGGAGGATACTGATCTTAATACTGATACCACTTTGGTTGAGCATCTAGTTCAGATTATGGATCACCAGGATAAGGTATGGTACTATAAAAAGACCCCCATATTCTGGGTACTGTGGAAGTTTGTACATGATAACCATGAGACATGGGAGCAGGAGTCATTGATGAGGTACCAGTGGCCTTATTTTTTGAGGATCTAGGATCTTGAGGGATTTTTGGGGGTAGAAAGCGTTTGTGGTGGGGAGATTATAACACCCCATTACCTTTTTATCACAAATGTTTTAACATTTTTTTTGGTTTTCCTTTTTTCGTTGGTTGAGTAATGTAGAGAAATAATTAGGAGGATACCTATAATGATGAAGTCATGGATTTGTTAGAATTTTCAGCACAAAACCTACAATTTCTATTGTTCACTAGGTAATTACACACCATTTAATAGGATTAAAATATTTGTAATGGTTTTTAGATAGAACCCATGAAATGGACACACAACGTGAGAATTATACACATTGTGTAAAGGGTACACACCATGTAATAGAAAAAATATGATTTTAATAAACATGTGATGGGGTTTTTGGTATATACAAGAGTCAAGGATTACACAATGTATAATGGGATTACATTTCATGTAAATTCCCAATGGTCATATTTAAGCATGAGGTTCGACTAAAATTACTATTTCATTCGTACATGTTTCCTTTCTCTTGAACTAGAGGCTCTTCCTAGATGATTTTGGGTGACTCCCTCCCATTCAGATTGTTTTATTCAGTTATTTATCACCATTGTGGTTGGATTTATTCTATATGGGTATGTAATCCTTTTGGTTCTTCTTTGGTTTTAGTTGCGGCTGTGGTTTGTTTGTGGATTTGTGATCATATAGTTTTTTATCAATCATTTTCATTTTCTTTGTGTGCTTTGTCTTTTGGAGACTGTTCTCTCAATTTCTGGTCACCGTTGTCAAAAGAAGCTAGGTTTCTACCATGTTGAGGTAAAGTTTTCTATAAAATGAGTTAATTTGATGAATTACATGTTGTTATTGGTAAATTATTTTGGGTAATTCATTGATTTGAAGTGATAAATGGTTTCAAGTGATTTATTGGAAAGGAAAATGATTTCCAAAAGGGGTTTTAATTGAAAATGGAATTGCTTGATTTGAAAATGGGTTTTCAAACTCTGAAGTGTATTACCTTGGCTTTGAAAATGTTTTATAAAATTTTCATCATGGTTTTGAATTGAATTTGAAAAAATTCACATTGGGAACCTAGGGTACATTAGTATAGATACATGGGTAGCCTTAGTGTGTGTTTCACCATTAGGAGGTAACTTTTTGTGATATCAACTGGCACGACTCAACATCTTTTGGGTCCAATGTATGCTTGTTTAGGTTTGTGAGTGTCTCTTATGTATTTCCCCAGAGTCTAAAGCCCAATATGAGGTTCTTTTTTATTCTTTAATTATTGTTATTTATCACATGATTGTTTTTATCATGTATTTTTTCCCATAAATTTTTATATGAGGTCATATCGAATAGCTTTGCAAGATAGGTTTTTTATGGATATGTGTACACCTGTTTACCTCTTGATGCATGGTAATTATTTTCTATTTTTATCACTTCTACATGTCATATTTTTGGTTTGAGAATATGAAAGTATTTTTATGAAAATAAAAGAAAGAAAAATGGAATTTTTTTTATAAATGGGTTGGATTTATTAAAATTATTTGAAAACTATTATGTTTTAAAATCTCAAATTGTTGAATTCTTAATATTAGACCTTTTATAGAAACTATGGTGGTATCCTACTGGGATATGGATAACACCTTACATGTGAATTTGGAAATTTTTAGATGTTTTATTTTAGGATTCAGTAAAATGAAAGAACATATTATAGCATGTTGTCTTCTCTTGTTGTTGTTGCTTTTGTTTTGGGTTGGTTCGGTGGTGACTGTTGGTCACATGGGGTCTTTAATTTCTTTTCAGTTTATCCTATTTTGTCTTGTATTGTATGTATTTTGTGGTATATCATCTATTTCTTCTTCGTAATCTAGTTTTATGTACTTTTTTCTATATTGAAGACTGGTTTTTGTTATCCTGTTTTACCCATATCACATGACGAGCTGGTTCAGGTGGTTTGTCTAGTTAACCTAGGTTGGTTTGCTACAAGGTAACCCTATGATGAGAAAAATTAATATTGGCCTTAAAAGAGATCATCAAGTCCATCCTAGAATAATATAAAAGATCTCTATCTTAAGAATGAGGTAATTCTATGATAGATCCACTTCAGATATGAAGACAATAAATTAAGTGCATTGTAAGCCACACTCTTTCCTAATAGGTGTAGATATTTACATAATATAAGGCATAAAATCAGACAGAAGATTAAAAAAAACTATAATACAAGAAAATATAAATGAATGAGAGGAACCATTAACAAATAAAGTTATATTCATAGATGTTGATATAAGATGGTACCTCAAATAGTCACCAATCCTACATCTAACTTAGTAGGTATGTACTTTTTCACATTTAACTTCCTTGATTTTGAATGGGCCTAAGGCCTACCACCAAACTTTGGCTCAACCCTTAATTGAATTTTCCCATAAGAAAAACCACTCCCACCACCATCGACATTTTACAGAACCCTATGAATTTAGAATCATTTAGTTGAACTATGGATCCCTTTGGATCCAAGAAGCCTGTACCACTTCTAGGAGAGGAGTTTGATCTACATAATCTATGGAGATGGCCTAAATTCCCACAAGAATTAAAACCCCTAGGGACCTCCTATAAAAATGTTCTAATATTCTTAACCTTTCCAAACTGATAGAAAATAAGAGATATTCTCCCTATTGGGGTGGGGAAATCTGTCGACGATGGATCGCAAGAGCCACTGTTTCTACTTATTAGAGGTTCATCCCACTTCATTTTCTTTTTTGAAAATACACTTTCACTTATACTAATTATAGGCGGATAATTAACCATACTTGACATCCCGACTCAATCTATATCTACCATCAGGGTTTGATCAACTTTAACACCCCATGATTTTATGATATATTTATTTTCAAATAAATTTAATTTCTTTGATAGCTTTCAATACATGAAAACCTATATATAAATGAACCATAATATAATATACCATTATAAACTAGTTGTTAAATTGGAATAGTGAATTGGAATAACCACATTTTGAAAATTATGTAATATTTTTTAAATAAATTAAATACATTTACAAATAAGAACTCAATTTTTAGTGAAGTCTTTATATGATTTAAACATACATTTTTTCCTCAAAAATAGTTTTCATCACTTTTTATGATTAAATAATATAATAATTTTTTCTGAATTTTAGAAAATTTATTTGAAAAAATGAACTTCAATTTTGATATTAACATGTAAAAATTATCTTATAGTGATTTTTTTTGAATTTTATAAAAATATTTATTTTCAATGAATAGTGAAAAATGTCAATTTTTATTGAAAATTGTCTTTTCATTTCAAGAATCTACAAATATTCGTTTTGTTATAAAATTATTTCAAAGTAACATTAGTTCATTTATATTCTTAATAATCTAAATAAGGTCATTGGAATCAATTTTATATTAGATTTTGGTATAAAACTTTTTAAACTTAAGAACATTTTTTATGGAAACCTATTTTCATCGCATTTTACAGTTATAATTTTTAAATTAATTTTTTTCACTTTTTTGAATTGAATTTGATAAAATGGATTTCATATTTGGAATCAGTATGTCCAGATTTTGAAATGATGCCACTTTCATTTTGGGTTATAATGAATAGTAAAAACAATAAAAAATCAAAGTAGTGGTGCTGGTCTTCTTAAAATACCATTCCACGGTTCCTTAAGAAAGGATCTAAAGGTGGCCTACCACATAATAGGTAATCATCCTACCCAACCTATTTAAATTTATTTCTTCTTCTACCTTATCTAAATATATGTTATTCATAAAAAAATAATAATGATTATATCCTAAATATACTAAAATCTTATTATGATTATTGAACCACTATTATTCACCCTCTTTTATATCAAATGGGAAGTGAAAACATTGCTCATGCGTACGTGTGGACCACCACCTCCACACATATAGTGATACAATTAATTTTCCATCATCATCTTTCATGAATGGTTATTATGATGGGTTTAATTTTTATAAATAATATTTTAGATATATTTTTTATTATGTAATTATAATATCTGATCTACCTTCTCACCTTCCAATCCATTGGAAAATGATAACGTCACTCATACGTACATGTGGTCTACCACCTCCATGAAGCGATGTGATTCACTTTTTGATTATTCTTTACATAGATGGTAATAAGGATATATTTAATGAATATATATATATATATATATATATGATATAATAATGTTTTTTAAAGGTAAATTTTTATTTACCTTTGTTTTGTTCCATCCATCGAAAAGTTAAAACAACATTCATGTGTACGTACGACCTACCATCTCCATGAACAATGTAATTAATTTTTATATTTATACCTTTTATGGGTGAATCTATATATAAATATATAATTAATATATATGATATTTATATCATTATTGATATTATGGAGTTGATGGAACCATGATCAAATTACAAGAACTGGAACTATCGTGTTGAAATTCTTATGAAAAACGAATCAGTTAATACCCAAAAAATGATTATTTTAATAAGGAATTATTAATAAATGGGTATTGAAATTTTATAAGTGGATCATATATGATATTAAAAGTATGTAAATTATTATGGTATATAATTACAATAAATTTAAATTAATTATATAGGAGGTTAGAGAACTTTCAAAGAAATTCAAACTAAGGTATGTGATTTATGTTACAATCTCATTGTTTATCAGGATTGTTTATGATCAAGTTTTCAAAGAAGAAATTTTATGACCCATCTCTAAAGAATCCCATGAATTTTATTATCTTATGGTTATTTCTGGATATTACATTTTTTCATTTATTTTCCTCTCTTTAAAATCTCAAGATACCACAAGATTTTTTTTTAAGTAAAAATGACTTTATCTATCTCTTTTTGGTCAGAAATTTATTTATTTCCAAATCCATGTTTTCTAAAAATGTTTTCAATAATGTTTTTAATATTATCCAATGATTTTTTAAATTAATATTTCCACATTAATTAATTTTTTATAAATATTTTAAAATGAATCTTCTTATCATTTTTCGCATGAATTACATCTAACTTTTTACTGAAAATGTGAAATAAATCTTAAATTTAAATACACAACATAAATGGAATTTACTACCATCATGACTTCCAAATGATTTGAATATTACTTTACAAGTTTCCAAGTTTCTTTTTCAAATAAAATTTTTCCCTTAATATTTGGGAAATTTTTATATTTTAAATAAATGATTTATAAGTGAAAATGGTATTTTACTCAACAAAATTTATAGTGATATGCTAAAGGAATTTTTCATCTATAATAACATAATTTTAGTTACTCATACTTTACTAGGGATATCATCCATTTTTACCATCCACTTTCATTCTTTGGATGGATTATGATGATGATTTATGGATGCTTTTATGAAACCGATTTCTTTCCCATGGGTTAATTAAGTTATGATGAAACATTTATGAAACCTATTTCTTTTCCATATGTTATTCTTTGATGCTGTGATAAAATGTTTATGAAACCCATTTCCTTTCCATGAGTTCTACAATAATGAATATTTTATGATCTTATTTCCCATATATGTATGATTTTTATTATTTGATGGGTGGGATTGGACCATTCAATGCATTAGGTAAAGATGGATATCTCATGATATAATATGGGACTCTAACCACTATGATAGTCTTGGGAGTGAACCTTGACTATAGATATGATAGAATGATGAGTGAAACCAATCCAATCTAATAGTGTTGGAAATGATCCTTGATTAGGGAAATTATTTAATATGCTTATATGTATACCATAAACATATATCATATGCCAATGTTATGCTCTCATGGATCATGATCTTTGATTCCTTTATGATTCATGTATTATGAACCACTAAGACTTATTTTATGAATCAATATTATGATCTATGATATAATGGGTATGGTTTTCAAATGTTAATCTCATGTTATTGTTAAGTGATCATTGATATATACTTTATTCACCCTTACCAAGAATCATTTCCCCCCTTTATTATGTTTCTTTTACCATGTTTATGAAGAAAAGTTTTAAGTATGATATGTATAAAAAGGGTGCTAATTATGAAGAAGTTAGTGAGAGATGATGTAGATCTTTTATGAATAAGTTGTGTATGTATCAAAGTTTCAAAAGACAGTAAACCTATAGTATTATGGCATAGATAATAATGTTATGCATTGGATATTCATATAATAAGATGTAGTATTTATGTATGAAAGGTATGAGTCACTATAGTTGGTATTATAGAAATGTTTAGTTACCTTTGGAAACATGGATGATAAAAATTTAGTGTGAACCCTTAGGATAATCCTATGTATTGGAGAACATCATAAATTATGGTAAAGAAAAGAGTATTATTTTCCAAGAAAAACATCCCTTATCTAGATACTCAAGTGGATGTGGTTTTAGAATAAATGAATCTACAGGTAATAACCCCAAAAAGAGTTGGTTGAGTATATCTCAATCATCATTTTGGTACAAAATGGGTGTGCCCTTACTACGCACCTAGTTTGACACTCCTAGGGGTCTTCTTAAGTTAAATTTTTATAATAGTGGGTGTCCTAGACCCAACTAAAAAATAATTTTTGACTACCATTTCATGTATATAGTGATATATTCATGATGTACACTTACCATTATAGTGTAGATATTTATGCGCCCACTATTTAAATGGTAAAGTCTATAGATTATTTATCATATCAAAAGGTTATAACAGATCCCATGCTATAATGATAACCTTGATATAATATTATATTAATAAAAAATATATGCCCTATGGTCTAGATATATCATATTGAATGGAAACAATTTATTTTTGACTATTAAGTGTTGGGGGGCTTATAAACATTGTGACTTCATCTCATGAAGTTCGCACTTGGTGATCTCTAGTAGGTGAGATCATAAGGAATTTTCCACCAATAGGAAACCCACATGTTTTGGGTGTCATTGGATGTTTCTATATATGTACATGTGTATTGGTATCCTAACTTGAGATCATTATCAATATGTACCATTTTATCTCAAACATTAATGAAAGGAAAAACCATGATAATAAAATTGTGGAAAGGTAGCTTTTGTTGGGTGCGTCATTAGTGCCATGGAACTGGATGAATGGTCAAGATATAATTTTTCACTTTTGAATTGAGTAAGTAAGAAAGGATGATGAAACAAGTGTGCATCATGCTTTATAAAAGATCTAAAGACAAAGAGATTATATTACACAATGTATGTTCATAGGTTGATTACCATTGCTATGACTATTACTTATCTCTTTAGGGGTCTTGATGGGTTAATAGACTCTACTTTTAGTCTGTGAATACTATTCACTACTATCAAGATAAGTGTCTAAAGAGTTTCACACAATATCATATTCAAGAATCAGCTCTATTCACGTGAATAGGTATATAGTATATGGTGGTACCCACCACAAAGTCTGAGAGTTTTCCATGTTTTTTATCGATCACTGATAAATAAATAAATTTATTACTATTTAAGTAAATAATAATTGGGATTAATATATTTATTAAATTTATTTACAAATTTTTAAGTACATACACAAAATAATATTAAAAAAACAAATATTATTTTAATATTCCAGGTCTATTTAATATTAGCAGGAATTACAAGCCAAGTTAATGACTCAAGTTTATCATATAATATATTTAATATATATTATAATTATATGATAAAGTATAAATAATATTTATGATGCAGTGAGTTCATCATAATTATTTATTTATTTCTCATTTAGTGGATGTTAAATATATGGGGGCTAGAAAACCCTTTCCGGGTATTTAGAGCATCCACTATACATAGAGGAGGAGAGAATCATTCTATATACTATTCATTCATTCAGAATGAGAGCCTCTTTCTCCTCCCACTTCCTAGATAGATAAAGTCTCACCCGTGTAATTGATTGAAGATGCCTTCAACGGATCGAAGACATAAGATTGTGGGGATCATTGTGATGTCGAAGAGAGATCGTCAGAGCTTTGTGTTAGCTCCTGGAATTCAAAGAACGATGTGCACATATATTCTTGGAGCTTGTGTGGATGATCTAGATGTGTTTAACTTCAAATCTTTCAAGCAACGATCACTGGTGATGAGTTGCAATGGAGCGCGTTCCGTTTCAAACAAGGTATTTGTTTTGTTTATTTTTTGGTGCTCTGATTAAATCAAACAAAACCCTCATATAGTATTAGGGCTTGAATCACTGGAGATGACAAGTTCTATCCCTTTGGTGATAAAAAATTCAAATCATTGGCTTACTAGCTTCTACTGCACACCCCGATAGAAAAAATTGGTATGAGAGGTAGTGCATGAATTTTATGAGCTAAGAAAAAATTAATTTGCATTAAATTAAGTAGATGATTTTAATTCGGTCCCAATGGTTCATTATGCCCATTGATTTGATATTGTATGACAATGTTATGACCATCCAAAAATTTTAATATGGATCATTATCATTTTTTTGAAGTATTAAAAATTGAATTTTTATAAGACGTTTATTTCCGGTGAATTTTGTTTGCCTGATACGGTGGCCGTAAGTATGTCCGGTATTCCACCGCATCAGGAAAGTTTTTTTGGCCAGTGAGACATATTAAAATATAATCAAAATTAATTTACCCAACCTTCCCCACAATGGTCTGTGTGGTGTTTTGGGGCCCAAATAATTTTAAAATATAATCAAAATTAATTTAATTAATTTTGGATTATAAAAATTACAATTTTAATACTCAGATTAATTAATTTAATTTTGGGTATTAAATTAAATAATTAAATAATATATTTTTTGGAATTAAAATTAAATTATTACCAGGCCAAATAAAAAGAAATTATTTGAATTTAGTACTTCATTTAAATTATTTATATGCCCTTGTAGTTTAAATTTTTTGGAATTTAATTTCATCACACTTTTAATTTACCCATTGAATGGTCTTGATAAATTGACGAACCATGTGTATGTATATTTTATTTATTTATCTATTTAGTTATTTAATTATTTGTGATGAATGTAATTAAATAAGAGGGTCTATGCATCATTTGTTTTCTCGTTTAAAATGCATTATGGTCTGCATGCCTAGATAAAAGTTATCTATGTGTATTTTTTACTCCCAAGACCCCCTCGCCTGCATGAAAGTAATTTTTTACTTTTACAAGGATGGTGTAAGATGTGGAAAATTCCATGATGAGGTGAAATTCAGATGAGAAGTGGCCACACTAGACAAGGGTGAGCTTTATCATTAGTCAATATATGACTCAAGTAACCTTTTCCATGGTCACAGTTAATTCATTAAGTTTAAAGGGACTAACCAATATAAGATTCTGAAGCCCAGTAGGGTATATATTTACTTTATTAATTTGTTTATTATTTTATTCATTTTCATGATAGTGGGAAACACATAAAATAATAAACAAGAAAAATGCATAAAGAAGCAATGGATGTTTTTTTTTATTAATGTTCAGTTATGAGCATGACAACATAGTATTAATAGATTAATAGAAATGAATTACATTAATTGATAAAAATATAAAAAATCTCAAAGAAATATCAAGTCACAAAATTCTTTCCATCATTTGAATTTGAACAAAATCAAGTGTATGAGGTGCTCGATCAGCCAAGATTGTGAGTGCCTCCTACCACTGGAGAGTTCTTTTGAGAGTGATGGGTTGACTTAACTAGAGTTGATAGAAAAGAAGTATCTAAATCTATTTTTCTGAAACTTTAGAGGTAGGTGTTGAGAAAATCATATTAATGATTTTATAAGTTGAGACTTCACTTAGTAGTTCAAAGATCCGTGATTTAATGTGGTTGTCTAGTCAGACACCTACCTTGAACTCTTCAAGTAGTGGCATAACCAAAGCTTGTAAACTATTAGGGAAGATTCAAGGATCCTTTCCACTATAATACTCAAGAAACGAAGTATTATGATTCTAATAAAGAGGGTTGTTAGAGTTCGATAAAATAGTGAGAGAAACTTAATGATATAAATAATCGGTAATGTATAATCGGTAATCAAGATAAAATTACTAATATGCTAGTTTTTTATATAGAAAATGTAAAGTAATAAACCAATACATACTATGATGTTTATTAGACAATTTCAATGTCTTATCCAACACGAATTTACAAGAGTAGTATAGGTGCTTGTGAAAAGTACTATGATATCAGAAATTCAAGGTTTCAGTGTCCCCAATACCTATTAAGTCACCTCATAAAGTTAAAGTGTAAAAATGATTATAGGAAACACATGTATTATGAATATGATGGTTATTTCACAATTCTATCATCAAAAATATAATGTGATTTGTGGATACTATATTAGGACATAGATGATATTACATGTAGTCTCATCTCTGAGAAACTTGCGAGGAGAAAGAGAATCATAGATATAAATAGGTGATGATTACACTGAATATGTGTAAATTGAAATATGGATCATGATATTTCAATGGATCCATTTATCATATCATTTTCACTCATTTATTTTAGTTTATTCTAAGATTACAGAATGAACAGTATGAAGAAAATGATTCGTTAACTTTTGGGTAAGGTTTACCAAGTAAATAAGAACATTAAAGAAAGATTGATCTTTAGTTCTTATGAATAACAAGTTAAAAGACAACATAAAAGGACAATGGAAAGAGTGAAGCTAAAGGAACCTTCATAATGTCCTTGAAAGAAAAGAGGAATTAAATAAGAATTTATTTTCTTCGTATATCATGAAATAAATCTATGGAAGTTTAAATATAATTAATTGAATCCCAGAAGCAAGTATTCACTTATTCTTTAGGTATATTCATAAACATAAAATGTAATGTTTTTGTTATAATTATTGGGTATTAAATCCAATATACCTATTACATATGAGTATTTTAATACATTATCCATGTACAGAAACATTACTAGAAGTAAGGTGTATTCTCTAAGTAGATGAGAAAGAGTGGTTCCTAAGTCAGTGGTGAGAAGTACACAACTTATAATTTCCATGTTTAATGATCCTAGTAGAACTTTTATTGATCATTACAAAAAAAATTATCTTATGCGTCCTTTGGAAACAAGGATACATTATTATATTTTCAGAATGAATGTTGTTTATGGTGTTAAATACTAAGTGATAGTTTAGTGATACATAAATCATAGGTAATACGTGATGAATATAAAATGATAGACTTATATACCAAGTTGTGGAAAGTCAATTATTTGTCAATAAGAACTATGTAGTTTTCAAGGATATACCCAATATGGTATTTAGACTCTTTAGAGTTAAAGACCTTAGGAATTATGAACACACTCATGTACTTAGACAAAGAAACCTTTTGAGATAAAGGTAATCCAAAAATATTCCGGAATTAGTTCAGATAGAGAATTCAAATTATTCCAAGGGTAAGATAGTGGTAAATATAATCCATATGATTTCTTAAGTCTTTAAGGAACCTGAAAATAAATTATGGTATATTCATGTTCCAAAGATATGATATGCTTTGGGCTAGAATGCTGAAGAATATCTTGACCAAGCATTCGTTGATCAATATAATGTAGCATTGAGTAATTCCAAAATGAAAAATAACATATCCACATCAAGTCTATGATGAAAATAAAAAGGATCAATGATTATTCTTATATATTAACATTTATCAACAAAAAATTATCGTGGAGTAATTTTTAAATTCATATTTCCTTATACACATCATAATAATGATGTAAGTAAAAGGAAAATCAATGTTAAAACTTATGCATTATAGATACTTCTATATTTCGAGACATTATTTTCAAATAGAGATGTTATCCTATAACCATATTCCAAATATAATGAAAAATAGATATCATATGATTTATAGTATGATGGGAATCCATTATTTTATAAGAAAACATGTTTAGATGCAAAGAGTTTTTTAAGGGTATAAAGAAACCTTCATCAATAAAAAAATGTACATCTATAGAAATTATCCTAAAAGTTTCTTAGGATATTACAAAAACCCTTACGATAGAATAGATATAGTCAAGTTATAGAGTATATTTATATAAAAGGTTTCACATCTCTATTTCAGATAGTGGGATCAATATTGACTTGGGTTTAGTTAATGCTAGAGATGCACAAGTAGTTGACATAGGAACGAGTTCCATAAGAGCTTGTGGAAGAGGAATCTTCCAGAGACCCATACTGTGTAAGAAGGATAAAACCATGGTAATGGTTTTTATATTCACTATTTTCGATGATACATTAGTCTTTGAGAATTATAATTTCTAAAAGTAGGAAGTATATAGAAATTAGCTAAAATTGACAAGATCAATTAAAATTCAATAATGGATTCTATGTATCAAAGTACACAGAGATTATTATTTGTAATACTATGGTGGGTATTCAAGTGAAACGATACATGGATGGTGTAAGTGTGGTACCAATAAGGTTCGATTGGTAAAATCAAGTTGTTATGCCTAAATCCATTAGAATTTTACTTGTCACAACTAATGTCTATGATCATTTTATCAATAATTGGATGTCAATACCACAAATCATGGAAGATTTCTAAATGACACAACCAAAAAGTGATGGTGACATCATAGAATGCCAATAAGGGGTGCAAGTTACTATAATTCAGTTTAGGATTGAAGTAAGAAACAAGATCAAATCAAATTCATTTGGAATGAATCTTTTCGATGTGTATGTTAGAGGATAGTGGGAGCTCTATTATTTTACAAGTAAAATATGTTTGATAACATATGGAATCCAACTATTGGTCTTACAATTAGCTAAGACTAGAATGAAGGTAATTCTCTAGTGATTGAATTAAAGTAGAAAGCTAAGTTTTAGGGAACGAGATCAACTAAGGTTGATCTAACAGTTTCTTAGATCTACTCAATCATATAGATACTAACAAGGTATTGAAAAATACAAGTAGGAACAATTTGAAAGAGAAATGGTACCAGTTTCACATGGAATAAATCTCTCCAAGAAGACATGAATATGCATAGGATACACTTTAGAGATGGATCAATCATACATGCCATGATATGTACTAAAAGTGATATTGTGAGAATATACTTTATAGTAGGAAAATATCAGTTATAATTAGGAGAAATGCAGTGGAAGCAGTCAAAACAATCCAATTATACATGAGAGAAAGTAAAAAGGATATATACCTGGTATGTGGAGAGGAAGGTATGCTAGTTTTTAGGGTACTCAAACCATTCTTCATTGGATCAACATGATTTAATATTTTATTTAGGCTAAGGTAATGATCAAGAAAAGATCATTCAAGCTAGTGGTATCCATATCTAAAAATAATAAGTGCATTACTTATTCTAAGGTAGTTAATAAGTAGTGTATTAAATGCAAAGATTTGTTCCATTTCTTAGATTCACACCTAGTAAGTAATGTTTTATCGTGATGATAATTTTATTACTGGTACTAGACAAGATGTCAAGTTTTGATAGTGGATAAAAGGTATACACTTGGGGATTACATATCTTTAGGAGTGTTACTCAATGAGATGATGTTGCACATAATAGAATAGCCATGCAAAATAGCCATGCAACAAAGATGTGGCGGACCCATCAACTAAAGTTGCGACTCATTAGAAATATGATCTTAATCATGTGAGAGCTAACAAGGATGGTTATCCAGTTGACTCTAGTGCAAGTGGGAGTGATGTAATAGTGGGTTCCCTAGACCCAACTAAAAAGTACTTTTTGATTACCATTTCATGTATGTAATGAGATATGCCTGATGTACACTTACCATTATAGTGTAGATATTTTTGTGTACACTATTTAAATGGTAATGTCCATAGATTATTTTTCCTATAAAAAGGTTATAGAATATCTCAAACTATAATGAGAACCTCAAGATTCTATGAAATTAATATTAAATATATATCCTATGATATAGATACATCATACTAACTGGACATAGTTAATATATGACTATCAGGTGATGAAGGATCATAAGCATTGAGAATTTTTCTAATAAAGTTCACTTTTAGTGATCTATATTAGGTGAGATCATGAGGAAATACATTCTAATAAAAACAACACATGTTTTGAGTGTTATTGGATGTTCATATCTATGAACATGTGTATTGGTCTCCTAACTTGAAATCATTATCAATGCTCCATTTGATCAAGTATATCGATACAAGGAAAAAACCATGATAATGAAATCATGGTGGGGTATCTTGTGTTGGGTGTGCCATTTTTGGTATGGAATTGGTTGAAGAGTTAAGATATAATTTTACTCTTTCGAGTCGAGTAAGTAATATCTCATGCCAGGTTTTTCAGGATGGTAATACCTTCTTAAAACCATGACCATGATAGTTGAAAGTAAATATTTCTAGCAAGATAAATAAATAATAAAATAAGAAAGCATGATTACAAAAGTGTGCTGTAAAGACCCGTAAAATTCAAGGGAAATTTTTTCTTAATTTTCTTTGGAATTTTACAAGAACGCGGTTTCAGACGACACTTGATTCCAAGGCCCGGAGTGCCCGGAATTTCTATCCAAATTTTAGCTCAGGTACGTTCAGTGAACGAACGAGCGGGAATTTATAACTTTTGAATCGGTGCCCGAAATCAAATTTTGAGGGCACCGATGGAACCAAAATGCTAGTAATTGCTTAGGAACTCCTATTCCAGAGTTGCGTTATCACGGGTGTGGATGATAAAAATTGTGGAAGTTAATTTATTATTATTCTACAATTTTTATTTTAAGTGTTTAGTTCTTGATGGAAGTTGGGTAACCACCCAACCTCCCTTGGGAGGTTATGAGGGTGGTGGGGCCCACACGAACCCCACCCCTTCATATCCTCTAACCCCTCTCAACTCCCATTAAATGTTGATAACTTAAGTTTACTTAACTTATGGAATTAATTTGGTGAGTTAAATGTAAGTTTTTGAAATTCAAACCGTTGAATTTTCATAAGGCTTGTTGTGTTAATAAAATAAGAATGGAGCTTATTTTATTTTTTGTTAGAGTTTTGTCGTTGAGAGATTTTTGGGAAGAACATCTTCTTCTTTGATGAAGAACTCGAAGAACATCGGTCTCCGTTGAAGAATGCCGAGTCCTCGAAGACCAACTTCGCGAAATCGACCCGTGACGCGACGTCTCTTTCCGCAACGGTTCTTCCGCGATGCCGTTTTTGTGACGCGACTTCCTCCTTCCAAGTCGCCTCTTTCCGCGACGGTTATACCGCGGAGTTTTCTCTTCGACGAACCTCCGAACAAGCTCCGCTCTTGAAACCGAGGTAGGGGGTTTAATTTTTATTTAATTATTTTTCCGTTCATGATTCTAGTTTGTTGTTGTTCGTGGATTAAAACCAATAGTTATCGAATAACGCGAGTGGGCCGGACCGCACAAACATGGCTGACCCTCCTCCTTATTTCATGTTGGTTCCTTTGTGGTTTGGTACGGGAAGGCGTGGTGCCGTCGCACCACGCGGAATCATGCGAAAGGAAATGCGCGACGCCGTCACGCCACGCCGTGGAAAGAAGATCAAGGACGCGACGCCGTCATGCCGCGTCGAAGAAAACTGAAGACACCGCGGCCGGAGCGGGGCCGCGGCGGAGGGGCGCGGTGCCGTCATACCGTGCTGGACGAAATAGGCCGCGGCCGGTTCCGGGCCGCGGCGGAGTAGGGTGACCGGCGGCCGGTACCGGGCCACCGGTGTCGGTGATGGAGGAAGGACCGGTTGGACACAGGGGATCCAGGGGAACTAATTCCCCCGTATGGCTTACAAAAACAGCCCCCTTAATTGGGGGGCCGCGGTTACACAGGGGGGTAGGCGCCCCCCCCCCCCCCCCTGCTGAAACGGCTCGGCCACTGGCCGAGCTGGCCAGGGTGCTGGGCCGGCCGCCTGGCCGGTCTGCCAGGCCGGGCCGAACCGTGCCGGGCCGGGCCGACCCGGACCCGGGGCGGGTCGAACCGGTTCAGGCCGACCCAGGGGGTCTCGGGCCGGGTCGGTCCGGGCCTGACACCCCCGTTTTCGGACCGTTTGGTTTCAATTGCCCATAACTTGGGCTACGAACCTCTGATCGACGCGCCGTTAGCGGAGGCACGATCCTTAGAACGATATGGTCATTTCGGTATATCGCACTCAAGGTTTCAGAATACTTTGAGTTCGGCCGGGTTGGTTCGTACACGAAACCAACCAGGCCCTCGGAGCGGAAACCCTCATATCTTAAGCTTCGGACGTCCGATTGACGTGACATCGACTTTGTTGGATTCGTCTTAGTGAGACGGATCTTTTGGATTACTCCGCCTGAGGTTTGGACGCAGGTGGTGTATGGTTGGGTTGGTTTTGCCTTAAAAACCAATCGGTCCCCTGGGACGAAATAGCCAATAACTCTCAGACCGGGCGTCCGATTGAGGCGCCGTCTGCGACGTTGAGTTCCTGTTGACGATACAGAACTTTTGGATACATCAACTATGGACTATGTGTCAGTTGATGTATCAGCCTCTCAGCTCATGGAGCGGACCCTCCCGAACGAGCTTGCTGTGTGCGGGAACCCTAGAGCTGGCTGCGACTGCTACATTCACGATGTTGACTATACAGAGATCCTCAGTGGATTCGACGATGACGACTACAACACTCAGCGATCCTATGTGGATTTGTGCTACCGATCCTGTGTGGGTCCGATCCTGTTTGGGTCAGCGCTCAGCGGTTCTGTGTGATCCAGCACCTACAGATCCTGCGTAGGCCTAATCCTGTGTGGGTCTTTGCAGGGGTTAGTACCTATCGATCCTTTGTGGGTCCGACGACTTAGATGGATCAGTGATCATCTCTATCATCTTCGAAGAAGTATACCTGTGTGAGCTGAATCCTGTTTTACTTTCCTGTGTGGATTGTGTTGTGATATCCTGTATGGATTTAGGTTTTGCTTTCCTGTGTGGATTGGGTTGTACTTGGGCTCGGATTTTGGAGCCGAACGAGAATTGATGACTTTGGAATATGTATGGGCATATACCTAAGCAGTGTCGGATGTTACTTCGTGATTGTATCTTTCCTTTGTGGATTATCCTTTGTGGATTCTGGGAGACCTTCGGGGGTCTCGGGGTCCCTACTGAGTAGCTTATACTCACCCCTGCATGGGCTATGCCCGCACTACGTTGTGTTGGTTGCAGACGACGGACATCGCAGATCGTGGTGGAGGCTTGCGGAGCAGGACGGTACCTGGAGGTGGACCACTGGGCGGGACGTACTTGGAGCGGTCGGCTGGACCCGAGGAGTAGTGGAGGCTTTTTGTAACCACCCTTCAGGTGGGACTTCCAGAGGACGGCTCGATGCTGCGGCTTTTCCTTTCAGTTGCTGTTTTTCCCCTTTCAGTTGTACTTTACAGTTGGGCTTGTATTTCTGGCCCCCTTTACTTTTCTGCACTTACTGTTGTACCAGTTTTTACTTAGTGTTTACTTTTTCCGCTTTCTTACTCTGTGGTGCTTGTTTACTTTACAAAGTCAATGCCTTCCCTTTACCGGGATTTACGCCTTGGTGCTAGTCTCCAGCCCCTGGCCTATGGAAGGCGGGCTTGGGGTAGTCACGACACGGGTCCCGAGGACGGGTCGTGACAAATTGGTATCAGAGGAGTTCGGTTCTACCGCAGAACTTGGGACCCTGATCTTTTCTATGTGAAGCAATAGTGTTTAGCGTGTTGGGTGTGGTTATCAGTCCAGACAGTCCAGTGTTGGTGCGGCGACCGACGTATCTGTACACCAGGACCCTGACTTCTGATTTCCGACTTAATGCACGAAAACATTGATTGCATGTGTGTTTCAAGTTTTCTTTGTGATTACTTTGTGTCAGCTCACCAGGTATACTATTCTGACCATGGTGCACCTGTCTCTTTTCAGGATGGCCCCACGACGATAGCCATCTAGGGTTCCGAGAGTCGAGCGTGACGACAACCCACCGAGCGACGAGGCCTCGGTGCAGGGCCCTTTGTCAGCAGTGGCACCGGCGGTAGCTCTACCCGCTGAGCCACCAATGCTTCCAGCACCAGCCACTGACGATGCACGTCGCCTCAGTGCACTGCATGAGTTCCAGCTCCAGCGACCGCCTAGGTTCCATGGGGAGACGGACCCCCAGGCAGCCGAGGACTAGCTGGAGGTAGTGCTACGAGTTTTTAGGCTAGTGAGGACACCGGCAGATCTCATGGTGATCCTCGCAGCGATCCTACTGCACGCAGCAGCGGGCCGATGGTGGATATTGATGCTCCAGGTGAACGATGAGGCATCATTACTCTAGACAGACTTTGAGAGTCTCTTCCGATCAGAGTTCGTTCCAGCCACCCTCCGTGCGGTGCGCATCCCGGAGCTTCTTCAGCTGCGACAGGGCAGCATGACGGTCGCCCAGTACTCAGCGAGATTCACCGATCTATCGCGCTACTCTACAGACATGGTTCAGGACCCATTCTTCCGGGCCCGTACCTTTGACAAGGGATTGAGACACGGGATCAGGGCATCACTGATCTCCCTCAGCATTCCGACTCAGACAGGAGTACTGGAGCAGACCCTTTTGATCGAGAGCTTTCTTGCTGAGTCTACACCAGCGCCGAGACCCACCGCAGGGCGGCACGTAGCAGAGTCTTCTGCAGCAGGCAGTCGACAGATGACTCATGGGTCCATGCAGACCAGAAACTCAGGCAAACGACCTCAGGACACTGGCTCAGCAGTGCGGGGCACACAGCGCAGAGTCAGTCTTTCAAGAGACAGGCAGTGCTACTCATGCGGCGGGCAGGGCCACATGGCTCGTGACTGCCCGACCCGCCGTGCAGATGAGCAGTAGTCAGTTGAGGGACCACCGAGGCAGAGGAAAAGGGTCGACCGCGGAAATCCGCAGGGAGTAGGCGGACGAGGCAGAGGAGCTGGCCGAGCAGCAGGTGGTGGGCGGCGCTTTGAGGCTTTACAACCACCACCACCAGGAGGTCCACCCCGACCATAGGGAGCTGGCGGGCAGAGACAGGCACAACTCCAGGCAGTGAAGGCCTACGACCACGGTGCACCCGAGATGATTCGAGGTACTATCTGTGTCTATTCCACCCTTGCTGCAGTACTTATAGACACAGGAGCGAGTCACTCTTTCATAGCCACTGCCCTTGTTTGGAGCTCTGAGATTCCGATAGAGCTGTTGGCTCGATCCTTACGGCTAGAGACTCCTATTGGAGAAGACTCGACAATTACGCACTAGTTTCGGCAGTGTGAGCTTACTCTAGGAGGCGAGAGCTTCGGATGGGATCTTCTTGTAGCAGCGTCGAGGCCTTACGACGTCATTTTGGGCATGGATTGGTTGTCTACGGTCCATGCACAGATCGACTGTTTTAGGCGCAAGGTGCGATGTGTACGCACCGAAGGGAGCAGGTTCACCTTCACCGGTGAGAAGGGAGCCTTTGCGGCACAGTATGGACTCTCGCAGAGGAGAGGACAACCCATCACTCATCATTTGGCTAGCCTCATCCTAGGAGCAGTTGATGTGCGGAGTCCTGGTTTTCCTGCAGTGGTGGATCAGTATGCGGACGTTTTCCCCGACGACGTTCCAGGGCTACATCCTCACAGATAGGTAGACTTTTATATTAACCTGTACCCCGGGACAAGACCGATATTGACTCTAGAATATTGGATGGCCCCCGCCGAGCTTCGAGAGCTACGGGTATAGTTGGAGGACTTACAGGGCAAGGGATTCATCCGACCCAGTGTTTCACCCTGGGCTTCCCCGATTTTGTTCGCCAAGAAGGCGGACGGAAGCTTGCGAATTTTTGTCGACTATCGTCACCTGAACTAGGTGACAGTAAGGAACAAGTATCCGCTACTGAGGATTGATGACCTATTCGATCAGCTCAAGGGATCATGGTGGTTCTCGAAGATAGACCTCAGGTCAGGCTATCATCAACTCAGAGTTCGAGACGAGGACGTGCAGAAGACGACCTTCAGATGTCGGTATGGACACTATGAGTTCTTGGTTATGCCATTTGGTGTAACCAATGCTCCAGAAGTGTTCATGGCCCTCATGAACAGGATCTTTTAGCCACACCTTGATCAATTTGTCATGGTCTTCATCGACGACATTTTGATCTACTCGATGACTGAGGAGGAGCACGCCTACCACTTGAGGGTTGTACTAGACACACTCCGAGAGCACCAGCTTTATGGTAAGCTCTCGAAGTGTCAGTTCTGGATATGTGAGGTCCACTTCTTGGGACACGTCATCTCTGAGGTGGGAGTTGCAGTGGATCCTGCGAAGATCGAGGCAGTGCTAGCTTGGGAGCCACCCAGGAGCGTGACAGAGGTGTGGAGTTTCTTGGGACTAGCTGGATACTACCAGAGATTTGTTCCAGACTTCTCCAGAGTTGAGGAACCATTCTCAGCTTTGAAAAATAAGGGAAAACCCTTCGTATGGTCAGACAGATGTCAGTAGAGCTTCCAGGAGCTGAGACAGAGATTGACCAGCGCACCTATCTTGAGGTTGCCTGAGGAGGGAGTAGGGTACGTAGTCTACTGCAACGCATCAGGGACCGGACTCGGATGTGTCCTGATGCAGGAGAGGGCAATGATCACCTATGGATCACATTAGTTGAGGCCGCATGAGCAGAACTATGCTACCAATGACCTGGAGTTAGAAGTAGTGGTTTTCGCTCTGAAGACATGGCGACACTATCTGATGGGCGAGCGCTTTACAGTCTTTTCTGACCATCAGAGTCTCAGATACATCTTCTCTCAGAAGGATCTGAATCTGAGATAGCGGCGATGGCTCGAGTTCCTCCAGGACTATGAATTTGAGATAGTCTATACTCCTGGGAAGGGGAACGTGGTAGCTGATGCCCTCAGTAGGAGGACGGGCATTCAGCTACTTGAGGAGGCGACAGAGCAGCTAACCTTTTTGCAGATATCCTTCATGGATAGAGATGGAGCATCCTTCCTTCAGTCTCTCACAGTCACTCCTCCACTACTACAGCAGGTCAGAGAGGCACAGTGTGGGGACGCTGACTGTGAGACACGGCGTGCACAGATATCATCAGGACAGGCACCTGATGGTTTCTCCTTTGAAGTAGAGCATGACATCCTTTTCAGAGGACGTACCTTGGTACCAGTTGCTTTACGGGAGGAGGTGCTGAGAGAGTTTCACACTTCTCCCTTGGTGGTACATCCTGGAGTGGCGAAGATGTACCAGGACCTCAGACGACAGCACTGGTGGCCGAGCATGAAGAAGGCTGTGGTAGAGTTCGTTTCTCGATGCCTCACCTTATAGCAGGTGAAGGCAGAGCATCAGGTACCAGCAGGCTTGGTACAGCCCTTGGAGGTCCCTGAGTGGAAGTGGGATGAGATATATATGGATTTCGTGACTGGAATTCCACGCACTTCCAGAGGTCACGACTCCATTTGGGTGATTGTCGACCGACTCAACAAGTTGGCTCACTTCTTACCCATCAGAGAGCAGAGATCAGTAGAGAGCTTGGGACATCTTTACGTTCAGGAGATTGTGCGGCTTCATGGAGTGCCATCATATATCGTCTCCGATCGAGATGCTCGATTTACTTCCCGGCTATGGAAGGGATTGCAGGAGGCGTTCGGGACACAGCTACGTCTGAGCACAGCCTTTCACCCTCAGACAGATGGTCAGACGGAGAGGACCATTTAGAATCTCAAGGACATGCTCCATGCATGCGTCCTCGACTTTGGTCGCAGCTGGGAGGACCACCTACCCTTGGTGGAGTTCGCGTACAGCAACAACTACCACTCCACCATCGGGATGGCACCATACGAGGCGTTGTACGACCGACCTTGCAGATCTCCTTTATGCTGGACAGACCCTGGGGAGTCAGCACTTGTGGGACCGGAGATGGTCCAGACCATGACAGAGAAGGTCAAGGTCATCCAGGAGCGGATGAGGATAGCTCAGAGCCGGCAGAAGTCTTATGCTAACAGGCGGAGGAGGCCACTAGAGTTCAAGGATGGCGACCACGCCTTTTTGCGTGTCTCACCTCGACGTGGATTACAGAGATTTGGCCGAGGTGGAAAGTTGTCTCCACGCTTCATCGGACCATTCCAGGTCCTCAGCAGGATTGACGAGGTGGCTTATCGTCTGGCTCTACCACCTCAGTTGTACCGGGTGCACGACGTCTTCCACGTATCTCAGCTGAGGAGATACGTGCACGACCCGACTCACATCATTGACCATGGGGAGCTAGACGTTGATGATGGGGTGACTTTTGCAGAGGTCCCAATGGAGATCAAGGATCGACAGGAGCGGGTCCTACGTAGATGGTCGATTCCTCTAGTGCGCATCAGATGGTAGCACGGGAACCTCCAGAAAAGTACTTGGGAGCGGGAGGCTCAGATGCGTGCTCAATACCCTCATTTGTTTCCCTAGTTATGATGTATCTTTACGGGGACGTAAAGCCCTGAGGTGGGAGTAATGTAAAGCCCCGTAAAATTCAAGGGAAATGTTTTCTTAAGTTTATTTGGAATTTTAAAAGAACTCAGTTTCAGATGACACTTGATTCCGAGGCCCGGAGTGCCCAAAATTTCTATCCGAAGTTTAGCTCGGGTATGTTCAGTGAACGAATGAGCAGGAATTTCAAACTTTTGAACCGGTGCCTGGAATTGAATTCCGAGGGAACCGATGGAACCGCAGCGCCGGTAATTGCTTAGAAACTCCTGTTCCAGAGTTGCGTTATCACAGGTGTGGATGATAAAAATTATGGAAGTTAATGTATTATTATTCTACAATTTTTATTCTAAGTGTTTAGTTCTTGATGGAAGTTGGGTAACCACCCAACCTCCCTTGGGAGGTTATGAGGGTGGTGGGGCCCACACGAACCCCACCCCTTCATATCCTCTAACCCATCTCAACTCCCATTAAATGTTGATAACTGAAGTTTACTTAACTTATGGAATTAATGTGGTGAGTTAAATGTAAGTTTTTGAAATTCAAACCCTTGAATTTTCATAAGGCTTGTTGTGTTAATAAAATAAGAAAGGAGATTATTTTATTTGTTGTTAGAGTTTTGTCGTTGAGAGATTTTTGGGAAGAACATCTTCTTCTTTGACGAAGAACTCAAGGAACATCGGTCTCCGTCGAAGAACTCCGAGTCCTCAAAGACCGACTCCGCGACATCAACCCGCGACTCGACGTCTCTTTCCGCAATGGTTCTTCCACGACGCCGTTTCCGCGACGCGACTTCCTCCTTCCAAGTCGCCTCTTTCCACGACGATTATACCGCGACGTTTTCTCTTCGATGATCCTCCAAACAAGCTCCTCTCTTGAAACTGAGGTAGGGGGTTTAATTTTTATTTAATTATTTTTCCGTTCATGATTCTAGTTTTTCGTTCTTCGTGGATTAAAACCAATAGTTATCGAATAACACGAGGGGGCTGGACCGCACAAACACGGCCGACCCTCCTCCTTATTTCATGTTGGTTCCTTTGTGGTTTGGTACGGGAAGGCGTGGTGCCGTCGCACCACGTGGAATCATGCGAAAGGAAATTCGCGGCGCCGTCGCGCCGCGCTGTGGAAAGAAGATCAAGGACGTGACGCCATCACGCCGCGTTGAAGAAAACCGAAGACACCACGGCCGGAGCGGGGCCGCGGCGGAGGGGCGTGGTGCCGTCGCACCGCGCCGGACGAAATAGGCCGCGGCCGGTTCCGGGCCGCGGCAGAGCAGGGTGATCGGCGGCCGGTACCGGGCCGCTGGTGTCAGTGATGAAGGAAGGACCGGCCATCGCTGGTCCTTGTTGGCGGAACCGTCCGGCCGGTGTGGACCGACCGGACACAGGGGATCCAGGGGAATTAATTCCCCCATCTGGATTACAAAAACGGCCTCCTTAATTGGGGTGCCGCGGTTACATAGGGGGGGCAGGCGCCCCCCCCCCCCCTGCCGAAACGGCCCGGCCACTGGCCGAGCTGGCCAGCGCGCTGGGGGCGCTGTGCCCAGCCGGGCCAGGCCGGGCCGCGCCGCGCCGTGCCGGGCCGACCCGGACCCGGGGCGGGTTGACCCGGTTTGGGCCGACCCAGGGGGTCTCGGGCCGGGTCGGTCGGGGCCCGAAACCCCCGTTTTCGGACCGTTTGGGTTCAATTGCCCATAACTCGGGCTACGGACCTCTGATCGACGCTCCGTCACCAGTGACACGATCCTTAGAACGAGATGGTAATTTCGGTATATCGCATTCAAGGTTTCAAAATACTTTGAGTTCGGCCGAGTTGGTTCGTACACAAAACCAACCAGGCCCTCGGAGCGGAAACACTCATATCTCAAGCTCCGAACGTCCGATTGACGTGCCGCCGACTTTGTTGGATTCCTCTTAGTGAGACGGATCTTTTGGATTACTCTTCCCAAGGTTTGGACGCAGGTGGAGTACGGTCGGGTTGGTTTTGCCTTAAAAACCAACTAGGCCCCTAGGACGAAAAATCCAATAACTCTCAGACCAGGCGTCCGATTGACGCGCCGTCTACGACGTTGAGTTCCTGTTGATGATACGGAACTTTTGGATACATCAACTCTAGAATATGTGTCAGTTGATGTATCAGCCTCTCGGCTCATGGAGCGGACCCTCCTGAATGAGCTTGTTGTGTGCGGGAACCCTAGAGCTGGCTGTGACTGCTACAGTGACGACGACGACTGTACAGAGATCCTCAGTGGATTCGACGGCGACGACTACATCACTCAGCGATCCTATGTGGATTAGTGCTACCAATCCTATGTGGGTCAGCGCTCAGCGGTTCTATGTGATCCAGCGCCTACAGATCCTGTGTGGGTCCGATCCTGTGTGGGTCTTTGCGGGGGTTAGTACCTATCGATCCTTTGTGGGTCCGACGACTTAGATGGATCAGTGATCATCTCTATCGTCTTCGAAGAAGTATACCTATGTGAGCTGAATCCTATTTTACTTTCCTGTGTTTATTGTGTTGTGCTATCCTGTGTGGATTTACGTTTTTCTTTCCTGTGTGGATTGGGTTGTACTTGGGCTCGGATGTTGGAGCTGAACGAGAATTGATGACTTAAGTATATGTATGGGAATATACCTAAGAAGTGTCAGATGTTACTTCGTGATTGTATCTTTCCTTTGTGGATTATCCTTTGTGGATTCTGGGAGACCTTCGGGGGTCTCGGGGTCCCTACTGAGTAGCTTATACTCACCCCTGCACGAGCTATGCCCGCACTACGTTGTGTTGGTTGCAGACGACGAAAAGCGCTGATCGTGGTGGAGGCTTGCGGAGCAGGACGATACCTGGAGGTGGACCACTGGGCGGGACGTACTCGGAGCAGTCGGCTGGACCCGAGGAGCAGTGGAGGCTTTCTGTACCCACCCTTCAGGTGGGACTTCCAGAGGACGGCTTGAAGCTGCGACTTTTCCTTTTAGTTGCTGTTTTTCCCCTTTCAGTTGTACTTTACAGTTGGGCTTGTATTTCCGGCCCCCTTTACTTTTCCGCACTTACTGTTGTACCAGTTTTTACTTAGTGTTTACTTTTTCCGCTTGCTTACTCTGTGGTGTTTGTTTACTTTACAAAGGCAATGACTTCCCTTTACCGGGATTTATGCCTTGGTGCTAGTCTCCAGCCCCTGGCCTATGGAAGGCGGGCTTGGGGTAGTCACGGCACGGGTCCCGAGGACGGGTCGTGACATGTGCATCCTACATTATGAGATATCTAAAGACAAAGAGATTATATTACACAGTGTATGTTCACAGTTTGGTTATCGTTGCTATGACTATTCCTTATCTCTTTAGGGGTCTTGATGGCTTTCTAAACTTGACTCTTAGTATATGAATACTATTCACTTCTATTGAGATAATGTCCTAGATGGTCACACACAATAGCACATTCAAAAATATTTCTTATTCAATAGAATAGGTATATAGGACTTTTTGGCCCCCACCATGGGGTCTGAGAGTTGTCCAAATGTTTTATCCATCACTGATAAATAAATAAGTTCATTATTATTCAAGTTAAGAATACTTGGGTTGAATTTATTTATTAAATATATTTACAAGTGTTTAAGTAAATACATGGAATAATATTAAAAAAAATATTATTTTAATATTTTGGGTTCATTTAATATTAGTGGGAATTACAAGTAAAGTTAATGACATGTGTTTATCACGTAATATATTTAATATATATTACAAGTTTGTGATAAAATATAGATAATATTTATGATGCATTTAGTTTGTCATAATCATTTATTTATTACCAATTTAGTGAATGTTAAATATACAGGGGTTAGGAAACCCTTTCCTGGTACTTAGATAATCCACTATAAATAACATAGGATAGGCTCATTCCATGTACTGTTCATTCATTCAGGATGAGAGCCTATATCTCCTCCCACTTCCTAGAGAGAAAAGTCTCACTTGAGCGATTGATCTAAGAAGACTTCGACGGATTGAAGGTACAAGATCGTGGTGATCATAACGACATTGAAGAGAGATCATCAGAGCTCCATGATAGTACCCAGAATTATAAGAACAATGTGTATGTAGATTCTTGGAGCATGTGAAGACTATCTAGAGGGGTTCAGATTTGGATCCTTCAAGCAATGGTTTCTGGCAACAAGTTGTAGTCGAGCATGCTCCATTTCAAAAAAATGTATTTGTTCTATTTATCTTTCTGTGCTCTAATTAAATCACATGAGATCCTCAGACCATATTAGGGATAACATATCTATAGAAGACAAGTTTCATTTCTCCCATGATAATAAATTTAAAATCCTCATCTCACCAGCTTCCGCTGCATGCTCTTGTTCCAACATAAATTACATTTTATTTATAAACTATTATGAAGGATTTAAAAAGATTAAAACCATGAATATATTAGGTTAAAAATAAGGTTTCATCAATTGAAAATAAGATTCCATAATTTAGAAATCCTATAAATTATTTTTCATGATTATGTGGTTTTCCATTATTCATCTTGTTTCTCATACTATAATTTTTGGTTTCAGTCAATGGATGAAACCAAAAATAATTGAGTTAATGATGAATATGATGGAAAATGTAGTGATTATGAGAAACCAAATGGTATTATGAATGGAGTAAAAGATACTATGATTATTCACAATCCATTATAATGATATATGATTACCTTAAGCAACTTTCAGAATCATCAAAGAATATAAGAATAAATATCATTAAGAGATCAGGTGGTGGAGACTATGGAGGAATGGAGGCTTAATTTACTTCATGTAAAAAATGTTAAAATTGAAACCTAAGAGTATGAATCAAAGGAATAAGAAAATGTTTTATGTGTGGAAAAGGACATAGAGTAATGAATTGCTGAGGAAGAATGATGAGTTCGATAGAGGGAAATAAATTTCATCATAGGGAGCCATTTATAGTTCATTTTATTAAATGTGGGGAATACGAGAATTATTCGACTCAATGACCCTATTCTAAAGTCTAACTCCTAAATTAAGGAAGGGCCTATTTCATGTTGAAGTTTGTAAGAATGTGACTTATGAAAATCTTATTAATGTTGAATTTGATATTATTTTGGATATGGATTAGATTTCTTTATATAAATCCCACATCAATTGTTGAGGAAGGGAAGTCACATTTGATATTCTGAACCAACCTATGATCTTATATTAGTGAAATAATAAATATGAACTTCTGATGGAAAGTGCATCTATTATATGGGTCTTGATTCTTATTCAAAAGGGATTTTTATCTCATATAGCTGGGGAGAAACTCAACATCGAAGATATTCCTATTGCATAAGAGTTTGTTGATATTTTTTTAAATAATTCCATAGTATTCATATAGATCTTGAAGTTTTTTTTTCAATATAATTCATACCTAGTTCTTCACCTATTTTAAATACTTCTAATAGAATTACCCCTATTTAGTTACAGAAATTGAAGAAGAAACTCTGGGAGAATCTTGATAATGTATTAATTCATCCAAGTGCATCACCATGGGGTTCATATGTTCTTTTTATTAAGAAGAAAGATAGATAAATGTGAATCTACATTTATTATCAAGAACTCAATAATATCACAATAAAAAATAAGTATCATCTTACCCGTATTGATGATTTGTATGTTCAATTATGAGGATATCAATATTTTTTGAAGATTGATCTTTGATATAGAAACTATTATTTGAGGGCCAAAAGTGAATAAAAACCTAATACATCCTTCTGCACAATGTATGGACACTATGAATTTATAGTTATTCCTTTTGTTATTACTAATTACTTCTCTATATTCATGTATTTAATGAATTAAATCTTTTTAGATTACCTTGATTACTTTGTGGTAGTATTTATAAATGACATTATTATATATTATAAGATTAAAGAAGAGCATTAATATCACTTGAAGATTATACTGATGACCCTACGAAAGGATAATATATATGAGAAATCTACCAAGTGTTAATTTTAACTAAGTTTATTTTCATTTTTGGGTCATATAACCTCAATAGAGGGTATATTGATAGATCCATAAAAGTTAGAAGTTACTAAATGTCAACCCAGACCAACCCCAATGAATAGTATCTATAGATTTATATATTTGGAGGGATATTATGGTTTGTGGAGAATTTATAATGGATATCTAATCCACTCACCAAGTTAACTTGGAAGATATCCAAGTTCCTTTGGATAGATGAATGTGAATAAAATTTCAAGGAATGAAAGATAAGGTTAGCCAATGAACCTATGATTACAATACCCTATAGTGGATAAGAGTTTATGATCATTAGTGATTCATAAAGTAAGTAATTAGGATGCAACCATATGTAGAATGACATAGTTATATATTTTCTCTCATGATAATTAAAATTTCATTAGAAATTTTACCCAAATCATGATTTGCAGTTAGATATGGTAATATTTGCATTAAATATATAGAGGAATTATCTTTATAGAGAAATATGTGGCATATATACTGATCATATAATTTTAAATTATATATTCACTAAACAATAGATGAATATGTGATGGAGAAGATGTTTAGAGTATGGAAAAATATTATCTTACTCAAATGAGTGTTCAACAATATATACAGGTAAATAATAAAGATGCACAAAATGAAGATGTATAACTACAAAATCAGGTGAGAAATATTCCTGAGTTTAACCTCGATTAAGATGAAATGATAAGGTTCAGGAACCTTGTATGTGTGTCCTCTATACCAGAATTGAAGAAGGTTCTATTGGATGAATCTCATAATTTATCATTCTCTATTCATCTTATAAGTATGAAGATGTTTATAGATATGAAATAGTATTTTTAGTGAGACAACATGAATAGAGATATTTCAAATTATGTATCTCAATTCTTTCTATGTCAGTAAGTTAAGGTTAAGAGACATAAGTCCAATGATATGTTATAATCATTATCCATACAAGAATAGAAATGGAAAAACATCACTATGATTTTTTTCACCGAAATCCCAAAAAAAAACCAAAGTACATTATGCTACTTTTTTTTTGTAGTTGATCGCCTTATGAATTCAGTAAAATTCATTTCTATCAAAGAATATTTCTCTCTTAATTATATTTCCATGATATATATTAAAGAAGTGGTAAGGTTACATATAGTTCCACATTATATTGTATATGATTGGGATATGAGGTTTACCTAAAAGTTATAGAGAAGTATTTATCAATCATTGGATTTAGAGTTGTGTTTCTGTACTACTTATCTCTAGATAGATGTTCAGTCTTAGAAAACCATTCAAAAAATGGAGGATATGCTGAGATCATGTTATATGGATTTAAAAGGTGGTTGGGATCAACACCTCCCTCTAGTCAAGTTTTATTACAATAATAGTTTTTAGTCAAGAATTTAGATGGATCATTATGAATTCATATATGAAAAGTGTATAAATCCAATGTTCTAGGATGAATTTGGAGAAATAAAGCTATTGAGACTTGAGCTAGGTGAGGAAATGGCAGAGAAAGTTAGATTCGTTCAACATCACATTAAGGTAGTTTAGAGTCAAAATAAAACTTATGCTAAAAATAATTGGTGAAATATATATTTTGAAGTTGGTGAGGAGGTATTTCTATGAAATTTTACACAGAATAAGGTTATGAGATTCAAAAAGAACGAAAAGTTGATCCCTAGATATATTTTCCCCTTTAATATTCTTGATCAATTATGGATGATAGCTTATCTCTTTGATATTCCCCCAAACCTCTCTCATGTTCATGATGTGTTCCATGTATCTCTCATGAGGGAGTATATACGTAATAAATAAAATATAATAAAATGAGAGATTTTACTACTGGATAATGATCTTTCCTATAAGGAACAACCAATATAAATCTTGTATTGCAAAGATAAAGTGATACAGTACATGACTACTTACCTGGTTAAAGTCATCTAAAGGGTTCATAAATTTGAAGAACTTATGTGGGAACTTGAGAATGTGATGAAATATATATATCCTCATTTTTTTTGTATTAGAGTAATATAATTTTTATGGATAAATTCATTTTAAGGGGGATAAAATGTAACATCCTGATATTTTATGATATATTTCATTTTAAATAAATTTAATTTCTTTGATAGCTTATGATACATGCATACCCGAATCTAAATGAACCATAATATAGTATAACATTATATCCTAATTGTTAAATTAGTGGAAATAATATGAATAACAAAATTTTAAAAATTATTTATAAAGTTTTTAGATAAAGAAAATATATTGATAAATAAGAACTCAATTTTTAGTAAAGTTTTTGTATGCTTCAAAAAAAAAAAAAATTTCCTTCAAAAATATTTTTATCACTTTTTATGAGTAAATAATGTAATTAATTTTTTATACTTTTAGAAAATTTATTTGTAAAAATTATATTTATTTTTTAAATCATCATGTCA
The DNA here is from genome assembly GCA_963277665.1 of Viscum album. Lineage (NCBI taxonomy): Eukaryota > Viridiplantae > Streptophyta > Magnoliopsida > Santalales > Viscaceae > Viscum > Viscum album. The sequence continues at coordinate 1,901,393,179 of OY728140.1, read as the reverse complement.
AAATTATCTTATGGTGTTTTTTTGATAATTTTATGAAAAGATTGTTTTTTCAATGATTTGTGAAAAATACAATTTTTTATTGAAAATTATTCTTTTGTTTCAAGAATTAAAAAAGTTAAATTTTGTTTAAAAATTATTTCAAAGTAAAGTTATTTCATTTATATTATCAATAATCCAAATAAGGTCATTGTAATTAATTTTATGTTGGATTTTGGTATAAAAAAAATTTACACTTAAGATTTTTTTTCTGGAAACCTCTTTTCGTCATGTTTTGCGGGTTTAAAATTTTAAATTATATTATACCACTTATGTGAATTTAATTTGATAAAATGGATTCAATATTTATAATTATAATTTATATATTTATTAATGAGAATACTTTCATTTTTTTTTTCATAATGACTAGTAAAAAAGTTTCACCATGGTTAAGGTTAAAACTAGTTTACCACAGGGGAGTAAACCAAGAGATAAGGGTAATTTTTTCAATTAAACTTATATAAATTCCATTAAATAAAAATATTTCAATTTCATCCTATCCCAAATTCAAACCTCTGGAAATTTGGAATCATTTAACTTGAGTATGAAATTATTATATTTTAATCATTTAAGAAATTTCAAGTGTGTCTTCTCCCCCACTTATAAAAGGAAACCCCTCCTTTATATTCTTCACAACACTTTTAGCCATATATATCAACCAATAACTTCCAAATTATCTTCTACAATTTCATATACATGATTTATTGGTGTTGGTATTCTTAAAATAACATTCTAAGGGCCTTTAAGAAAGGATCTAAAGGTAGCCTACCAAAGAAGTGGTAATCATCCTACACTACCTCTTTTAATTTATTTCTTCTTCTACCTATAAATATATGATATTAATCACAAAATAATAAATTCAATATCCTCAACATACATAAATGTTATCATGATTATGGAACCACCATTATTCATTCTATTTTCCATCAAATGAGAACAAAAAGTACCAGTCATGCATACATATAGACTACCACCTCTACATAGAGATACAATTAATTCTGTATCTCCATATTTCATGAATTATTATTATGATAGGTTTAATTTTAATATATGATATTTATGATATAATTTTTATTATTTAATTATAATATCACATCTACTTTCTTACCTTCTAAATCATTAGAAAATGATAACATCGCTCGTGCATACATGTGGACTACCACCTCTATGAAGCAATGTGATTTGTTTTCTGACTCCCCTTTACATGGATGGTAATAAGGATATATTTCATGAATATATATAATATATATAATATAATAATGATTCTGTAAAGGTTAATTGTTTTTTATCTTTCTTTCTTTCCATTCATCGAAAAGTGAAAAAAAAATTCATGCATACATACGACCTACCATCTCCATAAATGATGTAATTCATTTTTCTATCTGAAACTTTTATGGATGAATATAAATATAAATATAAATATATTTCATATATATGATATGTTTATATCTCTATTAAATTTCCATATATGATAGAATCATGATCAAAGTACAAGGACCGGAACTACCAAACCCAAATTGTCATGAAAAAATGAAATAGTTAATACCCAGAAAAAATAATTTTAATTAGGAATTATTAATAAATGGGTGTTGAAATGTTATAAGTGGAAAATATATGATATTATAAGTTTGTAAAAGATTATATTATATAAGCATAATAAATTTATATTTATTATATAGGAGTTTAGATCACTTTTTACGAAATTCGGACTTGAGGTAAGAGATTTATGTTACAATCTCATTGTTTATCAGGATTGTTTATAATCAAGTTTCCAAAGATGAAATTTTATGATATATCTCTCAATAATCCCATGAATTTTATTATTCTATTTATTTTTATAGATTACATGTTTTAATTTCATTTTCCTCTCTTTTTGAACTCAAGATACTGAAAGAATGTTTTTAATAAAAAATGACTTTATATCTCTCTTCGATCAAAAATACTTTTTTCTTTTATATCCATGTTTTCTAAAAATGTTTTAAATAATGATTTTAATATTCCCCTATGATTTTTTAAATTCAAATTTACCCATGGTTATATTTATATTTTTTTAAAATTATTCTTCTTATCTTTTTCTGAATGAGTAACTTTTGAATTTCTACAAAAAATGTGAAATGAATCTTTGTTTTAACAAACACCACATGAATGGAATTTACATCCATCATGAGTTTTCAATGATTTGAAGATTATATTAAAACTTTCCATGTTTAATTTCAAAGAATTTGTTTCCTTCATTATTGATAATTTTTTAGATTTTAAATAAGATATTTCAAATTGGAAAGAGTATTTACCCCAAGAAATGTTCTATTGATATTTTAAAGGGATTTTTCATTTATAATAACATAATTTGATGTTAATCATAATTTAATGAGGATATGATCCCATAATACCATACACATTCATTCCTTAGATGTATTATGATCATTATTTACGCATGATTCTATGAAACCCATTTATTTACCATATCTTATTTAAGTTATGATGAAATCATTTTGAAACTCGTTTCTTTTCCATGTGTTAAGATATGATGCTTTGATGAAATATTTATGAAACCCATTTCTATTCCGTTGGTTATGAAATGATGAACATTTTTTGATCTTATGAAACATATATGTAGGATTTTCATTATGTGATAGGTGGGCTTAGAATTATACATCCCTCTAAAACATTGGGTAAATATGGATATCTCATGAGATAATAAGGACTTTATAGAGTGAACCTAGTTAAATAAGGTACTCTATACACCATGGTAGTCTTAGGAGTGAACTTTGACTAAAGATATGATGGAATGGGGAGTTAAACTAATCCAATATGACAGTTTTTGTGGTGATCATTGACTAAGTAAATGATTTTATATGCTTATGTGTATGCCAAAAAATTATGTCTTATGCTAATGTTATGCTCTCATGGATCATGATTTTTGGTTCCATTATAATTCATGTTTTATAAACTACCAAGTTTTTTCAAATGACTCAATATTATGATATATGATAAGCTGGGTATGATTTTTAAATGCTATTCTCATGTTTCCATACCCTTATACTCATATTATACTTAAGTGATAATTGTTATCTCCCTTTTTTACCCTCACTGAGCATTTGATCTCACCATTTCTTATGTTTCCTTTACATAGGTTATGAATAAAGGTTTCAGTATGATATGTCTAATAAGGTTTCCAATTATGAATAACTAAGTGGGAGATAATGTAGATCTGTTATGAAAAAGTTTTTTATGTACCCAAATTTCCAAAAACACTAAACCTACATGATTCCAATGTGGATCATAATGTTATGTATTGAATATTTATATAATATTATGTAATATTTATGTATGAAATGTATTGGATGATATATACACTACCTTTGTATAAGTTGAAAGCATCAATAGAAAAATCTGAGATTAGATTTCAGGTCATGAGATCATCTAAAATCACCGTAATTTTAATTAATAATTTAAAACCATATCAAGAGAAAAATGGAATAGCTCAAAAAATTAGATTTTATATTCCATAACTATCTATTTTATATATAAGAGGAAAAAAACTCACAATATTTTTCTAGAGACATCATATTTGGATAAATTTTTTTAGTGAACATGATCTTGAATTCTTTCCAATACATGCTCTCATGCAAATTTTATTGAATTAACAACTCCCACAACTTATGGATGGGACCTTTGAGAATGAAATTAGCATGATTTACTTCAATGTACTCTAAAGTCTCAAGGAATTAAAATATCCTTCTAATATTTTCCAACCAATCCTTTGCCTCTTGAGGATTGTTTATTCTTCAAACTGATGTATTTTGATAGAGAAGAAATTCCGAAGACAATTTCTTATTCAAAATTGAACCTAGAACCACCTGATTACTCCAAGTTTAGGTATGTATTAATCCGTGGTCAATGGATCATATGGATCTCAACATCATATCAATCAGATTCTAGTCCACTAGAGGATTAGCATGTGGTAAATTATTCATAGATCCCTTTAGAACATTAGCATGTGGTTTTTCTGAGAGCTTGATACTACAAAAAATTAGATAAATAAGGTAAAAATAACATTAAAATAGACAATTTACATCAATTAAAACCACAAAAAATTTATTAATAGAAAATTTGAGTATTAAAAATCATAGAAAAAAGAGAATAAAAATAAAACAAGCCATTTTCTAGGGCTCTCTATGTGGGTGCATGGTTTGCATCCCATGCACCTTACATATGAAAAACTTGGGGTAACTCATGAGTTTAATAAAAAAATTGAAGCCTCACATTCCTAATAACCAATTTTAACTCAAGGATCAATACTAAAAGTGTTGTTCGAACACTCCTTTATACTTACCGACTAAGTTCCAACAATCCAATACCTAGTCTACCATAAATTTCCCAAATAATATAAATTAAAATCAAGATTTGATAATATTTTTTCATGAACCAACCTTGGATACCCCTGACATGGGCACCTATTCTAGCTCACGAGAAGGCCCAAAGGGCATCTCTGATCCCCATAGGATAAAAACTAGTTCCTGGGTATCAATGACATACCCTTGGGAATGGTTTTTCCTAATTATTCTACCAAGTAGGTCCTTACTAAGAACCTAACATGATATCACTATAGATTTAGATTCATACAATCAAATGAATTAAATGATAACGAAGGAAAAAATAAAACTCATTAAAAACTTTTAATATAAATAGGATCCCAAGTAAACTCAAACAACCATCCAAAATATAACAAAAGGGGGATGATGAGATGAGAAAATAGTAAAGAAATATATTAAATGATTCCATATAGATAAAAAATACCAAAATAAAACAAAATAAATTACTACCCATCTTTGTGGGACACAGGGGGTCACTCTCACAATTACACATCCAATAAAACCAAACATGAATAACATGGATATCTGTTAACTCCAATCATTTACTTTTTTTTACCAATATCAGCCAAACCAAAGTCTCCATACACCAATTGGATTTATGTAGGGTGTGCTCATAAAAAGACCAATAGTATCTCACCAAGTATTTCATGATAAACCTTTATTAGATAATACAAGAATTATAGTTTTAAAATAAAAAAATTAAACACTATTTTAACATTTAAAATAAAACAAGTATCACATGTAAATATTTATAAATTTTTAAACATAAAATAAAAATATGAGTAAACAAGAATTCTAAACAAGCATTATGGGATATACCATAGGGTAAGTAAGGTAAAACCACCCCAAAATCATCATAATTTTTTATGTACAAAACATATTGTATCCAATAGTGCACAAGTCTATTAGAGACATTATTATCAATGCCTAGTGGGATATACCATGTTCTAATCCATCTAGAATTATAACTAGTGATATAATTCAAGGTTAGGGAGAGTTTAATAAATTCCTATATGGTATTTATCCTAGTTTCCCTACCCAATTACATGGGGTTTCCATGAATCACAATCATTATCAAAGAATTGAAACTTTTATTTCAAAACTCATTTCCATTAAAATTGTAATTTTATCAAACATGCCATGGGCTGTATCAATTCCATATTTAAAACATGCTCTAAAAATTACTTTAACTACAAATATCATAAGATAAGACGTGAAATGTATATATTACATATCAAAATTAGTTCTAAATAATGGTAGGTAATAATTTTAAACTATTTATGACACCTTTTGAAATAAATAATAATATATGGTTCCTCGAATAAAAGTGACTCATTAACCACCTACCTTAAATCATTGAATCTTTTACCGATGGTAAAAGTACACTTAAAGAAGAAGAGGGAAATACCTAGTATAAAAACTCATTATCATAAGTCTTACCAATAGAAGTCCTAGTCCTCCATGGACATTGGTAAGAATGAAATCAAAATAAGAGAGAATATTAGAACAAAAAGGATGGGAATCACTTACTAAATGATCCATTGGTGATTCTTGTTGAAGAATCCACTTTAATTGAGAGAAAGTAGAAGATACATGAGAGGGGTGATGTCCCTAACTTGGAAGGTTTAAATGAGGTATTCTCATGATACTATAGGAAAAATAATAGAAAACTCTCTTTATATTTCATTTAATTAATTAAACAATATTTTAAATTATCCAAGCACAACAGTCCATGATGTGACCTCCATTTCCATGATGTAGCACTTCCCATTGAATCAAGGTAGGAATAATGACTCCCTTATCCCGATCACACCATGGTGTGACCATGATATTCACTGTGTGGTGATCCTATACAGACAATCCTCCACAACGTAGCTCTTGAACCTGAAACCCACAAGATTCCCTCTTCCATTGATTGATTTTTAAAAAGTAAAGGACTCTTATTCATAAGGGTAGTCATATATAAGAGTTCCCTAAAGACCCTTATATATGGTTATGATGTGCCCTCCCCTTATCACACTATGATCTCCCCCCTTATTCAATTTTCAATAACATTGGTACTTTTATACATGGGTTACCATATATAAGAGTCAATATGATGAATCTATCATACAAGAATTATCCATTTCTAGCTATCCTAGACACTCGTCACATCGTGAATTTCCCTCTAGATAGAGGCAGGGAAAAAATTCACTAAAAAATAGTGAATCATCATTTCATGATACCCTTAGGCCATGGTGTGACCTTCAAATAACCTCAACCCAAAACTCACCTCTAGGCCTCTAAATTGTGATACCTCTCTTGGCCATGGTATAATATCCTCCATTACTAGTCATCACACTATGATTTCCCTAGGACACAGTGTAAATTTCTATAATTTAAAACTATAGAACTCCAAGAACACCATAAAAAAATAAATATAGATAGAAAATAATAAATAATGAATTTATACATGAAAATGTAAATTTTGGTGTGACATTTGATACGTATTATGGATAAAAAAATTTATTTAATGAGAAACTTCCCTATTAGTATGTTTTGATTCCAAAGGCGCACTTGTTTTAGACATTAAAATTTAACTCTCTCTCTCTCGCACACACTATATATATATATATATACTGACAGTAAGGGGGTGCTTTGGTGAGAGGTTCCTCATCCGTGACGTACTAGCTAGTGTAGTACCAAGCGTGCGATACTAATATTCCATGCGGTTGTAGAAGAATAAAAAAATGGAGGAAGGTAATCTGTATAAGAGTGAAAGAATATAATTTTAAAAAATATTTATGAATCCTTCATCAATGCGGGAGATATAAAAAAATATCAATTCTGGTGGTTGTCTTTACCATCCACCTTTGACTAAATACCCCCTCAATATTGGGGGTAAAATTGAGTAGCTCCCATGGGAAATGTTTAATTAAAAAAATATTTTTTTATTAAAAATTTAGCTCCCCTTAGGGTGTCTCCCCACCATTCTCACATGTCCCACTCATGGGGAGTGACAATGCCAGCTGGCCCGGTTGCTCATCTAGGTTGGTTTGAGTCATACAACCCATCTGGTCCTAGTTTTGTGTCATGAATGCTCCCTCCAAATATTCCTCAATGAGGGGAGAGAGATAATGACCGCCTGAGTCCCTCCTCTAGTAGGCCCTGGGTTGGTTACTAGCACCAAGGGTATAAAAATATCAGGTATGGGAGGCATTATCACCTATAATAATGTAGGATCAGGATATAAGATGAATCATACACAATAAACTCTATGACATAATATAAAATAAATCTAAACTATCCCATAAGGATTATATAAATAAAACTAATACATATAAAGGACTCTAAAGTAAATACCCAAAAACAATGCTAAGGTAGTGGCACTGTAACTGTCTAAAGGTCTGAGCTAGTAATGTCCATCACGGTCCATGAAGTCCTCCTAGAAACTTGAAAATAATTTTATATACATAGGATGAGCATACATGTATACTCAGTAGGAAAACCAAATTATTACATGAACATGTGAAAAGAGAATACAAATTTACCCATGAGAAATAAAGAAGACACAAACACCACCTATACAAGTATACTAACCAAAACCCCAACCTCACCATGGTACGCTCACTAAATAATGCATCCAAGTGTAATAATATAATATGAATCATAATGATGACAGGGTACCCCACACCACTTTACCACTAATTTTCCTCTCTCACACCCCAACTTCATACATCCTGACACTCTCACCTCTTCTAAATAACATCACATCACATCACATCTTACCCGCAGACACCTAAGTCAACATATCAAATCTCATATCATAATTAGTGTAGTTGGGTATCATGAACATGAATGACATTAACTTCATGATATCCTCCTACCATAAATGACCCCCACCATAATCTATCTCATTACATATCTTCCTAAGACACATGGGCCATCACATACTCATCACATCACATGTATATAGTGTTAATTTTTACTTCTAACCATAACACCTCATGCATATAACCAATTCTTGGAATAGGGAGCATGAAAGAGCAGGTTTCCATCCATCCATCCTCCCATCGGGATATTGGTAAAAACACCCCCAAAACATTTGGTGTCAGCACATGGTGCTCAATGTGGGCAGCACACATATAGAATTCATAAAGAATATAAAATGTATATACATATAATGAAATATAACATAATCCCCATCCTAATGGTTCAAAACCAAGGGATAAATCATATCATAAGATACTCCACTTTTTCTACAAAAAATAAATGCATAACCCCACACAATAAAAAAAATCCAAAAATCACTTTCCACTTTTAAAACCACAATTTTCCAATTTTCATATTTCATATTATCAATTAATTATAATTTAACAACCGCCTTTACTTTATGTATTCAACATTATTTTGCATCCCATTTCATATAATTATCATTCATTTAATTCCATTACTATTTGGGAAACTAACACAACCAACCACCATCGTAACCCCATTGCACAGCTACCCCAACAATTCCATCTTAGCCCCACTGCACAACCACACCACTACCACCATCGCAACCCCACTGCATATCACATTCACAACCCCCACACCCATCATAATAAATGTACCACCCAAGCATCACATCATCAAATCCAAGCCAGAACATGAAACCATATCCAAAAACATATCACAAAACATACCATAGTATTTCCTAGTTTAACAAACACATCACATCACATACAACCTAATTTTCCAGATTAGGTATAGGGAATTTCATTCAATTCCACTTCATTATTTGAGGGTGTTATCACAAAATCCATGAGATACTGGGGCATCTATAACACCCCAAAAATTTTATGGTATGTTTCTCTTAAATAATTTCAATTCACTAGATAGACTATATTTAATGAATAACCAAGTCTATGTGAAACAACACTTGATTATTTATAGAAGATAGTCATAACCTAGCCATTAAACTTAAATTACCCACTTCTATGTTTTGAATTTCGAAAAACAAACATATACAATTGCAATCAGGGTGATATTTGGAGTATGATAGAATCAACTTAATTTTTAGTGAATAGTATCTTAAACTTATGAATAGTAACCTACCCTTATGAATAGTAATATGATCCTTATAAATGGTAACATTACCTATGAAAGTATAAATAAAATTTAGGCACCTTAAAAATGAAGGTGAATATTTTAAGTGTTGGTATTTTTTGATTAAATGATGATTTTAATTAAAAATTAATTTTCTCATATTTAGAAAATTATTTTCAAAAAATGAATTTCATTTTTGGATTATGCACGTCTAAAATTGGTTACGGTAAATTTTTGTATTTTTCTGAAATACTATAATTTTTTATGAATATTAAAATATGATAATTTATTGTATATATACATTTTAAGATAAATACACCATTCCTTGCATCATTACTGATGTAAGAAAACTTGGTTCAAACTCACATGCACTTATTACTATTTTTGGTCATGGAATCTTCACTATTTATTGTCTTAGGAAAAAATAATAAACTAATGATTAAAATATTAAGATAACCCTCCTCCCCTCCACTATATAAACCACCCCTCACCCCCTCTTCCTCTCACACCACTCAAGATTGGAGCCTTGTCTAAGTTATGATAAATACACTTCCCAAGCCCTCCCCCCATGTACAAGACCTTATCTTCTCAATAAAAGGCCAAAAACAAAGGCCTTAAAAAGATTCTCATGGAGGAGTACTCAATAGGTGAACCACTCTTCCTTTTTCTTTCAACTTCTTTTACAAGTTCCATTCTTTTGTTGCTATCTCCTCACCTCCCCTCATCCAAATTCTTTGATAATTCCAGTACCTTAAATAAATTGGAATTTTATTATTCTAATGGAATATTTCATCATCATCTCTCTTTCCCCCCTCCTCTTATACTAAAAATAAAAACACCATCTGAGATGTGTTAATTTATCACATTCAAGGATGATGGGTTTTCAATTTCTATTACCATATTTAATTCTGGTCATTAAACAATTTTTATGGTTGAAACAGATCATTATATATTTAATATATACCATTTTATATTCTAGAATCATTTTTTACACATGGAATTTAATTATAAAACAAAATTAGTTCATGGTGATAAAAAACCATAAAAAATAATCCAAGCATTTATCATTTAAATTTTGTATAATGATTCATCCTCTCCCAAAAAAAATAAAGAATCATATGATCATTTAACTTTCTGGATGATCATTAATAACTCATAACTTTAATTAGGGATTTCAATTTCTATTTTATATGAACTTCCATACTCTTATACAAGAAAACCGGTCCTAAAAACAAAGAAAATGTGTACTCCCAAATGATGAAATTGAATATATTAAACAATATAAATGGCTATAAATGAAATTAATGAAGATATAATAAGTCAATTACATGTAGATAAGGTTCTATAATTCATAATTAATAAATATAATTTGTCTATCCAGGACATTAAGATCAAAGGAAGAACACATTCAGGCATAAGGTAAGGGGTTTCTTATCTCACCTTTATTTCTGTGAGATTTCCATTGTTCGCCACTTATTTCTTGTATGTGGTATATTTTTACTGCCATTTGATATATAATTTCATGATTTTATTTATATTCATGGTATTTATTGGGTTACTTGATGATTATTAACTCGATTGATTATAATGTTGTAAGGGACTTTGTTTCAATTTCCATTTCATTGGGATTTACTTGGTATTATGCACCAAATAATTATTATGTGGAATAACTACCGACCCTTTGAGACCATTTTTCATTTGAAATTGTAATTAAATTATATATCCATATAATTGTTACATGTATATTATTATTATCTTAGTTGTATACCATTTTACATACAGTGTTTATGTGGAATGTTGCTTTAACTGTGGAAATATTGATGAATCTGTATTCTCTACTGAATATGAATATTGAAAAGGAATATTTTTTTTGTATTAAATATTTGTATAAATAATTATTTATACTGGTAGTGATGTTTGGGGCCCACTATAACCCCTCGATGCATCGATAGGTCTCATGAGACAAATCAATTGGCGAAAAACCCTTTGAGTTTATTTCCAAAAATCAGATAGGTTTCTACCCATAAACCTAAACCGTCTCGACAGTATAATGGTTCATGTGCTAGATACATGATTTCCAAATAATAAGCATCCTATTTATTCAGTATTTAGTTATTTCTTTCCATGAGGTTTTCACTATGACAAAATCTATGGATGCATTTTTATTCTCAGCTTATTGATGACATGTGTTTTCATTTATTCACCATGCCTTATTAATTGTGTCTAATTGATTATGTTTCACTTATTATTGATTCATGATTACACTATGTGTAACCCATACTAATAATTTGAGCTCACCCTTATTATTTTTCCTTTCCACATGTTCTGAGGAAGAGAACCATGAATAGCCCTTCAAGGAGGCAGTTTATTTTAGTTCATTATGTATCATGTTGTTTTTAATCTTTCCAAATGTATTATGGGTATAATTTATGTAATATAGTCTTCCAAAACTGCTAAAATAATCGGTCCTTCAGGATTAGTTTCTTATAATCATGCCAATATAATGAAATAATGCACCAGCTCTGGGATTTTGGGTTTAGGGCGTTACAGTTGGTTTTAGAGGAAGTTTAGAAGCAACCTTGGAAACTAGATTTAGGAAACATAGTTTCGAGGACATAACCCTAAGATAGACTTTGAGGATAAGAATAGAGTAACATCCTAGAATTTTGGTAAGGTAGAGAATATGTGGATCTTCCTAGAAAATACATCCCTATTTGGATACTACTTATGGATGTGGTTCTAGAACAAATGCATATAGGAGTAACAACTCTTAAAAGGAGTTTCAGGAATGAACCGAGATATCTTGGTAAACAGGACTTACTACACTCTTGGTTTGATACTCCTAGGGGATATGCTTAGGATAATTCACATTTTCTTTACAAACTATTATGAAGGATTTAAAAGTAAATAGAAACCATGTTTATGATTATAAAATTATCTTTGCGTTAATTTTTAAATTATATTAAGTGTATGATAGTTAGAAATCATGAATTATGACCTAATTTTGTGTATTTCATTATTTAGTGATGATGATAAATGGAATAAGGGGAATTAATACCCATGGACAATGTATGGATTGCCCTATTGAGAAAGTCAACATAGTCAATGTTAGAGCAGATCAGATCATTACCATTTTGGGACAACTTACTCTTCCTATGACAAATAACCTTGCTACACCTATATTGGATCATTTCACATGGTAGAGGACCCCATATTTTAGTAAGAATACTAATCCGGTGGTAGCTGAGTAGTAGATCAAGTCCCTTGAAAATATATTTCTAGCCTTGAGATGCAATTAAAATGAAAAGGTAGTACTGGAAGTATATTTCCTCAAGGGTGATGCTGATCAATGGTGGTATTTGATCCAAAATACCAAAGAGGAAGAAGAAATAGAAGATATGGAATGAATAATTTTTAAGGAAATATTCTTCGACAAATATTTTCCTTGTGAACAACAAACTGAAATGAAGAGAAAATTCCTTATCCAAAAGAAAAGGGAAGAAGAGAGTGTTTCAAAGCATGAGGATACCTTCACAAGACTATCTAGGTATGCAATAGATTACGTATGTGATTCAAAAGACAAGATTGATAATTTATTTTAAGGTATTAATCCAAGTATTCTATTGACATTGAATTCTCAAACATTTTCATCATATTATGAAATTTTATTAAGTTCCATAAAAAAAGAGAAGGAATTTTCTAGATCAAATTTGTTCAAGGGAAACCAAGATGAGAATTGGTATTCTTATAACCATGGAAAAGTTGAATCACCAAAGAATAATAAGGGAATGAATCAATTCCCATTATGTGAGAACTGTGGAAATAATCATCCTGGTAAATTCTTGAAAGGAATGAGAGTTTTCTATAAGTGTGGAGAAAATTTTTATCAATCTAATGAATGTAAGGGGAAGAAACAAGTTAATGACGTTCAATGATACAATTGTAGAGAGATGTTACACTATGTAAATGTCTTTCCTAAGTGCCAAGGAAACTTTCCTCATAAAAGGCCATGAGAGCAAGGAAAAGCTTATGTGATTAAAACCACAGAGGTTGAAGTTCCTAATGATGTGGTGGAACGTAATTTAATTATTCCCTAAAACTTAACCAATGATTTATTTGATTCTAAATCATCACAATCCTTTATATATTCTCAGTTTTCCAAGAAAATTAGACATTTATAATTTGATTTAATAAAAGAGTTATTATTCAAAACTTCTAAGGGAAGTATCATTGCAACAAAGATATGTCAGTCAATCCCCTTTGTGACACACAAACATACTTTAGTTTCTAAACTTATCATCATACCTATGATTGACTTTGACATAATTCTTGATATGAATTGGATTTCAAATTATGATGCGAAAATCTATTACAAGAAGAAGAAAGTTACAATTTTTGAGAATGATGTAGAATCCCTTATCTTTAGAGAAGAAACATTATCATCTGGATCTTATCCAGATCCACCTTTAGTAGCTCTTCTAAATTAAATTATTAGAGAGGAAGATAAAAATCATATATAGATATTCAAATTGAATATGTACTTATTGTGCAAGAATACATTGATGTTTTTTGGAGGATTTATCTGGACATCCTCTAGAGTGGGAAGTTGAGTTCTCTATTGATTTATTCTTTGTGTAAGACCTATATCAAAGACTCCTTATAGAGTGTACATAGTGTAATTAGTATAACTCAAGAAATAACTATAGGAATTGAGTGATAAAGGATTTATTAACCCTAGTGTTTCTCCAGGGGGAGATCCTATTATCTTTGTTAATAAGAAATATGGATCTATGAGGCTGTGTGTTGACTACAGGGAGATCAATGCTATTACGATAAAGAACAAGCATCCTATTCATCTCATTAATGATTTATTTGATCAAATACATGTATCCCATTATTTTTCAAAGATTGAACTTCGATATAGATGTCCTCAGCTGCATGTGAGGAAGGAAGATATTCCTAAGACAATATTTTGAACCAGGTATGGGTATTATGAGTTTACAGTAATGAGATTCACTTGAAAATCATTCTAAAAACTCTTATAAGAAATGAATTATATGGGAAGTTTAGTAAGTATGAATTTTGGCTTCAATAAGTTTCTTTTCTTGGCTATATTAAATATAAGGATGAAATCTTAGTTGATCCTTTGAAGACAAAGGCAATCCAGGAATATCCCACACCAATGAACATAATCAAGGTACATAGTTTTATTGGCTTAGAAGGTTACTATTGGTGTTTTGTTCAGAATTTTTCCCAATTGGATAACCCACTAACCAAGATCACATGTAAGGGGTTAATTTTTTATAGACAATAGAATATACAGAATGCTTTGATGAATTGAAAAGAAGATTGGTCAATGCTCTAATTTTGACTCTCCCATCTAGAAATGATTGATTTGTGATATACAATGATGCATAAAAGAATGGATTGGGTTGCGTCCTTATGAAAAATGATAAAGTTATTGATTATGAATCAAAGAAATTGAATAAGAATGAGAAAAATTATCCAACTCATGATCTTGAGTTAGTAGCTATAATCTTTTCTCTAAAAATATGGAGACACTATCTATATGGTGAAAGATGTGAGATATATACAGATCATAAGAGTTTGAAATACATTTTTACACAGAAAGAACTCAACATGAGGAAAAGGAGATGGCTTGAGTTACTCAAATATTATGATTTTTTAATACACTACCACCTAGGAAAGGAAAATAAGGTGGAAGATGCATTAAGCAGAAAAGATCAGGGACTTAAGACCCAAATGAGGATTGAGAGAGATCCTATATTCATGGATCTGATAAATATGGATATGGGAATTGTTAGGGAAAAAGAAAAATATTTCCTATTTTAAATTATTTCTAAACCATATTTACTAGAGAAGATTAAAAGCTCTCAATCTGATGATGAGAATCTACAAAATAAAATTAAATCTGTTAGGGATGGAAGATTGGCAGTCTTCATGTATGAGGATGGAGTTATGAAATTTGGTAAGTGGTTATGTGTTCCATAAATACCTACAATAAAAAAGGGAACTATTAGATTATTCTCATAGTTTAAATTTCTATATACACCCTGGTAGCACCAAGATGTATATAGATCTGAAGGAACATTTTTGGTGGGATAGCATGAAGTAATAAATTTATGACTATGTGTCAATGTGTCTAGTTTGTCAACAAGTGAAGGTTGAGAGACAAAATACTAGAGGGTTCATGCAACCTCTACCTATTCCTATGTGGAAGTGGGATGAAATTACAATGGACTTTGTCAAAAGACTACCAAGGACACCAAGAAGGAATGATGAAATATGGGTAATTTTTGATTGTCTCACAAAATAATCACATTTCCTTACTATAAGAGAAGATTTAACACTTGAGAACCAGACAAAACTTTATATTAATTAAGTTGTAATACTTCATGGTGCACCTCTATCAATTATGTTAGATCGAGATCCCCAATTTAAATCAAAATTCTAGAAGTCTCCAGAAGGATTTGGATACAAAGCTTCGTATGAGTACTGCTTATCACCCCCAAACCGAAGGACAATCTAAAAGGTCTATTCAAATACTAGAAGACATGTTGTGATCATTCTCTCTTGACTTTCAAGGTATGTGGGAATAATACTTGCCTTTGGTGGAATTTTTATACAATAATAGTTTCCATTCTAGAATTAATATGGGTCCATATGAAGCATTATATGGAAAGAGGTGTCGAACTCCAACTTTTTGGGATGAAGTTGGCAAGAGGAAACTTACATGCCCAGAACTTATCGAAGAGACAACTGTAAAGGTAAAGAAAATTCAGGACCATATTAAAGCATCCCAAAGTAGGAAAAAGAGTTATGCTAACAACTAGAGAAAGGATTTTTAATTTCAAGTAGGAGATAATGTATTTCTAAAAGTATATCCATGGAAGGGTATCTTAAGGTTTGGTAAGAAAGGGAAACTAAGACCTAGGTACATCAGACCGTTCAAAATTATATAAAGAATCGGAGCTATAGCTTACCATTTAGCAATTCCATCAAGTCTCTCCAAATTTCATAACATGTTCCATGTGTCATTGTTAAAGAAATACATGTCAAACCAATGTATGTACTGATCTATGAAGAAATAGAGCTGGAAACTAATTTTTTATACTATGAAGAGCCTATCGAGATTCTTAACACTAGGGAGAAGGTATTGAGAAATTAGACAACTCGACTACTATAAGTTCTTTGGAGAAACCATAAAATGGAGGAAGCAATGTGGGAACCTAAGGATGTTATGAAGAAGAACCACTCACATCTTTTTAAAGGGATTTATATATGAAAAATTTTGAGGATGAAATTTCCAAAGGTGGGAAGAATATAACACCCTAAATATTTTATGGTATGTTTATATTAAATAATTTCAATTAATTAGATAGCCTATATTGCATGAAGCACCAAATCTCTATGAAAAATCACTTGGTTATTTATAGGAGATATTCATAACCTAGCCATTAAACTTAAATTTTCAACTTCTGTGTTTTGAATTTCGAAAAATGTACATACATTGTTGCGATCAGGGTGATATTTGGAGTCTGATAGAATCAACTTAATTTTTGGTGAATAATAACTTAACCTTATAAATAGTAAAATACCCTTAAAAATAGTAAAATACCCTTATGAATAGTAATATGACCCTTTTAAGTGGTAACCTTACCCATGAAAGTATAAATAAAATTTAGGCACCTTAAAAATGAAGGTGAATATTTTAAGTGTTGGTATTTTTTGATTAAATGATTATTTTAATTAAAAATTAAATTTCTCATATTTAGAAAATTATTTTCAAAAAATTTATTTAATTTTTTTATTATAAATATCAAAAAATGGTTATGGTAATTTTTTTTAATTTTTCTGAAATACTAGATTTTTTGATGAATAGTAAGATACAATAATTTACCACATATATAAATTTTAAAATAAATACACTATTCCTTGAATAATTTATGATGTAAGAACACTTGGATCAAAATCACATGCACTTATTACTATTTTTTGGTAATGGAATCATCACTATTGTTTGTCTTAGGGAAAAATAATAAACTAATTATTAAAATATTATGAAAACCCTCCCCCCTCCACTATATAAACCACCCCTCACCCCCTCTTCCTCTCATACCACTCAAGATTTGATCCTTTCCTAAGTTCTAAAAAAATAAACTTCTCAAGAACTCACCCTATTTCCAAGACCTTCTGGTCTCACCAAAATCCAAAAAACAAAGGCCTTAAGGAGATTCTCAAGGAGGAGTACTCAATAGATGAACCTCTCTTCTTTTTTTCTTTCAACTTATTTTACAAGTTCCATTATTTGTTGCTCTCTCCTAAGATCCCCTCATCCAAATGCTATGATAAATTCAGTACCTTACATGAACTAGAATTTTATTATGCTAATGTAATATTTCCTCACCATCTCTCTTTTTCCCCTCCTCTTATACTAATAATGAAAACACTGTCCGAGATGTGTTAATTTATCACATTCAAGGACGACAGGTTTTCAATTTCTATTACCATCTTCAATTATGGTCATGAAAACATTTTTATGGTATAAAAAATCATTATATAGGTAATATATCCTATTTAATGTTCTATAATAATTTTTCACACATGGAATTTAATTATAAAACAAAATGACTTCGTGGTGATCAAAAAACCAACAAAACAATCCAAGCGTTTATCAATAAAATTTTGTATAATGATTCATCATATCCCAAAATAACCAAAAGATTTATATGAAAATTAAACCTTTTTATTATCATTAATAACTCATAAATTAATTTTTTGATTTCAATTTCCATTTTATACGAACTTCCATACTCTTATACAAGCAAACTGATCATAAAAACTAAGAAAACGTGTACACCCAAATGATGAAATTGAATCTATTAACCCTTCTAAAAGGCCATAAATGAACTTAATGAAGACATAATAAATCAATTAAATGTAGATAAAGTTATGGAATTTTTAATTAATGAATCTAATTTCACTATCCAGAACATTAAGATCAAAGGAAGAACACATTCAGGCATAAGGTAAGGGGTTTTTTATCACACTTTTATTTCCGTGAGATTTCAATTGTTCGCCAATTATTTATTGTATTTGGTGTATGTTTACTTAAATTCTATATATAATATCATGATTATATTTATATTCATTGTATATATTGGGTCACTTGATGATTATTAACTCGATTAATTACATTGTTGTAAGGGACTTTGTTTCAATTTCCATTTTATTGTGATTTACTTGGTATTGTGTACCTAATCATGATTATGTGACATAACTAATGCCAATTTTAGATAATTTTTCATTTTAAATTGTAATTATATTATATATCCATATACTTGTTACATGGATATGATTATTATCTTATCCGTATACCATTTTACATATGGTGTTTATAAGGAATGATTCTTGAATTGTGAAAATATTGACGAATCCATATTCTCTACTCAATACAGATATTGTAAATTCATATTGTTCTTGTATTAAATATTTGTATAAATAATTATTTGGAATATTAGTGATGGATGGGGCCCTCTATATCCCATCAATGCATCGACAGGTCTCATTAGACAAATCAGTTAGCGACAAACCCTTCGAGTTTTTTTTCTGAAAACTAAACGGGTTTCTACCCATAAACATAAACTGTATCAATGGTGTAATGGTTCATGTGATAGATACATGATTTCCAAATAATAATTATCCTCTTTATTCAATTTTCAGTTATTTCTTTCCATGAAGTTTTCACTATGAAAAAATCTATGGATGCATTTTTATTCTCAGCTTATTGATGGCATGTGTTTTTATTTATTCACCATGCCTTATTAATTATGTATAATTTATTTTGTTTCACTTATTATTGATTCATGATTCCACTATGTGTAACCCTTACTGAGAATTTTAAATCACCCTTATTATTTTTCCTTTCCCTAGGTTATGAAGAAAATAACCTTGAATAAACTTTCAAAGAGGCAGTTTATTTCAGTTTATTATGTATCATGTTGTTTTATATATTTCCAAATGTACTATGGGTATCATTTATGTAATATAGTCTTCAAAAACTACTAAAATAACTAGTCATTTAGGATTAGATTCTTATAACCATGAAAATATATTAAAACAATGCATCGCCTTTGGGATTCTGGGTTCGGGGCATTGCAACATCAATTTCATTAACCAAATATACATGGTTAACCATTCATTTATGGTGGTGTCACAAAAATTCACACAACATGGAAATCAAAAAATATAATAAAACAGTAAAAAGTGGGGATACCGAATTAAATGTCATTCAGTTATATAAAAAACATAGATAATCTTAATATCACAATCAAAAGATGTAAAAGAATGAAAAGGATTCTACTTCCCCTTTCCATTTCATTTAAGTAGGTTAATTATCATTGTTAAGTCTGATTCACTGTCTTACCAAAATATAAAAAGAGTAACCCATCCCACATGATACTGAAAAAAAGGATAAATGAAGGAATTCCTACTCAGAAGAACATAGATTTACAAAAACTAGCAGCACCAAAATAGGGGGTTCACGCACATGAGGGAACCTCTTCGTGGGAACTCAAGACAACCAAAACAACAAGGTTCTAAAAATACAAGGGATGAATGATTTGAAACCTCATATATAATGATAAATCAAGATCAAAATAAGGAAGAAAATGTATTCTATTTTAAAATATTTGATCCGGAACCAATGGATTAGATATGGTTTAGGTTGGACATTAAATTTGGATATCATTAAATAAATGATTTTAAACATTTAAAATCCCTCAAAACTTTTTTTAAATTTAAGGTATGATTAATCCCATTTGAAACGTATTTTAAATTTATTAATATAGGTTTTAAAACCATTTTCATCACAAAAATATGTCAAAATAGAAATTCTATTTTTTTTGGAAAAACTGGAAACACTGTTCACTAGTCGCTGCCACTGAGTCATTGCCAGCAAACACCACTACTGATTCATTACTAAAGAGTCACTACCCATGAGTCACCGCCAGCGAGTTGCTACTTGTGAGTCACCACCAGTAAGTCACCACCAGTGATTCACTGCTAGTGTGTCATCACTAGTGAGTTTCCGCTAGAAATGTCTTACCTTAGAAATGTATCAATGCCAAAAATTTATAACCCCTAGAAATGTCTCACTTCTAGTAATGTATAACCCCAAGAAATGTATAACCACCAGAAATGTCTAACCCATGGAAATTTATTACCACTAGAAATGTCTAACCCTCTAAAATGTCTCACCGCCATAAATTTCTAACCCCTAGAAATGTCTCACTGCCAGAAATTTCTAACCCCCAAAAACGTATCACTGCTAGAAATGTATATCCCCCAGAAATGTTTCATCACTAGAAATTTATAACACCTATAAATGTCTCAAAATTAGCCAAAAAACACCCAAAACTTCCCCCAAACACCTTAATCATCATATTTTTACCAAAGAAATATGCCAGAATGTCTTGGATATTACATCAGATACCAATCAAACTGTTCTCATTCTCGAGAATTTAAAACCAACCTGAAAGGAAGGAGAGGAAGGGTCTGAATAACCATCACTTGAGATATCTCTCAAGGATCTCATTACATATAAAACACCACCACCAACCAAATATGATAACTAAAACTACCATAATAGATAAAGAAAGCATACTGCTACAAACATAGGAATTATGTAATTCCATATTCCATATCAATATATTATCCACTTTGGTGTCACTAACTCACCTACACAACTTTAATCGATTTGTAGTATAATGAATCTTGATTAGGAATCAGGCCATCACTTTATTTAAATTTTTGTAACTTTATCACACATCACAAAACACACATCACATCAATGGGAAAAAATACATATCTCATAAAACATCAAGGTCCAAACAACACATCATAAAGCACAACAGAGTAAGGAAAAAATCAAAAAAAGACTCTGGGTATTGGGAACCCATTTGCGTCTCATGATCCAAAGTACTCTCCTCCAGGCCATCATGCCACCAGAACAAACATACTAAAGGAATGGCCTATCCTCATAGCACATTCTCTTGACGGTCTTGGATATCCACTAGCTTCTCCACGAATGTTGTGTCATCCTTGACATCCAACTCTCCCCAATCAATGAAATGAGATTCATCTTGAAGATATTGATAGATATGAGATATATAGAAGACATTATGGATTTGTTCCTATTGAGGAAGAAGTGCCAACTAGTAATCCACCTCATCAATACACCCCAACACCTCAAAGTTCGCAACAAACCAGGGTGAGATATTACTCCCTTTTTTGAACCTCCACTTCCCACATCAAGGGGAAACCTTTAAGAACATGTGATCCCCAACATCAAACTCCAAGTGTGTCTTCCTGTGATTTACATAAGACTTTTTCTAATCATGTTCTATTTTCATCTTCTCTTGAACCAACCGAAACTTCTTTATCATGCTCTACACCTCATCGAGTCCAAGAATTGCTGACTCCCTAACCTCTACCCAATATAAAAGGAGAAAAACATGGCCACCCATACAAAGCCTTAAATGGGGACATGAAAATGGATGAGTGATACCTGTTATTATAAGAAAATTCAAACCAAGGAAGATTTTGTGCCCATGATCTTATGAAATCCATGACACATTCTCACAACATATACTCCAATGTATGGATAGTCCAATATATATGCCCATCTGTATGAGGGTGGAAATTGACGTTGTAACATAAATGAGTGACTAAATAATGCTACAATCCCATCAAGACTTATGAAGTAAAACATGCATCCCAATTCAAGGCAATGGACCTTGAGACTCCATGAAGCCTCACAACACCATCCACCTAATTTTTTTCCAAACCATCCACTATGATCGAATTCTTGATTGTTAGGAAGTGAGGCGATTTTTTCAAATCATCTATAATTTCCCAGATATCATCACAACCTCCCTGAGCTTAGGGTAACTTGGTGATGAAATATATCGATATGTAACTCCATTTCCACTCAGGACACTACTAGAAATTCGGGCTATAACCACAGTTTAAAACTGTGGCTATAGGCCCTCAAACCATGGCTATAGGTAATATCCATGGTTTGAGGAACCGTGGCTATGTTTGTCATGGAGATAGGACTAGAGATATAGTCACAGTTTAGAAATATGGCTATAGGTATATATCCATGGTTCAAACCATGGATATAGGTATACAACCACAGTTCAAACCGTGGTAATATCACTATATCCATGGTTTAGAACCATGGATATACCAGAGGACAAGCACACTTTATTTCCATAGTTTATAATTGTGGCATTATACCTATAAACATGGTTAAAAACCATGGAAATTGACCTATATCAACAGTTAGAAACTGTGGCTATAGGGTCTGAAAATCCATAAAAAATATCCCCCACCCCCCACTTGCAGTATCCCCACCCACTCCCTATGCAGTAGCCAACCCCCCTGTAGCCCCCTCTCCCTACAAAGACCCTTGACATCCCCCTTACTGGATATCTTCTCCCAAAAAAATAGCCCCGACCCTCTCCCCTGCACTTCCCCCCTACATTATCCCCCCCTGGACAACCCCACTGAACACCCCCTTGCAAAGCACCCCTCCAGGACAACCCCCTAGAAAACCCCTCCCTCCTAGACACCCCATCTCTCCTGGACACTGGACACCCCCACCCTATATAAACCCCCTACCCCTTCCCTGGGAACCCCCCCGAAAATCTCCCATGGACAACGCCCCTACAACCTTCTTCCCCCTATAAACCCCCCCCTCTTATAGACCCCTCCCTCCTAGACAACCCCACCCTATATAAACACCCCTGGACAACCCCCCTCTTATAGACCCTCCCTCTTGGGTAGCACCCACCCTACATAAACCCCTACCTCTACCCTGGACAGCCCCCTCCCCATGGACATCCCCCCTTCCCCCACCCCTAGACAACCCCCCTCCTGGACACCCCCTTCCCCCCTCTTGGACAACCCCCATCTTATGGAATCCTCCCTCCTAGACACCCCTCCTCCCTTGCAGACCCCTCCCCTCCTGGACACCCCCTTTTAGACACCCCCACCCTACATAACCCCCTCCCGGACACCCCCACCCTCCCTCCCAGACACCCCAACCTCCCCACTTGCACCCTCCACCCTGCACACCCCTTCCCCCCCCTCGCTCTTCCCCCTCCCTCCTGGACACCTCCCACAATAGCCTATGCATTTCAGAAAAAATAGGTTACCTGCATATTTAAATCCTCTCCATCCAAAAAAATAATGTTCCTATAGAAAAGAGAGGAAGTATCAGGGTATAACACCCAACTCCCCCCCTTCCCTTTACCCCCCACCTACACACCCCCTCCCCCTGCTCCCAGCACACACCCCTACCCCCAGCACACCCCCCTTCCCCCTTCCACCCACCAGCAAACCCACCAACCCTTTCCCACCCCACGCATACCCTAAAGGAGTTCATCATGAAGAAAAAATTATTGAGACAATTGTTATTATTCCTGAAAAAAGGCCAATTGTGACTATGAATAGTGTTTAAACTGTATAAGGAAGAGTTAAAATGGAGGTGGAGCATCAATTAATGGATCCAATTATCCTTGGATCACTTTCTGATAGAGATAAAACTAATGATGTGGTTATGGAAACTATTTAACATTCTCATACACCACCTATACCATCACCACCTCCTACTGTGCATGAGGAATCACCCTCTATTAGTAACATCTCATAAAGTTATAGAATGTAATCTTTTTCCTCTGATATTCTAAATGAGTTTGATAATATTTGGGGAGATTATAATGAGATGAAATAGAAGTTAAAATATACTAATGATGAGATTAGATAACTTAAGAAGTCCTCTATTCCCAAGGTTGATTTTTGAAAAGTTGGTTGGGTTAATGACTACCCAAACAAAGTTTATTAGGAATATCCAATCATTACCTCCTATTCAAAAAGTTGTTTATGAAGTAAGTTTCAAATAACTTAAGGATGTGAATAGTCTAGTTAGATATTTGAAGGATGTTTATACTACAAAGTCTGAGTTCAATGATCTTGGTTTTATGGTTGTATCTCAAAGTTACATGTTCCAAAATCTTTCAATGGTGTGACTAGACATGTCTCAAGATGTTCTTGATGAGGTTAAGTCCTTCAGGACTGAAATGAAGGGAATCCTACACACTTAATAAAGTGTTTTATTAAGCTAGTTTGAGTTCATCAAAATGTTTCAACCCTATATAACTTCCACCTTAGAACCTTTAGTTGTTCCAATTTTTTAGAGTGGAGTTGATAAATTTCTCTCAAAATTGAATTATGTATCCTTACAGATTTAGTCCCTATAGTGTGATATGTTCACACCATTCCTTATGCAAGATTTCAAGAGGAATATTATGGGTGAGTTCCATGATACCAGAGAAAATGTCAGGAAGCTTGGTATTGGAACTAATAGATCTATAAAATTAAGTAGTGGTATTTTATGATGAATTTGATGGGAGTTGAATGAGATCATGAATATCTCTAAGGATGATCAATTTATTGTTTTTAGATCTCTTTTTCTAGTATCTAGAAACTACTAGCAATTGTTAACCTCTTTGAACAAGGTCTATAAATAAGTTCAAGGGCTATATTCATATTATTTCCTGAAAAAGTTAGTGGTTATTAGAAAACCATTTTTCAAGATAATAAAGAAATTATGGAAACAAGTTTTTAAAACAATCATGAAATTATAGAATTAAAATTAAAGGTTTAGGCAGAGGGAACCTACCTCAACCTCAAGGCACGCTGCTTTTGACGATGACAACTCGAATATTCCTTTTTTCCACTTGCACACATATGAAAATTCACATATATATAATGAAACCTAACCCCTATGTACATATTTTCATGGCCAAATATGTACAAGGGGGTCCTTAAAAAATGTTTATACTTGCATATACCCCTTTACACTTACACATGTATGCATTTTTCATATCTATATACAAGCACACCTAGTCCCAATATATATATTCATATTTCCATGAGTGAATATATATAAAGGGGAAATTATATATGTATATTCCTACCTATTCATACACATGTAAGTCTTCATCAATGATGACTTGAATCCACCTTAACAAAATCCAAAACGCACTGCAAAAATATAAGGAACCCAAATATTACAATTTCTCTAATTAAAATTGGGCCAAAGAATAAAAATGTAATAAACTTTACCCAAATATGATATTGAACTCATTGTCATAGATGGTGGTGGATATAACTAGACTCATCATAAAAAACCACCTATAAGAAAATAGTGGGAAAAAATGAGATATAACGACTTCTTATATATATGTGATCAATGTGTCAACTGTACATGATAAATGATACATGAATCCATAACCAAAAATGAATAAATATTATTGAGATTGATATGTACATCCCAATACTAAATAACATGATCATTAATAAACCTCTTTATTTTTCAAACATCACCTTCAATTTCCTATTCAAAAATAAAAAATCACCAAAATATAGGAATAAAGAAAACTTCCATCAGAACTTAAATATGAGAAATAGGGATTAGACATTGTTATTAACCTAGAAAATACATTACTTGAATGTATAAAATCTATATCCTTATTGATTTTCTAGATTGAAACCTCATTTTTTAGAACATTTTTCTGGAATTCACCTTTATTCTTAGTTTATATAGGTTTATCAATTTTATAAAGTAGATAATTTTACTTATTTTATTCTTACTCAATCTACTTGGATTTTTCAAACTAGTTTGCTAATATGATTAGACAATCTTTTGGTGAATGGTCTTCCTTATTATTGATTGTGTATTTCTTCTTTATAGAAACTAATTCTGCTACTCTGATATTACATCTAGTTTGGGTTGTATTGTATTTCAGTAAATGTATCATATAGAACTGGTTTTCTTTGTTTCATATTAAATAGGTTATTCTCATATCTAGGAAAATCATCCCCTAATTTTCTAGTATTCCCCTGGAACATATTTATAGACTTTGATGTTCTGGGGATTCCACCTAAGGTTAATACCACCACTTCCCATTCCCAATCCAATAGATAAGGGGAATAATGTTACATCGGTGGGAGTAAAATTTATTACACATATGGAGGATAACCACATCATCTTTGAGGCCTCAATCCCACTATCATCCTTGTTTCAATTATATTTGATTGACTTTCATCTTCTACTTATGTTGGGCCTATTTATATTGATCAAGAAATAGTATGAGTGGGCACCCGAGTACACTGTTATTGAGAGTGAGGATCTATCTCAAGGAACTTCAGGATATAGGATCACCTAGAAAGAGACTAAAAAGGGCGTATCTATTTCCCAGGCCTAACCATATTCACCCACCCTCACTTTGTAGGTGTGGTTTCACTCCATGGATGCCTCTATCCAATTTCATATCGATCAAATTCATATTCTGTTATAGGGCAGTGGGTTATTGTTCACCGAGCCACTAGTCCACCCATTTTATCTCCTTAAGACCACCCTGGCCTTGTAGCCTTCCTCTTCCATTGAATTATCAACACCTATCCCTATTTTAACTAAAATTAGTGGCCTAACAAGCCTACAATATATTCATATTATGGTTGATATCAGTAGCCCGACTGCCCAACATGAGTATTTGATGGATTACCAAAGCAAGGGGAAGGGACACAACACTAAAAAAGGTGAAGAGAACTCCTTTTTTTACCATAACACCCAAACTAGAACATATTTTTAGATTATAAAGGTACTTAATGAGAATACCTCAATATAAACTCTGATACACACCATGGCTATAGTGTAGAGATACCTAATAGTATATGAGTAGGCTGTACCCACTACACCAGATTAGACTCCTCTTATTTTAGACCAACCCATTCTAGATGGGTAGCCAGTTTCCACCTTGGATTCATATTATCCATAATAGGTAACTATTCTGTCTATTGATAATACCAACCATATTAAGTAGCTCTCTCCCTATTAGAAGGATAGTCATATGGAAGACACCAGGTGGGAGCCTGTGGATGTGAACCTAGAGTCTTAGGATCTTCCTACTCCCCAATTTTTATCTATTTTGTACTTAACTTGTGTTGGATATGTATTTCTTTACACTTTTGTTTATTGTTTGTTTATTTTATATGCCTTTAATGAATATATATGCTAATTGTTTAACCACATATTCTTTTTATGCATCATTTTTTATCTTTGTTGACCTCACCACTTTAAAGTAAAAGAATTTTATGATTTTGGACTCGCATAACCTTAATCATAACTAAAAAGAGGTTTCCAAATACACCATATTAATTTTATATTCACCACAAGCCCTACATTTCCCAGGAATCCATAAATGGCAATATGAACATTATGGAGTCCGCATCTCAAAATAGCTAAACCAAATTAAGTGAAACCTAATGAACACCCAATGGGTCATACCAATTGGAAGATAATTAAAGGATACAAGTATCTAAAATTAGGCACTAATCCCCAAAACTAACCAACACCTACAAACATAAGGAGATTGGTCCTCACTAGAACAGTTCAAAAACTTTACCTTCAATCATCTAAAAATTGTCAAACATTTACTCTACGCTTTGAAAATTAGTAAGATCCATGAATAAGGAAATGACTACCCTTGAAGACAAACACTCCCCTTTAACCTGTACCTTTTGGGGAGGCATTCTTTAGTCAAATAAAAACATATACCACACTTTTTCGTTTTCCTAAAATAACATCAAATGGTCCCAACCTATAGGTTGGGAAAAACCCATAAATCACAAGAAAATAAGGAGACCCATATTCCCAAAATCACATTTATTTAAAAAACTATATTCCCAAATAAAAAAAACCATTTTCTGATAACTCTAATGTTTTTAGAAGCACAAAACCATTTGGAAAATTTTTTATTTCTTTTAAAATTCAACTTTTAGCAGGGATTTCCAAAAACAATTATCCTGATTTTAAAAACCACTAATTCCCTTACAAAATAAAGAATTAACTAGAATGCTCAAATACCATTCTACAAACTATTTTCTAAAAAATTCACCCACAATTAACTTTTATTTTAAATATTAACAACACCACCATCATCCAATGAAAACAAAAAATATTTTTTGGAACACAACCCAAGGGATCTAAAATTATCTTACAATTGTATAGCCAATAATTTTTATAACTAATTTTTTTTCTATATTCCATAACCAAATAAACCAATATAAAAAAGAAATAAAAACTGGGCAAAGAAATTCCATTTTATAAACAAAAAAATAGAGTAACCCCCAAACCAAAAATCTTTCACAAAATTCAAAACAATTTTTTAGACAAGGTTAAATTCTTCATTTCAAACCAAAATAACTTTCAATAAAAACCCACATTTTACTAAAAATGGTTTGAACAATCACACAAAAATGGAGGAACAAA
Organism: Viscum album; assembly: GCA_963277665.1. Classification (NCBI taxonomy): domain Eukaryota; kingdom Viridiplantae; phylum Streptophyta; class Magnoliopsida; order Santalales; family Viscaceae; genus Viscum; species Viscum album. The sequence continues at coordinate 1,901,364,277 of OY728140.1, read as the reverse complement.
AAAAATCCAGGTAAAATCCAATTTACACCGTTAACATAGTATAAGACCCACCTTGATTGAACTACTAGTGCAGTAAATTTCAAAAGGGTATTCTCAACATCTAGTGAAATGGGACACATAACCATGATTTTCTGATACATGTAGTTAGATAGGTCATGATCCATTTATCTAAAATTCCCTATAACATCATTAAGGTTGAGTGTTTGTTCACTTCCCTGTTTATCCGACCATATGAACTAACATAATTCCATCGAACAATTTTTTTTCCAATCACAAAATTTAATCTGAGACCTAAGGTAACACACATAATAAAAACGAGGATTTTCACATCATCACAAAAAAACAAGTGAAATTTAAAATTCATACCTCAAACCCCATTAACCGTGGAAACTCACGTGTCATTATGAAGGGTGGTAACTAAGAATCCACTCATGACCAACCACCAAAGTCCTAATGACAATCCCAACTAAATAATATCCAATTTCCCCAAATAATAAGAGATGGATTGGAGAACCAAGGTCCCTATACCGAATCCTAGTATTTAATACCATTTAAAATGAACTGTCATGGAGATACCATCTTAATAGACACATAACCTAACCCACCACTAGCCCAAAGGGGGTTCCTAATACCCCCAAGCTAGAAACTAGTACATGGGTAATGAGAAAACCCTCTTGGGAATGATTTATCTCATGAATATTAATGTAAAAATAAACAAACAATGGAAAAAAAATTAAAAATCCATACAAGGATAGTATAAGAAAATATCCATAAAAGGATAGAGATTAAACTAAAATAAAACAATGTGGAAGAATAAAAATTACTATAATAGGATAAAAAAGGCAGATACAACAATCCAAAATGAAAATAGATAGAGAAACAGAACCAAAAGAGCTCTGATAACACAACCTATGAAATCTTAACACTCACCACTTCCCACTGGTCTTTTCATAAATAAACCCAAACCAATGAACTAAAATAGACCTCCAATTTCACCCAAACTTTTTAGGAATGCTAAAAAATCCATAAGAAAACATACCTCAAGTGAAACGATGAATGCTAGAAGAGGGGTAGTTTGATTATGCGGAGGATGGAGAGCTCGATCATGAAGAGGGGAAGCATTGGATGACGCACCGAAAGTAGGAGGAACTCTAAAATAAGGTAATGGAGGAGGTAAGGAATGTGCGAGGGATGGAGGAAATAATAATGGAGAAGCCGATGAGGGATGGAGGAATGAAAAAGAAGAAGCTAATGAGGATATGATGAGGGAGAATCGATCGGGTGAATATATGCTAGGGATAAGGGTTTTGGGAGAGAAAATATTGAGTGTGAGGGTGGGAGAAAACCTGAGCATGAGGGTGGGAGAGGAAATTTCAAGTGCGAGAGTGGGTGAGGAAACCCGAGCGTGAGGGTGGGAGAGGAAATCACAAGCATGAGGGCGGGAGAGAAAAATTAGAGGGAGTTTTTACCACGAGGGAGAATCTTTCCATGGATTTATCTTACCTATATCCATGGAAAAATTAAATTGTGTCTATTTATGTGTGGCTATATTCCATTTTTCTAGTAGTGAGAACATCCAAGGGATGAAAAAAACCTTTAGGAAAATGATGCTCGACCTTTAATTTTTGGAAAACTAGACGCCAAGCCACAAACTCTGTAACTACCTATTTCATCTCGGGCCACCAAAACTTTATCCTCAAGCCATGGTACATCTTTTAGACACCTATGTGTAACTATAATGGTGAGATATTAAACTTATGAAGGATTCCCTCACACATTACTACCAGAACAAACAACCTCCTCTGAAACACCATCTGGTTCTGACCATCCTCCAGTTGTCCCTTTGAAGCATCACCATAGCTGACATGATTTCTCATCACCTCTAAATATGAGTCCCTCCAATGAGACTACTCCACCTACCACATCAATGAATACTAAAGTTTCATATGAAAAAAGCAACCTCTACCATCATCCACCCATGCATCTAAGTGTAGGGCTGCCAACTCCTCCATTTCTCTCCAAGAATATACAGAATCCCAAACAACATCCTTCTATGAATTTATGTTCAAATAATCAGCCATGAAATTCCCCTTTCTTAAGGTATAAAAGATCTCAAAATCATAATTCTGAAGAAACTCCATCTACCTATACTATCATAGATTCAGATCATGATGAGAAAAGACATACCTCAAACTCTTGTGATCTATGAAGAACACAAAGCACTACGTAATGAGGTAATGTCTCCACAACATCAACACAAACACAATTGTTGTTATCTATAGATCATGGGTGGAATAGTTATGATTATGAGGTCATAACTTCCTAGAACCATAAGAGATCACTAATTTCTTATAAATCAAGATGCATCCCAATCACAAATAGAATGTGTCATAGAAAACCTCAAACATCACACCCTCCTTAGGAAACCGAAGCATTGGATCACTAACTAAATTCCCTTTTAGGTAACTGAATGCTATCTTGAATTGATAAATCCACACAAAATTTTGGTCCTTCCTGATCAAAGCTGTCAATAGGGCAACAACTTAAGAGAAATCGAGTACAAACCTTCTATAATATCCCGCAAGACCAAGGATGCTACGAACTTATTCCACGTTCTTGGGTGATACCCAAGAAACAACCACCTCTACCTTTTACAGGTATACTACCACACCCTGTTGAGACACCACATACCCAAGTAAAGGCATCTATCATGTAAAATGCTTAAACATGGATAAATTTCCATAGAGATGGTGTCAATAAAGAAACAATAAAATAGTTATGAGATGCTCGACATGATCCTCCTATGACCTTGAGTAGATCAAGATGGTGGAAATGGAGAACCAATAAAATAGTTATGGGATGCTCGAAATTATCCTCCTATGACCATGAGTAGATCAATATATAATTAATTAATACAATGATGAACTAATCTAGGAACTCATGGAACATGGAGTTTATAATCCCCATGAACACAATAGGCATGTTGGTGAAACTGAAGGGCATGACTATGAACTTAAAGTTCCCATACCTTCATTTAAAGGCAATATTCTGGATATATCCATCCTTAAACCTTAACTTATGATATCTAGACTATAGATAGATCTTAGATAACCAACTATCTCACCTTAACTGATAAAAAAGATCATTGATTGTTAGAAGAGGATAGTGATTCTTGATCATAAACCGGTTCAAACTTCAGTAGTTTATGCACAACCTTAGACTAACATATGACTTCTTAGAGAATAACACTGGAGAACCCCATGGTGACACACTTGGTTAGATGAAACCCCTCTATATCATATCATCTATTTGAATCCTCAATTCCCACAACTTAGAAGGCTCCATCTGATTGGGAGCCATCAAAATCGGGGAATCACCAAGCTGCAAGTCCTTCCTGAACTCAACATCACATCAAGGGGGTAGTGTCACAAAATACTTGGGGGAAATATCTAGGAACTCCCTGAAAACCTTGGGATCCTCATGTTTCCATGTGTCTACTGATTCCATATAAAACACATCCACCAAGAAAATAAGGGTCTCCAAATGCCGACTAGCCACTTCGAAACCCCTATCACCAATGAAAACCACATGATTTACATCTACATTTGAGAACATGACTCTCCTCCAAAAGAAGTTGATAAAAAAACATATAATACAACAAATATATTCCAAGTATAATATCTTATGGCTGCATCATAAGTAAGAAAATATCCACACACGGCTGATTCTTACCCATCATTAGTGAACACCCCCAACATACATCAAACATGATGTTTTGGACTCCGACTGGCGTAGTCAACACTAGGGGATTGATAAGACTCTCTATGTCTATTACTAGAGCATATACTAGAGTAGGTGAAACAAAAAAGTTATAATCTCCTGAATAAAATAAGGCATAAACAAGGGTACATGATAAATTGAGTGTACCTTGAATGATCTCTATCCCCTATAGTGTTACTACCCCCACTGCCTATAATTGACTATACCTATCTCCACTGCCTTTCAACTAATGAACAAATCCATAAAAATGCTTAGGTAGAAGTCCTTGAGGGAAAGGTACATCCTAAGGTCGACCTCTTCCTACCAAATATAATCTCAGCAGATCATAAGCCTACTGATCCTGTTACTGAAATGAACTTACTGGTAACTGCTGCTAAGGCTGGTACTAAACCTGTCCACCTCTACCAAACTGAGATCAAGCATCCACTAGTCACTAATCATAATGATGTAAACGAACACCATAGATGAAAAACTTTGGTAAAAAGTCTCCAGGAAGAGTATGAAAACCACTGGGCCCAAATGGACAAAAGGGAAGCTACTAAGGTCAACTCTCTGCTGGTCGGAACCTAGAAGGACATAGAGCATGAGTCCGACCGCTAACAACTATATTCCTTGAGGAACCATACTGGTTACCATCTCATATAAATACTCCTCATGAGTGTATCCACCTGATCACCTCTGTATTATTTTAAACATCCAGATGTGTTGTCAATGTAAAAGGAGTAACTGCATACTGGATCGAAGAACGAAGTTCCTACTCAAGACGCCTCACATGGGACTCATCATATATGAAAATATCCAAACAAAAGTGTAAAAGGTCCTTGAATTTGATTCCAAGATCCTATATAGAGATACTCCCCTTACTAAGGGATAATATCTCCTACCTCTTCATATCCTTCACAGTCAATGAAAGAAACTCCACCTGAAACTCCTTCTAGAATTTGACCAATGAAACATCATCATCCTTACGATCACCAAGGTATAACATCCACCAAAGACATAAAAATACTCACATATGAATAAATAAAATGGTAAACAATAATCTATTGGGTCCTAGATCAAACTAAAAGTGATCTAAAACTTTTCTATCCATCCCTCTGTCTCCACATTAGAAACTCTACCCTCATACTTCCCAAAAGTCTTCCACTGGAAAGATCATAACTTCCTCTACCACTGATCATCTTCTTCAACTGGTTCAACCTTGTGTCAATCACCTAGGTAATTCTGATGAACCTCCACTATATGATCCACAAATGGATGATGACCAAGATTCATACATGGAAGAAAAAAAAGGATTTCCTAAACCCGATAGTGTGAAATTTTTTTACGATTCATTTTAATTCACTTTATTCATTTTAACCTTCCCAAAACAACACAATTCAAACAAGAAAAAAAGTAATCATGACGCATGTACCAATACTAAGTGTATACCCTAAAAAAATGACCTTATCACTTGGTTATTCAATAAGCTCAGATTCTGTGCACTGGATCATGGGTCCCTAAAATCCCACATCCTTGCTAGTCTACCTGGCCTATGTCATGTACTAAGGTCATCTGGAACTATTTACATACCATCCCATTAAATCTTCATTGTGCCTAACTATGAAATCTATCCTATATCCAAAAAATCACCTTTGATATAACTCTATCATGACCACCTCCCTTTAAATATGGCACGATAATGGTAGAGAGATAATGACCCCTGAGTCCCACCTCTAGTAGGCCCCGGGTTGGAGACTAGCACTGAGGGTATAAAAATATCAAGTATGGGATGAATTACCCTATATAATAATGTAGTATTAGTAGATAAGTTGAATTATCCATAATAAACTCCATGAAATAATATAAAATAAATCCAAACAATCCCACAATGCATGTATAAATAAAATTGATACATATAAAAGTCCCCAAAGTAAATACCCCAAAAAAGCTAAAGAAACAACATAGAAACTGTCCAAAGGTCCGAACCTGTAATGTATGAAATAGTCCATGAAGTCCTGTTGGAAACCTAAAAACAATTTTATATATAGAGGGTGAGCATAAAGGTATACTCAATAGAAAAACCAAAGTCTCTCACGCACATGTGAGAAGATTATACTAATTCTCCCATGAGAAAATAGTAGAACCAAATAGCACCTATATAGGTATACTAACAAAAACCCCAACCTCACTAACGATCACTTAACAAACAACACATCCATGTGTAATAATATAATATGAATCATAACAATGATAGGGTACCCAAAACCACTTTTCCACTAATTTTCTACTCTCACACCCCAATGTCATATGTCCTGGCACTACCACTTCTCCCAAATAACATAACATAACATCACATTATTTTCATAGACACCTAGATCCACACATCAAATCTAATCTCATAACCAGTGTAGTAGGGTATCATAAACAAGAATAATATAAACCTCATTACCTACTCCTACCATGAACGACCCCACTATAATTCATATGATCATATAACTCCTAAAGACACATGGGCCACCACATACTCATCACATCACATGTAGAAATCAATAATTTTGACTTATGGCCATCATAGACCATGTATATAAAAAATTTATGGAAGAGGGATTGGGGAATAGAGGGTATCTATCCTTTAATCCTCTCACTGGGATATTGGAAACAATACCCCCAAAACATTTGGTGTCAGCACATGGTGCTCGACATGCATGGGGAACATATAGAAATCACAAAGAATATAAAATTTATATACATATAGAGAAACAAAACAGAATCCCCATAATAAGTTTTCACAACCAAGTCATAAAACATCTCATAAGATAATCCACTTATGATTCCAAAGATAAATTCATAACCCCACACAATCAAAAGAAAATCCACAAATCACTTTCCACTTCTAAAACCACATTTTTCCAATTTATTAATTTCATATTATTGATGAATTCTAATTTAAAATCCCCATTTACTTTATGTATTCAACATTAATTAGCATCCCATTTCATATAATTATCAAGCATTTAATTCCATTACCACTTGGGAAACTAGCACAAACAACCACCATCGTAGCCCTACTATACAACTAAACCACCACTACCACCACTGCCTCACTACACAACCACACCAATACCACCATCGCAACCTCACTACATATCAAATACACTACCCCCACACCCATAAAAAGAAAGCCACCTCCCATGAATCCTATCATCTCAACCAAGCCACAACACACAATAGTATCCACAAACATATCGTGACACATACCATATCATTTTCTATATTAAAAAACATATCATCAAACATTGGTTAAACATCGAACCATTAACTGAAATAAGGGAAACCAACTTTCTTGGGGCATCAATTTCATTAGCTGAATATAAGTGGTTAGACATTTATTTATGGTGGTGTCACAAAAATTCATAAAACATGGGCATCACAACATATAATAAGACCAAAAAAATAGGGGATATCTAAATCAATTTTATTAAGTGATACATTAAACATAGATAATATAAATATCATAATCAAAAGATATATAATCATACGATCCATTCCCCTTCCCCTTTACATTTCATTTAAATTGGTTAATTATCATTGTTAATCCAGATAAACTATCTTTCCAAGAGATAAAAAGAGTAACCCATCCCTCATGATACATAGAAAGGAGAAATGAAGTAAAACCTACCTAGAAGAAGAGATATTTACACAAAATAGCATCACCAAAATAGGATGTGTGCACACAGGAGAGAACCTCTTCGAGGGAACTCAAACCAACTACAACAACAAGGTTCTATGACTCTAAGGGAAGAAGGATTTGGAACCTCCCATATAAATAGAAATAAATATTTAAATAAGAAAAAAGATCTTATATTATGAAAGATTAGATCTAGAACCAGTGGATTAGATGTGGTTTAGATGGGCCATTAAATATTGATATCATAAAATACACACATTTTATACATTTAAAATGTCTTCAAATTTTTTAGAAATTGAAGTAATGATTAATAATATTTGAAATGGATTTAAAATTTATTAATATAATAATTAAAACCATTTTTCATCATAAAATACGTCAAAATGGAAAATATGTAAATTTTGGAAAAATTGGAAGCACTATTCCCTTGTCATTATCAGTGAGTTGCTGCCAGTGAGATACTGCAAGAAATTTCTACCCCTAGAAATGTATCATTTCTAGAAATATATAATCCCTAGTAATGTATCATTTCCAAAAATGTATGACCCTTAGAAATGTCTCACCATTTGAAATGTCTAACCCCTAGAAATGTCTCAGTAGTAGAAATGTCTAACCCCCAAAAATGTCTCATCTCCATAAATTTCTAACCCCTAGAAATGTATCACCACCTGAAATGTCTAACATCAATAAATATCTCACCACTATAAATGTATAATCCCTAGAAATTTACCACCACCAAAAATGTATAACCTGAAAAAATGTCTCACCACCAGAAATGTCTAACCCCCAGAAATGTCTCACTACCATAAATGTATAACCCCTAGAAATGTATCACCACAAAAAATGTATATCCCCCATAATTGTTTCAACATTAGCCTCAAAACACCCCAAAATTCCCCTAGAAACTTCAATCATCAGTTTTTTGGAAAATTAATAGGCTAGAAGGTCCAGACCATTAAATTTGGGCCATAAACCCCTCCATAAAAATTTTAAGCACCCAAGTAGCCTAAAAAATGTTAAAAAAATTCCAAAAACATATTTTGAAATATTTTAAATTTTATAATTTAATTTCGGGACTATGTGACTCGGTAGTTATGAATTAAAATTAGTCAAATTTATTTTGATTCATAATTTACTCCCTTGAGTTGAATTATTAGAAAACATACTTTTATACTACTAATATATTTTGTGTCAGTTGATCATGTATGGGACTGATCAATGTATTTATAATAATTTTATTTAATTATTTAATTATTAGAATATGTGCATGTTTTTTAATAATTAAATTAAAAATTATGATATGTGTGTCATCCCTTGATCTTATTATATGTATAATGGACAACATGTTCATGATTGATAGTATATATCTATATCTTGCAAACCCGAGACCCCTTACAGGAATGTGAGTATTTATTTATGATGAAAAGGATGAATGGTGACACAAATTTCACTGAGATTAAGAGAAATAATAGATAGAGGTCAAAAAAATTCAATGGGGTGACCACTGCAACTTGGTTTATACCCGACCCATGGAGTAAGCCTTAGGGTATCGATTGATCCATCAATCTCTTGATGTATCAACCATTGGAAAATATCATGATCATGTTGTTTATTTATTTATGCATGGTTTATTATTTTTATGTTTGTGAATTTTAGATTAATTCACATAAAATAATAAATAGACACGCATAATTAAAATGAACATGAATGGTGAATGTTTTCTATTTAAGAATGGATAAGTTTTTAGTGTGATCACATAGAGAAATAATGATAAATAGAAATAGATTACATTCATCACAAAAACTAAAAAAACTGTCAAAGAAATTATTTAAACATTAACATATTCCATCACTTTAATTTAGAAAAACCACATTTTTGAGGTTCTCATCAACCCTAGTTGAGGGCACCTATTACTACTGGGGTGTTCTTATGAAAGTGGTGAGTTGACTTAAATGAAATTAGAGTAAAAAAATAACCATAACTATCCTGGTGATATTTTAGAGGCATAGTGTTAATCAAATCAATGTTATACTTCATAGGAGTTGAGAATCCACTCAACAGATCAAGGAGCAGTGAGTTAATGTGATTGCCTTTCCAAAAACCCACATTGAAACTCTTTAAGTAGTGGTGTAACCATAAATTTGATTATTAGGAGAGGTTTTAAGGATCCTTTCTTCTATAATACCTACAAGAATGTGTATTTAAAATATATTTATTGAGGTATACCTAGATTTGATAAAACAGTGGGATATATTTAAGATTATTAATGTCATGAACTGACCCATTGGGGCCCCACATGGATTGGAGGTAAGTTGAATGTGACACTCCATTCCCACCTCTAATATGACAGTGGATGGAGACTAGCACTAAGTAGTAACATCACACATATGGGAGAACTTATCATAATGAACCTATACAGAAACACACACAAAACTCCATGTAAATCAAAATTATTCTAGAGAGATAAAAACTATACTAAAAAAAGAGGAAAAAAATGCATGTAAAAACCAATTAGAACAATCTGAGTGTTGAAATAATTTTTTTTCCAAATTATGAAGGGGAAAAATATATGACCAACCAGAAAATAAATGGATTCCCAAACTAATATCCAATAAGAAGGCCTGACCTTTCTCATGAACTATAATACTGACCACCAGCCGTGAGCATCATCACTAAGTACTGCTGAGGTCTTGTAACACTAGGCCTACCAAATTCACTGTCTAACTACTTGTCATCTGCAAAAGACACGACAAGTGTGAGAAAATCCTATGTATGAATAAGTATATATATACCCTATAGGACACCCTAAAAACCAAAAGGGAAGAATTACAAATGAAATAGTAATCTCAAACTATAAGATAAAGTTGGGAGAAGAAAACCCAACAAACAAATATTCTCATAGAAGAATCTGAGTTGGAGAGAGAGATAGAGAGCTCTTAATCTTCATAACCAACTAAGGATGATGAGTCTTCATGTAGCTCCAAGTTACAATGTTGTCCTAATGATAGTATCCCAACATAACCTCACCATATCTATAGTAGAGTACCCATGCCTTTATAATGACACATCACAGTCAAGGAGGTACCGACCCCAATGGAGGACCCATGCCTCATTGGAGCTTAGACAAGGAGGTGGAAACTTCATAGATTGAAGACCCATTCCTTAAGTGGGAATGGGGGGAGGGGGGGTACTAACCCTATATCTACCAAGGATGTGGGTGTCCCATCCCTTGATGTATATATTCCATCAGGGGAGTATTAACCCTGATATATCTTTGAATACTACACTCAAGTATCTTTATGAAAAAATCATGCTAGAATAAGTGAACTACTCACACTATGTCACTCCATATATCTAATGTAAAAAAAAGTCCACAATTGCATCCTATTCATAATTATACTCAGAAAGGACTACTCATATTTCCATTTATGATCCTTTAAGAAGAAGATATAGGAGGTGTATTATTTAAAGAAAATTACATGATGTGTCCCTTGAGGTAAAAGGGGTGTACTCCCATTTCCAATCATGGTTTTGTCTTCCTACTTCACTCGGCATATAAAAAACCATGTACACGACCTATGGTCTGAGGGACATGGAGTGTGGGACCACTTGGGGTCTTGGGAATGTATTCCCTGTACACATATTTTCTTCTCAGCTAGAGTTATAGGGTGTGTATCCTGACCACATATCCATGCGATTGTTAACTCTATCTGAAACCTTAGCCCTCATGGAAAGAGGGATACACAGTGTGTGATCCTCTAGAATTAATGGCATGCAATTTTAAATTTCACTAAAAATTAATCTTCTTCATGAAGCTTCATTATATCCTCAATTTCACCATAAATCTCATATGAAGTTTGGTTTAAGGCCTCAAACTCCAAAGGAATATCTATGTTCATCGATTTCTGACCTATAGTGGCCAAAAATTGGGATTCTCATTGACCTGTGTGAAGCCCTTCATGCATTACATTTTTGTCTGATATTCTTTTACACAATATTTCATTATAGATATTACATTATACCTCACCACTTACACAAATCAACATCTCTACTATCTATCACATAAAACAACATGAATCTAGGTTTGGATATTTTTTGAACTAGGAAAAAAGTAAAATAATCATCTTACCACAAACTGATGATGAAAAAATGAAGAATAAGGGAATAAAATTAAAATCAATAATTGGGGTAATTGATGGACTTTGTGAACTCGACCGTTAATATCACACATAAAACCAAAATAAGAAGATAAATCTTACACAGTAGTTCTTTTTAGGTCTAAAATAATAATCAATAAATATATAGAGTCATTCCAAATATTGAGAATAATTAGAATCCAAAGAAGATTTATGTACCATTATTGAAATAATATACAATAGGGTAATCATCCTTAAATAAAAAATCCATACCTTGTCATTGGATTGATTGGTGATACAGAATATTTTTACATTGATGCTGATGATGAGTTTTGTTGAATCTGATCACTGATCCACAAATTTATCCTTTGTTTCACATCATAGATTCTCTAAATGGTGGATCACTTGATTATTTAGGTTACAAAAATAACCTTATAGGTTTTATATAAGAGGGGTTAAATGGCTTGATAGCTCAAGAAATTATAATAAAATGAATAAATTAATTAATCACTTAATTAATCAATTGCCCAATTTATCTATATTATCCACCCATGTTTGCAAACCATTACGGGACCCAATATAAAAAATCATTATGTCATACCTAGGGTAAAACCCATTTTTTAGATTCAATGATGGTCCCAATTTTCCCCACATGAGATTTATTCTAAAGGAAACCCATTATTTCTGATAAAATGCATGCATGTTGTTTAATATATTTAATATATCAATTTTGGGGTCTTGGATTCCCATGACACCATTTAAACATTTATGAATAACCCATAATAATATAAAAAAATATATAAATGGTTTAAATTCTAAAATTAGAGCTATTAAATTCTCCCAAAATTCAAGGATTTCTCCCCTAAAAAGAACAACCTTCTCGAAAAGATGAGGGTACTAGACCCGTATATTGATTTCACACTCCTATGATCTCTCATGGAGGTTCCCATGCTACTAAGTAACCACACCAATGTAATGTATGGCACATGAAGGATCCTATCCTACTGATCCTTCATGGACACTAGGTACTTTGAAATTGTTTCTCTACTCTCGACTTCCAGCTCACCTAGTCAATAAAGTGTGATAGGTCAAGAAAATATATCCTCAACTAAAATATGTTGAATAAATCATAAACTCAACCAAATAAGATGGTAAATACATGAACTAAGAAAACTCACCAACCTTGTATAGAATATGGAATGGTTTGATGTACCTCAGGTATAATGCATTGACCCCAGAAGCCCAGAGTCAGTGAATTATTATATTACATTAGCATGATTACAAGGAATCAAATCATGAAGGACCGATTAGTTTAATAGTATTGGAAGACCAGATTACATTATTGATACCCATAATACATTGGGAAAAGTAAATAAAACATGATATAATATAAAATAAAATAAACAACATCCTTAAAATATTATTCAATTTTTTATTCTTTATAACTTGGGGAAAGGAAACATAAGAAAGAGGTGAGATGACATGATCAATAAGGGTAAGTAATATAGAGAAATCATAAGTAATAAATATGGTAAATATTTAAAAGTACACATGGCATTAAAACACAATTTTGAGCCTAAAATGAAATAATTAGAAGAAAATTAAATAATGACATAATAAATCATAAGCATAGATATTCTACTAGTTGAATAATCACAAAGACTATCAATAAATAGTTTCATAATGAGGGAAATTCATAATGATGGATATCTAAAACATACCTTAAATGATTTATGTCTATAATTTATTATTATCAACACTTCATGAAAATAATCTATTATTGTTAAGGCTTCATTCCATGAATCTAATAAATGGGTAAGGTCTCAGCCAAAACCATATCAGGATTGTCTCATGAGACCTACCGACGCAACAATGGGATATAGCAGGCCCCATATATCACTTGATAAGTCCAATTAACTCCTCATATGAATGGGGATAAACATAAACAACATGATCATATGAAATGTAAATAACTTTCCCCAATTAGTAAACATAATCACCAACCATTCAGAGTAATATGGCGAATGGTGTCAAGATAGGGAATCCATAGTCAAAATAATCACAAACTATGTAATAAAATATGTTAGATGATATCATAAAATATTAATCCAAATTAAATATATGAATCAAAATGGGTTTAGAAATAGATGAAAATAATCTTATAAAATCATCGAGGAATTCTTGAGAGAAATACTCTTTTTTTACTTTTAAAAGAATAGTTCTTTTGAAAAAATATATGTATAAAACCATAAATAAACTAAGATAGTTTTTCATAATTTTTTTTTATTTTATAAAAATAATGGTTACTTAAAATATATTATATATGGTACTTGAAAATAGGTAAGAAATCGAGATTATCCCTTTAATTGGGCTTGTGTATTTGGAAGGATTGAGAAGAGAACCATTGTAAAACATGTTTTACCCATAAAAAAAGATGCACTAATATAGAATCATGAGTTTAGAATGCATAAATATAATCTAGAATAAGTATATAAAAATAATGAATAATTATATTGCTGTATAGAGGGAGAAATAATAACCCGAATGAAAATGGAGGTTCGGAAAAAAAAACCCTTACCACTTTGTAATCAATCGAACTATATGAGCCATAAAATTAATGATCATCAAATAAGACATTTAATACCATGAAGATAAATAGATTCTTGATGTGTAACATCAATAGGAATTATACATACACTACATATAAGTAATAAGTGGTGAATAATGGAAATATAACAAAAATAAAAGTGAGATGAGAAACCCCTTAAAAACTGTAAGCTTTAGAAAAAAACATTTAAATCAAAACACTTATGTTATATTTTCTAGAAAAATATAATCATAAATTTATATATATATACATATATGTACATATATATGTAATATGCACACACACACACATATATGTAAATATTTTCAAAATGAAGATAATTTAATAAAATAAAAAAACCCTTACAAACCATAGGTTTTAGAAATGAAATTTTTTAAAAAAAACCTTAAATCATTTATACTGAAAATAGATATTTAATATGTTTATATTTTCATGTATAGACACATATATATGTCACCCTTGTAAAATGATAACAATTTAAAGAACCCTTACTTGTTTTTGGTTGAATTGAGGGAGTGTGGCTTCTGAAATTTGAGCAGAACAAAATTGGGGACTTGGGAGGATGAGATTTGGGTGATCTTGGGTGAAAAGAGGGATATATATATATATGTATATTATATACCATGTTTAAAATATCAAATATGATAATTGAAATGTTAAATTGACCAAAGAAGTGGTAGAAAAAACGATAATTAGTTCAAAATTATAATCAATTCAGGTTGATTGACTATATATATATATATTCAAAACATGAAGGGGAAGTCGAGGCTTGGTATAAGGATTTGGTTTAAAATAAAACTTTTTGTGTCGTTACTATGAAAAAAATTATCTGGGGCCATGGTGGGAGGAGACATCAATGATGAAGATGAAAGGAGGGTTAGAGACTGACCAACTGGTGTGGAGTGACCTAGTTTCATGTGGAGTTAACAACTGTGGCTTGAATGGTTGGTTGAGATCATGCCTAGATGGCTAGTAATACACCCAACCTATGAAAAGGGATAATTTGATCAGGGAGGGGATGGGTGGCCTGGATCACTCCTAGTCTGAATCGGATGACTGAAAAAAACACCCACAAACATCTTCAGTGTGTCGCTACACCCCCCTCAACACCCGAATTCTTATTCTTTTTTAAGAAGAAATTGGATTTTAATAAAATAAAATTATCAAATTATTATATATGTATAATTTAAAATAATATATAATTTCAACATTTTATCTAAATAGTTATACAATCATAGTTTTATAATACAAAATTTATAATAGTAATAATTTTATAATATAATCATAATTATAATTTCAAATATATATGTATATATATATATATATATATCTCATTTCGAAAACCAAAGTTTATAAAAC
Organism: Viscum album; assembly: GCA_963277665.1. NCBI lineage: Eukaryota > Viridiplantae > Streptophyta > Magnoliopsida > Santalales > Viscaceae > Viscum > Viscum album. The sequence continues at coordinate 1,901,348,724 of OY728140.1, read as the reverse complement.
CAAATTAGTTATATTCATATAAGAATTAATCATATTATTCATTACATTGGATGAAATAAATTATTAACATAATTAGTATTAAAATAAGAATATAAATATTTAATAAACGTGTAACATAATTTTTTATTTTAATATATTTATCAAAATAATTATAATAGTCAAAATAAATATATTGATATTTATAAATTTATTCATTAAAAATACTTTATTAGACAACCTTTTGATAAAAAAAATTCTATTTAAAAAAAATAATAAAAATATTTATTTCAAAACATTATTTTAAATAAAGTAAAATAATATTTTTTTAGAATAAATTTGAAAACTATAAATAATAAGTATAATTAATTATAATTATTATAATCAAATTAATTAAAACACTTAATTTCAATTTTTATTTTTATATAAAATCATCTCAAAAATATTATTAGTTTGTTTTTAATTATAAAATAACCCATTTAATAAAATATTTAAATAATAAAACTAGGTTTGGAATTTATGGGATGCCACATTCTCCCCCTTACAGGAATTGCACCCTCACTATCCGTTCATCAAACTCTAGAAAATTCTGAATTTTTGTCTTCATAATTAAGAATACTTGGAATCATAAACTTCTATACTATACTATTTAGACTACATCTAATATCCAAAGTTTTCTAGATCATTACTATGATACCAATTATAATTCCACGACCCCATAAGCCCAGAGCCGATGCATTATTTTATTACATTGGTATGATTACAAGGAATCAAATCCTAAAGGACCAATTAGTTTAGTAGTCTGGGAAGACCAGATTACATTATTAATACCCATAATACATTGGAAAAAGTAAATAAAACATGATACACTATGAAATGAAATAAATTGCATCCTTGAAACCTTATTCAATGTTTTATTCTTTATAACCCAGGGAAAGAAAACATAATAAAGTGGAGAGGTTAGATGACCTGTAAGGTTAAGTAATATAGAGGAAGCATAAATAATAAGTCATATTAAATAAATAAAAGTACACATTCCATTAAAATATAATTTTGGTCATAAAATGGTAGAAATAGAAGCTGATTGAATAATGCCATAATAAAACATAACCATGTATATTCTACTAGTTGAATAATCACATGGACTATCAATTACTAGTTTTATAACAAGGGAAATGCATAATGATGGAAATCTAAAACATACCTTCAAGGCTTCATGCCAAGAATCAAATTTGTCAAGGTTTCATTCCAATAATATATTATTTTCAAGGATTAATTCCACGAATCTAATAAATGGGTAAGGCCTCAGCCAAAAACATATCTGGTTTGTCTCATGAGACCTCCCAATGCATCAAGAGGATATAGAAGGCCTTTCTTGTCACATTCTAAGTCCAATTAATTCCTCAAATGAATGAGGCTAAACATAAACAACATGAAAATATGAAATGTAAATAACTTTCCCCAATCAGTAAGAATAATCACTATCCATTAAGATTAATATAGAGAATGGTGTTAAGATAGGACATCCACAGTCAAACTAATCACAAACCATTCAATAAAATATGGTAGATGATATAATAAAATATTAATCCCAATTAAACATAAGAATCAATAAGGGTGTTGAAATAGATGAAAATAATCTTATAAAATCATAGAGGAATTCTTGAGAGAAATAATCTTTTTACTTTGAAAAGAAGTGTTATTTTGGAAAAATATCTATATAAAACTAGAAATAAACTAAGATAGTTTTTCATGAAAAAGTTTGTGATTTTAGAAAAATAATGGTTTCTTAAAACATATTATACCTGATACTTGAAAATGGATAAGAAATCGGGACACTCCCTTTAATTAGGCTTGTGTATTGGGAAGGATTAAGAAGGGAACCTTTGTAAAACAAGTATTACCCATAAACGAAATATTCACTAAACTGGAATCATAAGTTTATAATGTATACATAGAATCTAGAAGAAGTATATTAAAATAATGAAGAATTATATTGGTGTATAGAGGGAGAAAGCATAACCCGAATGAAAATGGAGGTTCGGGAAGAAAACCCTTACCACTTTGTAATCAATCGAACCATATGACCCATAAAATTAATGATCATCAAATAAGAAATTTAATACCATGAATATAAATAGATGAATGATATGTAACATCAATAGATAGTATACATACACTATATATAAGGAATAAGTGGTGAATAATGGAAATCTCACAGAAATAAAAGTGAGATGAGAAACCCCTTACAAACTGTAACCTTTATAAATAGACATTTAAATCAAAAACCTTATCTTATATTTTCTAAAAATAGATAATCATACATGTATATATATACATATATACACAAATATATATGTAACATATACAGACACATATATATGTAAATCTTTTCAAGAGGAAGATAATTTAATAAAATAAAAACACCCTTACAAACCATAGGTTTTAGAAATGAAATTTTAAACAAAAAACCTCAAATAATTTGTACTGAAAATAGATAGTTATATATGTGAATATTTTCATATATAAGCACACACATATGTCACCCTTGTAAAATTATAATAATTTAAATAACCCTTACTTGTTTTTGGTTGAATGAAAGGAGTGAGGCTTCAGAAATTTGAGCAGAACAAAATGAAGAACTTGGGAGGATGAGGTTTGGGTGATATTGGGTGAAAATGGGAATATATATATATATGAATATTATATCCCATGTTTTAATTATCAAATATGATAATTGAAATCTAAAATTGAGCAAATAAGTGGTAGAAAAAAATAAAAAATTAGTGAAAAATTATAATCAATTCGGCTTGATTGACTATATATATATATATATATATTTGAAACATGAAGGGGAATCTAAGGATTGGGATAAGTATTTGGTTTAAAATAAAACTATTTGCATCGTTACTATAGAAAAAGAAGGGATCTGGGGCCATGGTGGGAGGAGGCATTGGAGGTGAGATAAAAGTAGGGCCGACGACTGACCAACTGTGTGGTGCGAACTGGTGTGGCATGACCTGGTTTCTAGTGGAGAAGACAAATCTGGATTGAATGGGCAGTTGAGATCATGCCTGGATGGCTAGTAATACACCCAGCCTATAAAAAGGGATAGTTTGATTGGGGAGGGGATGTGAGGCCTAGATCGTGCCTTGTCCAAATCAGATGGCTGAAAAAGCACCTGTAGACCTCCTCAATGCATCACTACCCCCAACACCCAAATTCTTCCTCTTTTTTAAGAAGAAATTGGATTTTAATAAAATAAAATAATCAAATTATTATATATGTATAATTTTAAATAATAGATAATTTCAACATTTTATCAAAGTAGTTATACAGTCATGGTTTTATAATACAAAATTTATAATATTAATAATTTTATAACATAATCATTATTATAATTTCAAAATATATATATATATATATGTCATTTATGAAACAAAAGTTTATAAAACTAAATTAATTATATTCGTATAAGAATTAATCATATTATTCATTATGTCAGATGAAATAAATTATTAACATAATTAGTATTAAGATATGAATATTTATATTTAATAAACATGTAACATAATTTTTTATTTTAAAATATTTATCATAATAATTGTAATATTCAATATATGTATATATATTGATTTTTAGAAACTTATTAATTCAAAATACTTTATTGGATAACCTTTTGATAAAAATAAATTCTATTTTACAAAAAATAATAAAAATATTTATTTTAAAACATTATTTTAAAGAAAGTAAAACAATATTTCTTTAGTATATATTTAAAAACTAGAAATATTAAGTATAATTACTTATAAGTATTGTAATCAAATTAATTAAAATACTTAATTTAAATTTTTTATTTTCAAATAAAATCATCTCAAAAATGTTATTAATTTGTTTTTAATTATAAAATAATCCATTTAATAAAATATTTATATAATAAAACTTGTTTTGGAATTTCTAGGATGTCACATTCTCCCCCCTTAAAATAATTGCACCATCAATATTCGTTCACTGGAATCTAGAAAATTCTTAATTTTCATCTTCAAAATTTATAATACTAGGACTGATAAACTCTTATACTATACCATTTAGGCCATATATAATCTCTAAAGTTGTCTAGACCATTACTATGATACCAACTAGAATTCCTCAACCCTAGAAGCCCAGATCCGATGCATTATTTTATTACATTGGTATGATTACAAAGAATCAAACCCTAAAAGACCAATTAGTTTAGAAGTATTGAAAGACAATATTACATTATTGATACCCATAATACATTGGGAAAAGTAAATAAAACACGATACCATATGAAATGAAATAAACTGCATCCTTGAAATCTTATTTCATGTTTTATTCTTCATAACTCGAGGAAAGGAAACATAAGAATGGGGAGAGATTAGATGCCTTGTAAGGGTAAGTAATATAGAGGAAGCATAAATAATAAGTTATGGTGAATAAATAAAAGTACACATTCCATTAAAACATAAATTTGATCATAAAATGGAAGATTAATAAGCTGATTGAATAATGCCATAATAAAACATAACGATGAATATTTTACTTGTTGAATAATCACATGGACTATCAATTACAAGTTTTATAAAGAGGGAAATGCATAATGATGGTGATATAAAACATAAATTCAATGATTCATGATAAGAATCTATTTTTTTCAAGGTTTCATGCCAATAATCTATTATTGTCAAGGCTTAATGCCAATAATCTAATAAATTGGTAAGGTGTTGGCCAAAACCATATTTAGTTTTTCTCATGAGACCTACCGATGCATCGAGATGCTATAGTAGGACCCACCCATCACTTTTTAAGTCTAATGTGTTCCTCATATGAATAAGGCTAAACATAAACAACATGAACATATGAAATGTAAATAACTTTCCCCAATCAGTGAACATAATCACTAACCATTCAGAGTAATATGGAGAATAGTGTCAAGATAGAACATCCACAGTGAAATTAATCACAAACCATTCAATAAAATATGGTAAATAATAGAATAAAATATTAATCCCAATTAAACATAAAAATAAACAAGGGTGTTTAAATAGATGAAAATAATCATATAAAATCATTGAGAAATTCTTGAGAGAAATACTCTTTTTTACTTTGAAAAGAACAGTTATTTTGGAGAAATATCTATATAAATCTAGAAATTAACTAAGTTATTTTTTTGTGATTTTTTTTGATTTTATAAAAATAATGGTTTTTAAAAAATATTATATATGGTACTTAAAAATGGGTAAGAAATCGAGAATTTCCTTTTAATCGGGCTTGTGTTTAGAGAAGGATTGAGAAGAGAACCTTTGTAAAACAAGTATTAATCTTAAAGGAAAGATGAAATGATCTGGAATCATGAGTTTATAATGTATACATAGAATCTAGAATAAGTATATTAAAACAATGAAGAATTATATTGGTGTATAGATGGAGAAAGCATAACCCGAATAAAAATGGAGGTTCGGGAAGAAAACCCATACCACTTTGTAATCAATCGAACCATATGCCCCATAAAATTAATGATCATAAAATAAGGAATTTAATACCATTAATATAAATATATTAATGATGTGGAACATAAATGGGTAGTATAAAGACACCTCATACAAGAAATAAGTGGTGAATAATGGAAATCTCACGCAAATAAAAGTGAGATGAGAAACCCCTTACCTTATGTCTGAATGTGTTCTGCACTTGACCTTATTTCCATGGATAATTAAATTAAATCCATTAATAAATTAATAAATAAAAATTTATATGTTTATTTTATTAATTATGGTTTTATTAAGTTAATTTATGGACTTATTGATGAGTTATAGACTTTAATTTCATCATTTGGGAGCATTCATTTTCTTGGTTTCATGATCGGTTCAGTTGTTTTTAAGTATTAGAGTTCATGTGGAATGGATATAATTATCTAGAATTAATTTTATATGATAATAATAAAAATAAATAAGATTAAATGGCTATATAATTCATTTTTTATATGTTATAAGGATGAGTTATTAGATAAAACATTAGTGATAATCATTTAGATTATTTTGGCGGTTTTTAATCATCACAAACTAGTTTTTTTTGTATGAATTAGTATTATGTTTATATAATAGTTATAGAATATTAAATAGGCCATAATAAAAATATTATTGTCTATTTTAACCATAAAAATGGTATCATGACCAGATTTTAAGAATAAATTGCAGAACAAAAGTTCTTTATCCATGAAGGTTGTAAATCAGCACCTCCCGAGCAATGATTTAATTTTTAAAATAAAAGAGAGAGAGAGTAAGAATATTAATGATGGGTATTCTATTAACATGATATAATTAATGTATATAGATTATACTAGAGTTATCATGATCATTTGGACATATGAGGTGAGGGTAGTATAATAAAAGAAAGAACTTGAAAAGAAAATAAAGGAAAAGGAAGATGATTTTACCTCTTGAATACTTCTTCTTGAGAACCACCATAAGGAAAGGGGTTTTGGCCTTTTGGTAAGACAAAGATCTCCTAGATGTGGGGAGAAACTAGGGAATATTATTTTGGTAGAACTTTTAAAATATTCAAGTCTTATAGGAGTGATGAGAACAGGGGGAGAGGGGTGGTTTTTATAGTGGAGGAGAGGGGTGATTTCTCATTATTTAATTCATTATTTTATTATTTTGATTAAGACAAGAAATAGTGTTGGTTATTATGAATAAATGTATTAATAGGTGCATGTGAGTTTTAACCAAGGTTTATTACAACAACCATGACTCAAAGAATATTTTATTTAGCTTATAATGTATTTATACTATAAATTATTGTATTTTACTATTCATTAAAAATTCAAGTATTTTAGAAAAATCCCATAAATTCACCCTAACCATTTTTTGATGTGTAGAATAAAAAAAATGAAATCCATTTTATAAAAATAATTTTCAAAATATGAGAAATTAATTTTTTAAATAAAATCATCATTTACTTGAAAAATACCAATTTTAAAATTAAAACTGATTTTAGGAAACTTTGAAAAATTAACTAAGGTCTCATAAAATTATCATTAAATCATAAGACATAAAAATATTAACTTATTATTCTAATTTATTAAAATAAATTTACTTTTGAATCATTATATTAATTATAAAATTGTAAATAAACATTTATGTTTTATAAAAATACTAATACTTAATTAATAAATTTTAAAATATTTTTTTACTATGATATAAGTTTATCTTAATTTCATTTATAAGTTGTATAAATTTTATTTATACTTTCATGGGTGATTTTACTATTCATTTGATTGGTTTTCTATTCATAAGGGTTATATTACTATTCATAAGGGTAACATTACTATTCAAAAGGGTCATGTTACTAGTCACTAAAAAATTATGTTGATCCTATAATACTCTTAATATCTTACTAATCGCAACCATGCATTTCTATTTTTTTCGAAATTCAATTCATAGAAGTGTAAAAATTATGTTTAATGTCAGGCTTATAACTATCTTGATTAAATAATTTTAATAAAAAAGTGTTGTTTCGTAGAGAATCAGTGTTGTGTGCATAACATTTTATATTAAATTTATTTGTAAATCCTTGGGGGGTGTTACATTATCCCCTAATTCAATAAATTCCATCCTCATAGTTTGAAATTGCACTTTAAGAAAAGAAAAAGGTTGATACTAGTAAAACACTTAACATAAATTGAAATTTTTTGTATAACTGATCTCAAAGTCATAAACATGGTTTCTTTGAGGACATATTCACTTTTCAACCCTTCATACTGCTTTGTAAAGAAAATTTAAATTATCTTAAGAATATCCACTGATAGTGTCAAACTAGGTGCACAGTAAGGTCCGTTGTCGTGTACCAGGTTTCCCTGAGTCAAGCTCAGAACACTTTGTCGGAGTTGTTACTCCTAGGTACATCTATGCCAGAACCACGTCCACTTGTAACATCCATACATCTATGTATTTCTAGGAATACCCACATAATATCAAATTTACAAAAATTCAAGGATGTTCTTCTATTATTATCCTCAAAGTCTATCTTAGGGTTATGTTCCCTAAACTATGTTTTCTAAATCTAGTTTTTATGTTTTCTACTAAACTTCCTCTAATACCAACTATAACGCCACGACCCCAGAAGATCAGAGCTGGTGCGTTATTATATTACATTGACATGATTACAAGGAATAAAATCCTGAAGGAATGATTAGTTTAACAGTCTCAAAAGACCGAATTACATTCTTAATACCCATAATACATTGGAAAAAGTAAAAAAAAACATGATAAAATATAAAATTAAATAAATTACATCCATGAAATTTTATTCAAAGTTTTATTCTTCATAACATGGGGAAAAGAAACATAATAAAGGGGTGAGATCAGATGTTTAATAATGGTAATTAATATATAAGAATCATAAATAATAAGACATGGTGAATAAATAAAAGTAAACATGACATTAAAACATAATTTTGAGCCTAAAATGGAAGAAATAGAATCTGATTGAATAATTCCATAATAAAACATAACCATGGATATTCTACTTGTTGAATAATCACATGAAAAATCAATTACTAGTTTCATAATGAGATAAATTCATAATGATGAATATCTAAAACATACCATCAAGGCTTCATGCAAAGAATCTATTATTGTCAAGGCTTCATGCCAAGAATATATTATTTTCAAGGCTTCTTTCTAAGAATATAATAAATGGGTAAGGCCTCAACCAAAACCATATCTAGTTTGTCTCATGAGACCTACCGATGCATCGAGGGGCTATATTAGGCCCCACACATCACTTTCTAAGTCTAATGAATTCCTCATATTAATGAGGCTAAATATAGACAACCTGAACATATGAAATGTAAACAAATTTTTCATGACCCATCCCCCGAGGCATGTGCCTTGACTACCCCAAGCCCACCTTCCATAGGCCAGGGGTTGACAACTAGCACCAGAAAGACATTACATTTGAACCTAAAAACACACAGACCAATAACACGATAAGATACAAACCATGTAGTATAATTATAGTAGTAAAGTGTGTACTAAAAGTAAAGGGGCCGAAATACAAGCCCAACTGAAAGATACATCTACAACAGAAAATAGCTCCTGAGATCTTCCACCATGGATCCAACCTAAAGGGTTGGTACATCTCGTCTTCGCTACTCTCCACGTTAACTAGTCACTTTTATGTATCACTTTGTCCTAGCTCTCCAAAGTCTCAACCAAATTGCTCATCATCTACACAAGACACAACAAGGTGTGGGTGAAGCCCGTGCATGGGTGAATATAACAATACTCAGTAGGGACCCTGAGACCCCTGATGGTCTCTCAGAATTCCACAAAGGAAAACCAAAAAGCATGATCTCAATAACAAAGCACAAAGAAAAAGTCTCATCTCAAACCAGGTAAAAGTTAAGTACCGAAGTACAAATGATTATTTGTAAATCAAGGTCATCTTATTCTGTCCATAGTTTTGCTGCTGATTCACACAGAATTGCTCGGTGATGATCCGCACAGGATAACTAGGTGATGATCCCCACAAGATCTCTAGGTGATGATCCTCACATGATCACTAGGTGCTGATCCATACATGATCGCTAGGTGCTGATCCACACAGGATCACTAAGTGCTAATCCACACAGGATCGCTAGGTGTTGATCCACAGAGGATCGTTAGGTGTTGATCCACACACGATCGCTAGGTGCTGATCCATAGAGGATCACTAGGTGCTGATCCACACAGGATTTCTAGGTGATGATCCTCAGAGGATCCCTAGGTGCTGATCCACAGAGGATTGCTAGGTGCTGATCCATAGAGGATCTCTAAGTGCTAATCCAAATAGGATCACTATGTGCTGATCCACACAAGATCACTATTCATTCTTCATATCTCAGCCATCCACTGGATTCTCGTACATAGTACGCTTGATTCTATGAGGATCCGCTCCTCAAGCCATCAGTAATAGTTCAACCATCACAAAGTCCTATGAAGATGTAACCCAATGATACTTCATATCATAAGGGTTCTAATGCAAAAGACAATGCATCAATCAGATGCTCGGTCTGAGAGTTAAAGGTTTTTTTAGTGCCGAGGGCCCGGTTGGATTCGGGTTTGATCCAACCCGGACATACTCCAACTTTCTCCAAAACTTTTATGGAGTATATCAAAAGGTCTATCTCGTTCCAAGGATTCCAGTTCTGTAGACGGTTTGTCAAATGGATGTCTGGTTTGTGAGATACAACCTTTTAAGCATTTCTGGCCCAAAAAGGGTCCAGGTCTGGTCTGACCCGGTCGGACCGACCCGACCCATCCCATCCAGGGCCGAACCAACCTAGTTCGGGTCTGGCTCGGGTTTGACTTGGCCCATCCTGAACCGGATGGGATGGCCTAAGTGAGATGGGCCACGGGCTTGGCCCGCTGGGCCGCGGATCGGCCTAGCTTGCCTCGGTTGGGCGTGGTCCGCCGGGCGGTCCGACCCACCAGCTGGCGCGGCACCCAGCTGGGTGGTCGCATGGGGACCTTACCCTTTTCGAACGGACTAAAGGTCATTTCAGTTCTTTGAAATGGAAACGCCACATGGAGCCACCTCCTTATCAGCGAGACCCGCAGGTCATGGGTCCCTTCACCTCTGCTGCGACTTAGAAGTCGTGACGTCCACCCTGTGGCGCACAAAGATTCACTGTCTTCTGCCAATGCAGAAAACCAAGATCTAGCTGTCCTACTACTAGTGCAACGTGTAACAATGACCCACCCTCAGCCACCGCAGCTGGTCATTTCCAGCTGCCAAATTCGCTTGTCGGCACCAGTGCCACGCAGGCAGATCTTTCATGGTCTACCAGGTGAGATCTGGTGGTCCATTTTCCTTTTCAAACACACCTACAGGCCTCCTAGGTTGTTGTCATCACTATGTGGCTCCTGGATTCGAATTGACATTGAGTTGGGAATTCTTCCCTAAAGAACGAGACAAATACCAAATCAGCAGAGGGTCTGGGCCTTGTTCGTTTGGCCCACACCCTCCGCATTAGCATTTTAACAAGAATGTATTAAGTAAAATCATCACATAGATAAATTTTAACCCGTTAAAAGATCCTGTATCAACCTCCCACAATTTCATATGAATCACGGATCAACTGGTTTTGGTTGATCCACATTCGTCATGATTTTCAAGGATGAGGAATTGAATCAATGGATTACTTGAATTTAAACATAAACCCCTACCTTGAAATCAGAGGTGATGTTGCAGTTGTGGAAGAAGAATCCAATCTTGATGAGGCCACCGAAATTCATCAATCCCAAATCGATTCCTCCAATGTTTCCATCCAATCTTCCATTCTTTGTTAGTGTAAGACACTGCGGCACTTCGTCAGAGGTTCCTCACTTCCTTATAAAAACCCAAGCCCAAGCCTCATTTAAATAGAGGGGGAAAGGTGATTAACACAATGAGAGATTAATGAGGTTCATTAATGAATTAACCTCTTAATTCCCAATGGTGTGGTTAAAAAACAGGATATTCAATCCATTAAATGGCTTGACAACTCAGTGGTCCCGCCACTGCCACTCAACCGCTGGTAGAATAATAAAATAAAAATTCTATGTCATTTTATTATTCTTTAAAAAGTCTGAAAACTAAATTTTTCTCCCGATTGACTATGGTCGAAGTTAATCCTCCCTTACGTGAATCCTGGTGCTACAAATTCAATGTTTCCCTCATATTTTTAATCATAGCACCAGTTGAAAATATAGAAATCGCCGCTCGCATGTTTACTAAATGTACTTAAAAAAAGTTCAAAAATTATTAACAGTCATCCTCAATCCGAGCTGATATTATTAATATTTTCATGACTTATTATATACTCCCTTTACTTATTTTATATGAAATGTTCATAATTTGTGTGAAATATTAATGTTTTAATACTAAGTATAATTTTTGAGCATTTTTAGAAGTAGTCCAATTAAGTCAGTTTACTATTTTATTTATAACTATTACCCTACTGATCAAAATTGCGTGGTTCTTGTTTTTAAGGATTTCTAATTCAATATAAAACATTTCATTAGAAGGGACCATGGGCCAATTTTTTCATTTAAAGGTGCATATGGACCACCCAAGAAGGACCACATAATCTGTAAGGAAACTAGACCATCTATGAAGATTGAATTACTAGGCTCAATACAGAAGTGAAAATTTATTAATTCTGCTCAAACATTAGGATAACAATTCTAGAAGTAATGGATAAAAATTTCAGGGCCCAAATCTAAGAAAAAGGGTCCCAACTAGTGATTTGAATTCCATCCCACCATTCTGGCTGAGAATTACAATCCATACACTATTCATGACATATCTCATGAAGTAATCATAAAATAAAGCTTCAATTTTACAGTGTGAAATAGGAGATATAGGTGGAATACTTTTTTGAATAAATCAATCAAATTTGAAGACATATTCCTATTCAAAAACCCATTCACATTTTGGACTTCAAAAAGTTTAGATTGAAATGAACAGATTAACTTTGTTTAATTAACTGACCACAACTTTGGCTCCTTAAGTCCAATGGACGCCAAATATTCAGAGTATATAGAAGAGATATTTATCTACAACTTTTAAGAATATCATATCCCAAGATTCGGCTGTATAATTTATCCAATTAGAGATGCAAGTGGAGGGGCATTTTTGGAATGCAAACAGCCCACAACATTGGGTTATAAATACATCCCCCTCCTCCCCTTGAAAAGATTTGGAATTTCAGAAGAGGGGAGCACATATTGGCATGAAAAAATCCTTTACAAGGTATTGGTAGGACCTTCCATACTCAAGTTTTTACTTGAGATACCTTTCCTCTTCTCTTTGTATTCATTTACTTTTATGTTCTTCATTTTTGTAAACTTGTAAATCTCTTTCTTTGTAATTCTGTTTTAAGGAAAGTTTATTCTTAAATATTTCTTATTCTAATCAACCTTATGTAGTTTAATATTAATTTTCTTAAAATAGTTTAAATAAAGTGGAATCAACTTCTCTTCTTTTGCTTTCTCATTCAATCTGAAGTCAGTACTTAATTTCCTTTATCATTTGTGTGTGTGTTCGACACACCAATCTTTTCTTATCCCTTTATTTTTATTATATTATTAATTTATCATCATAATATTTATAACCAGATTAATAGTTATTTAAATGGATGATTAAATCTTCCATTGGGGTGAGTCATTATTTAGAGATGTTAGGTGATTAATAGCTTTTTCTCGATGAATATTCTTGAAATTATCATTGTGTATATTGGACTTAACATGTCATGGATTAATGACTTGTTTTGTTTAACATGATGTTTCCATGGATTATTGGAACCATAAATACACTAGCATTAATAATATCTAATTGAGATTATAACCCTATGTTAAGTTAAGGCTTGGATTAAATCATTAACACTTAGGAATTCCAATCAACGTTATCTTGTGAAGTGGGCGTTAATTTAAATGCAATATAAAGCAAAGCTCAAGGATATCACAAGCTTGACTTACTAAAAATGAACTCACACCAATATTTATAAATTTTTTAAATCAATCTTAATATATCAATCATTTCATAAGCTCTGCAAACAGACCTCCCAATCAGAGTACAATCAACTAAAACAAATGACTATTAAAAAGTATCATCACCGAGGATTCGACCAGATTGCTTCTATACACATTAACAGAGCATTGGAACTTTGACTGGTTGATAGGAAAAAATCGGATTCAATTTCAAATGGCGTCATTTTTGGGGATGGTGTAGTTAAATAGTCTTTAGTTTCAGGTTATTTTAAAAAAAACAAAAAAAAATTAATTTTTTTTTGAAAAAAAAACACAAAGAAAAACTTGCCTTCTCATAAAAATCATAAATAGAAAAAAACACAAAAAAAAACCCATCTTCCACTTTCTTCCAAAATATATCTGAATTCCCCGTAGCCTCCCAAATAATACCTCAGATTTGTTTGACCCTGAAATTGAGTGAACACTTAACCAACTTAGGAGGAACATAAGAGATAATCAACTCATTCAAGAACATGTCCTTGTCCAACCAATTGAATTAGATATGAACAGTCCTCTAGAACAAAAACTCAAAGACATTGTTGCCCCTAATAAGAATTACCAAACTCTTGGTATTCAATATCCTAACATAGAGGCTGACTTTGAACTCAAATCGGGTTTCGTTCATCTTCTTCCTCATTTCCACGGGCTAGCCGGTGAGGATCCACATCTCCTCCTTAAAGAGTTCTAAGTGGTGTGATCTACCATGAAGCCTTAAGGGGTTTATGAGGAACAAATCAAACTCTGAGAATTCCCTTTCTCCCTATCTAACACTGCTAAGTCAAGGATTTACTACCTACCTCCTGGTCCATAACCACATGGAATGACATGAAGCGACTCTTCTTAGAGAAATTCTTTCCTGCTTCTCGTACTGCTTCTATCCGAAAGGAAATTAGTGGTATCCATCAATTCCCAAATGAATCACTCCATGAGTACTAGGATAGGTTCAAAAATCTATTTTCAACCTACCCACACCACCAAATCCCTGACCAACTCTTGATCTAATACTTATATGAGGGGTTATTGGCTATGGAGAGAACTCTCATTGATGCCACATGTGGCAGTGCTCTAGTTGATAAAACTCCCAGAACTGCAAGAGATCTCATAATCAATATGGATGAAAACATACAACAATTCCATACTCGAGAACATGCTCAAGTCAAACAAGCCCAAGATAATAAATCAATAGATCCGAAAAAGATGACAGAGTGGATGAGTGAACTTATAGGTCTTGTGCGACAACTAGCTGTGTCTACCAAATCCCCAACCTTGTCTTCTACACAATCAATGTTTCCTGGACCTATCAAAAACTATGCAATCTAAAACTCTTCATCTTATCCAACAGAAACCTGTCCACAACTTCAAGAGGATCAATATGATTCATCTGGACTAATGGAGCTCAATTATGCATATGCTCAGAGGAACACTAACCCTCAACAATCATGTCAGTTCATTAGAAACTTAAACCAACCTCACTCTGAGCCCTTCTCTTCTTCCTATAACCGAGGCCTGAGGTATGGTAATTCTGTCTCTCATTCCCCTCAATTCCCACATGAAGACCCAAACCAGTTCTAATATGGTCAAGGTTTTGGTAACTTCCAAAAACCTTATCCTTTTATTCCTCAACCTCAAAGGAACAATCCTCCTCCTGGATTCCAATATCCTAGTGAGCCTTCCCAATTCCAAAACCAATACAATTGCTTCCCCAAGAACCAAAATCTAGGTAACCCCAATTTGGGAAAAGCCTCTTCTTCTAATAAACCATGGGAAAATGTAGTGTAAGATCTTTCCTCCTTCACCCATTCTAGCCTCAAAAACATAGAAACACAAATTGGTCAACTTGCATCCCACTTCAGCCAGCAACAACAATCAAATTCTTCCCAACTTCCAGCTCAACCATTACCCAACCCCAAGGGTAATGTAAGTGAAATTTCACTTAGATCGAGAAAGAAAATTGTTATGCCTCAAGATAAGTCCTCCAACCCCCCTTTAAATATTTACATAGAAAATGAAAATAAAAAGAAACTTGAAAAGGAACCTTAAGACATTCCCTCACCTCCTTCTATTCCACTTAAGAATCCAAATCCTTTTCTTGAAGACGTTTCTAAGACAAAGAATTCCTTTGAACCAGATCCTGAAATATTAGACATGTTTAGACGTTTTGAAGTCAACATACCCATCTTATATGCCATAAAACAAATCCCTAAGTATGCCAAATTTCTTAAGTAATTGTGCACCCAGAAGAGGCAACTTAGGACCTTTGAAAATGTTTCCACCCAGCAGTCTATTCCCATAAAGTGAAAGGATCCAGGGACCTTTACAGTTCCATGCCAAATTGGAAGTTCCAACTTTGATGATACACTCATAGAACTAGGATCCTCAATTAATGTCATTCCCAAATCTATCTTCTCCAACCTTGGTATATGTTCCTTACATCCAATGGGCGTTGTCATTTATTTATCCAATCAAAGCACTGCTAGTCCTGAGGGTATAATCGAGGATGTCTTTGTTCGTGTCAATGATCTTATCTTCCCAACCGATTTCTATGTCCTTGACATGGAAGGTGAGATGAAATCTTATCAATATCCCTTAATTCTAGGAAGACCATTCCTAATGATAGCAAGAACCAAGATTGATGTCTATTCAGGCATCTTATCCATGGAATTTGGTAACCAACTGGTCAAATTCAACATTTTCCAAGCCATGCGATACCCATATGAGGATCACTCTGCATTCTCAATCTATACTTATAAGGACACTTATAAGAGTCAATTGAACCCCATTCCATCATGTTCATCTTATTCTGATGATAAAGGATCTTGTGAAATATGCACCATGATTAACCAAGTCATAAATGGTGAAGTTGATGTAGACCTCTCATTCATAGACTCCGTCAATCTTGAGGAACTTGAAAACTCTCTTGAATCCCACATCAACTCTGATCTCTAATACTCCCCCTTGGAAAATATTAAGGAGAATGAATCTGAAGCAACTGAAGTCCCTTCCTCCATTCCTGAGTTTTCTAACCCACAAATGAAATATGAGACTGATCTGAAACCTCTTCCTGAACACCTGAAATATGCATTCCTTTTCCGTGATCACTCTTATCTTGTCATTATCTCTTCTTCACTTACTAAAACCGAGGAGTCCAAACTTGTTCAAGTGTTAGTGGAAAATAAAAATGCCTTAGGTTGGACCCTAGATTACATACTAGTAATCAACCCTACTCTTTGCATGCATCACATCCATCTTGAGGAATCATCCAAACCAATTAGACAACCACAAAGAAGACTCAATCCACTCATACTTGAGGTTGTTATGGAAAAGATCACCAAGCTTCTTCAAGCTGGTATTGTCTACCCAATTTCTAATAGTGAATGGGTTAGTCCAATTCAAGTTGTACCTAAAAAGGGTGGGATAATTTTTGTCACAAATTATCACGGAGAGGTAGTCACAACTCGAGTGGAGAACAAATGGCATGTGTGCATCGACTATAGGAAATTGAATATTGAAACAAGAAAAGATCACTAACCTCTTTCATTCCTTGATCAAATTCTATAATGATTAGCCGTAAAGTCACACTATTGAATTCTTGATGGATACAATGGCTACTTTCAAATCCCAATCACTCCTCAAGACCAAGAAAATACTACTTTCACTTGCCCCTTTGGAAAATATGCACATATAAGAATGCCTTTTGTCCCTTTCAATGCTCCTGCAACATTCCAAAGGTGTATGATGAGTATCTTTTCTGAATTCATTGAACACTGCGTGGAAGTATTCATGGATGACTATAACATTTATGGTGAGTCATTTGAATATTGCTTGAATTCACTCTCTGTAGTCCTCCAAAAGTGTGTCATGTATAACCATGTGTTAAATTTTGAAAAATGTCACTTCATGGTTGCAAACGGGATTGTTCTAGGGCACAGAGTTTCAAAAAGGGTATTGAATTTGATCCTGACAAAATTGAAGTGATCCAATAACTTCCTGAACCCACCACTGTTTGAGACATCCATTCATTCCTCGATCATTCTGGTTTTTATCGGCAATTCATCCATAACTTCAGTAGGATTTCCACCCCACCCACTCAGTTGTTCCAAAATGATGTCACTTTCTATTTTGATGAGGTTTATAAGAGAGACTTCATTGAACTCAAAATTTATCTTACATCTTCCCTAATAATCCAACCCCTAGATTGGTCCTTACCCTTTGTGTTGATGTGTGATTCTTTTGATAGGGCCATTGGGGCCGTTCTTGGTCAAGGAAGAGAAAAAATTCCTCATGTCATCTATTATGCCTCAAAAACATTGGATGAAACTCAATATCACTACACTGCCACTGAAAAGGAACTTTTAGTAGTGGTTTTTTCCTTAGATAAATTCCAGCCCTATCTCTTAGGTGCCAAAATCATCATCATCACAGACCATTCTACTATAAAGTTCTTACTCAAGAAAAGTGATTCCAAATCGAGGCTAATAAGATGGATCCTAATTCTCCAAGAGTTTGAACTTGAAATCAAAGATAGACCAGGAAAATAAAACCTTATGGATGATCAATTGAGTAGAATTTGTAATTTTTCTCATTCTGAAATAATTGATCCAAAATTTCCAACTGAGCACCTTTCATCTCCCACTCGAAAAAAACCATGGTATTCCCTAATTGTAAATTACTTGGTTTCTCGTGTTTTTCCTGAAATTTTTTCAAAATAAAAAAAAAGAAGTTGAAAAGTTATTAAAAATAATATTTTTGGGAAGAAAATAAACTTTGGAAAACTGGGGAAGACATGGTAATTAGGAGATGTGTTGATGAAAATGAACATTCTTCCATCTTAGAATTATGTCACTCAATGCCTGGTGGTGGACACTTTGGACCACAAAGGACCTACCAAAAGGTCATAGACTCTAGATTATTCTGGACTTCACTCTTCAAGTAATCACATGAGTTCTGTCAATCATGTCCCACTTTCCAAAAGTTTGGCACAATTTCTAAAAGAAATGAAATAACCCAAAAGCCTTTAATCTTCTATGAGATCTTCGATGTTAGGGTAATCGATTTCATGGGACCATTTCCCCATTACAATGGATTCTCACAAATTCTTATTTCATTTTATTATGTTTCTAGGTGGGTCGAGGCCAAACCCACTAGAAATGATGATTCACATACTATTAGTGATTTCTTAAAGGCACACATCTTCCATAGCTTTGGCATGCCTCGTGCCTTGATCAATGACTTAGGAACCCATTTTTGTAATAGAACCACGAAATCTCTTTTGAAAAATAATGGGGTTATACATAAAACTTAAACTGAATATCACCCCAAAAAAATGGAATGGATGAACTTTCTAATAGAGAAGTGAAAAGAGTTCTTGAGTGAATTGTAAAACCCACCAGAAAAGACTGGCCTGAAATACTTGGTGAAGCACTTTGGGATTATCAAACTGCCTATAAAACACCCATTGGGATGTCTCCTTTTAGGCTAGTTTTTGGTAAATCATTTAATTTACCAGTTGAAATCCTACATAATTCTTTTTGGGCTATGAAAAAAATGTAATTTTGAATGTGAAAAATCTAGTAAAGAAAGTTTGTTTCAATTGGACGAACTAGAAGAGCTTCGACTTGATTCTTACAAGAATTATAATCTCTACAAAGAAAAATCCAAGGCACTCCATGACAAACACATCATGAGAAAGGTATTCCATGGAGGTGAAAAGGTAATTCTCTTCAATTCTCTATTTTAGATTCACCCAGGTAAGCTTAATTATCATTTGGAAGGTCCTTTTGTTATTACTAATGTTTACCCATTTGGTGTAGTCCAGGTCCAAGACCCATCTTCCAAAAGGACATTCACGGTTAATGGACATCCGTTAAAGCATCACCATGAGAGGACACACAATCCTAGATCAACATCGACTTCCACTAGATCCCCAACTTCTGTAGTAAACCCACCACTAGATGGAGATGGAAACCTACCAAATCCAAACCAGGGGAACCTCTTTCCCATTAACTCTCTCTGTCTCTCTTCCTCCCCCTACCTCTTTCTTATTCTTCCCCACTCTTTCATTTTTTTACAAATTTATTTATTAAACCTTTTTATTTACTCTTTATCTTTTATGTGGGTGTGTCTTTATAAAAAACTAAAACAAAAACCTAAAAAACCAAAAAAAAAATCACTTAAAAAATATGGAAAAACAAGAGTCGTGATTACTCACCTTCCAATTTTCAAATTTTGTCCAACCATTTTGGGGAGTCAAAAGACATGATTTCATCTCATTTTTTTTGGTTTCTTCATATGTTTGGATAAATATTATTGTGTCAAACCCAAAAAATTTTGAATGATCAATTTTTGTTTTGGAAAATGATTTTCCCCACCTGTGAGGAACAACATTTTCTTTCATTCCAAGGGCACCTAAGGCCATCTTTTCAAAATGTGTGTTTTCACCCCCATTTGTGAGTTTTGAGTTTGTGGACCTTCGAGCTGAATTTTCTACTTTATTATGCACTAATATGATAGAGGAATTTTATGAACCACATGAGAATCACAATATCCAAATAGCCTCCCATTTACCTTACATTAATCCTCCTTTTGAAATCCCCTTCGTGCCTATGAAAACCTTTTCTTTGATAGCCACATTATAATCCCAATAACTTTTACCACCCAATATCAACATGGATTTTCATTACATAATTTTTTGAAATTTAAGTGTGGGGGGGGGGGAATGGATTTCATTTTGGGTACCCTTTGTTTATTTCACCATATTATCATATTATTGACGGAAAGCATCAATTTAAGTGTGGGGGAGAGGTTTTCCTTTAGTGGGGTTTGGGAATGTATGCATGCTTATGACATATTGTTCAAATTTTATTAACAAGTGTTCAAGAAAAAGAATTAAAAACATTAAAAAAAATCAAAAAATGGTTGTGTCTTGGGTAGGTCAAAAAATACCTATTTCTCATCCTTTTATCTTGTTATAACTATTAAAATTAGTTTCATGAGGAGATAAATCATGGGTTAGGATATGAGTGTGAGATCTGTTTCAAGTTCAAATTTCGAAAAAAATAAAAAATAAAATAAAAAAAAGAACACTTGCATTATATTATTATGTCATTGGGAGAAGTTTTGTGTT
The DNA here is from genome assembly GCA_963277665.1 of Viscum album. Taxonomy (NCBI): domain Eukaryota; kingdom Viridiplantae; phylum Streptophyta; class Magnoliopsida; order Santalales; family Viscaceae; genus Viscum; species Viscum album. The sequence goes on along the minus strand of OY728140.1, from coordinate 1,901,328,048 downwards.
TTGTAAATATTCCATATTCTCATTCCATTCATATTTCCTTCCACTTTTTTGTATTATTTAAAATTTTCATTTCCTCATAAATATGTGTTTCCATTTCCTTTCATGACTTATTTCAAAAAAAGTGTGCATTGCTTTTTACAAGTTTGTGTTTTACCCCTCTTCTTCTCTCTCTTGGAAATTATATTCCTACCATACCATAGCCACATAAAACCCCCTTCAAAAGACTTCTTTATTCTTGTTCACTTGGGATAGGTATTGGAAGCTGGGAGCTCTTTTTAAACTCTAATATTTTCACTTTTGGTTGGTGAAAGAGTGAACCTCCACAAATGAATTTTATCATCTTGAGAGATGTGAGTTTTGAGTGTCCACATTTTCCATTTCTAAATTCGAGCATGAAAAAAATAGTTGTTTCTAGAACATTGTTTCTATTAAAATTTGAGGTGTAATTCAATATGTATGAGTGAGATAGTCTAAACCTCCCCTGATTGGAGAAAACAAAATGTTAATATTTGTTGGTGAGTGAAAATGATTTTGTCAGGCTTTTATATATGTTGCACATGAGGACATGCACAAGCTTAAGTGTGGGGGAGTTGATGTTATTAATATTTTCATGACTTATTATTTAATCCCTTTACTTATTTTATATTAAATGTGCATAATTTGTGTGAAATATTATTATTTTAATACTAAGTATAATTTTTGAGCATTTTTAGAAGTAGTCTAATTGATTCAGTTCATTATTTTATTTATAAATATCACCCTATTGATCCAAATTGTTTGGTTTTGTTTTTTAGTATTCCTAATTCAATATCCAACATTTAATTAGAAGGGATCATGGGCCAATTTTTCTATTTGAATGCTCATATGGACCACACAAGAAGGCCCATAGAATCTGTGAGGAAACTATACCATCCATGAATATTGAATTACTGGGCTCAATCCAGAAGTGAAAACTCATTAATTATCCTCCAAAATCCAGATAACAATTCTAGGAGTAATGGATAAAAATTTTAGGGCCCAACTCCAAGAACAATGGGCCTAATTATTACTTTGAAGTCTAGCCCACCATTCTAGCCGAGAATTAAAATCCCAAAACTATTCATGACATATATCATGATGTAATGATACAATAAAGATTAGATTTTTCAGTATTAAAGAGGATATATAGGTGGCCTACTCTGTTGAAGAAATCACTTAGATTTTAATGCACATTCCTATTCAAAAACCCATTCAAATTTTGGACTTCAAAAAGTCTGGATTGAAATGGATAGATTAACTTTGTTTAATCAACCGACCATAACTTTGTCTACTTAAGTCCAATGGATGCAAAATTTTCAAATTAGATAAAGGAGATATTTATCTACAACTTGTAGGAAGATCATGTATCAATATTCGATAGTATAATTTATCTAATTGGTGATGCAATTGGAGAGGTAGTTTTGTAATGCAAACAACCCAAAACATTGGGCTATAAATACATCCCCCTCCTCTCCTTGAAAAGAGTTGGAAGTTCAGAAGAAAGGAGCACATATTAGCACGACCAAAGCCTTTCTAAGGGATTGGGAGGACCTTCCATACTCAATTATTCACTTTATATACCTTTCCTCCTCTCTTTGTTTTCATTTACTTTTGTGTTCTTAATTTTTTTAATATTTTAAGTCTCTTTATTTGTAATTCTATTTTAATGCATGTTTATTCTTCAATATATCTTATTCTAATCCACCTTATATATTTTAATATTAATGTTCTTAAAATATTTTAAATAAAGTAGAATCCCCTTCCCTTCTTTTGCTTTCTCATTCAATCTAATGTCAGTACTTAATTTCCTTCATCTTTTGTGTGTGTGTTCGACGTACCAATCTTTTCTTATCCCTTTATTTTTATTATATTATTAATTTATAATCATAATAATTATAACCAGATTACTAGTTATTTAAATGTATGAGTAAATATTCCATTGAGGTGAGTCATTATTTAGATATGTTAAGTGATTGAGAGCTTTTGCTTGATTAATATTCTTCAAATTAACATTGTGTATGTTGGACTTAACATGTCATGGATCAATGACTTGTTTTGTTTAATGTGTGGTTTCCATGGATTATTGGAACCATAAATTCACTACCATCAATAATATCTAATTGATATTATAACCCTAAGTTAAGTTAAGTCTTGGGTTAAAGCCTTAACACTTAGGAATTCCAATCAATGTTATCTTGTGAAGTGGGTGTTAATTTAAATGCAATATAAAGAAAAGCTTAAGTATATCACAAGCTTAACTCCCTAAAAAAGAACTCACCCCAATATTTATAAATTTGTTAAGTAAATCTCAGTCAATAAATCATTTAATAAGATTTTCAACCCCCCCAAATTAGAGTAAAATCAACTAAAAACAAAAAATTATTAAAAAGTATCATCGCCAAGGATTTAACCCGAGTGCTGCTATACACATTAGTAGAGAATCAAAACTTTGACTGGTCGATAGGCAAAAATCGGACACTCTTTTCACACGCCGATCGAGTTTAGGCTATTATTAAGGGGAACATGCCATCCCAAGCTTAACAGTACTCTCATATTTCCAATCAGAGTTACCGTTTAGGAGTTATAGAATTTATTAATAAAATAATTGTTAGTTATTTTATTTACATCCAAAAACTAACTTCCAAAGTTGGCCCCCACTGGATAATATTACGATCTACCTAAGGAAAGTATACCATAACTAGTTCAATGGTGGTCTTATATTTTTAATATGAGTCTACGTTTGTGAGTTATAAGCATTTTAAAAATAAAATAATTTTATTTAATAATTTTATTTACAGTTATACCATTTTTTGGGTTTTTTCTTACCGGATGCCTACTCCAACTAAACTTAAGTCATGACTTCGGTAAAAATGCCATCTTGAAAGAAACAATGCCCTCAGATTTCTGATTCGGGCACCCATTTAATAGTTATTCCACTTTTTTAGGAAAATAACTCAAACAAGCTATTTAAAGCTAAACATTTTTCGATGGATCAATACGGGCACTTTGGGCCTCCAAATCACGTACAATCAATTTTCATAGTCTCTTAATAATTACATATAATAAAAAAATTAATACAGAATTTCCAGGACATTAAAAACTTTCCCCAATCAGTAAACATAATCACTAACCATTCAGAGTAATATGGCGAATGATGTCAATATAGGACATCCACAATCAAACTAATCAAAAACCATTTGATAAAATATGGAAGATGATATCATAAAATATTAATCCCAATTAAACATAAGAATCCATAAGGGTTTTGAAATAAATGAAAATACTCTTTTAAAATTATCAAGGAATTCTTGAGAGAAATACTCTTTTTTACTTTGAAAAGAAGTGTTCTTTTGAAAAAATCTATGTATGTAACCAGAAATAAAACAAGATAATTTTTTCATGAAAAAATTAGCGATTTTATAAAAATATTTTTTTCTTAAAACAGATTATATATGGTACTTGAAAATGGGTAAGAAATCAAGACATTCCCTTTAATTGGGCTTGCATATCGGGAAGGATTGAGAAGAGAACCTTTTTAAAACATGTATTACCCAAAAACAAAATATGAACTGATCTAAAATCAAGATTTTAGAATTTATACAAAAAATCTAGAAGAATTATATAAAAATAATGAAGAATTATTTTGGTGTATAGAGGGAGAAAGCATAACCCAAATGAAAATGGAGGTTCAGAAAGAAAACCCTTTCCACTTTGTAATCAATCGAACCGTATGCCCCATAAAATTAATGATCATAAAATAATACATTTAATACCATAAATATAAAGAGATTCATGATATGTAACATCAATTTGCAGTATACACACACAACATATAAAAAATAAGTGGTGAATAATATAAATTTCTTGGAAATAAAAGTGAGATGAGAAACCCCTTACAAACCGTAAGATTTAGAAATAAACATTTAAATCAAAACCCTTAACTTATATTTTCTAAAAATAGATAATCATATATATATATATATATTTACATATATACACACACACACACATATATATTAATGTAATATATATATATATATACACACATATATATATATATGTAAATCTTTTCAAAATGATGATAATTTAATAAAATAAAATAAACCCTTACAAACAATAGGTTTTAGAAATAATATTTTAAAAAAATACTTATCTAATTTATACTAAAAATAGATAGTTATATATGTGTATATTTTCATATATATATATAGAAACATATATATGTCACCCTTATAAAACGACAATAATTTGAAGAACCCTTATTTTTTTCAGATGAATCGAGGGAGTGAGGCTTCTAAAATTAGAGCATAACAAAATGGGGGACTTGGGAGGATGAGATTCAGGTGTTCATAGGTGAAAGAGAGGATATATATATGTGTATATTATATCCTTTTTTTCAACTAGAAAATATGCTAATTAAAATCTGAAGTTGATGAAAGTAGCAGTAGAAAAAATGATAATTAGTGAAAAATTATAATCAATTTTGGTTGATTGAAAATATATATATATATTCGAAACCTGTAGAAGAAGACGAGGCTTGAGATAGATATTTGGTTTAAAATATTTTTTTTGTTTCATTTCTATGGAAAAAGGGGATCTGGTGCCATGATGGGAGGAGGCATCGATGGTGGAGAAGAAAGGAGGTTCGACAACTGACCTACTGTGTGGCACATACTGGTGCGGAATGACCTAGTTTCCAGTGGAGAATACAACCACGGCTTGAATGGGCGATTGAGATCATGCCTAGATAGCTGGTAATACACTCAGCCTATGAAAAGGGATAGTTCAATCATGGAGGGGATGGGTGGCCTGGATTGTGCTTGGTCTGAATCGAACGACTAAAAAAAACCCGCTGACATCCTAAGCGTGTCGCCACCCCCTATCAACACATTAATTCTTCTTATTTTTTTAATAATAAATTGGATTTTAATAAAATAAAATAATCATATTATTGTATATGTATACTTTCAAATAATATATAATTTCAACATTTTATCAAAATAGTTATACCATCATAGTTTTATAATACAAAAATTATAATAATAATAATTTCATAATATAATCATAATTATAATTTCATATATATATGTATATATATATATATATGTCATTTCGAAAACTAAAGTTTATAAAACCAAATTAGTTATATTTGTATAAGAATTAATCTTATTATTCACTACGTTAGAAGTAATAAATTATTAGCATAATTAGTATTAAAATATGAATATGAATATTTAATAAAATTGTAACATAATTTTTTATTTTAATATATTTATCAAAATAATCATAATAATAAAAATATATATATATTTATATTTATAAACTTATTGATTCAAAATATTTTATTAGATAACCTTTGGATAAAAATAAATTCTATTTTACAAAAATAATAAAAATAGTTATTTTAATATATTATTTTAAACAAAGTAAAACAATATTTGATTTTAGAATAAATTTGAAAAATATAAATAATAAGTATAATTAATTATAAGTATTATAATAAAATTAATTAAAACACTTAATTTTAATTATTATTTTCAAAGAAAATAATCTAAAAAATATTATTAGTTTGTTTTTAATTATAAACTAATCCATTTAATAAAAAATTTATATAATTAAACAAGGTTCAGAATTTCTGGGATGTCACAAATATCCTATTTATTTCCAACATAAGGGTGGCATGTAGAGTTTTTCATAAATATTATGGAATGGTGCCATGATGATTGTGGAGTGGTAGCTATTATTTTAAGCAAACTCCACTAATGGTAAGAGATCCTCCCAATTCTGGATAAAGTCCAACACACAAGATCTCAACATGTCCTCCAAAAATTTAATGGTTTGTATATTTTGGACATCTATTTAGGAGTGGAACATTGTGATAATCTATAACTAGGTTCTAACGGTCTCCTACAGACCTATCTACAATAGTGATGTAAAATGAGTATCACAGTGAAAGACAATCATCGAGGGTACTCCATGAAGTCGAACAATATACCATACATACAAGTACCCCAAACTCTCCACTGAAATTTGATCCTAGAGAGAAAGAAAGTGATCCAATTTGGTAAGTTGATCAACAATCACCCAAATAGTGTCCTGGCCTATCTCTATTATTAGAAGCCCCATACAAAAATCCATTGATATGACATCCTTCTTCTACTCTGAGATCTCAAGAGGTAGAGTAAAACCTATTGAAACCTAATGCTATAACTTCACCTATTGATAGGTGAGGTAATGAGAAACAAACTTAGAAACACTATTCCTTATACCCTCCCATGAAATGTTTTTCCAAAGGTCCTTGTACATCTACATCACCATAGAATGTACTACCAAGTGGGAGGTATGAAACTCTCTCATCACCTCTTCATGAGACATAACCAGAATTACTATCCATCCTTGGAAAATGATGATGATGGTTATACTTGTTGTGAGGATGATAAAATTAATTATTTATATACCTAATTAAACTAGTAGGTAATAAGGTTCTAACCACAGGAAAGGTGAAGTCATGTGACCAAATAAATAAATAAAAAACACAATACAATTTATATAGGGATATGCGTGAAATGGTAGTAAAATGTGTGGAAATAATGGAAACCTAACAAGAAATGGAAAGTAAAACCAATTTTTGTAAGATATTCTAACTAGAAGGGATATATTTTATTGAAAATTTCTCTACTCCTTCATGTAAATATTTTTTTTAAGATTAGTGGATATGATTACAATACATAATTTTAATTAGATAAGATAACCTCTAAGAGTTATCTCATAAGGAATACTATTCCTAAAAGAAATCAATATGAGGATTAATCGACATAGATAAGAGAAAATTTAAATATTTTATAGGTTATTACTTCAATTTAATTCAATAAGGAAAAATGAACATGACTCTTCACCCATCGATACTTATATTTGAGTGAAATAATTTACACGAGGAAGATAATGTGAGGAATTTATATGAAATAAATCTTATCTCCATGATTAAAACTAATGAACTAAAAAGAAATAAAATACTTCAATCCATCCAACCTGATCCCCCAAGTCTAATTAGTTACATATTATATAAAAAATAAAAATATATTTCATTAAAAAACATCAGTACATGAAGAAGATAATAAGAGAATAGAAGAAAATATTATCTATTATATATGACTCTTAATCTTGCTCCTATCTCCTATGAGCTATTATTACAAGTGTGATCTAGACTTTGGTTCATATCCTAGCTCATTTTCATGATGGATGATCAATTATTGAAGGTTCATAATTATGTTAGTATAAATAGTCGAGGGTTCTGAAAAAAATAGAGGTGGATGATCCCTTGGTTCCCCCTTCTAATTTATCCCTATCATATCTAGAATCTTCTCTCTAAAATCCATTCTAATACCATTATCATATACAACTCACAAACATGAGTTTTGGTCTTTTCATGAATGGACTCTATGTGGAGTGACTTCACTATTCATATCCTTCATAGGTGAATCCAGTGAAAATCCCTCAACGGAATGCCTCCCTAAAAATGGTCTTGCCTCCTAGTAAGAAAAAATATCTCTGAGATCAAATTCCCACCTTGAAACATTATCTCTTATCATCATATCCATCACATTCTAGAATATTTCCATGCACCTCTTAGGATCATGTTAATTTTTTTGTCTTTGATTAATAATTATTAGAATTTAGGGATTCTGATACCTATAATTTGAATAATTAGGTCTTGAATAAGAAATTGGGTCTCTAAATATTACCCTTCTGAGGTTCATATATTGCAGTGGCCCAACTATCCTTAAGTAACTCAGACCTTCCAGTAATCATAACTACTTCTATTACAGGAAACCATCCTCCTATAAAAATTAAATGGCCTAATATTGATAGTAATTTATACCATGATAAAATTCACCTCCATAATATTATTCAAATTAAATTCAGTTGTGAAATGATCTCATTTACTTCATTAATTGATTGAAGATTCATCCTTAGTATTAGCTCGACAACACTCGACATCTAAATTTATCACAAAATCAGTCAACGGTTATTTCTTTTGGTGATTGAAAAAATAAATTGGTACATACCCATAACCCCAAATTAATCAGTTCACTAGTAAATTGAAACATTATATCGATAAAATATTACACATACATCTCTCTTCTTGTGTAAGTAGAATAGGGGTTTGAGTCCCTTCCATTATCTGAATCAAACACCTTTAACCATTTGAAAAAAAATGTCTTTAGCCCATCATGATAAAAGATCCCTACCTCACTCAGATTTCACTAATAGACCAATTAGCTTCATACCATTAGTATCATTCCCCAACCAACCTATCACAACAAATCTTGGTTTTCATTCGTATTCGCACAACCAGTATGAAGACGTCAATATTTTCTTTGGTAATAGACTCACCCAAGTATTTAATCCTTATCAACCATCAGTTTTGGATGTGTTTCCAATCCCCTTAGTGGTAAAAAAGCACCTTCAATCATTGATGGATTAAAATCCAATATCATGCAACCCCAAATTGGACTTCTAACTTATATTAACTGAATATTTGTTGAGGAATTATTTCAAAAACATATTGTGCATCCTTTTGTTTCATTGTAGACATAGCATATGAGTGTGGTGAATCTCACCTTATTCATCAAGAAGACCTATATTGGGAAAAATATCTAGGAACAAATATAGTCTACAACCTGATCAAATATTATCTCATCCATCCAATATTTCAAATTCATTACATATTTATTTTTTTATGTATGGACCATCACTGGAGTTTGGAATTAAAATAAGGGAAGGAATGATTCACATAAATTGACTCTCCATATATTATTATCATAGTAAATAACTATAATTGGCATCTTTATACAAATCCTACCTTTAATTTTAATGAATCTTCCATGAACATCATCAATGGGGATTGATATACTTTTGGATTTCAACTAATAAACAACTCATCTTCATAACCATATTCTAGTTTCAAGTTGTTTCAACCTACATTCATCCAAATTTGATAGGGTGGAATCTAAATACCTACCATGCTCAAATTTTAGGGAAGTTAAACCTCCATTCCTCTTCAATCAAGCTTGGGTCTTGGTAAATCATTCTTTCGGAGTTTGGTTTTCATCATTTTTAGGCTTGAGTTGACTTTAAATTAGTTTCAGTTTTATTTCATTCATGCTTGCTTCAATTATTTAGATGATGAATAAAAAATATTGGCTATATGATCTTCATCAGTGTTGATTATTTTCCAAATGAATTATGCATATTCGATCGCATCTTATTTAGGCTTAGAATTAGGGATTCTTAATTTTATTTCTAGTTCGATTTGAACTAAATCATCCACAAGCACAGTTGATCCTTGTTACCTTATGGTAGATCAGATCTTTACACTTGCGGTAGCTCTTACACTATCACAATATGTTAAAGAAATATTTCATGTGGAATATTTAAGTTTCTGTTACAGTCAATTAGTAAAGGTTTAACTGGTTTCACAGTTGTATGGGGTAAACAATGAAAATTGGTAGAAATTTGAGAGGCACAATCACTTTCCTTTATGGAATATTAAAAAATAGGAACAATCTCTTGGGACTCAAATTCTAACATGTTCTCTCTTTCTTACATTGAAAAAAATAAACTAAAGTAAGTGTAATTTCCAATGTGTAGTAGCTTTGAAAATTTTATCTTGTGGTTTCTTAGTCTGTTTATATCGTTTCTTTGTTAAAGTAATAGTTTTTTCAGGAGTTTTCCAAAAATTTTACACATTTTTGATAGATGCCATGCCAACACTTGACTATCACAGAATTCTAAATTCAATTAAAATGAATAAAATATTAAAATAAAATTATTTTTCAACAAAAAAATAAATGAAATTTCAAAACTTCACTAAATATTTATTTCCAAAAATTATATATGATTAAACTGAGGATTTTTTATAAAATTAATTGATCCACATCTCACACCCTTTAAATCAATCCAAAAACATATTTCAATTACAATTTAACGGAGACACAAAAATTTTAAAATGATAAAATCAATCCATAATTCGAATTCACTTCTTGAAAGTAAAATATATTCCAACCAAGAAAAATTTTAAACTAGAATTTCACAAAAAACTCAAAATGTTTTTCTATATATATATATATAAATTTAATAGATGAAAATTTATAAAAAAACCAAAATTTCCAAACTTTTATGATTATTTTCAAATAATAAAATTTTCATCTCAACATGATCAAGAAATAAATAATTATGTAATTAAATTACACTTTCACATCAAATAATTAATTTAATTTGTAACAGAGATGTGTCCACATTAGATGACATGCTCCCCACCTTTATAAAATCAATATGGTGCATCTCCTGAGCAATCTGTTCATGAAAAAATTCACAGTCGATGTATACCAATTGATATTCACTTATATGTTGAAGATGAAATGGAGTAATTAACATCTACTAAAGATAAAATTCCCCTTTCTCTTATAATAGGGTCAGAAATAACAAGGACAACAACTTTGATGGATCTTATATTGAACGATAACTAAATTTTATGCTAGGGGAATCTACCACCACATTTCCATTTTCTAGGGTGTAGACTATCTCAATGTCGTATTCCTATAGGAATTCCATCCAATGACTCTATATTAGGTTGAAGTCTCTTTGGGATAAGATGTACCTAAGAATCTGGTGATATGAGTATACCACAAACCACTCACCCAAAAGATAATGACTCTACATCTTTAAGGAAAATATCACTATTTAAAATTACAAGTCATGTGTTGTGTAGTTTTACTCATAGGGTCTCAACTTCCTAGATCCTTAAGTAATCATTGTATTCCTCTATATCAACAAAAACCAAAGCGTAAATCTAGAGGCATGTAGAGTTCCCCATACTCAACACCTTCCTATAGAAGACTCAAAATATGAGGATTGGTCAACCTATACCTTATCTTCTTTAATTCTTTCCAGCATTGATCAATCCATGATAATTACTTCACTTTTTGTATTAAGGAATTCAAATAGGCCAAAATAATTGAAAATTCTATCAAAACCTTTGATATTACCCATATTAACCAAGAAAAATACACATTTTAGATATTATTTGGGGTGGGTCCAAAGCTAGAACTTTTTCTCTATATCTTGTCTCCACAACTACGTCATATTCTGAGATGAAATCCCCTAGAAAGAGAACAACCTGAATCCAGAACTGAAACTTTGATAGATTACCAAAAAACTACTGCTCCTAGAGTAAGTCCAGGACCATTCTCAAATTCTCTATATTATCCTCCTTAGACTCACAATAAATATTGATTTCCTCAATAAATAAAACCAAGAAATATATAGTTCATAGGTCCTATGAAAAAAGTGGAGTAATTCTTCACACCAAAGGAAATCACCAAGAACTCATAATTCCCATAGAGATTTTGGAATGTTGTCTTTAGAATTTCATCCTCATGAGCCTAAAATTAGTGGTAGATAGACTTGAAGTCAATATTTTATAACTATATTTCACCCTTCATCTGGTCAAAGATGTCATATATCCTTGGTAATGGGTACCTTTTGTTGATCATCACTTGATTCAGGCAATGGTAATCAATTCATAGACTCAAGCTCCCATCTGCCTTCTTAGAAAACAAAACCAGAGTCACCAGGGGGACACATTGGGTTTGATAAAACCCTTATCTAAAGGATCCTCCAACTCCAAACTTAGCTCTCCAATCTCATCAAGTGCTATCAGATATTCTATATAGGATATCAGGGTGGTTTTGGGATGCAATTTTATACAATACTTATTCACCCAACATAGAGGTAATTCTAGAACGTCTTTGAGAAAGACATCCATATATTCCCCCCCACAACTAATTGAATCTAAGGGTATCAAGAGATCACTAAACCAAGGTCTAAGATCACTAAACTATGGGAGATAGGTTGTGACTTTATGCTCACAAGCTCCCCTCATTCTTCCAATAGGTCCTTCTCACCATTAAAGGAAAATGTCACTCTATCCAATCATAAGAACTTAACTCTTTTGTGGTGGAAGTATATCTAATCATGCACTATGGATAACTAGTAAATGCATATAATGATGCCATATGACATCATCAAAACTACTAAGAGGTCCCACATAAAGTTCTCTAAATGGGGTGTCATCTCATACTTTTTCCAGATGTGTGAAATAGTGGAATCACTCCCCATATGAATCTTTATCCACAAGTAATGAACTAAAGGATATATAAGAATCTAAAGATATTGGATAAGGTATAATTTAATAAACTAATGACTCACTCATGTGCCTATAAGTTATGGTTCTAAATTATAGAAGACATGTATTGTACCTTGAGTCATATCATGCACAACCTGATCAAATACCTCTATAAATTTCAACCAACCATGCTCTAAAAAACTAGCCCTCTGAGCTTGGAATGGACCACCAGAAGGTGCTGGTGGAAATAGATTATTACATAATCCAACTCTCGAAACCCCTCTCATTGGATCTCTTCTATCCATACTATTAGAACCACATACCTTAATGAAACCCTGACCACCTATGGGAGATCCATGATCATGTCACCGCCTCTACCACATAGGTTTATCAACCATCTAACTACTCTCTAAAACACATAAATTTAGGAAATCATAGGCCTTGTTACCTCACATGTTTCAAGTGTAACACTGACCATATATCTTTTGAATGGACCCTTGAACCTGACCCTATGCTATTGGTCCCTGAGACTAAGAATTCCTGCAAAAACACCTCTTATGCTAAGAACCTGATATCTAAAACTTTAGGACTGTAGAAGATGTATATTCTACATGATGTCCATATCCATCTATAGATTCCAAATGATCATCTTCTAGAAATCACTCTAACATGAAGGCACACTCTAGGAACCAAGTAGGTGGTAATGAATAGAGAGAAAACTTCAGCACAAATGTATCTGCAGAATCCCAATATAATTTTTTTCACTTGGATGTATCAATATCAGACTATATCAACAGAGTAGTTTGTGAGTCTAGCAAACCTCAAAGTTTACTCTGAATAATAATATCATCATACTACAACTCTATAAGATTCTTTATTCACACAACTCATAAGGTTGAAGAATAATACTCATCATGGAACAAGTTCTTGATCTCTATCTATGTGATAATTATCTCTTCATGGATCTAGGTGATAAAAACCCACTAGTTCCCTATTGATATGTATAGAATAATATTTTTGAGTGAAGTAATTTGATCAGTTAGGGTCTATACGATCCAAAATACTTGAACCACTGACTCAATCCAATCATCTGCTACATGAGGGTCTAAATTTCCATAAAACCTGAATGGTCTCTACCAATGAATCTCATGTACTTCACTTAACCTATGATAATTATTTTCCTAACCCACTGAAGCAATTAGCTTCTTTATTTGAAGATAAATAATATCCTAAAATATTTGTGTATGGTCTATGCATCTCTCAATTGGTGTAAGTACCGCTCTTTATTTTCCTAGAGGGAATACCACATGAACATTCTCCATTCTAAAGCCACATCACTTTGCTGATCATCATCACAATACTATCTTAGAATCATAGCTAACTATCACTGTGGATACATTTTTAATGTTAGAAAAATGCACCATGTTTAAATAAGTGTATCCTAATAAATGACTCAAGAAGGATATGGAAGTCAATGACCCATTCCTATAAGATGCATGTACCATTGGTTTCCCTACAACTAGTGTCACACTATACTGAGTGAACAAGTGTGTTATCAGAGTCCTGGTGTATGGATATATCAGCTGCTACACCATCACCAAGTTACCTAGCCTTAGAGATGAACTTGATACTCCTTAACAAATTTTCCTTAATTTCCCCAAAAAATTCCTCAAAATAAACCAATCTATAGACACCATCCCTAGGATAGACCTTGTTTAATTCCACTATCATGACTTGACCCACCAAAGTCCCACTTGGACTAGTTGTATATTGAATTTGATATCCTACCTCCAATAGGATAGGGGCAAGAGACTAGTGTTGAGTAGGAACATTACACATATGAGAGGCCTTATCCTAATGAACATATGAACACACATAGAAACAAAAAAAATACACACAAACACATCTAAGTAAAGTAAAACCATGCCAGATAGACAAAACCGTAGTAAACTAAGAGGACAAAAATGCATGTAACAACCTCTAAGAACAATCAGAGTGTAAAATAAAAAATATATCCAATGTATGAAGGAAAAAATATACACCTAATAAGAAAATTAAGGGATCCACAACCTAACATTTGATGAGGAGGTAGAACCTTGATCACATACTATGATTCCAACCACCACCTATGATCACCATCATTGTGTAATATCCCAAGTAAGTAATGAATAATAAATATTTTTATCTATGTCTATTAATGAATTAGATAGTGTTTTAGAGGCATAAAATGAAAATAAATCCAATCTTAAGCATGGAATACACTAATATTCTTAAAAGATTGTTTTACTGCCTTTTGATGGAAAACCCTTTTTAAATCAAACTTTTGACAATTTTATAATCTATATTTGTCAAAATAAACATATTCATTATGATTGGGACATTGAAATTTACATTGGTAAATTTTTGGTATTTTTCTGACAATGTTCATTTTTTAATGGATAGTGAAAAATATTGCATTTTACATCAAAACTACTTTTTAATCTAATTTATTTATATGATTAGATTATCTTTTGAATTGGTTTTAAAGTGAAATTAGAATTTATTTTTACCATTTAATCCAATGGTGGTCATTGTAATCAATTTCACTTTGAGATTGGGCTTAAACTAGTGTCAATCTTTTGATACTTATTGTTTCATAAAAACACGCTATTTGTCATGACAACGGGAATTAATTATTAAATTAATTAATGTAACTTATATGATTTGAATTTTGTAAAATAGAAATCATTTTTGAATTCAGAATATCAAATATATCTTAGGGTAAAGTTTTGGTATCTTTCTGAAAAACTTCAATTTTTGATGAATAGTGAAACCACTAAGTGGTAGTTAAAGAAATTGATTTTTCGTTTAAATGAAATTTTACCACCTATGTAATTTGATTTTCAAAAATCCGACATACATGGTTTTCATTAATAAGTAAAATGTGGTTCAATGAGATTAAAATAATTTTTTGGTGAATAGTAACTTTTATGTTTTTAATCACGATTAGTGGTAATTAGTGTAGTTTAAGGTAAAAAAAAATGTTTTAATAGTATGACATGAGCTTGAAACATGTCCTACCCTCATTGTATGTGTCATGGCCGACCAAGACAATCCATGGGTCAACATGAGGACCCCATGGAGCCACTTTGGTTGGGAAATGACATAAATAACTTTTTATTTAATGAAAAAGTAAAAATGACACAAACATAATATGTTTTACGAAAACAATTTTTAAATGGGGTTATAAAAGTAAGATTTTTGACTATAAATATTCATTGGAAATCTAACAATATTTCCTAAATCATAGTATTTGTTTTATAATTTTTATACTTTAAATAAATTAAATTATTTATGACATCATGATGATGCAGTGATTACCTCATTAATAAAGGATTTAAATAAAATGAGAAGATAATGTAAAATCTATGACCTACACATGTCCAAAACCTATTGGGTGGGTATATTTAGAACCCTTATCACCTTAGACTCTAATTATATCAATGTGGTACCTTTTAAATCCAAAAATCATTTTCAAATAAAGTAACATTTCCTTACTTTCGAAGAGTGCCCCTCCTCTCCCCTTATAAAACGCCCCCACCTCTACCTCCTTAACCACACTCTCAAAGCATTTGGATCGGCAAAACCCTGTCCATTTTGTCTCTCCACATCCCTCTCTTACTCCTTGAAGACTCACTTTGGGAATAAGTCTTCCCAATGAATCCTTTTAGCTCAAACCAAAGGGAGTTACCCGATTTTAAGGTAATGTATTCACTTGAGTCCTTTTGTTTTATTTTGCTTCTACAACCACCTAAACTATTTTTATTCATTTATTTTGTAACAACTAAAGTATATTCAATATACTAGGATGTTGTTATAAGAAGTATTCTAGATACACTTACACACACCTACATCTAATGGTTAAATAACATACTGTTTCCGTGGATGGTGAATTTCTGCCTCCCGAAACGATGATTGTTCAAAATTCTTTTAACACCTTCAAAGGTGGACATTAAGATGAATTTATATTTATATATGATATATAATATGTTTATGTTTTCCTTAATATTCTGTATTTTTCATTTTGGGCATACCTTTATGGTTTCCATTATGGGTAAACACGATATCTTCATTTAAGGAAGTGCGGACTACCGCCCCCTCAAAGTGATTTGATTCGTTAAATACCATATGTGGGATGTATAAAGGATGGAACTATGATATTATATATGATATTATATATGATATTATACTGTAATTATAATATACCTTTATATCATTATGATTCCATTCTATAAAATACAAAATAGAAATGAAAGTAGCGTTCATGCGTATGTACGACTTACCGTCTCCATGAACGGTGCATTTCATTTCTTACCTCTAAATGATTATGTAATATTATAAATGCATGCATGTACTGGATATATATGACATATATAATATATACATCATAAATACCATTCTGGATATAATGGATACATGAATAACTTGTAATTATAAAGGGCTTATTTTTGACTCAAGTACCAATGATCGTTAAAACGACCGTTATTAACTTAAATAATTAAATATTGATCATGACATGGAAATAAGTGATATAAAAGGAATAATGAACTTGAAAAAGGTTCTTAAGAAAGTATAAATTAACTCAAGTTTATTATTCAGGACATTAAAGAACGATCAGGTCAAGTCGGACCCGAGGTATGAGACTTCATCTCAATCTCCTTTCATTGAGGCATATTTTGTTTTATACACAACCTTCTTTTATATGGTGTATAAACCCCTTTGAATTTTACGTTTATCCAAAAGGAATCTTTTTTATACGAAGCATTTTACTAAACGACAAAAGGGAATGTTTTTGTCGTACGTATGCGGCGACAACGACTTCTCCGCTGTCGTGACCATTATTTTAGTTTCGACTTCCTCTACAAGCCATACCTTTTTTTAAAAGAAAAATAAATACCATGTTTTACTTTTCTTTTATTTTGGTATTGAAAATGGTTTTCATAATATTTTTATATAAATGCGTTGTATTGATATCTTGTGATTGAAAGATGGGAATGTTATGTTTCCTTTATGCATGTTTTATGTGATACGATTATGTTGAGGTTCTTGGGAATTATTATGAATATGGGTGGTTCCGTGATAAACTAAGGGCGGGTGAGCCCGATATAGCTCTCCAATGCATTGGGTAATGTAAAGGAGTGAAACGTTAAGGTTTCTCCGAAGAGATTTAGGGAATATACTGTGATGGGTATTCCAAACGTAACCAAGAGGGATACTCCCTACGTAAGAATGTTATGAATGCCTCAAGTTACCTTTATGTCTTATGATTTCTATGATTTATTCATGATTTGATGAGGTATGTTAAAGTGCTTATGTTTTATGGGTAATGTATGATTTCATTCTTATGTATATATGTACCCATGTTTCCTTTCCATATATTTTTATATCCCTTACTGAGCTTTTTATGCTCATCCCAAGTCTTTTTTTGAAATGTTTTTCACAGGTCAAGGGAAAGGTACATGATATGATGATAGTGTCAAGGAATTGTCAAGAAAGAATCCATGTTTTATTTTGAATATGTTTCCATTGATGGGAAAGAAGAATACTATCTTTATGTAACCACTTTGTATATATGTGGAATGTAATGAAAGTTCTATGATCTAATTCTCTAAAACTCTAAACCCGAAAAGATCCTCAATGTGTAATCTTGTAATAACTCAAGATTAAGTAAGGTTTAAGGCTGGGGCCTTATAGTTGGTATCAATGGGAGGTTTAGATAACTTTAGGAGTTAGAATTTTATTAAATGATTATCCAAAAATATTTTTTTGAAATGATATAGCGTTTGAAGATTACCATGTTCCTTCATCTAAGACATGTTTGTTCAGAATGGTTTTCCATAGAGGAAACATGGAAGCAATGCTAGGAAGGAATACAGAAGGAAATAACCTTCCGAATCAGTATCCCGAGATGGTCGGAATTGGAACTGAACAGTTTGTTGAAGTAATGGCACAGTTGAATCAAGCGATAAATGGAGGTGGTATCCATACACGAGATCAGCCAGATCAACCGCAAAGGAACATGTGAGTGGTGGAACATTTCATGAGGCAACATCCCCCATCATTCAGAGGATCATCTGAACCTGTGCTAGCTGAATGGTGGATTAAAGAACTGGAGATGATTTTCGATGTCATGGGGTGTTCAGACAATCGAAACGTTAGTCTTGTTATTTACCGTTTGGAGGGTGAAGCAGATCAGTAGTGGTCGATGGTTAAAAATATCAGGGACGCCGATGAGATGGATGCTCTTGACTGGGATGAATTCAAAGGTATGTTTCTTGAGAAGTATTTTCCTAAGGTTGTTCGACTTAGGATGGAAAAACAAATCTTGGAATTGAGGCAAGAGGAAGACTCAGTGGCTACCTATGAAGGAAGGTTCACTCGATTGTCAAGGTATGATCCAAATTTTATCTGAGACCTTGATAGTAAAATCAATCGTTTTTACTCAGGATTAAATCCAAAATATCGAAGGGCATTAGATTCTCGTGAGTTTAAAAATTATGAAAAGCTTGTTCAATGTGCTGAGAAGGTGGAAATAAAGTTTGCCGATGATCAAGTGTTCTATAACAACTAACAGAAGAAGAGACCAAGGTTGCAGGAGAAAGGTAAGAATTCTTCAAAAAAGTCTGATGGTAAGAAAACTAAGTTTTCAGTTTGTGATAAATGTGGAAAAAGGCATGATGGGGAATGTCTTCTAAATTCTGGAAAGTGCTACCGATGTGGTAAGATGGGACATAAGGCTCGTGATTGCACTGAAAAAGATCAGGGTGATGGTAAGACCAAATTTGATTTATAGTTAGTGAAATGTTATAAGTGCAATGAGATGGGTCACTATGCAAACGAGTGTCTGACAAAGAGCTTGAGTGATGGGAAGCAGTTATACTACAAGCAGAAAGGGGTGGTGAAATCCTTTGCAACTACTTCAGCAGATGTCGGGCCATCAAATGAAGTTGTATTAGTTACTTTGTTTGTTTTTTCAAATTATGCCAGTGTGTTGTTTGATTCGGGGTCTACAAATTCTTTCATCTCTGAAAACGTTTCTAGTAAAATGGGAATACCATCTCAAGAAATGACTCCTGAACTTGTGGTAAAAACACATGGGGGAAATGTTGAGGAAAAAAGAATTTATAAGAATCTTCATATCCTTATCTGTGGAAAGAACCTACTTGCAAACCTTATTGTTCTACCTCTAGTAGAGTTTGATGTTATCTTGGGTATGGATTTGCTCTCTATTTACCATGCTAAGATTGACTGTAGAGCTAAAGAAGTTTCTTTTCAGAAAGACTTTCAGTTTGTGTACAATAATGAACCCTTACTGTTGATAACTTATTAAGAGGGCGAGAAACTTGTAAAAGATGGAAATGAATGTTACCTTACACACATCGTTGAAAATAAAGGAACTATTCAGATTAATGATGTGCCAGTGGTAAATGAGTATCCTGATGTTTTTCTTGATGAGTTGCCTGGAATAATACCAGATCGGGAAGTTGAGTTTACTGTTGACTTAGTTCCTGATGCCAATCCAATTTCAAAACCCCCTTATCGAATGGCTCAAGTTGAACTTTTAGAGTTAAAGAAACAATTGCAGGAGTTATTAGATAAAAGTTTCATTCGACCTAGCACATCACCATGGGGTGCTCCTGTTTTATTTATTAAAAAGAAAGATGGTTCAATGAGACTTTTCATTGATTATAGGGCCTTGAATAATATCACTATTAAGAACAAATATCCTTTGCCTCATATCGATGATTTGTTTGATCAGCTCCAGGGAGCTCAGTATTTTTCAAAGATTGACTTGAGATCGGGGTACCATCAGCTGAAGGTAAAGGAAGAAGATGTTCCGAAGACCGCGTTCCGTACAAGATATGGCCATTATGAATTTTTATTAATGCCTTTTGGGATAACCAATGCACCTGCTGTATTCATGTACTTAATGAATATAATTTTCCATGAGTTCTTGGATAAGTTTGTGGTGGTTTTCATTGATGATATTTTGGTGTTTTATAAAAGTAAAGAAGAGCATGAAAGACATTTAAGGGTTATCTTGCAAACCTTAAAAGAAAAGAAACTGTATGAAAAATTCAGAAAGTGTGAGTTTTGGTTGCAACAAATTTCTTTCCTTGGTCATATTGTTTCTAAAGATGGAATAACTGTTGATCCTGCAAGAACAAAAGTTTTTGAAGAATGTCCAAGACCCACAAATGTAATAGACATTCGTAGTTTCCTTGGTTTGGCAGGATATTACCGAAGATTTGTTAGAAATTTTTCACGGTTATCTAGTCCAATGACTAAGCTAACTCGGAAGGGTGTTAAGTTTATCTGGAAAAAAGAATGTGATGATTGTTTTCAGGAGTTGAAAAGAAGATTGGTGAATGATCCAGTTTTGGAACTACCTTCCAGGAATGGGGAGTTTGTTATCTACAGTGATGCTTCATTGAAAGGACTTGGTTGTGTCCTAATGCAGAATGATCAGGTAATTGCTTATGCTTCACGATAGTTGAAAACTCATGAGGTAAATTACCCTACACATGATTTGGAATTAGCTGTTGTTGTTTTCTCTTTAAAAA
This sequence comes from Viscum album, assembly GCA_963277665.1. Classification (NCBI taxonomy): domain Eukaryota; kingdom Viridiplantae; phylum Streptophyta; class Magnoliopsida; order Santalales; family Viscaceae; genus Viscum; species Viscum album. Next base: position 1,901,307,240 of record OY728140.1, on the reverse strand, counting down.
TTTGGAGGCATCATTTGTATGGGGTAAAGTGTGAAATATATACTGATCACAAAAGTTTAAAGTATATATTCACTCAGAAAGAATTGAACATGAGACAGAGGAGATGGCTAGAATTAATCAAGGATTATGATTGTACAATTCATTACCATCCAGGAAAAGCAAATAAAGTGGCTGATGCTTTGAGTCGAAAAAGTAATGCTTCATTAGCAATATTGCGTTTGGAACGTGATCCTTTGGTTAAGGATTTGATGAACTTTGGCATAAAAGTTGTTGGTGCAGGATGTTATTCTATTTTGTTTCAGGTATCAGTGAGATCATCTCTATCAGACAGAATCAAGCAAGCACAACAGCAAGATAGTGAGTTGCAGAAAAAGGTAGAGCTGGTTCAGAAAGGTAAGTTGCCTGAATTCAACACTGATAATGATTCTGTTTTGAGATTTGGGAAGATATTGTGTGTGCCCTGTGATTCACAGTTGAAGAGAGAGTTGTTATGTGAAGCTCATAGTTCTCCGTTTTCAGTTCATCCTGGCAGTACTAAGATGTATAGAGATCTGCAGGAGTATTACTGGTGGGATGGAATGAAAAGAGATATTTCTGATTTTACTATGAAGTGTTTAACATGTCAACAGGTTAAAGCAGAGTGGCAGATACCAAAAGGGATGCTTCAACCTTTACCAGTTCCATATTGGAAATGGGAGAATATATCCATGGACTTTGTTGTGGGATTACCGAAGACATCTCGAGGTAATAATGCAATCTGGGTTATTGTTGATCGCTTGACCAAATCTACTCATTTCCTTGATATACGAGATACTTTTTCCCTAGATCAACTTTCCCGTTTGTATTTTAAAGAGATAGTCAGGTTACATGGAGTTCCTCTCTCCATTGTATCTGACCGTGATCCCAGGTTCACTTCTAACTTTTGGAAAGGCCTTCAGAAGTTGTTGGGTACTGAATTAAATTTTAGTATAGCTTTTCATCCTCAATCAGATGGGCAGTCGGAACGAACAATTCAGACCTTGGAGAATATGCTACGAGCTTGTTCGATGGATTATCAGGGAAGTTGGGACCAACATATTTCTTTGGTTGAATTTTCATATAATAACAGTTTTTATTCCAGTATACAGATGACACCATTTGAGGCGTTATATGGGAAGAGGTGTCGAACTCCAGCTTTCTGGGATGAAGTGGGTGAAAGGAAGTTGATTGGACCAGAATTGGTAGAAGAGATAGCAAAAAAAGTTCAGCTGATTCAGAAACACATTAGAACATCTCATAGTAGGCAGAAGAGTTATGCGGACAACAGGAGGAAGGATCTCTCTTTTGAGGTAGGTGATCATGTTTTTCTCAAAGTATCACCATGGAAAAGTGTGATGCGGTTTGGTAAGAAAGGAAAGCTGAGTACAAGGTTTATTGGACCATATGAAATTTTGGAGAGAGTTGGATCAGTTGCTTACCGAGTGGCTTTACCTCCGAGTTTATCTCAGGTACACAATGTTTTTCATGTTTCAATGTTAAGGAAGTACATTCCAGATCAATCTCATGTTTTGAGTCCAGATATAGTTCAGCTATAAGAGAACCTATCTTATGAGGAACAACCGGTCCAGATTCTTGACCACAGGGAGAAAGTGTTACGGAATAAGGTGATTAATCAGGTAAAGGTTTTGTGAAAAAACCACATGATTGGAGAGACAACATGAGAATCTGAAAATGCAATGAGGGATAAGTACCCCCATTTATTCGATAAGTAAATAAATTGCGGGGACGCAATTTTCTAAAGGGGGGAAGGATGTAACATCCCAATTAAGTAATGAATAATAAATAATTTTATCTATGTCTATTAATGAATTAGATAGTGTTTTAGAGGCTTAAAATGAAAATAAATCCAATCTTAAGCATGAAATACACTAATATTATTAAAAGATTGTTTTACTGCCTTTTAATGGAAAAACCTTTTTAAATCAAACTTTTGACAATTTTATAATATATATTTGTCAAAATAAACATATTCATTATGATTGGGACATTGAAATTTACATTGGATAAATTTTTGGTATTTTTCTGACAATGTTCATTTTTAATGGATAGTGAAAAATACTGCATTTTACATCAAAACTGCTTTTTAATATAATTTATTTATATGATTAGATTATATTTTGAATTGGTTTTAAAGTGAAATTAGAATATATTTTTACCATTTAATCCAATGGTGGTCATTGGAATCAATTTCACTTTGAGATTGGGCTTAAACTAGTGTCAATCCTTTGATACTTATTGTTTCATAAAAACACGCTATTTGTCATGACAGTGGGAATTAATTATTAAATTAATTAATGTAACTTATATGATTTGAATTTTGGAAAATAGAAATCATTTTTGAATTCAGAATATCAAATATAGCTTAGGGTGAAGTTTTGGTATCTTTCTGAAAAACTTCAATTTTTGATGAATAGTGAAACCACTAAGTGGTAGTTAAAGAAACTGATTTTTTCGTTTAAATGAAATTTTACCACCTCTGTGATTTTATTTTCAAAAGTCCGAAATACATGGTTTTCATTAAGAAGTAAAATGTGGTTCAATGAGATTAAAATAATTTTTTGGTGAATAGTAGCTTTTATGTTTTTAATCGCGATTAGTGGTAATTAGTGTAGTTTAAGGTAAAAATAATGTTTTAATAGTATGACATGAGCTTGACACATGTCCTACCCTAATTGGATGTGTCATGGCCGACCAATATAATCCATGTGTCAACTTGGGGACCCCATGGATCCAATTTGGTTGGGAAATGACATAAATAACTTTTTATTTAATGAAAAAGTAAAAATGACACAAACATAATATGTTTTACGAAAACAATTTTTAAATGAGGTTATACAAGTAATATTTTTGACTATAAATATTCATTGAAAATATAAAAAGATTTCCTACATCATAGTATTTTTTTTATAATTTTTATACTTTAAATAAATTAAATTATTTATGACATCATGATGATGCATCGATTACCTCATTAATAAAAGATTTAAATAAAATGAGAAGATAATATAAAATCTATGACCTAAACATGTCCAAAACCTATTGGGTGGGTATATTTCTAACCCTTATCACCTTATCCTTGAATTATATCAATGTGGGACCTTTTAAATCCGAAACTCATTTTCAAATAAAGTAACATTTCCTTACTTTCCAAGAGTACCCCTCCTCTCCCCTTATAAAAGGCCCCCACATCTACCTCCTTACCCACACTCCCAAAGCCTTTGGCTTGGAAAACCCCTGCCCATTTTGTCTCTCCACATCCCTCTCTTACTCCTTGAAGCCTAAATTTGGGCAGAAGTCTTCCCAAGGAAGCCTTTGAGCTCAAACCAAAGGGAGTTACCCGATTTTAAGGTAATGTATTCACTTGAGTCCTTTTGTTTTATTTTGCTTCTCCAACCACCTAAAATCTTTTTATTCATTTCTTTTGTAAAAAATACAGTATCTTCAATATAATAGGATGTTGTTATAATAAGGATTCTAGCTACACTTACACACACCTACATCTAATTGTTAAAGAACATACTGTTTCCGTGGATGGAAAATTTCTGCCTCGCGAAACGATGATTGTTCAAAATTCTTTTAACACCTTAAAAGATGGCCATTAACATGACACTATATTTATATATGATATATAATTTGTTTATGTTTTCCTTAAGATTCTGTATTTTTCATTTTGGGTATACCTTTATGGTTTCCATTATGGGTAAACGCGATATCTTCATTTAAGGAAGTGCGGACTACCGCCCCCTCAAAGTGATTTGATTCGTTAAATACCATATGTGGGATGTATAAAGGATGGAACTATGATATTATATATGATATTATACTTTAATTATAATATACCTTTATATCATTATGATTCCATTATATAAAATACGAAATAGAAATGAAAGTAGCGTTCATGCGTACGTACGACTTACCGTCTCCATGAACGATGCATTTCATTTCTTACCTCTAAATGATTATGTAATATTATAAATGCATGCATGTACTGGATATATATGACATATATAATATATATATCATGAATACCATTCTGGATATAATGGATACATGAACAACTTGTAATTATAAAGGGCTTATTTTTGACTCAAGTACCAATGATCGTTAAAACGACCGTTATTAACTTAAATAATTACATAGTGTTCATGACAAGGCAATAAGTGATATAAAAGGAATAATGAACTTGAAAAATGTTCTTAAGAAAGTATAAATTAACTCAAGTTTATTATTCAGGACATTAAAGAACGATCGAGTCAAGTCGGACCCGAGGTATGGGACTTCGTCTCAATCTCCTTTCATTGAGGCATATTTTGTTTTATACACAACCTTCTTTTACATGGTGTATAAACCCCTTTGACTTTTAAGTTTATCCAAAAGGAATCTTTTTTATACGAAGTGTTTTACTAAATGACAAAAGGGAATGTTTTTGTTGTACGTATGCGGCGACAACGACTTCTCCGCCGTCGTGACCATTATTTGAGTTTCGACTTCCTCTACAAGCCATACCTTTTTTTAAAAGAAAAATAAATACCATGTTTTACTTTTCTTTTATTTTGGTATTGAAAATGGTTTTCATAATGTTTTTATATCAATGTGTTGTATTGATATCTTGTGATTGAAAGGTGGGAATGTTATGTTTCCTTTATGCATGTTTTATGTGATACGATTATGTTGAGGTTCTTGGGCATTATTATGAAGACGGGTGGTTCCATGATAAACTAAGGGCGGGTGAGCCCGATATAGCTCTCCAATGCATTGGGTAACGCGAAGGAGTGAAACGTTAAGGTTTCTCCAAATATATTTAGGGAATATACTGTGATGGGTATTCCAAACGTAACCAAGAGGGTTACTCCCTATGTAAGAATGTTATAAATGCCTCAAGTTACCTTTATGTCTTATGATTTCTATGATTTATTCATGATTTGATGAGTTATGTTAAAGTGCTTATGTTTTATGGGTAATGTATGATTTCATTCTTATGTATATATGTACCCATGTTTCCTTTCCATATATTTTTATATCCCTTACTGAGCTTTTTATGCTCATCCCAAGTCTTTTTTTGAAATTTTTTTCACAGGTCAAGGGATAGGTACATGATATGATGATAGTGTCAAGGAAGTGTCAAGAAAGAATCCATGATTTATTTTAAATATGTTTCCATTGATGGGAAAGAAGAATACTATATTTATGTAACAACTTTGTTTATATGTGGAATGTAATGCAAGTTCTATGATCTAATTCTCTAAAACTCTAAACCTGAAAAGATCCTCAATGTGTAATCTTGTAATAACTAAAGATTAAGTAAGGTTTAAGGCTGGGGCCTTATACATTGAGTACTACTAAGTTCCATAAACACTAGGACCACCAAAGTCACCATCTAACTACCCATCATCTATATAAGACACGACATGTGTGGGAAAATCCCATGCGGGGGTAAGTATATACATACCCAATATGATTAATTGAAAACCAAAGAGGAATAATTAGAAATTAAATAGTTAGCTTGACTCCTATGATAAATATAGTAGAAGAAAACTAAATAAATAAATATGGTCATAAAGGAAAATGAGTTAGATATATATATATATATATCAATCAATCTTCATAGGGAGCTAAGGATGATGAGTATACTGACAACACCAAGTTACAATGCCATACCAATGATATTAGACCAATGAAACATTACCAAATATGTCATATTGGACCCACCCCTCACCAATGGAATGTTACAGTTGAGGGTGTATTAACCCCAATGGAGGACTCGTTCCTCTTCAGATCTCAGATGATGGGGAACAAACTCCACATATAAGAGGCCCATGCCCCAAGTGGGGATAGAGGGGGGGGGGTGTACCGACCCTATCTCTACCAAGGATGTTGGGAACCCATTAATAAACATATACATGCCATTATGGTATACCTACCTCGATGTTTCTCTAGAGACCACACTCGATGCTTGGCGTTATCAACCCATTCTGGAAGAAGTTAATCACTCATGCCACCTTGTGTCATATCTTTGATATCAAAACAAAGGCCACCATAATTTCCTATATATAATTATACTCATGAAGGAATACTTAAGGGTCCAATTACATGCCATAAATAAGAATATGTTGGAGGTAGATCATTTAAAGAAAAGTACACAATGGGTCCCTCGGGATTCACTGGGTGTACTCCCAAGTCCACACCTAGCCATGTCCTACCGCTCCACATGGAATTTAAAAACCCTTGTACATGACATGTGGTCTGAGGAACACAATGTGTATGACCACCCAAGGTCCTAGACATGTATTACTTTCCTCATATAGAGTTATACAATGTGTGGCTCAACCACATGATCCGGTGATATTTAACTCAGTCTAAACCCTATATTCCATGAAATGTGGATGAAAAAGAATATTCTCCTATAGAATACATTGTGTGTAGTTGAGAATTTCAAAGAAATTTCACCTTCTTATGAAATCTCCACTATTTCCTCCTATCCACAATTAATATTTCTTGAAACTCCATCTAAGACCCTGATCATGAAGGCACCATCTTCATTAATTGATTTATAATCTTTAGTGGTCTAAAATCGGGATTCTAATTGACCTGGATTCCAGTTGACCTGTGTGATGAGAGTCGTACCTTCCATCACCATCCAAAGGTTTGATCTTCAATCCACCATCCATGATTCACTTATGTACCTCCCCTATTCAAAAAAATCAACATCTCCGCTATCAATCACACAAAATAATGTGAATCTGAGTTTGATTAAATTTCAAACTAGAAAAAAAAGTTGAATTGTCATCCTAGCACAAGCTAATGATGAATACATGAAGAACGAAGAGAGAAATCCATAACCAAAAAGGTGAGACTGTTTATTGTCATTTCAAACTTTAACATCGATCGTGAATGTTTAAACTAAAAGTAAAAGATAAATCCAGTACAAGGTTATTTTTAGGACCAAAGGAATAAATCAATAAATTTACAAGGTCATGCAAAATGTTATAAAGAATCAGAATCCAAAGTAGATTTATGAAGTATGATTGAAATCATATATAAAAGGTAAATAATACACAATTAAAAAAATGCCTTGCTTTATGTTGGGTCAATTGTTGGCAAAGAACAACCCCACATCAATTCCAATGAAGATTTCTATTAAATATGATCGGTGATCCATGAATTTATCCATGGATCGACAGATACTCCCAATGGTGGATCTCTTGATTCTCAGGGTTATGGGGCTATCCCTGGAGATTTTCTATAAGATATATTAAATAGATTTATTTTTATGTAAATGATTTATAATAAAATTAAGAAATAAATTAATTATTTATCAAATTTATCTCTATTATCCACCCACTTCTGTGAATTGTTGTGTGACCCAATGTGAACAATACTTATATTGAAACTAGGGTAAAACCTATGTTTCATATTTAACGACTATCTCAATTTCACTATCTGTGAGTCCATTCTAAATGAAAACCAATATTTCTGAAAATATGCACATACAAAGTTTAATATATTTAATATATCAATTTCGGGTCATGTGACACATGTAAAACCATGATGACACTGAATAAAAAACTAAGAATAATATATAAAAATATCCAAAGGTCTCAATTAAAAAAATCTAATTCACTATAAATAAATATAAAATTCCTAATAATTAGAAACCCAGAAAAAATACTAATATTTTAAAGTTTTGTTTTGTAGAAATATGGACAGTAATACAAAAAATTTACTTTTATAAAAATTGGATGAAGAAAATATCTTAACTAAAACTTATTTCCATGAGTAGTATAGGTGCAAGTATATATTACTTCGATATAGAAATAAATTATGTGTACTAAATCCCTACTACTTATTGATTAAAATTAAGAAGTAACTAGGGGTGAAAATAAAGATCTCATGAGACTTTTGTATGGAACATTTTGTTTTTGTATCATAATATAAATGTCCAGAGAGTTTTGAATGAAAAATTAGTACATGATGGTTATACCATTTTGTCTCATCTCTAAGAATTTTTGAGGATAAAGTGAAACACAAAATGAATGTGATGATGATTGCACTGAAAATGTTTAAATTGAATGATGAATCATGATATTTCAATAAATATCATTATTCCATACTTATCACAAACTTACTCCACCTTAATTTTTGAATACAAAAAAAAATGGTAAGGATACGTCTCTTCAATATATTTTGGGTAAGGTCAACAAATTGGATAATAACATAAATAAAGATAAATTTTTTGTTCTTATGGCGAACAAACATAAAGAAAAAGTTGAAAACTCATGACTCTTCCTAAGTCAATGAATATTTTATATCGTCTTTATAAGAAAATAGAAGTTAAAGTTGGATTTCATAAAACATGTTACTATTTGTTTTTTATATAGAAAGGAAAGTAACTAGAAGAGAGACTATAATGAATTAATGTTGAATAAAACTATGTATTCAAATTCATGTGTATTCATCATTTCATGTGATAGTTTTTTCTTAATTATTATGTATTAGATACTATATTTGTGTCACACATTTTTATTCAAATTTATTTACTAGGTACAAAAACATTATAATAAGGTGAATTCTTTAATTTGCTGAGAAAGGGTTATTCCTAATTCACAAGTGTGAATCACACGACTATGAATTTCCAAATGCATTGATTCTTGTTGAAATATTACTTCATATTACCAAAAACAATTAACTCAAGTGTCAATTGGATACAAAAAAACATTATTTCATTTAATAATGAATGTTTTCTATGTTATTTTATACTCAACTAATATTTTATAAATTCTTTAATCTATTTAAAGTGGGTTCCCTAGATCCAAAATTGTGTATGTACTTTGATTACCATTACATGTATACAGTTTGATTTATACATGTGTTTATCTTACCAAAATAGCATTGATACTTTTGTGTCAACCATATTTACGGTAATGTACTTAAATTAAATGTCATTCCTAAGGGTTATATTAGTTACCATGATATAATGAGAACATAGAGATACTATGATAGTAATCTTAAAGTCACGTCCCATAGTCCATATACATCCTATTGATAGGGTACAAATGATGTGTGGTTATCAGGTGCTGGTGCTCATAATCATTAATACTTGTTCTCTTAAAGTTCACATTTGGTGATCTTGAGTAGATGATATTATGAGGATAAAACCACCAAGAGGAACACCACAAGTTTTAGCTATCATTGGTTGTTCCTATCTATGGACACATGTATTGGTCTCTCGAATTGAGATAATTATCAATAAGTTCCATTTGATCATGTACTTTGATGCAATGAAAAAACCATGACATTGAAGTTATGGTGAGGTAGCTTGTGTTGGGTCTTCATTGATGGTATGACATTGGTTGAATGATCAAGATATAGTTTGTCACTTCTATGTTGAGCAAGTAATATCTTAGGCCTATTTGATCAGGATGGTCATGCCTTCATAAATCCACATCCATGAAAGTTAAAGGGAAGTCTTTCCAATTAAATAAAAAAATAATAAAGAAAGAAAATATGATGACACAAGTGTGATATAATAAGTAAAATAAATTATAATACACAGTGTGTGTTCATAAGAAAGATTGTCATTACTATGACTATTCATCATCTCTTCAGGTTCCTTGATGGGTTACTAGACACTAATATTGGCCTGTGAATACTATTCACTACTATTGAGATAAGGGCCTAGAGGGTCACACACAATAACACATTCAAGATTCTTCCCAATTTTAATTAATAGGTACATAGGATATGGTAGGACCCACCACTATGTCTAAGAGTTGTCCAAGTTTTATTGATCACTAATGAATAAATAAATTCATTATTATTCAAGTATAGAATAATTGGGTTGAATTTATTTATTAAAATTATTCTTAATTGTTTAAGTAATTACTTAAGATAATATTACACGAATGAATAATATTTTAACATTCAAGGTTTTTTAATATTATTAGGAATTACAAGTCAAGTTAATGACTCGGGTTTATCACTTAATATATATTCAAGTTTGTGAAAAAAATTTATGATACGATTAGTTCATCATAATTATTTATTTATTACTTATTTAGTGGATTCTAAATATACAGGGGCTGGGGAAACCTTACCTAGTATTTTGGATATCCATTATATAAGCATAGGGGAAGCTTATTCCATATACTATTCATCATCCATAATTAGGAGATTCTCTCTCCTCATGAATCCTAGAGAGATAAAGACTCTAACTAAGAGAAATATCTAAGAAAGCCTTCATAGATTGAAGGCACGAGATTGAGGTGATCATCACGATGTCTATGAAATCATCGGTGCTCCATAATAATACCTAAAATTCAACAAACGACATACACATGAATTCTTAAAGCGTTTGTGGATGATCTGGAAGGGTTCTTCCTTGGATCTTTTGAGAAATGGTTGCTGACGATGTGCAATAGACAAATTATATTTGATTCAAACAAGTTAATTGTTTGATTTAATTTTGTGCTTTGAATAATTCATGTGAGATCCTTAGACTATATTAGGGTTCATATTACCAGATACAATGAAGCTTCTTCGCTCCAGTGATGATTTTTTTAATCCCCAACCCATAGACTACCGCTGCATGCCCCGGTAACATCAGTTGGTATCATAGGGATAGTGTGAATTTTATGAGACAAGAAAATTAATATTGTCATAAATTCAAGTTCAGTATATTATTCCTATCCCAATAAAAAAACCATGTGTCAATCTGATATCGGATGACCAAGTAATGACCATCAGTTTTTTTGATACGAATCATTTTCGAGTTTTTCAGATACTAAAAATACGAATAATGTATTTTTAATACATGTTACAATTTAAATGAATCACTAGAAAAAATTATTTTGGTGACCCTGATTTATTGCTGCCATGAACAACCAAGAATCTATCCAGCAGTCTGACCACCATAACTTCCCCAGCTGGTGACCCAAAATTTCCACCGCATGTGAAAAAACTAATAATTAGCCAAAAGCTCAGGCTTTTGAAAATTTAGAATAAAAAAAATGATGAGGGGTAATGGTTAGTTTTCCACAAAAATAAAAGTAAAATAGTCTATGTGTGCCTTGTTGTGTGAGGTTTCCAACAAAGAATAAAAAAATTAATTAAAAAAAGCCAGCTTCTCAAGGAAGAAAACATTTTCCACATTTCTATAGACCTCACCCACCCTACATGTCCCCTATAATTCCACCTATGGCTGAGTTGGATACCTTAGTTGTCTTCCCTAGTCGAGAGCACTACTTCTGCCAACTCAAGGATCCCATCCCATCCCATTCGCTTGGAACCGGCTAGACCAATCCCCTCCACTGTGCAGCCACCACCTCCTACCCATGCTGTTGTGCCTTGGATGGTCCAAACACTACCATCCCCTAGTTCAGAACCTATCACCACCCTATCCAGCCACCTCACCAACTCACCTGGATAGCTATACATCACACCTTCCATGACCAAGCTGCACTGACTGTATCCTACCTCGAGGCCACTATCCCACCTCACTCCAGGCCAAACACCATCCTACCTCACCCCGACCACCGCGCTATCACCCTCGAACCAAGACACCTGATCAACTGAGATCAATCTGCTACTATTTTCCATTACACCACTCCAGCCGAACCAGGTGCCACACCAATGCCCCAGCCATGAGGTCACCCCTGCCTTTATTCCCATGGCCTCCCTTGGGTCATGTTGGACACTATCCACACCGCAATGGGCCTGGGTGTGTCACCCCTATCTGAATAGTCCAGGGAAGGTATGCCTAACCTAGAACAACCCTACATGGGGATTGAATGCCCTGAGATGGGTCTGAGAGGTTATGACCCAACCCTCAATGAGCTTTTAGAGGGTTCTGAGGACCGGGAAAAATTAATTTAATTAATTTTTGGTTTAAAAATACTAATATTTTAATATCTAGAAAATATTATTTTAATTTTATTTTTAAATTAGATAAAATAATTCATTTAATTTTTGGAATAAAATTAAATTAATGATATGAAATAATGATAATAAATTATTTTAATTTAAATAATTCATTTAATTTATTTAAATGTATTCATACTCTAAATTTACTATAATTTAATTTTATCGTGCTTTTATTTTACATGTTGGCTGATCTTGCTCACTGACCAAAGCCATGTATGTTTGAGTTATTTTTTTTAATTATTTATTACAATTGTGTGTGATTTTTATAAGAAGTATTTAATTTTATGACGGTTTGTGCATCATCTTCTTTTCATTAAATATGTATAAGGGAATTCACATATAATTTTTCTCTATGTATTTTTTACTTACCTAGAACCCCTCACCTATGTGATAGTATACATGTACATTTGATGATGACACTTTAAGGCACATACCCCACCAAGATGAGGTGGTGCACTAGACAATAAATTTAAACAATGGACTAGGGGTGAGCTATGATATGAGTTGGGACTTGACCCAAGTATGATACCCCCTAGGTCACATGTGATCCATTAAATTTAAATTGGATCAAACAATATTTGATGCCCAAGTCCAATATGGTAATTTGATTTCCTTTATATATTGTTTATTATTTTATGCATGTTCATGTTTACTATGAGTAAACATAAAACAATAAATAGGATAAATGCCTAAACATGCAATGATTTTTTTTTCTGTTAATGAATTTTTAGTTGTGATCACTACAACATAGTATAAAAATATTTAATAGAAATGGATTACATTCCTCAATAAATAATAAAAATCCTTCAAAGATATATTAAGTCATATTGCCTTCTGATGCTTAAATTTGAACACAACCTGGTGTATGGGGTGATCATCAAGAAAATTTGAGGGTACCACCTACTAATAGAGAGTTATGATGAGAGTAATGGGTTGAATTAACTAAATTCGGTAGAAAATAAGTATCCAAAGATAGTTTTCTATCACTTTAGAGGAAAAGCATTGAGGTAATCAAGGTTTTATTTTAATAAGTTGGTAATTTAATCAATAGTTCAAGGAACCACTAGTTAATATAGTTGACCTACCTAGAGCCGACCTAGAAACTCTCCGAGTAGTGGTATAGCCAAAGCATGTAGACTTTGGGGATGGGTTTCAAGGATTATTGATACTAGAATACTCAAGAGAAAAAGTATTTCAGTTCTTGTCATGATGGCTACTGAGGTTCAGTAAAATAGTGGGAGACATTTAATGATTTAGTAATTAATTAATAAAAAATGTCTAAATGGAAATCAAGATAAAGTAATAAAGAAAATCCTATGACTGTCCATAAATTATAGGAGTGGTACAAGTGCTTGTGCATAAAACTACACCAAGAATAAAAGTTTTATGTGTAGGAGTCATCACCTCCTACTAAGACTCCTCTGTGAGCAAGCAAGGTGGATAAAGAAAAATGGAAAAAGCATATAGTTGATGTACTATATATATAATGTATCATGTTGTCATCAATGTCCAATCAGTTGAAAAAAAATGTACGGGGATGAAGATTCCTACAAGATGCTGACTCATCACTAAGAATTATATCAGGAGAGAGACGAGAAAGAATTGTATGAGATTTCAAGTGCATTGTATAGGTGCAAGTTTTTCAAAGGGAATCAAGTAGTACCACATGTACTCAAGATGTTTGGGTACATTGAGAGACTTGAATCCCTTGGGTTCAAGCTAAACCAAGAACTAGTGAGGGATATCATTATTCTCTCTTTACCATCAAGATTCTTGACTTTCATTATTAATTAAAATATGAATAACATGACAAAGTCGCTCATGAATATTTTGGATTTAGTACACCAAGATAATAAGAATATAAAAAATTCCAATTTTGCAGTCCTTATGGTGAAGAATAGGAGGAAGGGAAAGTCTAAGGGGCCTAAGGATAAGTTCAGGATGAAGGAATTGATGCATTATCCTTCCAAAAATCCAAAGATATAGAGGGGGTAGGATGATTAGGTGGTTTTCTACTTTTCATATAGAAATAAAGTCCACTAGAAGAAGAACTATAGATCTAGGAAGAAGTATCAAGCCAATAATTGTACTTCAAGTATTTTTTTAATTTAATGCAATCTATCATTATCTAAAAGGTAGATATTGGACATGACATGTGGCGCACACAATTGTATTAATATAAAGGAACAAAGTATATTCAATAAGGTTAAAATATAAAAAGTGATTCTCTAGGCTACAAATGGTTAAAGTATAGCAACCATGGAAGTGAGATATTATCACCTAACTTTTCCTATTGGTTTGGTTCTTGGATTGAATAATTTTTATTATGTATCTTTAGTAACCAAAAATATAATCTAAGTTTCAAGTATGGACACCATGGGATTTTATTTCAATTTTAGAAATAAATTTTGTCTTTTTTATAAGGATAACACGTGTTATGGTATGGTGTGTATTAACAATGGATTATATATACTTGAACTAAAAAACCTGATAATGAAAATCAATGATGAAACTAGTGAGCATGATTCACATAACACCTGCCTATGGAACTTTAGTCTTAGTTATGTAAATGAGAAGTGTTTATAGAAATTACATCAAGTAGCATATTTAGAATCAATTGAGTTAATAACCTTGAATGTATGTCATGCTTGTTTGTAAGGGAAAATGACCAATGAACCCTTCTCTAAGAAGGGAGTAAGAGCCACTAAATTAATGGAATAAATTCATATTGATGTATGTGTTCCATTTATAGTAGAGTATTGGGGTGGGTTTTTTTACTTGATTACTTTTACTAATGGATATAGTAGGTATTCCTATATCTACTTAATGTGATATAAGTTAGATTCCTTTAAGAAGTTTAAGGAATACCAACATGAAGTAGAAAACTACCTTAGTAAGAATATTAAGTCACTTCGCTCAGACTGAGGCTGAGAATATCTTAACCAATATTTCATTAACCACTTAGAGGAGTGTGGGATAATATTCAAACTTACTTTTCCTTATGCGCCACAATGGAATGATGTTAGTTAAAGGAGGAATCATTCCTTTATTAACATGGTCAGATCAATGATGAGTCAAACAACTCTTATATTATCTTTTTGGTGATACGACTTGCAGAAAACGACATATAATATTAATTAAGTACCATATAAAGTAAAATATGAGATTCTATATCAGTTGTGGCATGGAAAGAAACCTTATTTATCACACATACATGTATGCAGATGCAAAAATTATTTTTAAGACTATACCTAGTGAAAAATTAGCATCCCAAAGCACTAAGTGTATATTTATTGGTTATCCTAATGAAACTAAAGGATATTACCTATATAATTATTTAGATAGATAATTTATTGGGAAAAAATATATATTCCTAGAAAGGGAACACATTTACAATGGAAATAGTGGGAGAAATATTGAATTTGTTGAAGTTGATAATCCAGATGCACAAGGGTTGGTACAAGAACAATCTCTATAAGAGATAGAGGGAGATAAAGAAGTTACCGAGACATAATTACTGTGGAGGTCAACTTAAGGGGTTAGAGAACTAGAGTTTTATGATTTTCTTATCACTGAGTCAGTTCACACATTACTCCTTGAGGATGATTAATCACTAACCCACAAGGAATTAGTAAAAGGAAATGATGATTATAAATGGAACGATTCCATAAATTCTAAGATGGTGTTCATGAATCAAAATCAAGTTTGGATTTTGGTAGACATCATATATGATGTAAAACTCATTGGGTGAAAATGGGTATTCAAGAAAAATGTAGACATGGATGGTAAGGTTAACAAATATAAGGTAAGACTCATAGAGAAGAGTTTCAGACAATATCAAGGCATAGAATACAACAAAAACTTATCACCAATTGTGATGATTAAATCCATTAGAATATTACCTGTATTATCATCTTTATATGATTATTAAATTTGGAAAATGGATGTAAAAACTGATTTTATAAATGGTAAGTTGGTTGAATATTTCTATATGACTCAACCAAAAGGGGTTATTAAGTAAATAAATACGAAAAAATGTTAAATATACATAGATCCATTTATGGGTTGAAGTAGGAATCATGATCATGGAATGTTCATTTTTATGAGGCTATAAGATAATTTGGTTTCATCAATAAAAAATGTGATCCATTTGTATAAAATAAATTTAATGGGAATTTCATAATTTTCCTTGAATTATATGTTGATGAAATATTAATTATGGGAAGTGAAGTGAAAGTCTTATAGTCAGTTAAGAATTTGTCAAATGAAAGCTTATCCATGAAAGGATTAGGTGAATCAGACTGCATTATAGGGATTAAGATATATTGAGATTGATTGCATAGTCTAATTGGGCTAAATAAAAGTACATATATTGACAAGGTAATTAAAAGGTATAATATGGAACAATATAAGAGAGGGTTGTTTCCAATTTCACATGGTATACATCTTTCTAAAAAATGTGTCCACAAACATTAGAGGAGTTTGAAAGAATGAGTAGAATCTAATAAAATGGAAGCAAGATCTATTATTTATGACATGATATATAATCGGTTTGATATTACTTTTTCTTTAAGCATGGTGGAAAGATATAAAGCTAATCCAGGAGAGCTATATCAGAAAATTGTGAAAACAATCCTAAAGTACTTCATATATATAAAGGATAATTTCCTTTTATATAGAGGTTATGAGGAACTGGTAATGAGAGGATACACTGATTCTAGTTTCTAGATCAATAATGATGATATGAAATCATAGTTAGGCTATATCTTTTTATTGATTGGTGGTTCAATGAGATGGAGAAGCTCGTTGAAACCTATGGTCACTGATTCTACAACATAATCTGAGTATATATGGGATTTTGATACAGTTAAGGTGGCAGTTTGGATATAAATCTCTATCTCAGACATTATTTTTGTTCCTAATAGTGTAGAAACTATTATAGTTTACTGTGATAATATTACAATAGTGGTGTTAGCCAAGGATTGTAGGTCACAACAAAGGATAAATCATATACTTCAAAAGTGTCATCTCTTGATGGATTTTACTCAGAGAGGTGAAGTTAAAATTATTAGACTAGACATAGAGGATAGTGTTCCTGAACCCAAGACTAAATCCATATTTCAGTAGAAGCATGATTCTCATGTGAGAGCTAGAAGATTGAGACTTGTTAGTAGTTGGCTCTAGTTCAAGTGGGAGTGTTGAAATTGGGTTCCCTAGAAATAACTTGTGTATATATTTTTATTACCATTACATGTATAAATTTTGATATATACATGTGTTTATATTACTAGAATAGTGTTGATACTTCTTATTCCACTATATTTATTGTAATGTGCTTATATTACATGTTGTTCAAAGGGTTATAGCAGTTTTCAGGCTATAATTAGAACCTTGAGATTCTATGATAATAATATTAAAGTCATGTCCTATGGTCCAGATACATCATAATGATAGGACATAAATGATGTGTGGACATTAGGTGATGGCGGCTCATAAGTATTGAAACTTATTATCATGAAGTTTTTACTAGGTGATCTAGAGTAGATGAGATCATGAGGACCAACCTTCTAATAGGAACACCACATGTTTTAGGCTTTATTGGTTATTACTATCCAAGGACATGTTCATTATTCTTATGAATTTATGTCATTATAAGTGTGTTATATTTTATCATGTAGTTTTATACAATGAAAAAACCAGGACATTGAAGTCATGGTGAGGTAGATTGTGTTGGGTACGTCATTGGTGGTATGGAATTGGTTGAATGATCAAGATAGAATTTTAAACTTATGATTTGAGGAAGTAATATCTCAAGCCTAGTTAATCAGGATGGTGTGCCTTCATAAATCCATGTACATGGTAGTTGAAGTTGATTTCAACCAATTAGATCAAAAAATAATAAATAAATAAAGGACGATGACACAAGTGCATATCATGCTTTATGATATATCATATGAAAAAGAGATTGTATTACATAGTGTGTGTTCATAGGGAATATTTTCATTTCTATGACTATTCGTTATATCTTTATGGGAATTGATGGTTTGTTAGACTCCACTCTTGGCATGTGAATACTATTCACTACTATCAAGATACGGGCCTAGAGGGTCATACACAATAGCGCAATTGATATTCTATCTTATTTTGATGAATAAGTATATAGGATGCTGTAGACCCCACCATAGGGTCTCTGGGTTGTCCAAGTTTTATCGATCACCAATGAATAAATAAATTCATTATTATTTGAGTATAGAATAATTAGTTTGAATTTATTTATTAAAAGTATTTACAAGTGTTTAAGTAAATACATGGGATAATATTATACGAATGAATATTATTTTATAGAAGGAATTACAAGTTGAGTTAATGATTTAGGTTCATCATGTAATATATTTAAAATATATAACAATTATTTAATAAAATTTATGATGTATTTAGTTCATCATAATTATATATTTATTACTTATTTAGTTGATATTAAATATACGGGGTTCGGGGAACCCTAACTGGGTATTTTGGACATCCACTATATAAGAAGAGGATAAGCTCATTCCATATACTACTCATAAGTTAGAATTGAGATATTCTCTCTCATCTTAAATCCTAGAGATAAAAACACTCTAAATGGGTGAACGATCCAAGAATGCCTTCATGGATCAAAGGCATGAGATTGTGGTGATTGTCGTAACATTGAATAAATCATCTGAGCTTTATGCTAGCACCCAGAATTTGATGAATGATATATGTGAGGATTATTTAATTGTGTGTGGAAAATATATAGGGCCTGGTCCTCAGATACTTTTTTCAATAGTTACCAGTGACGTGTGACAGATGAACACACTTTGATTCAAACTAGGTAATTGTTCAGTTTAATTTTTTTGCTTTGAATAATTTATGTGAGATCCTTAAACCATATCGGGGCTTGGATTGACAAAGATGGTGAAGTTGGGTCACTCCAATGGTGAAATTGTTTTATTCCTGAACCCAATGGCTTTCGCTACATGCCCCGATACCATCAAAATCATTGGTAATAAACAATGAATATAAAATGTAAGACCTAATACCAAGTTGTGAAAATATAATTATTTTTCAAGTAAAACTAAAATAGGGTTTCAAGAATATACTCAATAAAATATTTATAATTTTGGTGATAAATACATTATGTATTATTGACATACATACTTATCATGTTTTAGAAAAAGAAACCTATTGAAATAAAGGAGATCCACAAAGCTTCCATATATAGTTTTTCTTGAATTAATAAACTATTATTTAGAGAATAAATAGGTATTTTACATACTTTATAAGATAAATTTATTATTTAAGTAATGTAAAAGTGAAGTAAGGAACATGAATGGTAAGAAGATATGAGGTGTTTCAAGCTCATGAGTTGAATAATATTTTAACCGAGCATTCATTGATCATGAAAATATAGAGTTGATTTATTCCTAAACTCACATTTCCAAATACATATCAATGTTTTTATGTTAGTCAAAGGAGTATTGATGATGGGTCTTACATGAATTCATTGATCATTAAAATGTTGTAGAAACCCTTTTTTCAAGTAAGTAACCCTTTCTTCATGATTTGTAAGTATGTTAAGTGGTTGGGTAAAGTATGGGAGAGTTTAGAAGGATTTTGGAATGTTTTTATGATTTTACAGTGGTTCATGGTTTCATCATGGATAGTAGAAATTGTGAAAATCCTATAAGAAACCCTGAAAGGTGAGATAGGGGCATCAAGGAAGGTACATAGTTTTTCCAAATCGTGCAGGAACCTAGGAGTAATCGTGCAAAGTGAAACAGAGGGAAAACATGATTGATGCATAGTTTTTATAACTATGTGGTTAAACCATGTGGTGGTGGGGGGGGGGGTATTTATAGGTAGAGGCTTGCACATGGTTGGTGCATGATTTTCCTTTTTGTGCGACTAACCATGCACAATTAAAATTTTAGATACGGTTAAAATTTTAGATCCTAAAAAAGTGAATCTCACTATTTTTCACACATAATACTATATTATTTCCTCTATTTTTACCCTAACTCAGATTTTATTCCTATCAAAGGTTGTGGAGACTCTCCCCTTCAATCCTGAAGTAATTCGAGGGAAAATATTGGTGCACAGAAGCCCAATTCCCTTGGAAAGTCTTCGTTTTAGGTGGTTTTCCTTATATATACTTCTCTTTCATATCTTGGATTCATAGATCTAGTCTATCAGGGATAGATCTATGATAATAGATTTTAATTGTGATGATATTTTTCCATTTTTATGTTAGGAAATGAGATATAAGGTGGTTTTTTGGATATTAGACCCGATTTTGTCGAATAATTGCATCGTTATTTGTTTTCACTATAATTTTCGAGGTAGGTGGATTCAATTTAAAATCCTATTATTATAAATTTAAGGATTTTATTTAAAATTTATTTTTTTCTTGAAATTGATTGTGAAATTTTGGTATAATGTTTGATGGAAACCCTCTTTGGTGACAATTTTTGGAATTGTAGAAATTGGGTGTTTTTTTTGGAAAGTGAAAGTGGTAACGTGATTTTAAAATGATGATTTTAAAATAGTTGTTTTGTTTTGATGCATAGAAAAAAAATTTCAATAAAAGGGTAGTTTTATTGAAATGTTTTCACAAATATTTTTTTTGGAATGGTTGGCTTAAATGGTTAAGTGTGACTTGAATGAGATACATACTTGTCGTGAAGTACCACTATCAAAGGGAAAAAGTTTAAAAGTGAAGTTCCACCATAAATTGTAACACATATCTTGTGTGGTTGTGTGTGTGTGTGGGGATATGCAAAATTAAATGGGTTATTCCAAAAAGGAATGTGAAATTATTTAAATAATGGTTTGGGTTCTTTACTTTAAAACTATTTTGGTTTGGAAATTGTTTTATATGTCGATATAAACTTTTGAAATGTTTTAATGTTTTTTATATAATTTTTTCATATAAATGTGATACATTTTTCTATACTAGCGGCATGATTATGGATTTAATTTAGGAAAAAACTATTGAGTTTCATTACTGACCCTTTCCTTGGCACTTTGGTGATTTTTAGATGTTGTTTATCAAAACATAAGTAAAGGGAAGGTATTGTATTTCTTTAGTGGCGTCTCATTATACTTAGAATATTATTTGGAGTTGAAGTAGGAAGCATGTTGGGATCTAGGGAGTTATTTCTTTGGACACTTTGAGTTTTTCGAGTTTCATATTCCACTATGTAGTTGATATTGATGTTGGTTTCTCTTTGGTACTCTAATTTGGTTGGTTTGATTTTTTATACATTGAGATGTCTTACATTGTTAACATGAATCATTTAGTGTTTTGGTTATGGTATGTTTGGCTGTAGCTGTTTTATTTTCAAAGGGAAAATCATCCCCTAATTTTATTTAAGACCTTAACATGTTTTTATAATCTTTTTTACCTTGGGGATGTCACCTAAGGCATAGTAATAATTCCTCCTTAACTAAATCCAATGAGGAGGGGTGGGATGTTAAATATAGTATCATCTTGTTTGGTCCTTAAATTGAAATTTGTATCAGTCTTGGTCATTCTGAATATGTTGTGGAAAATGGTATTCATTGTTGTTATTGTATTTGTCATTTATTCTGGTTTAATACTTGAGTTGGGATGGTAGAAAGGAGTAGGATTTTTGGTACTTAAAATGTAGAGAATAAAAATATGCAACTAACCTATTTATGCTAAACTTCAAGTTACCAGGGATTTTGGTACATATGTGTTTTGGAGACACTTATAGGAGTTGTAATATCATTATCATGGGTTTAGAATATGAGACGAGTAATGTATGCATTGATTGAAATGACTTCCCACTATGAGTACATATTTAATTTTGAGTAATGATTATGATTTGATACAACTATGTTGATTTTTGAAAATGTATTGAAAAATGTTTTAAAATGTGAGATTTTGAAAATGACATGATATGGGTATTTTGAAAATGGATTTATTTTCAAAATCATAGGTAAATTTTCAATTTTTTTTGAAAGAGTAAAATTGTTGAATTTTAGAAAGAAATTATGTGTTAGAATTTGAAATTGTTTGTCCTTAAATTTCTATAGAGTGAGACTTATGAAATTTTTTATGTTTATAGAAAATGTCACCTGGTAGGCGTCATAGAAACCAACCAAAAGAAGCTACTAAAAATGTGGTTTCCCCTAAGCCAAAGGTGAAACAAAAGCTGATACAAAGTATAGTCCAAGATTTCTAGGTTGTGGACAAATGTAATAGGAGGGATGAACCAAGGAAAGTGGATCATTATATCCATTTCCAAAAGCATAATCCCCCATATTTCATGGTGATTCGAAACCATAAAAGGTAGAGGTGTGTATGAATAGGATGAATCGAATATTATATTTCCTTGGCACACTAAAATACCTAAAAGTAAAGCTGGTGACATATATGCCAAAGGATCTTGAATGCCAGTGGTGCGATTTAACAGTTGAAGATAAATTAGACCAAGGCCTCACATGGGAGGATTTTGAATAATTTTTCAACAAAAAATTATATTCTTATACATTCATAATTATAAGAATGATTTTTTTTCATTTTGAAGTAGGAGAGCCTCTCAGTGAGAAAGCATGTAGCTAGATTTATGAATTTAGTCAACTTTGCACCTGAAGTTTCTGTTAGTGCATCCTTGAAGGCACACATTTTTTAATCAAGTTTGAGGTATGAGATTCACTCAAAGATTTATGTGCTTTGTATAATAGATTATACAGAGATGGTCAATAGAGAGACAATGGTAAAAATTTATATCTAAAGAGATATGGGTGTAGGGAGCATGTTGATGCCTATGATGAATTATGGGAACTCTAATGATAGGAAAAAGAGGAATTGGGACACCTTTTTCTAGGGCAGTGGTGTAAGAACCTTGTTTTTTACTCAGGTATGGATTTTTTAAATTTTAGTATAATTATTTATTTTGGACCTAATATGGATTCTTAATGAGTTAGAAAAGGTCTTAGGGGTGTCTAGGGATTGTTTATAGCTCGAAACCCATATTATTGGGGAAATTGGCCATGTCGCACAGTTGGCGCATGGTTGGTGAACAGTTTGCCTAACCGTGCAGATGGTCTATTTTCAGGCAGAACCATATCGTACAATTAGAACATGGTCATGCAGCCTAACTATGTGAGTGCCCCCTTTTCCCAAATATCCATCAATGGTTTGTTCAAAGTTTTTCAAACCATGCATCCAAACCATGCACAATCTATTTTATGGGTAAAATATCCTTTTTACCCTTAATGATCTAATTAAGCCTCCTCCTCCCTCCAAATACAAGATCCAGCAGGATTAACCTATTTTTCTCTCATTTTGGATCTCTTTTAAGGTCTAAGATAGGGATTGAAATATCTACTTTTTCCAGGATCTGATCGGGCTCCCATTTATCATGTTGGATGCACAAAGGTAAGTACTCGAGTCTGTTTAAACCTTTCTTCTTCTCTCTTACTTTCGTCATAGTTATATAGGTGTGATAATTTTTCCATTTTTATTAGATCTACTCTGTTTTAATCCAAACTAGAGGTTGATATCAGAGGATAAGGATAGTAAAACCCTATGTTGGGTGGTCTATAACCCATCCCTCAACTTCATTGATTTTGGAATTGTCATGTGGGGCCCAACGATTTCACCGGGTTCAATTTATTGAATTTTTATGTCATTATTATAATCATTATAATTGGATGATTATTCTTTTTCCATATATGTGATTAGTTTTTAGTAGTTATGGCCACAATTCCATCCATCCCATGTAGGATGATATTCCATAATTGTGTTTTTAGTGTTTTAACACTTTTGATCCATTATTCAGATGTGCTCAAGCTTGACCACACTATTGGTAGGACTCCTTATCATAAATGATTATTTTATCATGTAACGGTGAATGGAAAGTACCATGTCACTTCCACTTGACCCATGACCTAAGGTAACTTATCCCAATTTATAATTAAATGTGAATAAAATATAGGTTGCATGTCCGTAACACCCCTTACCACATTAATGGAAGGTATCAGAATGAACCTCAATTATTGAATATGTCTTAAATGGAATTAATAAAGGTTTAATTATACTTAGACTTGTCACACTAATAAAAGACAATACTTGAACCAAATGGAATTATTTATTAATTATGAATTGATTTAGAGGTTTCATGCTACTTGAACTTATCACACTAATGAAAGTCAAGGCTTGAACCAAAATAAATATTACATTACTTCATAATTAAACAAGGGTAGCCTAAATTGAGATCACCTTGGATTCTTATTAGGGAATTCCTTGAGAATTCAGGAACCCCATTCTAATTCAAGGAAATGGGTTACTTAGGTTGAGACCCACCTAGATCCTGATCCTTGTATATTCTTGGATTCTCTATATTAAACCATAGGATCCATTAAATATTATTAAAGTATTCCTTGGATACACTCCTTGGATCTAACATTGACAAATAGGTTCCATGGTTACATCCCATAGGGCCCTATCTCTGCTTAGCCCCATTTTACCTTGGATGATCACCTTGTATTTTGTAGGCATCTTATTATGAAATTCCATTGAATATTCTCCTTGGATTACACACTTACCCTCAGCTAGGGTATAGTTATTGCTGATTTGGTGACCCTTAAGGTCTATGTTGCCTTGGTTATTACCATGGAACTTCACTGTTAAATGTCATTATAGGTTTCCTTTTTATAACATGGAACCTTAACTATAGTTAACATGTAAATTATTTATAAACTTTTAATAATAAATTAATGGACTGGTTATGTTTAGACGCTGACCGAGTGTTGAAGCAGGTACTTGGGTATTTAGTAACATTATACTTCTATACTTTATATATGCATTCTTGAACACTGTTACATTTCCATTATAGGGGCCAGATGTTATAGAAACCATTGTTGGTGGCCCACTGAGATTTATCTCACACCCTCTTTGGGCACTGTGTGGTACTCTAAGTAGATTACATGAATACAAGTGTTGATAAAGGTAAGCATACGGTTTCAAACACTTGATTTCTTGCTGTTTAGGAATGATATTGATAGAAGATGACTGAGTTGTAGCTCAATATGATTGGGATAGTCTTTGATTTACTTTATACTTATGTGGAACATGTTATTCCTACTATCTTGTATCCATGTTTTCCATTTTTCTAGGGACATGACATATCATCAGTTGTTGAATTTTATTCCAGTTATTTCAGTTATTATTACTACTGTGCCTTCTGTTTACTTGTATTTATTCCTCTATTTATCTCAATTCATATTTAACCAGTATGCTAAACTTTTCTAACGAGGTCATAGTATCCCAACAGACACACACCAGGCCCTCGCTGCTAGTCGGAAGCCTCTAGAATTTGGGGAGATGTGCTTGAGGCCATGTGGCCCACTGGGCTCAAGGCACTAATGAAGTGGCATCCGATTTTGAGACATCACAAAGTGGTATCAGAGGAGGTTATTTTATTTCTTTACTATTTGGATAAAATATTAAGGATATTTAGAATTCTTGGAACTTGGTTATGAGTTGTGCTTGGGAATCACAAATCCATGTTTGGGGTAAAATTTGAGTTTCTTAAATTATAATTGTTGTTCTATTTTGCCTATTACAGTGGACATTATTTCACTATTGGGTGATGCACATGTTGTGTGGTGTTATTGATTATTAATCTATTTGAGGATTTTTTTTCATCCTTGTATAGATGATATGAGGGAGATGATCATTATTACATGCATCATTATAGGCACCTTGAATTCTCATGTCATGCATGTTGCTATGATATATTGATAAATTTCACTATTTTTCACTGTTTGATTTGCATGTGATTTTTGAGTGATTCTATGATAGTTATCTTATGATTTTATTACTCTTGGTTTCAATTGAGTGATTTCTTGTCTCAATTCATGAGGTCTATGGGCCCTCATGGGTTGGGAAGAGTAATTTACAGAGTCGAGCCATTATGCTATTAATAAATGGGTGTTGTTTTCTTTTATGACGTGTATGGGAACTGAGTCAATGGGAATGAATATTTATTATAAAGTGAAAAATGAATTATAATGTGAAATATTTTCACGTCTTTATCTCGCCTTGTCATGTTTTTGAAAGGTAAAGTAGTGAACCTAGAAATTAGACATAAAATGAAATGAAACTTATACTTGAGAACTTACTAGTACCTGGCCATCTAAGAATGTAGTTGGGGTAGTATACCATGGGTAGTGAGTCTTCCTTATTTAGACTCTATAAGTGATACTATATATCTACATAAATATTTTTCTAAGGCGTGTTCATGACATTTTTATACCAATGCCACCATGAAGTCCTTATATCGTATGCTAGGAGGGTGGTGACAACCATGTTCCAGATACAGTGGGCCCTGAGCCGCCACTCTTACCTCTAGGATTTACAATAAAGGAACCACCTATTTTACCTGATTTTGGAATTGATTCCCAAGTTCATAATATTTTCCTACGTCTAATGTAGTCCATTCATGGTGCTCCATGACTTGCAACTACGATGACTGATCTGACTCATCAGTTCCACAGCAGCACTTCTTACTTTCTCAGGGGATGGCTGTCCGCAGGCTGATGAGTATTGGTTATAGGAAACCCTATCTATATTTGAGAATTTGGAGATTCCTATAGAGAATTGGGTGAATCTTACCACATACATGCTTTGAGATTTAGAGAAGTGCTGGTAGGATGTGATTACCCAGACTAGTCTTCATCAGGGCATGTTGTGGGTTGATTTCCAGGCTACCTTCTATGATCAGTTCATTCATTAGACATTGAGAGATGATAGAGCTAGAGAGTTTATGCATCTTGAGCTGGGTTATATGTCAGTCATGGAGTATTCAGCATGTTTCATGGAGTTTAAATTCTTTGTACCGCTTCTAGCCAGTGATGAGATTTCACATGCTATACATTTTGAGGACGGGATCTAATATGCAATCCACATACAAGTCAATGTCTTTATCCTACCTACCTTTTATGAAATAGTAAATCAAGTTCTTATCATTGTGCATAAAATAAGGGATGAAAATAGTACTGGGTATAGAGGATCAGTGACGCGGTAGGACAAAAGTTATTCAGGTGGATGGAAACATTCCCTCTAGGATTCTAATCAGGGGAGTGACAATCAAGTTGGCAGTTTTGATAGATAAATAGTGTGTTATTAGTGTGGATGATTGGGGTACCTAAAGCCTCATTGTGATAGAGACCCAATGGTATGTCAGGCGTAAATCCATATATGTAATCTCTAACATTTCTATAGGACCATTCCACCAACTTCAAGTGGAAAAGGATCCATGTCAGCTCCACCTTCAAGAGTAGGTTATTTTACGCCACATCAAGTGGGGAGTTGGAATAGCACCGGTAGGACTAGTCGAGGATGAGGTCATAGCTATGGAAGCCAGACCCCTGATCACCAGCAGTGCCAATAGAGTATTTATGATCGTGGTAGTCTATCTATTTTACATGGCTATGGATCAGGTCAATTTCATGCACTATAGACAATACCCGAGGGTCATGTTATGGGACCATCTATAGTTTGAGGTACTATTCTTGTGGCATCTACTATTCTATCTAATTTATTTGATAGAGGTTCTTAAAAATCATTTATATCCGTATCTATCGTGGAAAGTATCAGACTATAGATACAATATTATTATGGTGTAATGACCCTAGATACATCATTAGGGTTATGAAAAAGGGAATATTCCAGTGTATGGAATTCTCCTTAAGGTCGGAAGTTACCCTTTCTTATGTAACCTCTTATTTCTTGAGATGACAGGCTTCGATGCCATTCTTGGGATGAATTGGTTGGTTCAATATCATGCTTTTGTATATTTATATCATCATATGGTATCATTTACGTCACCAGAGGGTAGCCCTTATCTACATAATGGTGAGTGGGATGTCCAGGACAATAGAGCTGGAACAGAGCATCATGGGCAAGGTAGAGTGTCCACCCAGACTTCAAATCTCTTCATGGAGGATCAGGGTTTACGACAAGTTGATTTCCCTCCTGTAGTGGATCATTTTAGGGATGCCTTTACAGATTATTTTTTTTGTATTACCTCCAGAGAGAAAGGTAGAGTTCATGTTTGAGCTTATTCTAGGAGCAGATCTAGTGCCCATTCCTCTGTATAGTATGGCACTTACAGATCTTCAAAATCTCAAGATGTAGTTATAGGATTTAGAGGCCAAAGGTTTTATATGGCCTAGTACATCCTCTTGGGGTTCTCTTGTGATTTTTTCTAAGAAGACAGAGGGAACCTTACATCTATGCATGGATTAAATAAGGTTGAACTAGATTATGGTCAAGAACCAATATCCACTACCTTGAATATATGATCTCTTCGACCAGCTTCAGGGAGCTAGGGTATTCTTTAAGATCAACCTGATATCGGCTTATCATCTAGTTCAAGTAAGGACATCATACATACCTTGTACAACTTTTTTTAGTAGTTATGGTTTGTATGAGTACCTATTTATGTCACTCAGTCTTATAAATACACCTGTTGTTTTCATGGATCTGATGAGTAGGGTGTTCCACCCCTATTTGGATTCTTTTGTCATGGTCTTTGTGAATGACATCATGGTGTATTCTCACACTCATAGCGACCATGTAAATCATATTGAGATCATTATGAGTACACTAAGAGAGAATTATATTTATTCCAAGCTTGATAAGTGTCACTTATAGATAAAAAAAGTTCACTTCTTGGGTCATATTATCTCAGAATCAGTCATATCTATTGTCCTAGAAAAGGTTAGTGATGTAGTTTCCTGGGAGTAGCATAGGAAAGTGTTTGATATACAAAGTTTCTTGGGACTGGATAGATATTATAGGCATTTCATACTAGAACTATCACATCTTACTTCAACCCTCATCGAACATACAAAGAATTGTGTCAAGTTTCTTTGGTCATAAGAGTACAATAAATCCTTTTAGGAGATGAAAGGGAGGCTTGTCTCAACACCTATTATAATTATCATAGAACCAGGTGTAGGTTATACCATATTCTATGATGTATTAGAAACCATCCTAGGAGAAGTAACGATGTAGGAAGATAGATTTATTACATATGGATCTTGGTAGTTGAGGCCTCAGGAGATAAATTACCCAACACATGACCTTGATCTACTAGAATTTGTCCATACCCTATGCTTCTAGAGACATTTCCAATTGGGTGAGATCTTTATGGTGTACATGGACCACAATAGACTCAAATATATCTTTACGCAGCATGAATTGAACCTCATACAATATATATGGGTTGAATATCTACAATACTTTGATTTTGAACTTTCCTATATGCCTGGGAAGGGTAATGTGGTTGCAGATGCATTGAGTTGAAAAAATCAGGCACAAGCTGTAAAAGAATCTAGTGATGAATAAAAGTTAATGGACCTATTCTTTGAGATGTGCCTAGAGATTCATGATAGTAACAAGTAGTATTACATCTCATTCTTGACTGTTACCTCTTCCCTCCTTCAGAAGGTTAAGGATAGAAAATTTTTAGAACCTGAAGGTTTGGTTCTCCATGAGAGTATATCAGAAGATAACCCACCTCTGGATTAGTCTATAGGTAGAGATGACATCCTTTGTATTCATGGACATGTATGGGTCCCTATAGATATGATATAGGAGTTGATGAAAGAGTCCCACACCTCTCAATGGGTAGTTCATATAGGCATCTTGAAGATGTATCGAGACATTCAATGCCATTATTGGTGGCCTAGTATGAAACATCAGATAACTGGATTTATGACTAGGTGTTCTACCTGTTAGTAGGTGAAGGTGGAGCACTGGATACCTGCAAGCTTATAAAAGCAGCCTACAATCCTGAAATGGAAATGGGAAGATGTTTCTATGGATTCTGTAGGTGTATTACCTAGGTCGCTGAGGGGTAGCGATGCTATATGAGTAGTTATTGACTGATTAATGAAATCATACCACTTCATTCATATTTGGGAGACTTTATTAGTTGATGAGCTGGGAAGAATGTATGTCCGTGAGATCATACAACTACATGGGGTTCCTCATACTATCATTTCAGATAGGGATGATCATTTAACATCATGAATCTAATAGAGATTTTATAAGGATATGGAAACATAGGTGCTTCAAAGAATAGTTTTGTACCCTCAGACTGATGGACAATCAGAACAGACAATACAGGTTCTAGAGGATATGCTTCAAGCATGTGACCCTAATTTTGGCAATTCTTGGGAAAAGCATATCCCTCTCGTTGAGTTTTCCAATAATAATATCTTATAAGAAATGATTCAGATGGATTATTTTGAGGATTTATATGGTATGTTGTTCCATTCACCCCTATACTGGATAGAGGCTGGTGAGGTAGCCCTATTAGGTCCTAAACTCATTAAAATGACATTAGAGTAGGTTTAGCTAATCATAAAGCATATGAATACTGCTCAGTATGGACATAAATCTTATGAAGATCACCATCGACAACCTCTATATTTCAAGGTCAGGGATTTTTTTCCCTTTAAGTATCACCCAATATAGGGTATAGACGGTTATAGAAGCAAGGGAAGTTGTTGCCTTGTTAAGTAGGTCTGTTTGAGGTCATAGAGTGAGTTGGACCGGTATCCTATAAATTTATACTACCTCATAGGTATCGTTCCATGCATGTTGAATTCCAGGATTCATATCTTTTCCAGTACCATGCTGACCCATCTCATACCTTTGATCCTAAGGAAATGGAGTTAGATGATGATGCTACCTTTGAGAAGTATCCATTACACATCATCGACTGAAGCACGAAGGTTTTCCAAGGACAGTATATCCCTCTAGTATGGGTGCTATGAAAACATAGCCACACACATGATGAGACTTAAGATATATAAGCTTACATATATGCTCAATGGAAAAAATTGTTCTCAGACAGTGTTTCTACACTCGTGGAAGGTGAACTCGGGGATGAGTTCT
Organism: Viscum album; assembly: GCA_963277665.1. Taxonomy (NCBI): domain Eukaryota; kingdom Viridiplantae; phylum Streptophyta; class Magnoliopsida; order Santalales; family Viscaceae; genus Viscum; species Viscum album. The sequence continues at coordinate 1,901,276,315 of OY728140.1, read as the reverse complement.
TTTAAGGGGAGAAGACTGTAAGAACCTATTTTTTCACTCAGGTATTGATCCTTTAAATTTTGATCTAATTATTTATTTTGGACCTAATATTGATGCATAAGGAGTTAGAAAAGGTATTAGGGGTGTACGAGGCTTGTTCAGATCCCAAAACCCATCTTTTTGGAGAAACTAGCAATGTTGCACGATTGGTGCATAGTTTTACTAATAATGCAGAAGGTCTATTTTCGGGTAGAAACATATCGCATGGTTGGAATATGGCTATGCGGACTAATCATGTGAGTACCCATTTTTCCTAGGCACCCATGCATGGTTTGCACATGGTTTTTCAAACTGTGCGGCCAAATCGTGCACATGCTATTTTGTGGGTAAATTGTCCTTTTTACCCTTAATGATCTAATTAAGCATCCTCCTTCCTCCTAATCTGAGATCCAGCAGGATTAACCTATTTTATCTACATTTGGATCTCTTTAAAGGACTAAGATATGTATTTAAATATCTCCTTTTTCTAGGATTCGATCGAGCTTCCATTCATCACGTTGTATGCACAACAATAAGTACTCGAGTTTGTTTAAGCCTTTTTTCTTCTCTCCGGCTCTCAACCTAGTTATCAAGGTGTGATCATTTTCCCTTTTTATTAGATCTACTCTATTATAATCCAAATAAGTGGCTAATATTAGAGGATAACAGTATTACAACCCTAAGGTTGGTGGTCTACAACTCATCCATCAAGTTCGTTGACTTTGAAATTGTCATGTGGGGCCCACTGATTTCATCAGGTTCCATTTATTGAATTTATATGTCATGATTATAATCATTATAACCATATGATTATGATATTTCCATATATGTGATTACTTGTTTGTAGTTACGTCCACCACTCCCTCTATCCCATATAGGATGGTATTCCATAATTGAGTTTTTAGTGTTTTGACACTTTTGATCCATTGTTTGGATATGCTTGAGATTGACCACAATAATGGTAGGCCTCATTATCATAAATTCTTACTGTATTAGGTAATGGTGAATGTAATGTACCATATAACTTACACTTGACCTGCCTAAGGTAAGTGATCCCAATTGATAATTAAATGTGAATGAAATATAGGTTGAATGTCTGTAGCACCGCTTACCACATTAATGGATGGTAAAATAATGAACATTAATGATTGAATATGACTTAAATGGAATTAATAAAGGTTTCATGCTACATGGACTTATCACACTAATGAAAAGAAATGCTTGAACCAAATATACTTATTGATTAATTATTACTTGATTAAAAGGTTTCATGCTACTTGACCTTATCACACTAATGAAAGGAAAGGATTGAACCAAACGAAATATTACATGACTTAATAATTAAATAGGAGTGTCCTGACTTGAGATCACCTTGGATTTTTATTGGGGAATGCATTGATCACTCGAAAACCCTATTCCAATTCTAGAACATGGCTTGCTTATTTAGAGACCCACCTAGATCCTGATCCTTGTTTATTCTTAGATGCTTGGTATGACACCGTAGGATCCCTCACTTAGTATTAAAATATTCCTTGGATACACTCCTTGGATTAAGAATTTACAAATAGGTACCATGGTTATGACCCATAGGTCCCTCTCTCCACTTATCCACATTTTACCTTGGACGATCACCTTGGATTTATTAGGCATCTTATTGTGGGATTCCTTGGAATATAATCCTTATATTACACTATTACCCTTATCGAGCCTATAGTTATTACTGAGTTGGAGACCCTTGAGGTCTACTTTGACTTAGTTATTTCTTTGGAAATTCACTATTAAATGTCATTACAGGTTGCCTTGTCATAACTTGGAACCTTCACTATTGTTAACATCTGACTTATTTATAAAATTGTAATAATCAATTAATGAAATGTTTATGTTCAGACGCCAACCAAGGGCTGAAGAAGGTACTTGGGTATTTAGTTAAATTGCACTTCTTTACTTTATATATGCATTCTTGAACACTGTTACATTTCTTTTACAGAGGCTGGATGTTATAGACATAGTTGGTGGTGGACCACTAAGATTTATCTCACACCCTCTCTGGGTGCAGTGTGGTACCCATAGTAGATTACATGATTGAAGGTGTTAATAAAGGGATGCATACGACTTCGAACACTTGATTTATTATTATTTAGGATGTATCTTGACTGTAGATTACTAAGACAGATCTTAGGATTCTTGGGATAGTATTTTATTTCCTTAATACTTATGTGGAACATGTTATGACTGCTGTCTTGTATCTATGTTTTCCATTTTTCTAGTGACATAACATATCATTAGTTGTTGAATGTTATTCCAGTTATTTCAGTTATTGTTATTGTTGTCTCTATTTTAGATTGTTCTTTCTGTTCACTTGTATTGCTTATTCTATTTATCCCTATTTATATTTAACCACTGCACTACACTTTTCTTGTAAGGACCTAACCCCAGTTGCCCAGAGCCGCTGTCTTAATTGATTACATTGGAGTATAAACAAGGGATATGAATCCCGATGGACAAAGTAGTTTAGTTTTATTGGAAACAAGATACATACATAAGTTCAACATTACAACTTGAAAAAAAAATAACATAGAAAATCCTTAGGCAACATCCATAACGCCGAGGTTATTTCAGCATGTAATTCATAATAAAATTCAAAATGTTCTGAGAAAATAAAATATAAGAAAGGGGTGATATCAAATGCTCAGTGAGGGTAAGCAATACAGGGGAAGATATATAAAAATTAGGCAAGTTGAATAACTAAAAACATATTCCTTTAACAAAAACTCAAACAAATTATGGCTGGAATAAGAGTTTAGTAAGTAATGCCATAATAAAACATAATCATGGGTATTCTACTAGTCGAAAAACCACACGAACCATCAATACTATTTTTATAATGAGGGAATGAATAATGTGGGACATCATCACCATACCATCAAGTCCTCATGCCAAGACCATAAATAATCATTTTTTCAAGGCCTTGTTCCAAGACCGTAGTTTGTCTCATGAGAACTATTGATGCACCGAGGGGCTATAGCGGGCCCTGCCCAACACTTTATATGTAAAATGCATTCCTCATATGAATGGGATAAACATAAACAATATACACATTTATATTTAAACTAACATATGAAATGTAAATAACTTTCCCCAAACATTAAGCTAAACCCTAACCATTCTGAGTAAATTGGTGAATGGTTTCAAGATAGCACATCCAAAGTCAAACTAATCATAAACCATTCAATTAAATATGGTATATGATATCATATTAGATAAATCTCAATGAAGTAAAAGATTAAATAAGGTATTTTGTCTTAGATAAAGATACTTTTAAATGAGACCATTGAAAAATCCTTGAGGAAATAATCCTTAAACATTACAAAGTGTCCCATACCACCTTGAAAAATTAAAATAATAATCCCTTAGAATATCATGAGAATAAGGATACTCTTGATATGATATAGAAAATGGGATTACATGCACCAAAATAAATAAATAAATGGTGAACAAGGCATATATCTCAAAAAAGTTAATGTGAGATGAGAAAAATACTTTTTATTTTTTAAAGAATATTTCTTTTGGAAAATCATTTATATTCACCATGAAATCAGTTTGTAAACATGAATATCCTAGAAAATAAAATACTAGGACATTGAAATTATATTTTAGGCATAAATGATGTCCCAATTAAGTGAAATAATTTAAAAACATTTCTTAAGATTCTTTAGAAATAAATCATTTTAGATAATTTTAAGGAAAGTATTAAAGAGAATTTTAAAGTGGAAAGAAACGTTTGTTCTATTAAATCCAGAAATGATCTGAGATCATTTTTGATGATAAAATGAGTGTTTTTATAAAAATAATTTTGTCTTAAAACATATTCTGGTGCACACTTGAAAACAAGTAAAAATTCAAAACGATCCCTTGAATCGGGTTTGTATTTCAAAAATAATTTTGAAAGTTCCATTTAAAACGTGTAACTGAACATAAAATAAGGAATGATTTTGGTTATTAAAAATATATATAAAAATCACACAGAATTTACGAGGAGTAAAAAATAATACTTAATAATTTCATTGAGCTAATTAGACAATAAAATTAACCTGAATGAAAATGGAGGTTTGGGCGGAAAACCCGCATCAATTTGTAATCAATCAATTCGAATGAAAAAAATTAATAATCATAAAATGATACATTGAATACCATGATAATAAATATATTCATAATATGAAACATTAATGGGAAGTATACATACACCATACACAAGTAATAGTAGTGAATACATAATATCTCACAAAAATGGAAGTGGGATGAAGAAACTCTTACCATAAGTTCGAATGTGTTCTTATCTTGAACTTAAGTTCCTGGAATATGAAATAATACTTATTAATAACTTATTTAAGAACCTATTAGACATTTATTTAGTTTATCATAATTCTTTTTAGTTAATTTATTCCCTTATTTTTAAGTTATTATATTGAATTTTGTCGTACCGGTGTGTTTGTTTTCTTTATTTTCATAATCGGTTAACTCGTTCTTAAGTAATGGAGTTCATGTGGAATGGATGTAAATATTCAGAATTGAAATTACATATTATTTATGAACATAAAGATGTGTTAATGTTCATTTATATCTTTTGGTTACATGTAAAGAGGATGAATTATTAAATGAAATATTTATGACATTCACTTAGATTATTTTAGTGGTATTTTGATTATTAGGAACTAGTTTGGTCATACGATTTAATAATATGTACGTATACTAGTTCATGAATATTAATTAGGTTATAATACATATATTAAATTATGGTTCAACCATCAAAATGTTTTCATGAATAGTAATGAAGGAGAAATTTAGGAATGAAACTTCATCGTCCACGATGGTTATAAATTGGAACCTCCTGGACATTGATTTCATTTATAAAATAAAATAGAGAGAGAGTAAGGATATTGTTGCTGATTCTTAAATTCACATGATATAATTCCAGTATATAGATGATTCTAGATCTATCAGGGTAATTTGGACAGAGTAGGTGAGGAGAGGATAACAAAAGAAGATAAATTGAAATGAAACTAAATGAAAAATAAAGGTGCTTTACCTCTTGAAATAACCTCTTTGAAAACCTCCTTAAGGGAAGGGATTTTGGTCTTTTGGAAAGAAAAAGAGATTTTTGAATGTGGGGAGTGACTAAGGAATGTTATTTGGGAATAAAATTTAGGATATTCATGGCTTAGAGGAGTGAAGAGAAGAGGGAGTGAGGGTGGGGGGTGGGGGGGTTTAGTGGAGGAGAGGAGGGTTTTCATAATTTTTTAATCATCAGTTTATTAATTTACCTCAAGACAAAAAATAGTGATGATTACATGAACCAGAATAGTAATAAATTGAGTGTGAGTTCGAGCCAAGTGGGATTAAATCACCTATGATGTGATAAATAGTGTATTTAACTAATAATTTTTATCTATGGTAATTTTCCATATTTCACTACTCATAAAAAATTTGAGTATTTATAAAAAATACCAAAAATTCACCCTAACCATTTTTTGATGTCTAGAATCCAAAAATAAATTCCATTTTTCAATTTTTTTTCTAAATATGATCTATTTAATATTTAATTAAAATAATAATTTATTCTAAAAAAATAGTTTTAAAACATTTATTTACTTATTCCAAAACATAGGTATATCGTACTTCTATTGGAATATTATTTATATAATATTATAGGTAAGGTTAATATTCATTAGGGTATATCACTATTCATAAGGGTATTTTAAAATTCATAAGGGTAGGTTACTATTCACCAAAAATTATTTTTTCCTTATCAAACTCTAAATAACTTACTGACTATAACCATGTATGTCATATTTTTAAAATTCACATCATAGAAGTGACAAATTTATGTTTACATGGCTAGGTTATAACAAAGTGATGTTTTTAGAGACTCAGTGATCCATGCATTCTATAATAAATATATCTTTAAATTCTCAGGGTGTTACATTATCCCCTCAAAAAAAATTTGCCCATGAAATTTGAAATTGAACTTCGAAAGTTAATGGTTGATAATTGAAAATTAACTTATTGAAACCCACATTAGAAATAGGGTTAATAAAATATCATCCTAAAAAAGGGTTAAGGGAGATGAGGTGGTCACCCCAAAAAGTATTCTTTCGAATGAAGTGACATTAGTTGGAAGTAAAAAGCTTTACCTAGAAGGAAAATGTAACTATGAAGTTTTGATGAAACATGATATAGGACATGTTCAAATGAATGTTGATTACTGAAAAACTATAAACTAAAAAAATTCATTGATATTATCAATGATTATGATAATAGGAATTTTTTTTATTTAACACTATTTTCCTTGAGTCGAGGAATTATTCCACTCTATAAAAGTATAAATATACATTTCTACTTAAAAAATAATCCTTTTATTTCACTTGAAATATCTATACCTTATCCCTTAGTGTAGGTTACACCATTTGGTGAAGCAATAAATTAACCTCTAAAATCTTATAAAATGATCGAATTAAACCATTTCATAAATGGATAAAATTTCTAAAATATAATGATTCAACACATTATAATGAAGATCCCTAAATTTCAAAGATGAACTTATCATTAACCCTCAATCAACATGAAGCAACTCTAAATTTAACATTCCAAACATGTTAATAACTTCATCATGTATCCTCTTGAAATATGGTAATAACTTGAATTACCGTAAAAACCATATTGGAAACATGAATTATTTTGTATTATTTAAGTAAGATACATGTTATTGGATATATTCCTTAAATCCAAAAGTACTGTAAACTCCATAGATGATAGTATATGCCACTTCTAGACAAGTCAATAATCAGTTCTAAGGCAGTCAGTACTTATATGAATCAATCATTTCTTCATCAATATCTCAACATCAGATATGTATTAAGGGCTGTCTTTCCCTAAATCATGTTTTTTCCTAAAAAGTTTATCTTTATACTGAATCAATTTTCCTTTGTTCCATTAATCACACAACCTCAAATCCTTAATGAAATAGTACTGTAGTATAATAATTATATATCTCATAATTTTTAAAACTAGTAAATTACTGAAAAAAACAAATTCAAATGACATGATTCTTGACTAGACATATTAATCATTCTACTTCATCTACGGTAGAATCATAACTTGATCATTATCTAAAATCATTATTTTGGGTATATTCCTTTGACGATTCGTAAATTGATTCTCATAGTGTCCCAGTTCATATAAATTGAAACATTTAATATATGAAAATTATGTCCTTTTTTTACAATTATGAGCATGGTGGAATTTTTCTCCACACTTGAAGCAAACTACTTTTCCCCTCAAGCATATACCAAGGTGTTTCTTTCCACAATTGTCACATGTGAGAAAATACATCTTTCCCTTCTATCCTTTATCCATGTTTTTTCCTACCATCCCCTTATTATTTTTCTTCCCTTAAAAGTCATAGGACTTAGAGAAGTCCTTACATACCTTGTCAACACATGATACTATTTCCTCATATGATAAGGATACATGGGAGACAATCTTAATTTTATATGATGGCTTAATACCATCAGAGATATGATCCTTCTTACTCTTCTCATCACATGAATTGGTGAAGTTCTCATTCCTTCTAATAGGAACCATTTCTAATCAAATCCATATCATATATAATCTCATAAAATTATGAACTCTCTATATATCTAAACATGTTATAACACATAACATAAATTTATTAATCATAAATTCTAAAAAAATATACTTTGGTTACTTTGGGGTAAAAATCCTTCATAATTGTTTGTAAAGAAAATGTTAATTATCCTAAGCATATCCCCTGGGAGTATCAATACCAATAGTGTAGAAAGACCCATTTTTGTGTACCAGGATACCCCAAGTTAAGCTCAAAACTCCTTGTCACAGCTTTCACTCCTAGGTACATATGTTCCAGAGACACCTCTACCTGTTTGTATCTAGACAGATATGTATTTTCTAGAAATATACACATAATCTATTCCTTACCAAAATACTAGGATTTTATTATATGCTTATCCTCAAATACTATCTTAGGGATTTGTTCCCTAAACTATGTTTTCTAAGTCTAGTTTCCAGGTTTTCTATTAGGATTTCTCTGATACCAACTGTAAGGACCCAACCCTAGTTGCCCGGAGCCAGTTCCATAATTGATTACATTGGAATTAAACTAGGAATATGCATCCCAAAGGACTGAGTAGTTTAGTATTATTGGAAACAAGATACGTACATAAGTTCAACATTACAAATTGAAAATAAATACAACATAGAAACTCCTTAGACAACATCCATACCTCTAAGGTTATTTCAACATGTCATTCACTATAAAATTCTTCATGTCCTGAGAAAATGAAACATAAGAAAGTGGTGAGCTCAAACACTCAGTAAGGGTAAGAAATACATCAGATGATATATAAACATTAGGAAAGTTTAATAACTAAAATCATACACCTTTAACAAAAACTTGAACACATTCTGATGGAATAAGAGCTGAGTAAGTAACGCCATAATAAAACATAAACATGAGTATTATACAAGTCTAATAACCACATGAAACATAAATACTATTTTCAAAATGAGGTAATGCATAATGTGGGAATCAACACCACACCTATAAGGCCTCGTTCAAAGACCATAAATAATCATTTTGTCAAGGTCATGTACCAATACTGTAGTTTGTCTCATGAGACCTACTGATGTACTGAGGGGATATATCAGGATCCACCTGACACTTTCTATGTCCAATTAATTCCTAATATGAATGGGGATAAACATTAAAAAATATACACATTCATATTGAAACTATCATATTAAATGTAAACAACATTCCCCAAACATTAAGCATAAACACTAACCATTCAGAGTAAATTGGTGAATGGTTTTGAGATAGAACATCCACAGTGAAACTTATCATAAACCATTAAATTAAATATATTAGATGATATCATAGTAGATAAATCTCAATTAAGTACAAGATTCAATAAGGGATGTTGTCTTAGATGAAGAAACGTTTAAATGATACCATTGAAAAATCCTTGAGGAAATAATCCTTGAACATTCCAAAGTATCCCATACCACCTTGAAACAATGAAATCACAATCCATTATAATATCATGAGAATTAGGATACTATTGATATGATATACCAAATGGATGTATATGCACCAAAAGAAAGAAATAAGTGGTGAACAAGGCATATATCTCATAGAAGTTAATGTGGGATGAGAAAAATCCTTTTTTACTTTCGAAAGAAGAGTTATTTTGGAAAATCATTTGTATTAGCCATGAAATGAGTTTGTAAACATGAATATCCCAAAAAATAAAATACTAGGAAATTGAAATTTTATATTAGGCATAAATTATGTCCCACTAAAGTGAAATAATTTAAAAATAGTTCTTAAGATTCTTTAGAAATAAATCATTTTATAGAATTTTAAGGAAAGTATTAAAGATAATTTTAAAGTGGAAAGACATGATTGTTATCTTAAATAAAGAAATGATCCAAGATCATTTTTGATGATAAAATTAGTGTTTTTATAAAAATAATGGTGGCTTAAAACAGATTCTGGTGTACACTTGAAAACATGTAATAATTTAAAAAGATCCCTTGAATCGGGTTTGTATTTCAGAAATAATTTTGAAAGTTCCTTTTAAAATGTGTAACTAACCATAAAATAAGGAATAATTCTGATTGTTAAACATATATATAACACTCACACCAAATTTATTAGGGTTACACAATAATACATAAGTATTTCATTGGGGTAGTTTGAAAATAAAATTAACCCAAATGAAAATGGAGGTTTGGGTGGAAAACCCTCATCAATTTGTAATCAATCGATTCGAATGCCCCAAAATTAATAATCATAAAATGATACATTTAATACCATTATAATAAATATATTAATGATATGAAACATCAATAGGCAGTATACATACACCATACACAAGTAATAGTAGTTAATATATAATATCTCACAAAGATGGAAGTGGGATGAAGAAACCCTTACCTTAAGTCCGAATGTGTTCTGATCTTGAACTTAAGGTCCTAGAATATGAAATAAGAATAATTAATAACTTATTTAAGAACCTATTATAAATGTATTTAGTTTATCAAAATTTTATTTAGTTCATTTATTCCCTTATTGGTAAGTTATTATATTGAATTTCCTCATTCCGGTGTGTTCATTTTCTTTGTTTTCATAATCAGTTAACTTATTCTTAAGTAATGGAGTTCATGTGGGATGGATGTAAATATAAAGAATTGAAATTAAATATTATTTATGAACATAAATAAGTGTTAATGGTAATTTATATCATTTGGTTACATGTAAAGTAGATGAATTATTAGATGAAATATTTATGACATTCACTTAGATTATTTTAGTGTTATTTTGATTATTATGAACTAGTTTGGTTATAGAATTAAATAATATATACGTATACTGGTTTCTTAATATTAATTAGGTTATAGTACATATATAAAAGTATGGTTAAACCATAAAAATGGTTTCATGAGCAGTAACGAAGGATAAATTGAAGAACGAAACTTCGTCGTCCACGAAGGTTATAAATTGGAACCTTGTGGATGTTGATTTAATTTATAAAATAAAAGAGAGAGAGAGAGATTAAAGATATTTCTGATGGTTCTTCCATTCACATGATATAATTTAAGTAAATAGATGATACTGGATCTATCATGGTCATTTGGACTGAGTATGTGAGGAGATTATAACAAGAGAAGATAAATTGAATTGAAACTAAATAAAAAGAAAGGTGCTTTACCTCTTGAAATAACATCATTGAGAACCTCATTAAGAGAAGATATTTTTGTCTTTTGGAAAGAAAAAGTACTTCTTCAACATGGGGAGTGACTAAAGAAGGGTATTTGGGCAGAAATTTGAGGAGATTCAAGGCTTATAGGAGTGAAGATAAGAGGGATTGAGGGGGGGGGGGGTTATAGTGGAGGAGAGGAGAGTTTTCATAATTTTTTAATCGTTAGTTTATTAGTTTCCCTCAAGACCAGTAATAGTGACGATTCTATAACCAAGAATAGTAATAAATGCATGTGATTTTGAACCAAGTGATATTATATCACTTATGATGTCATAAATAGTGTATTTAACTGATAATTTTTATATAAGGTATTTTACTGTATTTCACTATTCATAAAAAATTTGAGTAATTTAGAAAAATACCAAAAAATTGAGTATTTTAGAAAAATACCAAAAATTGAACCTAACTATTTTTCGATGTCTAAAATTCAAAAATTAAGTCCATTTTTCAAAAATAATTTTATAAATATGATTAATTTAATATTTATTTAAAATCGTAATTTATTCTAAAAAAACAATTTTAAAACATTTATTTACTTATTCCAAAACATTGGTATATCATACTTCCACTTGAATATTATTTATATAATATCATAGGTAAGGTTACTATTCATTAGGGTATATCACTATTCATAAGGGTGTGTTACTATTCATAATGGTAGTTTACTATTCACAAAAAATTATGTTTTTTTTATCGAACTTCAAATAACATACTGACTGCAATCGTGTATGTCATATTTTCAAAATTCACATCATAGAAGTGAAAAAAATTATGTTTACTTGGATAGGTTATTAAAAAGTTGGTGTTTGTTGAGACTTAATGATCCGTGCATTCTATAATAAATCTATTTGTAAATTATTGGGGTGTAACATTCCGAATGAGGGCATAGTCTTCCCACAAACACACCCTAGGCCCTCACTACTAGTCGACATCCTATGGAATTTGTTGAGATGTGATTGAGGCTATGTGGCCCACTGGGATCAGGGCACCTATTAAGTGGCATCAAAGTCCGGTGTGTCATAAGTGGGATGGATCAAAATCATGTAGTTGGATCGGTGAATCTTCCTTCAAAACCTATGAGAAATATAGGATGTTTCCAATGTAGTTATTCAGACCACCTGAAGTGGGAATGTATGAAACCACCTAGAGCATGCCATGATTACAACCAGATGGGTCATGTTTAGTACAACTCTCACAGTGCTCCAAGTTCAGGTGTTTGGTACCCCTATCATATGTTGGAAATTTCATATGCTTCAATGTGATAGGGTCAATAGAGTACTTATCATCAGCAAAACCAAGCTAGCCATGGTGATTCTAGGAATACCATGACTCCTCAACAAGGGAAATCTCAATAGGGAAATGAATAAGAATGCATAGTGAGTAAGAGAATTTATGGAGTTGTGTAAGTTATTTTGGATTATCAATATGAACCATTGATGGTGCGAGGTAAAATTATTTTAAATTACACCCTTATGAAAAATTTGTTTGATATGGGTGAATCCCATTATTTTATTTCTTCTCATGTTGTTCATTTTCTAGAATTTCATGTTTAGATGATTCCTTTTTTTTGAAACTACAAAGTCCTCTTGGTCAAATAAAATGTCGAGCATTTATGTGTAAAGATTTTTCTATTACCATTTGTGGAGACGAGTTGACATTGGATTTGTCTATAATTGAGATGGATGTCTATGATCTAATCATGGGTATGGATTGGTTGAAAATATTCAAGGCTCACATAGATTGTTATCCTAGAAGGGTCAGTTTTACGACTAATGATGGTGTCAACCATTTCTATAGAGGATACCAGAATGTAAAGGCAAGTACAATAGGCTTCTTGAAACCATTACGTGGAACAATCTCATACTATTTGGAATATTTGAGTTTTTTATCAATAGAAGAGATCGAGGATAGTAGTTTTCCAACAGTTTTTGATTAGTTTCAAGATGTTTTTCTTGAAAAATTCTTAGGGTTTCCACCTATAAGAGAAGTGGAGTTTAAGATTGATCTTATACCAATGAAAATTACTATATTAATTGAATATTATTGAATGAAACCAATAGAGTTAAGGAAATTTAAAGTGTAGTCGGAAGAGATGGAAATCTAGGGTTTCATTCAGCCTAGCATGTCTTCGTGGGCAGCACTAGTCTTATTTGTGAAAAAGGAATATGGAAATCTTCAGATGCATTTATATTATTGTAATATTAACCAAGTAAAAAAAACATTTATCCACTTTTATGAATTGGTGATATGTTTGATCAATTCAGGGGATCCGAGTAGTTCTCTAATATTGACTTACACTCAGGATATCACAAATTGCGGGTTCAAATTTTTGATATTCCAAAGAAAACATTCAAGTGTATATATATACATTATGAATATGTGTTTAGGGTTTTAGGTATTATGAATGTACCATTAGTATTTATGGAATTGACAAATCCGATATTTCAAAGATATCTGAATTCTTTGATGGTAGTATTTATGGATGAAATATTGGTGTATTCAAGGACAAGGGATGAGCATGAGAAACATGTGGAGAAAGTGTTGGTAATCTTGGGGGATCATCGGTTGAATTATAAATTATCAAAGTTTGATTTTTGGATAAAATAGGTATGCATTCTTGGACACATAATATATGAAAGAGGTTTTTTTATAGATTCAGAAAAGATAGAAGCTGTCATCTCTCGGAAACCATTGAAGAATGTCTTCAAGATACACAATTTCCTTGGTCTGGTTTGTTATTACTGATAATTTTTTAATAAGTTTTCAGGAATTAACTCACCTATTAAAGCTTTTAAAAGGAAAAATTTTCCCTTCCAATGGAGTGATAAATGTCGTAAGTCTTTTCAAGAGCTTAATGTTTTCCTTACATTAAAACTGATCTTGATATTTCTAGAATCAGGACAAGGGTGTGTGGTGTATTATGTTGATTTGAGACTTGGTTTGGGATGTGTTCTCATGAAATGATATCATTTAATTAATTATGGATCAAGAAAGATATGTTTTCATGGGAAAAACTACCAAACACACGATTCAGAGTTATTTTCCATAGTCCATTATTTGAAGACTTAGTATCTTTACCTCTTTGGTGAGAAATTTATAGTGTTTATGGATCATAAGAGCTCGAAACATATTTTCTCACAAATGGATTTGAATATGAGATAAATAATATGGATGGAGTATCTCCAAATGTTTGAATTTTATTTAATGTGTACACATAGTAAAGGTAATTTAGTGGCATATGAATTAAGTGGAAAGCCATATGATTAGTTGGAAAAAGAGGGTTCAGATCAATGGCATTTGATGTAAGTTATATCCAATATGCACTTGTAATATGAAGACTGAGGGGAAGTTGTGGTTCTATTTATAGTTTTGTTCATTCTTGATTTGGTTGTGATAGTTAAAGAGTCACATACATCCAATTCAGAATGCATTTCTATGATGTATAAACTCAATTGTGGGGAGACCATTGTGGGATTAAAGTTGGATTGGAGTTTAATATTGTAGTTTCAAAATCATATGGTCATACTTTTGTATTTTCAGGAACAAATTCTCCATGCTTACCAACATTCAAGATTTATTTTTCATCCTATAATAAAGAAGATGTATAAGGAGTTGAAATCAAAGTTTTTGTGGGTTGGCATGAAAAAGTAAGGGAGATTAGTTTATTTCGAGAAGATTAACTTGTCAGCAAGTTAAGGCAGAGCATCAGTGACCAGCTGGTATGTTGAAGTATTTACCTATTACTATTTGTAAATGGGTGAAAATAGCCATGGATTTTGTAATATGTCTCCCAAGAATAGTTAAAAAACACGATTCCATATGGGTGACAGTGGATCAACTCAAACCATTGGCCCATTTCATCCCTATTCATGAATATCATATGATGGAGGACTTGTCAAAAATTTATATCCAAGAAGTGGTAAAGAGGTATGTTGTACCAATTTTAATAGTGTTAGCAAGAAATACAAGGTTTATGTATCATATTTTGAAATCCTTATAGAAATACATGGGAACTCAATTGATGATGAGTGCAATGTATCATCCTCAGACAGATGGACAATCCGAATAGATGATACAAAAGCTAGAAGTCATGCTATAGGATTTTGTAATGGATTTTGGTGGATCATGGGAAGAGCGTGTCCATTAGTGGAGTTATTGTATAATAATATTTATTATGTCTTAATACATATGGCTCATTTTAAAGCATTATATGGGATTCCTTGTCATTCTACACTTTTTTGGGTGGAAATAGGTGGGTCTTCCCTGGTTGGGATGATCCTTTCCCAAGAGAAAATAGAGAAGATCCAGTTGATTAGAAAGAGGATGGATATGGATTAGAGTTATCAAAAATCATATTCATATCATCATTGATGAACATTGTCATTCAAGGTAAGTGATTATGTGTTCTTCAGAATCTATCTAAGGCTTGAGAATCATTGTTTTCAGAAACAAGGAAAGTTATCTCCTTGATACATAGTCTATTTTGAGAATCTTGAATAGGTTGGTGAGGTGGAATATCGATTGGATTTTTCACTATGATTAAGTGCAGTGAATATTGTGTTTCATGTATCTCAGTTGAAAAAGCATCAACCTGATTTAGACCATGTGATTCAGTGGGATCATGTTGACCTAGAACTAGATGCTTCATTAGTGCATGTTCCAATACAAATTGTGGATATGAAAGAGAAGGTATTTCATGAGAAAATCCTTAGTCTAGAGAAGGTTTTATGGAAACATGGCCAGGTTTAGGAAGTGAATTGGGAATAATAGAAGGAAATGGTCGAGAAATGGCCCGAAATATTTTAGGAAAGGTGTGGTTTTATACATTCCAAGGACAGAAAATTCAATGGTTGAAATATTATAGCACCCCCAGTTTCAAGTAAGAAACCCTTTATTTATGATTTTTAAGTATGTAAAGTGGTTTGTTAAAGTTTTGGAGGATTTGTAATACTTTTTTAATGTTTTGGGGCCTTTTTATTCATGAAAGGTTTGAACATGGTTAATAGAAATCGTAAAACTCCTATAAGAAACCATGAACGGTGAGACAATGAATTTTAGGTCGGTGCATGGTTTGTACAAAACATGTGACCACCTAGGAGTAACCATAAAAAGTGAAACAGTGGAAAAATAGTTGTAACATGGGTTTTCTAACCATGTGTGTGTGTGGGGGGGGTGGTGGTTAGAGGTAGAGTCTTGCACATGGTTGGCGCACAATTTTCCTAACCATGTGACTAACCGTTCACGGTTAAAGTTTTGGAACCTAAAAAAGTGGATATCATTTTTTTCACCTCTAAGCCTCTTGTTTTCCTCCATTTTGACCCTAAATCATATTTTATTCCTCCCAAAGGCTGTAGAGGTTCACCCTTTGATCCAGAAGTAATTTAGTGGCAAACCTTGGTTTGTTGAAGCCCGATTCCCTTGATATGTCTTTGTTTTTGGTGGTTTTCCTTATATCTAATTCAATTACCTATATTGGATTCATAGATATAGTCTATTGGGGATAAATATATGATATTTTATTACAATCATGATGATATTTTTCCATTTTGATGTTAGGTAATGAGATCTAAGGTAGTTTTTTGGATATTTGACCTAGTTTTGTTAAAGAATTGTGTCGTTCTTCATATTCACCATAATTTTTGAGGTAGGTGGATTTACTATCAACCACTCTTATTAGAAATTGAATTATTTGATTTCAAATTTATTGTTTTTATTTAAATTTATTGTGAAATTATGGTACAATGTTTGACAGAAACCCTATTTGGTGGTGGTTTTTGGAATTGTGAAATTGGATGTTTTTGGAGGAAAGATAAAGTGGTTACATAATTTTAAAATAATGATTTTAATATATTTATTTGGTCTTGATTCATGGAAAAGTTTTTACAATAAAAGTATAGTTTTATTGAAATGATTTGACAAATATTGTGTTGGCATGGTTGGTTTAAATGGTTATGTGTGACTTGAATGAGATGGATATTAGTCGTGAAGTACCACCATCAAAGGGATGGAGTTTGGACATGAATTTACACAGTTAATGGTAAAACCAAGCTTTTTTTGTTGTGTGTTTGTGTGGGTATATGTAGAATAAAATGGGTTATTCCAAAAAGTATTGTGAAATGGTTTAAAGAATGATTTGGTTGCTTTATTTGAAAACATTTTTGGTTCAGAAATTGTTTTATATGTCGATATAAACTGTAGAAACGTTTTAAAGTGTTTTATATTTTTTTATATAAATGTTCTAAATTTTTGTATCATATTTTAGTGAGTTGGGAATTCATTCATAAAAAAACTAATAAGTTTCATTACTCACCCCAACCTTGGTACTTTGGTAATTTTGTAGATATTGTTTTATGAGTCATAGGTAAAGGGAAAGTATCACATTTATTTAGTGGTGCATCATGATACTTATTTTGTTTTGTAGATTTGGAGCATGGAGCATGTTAGGAGATTTAGAGTTATTTCTTTGGAGTCTTTCATCTTTTCTAGTTTTGTCTTCCACTATGTAGTTGATATTGATTTTGGTTTTCAATTGGTACTATGATTTGGTTGGTTTGATTTGTTATAAATTGAGTTTTATTATGTTTTAGACATGCATCATTTAGTGTTTTGGTTATGGTATATTTGATTGTAGTTGTTTTATTTTCAAAGAGAAAATATTCCCCCAATTGTATTGAATCCCTTGACATTTATTACCATCCTTTGGCTCCTTGGGGATGTCACATAAGTCCTAGTAGTAATTCCTCCTCAACTTAAGACAATGAGGAGTAGAAGGATGTTAAAAATGTATACTGGAATTAATCATCAACACACATTTTATTATACAAATTATAGCTATGATAAAAGTACAAGGAAGATCAATAAAAAGACTTATTAGTTATGAATAGTCTTCCATTATCTATTTGAGACATGCTTCAAAAATAGTAGAGTTAACCCATAAACATATGCCAAATATAATGAATAATGGATATAAAATGATTTATAGAATGAAAAAAATCCATTTTTTTTCACAAAACATGTGTTTAGATGCAATGGGTTTATTGAACCTAAGTCAATAAACAAACTTACATCAAAGAAATACAAAAAATGAATCTCTATAATTATTCTAATGTTAATATAGGATAATATATAAATGTATAAGATAAAAAAATTATAGTTAAGTGAAAGACTATATTTCTATAAAAGGGTTGACATATATGTTTGAGATAGTTGGAGAAAAAATGGCTTGGATAAAGTCAAGGCTCGAGATGCATAAATTGTTATCATAGTTAAAAATTTCCACAAGATATCATGGAAAACAATTATTATAGAGACACATAATATGTAGAAAATTTAAAAACATATAGATGGTTTTAAGATCACCAAGTCAAGGTGATATATTATTCAATAATAATGATGAATGCTCAACCAATAAGGATGCAGTAAATGAAAATAATATATAATTAAAAAGATCATATGAATTCAAAAAAATAATTCAATGTACCAAAACCAAGTCAACATTTTAGTAGTTTATCCAATTGACATATATTCATTGGTGGTTATTAAAGAGAAAGTATACATGGGTGGTACAAGCATGACACCAATAAGGATTGATTGGTTATAGAAAATTATCATGCATAAATCCATTTTAATTCTACTTGTCATTGAAAATATTTATGTTCATAATATCGGGCATTAAATTTAAAGACCACCTTTCTTGGAAGGTGTATATGTAATGAACCAACCTAGGACACCATTGATTTAGGCACCTGAGATGGCCCATCACATGGCCTGAGTGAAGTTCTCTATCCCCATGGGATGAAAACTAGTTTCATGGCATCAATAAAATTCATGAGAACAATTTATTTAGATAAATAATTTTAAACATTCATTGAAACTCTAATATAAGTTCAGCCTAGTGCATATATATATTGTATTTTCATGAAAAACCAATAAAAATGTTCAAAATTAAAAATGGTCATGAACCCTACCCCTAATGGTACCCTCCTTTGGTTAACAATGAGAGAATGGGGATAATGATGTCTGAATCATGCCTCTAATAGGCCATGGGTTGGTGACAAGAATTGAGGGTATATCATATACACAAATTGGATACATTGACCTATACGATTTTAGAAATGAGAGATAAGATAGAAAAAACCAAAAAATACATCTCATAATAAAATTAAATAGATATCCCAATACATGCATGTAATTTCATACAAATGAAAAACTAAAAAAATAATAAGAATCAAAAGAATCACCTCAGAAGCAACCTCAAAGCCCAAACATATCCTGAAAAAATCCACAACCTAGTAAAGTCTATACCAATCACCGACCATCTCTTTGGGGCCTAAAAATTAGTTTATATAAATATAGGGTGAGCATAAAATGTATACTTATTAAGATCCTCCTTGGAGCCTCTCATGAAAAGGATAAAGATACCATACTAAATCCCAATGAAAAATAAGTGAAGATAACTCATGATTAAGTATTCTAAATTTCTAGGCTCACCAAGAATCCCTCACTAAGTATTTAATATAATAAAAATAATATAATATCTGATATATTATCAAATAAGGTACCACACTACCACTTTCCTACTGGTTTTCTATTTTATCCCAATATCACATGTCCTGATACATATCTCTCTCCAAAAGTAAGCCTACCTGAAGAAACATAGGTAACTGTATCATACCATTCATCCCATGAACCAAAAAAATTCATCATCACCATATATCATGCACCATTCACATCACATCACCCATATATCCATTTAGTAATTGAGTTGTTTTCAAGATCCACTACAACCCATACATCATGTATTATACCTCAAACCATCTCATCCCATACACAATATATCTATAATAATCCTTAGAATATAATATATGGAGAAAAAAGTGTGTGAAATAACCAAAAGATATTAAATTTCTCTACACACACATATATATGGTAAATATAACCACTACGCATACCAGTACATAAAACTACTAGAAGAAGAGAGCAGGACAAGAGGGAGTAGTTAGATATCCATTCCTTTCCAGCCAGGATGTTGGGAAAACAATATCCTAGAGTCCACTAGGTTTCAAACTACCTACTAAATTGTTTGTTTATCATATAAAATCACATAACATAGGAATATATATCTTACAATCACACTATGGGAAATTACCTAGCCTTAATCTCAACTACAACTATTATCTCACAAACACCCGACTACCATTACTAAGAAATATATATCCCATATGAACTCAAACATTATAAAAGGAATTCATTTAATTATTTAATTTAAATATTATATAGTTACATTAAACTATAAAGAAGAAAATTTCATTTAAATATGCCTCTGTTAATTTTTAAAACAAACATTACCATCTTT
Source organism: Viscum album (assembly GCA_963277665.1). Classification (NCBI taxonomy): domain Eukaryota; kingdom Viridiplantae; phylum Streptophyta; class Magnoliopsida; order Santalales; family Viscaceae; genus Viscum; species Viscum album. The sequence continues at coordinate 1,901,256,083 of OY728140.1, read as the reverse complement.
AAATAGTTTAACATGCCTCATTATTTATTTAGACTACAAGAATTACCAACTTTATATTCTTTATCCAGTTTAATCATATCAACCATGATAAAAATAACATAAAAATACACTAATTAAAATAATAAACATAGATAGAAATCTATCTATAAAAAAAGAGTCAAAATTCTATCACGAGGGAAACACATACGAATGCTTTTAAAAAACCAAAACCAATTCATTAATCCAGTTTAATATTTATTAAGGTAAATTCCACCATTAATCAAAGAGATAAAATATTATTATAACTAAAAAATATTTTATGGTATATCACTTTTTAAATTTAAATTCTTTGATAACTTACGTTGCTCACAATATTGAGCTTAAACGAACTATAATAAAATATTAATATTATTATTTAAAATGAAATTATAACCAAGTCATTAAATTGGAAGGATTAAATAGTATTAAAATTTTAAAAAAATTATATATTATATATTTAATCAATTTTTTACATTTGTATAAATGATTTTATAGGCATAAGATAATAATAAATTCAATTTTACCATTAAAAGACTACATTTTTCTAAGGTAGTTTTACTGAATTTTAATGGATAACCTATTTTAAATAAGATATTGAAACTTTTATATATTTTATTTTAAAAAATAGAATTATTATTTTAAATCAGGATATAAGAATTTATTTTGTTTTAATTTTTGGTATTTTTCTAAGAAGTTTTATTTTCTGACGAAAAGTGAAAAATGCTGCATTTTAGTTCAAAACTGCATTTTCATCTAATTTATTTATATAGTTAAATTATGTTTTGATTTTTTTTAAAGTATAATTATACCAATTTTATATCATTTAAACCAATTTAGGTCATTAAAAAAATTTCATACTAAACTTAGACATAAAAACTTAGGAAACATTTGGAAAAATTTACTTTGTGTACCCGCTTTGCCGTACCGTCTGCAGGATTAACTATAAACTTAATTTTACCACTTATTTGAATTTAATTTTGAAAAATAGAGATACAAAATTTAATTATTTTTAAATTTGTGTCCTAATAATATCAAATTAATTTTTTTGACCAAAAATATTAGTGAATGTGTTTAAAATTAATTACAGCAATAATGAGGTAATTAAGAGTAACAATAATATTATAAGAATTATAAAATTACCCTAAAACTCATCCAAATTTCATTTGATGGGGTATTTTTTGAAAAAAAAATTCATTGGGTCGATTTTAGGACCACTTGGATCCACATGTATGATTTTAATTCATTAATAGTATTTTATTCAAAGAAAAGTCAATTTTGTTACACTTTTGTTTTTAGCAAGAGAAATATTTTTAATATGGTGTTATATAAGGGATAATTTTTTACTATAAATAGTATTTATAAATAAAAAAAGTTTATATATATCATAGTAATTTATTTATAATTTTTTGTGATAAAATAATTACCTTAAATGGTGACACAATGATGATGTAGTAATAGTTTAAATTATGGAAATACCAAATAAATGAAATTAAAATATTAAAATAAATAAAAATTGATATAATTAATGTCATACAAGAATTTTACATGTTTACTAGACATATTATGGATTTATTCAGTGTTTTTTTTCTAAGTTATCATGTTTTTATTATATTTTTAAAAAGTCATGTAATGAATAGTGTCAAAATTTACACTAATGATATTTTAAAATAAATAATATTTTATTAAATGATATAAATTTTAAAAAATACAAAATTTTGAAAAATTATTGGGGTAAATTTTAAAATAAAAAAAAATGATTCATGTATGGTCCATTTCATATTTTATGGTAACTATATTAATCTTTAAAGAGTAAAAACACATAGTGTCACAATTAGAGTTAAAGGGTCTAGATAAGGGTAAAAACCAAAAGATAAGAAAATAACCATGATGTAAACTTATAAAAATAATTATTAGATGAATATTATTAGACCATTATTACATAAATATAGAATTGGAGTTGTTTAATGGGATCTTTTCCATGAAAATAACATATATATTATTAAAATCAAATATAGTTACAAAATGTCACTCTCTTTGTATTTAACATCATTTATGTGTCCAAAGAGTGAAAAAATAAATATATGAACAAAATTAACTTTATATTTTTATCCAAATAAAATTATTTTCATTATATAAATTTATTATGAAAATTTATAAATTATATAATTACCTTAAATGCTTCTACGATGTAAAAACAATATTTATTTAATTAACATGAAAAAATAACTGATTTTAAAAATTTTAATTTTGATATATTTGGGATGATTTAATGTTTATTATGAATTTTATATACCTATATGATATAATAGATATGTTTTAAAGAATTATATTCTAATTAACACTTTTTATTGATGTATTTAAAATCAAATTAAAAGAATAGTATCAAATTTGACAATAATGATATTTTATTGAATTAATATATTATTAAATTTTTTAAAAATTAAAAAATGTTAAATAATAAAAAAGGGAATAATATATGGTCTAAAAGGTATTACCCTATTTATTTATATCATATTTTATGTATTTGTATCTATAATAGCCACATTATATTTTAATATTTTGAGGATTTTTGAAAGTTCCCATTACCTGAAATATAAAAGGGCACCTCCTCCCTCACTTCCTCAAACCACATTGAGCCTTATATCTCAGCCAAAACCTACCAAAATAATATCCCAAATTCCCTCCCATAATCCTATAAGACTCTCTTTGATCATAAAGAAAACCAAGGAAGACTTTTGGTATAATCTAAAAGGAGTTACCCATATAAGAGGTAATGTTATTCAATAATCACATTACTTTTATTTATTTCTCCACCCCATAAACCATCCCTATTCCATGATTATATAAAAAAATTATCATAAATATTTTTATATGTTCTTATACTATGGTTTAAATCTATACTTACACACACTTCTATCAAATGGGTAATGAACATACCGTTTATGTGTACGACAAACTACTGCCTCACGAAACGATGGTTATTCATTTTTTACTTTACCACCTTTCATGGTTTATAATTATGATCAAATATATATTTATATATATTATATATTTTATTTATTGGTTCTTTATGATTTTTTAATTCATTTATAACACATAACCTTATGCTTTCTATTTTTTATAAATATGATAACATCGTTTGTGGAAGTGTGGACTACCGCCTCCTCAAAGCGATGTGATTTGTTCACGCTATACATGGAATGTATAAAGGATGGTTTTAATAATAATATGTGACATATATAACATTAATATGATAATTTAATTATAGTATACATATATATCATTTAATATTTATTCTTTTAATATGAAAAATAAATGAAATTTGTTTTCATGCGTACGCAAGACCTAAAGTCTCCATGAACGGTGCATTTCATTTCTTATCTCCAAATTTTATGAATTATTATAAATAAATATATAATGAATATATATAATATTTAAATAATTATTTAAATTCTGGATATTATGAAACCCAGATCTAATTAATGGTAATAAAAAATAACAAGTCAAAACTTACTTGAGAAACTAGGCAATTAACACCTGAAATAATGAAAATAACCAAAGAATGTTAAAAAACAGGTAATAAGATATTATAATATGAACATATATGATATCATAAATATTAATACGGTTATATTAGTAACACTCTTAAAACCATTACACAAGAGGATGATCACACAAAAGGAAACACAAGGTAAGGGATTCTTGTCTCACTTTCCTTTCTATGAGGCACACACCACTTTCACCACTTATTTCATTTACATGGTGTATATACTACCAATGAATTTCTCGAATGAGTATTATTAAGAATATTATGGTGTTTTAATATCCATATAATTTTCTTTCATGGGATATATTATTCTACTGATTATCAATTGGTAAGGGTTTGTTTCATAATCTCATTGTTATTCGGGATTATTTTTGTTTAATTCTCCATTGGGAATATTTCTATTCTATGTATGTGTTTTCTAAAAATATTTTCAATTTTTTTTTAAATATTACACAATTATTTTTTAAATTCATTTATTCTTTAAAATTAATCTTCCTTTTATTTTAAAAAATATGGTACTTTATGTCTTCTCTTATAAAAGTGAAAGGAATATTTTTTAACCTATACGGCATGAATTAAATTTCTTTCCATTATGTCACCATAATGTTTTGAAGCTTAATTTGAAATTTTACAAAGTTAGATTCAAATAAAATATTTTATTTTATAAATGCATGGCCTTTTAAATAAATGAAAACAAAATAGTAAGATATTTTTCATCTAACTTTTTACATCTATGAGATAATTTTCATATTCACCATTACTTATTTTTTGTGGTGTATCTACTACAAATTTTGATATATCATATCATGAACCTATTTGTATCAATGGTATTTAATGTTTAATTTTATAATTATTTATTTTATGGGGATTATGTTTCAAATATTTAAAAGTGTAATGAGACACTTTTATTTAAAGATATTTTTTTAAACCAATTATCTTATATATGAGAAATGATTTCGACTAGAATGAAATGGGTTTGGGACCATTTAATGAAAGACCTATGGGTTGGTAAGGGATCCTACATGGCATGTAAGAGACCCAGGTTCAAAACCGGCTGGAGGTGAATTTTGGGGATACTATAGCAGGCTGTAGTAGTACTGTTTGGTACTCTAGAAGCTACTATTACGAATTGTAGCAGTTACTATTCAGTACTGTAGCATCCATAACTATTCACCCGATTTGGGCCTTCGGGCCACCGATTTGGGCCTACTAGTCTCAAGGGACTTCGATCCCTAAAAGGATTTCGGGTCATTGGGCCTTCGGGACATTGAGACCATGGAGTAGCCCAATTCACACAGAGTAGGCCCTAGAAGAGGATCAGAGAAACAAAAAATAGAAGTCACTAGAAGCAGAGCTAACCAGATTGGAAGAATGAGAGGGTATGACAACCGCCATCGGGACCAGGCACTGTGTAGCTTTGTACAGGGGAAATGCTAGCCGATCAATAATGCAAGGTGGGGAACTAGGCAATCAATGATGCAGAATCTAGGGTGAGGATGTTCTAGTGGGTTGGTCCTACGACTCATGTATTAGGCATGGTATGCCTCTAAGCCTTCAGGTCATGTATTGAAAGTTATGTCGGGCCTTGTGCCTACGGGTCATGTACGGGCTCCCCTTCAAACCTTAAAAGGGGGATTATCCATAAAAAATAAAAATAAGGCCTTTGGTCCATTTAGGCCTATGGGTTGGGGACTAGTTAATAAAATCCCATAGATTTACTTTTAGTCTCTTCAGAAAAAATAAGTCGGAGACAAACCCTATGTGTTTGTTTCAAAAAAGTTTTAAATTATCAGGAGGATAGATCTTGAAAAAAATCAGACAAGTTTCTACCCACAGACATAAACTATCATGAGGATGGATCATGCCAATAACTATCTTGAGGATAGATCTTGATATTAAAGATGTCCAAAATTATGCATTCTATCATCATTATTATTCCATGTGATTATTTGATTAGTTAGAATATCTGTGGTAAAGTTTCCTTGCTTATGTGATTATTTAAATAGAATTTATCATTTATTTACCATTACACATTGAGTATGCCTTATATAGTTTAATTTGATGGAATGTGTTATCTATTATTTACCTTTACATGTTGATTTAATCTCATCAATTCATTACTATTTCCACTTTACATACCCTTATTGATAATTTCAGTTCACCCTTTTATTTGTTTTGTTTTCCCTAGGTTATGAAGATGAAATTTTTTAATGAGTTCATAGATGTAATTATTTCCATTTTTATGTTTTATATTTTACCAATGTAATAAGAGAACCATTTATGTATTTAGTTATTCAAGACTACTAAACTCATAAGTCCTTTAGGGTTTGATTCATTTTAATCATTATAATATATTAAAGTAATGGATTATTTCTGGACTTTTAGGTCTGGACGTTACAGTGATAAGTTTACAATTGCACATAAAAATAATAGAATAAAAAAATACACTAACTCAAGGACACCACACCAAAATAGTGGAAAAAAACATTAAAATTAATTCATAAGAACAAATGGGATTAACTACCATTCCATGGAAAGATAAAAAATGAGGAAAAAATACAAATGGAGAAACAAATAAGGGAAAGAGGTAAAAACTCACCTTATATCACTATATATTAACCATTGGAATATGGGGATCAACCCCTTTTTAAAGGGATTCAAAACACCTTAAAGAAGAACCTCTAGTCGCCTATAGTTGGGAGAGAATATGTGGGTTTTGGGAAAATCTAAGGGCACAATTGGATATATAGGCACTAAACCAGATACACTTTCACAACATGAATGGTTCATTCCCATTGTGAATAGACTGAGTTTTAAGACTCACTAAAAAACACATCACCTAGATCCAATGAACCTGGATTAATTTACATCATAAACATAGTGTTCACATTGTGATTTTTTAACGATTGGTTCAATAAATCTATCCATTATCCTTTCTTTTCATGTATATAATTGTATATGTCATGAATTTAACCCTATGAACTACCCTTAATCATATTGTAAACTACTATTGGGGCATGAACTACTCCCTCACATTGTGAATACTACATCACACTATAAATTCCTCCTATAACTAGATTTCATCTCCCAAACTCCTCTAAAAGTATACCAAGATTCCTCTAAGCACCCTGAAATTTGAAAAAACACAAAGGAATGAAATAAAAGGATTCTAGACCTTAAATTAGAAACCTTTAAATCAATTATTTCTCTTAGTAATATTAAACCAAACCTAGGGAGAAGAAAAAAGAATCGGTCATCTGAAATACCACCCCATGAGATACCTCTCAATAATATTTCCATAACATGATAACTAACACCTCGCTTAGAAGAACAAAGTGTATAACTATTCAACCATATTACAGGGGTAGATAAAACTCAAACAAGGGAAAGTCCATAAAAAAGGAATCAAGGAAGAGGTTACCATATCAAAATCTAGAAAAACTTAAACATCAATAAAAGACATTTTCAAAAGAATAACTTATAATCAAACAACTTGGAATAATGAGTGCCTATATTTAATTAAAATTCCTAGGTTCTCTCATCTATTCCATCATGTCTCTAAAGTACATGAACCAAGGGAATAACCCACCCACACAACACCTTATCCTGGCGGTCCTAGATCTCCATATGCCACTCCTCAAAGGTAACATCATCATCAACATTGATATTTTCCCAATCAATGATTTTAGAGTATTCATGAATATATATATGAATTTGTGACTCAAAAGACATCATAAATCTTGATCATTGGTGGGAGAGGTTATATCTAGTAGAAAAAATCCAATATGATCCAACATCTCAAAATTCCCAACAAACTAGAGAGAAAAATTAAACCCATGACCAAACCTTCACGACACACAATGAGGATTCACATTTAGAAACACATGATCTCCATAACTCTAATGGTCTATTTCTATGGTCAACATATGAATTATGATGATCCTATGCTGCATTCATACTCTCATGAATCACCAAAACCATCTTTATCGTGCTCTATACTAGTTCTATCCCAAGAATTATTGACTCTCCAAATCTAGTCCATCATAATGGATAATGGAAATGTTGACCATATAAATATTCAAACGATGACATACCAATAGTGGAATTAAAAATATTATCATAATAAAAATCGACCAAATTCAGGTCACTCATCCATAAACCTCTAAAATCTTGGACACAAGTGCACAACAAATCTTCAAGAGTATAGATAGTCTTCTCATTATGGCTGTATATGTGTGGATAAAAAAGAATTGATAATGAACAAATGGTATACAAAATCATTTTTTACACCTATTGAAACCTTAGAGGTGAGATGAGGATCATTATCAGAGATAATCACCATCGGGACTTTGTAGAACATCACCACCATATCCAAATACTTCCCTGATAAAACATTTACTAAGATCGACTCTTTAATCTCTAAGAAGTGATACGATTTCATAAACACTCTACTATCACCCATATATTATAAAATTATCCCTAATATTGAGGTAAAATGATGAATAAGTCTATAAAAATTTCCTCCCACTTCCACTGAGGAATATATAATGGCTGAAGCGGCCCACTGGGAACACGGTGTTCATCCTTCAGCTTATGGTAGAGGAAACATATAGACATGAACTCTATAGCTAAACGATTCCACATAAGACACTAAAACTAACTTATCAGATCATATTACATCATTTTCATGCCATGATTTACTAATAAGGGTGATCTATGGAACTCATAGATAACCACCTCACACATCACCAAAGGAACAAAAACCCTCCCCTTGAAAAAAACCCAATTGTGTTCATCCTCAAACCAACCATTTTGGGAATCAATATAGACAACTTGATATCTCTAATAATCCAATTTATAATCCATTAGTTGGGACTCCTCTACCTACTAAATGAAATAGGAATGCACCATTATCTAAAAGAGGAATCTTCTACCACAAGCCTCTCACATATCAAGATTCATCAATGAGAGATCCTCTGTCAATCTCTTTGAATATCTAGATTCATAAAAAACATCACTACATGACTTTCTGATCAATGTATTAGATAACAAATTTAAATTTTCTACTGTATATGGAATATCAATGTCATATACCTATAATAATTCCATCCACTATCACTATCAAAAGTTCAGTTCATACTGGTAAAATACAGACCTTGGGATATTATGACCAATGAAAACCAAAAAGTGTTCACTGATGAGGTAATGTTTCTATAACATTAAGGAAAACACAACTACTTCTAACATGATATCATGAGTGGTATAGTTATTTTCATGGGGATATAGCTTCCAAGAACCATAAGAAAAAAATTATCTATGCTACATCAAGACATTACCCAAACTAAGATATGAAGCATTATATAAAAACCTGAACTAGACTTCATCTTCTTATAACTGAATGAATGGAGCACTAAAAAACTTATCTTTTAGGTGATCAAAATCAACCTAAAACTATTTATTCCATAATAATTCCTAATCCTTTCTAGTTAATATTGTTAAAGGGGTCAAAATCCGAGAGAAGTTAGGTATGAACCACTTATAATAGCCTAAAAGTCTGAGGAAAATCCTCACCTTTACAAAATTATTTGGGGATTCCCAAGAAGAAAAAACCTCTATCTTTGAGGAACACATGACTAAACTATTTTTGGACACAAAATTACCCAACAGAGAAACATTTTTAGCCAAAAAATCACACTTTTAAATCTTCCCAAATAGTGGTTGATGATAAAGAAATCCCAAAATTTCCTGTATATACTATGTGTGATCCTTCCCAAATGACGAGTACACAAATATTTCATCAATAAAAAACACCCCAAATTGATCTATAATGTCTTAAAAAACCACATTAATTAAAACCGTGAACACAATTGCAGTGTTAGTCACACCTAACGACATCACGAAAAACTCGTAATGCCCATAACAACATCATAAGGTGGTATTCAAAATATCCTCATCCTTCACCAAAATATGACGATATCCTGATCTCAGATTGATCTTTGAGAACTAACTAACTTCTTTTAGTAGATTGAATACATCATCAATCTATATTAGTGGGAAGTAATTATTTTCTATCACTCATTTCAAGAGATGATAATTGATACAAATACGTAGACTAACACCAAATTTGTTTGTGTGAAAAAAACTAAAGAAACACATGGTGAAAGGCTTGAAAAAAAAACTCAGTATAAAATATCATCAATCTATAACCATATATCCTGCAACTTAGAAGGTACCATCTTCTTTAGAGAAACTGATATTAGATATTCACCTGACTGTACTTCTATCCCAAATTTGATCTTACTAGCACTAAGGCACATATTGGAAGCCAGTGGGATGAGGATTTAAAAAATTTCATTATTGGAGAAATTTTAATTCAACTTATCTAGAGATATTATCCCCGATAGAGTTCTTAGAATCTATCATGAATTTAATAATCAAAAATTAAATGAAAAAATATCTCATTTTAATCGACATCCCATTTGAATGTTGGTCATCACCAGTGAGGATTTTTTGAAGGATTCAAGATCAAAACCTTATAGATCATCCAAACATGCTTCAATAATTCACATAGAAGTTGATCGATGAATTATGTGTTCTAGTGTAAAGATTTGATGATTCCATCATTGACACAATGATCACCATGATCCTGTCCCTTCGATCCATGAAGGAGATTGAATATCAAAAGCTCAGATGGGATATTTTTATCTCTTAGATGTGGGAAGATGATAGATGATATCTCAATATATTGGAATGAATTCTTGGAAAAGATATTCTCCTCTAATTATATAGTAGGAGATAAAATACCTAGAAAGGGTTGCCCGACCCCCATATATCCAACACCCACTAAATAAGCCATAAACAACATGTTATGATGAACTAACTATGTCATAATGCAATTTATACTTTTATCACATAATTTATATATATATATTAAATATATTTCATGATAAAACCAATCCATTAACTTGACATATAATTCCCATAATATTAAATGAACCTTGAATATTGAAATAATATTCGTTCAAATAAAATTTTTCATGTATTTAGTTAAATACCTGTAAATACCTTTAATAAATAAATTCATACCAATTTTTATATACTTGAATAATAATGAATTTATTTATTCTTCGGTGATCAATAATACTTGGACAACACTAGGACCTCATGGTGGGGCACACCATGTCATGTATGCGTACTCACTAGAATATAGTAGACTCTTGAATACACTATTGTGTGTGAACCTCTAAAAATTTATCTCGATAACATTGAATACCATTCACATAGTAGGAGTGGAGTCTAACAACCCATCAAGGCCGCTAAATAGATAAATAATTTTCATATAAATGAAAACTGTAACATCCCCAAATGATAAAGGGTTAAATGGCTAAATGATATGACTCATGTCAACAAGGTGCACCTTCCTTTTCGGGAGCCTACTTGATTAGAACTCCATAGTTAAACGTGCTTGGTCTGGAGTAGTGATTAGGATGGGTGACCTTTTGGGAAGTTTCCTAGGGTGTGTGTGAGTGAGGACAAAGCACATTGGAAAGGACATGTGTTGGCCTGTGGGGACAATCATTAGTCAGATGACCCGTTAAGGCACATGGGTGGACCCTAGGGTGAGTCCCATGTGTCTGTGGGGCAACTGGTGGTACCTGGTGGGCCAGGACCTGACGACCATGTTAGGGCTGGGTGGCTGTGCTGTCACCGGGGCCCGGTTGTCACATTTGGTATCAGAGGTGGTACCCAGCCTTAAGTGCGGTGCACTGCCTGGGTTGAGATGTAGGGCCCACAACGAGGGTGTTGTGCTCTAAGGGGGGGGGGGTGATTGTAACATCCCCAAATGATAAAGGGTTAAATGGCTAAATGATATGACTCATGTCAACGAGGTTCACCTTCCTTTTCGGGAGCCTACCTGATTAGAACTCCATAGTTAAGCGTGCTTGGCTTGGAGTAGTGATCAGGATGGGTGACCTTCTGAGAAATTTTCTAGGGTGTGTGTGAGTGAGGACAAAGCACAATGGAAAGGAAATGTGTTGGACTGTGGGGACTAACATTAGTCAGATGACCCGATCAGGCATGTTGGTGGACTCTGGGGTGGGCCCCACGTGTCTGCGGGGCAACTGGTGGTACCTGGTGGGCAAGGACCCGATGGCCATGTTAGGGCGGGGTGGCTGTACTATCACCGAGACCCGGTTGTCACAACAACCATCCTAAGAACATGCACTATGAAATATAATTTCTTTGTCAAGCGATATGTCATAAAGAAAGATGCACATATTGAATCGTCATCCATTCTTTCTTTATTTTTTTGATCTAACTAGATAAAATTACATTTGAGTACCATAGACATAAAATTAATTAATGTACAACCATCATGATCAACAAGGCCTAAGTTATCACTTCCTCAACTTGTAAGAGACAAATTCTATCTTTACCATTCAACTAATTCCATACCACTAACAATGAACCCAAAATAAGCTACATATCCATGAATTCAATGTCATGGTTTTTTCCTTGCATCAAAGTATGTAATAAAATAGAAAAAATTGATATAGATCTCAAGTTAGGGGACCAATACACATTTCTATATATAGGAACACCTAATGTAACATGAATCATGTGGTGTTCCTATTGGTGGGTTCGTCCTCATGATCTCATATTGACCACATCAACAAGTATGAACTTCATCAGAAGAAGTGTCAATGCTTATGACCACCAACACCTGATGGTTGAAAACCATATGTATCCTATCAGTATGATGTTTTTGGACCATAGAACACTACATTAATATTATTTTCATGGTATCTTCTTGGTTCTCATTATAGCAAGGGAACTGATATAACCTTTTGATACGACTTGTAATCTATGGAAATTACCATAAATATAGTATACACAAAAGTATCAAAACTATTCTAGTAGGATAATATCATGTATATTTCAAACTATATACATGTAATTATAATAAAATTATATAAATAATTTGGGTATAGGGAGACCATTTTCAACACTCCCACTTTCTCTAGAGCTAACTACAAACATGTCTCAACCCTTTAGCCCTCACATAAGAATCATGCTTCTGTTGAGACACGGATATAGCCAGGGGGTACACCAAATTTTCCTCTATGGATACTATAATAACTATGGATTCACCTCTCTGGGTAAAATCCCTCAAGTGATAAAACTTATTAATTATATGTTTTTTTCTATGGTGTAACCTAGGATCCTTTGAAAGCACCACTACCCCCATTTTATCGCAATAAACTAGAACATGGTATGTACTTCTAGGAAAAAAAACAATATCTAAGAAAAATCTATGTATCCATACTACCTTAATGGATACATTAAAATCCACTATATACTCAAATTCTTCTATAGAGTGGGTGACCATAGGTTACATTGATATTCTCTAACTCATTGCACCACCATTCCCGAAAACACATATCCTGACTGTGATTTCAGACCATCATGATTTATCTTCAAACAAGCATCAGTGTATCCTCTTACTATAAGTTCCTCATCTCCTTCATATACCAGGAACAAATCCTTTATATGTCTCAAGTACTTCAGGACATTTTTCACAGTTTCCCAATGCATCCCTCCTAGACTAGCTTGATATCTTCCCAACATGATTAAATAAAAGGAAACATAAAACCTAGTACATAACATGGAATAATTATAGATCCCACTAATTAAGAATAAGGGATTATACTCATTATTTAAATATCATCCTGTGTTTTTGGACATATTTTCTTGGAAATATTGATACCATGTGACATTGGAAACAACCCTCTCTTGGATTGTTCCAGTTTGTAACATTTAAGTACCTTGTAAATATATGTACTCTAAATTATTCTAATAAACCTCTAAGATATATCTTAATAGATCCTAACCCATAGAATTTAGGCTACTACACCTAATTATTTCATGGATAAGTATTCATTTAACCAAGTCTTTACTGACTATAATATTTTTACTTCATTTCCCATAATTAATATGTAATCAACATATAATACTAGGAAAATTATGGAATTATCACTAACCGTCTTATAGACACATGGATCACACTAGTTCTTGATGAAACCAAATTATCTTATGGCTTCATAAAAAATAACATTCCAGGACTGTGATGCCTTATTCTCCCCATAAATAAATATTTACATATTTCATACTTTATTGGAATTATTTGACTTAATAAACCCTTCTGGAAGAGTCATAAAAATGTATTCAACCAACTTACCATTTAGAAAAGTAGTTTTTGACATCCATTTTCCATATCTTATAATCAAATAAGGATTCTATTTCATGTAATATACAGATGAGTTTTAGTATCGTTATGTGTGAGAAGGATTCATCATAGTCTATTACTTGATGTTTCATGAAACCCTTCTCTACCAGTCATGCCTTATAGGTATTGACTTTACCATCCGTGACTATTTTTTTATTGAATACACATTTCTACCCAATTGTTTTTTTATTATATTGAGGGTCTTATAAGATCCAAAAATGATTTTGGTATATGGACCCCATATTAAAATACATAGCTTATTTCCATTTAGTATTATTATTTCCATCTACTACTTCCTTATAGGTTATATGTTCATCACTCTCTGAGAATAATATGTCACCAAACTAGATGAAAATACAACCATAATGATCTATTTATCAAACCCATTGAGTTGAATTATACAATACTTGTGTCTCAGAAACATTTTCATCTTCCACTAAGTCTGGTGGAGATGGTTCCCATACCAACTCCTATGTATATGGAGCTTCAGATTCATCGAAGTCAATATTTATCATTCTATTTCTATTGGAAATGTGTTCCATTTCAATAAGTATGGAATTTATTACCTAAATAACTTTATTATTTGAATGGATATATAGGTAATATCATTTTTTTTCTTTAGGATAACCTATAAAGATTCACAACATGCTTCGGGATAACAATTTGTCACTAGGTATAGTCTTGACTAAAACCTCACATCCCAGTAAAAATATGTGTGATATACTGGGTTTCTTCCCATACCATAACTCATATAGAATCCCATATAAATATTTAGTTGGTACTTGGTTAAAGGTATTTTACAACATCTAAAACACATATCCCCAAGAGGATAATAGAAGAGTTACTTGAATCATCATTGATCTATCCATGCTAAGCATGGTCTGATTCTACCTTTCACTAACACCATTCCACTATGGTGTATAAGTAGAAGTGAGTTGGGATACTATTCATAACCCATTAAAGTGATCAAGGAAATCTTAGTTAAGATATTATCTACCTCGATCTGATCTGAAGTTCCTTAATGTTCTTACCAAGATGGTTTTATTCTTCATACTGATATTCCTTAATCATCTGAAAGGAATCCGACTTATACCTAATTAAGTATATATATCCATACCTATTATTATCATTGGTAAAAGTAAGTATGAAAACCCACCCCTACCTCTATTAAAAATAGACCACATATGTCAGTATGAATCAATTCTAGTATTTATTTGGCTCTTTCTTCCCTTCCAAAGAATGGTGATTTGGTCATTTTACCTTATAAAAAAGCATGGCACACATCCGAGAGTCTTAAATCAGATGAATCTAAATATACTCCTTGATGTAATTTCTGTAAATTTTTCTCATTTACATGAACAGGATTGAATTTCCATAAGCAGGTTTTAAATGAGTCATGTTTACTAGTTTTGTTATTGAGTACCATTAAAAGACTTTCTTGTTTAAGTATATATAATCCATTATTAAGTTTTGCAATACCATAACATGTTTTATCCTTATAAAAGAGAAAAAAATTATTTTCAAACTTGAAATAAAATACCATTGTGTCCAAACATGAAACTTAGATTATGTTTCTAGTAACCAATAAAACATAATAACAATTATCCAATAAAATAACTAAACCACTAGGCAAATATAGATGATAATATCCCACTTACAAGGCTGCTAGACTCACACCATTTAGAGCTTAAAGAACTACCTCACCCTTTGAAATCTTCTTGAATATACTTAGTTCTTATATATGAATACAAATATCCAAGCCACACACCATATCCACCACCCAACTTATAGATAAATATAGATTGCACTCAATGACAAAAATACCTGAAGTAGAAGTGTCACCTTGATTCTTCTTCCCAACTATAAGGACATGAACTTAAACATTACATAATATTAAATTAAGTTAATAATTCACAATGAGGATCTTTTCAGGTTTATAGATTTAAATAATTAGGTCATAACTTATACATAACAACTTGAATAATACAAGCAAACACTACTACCCACTATCCACTTTTTTCATATAACAAAAACTCTTAAAAAAAGAAACATGTATAGTTCCATGTTTTAGAAAACATGAATTTTCTTTTATACCATCCTTGATACTATTAATATTTTAGTCCTATGAAAAACATTTCAAAACTTGGGATGACCATACAAATCTCAGTAAGGGATACATAAATAAGGAAAACAATTAGTTTTTCAAAACAACATGTAAACCATGATTACTTTAACATAAGTAATACTTTCACCTTTATAAAGTTGCAAATACTCTTCACTAAATAAAAGCTCATTTATTACCCTTTTTAACCAAAATATTACCATAAAACCCACTGAACACAATGTATATCATATAAAGGTAACTTGGGATATAAACATACTTAAATGGAATAACCATACGATCGACTTACACACATATCACTAAATGGAATAGCCATACGACTGAATTCCATACCCAATGAACTGGAGGTTATAACATAACCATCCATCCTTGTTTTATCACAGAACCACCCATCATTTATTTTATCATTTAACCACCTTTCAAATGTCTAAGTACCATTATATAATCATCACACATAAAATATTGAAAATATCAACATTTCAATCATAAAATTTTATTTTCAATCACAAGAAATAATTTTAAGATATTGAAATTTTAAATCCAATTTCAAAACCATTTTAAATACAAAAATATGTAAAAAGGTTATATGGTATTTATTTTCCATTTAAAAACATCACATCTTTCTAAGGAATCCAAATATTAAATAATGCTCGTAGTGGCGGAAAGGTCGTTGTCACCACATACGTTAAAAAAACATTTCTTTTGTCATTTAGTAAAATGATTCATAGAAAAAATATTCCCTTTAAATGAAAGTAAAATTAAAAGGGGTTTATTATGCACTGTGTAAAATAAGTAGGTGTATATTATCAAAACATGCCTCAATGAAAGGCGATTGAGATGAAGTCCATTATCTCGAGCCCGATTTGTCTCGTATATTAATTACTCTTCATGAATAATAAACTTAAGTTAATTTTTACTTTATTCAGAAACATTTTCAAGTTTTTATTCCTTTTATATCAATTATTACCTTTCTATAATAATTAATTAATTATTTTAGTTCATATCAATTTTTTTTGATGTTCAGAACTTGAGTTAGAAATGAACCTGTTATAATTATAAATTTTCCATGTGGTCAAAAGTAGATTATCTCTAGAATGATATTCATGATCATATATATCATATATATCATATATATTTATTTTATAATAGTCCATATCATTTGTATATAAGAAATGAAATGCACCGTTCTTGGAGACGGTAATCCGTACGTACGCATGAACACTACTTTTATTTATTTTTCATATTTAAATGAATGAAAAATTAATGATACATAGGTATATTATAATTATAGTATAATATTTATGTTATATATGTTAAATAACTTCATTAATTCATCATTTATAAGTTCCATGTATAGCATTAATGAGTCATATCACTTTGAGGGGGCAGTATTCCTCAAATGAAATTATCGTATTTATACAACATGAAAAGCATAAAATTATGTTCTAAATGAGAATTATAGAGGCATAGAGATAAAATAAATATCATAAATATCATATATAATTACATTTCCATCATAATGTCCACCATTATAGGTGGTAGAAGAATATTGAACAATCATCATTTTGTGAGGCAGTAGTTCACCGCCCACAGAAATAGTATGTTCTATACCCATTAGATGAAGGTGGGTGTAAGTGTAGTTCTAATAATTTTTATAAAAAAAACCTAGTATATTGAATATACTAATGTTTTTATGTAAAAAAATAATTAAAAGAGCATAGGGATTGGATAAGGAAAAATAAAGGAAAAGAACTTGAGAGAAGATATTACCTCAAATCAGGCAACTTCTTTTGATTTGAGCCAAAGGGATTTCTTGAATTTTTTTATACATAGGGGAAGGATTCTAAGAGGAATAGAGGGATGTTGGAAGATTATTAGGGAAGATATTTTACAAGACAAGGGGATTGAGAGGTGTGACTAATGGGTTAGATATGGCCTCCTTTTATAAGAGGGAGGAGGGGCACTTTAGGAATGTTTAAAAATATTATTTTATTATTAATTGATCTCCGAATTATAATAACACCAAAGTGATATATTTATATGATCAGATGAGGATGGGTCGAAATACTCTAATAAAATAGGTTTTAGACAAGTTTTGGTTCCAAATTTAACCTTATCATTTATCTTGAACCCTTATTTAACTAATTTAACTATTACCATGTCTTCTTGTATATTCATACTATATTGTTAATTTAGTTACCATAAAATGCCAATATAACCTCAACTTGTTCATTAATGACATTTAAAACAGTATCTAAGTAATTTGGACGAATCTTATTTTTCTAGGACTATTATATCATTTAATTAAATATTAATTTATTAAAAAATCATTTGTGTAAATTTTAATACTATTCATATCACGATTTTTAAAAAAATCCACAACAACTTGATTAATTCAAAAAAAAATTATTAATTAAAATATAACAAGTCATACTCATATATAAAATTCGTGTATGGTATAAGAAATTTCAAAATATTTTTATTTTAATATTTATAATCTCATTTATTTAAATCTTTCATTAATAAGGTAATCACCACATCACCATTATGTCATAAAAAAATTTATTTAGTTAATATCTAAAAATTATAAATAAAATACCATGATGTTGGAAATATTTTTATCTTTATAATGATTATTTATAGTTTAAAATAGAACCTATATAACCCCATATAAAATTTTTTTTTGTAAAAGATGCATGTTTAGGTTATATTTTCCTTAACTTTAAATTAAAAGTAATTAAATGTCATTTTCACACACAAGTGGCTCCATGGTGTCCTAAAATCTACCCAAGGATGACCATGGTCAGACATATCTCATAAAATAGGGTTAGAACATATGTTAGGGTAATTAATATTACTATAATATTATTTTCCCCCTTATTTACCATATTTAACCATTAACCATGGTAAATAAAATATTTACTGAAGTTACTATTCATAATGTCTAAAAATAAAATTTACCTATTTAAAAAATTTGGACCTCTGGATTCAAAATATGGAATCCATTTTTTTAAATTTAAAACACAGAAGATGCAGAAATTAATTTAAAATTAATTCTCGTTGTCAAAACCAAAAAGCATGTTTTTAAGAAGTAAAAACTACAAAAGATTGACATGTGTTTATGTACAATTTAAAAGGGAAATTACTTAAAATGACCAAAATTGTATTAAATGATAAAAATATAATCTAATTACACTTTAAAACCAATTAAAAGGAAAATATAATCATATAAATAAATTTTATGAAAAGAAAATTTTGACTTAAAATGCAGTATTTTTCACTATTAATTAAAAAATGAACTTTATCAAAAAAAAAATCAAAAAATTATCCAAAGTAAATTTTGATTCCCAAATTCTAAATAAGAAGTTTATTTTTTCAAATATAACATATAAAAGTGAAAAAACTAGATTTAAAAAGGATTCATCATCAAAAGGTGGTAAAAATACATTTTAAAAATATTAGAGTATTTTTGCTTAAAATTGAATTCATTCTCATTTTAAGCCTCTAAATTTTATTAGATAAATGTCAAAATATTTAACAAACATCTTTATTCATAATATAGTTAGTTATATTAATTCCCTCTAGTATAACAAATTGGCGTTAACTACCATTTAAAATAATAATAATATAATAATATTATTTTTCTTAGTATGACTTAGCTTTGTGTGCCGCATAAGATTTCTGAGAAACCCATTGTTGTGTTTCGGGTATGCCATCAAACATAGCATACCCTTTAAATTAAAATCAATATTTAAATCACAAATATTAATAAAAATGAAAATTTCATATTCTTTATTTACCTGGGATGTTACATCCTTCCCCCTTTTGGAAATTGTGTCCTTGTAATTTTATACACTTATAAAAAAAGTGGGGGTATTTATCCATCATAGAATTTTTAGATTCCTATGTCACCTCTTCAACCATATGTTTTTTTCAAAAAACCTTTACCTAATGAATTACCTTATTTCAAAAAACTTGCACTCTTCGTTCAAAAATCTGGACTGGTTGTTCCTCATAAGAAATATTCTCTTCCTACTGAACTACTTAAAGACTCAAAACATGAGATGGATCTGTAATATAATTTCTTAACATTGAAACACGAAATACATTGTGTACCTGGGATAAATTCAGAGGTAAATCCACTCGATAAGAAACTGATCCAACCTTCTCTAGAATTTTATAAGGTCCAATAAACCATGAACTCAACTACCCCTTCTTACCAAAATGCATCACACTTTTCCATGGTGAAACTTTAAGAAAGACATGATCACCTACCTCAAAAGAAAGATCCTTCCTCTAGTTATCCACATAACATTTCTGCCTACTCTGAGTTGTCCTCATGTGTTTCTATATCAATTGAACTCTCTCTACCAACTCTTCTACCAATTTTGATCCCATTAGTTTCCTTTCACATACTTCATCCCAAAAATCTAAAGTTCGACACCGCTTCCCATATAATTCCTCAAATGGATCCATCTGTATACTATAATGAAAACTGTTATTATAAGAAAAATTAATGAGAGAAATATGTTGGTCCCAACTTCCTTGGTAATCCATTGAGCAAGCATGTAGCATATCTTCCAATGTCTGAATTGTTCATTCTGATTGCTCATCTGATTGAGGATAAAAATATGTACTAAAATTTAATTCAGTACCCAATGAATTCTAAAGGCCCTTCCAAAAGTTAATAGTGAACCTAGGATCACAATCAGATATAATGGAGAGGGTAACTCTATTTAACCTCACTATATATTTAATATACAATTGATAAAGTTGATCTAGAGATAGAGTATCTCGAATTGGAAGAAAATGAGCAGATTTAGTTAATCGATCAACAATAACCCAGATTGTATTGTTACCTCAAGAAGTCTTTGGTAATCCTACAATGAAGTCCATGGATATATTTTCCCATTTCCACTCTGGCACCAGTAAAGGATGAAGCATCCGTTTCGGTAACTTCCACTTTGCTTTAACCTGTTGACAAGTCAAACACTTCATAGTAAAGTCAGCAATATCTCTTTTCATTCCATCCCACCAGTAATACTCCTAAAGATCTCTGTATATCTTAGTACCTTCAGGATAAACTGAAAAAAAAATAACTATGAGCTTCACATAACAACTCTTTTTTCTTCAACTATTAATCACAAGACACACATGATCTCTTCTCAAATCTCAAAATACAATCATTATCAATGTTAAATTCAGCCAACTTACCCTTCTGAACCAACTATACATTTTTCTACAACTGAATATCTTCTTTCTATGCTTTCATAATTCTGTCTGATAGATATGATTTCATTGATACCTGAAACAAAACAGAGGAACTTCCTACACCAAAAACATTTGTGCCAAAGTTCATCAAATTGTTAATCAAAGGATCTTGTTCCAAACATAACATGGTTAATATAGCATTACTTTTTCGGCTCAAAGCATCATACAATTTATTTTCTTTTCCTGGATGGTAATGAATCATGAAATCATAATCCTTGATTAATTACAACCATCTCCTCTGTCTCATGTTCAATTATTTCTGAGTGAATATATACTTCAAACTTTTTTGGTTATTATATATTTCAAACTTTACTCCATACAAATTATGCCTCCAATTTTTTAATAAAAAAACAATAGTAGATAATTCCAAATAATGTTTAGGGTAATTTAACTCATTATTTTTCAACTAACGTGAAAAATAAGCAATTACCCGATCATTCTGCATTAGGACACAACCAATTCCTTTCAATGAAGCATCCATCCCATCTCTGGAAGGTAATGCCAAAACTAGAGAATTCACCAATCTTTTTTTCAATTCCTAAAAACAATCATCACATTCTTTTGTCCAGATAAACTTAAAACCTTTTTTAGTTAACATAGTCAGTGTGATAGATAATAGTTCAAAATTCTCAACAAACCTTATGTAATATCCTTCCAAACCAAAAAAATATGAATCTTAGTTATATTTGTGGGTATCTTCCATTCTTCAACAACTTTTGTTTTATTAGGATCAATAGTTATTCCATTTTTTGATATAGTGTGACCACAAAATGAAATTTATTGTAAAAAAACTCACACTTGCTGAATTTCCCATACAATTTATTTTCTTTTAAGGTTTTCAAAACAAACCTTAAATGACATTAATTTTCCTATTTACTTTTGGATTATACCAAAATGTCATCAATAAACACAACCACAAACTTATCCAAGAAATCACGAAACATTCTATTCATAAGATCCATGAATAAATCTTGTGCATTGGTTAACCCAAAAGGCATAACTAAAAATTCATAATATCCATATCTAGTACAAAATTTGGTCTTTGGAACATCTGCTTACTTTACTTTCAAATGATGGTACCCCAACCTCAAGTCAATCTTCAAAAAATACTGAGATCCCAAGAGCTGATCAAACAAATCATCAATATGAGGAAAATGATACTTGTTCTTAATAATGATATTATTCAAGGCTCTATAATCAAAGAAAAGTCTCATAGAACCATCTTTATTTTTAAAAAACAAGACTGGAGCACCCCAAAGAGATGTGTTAGGTTGAATGAAAACTTTATCTATTAACTCCTTCATTTGCTTATTTAACTCTAAAAGTTCAATTTGATCCATTCAATAAGGGGGTTTTGAAATTATCTTAGAATCAGGAACCAAGTCAATAGTAAATTCAACTTTCTGGTCATGTATAATACCCGGAAACTCATCAAGAAAACATCAAGAAACTCATTTAATACTGAAAAATCATTAATCTGAATAGTTCCTTTTTTTAGAAATATGTGCAAGGTAACATTCATTTCCATCTATCACTAGTTTTTTAACTTCTTGATATGTTATCAGATATAATGGTTCATTCATGTGCACAAACTAAAATTATTTCTAAAAATAAACCTCTTTATCTCTACAGTCAATCTTACCATGGTAAACATAAATTCAATATATTCCCAAAATAATATCAAACTCTACTAGAAGTAAAAAAACAAGGTTTCTAGGTAAATTATTTCTAAAAATAAGGATAGGAATATTATTATAATTTCTTTTTGCCCCAAAATTTCCTCCAGGTGTTTTTACCAAAAGTTCAAGATTCATATCTTGAGATGGAATTACCAATTTACTTGAAAATTTATTAGAAATGAAATAATGTGCAGACCCTGAATCAAACAACACATTTAAATAATATGAAAAAACAAATAAAGTACCTGATACCAATTCATTTGATGGTCCCACATCAACCATATTAGTAGACAAAGATTTTCCCCCACCCTTCTACTTTTTATCTGTTTGGTTTCCACCCTGGGTAATCAACTTTGGACACACATTGGAATAATTCCCATACTCATTACAACAAAAACATCTTACCAATGGATTTTCATTGCCTGATTTATCATCTACCTTACAGTTATGAGAAATATGAATAGTATTACCACACCAAAATCACTTTATAGATTTTGAGATAAATTCTCCAGTATAGCAACCCAAGCCTTTTACATAAAACATTTCATGATTTTTAGCATATTTAATCATCAGTGTACAAGCCAAGGATCATTAAGTCTAGTGTCTTGGAAGACTAGGTACATATAACATAAAACATGGGACTAAAACAAACTTCTTTATTTAATCTCCATAAAGAGCTTATAACTTCCTTTGAGATCTTACATCTTCATAGGGTACCCTGGGGAACACAAGAACAAAGGGATTAGTTAAAAATGCCTAGTAATGAAATGAACATAATGATACATCTCAAGAACATGAGTTAAAAGGCATGACATCATGATATCCAAAGCATGAAACTAATGAAATCATTTAATATAAGCATGGGATCATATAAACATGTAATCATATAAATGTGTAATAATCACTAATCATATCTTTAGTATGGGTCAAGGCTAACCTCCAATCCCGTTTCCCATTTCAGTACGGGTCAAGGCTAACCGCCAATCCCGTTTCACATCGCATCTCATGAGACTTATCCTTACCCAATGCATTAAAGAGATATATGGGCACACCCATCTCAAAATATTCATGAATATTCTTTCCACATAAATAATCATACATAATCAACCATACATAAACATAAGGTTACCCATGGAAAGAATAGGGTACCCCAATCATGACATAAAACATATCCAATGTGCCTATCAAGAAAGTGTACATGAAAGGAAGGGATTAGAAAATACATGGACATTAATAAGGTAAATGGTAAGTGGTTTCAAATATAAGTGACAACATATAAAAAATGTATTTTAGAAATATTAGCATTAAAACATTTTTGTGCGGTTTTAAGGAAAACACTCTAGAGATTTTCAAATAGAAAAGAGGAAATTATTTTATATAAAACCAGAATTGAACCAAGAACGTTTTCATAATAAAAATACTTATTTTATAATACAATGGTGTTT
Source organism: Viscum album (assembly GCA_963277665.1). NCBI lineage: Eukaryota > Viridiplantae > Streptophyta > Magnoliopsida > Santalales > Viscaceae > Viscum > Viscum album. The sequence goes on along the minus strand of OY728140.1, from coordinate 1,901,231,713 downwards.
TAAAACATAGGAAAGAGTTCACTTGAAATTTGGGTAAAAATTTGGGAAGTCCCCTTAAAACAGGTTGGTTTATCAGAAAGTTCTAAGGAGGGAATCTTTCAAAATCATGTATATCCACGAAAGAATGTGATGAAAGGGTATTGATATAAGAATATTGTAAAAATAACCATAATTCATAAGACTCACATATATATATAAGATAACATTATTTTGAAAGAAAGATAAGGCAACCCGAAAGAACAAAGAAGGTTCGGGTAGAATTTGTTATGATTTTATCGGCATGGTGTCGGGTGTGACCAAGAGGGACTGATGAGAGAGATATGGGGTTTATAATCACTTATAAATTCAGAAAGAAGTATGGGGGGGGGGGGTTCTTAAACATACCATGTCATTTTCTAGTACACATATAAAGGAATTTTATAGAGGACAGTATTGGTTAAGAGAGAAAAGGAGAGGATCCCTTACCTCAAATCCGGCGGTGTTCTCCACTTGTTACTAATGACCAGAATAAAAAAATTAGGATTATTAATTAATAATTTCAGAACCTCTTATATATGTAATTTATTTATTATAACCCTTTTAATTTCATTCAAATCCTTTTTTATTAGTTATAAGGTTCAATTTCGTTGTTCGGGCTCGTTTGTTTACTTGGCTTTAAAAGATCAGTTCACTTATATTCAAGTTTGGATTATATGAAAGATGAAATTGGTTTTCCAGAATTAAAGTTACATTCTTTAGTAACTAAACATGAGATTACATGGTTTTAATTTTAATTAGGTTACTTATAGTGATGTTGAATTATTATATATATAACCTTAGTGATAACCGTTTTTGTTAATCGGTGGATTTGGTTACAAAGAATGTGTTTTTCATTATAACTTAATTCAATTTGTACCAAAAGATTATAGAACCAAAAATAGGATATATTACATATATAATAATCTGGTTCAACCATAACACAAATGGTTTCAGGACTATAATTAAAGATAATAAAAAAATTGATAAACTGTTGTCCTTGAATGTGAAAAATCAGCACATCTCAAACGATGCTTTCATTTCTTTCAAATAAAAGGGTTGGGAAAGGAGAGAAGGTAATGAAATTTACCACTAGAATGAATATATTCTAGTAAATTTATTCTACTATATTTATCATAAAATTATGGTGAATGGAGGTGAGGAAAGAAATTAAAAAGAAAAGAACTTAAAAGAAAAGAAGAAATTTGGGAAGAGGAATTTACCTCTTGAGACTTCCTCCTTTGAGAACCTCTTTAAAGGGGAGGTTTTGGTATTTTGAGGAGGCTGAGAGCTTTTGGACGTGGGGGAGGACCTTGGTGAGAGATTTGGTCAGAATTTAGAGAATTCTTGGAGCTTGAGAGGAGTGGAGAGAGGATGGAGTGAAGGGGGGGGGGGGGGGGTTTTATAGTGGAGGCGAGGAGGGATTTCATGATATTATAATCATTAATTTATTATTTCTTCACAAGACAAAGAATAGTAAGTATTAAATGACCAAGAATAGTAAATGGGTCATGTGAATTAGAACCATGGGTGGTGACATCATCCATGATTCTAGTAATAGTTTATTTAGCTTATAATGTATATATATGGTAAATTACCGTATTTTTCTATTCATAAAAAATTCAAGTATTTCAGAAAAATATCAAAAATTCACCCTAACTATTTTTCAATGAGTAGAATCCAAAAATGAATTCAATTTTTCAAAAATAATTTTCTAAATATGATTCTTTTAATATTTAATTAAAATCATAATTTATTATCAAAAACCAGATTTAAAAACATGCATTAACTCATTCTAAAACATAGGTATATTTTACTTCAAACTTGAATGTTATTTTTATACCACCATAGGCGAGGTTACTATTAATTAGGGTATATCAATATTCATAAGGGTATGTTACTATTCATTAGGGTAGGTTACTATTCACCAAAAAAATAAGTTTTTCTTATCGGACTCCAAAAAACATATTGAACACAACCATGTATGTCAGATTTTCAAAATTCCAAACACAGAAGTGACCAAATTATGTTTAAAGGTTAGTTATCACTTAGTAGTTCATTATTATGTGATTTCATGGCATATTTATAAGAAGGGAATTTCCATTAAAAACATTGGGTCATTACATTCTTCCCCCCTTATGAAATTTCGCCCTCGAAATTTCATTTTACATTCTAGGAAAAAAATAGATGTGGGTACTTTTCCTTCATTACTTCCTCCAATTCCCTTGTTGCTTCCTCAAACTTATGGTTCCTCCACAACAATTTGACAAGATGGGTTGTCTTGTTGTGTAGAACCTTATCTCTCTGATACAGAATCATTACTGGCTGCTCCTCATAGGAGGGATTATCTTCCAGCTACACCACCTCTGAGTTTAGTACATGTGAGGGATCAGGTATGTACTTCCTCAAGAGTGATACATGAAAAACATCATAAAATCGATCTATATTTGGTGGAAGTGCAAGCCGATAGGCCAAAAATCCTATGCGGTCAAGGATCTCAAAGGGGACAATATACCTTGGGCTTAGCTCCCCTTTCTTCCTGAATCACCACTACTAGAAAAATAGGTATTTGCGACGGGTCATTTGCGACGGGATCCCGTCGCAAATGGCTTTTTGCGACGGGGGCCCGTCGCCAATGACCCGTTGCTGAAAACGGTGTCGCAACAACATTTTTTTGCGACGGGCCCGTCGCTAAAGCCTTTTTCCGCGACAGGGAGAATCCTCGTCGCAACTAGTATTCCGTATATTCGTAAAAAAACTTTTCAAAAACTATTTTCGACGGGCCCCGTCGCAAATACCTGTTGCGACGGGCCCGCCGCAAATAGTTTTTACGATGGGACCCATCGCAAAAACTATTTAAAAAATAAATAAAAAACTATGAATAAATTATTTTAATGCATATAATAATAATACTATTTGCGACGGGCATAGTATCCCGTCGAAAATACTATAAAAAAAATAAAAAAAATAAATTATTAATAAATTATTTTAATTAATATAATAATAATCCAATTATAATTCAAAAATAAAAAATAATAAAATATTAATAAATACTTTTAATTAATATAATAATAGAATTATAATTCACAAATAAAAATAATAAATTATTTTAATTAATATAATAATAATAGAATTATAATTCAAAAATAAAAAATAATAGAATATTAATAAATGATTTAATTAATATAATAATATTAGAATTATAATTCATAAATAAAAAAAATATTAATAAGTTATTTTAATTAATATAAAAATAATAGAATTATTTTACATTCAAATATTAAAATAATTCAAGTATTACAAAAAAATATAATTAAATTATAATATTATAAAATTTTAATATATATATATATATATAATTTAATATTATAAAATATAAATAATATTATTATTCATATTAATATTTTTATTTAAAAATATAATATTATTAATATTTTATAATGAGACAGAAACTACGAATAGAAAAAAAATCATATTTTGATTTCAAAAATTTTATAACATAAATACAAACTCTAATCTGAAGGAGGGGGGGGGGAGTTGGGGGATCTGCAGATGGTGGTGGAAGAAACTCTATCCCTAAAGCATGAGTGAGTCAGCGCATGTACTCCATCTGCTCCTGATGCTGCTGCTGCCACCGACTCGTCTGCTCCTCGTACAGCTGCTGCTGGCGTCGACGCTCCTCCTCATGCTGCTGACACATCTGCTTCTGCTCCTGTCGGAGACTCTATATCAGTGCAGTCTGAGATCGCAACTGATCCTCATACTGTGTAGCAGAAGAAGATGCACGAGCTCCTCTCGAGATGGACGCCGACATCGCAGCACTACCATAATAATCTCCGGGAGTCAGTCGAGAGCCGATACCAACTACCCGGCCCTTCTCGAAGGCATACTGGGTGGCCTGCATCCATGCCGCCTCATCAAACTGACGGCCAGTGGTCAGATCTGATGACTCGGCCTGACTCTCAGGTCAGGCCTGTGACGCTGCGGCCTCATATGACTCCTGTAGTTGCAATTTAAAATTAAAATTGTGAATATATTATATGCAGTTAATTTTTAAACTTGAAAACAAATAATATTGACCACGATGTGATGCTGACGATCACCTCTGAGCTCCCCAGTAGCAGGATCACTATACATCCTCTGATATACGTCGTACTCCGTAATATCGGGGTACTCTAAAGCCTATAAGAATAAAAAATAAACTGTTAATATTTATAGTTATATAAAATATTTATAAATAATGTACGTACCAGATGCTGTCTATGAGTACTAAAAGAATGACTCCCAGCTCGATGAGTCACCTCCTGTCTCCCCTGATTCTTCCTCCCCACCGATGATCTCCTCTGAAAGGCACCACTCAACCAATGCTCACATAATCCATCCCACACATGGGATGAAATTTACTCTGGTCGGTGTGCTCTACATGACTCGTCAAAATCTAACACTCCTACTTTCTTCATCACAGATTTTCTTAAATTGTGCAAAAACTGACGAAGGCGATCACGCATGGCCACCTCCCATGCCTCATGGATGGCGTCACGCATGGTATCCTCGATCGGATACCATAAACCCTACAAATAAATCAAAATATCAAGTTAGAAATGAAATAATTTTCAAAATAAAAATTATTTATTTACGTACGTACCAACCAATGGCCGAACATGGCCTGCTGCACATCAATGGGAATCTGCTCCCATGTGGTCCATGGCTGAGAGAAATAGTTGCGCAAAATAGCGCTGCCCTGTCCGACTGCTACATGCGGAAAACTGTAAAAATAATAAACATTTATTATGTGAATAGATTAATGAAATATTAGTCAAATCCACAGGTTATCACACAGGTTATCACACCTCCGTGTGCGTGGATCAAACCCAAGACGTGGGCGTCTCTCGGGGACGGAGTCAGGAATCATCAATCGTGCAAGACCGCACCCCCTCCGCGTACTCCCTGGAGCGCCTGCAGGATGAGGGTCATCTGTCAGCAACTCATCCGCATCGAAAGTCAAGTCAGCATCTGCCAACTCACGAAATGCGGCGTCGTCCATCTGAAATAGAAAATGTTAAAGTTAGCAAATAATTGATAATTACTATTATATATACATATATACATATTATGATTGTATATAAATACCATGGAATTCTATCAGTGTTCATCTTCATCATCATCTTCATATATGTCAATGTCATCTTCATATTCCTCCTCAACATCATCGATATCCATTCGAGTTACAGTTGCTTCATCTCTTACCATTTCAAATTCATATGTGACATCATTAACATCATCGTCATCACCGACTCTTAAATGTGGGGTGTCATCATCGATACTCATGTCTCTTTGTAAAAAATATTGATTTTGAGTACTCTCTTGAAAAACATCAATTCTTTGCACATCAGTGAAAGAACATTCACTTTGACTAAACTGATTGTCTCGAATTTTGATTTTTATTACAATCCACCAATCAGTCAAGTCTCTTGATGTAGCACAGTACTTTGCGTAATAAACTTGATATGCCTATTGAGCCAATAAGAATGGTTCATTTACTGCGAGAACACTTTTACATTTAATGTCGATGATTCCATGAGTCAGATGAACACGCACGCCTCTCTCTGTATCCAACCATCGACATTTGAACATGGTTATGTAATGTTGTCCAAGATAACAGAGTTCAATGATTTCATCAAGTATGCCATAAAAGTCAACTTCATTTTCTCGATGATGAGATCCTCTCAAGCTAACTCCATTGTTCATTGTTTTTTTCGATTCCCCATATGCATGTGTGTGGAATCAAAATCCATTCACCACATATGCATTATAAGTTTTAACAAGTTTGGAAGGTGGGTTACTCAATACACACAGCCGTTTGTCAATTTTATCAGCATGTCGAGACACCTGAATTTTTTTGAAATAATTATCAATATAGTAAACTATACATTGAATGAGTTTCTAAAAGATAAAGAATTTATGTTACCAGTTTTTGAAACCACTGAGAGAAATTTTTCAGTCGACGTTCTTCGAGAGCAGCTGCTGTAATTTGTGGAATTTGTTTCTTGATATGATTATCATACAACCTATAAAAACCAAAGTTATTTACTGTAACATAAATGATAGAATAAGTGATATAAACACTTACAGTACAACTGATGTCATCTCTTCACAGTTGAGCAGAACATACGTATGAGCTCTATGATGTTCATCATCTGAAAGCCAGCGTTCATAAACTCCACCAAAACCAAGCTCTGACTGGTTGAAAACAAATAATTGATTGTCGATTTCATCAATATTCCTCTCGTTACATCCCATTCGGTTGTGTTTTGAAGGATACTCAGATTCAAAATAATGGGAGCAGAAAAAAGATATTTCCTCTTGAAAATAAGCTTCTACAATAGATCCTTCAACAGATGCTTTGTTACGTACTTTTCTTTTCATTTTTTGCATGAATCTTTCAAATGGGTACATCCATCAAAACTGTACTGGACCTCCACATTTGGCTTCATATGGAAAATGTAACATCAAATGTTCCATTGAGTCGAAGAAAGATGGCAGAAATATTTTTTCCAGTTTACATATAATTACAACAACATTTTTTCAGGTTTTCCTAGAGCATCATAATCTGCTGTAGCCGCACAAATTTCCCGAAAAAAATGAGACATGTCTGTTATGGAATCCCAAATCACAGAATTCAACAAACCACTTAATCCAATGGGTAGAAGTCTTTCCATTATAACATGACATTCATGAATCTAGTAATATGACCATTCTTTACACATCTACCCAAATTGGAAGCACAACCATCTGGAAGTCTCAAATTTGCAATCCACTGACAAAATAATAAACGATTTTATTTAGACAGTGTATAAGCTGCTTTTGGTTTCAGTAACCTTTCTGTTCTGACATTCTCAAACAGTTCCAATTCTGGAAGCCTGTAAATTTGGGCAAGATCTAAACGTGCATTTACATTGTCTTTGCTCTTTCCTGGTGTATCCAAAACTGTATGAAACAAATTATCAAAACAGTTCTTCTCAATATTCATGGCATCTAACATGTGTCGGACCAACAAATCAGACCAATATGGAAAATCCAAAAATATGCTACGTTTAATCCAATTGTGTTCTTTCCCAAAACCAGAAATTTTATGTTGGTTTATTGTGGGACCAAAAGTGATGGGAGGTAATGAAAATACAACTGATTTTAATTCCGAACCTAATAGCATTTTTGGAGGTCCATCCCTTTCAACTGTTCCTTTTCTGAAATGAGATCTGTTTCTTCAAAAAGGATGATCAGCTGGAAGAAATCTGCGATGACAGTCAAAATAACAAGGTTTCTTTCCATGAATGAGCATAAATTCTTTGTTCTCTCCCATACAGTAAGGACATGATTTCTGACCATTTGTACTCCAGCCAGATAACATCCCATAAGCCGGGAAGTCACTTATTGTCCACATCAATGCTGCTCTCAGTATGAAATTCTGTTTTGTTGCAACATCATATGTACTGACACCAATACTCCACAATAAATTTAATTCATCAATCAATGGTTTCAAATAAACATAAATACTTTTCTTTGGATGTCCTGGAATTAGTAAAGTCAAAAATATATATGGCTCCTTCATCAACATCCATGGAGGTAAATTGTACGGAGTTAAAAAAACAGGCCAACATGAATATTGACTACCATAAGATCCAAACGGACAGAAACCATCAGTGGAAAGGCCCAGTCAAACATTTCTAGCTTCTAAAGCAAAGGATGGATGCACTCTATCAAAATGTTTACATGAATCACCATCGGCTGGATGATTCAAGATTTTATCGGTTGAAATATTCTCTTTATGCCATGACATCATTGTCGCTGTATTCTTAGACATGAATAAACGCTGAAGTCTAGATGTAAGCGGAATATATCTCAACTGTTTTACAGGAATCAAACCAGACTTCCCGTGTTGTCCTTCTTTATATCTCAGTTGCCCACATGTGGGACAACTATGCAATGACTCATTTTCCCCAGAATATAAAATGCATTCATTTGAACATGCATGAATCTTCTAACAAGTAAGTCCCAAATTTCGAACCAGCCTCTTACCCTCATAGTAATTTTCAGGTAAAACATTTCCTTCGGGTAACAGTGTTTTAAGAAAAGAAAATATCTGGTCAAAACAGGTGTTTGGCATTCCATTATCTGATTTGATAGCCATAAATTTTGCAACTGCTTCTAATTTGCTCATCTTGCAGCCAGGATATAATGCATCCTCAGCAGACTTCAACAACTCATAAAATTCAGACGGTGACAACTCAGGATTTGAAGCTATATCAGCCGGAGTTTCTGTATGTTGAACAGATGAACCTGCAACATCATGTACTAAATCTTGAAATCGGGATGGATCCAGAATCAAGTTGGTATCACCTGCTCTAGAACTGCGTTCACCGTGTTGACACCAAAAAACATAATCTGGTTGAAAACCAAAACGCAAGAGATGTTCTCCCACTTTGTCAAACGTGTCAAACGTTCTCAATGCACATTTTCTGCAAGGGCATTTTATTTTTCCTTTTGAAACAAATTCTGGATTTGATGCCGCAAATGATAAAAAAGTCTCCACACCCTCTACATATACTAGATTTAAACCAGAACCGTTTGGATTTCTACGTTGATTTATCCATATGAGGTCACCTAATAATGATTTTTGACGACCTTGTTGTTCCATATTTCTCTATAAAATATAAAAGCATTACTGGTTTTTAATAATTTGTTAGAAAAAACACTCAAGCTAGGATAATTATAGAGTTTAGATCATACACGACTGAAACAAACTTTTTATTGAGATAGACCTAAAAATTTACCCTTTAAGAATTAAATATGTTGAGAATAAATCAAAACATGTTACAAATATTGATAATTTTAATATTATATTTTTTTTATTATTTTCATAGTACTAATATTATTGGTAATTATTCCTAATTATTGTTAAATATTACTAATTATTACTAATTATTACTAATTATTACTAATTATTACTAACTATTACTAATTATTACTAATTATTACTAATTATTGGTAATTATTACTAATTATTGGTAATTATTACTAATTATTACTAATTATTGGTAATTATTACTAATTATTACCAATTATTGGTAATTATTACTGATTAATACGAATTATTGGTAATTATTACTAATTATTGGTAATTATTAGTAATTATTGGTAATTATTGATAATTATTACTAATTATTGGTAATTATTACTAATTATTGGTAATTATTACTAATTATTGTTAATTATTACTAATTATTGTTAATTATTACTAATTATTGGTAATTATTACTAATTATTACTAATTATTACTAATTATTACTAATTATTACTAATTATTGGTAATTATTACTAATTATTACTAATTATTACTAATTATTGGTAATTATTTGTAATTATTACTAATTATTACTAATTAATACTAATTATTGATAATTATTGGTAATTATTACTAATTATTGATAATTATTATTAATTATTACTAATTATTCCTAATTATTGTTAATTATTACTAATTATTGGTAATTAGTACTAATTATTACTAATTATTACTAATTATTACTAATTATTGGTAATTATTACTAATTATTACTAATTATTACTAATTATTGGTAATTATTGGTAATTATTACTAATTATTACTAATTAATACTAATTATTGTTAATTATTGGTAATTATTACTAATTATTGATAATTATTACTAATTATTGGTAATTATTATTAATTATTACTAATTATTACTAATTATTGGTAATTATTACTAATTATTGGTAATTATTACTAATTATTGGTAATTATTACTAATTATTGGTAATTATTACTAATTATTACTAATTATTACTAATTATTACTAATTATTACTAATTATTGGTAATTATTACTAATTATTACAAATTATTATTAATTATTGGTAATTATTGGTAATTATTACAAATTATTACTAATTAATACTAATTATTACTAATTATTGGTAATTATTACTAATTATTACTAATTATTACTAATTATTGGTAATTATTCCTAATTATTGGTAATTATCGGTAATTATGGGTAATTATCGGTAATTATTACTAATTATTGGTAATTATTACTAATTATTGGTAATTATTACAAATTATTCCTAATTATTACTAATTATCACTAATTATTACTAATTATTGGTAATTATCGGTAATTATTGGTAATTATTGGAAATTATTACTAATTATTGGTAATTATCGGTAATTATTACTAATTATTGGTAATTATTCTTAATTATTGGTAATTATTGGTAATTATTGGTAATTATCGGTAATTATTACTAATTATTACTAATTATTGGTAATTATCGGTAATTATTACTAATTATTACTAATTATTGGTAATTATTCCTAATTATTGGTAATTACTGGTAATTATTGGTAATTATTGGTAATTATTCCTAATTATTGGTAATTATTACTAATTATTGGTAATTATTCCTAATTATTGGTAATTATTCCTAATTATTGGTAATTATTACTAATTATTGGTAATTATCGGTAATTATTGGTAATTATTGATAATTATTGATAATTATTGGTAATTATTACTAATTATTCCTAATTATTACTAATTATTCCTAATTATTACTAATTATTCCTAATTATTACTAATTATTACTAATTATTACTAATTATTACTTATTATTACTAATTATTACTAATTATTGGTAATTATTGGTAATTATTCCTAATTATTACTAATTAGTGGTAATTATTAGTAATTATTACTAATTATTACTAATTATTGATAATTATTAATAATTATTACTAATTATTGGTAATTATTACTAATTATTGGTAAGTATTACTAATTATTGGTAAGTATTACTAATTATTGGTAATTATTACTAATTATTGGTAATTATTACTAATTATTGGTAATTATTACTAATTATTACTAATTATTCCTAATTATTGATAATTATTGGTAATTATTCCTAATTATTAGTAATTAAATGAATAATTACCAATAATTAGGAATAATTACCAATAATTAAGAATAATAACATTATTAGTATATTTTATTAATAATATTAAAATAATATAATTTTCTAATTTATATACAATTCTCCTTTCATCTGTGTGTTTTCTATCTCCACATACAAATAATACATGTGGAGACAGCAAACACACAGATGAAAAGAGAATTGTATATATATAAAAAATTATATTATTTTAATATTAATAATAAAATATACTAATAATGTAATAATGTTATTATTCCTAATTATTGGTATTTATTACTAATTATTAATATTTATTCTTAATTATTAAAAATTATTACTAATTATTCCTAATTACCATTAACTATGAACAATACTAATAATTTAAATTTATTAAGTAACAAAACAATGTAAACATAATTAAATTACAACTAATTAAGAATAATTGAAACTAATAAAAAATTAAAATTAAATATTAAATTAAAATGAACATAAATACCTTGAAAATTGATCTGAGGTTGATCTCTGATCGTTCTTCAAAACTTTAATATCAACTCCGGAGAAAAAAATTAAACTTGAGAAAAACTGAACTTTAGAAATAAAATTTTGAGAGAAGAAGAAGATGGAGTTTGAGAATGATTTGAAAAAAACGGATGGGGGTATTTATAGGTTAGATTATTTGCGACGGTACCCGTCGCAAATACCTTAGCCATCATTTATTACGATCAACGGTTAAATAGTTATTTGCGACGGGACCCGTCGCAAATAACCACCTGCCGACATACTATTTGCGACGGGGGAATATTCCCGTCGCAAAAACCTTTTACCGCCGCCAGTTATTTGCGACGGGAATATTCCCCCGTCGCAAATATGTTTCCTGCGATTTGGCGCGCAAACCGCGCCAGTTCTTTTGCGACGGGGAAAGCTTTCCCGTCGCAAAAGGCTACTTATTTGCGACGGGCAAATACCCCCGTCGCAAATAAGTTTTTAACGGGGCTATTTGCGACGGGAATAAATCCCGTCACAAATAACCCGTCGCAAATACCCATTTTTCCCGTAGTGCGCATGACTCTCTTCCATGGAGATATTCGAAGGAAGACTTTATCTCCAACGTCGAACTCCAAGTCCCTTAGACGGTTGTCAGCATAGCTCTTTTTTTACTTTGAGCAGATTTGATGTGTTTCTGGATGACTTGAACCTTCTCTGTCATCTCTTGAACAAGATCGGGTCCAAGTAGCTTTATTTCTCCAACTTCATCCCAACAGGTTTGAGTTCTACATCGCTTTCCATACAGAGCTTCATATGGAGCCATCTGAATACTCTAGTGGAAGCTATTGTTGTTTGAGAACTCAACCAATGGGAGATGCTGATACCAACCTCCTTTGAATTCAAGAGAGTAGGCTCTTAGCATATCTTCAAGCATCTAAATAGTCCTTTCAGATTGGCCATCAGTTTGGGGGTGATAGGCCATGCTAAAATTTAATTCAGTACTCAAATAAAGTTGAAGACTCATATAGAATTTAGATGTGAACCTTGGATCGTGGTCAGAGACAATTGAGAGTGGAACACCGTGAAATCTCACCACTTCCTTCACATATACCTTTGCAAGTTGTTCTAGCGAGAGATCTTCCAGAATAACGATGAAATGAGATGTCTTGGTGAGTTGTTCAACCACAACCCATATCGCATTATTTCCCTTTGACGTCTTTGGGAGACCCGTGACAAAGTCCATAGTAACATTTTCCCATTTCCACATGGGTATAGGCAATGGCTACATCATAACTTTGGACTTTTGTCTCTTAGCTTTAACGTGATGACATACCAAGAACATTGATATATATTCCGCAATATCATTCTTCATGTTATCCCACCAGAAGTGTTATCGAAGATCACGATACATTTTTGTACTCCCAGGATGGATAGAGAAGGCCGAGCTATGTGCATCATTCAATGGCTCCTTCTTTATCTCTGGATCATATGGTACACATAATTGTGTCCCAAATATTACAACTCCTTCCTCATCAATTTTGAAATATGAGGATTTCCCATTTTTAACAGCTTCCACCATTTTTTGAATTTCCACATCCTTTCTTTAAGCAACCTTTATTTTCTCCATGAGGGATGTTTGAGAAATCATTTGAGAAAGGATTGATTATGTTCCTCCCTTAATGATTCCCATTTCCATCCTTTGCAAATCTAAGAAGATCAGATCTTTTTCAATTCTCATCATTGATAAAGATGCAGGATCCTTTCTACTTAGAGCATTCGCCACCTTGTTTACCTTACCGATATGGTAGTGGATTGAGAAATCATAATCCTTGATGAGATCTATCCATCTTCGCTGGTGCATATTAAGCTCTTTTTGTGTGAATATATATTTGAGACTCTTGTGGTCAGTATATATCTCACATTTTTCCCCATAGAGATAATGTCGCCAGATTTTCAATGCAAAGATCATAGCCGCCAACTCCAGATCATGCGTGGGATAGTTTTTCTCATGGATTTCCAGCTACCTCGAGGCATATGATATCAATTTATCATTTTTCATTAGCACAAAAATTAATCCTTTCTTAGAAGCATCACTATACACCACAAACAGTTCTCCACTTGAAGGGAGTGTGAGTACCAGCGCAGTGATAAGCCTCTTTTTCAACTCCTTGAAATCGTCTTCACATTCCTGTGTCCAGATGAACTTTATGCCCTTCCATGTCAGCTTGGTCATAGGGTTTGAAAATCATGAAAAGTTCTTCATGAATCGTCGATAATAGCCAACTAGACCTAAAAAGCTGCATATTTCCATTACAGAAGTTGGCCTCAGCCACTCTTCAACTTCCTTCGTCTTAGAAGGGTCCACAGATATCCCTTTCATGGTGATAACATGCCCCAAGAATGATACTTCCTCCATCCAGAATTCACATTTACTATACTTTTCATAAAAATTATCACTTTACAAAGTCTTTAACATAGTTTCCAATTGCTCCTCATGTTCCTCCTTGCTCTTGGAGTATATCTGAATATCATCAATAAAGACCACCATAAATTTGTCGAGGTAATCTCTAAAGACTCTATTCATTAAATCCATGAAAATTTCTGGAGCATTAGTGAGTCCTAAGGGCATCACTATGAACTCATTGTGTCCATACCTCATTCGAAAGGTAGTCTTGGGAATATCTTCCTTCCTCACATTTAGTTAGTGATATCCCGACCAAAGGTCCACCTTAGAGAAATAACTGGCCCCATGAAGCTGATTGAACAAGTCATCTATCCGTGGAAGGGGATACTTGTTCTTTATAGTGATTTTATTGAGCACACGATAATCAATGCAGAGGCACATTGATTTATACTTCTTCTTGACGAAGAGGACTGGATCACCCCACGGTGAAGCACTCGGGCATATAAAACCCTTCTTCATATTCTCCGGTAACTGCTTATTCAGCTCTTCCAGCTCTACGGTGGCCATTCTGTAAGGTGTCTTTGAGATTGGCAGAGATCCAGGGATAAGTTCAATTGATAACTCAACCTCTCAGTTAGGGGGAATACCAGGAAACTCTTCGGGGAATACATCAGTGTAATCCCTCACGATGGGCATGTCTTCAAGCAAGATTCTCTCCTTTGTCTCAATCATTTGAGCAAGGTATGAATGCTCATAAGGAAGAAATATCCAAAATTGAGATGAAGATTATAAAGGAGACTCATCTTCCTACTTGCACTTTTAAAGATTCGAAGGATTCTTCAGGATGTGAAGAGTAATCTCCCTTTCCCGGCAGTTGATGTTGGCCTTTTACAAAGATAGCCAATCCATGCCCAAGATAACATCAAAATCCACTAAAGAAAGTATGACAAGATTTTCTGGGAGGTTCAGTCCACAAACATTAATTGGGGAGGAGTTATAAACCATGGATGCAATAATTTCCCCATTCTCTATTCTCACAGATAACTTTTCCTCCAAATTTTGAGGTGGTGTTTGAATAGTTCTACTAAACTTTCAAGATATGAAAGAATGTATAGAACCAGAATCAAATAGTACGTTCTCTATTATTGAATGAATAAAAATCACATCTGTCACCACATCGTTTTCCTGCTCCACCTCAGAAGTAGTGATAGCATAAGCTCTTCCTTGTTGCGTTGGAGGTTGTTGTTGATTTCCTCTGACAACCCTCGGCTTAGGGAAATTGTTCGCATAATGCCCAAGCTCCTTGCAGTTAAAACACTACACTGTAGGCTGAGTGTTGATCTGAACCTTCCTTTATTCGTCAACATTAGTGGGATTTTTCATATCCCTTCAGAAGTTCTTGGCCAGATGACCAAACATTCCGCATTTAAAGAAATTCTTGGTTCCCTTGAGACAGTCACCAAGATGCTTCTTCCCACAATTCTTTCAAAGGGGAAAGTGAGGCTTCTTTCCATCATGGGATTTGTTTGATGAACCACCCAAGTTATTATCCATTTTCCTCTTCTTTTCAATAGGCCCATGAGACCACTGAGAGTTTCCAATATCCATTTCAACCTTGAGGGAACAACGGACAATCTCCTCATAGCTGTCAAAGTCTCGAATTGACAACACTTTTTTGTAGACATGGCTTTAGTCCACTAAAGAAGCGGTCCACCTTGATTTCGGTGTTCATGACAAAACCAGAGGCATACCTTTCAAGCCTTGTAATGTTCGCTTCATATGCCCTGATGGACTCATTTTCCTTCTGCTTGAGTCCAAGGAACTCTCTTTCCATCTTGGGATGGAGGGTTCGAGGAAAATATTTGTTGAAAAACATCCTCTTGAATTCATCCCAATCTATGGAATCAATTTCCTCTTGGGACTTTGTATTCTTGATCAGTGTCCACCACTGATCAGCTTCCCCATCAAAACGATTGACTGGTAGTACAACTTTCTCTTCTTCCGAGCACTGGAGGACAGAGAAAATATTTTCAATGGAGTTAATCCATTGTTCTGCGAGGAGGGGATCAGAAGACCCGATAAACATGGGAGGATTTTTCCGCATGAAGTATTCTACGGAAACTTGCACTTTCCTTGGAAGAGGGGGACGTTCCACTTGATTCAAGTTATTATTAATAACTCGAGCCAGCTGAGAAAGTACTTCCATGAAGTTTTGAGCACCGCTTCTGTCACATCAGGCATGTCATTAGGGAAATCATCACATTGCCTAACACATTGGTTGTTGGAACGTGTTCTTCTATTTCCCAACATTAACCAAGAAAAAGAACATATAATTAGAGGTCTTGAATACTTATCTATTGATCAAAAAAAGGAAACTTTGAAAATTAAAGGATAAACTTATAAAGAAGAAGTACATCCTAAATTGTGATTCCTTATGTTTATATCTAGGTTATCCTCGATCTATTTCTTAACTTATATTCTTATGGGTTTTTTTGTCCCTTAATAATGGTTTGTACTAAGCTCATGAATCTACCAAATCATATCACCTGGGAGTGTCATAACCAAGAGTTCAAAAAGGACCATTATTATGCACCAGTTCCCATTCGAGTCTAGCTCAAAGCGGTGTTTTCGGGTTTTACCTCTAGATACATCTGTGCCAAAGCCACTGCTCGTATCCAGACAGGGATGTATTTACTTGATATATCACTTACTCTATACTCACAAAAATTTAGGACTGTTTTATTATACTTAGTATCATCCTTAAGGTTCTCACTAAGGTGATCTTTTCCTAATCTCCAAAAATAACTAGACCATCCTATGATACCAACTATAGCAAACCAAGCCTTTTACATAAAACATTTCATGATTTTAAGCCTAATTAATCATTAGAGTAAAGGCTAAGGATCGTTAAGTCAAGTGTCTTGGAAGACTAGGTACATATAACATAAAACATGGGACTAAAAAAAAATTCTTTATTTAATCTCCATAAAGATCTTATAACTTCCTTTGAGCTCTTACATCTGCATAGGGTACCCTGGGGAACACATGAACAAAGGGATGAGTGAAAAATGCCCAGTAAGGAAATGAACATAAGGATACATCTCAAGCACATGAGTTAAAAGGCATGACGTCATGATATCCAAAGTATGAAACTTATGAAATAATTTAATATAAGAATGGGATCATATAAACATGGAATCATATTAATGTGACAGAATAATAAATCATATATTTAGTACGGGTCAAGGCTAACCGCCAATCCTGTTTCCCATTTCGGTACTGGTCAAGGCTAACCGCCAATCCTGTTTTACATCGCATCTCATGAGACTTATCCTTACCCAATGCATTGGAACGCTATCTGGGAACACCAATCTCAAAATATTCATGAATATTCATTCCACATAAATAATCTTTCCACATAAATAATCATACATAATCAACCATACATAAACATAAGGTTACCCATGGAAAGAATTGGGTACCACAATCATGACATAAAACATATCCAATGGGCGTATCACGAAAGTGTACATGAAAGGAAGGTATTAGAACATACATGGACATTAATAGGTTAAAATAGGAATATAACATGTTAAGTGATGTCAAATATATGTGACAACATATAAAAAATGTATTTTATAAATATTAGCATTAAAACATTTTTGTGCGGTTTTAAGGAAAACACTCTAGAGCTTTTCAAATAGAAAAGAGGACATTCTTTTATATAAAAACAGAATTGAACCAAGAAGTTTTTAATAATAAAAATACTGATTTTATAATACAATGGTGTTTTAAAACATAGGATATATTTCACTTGAAATTTGGGTAAAAATTTGGGAAGTCCCCTTAAAACTGGTTGGCTTATCAGAAAGTTCTAAGGAGGGAATCTTTCAAAATCATGTATATCCCCGAAAGAATGTGATGAAAGGGTATTGATATAAGAATATTGTAAAAAAAAAACCAGAAGTCATAATACTCACATAGATAGATAATATAACACCATTTTTAAAGAAATATAAGGCAACCCGAAAGAACAAATAAGGTTCGGGTAGAATTCGTTATGATTTTATCGGCATGGTGTCAGGTGTGACCAAGAGGGATTGATGAGAGAGATATGGGGTTTATCATCACTTATAAATCCATAAGGAAGTATGGGGGAGGTTCTTAAACATACCCCATCATTTTCTAGTACACATAAAAAGGCATAGTATATAGGACAATCTTGGTTAAGAGAGAAAAGGAGAGGATCCCTTACCTCAAATCCAGTGGTGTTCTCCACTTGTTACTAATGAACTGAATAAACAAATTAGGATTATTAATTCATAAGTCCAAAAACTATTATATATGTAATTTATTTATTATAACCCTTTTTAGTTCATTAAAATCCTTTTTTATTAGTTATAAGGTTCACTTTCATTGTTCGGGATCATTTGTTTACTTGGCTTTAAAACATCAGTTCACTTATATTCAAGTTTGGATTATATGAAAGATGAAAGTGGTTGTCCAGAATTGAATTTACATTCTTTAGTTCATATCTAGGATATTACATGATTTTAATTTTAATTAAGTTACTTAGAGTGATGTCGAATTATTATATATATAACCTTAGTGATAACTGTTTTTGTTAATCGGTGGATTTGGTTACAAAGAATGTGTTTTTCATTATAACATAATTCCATTTGTACCATAATATCACATAACCAAAAATAGGATATATTACATATATAATAATCAGTTTCAACCATAACACAAATGGTTTCATGAACAGAATTAACTATAATAACTAAAATTGATAAACTATTGTCCTTGAATGTGCTAAATTATCACATCTCAAACAGTACTTTCATTTCTTTCAAATAAAAGGGTGGTGAAAGGAGAGAAGATAATGAAATTTACCACTAGAATGAAGAAATTCCATTACATGTATGCTACTGGATTTATCATACTATTATGGTGAACAGAGGTGAGGAAAGAAATTAAAAAGAACATAAAAGAAAAGAAGAAATTTGGGAAGAGGAATTTACCTCTTGAGACTTCCTCATTTGAGAACCTCTTAAGGGGAGAGGTTTTGGTATTCTGAGAAGGATGAGTGATTTTTGACGTGGGGAAGGAACTTGGGGATAGATTTGGGAAGAATTTATAGAATTATTGGAGCTTGAGAGGAGTGGAGAGAAGAGGGAGTGAATGGGGGGTTTTTATAGTGGAGGAGAGGAGGGATTTCATGATATTATAATCATTAATTTATTATTTTCTCACAAGACAAAGAATAGTAAGTATTTCCCTGACCAATAATAGTAAATGGGTAATGTGAATTCTAACCATGGGTGGTGACATCAACCATGATGCTAGGAATATTTTATTTATCTTATAATGTATATATAAGGTAAATTACCGTATTTTACTATTTATAAAAAATTCAAGTATTTCAGAAATATATAAAAAATTCACCCTAACCATTTTTCGACATGTAGAATCCAAAAATGAAGTCCATTTTTGAAAATTAATTTTCTGAATATGATTATTTTAATATTAATTAAAATCATAATTTATTATCAAAAACCAGATTTAAAAACATGCATTAACTCATTCTAAAACATAGGTATATTGTACTTCCAACTTTAATATTATTTTTATACCACCATAGGTGAGGTTACTATTCATTAGGGTATATCACTATTCATAAGGGTATGTTTCTATTCAATAGGGTAGGTTAATATTCACCAAAAAAATAAGTTTTCCTTATCGGACTCCAAAAAACATCTTGAACACAACCGTGTATGTCAGATTTTCAAAATTCCAAACAAAGAAGTGAAAAAATTATGTTTAAAGGTCACTTATCACTTAGTAGTTCATTATTATGTGATTTCATGGCATATTTATAAGAAGGTAATTTCCATTAAAAACATTGGGTCGTTACATGCAGGATTATTTTTACCAAACTTCTCACAAGATAGAAATTTAATTTTCTTACCTCCAGGATTATTTGATGAATACTTTCCCTTTCCTTGCTAATTGAACCTATTATTTTTCTTTCTCTCATGGAACACCTGATCATAAAAAACTCCATTTCTACCTTCTTGGCACATCTAACAAGTTTCTCATAGCTTTTGAATTCAAGAGAGTCTAATGATCGTTGATATCACGACTTTAGTCATGAGTAAAATTGATTTATATTACTATCATGATCTCAAATGAAATTTGGAGCATAACTTTCCAGTAAAGTGAAATTTTCATCGTAAGCAGCCACTGATTCATCCTCATGCCTCAATTCCAAGAATTATTTTTCCATCCTAAGTCGAAGCGCCTTAGGAAAATATTTCTCAAGAAACATACCTTTGAATTCATCCCAACCAAGAGCATAATTCTCCTCAGTGTCCCTGATATTTTTAAGCATAGACCACCACTAATCCCATTCTCCTTAAAAAATATAAACACCAAGACAAACCTTTTGATTGTCTATAAAACCCATGACATCAAAAATATTTTCCAGTGCTTTGATCCACCCTTCATCTTGAATAGTGAAAGATGATCCTCTAAATGATGGGGGATGTTGACTCATGAAATTCTCTACTATAGACATGTTCCTATGGGGTTGATTTGGTTGATCTCATGTATGTATAACACCACCAATTATAGCCTGAGTCAATTGCACCATTATTGAAAAAACAACTGTTTAGTTTCAATTCCAACCATCTCGGAATGCTGATTTGGAAGGTTATTCCCCTATTTATGCTTTCCTAGCATGACTGCCCTATTTCCTTTACAGAAAACCATTATGAACAAAAATATCTTAGACAAATAAACCTGGTAATCTTAAAATTCTATATAATTTTAATTTCACCATAATGTAAAAATTATGGATATTCTATTAACAAAATTCCAACTCTTAAAGTTATCTAAACCTATCTATGATACCAACTATAAGGCCCCAAACTTAAAAATTATATAATCTTTAATTAATCTAATAATTCCCATTGAGGATATTTTTAGGTTTATAGCTTTAGATAATTTGGTCATAACTTATACATAACAACATGAATATTACAAGTATACACTTCTACTCACTATACATTTTTTTTTCATAAAACAAAAACTATTAAAAAAAGAAACATGTCTTGTTCTATGTTTTATACAGCATGACTTTTACTTGATCCCATACTTGAACCTATTCATCTTTAAGTCCTGTGAAAAACATTTCAAGACTTGGGATGATCATAAAAAGCTCAGTAAGGGATACATAAAGAATGAAAACTGTTAGTTTTTCAAAACAATGTGTAAACCATGAATACATTATCATAAGTAATACTTTAACCTTTATGAAGTAGTAAATACTCTTCACTGAATAAAATATCATTTCTTACCCTTTTTGTAACCAAAAGATTACAATAAAAACCATATAAAATAACGTATAACATATAAAGATAACTTGGGACATAAACATACTTAAATTGAATAACCATATAGTCAACTTCCACACATATAAATAAATGGAATAGCCATATGACCAACTTACATACCCAATGCATTGGAGTTTATAACATAACCACCCATCCTTGGTTTATCATGGAATGACCTGTCATTTGGTTTATTACATAACCATCCATCAAATTTCCAAGTACCATTATATAATCATCAGACATAAAATATTGCAAATATCAACATTTAAATCATAAAATTTCATTTGAAATAAAAATAAATAATTTCAAGATATTGAAATAGTAAATCCACTCTTAAAACCATTTTTAATACCAAAATATTTAAAAATGGTATATGGTATTTATTTTCCATTTAAAAACATTACGACTAGTTAAGGAAGACAAATATCAAATAATGATCACGGTAAAGGAAATGTCATTATCGCCACACACGTTAAAAAAATTCCTTTTTTTGTTTAGTAAAACGATTCATAGAATTTTTTTCCCTTTGAATGAAATTAAAATTTAAAGGGGTTTATTATACACTGTGTAAATGAAGGAGGTGTATATTATCAAAACATGCCTCAATGAAAGGATATTGAGACGAAGTCCCTTACCTAGAGTCTGACTTGTCTCGCGTGTTCCTTGTTCTTCATGAATAATAAAATTATGTTAATTTCTACTTGTTTCAAAACCTTTTTAAGTTTTTTATTCCTTTTATATCACTTATTACCTTACTATAAAAATTAGTTCATTATTTTTGTTCATATCAGACATTTTTTCGATGTTCGGAACTTGAGTCAAAAATGAACTTGTAATAATTATAAATTTTCCATGTGGTCAAAAGTAAATTATATCTAGAATTATATTCATGATAATATATATCATATATATTTATTTTATAATATTCTATAGTATTTGGATATAAGAAATTAAATGCACCGTTCCTAGAGACGGTAAACCATATGTACGCATGAACACTACTTTCATTTCTTTTTCATATTTAAAGAAATGAAAAATAAATGATACATAGGTATATTATAATTGAAGTTTAATATCTATGTTATATATGTTAAATAATTTCATTAATTCAATCCTTTATACATTCCATGTATAGAATGAATGAGTCATATGACTTTGAGGGGGCAGTAGTCCGCACTTCCTCAAATGAAATTATCGTATTTATACAACATGAAAAGCATAAAGTTATATTATAAATGAGAATTACAGAAGAATAGAGATAAAATAAATATCATATATATCATATATAATTACACTTCCATTATAATGGCCACCATGATAGGTGGTAGGAGAAGATTGAACAATCCCTGTTTCGTGAAGTAGTAGTTCACCGTCCACAGAAACAATATATTCTATACCCATTAGACGGAGGTGTGTGTTAGTGTAGTTAGAATCATTCTCATAAAAAAACCTATTATATTTAATATAATGTTTTTATTATGCAAAATAATAATAATAATATCATAGGGAGTGGAGAAGGAAAAATAAATGAAAAGAACTTGAGATAAGACATTACCTCAAATTAGGTAACTTTTTTTGATTTGAGACAAAGGGATATCTTGAATCGCCTTCTAACTAGGGTAAGGCTTATAGGTGGAATATAGGGATGTTGGTAGCTTATTGGAGTATATTTTTGATGATAAAAGGGGATTTAGAGGTATGATTAATGGGTTAGAGGAGGTTTCCTTTTATAAGAGGGAGGAGGGGCACTTTAGAAAAGTTTGAAAATATTATTTTATTATTAATTGATTTTCAAATTATAATAACACAAAATTGATATATTTCTAAGATAAGATGAGGATGGGTAGAAATAATCTCATAACATATGTTTTAGACTAGTTTTGGTTTCAAATTTAACCTTATAATTTAGCTTTAACCCTTAGTTATCTAATTTAACTATTACCATGTCTTCTTGTATATTTATACTATATGGTTAATTTAGTTATCATAAAATGCCAATAGAACATAAATTAGTTAATTAATGAAATATAAAACATTATCTAAGTCATTGTTTCCAAATATTAGATTTTTAAGACTTTTATATCATTTCATAAAATATTAATTGATTTGAAAACCCATTTATGTCAATTTTTATACTATTCATATCACGACTTTTTTAAAAATCCATAATAACATTATTAATTTGAAAAAACTTCATTAATTAAAATATAACAAGTCATAATTATCCATAAAATTCGTGTATGACATAAAAAGTTTTAAAATAAATCTAATTTAATATTTATAATCTTATCTATTTAAATGATTCATTAATAAGGTAATCAATACATCACCATTGTGTCATAAAAAGTTGTTTATTTAATCTCTAAAAATTATAAATAAAATACCATGATATAGTAAATATTTTTTATATTTCTAATAAATATTTATATTTTAAGATATCACTTATAAAACCCCATATAAATGTTTTTTATAAAAACATACATGTTTAGGTTATATTTTCCTTAACTTTAAATTAAAAGTAATTAAATGTCATTTTCGCACACAAGTGGCTCCATGGGATCTTAAAATTGACCCAAGGATACCCATGGTTAGAAATATATCATCAAATACAGCTAGGATATTTTTTAGGATAATTTAATATTATTATAATATTATTTTTACCCTAATTTACCATATTTACCCTTTAACCATGGTAAATAAAATATTTATTGAAGTTACTATTCATAATGTCTAAAAATAAAATTTACCTATTTAAAAAATTTGGATGTCATGATTATAAATATAGAATCCATTTTTCCAAATTCAAACACCTAAGTTGTAGAAATTAATTTAAAATTAATTCTTGTTGTCAAAACCAAAAAGTTTTTTTTAAGAAGTAAAAACTACCAAAAGACTGACATGTGTTTATATCCAATTTAAAATTGAAATTATTTCCATTTACCAAAATTGTATTAAATGAAAAAAATATAATACAATTACACTTTAAAACTAATTAAAAGTACAATCTATTCATATAAATAAATTAGATGAAAAGACAGTTTTGACTTAAAATGCAGCATTTTATACTATTCATTAAAAAAGGAACTTAATAAAAAAAATACCAAAAATTTACTCAAAGTAAATTATGATGTACCGATTCTAAATAAGAAGTTTATTTTATCAAATGGAACGTATAAATATGATAAAAAAATATATTTAAAAAGGGTTTTCCATCAAAAGGAGTTAAACTACCTTTTAAAAATATTAGTGTATTTATACTTAAAATTTGATTCCTTCTCATTTTAATCCTATAAATTTTATTGAATAATTGTAAAAACATTTAAAAAACATGTTTAATCATAATTTTGTTAGTTCTGTTAATTCCCACCAATAAAACTGTTAGGCATTAACTATCATTTAAAATAATAATATTATATTATTATTATTTTTCTCTGTATGACTCAGCCTTGTGTGCATCATAATATTTCAGAGAAACCCATTGTTGCATGTTGGGTACAACATCTAACATAGAATACCCTTCAAAGTAAAATTAACATTTAATTACCAAATATTAATAAATATAAAAATTTAATATTCTTTATTTACCTGTGATGTTACACCAACTCTACAATTCTTTTTCTAGTGGCCTTTTTTCCACATAAAATGAATAAAACACACTAATAATTTAATTCCCTTGATATCTTTGACTTTTTGGAATGATGGAGCTTAGGTTTATTTAACTTGAACTTATCCTTAGATTCCTTATCCTTTCTCTTCCCCCCTTTTCACCATAAGTATTAAAGAATTAGTATTGTTCATATCCTTTCCAACATGGTGAACTTAATAAAAAAGACACGAGATTGACTTTTTCATGTTATTAATATTATAATTAAAAAAAAACTAGACAATATTGGTGATAAAGAGGTAAGAATGAGATCAGTCACTAATTTATAGTTCATCTTGAACCCAAGGGCTTCAAGTTTCTCAATGTACCCAATCATCTTGAGTACATGAGGTTCTACTTGATTCCCCTATGATAGACTGTACCTATACAGTGCGCTGGATATTTCATACCTTTCATACATAGCTCTCTCAAGATATAATTTTTAGATATGAGTTATTATTTTGTATGCATGTTTGTCCTCATGCAATTTTTTTGCAATTTAATGGACATAGATGACTACATGATACACTATAAATCTTGTGAATCAACTCTATTGTTCTTACACTTACCTTTATCCGCCATTATTTATCCTTGAGGGGGCTCGGTAGGAAGTGAGTACTCCAGAAAATAAATCATCCTTTCATGGTGTAGTATTATGCACAAGTACCTATACCAATCCTGGAATTTATGTCCAGTCATGATATTTTATTTATCCACCATTGATCGCAATGATAATGTACTTGTGATATTGGTGATTTCTATTTTTATCTATAATAAAAATTTATCAGTTATCACTATATCTTTATTACCTTTTAAACATTATTGATTAATTAATTAAATCATTGAACGTCTCCCACTATTTTATCGAACTCTAGTGTACCTCACTACTAAAATCGTAATATTATGTTGCTTGAATATTTTAGTGGCAAGGATAATTTAAACCTTCCATAATAGTCTATAAGCTACGGATACACCACTACTCAGAGAGTTACAAGGTAGGAACTAGACTATCCAACCATTTTAACTCATGATTTCTTGATATTTTGAGTAAATTCCCATCTCATTAGAATCATAATCTTTATTCCCTCAATAATATTCCTTTAAAGTGATAGTAAGATAGCTATATATACTTCTTTACTACCAACTATAGTTATGTTAACCCACCACTCTCATATGAACTCCCCATTAGTAGAATACACCCTCAACTATGGTTTACGAACAATTCATAAACCTGTTTTTGTTCAAATTTGAGAAACAAAAGGAAATATTGACTTTATAATAGTTTTAGGGGTTTTATTATTTTTTATGAATTTGGTCCTTTTATATTAAATATTTTTATACTATGTTCTTAGATTCACAACTGAACATGCATTAATAGAATACATTCACCATGTCGTTATGAATTTTTCTCTGTTTATTATTTTATGTGTTCTCACATACATTAAAATGCATAAAATAATAAAAAATTCATAAAATAAATAAATTATGCTACAAGTCTTGTAAATGTAATAATAGTTGATCCATTTAAACTCAATGGATCAACTATGACCTAGAGGTATCAAACCTGAGTCAAATCCTGACTTACATCGCATCTTCCCCATGGTCAATCATTTTCACTTATTGTATGGGATACCACCTCATCTTTACATGGTCTACATTTTACAACATCATCGTTAATAGTAAAAATGTACTTTCATGTAGGGAAGGGGGTGTCAGGGAGTGTAATATACATACAGAATAAAACTGATGGACATACAGATCCTTATACATATTAAATGAAAAACGAAAAATGTGC
The DNA here is from genome assembly GCA_963277665.1 of Viscum album. NCBI lineage: Eukaryota > Viridiplantae > Streptophyta > Magnoliopsida > Santalales > Viscaceae > Viscum > Viscum album. The sequence goes on along the minus strand of OY728140.1, from coordinate 1,901,204,979 downwards.
AAACCATCAGTAAAACTAATTAAATATTACAAGAATTTCACTCAGGCAATAAATAATTAAATAACATAAACCTAAATATGCAAGGGGCTAGTTACCACTCAATACTAGACAGTGAGAAATGGTAATTTGCAATAAAATCAAAATGAAATAAATTTACATTTGAGGGAATAAATATAAATTAAATGACTTATTCAATACAAATAATTTATTTTTTTTACGTTCCCATGATTAATTTAAAATTTTAATCTAAAATTAAATTTAATAAATTAATTTAATTTTATATCAAAAATTTAATTTAATCAATTAATCTAATTTTATATCAAAAATTTAATTAATTTCTCAAATAATAATTTTTTTTAATTTTTTTATTCAAAAATAAATAAATTTTTTTTTGTTATATATAAATTTTCCAAGGTCCAAAAACCCAAATCATAACCATTGTGGCTTGAACCAAACTCATGTAGACCATTTTTGGGCTGGTCATAGCCCAACTAGGGTTTTTTCGGGTCAAAAAGACCCCATGCATCATTGTTTCAAGATGGAAACATTTTACTAGGGAACAAGGGAGGCCAACCAAGTTTACATCATGTGAAGGAGTCCTGGTCATGGTGAAAGGGGAGGGAAATTCCAACTGTCAAAGGTGGAAATGAGCACCAAAGGTGGTGGTGATGAGGTAAACCCACCATGGTGAGGGGAATCATGCGAAGGAGATGTCAGTGGTGGAAGGATCGACTGTGAGAGACATCATCCAGGGTGTCGGTGGAGCGTGGAGGTGGGAATGGATTAGGACAGAAGTAGGGTTTCTAGAGAACATACGATGGATCACCTGGTGGTGGTGCTGACATGAAGCATCTAACAAAGCCTCGCGCTAGCTGGTGATAGTTTTGTCGACCAACGAAGGTAGAATGATGGTGGGAGGATGAAGGTGTTCTATAGTGGGCTGGCTGAAGGATGTTGGTAACTAATGAACTGGTGCATATAGTGTAGGGATGGAGGTGGTGGTGGTCGCTTTCTTAGTAAGAGGAGGTATACCAACTAGGGGTCCACCAAGGATTCAAAATAAATCTTCCATAATTTTTATTTTTTTTTTATTTATTTTTTTTTGTAATAACCCGATGGATTCTATTGGAAGCCATCCCAGAGTTATTTTTGATCAGACATGCCACCCCTGGACAACCGCTCCACAAATTTTTTTAAAATCCTAATAAGTGTTGGATTTTTTATTTTTTGTTGTTTTTCTTTCCAACTTATGTTGGAAGAAACCATAGAAAATGTTTTTTTGTTAAAGCTTTCATATTAAGCCAAAATATCACCCGTAAAAATTATTCCCGTTAGAACTTTTCGAGTAATGGATTGCAGAAAATGAAAACATGAATAGATATATTTTTATATTTTTTATTCAAATTTTAACCAAAAATATCTACGTTTTTTATCCATATTAAAAATTTTGGATGGCCATAACTTGGACATTTGAAATAGAATCAATGCATGTTATATTATGTTGAGACCTAATTAAATACCTCCAATTAATTTAATACAAATTAATTTTTTATTGGATCATTAAATTTACATGACCTCTCTAATACTAATTGCTTGTACCAGGACATGCAGTGGAAGCCAGTGGGTAGGGGATTTAAAATTCTTCATTTTCAAAGAAACATAAATTCATCATCTTTGGTGATCCAAGAAACAATAGAAGTATTTGGATATCACATGAATTTAATAATCAAAAAATTAAAATAATGAATACCTCATTGGAATCAGTGATGAGTTTGACTATCGGTCATCATCGATGAGCATTGATTGAAGGATAAAATCTAGAACTACTATAGATTATACACACCAAATTTAAGAATTCAAAAAAACATTGGTCATCAAATTATGGGTGCTAGCATAGTGTTTTAACAATTTTCTCAAAAACATGATGATCAACAAAATCCCATCCCTTTGATCGATGAAGGATATCAAATATCGAAAGCTCAGATGTGATATTTATCTCTCTTGGATGTGGAAAGAGGAGAGAGAATATTTCAATCCATTGGAATGAATTCAACTTGGAAAAGATCTTATTCTATGCTTATATAGTGGGAGATGAAATACTTGAAAAGGGTTCCCTAACCTTCGTATATCCTATACTCACTAAATAAGCTATAAACAATATGTTTTGAAAATCAAACTGCATCATCATTTCATTCTTATTTTTATCACATACTTTAAATATATATTAAATATATTATATGATAAAACCGATCCATTAACTCGACTCATGATTCATGCAAAATTAAATGATCCTAAAAGATTAAAATAATATCCATTCATATAATATTTTTCATATATTTACTTTAATAATTTTAATAAATAATTTCAACCAAATTATTCTATGCTCGAATAATAGTGAATATTTCAATTCACCAGTGATCTTTAATACTTGGACAATACTCGGACCCACCTGTTCACCAGAATAGGACATACTCTTGAATAAACTATTGTGTGTTACCCTCTAGGCCCTTATCTTGATAGTAGTGAATACCATCCATGTACCAAGAATGGGGTCTAGAAACCCATCAAGACCCATAAAGAGATAAAGAATAGTCATAGTATTGATAACCACCGTAGATAGTCTTACCTTTGACTACCATATCCATAGATTTAATGACGGTATTTCCATTATGATCAACTAGGCCCAAGATATCACTTCCTTAACTTGGAAGTGATAAATTCCACCTTGATCATTCAACCAATGCCATGACACTAAAGAAACCCAACATAAGATACCTCTTCATGACTTCAATGTCATAGTTTTTTACTTTCATAAAAGTATGATATTTAATGGCACACAATGATAATGATATAAATTCAAGGGACCAATACACTTATACATAGATAGGAATGACCAATGACACCCAAAACATGTGGTGTTACTATTGGTCGGTCTATCCTAAAGATCAGATTTTATTGAGATCACTAAGTGATAACATCCTGAGAAAAAGTATCATTGCTTATGATCCCCAAAAACATGATTGTAACACATCATATGTTTATTTTCAGTATGATATATTTGGACCATAGGAAATAATATTACTATCATGGTATCTTTTAGTTTTTCATTATATCCTAGGAACTGATATAACATTTTTATACAACATGTAATCGAAGGACATGACCATAAATATAGTGGATGCAAAAGTATCAAAACTATTCTAGTAAGATAATCACATGTATATATCAAACTCTATACATGTTACAATAATCATAGTACATATATAAGTTGGGTCTAGGGAACCCACTTTCAATAGATCTCTCATTAAGGGGGTAATTCCATAACCTATTTTGTAAATATATCATGTTATTATTCCACTACCTTGGAAAACACCATTGGATGAACCTCTAATATACTTAGTATCATATAGACCATTAAGAAGGACAAAGATAGAACGTGCCTCTGACCCATCTGAGGGTATTGATTTCCAATCAATAAGGAATACCCTCCATCACCATTATAGAACATGATCTATCTCTTGAAGAAATCCAAAATAGCATTTACTGAATACAAATATTCCATGCCCTGGATGATTTCATATGAATACATCCACAGGAATAGAAACTCTCTCCAAGATAAGTGCTTCCCCAAAACTATCTCACAGTCTCTACAGAATTCATATAGATAAAATCAACCTTCAACTCACATAGTCAATATTAAGGGAAATAAAAGGCTATAAAAACCAACTCCCAAAACATATACTAGGTATGGTGATATATAAGAATGTCTAGCTCTTGAATATATAAAATCATTTATCCAAGTAGAAAATACGAAAACGATACCTCAAATGAAATATGGCTCTCCTAGTGATGGAAAATCTAATACATGTAGCTGAACATGACCTAATCCACAACCTCTTTATCCCAGATGATGACCACTTACATGGCCAAAGTCTTCTCTCTATGGATGATAAGTATCACATGGCTATCCAATTCATTTCTCATCCACCCTATGCTGATCAAAATATAGAGAACCTCATTGCTATTGGCTCCACTAAAACTGATGCAATGATGGAATTGGAAGAGGAACACCCACCACATGTTTTCCCTCATAACTAGTCTCAGAATATCTCCCATGTTCCAGTCGACTCCTCACAATACTTGAGGAACAAGAACCACCACGACCGAGCTACTCGATGCATTATCATCACTACCAATGATAAACCATTCTCCTTTCAAGAATGGATCAAACTGAAGGATATCTCTACCTCTTATAACTAGTATCCTATCACTAAGTTTGAAATGGATCCCTCATACTTCTACAGATTCTATCACTAAAACATTCATAGTTTCCTCCTCCAATTTTCTTTAATATATACCTCAAACCTATGAGGATCTCCAAGCATATCCTGATGAACATGTATAATGAAAAATTAATGAGGACATTGACCTTGATCTATACCTATAAAAAAACAAACGACCATAAACTCATAAACCTGGAATATGAGATATTTAGTATTATTTATTTATTTATTTAATATCGAAACTAATCCCAAGATCTTCCCATTTCAAACACAGGTGCAAAGAAGAATGATTCATGGTTGTTTCCTAGGACTCTACCCTATAACCAACATCACTTTTCTTAGTAGGATTAGTAAACATAAAGGTTCTTGCATCAGACCATGGGGGACCTAAATACCCATGTCATAGACAATATACCCAATTTACCTTGAATAATAAGTTCACCTACCACCATTTTTCTACTAACCAATGCATACATCACTAGTGCATACCCCCAAACTCCATCCTATCCCTCAAAACGAACAATTGATATCACTCTTTCATGACTCCATCCCCTAATGATACTTCTCCTAGGATGAAAATGAGATAAGGAAGATAATGACACTTGAATCTTGACTCCAATAGGCCATGTGTTGGAAACAAGAAATGAGGGTATATCATACACATAAATGGAAGGCATTACCCTCTATGATTTGAGAAAATATTGATAATTTAGAAACACCCAACAACTCCATCTCATAAAAAAATTAATGGGATATCCCAATATATGCATGTAATATCATACAACTGAACAACTATAAAGGAAACTTCTAGTACCAAAATAAAAGATTCAATAAAAACCATGAGACCAAAATAGATCCTTAAGAACTCCAAAATCTAGTAAAGTCCAACTCGATCACTGATAAGATCCTTTGGACAAGAAAAATAGTTTATATAAAAATAGGATGAGAATAACATGTATAATCAGTAAGATACACCCCAAGGCCTCTTGAGTAAAAGGTAACAAAACCGTACTAAATCCCATTGAATAAAAAGTGATGCTAACTTATAACCTAATTAGGTATTCTAAGTCTCCAGCCTCTCCAATTCTCCCTCACCAAGTATCATGTACAAAAATAATATAATATATGACATAATATCAAACAAGGTACACCACTAACACTTCCCCACAAGTTTTCCACACTACCCCAATGTCATACATCCTGATCTATCTCTCTAAAAAAGGAATACTTCTCGAAGAAATATGAGAAAATGTATCATACCATGTATCCCACGCATCAAAACATCTCATCATCACCACATATCATGCACCATGTGCATCACATCATCCACAACTCCATATGGTAATTGATTAGTTTCCAGGATCGACGACAATCCATAATTTGTGTATTATATCTCAAGATATCACAACCCGTACAAAACACACCTATAATAATTCTTAAGATAATATATATAGAGATACATTTTTTTAAATAACCACAAGACATTATAACCCTTTACACACATATATATGGGAAATATAACCACAATGTATATCAAAACATAAATCTATCAGGATAAGAGAGTGAGGAAAGAGAGGTAGTCATCCATCAATTCCTCACCAACCCATATATTGACAAAAATACCCTCCTAGAGTCCATTGGGTGTAAGTTTCTCTACATTCATGGTTGGGGAATCATATGAAATCACATTACATGAGACTATACATATATCTCACAAGCACACTATAGGAAACTACCTAGCCTTAATATCAACTGTAGCTATCATCTCTCAGACACCTGGCTGCTACTTCTAAGAACTATATATCCTATAATAACTCAATAATTACAAATAATTTCATTTAATTATTTAATTTAAACATTACATTGTTATATTAAACTACTAAGGAGAATATTTCATTTAAACATGCCTATTTTCTAATTTAGACAAAAAACACAACTAGATTTAAATAATTTTACATGCCTCTTTATTTATTTAGACTTAATTAATTATCAACTTTACATTATTTATCCAAATTCATAATATCAACCATGTTAAAATATAATATAAAAAACATGAAAATCCAAATCATAAACAAAGATAACACACTAACTAGACAAACAAGATGCAAACCATTATAATAGTGGAAACACATGAGATCACTATAACAAAATCCAAAACAAATTATTTAATCTAGTTGAATATTTATTTATGTTAATTATAATTCTAATCAAAGAGATAAAGTATTATCTCTTTACAATATCACATAAAAATAGGAGAAGAAATTAATCCCATACCTCAAGGATTTCGAAATTCATAGAATGAGAATAGAACAATAATGAAAATATATGATCACTTATCCCATAAGTAACCTACAACCCCTCCCAAAAACACCATACCAAAATCATGATAAATTACATAAAAATAACTATATTAGAATTAATTAGATAAACCACCATAACATGGAAAGATAAAATGGTAGAAAAAAATACAAACAGAGAAACCATAAGAGAAAGAAAGAAAACTAACCTCATATCACCACAGATAAGACATGAGAAGTTAGGGATTAATCCCTTTTAAAAGGAATTTAAAAAAACCTGAAGAAGAAACGTTGGATACCTGGATTTAGGAGAGAATAAAATGGTTTTGGGAAAAATTGAGTGTGCAATTAGATTTATAAGAACACTTCTAGATGCACTTTAACAGTTCAAATGGACCATTCATGTCGTGACTGAAAAAGTTTTAATACTCATTGAAAAAATCATCACCTACATCTAATGAAACTGTATTAATTAATTTCATGAACATAATGTTCATTTCATGAGTTTTTAGAGACATATTAAATAAATATGGCAATCATCCTTTCAAGTACCGAATCTACTTGTACATGTTGTAAATTACACCTCGAAAAACTACCCTTACTCAGGATGTGAATTATCATTCCGGTTGCATAATACTCCTTCATTCCATGAATATATATTCGCACCTTGAATTTATCTTATAAATAGATTTAAACTACCAAACAATAGAAACATTACATGGAGATTCTTATAAGAACCACAGACTTAAGAAACATGAAATGAAACAAACTAGAATGATCTGGGTGTTGACAAAAACTAACCAAAACAGGAATAACATTAAAAAAACATCCAAATCACAATGAAAAACTAAACCAAATGATATCTCATAGTATATGTGGAGAGGATTAAATGAATAACACATCAATGAAACAAAAAATAAACTAAAATATCCAAAGTTAATCTCTCTTTGTTACCACAATCATTGTATATACTCAATACCAATCAACTCCAACAATAATAAAGAAATAAATATGAACCTATAAAATAAAAGTGAGTTAACTTAAATTGAGTACAATATGTAGGTTGTGGGAATAATATCCTTATGGAATTTCAAAAGTGTCCATGCATTATTTTTTCAAATCATTTTGGATACAGTAGTTTGGAATATGGTATCAAAAAATATATTTTCTTACTATTCTAGAAAGTAAATCCACATGTATATATTAAAACCATATTTTAAAATTATATAATATTCAAAATAAAAGAAAATTATTAAATTTTATTTGAAACCCATTTTTTAGATTTCACTCTTCCAAAACTTTTTTCAAAGTAACTTTTAAAAATACTTTGGAAGGAACTCAATGCCCAAATAAACTCCTCTCATGAAAATATAACTAAGTAGAAGAAATATTAAACTAGTTTCTAGTTAAATAAGGTCAAATGAAGTCACGAACAAGTGGTAAATATTAATAAAGAAATAATAAATGAATAATACATCTAAAATAACCATGAATGAGCCAAAAATCAAAGGTAAAAAAACATACCAAAACATTAATGGGAAGAATAAAAAATAAAAAATAAAAATAAATGTAATAAATTAAGTATACATAATCATTGGAAATTCCTAGAAACCCTATGGGATGATCCTATATGTACTCGAGTGGAATCATCTAATGACCTAATCGATTCATTCCTAGTCCCTAACCTTACAACTTACACTCAACTAGTGTCACTGGGGGACCCCTCTAGTCCATAATGGTTCAATTCTAGAGGATACATCTATTGACCCATGATTCTAATATATCGATATTATATAATTTTAGATGAATATTCAATACATTACACAAGCACACGCCTAAAAACCATGATCATTTTGTTTCTTTTGAGACTAGGTACAAAATCCTCTAATTTTGTAAAAATTATTAAACATATCTAAAAAATATTTTCCCCATTAGTACTCTTCACAAAAATACCATTCTTAAAAACTTTCTTCATAACCTAGGGAAAGGAAACATTAGAAAGGGTTAGAGAAGATGCTCACTATGGGTAAAAAATGGAGATACATAAACATAACATGAATATAAGGGTATGAGAACATGATTGATAGAGATAATATTTTCATAATTTTTCATATGTGTTTCAATAATTTAACCCCTTCCAATTAATCAATTTGAGCTGATTTGTATCATTTTAGTATTTTGGTGAATTATGGGCTTAATTGTGGAAATTGGTTAATTCTGGAAATTTAGTAGTTTTGTGGAGCTTCTGTATTTCAGAAATATCTTTTATATTTTTGATCTAAATTGTATGATTCCTTTTTTTAGGATTTATATGCTCGTGGGATTAATTTTATCATTCTGGACCCAAAGCTCAATCCATCATTTGGAAGCTCAAATTCAGCTCACAAATAAGGCCTCAAAAACTGTGTATAGAACTACATAATTTTATTGTGATGCTCATATCTCATTAATGGTCGAACCATTGGAGCTGCAATTTTACATGGAGCTAGAAGAAATCTCTAGGAACAACTTTTATTAATATGGACGTGTCTGATTCTTTCATTATCAAGGTCATTAATGTGTTGGAACTCGGTGTTTTGGAATAAAAAGAGTCACCTGGATAGAATTAAATATCCGGAGTAGTTTGGCCATATCTACTTCATACGTGGAACAATAAGGATCAAATTTTGTTGATCGACAGAAGTGAACGAGGGGAACAACTTCCAAGAAGGACCAATTCCAAAATTCTATCATTTAATATTCCAAAAAGACTCAAACTTTAGGAGGAGTAATTTTGGAGGGAAATTTTCTACTCCCCAAGCATATAAATAATAGTATTTACTTCAATTCAAAGGGGTTGAAGAAGGTTCAAGAAGGGTTGTGCTAGAGGATTGAGTTATTAAAGTTATTTGTATTTTATATTTTATTTTTACTTAGTTTTATTATGCTCTCTTCTTACCCTTTCAAATCTAATACCCTTCACATGGAGGGGTAAAACCTTTGAGTGATCGGGGAAGGGGGAGTTTGTCTTTTGTAATGTCGGAGTTTTGTGATTAAATTTAAAGCCTTATCTTTCTTTTGAACGACATATATTCTCAGTTTTTCCCAATTCTCTTAATGCAATCGTGTTTTGAGTTTGGTGTATTCATTTTTAATAGCTTTGGTTAAAGACTTTTAATCTCCCTCCGCCTAGTTCAATTTGTCTCGATCGATCAGATTGTGTTAGGTGGTGAGTGTCTAACAATCGTTGGAACATGTGTGGAAGTAGTAGACTTTTTCTAGAGTTATAAGGATCAACAATTCCTGATCGGGACTTTCCTTAGTTGTTTAGGAATTTTTTATGAACTTCCATGCACATAGGAGTGAGTTCTATTTTCTTCTTTAACCAAGGGTGATAGATAACACGATCGAGGAGTCTTTCATTTGTCATTCAAAAGGAAGATATGTAAGATGATCTTTGTGACTATTATGAAATTAAAAAAGGTGATACTACCCTGATCCCATCACTCTCTTCATCCATTAGTGTTCAACCTTTATTTTCAATTTCTTTCTTTATTTTTGAACTCAAACAACTTTAAAAAAGAACCTCTTCTTCTTTCTTTAATTTAAGTAACAGACGTAATTGTTGTGCACTCCTCTTTGGAGACAAATTAGGTTACCCACTTTTCTAAATTTTAACTTAGGTTTTATTTGTTTTTGTCACACCCCACTATAGGCACATGTCAAAACATGGCACTGTTTCCGGGGAGGTTGTGCCAAAAATCTAATTCTATCATTTTGTAAATATTTTCATTTATTTTACTTTAGAAAAAATCTAAAAAAATCTATGATGTATTACAACTGTAATTATTCTTCTTGGATTTATTACTCATAGTTTTAGGGACAAATGGTTCATAATTACGAGGAATCCCTCTTTCAAAAGCTTGATGAACTCACTATTTTGGCCAAGCAAATATTGAATGGCCATGTCATAGGTATCTCGCTTCAAGAACTGATGGACACGGTTAATCAAGTCAACATTGATCATAAAATATTGAAGTCCTTAGAGAAGGTTACATTGGATTAGGATCCTCAACCAGAACCTAAACTTGATCTATTGGTGGATGTGTATTCCCCACTCATCCTTGATGTTGAAGAACCAGTAAGTAGATGAGATCGACAAGATCTAGATGAGTTCTGGAAGGAGTGTGAGGAACTACTTGATCCCCCAGTTCCTCATAATGTAAAAGATCCATCATCATTGAAGGAATACACCAACAACGTGGTTGAATTTGAAGAGAATGTGGAGGATCCTGACTACCCTCCTCCTTCTACTACCACTCTACTTCAAGAGGAACTTCCCACTGAAGAAGAAAATGAAGACAAGAAACCTCAGGGAGATGATCTTTTATTGAACTCATTATATTCTAATTTTATTGAATCTGAATTGAGTATCACCTCCCCTTGCTTGAAATTTTATGATTCGGACAACTCATGTATTGTGTTGGCAGACAAGGAAGAAAAGGAAGATGCACTTAAATAGGAATAGTTAGAGCTCCCCAAACATGTTGATAATTTATTGGAGGGAGTTCAAGAGGGAATCCAAGTGAATTTGGAAAAGGAAAAAGTGATGCAAGATGATTAATTTGAAATGGAAGAATTCGATATTGATTCTTCATGCTTTAACATTGTTCAAATAGAATTAAACTCTAACATTCCATTTCATTTTTCCAATGATGCAGCATACCTTCAGAAATCACTAGAGAATGAAGAGGTGGCTATGAAATTGGAAACCAAGAAATATGGGGACTCATTCTTTGTCCTACCCCCACCAAGAAAATTGTATATTATTGTACTAGGGGTGGATTTGGTGTACTATACCCATGGTGTCCTAAACAAAAAGGATGAAGCACATGATGTGAAGAATAAGTTTTGTTGGTTCATCCTAAAGAAACTCAACCCACTTTCAGATTGGGGATAACCAACTGAAAATACCCATCTGGAGGAAGTCAAAACCCAGGGCCCACTTGGGGAATTAAACCAAGATCTATCCTTCTTTTCTCATCCTATTTCTATTTTCATTTTTTAATAAATTTTTTATGTTTTCTTTTTTTTTTCTTTTTCTTGTAGGTTTTTATTGTGCAACACTTAGGAGCTTAACTCAATGTTGCATTACCAATAAGTCAGGTTGTACCTCTCCTTTACACTTTCTTGCTGTTGTGATTCATTCTAAAATCTTCTTACAAGTTAAATCTACTTGAATGCATTGAGGACACTACATCATTTAAGTGTGGCGGAGGGAACCTTTGTAGTTTTGGATTTTCATTTGCTGTTTGTTTTCAAAAAGAAATTGTGTGTTTTCAAATTTTTGTGTTTTTATTTTTCAGTTTTTGGTGTGTTTTTGAAACTTTTTAAGCTAAAATGATTATCATTTCTATTTTTAAAGCCCATGCCATTGAGTGAACCAATTTATTCCATGAAACTGAGCTTAAATGAATGCTGAAAATGATTTTGTTTCAAGTTCAATTCTTTGAAAATTTCATGAAAGGTACTCAGTTTTTTGAATCCCATGACACATCTCACTGTCATTAGCTTTGAAATCACTTTCCTGTGAGGCATCTGAACCATTATTGTGTATTCATTTCCTTCACCTCACTTCTTGAGAGAACAATACCATGCTTGTCTTAACCAGAATTTGATTCATTCCTTTCGAAACTTGACGGTTTGGGGTACATGTGTTTTAAATGATTGAGGTGTTTCTTTGGTTTGAAAGCCCTATTTTCAAGATACTTCCTTTAATTCTATCCTACCTTGTAAATTAATTCTTGTAGCCCATAGAATCCATGAACAACCTGTTAGTTTAGCCACATTACAAGACAATTTTCCCCTTCCAACCTGCTCTTGAAGTGAAATTGCATGATCTAGTTGAACTTAAGTGTTGGGGAAGCTGTCTTGTGTTGTGCTACCTCATTTGGTGAAACTTTTGGTGGAAGAAAAAATGCTGAAGATATGTGGGTGATGATGAAAAATAATTATGCTAAAGGCTGTGCCTTTTCTGGAGCTTTCATGATAAAAGAAGTTGTGCCTTTCTGGAGCTTCTAATGGAGGAAGAAAGTTGTGCCTTTTCTGGAGCTTTCAAGAAAATAATTCTTAAGAAGATTGAATTTTTTACTGAAGAAATGCTGAGCTGTTTGACCATTTCTTGATATTTCATGATGATGGAGCTGAATTTCTACTTAGTGGAGTGAGGAGGATACCATATTTGAGTGAAAATTAGAATTCTGCAATTTTGCTTCAAAAAGAGCCAAGCCTTCCTCATTCAGCCTCAAAATTTTTCATATAAAAATCATACCAACCAAAAGACACAGAACAAACTTGAAAATTACTCATGATAAAAAAATTTCCTTGACTCACATCGGGTGGAGAAGTAGGAGTTTGTCAAACCTATGGTGACCCTTGCATTGATTTGGATGAGAAAAACTTTGTTGAAAAGTGATATTTGTGAGATGAGAGAAAATTAATGTGAGGTAGGTGTCTTGTGTGCATGGGAGGAGAAATAAAGAGGAAAAATATTGAATGACATGATTTGAGATCTTGTAATAATGGTTATGGATGAGGCATGATAACTTTTATTTCTTTGTGTGGAATTGGTGGATCTCAATGGCATGTGTTTCGAATTTGGTTTGATTTGATTTTGATTTTGACTTGTCTGGGAGTCCAAGTGATAAGTGTGGGGGAATTGGTAGATATAATATTTTCATATGTGTTTTAATGATTTAACCCCTTACAATTGATCAATTTGAGGTTATTTGTATCATTTTAGTATTTTGGTGAATTATGGGCTTAATTGTGGAAATTGGTTAATTATGGAAATTTAGTAGTTTTGTGGAGCTTCTGTATTTCGGGAATATATTTTATATTTTTTATCCAAATTGTATTATTACATTTTTTTAGGATTTATATGCTCATGGGATTCATTTTATCATTCTGGACCCAAAGTTCAATCCATCATTTGGAAGCTCAAATTCAGCCCACAAGTCAGGCATCGAAAACTGTGCACAGAACTGCATAATTTTATTGTGGGGCCCATATATCATTAATGTTAGAACCATTGGAGATTAAATTTTTCATGGAGCTAGAGGAAATCCAGAGGAACAACTTTAATTAAGATGTCTGCATCTGATTCTTTTATTTTCATGGTCATTTATTCATTGGAACTCGGTGTTTTGGAATACGAAGAGTCACCTGGATAGAATGAAATATCCGGAGTAGTTTGGACATATCTCCTTCATACGTGGACCAATAAGGTTAAATTTTGTGGGTTGATAGGAGAGATCTTGGGGAAAAACTTTCAAGAAGGACCAATTCCCAAATTATTTCATTTACTATGCCAACCAGACTCAAACTTTAGGGGGAGTAATTTTGGAGGGAAATTTTCTACTCCCCAAGCCTATAAATAAGAGTATTCACTTCCATTCAAAGGGGTTGAAGAAGGTGCAAGAAGGGCTGTGCTGGAGGATTGAGTTCTTGAAGTTATTTTTATTTTATATATTTTTTACTTAGTTTGATTATGCTATCTTCTTCCCCTTTCAAATCTGTTACCCTTTACATGGAGGGGTAAAACCTTTGAGTGATCGGGGAAGAGGGAGTTTATCTTTTGTAATGTCAGAGTTTTATGCTTAAATATAAAACCTTATCTTTCTTTTGAATGAAATATATTCTCAGTGTTTCCCAATTCTTTTAATGTGGTCGTGTTTTGAGTTTTGTGTATTCATTTTTAATAGCTTTGGTTAAAGACTTTTAATCTCCCTCTGCCTAGTGCAATTTGTCTCGATCAAGCAGATTGTGTTAGGTGGTGAGTGTCTAATGATCCTTGGCATGTGTGTAGAACTAGTAGACTTTTTCCAGAGTTATAAGTTGAAAAAAATTCCCAATCGGGACTTGCCTTAGTTGTTTAGGAATTTTTTATGAACTTCCATGCACATATGAGTGAGTTCTATTTTCTTCTTTAACCAAGGGTGATAGATAACTCGATCGAGGAGTCTTTCATTTGTCATTCAAAAGGAAGAGATGTAAGATGATCTTTGTGACTATGATGACATTAAAAAAGGTGATCCTACCCTGACCCCATCACCCTCTTCATCCATTAGTGTTCAACATTTCTTTTCAATTTCTTTCTTTATTTTTTAACTCAAACAACTTTCAAAAAAGAACCTCTTCTTCTTTATTTAATTTAAGTGACAAATGTTATTGTTGTGCACTCCTCTCTAGAGAAAACTTAGGTTACCCACTTTGCTACATTTTAAATTAGGTTTTATTTGTTTTTGTCACACCCCACAATAGGTACGTATCAATGATCATATCATTTAAAAACCATTCCCTACATATCAAAGATCATAATATTGAATCATGGAATAAATATTGGAATTTCATAAGACATGAATCCTAAGAGAATGAAATAACATTATCCATGAGAGAAAAATACTGTCATAAGACATAGATATGTGGAATAAACATCAGTTTATAAAATTTTGAACATGTATACCTTCAGATAGGTTCACTAATAAAGTTAAGGACATGAAATCAGACCCTAAAATAAACTTATGAACATGTAATAGGGTCTACTCATAATATTTTGGAAATGAAATACTGGTCCATGCATAATATTGTGAACATGTAATTAGGTTCACACATTACATTATGAACATGTAATCAAGTATACACATAAAATTGTGAATATGTAATCAGGTTCATGAATAACACTATGAACATGTAATCAGGTTCATACATAACATATTTACTCATGAGTTATCTATCTTTACCCAATTCATTGGAGGGAGATATACGTCCCACTCCCAACATATTGAAAATAAAAAATATTTGTGCCCCAATATTATAAATAATTCATTATATCATAACCATTTAAATGAAAGGGGTGTCTTAAAAATTTCATCACATCATAAAATGTGTAAAAAAAATGTTTTATAATCATTTCTGTTTGATTGGGTTATACAAAATATGCACAAGATGGGGGGGGGGGTGAATTGTGTCTTTTAAAAATTCTTCACAAATCGTGATAAAGACTGAGTCTGTCCTTTTATCTTTATCAGATTGTTTATGCAATGGAAAATATACAGTTAAAGGATGCAAAGATGTATAGTGGGTCAGGGAACAAAAGTCCCCTAGTCCACTCCACCAATGATCTACTCTACGAGCTTGGTGATTTTCACTATCTGGTCCCCTTATCAACAGACCATCCACAACTGAGTGCAGGAAGTTTACACCTTTACAAGTTAAGGCTAAAAAAGAGCCTTTTAGTTCATAAACACAACCAAATACATCACTAAGTATGAGAAGCCGGTTACTCAAAATAAAAAAGAGTATTTGTCTTGAAATACTTTCCAGTTGATCTTTAAAGTTGCAATAGCACACAACTGATAGTAGATAGATTGTCATCTCCAGAAAAGATGTTCTTCAGATAAGGGTAGTTCTGAGTCGATCCAGTTGTAATAGATTTAGAAATAAATTCAGCAATTCTAACAAAAATGGATTCATGAAAGATCTTTGATGTAGAAACAATGAATCTTCAATGTGTTCCTTCTTCTTAAAAAAACTGAGTTTAATAGATCTTGATAGCAACAGATCTTTAAATCTCGAATGAATATGTAAAACTATAGTTGTGAATTACACAAGATATTGTTATATATATTTTGATGATTCTCCCACACCTTTTTAATACCAAAATATCACAGATATATATAGAATAATGACAAGATTTTTCCTTGAAAATTTAGATCTACAAAATTTACATTTAGAATACCGATATTCAAATGTTTGAATAATAGAGAAGTCATAACTCCCCAGAATATTTGGTACGAAAATCTTCTCATAAATCGATATTTTGAATCACAAATAAAACGATTTGAATTATTCAAAGACTTTCTTTAAATTTGGGCTTTGAATTTGTCTTGAAATCAGCCTAATAATCTATATAAAGACCGTTTCTCAATAAATTCATATTTGAATCTCCGATTCCAAAAATAGAGTCGAACTACATAGCATTCTTTCTTTAAATGTAAGGATCATAAGGTAAGGTTCACAACATAAGGTTCACAACTTAAGGTTGATAAAATATACCTTTCTCTTCAACTCTCAAATGTACGGTATAATATCTATACTTTCCATTTTAGAAAAACATAAGATACATGATCCGTAAGGTTCATTATACAAGTGAAGTTGATAATACATACTTTTATAGGCTTCTAAACATAAGGTATATGATCCATAATTTTTGATAAAATGTAAGGTTGTTTTTGAAAGTATGGTTGTTGAACCATACTTTTAAGAAACAAACATAACGTTCCATACTAACATAGGGTTCTTCTTCTATTATTTTCTAATATATTTAATGTAAGTTTAATTCCAAACGTAGGGTTCTTCTTCCATACTTTTTTATATAACGTATTGTTTCTTAACCATACTTTTCTGATATGACGTAAAGTAAATGACAGATTCCATCCTTACACTATGCTCCTCAACATAGGGTATGAACAATGTTTCCAGAACACGCTCAAGTGATTTTTGAACAGGTAGAGTATTAACAATGTTTTTAGAACACACTAATACACAAAAATTATTTCTGGACACTTTGTAAAATATTCCATGTGAATTAAAAAATTTAATATTATTCAAAAATAGAGAAATAAAGAATATTAATTTCCTAAAATATACTCAAAGTAAAATCATGAGAATAAAAAATAAGGGTATTTTTGAACATCAAAATAATTATAAGGAGATAAAGTATTGTTCTCAATTATCTCCCCTTAACAAAATAGAGTGTTGTTGAAAACAACACTTTCTCAATAATCTCCCCCATTTTGATGATAAAAAAACCCATGAAATAACCAATGAAATTATCTTACAAAATAAATTGTATATAGTTTATAATTTTTCAAAGATAAAAAAAATATTTTATTTTAACAAAATTATTTATTAATTTTTACATTTTATCCCCCTTTATAAAGTAAAATAATATCTCCTCTTTTATAAATAAAGTAAACAAAATATTGTGTTTATCCAAAAATTTCTCCTTAAAAAAACTTTTAGAAATTTCTCCCCTTAAAATGAAAAGTTTTCTTTTCTCCCTCTAAGTAAAATATTTATAAAGAAAAATGTTGTGTTTATCCATATTTCTCCCCCTTTTTGTGATATCAAAAAGAATAATAGAATAAGGAATATTACACATTTTAATGTACCGCTAAACTTAAGTAAAATCTATGATAAACTATTTTTCAATATTTGAAACTATATTTATTGCATTTTAACATAGACAATGCAGTAAAAAAAATCAAAACATATGAAAATTAGATGAAAGTATATTTTATTGAAAATTTAATTACATATACAGTAATGACAAAGATAATCAAGGTTGGGCTAAAAAGGTTTGGGAAATAGGTTTCAGCGCCTCTGAATTACTTCCTTGAGCTCTGACATCTGCAGTCGCAACCTTTTCATCATTTCATCGCCTAATTTGACTATGGGATCCCTTCCTTCCCATGTTTGATGAATATATTCAATCAAATTGACTCTAAAAAACTTATGTAACCTATCTTCCTTCTCTATACATTGATTTAGCTTCTCTATGAATCTGTTCAAGAGAACTCTGACCCCTGGTTCATCTGAGGTAAGGTAGTTAGTAAGATTCTTTTGATTATCCAGCAGAACAGATAATGGACCACTGTTATAGTGTAAATCCTGCAATCTATCATATATATTGATCATTACTGCTGTAATGTCTTGAAATCTCTTTATCAGACCAGGTGAAGTACTTGAGGTACTTGCTTGACTGTTCTTGAAAGTTGCGAGTTGTTGCTCCATGAAAAGCTTAAAATATTCCAAATCTGCCTTCATTACCATCTCAGATTTTAAATTTGTAACTTCAGCCAACATATACTTCTTAAAAACTTTAAATTCTTGTTTTGAAACAGAACTAGATTTCAATATCTAAAATAATTGATTTTACTTTTCTAATGCTCTTCTTAAAGCAGTATTTTTTTATTCCACTCTGGTTAACTTTCTATACAATCCCTCAACTTCTGCATTCATAGAATCAGTGGAACCTTGTGCTTGATTTTTAGTCCGAGCTTCCACTGGTTTTAAAAACACTAAAGGTAGAGATTCAGAATCTGATTTCTCTTCATATTCTCTTTGTACTAGCTTCTCAACTAATTCTTCCTTCATGTCCTTCCCTGACTCATCCACAGAAAAACCCTCATTAATAATTTCAATGTGAATTTTAGAAGGGTTCTCTACTTGATTTACATGGACATGTTATTTCTCCTCATGAGCATCTTCTTCATTTATTTCCTCAAAGAATAGATCCTTTAATATAGGTTCCTCTTGAGCTAATTCATTTTGATCAATCTTAGTAGACTGTAAAGTTTGAGCAGATTCAGGTCTAGCCACTTCAACTTCTCTAGGATTTTCAATAGTTTGAGGCACAATTTATTTTTCCACTTGAGGAGTCACCTCAATCTAGGAAACTGTTGGTTGTTCAATTTGGTGTACTACAAGATCTCTAATAAATATATAGCTCAGAAGAGGTTTAGTTGCATCAGCAGTTGCTTGAACAGGCTCCTCACTAGTTCGAGCCACTTGATGTCTTTTCCTCTGAAGTCCCTCTTAACTTTCCTCATCAGCAGATGAATTAACTCCTTAAAATATTTGTCTTCTTAAGGTTACACTTGCTCTTGATTTAATCATGCCTTCCTTATACTTGGCGGGTTTCTCCCTCTAAGACAAGTCCTGGTCTTCCTCAGATCTAACAGGCATAGGATTGACTTTCACAGTACTTCATAAGAATCAAAACTCCCTTAGAGTTCTAGCATTGAAAATATTGTTGTGATGGAATTTTACTTTGGAATATATTAATCTCACCGTATCATACTTAAATAGTAATTTTGAAATGAACCTTCCATAGGGATAGAAGTTCATTCTAGCCTATAGTTGACAAAAATAGTTGAGATATCTTACCAT
Organism: Viscum album; assembly: GCA_963277665.1. Lineage (NCBI taxonomy): Eukaryota > Viridiplantae > Streptophyta > Magnoliopsida > Santalales > Viscaceae > Viscum > Viscum album. Next base: position 1,901,185,406 of record OY728140.1, on the reverse strand, counting down.
ATATCTCAAAAAATTCAATTTGATATCACTCATAAAATAAACATTATGTACATATCAGGAAAAAAATATTCTCCATATCTAACATCCTAGGTGCAATCCCTATTTTCACAAACTTAACAAGAATCTTCTGATAAGGTTCTAGATCCTTCACTAACATTTTTCTTAAACCTGTGAATCCAAATAAAAATGATATAATGTACTCTGACTTATGTTCATTATCTCCAATATTTTTTAAGATGAAATGATAAACTCCATCATGAGGGTAGTTTAAGATTCTAGCTATTTCAATAGATGAAATTGAAAAATCCTGATCTTCAATTTTCGAAACAGTGGTGTTCTATATATCTCCAAAACTGAACTAAATGAAACTGAAAAAGTGAAGAAGCTCTACCTCATATAGAAACTCTATATTTTCTCCACTAAAAGTTTTCTCAAGATTCTAAAAAGTGAGGGCTTTCTGCAACATGAGATCTGTTAGATACAAGCATTCTAGGTAGATTACTTTTATCTGTAGAATCTTTCTTCCTACCGTGCGCTGATGATTGGAATTACTAGCTTATCCTTCCTCGATTCTCTATGTCTTGACCATTTTTGTTTTGAATTTGTGAAGGATCGAAGGTTTATGGTTTCAAAAGGTTTATCCAAATGTAAACGAAGGCGATAATGGTTTTTGGTGTTTCGAAAGGTTTTGAGACAATGAACTGGTTTGGAATTTTAAATGGTTTCTGACATCCTTGATTCCTGTTTCATTTACTTACATAATAATAATTACATTATTTAAATAAAATAAAACGTACATGGCCAAATAATAATAATAATACAAATGAAATTTTAAATTATACTAAAAAGAAATAATTAACTTATTTAAAATAGTGAAGATAAAAAACAACGCATAAAAATTAAAATTAAAATTTCATTTAAAATTAAATATACCTAACTCCCCCTTAATAAAATCAAACCTCATAGTGGGAAGTGGTTTAGTAAAAATATCAGCTAATTAAATTTCAGTACATACAAATTCTAAGAATATCTCTTTTTTAAGAACATGATATCTTAGAAAATGATGTCTAATATCAATATACATAGTTCTATAATGATTAATAGAGTTTTTTTAAATATATATAGCACTTGTATTATCACATAAAATAGGTGTGTTATTATAATTTATTCCAAAGTCCATAAGACTATTTTTCATCCAAAAAACTTGTGCATAAAAACTACCCACATATACATATTCTTCCTCGGCTGTTGACTAGGAAACTGAGTGTTGTTTCTTATAAGACCATGATACTAAATATTTTCCTAAAAAGTGAAAATTCCCTAAGGTGTTTTTTCTATATAATCTAAAGCTTCCAAATTCATCATCTAAATATAAAATTAAATAAAAATCATAAGTTTTTAGATAGAGAAGAGATTGAAAAATAGTTCCTTTTAAATATCTAAAAATTCTTTTGACAGCACTTAAGTGAGATTATTTAGGATAAAATTGAAATCTAGCCCAAATACATATTGAATACATTATATCTGGCCTACTAGCAGTAAGATATAATAAACTATCAATCATACCTCTATATAATTTGTTTTCAACTAATTTTCCAGTTTCATCCAAATCAAGTTTTATATTAGTACACATAAGAGTTGTATATGTATTGCTGTTTTCAAGTAGATATTTCTTTAGTAAATTAGTAATGTATTTGGTTTGATTGAAAACCTTTACAAAAACCTTTTTATAAATTCAAAGTCCTAAAAATAAATTTAATTCTCCCACAATACTCTTTTCAAATTATTTTTGCATCAAATTTGAAAACTCATGACTTAAATTTTTGTTTCTTGAAACAAAAATTACATCATCAACATAAATTTGAACCAATAAAACATTGGAGTTAACATTTTTCTTAACTAATGTTGGATCTACCATCCCAACAGTAAAATCATTTTTCAAGAAAAAGAACTTAATCTTTCATACCAAGATCTAGGTGCTTGTTTAAGGCTATAAAGAGCTTTAGTAAGTTTAAAAACAAAATCTGGTTTTTGTGAATTTTCAAAACTAGGAGGTCACTCAATATAAACTTCCTCCAATAAGTGACCATTTAGAAAGGAAGACTTAACATCCATCTGAAATAATTTAAATTTCATATGAGATGCATAGGCTAAAAGGATTATAATAGCTTCTAATCTTGCTATGAGTGAAAAGGTCTCATCATAATCTATACCTTATTCCTGATTATATCCTTCAGTTACTAGTCTTTCTTTATTTCTAGTTATTATTCCTTGAAAATATTGTTTATTTATAAAGACCCATTTAGTTCCTATAACTAGATAGTTCTGAGGTCTTTCAAATAAATTACAAACTTCATTTATTGTGAACTGGTTTAGTTCTTATTGCATTTCTATCATCCAACTTTCATCAACTTATGCTTCTTTTAATGTATTAAGTTCTAATTAGGATAGAAAGGTAGATAATTCAACAATATTTCCTAAATTTATTATATTTTTTATTTTAGTGTCTAGGTCTCCTATAATAATTTATAACAGGTGATTCTTTAGGGTTCTAGACTGTCTAGGTAGTACACTGTTAGGTTCTTCAATGTCATGTTCTTCTGAACTAGACTGAATTTCATTTAAATATTTTTCAAAATCATATTTTAAATTCTCAAGTCTCATGTTATAATTAGTGTAAGATTCATCAATTTGGTCTTTCCTTTTCTAAAAGGGATCAGATTCATCAAATTTCACATGAAATGATTCTTCAACAATCCATTAATTTTTATTAAAAACTCTATAAGCTTTGGAAGTAGTATAATATCCTACAAAAATGCCTTCATCAAAATTTGGATCAAACTTACCAGGATTGTCCATGGTGTTTATAGTGTAAACCTTGAATTCAAAAACATTAAAGTAATTTACTTTAGGTTTTCTATTATTCTAGAGTTCATAGGGTGTCTTTTTAAAAATTGGTCTGATTAAAACTCTATTCATTATATATCAGGCTATACTTACAACTTCTACCCAGAAATATGTAGGAAGACTGTATTCATTTAGCATAGTCCTATCCATTTCTTGAATTTTCCTATTTTTTTTCAACAATTACATTTTTCGAGGTGTTCTGGGTGTAGAGAAGGTATTTTTAAAACCCATATCTGAGAAAAAATAATTAAATTCTAGACTCTCATATTCTCCACCATGATCACTTCTTAATGAAATTATTTTAAAACCTTTTTTTATTTTGGATAGATTTCAAAAAACTTTCTAATATATTAATATCTTAATTTTTATATTTTATAAAATAAATCCAAGTAAATCTAGAATAGTCATCAAATAAAACATATAAATATAATTTACTATCCAATATTTCTATTCTTGAAGGTCCAAACTAATCCATATGGATAAGTTCTAGAGGTTTGTATGTAGCAATTTTGAAGGATGATTTGTGCTTCTTGCCAAGTTGACATGCATCACAGAATCTATCACTTTCAAATTTGAGAATAAGAAAATCAGAAACTAATTGTTTCTTAGATAACTTATGTAAAGTATATACATTTCAATGTCCAAGTCTTCTATGTCATATCTACGATTCATTTATCTTAGCAATTAAGTAGTTTAATTTTTTTAAATAAGAAATTTAAGTCTAGAGTATAAATTTTATTAGTTCTGGGTGCTATAAATTTAAGAAATTTATCTTTAAAAACAGAAAAACAGTTTTTAGAAAAAACAATAAAATAACCATCATCACAGTGTTGAGCGATATTTATCAGGTTGTGTTTCAATTCTTGTACATAGAGTACTTTATAAATTGAGACAGCTTATGGATCTTCAACAGTTCCAATGCAATTAATTTTACCTTTGGCATTGTTATCAAATGTGACTAATCCTATATGTATTTGAGTTAATGTTTTAAAATTCAATGAATTACCACTCATATTCCCGGAGCAGCCACTGTCTATATACCATATTTCAGTTCAGCATTTGTGGCCTGCTTCCTACAATGTCATTTAAATAAAGGTTTGTTTTGGTACCCACATTTTGTTGGCTCCGACAGTGCTAGCCAGCAAAGACCTGGGAATCCAGACTTTCCTTGTTTTTCTATAATCAATAGAATCATATAAACTACTTGCAACAAAGGATTTCTTGATCCCACTTATTTGTGGTTACCTTAAATAATAGTTTTTAGATATGTGAGCATTTGTTCCGCATTAGTTTCAAATTTTACCTTTTATACTTGGAAAAAAAGTTCTTTTATAGTTTGGGTTTCTCACCTTTATTTCCTATTCTATATCTTTCCTTTTTAATCACATTCTTTCCAAGAATTTCATTTAGTGCATTTTATCCTTTTGTAAAAACAAGAGTTGCAATTTTGTATGTTTCTACTTCTGTTTGTAGTGTTTTTATTTTAGTTTCATTATCTTTATAGTTTATGTCTGATGAGTTATATTTTTCAATTAACTCTTTATGTTGTATTAGTAGAGTGTCTCTTTCTTCTAAAATAGTAGTGGGAATATTTTTCAGTGATTTATCTTTCTTAAATAATGAATCATATTTTTCTTCTAATATTTTATTGTAGGATGCAATTTTATTATCTGAACAATTAGAAGTTGAATCAGAATCAGATGAGTAATAAGAATGTACCTCATCAGATTCTTCCATATAGAACATATTTTATTTTAGATTTGATTATTATTTTTTTGAGTCAAACTTTGATGAGATGATGGAGTATTCAGAAACACTGAAAGTAGAATTCATTGATATTTTGTCTTTTTGCTCAAATACATTGTTCTTGAAAAATTTCCTTTTCTTTTCTTCTTTAAATTGAGTATAGTCATGTATAATGTGACCCATCTTCTTGCATTCATAGAATCTAACTTCCCTTGGTTCATTTTCATCCTTTTTGTGAGATTTTTTTAAATCCCTTCTTCTTTTTGTAGAATTTTCTGAATTTTCTAGCTAGATGATCTAGTTCTACATCTGGACTAGAAGAATCAGAACCCTCTGATTTCATTTTGATTTCTTTCTTCATCTTTCTGCTCTTCTTTTGGGATGTTAATTTCAAAGCACTATTTTCTCTTTTGATCAATAATTTATACTAATTTTCTTCATCTTCAATCTCAACTTCATACATCATAATAGTTTCAATTAACTCTATCATTGTATGATATTTTAAGGGTGATGATTGTCTAATATCCATTGATACCCCATTCCATCTAGGTGGTAGTACTCTTAGTAATTTCAGGGCTTGATCTGCTTGTTTGATAGTATCTCCCAAGGCAGTGATGTTATTAACAATTTTTTTAAGCCTTCTATGCATTTGGATGATGCTTTCTCTTTCAAACATTTTGAATGTGTCAAATTTAAATTTATCCATGGAATACCTCAGTTTTCAGACATTGTCAGTTCCTTTATAAGAAACTACAATTATATTCCACATTTCATAAGCAGTCGGGCACTGAGATACTCTATTGAATTCATTTGGTCCAAGAACACAGATGATAGCATTTATAGCTTTCGAGTTTATGTCGTACTCTGATTTTGTATCAGTATTCCATGTTTCAGGTTTCTCTAGAATCACATAGGGAGTTATAATTTTCTAGTAGACTTTTTATCCAAGGTTATTTAAGTAAATGATCATCCTTTATTTCCATCATCCATAATTTTCACCGTTGAAGTTGAGATCTTGAACCATTTACATACCCTCTTGTGTATCCACCATTGTGCTCTGTATAATCCAAAAACATTAAGGTTTTTATAGGTTTGACCAAAGCTCATCCTCTGATACTAATTATTGGATCAGGTTATACCAAATATTCACAAGAGGGGGGGGGGGGGGGGGGTTAATTGTGTCTTTTAAAAATTCTTAACAAATCGTAATAAAGACCGAGTCTATCATTTTATCTTTATCATATTTTTTATGCAGTAGAAAATAAACAGTTAAAGGATGGAAGGATGTATAGTGGTTTGGGGAACAGAAGGACCCTAGTCCACTCCACCAATACTATACTCAACAATCTTGGTGATTTTCACTATCTGGTCCTCTTATCAACAGACCGTCCACAACTGAGTGAAGACATTTGACACCTTTACAAGTTAAGGATAAAAACAGAGTCTTTTAGTTCACACACAAAACCAAATACATAACTTAGTACTATAATTTGGTTACTCAAAATAAAAAGAGTATTTTTCTTTAAATGCTTCATAGTTGATCTTCATAGTTGCAACAACACACAACTGATAGTAGATAGATTTTCATCTTCAGAAAATATGTTCTTCAGATAAGGGCAGTTTTGAGTTGATCCAGTTGCTATAGATATAGAAATAAATTCAGAAACTCTAACAGTAATGGATTCACGAAAGATATTCTATATAGAAATAGAGAATATTCAATGTGTTTCTTCTTTTTCTTAAGAAAAACATAGTTTGATAGATCTTGATAGAAGCAGATCTCTTAATCTCAAATGACTTTGTAAAACTGTAGTTGTGAAGAACTCAAGAGCTTGTTATATATTTTTTGATGATTTTCTCACACCTTTTTTAATAAAAAAATATCATAGATATATATAGAATAATGAGGATCATTTTCCTTTTAAATTTAGATCCACAAAAGTTGCCTTTAGAATCACGATATTCAAATGTTAAAATAATAGATTAGTCGTTACTCCCCTGAATATTAAGCATGAAAATATCCTCTTAAACCGATTCTTTGAATCACAAATAAACAACTTTGAATTAGTCAAAGATGGTCTTTAAAATCGGGCTTTGAATTTGGGTTGAAATCAGCCTAATAATCTACATAAAGACTGTTACTCAATAAATTCGTATTTGAATCTCCGACACCAAACATATGGTTGAACTACTTATCATTCTTTCTATAAACATAAGTTTTACGATGTAAGGTTTACAATGTAAGGTTCACAACATAAGGTTGATAAACCATACTTTTCTCTTATACTCTCAAATGTACAACACAATATCCATACTTTCCTTTTTAGAAAAACCTAAGATACATGATCTTTAAGGTTTATTATAAAAATAAGGTTGATGATCCATAATTTTATCAACTTCTAAATTTAAGGTATATGATCTATACTTTTTGATAAAACATTATGTTGTTTTCAAAAGTAAGTTTTGTGAACCATAATTTTAAGAAACAAACATAACGTTCCATACTAACATAGGGTTCTTCTTCTATACTTATCTGACATCTCGAATGTAAGGTTCCTTCCAAATGTAGGGTTCTTATTCCATAATTTTTTCTATAAAGTATGGTTGATTAATCATAATTTTTTGATATACCATAAAGTAAATGACAAATTTCATCATTACTTTATTCTCCTCAATGTAGGGTATGAACAATGTTTCTAGAACATGCTCAAGTGATTTATGAATAGGTAGAGTATGAACAGTGTTTCCAGAACACGCTAATATGAAAAAATGATTTCTGAACACTTTTTCAAATATTCCACGTGGATTAAACACTTTAATATTATTCTAAAATAGATAAATAAATAATATTAATTTGTTTAAATATACTCAAAGTAAAATCATTAGAATAACAAATAAGGGTATTTGTGAACATAAAAATCATCAAAAAGAGATAGAGTATTGTTTACAACGATCTCCCCTTTATAAAATAGAGTGTTTTTGAAAGAAAAAATTTCTCAATAATTTGATCATTTCATCATAGCATAGCTCACGGAAAAAATAGCAGGGTTTATAAGAATTTTATCACGGTAAAACACTTGGATGAGAAATAGGTTTCATTAACATATTATCATGATAAACCATTTAGAGAAAGAATAAGAATGGTATTTATGGTTCATATCCCCTATAAATAATAAGTTACATCAAATGATGTCATATTAGATGGATAATTATTTTGAAATATCACTCGGAACATTTCTTTTTAAAAAATAAATTTTCATCCAAGATCAATTTTTAAAATAAAAAATTCATAAAATATATTGAAAATAATTTTCAATGAAAATAAACTTGAAAAATTATAAATAATTATTCAAAGAAAATAATTCTCATGATGGAATAAAAATATGTTCAGGATGTACACATTAAAAAAATACTCCTTTCACATTTTAGTAAAACCCAAAAGATATTTTTTTTAAATGACACAAAGAGTCTATTCAGTTTTTTTTATAAAAATTAAAACATGGCTAAAAATATATTTAATAAATAATTTTAATAATTTTAAAAACTTTTTTTAAAACATTTATAGAAAACATGGTTTTGGAAGGAAAATGTTTCTTGAACGAAGATACAAATAAATATATTTTTATTAAAACAAATTCTTTTGAACTCTTGAGTACATAAAGAGAGAGAAATGAAAAAGAAAACATTTATTACCATTAAAAAACTATAAGATAAAAAAATTAAATATTTTCTTGAGAGGTATATCATAATATTTTATTATTAGAAAAATAATTATAAACAATCCTGATAAATGATGAGATTGTATCGTCAAACCAATACTACTTTGGTAACATTGAATCGTAAGTCCTATGAATGAATAAAATAAAATGAAACGTATAATATCACAATAATAAAAACAATTAATGACATTATATGTAAAATTTGTTGTATATACACCAAATAAAATAATACAATTTCATAACATAACATATTTTTCAAATAAGGAAAACTGAGACAAAAATTCATTACTGCATTGGTAACTTTTGAACTATAAACCTCTTGAAATAGTGGTACTAAAATGGATATTTAGATAAAAATACTTTTCATTAGAATAATAATAAAATAAATTCATGGGAAGTATGCACACCACAAAAAATAAATAGGTAGTGAATATGGCATGTGTCTCACAAAAGTAAAAAGTAAGACAAATATCCCTTACAACTTATGTAATATTTTGAATCATATGCCCCAATAAATAATAAAATAAAATAAAACATTAAATATAATTAAAATAAGTATATTAATGATATAAAATGATAAATGTAAATTATATACACCACACAAAAGAAATTAGTGTTGAATTTACATATGTCTCCCATAAATAAAAGAGAGACTAGAAATCCCTTACCTTAAGTATAGAATTCCTTCGTACACATCTAAAACTTCTATATAATAAATATAAGTTTATTATAAATATATTATATAACTTTAAATATATATAAAATACCATATATTATTTAATTATGACAATTTATTACCCTTTTATAAACAATTACTTGTTAAAATCACGTTTCGGGTAATTACCTGTTTGTTTCTCATATATGTTTTGATTTGTTATTTTTGGTACTATTAATTTGATCAATGTTTCATCATATCTAGAGTAATAATCATGAAATAATAATAATATTTATACATCAATTAAACCTTGAATACCAATGATTATTTTTTTTGATAAATCATTTATGTTATGATCATGGAGGTAGCAGGTCATACGTACGCATGAGTAACCCTTCCATTTTTCAACAATAATTATGGAAAGTTGTTAAGTAATATTATATACTTAAATAATGATAATATTATCATAAATAAAAAATTATACCTTTAAATATAATTATACTTATCGTCCCCTTGGTGTGGTGATGAAAACAGATACTCACGTCACTTCTTGAAGGCGGTAGTCCACACGTACATGAACAATGCTATCATCTTTAAGTGAGTGAAAATGTAAGAAATAAAATGACATATTATCTTTTATGAATGATAAATATTTAATTAATATCATAATTATTTCATTTATATCATATATATTACTTTAATTTATCTATATTATCTTCCATGTAAAGGGTTAGTGAAAACAAATCACATCGCTTCGTGAGGCGGTAGTCTACCGTACACATGAGTAACATTATCATATGCCATATGAAATGGAAATAAAAATGGTATATATGATATAATTACTAAATATTTATAATTATTTCATAAATATCATATATATACTTTATATACATCATCATACCCAACCTTTAGAGGTGTTAATGGAAAATGAATTACCTCGGTTCACGAAGTGATAGTTTTTCGTGAACATGGATAATGATTTTGTAACCCATTTTATAAAAGTGAAGATGGTTTTAGGTCATTAAATTGACATAAAAAATCTCAATATATTTAATATAACTATTTTATTGTATCATAACTTTTTAATAATAATTTAAGGAGGTGGAGGAAGAAATAAAATAAAAAACGCTGGTTGAAGAACATTACCCCTTCTTCGGGTAACCTCCTCAGGTTTGCACTAAAAGCCTTAAAAGATTAAATGTATGACTAAAATAAAAATTCTAGAATTATATTAGGGATTTTTGGATGTTATTTGGGTAGTTATTTACTGAGAAAATTTTTTATGTGTGAATAAGAGAGGAGATGGGGTCGCCTTTTATAAGTGAGGTGAGTTGCATACTTATAATTTTTAAAAAGGAAAACGTGTACCCACATTTTTCACCTGAAAAAAGGATCCAAAATAGATTATTATAGATAATTATATATAATAGGGTTAAAATATAGCTATAAAATAGATTGTATACAAGGTTTTAGGTCATTTTAACCCTTATCATTTTAGTTTAACCCTCGATAAACCTATTTTTACCTTAACCACGGTAGTTAATTTTTACTATTTTCACTATAGATTTTGGAAAAAAATTATGTTACCATTATTATATAATATATATAATTTTTATTATAGATATGGAATCATTTTTTTTAAATTCCATTCACATGGGTGAAAAAATTATTTTAAAATTAATCCCACATACCTGACGAGAAAACAGGTTTTCAAAAAGAAAATGATCAAAAGTTTATAAGGGTTTTATATAAAAATTCAATATAAAAATGATTAATATGACCTAAATTGTATTAATATATTCATAATTTGGAAATTTTTAATTTTAAACCAATTCAAAATATAACATATATTTATAAATATTTAAATGAAAAGGCGATTTTCAATTAAACATCAGTATTTTTCACTATTTATTAAAAAATTAATCTTTTCAGACAATTATGAAAATTCACCCTAATATAATTTTGAAATTATTATTAAAAAAAAAATTTTAAATAAATTTTATATATTTTTCAAAAATTAGTTTTTAAATAAGTGCGCAAAATATGGAAAAACTGTTTTTTAGAAAAATTGAATTTTTAAGCATAAAATTAGATTTATTCTTATCACTTGTCTAGAATATGAATAATATGAATGTTAAATAGTTTATTGGATATATAATATATACATTTCATTAAAATAATTCACAAAAATTGGTTTTTTTAGATTAACATGTCTGTTTGTATAAAAATATATTTTTTCGTAAAATAATTTCCTTTATTTTCAAATAGTTATTTATTTTAATTTTTAATTAATTGATCACAAAATAATTAATTTTATATACACATGTAAACTATATAATTTTATATTTTAGTTAATCTTATTCATACCCTCCATTATAATATCTTGGTGATAACTATCATATAAAAATATTTTAATTATATGACATGTTTCATTTGAACTTAGGGTTAAATGTAACACAACCTAAACTTAGTGTTACATTTAATAAAAAACATCAAAAATATTAAATTCATTTGAAAAAAACATTTCACAATAACTTAGGGCGTTATATTCTACCCCCCTTAAAATGAATATATTCCTCGAAATTTGTCACTTTGGTTCCAAAAACTATTGATACTTTTTCCTCATTACATCCTATGGTTCTCACATAACATCCTAAAGATGGTAGTATCACCACAAAACATTGACCATGCGAGTAGTCTTGTTTCGTTGAACATTATCTATATGATCTAGAATCTCCCCCAGTTATTCCTCATAAGAAATATCTTTCTCCAATGGTATATCCTTTGAGTTCAGTACATGTGATGGATCACATATTGACATACTTAGGAGGGACACATGGAACACACCAGGAACCTAAGATAAATTCAATAGAATCTCTAAATGATAAGCTATGGTCCTGATACAATCAAGTATTTCAAAGGGAATGATATACCTAAGGATTAGTTTTCCCTTCTTTCTTCTATGGATAAATTCATATAAATACCATCTCATAAACTTCAAATTCTACATCGCATCGATGATTATAAAAATTAACTTTATATCAGATTTGTATAATCCTTATGTATTTTTGAATGGATCTAATTATATCTTCCATCTCCTTATCTTACTCATGTCCCAATATCTTTCTTTCCATAACTTTATTCCATTATATTGGATTTATACACTTATTTCCATAAAAGTATTAATAATGAACCATATAAATTATTGATTGAAAAATAATTTTTAATACAAACTCAAAAGTAAGGAAGGTGTTGATACCAACCAACTTTGAAATCTATATAAAAAGATATGATCATGTCATATTGGGTTTGAATTGTACTCTCTAAATAACCATCTGTCTAAAGACTATACACAATACTAAAAACTCAACTCTATATCAAGAGATTTCTAAATAATTTGCCAAAACTTTTAGGTAAACTTTATATTTTGATTAGATAAAATTGAATATGGTACCCCATACAAACTTAACACTTCTTTAATTTATATCCTGACATGATGATCCTGAGGGAAATCTTCTACAATAGTGATGAAGTGTGTGGAATTCATAAGCTGATCGACTACAACCCATAATTACGTTAACATAAAATATAAGATAAACCACAATGGTAACCAACACCATTAATAATATGTACACAAAGTGTATATGCATTCCTCCTCAAATAAAATTTTCACTAAAACATATACAAAAATAAAGGACTGTGTTATCGTAAATTTATCCCAAAATATCCTTAATCTTGATAAACCCCCATTATGTAAAAACTCAGGAGGGTTGTCTAATAATTTGAACTTAAAATTTACCTTAAAATTATAAAACCATAATGGATACCATAAATATTAAGTAAATCTTACACAAAGACATATATTCTTCAAAATTAACACAATACTTTGATGTTTCATGATTCATACAACCCAAATACCATTGAAAAAATAGTTCTTTAAAATAATATTTGAATCCCAATACATAAATACTTTAATCCTTCAAGTTCAATGATTTACATGGAATAGGTCCTTTCTTGGTCTAGAAGTTAATTCTTGGGTCATGGCATTGAGTTAGATAATAACCATGTTCCCCACATATAAGATATTGAACCCCTTGATAATTTTACACTGTATGACCTTTTCCACACAGATAAAATCTTCCTATCCATTTGAGATATTATTCTAGGTTCTTCTTCCCACATTCATTACATATAAGAAGATGAATATTATATCCTATATATTCATCACCACATGAACTTTCATAAATTTCACTTACCTCTTATTTGATACTTTAGTAATCTCACCAAAGTTTATGTTGTTAATCAAATGTCACGATAGATAACTAGGAATAATAAAAATATCTTTCTATCCTATAGGAATTCAATTTGGTTACACATTGTCACTAAATTTTCAATCATATTCAATGTTATCATGATTCCTTCTAATTCCAGGAATTAACTAAAATAAAAAATCATAGTGTGAGAAATAGTAATCATAGTGGAAAACCAAAAAATCACATATAGTATGTATAAATTTTGACACCTTATTATCAATATATGGCACATTAGGCTTCATATATTCCATGTATGGTCATTATTTAAATCCATTAAGATGGATCATAAAGAGTTTTTTAATTTCAAAATCATATCCTTTGGGAGTGTCAAACAAGGTGCATAGAAATTCCTATTTTCATGCACCATGTGACGATTGATTCTAGCTCAATGCAGCCTTTTTAGAGTTATTGTCCCTAGGTACCTCTGTGCTCGAGTCACATCCACTTGGAGTATCTAGATAGGTATAAATTTTTTTGGAAACCACTCACTATATCCTTTACCAAAATTCCAATAAAATTTTCTATACTTTGACCCATCCTTAGACTTATCCTTTGTGACATCCCTAAATATATCCTTAAAAATATACATAGAAATTTAACTAATTTTTTAACATTCTAGTTCCAAATGTTAACTAAAACTTTCCTCTAATACAACTATAATGACCAATGTTTTTCATACATAGATATTACATCTTTTTTGATTTATATTCTATAAACTACAAAAAACACACATTTGAGGACCATAATAGTCTAGTGCCTTGGGATAATAGGTATATAATTCTCTAATTTGATGAAAGATCTTCAAAATATCCCATAGGGATATTCACTATTAGTACTCTTAAAAAACCTACCCTACATAAAAAATTTCTTCACAACATGGGGAAAGGAAACATAATAAATAGTGAACTCAAATTCCTAGTAAGGGTAAAATGGGAGAAAGTAATAATAACATAAACATAATAGCATGAGAACATGAGCATAACATTTGAAAATCATACCCTGCATTCCAAATATCATAATATTGAGTGATTACCTAAATATTTGAAGTTTATAAGATATGAATCATAAGTGAATCAAAGAACATGGGCCAGGAGAGCATAAAATTTGAATAAGACATATATTTTTGGAATAAAACTAGTTTATAACGTTTTGAATATGTATAAATGGAGACATGTTCACTCATTAAGTTAAGGAAATGAAATCATGCTCTTATAGAAGCTTATGGGAATGAAACCAGGTCCACACATAACATTATAGACATGACAAATAAGTCTACACATAACATTGGGAACATATAACCATGTACATGAATAATATTGTGAACATGAAATAAAGTTCATGAATAACATTACAAACATGTAACCAGGTTCACACATAACATTCTAAACATGTAATTAGGTTTATGAATAACATATTTTCACCATATTATAACCCATGAAATTAAATGAGTTTCATAAATTTTTTATCATAATATATCTAGTAGAAAATGTGCAGGGTTCATAATGATTTCATCATTTCATTATAGAATAACTTGTGAAAAAATTAGTGAGTTTTATAAAAATTTTATCATGTTACAACACATAGAAGAGAAGTAGGTTTTATAAACATCTTTTCCTGATAAAAAATTTAGAGAAATAGTAATAATGACATCCTTGGTTACCATCCCAATAAAATTAAATGTTACACAAAATGATATCATCTTAGATAGATAATGATTTTAAAAGATCACTTGAAACATTTCTTGAGGAAAATATGTTTTCTTTGAATATCACATTTTAATACTAAAAATTCATAAACACTTTAAGAATAATGTTTTCTAAAAATAAAATTAAAAAATTATAATGTAATATTAAAAATAAAACAATGTTCATGATAGAGGAAAAATTTGTTCACGTAGTATATGTAAAATTAGGAGATTATTTGAAATATATTTTTTCAAATTAATTTAATATTTTTGATATTTTTCATTTCATTCAACATTGAATGTAGTTTTTTTATATGTTAAATAACTATGTTTGGATTGATTTCACTACATTAAAGACTTATAATATCTCTCGGTTCATGTAACACATTGTTTTTATTGTGTTACACACAATCCTGAGTACCTTTGATACCTTGTGTAACATGTAAAGCTGAGTTTTTACCGAACTACAAAATACTATTAATAATATTATTAAAATCTTATTATACACACCACTTATCCATTACAAAGGATGTTATGAATATGATAAAATAAAATTTTAAAATATTAGTTACACATGTATATAAAATTATTCCTTTGGTTATCAATTAGTAAAAGTAAATGTAAGAACTATTTGAAAATAAAAAAAAACTTTTCCATGAAAATTAATTTTCTATACACAAAAATTATTTTATCTCAATAAATTACACAATTGTTTTTATGAATGTTTGAAATAAAATTTATATAAAATGTATTCAATCAATATTTTTTTATACTAATCCAATATATTTTATAGGTATAAGATGAGAATAAATCTAATTTTATGAAAAAATTATATATTCCTCTAAAAAGTAATTTTATCACCTTTTAATGGGGAACCCATTTTAAATCCAATATTTAGAAATTTTTTTGATTTTATATTTCAAAATAAACTTCTTAATTGAAATTGGAATATAAAAATTTTCTTAGGGTTAATTTTTGGTATTCTTCTGTGAAGTTTCATCTTTTGATGAATAGTGAAAAATAATGGATTTTAATTCAAAAAATCTTTTTCATATAATTTATTTATAATGTTAAATTATATTTTTAATTTGTTTTAGAGTTTAAAGATATCAATTTTACATTAATTAAATAAATTTAGTTCAATTTAATCAATTTCACTTTGAAATTAGATATAAAAACTTTCCAAAATTTTGAACATTTTATTAAAAAACCCGCTTTATCGTCCAGTCTGCGATATTAAATTTGAATTAATTTCTTCCAATTTTGTGATTTTAATATGAAAAAATGGATTCCATATTTTAAATTAGTATAATATATAATTTAAAATTATTTCAATTTAGTTTTTGGAAAAAAATATTAGTGAAAGTAATTAAAATTAATTACAACGATTAAAAGGAAAATTAGCTTAATAAGGGACTAAGCCTTACACTTAATGAATAAATTGATATATAAAATTATCCAAAATCCATTAGATGGACATATTTATACCATATAATCTATTTTATATATTGGATCCACTTTTCATAGGAAAACATCGGTGGAATTCCCTTATCAAAATTTACACGAATGTCACTCCTCCTCCACTATAAAAAGAAACCCTCCCCTACAACTTATTAAAACATATCAAGACATTTGGATCACTCAAAATATGATAAAATAATCTCCCAATATACCTCCCTCCCTCTTTAAAGCCTCACTTTGGGAATAAATCCAACCAAATAATCCATTTTGTTCAAAGAATAATGAGTTAACCAAAAAAGAGGTTACATGCTTTCTCAAGTTCCTTTATTTTATTTTATTTATAAACCACCTCAATTATTATTATTACATTATTATTTAATAAATATATTATCATAAAATTACTCATATTTGTTTATTATAAGGGTTATACCTGAACTTTCACACACTTCTGTCTAATGGGTAATGGACTTACCGTTCTTGTGTGTGTTGAACTACCGCATCATGATACTATGTTTTTAATTTTTCATTACCACCTCGTATGGTAGGAATTATGATGGAAAGTGTATTTTTATATTATATATATTTTATATTTACAATTTATTTATTCTTATGTAATTATTATATAACTCATACCTTCATGTTTTCCATTTTGTGTAAGTACCATATTTTCATTTGGGGAAGTTTGGACTACCGCCTCATCAAAGTGATGTGATTCATTCACACCATACATGGAAAGTATTAAGGATGAATTTAGTGAATGTATATGATTTATATACAATAATAATTATACTTTAATTATAATATTTATTTATATATATACATATATTTCATTTAATTTCATTCAATACGATAATAAAACAAAAACAATGTCCATCCGTATGTACGTCCGACCGTTTCCATGAATGATGTATTACATTTCATACTTCTATATTATACATATTATTAAAAATAAATATATAATGAATATATATGATATTTATACCATGTTTTATATACTGTAAATAAGTAAATCATTACTTATATAAGAGGATCAAGAATAACAAGTCAAAACATATATGAAAAAGAATGAAGATATTACCCAAAATGTAACATTAACATGGTGTTGTTAATAAATAGATATTATAAAGTCATAAAAAATAATATATAATATTAAATTCAATAATATTTTTCTTTAATATATTATAATAATCTTATATTTATTATATAGGTGTTTTGAAATGGGTTTATTTGTAAAAGAAAAAAATAATTTCCTTTACCTAAAATTCAAGAACAAAAAATCTTGATTTGAATGAAATTATAAAATAAAACCCTTAAAATGATCATAGTATTTAACTAAGAAATAATCAATGAATTTATTATGTGTATCATCTATAAATCCATATAAAAAGTAGAAACACTGATGGTACCGTGGTGTGAAGTGGAAAATAGTGGGCTGAGAATTTAAAATTTTTATAACCGAGATGAGAAAACTTGTCGTATCTGGTGATCCGAGCCCTAGTATGGTCCTAATGATCTTGTGTGAATTTAATAGAGAAAAAAATAAAATAAAAAACCTAAATTTTTTCAATCTGAATCTATGCTCGATATCAACATTTCATTGGTGATTGCTTCTCAAAGGATCCAAAGAAGAATCCATCCAGATCATCTATACATGCTTAAAAAATCCAAAGGAGCATAAATCATCAAATTATAGATTCTACCATGGAGATCTAATGACATCTTTGATGAACATATGATCAAAACATCTATGTGTTTGTTATGAATGAGAGAGAACTCAATTCGATCACCTAGATCCAGAGTCCCTCTCTCTAAAAAGCATGAGAGGAGAGATAAGTTCTCAAGATCACTCCATAAATAGTCTATAGTTAGAGCCTCTCCCCCCTTTAAATATCGAATTCTCAAATACCCATAAAGGGTTCCCTAACCACTGTATATTTAACGTCCACTAAATAAGTAATAAATAATAATTATAATGAACTAAATTGCATCATAAATATTATTTATATTTTATCACATACCTATAATATATATTAAATATATTACGTGATAAAACACAAGTCATAAACACGACTCGTAATTACCATTCAGTATTAAATGAACCTGTAATATTAAAATAATATTCTTTAAAATAATATTATTACTAGTATTTAATTAAACTCTTGTAAATAACTTTTAATAAATAAATTCAACTCAATTATTCTTTAATAGAGTAACAATGAATTGATTTATCAGCGATCGATAACCAAGAAAACTTTCAGACCCTAGAGTGGGGACCACCATGTCTTATATACCTATTCCCTAGAACATGGTGGATCCTTGAATACACTATTGTGTGTGACCCACAAGGACCTTATCGAAATAGAATTGAATAGTATTCAGAGACCAAGAGTGCATTCTAACAACCCATCAAGCCCCATAAAGAGACAAGTAATAGTCATAGAAATGATAACCAACCTATAGAAAAACACTATGTAATGTAATCTCTTTGTCTTTAGATATATCATACAAAAATATGCACACTTGTGTCATCATCCTTTATTTATTTATTTTGTTTGATCTAATTGGATGAATTTCCCCTTGACCACCTTGGGAAAGGACTTATAAAGGCACTGCCATCATGATTAACTAGGCTTGAGATATAACTTCCTAAAATTGGAAGAGAGAAATCCTATATTGACCATTAAACCAATTACATACCACTAATGACACACCCAACATAAGCTACCTCTCCATGATTTCATTATCATGGTTTTTAACTTGCATCAAAGTATGTGATCAAATAGTACACATTGATAATGATCTCAATTTAAGAGACTGATAAACATGTACATATATAATAATAACCAATGGAAACCAAAATATGTGGTGTTCCTATTGGAGGGGCCACCCTCATGATATCACTTACCATAGATTAATAAGTTATAACTTTATGAGAAGAAGTCTTAATGCTTATGAGCCCCCAAAACCTGATAGTCAAACATCTACTATGTCCAGTTAGTATGATGTATCCAGATCATAGGAAATATATTTAAGATTAATTTCATAGTATCTCAAGGTTCTCATTATAGACTAGGATTTTCTATAACCTTTTGATTTGATAATTAATCTTTGGACATTACCATTTTAATAGTGTATTTAAAAATGTATACACTATAATGATAAGTATAAATCATGTATAACTAACTGTATCCATGAAATGGTAATCGAAAATCACTTTTTATTTGGGTATAGGTTACCCACTATCACATGTTTAAGATCATGTTTTTTCTGAGTCATGAATTTATTTTTTGGGTCAAACACATCTACATTGTGTGGTTATTCTACTATGTGCGACCTCACCTCCTTGAGTAAAATCTTCTCAAGAGATGGTATCCTCGAGTATATAACTTTTTCTACTTTCATAACTTGAAATATTGACTAGTATCAGTAAAATTATTATCATAATGATTAAAATTTTACATAATAGGTGTGATTCCAAGAATTGGAACAAATCACTGTGTTTAATAACTTCTTCTAAGATGCCATAGAGGATGAAAATACTCAGTATTCGTATATATGGATAACATTGACATGTATGATATTTTATCAATTATTACCATACCCTAACTCAAATATTAAATAAAATTAATCCAAATAAGAATAGTTTGTATCCCTTAAAAACTAGTACCCTTTCCTCTCCAGTTACTAGGTACATATCTTTGTAATTTCCAAGTACAGTTGGATAGTTCTGTATTATTCTATTGTACTTATCATAGATATGAATGATATTTTCCTACCATAATGTATATGTTGGAAATATAATTTCTTGTACATATTATAGAATATGTGATTGTTCCATCGCCAAAGTGTATGGAACTGAACTCATAACATCAATTCCCTCCTATATCCCATACATGTTTACTTGGAGAGATTTATGCCATTGAAATTTCTAATAATTCTCTCTGGAATTGTTACAACTTGTATTTTTCAATACTTTTTCAGTATATGTACGATTGACTATGTCCAAGAAACCATTAGATCTACCTCAGTTGATCATATTTCCTAGAACTTAGATTGTTACTTTAAGTCAATATCTAGAGTATTTCTTTATTCTGGTCTTAATTAAATGTTAGACCAAAATTTATTTTCCATATGTTACAAAACATATTTCTCTTGGAAAAAATAGTACTCCCACTAACCACTGGTAGACACATGGAGTTTATTCATTCCAAATGAATATTATATTATATTTTTCTTAATTTAATCCTAAACTAGATTTCAGGAACTTACACCCCATAATGGAATTCTATGATGTCGCTATCCCTTTATGATTTCATTGTATAAACACATTACATTATTAGAAGTCTTGACATCCAATTCTCAATGAAATTATCATAGGAATTTTCTTTGATTAGTTAAATTCTAATTAATTTAGGAATAATGACTTGGTGTTACCAATCGAGCCTTATTGGTACTTCAATTTTACCATCCATGTATAATATCATTTTAATACCCACCACAATATTCAAAATAGAAAGCCACATGTACCTAGAAAATGGGATCAATTATTGAATTTTTAATTGATCTTGTCAATTTTAGCTAATTTTCATATAATTATTACTTATAGGAATTATTAATATTAATAAATAACATATCACCAACCATGGTGAATATAAAACCATCACCATGGTTTCAAACATCCTATGTAGTATATGTCTCTCGAATATAGATCTTCCATGTGATCTTGTGTAACTTGTTCCTATTCCAACTTCTTGTGAATCTTTGGAATTACATAAACCCAAGTGAATATCTCTCCCACTATCTCAATTAGAGACATGAACCCTTTTTATATAAATTTTCTATAACTTGACGATATATTTTATATCATAGATATTTTTATAATATACTCAGAAACTTTTTAGATGATTACTATAGATGAAAATTGTGTTTTTCTTAATGAATTTTTTTACATCCTTACAAATGCTTTACATATAAATTCATTTTCTAATAAAATAATGGGTTTTTATCATATAGTAACTTATATGATATCCATTTTTCATTATAATTGGAATATGGTTATAGGATATCACAATTATTTGTAAAGAATGTCCTGAAATATAATGGAAGTTTCTATAATGATTATTAGTCTCAACATTGATACTTATTTATACTTACATCATGTCTCTGATGTGTTTAAAGAAATGTGCATTTTTGAGTTTCTCCATACTGATTTTTTTGATCAATGTTAACAAGTAAGAATCATTATTTATCCTACTTATTAGAATAATATATATGATATGGATATGGTAATGTGGGTATAATAATTACTCCACACTATATTTTGTTGATCAATGAATGGTCTCTCAATATACTCTTCAGCAGACCAACCTGAAGAAACTCACATCTTCTAACCATGAAGCTACCATAATTAAATTTCACATTCCTCAATAAAAACATAAAGGAATCTAATGAAGTATATTTACCACTATCTAACCTTTGAAATAGTTCATGCTCTCTATCAAAACCAATTCCAAAATATTTGTGGCTTACATTTATTTCTAAAGGTTTATTTTCCAAAACTAAACTAGTATATATATCGATAATACCTATGGTGTTTAGATCCACTGAGTCTAAATACCATACTTGGTATATTCTCGATTTCCACTTTTAGTTTTTACTTGAAAAATAATTATCTTGCAACAACTAGGTAGATAAGTCTTACATTATATATTCATTATTCATTTCCTATTATTTAAGTATAAAAAAATATTACTTGAGTATTCGACACCATAACCAACATTCATATATGAACTTGGAATAATGTCTCCTTATGTCCAATGAACATGTGAGATAGATGTTTTAGTTATACTCAATAAAAGTTCGACAATAATCAATCACTTGTAAATTTGAAGTTATGTTCTTCACACCGCTGAGTTAGGAATCCCTCTTTCTCAGCCACTTGGAGAATACAATTTAGTTGTTGTAATTTTTCTATACTTACTTTCATAATATATTTTGATATAAATATGTGATAAAAAAAATTATTTAATACCCTAGAAGCATGTCAAAAACAATAATTTTAATTGATGTATATACACTAAAGATGAAGTAGGTACTTACCTATTCAATTCAGTTCATTGCATTTAAACTTAAATAGATTTATTTCATGATACGTGAAGTGAATAAATTTCAATTTAGTTCAAATTTCTATAAAGTATTTTATGAAGGTTACTTTCGCATTGATCTTTCCATTGACCTTTTCACCTTTTCTTTCAACTTGTTGTCCATAAGAATGGTATATTATACTTTATTAAGTTCTTATTGCTTGAAAAACTGTAACGACCTGACTCTTTGGAAAAGGTACAGATCGTTATTTTTTCTTTGAAATCTTTCCTTAAATCTTGTTTAATGTGTGTAACATCTTAAGGAATGTTCGGGGAGTGTCTGGGGCTTGTTCGGAGCCTAGGAGTTGGAGAAATGGACTTGCAGATAGGGGCACATGGCCTGCGCACGGCCTGCACATGGTTTGGGTAAACCTTGCGGCCTTTGGTTTGAAGGCAGTGAGATGCGCACGGTTTTCACACGACATGAATAATAAAGTCACACAGTTTGGATAAACCATGCAGCCCTGCATTCTGGAGGCAGTGAGGTGCGCACGGTTTGCGCACGGTTTGGGTAAACTGTGCGCCTAAACCGTGCGACCCTGTATATGGTGCATTTACACTTTTGACCGTAAGTTCTATTTAATCTTAATCCTATTCTTTCTTCATTCCAATAGACAGAACAAAGGATGAACTCCTTCTTGAGCTCCCAAACCCTCTCCTCTCTATTTCTCTTACCAATTCTTCATCTGGAGTCTGATCTTCGATCTGTCGGAGGTAGTGGATCACCCAAGGTAAGGCTAACCTCATGCACTCCTTTCTCCTCGACAAATATTTATTTTTTTCGTGTTATTTTGATTCAGGATCATATGCCCTATTTATAACATCCCGTCTTTTTATAACATAACTTTCCTTTCATTACACGAAACTGAGGATCGTTAAGGTTTAGTGTCTTGGAAACAAGGAACATAATACATGAAAAAAAACATAAAACATTCTTCTTAAACACTTGAAAGGATTCTCCTTTAGTTCATCCTAGGTTCATTACTGCATCTCATAACCTGGGGACATATATCAAAAGAAAGGGTGAGCAGAAGGCCCAGTAAGGGAAACAAGAGAAACATTTTACATGTGAACTTGAGATACTTCAATAAGGACATGAAAAGAACTTTAAGGCATGAGAAAGAAATCATGAGATACATCATAATAAAAATAACATTTTTCATAACTTGAAGATATGGCTGCAATATTTAATATTGACAATCGTTTCGTTTCACCAGGATCCATCCCCAAGGTGTCGTTAAAAATTACCAAGGTTATTCACCAAGGCGTCGTTAAAATGGTCATCTCTAGAGATTAATTCTTTACCCAATGAATTGGAGCGCTATCAGGGCACACCCTTAAATTTGCCTTTATTATCATGTGAGACACATATATCATCATCAAACATTTCATAAATAACCCATATAGCATAAAATAAATGGGTTTCATTTCATAATCATAACGTTTTAAAAACTGCTTTAAAGACATGATCTTTACGTTACTTTAAACCCACAGAAAGGGAAAGTAGGTATCATGTATGTAAATCCCAGAATTTAAAATAGAACATTTTGATATATATGTGAATACCCCTGTAGAAATAAGAGCTTTGAGTATTCACTTTATAACATAAAATAACTTTGAGAAAAGAGAGGCATTTTGAGATGAAAATTCTGCAGCATAATGGCTATGTTACAGGGTTTTAGAAAACATTGAAAAGAGAGGGAACATGGGTCGAACAATCATAATTGACCCATAAAACAGTATAGGGACAGAATAAAAAGGATATATGGACATGGTGATGCAATGTCAAGGACATACCATTTGAAATGAAAAACATGGAAGGAAGACAAAAATTTGATTTCTCTTATGAAAATTCGGCAGCCTAACAGCGTCACATAAACTTCAAAAAAAATGAATTGAATAGATCAAATAGGTTCTCTCATCATATGATCATAAGATATCAGTATGATAGATATAGAGATCATACCGCAACATAATAAAAAGTAACTTGAAAGATTTGACATGAAAATCGAACTTGAAAAATGAGAAGGGTGAAAGAATCACTTAAAAATTCGGCAGCCTAACGGCGTCACTTAAACTTTCATAAAATGAAATGATGAGAGTAAGAGGGGATATCTCATCATATAAACATGAAAGGAAAGTAATAGGATTATAAAAGAACATCCTCTCAAATAATAACATGGAGCATAAAAGGAATGACATAAAAGAGATTACATGAAAAGAAAGAGAGAGGTCGGATCCCTTACCTTAAAACGTGACTCTTGAAACTCAAAGTTTTGGACCTTGAGGGCTTGGGGGCACCTTGGGAGGACTACTTAGGAGGTAAAGAGACCGTAACTTCATTGGGGGAGAGTTGGGAGTGAAAACTAAAGGAGGAAAGGGTGGGTATTTATAGGGAAAGTGAGGGGACAAGGCATTAATGTCCAAGGGACACCTCATTAGTGGTTTTGAAAAAACCATGGGCTTTCCCATGGTATTTGCCCATGGTATTGGCCACTTGGGACACCTCATACCTTATATTACTATTCATAAGTCGACCATATTTATTACATACTTAATACATCATTTAATGATGTCATTAAACACCCGTAACTTAAAAACTATACTTTCACTATTCATCGAAAACTCAACTTTCTCAGAATAATCCCAAAATTTCACCTTAACCAAATATCAATGCTTTGATTTCAAAAATGAAATCCATTTTATAAAAATAATTTTCTAAATATTTTTAATTAAAATTTTAATTAATTAAAAAAACACTATTCACTGAAAATTCATTTTTTTCAGAAAAATCACCAAAAATTACCTTAACATAATATCGATGCTATGAGTTCAAAAATAAAGTCCTTTTTATAAAAATAATTTTCTAATTAAATTTAATTAAATTTTTAATTAAAAAACACTATTCATCCGAAAAAACTAATACTTGACTAATAATTTATGAAACCGTTATTTACCCATTTTATTGAATCACATTACTTAATCTAGGTGTCTAAATTATATTAAAACTTTCTTTGAGTGAAATTACTAATCCATTTGGTCACATTACTAATCCTAAGCGTAAAATCACTATTCATAATTTACTATTCATCAAAAATTAAGTTGATCTTATTAGACTCCAAATTCCTTACTGAACATTTTTGTAGAAGACCATTTTTTGAAAATAATTACACATCATTAATTTTTTAGGGTTTACATAAATGTTTTAAAATATCCCTTTTTAAAAAATTCATCAATAAAATATATCCTAAAATTATCCGGACAAAAGAAAATCTACAAACATCACTAAAGGAAGAGATCTCAATTTATTCACCCGAAAGGATTACACAAGGAATCTAGGGTCTCGTCACATAGCCCCTTATAACACCGGCATACGACCTAAGTGTAAGGTGTGCTATGGTGAGAGAATCTGAGGGAGGCTCAGATAACTTTGCCCTAGTAGTAATCTCTACTAACTTGAACTTCTCCCGTAGGAGTTTCCGTTCAAGCTTGACACGCTGGAGTTCGGCTTGGCCTTGGTTCAAAGCGAAGCCCACAGATGCTACCTCCTTCCCAAGCTCTGATAAGTGGGCTTCATAAGGGTCGAGTCTACTGGATGAAGCCATCGACTCCTCTTTCTGCATTAACCATTAACATCTTATTAAATCATTAAGAGTAAGTTAATATATTACTAAAAAAGAATGGGGTCATTACATTCTTCCCCCCTTAAGAAATTTTGTCCCCGAAATTTATACTTGAGGCCTAGTCGAAAAGGTGAGGGTACTTTTGCTTCATTGTTTCCTCAGGCTCCCAAGTCGCTTCTTCATATTTTTGATTCCTCCACAACACTTTCACAAGGTGGGTAGTCTTGTTTCGTAGGACCTTGTCTCTACGGTCCAAGATCTCCACTGGCTGCTCCTCATAAGAGAGGTCATGTTCCAGTTGTACCACCTTTGGGTTCAGTACATGCGAAGGGTCAGGTATGTACTTCCTCAAGAAAGATACATGGAAGACATCATGAACTTGAGCTAGGTTCGGTGGAAGTGCTAGACGATAGGCCACTGCTCCTATGCGATCAAGGATTTCATAGGGTCCAATGTACCTAGGGCTGAGCTTCCCTTTCTTCCCAAACCGCATGACTCTCTTCGATGGAGAAATTCGAAGGAAGACTTTGTCACCAACACCAAACTCCAAGTCCCTTCGACGATTGTTATCATAGCTCTTCTGCCGACTTTGAGAAACCTTTATGTGTTGTTGAATGGAATGAACCTGTTCTGTCATCTCTTGCACAAGATCAGTCCCAAGAAGCTTTCTCTCACCAGTTTCATCCCAACAAGTGGGAGTTCTACATCACTTTCCATAAAGAGCTTCATAGGGTGCCATCTGAATACTCAAATGGAAGCTGTTGTTATAAGAGAACTCAACTAATGGGAGGTGTTGATCCCATCCACCATTAAATTCCATTGAGCATAATCTCAGCATGTCTTCGAGTGTCTGAATAGTCCTTTCAGATTGGCCATCAGTTTGAGGATGATAGGCCGTACTAAAATTCAATTCAGTATTCCGAGCATGTTGAAGACTTCTCCAGAATTTTGATGTGAATCTTGGGTCACGATCAGACATGATGGATAGTGGTACCCCATGTAGCCTTACCACTTCCTTCACGTATATCTTGGAAAGATGATCCAGAGAGAAATCTTCTCGAATAGAGATAAAATTGGCTGTCTTGGTGAGACGGTCCACAATAACCCATATCACATTGTTTCCTTTGGATGTTTTCAGGAGACCAGTTACAAAGTCCATAGTGATATTATCCCACTTCCATACTGGTATGGGTAGTGGTTGTAATACCCCCTTAGGAAGTTGTTGTTCTGCCTTTACTTGCTGACACACCAGGCACCTTGTAGTGTAATCAGCAATCTCCCTCTTCATGTTATCCCACCAATAATGATCATGAAGGTCTCTATACATCTTAGTACTTCCTGGGTGTATAGAGAATTTAGAGCTATGAGCTTCATCCATTAGTTCTTTCTTTATCTCCGAAATAGATGGAACACATAGTCTTGTATGAAATTTAAATACACCTTCTTGATCAATATTGAAATCAGGGAACTTCCCATCCTTTACAGCCTCAAACTTCTCCTGCAGCAAAGGATCTTCTTTTTGAGCCTTCTTGATCTTCTCTAGTAATGAAGGTTGAGAAATCATTTGGAATAGGGTTGATGATGTCCCTTTCCTTATAATTCCCATGTTCAGTTTTACTAGATCTTTAATCAAGGGATCTCCTAGGATCCTCATTGTTTCCAGAACAATAGGATCTTTCTTTCTTAACGCATCCGCGACTTTATTTTCTCTTCTAGGGAGATAATGAATTGAACAATCATAGTCCTTAATAAGCTCCAACCATCTCCTTTGTCTCATGTTCAATTCTTTCTGAGTGAAAATATACTTTAGACTTTGGTGGTCAGTGTATATATCACATTTCTCCCCATAAAGATAGTGCCTCCATATCTTAAGAGCAAAAACAACTGTCGCCAGCTCTAGATCATGCGTAGGATAATTCTGCTCATGAATCTTCAACTATCGAGATGCATAAGCAATTACCTTGTCATTTTGCATGAGAACGCACCCAAGCCCTTTCAGAGATTCATCGCTAAAAATAACGAATCCTTCTCCGATAGAGGGTAGTGTTAACACTGGTGCAGTAACCAATCTCTTCTTCAGCTCTTGGAAACTTTCCTCACATTCCATTGTCCAGATGAACTTAACCCCTTTTCGAGTCAACTTGGTTAGTGGATTAGAAAGCCGTGAAAAGTTTTTCACAAACCTCCTATAATATCCTGCTAAACCAAGGAAACTATGAATCTCAGTTACTGTTGTGGGTTGAGGCCACTCCTCCACAACCATTGTCTTTGTAGGGTCAACCGAGATTCCTTCATTGGTTACAATGTGCCCCAAGAAAGCCACTTGTTGTAACCAAAACTCACACTTTCTGAACTTCCCAAAGAGCCTCTCATTCTGCAGAGTTTTCAATAAAACCCTTAGATGATCTTCATGCTCCTCACGACTTTTTGAATATATCAAAATATCATCAATAAAAACTACCACTAAGTTTTCAAGGTAGTACTTAAAGACTCTATTCATCAAATCCATGAAAATAGCAGGAGCATTAGTCAAGCCGAAGGGCATAACAGTAAACTCATAATGCCCATATCTTGATCGGAAGGCAGTATTTGGAATATCTTTCTTCTTCACCCTCAGTTGATGATAACCAGATCGAAGGTCAATCTTAGAAAATAATTGAGCCCCGCGAAGTTGGTCAAATAAATCATCAATTCTTGGAAGAGGATATTTGTTCTTCACTGTGATCTCGTTCAGTTCTCTATAATCTATGCATAGCCGCATTGATTCATCCTTCTTCTTCACAAAGAGAATTGGTGCTCCCCAAGGAGACACACTCAGTCGGATAAACTCCTTCTCCAACAAGTCTTTGAGTTGTTTCTTTAACTCTTCTAGCTCCACATTTACCATTCTATACGGAGTCTTTGATATTGGTTGAGACCCAGGTACGAGTTCAACGGAGAACTCTACCTCTCTTTCTGGGGGAGGTCCAGGTAACTCCTCAGGAAAGACACCAATGTATTCTTGAACAATCGGAACATCATATATTTGTATGCTTCCTTTTCCTTCTTCATCATCACCGATTAACTCCATTAAGAAAGCTATAGGAGGTGATTCTAGATAAGGATCAGTTCGAGATATCTCTCCTTGGAAGATAACTGTAGGTCGTTCATTCAAGACTACTGAGATTTCCTTACTTCTGCATTTGATCTTAGAATTATACTTTGAGATCCAGTCCATCCATAGTATAATGTCGAATTCCATCATGGGAATGAATACTAGATTTGTGATAAGATTGTGCTCACCAAAGTAAACACTAGAGTCTCTAAATACTGTTGATGCAAGGATAATCCCACTTGGAGTCTTGACTAACAACTCTACCTCTAGCAGTTCGGGGATTGATTCTATATTCCTTGCAAACTTGGAGGAAATAAAGGAATGCGTAGAACCAGAATCAAATAAAGTACTTGCTAGTTTTGAGAGGATGAAAAGAGTACCTTCTACCACATCGTTCGAGACTTCAACTTTAGCTGTTGTGATAGAGAAAGCACAACCTTGATCCCTTGGCCTCTGCTGAGGTTGATGGTGATTCACCTCCACCGCCCTCGGATTTGGACATTGGTTAGAAAAGTGCCCAAGCTGTCCACACTTGAAGCTTGTGACTTCGGGTAGGGCCAGAACCATCTTTCCTCTGTCGTTAGTGTTGGGAAGCTGAGGCTTCACCTTACTATGACAATTCCAAGCAATATGGCCTCCTCTTCCACACTTGTAGCACTTTACACTTCCGTTCAAGTAGTTCCCCGGACGATTCTTCCCACATTTATTGCATGTGGTAAGTTGCATATGCTTTCCACCTCTTCCCTGATCAAAAGACTTCCCTAAACTGGGCTCCAACGATCTCTTCTTTTCATTTGGTTTATGAGACCATTGTGTCTCACCAAACTCCAGCTCGACTTTCATAGCACTTCAAACTATTTCTTCATAGCTATCATAGTCCCTGTTGTCTAGATTCTTCCGCAGATGAGGTCGTAGTCCACCAAAGAATCTATCAACCTTCCCATTAGGGTCCATGAAAAAGCTTGAGGTATAACGGGAAAGCCTTGTGAAGTTCATCTCATAGCTTCCGACAGATTCATTCTCCTTCTGCTTCAGCTTGAGAAACTCTTTCTCCATTCTCGTTCTCATGGAATGAGGGAAATACTTGTTAAGGAAAATTCCCCGAAATTCTTCCCACTCCATAGCTTCTATATCTCCTCATGGCTTCATGTTTTTGATCAGTGACCACCACTTATCAGATTCTCCCTCTAGGTGGTAAACAGAAAGGGTGACTTTTTCTTGTTCCGAACAAAGAAGTACAGAAAAGATCTTTTCAATGGAGCTTATCCATTGTTCCGCAACCAATGGGTCAGTAGATCCACTGAATGTTGGCGGTCGTTGACACATGAAAGACTCAACAGATTGTTGTTCCCTTCGTGGTGAGGTTGGCCTCTCAGCTTGATTCAAGTTATTACTCATAACTTGAGTCAGTTGGTTCATCATTCGCATGAATGTTTCCATTCCGGCTTCCATCGGAGGGTCGTCAGCACATGGTGCATTGAGGTCACCATCGGAACGGTTCCTCCTATTGCCCGCCATTTTCTAAAAGAATAAAACCTTAGTAAGAAACTTATTTCATTTATGAATCTTTTAACTAAGACTTCATGCTTAGACAATTACACTTTTATATAATTCCTTCATAATGATTCATAAAACGCTTGTGATTAACCAAACATATCCCCCGGGAGTGTCGTAACCAAGAGTACAGCAAGACTCGTTATCATGCACCAGTTCCCGTTCGAGTCTAGCTCGAAGCGGTGTTTTCGGGTTTTACCCCTATGTAAATCTGTGCCAGATCCGCCTCTACCTGCTCGTATCCAGATAGGGATGTATTTGTTTGATAAACCACTTACTCAATACTTACCAAAATACCAAGAAGTTTTCCTATATTTAAACTTTTCTATAGTGTTCTTCCTAAAGTTTTTATATCCTAATTTCCACAAATAACTAAACCATACTTTGATACCAACTATAACATCCCATCTTTTTATAACATAACTTTCATTTCATTACACGGAACTGAGGATCGTTAAGGTTTAGTGTCTTGGAAAAAAGGAACATAATACATGAAAAAAAACATAAAACATTATTATTAAACACTTGAAAGGATTCTACTTTAGTTCATCCTAGGTTCATTACTGCATATCATAACCTGGGGACATACATCAAAAGAAAGGGTGAGCAGAAGGCCCAGTAAGGGAAACAAGAGAAACATTTTACATGTGAACTTGAGATACTTCAATAAGGACATGAAAAGAACTTTAAGGCATGAGAAAGAAATCATGAGATACATCATAATAAAAATAAATTTTTTCATAACATGAAGATGTGACTGGAACATTTAATATTAACAATCGTTTGGTTTCACCAAGGTCCATCCCCAAGGTGTCGTTAAAAATTACCAAGGTTATTCACCAAGGAGTCGTTAAAATGGTCATCTCTAGAGATTAAGTCTTTACCCAATGCATTGGAGCGCTATCATGGCGCACCCTTAAATTTTACATTATTATCATGTGATCCACATATATCATCATCAAAAATTTCATAAATAACCCATATAGCATAAAATAAATGGGTTTCATTTCATAATCATAACGTTTTAAAAACTGCTTTAAAGACATGATCTTTACGTTACTTTAAACCCACGAAAAGGGAAAGAAGGTATCATGTATGTAAATCCTAGAATTTAAAATATAAAATTTTGATATATATGTGAATACCCCTGTATAAATAAGAGCTTTGAGTATTCACTTTATAACATAAAATAACTTTGAGAAAAGAGAGGCATTTTGAGACGAAAATTCTGCAGCATAACGGCTATGTTACAAGGTTTTAGAAAACTTTGAAAAGAGAGGGAACATGGGTCAAACAATCATAATTAACCCATAAAACAGTAGAGGGACAGAATAAAAAGGATATATTGACATGGTGATGCAATTTCAAGGACATACCATTTGAAATGAAAAACATGGAAGGAAGACAAAAATTTGATTTCTCTTATGATAATTCGGCAGCCTAACGGCGTCACTTAAACTTCAAAAAAAATGAATTGAACAGATAAAATAGGGTCTCTCATCATATGATCATAAGAGATCAGTATGATAGATATAGAGATAATACCCCAACATAATAAAAAGGAACTTGAAATATTTGACATGAAAATCGAACTTGAAAAATGAGAAGGGTGAAAGAATCACTTAAAAATTCGGCAGCCTAACGACGTCACTAAAACTTTCATAAAACGAAATGATGAGAGTAAGAGGGGATCTCTCATAATATAAACATGAAAGGGCAGTAAGAGGAGTATAAAATAACATCCTCTAACATAATAACATGGAGCATAAAAGGAATGACATAAAAGAGATTACATGAAAAGAAAGAGAGAGGTCGGATCCCTTACCTTAAAACGTGACTCTTGAAACTCAATGTTTTGGACCTTGAAGGATTGTGGGCACCTTGGGAGGACTCCTGGGGAGGTAAGGAGACCAGAACTTTGTTGGGGGAGAGTTGGGAGTGAAAACTAAAGGAGGAAAGGGTGGGTATTTATAGGGAAAGTGAGGGGACAAGGCATTAATGGCCAAGGGACACCTCATTAGTGGTTTTGGAAAAACAATGGGATTTCCCATGGTATTTTCCCATGGTATTGGCCACTTGGGACACCTCATACCTTATCTTACTATTCATAAGTCGACCATATTGATTAAATACTTAATACATCATTTAATGATGTCATTAAACACCCGTAACTTAAAAATTATACTTTCACTATTCATCGAAAACTCAACTTTCTCAGAATAATCCCAAAATTTCACCTTAACCAAATATAAATGCTTTGATTTCAAAAATGAAATCCATTTTATGAAAATAATTTTCTAAATATTTTTAATTAAAATTTTAATTAATTAAAAAAACACTATTCACTGAAAATTCATTTTTTTCAGAAAAATCCCCAAAAATTACCTTAACATAATATCGATTCTATGAGTTCAAAAATAAAGTCCTTTTTATAAAAATAATTTTCTAATAATTTTTAATTAAATTTTTAATTAAAAAACACTATTCATCCGAAAAAACTAATACTTTACTAATAATTTATGAAACCGTTATTTACCCATTTTATTGAATCACATTACTTAATCTAGGTGTCTAAATTATATTAAAACTTTCTTTGAGTGAAATTACTAATCCATTTGGTCACATTACTAATCCTAAGCATAAAATCACTATTCATAATTTACTATTCATCAAAAATTAAGTTGATCTTATTAGACTCCAAATTCCTTACTGAACATTTTTGTAGAAGACCATTTTTTGAAAATCATTACACATCATTAATTATTTAGGGTTTACATAAATGTTTTAAAATATCCCTTTTTCAAAAATTCATCAATAAAATATATCCTAAAATTATCCGGACAAAAGAAAATCCACAAACATCACTAAAGGAAGAGATCTCAATTTATTCACCCAAAAGGATTACACAAGGAAGCTAGGGTCTTGTCACATAGCCCCTTATAACACCGGCATAAGACCTAAGTGTAAGGTGTGCTATGGTGAGAGAATCTGAGGGTGGATCAGATAACATTGGCCTAGTAGTAATCTCTACTAACTTGAACTTCTCCCGTAGGCGTTTCCGTTCAAGCTTGACACGCTGGAGTTCGGCTTGGGCTTGGTCCAATGCGAAGCCCACAGATGCTACCTCCTTCCCAAGCTCTGATAAGTGGGCTTCATAGGGGTCGAGTCTACTGGATGAAGCCATCGACTCCTCTTTCTGCATTAACCATTAACATCTTATTAAATCATTAAGAGTAAGTTAATATACTACTCAAAAAGAATGGGGTCGTTAAATTATTCCCCCCTTAAGAAATTTCTTCCCCGAAATTTATACATGAGGCCTAGTTGAAAAGGTGAGGGTACTTTTGCTTCATTGTTTCCTCAGGCTCCCAAGTCGCTTCTTCATATTTATGATTCCTCCACAACACTTTCACAAGGTGGGTAGTCTTGTTTCGTAGGACCTTGTCTCTACGGTCCAAGATCTCCACTGGCTGCTCCTCATAAGAGAGGTCATGTTCCAGTTATACCACCTCTGGGTTCAGTACATGCGAAGGGTCGGGTATGTACTTACTCAAGAGAGATACATGGAAGACATCATGAACTTGCGCTAGGTTCGGTGTAAGTGATAGACGATAGGCCACTACTCCTATGCGATCAAGGATTTCAAAGGGGCCAATGTACCTAGGGCTGAGCTTCCCTTTCTTCCCAAACCGCATGAATCTCTTCCATGGAGAAATTCGAAGGAAGACTTTGTCGCCAACACCAAACTCCAAGTCCCTTCGACGATTGTCAGCATAGCTCTTCTGCCGACTTTGAGCAGCCTTTATGTGTTGTTGGATGGCATGAACCTGTTCTATCATCTCTTGCACAAGATCAGGCCCAAGAAGCTTTCTCTCACCAGTTTCATCCCAACAAGTGGGAGTTCTACATCGCTTTCCATACGGAGCTTCATAGGGTGCCATCTGAATACTAGAATGGAAGCTGTTGTTATAGGAGAACTCAACTAATGGGAGGTGTTGATCCCATCCACCTTTAAATTCCATTGAGCATAATCTCAGCATGTCTTCGAGTGTCTGAATAGTCCTTTCAGATTGGCCATCAGTTTGAGGATGATAGGCCGTACTAAAATTCAATTCAGTATTCAGAGCATGTTGAAGACTTCTCCAGAATTTTGATGTGAATCTTGGGTCACGATCAGACTCGATGGATTATGGTACCCCATAAAGCCTTACCACTTCTTTCACGTATATCTTGGCAAGCTGATCCAGAGATAAATCTTCCCGAATAGAGATAAAATGGGCTGTCTTGGTGAGACAGTCCACAATAACCCATATCGCATTGTTTCCTTTGGATGATTTCGGGAGACCAGTTACAAAGTCCATAGTGATATTATCCCACTTCCATACTGGTATGGGTAGCGGTTGTAATACCCCCTTAGAAAGTTGTCGTTCTGCCTTTACTTGCTGACACACCAGGCACCTTTTAGTGTAATCAGCAATCTCCCTGTTCATGTTATCCCACCAATAATTATCATGAAGGTCTCTATACATCTTAGTGCTTCCCGGGTGTATAGAGAATGTAGAGCTATGAGCTTCATCCATCAGTTCTTTCTTTATCTCCGGAATAGATGGAACAAATAGTCTTGTACGAAATTTCAATACACCTTCTTGATCAATATTGAAATCAGGGAACTTCCCATCCTTTACAGCCTCAAACTTCTCCTGCAGCAAAGGATCTTCTTTTTGAGCCTTCTTGAACTTCTCTAGTAATGAAGGTTGAGAAATCATTTGGAATAGGGTTGATGATGTCCCTTTCCTTATAATTCCCATGTCCAGTTTTACTAGATCTTTAATCAAGGGATCTCCTAGGATCCTCATTTTTGCCATAACAATAGGATCTTTCCTTCTTAACGCATCCGCGACTTTATTTGCTATTCCAGGGTGATATTGAATTGAACAATCATAGTCTTTTATAAGCTCCAACCATATCCTTTGTCTCATGATCAATTATTTCTGAGTGAAAATATACTTTAGACTTTGGTGGTCAGTGTATATATCACATTTCTCCCCATAAAGATAGTGCCTCCATATCCTTAGAGAAAAAACAACTGCCGCCAGCTCTAGATCATGCGTAGGATAATTCTGCTCATGAATCTTCAACTGTCGAGATGCATAAGCAATTACCTTGTCATTTTGCATGAGGACACACCCAAGCCCTTTCAGAGATGCATCGCTAAAAATAACGAATCCTTCTCTGATAGAGGGTAGTGTTAACACAGGTGTAGTAACCAATCTCTTCTTCAGCTCTTGGAAACCTTCCTCGCATTCCTTTGTCCAGATTAACTTAACCCCTTTTCAAGTCAAATTAGTTAGTGGATTAGAAAGCCATGAAAAGTTTTTCACAAACCTCCTATAATATCCTGCTAAACCAAGGAAACTATGAATATCAGTTACTGTTGTGGGTTGAGGCCACTCCTCCACAACCATTGTCTTTGCATGGTCAACCGAGATTCCTTCATTGGTTACGATGTGCCCCAAGAAAGCCACTTCTTGTAACCAAAACTCACACTTTCTGAACTTCCCAAAGAGCCTCTCCTTCCGCAGAGTTTTCAATATAACCCTTAGATGATCTTCATGCTCCTCACGACTTTTTGAATATATCAAAATATCATCAATAAAAATTACCACAAAGTTATCAAGGTAGTCCTTAAAGACTCTATTCATCAAATCCAGGAAAATAGCAGGAGCATTAGTCAAGATGAAGGGCATAACAGTAAACTCATAATGCCCATATCTAGATCAGAAGGCAGTCTTTGGAATATCTTCCTCTTTCACCCACATTTGATGATAACCAGATCGAAGGTCAATCTTAGAGAAGAATTGAGCCCCACGAAGTTGGTCAAATAAATCATCAATTATTGGAAGAGGATATTTGTTCTTCACTGTGATCCCGTTCAGTTCTCTATAATCGATGCATAGCCGCATTGATCCATCCTTCTTCTTCACAAAGGGAACTGGTGCTCCCCAAGGAGACAGACTCGGTCGGATAAACTCCTTCTCCAAAAAGTCTTGTAGTTGTTTCTTTAACTCTTCTAGCTCCACATTTTCCATTCTATACGGAGTATTTGATATTGGTTGAGACCTAGGTACGAGTTCAATGGAGAACTCTACCTCTCTTTTTGGGGGAGGTCCAGGTAACTCCTCAGGAAATACATCTATGTATTCTTGAACAATCAGAACATCATCTATTTGTATGCTCCCTTTTCCTTCTTCATCATCACCGATTAACTCCATAAAGAAAGCTATAGGAGGTGCTTCTAGATAGGGATCAGTTTGGGATATCTCTCCTTGGAAGATAACTGTAGGTCGTTCATTCAAGACTACTGAGATTTCCTTACTTCTACATTTGATCTTAGCATTATACTTTGAGAGCCAGTCCATCCCTAGTATAATGTCGAATTCCATCATGGGAATGACTACTAGATTTGTGATAAGATTGTGCTCACCAAAGTAAACACTAGAGTCTCTAAATACTGTTGATGCAAGTATAATCCCACTTGGATTCTTGAATGACAACTCTACCTCTAGCAGTTCAGGGATTGATTCTATATTCCTTGCAAACTTGGAGGAAATAAAGGAATGCGTAGAACCAGAATCAAATAAAGTACTTGCTAGTTTTGAGAGGACTAGAAGAGTACCTGCTACCACATCGTTCGGGACTTCAACTTCAGCTGTTGTGATAGCGAAAGCATGACCTTTCTCCCTTGGCCTCTGCTGAGGTTGATGGTGATTCCCCTCCACCGCCCTTGGATTTGGACATTGGTTAGAAAAGTGCCCAAGCTGTCCACACTTGAAACATGTGACTTCGGGTAGGTCCAGAACCATCTTTCCTCTGTCGTTAGTGTTGGGAAGCTGAGGCTTCACCTTACTATGACAATTACGAGCAATATTTCCTCCTCTTCCACACTTGTAGCACATTCCACTTCCGTTCAAGCAGTTCCCCAGATGATTCTTCCCACATTTATTGCACGTGGTAAGTTACATTTGATTTCCACCTCTTCCCTGATCAAAAGACTTCCCTAAACCGGGCTCCAACGATCTCTTCTTTTCATTTGGTTTATGAGACCACTGTGTCTCACCAAACTCTAGCTCGACTTTCATAGCACTTCGAACTATTTATTCATAGCTATCATAGTACCTGTTGGCTAGATTCTTCCGCAGATGAGGTCGTAGTCCACCAAAGAATCTATCAACCTTCTCATTAGGGTCCATGACAAAGCTTGAGGTATAACGGGAAAGCCTTGTAAAGTTCATCTCATAGCTTCCGACAGATTCGTTCTCCTTTTTCTTCAGCTCGAGAAACTCTTTCTCCATTCTCGTTCTCATGGAACGAGGGATATACTTGTTAAGAAAAATTCCCCGAAATTCTTCCCACTCCATAGCTTCTATCTCTCCTCGGGGCTTCGTGTTTTTGATCAGTGACCACCACTGATTAGCTTCTCCCTCTAGGCGGTAAACAGAAAGGGTGAATTTTTCTTGTTCCGAACAATGAAGTACAGAAAATATCTTTTCAATGGAGCTTATCCATTGTTCTGCAACCAATGGGTTAGTAGATCCACTGAATGTTGGCGGTTGTTGATGCATGAAGGAATCAATAGATTTTTGTTCCCTTCGTGGTGAGGTCGACCTCTCATATTGATTCAAGTTATTACTCATAACTTGAGTCAGTTGATTCATCATTCGCATGAATGTTTCCATTCCGGCTTCCATCAGAGGGCCGTCAGCACATGGTGCATTGTGGTCACCATCGGCACGGTTCCTCCTATTGCCCGCCATTTTCTAAAAGAATAAAACCTTAGTAAGAAACTTATTTCATTTATGAATATTTTAACTAAGACTTCATGCTTAGACAATTACACTTTTCTATAATTCCTTCATAATGATTCATAAAAAGCTTGTGATTAACCAAACATATCCCCCGGGAGTGTCATAACCAAGAGTGCAGCAAGGCCCGTTATCGTGCACCAGTTCCCGTTCGAGTCTAGCTCAAAGCGGTGTTTTCGGGTTTTACCCCTATGTACATCAGTGCCAGAGCCGCCTCTACCTTCTCATATCCAGACAGGGATGTATTTGTTTGATAAACCACTTACTCAATACTTACCAAAATACCAGGAAGTTTTCCTATATTTAAACTTTTCTATAGGGTTCTTCCTAAAGTTTTTATATCCTAATTTCCACAAATAACTAAACCATCCTTTGATACCAACTATAACATCCCGTCTTTTTATACCATAACTTTCATTTCATTACACGGAACTGAGGATCGTTAAGGTTTAGTGTCTTGGAAACAAGGAACATAATACATGAAAAAAAAAACATAAAACATTCTTCTTAAACACTTGAAAGGATTCTTCTTTAGTTAATCCTAGGTTCATTACTGCATCTCATAACCTGGGGACATACATCAAAAGAAAGGGTGATTAGAAGGCCCAGTAAGGGAAAAAAGAGAAACATTTTACATGTGAACTTGAGATACTTCAATAAGGACATGAAAAGAACTTTAAGGCATGAGAAAGAAATCATGAGATACATCATAATAAAAATAACATTTTTCATAACTTGAAGATGCGGCTGCAAAATTTAATATTGACAATATTTTTGTTTCACCAAGGTCAATCCCCAAGGTGTCGTTAAAAATTACCAAGGTTATTCACCAAGGCGTCGTTAAAATGGTCATCTTTAGAGATTAAGTCTTTACCCAATGCATTGGAGCGCTATTAGGGTGCACCATTAAATCTGCCTTTATTATCATGTGAGACACATATATCATCATCAAACATTTCATAAATAACCCATATAGCAAAAAATAAATGGGTTTCATTTCATAATCACAACGTTTTAAAAACTACTTTAAAGACATGATCTTTACGTTACTTTAAACCCACGGAAAGGGAAAGAGGGTATCATGTATGTAAATCCCAGAATTTAAAATAGAACATTTTGATATATATGTGAATACCCCTGTAGAAATAAGAGCTTTGAGTATTCACTTTATAACATAAAATAACTTTGAGAAAAGAGAGGCATTTTGAGACGAAAATTCTGCAGCATAACGGCTATATTACAAGGTTTTAGAAAACATTGAAAAGAGAGGGAACATGGGTCAAACAATCATAATTGACCCATAAAACAGTACAGGGACAGAATAAAAAGGATATATGGACATGGTGATGCAATTTCAAGTACATTCCATTTTAAATGAAAAACATGGAAGGAAGACAAAAATTTGATTTCTCTTATGAAAATTCGGCTGCCTAACGTCGTCACTGAAACTTCAACAAAAATGAATTGAACAGATCAAATATGGTCTCTCTTCATATGATCATAAGAGATCAGTATGATAGATATAGAGATCATACCCAAACATAATATAAAGGAACTTGAAATATTTGACATGAAAATCAAACTTGAAAAATGAGAAGGGTGAAAGAATCACTTAAAAATCCGGCAGCCTAACGGCGTCACTTGAACTTTCATAAAACGAAATGATGAGAGTAAGAGGGGATATCTCATAATATAAACATGAAAGGGCAGTAAGAGGAGTATAAAAGAACATCCTCTCACATAATAACATGGAGCATAAAAGTAATGACATAAATAAGATTACATGAAAAGAAAGAGAGAGGTCGGATCCCTTACCTTAAAACGTGACTCTTGAAACTCAAATTTTTGGACCTTGAGGGCTTGGGGGCACCTTGGGAGGACTCCTTGGGAGGTAGGGAGACCAGAACTTCGTTGGGGGAGAGTTGGGAGTGAAAAATAAAGGAGGAAAGGGTGGGTATTTATAGGGAAAGTGAGGGGACAAGGCATTAATGGCCAAGGGACACCTCATTAGTGGTTTTTGGCAAAACCATGGGCTTGCCCATGGTATTTGCCCATGGTATTGGCCACTTGGGACACCTCATACCTTATCTTACCTTTCATAAGTTGACCATATTGATTTCATACTTAATACATCATTTAATGATGTCATTAAACACCCGTAACTTAAAAACTATAATTTCACTATTCATCGAAAACCCAACTTTCTTAGAATAATCCCAAAATTTCACCTTAACCAAATATCAATGCTTTGATTTTAAAAAAAAACACTATTCACTGAAAATTCATTTTTTTTTCAGAAAAATCCCAAAAAATTACCTTAACATAATATCGATTCTATGAGTTCAAAAATAAAGTCCTTTTTATAAAAATAATTTTCTAATTATTTTTAATTAAATTTTTAATTAAAAAACACTATTCATCCAAAAAAACTAATACTTGACTAATAATTTATGAAACCGTTATTTACCCATTTTATTGAATCACATTACTTAATCTAGGTGTCTAAATTATATTAAAACTTTCTTTGAGTGAAATTACTAATTCATTTGGTCACATTACTAATCCTAAGCGTAAAATCACTATTCATAATTTACTATTCATCAAAAATTAAGTTGATCTTATTAGACTCAAAATTCCTTACTGAACTTTTTTGTAGAAGACCATTTTTTGAAAATCATTACACATCATTAATTATTTAGGGTTTACATAAATGTTTTAAAATATCCCTTTTTCAAAAATTCATCAATAAAATATATCCTAAAATTATCCGGACAAAAGAAAATCCACAAACATCACTAAAGGAAGAGATCCCAATTTATTCACCCAAAAGGATTACACAAGGAAGCTAGGGTCTCGTCACATAGCCCCTTATAACACCGGCATAAGACCTAAGTGTAAGGTGTGCTATGGTGAGAGAATCTGAGGGAGGCTCAGATAACATTGCCCTAGTAGTAATCTCTACTAACTTGAACTTCTCCCGTAGGCGTTTCCGTTCAAGCTTGACACGCTGGAGTTCGTCTTGGGCTTGGTCCAAAGCGAAGCCCACAGATGCTACCTCCTTCCCATGCTCTGATAAGTGGGCTTCATAAGGGTCGAGTCTACTGGATGAAGCCATCGACTCCTCTTTCTGCATTAACCATTAACATCTTATTAAATCATTAAGAGTAAGTTAATATACTACTCAAAAAGAATGGGGTCGTTACACTATTTTCAGGGCATTGAACCAAAACTCAGATCTCTCCCAATCTACTTTGAATCTGAGGTCGATATCGAGCAAGCCTATGTCTACTGCCCTATAGTAGGTGGTCATGTGTTCTTCTTTTGAATTTTCATCATTCTTGAGTTTATTTTGTCATGCCGTGGTTTGAATTTTTTCAAACCCTTTATTTTTTATTGACTGCTTACTATCTAAATGACAATTGTGATAGAGGGTATGGGAACTACCCTCATTTGGGTGTTTGGGTAACGTATGACCACGATATGGACACCCATAGGTATTATACCTTGAGTTTTAGCCCTTTTCACCTTTGGACCATATGGGTATGTCTTGAAAGACATTTTCCATGTGATGCAAATGGGATGTTTTGGTTAGGGCTTGACTAGGATGAGTTAGCCTAAACCCCTTTTATTATTTTAAATTCATGTTTGCTTGAAATGTGATTATGTGATATTGTGAGATGGAAATGCCATGTTTTATTGTTATGAATGTTATAAGAAGTTTATTCCTTATAACATATTCTAATTAAATGATTATGCTTCGGGCCAGGGGTAGACTGTGAGAGCTCCCCTATGATACAGATTCAGGCTAGGGGCAGACCGTGAGAGCTCCCCTAATTAAATGATATAGCTTCGGGCCAGGGGTAGACCGTGAGAGCTCCCCTATGATACGGCTTTGGGTTAACGGCAGACCGTGCGAGATTCCTTAATTAAATGATAAAGCTTCGGGCTAGGGGTAGATCGTGAGAGCTCCCCTATGTTACGACTTCTCACTAAGGGTAGACCGTGAGAGATCCCTTGAATCATTCTTAAGCCTTCGGGTCGGGGATAGACCGTGAGAGCTTCCCCAAGGTTGGGCCAGGGGTAGGATCGAGAGAACTGCCCCTGGGTTAAGGACATCCCTGAGTTCAATCCCGGTCCTACCCAACGTATTATATATATGTGTGTATATATATATCTATACTCAGGTGTTTGTTCAGACTACCAGCCATGAG
The DNA here is from genome assembly GCA_963277665.1 of Viscum album. NCBI lineage: Eukaryota > Viridiplantae > Streptophyta > Magnoliopsida > Santalales > Viscaceae > Viscum > Viscum album. The sequence continues at coordinate 1,901,142,434 of OY728140.1, read as the reverse complement.
CTGAAGCAGGTAGACCCGCCAGGTGTCCTTCTGGAACCTGAGCGGGATGGTTGTTTATTTCTAGTTTTACTTACTTGCACTCTATTGCTCACAATTACTGCGAAAAACTATTTGGATTACACGTAGACATCGTTGGTGGTGGCCTACTGAGACTTGTCTCACACCCTACTCGGGCGGCCTCCTGGGCACCTGTGTAGACTTTACTAACGTAGGTACTAGGAGGGGAAGGCCCCAGTTGCAGGTGGTTGATACTTGTACATTATAGCTAGAGTTCTAGAGTAGAGGACCGAGCTTGGCCAGGGGTTCTCGTAGACTACCTTTTGTTCCTTTTGTTCTACTTTTAGCATGCTAGTCTTTTGTTTACTTTTGTATATGCATGCCATGCATCCATATTGTATCAGACACTTCCTATAAAGCTTTTTTATGTTATACAAGGTTACTTTCTGTTTTATCATTTGTATGTTTCCCCTTTTCTCCTGCTTATCAATTGTTTATGCTTCCACTATCTATTACTTTGCTGATATTCCACTATGTACTCTGACATGGGGGTATAATATTCCCACTAACTTACCATTACACCCTCGCTACTAGTCGGCAGCCCCTGACCTACGGGGAGACGAGCCATGGGTTATGTGGCCAACCAGGCTCGAGGCTTAGGTTGATGGGCAGTCGGGTCCGGGATGTCACAAAGTGGTATCAGAGGTTCTTTCTTTCTTTATTTACTATTTGGAAACGATAGAATTGGAGAATGGGAATGCTTATGGACTTAGTTATAAGTTATTCTTGGGTGTCACGAACCAATGTATGAGGTAAAGACTAAGTTTCTTAAATCATTTTGTTAATGATTCTGCTATTTACTGTTGATATCATTTCACCGTTGGGTGTCTCACATGTTTTTTGATGTTATTGAGATTTTCAATGTTGGGATTTGGATTTCATGGTTTGAACCAATGAAATAAGGGTTCTATATTAGAACATGCATCACGATAGGCACGATATGATTAGTCCATGCATCTTTCCAAGTAACGTTTAAATTTTCAGTGAGCATTTCCTATTGTTTATTTCCATGGCTTGTTGATGTGTGGAAAACTGTGCTAATCTTTATTTCAGGTTGTGAATTCAGGAATGAGGTGGTTTTAGTGGGTGTCACTCTTTGGTTCATAAGGTGTATGAGCCCTTATGGATTAGAAAATGACATTACAAATGAACCAATAATTTTTTTAAAATGAAATTTAAATACTTAATTAGCACCAGTAAATGATAAATAACATCCAAGTGTGTGTCATCTTTCAGTTCATGAGGAGTATGGGCCCTTATGGGCTGGGAAGTTCCATATCACTAGATTTGAAAATCTTGAATGTTTACTTATCTTACAAAGAACCCTTGTAGGTGTGGGTAGGTGATATTAGGGGTAGGAAGGCTTAGTAACTATCATAGCTTTTAGAGTTCAACCTTTATTTTGTTGGATTCCTTCTCTGAGACGTTCGTTTGGAATTGTAGCATTATTCATCCACGATGTCCTCGAGTCGTGCACACTGAAGGCAGCGAGAACCACGCTCCTGAGGTGGCGGGTCCTGAGCTGCCAGTTGATCTTCCAGTCGAGCCACCCATGGCTGCTTTTTATATTCCTGAGATGGGCTCTGATGCCCAGTTTCATGAGGGTTTCTTGAGGATGATGCAGAATATTCAAGGCAGCGTGTGATCTGCCCCAAGTATGGAAGAGTTGAACCGCGAGTTTTAGTTATAGCATCCACCAACTTTTTCAGGAGATGACAGACCTCTTTCTGATGAGTCTAGGTTGGAACTGATCTGAAACATCTCTGGACATCTCAAGACACCTCCCGAGTGGAGAGTCAAATTAGCAGTTTATATGCTACGTGATTCAGTTAGAAGGTGGTGGGACATCATCACCCAGTCGAGACAGTAGGGAGACATGGTCTGGACAGATTTCCAGGCAGTATTTTATGACATTTTCTTTCCCCAGACCTTGAGAGCTGACAGAGCTAGGGAGTTTATGAACCTGAAGCAGGGGACCACGACAGTCATGGAGTACTTGTCCCGATTCACCGAACTGTAGCGTTTTCCCCATCGCTGGTTGCCGATGATCTGATGGCCGCTAGGAATTTTGAGGATGGGATGAGTTACACCATCCAGTCTCAAGTAAACGTGTTCAGGTTGACATCTATTCATGATATTGTTAACCAAGCTTTGATTACTGAGTGGAATCTGAGGGAAGCAGATAGTGCGAACCCGGGCAGTTCAGCACCAAAAGATTCCAGTGGGTCTTCTTCAGGGTGGAAGAGATGTTTTGAGTTTTCCCATGGGGGAGGCAGCAGTCAGGCTCCCATCACAGATAGTTATTATATTTTCCATCACTGCGGGAGGAAGGGACACTTCAAGGTAAAATGTCCGTGGAACCCAGTGGAATGCAGAGGCTATGGCAGGATGGGTCACCTTCAAAGTTTCTGCAATACTCTTCCTACAGTTCCTAGTGAGCAAGGATCTGCACACACTCCATGATCTAGTGCTGAATCGGCAGGATCACGTCAGTTAGGTAGCTGGAATACCGTTGACCGATCAGGTCGTGGCGGCAGTCGAGGCAAAGATAACCAGGCGTATAACCCTCAGCACCAGCAGGGTGGGTCTGCTCAGGGTAGTCAGGCTGTGACTCAGGTTTGTGGTACCAACCAGTTATATGCAGTCGAGCCTAAGCCGCATGAGCAGTATGCTGGGCCATCTACGGTACGAGGTATGATATTAGTTGCCTATACATTGGTATCTACTTTGTTTGATACTGGCGCTTCTCACTCTTTTATATCGAAGGCGATTGTTGGATGTTTGGGCCTCGACGTTGAGTCATATCATGGTATGATCATGTTAAATACCCCATTAGGTATCCATTCAGAGGGCATTCATCGTGGTCAGAATTTTCCCCTCGAGGTGGGCGGTTACCTTTTCGTGTGGAACCTGTTTGTTCTGAATATGACAGGTTTTGATGTAATAATTAGGATGGACAGGTTAGTTCCCTATAGAGCCCAGAATGACTGCTATCATCAGAGGGTGTCGTTTACATCACCATAGGGCGACACACATGTGAATAAGGGAGAATGGGATCTTAGTGTGACACGAGCAGGACCAGAACACCAGAGTTTAGGTGGTGTCACAACACATGTTTCCAGTCTTTATCTCGATGACCAAGGGTTACAATCAACTGATTATCCTACTGTAGTGGAGATCTTTAGAGATTTCTTTCCTGATGACTTCTCTGGTCTACCTCTAGTGCAAGAGGTGGAGTTTACCATTGAGATTTTACCAGGTGCATCACTAGTGACCATTCCTCCTTATAGGATGGCACCTAAGGAGCTTCTGGAGCTCAAGAGTCATTTTGAGGACTTGGAAGAAAAAGGCTTTATATGTCCCAAAAATTCTCCTTGGGGATCACCGATTCCCATTGCTAAGAAGGAAAACAATACCCTTCTTCTTTGCGTGGATTACCGTAAATTAAATCAGCTAACGATCAAGAATTGGTATCCTTTTCCTAGAATTGATGACCTCTTTGATCAGCTTCGAAGAGTAGAGGTGTTTTCAAAGATAGATTTGAGGTTGGGCTATCACCAGGTGCATGTTAGGACTTCATACATACCTTGAACGATGTTCATGATCAGCTATGGTCTCTATGAGTACCTAGTCATGCCGTGTGGGCTTATGAATGCACCTGCAGTGTTTATGGCTCTTATGAATCAGATTTTTCACCCTTACCTTGATTATTTTGTGGTGGTATTTTTGGATGATATCTTAGTCTATTCCAGATCGAGACATGACCATGAAACCCATCTTGATATTGAGCTGAATACACTAAGATAACATCAGCTTTATACTATGCTCAGTAAAATCCACTTTTGGATAAATAAGGTTCACTTCCTGGGTCACATTATTTATAAGTTTGGAGTTTCAGTTGACCCTGAGAAGGTGAGTGCTATAGTCTCTTGGGAGAAACCCAACAACATCTTCGATATCAGGAGTTTCTTGGGGTTTTCTGGGTATTATAGGCAGTTCATTTAGTATTTTTCGTTCCTAGCAGCACCACTTACAGATTTGACCAAAAAGGGGGTGAGATTCGATTGGTCAGAACCTTGTGAAACAAATTTTCAGGAACTGAAGGGCAGACTGACTTCGGCGCCGATACTGATCTTTCCGGAGCAGGGCAGGGCACATACGGTCTATTGTGACATGTCATGTATCAGGCTTGGAGATGTCTTGATGCAGGATGAGTAGGTCGTTGCGTATGGTTCTCGTCTGTTAAAGCCTCATGAATGGAATTATCCGACGCACAACCTCGAGCTCATAGCAGTTGTACATGCCTTATGCTGTTGGAAACACTATTTGTTGGGAGAGCGTTTTGTGGTATTCACTGACCACAAAATCCTCAAATAAATCTTCACTCAGTGGGATCTAAATCTTAGGAAACACAGGTGGGTTGTGTACCTGCAATCCTTTGATTTCGAATTGGCCTACACTCCTGGGAACGAAAATTCAGTAGCCAACATGCTAATTCAGAAAAATCAGTCACAAGTAGTTCGAGAATCTGATTAGGAGTGGAAGCTGATGGCCCTACTTTTGGAGATGCATATTGAGGTTCAGGAGGTCCAGGGCCAGACTATTTTCTTAGCCTTATCAGTGACATCTACTCTTCTAGAACGGGTCAGGGTAAGACAATTATCTGATCCAGAAGGCCTTGTCCTACGGGAAAGTGTTGCGGATGATGCCTCTACTGATTGGACCATGGATGAGGATGATAATTTATTGTTCTGTGGGCATGTATGGGTCCCAGCAGTCATCAGAGAGGAGCTGATGAGGTATTTTCACACCTCAGCATGGGCAGTTCACCCAGGTATCACCAAAATGTATCGTGATTTGGGACAACAGTATTGGTGGCCTAGCATGAAGCGGTAGATAGTCGGTTTCATCACGCGTTGTTCTACCTATCAGTAGGTGAAGGCAGAACATCAGCATTCGGCTGGGCTTTTGTATCCACTGTCCATTCCAGAGTGGAAATGGGACGATGTTTCTACAGAATTTGTAATTGAATTACCTAGGTCACCTCGTGGCAATGATGCAGTATGGGTTATCATCGACCGTATGACGAAGGTTGCGCATTTCTTACCAGTGCGGGAGACCTTCACGGTTGATGATTTGGGAAGTCTGTATATTAAGGAAATAGTGCGCCTTCATGGAGCACCTCGATCTGTTGTCTCAGACAGAGGTACTCTTGAGTACGTCCTACCACCCACAGACTGAAGGATAGACCGAGCATACTATACAGGTACTAGAGGATATGTTACATTCCTGTGTTATCGATTTTTGAGGTTCATGGGAGAAACACATTTCTCTTGTTGAGTTCAGTTATAAAAATAGATTCGAGGATACCATTGATATGGCTCCCTATGAAGCCTTATATATTAGGCCTTGTCGCTCACCTTTGTGTTGGCTTGAAGCAGGGGAGGCAGCTCTTCTAGGACCATGTCTTGTGCAGGAGACTACTGAGCAGGTACAGCTTATCAGGAAGCGTATGCATACAGCTCAGTCTAGACAACAGTCTAATGTTAACAAGAACCAACAACCTCTTGAGTTTGATGTTGGGAACCGGGTTTTCTTGAAGATCTCACCCAGGTTGGGGAAGAGATGTATAAAAAAGCAGGGTAAGCTTTCACCGTGGTTCGTAGGACCCTTTGAGGTGATGAAGCAGGTCGGGCCAGTAGCTTACCATCTTGCACTTCCGCAGAGATATCAGGTCATGCACAATGTTTTTCATATATCTCAGCTTTACTGGTACTTTTTAGATCCGACTCATGTGTTTTAGCCTAATGAGGTTGAACTGGATATAGAAGCTTCCTTCGAGGAGTATCCGATGCAAATTGTCGACCGGAGCGTGAAAACACTTCGAGGCAGGTCCGTTCCTCTTGTACGGGTGCTATGGAAGCATGACCGGGTACAAGAAAAGACCTGGGAGCGGGAGGATGATATACGATCTCAATGGCTGGAGCTTTTCACTGGTGACACCTCTTTACCCTCAGAAGTCCAACTCGGGGACGAGTTGCTTTAAGGAGGGGAGGTTGTAATGACCCGACTCTTTGGGAAAGGTACAGATCGTTAGTTTTGCTTTCAAATCTTTCCTTCAAGCTTTCTTAATCTGTGTAACATCCTAAGGAAGGTTCGGGGAGTGTCCGGGGATTGTTCAGAGCCTAGGAGTTAGAGAAATGGAATTGCAGATAGGGGCGCATGGCCTACGCACGGCCTGCACACAATTTGGGTAAACCGTGTGGCCTTTGGTTTGAAGGCAGTGAGATGCGCACGGTTTGTGCATGACATGAATAGTAAAGTCTCATGGTTTGGATAAACCATGCAGCCCCGCATTCTTGAGTCAGTGAGGTGCACACAGTTTGCACACGGTTTGGGTAAACCCTGCGCCTAAATCGTGCGACCCTGTATATAGTGAATTTACACTTTTGACCTCAAGTTCTATTTAATCCTAAACCTATTATTTCTTCATTCCAATGGACAGAACAGAGGGGGAACTCATCCTCAAGCTCCCAACCCTCTCCTCTCTATTTCTCTTGTTGATTCTTCATCTGGAGTCCGATCTTCTATCCGTCAAAGGCAGTGGATCACCCAAAGTAAGGATAACCTCACACACTCCTTTCTCCTCATCAAATCTTTCTTTCCATCGTGTTATTTTTATATTGGCTCATATGCCCTATTTTTAGGGAATTGGAATGAAACTCAAATCTCTCCAAATATAATTCAAATCTGAGGTCAATATCGAGCGAGCCTATGTCTACAACCCTAAGGTAGGTGGTAATGTGTTCTTATTTTGGGTTTTCATCATTCTTGAGTTTATTTTGTCAAGCCATGGTTTGCCTTTTTTCAAACCCCTTATTTTATATTGACCGCTTACTGTCTAAATGACCCTTGTGGTAGGAGGGTATGGTAACTTCCCTCATTTGAGTGTTTGGGTACCGTATGACCCCGGTATGGACACCCATAGGTTTTATACCTTGAGTTTTATCCCTTTTTCACCTTTGGACCATATGGGGATGTCTTGAAAGCCATTTTTCCATGTGATGCAAATGAGATGTTTTGGTTAGGGCTTGTCTAGGATGAGTTAGCCTAAACCCTTTTTATTATTTTAAATTCATGTTTACTTGAAATGTGATTATGTGATATTGTGACATGGAAATGCCATGTTTTATTGTTATGAATGTTATAAGAAGTGTAAGCCTTATAACATATTCTAATTAAATGATTAAGCTTTGGGCCAGGGGTAGACTGTGAGAGCACCCCTATGATATGGCTTCGGGCTAGGGGAAGACCGTGAGAGCTCCCCTAATTAAATGATACAGCTTCGGGCTAGGGGTAGACTGTGAGAACTCCCCTATAATACGACTTCGGGATAGGGGCAGACCGTGAGGGCTCCCCTAATTGAATGATAAAGATTCGGGCCAGGGGTAGACCGTGAGAGCTCCCCTATGTTACTGCTTCGTGCTAAGGGTAGACTGTGAGAGCTCCCTTGACTCATTATTAAGCCTTCGGGCTGGGGATAGACCGTGAGAGCTTCCCCAAGGTTGGGCCAGGGGTAGGATCGAGAGCGCTACCCCTGGGTTAAGGACGTCCCTGAGTTCTGTCCCGGTCCTACCCAATGTATTATATATATATGTGTGTATATATATATATATCTATACTCAGGTGTTTCTTCAGACTACCAGCCATGAGCTGAAGCAGGTAGACCCACCACGTGTCCTTTTGGAACCTAAGCGGGATGGTTGCTTATTGCTAGTTTTACTTACTTGCACTCTATTTCTCACAATTACTGAAAACACCTATTTGGATTACACGTAGACATCGTTGGTGGTGGCCTACTGAGACTTGTCTCACACCCTACCTAGGCGGCCTACTGGGAACCCGTGTAGACTTTACTGCCGCAGGTACTAGGAGGGGCAATGCCCCCGTTGCAAGTGGTTGATACTTGTAGATTCTAGATAGAGTTCCAGAGTAGAGGACTGAGCTTGGCTAGGGATTCTCGTGGACAACATTTTTTTCCTTTTGTTCTACTTGCAGCATGCCAGTCTTTTGTTTACTTTTTTATAACCATGCGATGCATCCATATTGTATCAAACACTGCCTATAAGGCTTTTGTATGTTATATATGGTTACTTTACTTCTGTTGTTTTTTTTGTATGTTTCCCCTTTTCTCCTGCTTATCCATTGTTTGTGATTCCACTATCTATTACTTTGCTGATATTTCGCTGTGTACTCTAACATGGGGGTAAAGTCTCCCCACCGACTTACCATTACACCCCTGTTACTAGTCGGCAGCCCCTGGCCTACGGGGAGACAAGCCAGGGGCTATGTGGCCAACCAGGCTCGGGGCTCAAGTTGATGGGCAGCCGGGTCCGGGATGTCACAAAGTGGTATCAAAGGTTCTTTCTTTCTTTCTTTACTATTTGGAGACGATAGAATTGGAGAATGGGAATGCTTAGGGACTTAGTTATAAGCTATGCTTGGGTGTCGCGTACCCATGTATGAGGTAAAGACTAAGTTTCCTAAATCATGTTGTTAATGATTTTTCTATTTACTGTTGATATCGTTTCACCATTGGGTGTTTGACATGTTTTGTGATGTTATTGAGATTTTCAATGTTGGGATTTGGATTTCATGGTTTTAACCGATTAAATGAGGGTTCTGTGTTTGAACATGCATCACGATAGACACAATATGATTAGGACATGCATCTTTCCATGTCACGTTTAAATTTTCAGTGAGCATTGCCTGTTGTTTATTTCCATGGCTTGTTGATGTGTGGCAAACTGTGCTAATATTTCTTTCAGGTTGTGAATTCAGGAATGAGGTGGTTTTAGTGGGTGTCACTCTTTGGTTCATAAGGTGTATGGGCCCTTATGGATTAGAAAATGACATTACAACTGAACCAATCATTTTCTTAAAAGGAAATTTAAATACTTAATTAGCACCAGTAAATGATAAATAACATCCAAGTGTGCGTCATCTTTCAGTTCATGAGGAGTATGGGCCCTTATGGGCTGGGAAGTTCCATATAACTAGATTTGAAAATCTTGAATGTTTTCTCATATTCCTAAGAACCCTTGTAGGTGTGGGTATGTGATCTTAGGGTTAGGAAGGCTTAGTACCTGTCCTAGCTTCTAGAGTTCAACCTTTATTTTGTTGGCTTCCTTCTCTGAGAAGTTCGTTTGGCATTGTAGCATTATGCCTCCACGACGTGCTCGAGTCATGCGCACTGAAGGTGGTGACAACCACACTCCTGAGGTGGCGGGACCTGATCCACCAGTTGATCTTCCAGTCGAGCCACCCATGGCTCCTTTTGCTATTCCTGAGATGGGCTCCGATGCCCAGTTTCATGAGGGTTTCTTGAGGATGATGCAGAATATTCAAGGAAGTGTGCGATCTGCCCCAAGCATGGCAGAGTTGACCCGCGAGTTTCAGTTATATCATCCTCCAACTTTTTCGGGAGATGGCAGACCTCTTGCTGCTGAGTCTTGGCTGGAAGCGATCTGAACCATCTTTGGAAATCTCGAGACACCTCCCAAGAGGAGAGTCAAATTATCCGTTTATATGCTACACGATTCAGCTAGAAGGTGGTGGGACGTCATCACCCAGTCGAGACAGTAGGGAGACATGATCTGGGAAGATTTCTAGGCAGTCTTTTATGATTTTTTCTTTCCCCAAACCTTGAGAGCTGACAGAGCTATGGAGTTTATGAACCTGCAGCAGGGGACCAGGACAGTCATGAAGTACTTGTCCCGATTCACCAAACTGCAGTGTTTTACCCCATCACTAGTTGCCGATGATCTGATGGCCACTAGGAATTTTGAGGATGGGCTGAGTTATGCCATCCAGTCTCAGGTAAACATGTTCAGGTTGACATTTATTCCTGAGATTTTTAACCAAGCTCTGATTACTGAGCGGAATCTGAGGGAAGCGGATATTGCGAACCCAGGCGGTTCAGCACCAAAAGTTTCCAGTGGGTCTTCTTCAGGGCGGAAGATATGTTTTGAGTTTTCCCATGGGGGAGGCAACAGTCAGTCTCCCAGCACATATAGTTATTATATTTTCCATCAGTGCGGGTGGAAGGGACACTTCAAGGCGTAGTTTCCATAGAACCCAGTGGAATGTAGAGGCTGTGGCAGGACGGGTCACCTTCAACATTTCTGCAAGACTCTTTCTCCAGTGCCTAGTGAGAAAGGATCTGCACCAAATCCATGATCTGGTTCTGGATCGGTAGGATCACGTCAGTTAGTCCGCTGGAATACCTCCTCCCAATCAGGTCGTGGTGGTTGTCGAGGTAGAGGTAACCAGGCGTATGACCCTCAGCACCAGCAGGGTGGGTCTGCTCAGGGTAGTCAGGATGTGACTCCGGGTTGTGGTACCAACCAGTTATATGATGTTGAACCTAAGCCGCAAGAGCAGTATGCTGGGCCATCTATGGTACGAGGTACAATCTTAGTTGCCTCTACATTGGTATCTTCTTTGTTTGATACAGGCGCTTCTCAATCTTTTATATCAGAGGCGATTGTTGGAAGTTTGGGCCTCGATGTTGAGTCATATCATGGTATGATCACTTTAGATACCCCATTAGGTATCCATTCAGAGGGCATTCATCATGGTCAGAATTGTCCCCTCGAGGTGGGCAGTTACCTTTTTGTGTGGAACCTGTTTGTTCTGAATATGACAGGTTTGATGTAATAATCGGGATGGACTGGTTAGTTACCTATAGAGCCCAGATTGACTGCTATCGTCAGAGGGTGTAGTTTACATCACCAGAGGGAGAAACGCATGTGAATAAGGGAGAATGGGATATTACTGCGACACAAGCAGGACTAGAACACCATAGTTTAGGTGGTGTCACGACACAGGTTTCCAGTCTTTATCTCGATGACCAAGGGTTACAATCCACTGCTTATCCTCCTATAGTGGAGCGCTTTAGAGATTTATTTTTTGATGACTTCTCTGGTCTACCTCTAGTGTGATAGGTGGATTTTAACATTGATCTTGTACTAGGAGGAACACTAGTGACCATTCCTCCTTATAGGATGTCACCTAAGGAGCTTCTGGAGCTCAAGAGTCAGTTGGAGGACCTGGAAGAAAAATGCTTTATACGTCCCAACAATTCTCCTTGGGGATCACCGATTCTCTTTGCTAAGAAGGAAAATTGTACCCTTCGTCTTTGCATGGATTACCGTAAATTAAATTTTCTGGCGATCAAGAATCGGTATCCTTTGCCTAGAATTGATGACCTCTTCGATCAGTTCTGAAGAGTAGAGGTGTTTTCAAAGACAGATTTGAGGTCAGGCTATCACCAGGTGCATGTTAGGACTTCAGACATACCTCGCACGATGTTCATGAATAGGTATGGTCTCTATGAGTACCTAGTCATGCCGTGTGGGCTTACGAATGCACCTGCAGTGTTTATGGCTCTTATGAATCAGATTTTTCACCCTTACCTTGATTCTTTTGTGGTGGTATTTGTGGATGATATCTTAGTCTGTTCACGCTTGAGACACGACCACGCAACCCATCTTGAGATCATGCTGAATACATTAAAAGAGCATCAAATTTATGCTACGATCAGAAAAATCCACTTTTGGAAAAATAAGGTTCACTTCCTGGGTCACATTATTTATGAGTCTGGAGTTTCAGTTGACCCTGAGAAGGTGAGTGCTGTAGTCTCTTGGGAGTAACCCAAGAACGTCTTTGATATCCGGAGTTTCTTGGGGCTTTCTGGGTATTATAGGCGGCTTATTCAAGATTTTTCATGCCTAGCAGCACCGATTATAGCTTTGACCAAAAAGGGGGTGAGATTCGATTGGTCAGAACCTTGTTAAACAGCTTTTCAGGAACTGAAGGGAAGACTGACTTCGGCGCCGATACTGATCTTTCCGGAGACGGGCAGGGCATATATGGTCTATTGTGATGCGTCAGGTATCGAGCATGGAACTGTCTTGATGCAGGACAAGAAGGTCATTGAATATGTTTCTCATCTGTTAAAGCCTCATGAACGGAATTATCCGAGGTATGACCTTGAGCTCGCAGCAGTTGTACATGCCTTATGCTGTTGGAGACCCTATTTTTTGGGAGAGAGTTTTTTGGTATTCACTGACCACAAAAGCCTCAAATAAATCTTCACTCAGCGGGATCTAAATCTTAGGCAACATAGGTGGGTTGAGTACCTACAATCCTTTGATTTCCAATTGGCTTACACTCCTGGGAAAGGAAATTCAGTAGCCGAAGCGCTGATTCGGAAAACTCAATCACAAGTAGTTCGGGAATTTGATGAGGAGTGGAAGCTGATGGACCTATTTTTGGAGATGCACATTGAGGTTCAGGAGGGCCAGGGCCAGACTATTTTCTCAGCCTTATCAGTGACATCTACTCTTCTAGAATGGGTCAGGGCAAGACAGTTATCTGATCCAGAAGGCATTGTCCTACGAGAAAGTGTTGCTGATGATGCCTCTACTGATTGGACCATAGATGAAGGTGATACATTATTGTTTCGTGGGCATGTATGGGTCCCAGTAGACATCAGAGAGGAGTTGATGAGTTATTTCCACGCCTCAGCATGGACAGTTCACCTAGGCATCACCAAAATGTATCGTGATTTATGACGACAATATTGGTGGCCTAGCATGAAGTGGGAGATAGACGGTTTCATCACGCATTGTTCTACCTATCAGCAGGTGAAGGCAGAACATCAACATTCAGCTGGGCTTTTGCAGTCGCTTTCCATTCCAGAGTGGAAATGGGACGATGTTTCTATGGACTTTGTAACTGCATTACCCAGGTCACCTAGTGGCAATGATGCAGTATGGGTTATCATCGACCGTCTGACGAAGGTCGCACATTTCTTACCAGTGCGGGAGACCTTCACGATTGATGATTTGAGAAGGCTGTATGTCAAGGAAATAGTGTGCCTTCATGGAGCACCTTGATCTATTGTCTCGGATAGAGGTACTATTGAGTACGGCCTATCACCCGCAGAATGAAGGACAGACCGAGCAGACTATACAGATACTAGATGATATGTTATGTGCATGTGTTCTCAATTTTTGAGGTTCATGGGAGAAACACATTCCTCTCGTCGAGTTCAGTTATAACAATAGATTCCAGGCTACCCTTGAGATGGCTTCCTATGAAGACATATATGTTAGGCCTTATCTCTTGCCTTTGTGTTGGCTTGAAGCAGGGGAGGCAGCTGTTCTAGGACCATGTCTTATGCTGGAGACTACCGAGCATGTACAGCTTATCCGGAAGCGTATGCATACAGCTCAGTCTAGACAACAGTCTTATTCTAACAAGCACTGATGACCTCTTGATTTTGAGGTCGGGAACTGGGTTTTCTTGAATATCTCACCCAGGTTGGGGAAGAGACGTATACGAAAGCAGGGTAAGATTTCAGCGAGGTTCGTAGGACCCTTTGAGGTGATGAAGCAGATTGGGCCGGTAGCTTACTAGATTGCACTTCTGCAGAGATATCATGCCATGCACAATGTTTTTCATGTATCTCAGCTTTACCGGTACTTTTTAGATCCGACTCATGTGTTTTAGCCTGATGAGGTTGAACTGGATATGGAAGCTTCCTTCGAGGAGTATCCGATGCGAATTGTCGACCAGAGTGTGAAGACACTCCGAGGCAGGTCTGTTCCTCTTGTACGGGTGCTATGGCAGCACGGCCGGGTACAAGACGAGACCTGGGAGCGGGAGGATGATATACGATCTCAATGGCCGGAGCTTTTCGCTGGTGACACCTCTTTACCCTCGGAAGGACAACTCAGGGACAAGTTGCTTTAAGGAGGGGAGGTTGTAAGGACCCGACTCTTTGGAAAAGGTACAGATTGTTAGTTTTTCTTTGAAATCTTTCCTTCAAGCTTACTTAATGTGTGTAACATCCTAAGAAAGGTTTGGGGAGTGTCCAGGGCTTGTTCGGAGCCCGGTAGTTGGAGAAATGGAATTACAGATAGGGGCACACGACCTACGTACAACCTGCGCACGATTTGGGTAAACTGTGCAACCTTTAGTTTGAAGGCAGTGAGATGCGCACGGTTTGCGCATGACGTGAATAGTAAAGTCGCACGGTTTGGATAAACCATGAATCCCTGAATTTTAGAGTCAGTGAGGTGCGCACGGTTTGCACACGGTTTGGGTAAACCGTGCACCTAAATCATGCGACCCTGTATATGGTGAATTTACACTTTTCCCTTAATTTCTATTTAATCCTAAACCTATTCTTTCTTCATTCTAATGGACAAAATAGAGGAGGAACTCCTCCTTGAGCTCCCAACCCTCTCCTCTCTATTTCTCTTGCTGATTCTTCATCCGGAGTCCGATCTTCGATCCGTCGAAGGCAGTGGATCACCCAAGGTAAGGATAACATCACAAAATCCTTTATCCTCGGAAAATCTTGGTTTCCGTCATGTTATTTTGATGCTGGCTCATATGCCCTATTTTCAGGGCATTAGAATGAAACTCAGATCTCTCCCAATCTACTTCGAATCCGAGGTCGATATCGAGCGAGCCTACGTCTACAACCCTAAGGTAGGTGGTCATGTGTTCTTATTTTGGGTTTTTATCGTTCTTGAGTTTATTTTGTCATGCTGTGGTTTGACTTTTTTCAAACCCCTTATTTTATAGTGACTACTTACTGTCTAAATGACCCTTGTGATAGGAGGGTATGGTAACTTCCCTCATTTGGGTGTTTGGGTACCGTATGACCGCGGTATGGACACCCATAGGTGTTATACCGTGAGTTTTAGCCCTTTTTCACCTTTGGACCATATGGGTATGTCTTGAAACCCATTTTCCCATGTGATGCAAATGGGATGTTTTGGTTAGGGATTGGCTAGGATGAGTTATCCTAAACCCCTTTTTATTATTTTAAATGCATGTTTTCTTGAAATGTGATTATGTTATATTGTGAGATGGAAATGCCATGTTTTATTGTTATGAATGATATAAGAAGTGTATGACTTATAACCTATTCTAATTAAACGATTATGCTTCAGTCCAGGGGTAGACTATGAGATCTCCCCTATGATATGACTTCGGGCTAGGGGAAGACCGTGATAGCTCCCCTAATTAAATGATACATCTTCAGGCCAGGGGTAGACCGTGAGTGCTCCCCTATGATACGGCTTAGGGCTAGGGGCAGACCGAGAGAGCTCCCCTAATTGAATGATAAAGCTTCGAGCTAGGGGTAGACCGTGAGAGCTCCCAAATGTTACGGCTTCGTGCTAAGGGTAGACTGTGAGAGCTCCCTTGAATCATTCTTAAGCCTTCGGGCCAGAGATAGACCATGAGAAATTCCAGAAGGTTGGGCCAGGGGTAGGATCGAGAGCGCTGCCCCTAGGTTAAGGACGTCCGTGAGTTCTGTCCCGGTCCTACCCAACGTATTATATATATATGTGTATATATATATCTATACTCATGTGTTTGTTCAGACTACCAGCCATGAGCTGAAGCAGGTAGACCCGCCAGGTGTCCTTTTGGAACCTGAAAAGGATGGTTGTTTATTTCTTGTTTTACTTACTTTCACTCTATTGCTCACTATTACTGTGAACACCTATTTGGATTACACGTAGACATCGTTGGTGGTGGCTTACTGAGACTTGTCTCACACCCTACCCGGGCGGCCTCCTGGGCACCCGTGTAGACTTTACTACCGTAGGTACTAGGAGGGGCAAGGCCCCAACTGCAGCTGGTTGATACTTTTACATTCTAGCTAGAGTTCCAGAGTAGAGGACCGAGCTTGGATAGGGATGCTTCTGGACTACCTTTTGTTCCTTTTGTACTGATTGTAGCATGCCAGTCTTTTTTTTACTTTTTTATAAGCATTCCATGGATCCATATTGTATCGGACACTGCCTATAAGGCTTTTGTATGTTATACATGGTTACTTTACTTCTGTTGTTTGGTTTGTATGTTTCCCCTTTTTCTCCTGCTTATCCATTGTTTGTGCTTCTTCTGTCTATTACTTTGATGCTATTCCTCTGTGTACTCTGACATGGGGGTACAGTCTCCCCACTGACTTACCATTACACCCCCGCTACTAGTTGGCAGCCCCTGGCCTACGGGGAGACGAGCCAGGGGTTATGTGGCCAACTGGGCTTGGGGCTCGGGTTGATGGGCAGCTGGGTCCGGGATGTCACAAAAACCTTACTTAAGAGGAAACAAATAATTTACTTCATCATGTTCATATTATAATGTTAAAAAAAACTGGAATAATTCATTTAAAAATATATAATAATGGGATGTCTTGAAATAGTGTAGTCTACATTTCATATTTACAAGTAATCAGTGTAATATCATCCATTTATATCTCGCTTCACTTTCTCCTCATGTTCTTCTTGGAGACAAGACACCATGCACTCCTAGAAAATCGGCATTTAACAACAGTGGTATTTATTAGCACTAGAAAAAAGCGATGAAAAATTACATCATTATCAGTGCTAAAGAAAGCACTTATAAATTTATCCATTTTTCAGTGCTTTATTTTTAGCGCTAATAAAGGTTTAACTTTATCAGTGATATATTTTTAGTACTCATAAATGTGTCCTCTATCAGTGCTTTTTTTAACACTGATAAATGTACAAATAAATAAAATAAACTAATTAAATAAATAATAAATAAAAAATGACTTTATTAAAAAAATATTATATTTTTTAATTAAATAATTATTCATAAAAATGAATAAATTTATTATACTATATATGAATTATAAATACTAATAAATAGTATGTATTAAATATATAGATATACAAAATGAAAATTAAACAAATTAAAACAAAAAATAAGTAAATTGTGAATTTTTTTAATTTTTTATTATTTAGATGATTATTGATAATGTTAATAAATAGTTTATATTAAATAAATAAATAAATAAATATATTAATGTATATAAATAAGATTTATATATAAAAAACTATTTATGCACTTTACATTAATTAACTATATATTTAGTGAATAATGGTTTATAAGAAAAAATTAATATGAATTAAAAATACCAACTAATTGTATAGAGTAATGGACATATAATTGAATGTAATTTGATTTTTCAACTTAACATAGATCAAATGTGTGTTATATTGATTTCACATATACATAATTAATTAATTTTTATATACAGTGTACACACACAAAACTTATCCTTTTTTTTAATATTATTAAATTATAATTATTTTTAATTTATTCAATTTCACTAATTTTTAATATGCATGCACTTAAAATTATATATTCCTTAATAAAGTTAGAAAAATATTTTTAAATTGTTTTTATAAAAAAATATTTATAAATAAAAATATTCATAAATAAATATAAATAAAAATGTTCACACTGTATTTATAAAATTATGTATTTATAATTATAAATAAATAAATAATTTTTTAAAAGTATTTATATAATTATAATTAAATAAATTTATATATTTAGATAATTAATAAATTTTTAGTAAATTTACTTAAATAATGAATATATTTACTATATTTATATTTATATATATTTAATATACATATATATAATCATATAAATATAAATATAAATATATAATAATATAAATATATATAATGATATAAATATTATTTTTAAAAAATATTTATATAATTACAAATAAATAATTATATATTTAAATAACTATAAAATTATAATAAATATTAAATAAGGAATATATTTAATATATATATATATATATATATATTAAGTATATATATATTTACAAATTTTTTATTTATAATTATAATTATAAATCCTTTATTAGAACATTAATAATAATGTGTTGATAAAAGAAATATCTATCAGTGATTTCTTTAGAACTTATAAAGATAAAGCTTTATCAACACCTAAATAATAAGCGAAGATAAAAGGACACTTTATCAGTGCATTAAAAAAAGAACGGATAAAAGTGTCTTGATCTAATTAAAAAACCTAACTTGTGATGAATCCATCGCAATATCAAAATATTTCCATGAAGACACCCATTTCTAGTGCTGATTCTTGGTGAATCGATGATTAAATCACACAAAACCACTCAAATCACACAAACACGCTGCTTCGAGTTGGTCAAACATCGTCTGACATCCAACGTTTGATTGTAGTTCGGGTTTACAAAGAAAGCATCGAGATCTGGATCTGAGGGTCTCATATTTTCTTCAACCTAGTGATGTAGGCCCTTGTTTTCCTTTTTATGTTCTAATTTTCTTTCCATATTTTTCATTTCGAGATCTGGATCCAAGGGTTTCCGATTTTCCTTTGTAGGTTCTGATTTTTTTCTGCGTTTGTGCTCTGGTTGTTGTATTATATTTTGATTTGGTTTATGATCTATTGTTTTCTTGACTACTATTTTTATATCCTATTTTGGTCTTTTTAAATTTTTTTTTGAATCAATTTACTTCTCTATCTACATCTATAACCCATCTTTCTTCACTGTTTTGAATAAATTTCATTTGTAGGTTCTGAGAAAATTGATTTATCAAATCAATTATCAGTCTCGTGATGGTGCGAAGCAGCAACATAATTTGATTTTATGAAATTCATGTAAGGGAATTTATTTATTTGAATTCAGTTTTAATATTAATATGTAAGGGTTTTTCCTTAAAGATTTATTTTCTCATAATTGTGTAATTTTATTTTAAGATAAATCTTAGTAAGGGAGACACAATATTTATTTATTTTCAAGGGATCTCAATTTTCAAAATTAGTATGGTGTTGTAATATTTTTACTATGTTGTGATATTCTAGTGTAAGGGTTGCATATATTTTTATCAATTTAAGTATATTTTATAAAGATATATAGACACATACAGACACATATATGTATATATATCATTATATTTATTTTTATGACTTTTTGGAACTTATAATGAAATGGTTATTTTATAAATATTTATTCACAAATTATGGTTTTGGATTTCCAAATTAGGAAGGGATTATATTTATTTTCAATAAAAATAATGTTTAAATGTGCATTTGTTTTGAAATTATGTGTATTATAAATTCCATGATATATATATATATGTGTGTGTTTAAATGTGTATGGGATAGACTTTGCAAGGGTTGGTGTGTCTTTATCCTTTGTTTCTGATATATCTTATTGATAAGTTTTTATCCTTTGTTTCTGATATATCTTACTGATGTGTGTTATTTCTTTATTCCAACTTCTTTATGGACCTCCCTAGAATCTCAAAGATGGGTCAATGTGTATTATATGGCCTCCCTAGAATCCTTATGTTGCTACATCATTTGTTCTAAAAAATAGAATGAAACATATCAATTTCTATATATTAGAAATTATTTTATGTTATTCATCATTTTAGGTCTTTATATAAATTTTAGGTTTATATATAAATTTAATTAGTAGTAATATAATTTATACTTAAATAACCAATAAAATATTATAAACTCATGTTACTTTCAAAATAAAAACTTAGGTAACTATATATAATTTTTTGAAATAATTAGACTTTAAAGAACTTAAATAATTATATTTTATACACAATTGAAAAAATAATAATTATTTATAATTAATATAATTCAAAAATTATTAATAATAATATTTTTTTAGTTTCATTAGAAAAAATAGTATTATATATATACATCGAATAATATATTGTATATTTAAATAAATATAAATAGGTTAAATAATATATATATATATAATTATATTAAAATAAAGTTACTAATATATATATATATAACATATATATATAATATTTAGTTAGATTTAAATTATTTATCTATTTATCAAATGAGGAGTGACTTCCATTTTATAGTTTTTGAGGGTGGAAGGAATGAACCCCGTTCAGGTTTATTGCCCATCGAGGTAAGTGTGAATTAAGTACACACCTCCATTTACATCTTCTTCCAATCATATAAAACCCTATCATTTTTAATCAAATAAAACCTATTAAAAAAATCAAGTTTTATTAAAAAAACAATATAAAAAAATCCTTAGCCAATTATTTTATATAGTTGTTTTCAGATCCTTGCGGATAAATTTGAGGATAAAAATGAAAGAAACTCATCATTAAATATGCATCCACATAAATTCAAATAAATTAATTTTATTAACATACAACCATCATCTAAAATTACACTATAGAAACCCAAGACCCCCTGAGCTGTGCAACACTGCAATTTTATATTCTGATTCTTCTATCTCCACCCTCTCTATTTATTTTCTTCCCTTCACTCTATCATTTCTTTGGTTGTGTGTAGATTTTATCTGGAACTATTTGGTGGAAATGGAGGCATCAAGTTAATAACTATTTTCAATGGAGTAATTCCCACAAATGAGAGGCATTTCCCCTTTTAGAGAAAATAATAAAGTAAATGGGAGGCATTGCCCCTTGTACTTCATAATGTTCTCTAAATGGGAAATACCTCCCATTTGTGAGAATTACTCCATTGACACTAGTTATTAAATTAAAAACTCCATTTATCACCAAATTCTTATAGAGAAAATAACTACACAACTAGAGAACTGATAAAGTGAAGGGAGAGAAGGAAATGGAGAGGGTGGAGAATGAAGAATCAGAATACACAACTTTAGTGTAGTGCAACCAGAGGGTCATGTGTTACTACAATATAATTTCAGTTGATAAGTGTGTATTACTAAAATTAATTTATTTGATTTGAAATGGGGGAAGAGTTAATGATTAATTAATTTCATTTTTATTCTAAAATTTATCTGAAAGGATACAAATAAAACTATAATAGAATGATTGGTTGAGTAATTTTTTATAATGTTTTTTTTGATAAAACTTGGTTTTTAATATGTTTTATTATATTAATAAAATTATGGGGTTTTAAATGGTTTTAAAAAGAAGTCTACGGAGGCATGTACTTATTTCACTCTTAGGTAAATGATACATAAGTCATTTGAGATGTGTAGGAATCAACCGAACATCAATTCGATGCACGATGTGACTGCCATGACTCAATGTATCCATTTTCAGTTTAAAATTGTCAGTTTAGCTCAAAAAATTTCACTCATTGAAAAAATAAAACACACTGATATTTTGATGATAATTTAGTGCATATATTCATAAGTCATTTTTGACATGTAGGAATTAGTCTCACATCAAATTGATACATGATGTGATCAGTATAGGTCAAAGTGCGTGTTTCTAATTTAAAATAGAATTTTCGTAAAAAAAGAGACTTTTTCAAAACTAAGAAAATTCATTCATATTAATTTATTATTTTATTAAAATAATCCATAAGTCATTTGAGATGTGTAGGAATCATCTGTACCTCAATCTGACTTACAGTGTGACCAGTATGACTCCAATTGCGTCTTTTTATTTAAAAATGGCATCAATTTTAAGAAAAAGGACAACTGACCTACTTAGAACTGAGAAAAAAATTCATATTATTTTGATAATTTAGGGGAACTATATATATTTCAAATTTGATGTGTAGGAATTATCCTCACATCAATCTAACGCATTATATTCCCGTTATGACTCAATATGTTAGTTATCAGTTTAAAATCGACATTTTAGTTAAAAAATGCAACTCATAGAAAATCAAGAAAACATTCTTGGATGTTCTTGATAATTTAGGAAATTGATTCATCAATAATTTTTGGTATTTAGAAATAAATTTCATGTCAAACTAATTCACGATGTGATTAGTACGAGTCAAAGTGTGTGTTTTCTATTTAAAATGATATTTTAGTGAAAAAGAAAAGTGACATACTCAAAACAGAGTAAATACATTAATATTTTCTTGATACATGAAAATGATCCATAATCCATTTGGGATGTGTAAGAATAATCTTAAAATCAATACTACACATGGTGTGACTGATATGACTCAAAGTACATATTTTTATTAAAAAATGGAATCAATTTTAGTAAAAAGAGAAACTTACCTACTCAAAACTAAGAAAACACATTCAAATTGGTTTGATAGTTTAGGGAAATGATCCATAAGTAATTTGTGTTTCCTAGGAATCAAAAACACCTCAATATGATGCATTGTGTGACTAGTACGACTCTGAGTGAATTTTCTTAATATATAAGTATCATTTTACTTTAAAACATGCATCACATCACCAAAACTGAGAAAATGAGCCAAGATTATTTTCTCTTCATTTATATTCTATATTCAATCAAGGATGAACCTTTCATTGGGACATCATAATCAGTTCATGCCAGTACTAATGAAGAAAATGTATTATATTCTAGAGGAGACCAAAAAGAGGGTATTTAGATTCTTGATAGAGGAACCAAATCCTAGAAACCTTCAAAAAAAGAAATAGAGTTCAATGAGAAGGTAATTTTTTTAATATATTATGTTATTCCTCATAATATTATATGTTCTCTACTTTATTTAAATAAAATAAATTAAATGTTTGACTACTCATGTAGAAAATGTATTCTATACATGAAGATGTTACCAATCCCTTTGAAGAACAAACTACAATGAAGGAAACCCTTTTGAAAATGTAAAGGTAATGTTATAATATACTTTCTCTATTTTACCAAAAAATTATATAATGAAACATTGATTTCATTTTGATTATTCCATATATAATTAATTTATTTTATAATATTTATATCCATCTGTCATGTCTTTTCATACTATCTCAGCTTAATCAAAGAGGTATTCTTGATGTTAGAATAGTAAAATCATTATCCATAGAATTATTGTATTGGTTCATATTTATGTTTAATTTTTTTAGTATTACTCACATAATAATTGTTTTATTATACAAGTGGAATCTTTTGTTTTAGTTGGGATGCTCTTTCCATCTTTCATGCATTTCTGCACCAAAATTTCCACACACTTCTTCTCTCTAAAATCCTTTTCACCCCTATAGTGATGCATGTATCACTTTATTTCAATTTCTCTCCACTTTATTTTCAGGATGATCAATGATGCTACCTCTTCTCAATTACATAGGTAATATTTATGTTTCTATAATAAAATAATTGTCCATATAATTAATTTATTTTTTCATATTTTTGTTTAATTAATTTCTTTTTAGTATTACTCACATTATAATTAGTTTCTTAGACATGTGGATTTTTTTGTTCGAGTTGGGGTGGTATATTTATATTTCATGCCTTTTCCCCAAAAATTCCATATAATTATTCTCCTATAAATTTTTTTACCCCTATAGTGGTGCATTTATCACTTTATTTCATGTCCCCCCACTCCCTTTGTAGAAAGAGAAAAAACACCACCTCTGCTCAATTATAGACGTAATATTAATGTTTTCACAGTAAAAAAATTGTCCATATATTTAATCTATTATCTAATATTTATGTTTAATTTATTTATTTGAGTATTACTCACATAATAATTGTTTTCTTATATAGGTATATTATTTTGTTCGAGTTGGGGTTCTCTATCCATCTTTCATGCTTTTCTACACCAAAACTTCCAAAAAAGTGTTCTCTCTCAAAACCATTAACCCATGTAATGTTGACATTTATTAATTTATTTCAAGTTTCCTCCACTTCTCAATCATAAAGGTAATGTGGATATTTCCACATCATTTTCCATATAATTAATGTATTATTTCATATTTCTATTTAATTTATTTCTTTTTAGTATTACTAATAGTAATTGTTTTCTTATACAGGAGGATTCTTTTTTTGAGTTTATGTGGTTTGTTTGAAGATTCTCTTGAAGTGTTGGCTGTTTAATAAATAATTTCAATGGAAATCATGGTAACATTGAAACTTTGGATTGTTTTTTAGCTTTGGGACGTGTAGGAATCAATCTCACCTTAATCCGACATAAGATGTGGCCAGTATGAATCTAAGTAATTATTTATATTTAAAATTGACATTAATTTTTGTAAAAAAATACAACTTACTCAATGTGACCATTATCTGTTTAAAATCAATATTTGAATTTAAAAATTGAAACTCTTTAAAAATTTGGAAAACATGCTCATATTTTCTTTATAATTTAGGGTATCGATTCCTAAATCATTTTTGACTTGTAGGAATTAGTCTCACATAAAACCAATTCATGATGTTACCCATATAAGCCAAAGTGCATATTTTATGTTTAAAATGAAATTTTAGTAAAAAAGGAAAGTGACATACTAAAAACTAATAAAACACATTCAGATTGTTTTGATACTTCAGTACAAGAATCTATAAGTGATTTGGAATGTGTAGGAATCAAAGACACCTTAATCCGATGCATGATGTGATCGGTATGACTCTAAGTGTGTCTTTATTTAACATTGAAATCAATTTTAGTAAAAAAAACTAACCTACTAAAAACCAACCAAACATATTCATATTTTTTTGATACTTTATGAAAATAATCCCTATGAAATTTGAGATGTTCATAAATCAACCACACATCAATCAGATTCATGGTGTGACCGATATGACTCCAAGTGCATATTTTTATTTAAAATTAATATCAATTTTACTAAAATGTCCAACTGATCTACTAAAAACCAAGAAAACACAGTCAAATTGTTTAAACACTTTATGAAAATGATCCATAAGTCATTTGTGATGTGTAGGAATTAGTTACAACTAAATTTGATACACAATGTGATCAGTATAAGGCAAAGTGCACGTTTCAATTTTAAAATGACATTTTAGAAAAAAAGAAAAGTGATGTACTCAAAACTGAGAAAAAACATTCATATTGTTTTTATAATTTAATCAAATGATCCATAAGTCATTTGTGATGTGTAGTAATCAAACAAACCTCAATCAGATACACAGTGTGACTAGTATGACTCAAAGTACATCTTTTTATTTAAAATTTTCATCAATTTTAGTAAAATGAAAAAATATCCTACTCAAAACCAAGAAAAACCATTTATATTGTTTTGATACTTTACAAAACAACCCATAAGTCATTTTGGATGTGTAATAATTAGACGCACCTAAATCCAATACACGATGTTCCAGGTATGTCTCAAAGTGTCCATTATCAGTTTAAAATCAACATTTTAGTCCAAAAAGTGTCACTTACTGAAAACCGATCAAACACACATGGATTATATTGATAATTTAGGAAAATTTTTCATAAGTAATTTTTACGTGTAGGAATCTGTTTCACATCAAACCAATACACAATGTGATCAGAATAAGTCAAAAGTTCCTGTTTCTAGTTTAAAATGACATTTTAGTAAAAAGACTACTAACATACTCAAAATCAAGAAAACACATTTAGATTGTCTTTATACTTTAGGAAAATAATTAAAAATTCATTTGTCATGTGTTGGAATCAGAGGAACCTCAATATGATGCACAATGTGACAGTTATGACTCAAAGTGTATATTTTTATATAAACCTGACATCAATTTTAGTAAAATCAACACTTTTTGTAAATTTATTTCTTTATATTATTACTAACATAAAACATAGTTTTATTATATAGGTGATTTATTTTGTTCGAGTAGGGGTGATTTGTTTGAAAATAACACGAGTTATGTCCGGATTAAAATACAAAGGGACATTGATGTTTTGGACAGTTTGTAGTAATTTGTATTTATGTAATTGTATAAACTGATGTATGAAATTTCTATAATATTTTGTTTTGGTTTTTCTATTTTCAATTTAATTTCATTAAAATATTGGATTGGTAATTATTTTCGTTGATATCTAGTGCGTTTTAGGTACTACGGTGTGCTGTTATAGCACACTACAGTATTACCCTTTATCAACACTTTTAAAAGCACTAATAAAGGTATATACTATTAGAGCTTCTATGAGTGATGATAAAAGGTCTTCTATCAATGCTTTTATAAGAATAGATAATGTTATAATTTATCATCACTTCTATAAGCACTGATAAAATACCCTTTATCAGTGATTTTATAAGCACTGATGATTTTTTCCTTTAGCGATGCTAAATTAAAGAACTGGTAAAGTTACCATTTATCAGTGTGGTTTTTAGCACCAATAAAGGACCCCATTATCATTGTTTTTTAGTGTTGATAAAATAACAGGGCATTTAAACTCTCTCATGTAGTAAACACTTTTCTAGTGCTGATAAAGTCCATTTATAGAATTATTAAAGCCCAATTTTGTAGTAGTGATGTGAAATCATTCATGTCCTGTTGTTGTAACCACAACTAACATAATATGTTGATGAAAAAATTATGAAAAAACCATCATATTTATTGTACATGAGTTTTTTGT
Source organism: Viscum album (assembly GCA_963277665.1). NCBI lineage: Eukaryota > Viridiplantae > Streptophyta > Magnoliopsida > Santalales > Viscaceae > Viscum > Viscum album. The sequence goes on along the minus strand of OY728140.1, from coordinate 1,901,116,223 downwards.
AATAATTTTTAACACCCTTGCTTCATGACGTGGCTTAACAGGCATTGGGGACACCAACACCACGAATTTACGACATCGTAGTATTGTGTTAAAGTGCCAGTAATACACCCAAAAATTCATGCTAGTTTGGACATTAACACTGTCTGTGATTATCATAATGTATTCTATGGTATTACTTTCATTTTTTACAAAAATATATAGTAGATTGTACTTTTATATTGATTACCGAATTATAAATTATTAATTAATTATATCATTAGATGTCTCTCACTATTTTGTTGAATTCACGAAATCCCCTATACCAGAATCAGAATACTATTTCACTTGAGTATTATATTGGAAAGGATCCTTAAAGCTCCCCATATAGTCTACAAGAATTAGTTATGCCATTACTCAAAGAGTTCAAGGTAGGTGTTTGATTGTCCAACCACATTAACTCATGACTCCTCAATATGTTGAGTGAAGTGTCATCTTCTAAAATCAAAAACTCGATTTACTCGCCACTTGAATCTAAAGTTGTAGAAATATAACATTGGCTACTTCTTTGCTAATAAATTTAGTTAAGTCAACCCATCACTCTTATAATAACTCTTTGGTAGTAAGAGGCTCCCTCAACTTTGGCTGATGAGCACATTGAACACCCAGTTTTGTTCAAATTTTAATGATGGAAGGCGTTTTGCAACATAATATTTCTTTGTGGTTTTTTCTATTTTTCTCAATGAATGTAGTCCATTTCTATTAATTTTGTTCAATCTATGTTGTCATGATCACAACTTAACATTAATAAAAAAACATCCATGGATTATTTATGCATTTTACTATTTTTTATTTTATGTGTTTCCCTCTATAATAAAATTCATAAAATAATAAACAAATGCATAAAGAAAATAAACTAACCAATTGGTCTTGAGAATATAAAACAAGTTGATACATTTAAACTTAATTAACCATTCATGACCTATGGATATCATACCTGAGTCACAAATAGACTCATGATGTAGCTCTTCCCCCATCCAGTGTGTCCACATCTCGTCTGGAGTACCATATCATCTTGGTGGGGTCCACATCATACATAATCTTCCTCAAAATACTTTTGTACTCAAATTCAATGGGGGACTAGGGTCACAATATATAACAAATAAATTCGGATGTCCAGACCTGTATACATATTGATAAAAAAATGAAGATGTGGATAACGTCTTAATTATTTACATTCATCGAACATAGTTATAAATAATTAAATAAGACACCATGACATACACAAATTTGGGCAGTCCTTAAGACCAGTCAAGGTGTAAAGTAAAATTGAGATAAAAATTAAATTGTAATGAATTAAATTATGAGGTTATTTAATTAAATTAAATAAATCAATTAAATTCAAATAATTTAATTATTTTTGGTCCCGATATTAATTTAAATTTTAATTCCAATAAATAAATAAATTAATAAATTAATTTAATACCAAAAAAAAATTAATTTTTCATTGTATTAAAATTATATTTTAAACCAAAATTAATTTTAATTAATTTAATTTAATACTAGTGTTAAATTAATAAAATTAATTTATTTTGATAAAAACAATTTATTCCTGGGCCTCAACACCCGTGTAGACCCAATGTAGGTCACGATGAACTCACAAAAACCTATTTTGGGCAATAAAAAGCCCGTTTTGGGTTGTTCTATGATAGAAATGTTCATCTAGAAATATTCTGAGTTGGAGGACCTTCTCGATCCTATTTCGAGACAGATGAGGTCTGTGCAGAGGGGTACCTCATGGGACATGGGTTACCACATGCCGTCAGAGGTTGTACTTGGTCTAGAAAGAGTGAGAGGGAATACTAGTGTGGTCAAATAACTTCCATGGAGGTGAGATCATGGCTCAGATTGGTGGAGTAGGTTGAGTGGGGCCACATGGTATTCTCTCGATGATTGGAGTTGGCGATCATGGCAGAGATGATGGGTGGATGAAGGGTTCAAATACATGACAGATGCTCTTGGTAGGATCTATGGATACTGAATCTATAGTGGGACCATGAAGGGGCAGTACACTTCGGTGTGATAGAGAGAAAAACCAAGGGGGGTTGAAACAACCGGGGTGGGTCAGCCTCTAACGGTGAGTGGTGGAAATTGTGTGGTTCGATGCGAGTTGAAGTGTGGAAACTGACCACTAGGTCATTGAAATAGGGAAGCAGCAGTGCCATTTGGGTCAACAGAGTAGTTGCATTGGTCTAGCGATAGTGGGAACCCAAGGGGGAGGCGTTTCCAGGCACAATCATGAAGGGTGTTGAGGAGTCCCCAGAAAAGGGAGAACTCTAAGATACGAGTGGTCTGCTGGATCTCTCTGGCATGGGAGGAGGCGCACACGAATGGACCACCATGGATGGAGGTGGTTCCAGAGAATGGGGACCATGAATGAGAAGGGGATATATGAAAGGAGTAGGACCACCCATAGGAATAATACTTAGATCCCATTTTTGAATAAAATATATATTTATAAAATCCTAGTGATAAGTATATTGAAAACATGGTACCCATTTAAATTTTATCCATTTATTTTGATAAGTAGACCGACCACTTACACAAATCAATCAAAATAAAATATTTATTTATTTATTATTATTTTGTTTGATTGATTCCACAATAGTTGTAATTTTAATTTAACCTGAAAACACTATTTTGGCCACGATGTCCAGTTAGAATAGCTTGGGTTAACCCAAATCTATCTCGCACTAGTGAAAAATAAGTAAATTAACACTTATTAAATTTATGTTTAAATTTTAAGACCCATAGAACAATTGTTTTTTATCCATAATTTTTTGTAGTATGACTATAACTTGGTAATTTGACCATATACCGAATCACGATTAGATTCGTTGGGACTGATTTAATACTCTCTACTTAATTTTAATGTAACTTAATTTTTATTATCTCAGATAATTTACATGATCACTCTGATACAAATTAAAGGTATCTTGACATGCATTGGAATATGATGATCCAAAGATTTACATTTTTTCATCACCTAGATGACATAACTTGTTATCTCTCATGATTTGAGCCCCAAAACATTCCTAAGGATCTCAAATGAATTAATCAATGCAAAAAAATAAAATAAAAAACATATCTATTTTTGATCTGAAGCCTCGCTCGACATCTATTTGTCACTGGAGATAAATATTCTTAGGATATAAAGAATAATCCATATAGATCATCCATAAGTTCTTAAAAAATCACCAGGATCATTGATCATCAAATTCTGGGTGCTATCATAGAGTTCTAACGATGCCTTCAATGCCCTGATGATCACCACATCAGCATGCTTGCAATGCATGAGGGAGGAATTGATCCGGTCACCTAGATATAGAGTTTCTCTTTCTATAAAGAGAGAGAGAGAGAGAGAGAGGAGATAGAAGCTCTCATAATATATCTTTGAATAGTCTCTAGTGAGAGCCTCTCTCCTTCTTTAAATAGTGGATGCTCAAATACCCGAAAAGGGTTTGCAAACCCCCATATATTTAACATCCACTAAATAAGTAATAAATAATAATTATGATGAACTAAACTGCATCATAAATATTATTTATATTTTATCACATAGTTACAATATATATTAAACATATTACATGATAAAACCTGAGTCATAAACTTGACTTGTAATTCCCTCTTAATATTAAGTGAACCTTGAATATTAAAATAATATAAGTTCAAATAATATTATTCATCTTATTTACTTAGAAACATGTAAATAAATTATAATAAATAAATTTGACCCAATTATTCTTCACTAGAATAAAAATGAATTTATTTATCGGTTATCGATAAATTGGACAACTCTCATACCCTGGGGTGGTTCCCACCATGTCCTATATACCTATTTACCAAAATAAGGAGGATCCTTGAATAAAATATTATGAGTGACCCTCTATGCCCTTATCTCAATAAGAGTTAATACTATTCACAAACTAATATCATATTATAGAAACCAATAATGTTCATGAAATGCACGGCCGATTGTCGCCTATCGACCGGTCAAGGTTCCAGTGCTCTGCTAATGTGTATAGCAGCACTCGGGTCGAATCCTCGGTGATGATACTTTTTAATAGTCATTTGTTTTTAGTTAATTGTATTCTGATTGGGGTCTTTGTTTGCAGATCTTATGAAATAATTTATGGATGATGATTGATTTAAAAAATTGATAAATATTGGGGTGAGTTCATCATTAGGTAGTTAGGCTTGTGATATCCTTGAGCTTTGCTTTATATTGCATTAAATTAACACTCATGTCACAAGATGATTTTGATCGGAATTCTCAAGTGTTAAAGCTTTAATCCAAGCCGTAACTTAACTTAGGTTTCTAATAATTACCATTACTTGTTTATGGTATTTTATTTATGGTTCCAATAATCCATGGAATCCACATATTAAACAAAACATGTCATTAATCCATGACATATAAAGTTCAACAAACACAATATTAATTTAAAGAACATTAGTCGAGCAAAAGCTCTCAATCACTTAACATACCTAAATTATAACTCACCACAATTAAAGATTTACCCAGCCATTAAATTGATTACTAATCTGGTTATAATTATTATTATGATAAATTAAGAAGATAAGATAATGAAAGGGATAAGAAAATATTTTTGCATCGAACACACACACACGAACAATGATGATAATTAAAAACAGATTTTCGATTGAATGAGGAAGCAAAAGAAGCAAAGGGGATTCAACTGAATTTAAACTATTTTAAGATTATAAATATTAAACTACATAAGTTGGTTGAGAATAAGATATATTGAAGAAGAAACTTTCATTAAAACAGAATTACAAAAGAAAGGACTTACAAAATTAAAAAAATGAAGAACACGAAAGTAAGTGAAAAAAAATAGGAGGAAATGTCCCTCAAGTGAAAACTTGAGTATGATAGATCCTCAAATGCCGTTGGAAAGGCTTTGGACGTGCCAATATGTTCTCCTATCTTCTAAAATTCCAACCCCTTTCAAGGAGATAAGGGGAGAGTATATATAGCCCAAGGAGTGGACTGTTTTCATTCCCAATCTATCCCTCCACTTGAATCGCCAATTTGGATATTCAGACAACCGAATCTTCAAATATCTCCTTCTTAAAATTTGTAGATAATAATGTTGGCCGACTAATTTCAATATTTGGAGGAATTTGGACAAGTGGAGCCAAAGTTATGGCGGTTTTATAAAACAAAGGTAAACTGTCCATTTCTATCCATGCTTTTTTGATGGACAAAATGTGAATGGATTTTGGAACATGAAGATGCTTCCAAATCCGAAATATTTCTTCCAAAAAGTCGTCCTCCTATATCACCACTTTCACACTGAAAAATATCATCTTGATTTGATTCTTAAATCATGAGATATGTCATGAATATTGTACTGCTTTTATTTCTCGTCCAGAATGGTGGGCTGGACTTCAAAGCATATGTTGAGCCTCTTTTTTTTGGATTTGGGCCTTGAAATTTTCATCCAAGACTCGTTACATTGTCACCAGAATTATGGCAGAGAATTAATGTTTTTGGACTTTTGGACTGACCCCCGTAAATAAATCTTCAAGGCTGGTCCAGTTTGTTCACAGATTCTTTTCTCTTGTTTGTGAGGACCATATGACCCCTCAAATGGAATAATTGGCTCATGGTACCTTCTAATGAAATGTTTTTTTATTGAAATTAGAATCCTAAAAAACACGAACCACACAATTTGGATCATTATAGTGATAGTTATTATTAAAACATTAAACTGACTCAATTGGACTACTTCTAAAAATGCTCAAAAAATTATACTTAATATTAAAACATTAATATTTCACACAAATTATGCACATTTCATATAAAATAAGTAAATGGGGTATATAATAAGTCATGAAAATATTAATAACATCAACTTCCCCAAACTTAGTTTTGTGCATTTCCTCATGTGCAACAAATATAAAAACATGACAAAATCATTTTTACTCATGAACAAAAATTAAAATTTTGTTTTCTCCAATCAGGGGAGGTTTAGACTATTTCACTTATCCATTTTGAATTCCACCAGAAGTTGTTACAGAAACAATGTTCCAAAACTAATTCATTTTTTCATGCTGAAATTTAGAAATGGAAAATGTGGACACTCAAAACTCACACCTCTCAAGATGATAAAATTAATTTGTGGAGGTTCACTCTTTCACCAACCAAAAGTGAAAATCTTAGAGTTTGAAAAGATATGTCAGCTTCCAATTCTTATCCAAAGTGAACAAGAATAAAGAGGTCTTTTTAATGGGGTTTTATGTGGCTATGGGATGGTAGGGATATAATTTCCAAGAGAGAGAAGAAGAGGGTTAAAATACCAACATAGAAAAAACAATGCACATTTATTTGAAATAAAACATGGAAGGAAATGAAAACACATATTTACAAGGGAATGATTGTGTGAAGAAAGACACAATAGAGGAAGAAACTATGAAGGTAATGAGGAGATAAAATATTTACAAAACACAAAACTTCTCCCAATAATAATTTAATGCAAGTGTTTGTTTGTTTTTATTTTCCTTTTTTTCTTTGTTTTTTCAAAAGTTGACCTTGAAATAGATCTCACACTCATATCCCAACCCATGTATGATCTCCTCACGACACTAATTGTAATATTTATAACAAGATCAAAAGTTGAGAAAGAGTGATTTTTGACCTACCCAAGACACAACCCATTTTTTCATTTTTTTTAATTTTATTTTGATTGTTTTTGATTTTTTTGAACACTTTTCAATATCATTTGTATAATACATTCCCAAATATCACTGAATGACAACCTCCCCCGCACAATAAAATGTATGCTTTCCCTCAATCATATGATAACACACCGGAAAGTAAGGAAATGATACCCAAAAATGAAATCCATTCCCCCCACACTTAAATTTCAAAAACTTATACAATGAAAATCCATGTTGATATTGGGTGGTATAAGGTATTGGTCTTGTAATGTGGCTATCAAATAAAAGGTTTTCATAGGCTCGAAGGGGCTTTCAAAAGGAGAAGTAATGTAAGGGAAATGAGAGGCTATTTGGATATTGTGATTCTCATGTGGTTCAGAAAATGCCTCTATCATATTAATACACACTAAGGTAGGAAATTATGCTCGATGGTCCACAAACTCAAGACTCACAAATGGGGGTGAAAACACACATTTTGAAAAGATGGCCATAGGTGGCCTTGGAATGAAAGCAAATGTTTGTTCTCATGGTTGGGGAAAATCATTTTCCAAATCAAAAATTGAGCATTCAAAATTTGTTGGTTTTGACACACTATTCTTTATCCAAAGTCATGATGAAAATACAAAATTTTTGAGTTGAAAACATGTCTGTTAAATACTCAAAATGGTTGGAAAAAATTTCAAAACTCGATGGTGAGTAAACATGATTCTTTTCTTTTGTTTTTTTAAGTGATTGTGTTTTTTGGTTTTTTTAGCTTATAAGGTTTTTTGAAAATACACACCCACACAATAAAGAAAAGAAGGGTTTGATGAAGAAAGTGGTAAAAAAATGAAAGAGAGAGGAAGAAGAAGAAATAGGTAGAGAGAGGAAGAGATAGAGAGAGATTTAAAGGGAAAGAGGTGCCCCCTGGTTTGTATTTGGCGGGTTGCCATCTCTATCTAGTGGTAGGTTGACTACAGAAGGTTGGGATCTAATGGAAGTTGATGTGGATCCTGGATTGTGCGTCCTCTCATGGTGATGCTTTAACCGATGTCCATTAACCGTGAATTCCCTTTTGGAAGAAGGGTCTTGGACTTGCACTGCACCAGATGGGTAAACATTAGTAATAACAAAAGGACCTTCCTAACGAGAATTAAGCTTACCTGGGTGAAGCCAAAATTGAGAATTGAAGAGAATTACCCTTTCACCATCATGAAATACCTTTCTCAGGATGTGTTTATCATGGAGTACCTTGGCCTTCTCTTTGTACACATTGGAATTCTCATAAGATTCAAGTCGAAGATCCTCCAGTTCAGCCAATTGTAACAATCTTTCTTCACCAGATTTTTCAAGATCAAAATTACATGTTTTCACTTCACAAAATGAATTATGCTGGATTTAAACTAGTAGATGACATGATTTACCAAAAAACTATCCTAAAATGAGACATCCCAATGGGTGTTTTATAGGAAGTCTGATAAGCCCAAAGTGCATCACCATGTCTTCCAGGACAACCTTTTCTGTTGGGTTTTACAATTCTCTCAAGCACACTTTTCACTTCCCTATTAGAAAGTTCAACTATGCCATTTTTTTGGGGGTGGTATGTAGTTGAGGTTTTATGTACAACCCCATTCTTTTTCAAAAGAGATTCCATGGTTCTATTACAGAAATGGGTTCTTAAGTCACTGATCAAGGCACAAGGTGTGCCAAATCGGTGGAATATGTGTGTCTTTAGGAACTCACTAACAGCATGTAAATCATCCTTTCTAGTGGGTTTAGCCTCGACCCACCTAGAAACATAATCAACTGCAAGAAGGATGTATGAGAATCCATTGGAAGGAGGAAATGGTCCCACGAAATCGATACCCCAAACATCGAAGATCTCACAAAAAATTAAAGGATTTTGGGACATTTCATTTCTCTTTAAAATTGTTCCAAACTTTTGGCAAGTGGGACATGATTGAATGAACTCATGTGATTCTTTAAAGAGTGAAGGCCAGAAGAATCCAGAGTCTAGGACCTTTCGGGAGGTCCTTTGTGGTCCAATGTGACCACCTCCGGGAAGTGAGCGACAAAATTCTAAGATGAAAAAATGCTCATTTTCTTCAACACATCTCCTAATTACCATGCCTGCCCCAATTTTCCAAAGTTTATTTTCTTCCCAAAAATAGTATTTTGAATCACTTTTCAACTTCATTTTTTGTTCTTCTGACAAATTTTCAGGAAAAACACCAAAAACCAAGTAATTTACAATTGGGGCATACCATGGTAACTTTGGAGTGAGAGATGAAAGGTTCTCAAGGGGGAATTCAGGATCAATGATTTCTGATTGAGAAGAATTAGAAATTCTACTCAAGTGATCAGCCACATGGTTTTATTTTCCTAGTCAATCTTTTATTTCATGGTCAAACACTTGGAGCATTAGGATCCATCTTATTAGCCTCAGTTTGGAATCAATTTTCTTGAGTAAGAACTTTATAGAAGAATGGTCTGTGAAGATTATGATTTTGGAACCTAAGAGATAGGACTAGAATCTATCTAAGGAAAAAACAACTACTAAAAGTTCTTTTTCAGTGACAGTGTAGTGAGATTGAGTTTCATCCAATGTTTTTGAGGCATAATAGATAACATGAGGAATCTTTTCTCTTCTTTGAACAAGAACAACCCCAACAGCTCTATTAGAAGCATCACACGTCAATTCAAAGGGTAAGGACCAATCAGGGGGTTGGATTATCAGGGTAGATGTGAGAGAAATTTTGAGTTCAATAAAGGCTCTCTTGCAAACCTCATTGAAATGGAAAGTGACATAATTTTGGAGAAAACGAGTGAGTGGGAAGGAAAATTTACTGAAGTTATTGATGAATCACCGATAGAAACCAGCATGACCGAGAAATGAACGGATGTCTTGAACATAGTTGGGTTCAGGAAGTGATTGGATCACTTCAATTTTTGCAGGATCGACTTCAATACCATATTTTGAAACTATGTGCCCTAGAAAAATCCCATTTGCAATCATGAAGTAACATTTTTCAAAATTTAAAACAAGGTTACACTTGACACACTTTTGGAGGACTAGAGAGAGTGAATTCAAACAATATTCAAATGACTCACCATAAATGGTGAAGTCATCCATGAAGACTTCCATGAAGTGTTCAATGAATTCAGAGAAGATACTCATCATACACCTCTGGAATGTTGCAAGAGCATTAAAAAGTCAAAAAGGCATTCTTCTATATGCATATGTTCCAAAGGGGCATGTGAAAGTAGTCTTTTCTTGGTCTTGAGGTGTGATTGGGATTTGAAAATAGCCGGTGTATCCATCAAGAAAGCAATAGTGTGACTTTCCGGCCAATCTTTCCAGCATTTGATCAAGGAATGGAAGAGGGTAGTGATCTTTTCATGTTTCAGCATTCAATTTCCTATAGTCGATGCACACATGCCATTTGTTCTTCACTCGAGTTGTGACTACCTCTCCATGTTCATTTGTGACAACATTTATCCCACCCTTCTTAGGTACAATATGAATTTTACTAACCCATTCAATATCAGAAATTGGGTAGATAATACCAACTTGAAGAAGCTTGGTGATCTCTTCCCTAACTACCTCAAGTATGAGTGGATTGAGTCTTCTTTGTGGTTGTCTAATTGGTTTGGATGACTCCTCGAGATGGATGTGATGCACACAAAGGGCAGGGTTGATTCCTGGTATGTCATATAGGGTCCAACCTAAGGTTTTTTTGTTTTCCTCTAACACTTGAACAAGTTTGGACTCCTCAGTTTTAGTAAGTGTGGTAGAGATAATGACAGGATATGAGCGATCATGGAATAGGAATGCATATTTCAAGTGTGCAGGAAGAGGTTTCAGATCAGTATCATCTTTCACTTTTGGGATAGACAACTCAGGAATGGAAGAAGGGACTTCAGTTGCTTCAATTCATTTTTCCCAATACTATCCAAGGTGGATCAGTTTTGATCAGAGTTGAGATGGGATTCAAGAGAGTTTTGAATATCCTCTAAATTGATGGAGTCTATGAATGAAAGGTCCACATGAACTTCACCATTTATGACTTGGTTAATCCTAGTGCAGATTTCAAAAGATCCTATCTCTTCAGAACAGGATGAACATGATAGAATGGGGTTCAATTGACTCTTAGAAGTGTCCTCAGAAGCATGGATTGAGAATGCAGAGTGATCCTCAGATGGGTATCACATGGATTGTAAAATGTTGAACTTGACCAGTTGGTCACCAAATTCCATGGATAGGATGCCTAAATGGACATTAATCTTGGTCCGCACAGTCATGAGGAATGGTCTTCCTAGAATTAGGGGAGATTGAGAAGAGTTCATCTCACCTTCCATGTCAAGGACATAGAAATCAGCAGGGAAGATAAGATCATTGACTCGGACAAGGATATCCAAAATTATTCCCTCAGGACTTGTTGTGCTTCGATTGGCTAACTGAATGACAACACCTGTTGGGTGCAAGGGACCTAGACCAAGGTTGGAGAATATGGATTTGGGCATGAAATTAATTGAGGCTCCTAGGTCTATGAGTGCATCATCAAAGTTGGAACTTTCAATTTGGCATGGAACCGTAAAGGTACCTGGATCCTTGCACTTAATGGGTATGGACTGCTGGGTGGAAACATTTTCGAAGGTCCTAAGTTGCCTCTTGTGGGTACACAATTCCTTAAGAAAATTGGCATACTTAAGAATTTTTTTGATGGAATCTAAGAGAGGAATGTTGATTTCAACACGTCTAAACATGTTGAGAATTTCAGGATCAGGTTCAAAGGACTTCCTTGGTTTAGAAACAACTTGAGGAAAAGGAGTTGGATTCCTAAGTGAAATTAAAGCAGGTGAGGGAATGGATTCAGATTCCTTTTCAAGTTTCTTTTTCTGTTCATTTTCTAGGTCAACATTCAAAGGAGGGTTGGAGGACTTATCTTGAGGCATAACAATTTGCTTTCCTGATCTAAGTGAAATTTCACTTACATTACCCTTGGGGTTGGGTAATAGTTGAGCTGGGAGTTGGGAAGAATTTGATTGTTGTTGCAGGCTCAGGTGGGATGCAAGTTGACCTATTTGAGTTTCAATATTTTAAGGCTAGAACAGGTGAAGGAGGAAAGATCATCCACTGCACTTTCCCATGGTTGCTTGGAAGAAGAGGCTTGTCCCGGATTGGGATTACCTTGATTTTGGTTCTTGGGAAAGAGATTGAATTGGTTTGATAATTGGGAAGTCTCACTAGGATTGTGGAATCCAGGAGGAGGAAGAGGAGGATTGATCCTTTGAGGTTGAGGGACAAAAGGATAAGGTTGTTGGAAGTTTCCAACACCATGACCATATTGAAATTGGTTTGGGTTTTGAGGCAGGAATTGAGGGGGATGAGAGATGGGATTACCATACCTCTGGCCTTGGTTATAGGAAGAAGAGAAGAGATCAGAGTGAGGTTGGTTGAAGTTTCTAACCAACTGACCTGATAGTTCAGGATTGGTGTTCCACTGAGCATATGCTGCATTGAGCTCCATTGGTCCGAATGAATCAAATTTATCCTCTTAAAGTTGTGGACATGTGTCAGTTGGATGAGATGGAGAGTTGCAGATTCCATAGTTTTTGATAGGTCCAGGAAACATTGATTGCGGAGAAGACGAGGTTGGAGATTTTGTAGCCACAACTAGTTGTCGAAAAAGGCCTGTAAGTTCACTCATCCACTCGGTCATCTTGTTCGGCTCAATTGATTGATTATCTTGGGCTTGTTTGACTTGAGCATGTGCTCGAGTATGGAATTGTTGTGTGTTTGCAGCCATGTTACTTATGAGATCTCTTGCTGTTGTTGGAGTTTTATCAACTAGAGCACCACCACTTGCGGCATCAATGAGAGTTCTCTCCATATCCAATAACCCCTCATAGAAGTATTGGATCAAGAGTTGGTCAGGTATTTGATGATGTGGGAAGGTTGAAACAAGATTTTTGAACCTCTCCTAGTACTCATGGAGTGATTCACTTAGGAACTGATGAATACCACTTATTTCCTTTCGGATAGAAGCAGTACGAGATGCGGGAAATAAGTTCTCTAAGAATAGTCGCTTCATGTCATTCCATGTGGCTATGGAACCAGGAGGAAGGTAGTAGAGCCACGACTTAGAAGTTTCATCTAGGGAGAAAGGGAATGCTCAGGGTTTTATTTTTTCCTCAGAAACCCCTTAAGGCTTCATGGTAGAGCACACCACTTGGAACTCTTTATGGTGGAGATGTGGATCCTCACCGGCTAGCCAGTGGAAATGAGGAAGAAGATGAATCAAACCCAATTTGAGTTCAAAGTCAGCCTCTATGTTTGGATATTGAATACCAAGAGGTTGGTAATTCATATCAGGGGTAGCAAGTTCTTTAAGGGTTTGTTCCCCAGGATTGGCCATTTCAAATTCAACTTGTTGGATGAGGACTGGTTCTTGAATGAGTTGATTATCTAATATGTTCCTCCTAAGTTGGAGAAGTGTTCGCTCAATTTCAGGGTCAAAAAAATCTGAGATATTGTTTGGGAGGCTACGAGGAATTCAAAGATATGTTGGAAAAAAGAGGAAGACAGGTTTTTCTTTGTATTGTTTTCAGTTTATGATTTTTATGAGAAGACGGGTTTTTCTTTGTTTTTTTTTCCAATTTTTTTTAAATTTGTTTTTTGTGTGTTTTTTTACAATAACCAGAAAATAATAACTACTTAAAGAACCATCCCTGACAATGTCACCATTTGAAACGCACGAACTATTGTCACCTATCGACAGGTCAAGGTTCCGGTGCTCTGCTAATGTGTATAGCAACACTCCGGTCGAATCCTCGGCAATGATACTTTGTAATAGTCGTTTGTTTTTAGTTAATTGTATTCTAATTGGGGGTTTGTTTACAGATCTTATGAAATAATTTATGGATGATGTTTGACTTAACAAATTGATAAAGATTGGGGTGAGTTCATCATTAGGTAGTTAAGCTTGTGATATCCTTGAGCTTTGCTTTATATTCCATTAAATTAACACCCATGTCACAAGATGATTTTGATCGGAATTCCCAAGTGTTAAAGCTTTAATCCAAGCCATAACTTAACTTATGTTTCTAATCATTACTATTACATGTTTATGGTAGTGTATTTGTGGTTCCAATAATCCATGGAATCCACATATTAAACAAAACATGTCATTAATCCATGATATATAAAGTTCAACATACACAATATTAATTTAAAGAACATTCGTCGAGAAAAAGCTCTCAATCACTTAACATACCTAAATTATAACTCACCCCAATTAAAGATTTACCCAGCCATTAAAATGATTACTAATCTGGTTATAATGATTATTATGATAAATTAAGAAGATAAGATAAATAAAGGGATAAGAAAATATTTTTGCATCGAACACACACACACACGAACGATGATGATAATTAAAAACAGATTTTCGATTGTATGAGGAAGAAAAAGAAGGGAAGGGGATTCAACTGAATTTAAACTATTTTAAGAATATAAATATTAAACTAAAAAAGGTGGTTGAGAATAAGAGATATTGAAGAAGAAACTTAAATTAAAACAGAATTACAAAAGAAAGGACTTACAAAATTAAAAAAAACGAAGAACACGAAAGTAAGTGAAAACAAAGAGAGGAGGAAAGGTATCTCAAGTGAAAACTTGATTATGGAAGATCCTCCAAAGCCTTTGGAAAGGCTTTGGTCGTGCCAATATGTTATCCTCTCTTCTGAAATGCCAACCCCTTTCAAGGAATAAGGGGAGAGTTTATATAGCCCAAGGAGTAGACTGTTTTCATTTCCAATCTATCCCTCCACTTGAATCACCAATTTGGCTATTCAGACAACCGAATATCCAAATATCTCCTTCTTCAAATTTGTAGATAATAATGTTGGCCAACTACTGTAAACATTTGGAGGCATTTGGACAAGTGGATCCAACGTTATGGATGTTTTATTAAACAAAGGTAAACTGTCCATTTCTATCCATGCTTTTTTGATGACCAAAATGTGAATGGATTTTGGAACAGAAAGATGCCTTCAAATCCGAAATATTTCTGTAACAAAGTCTGACGCCTATATCTCCTGTTTCATACTGAAAAATATCAGCTTGATTGGATGCTTAAATCATGAGATATGTCATGAATATTCTACTGATTTTATTTCTCGCCCAGAATGGTGGGCTGGACTTCAAAGCATATGTTGGCCTCTTGTTTTTGGAGTTGGGACTTGAAATATTTATCCAAGATTCCTTACATTGTACCCAGAATTATGGTGGAGAAGTAATGTTTTTGTATTTCTGGACTAAGCCCAGTAAATCAATCTTCAAGGCTGGTCCAATTTGTTCACAGATTCTTTGGTCTTGTTTGTGAGGACCATATGGCCCTTCAAATGGAAGAATTGGCTCATGGTACATTCTAATGAAATGTTGTATATTGAATGTAGAATCCTAAAACCAAGAACCACACAATTTGGATCAGTATAGTGATAGTTATTATTAAAACATTAAACTGACTCAATTGTACTACTTCTAAAAATGCTCAAAAATTATACTTTATATTAAAACATTAATATTTCACACAAATTATGCACATTTCATATAAAATCAGTAAATGGGGTATATAATAAGTCATGAAAATATTAGTAAAATCAGTTCTCTAAAGTGATAATGAATAGTCAAAGCAATGACAACCAACCTTTAGACACACACTATATAATATAATATATTTGTCTTTTGATATATCATAAATCAGGACAGACACTTTTCTCATCATCCTTTCCAAACTTATTGTTTGCTGATCTAATAAGACATATTTACTATCAAATGTCTTGTCCAATTACATTAAAGGCACTACCATCCTAATAAAACTATTCCAAGATATAACTTCTTGAATTCAAAATAGAAAAATCCTATCTTGGACTTTCAACCAATGCTACACCACCAACGATGCACCCAACAGAAGATAGATTTCCATAATATTATTATCATAGTATTTTCCTTACATAAAAGTACATGATCAAATGGTATATGTTGATAATAATATAAATTTAGGAGACCAATACACATGTATATAGATAGGAAAAATGAATGATATCTAAAACATGTGTTGTTCCTATTGGTAGGTCTGTCCCCATGATCTCACCTACCAGAGATCACCAAGTGTGAATTTCACGAGAAGAAGTATCAATGCTTATGAACCCCAAACACCAGATAGTCAAAAATATACTATGTCTAGTCAGTATGATGTATCCAGACCATAATAAATATATTTAATATTTTCCTCTTCGTTAGTGGTGTAGTGGTGAAAGGTCGAGAGAAATAAAAATTGTATTTAGTAAGGTATAGGGTTTGATTCCTAGGATCCCGGTCTTGGGGGAATTTCCACCTCTCCTGCTCCACTCACATTTTTAGGTCTCCTAATGTCTCACTACATGTGAAGAAGGGCACGAACCACCAAGATGATGGATTTATATGTTAAACCATTACTGATCAGACTGTTACCCCATGGGATGCTCTTTCATCTCACATAGAAACAACTCATTACTAGTTGGGGATTCTCCAGATGACCTCTTCACGGGGAGGGGGGTTTCTGGGTGTGGAGGGTTCAAAAAGGCCACTCCCGGAGATTCCCTTTATTTAAAAAATATATTTAATATTAATTTCATAGTATCTAAAGGTTCTAATTATAACATAGGATATGATAACAAAATTTAATATGAAAATTAAACTATGAACATTACCATTTAAATAGTGTATACAAAAATGTCTACACACTATAATGATTAGTATACATCTACTATAACTAACTCTATCCAAGATATGGTAATTGAAAAAGTACTTTTTAGTTGGGTCTAGGGAACCCACAGTTATAAAAAATACAACATAAGATTATAAAAATTAATTTTATAGATAATATTAGAATATCAAATATTAAGAAGAATTAATATAATCCATATAAAATAAATTGGTGTATAACATACAAATGTGCCTCAATGAAATAAAATTGAGACATAATCTATTACCTCACAATTAATTTTGGTTTATCATTATTTATATTCATTTAGAGTGGTTTTAAACATGTTATTAACTTATAATGGAACCATATTACTATTTATAATATAATATATTATCCTTTTATAACATCTAATCTCCCAATAATTAATTATATTTTATTATTTTCAGTGTTTCAGGTGTTAATTGCCTTATTTTCTCATCTGTGTTTCGTCATGAATGATCTGTTTCTTACACATATTATATATTTCCATAATATACCAAATAAAATCATGAAATATTAATAATATTTATATACCAATTATACTTTTAAGACTAATCATTCCATATGTTTATGAAAAAGGAAGTATGTTACGATCATAGAGATGGTAGGCTATACGTACATATGAGTAATGTTTAAATTTTTTAATGATAATTATGAAAAGGATGTAATGAATATTTTATCCTTCTAGAATTATCATAATATCATATTATTTTATTAAATATACTAATAAATATCATCCATGTGGTGTGGTGATGAAAAGAGAGCCCCATTGATTCGTGAAGGTGGTACACTACGGGAAAAACCGATTATTGCGACGGGGATAAATCCCGTCGCAAAAACTCCGACGAAAAGCATATTTGCGATGGGGATATATGCCCTTCGAAAATGGTCAGTTATTTGCAACATCGATATAGGCCCGGTCGCAATAGATATGGAACCGTTTTCACGCCAAAACGCGGGAAGCCTATTTGTGACGGTCGCCTTCGACCCGTCGCAACTACCCGGAAGTGGTAAATACTATTTGCGACAGGACAATTGTCCCATCGCAAAAAACTATTCAGCTGGTATTATTTGCGACGGGCCCCATCGCCAATACCGGCGGCGGTAAATAGGAATTTGCGACGGGGTTATCCGCCCGTCGCTAGTAGTATGTCGGTAGACAACTATTTGCGACGGGCCCGTCGCAACAACCCTTTTACTCACTGCCCATAATTAATGCGGGCGAAGGTATTTGCGACGGGGCCCGTCGCCAATACCGGCGGCGGTAAATAGGAATTTGCGACGGGGATACCCGCCCGTCGCTAATATTATATCGGCATGCAGTTATTTGCGACGAGCCCGTTGCAAAAACCCTTTTAACTGCTGCCCATAATTAATGCAGGCGAAGGTATTTGCGACGGTATCCCATCGCAAATAAGACCGTTGCAAATATTCTAACCTATATATACCCCCATCTGTTTTTTTTTTCAAATCATTCAGATCTCTTTTCCTCTCTCTCTTTAACTTCCTGTTCTAAGTATAAAATTTATTTCATTTTAATTTTTTCTTACGAGAAGAGGAGAGAAGGAGTTAGGAGGCGCAAACTGCTTCAAAATATCAAAGGTATTTATATTATTTTTAATTGTTAAATTATTTATAATTTATAATTTTATTTTTAATTGTTAATTTTAGTTTTTTTAATAGAATGTTTAGTAGCTATATAGTATAATTAGATTAAGTGGTTGTACCAAAGAATCCTTGTCTGCATACGAACAAGTAGAGGTGGCACTGGCACAGATGTACCTAAGAGTAAAAACTCGGACAAGGTGTTTCGAGCTTGACTCGGGGTAACCTGGTACACGACAATGGGCCTTGCTGCACTCTTGGTTCGACACTCCTGGAGGATGTTTTGGTAATAATTAGAAATAAATATATTTAATTAGAAATAATTAGAAATAGTTATATTTAATTAGGAATAATTATAAAATTATCAAATAATTAAGAAATAATTAGACTTAATTAAAATAATCATCAAATAATTAGGAAATAATTATATTTAATTGATTAGAAATAATTAGAGTAATTTAAATAATTAGAATAATTAAAATAATTACGAAATAATAAAAATAATTAGGAAACAATTAAAAATAATTATGAAACAATTAAAAATAATTAGAAAACAATTAAAAATAATTAGGAAACAATTGAAAATAATTAAGAAAGAATTAAAAATAATTTGGAAATAATTAAAAATAATTAGGAAACAATTAAGAACAATTAGGAAACAACTAAGAATAATTAGTAAAAAATTAAGAATAATTAGTAAACAATTAAGAATAATTAGTAAATAATTAAGAATAATTAGAAAAAAATTAAAAATAATTAGGAAACAATTAATAATAATTAGTAAAAATTTAAGAATAATTAGTAAAAAATTAAGAATAATTAGTAAAAAATTAAGAATAATTAGTAAACAATTAAGAATAATTAGTAAACAATTAAGAATAATTAGTAAACAATTAAGAATAATTAGTAAAAAATTAAGAATAATTAGTAAACAATTAAGAATAATTATTAAAAAATTAATAATAATTAGTAAATAATTAAGAATAATTAGTAAACAATTAATAATAATTAGTAAACAGTTAAGAATAATTAGTAAACAGTTAAGAATAATTAGTAAACAGTTAAGAATAATTAGTAAACAGTTAAGAATAATTAGTAAATAGTTAAGAATAATTAGTAAATAGTTAAGAATAATAAGTAAAAAATTAAGAATAATTAGTAAACAATTAAGAATAATTAGTAAACAAATTATAATAATTAGTGAACAATTAAGAATAATTAGGAAACAATTAAAAAAAATTAGGAAACAATTAAAAATAATTAGGAAACAATTAAAAATAATTATGAAATAATTAAAAATAATTAGGAAACAATTAAAAATAATTAGGAAACAATTACGAAACAATTAGAAAAAAATTAAAAATAAAATAATTAGGAAAGAATTAAAAATAAAATAATTAGGAAATAATTAAAAATAAAATAATTAGGAAATAATTAAGAAAAAATTAAAAATAAAATAATTAAGAAACAATTAAAAATAAAATAATTAGGAAACAATTAAGAATAAAATAATTAAGAAAAAATTAAAAATAAAATAATTAGGAAAATTAACAAGCGTGATTGACCGGTCATCTACCTCAATTTTCTTTTCATTTGTGTGTTGAGGCTTGATAGGAAACTTCTTCCTCCACATTTAATATTTTATTTTACTGTCAAAATTATCAACCTCCTCGCCAGCATAGAGGTGAGGAGGTTTATAATTTTAACAGTAAAGTTAAATACTACATGTGGAGGTATAAGTTTCTTGTCATCCTCAATACACAAATGAAGAAAAAATTGAGGTAGATGAGTGGTCAATCACATTTTTTACTAATTAGTAACATAATTAGTAATATAATTAGTAACATAAATAGTAACATAATATAAAATATTATATTACTCTAATATTAGTAATTAAATAATACTAATAATATAATTATTTTATTATTATATGTTTAATATTTATAAAAAAAATATTAATATTATTAAAATTATAAAAAATTTATAAAATATTACAATTATCAATATTTTCAACAAGTTTTGCTTTATTCTTAACATGTTCAAGTCTTAATGGGTTGCCAATTTTCAGGTCATGCCCAAAAAAAAGTTTGTGTCAACCGTGTCCAATGTAAACTCTATAATTGTTCTTTCTTAGTGGATCATCTCGCAAGTAGCATTGCAATAGGACAACCCAAGTCATGTCTTTCTCATCTATAAGAATCATATCACACGACTTTTTACATAGACCATTCTTTCTTGAAAAAGTATGGGAAAGATACTGAAGTTATCTTAATTTTTCAAGGATGAATGATCTATGTAAAGGGTCATGTGAAATGATTCTTAAAGACGAGAACGAAATTACTTGTGTCGTCCTATTGCAACACTACATGCGAGGTGATCAACCATGTAAGGATAATTATAGAGTTTAAATTGGACATGGTTGACACAAACTTTTTATTGGGCATGACCGGAAAATTGACGACTCTTTAAGATTTGAAAATGTTAAGAATAGAGGAAAATCTGTTGGAAATATTGAGATTTGTAATAATTAGTAATAATTAGTAATAATTAATCAAAAATAAAATAAATTCGAGTACATGGTTATAAATTGGCACAATTTCCAGCAGATTGGCGGCTACCTTTTGTTCAACGTCTCATATCTTTGCTACTTTCTCCCATTGAAATTAGTATGAATAATGTGCTCTAACATATGTCATAGCAGGTTTTTCATACTGATTTCAGTCGGGAGAAAGTTAAAAATAGATGAGCCATCAGACAAAAGAGGCTCTTTTCCCTGAAGACTCATCTCCTTGCTAGGAGATGAGTCGTCAGGAAAAAGAGCTGCCACCAATCCACTGGAAAAAAATAAGAATAATTAGTAATATAACCTACACAATAATGATTACAAAATTTTATTTCATTATTCAAGCATATTTCATTTTTCCAAGTATTGATAATTATTGCTAAATTAATAATAATTAGTGGGGATGATTAAAAACTAACTGTTTCATCTATAATTATTGGTAATTACTAAGAAATAAATATAATTATATATCTTATCTTTTTAGGATATTGTTTTTCTTATATCAAATTATTTAACAACAGTAATGGTTTTAAATTTTGTAGAAACATATATATGAATATGGAACAAGGAAATCAACATCAATCATTATTAGATGATCGTGCTTGGATAAATTAGTGTAGAAATCCAAACGGTTCTAGTTTAAATACTGTATATGCTGATGGTGTTGGAGCTTTCTTATCATTTGCATCATCAAACCCATAATTTGTTTCAGAAGGTAAAATTAAGTGTCCTTGTAAAAAATGTTCTCTGAGAACGTTTGATACATTTGACATCATTGGGAAACATCTCTTGCGTTATGGTTTTCAATCAGATTATATTTTTTGGTATCAACACGGTGAACGTAGTTCCAGAGAAGATACTAATAATTTGATTCTGGATCCATCACGATTTCAAAATTTAGTACATGATGTTTCAGGGTCATCCGTTCAACAAACTGAAATCAAGGATGATATTGATTTACCTCCCGATTTGGCACCATCTGAATTTGCTGAGTTGTTCAGGTCTACTGAGGATGCATTATATCCTGGTTGCAAGATAAGAAAATTAGAAGCAGTTTCAAAATTTATGGTTATTAAATTAGATAATGGAATGTCAAATAACTGTTTTGATCATATATTTTCTTTGGTTAAAGCACTATTACCTAAAGGAAATGTGCTGCCTGATAATTATTATGAGAGCAAGAGACTGGTTCATAATCTGGGCCTTAGTTATCAGAAGATCCATTCATGTTCAAATGATTGCATCTTATATTCTGGTGAAAATGAGTCATTGGATAGTTTTCCCACATGTGGAAAATCGAGGAATAAACAATCTCAATCAGGTAAGTATGGATTGATTCCTATAAAATAGTTGAGATATTTCCTACTTACACTCAGGTTGTAGAATTTATTTATGTCTCAGAACACAGCGACAATGATGTAATGGAACAAAACCAGCATTTAAAATGTTAAAAGTTTGATTCATCCATCTGATGGTGATTCATGGAAACATTTTGATCAAGTGCATCCGTCTTTTGCTTTATAATCCCAGAACGTGCGATTGGGTCTTTCTACTGACGATTTTGGTCCATCTGGATCTTTTGGTAGTTAGTATTCCTGTTGGACTATCTTTATAACTCTGTACAATTTGCCTCCATGGATGTTGATGAAAGAGCCTTATATCTTTTTGACATTATTAATCCCAAGACATCTGAAAAAGAATATTTATGTTTATTTGAAACCATTGATTGATGAGTTAAATTTATTGTGGAGTCATGGTGTTGGTACATATGATGCTGCTGCGAAACAGAATTTTGTAATGAAAGATGCTTTGATCTGGACAATTAGTGACTTCACAACATATGAAATATTATCTAGCTGGAGTACACATGGTCAAAAATCATGTCCTTACTATATGGGAGGCAACAAAGCATTTATGCTCGTTAATGGGAAAAAACCTTTCTATTTTGACTGTCATCGCAGATTTCTTCCAATCAATCATCCTTTTCGGAGGAATAAATCTCATTTTAGAAAAGGAAGAATTGAAAGAGATGAACCTCCAAAAATGATCTCAGGTACAGAGTTATAATCAGTTGTATTTTTATTACCTTCCATTACTTTTGGACCGATAATAAACGAACAGAAAATTCATGGCTTTGGGAAAGAACACAATTGGACAAAATGGAGCATTTTTTGGAATCTGCCATATTGGTTTGATTTGTTGGTCTGACACAGGTTGGATGTCATTCATATTGAGAAAAAATATTTTGATAATTTATTTCATATAGTTTTGGATACACTGGGTAAAACCAAAGATAATGTAAAAGCACGATTAGATATTGCCCAAATTTGCAGGCGACCAGAACTTGAATTGTTTGAAAATGTCAGATCACAGAGATTAATGAAGATAAAATCAGCTTATACACTTGCCAAAGAGAGCTGCTTATTATTTTGTCAGTGGATTTCAGATTTGAGACTACCAGATGACTATGATTCCAACTTGGGCAGATGTGTTAAAATGGTCATATTACCAGATTAAAAAGTCATGACTGTGATGTTATAATGGAAGGAATTATGCCTATTGGATTAAGAAGTTTTCTTAATTCTAAGATTTTGGATTCTATAACAAATATATCATATTTTTTCCAAGACATGTTTGCAGCAACAAAAGACTAAAATACACTAAGAAAACTGGAATAAGCTGTTGTTGTAATTATATACAAACTGGAAAAAATATTTCGCCGGCTTTCTTTGACTCAATGGAAAATTTGATATTACATTTGCCACTTGAAGAAAAATGTGGAGGTCCGGTTCAGTTTTGATGGATGTACCCATTTAAGAGATGCATGAAAAAATTGAAGAAAAAAGTTCATAACAAAGCATCAGTTGAAGGCTCAATTGCTGAAACTTATTTTCAAGAGGAAATTGCTTTATTCTGGTCTCATTATTTTGAATATCAATATCCCTAAAAATTTAACTGCATGGGTCGGAACGAGGGGAAATTTGATGATGATATGAAAAATCAATTATCAGTTTTCAATCAGCCTAAACTTGGCTTTGGTGGAGTTCATGATAGATGGATTTCAGATGATGAACATCATAGAGCTCATACATATGTTCTACTCAACTGTGAAGAAATGTCACCAATTGTATAGTGAGTCCTCCTATACCTTATTCTATAGATTCTATTATAGTAAATTAATCATATTGTATTTTTAGGTTATATGATGATCATGTCAAGAAACAATTTCCACAAATTACTGCTGCTGGCTTAGAAGAACGTCGACAAATTTTTTTTGCCTACTGGTTTCAAAAACTGGTAACATACATTATTTTTTGGTTTTCCATATAAAATCAATTTATTACTTGTAATAGTGATAAATGTTTTACAAATTTTCATGTATCTATACATTCTTATAAGATTGATAGTCGATTGCGTATATTGAGTATCCCACCATCCAAAATGGTTAAATCTTATAATGCATATGTGGTGAATGGTTATCGCTTTCATACATGTGCATATGGGGAATAAAAGAAAACAATGAATAGTGGTGTTTTTTAAGGGATCACATCACAGAGATATAGAAGGTGACTTTTACGGCATGCTTGAAGAAATTATTGAACTGTGTTATTTGGGACAAAATTATGTAACAATGTTGAAATGTCGATGGATGGATACTGAGAGAGGCTTGAGTATTCATCCGACTCATGGAATTTTTGATATTAAACATAAAATTCTTCTTGCAGTAAATGAACCATTTTTATTGGATCATCAGACACATCAAATTTATTATGAAAAATACTGTGCTACTGCAAAAGAGTTGGATGATTGATGGAGAATAATAAAAGTTAAATCTTGAGAAAATCAGTTTACTCAAACTGAATGTGGTTCCACTGAAGTGCAAGGAAATGAAATTTTTCAGGACACTCCTCAAAACACATCTTTTTCACAAAGAGACATGAATATTGATGATGACACCCCATAGTTAAGGGTCGATGGTGACGATGTTGTCAATGATGTTACAACTGAGTTTGAAATGACAAGAGATGATAAAAGTGAAACTAATATAGAAATTGATGATGTTGATGAGGAAGATGAAGACATTGACATTGAAAACTATGAAGATGATGATAAAGATGAACATTGACACAGTAAAATGCTGGTTAGAATCATAAAAAATATATATCAATACATAATAGTTATTTTCAAATGTTTGCTAATAAAAATCATTTCATTTTCTAGATGGACTCAAAAACATATCGTCAGTTACTGGAGGCCGATCTACCTATGGACGATGAGGTTCTTGAGTCATCTGACCCTTAGGCTATTGGCACTACAGGGAGCACTTGGAGGGGGGGGGGTGGTCTTGGCAGACTGATGATTCCAGATCATATCCTGGAGCGACGTCCACCTCTTGGATTCAATGCGCACACACGGTGGTATGGTAACCTGTGTATTTTAGTTATCTTTCATTATAATTTATTTATATTCCAATTTTTTGATTATTTGTTCTTTTTCCACAATTTTACGCATATAGATATTGGACATGGGATCCCAATCTTGAGCAATTATTTTTCTCAGCCCTGTCTCACATATGATCAGATTCCCGCTGATGTGCAGGCCACCATGTTCGATCATTGGCTAGAACGTAATTAAATATTATTTATTTTGAAATTTAATTCATTAATAACTTTATATTAGGGTTTATAGTATCCCATAAATGATAGCATGCATACCACTATCCACACGGCATGGGTGGTGTCTATGCATGACCGTTTCCGTCAGTTTTTACATAATTTGAGAAAGGCGGCTGTGAGGAAAGCCAATGTGACAGAATTTGTGAGTCCTGTAGAGGCCACCGACCAGAGTACATTTTGTCTCACGTTTGGGATGGATTATGTACACACTGGTTGGGTGGTGGGTTTCAGAGGAGATCTTCATTGGGTCGACAGAATCGGGGGAGACAAGAGGTGACACAGCGAGCTGGTAGTTGTACATTCAGTGCGCATAGAGAGCTTCTGGTAAGTACTTTTTTTAATATTTTATACAACTTTAAATATAAAAAGTTTATTTTATATTAATATAGGATGCAGATCAGCCCAGTATTACGACGTACGACATTTATCGGAGGATGTACACTGATCCGACTACTTGAGAGATTAGAGGTTACCGCCAGTGTCAGATTGTGGTCAGTATTATTTTTTTTTCAGTTTGAAAATTAAATGAATATAATCTTTTCATTATTTTAATTTCTAATTGAAACCTAAGGAGTCATATGAGGCCACGACCTATTAGACACAGGCTGAGAGTCAAGACGAGACGGGTGATCAGACTAGTTCCCACCATTTTGATGAGACCACATGGATGAAGGCGACCCAGTATGGCTTCGAAAAGGGCCAAGTAGTTGGTATCAGCTCTCATTTGACTCCTGCAGATTATTATGGTACTGCTGTGATATCGGCGTCTGGATCGAGAGGAGCTCATGGAGAGACATCATCTTCTGCCTCACAGTATCAGGAGCAGATGCATGCTCAGAGTCAGCTTATAGAGGATTTGCGTCAGGGACAGGAGTAGATGCGTCAACAGCACGATGAGGAGATGCTTCGATGGAAGGAGCAGATGCGTCAACAGCAGGATGAGGAGAGGCGTCGATATGAGGAGAAAAATCAGGAGGAGATGGAGTATATGCGTCGTCTGACTCATAGTTTAGGGATGGAGTTTCCTCCACCACCTCCTCCAGGTCCTCCAGATTATCCACCCCCTAGTGATTGTTTTACATGTAATACACATTTTAGTTTGTAGTTTATTGTCATATTAACTATTTAAAATTCCTCTTTCATATTGGTATGAATATTGCATGATTTGGTTTGTTTTTATTTTTTTTAATATTTTATTACTTATTAGTATTATTTTTAATGTCTTTTTATTTTAGTAATATTACTTTTAATATTTTATATTTATTGTAAATACTGAGAAGTTTATAATTTTATAATTTTATTAATATTAATATTATTTTTTCATAAATATGTATGTTTATTTTAATAATAATAATAATATATTAATTTTTTTATATTATTAATATTAGTATTATTATTATATAATATTATATTATTTATATTCATATTATTATTATATTTTGATATTAATATTTCATAATTATATTATATATATTTTTTATTATTAATATTATAATAGTATAATTTCTTTATATTATTAATATTAATATTATTATTATATACAGAATTTAATAATAAAAATATTATATTAATTTTTTAAATTATTAATATTTGTATTATTATATAATATAATATTATTTATATTCATATTATTATTATTTTATATTATTATTTCATAATTATATTTTATATATTTTTTTATTTATATTATAATAATAGAATTTTTTATATTATAAATATTATTATTATTTTTATATAATATTATACGATTTCTATTATTTTTTTTTAATTTTTTATTTTTTTTTTAGTATTTGCGACGGTAGTATTTGCAATGGGGTGTCCCGTCGTAATTTTTTTTACTGTAACATTTGCGACGTGAAGAATACCCATCATAAAAATAATTTATGCGATGGGCCGTCGCAAATAACTACGTCGCAAATATTATTTAAATTTTCCATTTGTAAAGGGGTTAAAAACACGTCACAACTAATATATCTACAACAGCCCGTCGCAAATACCTCTTTTTATATATAAACGAAATCCAATTTGCGATGGGGGAAAAATACCATCGCAAATACTATTTTTGCGACGGGACCGCCACAAAAACACCTCTTTGCGACGGGACCATCGCAAAAACACCTATTTGCGATGCCGTTTTCTGCAACGGGCGATTTGCGATGGAGCCCCGTCGAAAAAGGTCTTTTGCGACGGGATCCCGTCGCAAATCGCCGATTGCAAATAGTCCGTTTTCCTGTAGTGGTCGTTCACAAGTAAATGAACGATGTTATTGTCTTTAAGTGAGTTAAAAGGTAAGATAGAAAATGATATATCATTTCTTTTAATAATGATAAATATTTCATTAATATCATAATTATGTCATGTAAATCACATATATTTCTTAAATCTATACTTACTATATTCCATTTAAATAATTAGTGAAAGATGAATCACAATGCTTCATACGACAGTTGTCCGCCGCACACACGAGCAATATTATCATATCCCTTATAGAATGGAAAGTATATATATATATATATATTATAAAATTAATCCAGAGGTATAAATGTTTTATAAATATAATATATATACTTTATATGCATCATCATACCCAACCGAGAGAGGTGGTAATGGAAAAATGAATGACATCGATTCATGAGGTGGTAGTCTTCCATACACATGAATGATGATTTTATAAACATTTGATAGAAGTGGATATGATTGTAGATAAATCCATTATTATAAAAACATCTAAGTATATTTAAGATAATTAGGTTATATTACATTTTAATAAAAAATGAATGAGGTGGAGGAAGAAACAAAAGAAAAACCCTAAGTGAAGAACATTAACTCTTCTTTGGGTAACCTCCTTAGATTTGAAACAATATTCTTCATAGGATGTACTTATATAAAAGGTGAGGCTTCAAAAATGTGAATAGGGAATTTTTTAAGTAATTTGGGAAGTTATTGGTTGAAACAAAATGGTTTTTGGTTATGGATAAGAGATGAGAGGGGGTGGCCTTTCATAAGTAAGGTGAGTAGCACAATTGTAATTTTTGAAAAGAAAAAGGTGTACCTACATTTTCCACATACCAAATGGGTACAAAATGGATAATTATAGAGAATTAAACATTCAAGAGTTAAAATAATTCAATAAAATAGGTTTTAATATGTTTTTAGGCCATTTTAACCCTTATATTTTTAGTTTAACCCTTCTCAAATCCATTTTTACCTTAACCATGATATTTATTTTTTATCATTTTCACAATTCATTTTGGTAAAAAATTATGTTAACCATATTATAATATATAAATTTGGATGATTAAAAAAATTAAATTCATTTTTAAAATTCCATTATTGAATTGGAAAATTTTAATTTAAAATTAATCCAACAAACGTGATGAGAAAGTTGGGTTTTCAAAGACAAAATGTTAAAAAATTCACTAAATTTTAATATAAAAAATTTAACATTAAAATGATTATAATGAACTCAATTGGATTAATATATATACAATTTAACATATTTTACTTTTATACCAATGGAATATATTATTTAACATTATAAATAATTTAAATTAAAATGCCGTTTTCAATTAAAAATCAATATTTTTCACTATTTATAATAAAAATGAAAGTTTTTTGAAAAATCTAAAAAATTCATTATATGTTAATTTTTATATGATGGTTTCAAAAAATAAGTTTATTTTTTTCGAAATAATTAAATAAAATTGTTAAAAATTAATATTAAATTATGTGTTCAAAGTGTGACTAAACCGTCTTTTAGAGAAAATACAGTTTTTTAGAAAACATTTCTTTTTAATTTAAATGATTAATATTTTATTTATAATCAAGAAATGACCTTAATTTTTATAATTTTTTTAGAACTATTCATACCCACGAATTTAATGGATAGGTTATAATAGTACGCTATATTATGGTTCATTTCGACTCAGGGTTGCATCTTCCGGAAGCTATTAAAATGATCAACTTTAAAGAAATATATTTCATGGGTTGTATAAGATCAGTATTTTGTATCGCATACACTATTGAATAAAATTTTATTATTTTAAAATTTTTGGATGTTACATTCTCCCCACCTTACATAAATTTTTTCCTTACATTTTAAACTTGATATCGATAACGAAGGGTTTGATATATGATAATAATTTTTTTGTTGAAAAAACCACATCATAAAAGGGTTAATAGAAATTACTCTTAATAATAGAGGAAATGAATTTAAAAGGTCACATATCTAGGTTTTCTAAGTTATAGAACGTTAGTCTAAAGTGAATATATATACATGGAATAAAATCATAAATAATTATAGGGAATGATATAGGAATTGATCATAAGAAAGTGAATGATCAATGGAAAGTTAAGGGCTTCAAAACCATAAATCTGTGATTTTTTAAAAGACTATTTTATTCATCAAATATGAATGTAATAGGATAACATTTTTATTTCAAGATAATTTTCCTAATGTTATAGATTTATTTTACTATATAAGGAAATATAATTACTCGATACATTTCAATTTCATAAAATCCATTTTATCCTTTGGCTGTACTTAGATAAATTTCCAATTCATTGTTTACTCCAAGAAATGAATATATAAAAATTAATTTTTTATGCCTAAAGCACTAAAATTCACTTTTTACGGATCGTATGATCCATAAAAGGGTGACTTGTATTTCCATCCATCTACCACTATTTTCCAAAACTAATATAGTCATCAAAAGTTTTCCAATATAATACATTAACATACAAACCTAAATAGTAACAGCATTGGTTCATCATTAACATTAATTTTTTCCAATCATTTAACTAATGAAATATTAACTAAGATATCATGCAGGCCAGTGGAAGGCATTAAACTCTTATTGTCATTTGGTCATGGGTTCAAGCCCCGTTGACTTTCAAACCATGACGGGTTGTCACCCAACATGTGTGTTGTCCGTTTTCTAAAAACATGTTAATATATTTCCTATAATGTTCCAAAATAATATGATGGAAATCTATGAAATAAAATTAATAATTAAATAACATTTTCATTAAGGTTTTCAAAGCAACATATTTTTCCCAAAAGTATAGGAATCTTATTTGATTATTATTAAAATCTCATTAATGATCACATAAACCATAAAGTTTATGAATAACTTTAAAATTCTGTCTATAAATTGTAAAGGCATTATTCTTCAAATAACTATTTCTATAAACATATAATTGACATATATTTATACCAAAATATATTTAATCATGGTAGAATCCAATGACATAAAACCTATAAAGGGGTGTTTAAGACTTGAAATTATGATCAAAATTAAACACATAAACCCATTATGGTATTCATAACTATAATTTTAATTAATATATATGATTCTAAAATGTAACAAAATACTTTGATATTTCATAATATTTATCACCAAAATACTATCAGTAAAAATAACTCTACAATTTAACACTTGATCCCCAATACATAAATACTTCATCCATTTAATTTACACATAGGTTCTTCCATGTTACAGGTTTAAACCATTAAAAAAGGGAATTGAGTGGGATAATTCCCATGTTCTCAACATTTAGGACATTAAACTATAAATTCATCCCTAGGATGAGGTTTATTTCCTTTCATCGCAATATTCATTTTTTCGTTATTTTTTTCTTTATTCCGTTTCTTTCCACACTTAAATCATTTAACAATTCTATTGAGACACATTATTTTTATTATAATAAACCATATTTTTATCCTAAGTAATTTATAGTAATCATATATTTAAATCCTTTAAAATGTTTTTCCAAATAAAATGTGAATTATCCTAAGAATATTCTCTAGAAATGTCATACTAGGTTCATGGTAAGGGCTATTATTGTACACAGGGTGATAAATGTTTCATGCCAAATGAACCCTTTTTAGAGTTATTACTCTTAGGTATATCTATTATATAACCACATCCACTTATAAAATCTATATAGGGATGTATTTTTTTTTGGAAAAATCACATAATATCATCCTTATAAAATCTTTAGGATGTTCTTATATTATTATCCTAAAATTTTATCATTGGAATATGTTTACTATTCTATATTTTTCTAAATCTAGTTCCCAAGGTTTATATTAAACTTTTTTTGATACCAATTATAGCAACCCCAACCCAAGTAGCCCAGGGCCAATGTTCTCTTTATTACATTCTCATATGATACAAGGAATCAAATATAGAAGGACTGAATAGTTTAGTAGTGTTTATAAACTAGAAAAATATATGATTCTTTTAGTATATTTAAAAATACAAATTAAATCAAATTTTTTTTAGAATATCATTATTCCCCAAGAATATCCTTTCTTATCAAATAGAGCACACTTTATAGATTTTTGAGAAAGGAAACCAAATAATAGTGAGATAAAATGATCAGTAAGGGTTAAGTATAGTATAATAAATCATGAATTAATAAGAATAATTAGTTTATAAATTTAAATAATAGAACACACTTGCCATGTAATCAATAAAATAAGAATGAAGTTCATCTAGAGATAATATAAATTTTAAAATATCATAGATAATAATAATTATGGAAAGGTAAATAAATGAAAACACATTTAATTTAATTAGTAACATGACTATAATAACTAGATAAGGCATAATCAATATTGAAAGTTTTATAATTTGAAACAGATTACATATAATCAAGATTTGAGAATAAGATGCATCCAGAGAAAATATCATTGTGTGAAAATCAAGTATAATAATAAATGAATTCTTAATGATGGAAATGCTTAATTATTGGAAATCATGAACTTAGGATCATGATAACTCTATCTTTAAGACCTTTCACAATACTGTTTAAAACTACTAGAAAAAATATCATTTTATTTAGACAACTGATTTCATTCTCACTTACTAATTCACCTCAAGAGTCTACTGATGCATCAAGGGGCTATCTATAACTGGGCCCCACCCTTGTCTGCATGTCCAAATAATTTCTCATATATCAAATTGTCTATTTAGTTCATGAAAAATGATCCTTAGCATAAAATATCATATTGATTAAGGAATATGGATTTATCAATATTTCCCTAGATAAAAAATAACATTCAATATAGAACACCATATATTGAAATTATATCTATTTTAAGACATAAACATTTCCTTGACAAATAATATGGATATTTAGGGGAAATTAAAAGTCCACAAGAAAGTAAATAATACAAGGGAAAGTTAATGACTAAAAAAATGAATAAAATAAGTGAATGTCTATACTTTCCTTGGTTAAAATAATCAAAAACCATCTAGAGGAAGAATAAGGATGTTATAAATAAAACAGATAACCATTGGGGTATGAATAACTATGTTTTGGAATTTGTGTAAAGAAATATCATAAAGCTATTTTTAAAAAAAATTCCTGAGGTAAATATATTTTTCATTTTGAAATTTTTTGAGTCGAAGTTTTATACTTTCAACATTTCCTTTCCTTAGTTTTTAAAATCACGAACAATTTTTTAATTTATTTTACTGAATTTGTATATACGATTTTTTTTAGAATATTTTTATAGAAAACCTATTTTTCTACTGAATGTAGAAATAGTTTTTAAGTAAATAAATTTAAACCTCATATTATTTAATCTGATACATCAAACTGACTAAGAGTAGGTTAATCAGACAGAATGGTATTTCGTACCTTAGATTGATTAATTTTTTTCCATTAGACCAACCAAAGTCATATCAATTCAAATGAAAGTAGTTCATATCCATTAGAATGACCATAGTTTAGTTCATCATTTTGGTAATATTTTAGTCCATTAGACTATTAATAGTTTATAATCAATGTGTTGGAATTATTTTTATTGGGGAAAATTTATTAAAGCATTATAATGGTTCTGTAAAAATGATATCTTATGGAGTTGTTTTTTTGAGCTGTCAAGTGAAGAACTTATGAGGTTATTGAAACCAACTCTTTGATTCATGGAAAATATGATCTTTGGAGGTATTCCTATAGATATGAGTTCATTAAAGAAGATTGGAGATGATGCATTTTCAACTCAACATGTATGAGGGTCACTCTACCTGAACATCTTGTTCTTACACTTTATAATATTTCACGGATTTGTTGTTATAAGGATTTTGAGAGAGTAATTATAAAATACTTTTAATAATTTCTCTTTTGTATTCTGTTTTCTATTGAGGTTTAGATTAAGGGATTTTAGGGATTAGATGATAGGTGATATGGATTAGGATGATCAAGGTATTTCAGGGTATTGGAAGACATATCTAACACCGATCATCATATTGATATATTTTAGTGTGTTTGAATACAAATCCATTATGATATTTATATTTAGGTATTTAATGGTATGGAAAGATAGACCTTACAATATAGTTTGAAAACTATGGATATCTTAAGTCAAGATTTTTTTGACTTTCTTAACTCTTATCATTAACGAGTATAATATCTTTTATAAATCTTTTATGTAATTCTTACTATTTTATAAGATTTAATATTACTTTTCTAAAGAAGTTTTATATTATACTATGCAATTTATATTGGAAGGTTTATTTTAAAAAATCTTTTTAATATATATTTTATTAGACTTTTTTGACCCTGATTTATAAATTTAATTTATCATATGACTTTTAAGTTTGATATATATATCATGATAATTAGATTCTTTAATTATCATCACATTTGTTGGATTGGTTTTTATATTATTTTATTTCTTTAAACTATAATTCACCTAACCCCCTCTTGTAGCCATTATAAATTCTTACGATCCAAAAAATTTGTATCAGATGTGGTTCTACTGATTTACTTGTCATGTATTTAATTTATTATCTTATATATGTTATTGAAATTGTTTATAAACTACTAGTTTATAAATTATTGTTAAAACAACATGTGAATTATAGAAAGATTTTATATTTTGATAAGATTGTTAGTTTAAATATTGGTACTCTTGAGAATTTGAATCCTAGTAGATCACCAATATTTGATGGTGTTGATTATGAGTATTAGAGAGATATAATGATTTTTTTATTAATAAAAGAGTTGAAAATTTCATTATGTTGACTAGTAATTATAATATTCTAGAGAAAGATTTTATTTCTTTTACTAATCAAGAGAATTTATAAAATTAGTTTAATTACAGAGTAAAGAATATTCTATTATGTTCTACGCCTAGAAACATTTATATTTAGATATTATCTTATAAAGTTTCTAATAGTATTTAGAAGAAATTTGAGGTTGGTCATTTTGGATCATCTAATGTTATTGAAACTAGAAGAGCAATGAATCATAATGATTATCAAGAATTTGATTTTCTACCTAGAGAAACTATTTCAAAGATGCATCAAACATTTATGAATATTGTAAATAGTTTATAATCTGTTTGAGAGGTATATATTACAAATGAAATGTTTTTGTAAAGGATTTTTGAGATCATACCTAGTGAATGTGAATCCAAAAGAACTTCTTTAAATGAAACTGGAAGAATTAATCACCAAAATCTTGATGATCTTATTTGTTCTCTTAAGATATATGAGTTAATATTGAAATGTGATGCTGAAAATATGAAAAATAAGAATGGAAGAGTTTCTTTTGAAAATAAAAATAATTATACTAATAAAGTTTAGTCTAATGAGGAAGTTATAATGTCTTTTAAAAAGAATAATGTTATTGTTGATCCAGATAGTAGTTCATCGGAACAATCTAGAAATGAATTGGATAATGTAGTGAATATAATGAAAGAAATAGTTAGAAAGAAGGATTTTTAGTATAGATATAAGAATAATCACAAATAGAAAAGTGATAAAAAGGATTATTTAGAATTTATAAGTTATGAATATATGAAAGATGGTTATATCAAACCAAATTGAACTAAGCTGAAATGAAAGGATAAAAAGGAAAGAAATTACAATAGTAATTCCAAGGAGTATTTCCAGAAAAAAAAGAAGATTCTAAAATAATTAGATACTTGGTGTTCTAGTGGTGGAGATAGTTCATTATAGAATTCATTAGATAGTGAATGTTTAGGTTAGAATAGTATTGGATTTTATATAAAAATTCCAAATGTTATTGAATGCTTAATGGAAAAGGTAACTACTGAATCTCTTACTGATCTTTCTTTTAATTCAAATTATATTAATAAATATATTTAATATAATATTTATACATATTATAATGAAGAATATTCTTTATCTAATGAAAATAATTCTTTACCATGTTTTGAATTTGTTTATATATTTTCTAAACTATAAGAGAATTAAAATTGTAAAATTTCTAATTTCTTTTATAATGATGAAGAAATAATTGTGAAAGAAAATTAAAGGATTTATAATTTAACTACTAAGATATCATAACATTATTAAAATTTAGATAAAAATAATTTTGAGAAAGATAATATTTCAAATGATCTTGAAAAGTCTTATTCTAAAAAAACTAGTTAATTAAATTATATAGAAAAATTTGTTCGAATACAAATTCTGTTGAGGATAAAAATATATTTTTAAAACTAAACTAAAAAATATACAATTTGAAAACTATTTTATTTATCTTTACCACTGCTATGTAAAACTTTTATTAGATTTATAATTATATTATAATTCATAGATATGCTTCCAAAATGAATTTTACTAATAGAAAAAATATTTTCCAAAATAATTACTTTGTTCCAAAAAGTGCTCTATTTTTCACTAAGTGTAAAAGTGGTGGAAACTGAAAGAATAAATTTTATTTGAATAAAATTAAATGTTTAGGATTTTATAAATATTTTTTTTCAAAATAATTAACATTTTCTCAGCATAATATTGTAGAAAAAATATAGATTCATAAAATATTACATGTTGATAATACTTGACCCATGAAGGTTTTTGGTTTCGATATGACAATGTTTTTTACAAGAATATAAATAATGTACCAACATACATAATATTTGGTACAAGGATAGTGGTTTCTCCAGAAATATGAATAGTAACAAAATGTTCTTTAAGAATAAATTAAAAACATAAAATATGAGAATACTAGAATATGATCATTTGTAGAAGAGTTTTTAAGACTAAAGTAAGTGAATGAAAATATTATTTTCCTTGAAGTCAATATTATCACATTGAAGGTAGATAATGAAAAGTTCAAAGTCATGGAAGAAAAGATAAAAAGATATATTCAAAAATAGAATAATATGAGAATAATTAAGAGGATCTCAGGAAGGTAAAAGAATTAGTTGAGAATATTTAAAAGAAAGAATCAATATTTTTCATGAACTCTTAATGTATTCATACCGATATAACTTTTTATATGATATTTAATTTTAATGGTATATTCTCAAAATACATTTTTCATGAATGTTTTCCAATTTTACTTGGATAAATTTTCTTTCTTTTTTATCTTGTATGAATAGTTATTCAAACATAATTGTTTCTTATTATACATTCTAAAATTTCAGGAATATATTTTACTTTCCATATTACTTTTTGAAAACCAAAAAGTGGGAGAAATTATCAAATGAGAAGAAATTATATAAGGGGGAGACAATATATATGGGAAAACATTTATTTGATGGTGAGAATCCAAAGTAATATTATTTTCATTCAGATAAATATTATTGAAAAAAATAAGTTTTCAAGATAGGGGGAGTTATGATAAGAAAAGATGAGATATTTTTTATGAATAATTTTCTTTGAAATACTTAAACATACAATGGTTTGTAGGTTTTTCATTTTAAATGTTGCATTTTGTGTTTTCCAAAAGGGAGATATTGTCGAGTCGATAGTTTATACTTGATAATTTTCCTTTATTTTTTTAAAAAAAATCCCAAACACTTTTTGAAAACATTATTTTACTAAAATTGTATATCCCAAGTGTTTTAGACTTTTTTTCTAGAAAAAATTCATTTTATCCTAAATATAAAAATAGTTTATAACTAAATAAATATAAAATACATATTATTTAATCTAATATATTGAACTGACTAAGAATCTAGTCTATAGGACTAAATAGTATTTTGTCCATTTGATTGACTAATGTTCTGTCCATCAGAATAACTAAAGTCATATCCATAGGATTGATAATATTTCAGAGTGTTGGAATTATTTATATTAGTTGGTATTTATTACATCATTGTAATGGTGAAATAAAAACGATATTGGATGGATACATTTTACTGAGCTGTCAAGTGAAGAACATATGAAACCATTGCAACCAACTATGAGATTCATAGAAAATATGACCGTTGGAGGGGTGCCTATAAATAGGAGTTCATTTAAGGAAATATGTGTTGATGAATTTTCTACTAAACACATCGAAAGATCACTCTGAATGAACATCTCATTCTTATGATTTGTTATATTTCATAGAGTTATTATTCTAAGGATTTCAAGTGTGGAAATGTAAAACCCTTAAAACAGTTTTTGTTTTGGATTCTGTGTCAGATCAAGGATTATATCGGGGGATTCTAGAGATAAGAAGACATGTGATATTGATCATTCTCATCGAGGTATTCCAAGGTATATGAAGATAGATCTCACAGTGATAATCTTATCGAGGGCTTATAAGGTTTTGGAATACTTATCTATTTTGATATTAATATCAAGGGATTTACTTGTAAGGAAATATAGACATTATATTTAGGTTGAAAATTGTGGATATCTTAAATTTCGATTTCTGACTTCCTTATATCTTAAGGTAAAAGAGTAGAATATATTTTATAAATATTATAATTAATTCTTATATTGTTATATGATTTTATATTACTTACTTTAATAAGTTTTATATCCCGTTATGAAATTTATATTATAATTTATATACTATATCTTTCCAATATTTGTTGATCAATATTTTTGAGATACTGATTAATAACTATGATTTATCAGATGTTTTTCGCATATGATAAATAAACTATGATCATCATATGTTGTTTTTATTTTTATCACTATAATAGGTTTGGGTTTTATGTTTGTTATTTTTTGAAACAAAAATTCACCCCCTCTTATAGCCATCACACACTCTTACAATTAAAATAATCATTTTTTTAAAAAATTAAAAAATATTTTGAAAATATATTTCTTGGAAAATAAACATCAAACCATATAAATGAGGTTTTAAAAAATTTGAGTATTCACAATGACTAGAAATTACATTCATTTCATACATATTAAAACAAAGATTTCTTTCACTTTTTGGGTAAAATACAAACATTGATTATTTTGAAAATGAAATAAAGATTTCTTGCATTTTTTTAAAATAGAATAATAGGTAAAAATATATTTAATAAATCATTTGGAAAATCTTAAGAAAAATTTGAAAACATTTTTACGAAACATGGTTTTAGAAGAAAAAATATTTCCGAATGAAGAGAGAAATGAAGTCAGAATTTCTTAAAAATATTTTAATTATTATAGTGTGGAAAAATGGTACTATTACTTTAAAATATCATGAATAAACAGAGGAAAAAAATAAAATTTATTTATTAGTAAATTTTTTAATGATTTACTTCCATTGAAATATAGGAACAAACAATCTCGATTAGAATAAGATTATGAAATAAACCCTTAAAATGATAAAAATGTTGAAGAGTGAATTAATCAATAAAATGATAATGTGTATAAAATTTAAATCCATATAATATAATTTTAAACAAAACAAAACAAAATCAATATTTAATTCACATATAATCTTAGAATATCAAAAATGAGAATGAATAATAGAACCCAATGAAAAGAAATTGAGTTATAAAATTATTTACCACTAGGAAACTTTTAAATAAAATACCATTAGTTAAAATGATAAATAATTAAAGATTAAAAAAACATGAATTATTTATGAATCATGATATTAAATGTAAAGGGTAGTATATACACCATATAAAATAAATTTGTGCATAACATAAAAATGTGCCTAATTGAAAGGAATTTGAGACAGAATCCCTTACCTCCTGCTTCCTTTTGACTGATCATGATTTAACCACTTGTATATTAGTTTTAAAGATGTTACTAACTTAAAATAGAACCATATTAAAATTTATAAAATTATGTACGATCCTTTTTTATTATATTGTCACGCGTTTATTTATTATCTTTAATTATTTTCATCATTCAAGGTGTTAATTGCCTTGTTTTCTCATGCATGTATCATTATAAAGGATCCAGTTCTTGGGAATATTTTATAGTTACATCATATAGATAATAATAATCATTAAATAATTATAATATTTTTATATAAATTGTACTTTTAAGACTAGTCATGCATTATGGTTATGAAAAATGAAGTATGTTACGGTTATGGAGACATTAGGTTGTATGTACGCATGAGTAACGTCTCTATTTTTCAAAGATAATTATGGAAATGGGGTAAGTAATATATTATCATTACAAAATAATAATATCTTATTATTTTTCTTAAATATACTTATACATATCATCCATGTGATATGGTGATAAAAAGAGAGTCACATCGCTTCGTGAAGGTGGTAGTCCACACGTAAACAAACAATGTTATCGTATTTAAGTGAGTGAAGTGGTAAGAAAGAAATTGGAAAATTATCTTTTAAGAATTAATAATGTTTCATTAATATAATAATTATTTCATTCACATCACATATATTTATTAAATTTATAATTACTACATTCCATGAAAAGTGTCAATTGAAGACGAATCACACCGTTTTGCGAGGCGATAGTCCTCCGTACACACGATCTACATTGTCATATCATATATGGAATTGAAATTAAATATATATATATATTTATGATATAATTAATATAGAGGTATAAATATTTTATAAATATCATATATATATTTTATATCCATCAGCATACCTTACCTTGAGCTGTGGTAATGGAAAAATGAATGACATTTGTCCTGAGGTGGCAGTCTACCATACACACAAATAATGATTTAGTAACCCATTTGATGGAAGTGGTAAAATTTGTAGGCCATTAACTAAATATAAAAAAAATCAAAGTATATTTAATATACATAGTTTATTATATCATTATGGTTTAATAATAACTAAAGAAGGTGTAGGAATAAAAAAATAAAGAACATTACCTCTTCTTCGAGTAACCTCCTTTGTTTCGCAACAATAGCCTTACTAGGTTAGATTTATACCCAAAATAAGGCTTCTAGGATTTGGGGAGGAAATTTGGGAAGATATCTGGGTAGTTTTTGGTTGAATCAAATTTTTTTTGTGGCTGTGAAGAAAATAGGATAGTGGGTGGCCTTTTATAACTGAGTTGAGTGACACATTTATAATTCTTGAAAAGAAAAAGGTGTACCCATGTTTTGCACATGCCATAATGGTTAAAAAGGAGGTATTATCAAGAATTATTAATTATCAGATATAAATACATCCCTAAACTAGATTTTATATGCTTTTTTTTCCTTTTAACCCCTAACTTTTTAGTGTAACCTATGATAAATCAATTTTTATCTTAACCGCAGTAATTAATTTTTATTGTTTAAACTATTAATTTTGGTAAAACATTATTTTGACCTGATCAAATAATATGAATTATTCTTATTAATAATATGTAATATATTTTTCAAAATTCAATTCACAGAAATGTAAAAATATAATTTAAAATTAATCTCAGAAATACGATGATAAAGAGAAGTTTTCAAAGAGAAAATATCCAAAGGTTTAAAAAGTTTTTATATCATGTTTTAATTTAAAAATTATTATAATAACCTAAATTAGATTTAAATAAGTACAATTGAACAAATTTTACTTTCAAACCAATTAATAAGATAATTTAAAATTATAAATAATTTAAATGAAAAGGAATTTTTCAGTTAAAATTCACTATTGCCAATGAGCCACTACCCATATGGCACATGCTGCTTCTTGGCATCCAAAAGACCTATGATTGAATCCGAGTATCGAAGATTTTATGGGTACTATATATGTACTATTTTAGTACTGTAGAAGTGGTGAAACTACAATAGTGGTGACACTGCAGTGGTAGAGGTACTGTAGCAGGAACTGTTGTGGCGACAGTACTATTGCAGGCATTGTAGCAGCCCTAGTACTGTAGCAGTACTGTTCATCGAAGGGCCCTTTGGGCCAAAAAATGGGCTTTTAAGACATGTATTTAGGACACTTGGCCTTGGGATTTTAGGATATGTAATGGGTTTCACTCTAGTGAGTCAAAAAGAGGTATTTTATTTAATAATAAAATGAGGTTCCGATCCCAGCTTAATTTTTTATTAGTATTTTTCACTATTCATTAAAAAATGAAACTTTTCAAAAAAATACCAAAAATATAACCTAAGATAATTTTGATATTATGATTTCATAAATAAAGTTTATTTTTCAAATTTTATTATAATAATATAAAAAATTAATTTTGAATTATGTGTACAAAGCATGACTAAACCATCTTTTAGAAAAAAGATAGTTTTTCAAAAAACAATTCTATTTCTTTTGAATGATTCTTATTTTATTTCTAATCCATTAATAGCCATATTTTTTTTAATTTAGTTATTACTATTCATACCCACCAATTTAATGTCTAGTTTACAAGAGTATACTATATTATGGTTTATTTCTCCTCAGGTTTGTGTGTTCTTAAACCCATCAAGAAGATTAAATTCAAAGAAATATATTTGTTACATTGTATCAGTTTGGTGTTTCATGTCACATATACTATCAAATAAAATTCTATTATTTTATTATGTCTTGTTTTACACTATCACTACCTTAAATAAATTGATTCCTAACAATTTAAACTTGATATT
Source organism: Viscum album (assembly GCA_963277665.1). NCBI lineage: Eukaryota > Viridiplantae > Streptophyta > Magnoliopsida > Santalales > Viscaceae > Viscum > Viscum album. The sequence goes on along the minus strand of OY728140.1, from coordinate 1,901,074,191 downwards.
GGTAATCACAAGTGTGATATTTGAAAATTATTTTATTGGAAAACACACATTTTAAAAGGGTTAATAAAACTTACTCTTAATAAGAGGGAACGAAATGTAAAAAAGGTCACATAACTAGGTTTATATATTATATAAAATTAGTGAAAAGTGAAGATATTTATGTGGAATAAAATTGTAAATAATTATAAAAAATGACTGAGGTCATTGATCGCATGAAAGTGAATGATCAATGGAATGTTGAGGGCCGCAAAACCCTAAATCTATGATGATTTAAAAGGCCACCCGATTCATCAGATATAAATGTAATAGGATATTTTTTTTAAGATCCTTTTACTAATGTTGATAAATTATTTTAAGTTATAATGAAATATACTTACTTGATACATATAACCCCCAAATTTTTTATGAAACATTTTCTTTAAATAATTTTAATTCTTCAATATATTTCATTGCATAAAATTGTGAGTTTAAACGAACTGTAAGATTCCATTAGTATAAAATTACCATTATTACAAATCTATTAAGTTATATAGAATAAATATAACTAACCTATGGAAATTTATGGTTAATTAATTGGCTTTTAATTATTTATGAAACATATAAACCAATTAAATGTAAAGGAAATATTAATATTTTTGTATTAATAAATTAAGTGAATTATAATTAGTAAATGAAATTAATGAAATATATATTTTAAATATTTAATAAAATAATTTTTATATTAATTAAATAGATATTTTTTCATTGGATATTAATAAACTCTATTTTAAATATAAAAACCTATTTTTTTCAAAAGGGTAATTTTAACACCATTTAATGGAGAACCCATTTTAAATTAAAATTTCAAAATATTAATAATTTTTATATGAAAATATTAAATTGTTCTCTGGAATAGGGATATAAAAATTTACTTTGTATGAATTTTTAATATTATTATGATAACTTTCAAGTTTTGATAAATAGTAAAAATAGACTAAATTTTAATTGAAAACAGATATTTCATCAAAAAAAATTATATGGTTAAATTACATTATTAAATAGTTTTAAGGTTTAAATATATTATATGTTTATCATTTAATATAATTTAGTTTTATGAAATTTATTTTACATTGAATTTATATGTAAAAATATTTCAATCTTTTGCACTGTTTTGACTTTTAAAACAGGTTTTTCCATTTTTAAAATGAGATTAATTTTAAATTAATTGTTGTAACTTTTGGATTTTTAATTTTTAAAAATGGATTTTATATTTTGAATTATTATTTCAAAATTATGTAAATATATTTCATTTATTTTCTTCCATTATGAATAGTAAATTTGGTAATTTTTATTAATATGGTAAAAGGGTAAATCATGTAATTATGGTAAAAATAATATTATAAAATTACCATAACACTTATGTTAATATCATTGGATGAGTGTGTTTCTACATAAATAATCCTTGGGTCTAAATGATATCCTTTGTATGCCACTTGGATGAGATTAAGACATCTAATTTATTCTATTTAAAGGAAAGTTAAATATGTATCACTCAAATTTTAATAATTATGTCATTTTTAATATAAGGCTATATAGAAGATAAATTCGAATATAAGTACATATTTTAAATATATATTTTTCTTTATAATGGTAATTTATTTTCAATTTTTTTGAAATAAATTATTTCCTTAAAGTCTTATACATTGATGATGAAAAACTTATTTAATTGATGAAAAACCAATAAAATAATTTTTATTCAAACGATAATTACCATTGAAAGACAAAAAAAACTTGGACAAATATTATTTTTCGATTATATCTCAACCAAAATAATCCAAGGGCATAGTTATTGACTATTTGGAGCTATATGGAAAATATTATCACACTTATAATATTTTATTTAAAGTGATGTTAAAGTTTCAACATTCATATCATATTAAATATAGCATTTTTAATGTATGATTTTATAGAAGATATATTTGAATAAAACTATTATTATTAATATATAAGATTTATACTCATACTAGTATTTCATTTTTTAATTTTATTCAAAAAATAATTACATTAAATTATTACACAAAATTGATGTAGTAATTATTTTATTAATGGAGATAACAAATAAATGTTAATAAATATATTAAAATAAATATAACTTCAGATAATTAATATATCCAATGAATTTTCTATATGAATTTGGCCTCTTTAGAATATAATAAAATATTTAATATTTTTAAAAATCAATGAATTGAATAGTGTCAAAATTGACACTATTGATAGTTTATCAAAATAATGTTTTAATAAATTACTTAAAAATGAATTATAAAATAATTATGAAATGGTTTAAAATTTTATAAATTTCCCATTAATGGTATAATTGACAAAAAAATAATTACATATTTTACTCTTCATGTTTAATATTTTTTACGTTAGTTAAAATTAAAATATAATAAATAAGGGTTAATTAAAATGATAAGATTTAAGTTGAATTTTTTTTATAAAATTTATTATTTGATTATATTACAACCTTACCTCATATCATATGTGAAAAATTATATTTTTTTATGTTTTGGGATGTGGTTTTATTTTTTTATAAATTAATGTTTTTGGGGATTCTAAAAGTTCCCCTCACCTCAATTATAGTAGCACACATCCTCCCTCATTTATTAAATAAAATTTGAGTCATCAATATTAGAAATACCTTGACCATTTCCCTTATCAACTTTCCTAGTCACATTCTAGAGGTTCTGTTCTTTTTCAAAGACTAAATCTTGTGCTTTAAAAGGAGATCTAGAGGGAGCTTATCGAAGAAGAGGTAATCTTTCCTATCGATTCTTTCAAACTTATTTCTTATAATACTTACTATTTATGAGTTGTTTCTAATATAAAGTAACAAATTAAGTATAAATTATATGATGAGATTTTATTATGATTATGGAACAACTGTATTCCACCTTCTTTCTATCCTACGAAAAACAAAATCACCAAGCGTGTGTACATATGATTTACTATCTCCATCCTGTGGTGAAATCTATTTTTCAGAAGAACCTTACTTGGATAGGTATAATTATGGAAACAATAAATATATATGATTATTATAACATGATATGAATTTTTGAACAAAATATATACATTTAACTTCTATACCATTTCATAATTATGGGAATGATATTATTGCTCGTGTGTACATATGACCTACCATCTCCATGATGCGATGTGATTAATTTTACTTGATATCGATTAAAGAATGATTATATAAATGATTAGAATGAATAAATATGATATATATTATATTAATACCATTTTGGAGATGATATAACTATAACCTAATAAAGATAACTAGAACCTATTCGACAAAACATGCATAAGAAAATGATGCAATTAATTCTTGAATAACGAGTAATAATGACATATTATTAACAAAAGGATGGTAATATGATCATATATGGAATAATAAAAATGAATATGATTATGTAAATAGTCAATGAAATTATTTAAATCATTATAAATGAGGTTTGGATACATACAAAGAATATCATACCAAAGGTAAGGGACAATTTCACAATCTTATTATTATCTGAGATTATTTATAAATAAGTATTTACTGGGATATATTTATCATCCATATCAATGTTTCCAAAATATTTATTCCAAAATATTCTTTCTATTCCTGTACAGTCGTTTAAATTCAATTTTACCCATTTTTGAATTTTTATTAAATGGTATGAAAGGATTATTTTTTCATTTTTGGTATGAGATAATTTTTGACTAATCCTATAAAAGTATAGTAAGAATGTTTTATTTAAACTTATAAGACATGAAAATATTTTTAAATTTTCATAACACCTTATTTCCATGAACTTTAATTGACAATATTTCAAAGTTATTTTCAAAGAAATTATTTTATTTTATAATTTCATGGCCTTTTGAAAAAAATAGTTTTAAAGAAGAAATGATATTTTCCTTAAAAATTAATTTCGGGTGTTTTATCAAAATTATTTTCCATCTAAGATGGAATTATTTAATAGGGTTATATTTTAAGTATACTATCCTTCTAATTCCAATGGTTCGATTTTGGTTGTGATGAAATTCTATTTATGAAATCCATTTGTTTTTCATGGATCATGTTATGATGAAATGATGGTTAAGAAACTTATTTTATTCCTTGGGTTATGCTATGATGAATTATTTATGTGTTCTTGTCACACATAAGAATAATTTAATTATAAAATGGGTGGGACCTATATATACCTATTATTAATTTTGTAACAATTTATATCTAATGATATAGATAGGGATGGAATGGGAAATGATCTTAGTTCAGCAATATAAGGCTGGAATGGAAATTAAATCTAATTCAGTCATACATGGATGGAATGAGGAGTGAACTCGTTTCAGTAATGGAGTTTGTTTGCTATGATGGTCTTGGAAATTGTCTATGACTAATATGAAATTATTTTCTATGCTTATGTGTATGCTATAAATTCTATATCATTTGTTGTGACTTTTGGGAATATGTTCATTTATTCCTTATGAACATTTATGATTTATGCCATGACATGATATCATGATCTTTTATACGAAGGATAATATTTTCAAATGTTATGTTCTTATGTCTTATGATTATGATATGATTGATATCTCTATTGTTTATCTATACTAATTACCTAAGCTCATCCTTTCTTATGTTTCTTTTCCCCTGGTTATGAATAAAGGTATTAAGTAATATATATCAAAAGGGGTCTAGTTATAAAGGAATAAGTGAGAGAAAATGTAGATGTCTTATGAACCAGTTGTTAATGTTTCCTATTTTATAAAGGCACTAAATCTATATGGTCCTAGTGTGGTTTTTTTTTTGTGTTTTGTAATGAATATTATTCTATTTGGAAGTAATATATATGCATGTAAAGTTTGAATCATTATAATACATTTATATTTCATAATAACAACTTTATCCTTTGGTTGTGCTTCAATCAATTCCCAATTATTCACTTACACTATGAAATGAATATCCCAAAATGAATATTTTACTCATGAAGCATAAAAAGTCACTTTTAATGGATCATAAGATCTGTAAAATAGTGAAAATTATTTTTTACATCTCTAGATATTTTTAAAAACCAATATGGATAGAAAATGTTATCTAATATAATATATTAACCTATAAACCCCAATACTAAAACCACTGGTTCAATATTAATATTTATTTGTCAACTAATTTAACTAATGAAATATTAACTAGGATATCAAATAGGATAGTGGTTGGAATTAAACTCTTATCATCCTTTGGTCATGGGTTCAAGCCCCCAACCTTTCCGAATGTGATGGGTTGTTTAATATTCCACATTCAGATCATTTGAAAATTCATAAATAACTTGAAATTTCCTTACTAGACAGGTTAGATGTTGAATTAAGTCTCAAAATGAGATTCAAAGAGTTAAAATGTCTCAAAAGGGTGTTTGAGATGAGTAATGATGATCAGGAGGTGGACTAGGTGTTTGTATCATATTTTGAGTTTTCAGATTATGTTTTTGGAGTTTTGGATATTTATGTGCAGCTTGTGTAGTTGGGTGTGCATGTTTTAAGAGAAAACGTTTGACACTTGGATACTCTAGAGGTTTTCAGTTAATTTTTAACTAGATATGGTTTATTTTCAATATTATATAATGGTTTGGGGTAAACCATGTGAGTAAAAAAATATAAACCATGGAAGGTTGGAAAGGGTCAAAGGCATAGCGCACAGGCTGCACATGGTTTCACAAAAACAATGTGGTTTTATATTGAAAAGTGGTGGTGATGATAGCATGGTTGGAAAATGATTTTCCAAGATGTGAAACCTAACCATACGGGGCATGAATGTTTCACAGTAGGGAGTTAACATTTGGCATAAATTTTGGATAACCTCATGACCAAACCGTGCAAGTGGGTTGGCCTTGGATAGATCTAAACGCACAGTTGGCAGACAGTTTGGTAAACCATGTGACCAAACCATTCCACTTCCCAGTTTTCATTAAAGATGTAGAAATTAAAAAAAACCCTTGGTATTTTTATCCACTCCACCCAATTTCTCCCCTATTTTATCCGCACAGACTAGGTGGTTCCCAAACCCTTCATCCTCATCCCTCCTTTGATTTTGGGGATGTTCTACGGTGTTTATTTAGTGTTTAAGGTGACATTATCTTCCCCATCCTTACCTTTATCCCTTACCTTGGTTCCTTCAAATTTTGTATGGGAGGTTTTAGGTATTTAATTCTAAATACAAAATATTATCGTGGAATTGGCCTTGGATGATGGGGATTTTGTTCGACTTGGGTAGAGGGGATCCCGAGATGGATTCCGCACATCATTGTTTGGAATTTAATTGACGTATGTGTTCATAATGAATTTTTATTAGGTTTTTCAAAATTAATTAATTTATTTAAGTGTTAAAATGGTATATCCTCTTAGGTATTATCTCGGTAATGGTGTAAGGAGTATTTTTTGGACCATCTTTGGTGGTTTCTTAGAGTTTTGATTAGAGGTGAGAACCCATCAGATTTTCGACCATACCATGAGTTTAGGTTTAATGAATAATTTATTATATTTTTTATAATTAGATAATTCTGGTTGATAAGTGTGATACTATGTCCTGGGTGGTGGTGAAAAGCTTAGTTGGGTGCCAACGGGTTTGGACGATGCTCATATGAGCCCGACGAGGCCTCCATGCTTTGGATTTTTTTGGAAATCTTTGTTGATGAGGTAGGTGATCTATGAGATTTACCCATAGTATTGATTATTTCCTTACTTGTTTTTGTGGTATATTCACTAGATCCCATGCATGATATTCTTACTCCATTTATTTAAGAAATTGTTTTGGGTTTTAAATTGATACCTTGGACCTTCTACAGAACACCACTGGATCTGATGGATGTTTTGAGACTGGAACCACAAATACCCATGGACTGTTCCCATCTTGTAAAATGGATTTTTTTGGTGTAAAATTTTATTAAAATATATTGAGGAATTTTTTTAATGGTTAAGTGGAGTATTTAAGATTTTGAGTAAGTTGTACTTTCCAATGGGGAAAACTATGTCTTAAAATGAACATTGTTTGGAAAAGGGTGTGTGGTTACCTCTTCTGTGAAAATTTATTGAGGACACTTTAATTTGTTTCATGGAATGTGAAGTTCTTGGTCTTTATTTTTATTTTCAAAGAGAATGACCCATTTTTTAAGGGGCGGCTTCCACGTGTTTGACAAGGATGTTGTTCTTTTATTTTATGACTTTTGAAAAGGGTTAGGTTTTATTTGAGCCTTGTATTGATTTAAAGTTTCTTTTAGACCATGATAATATTTTTGATTAAGTATAGAAATGTAAATGTTTAAAAAGTGGTTTGTTTAATTGATAAATTTTTTAAAGAACATTTAATGAATATTTATTTGGGTAAATAAGGAAAATGATTAATTATGTGTTTGGTTTTATATGATGGAAGTAATGGACCATAGAAATTTTGAATGAAATGGTAATTATTAATAATTAAATTATTAGGCATGGTAGAACTTTCCATGCCAAATCCTAGTTGGATACTTGGACTAGAAATCCTTATTTAAAGACTCATGACTAGTGGTTTTGGAATGACAAAAAGATTCTTCAATCCTTTGTTTTGGATAGGATAGACTAATGCTCCAGGATCCCTAAGGAACCATAGTTTTTAGAGGATGTAATGATTCAACTGAATCAATGGGTATGGAAATGGAATTCCATATCAAGTTTGGGATAGCTAGACATGGAATTTTGAGTCATAAATAGATAGTCGAACTGATTCTTCTTATTTTCCAACTTATGAACTAGTGGAGGGGATGGCTGAATATGGTGCACCAGATCCTATTTGGATACATGGATTTATGATCCTTGTTTACCAACATTTAACCCTTGTGTTATATTGATAAAAAATTGACTTTGACTGAGACAAGATTGATGGAATTTTATAATAATTAGAACAAGATAGATAATAGTTAATTTAATTATTTTCAAATAATATAACCTATTTTACTTACTATCTTATCCAAAATTATTCATTCTCTTACATACAATATTGTACTGACTGGTGTTTTTTATACATTGTTGGTGGTGGCCTTCTAAGTTTTTATCACATTCTTCTTATACCACCATTACACATGTGTACCTGAGTAGCTATCTGATGTTTATTGTATGAACAGGTTTGGGATAAGGCTCATGTGGAGTATTTTTTTGTCAGGAAATATTACAGGAGAGGTATTAGATGACTGAATGGATTTAGCAAAGTGATACTGTAGAAACGTTTTATAGTTTATTTATCTTTTTATGTTATGAAACCTTCTTAGTGGGAGGTTGGTTGTATGTATGGCATGGATGTTCAGACCTGTATTGTAATTCATTCTATTACAACATGTTTGAGTTTTTGTTTATTTAAAATTTCCACGTACTCTGATGTGTGTGATGTTTGGTTATTTAATTAAGGATTTGATCTCTAATATGGGAGTATAGTCTCCTCACAATTCTACTTTAGACCCCCCCGATGCTTTTCAGAAGCCTCTTCCATATGAGGAGGTGAACTTGAGGTCATGTGGAAAATCAAATCGGGCCACCAGTTTAGTGGAATCCAGGCCACGATGCTATAAAGTCATATCAGAAGTGTTTAATTTACAATTATTTTACTATTTGGGGTATGGAATAATAAAGATATAAAAATGTGTTAGATCTTGAAATGGAAACCGGGATGGTGCGTTGTGGAAACCCGTTTCGGTAGGAATCCCCATTTTACAGGGGTTAGGATTGATGTTATGGATTTTCAATTTTTTGGTTTTATATGATTTTTGCTTCAAGAAATGCAAGTGTTTTTTTGGATTTGATGAAGGAATTATGGTTGATTCCTATTGGAAAGTGGACTATGATTTGGTTTAATGTGGTGTTGAAAATTCAATAGGTGTCTCATTCATCTTATTAGGCACATATGATACACATATTATAGACCTTATAGTGTATGATTTTATAGATTTCCTTATGATGGTGGGTTATGTGGATCTTTGGTGACACACTTGATGATGAGTATGCTTGTGTGATACTTATGAATAGTTGGTGAAATGTCCTTGTTGGGTCATTATGGTATAATTTTAGGACTATTGGACCCCTTTTCGGTAGTTTTTTTGGGATTAGTTTCATGTCTGAGTCTTCTATGGAGTGGTATGAGGTAAAGATGATCAGAGAGGAAGTGAATCCTATTTGTGGGTAGTTAGTTGGTATATGACACCTTTATAGTGTGAGACCCTAAATGAAGGTGTATTGAATTTTTTATATTATAAGATGATGAGATGATACCATGTTTTATGCCTCATGAGTTGTGGACTTCTGTGAGAAGAAATAAACCTTAGGTGATTGGATCTTGTAACCTTATTGACATGACTCCAAATTATGGATTTAGGGTCATTTAGATTTTATGGATGACCCATGGGAGGGGTTGGATGAGTTTTAAGTTCTTTTATGTACATGAGGCATGATTGGATGATTTGAGACTAATGATAGTGGTGCATGGAAATTAAACCTAGTATGAAGTTTAGGTGTTTTGGATGCATTTGGTTTTGATAAAGATCACTTGAGTGATAGTATTTTATACTTTTGGTTGGTTTCTAGAGGGGTAGGAATGGATGGGTTCCTTGATCAGGTGATAGTTATGTAGGCATGATGTACCAAACATATTTGAAGTAGACCGAAAGTGTGGGCCCTCTTTGGGTGATGACCGTATAAATGAGATATACCTAACATGTTTACAATTTGAGACACATGAAGATGTATGGATTCATTTGGGTGGATATCACTTGTAGTTTTGATTATTTAGTGGATTTTTTGGTTTCTAATGGTAGAATCAGTTAGGTGTTTGACCTGGTTAGTTCTAGATGTGCCTCCAAAAATGTGGTGAGAGCATATATGATCTTAGTGGAAATTTGAACAATGATCATGTTTTGAGTGGTTGAGTAATTGGTTTTTCCTCGTGAGTTTATTTTGATTTTGGGAAGCACTAATGGTGTTATTATTTGAGAAATAAGTACATGGGGGATAGTTATGGATAGTGGGTAGGTATTTTTAGCTGAGGTTTCTAAAATCACCACTCTTTAGTGTCAACTCAAATTCATTAGTTAGGTAACATAAGATTGTGTGATGGTTAAGTGTTAATAGGATCATGGAGGCATAATCATATGGTGACATACTAAATCATTTGTCTTTTTTATCAGACATTACGATAGAGTACACCTAAGGTGTTTGAGTAGAATATGTTTTCATGAGTAGTCTGAGAAATGATGTGGGCATGATTAGACCCCTGTGGGTGGGGTACCGAGGATTTTACAGGAGTTATTTATATCCGTACAATGGGAGGTGACATCGAGAATAGATAGGACATGGTGGTATTTTTTAATAACATATTATCATACTTAGGGTTAGTTACGATCATGCCCAATATATTGACATCATTCTGGGTACGCTGAGAGAGAAATTTCTATAATCATATCAAGTTAAATGTATTTTCTGGTTTGATGAGGGTTCTCTCTATAGTTTCACTTATGGAACGATGTAATTATATTTGTATAATGGGAAGTTTAGAACTAAAAGTTAGTGAGTGAGGACCTTGTGATGGATTAGATGTTGAATACTTCCATTGGCACTATCCTCAGAAGCTGGGGATGGTTTATAGTTGATATTTTATTTTATGGAACTAGTGAGAGAAAGATGACCATGAAAAATTTCTAGGGTGGCAATGAATTGAATGTGGGACATGGTGGTTGGAGTCTCTTGAGTGGGGTGATAATAATGACACTCCTATGGTGGGGAGTGATGTTTCAATTGTGGAGATATGACCCTCATGCTAAGAAGGTCACATGTGTGTGGAACTGGTCGTGGATCGACTATAGTGGCATTGTGATTCAAGTAAAGAACCATTGAGGTGCATTCTGATAGGAAATCTGTTGTGATAGAAGATCAATATAGGCATTCCCTTCTATATAAAGGTGGTTCTATAAAATAGGTTGGGTATGGAATCTAGTGGGAATGTTTAGGTGGTTTGGAAATTCCTTTGGGTGTGAGGGCATCATGATTAGGTGAGAGGATGATAAACTGACAATTAGAGCTAGACATTTTTTGGGATGATTCAGAGAAGGATAGTCAGACTGGAGTTAATACACTATGTTAGTATAGAAGGTTTCAAGATACATCTAGTGTGCCATTTTTGAAAATATGGGTGTGTTTTGGGATTTATTTGAACTTTCAAAGAAAATCCAGTGTGTTCTTAGTTTGTGCATTGATGATGGGTATGCTTAGATTTGGTTGGTTTTTGATGATGAGGATGGGTGCTGATGATTATTGGAATTATTGTGGGTTTTTGGGCATGGTGAGTTGAGAAACTTTTCAGGCACTTGGTGGGTGTGTAAGTTCATGTTTGGTTCAGATTTCCTGATGGAAAGAGTGTTAAGTATCAAAAGTTTAAGGTTATAAGATAAATCATATAGTGGGGATTAACATAGCTCTATGACTGGTAAGATGATGTTGTAATCAATTTTCCCATTGTATGGGCTTTGGTAAGTGCCATAATAGATTTTTAGTTTTGAATATGACTGTTATCTTGGGGTTTTGGTTGGTTGAGGGACTTGAATTAGAGGTTCTGACTTGGTAATGCTTTAGGATATCAAAAATTTAATAAGGTTATTGGATAAGATCTGGTGATCAATGTAGTTTGGGTGGTGTAGAAGGATGAACACCATGGATTCTTGAGTATGAGAGGTGTTATGTTGGTAATGTTGTAAGTAAAACATTCATATGGGTCAAAACATTAGAATAAATTTGAATTTTAGTTAATAGAGTGGTTATATGTTGAATTAAGACTTGCGATGAGATTCCTCGAGTTAGAATGTCTCAAAAGGGGGTTTATGATGAGGAATGATTCTTAGAAGGTGACTTGGGTGTTTGGATGATCTTTAGAGGCTTTTGTTTTAGTTTTGGGAGTTCTGGATATTTCTTCCTAGGTTTTATGGTTTGGTGATTATGGTTAAGGAGAAACCGTATGAAACCTAGATGCTCCATATTTTTTTAGTTCATTTTAAACTATGAAAAGTTTAGTTTCAAGATTTGATCTTTGTTTGGGGTAAAATTTATGAGTAAAAAAGATAAATTTTTTGAGGTTGAGAAGGTTTTTAGTAATGGAACATGGGTTGTGGTTGGTTTCATACAAACAGTGTGTTTTACTATAGAAGGGAGGTAGTTCTGATACTATGGTTGGTGCACAATTTGTTAGACCATGAGGCCGAACCATGTGAGGTCTGGGTATTGGATAGCAGGGAGATCATAGTTGGTTTATGTTTTGGCTAACTCTATAACCAAATTGTGTGAGTTTTTTTTCCAAGGACAGATCTAACCATACGGTTGGAGAACAATATGGAAAACCGTGTTCCCAAACCTTATAACTGCACATATTTTTAAAAAAAGGGGTAAATGACCCAAATTGCCCCTCGTGGTTTTTATACACTCCACCCCCTTTCTAATCCATTTGATGCGAAAGGACTATAGGGTTCCTAAACCCTTCCTCCACCTCCCTCATTGAATTTTGGCTTTTTTTTTCATGGTGTTTCTTCAGTGTTTATGGTGATAATTCTCTTCCCCCTCATTCAATTTATCCCTTCCCTTGGTTAATTATAATTTTATATGTGTAGGTTTAGGAATTTGATCCTGATTATACTAGATCATGGGGGAATTGGGAAAAGATGATGGGGCTTTTGGTCAACTCGGGTTGAAGATAACATGAGTTGGATTCCACACTCCATTACATGTATTTTCATTGAGGTATGTTCTTATGATGAATTTCTACTAGTTTTTTCAAAATGTATTAATTTATTTAAGTGTTAAAATGGTATCTCCTCATAGGGATTTTCCTGGAAATGGTTTAAAGAGTCTTTTTGGGACCTTATGTGGATGTTTCTTAGAGTTTCAATTAGTGCTGTGTGCCTAGTGGATTTTCTTGCAACATAACGAGTCTGGGTTTAATTCATTAATTAACTATATTTGTTATAATTAATTAATTGTGGTTTCATGGTGTGAGATAAGGGATCATGTGGTGGTGACAAGATTAGTTGCATTCCAAGGGGTTTGGATGATTATTATACAGTCATTGACAAGTCTTTTATGCTTTGGAAATTATTTAGAAGGCAACATTGATGAAGAAGGTGGTCTCGGAGATTTTCCCATATTCTTCATAATTGTATTACATGTGTGTTCGGTATATGACTTAGATCCCATGTGTGATATGATTTCTCCCTTGATTTAAGTGATTGGTTTCGGTTTTAAATTGATACCATGGACCTTCCATGGATCATATTAAATCTATTGGATATTGTGAGACCATACCTACAACCACCAATGGGGTGTGACCACCTTGAAAAATGGATTTTTTAGTGTTGAGTTTTTCTAAAATCTATTGATGCATTTTCTTAATTGTTAGATGGAGTGTTTTGGATTTTTTGGTTGTTATTTCCAATGGGGAAAAATAGGTTTTAAAATGGAAATTGTTTTCAAATATGTTTGTGGCGACCTCTTCAGTGACAATATTTTGTGACTATTTAAATAGTTCTCATGGACCATGAAGGACTTTTAACTTATTTGGATTTTCAAAGAGAAATACCCATGTTATAAAGGGTGTATTCCAAGGGTTTGACAAGGATATTGTTCTTGTGTTTTATGAATTTTTAAAAAGGGTTAGGTTTTATTTTATCCTTGTATTGATTTAATGGTCTTTTAGGACCATTCTAAATGTTTTGATTAAGAATGGAAATTAAAATGGTTAAAAATGCATTTTTTAATTGATAAATGGTTTGACAAACATTTAACGAATATATATTTGGGTAAAAGATGAAATGGTTTAATTTTGAATTTGATTTTATATGATAAAAGTAATGGACCCTGGAAATTTTGAAAGAAATGTAATGATTAATAATGAAATGATTGAGTATGGTTAGACATGTCATGTGGAATCCTTTTTGAATACTTAGATATAAACTCTTTGTTTTCTGACCCATTACTAATGGTTTTGGAATGACAGACTGATGGACCACTCCCTATTTTGGGCAGGCCAGACTATTTCTCCATGCACCATAGTGCACCATAGTTTTCAAAGGATGGAATGATGATCCAAACTAAAATGGGATGGACATAGCATTATATATGTTTATATGGATCTTTTTAATTCTTATTTTATTTAGTATTGATAATTACTTCAACCCATAAATATTTGTTTTCAAATAAATTTGTGAAGTGTTCAGTTTTAGTATTTCAAAGTATTTATTTTAGATCTGAAGAAATATTGAACAGATTCATATATATTTTATTCAATTGGAAATATAATAAGATTATATTCATTTTATCTATTTATAAAAGAATCCAATTCAGTTGTTTCGATGGTGCGAAAAGTCATCGAAGCTATTACATACTGTTCAAGTGATATTTTAGTTTTCAGCTTAAAGTCAATTCGAAATTATAATGATATCTTAGTATATATTGAATGTATTCATGAGAGAATTATACCATTGGATAGATATGGAGTTTATCTTAATATAATTAGTATATTTGGAAGTCTGAAATGTATTTTTTTTATACTCTAGAAACTCACCGATGTTTCTGAAGTAGTTTTTGAACTTGACAGTCAATAGATTTGAAATCATATAGTATTTATTTTTCTAAAATTTCTGAAGATATCAAAATCACTCAAAAACTCTAGGTATGGAAATAAAATTTGTTTATATTTATTTCATCAGTTTACATCAAATCCTAAAAACATCGTTTGGATCGTAAGTAAATTATCTGATGTTATGGAACACTGTTTTGGAAGCATTTTTTTCGGATCATATGGATTTTGTTTTAAAAGATATTGAGATTTGTAAAAGTTAGATTTATTCATTTCTGGAATAGTTGTAAGGATATTGAGATTTAATAAAAATAAGTCTGGTGGGATTAAGACTGAATCTGACGGTAAAATGCTCAAAACATTTAGTGAAGTCTAAAGTTAAGATGTTCACATTTTCCATAAACACTATTCATACTCTATGTTGGTCAACGTAAGGTATGGAATGAGCCCTATATTTGATAAATGCTGCATATAGACCATAAACCCTACATTTGGGAATCAACATGCATGTAGATCTTCATCCCTACATTGGATTCTAGAATTAATCTTCATACCCTACGTTCTATAGTTGAACATATTGTTAATCAATGTTACGTTTTTGATTTTATGCTGACAAGGATGAATGTATGGATCATCATCCCTATGCTACTTTTTGATCCCTATGTTACATGAAGATGAATGTATGTTTAAGGAACCATACATTGGCAGGAACCTTATGCTACATAAAGGAACCAAATGTTACGTAGTTGAATCCTACTTTTGATATTTTGTCATTAGATTAAGGAACCCTACGTTTGACTAGTAAATGATGATGTTTTATTTAAATATATTATCCATGATTTTTTATCCCATCTAGATATAAGTATATATAATTATAAACTAGTTTGGTAACTGATTCAAAGCCTCACATGCAACAGATTAAATCATTCCTATTTATAAGGGATGTTATGAGTCTCTGTAAATGATTTGATTTCAAATATTCATGAGTTATTATGTGACTATTTTTCAGGAACTATCTCAAATATATTTAAATATGTTTGAATGGATTTAAATAGGAGTTTTAAAATTTTTAAACACTTCTATTATTATAGAGATATTATTGGAGGATTTATTCAAATTATTTTGAATTCACTTATTAGAGATTTATTCTACAGGAATAAAGAGGTGACAATGCTATGCTATTATTGGGGATACTTATGAAGGATGTTGACTCAATTTATTTTGGTTATCATAAGGAATTATTTTACAAGTGATGGATATTTATTCTCTATATACATCTCTCTTAAGAAAGAAAAGAATACACACAATGAGGAAAAACAAAGATGTAAATACTCTGTTAAAAAGAAGGTGCCTAAAATATTCTTTATACATTCTTATTGTATCATAGTTTAAAGATGAAGGAAGAATACACAAACATTTTCTGATATATTTTCTTCTATTTTAAGAATAAAAAAATATTTATCGATATTGAAGATTATTTTGATGATGATATTGTGATATATTGAAGATCTGATTTCATCAGTCAGTTGTTACCACAACTGTGAAGTTCAACTTGTACCATAAAAAAATCAATATCTATTTATTTGGTGGAGTATTGGATGCTTAGAATCCATCATGGAGGAGTGTAAGCTTCTCAGATTGAGATTTGGATATTTCAATTCTCTATAATAGAACCAAAAATCCTTATAAAGGCTTACAATTAATGTGTCATTTTACTGTACTCAGTTGTGGAGGATCTTGTGATAAGAAGACCAACTCGTGAAAATAACCAAGCACATGAAGTATAGATTTGGTGGAGTGGACTAGGGTATTTCTGTTCCCCAAACCACCACACAAGCTTCTATTATTTTCCTTTATTTATTTCTACTACTCATTCAACTTAAAGGGAGAAATAAAGGATCACTTCATTTCAAGAGGGACATTTTAACATTTTCAAGATTTTTAAAAGGTCACAATTCACCCCCTCTTATGTCTTCATCATAAATATCTTGACCTAACAATTGGTATCAAAGGTATGGATATAATGATATATTTTGTCTCATAAAATCCTGGGTTAAAGATTCAGACGAAGAAAAATCTCAATGGAAAATTTTAGAGACGGTATGTCGATGGTCCGTGATCTATATTTTAATGGTGAAAATTATAGATGCTGTAAATCTTGAATGAATACATATTTTAAGAATCTTGGTTTTAAATTTTATATGTATATTTTCAAACATTATTAAATCCATAGAGAATCGTAAAAGTGGGATTATACTAAGGAATTTGAATATGATATTAATTCAAAATCCTTGAATGCAATTATATGTGGTATTAGTCCTGATGAATTTAACTATGTTTCTCAATGTTCTACTGCCTTGGATATGTGGTAGACTATTACAGTTTCATATGAAGGAACTAAAAATGTCATAAAACTAAGGTACAATGCTAAAAAACTTAAATTTGACACATTCAGGATATAAGAATATGATAGCATCAGTCAAATGAATGGAAGATTATCAAAAGTTATTAATGATGTTGGTGCCTTGGGAACTCTAATTCCATAACTATATTAGGCATTAAAGATACTTAGAGTTTTACATTATAATTGGAAGGAAAAGTTAGCTACTATTTGACAATACACAACTGTTAAAGAATTAAAGATGAAAGAATTGATCGGAATCTTGATGATGTATGAAGTAGAGATTCAAGAAAAAGATAAAAATCATATTTCTATTAAAAAGGAAACAACTGCACTAAAAGTTTTGATGGATGAATTTTTTGATACAGATTATTGTCATTCAGATTCAAGTAATGAGCTACCAAATCTTTCAAAAATATTTAGAATTCTATATAAAAGGAGGAAATAGAAATTGAAGTTGAATAAAGATAAATATTTAGGGTGATATGAGTGTAAAAATATATGTAATTTGATACCGGACTGTCCCTTTATCTTAAATACCAAAGGAAATATGAATATAAATAAAAAGGAAAAAAAGTCATGAAGGATACTAGTAATGCATATAAACATTAAAATGATGAGTCATCTACAAACTCAGAAGCCGAGCAATAAAATCAAAAAGTCAATCTATGTCTTATGACCCTTACTGATGATGTTCAATCTTCATACTCTAAAATTTTAATTCTGAATGCTATTCTTATGATGAAATTAATAATTTTTTATGCTTCAAGATATATTTGAATCTTTAAATAAAGAGCATAAAAATCTTAAAAAATATTATGATTATTTTTTAATTGATAATGAAAGCTTGTCAAAACAGATTTCTGATTTAAGATCAAATTGTTTCAAAATTTCTTATGATCTGCATAAAGCTAAAATTAAATAATTGTTGGATAAATTTGATAATTTAAGGAAAGATTAAAGTATTATTATTAAGGGAGATAATTATTTGAATCAAATTATTAGTAAAAATAAAATTCACAAAGGAAAACTCAATATTGGTAATAATGGAGAAAATCTAAAATTATATAGGAATTATTTTGTTCCTAGTTCGAACAGAAAAATCATGCCTACTATTAATTTTTTTTATTATGGTATTAATTGACATTATGTTAATGATTGTTATTTTAGAAAACCTAAATTTTGTGGTGTCAACTATGTTCATTATTCAAAATCATTATCTATAATAAATTATAAAATATTAAATCAAAATATACATATTTAGTTACTTAAATCATTAATTTCTGACACTGACAGACCCAAACGTATATGAGTCCCAAAAAAACCTTTTTTTTGATATTTTGTAGGTATGTGCCATTGAAAGTTATAGTTATATCATCAAGTGGTTACTTGAAAATTATAGGAATTTATTATATTGTTATTTCTTATTCTATTAAATAAAAGCTTCATTAGAGCCGTAATGATTAATCCAAAAAGTATTTTATTTTCAATTTTAATATTTAATTTAAATGCACTAACTATTATTTACACGGGGAGAAAATCATGTTTTTTTGGTTTATATTTTATTCCTATACATTTAATTAGTTTTACGCTTAAACAATTAAATCTTTTTCACACTATTATTTTATCAAATAAATTAATTAGTTGATTTATTTTATTAGTCAATGACCATAAAACGTTTTATTAAGATTTTATATAAATGGTTATCTTGAATGTATGCATGTGTTTAATATTTATTTAAATTAATTTCTTCTGATAAATTAATCTTTGGGTGTTTGTGATACATTATTTTATTATTAGATAAATTTTTTTGGTCCTTTATGCATAAGAAATTTTTTAATTAAATTCTTCGAAAATTATATTAATTAAATTCTTTGGAAATCCTTTAAATTAAATTATTTGAAAATCCTTTTAATTAAATTATTTGAAAATCCTATATTTTTTTATGTATTTATTTAATATTTAATTAATATTTCATGAAAATAATTTATTTAAATTCATTGAATATCATAAATATTTATACTTGGTCTTAAGAGGATTTATTTTGAATATTTTTCTTGTTCTTAAATGTTTCATTATTATGATGCAAATTAAATTGTTTAATACATTCATTGTAAACACTTGTTATTAATTTTATAATATTATATATGTTTTCATGGATCCTTGATTATCTCTTTTTATCTTTTTGAAGGAAGCATGAATTTTGGAGAGTTTATTTTGATGTTTGTATTTAGAAAATATTTTAAAATACCTTATCATTTTAATATATAAAAAATAAGTTAAAAATTTCAAGTTTTAATTTTTTTAGGAGAATTATTTTTCAAATTTTAAATACTTAAAAAAATTATCTCTAAAATTTTTAATATGTTAAAAAAAATTCTTTTTCATGTTTTAGATATTTTTAAAAGTGGGAAGAAAATTTCGTATTTCAAATTTTATTATTTATTTATTTATTTACTTATTTATTTATTTTTACTTAAATCTAAAATTCCAATTATTTATAAAAATGGTAAATATATTATAAAATTTAATTTACTAAAGATCATAATTTTTTTGATCTTTAAAAAAAGGGGGAGAAAATTTTTGATAATAAGTTTGAGTTTTTAATTATTAAAATGGGAGAGATTATCAAGTGGCTTCTTTTCATTCTCATTTTTATTTAGTTATTATAATTGCTTCAACCCATCAATCTTTGTTTTCAAATAAAATTTTCAAGTATTTCAGATTTAGTATATCAAAGTATTTATTTAATATCTGAAGGAATATTGATCATATTCTTACAGAGTTTATTTTGTTAGAAATATAATAATATTATCTTCATTTTATTTATTTATGATGAAATCCAATTTAGTTGTTTTGATGGTGAAAAAATTCACGGAAGCTGCCACAAACTGTTCAAGTGATATTACCGTTTTCAGCTTAAATTCACTTTGGAATTTTAATGATATCCCAAGCTATGTTGAATGAATTTGTGGGAGAATTATAATATTGGATATATTTGGAGTTTATCTGGATATCATTAGTTTATGTGAAAATCTGAGAAATATTTTTTATACTCTAAAAAATCACCACTATTTCAAAAGAAGTTTTTCAACTATACAGTGAACAGATTGGAAATCCTATATTATTTTTTTATTCAAGTTCTATAGATATCAAAATTACTCAAAACATAATGTGATTATGAGATAATAAGTTTATCTTGATTTCATATGTTTATACTGAAGTCTAAAAAATTCATTTAGATGGTCATTAAATTATCCGAAGTTCTAGAACAGTATTTTGGCAGTTGTTTTTCTAAATCATTTGGCTCCTATTTTTCAAAGATATCATGAGTGGTAAAAGTCAAATTTATTTGGTTTTTTAAGTGTTGGAAAGATCTTGATATTTAATAAAAATAAGTCTTGTGGTATTAAGGATTAATCTGATTTTAAAAGGCACAAAAAATTCTGTGAAGTCTAACATTTTATAATTGAACCATATAGATCAGAAACCATATGTTCAGAGATCAACATGTGTATGGATTTTTATCCCTACGATGGAGTCTGGAATTACTATTCATACCCTATGTTCAGGAAGTTAAACGTATGGGTAATCAATGTTACATTGGGGATTTTATGCTGAAAAGGATGAATATATGGATCATCATCCCTAAATTACTTTTTGGCCCTTATATTACATGAATATGAATGTGTGGTTAAGGGATCATATGTTGGTAGGAACCCTACATTATGTAATAGAACCATATGTTACGTAGTTGAACCCTATATTTAATATTTTGTCATTACACAAAGGAACCCTACATTTGACTAGTCAACAACAAAGTTTTCTTTAAATATATTATCTGTGATTTGAGAAATGATCTTGATGGAGGTATATATCATTATAAAGCTTTTTTGAGACTGATTCAATGGCTCAAATGCAAGAAATTAAATCCTCCGTATTTATATGGGGCATTTTGAATATCTTTAAATGATTTGATTTCAAATACTCATGATTTATTATGTGACTATTTTTCAGGACCTGTATTGACTATATTTAAAGAATATTGAAAGGATTTAAATATGACTTTTAAATTGTTCAATACTACTATTATTATGGAGATATTATTGTAGGATTTATTTGAATTATTTTGAATGCATTTATTAGAGATTTATTCTATAGGAATAAAGAGGAAACAATGTTATTCTATTATTGGGGATATTTATGGAGTCTATTGACTCAATTTATTTTGGGTATCCTAAGGAATAGTAATGTTGTTACAAGTGATGTTTATTTATTCTCTATATATATCTCTCTCTTTAAATAAAATAAAATACTCAATGAAGAAAAGAGGAGACGTGAATACTCTATTAAAAAGAAGGCGCTAAAAATATTCTTTGTATATTCTTATTCTCTAACTGTGTCAAAATGATGGAAGACTGTACAAACATGTATGATATATTTCTTTCTCTTTTAAGAAGAAGAAAATTCATTAACAAAATTTAAGATTATTTTTCTACTATTTTTATGCTATATTAAATATCTGATTTCATCTATCATTTGTTGCTACAACTATGATGTTCAACTTATACCATAGACAAAATCAATCTCTATTGATTTGGTAGAGTATCAGCTGCTCAGACTTAGTTGTGGTGGAGTGTGAGCTTCTTGGTCTAAGATGTGGATATTTGGGTTCTCATTAAAAGAACAAAAAATCCTTATAAATCCTTATAAGGTGTCAACTACCTATACTTAGTTGCGGAAGATCTTATAATAAGATGACCAACTAGTGAAAATCATCGATCTTGTGGAGTAAGAAATTGGTGGATTGGGGTAGGGTATTTATTTTCCCCAAACCACTATACATCCTTGTGTACTTTTAATTTTTTTTTATTTTCACCTTTTGATCAACTTAAATAGAGGAGAAAAGGATTACCTCATTTCAAGAGGGAAATTTTAATATTATCACAATTTTTAAAAGGTCACAATTCACCCCCTCATGTGTATTTGTCATAGATATCCCAACCTGACAATTGGAATCATAGATAGGTCTCAACTAATTTGTTTTTTCTCTTACAATCCTGAGTTAAATATTTAGAATAAGATAAATCTTAATAGAAAATTTCAGAGAAAGAATGTCGATGATACATACTCTTTATTTTAATGGTTATAATCATGGATGCTGGAAATCTCACATGAATATATATATATAAAGAATATTGGTATTAAAGTTTATATAATGATTTTAAAATCTTATGGAATTAATAGAGAACAAGAAAAGTGGGATGATACTAAGAAATATGAATATGATATTAATTCAAAATCCATGAATGCAATTATATGTCGCCTTGGTCTTGATAAATTTTACAGTGTTTCTTAATGTGCTACTTCCTATAAGATACGACAGACTATTATAGTTACATATGAAGGAACTAACAATGTCATACACTTAGGGTACAATGCTTCAAAACTTAAATTTGACACATTTAGGATGTAGTAATATGAGAGAATCACTCAAATGAATAGAAGATTAACAAAAGTTGTTAAAGATGTTGCTACCTTAGGAACTCATATTCCAGAACCAGATCCGGTGTTAAAGGTACTTAGAGTTTTACCTTATAATTTGAATGGTATTTCAACTACTATTCGACAATCCACACCAGTTAAATAATTAAATATGAAAGAATTTTTTGTAACCTTGATGATGTTCAAATAAGAGATGCAAACTGATGTTGAAAATAATATTTTTTTATAAAAGAAACAGTTGAACTCAAAGTTTTGATGGATTAATTTTATGATATAGATTCTAGTCATTTGTCTTCAAATGATGAGCTACCGCATCTTTCAATTTTTTTTCAATCTATATAAAAAGAGAAACCATATATTGAAGTTGAATAAAGAGAAAGAAGTCAGGTGCTATGAGTAGAAAAAGAAAGATCATTTGAGATTGGACTGTCGATTGCTTAAAGGTCAAAGTAAATCTGAATATAAATGAAAAGGAAAGAGATCCATGAAGGCTACTTGTAATGAATATGAAGATTCAAATAATGAATCATCTACAAACTCAGAAGTTGATCAAGAAAATAAAAAGGTTAATCTGTTTCTTATGACTCTTGCTGATGAGGTATAATCTTCTTACTATAAAAGTTCTAATTATAAAAGTTTTCTTATGATTAACATAATAATATTTGTTTTATGTTTCAAGATAAATTTTGAATCGTTAATGAAATATCATAAAAATATTAAAAAATATTAAAATGCTATTTTAATTGATATTGAAATCTTGTCAAAACCGATTGCTAGTTTAAGATCAAATCCTTTTAAAATCTATTATGATCAGTATAAAACTAAAATTAATGAATTATTGGATGAATTTGATAATTTAAGGCAAGATTTATGTATTCTTATTAATAGAGGGAATTATTTGAAATAAATTGTTGGTAAAAATAAAATTCATAAAGGAAAAATCGATATTAGAAGTAATGGAGAACAACTAAAATTATATAAATATTATTTTTTCCTAGTTTGAAAAACAAATTCATATCTAATGTTAAATGTTTTTATTATGTTATTAATGGAAATTATTCTAAAGACTGGTATTTTTGAAAACTTTTATTTTTTGGGGTCATGAATGTCCATTAATAGAAATCATTACCGAGGTTTAATTATAAAATATTTGATCCAAGTAAACATATTTGGTTACCTAAATCATTAATTACCCACACTACTAGACCCAAAAGTGTATGGGTACCAAGAATCACTTTTTTTTTATTTTTTAGGTATGCGCCACTAAACGTCGTAGTTACATCATCAAATGGCTGTTTGAAAATTATGATAATTTATTTTATTCTTATTTCTTGTTAAATTAAATAGAAGCTTCATTGGAGGTGGAATGATTAATCCAAGAAGTATTTTATTTTCAATTTTAATATTCAATTTAAATGCATTGACTATTTTATATAGGGGAGAAAAACTTAATTTTATGATTTATCTTTTATTCCAATACATTTAAGTATTCTTATGCTTAAACTATTAAATCTTTTCACACTATTATTTTATCAAATTAATTAATTCGTTGACTTATTTTATTAAGAAATGACAATGAAACTTGTTATTAAGATTTTATATAAATGGTTATCTTGCATGTAAGAATGTGTTTACTGGTTATTTAAATTAATTTCCTATGATAAATTTATCACTTGGTGTTTGTGATATAATATTCTAATATTAAATTAAGATGTTTTTATCATTTATGAAATAAGTAAAATTTAAATTAATTTCTTTGAAAATTATGATAAATAAATTCTTTGAAAATCCTTTTAGTTAAATTCTTTGAAAATCATTTTAATTAAATTATTTGAAAATACTATAGTATTATTTATTTAATATTTTATTTAAATTCCTAGAAAATCCTTTATTTAAATTCATTTAATATCATAAATATTTATACTTGGTCTAAGGGGGAGTTATTTTAAATATTTAGAAAGTGTTTAAATGTTTCATTATTATGGCATAAATTAAATGGTTTAATATATTCATTTGAAACCCATATTATTCATTTAATAATATTATATATGTTTTTATAGCTCCTTGATTATCTCTTCTTATCTTTCCGATGGAAACATGATTTTAGGGGAGTTTATATTGTTGTATATATATTTAGATCATATTTTATAATAACTCATATTTTTAATATTTTAAAATAATTAAAAAATTTCAAATTTAAAATATTTTGTTTAAAAAATTCATTTTTTAAATTTCAAATACTTAAAATTATTTTTCAAATTTTAAATATTTAAAAAAAATTATTTGTCAAATTTTAAATATGTTAAATTGTTTTGTCAAGTTTTACATATTTTTAAAAGGGGGATGAAAATTTAGTTTTTAAATTTTTTATTTATTTATTTATTTATTTATTTATACTTATATCTTATATTCCAATTTTTTTAAAAGGGTAAATATATTGTATTATTTAATTTACTCATGATCATATCTTTTTAATCCTCACAAAACGGGGGAGAAAAGTTGATAATAAGATAGGGTTTTGTAATTATCAAAAAGGGGAAGATTATTGAGTGACTCCTTTTCATTATAATTTTTATTTAGTTTGGTTAATTACTTCAACCTATCAATCTTTGGTTTCAAATAAAATTTTAAGTGTTTTAGATTTATTATTTCAAAGTATTAATTGTATATCTGAAGAAATATTGTTTGGAGTTTTAGGAATTTTATTTTGAGGGAAAGATAATAAGTTTTTCTTCATTTTATCTATTTATGAAGAAAGCCAATTCTGTTTTTTTGATGGTGCAAAAAATCACCAAAATTGTAACAAGCTTTTCAAGCTATATTAGAGTTTTCATCTTAAAGTCAATTTATAATTATGATGATATCTTAAGCTATATAGAAATGATTCTTAGGATAATTATAACATTGGATATATATAGATTTTATTTGAATATCATTAGTTTATTTGGAAATATGAAAATTATTTTTTGATACTCTAAAAAATCAATGATGTTTCTGAAGTAGTATTTCAACTGTATAGTGAAAAAAATTTGAAATCCTATAGTATTTATATTTCTTTAAGTTCTACTAAAATCGTTATTTATTTAAACCTAGTTATATGGAAATCCAATAAGTTTATCTTGATTTAATCAGTTTACATCAAAGGATAAAAAAGTCGTTTGTATGGTTAATAAATTATCTAAAGTTCTAGAATACTATTTTGGCTGTAGTTTTTCCAAATCATATGGATTTTATTTTTCCAAGATATCAAGAGTTATAAAATACAGATTGATTCATTTCTTGAACCATTAGAAATATTATGATATTTACTAAAAATAAGTCTAGTGGGATTAAGGCTGAATCTGATGTTAAATGGGTCAAAATATTTGGTGAAATCTGAAGTTAAGATGTTCACATTTTCCAGAAACACTATTCATATGCTATGTTGGTAAGACAAACATATGGAATGAAGTATACGATTGATAAATGAATCATACAGATCAAAAACCCTATATTTGGGAATAAACATACATAAGGATCGTCATCCCTAAATTGGAGTTTGGAATTTCTATTCATACCCTATGTTCAGGAAGTTGAACATATGGTTAATCAATGATATATTCGAGATTCTGTACTAACAAGGATGAACATATGGATCATCATCCAATATATTACTTTTTTATCCCTATGTATGTGTAGATGAATGTGTGGTTAAGTAACCATACATTGAAAAGAACCATGCACTAAACAAAGGAACCATACGTTATGTAGTTGAACCCTACATTTGATGTTTTTCATTACATGAAGGAACCCTATGTTTGTCTTGTCGAAAAAGGAGTTTAATTTAAATATATTATTTGTGATTTTTGAAACTGTCTTGATTAAAGTATATATCATTATAAAGCTATTTTCTAACTAATTAAAGGGATCACATTCAATAGATTAAATCATTCCTTTTTATGAGGTCCGTTATGGATCTCTTTAAAAGATTTGATTTCAAATATTCATGATTTATTATGCGATTATTTTTTAGGGACTTTATCTACTATATTGAAAGAAGATTAAATGGATTTTAATAATAATTTTCAATTTTTCAACATTGATATTATTATGGAGATATTATTGGAAGATTTAATCAAATTATTTTAAATTCGTTTATTAGATTTTAATTATATTGGAATAAAGAGGAAACAATGCCATGGTATTATTGGGGATATTTATGAAGGATATTGACTCAATTTATTTTAGGTATCCTAAGAAAGATGAATACTATTACAAGGTTTGGATATTTATTCTCTATATATATCTCTCTCTGGCAAGAAATGAATATACACAATAAAGAAAAGTAGAGACATGAATATTCCGTTAAAAAGATAGAGATGAAAGAATTCTTTGTAAATTATTATTTTCTAATGGTGTAAAGATGAAGGAAGCCAACACTAACATTGTATGATATATTTTATACTATTTTAGTAAGATGAAGAAGAATCCTACTTGACAATGAAGATTATTTTTCTACTACTATTGTTCTATATTGAATATTTTATTTCATCTAGTTGTTGTTGTTGTAACTATGAAGTTTAACTAGTACCATTAAAAAATAAATATCTATTAATTTGGTGGAGTATCGGCTGGTCAGATTATATTTTGGTAGAGTTTCAGCTTCTCGGACTAATCTATTCATATTTTGGTTCCCTGTAAAAGAACCAGAAGGCCCTCTAAAACCTTGTAAGGTGTCAACTTCCTAGACTCAGTTGTGGATGATCTTGTGATAAGAGGAGCAACTGTCGAAAATCACCAAGCTTATGGAGTAGAGAATTGGTAGATTGGGCTAGGGGATTTCTGTACCCCAAAACACTATACATCCTTGTGTTCTTTTCCTTTATTTATTTCCGTTTTTCTCTCAACATCAAGAGAGAATGAAAAGATCACATCATTTCAAGAAGAACATTTCAATATTGTCATGATTTTTAAAAGGTAAAAATTCACCCCTCTTGTATCTTCATCATAGCTATCCCAACCTAAAAATTGTTATTAATGGTATGGATCTACTTATTTTTTTTGGATCTAACAGGCCTGAGTTAAAGATTCAGATAAAGAAAAACCTCAATGGACAATTTCAGAGAAGGTGTGTCGATGGTCTATAATCCTTATTTAAATAGTGATAATTATGGATGGGGGAAATCTCTCATGACTATATATTTGAAGAATATTGGTTTTAAATTTTATAATAATATATTAAAACCTTATGAAATCCCTATAGAACCATAAAATTGGGTTTTTTCTAAGGAATACGAATATAATATTAATTAAAAATACATGAATTCAATTATATGCAGTCTTTACCTTGATGAATTTAACCATGTTTCTCAATGTGATACTACCTATGAGATGTGGTAGACTATTGTGGTTTCATATGAAGGAACTGACAATGTTAGAAAAATAAGATATAATACTTCAAAACATAAATTTTACACATTAAAGATAAAGTAATATTAGAGCATCACTCAGATGAATGGAAGGTTGAAAGAAGATGTTAATGATGTTGATGGATTGGGAACTCCAATTACAAAACCAGATGAGGCATTAATGGTACTTAGAGTTTTACCTTCTAAGTGGAATGTAATTTCAACTACTATTTGAAAATACACACTAGTTAAATAATTATATATGGAATAATTGATCCAAACTTTGATGATGTATGAATAAGAGATGAAAGAAGAAGATAAAAATCATATTTCTATTAAAAAAACAGATGCTCTCAAAGTTTTGATGGATGAATTTTATGATATAGATTCTAGTCATTCGGGTTCAAGTGATGAACTACCACATCTTGAAAAAAATCGCAAGCTGTATAAAAGTATAAAATATAAATTGAAGTTTAATAAAGATAAAGAAGTCATGTGATATGAGTGTAAAAAGAAAGGTCATTTGAGACCAGACTGTAATTTTCTTAAAGCTCAAAGAAAAGATGAATATTAATGAAATGGAAAGAAAGTCAGGAAAGCTACTAGAAATTCATATGAATATTCAAATGATGAATCATCTACAAACTAAGAATTTTGGTAAGAAAATAAAAATGTCAATCTATATCTTATGGATCTTGCTGATGAGGTACAATCTTCTTACTCTAAAAGGTCAAATTATGAAAGTTTTTCTTATGATGAAATTAAGAATATTTTTCTTATTATTCAAGATAAATTTTAATATTTAAAGAAATATCATAAAATTCTTATAAAATCTTATGATGTTATTTTAATTGATAATGAAAGCTTGTCAAAACAGTTTGCTGATTTAATATCAAATTCTTCCAAATTTCTTGTGATCTTCATGAAACTATAATTAAAGATTTACTGGATGATGTTTATAATTTATGTAAATCTTTAAGTATTCTTATTAATGGAGAGAATTACTTGAATCAAATTCTTAGTAAAAATAATATTCCCAGAGGAAAACTTGGTATTAGTGGTAATGGAGAAAGACCAAAATTCTATAAGAATTATTTTGATCCTAGTTCAAACAGTAAAAACATATTTAATATTATGTGTTTTTATTGTGGTATTAATGTAAATTTTTCTAATGACATTATTTTAGAAAACCTAAATTTTGTGTTGTGAAGCATGTTTATTATTCAAAATCATTATGTAGATTTAATTATAAAATGTTTGATTAAAATAAACATATTTGGTTACCTAAATAATTAATTACTCACACCGCCTGATCCAAAAGTATATGGGTACCAAAAGACACTTTTTTTTGATATTTTTCAGGTATAAACCATTTAATTTCATAGTTATATCATCAATTGGATACTTGAAAATTATGGGAATTTATTAGATTTTCGTTTTTTATTATATTAAATAGAAGATTTATTTGAGCAGGAATGATTAATCTAGGAAGTATTTTATTTTAAATTTTAATATTCAATTTAAATGCACTAATTATTATAAAGAGGGGGAGAAAAACTTTATTTTGTGCTTTATATGTTATTCCACTGCATTTATTTATTCTTATTCTTACACTATAAAATCTTTTCACATTATTATTTTATCAAAATATATCAATTTATTGATTTCTTTATTAATCAACGACCATCAAACTTTTTATAATGATTTTATATAAATGGTTATATTTTATATATGCATATGTTTACTGTTTATTTAAATTCATTGTCTATAATAAATTAATATCTTGGTTTTCGTGATACATTATTCTGTTATTAGATTAAAATGTTTTTGCCATTTATGACACAAGTAAACTTTTAATTAAATTATCTTAATTAAATTATTTGAAAATAATTTTAATTAAATTCTTCAAAAATACTTTTTAATTAAATTATTTAAAAATTATTTATTATTTTTATTATTCTATTTATTTATTTAATATTTTTTAAAATTCATTGAAGATAATTTATTTAAATTAATTGAATACCATAAATATTATACTTGGTCTTAGGGGGAGTTATTTTAAATATTTATCACATGTCTAAATGTTTTATTATTATGGAATAAATTAAATGGTTTAATACATTCCTTGAAATACCTTTCTATTCACTTAATAATATTATATATGTTCCCATGGCTTCTTGATTATATATTTTTTATCTTTTTAAAGGAAGCATGAATTTAGGAGGGTTTATATTACTGTATGTATTTATAACATAATTTTAAATAACTAATATTTTTAATATTTAAAAATTAATTAAAATTTCTCAAATTTTAGATATATTCAAAAAAAATATTTTTCAAATATTAAATACTTAAAAAAAATTAATTTTCAAATTTTAAAAGAATTTAAAAAAATTATTTGATAAATTTTAAATATGTCAAAAATATTATTTTTCATGTTTTAAATATATTTAAAATGGGGATGAAATTTTATTTTTTGAAATTTTATTTTATTTTATTTCATTTTTATTTATTTATTTTTATTTAAATATCAAATTCCAATTCTTTTTGAAAAAGGGTAAATATATTGTGTTATTTAATTTACTCAATGTCCTATCTTTTTTATCCTTACAAAAAGGGGGATAAAAATTTGATAAAAAGTTACGGTTTTGCAATTATCAAAAAGGGGGATATTGTTGACTGACTCCTTGCCGTTCTCAATTTTATTTAGTTTTGATAATTACTTCAACATGTCAATCTTTGTTTTCTATAAATTTGTTAAGTTTTCAGATTTAGTATGTCATAGTATTTATTTTATATCTAAAGCAATATTGATTATATTTTTATGGAGTTTATTTTTTTGGAAATATAATAAGATTATATTCATTTTTTCTATTTATGATGAAAGCCAATTCAGTTGTTTCGATGGTGCAAAAAATAACTAAAGATGTTACAAGTTGTTCAAGTGATATTGCAGTTTTTTAGCTTAAAGTCACTTTGGAATTTTAAATATATCTCAAGATATATTGAATATATTCACAAAATAATTATTACATTAGATAGATATGGAGTTTATTTGAATATATTTTTTTTATGTGTAAGTATGGAAAGGATTTTTTGATACTCGAAAAATTCACCAGAGTTTCAGAAGTAGTTTTTCAATTTTACAGTGAACATATTTAAAATCCTATAGTATTTATTTTTATACATGTTCTATAGATATCATAATCACTCGAAACCTAATGATATAGAAATAAAATAATTTTATCTTGATTTCATGAGTTTACATCAACGGTTAAAAAAGTCGTTTGGACGGTCAGTAAATTATCCAATGTTTTGGAACACTATTTTGGTAGTATTTTTTCAAGATCACATGGCTTCTGTTTTTCAAAGATTTCGAGATTTTTAAAAGTTGGATTGATTCAGTTTTTGAACCATTGGAATGATCTTGATATTTAATAAAAATAATTCATAGGGTATTAAGACATAATCTGATGTTAATGGGCTCAGAAATTTAGTGAAGTATGAAGTTAATATGTTCACATTTTCTGGAAACAATATTGGTACCCTATATTGGTAAGCGTAACATATATAATGGAACCTACATTTGATAAATGAAGCGTATGAATAAAAAACCCTATGTTCTAGAGTAAACATGAATATGGATCATTATCCCTACATGGAAGTCTGAAATTACTATTCATACACTACGTTCGGGAAGATGAATGTATAGTTAATCGTTGTTACATTCTGGATTTTATGCTAACAAGGATAACTATATGGATGATCATCCCTACATTACTTTTTGATCCCTATTTTATATTCATATGAATGTATGGTTAATGAACCATACGTTGGCAGGAACCCTATTCTACAAAATAGACTATACGTTATGTAGTTGAACCCTATGTTTGATATTTTTTCATTACATAAAGGAACCCTATGTTTGACTAGTAAATGACAGAATTTTATTTAATATATTATCCATGATTTATGCCACTATCTCAATGGAAGTATACATAATTATAAATCTATTTTGTGACCGATTCAATGGCTTGCATGAAATACATTAAATCATTTCTATTTATAAGGGACGCTACGAATCTCTTTAAATGATTTAATTTAAAATATTAAGGACTAATTGTGTGACTAATTTTCAGGAACTATTTAGACTATATTTAAAAAATTTTGAATAGATTTTAACAGGAGTTTTAAATTGTTCAACACTGCTATTATTATAGAGATATTATTGGAGGAGTTATTGTAATTATTTGGAATGAATTTATTAGAAATTTATTCTGCAAGAATAAAGAGGTAACAACGCTACAATGTTATTGGGGATATTTATGAAGGCTATTGACTCAATTTATTTTGGGAATCCCAAGGAAGAGGAATTATATTAAAAGTGATGGATATTTATTCTCTCTATGTATCTCTCTCTAGCAAGAAAAGAATATGCACAACAAAGAAAAGGGGAGACGTGAATACTCAATTAAAAAGAAGGTGCTAAAAATATTGTTTGTAAATTATTGTTCTCTCATGGTGTATAGATTAATAAATCCTGAAGAAACCCTTACTAATCTATTTTCTTCTATTTAATAATAATAAGAAGAATATTTCTCGACATTGAAGATCATTTTTCTACTACTATTGTGCTATATAGAAGATCTGATTTCATCTATCAGTTTTTTCTACAACTGTGAAGTTCAACTTGTACCCTCAACAAAATAAATATCTATTGATTTAATGGAGTATCAACTAATCAGACTTAGTCATGGTGAAATGTTAGCTTCTCAGACTAATATGTGGATATTTTGGTTCCCTTTAAAAGAACTAGAAGGACCTATAAATCCTTGTAAAGTGTCAACTGCCTGTACTCAGTTATGTAATGTCTTGTGATAAGAAGACCAACCAGTGAAAATTTCCAAGATCATGGAGTAGAGCATTGGTGGAGTGGACTAGGGGATTTCTGTGTCTTGAACCACTATAAATCATTGTGTTCTTTCCCATTATTTATTTCTAAGGCTCGCTCAACTTCAAGAGGAAAGGAAATGATCACATCATTTCAATTGGGTCTTTTTAATATTGTCAAAATTTTTAAAATGTCACTATACAACCCCTATTGTGTCTTCGTCATAACTATCCTGACCTAACACATATCACGGTTGGGATGGTCGAACATTTTTTTTGAGTCCTGGTTGGATACTTAGACTGATACTCCTTGTTTTTTAACTTCAAACCATGTTTTTTGGATGGTCAGATATGGCGTACTAGATCTTGATTGTATACTTGGATTGAGGTTCTTGTTTTATAACCTATGACCCCTGTGTTATGTGGATCAAATGAATAAAATTTTCTAATGAAAGTTTCATTGAATTGGATAATATGTTGAACTAAAAGAGATAGTGGTTAATTTAAATATTATTAAATAACAGAACCTATTTTACTTACTTTATCATATACTTTTTTTAAAGGTTGGGGCCGAAGCCTCATTTTTATTAATAAAGAAAAGAAAATACCTCTTTTAACTGGGTAGAGGGAGACCCATTACATAGCCCGAAGGCCCAGTGGGCTTGTATCCCATTACATATCCCGTAGGCCCATATTTTTAGCCCAATTCCCATTCTGTGAATAGTAACCAGGCTGCTACAGTACCGCCGCCGCTACAGTGCCCTACCACCGCTACAATACCGCCGCTGCTACAGTACCGCTACAGTACTGCTATAGTACCTGTGCCCAATGGGTTTTGAACCCCCATTTTTCATGTAGTATTACGGGGTGCTTACCACTAAGACAAACCCCAACTACACTTACTTTATCATATACAATTATTCCTTCTCTTGTATAAACTGTTATACTAAATGGTATTTTATCTAGATACCATTGGTGTTTGCTTAATTTTTTTTCTCAGACCTTGATCAGGTCACTATTTCACTTAGGTACCTGAGTAGTTTTCACATATTTATTGTTGGAATAGGTTTGGTTTTTGGCTCATATTGAGCATTGTTTGGTCGAGTTGGATTGAATATGTGGTATCAGATGTCTGGATGGATTTTTCATAGTGATTCTATAGAGCCTTTTTGTATTTTATTTACTTTTTTATGTTATGTAATTGCTCAAGTGGTCAGTTGGTTGTATATTTCACATGTTCATTTATTCCTCTATTTTATTTCATTTTATTACAACGTGTTTTAGTTTCTATTTATTTATTATTTCCATGTACTATGATATTTATGATGTGTAGTTATTTAACTACGGTTATTCACTCTAATATGGGGGTATAGTATCCTCACAGTTCCACTTTAGACACTTGCAGCTAGTCAGCGCCCATTGGCATATGAGGAGGCATGCTTGAGGTCTTGGGGAGAACTGACTCAGGCCACTGGCTTGTTGACATATAGGTGGGGATTTTAAGGTTCTTTCCTAACCTAATGGTCTTATTTTTTCTAAAACCATATCAATATAATTCCTATAAATTTCCTAAAAAATATAATGAACATCCTTGAAATTAAATTAAATATTAAATAATTTTTTTATTATTATTTTTCAATACAACTTATTTTTTTCTCCAAAAAGTATATTAATTTTATTTGATTGTTATTACACTGACATTAATGATCATATCAACCCAAAGGTTATAAATAACTCTAAACTTATGGCCATAAAATGTAATGTAATTACTATTCAAATTACCTTTTTCACTAAAACATATACTTTACCTAAATTTCTCCCAAAATTTCTTTAATCATGGTAGACTCCAATTAAATAAAACCAAAATCAGGATGTTTAATATTTGAACTTAGGATCAAACTTAAACTTATAAATCAATGATTGTATTAATAACACATAAGTTAATAAAGACACATATGCTTCTAAAATTTAATAAAATGATTATATGTTTCTTAATTATTATCAATAAAATACTATTTGTTTAAATACTTCTACTATTTAATTATTAAACCCCAATACATAAATATTTCATCCATTTTTTTTCCATATAGGTACTTCCTTGGAATAGGGCTTAACGATTAGAAGAGTTCAATTAATTGGATATTTCCTAGTTTCTCCACATTTAAGACATCAAACTATAAAGATGAGGTTTATTTCCTTCCATCATATTCTTCATTTTCCATGGGAAATTCTTTGCTTTATGTCATCCCTTTCCATATATAAAGCATTTTACCATTCTGTTGAGACACTTTATTTTCAATCTAAGTCCCCTATTATATAAACTATGTTATTTTTTGTCACTATATTTTTAAATACTTCATAATAGTTTTTAAACAATATGTAAATTATTCTAAGTATATCCCATGGGAGTATCAAACCAAGTGTGTAGTAAGACCCATTTTCATCGACTAGGTGATGACCGGGTCAAGCCCAATGCACCCTTTTTAGATTTATTACCCCAAGGTACATCTATTTCAGAACCATGAACACTTGTAGTATCCATGTTGGGATATATTTTCTAGGAAAAAGTAAATAATCAATTTATTTCTAAAATTTTATGATTTTATTCTATACTTA
Source organism: Viscum album (assembly GCA_963277665.1). Classification (NCBI taxonomy): domain Eukaryota; kingdom Viridiplantae; phylum Streptophyta; class Magnoliopsida; order Santalales; family Viscaceae; genus Viscum; species Viscum album. The sequence continues at coordinate 1,901,038,739 of OY728140.1, read as the reverse complement.
TCCTCTATTTCTATCCAAGGGTTTTATTATATAATCTATTTTTTTTTGAAATATAGTTCCCAAGGTTTCTACTAAACTTATTCTGATACCATATGTAGTGACCCCGACCCCAATAGCCTAGAGCTGGTGTCTATATCATTAAACTAAAATAATATACAAGTAATCAGATCTAAAAGGACTAAATAGTTATTTTAGTCTTGTTAAAATAGATACATACATGAGTTTTTCATTATATTTCAAAAAAAAATAATTTTTTTTGGGGAATATAATTATTTCTTTTATAATATACTTTCTTATCCAACATATTACACTTCAAGGATTCCTAAGAAAGAAAAAAAATAAGAGTGATCTCAAATAATTATTAAGGGTTGTGTAAAATTGTATAAATCATGTATCAATAGGAATAATAAACATTGAAAGGTAAATAACTAAAAAAAATTACATGTAATCAATAAACTGAGAAGGAATTAAATCTATAGATAATATTAATTTGAAAATTTCATGGTTAATAATCAATATATAAAGTTAAATAACTGAAAACACATTACATTTTATCAATAAGATGACTTTAATAACTATATAAGGAATTATTGAATGTTAAATAATTTAAAACATATTCCATATAATCAATAACTAAGAATAAAATATATCCAAAGATAATATCATGTAGAAAATATCATGGATAAGAATAATTGAATTATTAATTAAGGGAGCTCTTAATTATTAGAGATCAAGAACTTAGGATCATGATACCAATTCCCCTAAGACCATTCAAAAAATAGTTTAAAATTATATGGTAAAAAATCATCTGGTCTAGACAACTGATTTCATGAAAGCTTACAGATTCAACTCATGAGACTACCGATGCATCAAGAGGCTATTTATAATTTGGAACCATCTGTATCTGTACATCTAAATCATTCCTCTTATATCAAATAATCTATTTAATTGATCAAAAAATGTGTTTTATCATCCAATATCCATATTGAGTAAGTAAAATAGATATATCAATACTTCCCCAGATAAACCAAGAACATTCAATGTATAAAACAATATTAATAAATAATATATAAATTATGAAATTGAAATCTCTATGAAATATAATATGGATATTTAGCGGAAATTTAATGTCTATAGGAAAGTGAATAATTCAAAGGAAAATTTATGACTACAAAAATGAATCAAGTAAGTGAATGTATGTAAATTACATAGTCTAAATGATCATAATCCATCTAGATTAATAATAAGTATGATATAAATAAAACATATAAATATTATAGTATTAATAAAGAGTCATAATAAATGACTATAAATAGCATAACAATATTTTTAAAAACATTCTTGCGGAAAATATCTTCTTCATTTTGAAAATAAAATTTTAAAGCTAAAAGTTAAAAAATTGAAGATAATTTTATTTTATAATAACCTTTGAAACATATAATTTATGTTTTATAAAATTTTAGTAGTCATGATGGCTTTGAATTCTGCTCATTCTGTTCACATAAAAACAAAGATTCCTTTCAATTTTTTGGTAAAAAATGAACAATGTTTTTTTAAATCTACCAAAATATTCACTTGAAAAATAATTTTAGATATAAAAAATGGGTAAAAATTTATTTAATAAATAATTTTTATTAAGATAAGTCTTTCTAGAAAAAATGGTTTTGGAAAAAAATTGATTTCCGACTGAAAAGAAAAATGAAGTCATATTTTGTAAAACAAAATTTTCAATCATTTAAAGTAAAAAAGAGTGAAAAAATAGTACTATTAATTTAAAATATCATTAATAACTAGATAAGAATAAAATTAAATTTTTTGATTAATAAATTTTCAAATAATTTTCTTTAACGGAAATTCAGGAACAAACAATATCGATTAGAATGAGATTGTGAAATAAACCATTAATATGATCATAATGTTGAAGTGAGAATTAATACATGGATCAATTATTTATACCATATATAAATCTAAATTATAAAATTGAAAATAAAACATAATATAATCAATATTTATTTCACACATAATCTTATAATATCTAAGACGATGAAGAATTAATATAACCCAATGAAAAGAAATTGTGTTATGAAATTATTAACCACTTGGTAACTTTAAAAAAAATACCATTATATGAAATAATTAAAACTAAAAATCAAAATACCATGAATTATTAAGTAAGAATGACATTACAGGTAAAATGGTTAGTATATACACCTTATAAAATAATTTGGTTCATAATATTCAAATGTGACTCAATAAAAGGAAGTTGAGACAAAATCCCTTACATCACATTTCATTTTAATTTATCATTATTTAACTGCATATATAGTGGTTTTAAAAAATTTATTAACTTAAAAAATAACCAATTCACTAGTTATAATATCATATATGATTCTTTTATCACATATTAATACCTTTTCATTAATTATCTTTTATTATTTTCATTATTTCAGGTGTTAATTTCCTTGTTTTATCACGTGTGTTTCGTTAGGAAAGATATGGTTCTTTTACATATTGTGTAGTTACACTGTATCTAGAATAATTATAATGAAATAATTATAATATTTATCTATCAATTATAATCTTAAGACCAATCATGAAAGGTGGTTATGAAAAACATAGTATGTCACAATCATAGAGACAGTTGGTCGTACATACACATGAGTGACATTTACATTTTTCAACGATCATTATGGAATATAGGTAAGTAATATTTTATATTTAAATAAAGATAATAATATTATATTATTTACTTAAATATCCTTATACATATCATCCATGTGGTCTAGTGATGAAAAGAGAGTCAAATCGCTTCATGAAGGTAGTTTTCCACATGTTAATAAAGGATGTTATCATCTCAATGTGAGTGAAAATGTAAGAAATAAAATTATATATTATCTTTTAACAATGAAAAATATTTAATTAATATAATAATTATGTCATTTATATCATATATATTTATTATATTTATAATTATTACATTCTATGTGAATCGTTAGTTAAAGATGAATGATACCGCTTCGCAAGGCAATAGTCCTCCATTCACAGGAATGACATTGTCGTATCACCTAAAAAATGGAACGTAAAATTGATATATTTGATGCAAAGAATACAAATGTGTAAATATTTTATAAATATAATATATTTAATTTATATCCATCATTATATACAGCCATGATATTTGATAATGGAAAAAATTAATGACATCAGTTCGTGAGATTGTAGTTTGTCCAACACACAAATGATGATTTCATAACAAATTTTACAGAAGTGGTATTTTTTATGTCAAGAAATTATTATAAAAAAGTATTATTATATTTAATATACATATATTATTATATCATAAGGTTTTAGTTATTATTTATGGAGTTTCAGGATGAAATTAAATAAAGATGCTCATTGAAGAACCTTACCTCTTCTTTGGGTAACCTCCCTAGGTTTGCACCAAAATCCATCTTAAGATGTATTTATTCCTAAACTAAGTTTATTATGATAGGTTTTGGGAATTTTGAAAGTGATTTGTGGATGTATTTTCTGAAATAAACGGTTTTGAGGGTATGAATAAGAGAGAAGAGGCAGTGGACTTTTATAAGTTAGGTGAGTGGCACCCTATTAATTTTTGAAAAGAAAAAGGTTAAACCACAATTTTCGCATACCAAAAGAGTAATAAATTTAGTATTAGGGAGCCTTAAAAATTATAGGGTGTAAATATTTTATAAAAGAGATTTTATAAAAGTATTTAAGTTATTTTAACACTTATCCTTTTAGTTTAACCTCTGGTAAATCAATTTTTTCCTTAACCACAATAATTAATTTTTGTGGTTTTAACTATTAATTTTGGTAAAAAATTAAGTTAAAATTATTAACTAATATATATTATTTTTATTATTAATATGGAATCCATTTTTCAAATTTAATTCACATAATTATAAAATTTTAATTTAAAATTAATCCCACAGATGCGATGAGAAAACGGGTTTTTCAAAGTGAAAATGTTCAAAATTTGACAAATTTTTCATATCAAAAATTCATATTAAAATGATTAGAATGATCTGAATTGTATTAATATATAAACAATTGATCAGATTTTACTTTAAAATCAATTCAAAATATAATTTAGCATTATAAATAATTTAAATGAAAAGACAGTTTTCAATTAAAATTCTATAGTTTTCACTATTCGTAAAAAAATAAAACTTTTCAGAAAATTCCCAAAAATTACCCATAATATAATTTTGATATGTTAATTTAAAAAGTTAAGTTTAATTTTTCAAATTATTTATATAAAATTGGGAAAAATTAATTTTAAATTATGTGGACAAAGCATGACTAATCCAGCTTTTTGAAAAAATATAGTTTTTCAGAAAACAATAATTTTACATTTAAAAAATTATTATTTTATTTCAAATAAATAGTTAAAAATAATTTTAAAAATTTATTTACTACTATTCATAACTTCCAATTTATTTTATAGGTCATTAAAATAAACTATATTATGGTTCATTTTGACTTGGGGTTATGTGTTTTGCAAGCTATCAAAGAGATTAAATTTGAAGAAACATATTTCATGAGTTGTTTAAGATTGGTTTTGTGTATCACATAAGATATTAAATAAAATTTCATTGTTTTAAAATTTTGGTTTGTTACATGATTGGTGGGTTTTCATATATTTTCTTAGGATTTTTAGGGATATATCTCCCATTTATGTGTTTTATACCCTCAATGCTAGTCCCCAACCTATGGCCTACTTGGGGGTTACACTTGTCTTATCTACTAGCTTAAGAGGGATTCCCAATGGGGGAGGGTTATTAAAAATTGTAAAATAATCACATATAAGGCTTTTAATAGAGTTTAGGGATATAAATTTATGATGATTTTGTGAGATTTGTATGGAAACAACATTAGTTGAACTTAGTGTGTGATGTATCAAGGCATAATAGAAGGGTTATAATTAATTATTCTCCCCCTATAATCTAACATAGAGAACACAATCTTATAGAACTACCTAGGAGATTTAATGCTAATTTAAATCAAGGGAACTAGAATAATTATATGAATTGTTTTTGTTTTTTGATTGAGATTTAATTGGTGTGTTTTAGGGAAAAGAAAACAAATATAATTAAAAAATCCTAAATAAATTCCATGATACTGAGCATATGAGTTTTCTTTATTACATGAAGAGATGTATAATGGTTATCATCCATGTGTTGATTAGATTTGTGTGGTGTAGTATGATAATCCAGTTTACTTTAGGAGGGTTGACCTAGCCGAGGTTGATGAGTGTTAGAAGAAACTATGTGAGTTCCAGTGCCAGATTGTAATGAAGTATCATGGGGGTCTATGATTTGGAGATAGAGAAATTATTGGTGTATTTGGAGATCAATTTCAATTTTATCCATATTTGGACATTGTATTGGGTCATATTTTCTATTAGTTAAACAATATTAGTTGTGTTCTAGAGGTGGATTTTGTTTCATGAAAAACATAAGGAGTATTATATTTCATGATATGATATATGACAATAGTAATGTGTAATGTTTCTTTCATCAATAATGAAGGCATTGAGAGGATGGATTTTTATCCCTCCAGTAGGGGATCTTGAGAATATGGGATCTTGAGATCTGATTCGAGGTTGTTCTTCGATTTCCTAATTAAATTTAACTACATGAAAAGGATAGGGAAATTCATTTTGAGGAGGAACTACATATGGATATTTAGAATTTAATTACCCATTTTATGGTTGCAATATTTATAGATGTGTTAAATAAATTATATTTGATTTATTGGATTCATGCGCAACAATGATTGTCTCAAAAGGGGATCCATATGAACATCATGAGAATCCGAGCAATTGATATACAATCTCAAATATCAAAGCTGGGAGTTGGTCTCAGTATTTTTCCTTCCATTTTTGGAGAGTTTATAATTTCTATTAATCCATCTAGATATCCATTCATCTTTACTTTTTCTTTGGGGGTCATGGTCATCCGTGAATTCTGTTATCGATCATGCTTGATGGATAATGTTATGTAAGTGGTCATATCCTATATGATCCACAACAATAGTTTCTTTGGAGGTATTATTATAAATAGGGCCAGAAATATTTTTTTTTAATTTAGTGGAGGTGGATAAATCAGAGGAAAACTCTTTGAAATCCTATTTCCTTAGGGACATAGTTCTAAGAAAGACCTTGGAAGAGGTTGTCTGCAGTAATAGTGAGGTAGGAAATGGTCAGATTCTCATCATAGAGATACTAAAACTAAAAGGGTAAGAGATAATATAAGTTTACATTTACTTATATTCTACTATGGATTTCACACTTTTTGATTCTAGATCTTCACATCCCTTCATTGCACCATCCCTGGTCTATGCCTTAAGACTCAAGGTGGGGATATTTTTAATACCCCAAGTGTTGAAAACACTATTTGAAGGTCAATATAGTTTTCTTAATGTGTTCTTATGGTTTTGAACTAATTATTGTACGCAATCAGTGATTTGGGGATTTATAGTCACATGAGGTTATTCATAGCATTGAATGGTTGTATTCTGTGTATATGATCCTAGATTGCTTTTTATAGAGAGTTATTTTTTATTATCTAGAAGGCTAGTTTGTAGTGTTCATTTTTATAAAGACCATTAGATTTTCCATAGGTATTCAAATTCTATTTTATATTAGCTATAATATTAGTTAATGGGTTTATTTGGGTCATATGTGTTGGAGTTTCCTATATTTATATAGAGGGGGAGGGGGGGGGGGGGGTGGATGTTTTCCTTACAGAGCTTGTGTGATATTTTTATTTCATCCATGTATTTTATTGTGTTTTAAAATATTTATTTCTATATTTAAATGATTATTCCTTCCAATTTGTGAATTATTTAACTAATTTTGTGTTTTATGGAAGGATACAAAAGATAATTTAAATAGTATAAAAAAGTTACTTCGTGCTACAAGCTAAGATCTTGGTGCGATATGAGACTTTTGAAGTTTACCATGGTGTAATTTCAAGGAACATAATTGAATTATAGATGGATAACAAGACATAAAAGTAGAAAAATGACATTACACAATGTGTAATCATTACATGTCGTGTATCAGGGAAAACCGTGAAAGTAACATAGGGTGTAAAGTGGAGGAAACTAGCAAGAAGTGATGTTGACATGTTTCATTGCCTCACACATGTATGTCATACCATGACATAAGTAAATATGACCCAAAAGATCATGACATGAATATGGTATATGTGGTGTAAGAGGTACACATCATGCAATCATTACACATAGTGTAAAATGTTGGGAAGGGATTAACGCATATAGTTTTGATGTATCTTTAATTTTTGAATCATTTAAAGGCCCAAGACTCAACAATGTCCACTTTTAGACCAATCCTCAATGTCATTCATTATTACCCAATACAAACTTGTTTCTACAAATTTAGGGACAACCTTTTTCTATTGAGGGATCTTAGAGACCAAATCTTGGTGCAATAAGATTCATTTTACACTTTCCTCACCAGTTCATCTATATCTTCCCATTATACATTATTTTTACTTCCTTCCCTCTTATTCACTCATCATTACGATGAGGTGGTAAACCCATATTGTTTAAAGGTTGTGTAAAAAAAGGGGAAAGATTTGATTGGATTGATTTCTTTTTTATTCTATTCATGTATTTGGTTTGCGACAATATAATATTCAACTTCCAATCCCTTTCTTTTCCTTTTTTCATGATCATCGATAACTAAATATAAAATGAACATTAAAATTTCACAACTAAAAACCATAAATGAAGCATGAACATTGTCAAATTTAGGGTAATTATGTTTAAATATGAAATCAAAACAAACATAATTCATTGAAAAAATAAATTATCAGACCAAGGGAAATAGAGGATTGCCAAATCACGGAGGGGATACCATTACCATTGTATCACCGTCATGTCGACTTTGAAACCAGTCATGGATTAATAAACCTATTTTATAAAATCCAATTTCAGCTAAACCCATAATGTATAAAACTAAGGAATTATTTTTTAAAATCGATATTAAAACTAATCAATTAATCTACTTCATTCTCATAATACTTTCTTTAAATCAATAAACCTATTCTCTTATAATCCTATTTATTCAATTTTAATTAAAATAAAATAATTTGAAAACCTAAATAAACTAATTCAACATCTTTGTAGGTTCAACCTCAAACTTAACAATACTAGATTTTAATTAATTTATTATGATAGTTTGAGTATTCATAAATTTTTATTTTGATTTATCCCATTAAGAAATAATTAATACCCTTGGGTGTGTCATTATAACACTACACCCGTTGATGTGATATCAAGAACAAGACATACTTTCAGACTAGATCCTATTTTATTATGATGAATCTATACCAGATAGAACCCTCTGAGCTATGGAAGTTGTGAATTTAAATTGAATATTTGATAAATAAGGGTTTCTTTTGGCCCGTTATGTCATATAGGAAGATTTAGTATAGTTTTTCAAGAAATTAGATCATATTTTTAGGTTTTGTATTGAATACCAGTTAATGAATCAAGTGATGGTCAAGATCCATTACACCCTTCTCATTTTATTTAGTTAAATGAAGCTAGATTTTTTTGAAGATCGACCTATGGTCTAGGTATCAACAAACCTGGGTGGAGGAGGAGGTATCCTGAAGACTTTGTTCATGTGTTTTTATAGACATTTTTGGTTTATAATTAATTTAATTTATTTCATTAATTCCCAAAATTTTTATATGGGACTCATTAAAATTGTATCTCATGAGTTCATGGATTAGTTCATGGTAGTGTCCATTGATGATTTGCTTGTGTATTCAATGTTAGAGGAAGATCATGTTGAGAATCTTTGGGCTATATTATAAGTCCTTCAGCACCATCAATACTATGGGAATATTTCTAATTTAAATTGTTATAGGTGTGTGGTGATATTCTTAGGAATGTGGTGTCTTAGTAGGAATTAGAAACCATTCTGTTGAATTCTAGTGTCATTTTTTCTTAATAATAACCCAAGAATGTTTCAATGGTTTACAGTTTCCATTATATTATATACTATTATGTGAGGTTTGTGTTCGATTTCACTCAGATTATACCATAATTGAAATCATTGACTAGGAGAAACCAAGATTTTGATATATTGACCAATGTTAGGTGAATAGTGACTACTTGGAGGAGAAGTTGACCATTTCTCATTTTCTTTAATTTCAAAATAAGGGAGTATTGTTGGAAATTTTATGTGATTCTTCTCATCTCATTTTTATTTTTCATATGATGATAGAGTGGGTAATAATAACATATGGGTGTAGAAATTTTCATCCTCACTAGAATATCTATTCTACCTATGATCACAATTTTCTAGAATTGATGTTTTCTCTAATGTTTTGGTAGCATTACATCATCAGTCAATGATTTTTTGGTTTTCACAGATTGCAAGATATTTAGGTATATTTTCTCTCGTAATGTTTTAAATATATATAAATAGAAGTGGAAGATGTTCTTAGATAATTTTTAATTTGAAATCTCTTACAACTTTGAGAAAAGTAATGTAATTACTTCACTATGTAGAAATAAATGAAAGGATTCTATATGAGAGTTTTAAGATTATTATAGAGTGATGGAGGATCTTGCGTTGATGCATATTGATTTAGAGGAGGTTGGAGGTAGAGGAATCTTATACTATTTGAAAATATTTTTTTTATTAAAGGTGGAAGATTCATTATGGGGAGACTTAGAGGTATAGGTGTTGTGAGATCATGTATTCCATGATGATGTTCCCAATGGACGATAAGAGGATGAGAGAAATTAGTTGTTTTTTTGAGGAAGGTTGTTTGTTTAGTTAGTTATGTGAGATATAGTTCTTTATGATTTTCATTACTCACCCTTGAAAATGAATCTGGATATATCCAAGATACAACATGCCTTGAGGAGTGAGTTATGGTGGTTGTGGTTGGGTCATTCTGTTGCTACGTTTATGACCTGATGTTTGGTCTATAAATAGGTGAAGGAAGGGAATCATGTTCCACGTGATTTTTTGTAGTCATTTTATGTCCCTCAGTGTATGTGATAATTCATTTTATTAATTGTTTTCATTAGGATTCCTTGAGTTCTAGGAGATTATGATTAAGATCTGGAGATTTTGTATTAGTTGATGATTTTATTTTATTTTTTGGTGGTTAATGAGTTTAGTGTTATGGATATTTTGGATATGAAGTATGTAGATGAGATATTTAAGCTTAATGGGGTACTAAGGACTATCATCTCTAAGCAGGATCCTAATTTTACCTCATGATCCTAGGGAGGTATTCAATTTGTTTTTTCTCTAAGATAATCTATTGCACTAGCTTCTATACTTTGATGATAAAATAGAAAAATTTACTATTTAGATACCAATGGATATGTTGTGAGCCCATGTTTTAGATTTTGGTGGACCAGGGGTGAAAAAAATTCCATTATTTATGTTTCCCTCAGATAATAGATATCACACTTCCACTATAATGGTTCCATTAAAGGTATTGTATAGGAGACTACATAGATCTACATTGGTCTGTATAGATTTTAAGCAGTTGGAGTTCCATGAACCTAATATGATGTAGAGAACAACCAAGAAGGTGAATATAAAGGTTTTGTATGGCTAAAATAAGTACTATGATGACTTGAGGAGGAGGATATCCCTAACTTTTGGGGTTAGAGATCATGTGTTATTGATGATTTTATATCACTATGGGTAGTAGAAGTTTGGATGAGGGTGTAATATGTCTCCCTAATTTATCAGTTCTTTTGAGCTGTTGAAATACATAAAAAATTTAGCATATCAGTTATTAGTTTTCCTAAAGTTGAATTCAATATATGATGTTTTCCATGTGTCACAAATTCATTGATATCTTAAAAAAATTCCCATTTCATTGATTGGGGAGAGTTGGGTGAATAGGGTGACACATTCATGGAGTAGTTAACTAAAATTCAATATCATTAGGAGAATGTGTTTCATGAGTGAATTATTCCATTTGTTCTCTTTTTGTAAAGGCATGATGACTTAGGGAAATGTATGTGGAGACATGAGTCATATATGTGCAATTAGTATGCATACCTATATTAGAACTTGTTTTTTAGTGATAGAATGTTTTAATTTGTAATGATTTGTTTTAGATTTTTATCCTTTAATTTCACTTTGTATGATTGGTGGTATTGTCTCTATTTGAGAGGTATCTCTCAGTGAGTGTTTGGGTTTGGTAATTACTTTGATTTTGGTGTTGGTTTTTAATATCAAGGATTAGAACCATTTTATATGTATCTAATGAAATATATCAAACATTATTTAACCATTACATTATGTATTGTGGGTGTTGGGGGTGTCAGTAGAAGGTTAGAGGAAGTGAGGTTTTTCTAAAGTTGAGATTTTTGTTATAAGAGGGTAGTTCTGTAATATGGTGTGTAGGTCCATCAACCTCAATTTTATTTTAAATTATGAAATTTACCTGAATTATGAAGATAAACCTATATTTATTCATTTATCACATAAATAACCCTTAAATATCACCATTTTCCATGGAAGTAACCCTTACATATCAACTTTTTTCATAAAAATAACCATTATATATCACCCTTTATCATGGAAGTGGCCTTTATGTATCACTGTTTTTCAAAACATTTACCCTAACATATCAATATTTATCACATATTGACCCTTACATATCATCATAAGGATATGTAAAAGTAAACTTGAATACAATAAATAAAAAACGTGAATATGTAAGGGTCTTCAACGTGATACATAAGAGTAATGGAGGTGAAATGATGAGTAATTTAATCCCACTTAAGAGTAATTAACCCATATATAAGAGAAATTATCAAATATATAGAAGTCTTATAGGTGAAACATAATATTAATTTTTTTATATGTTAGATTAATTTCAACATATATAATATTAATTCTCAATATATAAGTTTCATCCCTTTACACATGATTGAAAATCTTCATTTTTGACTGGAATCATATTTTATTATAGATAGGGGTATTATCAATCATAAATATCCAAATTTAGAAAACCCTGAACTTTAAGAGTAATCCCCATGGGTTGTTCCAGGATTTTTGTGAATTTGTATTTAAAGACCTAGTGATAGTCATTTTGTTATGTCCTCCCTCATCTATATCTAAATCAAGATAGTTGATTAAGTTTTTAAAAAGGGGAAATGCTTGGGGAAATCACAAAATGATTCCATGCATGCCCCCTATTTTTTGGTTTAATATTACTCATTTTTCCCATAACCCATATGATCAATTATACTTTCTTTGAGACATGTGAGTGCCCCTAAATTGGGTTGATATCTAAAAGTCAAGATATTGGCCGCTCTGTTATTCAAGGTGAATTTATTACTTCTTCTTGGTTCCCTCACTATAATTTTTATTGGAGATGCTGTGAAAATAGTTGGATTTAATTTTTTGTCCTTGGTTCATGGTATTTATGTAGTTTTCTATTCTTTAGGTTGTTAAGGTTTTCTTTATAATTTATTGAATTTACAAACAACCCATCATTTTTCTTAAAAAGTAAATTATTGGGGCTTTAGTTCAGGTAGGGAATTGGAGACTTCACTTTAAATTATGTAAAATCATGGAAATATCACTATCTTATCCTCACTATATATATAGTATTCATTGAAAAAATAAATATAATAACCATGGTAAAGAAATTGAAGTAGTGGGATGTTTTTTATGGTATTTATATGATTTTATGAAATTTTATGTGATTCATGGTTGTTTGATAGTGCTGTTGTGAGTTTTATTTTTTGATATGATATATGTTATGCCACTAAGACTAAACTATTTAAATCCCCTCTCATAAATGGGAAATCATTTAATGATGGTAACAAAAGGGTTTCTTGGAAATCATTAATTTTGGTATTGATGTTTATACTATTCATAATTAATTCTTATAAAAAGAACGAACTAAGAGTGATTCTTTAATCCGATTTATTATTGGTTTAGTTTTGTATTATATTATTGAAATCGTTTTCCATTTCTATGATATGGTTACCATATTTAGTAGTTTTTGTGGATATTTTTCCATGGATATCACGAAGAGGTGTTGTTGTTGATGCGAGGAGATGAAATGATGTCATTACTATTGTCTTGGAATAGTGTGATGGTTGTTCAAATGTGTTGTTGTTATAGTCGATGTCTCTATGAGAGGATTATGATATGGGTTGTGTTATGGTTTCTCGGGGGTATATAATATATTTGGTAATGATGAATATGAGAATGCGATGTTGGTTGGAATTTAATTATTAGTTGGCTATTAATAAACTATTAATGATTGAAATGAAAGATGATTGATTGAGATAAATATTGGTAATGTATAATGAATGGTTCGACATTAAATATGGATAAATGAATGGAATAATTAATGTAATGTGTATGTTAAATTTTAAAATCTATAAATACATAAATTATATGATTAAATTTAAAATAAATGATGATTTTACAGTTATATTATGCATGAATGTGGGGATGGTTTGTGTTATAATGTTGGAAGTGATTATTAATTATGGTAGTGGTAGTGCGGTAATTGTGATAGGTATTATCATTATTGTTTGGTATGGAACCCTGGGTTGGGATTGTGTATGACTATTATATATGTCACACTTTATTTGGATTTATTTTGTATCCCAACTAAGTCAGATAACCTTATCAATGACCAAATGTTTTGGGTTCTATGTGCTTCCCCCAATATCCAAGTTGATGAGGGAACATATGGCTGATTACTCCATCTTCCCATATCCCCCTTCTAGGTGTTTTACATTTAAGAATATATCATGGTAGTTATATATATATATAATCCATAGTATATTAGGTTTCTAGTATGTAATATGCTAGTTGACTTGGTTATGCAGGTGTAATTATGGTACTTGGTGGGGATTATGCATGATAGGGGAGGGAATTATATTTATATACTTCAGGTTTGGGATAACCTATTGTGATGGGAATGATTTATGTTTTTGGGATATGGATATATGCTTATGGATATGATGTGGTATGTTTCTATTATTCTAACATTTAATGTGATGTGTGATGGAATGGCCACAGAATGGTTAGAAGCACATGATGTTTTTTGTTGTGGTGTGAGGGTGGAAGACTAGTGGGGAAGTAGTTTTGGGATACCTTATTATTATATTATTTCAATACTATCCTATTATACTTGAATTTGATATTGAGTGAGTGATCCTTGGTGATATTGGGTGATAGATGACCCGATATAGGAGTGATTTGGTTCATCTGTTTATTTATTGAGGTATCAATATTCTCTTTCCATGTTTTTAGGATAGGTCCTGAGGTGGATCCTACTGTGTATATATATGCTCACCCGTATATATATATATATATATATGTGTGTGTGTGTGTGTGTGTGTGTGTTTTGAAGTTTCCATGAGGGATTTGGTGACTGTGATGGACTTTATTAGGTCAAGGCTTGTAGATACTATTAGAGTCGCCATTGTAGGATTGTCTTTTAGATGTTTTCTTTTTTGAGACTTAATTATATTTAACATTTACATGCATATTGATTTTTTTACTTTATATTATGGAGTTTATTGGTGGGTTTCCTTATATGTTCCTAGCATTATGAGGGTTATTCCTCCCATTTGTGTGTCTTATACCCTCAATTCTAGTAAATTACCCATTTTCTATTGGAGGCAGGTTTTAGGGTTCACACTCATCTTTACTTCTGGATGAGGTGGGGTTCCTAGTGTGGGTGAACAATGATAGCTCAAATATTTTTTCTCATCATTTCAAACTAAAAATTATGAATAATTCATAATTTAATAGAAACTAATTTATACTTTTCCTTATTTTTTGAATTTATAAACAAGTTATAAATTCCCTTATAATTCCAATGTAAACACTTTATATCAAAATTATCATTAATTACATATAAATAAAAAATAATTTAATATAAAAAAATAATTTAATGGATATTTTTTCATTAAATGGTTCATTAACATTTAATAATTAATTATAAAAATTATATAAATTAAATAACTATTATAAAACATGGTTTTTTTACAATTTTAAACAATATATAATTCATCACTTTAAATTCATATTTGAAAAGATTGAAAAATCATATATGCCTTTATATGATTTTTAATGACATAAATTATATCTTCAACCATCATAAAGTGTAATATTTATATCGCTTTCTATGATTGATACTCAACAAACCATGATATCACCCCAAATTATTATCAATAAACTTTTATGATATAATTATATATTATAAAATAAGATACCATTTGTAACCAATATCACACTTTATGATAGGTTATTAATAGCCTAAGACATCTCATTTTTCCACAAAAAATCATATTTTATAATATCACAATAGCATATGCTATGGCTTCCAATCACGAACTACAATAAGCCTCATATTACCTAAGAAATATGATTCTCTATTTTAATTTCATGAAATAGTATAAATAATCCTTATCATACATTTTTAATAGCCATATAATATTATATGATATATCAAAACCTAAATATTTACATAGGATCACATTTTTTAACATCATTTATTGTATGGTGCAATCCAAATTTAGATTACAACATCCTCTGTCATAAACTAAGTCGTGGTAAACCATGATCTATATAAATTGAAACCAAAAACATGTATATGTTATTATTGAATCTAGAATCCATTTTCTGGATAAGTACTAAATCCTCTAAAAAACTATTCCTTCTAAAACAACATACTTGTATGAGGTGAAAGGGGGATGTTATACAAGAATTGTGGAACTAGAAACATCGATGATGGTGAATTTGAATGATGTTAGTAGAGCATATGTTAAAATATTTTGAGTATCCAAGATACTGCATTAGATTAATCTATCATGGTGTATGTGTCTCGATGTATGGGAAAGTAAAAAAGCTACATGATGTGTTTTGAAAGTGGACACTGATGTGAAAATGTGATCAGACTCGTAAGAATACTATACCATTCATAGGATAGTTCATTTGAGGTGATGAACTTCAACCAGTAGCTAAGATCATGTGGTCGATTGTTCGTAATGTTTTGATGGTGGATGAATCATAATTATTAGAAGTTTTCTGTTATGGTTTCCTATAAATTTGTTGTGGGGTAATTTTTATTGCATATAGTTTTTTATGAATAAGCTTTTGTTACCTTGTTATTTGAAGTTAGTTGTTTTTAATCTCTTATTTACCCTTTTAGTAATGTTTTAATTTCTATTGGAGTTGATCTTGTTCCAAACTGTGAAAAATTCTCAGTTCTTTCATTATCTTCATTGCTTTTATGCATTATTTATTCTATTTGGGATATCTACTATGAGTATTTTTTTAGTTTTGAAAGTTTTGTGGCTTATATATTCTAAATACATCGATTCATGATGTTTTTTTACTATCCAATAAAAATTTCTTTTATTTATGGTTATTATGGCTGGGTCATTTTGGAAATACAACATTCTACACAACAAGTGATATTATAGGTTGTTTTAGAGTTTTTAATGATATATTCAACATAAAATTATGGAAAATAGTAATTGATTATCCTTTACCCTTTTTTGATTATATGGGAGATTTATATTTTAGAATATAGAATTGGAAGAGACCAATGTGAGACTAGAGAAGTTTTATGGATTGAACTTTGGTATTCGGAAGATGCAGGTGGAGGGATTCTTGAATCTGAAGGATCTCAATATTTTTTTGATCCTGAAGAAACCAAAAATAATCGACAAGACAGTGTGTAAAAGACTTAATACGATGGTGATGAGTTTTTTCAGATGATGTTGACCCATAATTTGGCTTTTAACATCCATGTTATGTAGAAATATGCATAATTGATGGATAAAACAACATAAATATATAATAATAATTCCATAATTATTTTTTTCATGTTTTGGTGAATTTTGGGCATGAGGATGTCAAAAGAAAGGTTAGTAGATAATTATCTATGTGATATTAATGTGATTTATAGTCAGTTGGAGTCCATTTCTATGATATTTGTTGAATATTTGTGGGCCTTAATTATTTTTTCTTCTCTTCTAGAATCATGAGATATTATTGTTAGTGTTGTGAGTAATTATAGGAATGTCCCGCTTGTCAATAATGGTCATTTCTTAATGGAACCAAATCTAGAACCTTATATATTGTCCACACATCCTTTAAAATATTGTTGGTACATCTATATTCATAACTTTAGTGTAAGAATGGATAATATAAGAAGATTTCAACACACTCATGACAATTAGAGCACCATTTCTTCGATCTAGGAGGGAGTTCTTGGGCCAGGATGCTGAAAAATTTCATTTCTATCTTTAGAACTTAGAGAGAAGAGAAATAAGATATTTTATTCATGGTAGAAATAATAACCTCTAATTTTGGAATATTTTAGTTTATGAAGATTGGTTAAAATTATTAAAAATTTCACTTTGTGTCTATAAAAATTTTAACCTTATAAATATACCCCAAATAGTACTTATGACCTAGAGAAAAGGTCACAAACATCATAAATATTTTATCACTTAATTTTAACATCAAAATTATGTTATTTTCTAGAATAAGAGTCATTAACTAGAATCTTATCTCCCATAAATATTTAACAAACCTTGAATAATGAATATTCATTTGTCAAATATTTTCCTATATTCACTTAATGACATGAGAATAATAAGAGTTAGTAAATTAAACACTAATTATTCAAAACATGAATAAAATTGAATTTATTTATTTATTTGTGATTTTTTAATCTCATACATTACCAGACCCCCCATCATAGAGTCCACCATGTCCTAAACTCTAATTTATTTGAATCGTCCAAATGTTTGAATGCACTTTGTGTGTGCGACCCTCTATGCCCTTATCTTGATAGTAGTGAGTGTCATTCACAGATCAAGAGTGGTGTCTAGAAACACATCAAGGATAATAACTATATAAGTTTAATTCATATAAATTAAAACCTCCTATGAACGCACCATGTAATATATTCTCTTTACATAATGATATCTTAGGATGTAGGATGCATACTTTCTTTCATCATCCTTTAATTATTTTTTATTATATATATGAACATACTAGACCGAATTACCTTCTTCTACCATGAGCATGGATATAATCAATGTTCCACCAGCCTGGTCAACTGAGCTTAAGATATCTCTTCTTCTATTTGATAGAGACAAACCTTTCCTTGATAATTAAATCAACTTCATACCACCAATGACACACCTAAAACAAGACACCTCTCCAAGAAAATAAATTTCTTGGTTTTTATATTTCATAAAAGGACATGATAAAATGATACATTGATAATGATCTCAAGTTGAGTGAATAATACACATGTTTAAATATAGGAACATTTATTTGCACCCAAAACATGCACCGTTCTAATTAACAGAATAGTTTTCACTAACAAATCTACTCATGGTCACCAAGTGTGAACATCATAAGAATAATTCTTAGTAATTATGATAACCCAACACATAATTATCATAAATCATTTATGTCTTATTAATATGATGTATCTAGAACATAACACATATGATAAGATACTATCATAGTATCTCGAGGTTCCCATTATAGTTGGGAATAACTATAACCTTTTAATATAAAATGTAATTCAAGGAATTTACCATGTCAATAGTTTATGTATGGTAATATAACATCATACACAAATATCTATATACATGATATTGTAATAAAAAATTATGGAAAAACATAGTTCTTGGGACCCTAGTTTTACAATACTCAACCTTTACATAAAGAAAATTTATATCAATCATTATTACAAAATTCATTTTTTCACAACTTATTTTTTATGTTAGTTATTTATAAATGGTGTGTGAAATAAAAATCTAACACTTTTCAGATCATTTTATTAATAATTGATTAAAAAAGACAATTATTTACATTAGTTATTGATAAACAAATGTGAAAAATAAAAGTAAATTAATTTTCAAACTTGTACGTCAATAACCAAAATTAAAGGATTGATATTTCATGTAATTTATTTAATAATTGACACGTATGATGAAATTTAAATGTCGGTTATGGAAAAAATGATATGAAAAGTTTATTTTTTCACTTAGGTTCTCCAATAACTAACATGAAAAAGGCTATTTTCCAAATATATTTTAAAATAACCCGTGTGGAAAATCATTATAGTTTTAATATTATGTTGAGATTTTCCATTTTTGTTTCATTATATCATAGGAATAACTTCGGTTCTCTCCCACTAGGTGAAACCTAACCCTAACAATTTTTGATACTTGACATTGAATCTCTTCACTCTATAATACTTTTCAAAAAATATTTTCTTTATGTGATATATGGATCTAAATGTATTTAATTTGGAATCCACCACTATGTTCCATCCACCATCACCCATCAACAACCATCGATTATTCTTTATTATTATTTGTATCTCCTTCTTAATTGTTTCGATTACTATTTCCATTTATGTTTTGTGTTTATTTGTTTCATTTTACATGAATTCAAGATATTTTAATTTTTTTTCCATTTATAACTTTCTATTGATATTTATTTATCTTTGATTTGATATCCACCACCACGCACCCTCCAATATCACTCATTATGAGCCACCACTTGTACATTATTCTCATTGGTGTCATCTTATTAGTTATCCCAGATCTGGTTTATATTTAGTATTTGTGTTTATCTTTTCCAATTCCATGAATCCATTTTATTTTCATTTATATTTTCAGTTCCAATATTCCATTGATGTGGATTTTTATTTAATTTGGAATCCACCACCACTATCACCCTTCATCAGTTTCTGTTTGTACATTCTTCTAGTTGGTTCCTCCTTATCAATATCCTTGGTTACGATACAAATTTATAATTTGTGTTTATTTTTTTTATTTCTTTTTGCATACAAGGTATATTCATTTTTATTTTCTATTGCAATTTTTTATTTATTTCACTTTATCTTCCCTATTTTTATTTTTAATTATTATTATTCACACATCTTATTTATTTTTTAATTAGTAAATGATTGTTTTTGTATATTTGTGTAATATTTTTTGTTACTTTTATTTGTAGGATAATGGTAGAAAAAACATCTGATCCACCAAATACTTCTTGGAGGACTATACACATAATTCTAGAGAGTAATGTAAACATACTAATATTAGTACACCTAATCATACTTCTGCACATGATCTATTTACTTCTACAGGGGTCAAAAAGTGCTTGTGGCTTGGTAAACATTATTGTACACATTTACCAATATAATAAGTTTTTTGTTATTGGGACCAAATGATATAGATTAATTTTAAGGATAATGATATTCTCATGGGTCCAAATGCAAAATAATTTAGTACTTTTATTATAGTGAAGGCATGAAGAAAATTTAGTATTTTTTTATTAGAGAAGTGTTGAAAAAGTGAATATATTTCAATTATGGGAGAAAATTTTGGTAAGGTCTTTTTATTATTATTTTAATTATCATTATTCTTTAGGAATATAGGGTATTTAACTTCTTATCATATGACATATGGCATAGCCGATACTAGAGTAGTCAGGAAGAAATGTATAGGTTTGGCTTCTAGGAGATGGAGGGATTTTAAATCAACCCACACATAAAAATTATTTTTTGGGTAAAGAAAACATAAAACTAAATGTAATATATATATATATATATATATCCATTTATTAATTAAGATACATTGAAGTATTTTGTTGAAAGTTGATGATTAGAATCAATTTTCGTATGTGTATTGTTAGATTTTAGTGATTTTTTATATTAATGATAACATAAATTATTTATTTATTCTTATTTTTCATCAAACAAGGATATCTTATTAGGATATCAAATTCAAAAACATATACCCTGATTTTTTATATTGTGGAGGTTATACATTATTTGAAAATAGATGATAGTTGAAAATTTTCACAATCTTAGAGTTGAGTCATCAGGATTAGCAGAGTTTGACCGAACTTCCCCCTAGTTGGACATGCAAAAAGGGAAAATATATTATAGATGAATAAAGAATTATAGCTGAGAGTATTATAAGAAGTTATTTAATTTATTCAATTACTTTTTGTTAAATTATGTATTTATATATTATGATTCACTAATTAATTTTTAAAATACACCATACATGATTTTCTTGAGGAGAAAAAACATAGGGGACCTTCCTGGATGAGGGTCACATGGATATTTTATCTAATACATTGGGAAATACTGAACAATTGGGTCTTTTACATGGATACCAGACAATTGTAATGGTAATAAAATTGTTTGGCCATTTTGAAACTTCTTAAATGGAGTAAATTTATAAAATAAAACTAGAATATAATGAATCTAAAGTTAAGGATATGGGTGAGACGATGGAGGAAAAATTAATGATTCAATATAATTGATGTTTACAGTCATGAAATGAATATTTCATGATATTGATCCCACTCATACACCTATACCTATAGATCAAAATCATCTACCTCCAAAGATAGATCTCTCTCCTCCACCTCTTACATATCCTACTCCAACACCTCTTCCTCTAAAAATTCCCCTTTATTGTGAGTTATATATTAAGGATCCCCAACATCATATTGTTTCATATGTGATTATATATCATTTTGATGATGTTATTCATCATAGATAGATAGAGATAGAGAATTTTAGGGACATTTTACATGATAATATATAAAGATAAAAAAATAAAAATTCCTATAGATGTGGTTAGTACATTTGGGAAAAGTGTTATCCATTTTTTAGTTTTTCAATCTAGCATTGTTTAAAAAATTACCATTAAAGTATGTATAGATTATATCATTTTTTTCATATTTGTGTTATTTTTTTTTTAAAATATAATGTATATATACATCTATTTTTTATAGGAATAATTTGAAGGAAAATACATACCGTATATACCAAAAATACAAGCTATTATGACTTCAGATACAACTTCTTCTAATTTTAATAGATTATCAAAATATTCAAATTTGTTGTCTGATGTTTATGAAATTCCAATAGAAGACAAAATTTGTGGCCATGAAATGACTGTGATGCTTTAAAAAAAAGATATCATAGAGATTTTAAGTAGAGATGAGTTGGGAATCAACATGATGCAACTATTTTACATATAAGTTGATTATCATACATCTTTTAGTTATTTAAATTTTTTAAAACATTATAATTATATTTATTTTATATTATGTATATTTATTTAATTTTCATGCATCATGATATAAAATTAGTATATGTATTTATGGACCCATAATTTAGTTCACCTATAGAGAGGACAATGAATGATATATAAAGAACATTTTATATCACTAAAAGACTTTAAAATAATGAAATTATTTAGTGTTGTATGTTTCCTTATCTTTAAGAGAAAGAACATATATCTCATAATGTTTTATATCTCTTTAAGGAATAAATACTCCAATTATAGTTTTTTTATATTACTGGCCATTGGATGTTGGGTGCATATTGTCCAAGACAGAAGATGCTTTATTAGATATGCTCTATCCATGATGAAGGATGAGAAAAATTTCAAAATGTATTAAACACAGAAGTTTTAATATTTTCATTCTTTTATATATTATAATGAATTTAAATTTATTTTATACATATTATTTTCAAATTGGGCATGGTATTTAATTATATATAAAACAATAACGAAAAGTCAAAAGATCAAATATTCTAAAGAAAAGGAAAATTTTCATTTATAATTAAAACTTTATGGAAGTATAAACTAATTTTTTTATTTTGAATTGAATGTTTTTAAGAGGAATTATAGTAAAAAATAAGGAGTAAATAAATATAGATACTATGCTCTAAGATTTATGTTTGAAATAATTTTAACTAGGACACTAACAAAGTTTCATAAGTTCATATTTCATTATAAATATTTCATTCAATTTATCATTTGTTTATTAAGAATACATTTTAAATAATTTCTTTTAAATTTGTAACTTTATGGTGACCCTCAAAAATATATTGGACAATATTTAAGACAATTACAATGTGAAAGAGATAGTTATTAAAAACTCCCAATTGGGTTTTAGTATATATTTTTTTCTATATGTTGTAAAATTTGAATTTCAAAATGTAATGTTTTTTCTGTTACTGCTACTATTGTTTTTCTATTTCTGGTTTTCTACTATACTGATGGGGGATTATATTTATTGAAGTTTATAATTTTTTTTCATTTCATTTATTTCATAAATGATGTGAAAAACCTAAAATAATATTTATCATGATGATTTTTATTAAAAAATGTCATGATAAATGGTTTACGACATCTATTTTATTAAAAACATATTCTGGAAAATGGTTTACCTCATCAGTTATTCAATAATTGATGTATTAAACAACATTACAATTTATTTCTTTTGAGATGGTTTTAAAAAAATTTATGAAATAATCGACGTGGTAAACCATTTATCACATATTTTAAAAAAATTACGTGATAATATATTTTCCACATCGATTTAGAAATAACTGACATGGTAAACCATCTCCAAAATATGAATCTTATTTTGATGTTTAGTATCCATTTTCTGAAAAAATGATATTAAAATACAATATAATATATGTAATCACATCAGTTATGATAGGATGACATGATAAACCTTTTAATATTTTTTATTTGTAATTTTGGTTATTTTTAACTAATGTTAAAAACATATTTATAGTGACTTCTACAATCACTTCACAGGGTAAATTATGTTAAAAACAAAAAACCTGACAAGATAATCCCTTTTTTACACTTGTGAATAAATATATTATCTCTAAAATGATAAGGTAATTATTTTACTAAATTATGAATTTACTTATAGGATCTCCCCTGTTTTCCACCATGTCAACATTAATTTACAAGACTCCACCTCCTTGAGTGAATATCTCCCAAGAGATGATGTCCCAAAGTATATCCCTTTTTTCTATGTTATTACCCTGAAATTTTGGATAATACCATTTTCATAAAATTTTAATAATTTATATTATGATAATATTTTACTTTAAATGTATGAATAAAAGAACTATAAAACCCATTGATAGTTTCATACCACTTCTTTAGTTGCATCAGAATATGCAACATACTCGATATCTATAGATATGGATACCAATATATTTAGTGAGATTATATTGTATATTTAATTATCCAAACTATGAGCTTAGATAAATTCATAACTATGAAATATAGTTTTGTATCCTCTTGATAACTATAATTATTTCCTCTCTAATTAGCATGTACATATCCATTAAACTTTCCAAATCACTATTGGATAGTTCTGACTACTACCTATGAAATTATAGTATATTTCTTGGTTATTTTCCTACTATGATGTATGTGTTGGAAATATAATGTCTAGTATATAACATGTAATATGTGATATATCCATTATTGAATCATAGTAAGTGTTATTCACCATATTATCCTCTTCCTATGTCTTATACATGTATTTTTGGAGAGATTTATACCATGAGGCATAGGAAAAAAATACCTCTTCAATTATTACAACTTGTATTTTTAAATTCCATATTTTTATATATACTTTTACTTGGTTTAAAAAACCCTTAGATCTTCCTTAGTTTATATTGTTACATAAAACATCGACTACTTATTTAATTCATTATATGAAGACTTCAATCCACTCTTAAGTAATTAAAATACTGATATCTATTTTCCACATGTTATTTATATGTTTTACTTGGAAAACTATATATAAACCACAAACATTTTATTGAAACAAAGGAAAATAGTTATTCATTAACTTTATTACTTCCTTGATCCTCAACTGGATTCTTTTAGGATTAATATAATAATCATGGTATCTACTATGAGAATTTTAATTCAAAAGGATTTTAACAACTCTATTGGTGAAATAGATTTGACATGGTCAGTAGTTTGATTGATCCTAAGAATTCCAAAAAAATATTTATTTTTAGGTAATCAATTTATGATACATGTAAAACTATCACTTGAATACCCATTCTAGAATAATTTATTTTATATAAACTTTACAAAGTACCAAAATACAATCTTGACTTTTGTATATGTAGTACATTTTTATCAATAAATAGCTAGATTACATTTTCTCTTATTTTTATTTAATAGTTCCTTTTAAGATAAAGATTAATTATTTTGATTGAATAAAATTTCAGCTAACTTTATGATAATAAAACCATTTCACTTTGGCTTCATATTTCTTACTCAATATGTGTCTTGAGAACATTAGTTTTATATGATCTATTGTGGAATTATTTCCTTGAAACTATGTGTGTATAATCAGACTTAAATCTATCCAATTATATATTCTTTCCACTATCTTAGAGAGATATTTTAACACTCTTATAGATATATAATCTTTGAACTAAATATAAAATTTCTATCATAGATGTTTAGGTAATATCATATATAAACCTTAGGATAATTTATTGAGATTTAGTTTTTGTTTTTCTTGATGTAATTTTTTTTGTCCTTAATAAACAACTTTCACCTAAACACAAAAATTGTGTGGAATAACAGGTTTATTTAATATTAAAACTCATATTATATTAATTTTTCATTATTTTTGGCATATTTTTAAGGGTTAACACTAATATTTGTGAATCATTTCATGAAAGATAATGAATGAATTTGAAAAATTTGATAAGACCCACTATCTATACCCCTTTACTAATATAATAACTTTTATTTGTATATGGAAATGTGAATTTATGAGTTACTTACCCATACATTTTAATAATTAATGGATTCTTGGTTAATATATTCTTTATATCACCTATCCAAAGCATCTTATATATTCAAACCAACCATAAACCTTTCATTATTTTTAAATTCCATAAATTTCGTAAAGGTGTATCATGAAGTATTTGAATTCACCTCTATCATCTAATTTTCATAGTTTACACATATCTTATGAGAATACCTTTAGATTATTTTTGGTTTTATCAACTTTAATATCAAAAGGTTCCTTGATCACTTTAAAAAATAAAATAAACGATGCCAACTACCTAAGAGTTTTATCTCAAAAGGATTCAAAATACCCTTCGTTGTATTATCATAATATTTTATTGTAGATTTATTTGAAAAAGAATTAATATTATAAAACTGGGTAATAATTTAGTATTATTTATTATATTTATAATTAATTTCTAATATAAGGAATATCTAATTCTTGTATAGTTAAATTGTTGATTAATTATGATATACAATAATGAATTTATTTCAAATTTGAAATAAAATATAATTTTGTCTAAACTCTGCATGAGATAATGTTTTTTGAAACACGCATTACCTAATAATAGATTTCTAAGAATATAGTCTATATATTAGTAATTTTATGATATAATATTATCTAGCTGATGTAGGAGTCAAGATCATTTAAAAACATAAATATTCACGTCACTATGGTAATCATTATGAACATCCTTGGTTATTGTATTTTGTTATAAACATATACATCACATAATACATATTCTACCAAACAAGTAAAAAAAATTAATTGATGATGAATATACCTTAAGTATAAGAATCCAATTTATTATTCATTAATTTATTTCAAATTCTCATCCAATGACCTATGTTTCCATGTGCAAAGAAAATGGCCTCATGTACAACAGTCACACTCTTTAACTTTAGTTTATTATAAGGATGATGTGAAATTACCTATTGAATATGACATTAAATATTGCTTTTATACTTATATTTCTTCTCTTTCACCATAATAACCAAATATTTAACTTTCTTTATGACCTTGTTATTTTTTCATTCCATTCAAAAAAGATATCTAAGTAGTTTCTCAATACCATTCATTTAATAGTTCTTAATGAAAATGTATAAACTGGGAGATAATGATGTGAGAATGAGATGAATTGAAAGATCAAGATTCATCTTGAACCCCAATTATACTTATCAATCAATGTAATCTATTATCTTAACTACATACAAGAATAATTAATTCCTTCTTCCAATTTACATGTGTTCAGTGTAATAATAATATGATCCATTTATTTCTTCACTTTCTCCTCACAAACTTCATGGCGATGAGAAAACATGGTATAACCATCCATGTCCTCATGATACTTTGGTAATTCATTAAAAATTTATGATAACATTATGATTTAAACATCAAATTAATCATCCATGTGTCTCTTGTAATATTCCATTTCACCCATACTTGATTCTTGAGGTGTCTCTTTAGGTAGTTGGGAGTCCAACACATACAATTTACTTTCGTATCATAGTATTATGTGCAAGATCCTATAATATTTTTAGAAATTTATAGTAGTAAGGATGTATTTATTTTCTAGCATTGGTCATAGAAAATCTTTTATTTTTTTACATTTTTACACAAAAAATAAACTTTAGCATATTAGAAATTTAATTTCCATTAAAATTATTTAGAAAATATAGATTCATTAATCTCAAATGACTCTCCCTATTTTTTTCAAATCATATTATACCTCAACTATTATAATTGGAATAATCTTTCCCTTGAGTCTTCTAGTGTCTAAGGATCCTTAAACTTATCTTTATAGTCCAAACCATGACATCGCCACTACTATGAGAGTCTAAGGTAGGCTTTTGACTTTAAAATTACATTAACTTTAGGCTCCTTAAACTTTTGAGTGGAATATTATATTTTATGAATCCTTAACTTGGATTCTATCAACACTTGCCTCTAAAATTCCACCAGTATATAAATGATTAATAATTTTAAATAAATTTTAGTTAATTCAACACGACACTCTTGTTAAAACTCTCCAATATAATGAAGAACATATTATGATTTGAATCCCACTTTAGTTAACCAGATGTATATAACTGGATGGATATACCTAGGCATGGATCAACTTTATGTGTGTAAAATGGTAGATTAATCTCTCTATTATAACATAAGGTTATTTAGATGGTGATTTCTTTTATTGGAAGTTTTCTTGAGTTATGGTCCTAAAAAGGGGAAAAACATTATTTTCCAAGTGTAGATTGAAGTGTTTTTGGGGACCAGAAGTCAAGTTTAAAAATGATAATAGAGATTAACAATCATCATTCCAAATGTATGTATTTCAATAAATATAAGAGAAAAATTCTACTAGTAGGAAAAACATGGTAATTTAACATAAGGAAAGTGGGGACCTAGGGAACAATAATCCTAAATAGTAAATAAGATCAAACTTTGATCATAGAATTACCAAAGTTTTGATCCCTTTGAATTTTCTATGTGGACATATTTATTATTTTATGTTTAATCCTAGTAACCATTTATTTTAATGAGAACAGTATTAGTTTTTTCTCTTAGATTTAGGAAAAATTGTTCGAAATAAATAATTTATTATGTCATTTTCTTTTATAAATTTTTTCTAGAATGCTTATGGGATTTTATTTATATTTAGTTTGCATGATGATCAAATTAGTCCGGTTAATAGGATTTTAGGTTTCCAATATTCTAGTACACTAACATTGAGGGATTCCTTTTGGATGATCTATTTTTACATTATGTATCATTTTTTGGTTGCATGTACGATGATCAGATGGTGGGGTCAGATTCTAAACCAATGGTATTAGAACTTGTGGTTGGTTTATCTTTCTCAAATTACACTCAGAGGTAGGTCATGTTTCTATCATCCTTTCCTTGAAATTATTTCTCTTTCAGTGGTAGTTAACTATTAGTAGAATTTATAGAATAAAGAGATGTAAATTCCCATGTTAATAAGTTTTATGGTTCTTATTTTAACTTCTAGATAATTTAGTGGAAATATCATTTTATTCAAAAGGACCCGAATGTTACATTAACTAGATCATGTTTGAAGAAGATAGAGAAATCAGAATGTGTTCAATTGGATAAGAAGGAACTTTGGTTGGTGAGGATTTTATTTTCATGAATCTCTTCCTTTAACATTTGGGAACTAAATATTATAGTTGATCTCATGAAATATATGTAAGATATGTATAAGAAACTTATGAAACAAAATAAATTATTCTTGATGTGGAGGTAATTTGACTAGAGTTTATTAGAAGGAAGACCAATGGAAGATTACGTGAAAAATTTAAATATGATCAAAGGGAATATTGAATTTGTGAAGGTGAAAGTTATAGATTATGAATGGGAAATTTTACTTATATCATCACTATATCAGTAATGGGATACAGTGGTAATGCCAATAAGTAATTTTTTTGAGTATAATAATTTGGTATTTAAGGATGTCTAAAACCTGATCCTCTATAATGACTTCCAAATAAGAGAATTCCAAGAGCTATTTAGTAGTGAAAATAATAGAGACATATGAGGAATGTCTCACTAAAGAAGAAAAATAAAGAAATAATTATATGATAATTCAAAGGAGGGAAACCAAGTCAAGTTGGCTTATTCTTCTCCTACATGACTGAGCTTTTTAAAGAAAGGACATCTCATGGTTGGTCACTTTACTTTATGACATTAACTAATGATTCTACTAGGATAGTATGGGTTTAATTCTAAAAGTACAAGTCTGAATTTTTTTATTCAAAATTAATTAAATACGAGGATATTATATAGAGGGAAATATTTCAGAATCTAAAAAGTATAAAGTATGACACGAGTGGGGATTAAAATAGGAAAAACATTTAGATTTTATTTTTAATAAGGGGATTAAAATGGAGAGAATTGTACCTAGTACACTATAACAAAATGGTTTAGCAAAAAGAATGAACCAAACATTGGAAGAACATGAAAAAAGTATAAATATACACTTTTTATCTACTAAGGAAATTTGGGATGATGGTTTCAATAACATAACATACATGATCAAATAAAGTCCATCATCTCCTATGAGATAGATAGTTCCATATAACTATGGTTTTATAAACAAACCGTTGTTGACCACCTCAAAATTATTGGAATCCTTTCATATGTTCTTAAGGATTCCAAGGATAAGGGAAATCATGAGGCAATGTCTAATAAATTATTTATTATGGGATAAGGGATAAAAATTTTATATTAAATATCCTGGATTAATATTAATTAAAGATAACAAGATTTGTAATATTATCTTTAATGATAAGGTTTCACAGAAGGACGATAGATCAGATGAGAAGGATGTTGAAATCAAGGAATCCACTAAACAAGTCTATGTTCATCTAAATGGGAATACTAGACAGGGATAAGTTCTGATAAGTTCAGTTTTTATCACTATATGTGTAGATTAGATACCATTAGAAGATATTCCAAAGAGATATAGGGATTTTTTTAGCTTGATTGGGAATATTGAAAGTAATATCCCAAAAATATAGAGCATCATACATTGTAGTACCAAATAAAGAAGACATTCAAGTTTAAATTTGAATATCTACCAAATTTAGAAATATATTTTAGTGGTGTGACACTTCTAGTGTGACAATTTTTTTTATTTTGGACTAATTTTATCTTGTTCTTTATCATGCTTTAGTTTTGGCAGTTGGAATGGCATAATTTCATTTTTGGATGATTTTTAACTAGTGCATGGTTATCCCACATAGGTTTTTTAACCGCGTAGTGCCCATGTGGGTGGGGATATCATTTTTATAGAGAAATTTCTCATGGATTCGACTTGGTTTATCAAATAGTGTGGAGCTCCCTATGGACTGTACAAGGTCTTGGGTGAATTTGAGGTTAGGTACACCATTTTTCCAAATTGCGAATCCACTTAGGGGAAAATGTGTAAGGGGTTTCCTATACTAGGAAGTGGATAGCATATGGTTGGATCATGGTATGTTGGACCATGAAACCAAACTTTGCAGCCTGATGGGAAATTTTATTTTTTTATTTTTCATGCCCATTTTACCTTTTTGGGTTTATTTTCCCTCTCCCAATACCTTTTAGTCATGTGACAGTCCTCCCCTATTCCTCCATTGAATATGATGCCTCCCATTGTCGGTCCCCTCTCCATTTATTGTTTTAACCCATATTTCTTGGAGATTTTTTGATAGAACCTTGAAGTAAGGTCTACTCGTACTTATTCCTCTAATTCTTAGAAATTACATCTTCTCCCATAACCCCACTTTGTTTGGACAAACCCTATGTACGTTTTGAACTAATTTTTGGTAATTTATTCCTTTTTTAGGGCATGTGATGGGTCGCTTGGGATGACTTTGTGCATGCTTCCAAAACCACTACCAAAGGTGAATAATTTAAGTCCATTTTGATTCACCCAATGATGTTTGATTTAGTTTTTCATTCCCCTTTTTATTGGCCCAATTGTAATCCGAGAATTTTGGTGATTTTTTGGTTTCATATTGGTTGTTTAGGATGTCTTTCAATCCATTAAAGGAAAAGTTCAAAATAATTAATTGGTAAGATAATAATAATATATATATATATAACCTCTTTGTATAGATTCACATTGTTTTTTAGGATGTCTGCATATATTGGGAGCTTCTGAGAGATCATGTGTTGGTTTTAGCCAAGTTTAGTAGGAATCAATCGTACATTCACTATTGTGAGAAGGTTTGTTTTGGGAGTTATTTGGATTGGATTTTCTTTTGTGGTTATTTCATGAGGAGTTAAGAATGTAGAAGGATATTGAGCGTGTGGGTTATCTCTAGGTGTTTTTTGAGATGGGATTTTAGAAGAGTTCTTAGGTGTAATCCCATATGGATGATTTTGTGGTAGGCTTATTTTTTTTGGTTAGATGTGAGTCCCATTTTAATGAGTCTTATTATTTGGGAAACCCTTTCTTTATGGTAATGGGTTTTACCCATTTTCTTGTTGAGTAGTTAAGGTGCTTGTTTTTTCAAAATGATAGAGGTCTTGTGTACATGACTGAGTAACTACGCTGTTTGATATTATAGTTGACCATGGTATGATAGTTTTAGTTGGTTGTCTCTATTTAAGGTACACTAGGTGAGGGTGGACTAGTTATCTAACCTAGGTTATCTTCATGTATCATGACCCAAGGTGAGATATCTTTTCATTTCTTGAGGTTGTTTGTGGTTGTTCTTCTTATCCAGGGTTTTGTCATTCTTTTTGTTGATAATGATTTTTATATAGTGGTTGGTTAATTGTTTAAGGATACATTACCAGTATTTCCTTATTCCACCATGTCATAGGAACTATAAATAGTGGGGAGAACATGTTATGTCTCCCATTATTGTTAGGGACTTCTAGTTTAGGGTTCAGATTTGGTTGTCTATGGAGATGTTTGTTCCATGTGGTTGAACAATTTGATGGTTTTTTAGGATCTGGGATATGGGATTCAAGGTTGATCCATGTGAAGGATTATTTTAGTTGGTTTCTATTTGGATATTTATCTTTTTCTCTCACCTTTCTTTTTTACCAGGACTTTTTAGGGGTAGAAAGTGGAACAGAAGGGAGTTTGTGAAATATTGGGCATCACAATGATTTTTTTGATCTTATTTTACCGTATTATTGAGTGGTATTGAATTACAAAAGTTGATGGGCCATAATTTCATTTTTTGAAGTTTTTTGGATGGTTCACGGTTATCCCACATAGTTTGTTTAACCATGTGGTTCCTAAATGGATGTGCCTATAATTTTGATGGAACCATTTTTGGAGGCTTTCACATGGGTTGACAAACCATGCAGATCTCCCAAGAGACCATGTGGGTATTGGGTGTGTTTGGGTGGAGTAATGATTTTTACAAACCATGAATCCACTTAGGGGAAACCTTGTGAGGGGGTTCCTGGCTTTGAAAGAGGGTATCATATGGTTGGTGCATGGTTTGGTAGACCATGTGGCCAAATCATGCAACCTACATAGAAATTTTATTTTCGTAGTATTTTTTTAAATTCCCATTTTACCCTTAAGGGTTTATTTCCCCTACCCCCTCCCATTGAGTTGCATGGCACCCCTCCCATATTCCTCCATAATGTGTGATTCCTCCACCTCTCTTACCCCTCTCAACTCATTGATTTCAACCAAATTTCATGGGGGATTCTTGTTCAGTCCCTTGAGGCAGTGTCTCATATTTCTTCTTCCTCCCATTCTTAGTATTTTCTCCACTTCTTTCTCACATATTTTTCAACCAAACTCTATGTAAGGGTTGACATGATTTTTGGTGATTTTTTCCATTGTTAGGGTGTGTGATGGGTCTCTCAAGATGACTTTGTAAATTTTTCTATATATACCACTAAAGGCGAAGCATTTCAGTTCACTAAGAAACATTTTATGTAGATTTTAATTTCCCCTTTTTATTAGAACAATTATAATTGAGGGATTTTGGTGATTTTTGGTTTCCTATTGGTCGTTTAGGATGCATTTTATTCCCTTGAATGTGACTTGCATGAGTATTCATTGGAAAGAGAATATATATATATATTTATATATGATATCTTTTTACATATTCCCTCATGGTGAGTGGGATATATACATGGGGTTAAAGGTAATAAATATATATGTGAAGGTGCATATTCATGTAAGTGTAAAGGGGTGGTTTTGAGTGGTTGTCATCAAAAGTGACATGTTTTGAGTTATATGTTACTATTAAATTTGTTCCTTTTCTAATTTTAATATGATTATACTTTCTAAATTCCTTTTTTATGAATGTATAAATATATGCGATAGATATATGATGTTTTGAAATCATTTTGGTGTCTTTTGTTCTTGGAATAATTGTTTTTTCATGTGAAATACATATTCATATTTTGATATAGAATTTTTAATTATGTGAAACTTTTTATTTGATGCCTCAGGGTCCTTTTGAAATGGTTTTGAGAATGTTGTGAGGGGTTTTAATCTAGTTTTTGTTCATTTATGAAAAAAATGTTTAAAGTGAACCTAGTTTTAAATTGAGGTATTGACCAAAAAGTGAATTGAAAGGGGTTTTAGTTTTATTTCAAAAGATTATTTGGAACATTTTTTTGGTTTATCCCTTATTAAAATTACACAGATACTTCTTTAAAAATTATTTTATGGAAATGGGTGGCCATTGGGATTGTTTTGATTTTCATAGGGTGATAACCTTGTGGATGAGTGATTTTTAAATGATTTTGAATGTGTGGGTGATTTCCATCATTTATGTGAAATTATTTAAGTAGAACTTTTATTAAATGATATAGGGGTCTTGTAATTATATTTCATGTTTTAGGGTTAAAGTATCAATTCAAACTTTGGACTTTAAATGGTGTTTTGGAGAGACACCCTTTGGTTTCCACTTTCTTTTGTACCCCTTTTGAGGGTTATGATCACTATGTGATGCTAGCATGTTTCCCTTGAATGTTAATTTTATTTTTAGTCATTAAGTGAATTTTAAATTTATAGGAGGCTATTATTCACTGGGTGTTAGGGGTGATGGTTGTTATGGTTGCTCCTCATGTGTTAAAGTTGTCTTGTTTTCACTGTGCCTTAAATCCATTATATTGGTCAGGGGAAACTAAATACTAGATGGGAGTATAGATCTTTTCTACTATAAAGATACATAGACTACTAGTATCCCCTCTATCAGGAAAAAGCTCCAGATAGGGTGCGCCATCTGATAAGGCTGGTGAAAGCAAATCTGATGGGTTGCTGTTAAGACACAATGTATGTCGACAAGTTGGTCCATATGAGCGAGTCTAAGAAATATGCACACTAGGGATCCTAGAGTAGAACCAACAAGACATTATATTACTTGGTTAGTGAATAAAGAGAGTTTTATCTACTTTTTGTTGTATCATCCCCCATACTTTCATTATTATGGAACAATTCTTGTTTATTTGGTATTATTATATGTGTGTAATTCTTAATGGATGATTTTTTGTGATTGACCAATGTGAGTGTGTTGGGTAATTTTTTTTTGAAAAGAGAGTTTTTAAAGATGATGGATTTTTTTTTGAAATTAAAGAATCTTATGTTAGTGATTTAAAGAGGATTTCAAAATTGGTGTCATGATTTAAATGGTGGCATCATCTTGAGAAATATTTTTTAAGTACGTTTTTTTACTTAAATTATCAGGAGCTGACCACAGAATACTTAGAGCCGGTGCCTTGAATCATGATGTGAAATTTTTATCAAAAACATGCACTGATAATTACACATCATGTCCCATACAGAGGATCGGATTCGGTTCAGGTTCCAGGAAACTAGCTACTTCTAAAATTCTTCTTTAGCTAAAAATAGATACGAGAAATTTTTTAATAAAAAATGTACGGTGACCATATGAATTCCAAGTAAGGTGTTTTAAAATAAACGAATATAACTTTTGAAAACATTATTTAAAACTTTCCATAAAACATTTCTCTTAAAGGAAAGATATAACACATGTAACATATCATAATAGTGCTCAATTAAAAACATGATAACAGAATTATATGGATAAAAGATTAAATTATAGGATTGATCATTTGGAGTAATAAATAAAATAAGTTCTAAACATTTATGACATATGCATATGTGAGCTCAAATTAAACAGCTAAGAGTAATGAATAATCAGAGTTGTGCATAAAGGTATTAAATTAAATTTCATACACTAAATACAAAATCACTGAGTGCTAAAAATATGTCATGCCATAAGATTTTACTTTTATTATACTCATAAGTACTGGCTCTTAACCTTGGATATTCTACTAGTCGAATATCCACTTGGTTAATTGATTATCATACACATAATGAGCCAATGTATAATGCCAGACTTTAATTTTTGTGTCAAGGCCTTGTGGCAAGACCTAGGGGATAACTGTAACCGGACCCCAAGCTCGAGAGCTTCTATAACCAGACTCCATCCCAAAGAGAATCTGTAACTAAAATCCAACCCAGATATCCTCTGTAACTGGACTCCAACCCGGAGAGGCTTTGTAATCAGACTCTAACCTAGAGGGTCTGCGGTAACCGGACCCCAACCTAGAGGACTTACTTTATCCGGTCTCCAACCTAGAACATACTAGTCCAATACATTCCACATATGTTTAATAAGGTCATATATCTAGAGTGTCACATATAACTTTGAATACCTAATTCCATGTATTTTATTTTGTGTGTCTCATACCACTCCAAATAACTAAATTCTCAATTCATTATCATAAGTGATGAATAATAACTAGTTTGATTTATCACATAAATTAATAACATTACAACTGCTTCCATAAAAATTCAATGAATTAAATTTCATGTTTATAACTTTGGATAGGTATTATTCATCCTCAAATCATGCACTGATAAATGGAATTAACATCATAATATGTCAGTTATTATTTAAATAAAAATTTTCCCAATGATATGCATAAACTAGTAAAAATTATTTGCGCATGTGATATTAATTTAAAACACACAAGAAATGGGTTTACCACATAAAATGATAGTTACCTAATTTTCAAAATCCTTGATTTAGGGAAAAGAATATTTATAATTTAAAATTACCAATTTTAAATTATGAAAGATGTCTTTTGTACACAAGCATACACCGATAAATGGTCATGTCTTAATAAATTGTCATACCCTATGTTTCATAGCTTATATGGTCAACGGATTTTCGATGAAACATTTGTTTTATGAAATGAATACATTCATGAGAATTTAATTAAACATATAAAAAACATACTTTAACCACCGAAGTTTGTTTTCGTCCAATTTAATTCAGATTATGGTTCAAACTTATATGTTCATACACATAACCATATATATGTATATATATATAATATGTATATGTCACACCCACTTAAATCTCTTTGAAACAAATAGTCGTTGTGTTTACAATCAAATACCATAATTGTAAATAATTTCCACCTAGCACATTCTAAAACATCATTGTAATCAAACACAAAGTATATTTAAAACTGGGTGGAATAAAACTCTATGAATGTATATATATAATTTCTACTAGTGTATATTCATGTTTTAAAAAGGAAGACAAAGTGTATTGAAACCTTATGCAGAACCTAAAAATATAGAGTTCAACTTTGACACAAATAAATAAATAAACTTCCCTTCCAAAATTTAATAAAAACCATGAATCTAAAATAATTTTTAGTGCACCCTTACTTTATATATTCTGAAAAATAAAGTCATATATATATATGAACTTATTAAAAGAAATGTAATTTGTATGATAAAAATAAACCATTAGCATCATAAAATTAATTCATAATTTAGTAAAATAAAATCCCTTACAATTAATAAAAACTTCATAACATTATTTAATCACCAAAACTTAGTTTTATGAAAACTTATTTTGGGTTCTGATAAAAAAATATAAGTATATACATATAACCTTATATATATATATATATATATATTTGTGTAATCCACATAAATGTAACAAGAAAGGATACTTACATGATTTACATGTATATAAAAAAGTATACTTTCACCATTTGAAAAACACATAAAAAACTGGTTGTTTCACAATAAACATATATATATATATAAATAAATACATATATCCATATATAAAAAAGTGTATATATGGGTTTTATATAACAAAACCCAAAATAAAAATTAACACATACTATTTCCATACATTTTTTTTAAAACTTGATTTAAATAGTGATAAATAACACTCAAAAGACTTAAAATCTGTTCGAAAGGGGACTTACACAAACTGTGTGACTGTATATATATATAACCATATATAAAGACTGTGTATATAGATTTTTCACAAGGAAGAAATGGTATATTAAACCCTTACAAAACATAAGATCTTAAAATAAGTAAATGTTCAAGACAAATATTTAACCCTTACAAGAAAATAATTTGCAGCTGGAGTGACAGAGTGTTGGGCACACTCTCCCCTGGACTGAAAAACTGAGTTGCATATCCAAATTGCACAAAAGCATAAGGCATTCATAGCCACAATGACATAGTTATTGTAGTTCTAGTTGGAAAAAAGTACCAGAAAACACAAAAATGGATAGAAATAAAATAAATTTGACAGAAATAATATAGAATCATAGTCGGATAGACATTTATCGATCAGAATAAAAGCATGACACAATATAGTCACATATTCAAATTAAATAAAAAGTTTTCAATTAGTTGGAATCAAAACTGGACATGCGAGACTTTCATTGTGGGAAAAAAAGAGTTTCTATTTATAGTGTAAAAGTAATTCCGACAAGGATAAAGAGAAAAATAAAGCAGGTCAACTCTGAATAGAGAGCAATAATAATAAAACAATTAAATAATATAACACCATGAACAAGGTATATTCTGACAAAAAACCAAAACCCTACCTCACACTGGATCGAGGAATACCGAAACATCAATATAGATTGAAACCCTAACCTGGTCGGACTCGTCTTCTTCTCCCAGACAAAACCTAATCCCGACACGACCCCTAGTCCTCGACCACAATACATTCGAGCTCCTCCGGAGCTGCTCGACCTGAAGCCGCGACCACAAACATAACACCGGCTGATGTGAGAACATCTAAGAACCTCATCTTATTCAAACAAATCCTCAAGGAATCTCACAGACCTTGCACAACCTTCATGCACTCAGTGCATGGCTCCAAACGTCGGACCCTGCTCGACTCCACCACCGAGATCGCCCCACACTCTGAAACCCTTGCGATGTGCGGAAAACCTATCCAAGTCTCATCACCGACGCAGAAGAACCTTAAAGACCAGGCCAAGGAAAACTTCTCAATGCTCACCCATGGTTTTCCTCCTCTAGATCAATGCCTAAAACCCTATACCGGGTTTCAAAAATAAAATCAAGACCCTCAATCACAGACCACAAATCCCATACGGGATTTCATCCTATTTTTTGTTATTTTAATAACCCATTATTATTATATCTCAATTATTTTATCAACTTTTAAATAAGTCAAAATTTAGATATATATTAAACTAATTACCCACTAAAGTTATCTAATAACCTATTAAAAGTAAAAGTCATTATTAATAAATTATTTTATAAACATGTATTTATATATCTTATAATATACACTCTTAATGTTATTATAAATGAAATTAGTAATTGACAATTTAAAATGTGTTATGAAAATAATAATTATCATAATTTGTACAAATTATTTATAATTTTGAACCTTGTTAAAACAAATGTTAATATGATATGATTTAAATTAACAATAATTTTATTAAAAGTTCATATGTACCGTTTTAATCATTCTATTAATATATATATAATTTTATTAAGAAAAATACAAAATGTTAATTTATAAGCTAACAATTATTACATTATATATAATTAATGTGTATATATCATATTTTTAAACTCATATAATAGATCAAATAATTTTCCACATAATTAAAATAGTGCAAAAATAATGTCATTAAAATATTCTAAAATAAAAAATTTCGATGTCATGTATAACCACATATAAAATTATAATTTTATAATAGTATTTTCATTCAAATATATATATATATATATATAATTTACATTTTTGAAAAAAAAATTAGTTATATTATTATTGTTATTATTTAAAATATTCTATCAAATAATTATTCGATAAAAATAAATTATGTTTTACAATAATAGTTATTTTTTATTCATTAAAAAAAGTGAGATAATATTTACTTTGAAGTTTTTTACTTTATTCAGATAAAAAAATAAAACCTCAATATTACCATTACACGATAAACAAGTTTTTGGGGCATTATATTATCCCCCTACAAAGAATTGTGTTCTCGCAATTCTAAAATGCTCATACACAGCCACAACAATTCCAGACACATGTCACTCTCAAGGTCCCTTTACCAGGAAAACCACTGATGGTAGGGTGATGATGACCTCAAGTGGATTCCTAAGGTTGTATTCAGCTGCTCAATTTCCTTGTCCCATATACACTATGAACAGTTATGGTCGAATCTATTCCCAAAGCACTAAACCATCCATAAAGAGACATGAGAAGTGTAGAGGTCGGAAATTTTAGAGTTGACTAAATCCCTATAATTCCCATGCACCATGTCGTTCTTAAAGATATTGATGTTTTAGATTTCTACATATATACTAAAACATAGGACTTGGAATAGGTAGGCCGCTCGATGGTCACCATCCAAAGCAGCTTCTAGAAATTTACCTATAGATCAGTAGTTATCAGCCAAAGTGAAACATAGAAAAAGGGCTTCATGATACTTTACACTTTTCCTATATGCTGTAAATTGTGAAAATGAAATACGATAATATCCCAGATTGCTTACTTGGTAAGTATGAAGAATGTTTGGGCAGTTCGACACCCGATGGAGTAGTTTACAAGTTATACATAAGTTGGCATAGGGCTGGTCCTCTTCGGATCATGTCTTGACAATTATAGTCTATAACATCTCTGTAAGTAGTGATAAAATATTGGTTTGTGAAATCATATCTTCTATCTGAATTATTTTAAGAAATCAGTTTTCAGTATGGAAAATCTATTTTAAACAGAGTCATTGTTTTGTATAAAAGCATATCAAAACAAAGAATACGACATCATTCATTTAGACATGATTTATAAAACAAAATAAATTATGTAATCTCTTTACACCTTTCAAAAAACACTAGTATGGATTTGCTGACATCCTCTAAGATGACTCCTTATAGATTCCACCGATGTTGGGAAATTCCCTAGTTTTTAGTCAAAAGGATCCCCAAACCGGTTGTAAATTCCTCTATCTCCTTGGTCCAGATGCAACGTGTTAAACTAGGGTAAACCATGTGTGGACATCTAGAATTCAGATTGAGAGAAGAATGTCAGGTATCAAGTTGAGCGACATAATTATGAACTTGATGCCGATAATACAAATGAGTAGTCTCATTATTGAGGGATTCAAAGTCCATAACTCGACCTCGGAGACTGTAGGTCAAAATATGACATAGATATGCAGCCTAAAGGGCACCCCCTTTTTAGGATTTCTCAAAGTCCTCAAGAGAAAAGAAATTATTGTCTAGGGTAAAACATTTAAAGATACCCTCAAAGTATTTCCCTTTTCATACAAAGAATGGGAATTGAGTGCTCATCATGAGGTAATAGACGAAACCTGCTCCTTGGTGAAGTTGGAGTACACGAGGAGATTTGGATACTCAGTAGAGGGTTTGGAAAGATAAACAAATATTTTCAAAAGTCTCATAGTTTACTACACATGATTTTACCACTATGGTCTCTAATACTTCTATTGTAATAGAAAAAAGTCTAGAACTTTCATTTTCCATCTGAAATTAAGAAAACATCATTCTTAGTATTTCTTAAGTAAATTTTTCATTGTTCACTTCTGATTTTATAGAGTTAACTAAACCGAATCCTCTGATACCAACTGTCAGGAACTGACCCCAGAATACCTGGAGTGGGTTCCTTGAATCATGATGTGTAATTTTTAACAAAAACAGGAACTAATAATTACACATCATGTCCCATACAGAGGATCGAATTTGGTTCAGATTCTGGGAAACCAGCTACTTCTGAAATGCTTCTTCAGTTAAAACACGATACCTGAAAAAT
This sequence comes from Viscum album, assembly GCA_963277665.1. NCBI lineage: Eukaryota > Viridiplantae > Streptophyta > Magnoliopsida > Santalales > Viscaceae > Viscum > Viscum album. The sequence continues at coordinate 1,900,997,423 of OY728140.1, read as the reverse complement.
CTTAATAAAAAACATAGGGTGAGCATACGAATACCGAGTAAGTTGTTTTAAAATAAATTAATATAACTTTTGAATACATTCTCTAAAACTTTCCATAAAACATTTCTCTTAAAAGAAAGATATAACACATGTAACATATCATAAAAGTGCTCAATTAAAAACAGGCTAACAGAATTATACAGATACATGATTCAAGTATAGGCATGCTCATTTGGAGTAATAAATAAGAGAAGTTCTAAAAATTTATGACATATGCATATGATATTAGAAATTAAACAGCTAAGAGTAATGAATAATCAAAGTTGCGCGTAAAGGTAATAACTTCAATTTCAAACAACGAATACTAAATCACTGAGTTCTTAACATATGTCATGACAAAAGATTTCACTTTTCTAAAATATATAAGTACTGGCTCTTAACCATGGATATTATACTAGTCTAATATCCATTTGTTTAATTAATTATCATACACATAATGAGGGAATGTATAATGACAAAATTTAATTTCTATGTCAAGGCCTCGTGCCAAGACATAGGGGATATCTGTAACTAGACCCCAACCCGGAGAACCTTTGTAACTGGACTCGATCCTAAAGAGCATTTGTAACTGGACTCTAACCTCGAGAGCCTCTGTAACCGAAATCCAACCCGTAGAGCCTCTGTAACCGAACACCTACCCGGAGGGTCTGCTGTAACCGGACTCTAACCCAGAGGGCTTAATTTTACCGGTCCCCGAACCGAAACATACTAGTCCAATATATTTATCATATGTTTAATAAGGACTTGTATCCAGAGTCTCACACACCACTTTGAATACCTAATTCCATTTCTTTTTTTTGGGGTGTCCCATACCACTCCAAATAATTAAATTCTCAATTAATTATCATTAGTGATGAATAATAACTAGTTTGATTTATCACATAAATTAATAACTTTAGAAAAACTTCCATAAACTTTCAATGCATTACATTGAATGTTTATAACTTTGGATATGTATTATTCATGTTCAATTCATTCACTGATAAATGGAATTGTCATCATAATATGTCAGTTATTATTTAAATAATAATTTTCCCAACAACATGTATAAAATAGTAAACATTATTTTCACATGGGATATTAATTAAAAACATGCAAGTAATGGGGTTATCTCATAAAATGATAGTTCCTTAATTTTGAAAATCCTTGATTTAGGTAAAAGAATATTTACAGTTTAAAATTACAAATTTTAAATTAGGACATATGTCTTTTGTACACAAGCATGCGCTGATAAATGGTCATGTATTAATAAATGGTCATACCCTATGTTGTATATTATATATAGTCAACTGATATTTGGTGAAACATTTGTTTTATGGAATGCATACGTTCATGAAAATTTAATTAAACATATCAAAAACATACTTTAACCACAAAAGTTTTTTTTAGGCCAATTTAATTCAGATTATGGTTCAAACTTATAGGTGTATACATATAACTGTATATATATATATATAAAATATGTATATGTCACACCCAATTACATCACTTTGAAACAAATAGTCCTCGTGCTTATAATCAAATACCGTAATTGAGAATAATTTCCACCCATCACATTCTAAAACATCATTGTAAATAAACACATGGAAGATTTAAAACCGGGTGGAATAAAACACTATAAATGTATATATATAATATATACTGGTGTATATTCAGGTTTGAAAAAGGAATGAAAAGTTTTTTGAACCCTTATGTAGAACCTGAAAATTTAGAGTCCAACATGGACACAAATAGATAAATAAACTTCCCTTCCATAATTTAATAAAAACCGTGAATCTAAAATAATTATTAGTGCACCCTTATGTATATATTCTGAAAAATAAAGTCATATATATATGAACATCCTAAAGGAAATGTACTTTTCTGAATAAAAATAAACCCTTATCCTCATAAAAGTAATTCATAATTTAAGAAAATGAAATCCCTTACAATTAATAAATACTTCATAACATTATTTAATCACCAAAACTCAGTTTTATGAAAACTTATTTTGGGTTCTGATAAAAACATATAAGTATATACATATAACCTTATATATATATATATTTGTGTGTGTGTGTGTGTAATCCACATAAACAAAAAAAGAAAGGATACTTACATGATTTACATGTATATAAAAAATTATAATTTCACCAATTGAAAAACACATAAAAAAACTAGTTTGTTTTATAATGAACATACATATATATATATATACATATATCCATATATAAAAAATTGTATATATGGGTTTTATATAACAAAACTGAAATTTAACAAAACCAAAATTGAAAATTAGCACATACTATTGCCAGACTGTTTTTAAAACAAGATTTAAACAATGATAAATAACACATAGAAGACTTAAAAATCAGTTCGAAAGGGGACTTAAACAAACTGTGTGACTGTATATATATATAAAAATATATACATAGTGTGTATATAGGTTTTTCACAAGGAAGAAAAGGTATATTAAACACTTACAAAACATAAGATCGTAAAATAAATAAATGTTCAAGAAAAATATTTAACCCTTACAAGAAAACAATCTGCAGCTGGAGTGACAGAGTGGTGGGAACACACTCCTGTGGACTGACAAACCGAGTTGCATATCCAAATTTCACAAAAGCAGAAGGCTTTTATAGCCACAATGACAAAGTGATTGCAGTGTAAGCTGGAAAATAGTACCAGAAGACAACAAAAAAATGTATAGAAATAAAATAAATTTCACAGAAATAATATAGAATCATAGTCGGATAGACATTTATGGATCAGAATAAAAGCATGGAAATATATAGGCACATATTCAAATAAAATAAAAATATTTCAATTAGCTAGAATCAAAACAGGACATGAGAGACTTAAATTGTGGGTAAAAATGAGTTTTTGTTTATAGTCTAAAAGTAATTAGGACAACGACAAAGAGAAAAATAAAGAAGGTCAACTATGAACAGAGAGCAACAATGATCAAACCATTTAATAAGATAACACAAAGAACAAGGTAGATCCTAACAAAAAAGAAAAACCCTACCTCACGATAGATCAAGGAATACCCAAAAATCAATCAAGACTGAATCCATAACCCTATCAGACTCGTCTTCTTCTCTCGGACGAAACCTGATCATGGCACGACCCCTAGTCCCCGACCACAAGACATTCGAGCTCCTCCGGCGCTATTTGACCCAAATCCATGACAAAAAACTTGACACTAGCTAATGTGAGAACATATGAGAACCTCATATTCTTCAAACAAAGCCTTAAGGAAGCTCACCGACCTCGCACGACCTTCATGTCCTCACCGCACGACTCCTGACGTCGGACCCTACTCAACTCCACCACCGAGCTCGCCCCACCCTGCTGAAACCCTTGTGACATGATGAAAGCCTATCCGCGGCTCATCCCCGATGCATAAGACCCTTGAAGACCAGGCTGAGGCACACCTCTCAATTCTCACCCATGGTTTCCCTCCTCTATATCGACGCCTAAAACCCTATACCGATTTTCAAAAAAATAAATAAATCAAGACCCTCAATCAAGTACCACAAATCCCATACGATATTTCATCATATTTTTTGTTATTTTAATTACCCATTATTATTGTATCTTAATTATTATATCAAATTTTAAATAAGTCAAAAGTTATATATATATTAAACTAATAACCCACTAAAGTTATCTAATAACCTATTAAAAGTAAAAGTAATTATTAATAAATTCTTTTATAAAACATGTATTTATATATCTTATATTATATACTCTTAATGTTGTTATAAATGAAATTAATAATTGACAATTGAAAATGTGTTATAAAAATAATAATTATCATAATTTGTAAAAATTATTTGTAATTTTGAAACTTGTTAAAACAAATGTTAATATGATATGATTGAAATTAACAATAATTTTATTAAAAGTTCATATGTACCATTTTAATCATTATATTAATATATATATATATATATATAATTTTATTAAGAAAAATTCAAAATGTAAATTTATAATCTAACAATTATTACATTATATATATACATGTGTATATAACATATTTTTTAACTCATATAATAGATCAAAGATCTGTTCATATAATTAAAATAGTGCAAAAATAATATCATTAAAATATTTTAAAATAACAATTTTTGATGTCATTTATAACCGCATATAATATTATAATTTTATAATAGTATTTTCATTCAAATTTAATATATATATATATATATATTTCACATTTTGGAAAACAAACAAATTAGTTATTTTATTATAGTTATTATTTAAAATATTCTGTTTAATAATTATTTGATAAGAATAAATTATATTTGACAATAATAGTTATTTTTTATTCTTTGAAAAATGTGAGATAATATTTACTTTGACGTTTTTAATTTTTTCGGATAACAAAATAAAACTTCAATATTACCATTACACAAGAAAAAAGTTTTTGGGGCGTTACATATATAAATAATGTGTGTTGTTTTTGAGAAATTAAACGCATGCATGTGGATTTTGGTAATGGTTTAGGTTAGTGGATTTGTTTTCAAAACATTTGTGTTTGGTTTTGGGAAAAAGAGGTAAATGTTTTGAAGGTGAATTATGAAATTATTTTGATTTCCATAACTTGTATATTTGTAAATTTTATATTCTACCATTTTTTATCAAACTAGAAATGATGAATTTCATTATTAGATATATTTCATAGATTTAATGTGTTTTGATGACCTCCTAGGATTTTTAGCTCACACCTCTATCATTTTAGGTTTCAGGTTCTCTATTGGACCTTGTTTTATCATCATGGTTGGGGGGTGATTTGGGAGGTGTTGACCCATCTGGTCATGTAAAGTTCATTCTAACTTTATTTTCTATTATAGCTATTAATTTATAGTTATATTTACTTAATTTATTCTATTTTATTTTTTAGCTCTTTAATTTATTTATTCTACTTTTATTTATCTCTATTTTAGTATAAATCATTGAAAAAGGGATTCCCATGATACCTTGACAAGTAGTATCCACCCCTTGAGGAATGATAACGCCCTTCAATCCATTTGGAGGATTGTGTTGGGTTCGAGGATGTATGTAATCCCAGACTGTTTTGTTATTATAGGTTTGGAGTTGAGAAGACATTCTTGATTTTTATGGATATCGGGGAATCATAAAGCTCAGACGAGTCGACTACCATCAATGTCTATGGATAGTGGGAATCAACTATAAAGGCAGAAATGTGTTTCTTAAATAAAAAAGGAACATGCGAGTTTATTGAGTTACCAAATGGGAATAGAAGTGGTTATTCTAGTTAAATGAATAAGGTAACAAAGGGGTAATTTATAAGTCATAATTGTAAGTGAATGGGTTTCAATAAAAATAGGGATTTGATTTCTCATAAATTTGTTCCATGATAGTTAAACAATATACCATTTATATAGTTATGATAATTATTTTATCCAATAATATATACTTATAATATATGAATGTATATACGACCTTCCTCCATAGTGAGTTAGAGGAAGAGATTTCTATGAAGCAACTGATGAGTTCAAAGGTTAGTGGGAACTGGAATGCAGTGTGCACGATAAAGAAAAGCCTTTATGTATTGAGGAAAGGTCCAAGGTAGTGGAATTAGAAGTTAAATTAATTTATATAGGATCAATGATACAATTTGAGTAATGTGGACCATTGGCATGTAATGACGAGATATTCATCATTTTTATCATGTATGTATATGAAATATTTCAAGCTGGACAAGGTGGAAAAAGGATTTAAAAGATGAAGAAGGGTCCGTTTTAAATTTTCGATATGAAATAACTTACATATGCCAAGAAGATATTGATAATTATTATTAATAGAGATACTAAAGTAGAAACTTTTTTTCTATCTAAATGGTATTGCATCTGGAAAGTCCTTTTAAGATTTGGGTTGATCAGATGCAATCTAATCTCAAATCTATTAGAAAAAAACATAAAATTATCTGAATTGAAGGAAACTAAAGAGAAATATGAGGTATCATACATGGTAAAAGTTCCATTTTCCTAAATAGTTGGAAATATTATGTAAGTCATGATTTTTATATGATTGGAATTTACATTTTTAGTGGGAGTTGTGATCCGGTTCATGTAAAATCCTAGAAGGGAACACTGGGAAGCTATGAAATGGATCATCTGTTACTTTAAGGGAAAATAATATAAAACCTTTTTATTTGGAATAAATGATCTTTTTAAAGGTTACACTGATGTGGAATTCATTATGGATTTTTGTACATATAATATCACTACATGGTTTTTGTTTGATTACAGTGGAATGGAAGTTAGTTGGATGTTGTGACTACAATGGATTGTTATTTTTATATAATGGAAGAAGAGTATAAAGCTGCAAAAAAGTAGGGAAATGTTTATTTTAGTTGAAATGATTTCTTAAGGATCTCAAAAGAATCTAAGAGGGTGACGTTTTATTATTTGATAATGAAAATGTGATTAACTTGGATAAGAATATAGTATTCCATGAATGGACAAAGAACATTGACATAAAATATCACTTTATTTGATAACTATTAGAGGAAAAGGATTTGTATTTGTAAAAGATTAACAAAAACAAAAATCCAATATAAATTTTTATAAAAGTGTTAGTACAAGAATTCACAAGAAAAATTGTGGCTCATTAGGACCTGGGTGAGAAAACTGTGAATCAAGAACACTAGTTTCTGAAGAAGTGAAAGGATGTATGATTTTATTATAAAATACTGGAAAGTTTATATATTTTTCTTGAAGTATCATTCAAGTGGGATATTTTTGGAATGCGAATCCCACCTTAGTTAATTTGATCAAAACAACCTAGAGAGGATACATTGGACATGGATTTACTAGATGTTTCGAAACTAGAATTTGAATCTTTCTAGTGAAATGGTAGGTAATTCATATGGTGATACTATCTGAAATAAGTGTTCATGGGTAATGATATAGAAATTGAAAACAAATATTACTAGAAAAATGAAACTTTAAGTGTTCACTAGGAAAAATGTTCATGTTTTATAATGTAAATGGAGATTAACTACCATTATTTAAAATGGATGGATTTCTATAAATATTTTTGGTCGGTGATATTGAAATAACTAGTTGGATAAATTTATAAATTTCAAGTGGGGACCTCATGTAAAGTAATCTAGAACCATTTTTTATATCTAACTTTGATAACAGAATTATTATATTATTAATCAATTTGAATTTTCCTTATAGAATTATTTTTTTATGGAAGTGTAATCCTTGTAACATATGATTTTAATGAGAATAGAATGAATTTTTCTCTTATGGTTTTTGGGAATGTTTTCTAAATAACATAAATTCTTGTGTCCTTTCCTTTTAATTTTTTTAAATTCTAGTGAGGTTTGAGTTCACTTGAGTGTGTATGAGGATCAACCTAAAATAGCGAGTAGGGTATGAGGCTTCTTAATATTCTTGTATACTAATTTAAATAGAGTCATTCTAGATGAATTGTTTTTATTCAATATATTGTTTATTGGCTATGCATTGGGTGATCAGAAACTCAGGTTATCTTTACAAAAACATCCACAACTTTGGATAGAGAGGACCCAAAACTTTGGTTTTTTTACATGGCAAATAAAATATATCTATATTTAATATTATAGTTACTATGTGATCACATGAACTACTTAAATATACATAAATAGAAAAATTCACCATGCATTGATAGAGTTTTATCTATGCATGCCTATTTATTATTCTATGTGATAACGTATAAAGTAAACATAAAAAACAATAAACCACGAATACAATAAATAAAATACAAGATCATGAGATAAATATTATTATCAATATATTGAGAAAATAATAGATCGAACGAGGCACTGGGGTAACTCATTCAGACATATATTACCCAAGTTGCAGTGCCCATCGCGACAAATATCTTTGAAACCTACTTCATGCTTCCCCAACCCTCGATGAGAACTGTGTCATTTTAATCCAACTCATTATATATAAATACTCACTCACAGATGAGGGGGCCTTGGTAATGTGAGATACACATGAATAATCACTCTCATGGAAACCCAGACCCTTATAAAAATAATTTGGTGTAGGGGTGATTCATACACTATCATTAATTAGTTATTTTTTTAAAAACATACACATTAAAATAATTAAATAACCAATAAATAAATATAAAACATACATTAGTTGTACTATCTCATAATAAGGTTACATTAATATAAATCATACAATAAACTTATATTTTAAAATAACTATATTAGATGAAATTATTTATGAAGGAGAATAAAATAAACTAATTTTAATCGGAAATTTACTAGTTTCATGACGATTAAAATAATTTAATTAAATTCATAATATTTTTATACATTATATATATATTTTTAGATTTTTTGGGAAAATCATGTCCTAAAATACCCCTTAGAGGCATTTCAATTCTTAGATAGTCCTAAATGGCCTAAGAAGGTCATGAAGAACCCAACTATGCTTGGCTCGACCTGTGTCGGCCTGACCTGGACTAATAGACAATTCAATAGAGGAATATTCCCTAAGTGAAGTGAATAGGTGCTAGAATAAGAAAAAAATAACACCACTAATACTTATAAAATAAAAACAATTTTATAGGGAAAATAATGTCTGCCACCCACCACTTGCAGGAAGATACTGACCTATAATAATACGACGTAGTATTAGTCACCTCCATAGTTGGATTTTTCTAACCACATGCATATTTTTTATGTTTTTTATAGAATTGAAAATCTAGGACACCCACATCAGTACTGATTTTGGATAAACGAACCATCATAGGTGCCAACCTTGATAGTGATACAAATCCTTCCCCCAATAATATATATATATATATATATATTTTGATTTTTAAGCCCAAAATATATTTTTTCCATCAATGAATGACTGTATCTCAAACATCCAACCTCATATTAATTAACCATCAATGGAATTTATACTTTATAATATCCTTATAATTAAATTCATTTAAATTTAATTTAAACATTTACTTATGAAATTACATGATACTCTCATACCACTTATTGTTAACTAGTGGTATACAGGAGTATGAAAATTGATAAAAATAAAAAATTCCCCTCAAATAGGCATCATTTTTTTTACATATCAATATATTAGGTATTTTAAATGATCATAAAAAATAAATTTTTATCTTCTAATGTTTACATTTCGTGGATTTAGGTGTTTATATTTTATACATTTTTTCATGAAGTTAACATACCAAATAAAGGGATCAAAACGATTGCATAGGATCATTTTAGATTCCTCCTACTATAGGTTCCAATGGATACCATATGAATGACACTAGATGGATAGTGGGATATTAAAACAAACTATTCTATTTATGTTCCACCAGTGATCCGGTGACACTTAACAACTATCCAATGTCTTTATGGTAGGAAAGAAATGGCCACTAGAGGGGGCCCAACATTCCTTAATTCAACTCCTAACAACTCTATTAGACCCCCAACCACTCCATAATGATCCTAATGGTATGAGGGGATATAAATAAACCTTAAGGATTGTTGGATCCATGTGGATACCTTTAAGATAATTTTAGCGCTCTTTTTTTCATCTTTTTGACATTATCAAGCCATCTTCAGTCATGTATAACTCTTTACCACTCTTCCCTTGTTGTATATTACTGGGAGGATCGTGAGTGTCCTTCTAAAGGATTTCATAAAGAATGTAAAATCTTTTTTATTTCCATGGACGTTCGCTAGAATTGAGTGTGAGGGGGATATGCGATCACTACCTTTAAAGATATGAATTGGGTTCTCACTACAATTGAATGTGAGGGGGGTAAGTCATCACTAACCTAAAAAGTGATAATGATTTTGTTTTCATAGTATAACCACTACAATACAAGGGTGTTACTTATTATAATGAGTTTCTTCCTAAACCACTAAAAATAAAGAGTTTGGGTTTTTTTATAAAAACTAAAAAGAAAGGTTTAAATAAAAACATCAAAATTATATTGAGGGTTGGAGACATAGGGATCCCTTTTTATATTATTACCAAAATCATTTATCAATATCTTGTGCTTTGAATTATAAAATATTATTTCTATTAATATTTACCTCTTTTAATATTACTTATCACTTTTATTGGTTTAATTCAACCAAATATAGTTTTATTTTTTTAAAAGGTTTTTATATTAAATTCACCCATGTTTCCATCTTTACTCATATCAATAATCATATCATATATTGGAGTACCTGATAATCAACCTGAGGATATTTATTAATTTAATTAAATAAGAAAAAATAAATAAATAATAGACCTCATTTTATTTTATTATATAGGTATGATACACTCCTCAAAGATGATTATCTATTAAAGGAAACAAATATAGAACCCTTAGTATCATCCATACATGCTTGAAACGATATAAAGTACTTCGATCATTGTACTTAGGGGGATAGGACATGGAATCAAAGGATATTTCAAGATACCCATGATCACTGGAACACTCTTACTTAAATCTTGGATGAATTTATTTAATTAGGGTGTTAAAAACTCTCATTTACCACTGTATAAACAAGGATATATATAGAGGATCTCAAATTCATAGGAGAAATAGTTCCTTGAATTTGGGAATAATTTAGTTTATATTGGTTGGTTAAGTTTATTAAAAATTACACTTTGTACCTTTAATAAATTTACCCTCCTAAATACTCCCGAAAGAGTACTTATGAAATAATGAATGTGTTATCAAAATTATAAATATTTAATCACTTGTAAAATAAAAATTGTGATACTTGATAAAATAAGAGTCATTAAATAGACTCACCTATCCTATTAATATTTAAAAGAACTTGAATAATGAATATTCACTCATCAAATATAATTTTTTATTAACTTAATAACATGGGAATACTTTTGGTTAATAAATTTAAAACCTATTATTATAAACATGAATACAATTAAATTTATTTATTTATTTGTGATTGTTCAATATCTTACATTACACGACCCCCTTCTTGGGTCCCACCTTGTCCTAAACACTAATTCATTAGAATTGGAAAATCTGTTGAATGTGATTTGTGTGAGTTTATATGAAATTATCTTAATATTATTGAATGTTATTTATATACCTAAAGTGGTGTTTAAAAAAACATCAAAACCAATAAATAGATAATATTAATTCATATAAATTCCAACCTCACACGAATACACACTGTGTAATATAATCTCTTTGTCTCATGATATCTTATAAAGATGGTTGCATACTTTATGTAATAATATTTTAATTATTTATCTTTCTTTCTATGAAAATATCTAATTAATTTTCCCCATTATACTTTTTACATGGATTAAATAATTGTAATACTATACATGTCAACTAGGCCTGAGATATCTCTTCTTCAACATAGAAGAGAAAAATGCTTTCTTGATCATTAAATCAATGCTCTAACCCCAATGATGCATCCAATGTGAGCTGTCTCAACATAAAATAATTTCATGTTTTTTATACTGAATTGAAGAACTTGACCAAATGAAACACATTGGTAAAAATATCACGTAAGAGACCAGAAAACATGTTTGTAGATAGGAACATCCAATGTCACCTAAAACATATGGTGTTACTATTAGTGGTTTAGTCATTATGATCACCTATACTAGTGAGAAATTCATGAGATTAAGTATCCATACTTCTTTTACACCAACAATTGATAGCTAAAATTCATCTATATCCCTTAAATATGATTTATCTTGACCATATGAAATATGTTTAATATTAAAACCATAACATCTTGAGATTCTCATTATAGTTGGGAACTATTATTACCTTTTAATAAAACATGTAAAAGATGGAAATTAATAAGTAAATACTATAAAAATAAGTAATAATAATATTATAGTAAGAAAAAATATTTTATAACTCTCTATATATATGATTTGGTAATTGAAAAGTACTAATAAAGTTCGGTTTAGAGTTGCAACTTTTATAACAATAAGAGCCATGTGAATTCAGCCAGTCCTGGTGACTCCACATGTTGGGATTGGGGATATAATATATATTTAATGAAATATTATTGATAGAGGTATGTTAAATATATAAATAATTATTTTTTTTTCATTTGAAAACTCTACAGGTAGAGGGGAGGGTGACATCATGGTTTTAAGTGTCACAAGTTCAGTGGAGTCAGGTATTATTGATTCTAGTGATTCATTTTATTCAACTTTTTTAAAGTGGATTCTTTCAAAATTATATGTTTAGAATGAATTGAAAGGTTTATCATGTATATGAAGAGGATATTGAGGTTGTTGGAAAAGGATATGTGAGTATTAAGAAAAATATTGGATGTATAATTTATTTATAAGGATTATTCCACATCTCATGTTTATTTAAGAGCCTTATTTCTATTAGTCTGCTTAATGATGTGAGATTTTTTACCTTATTTTTGGATGGAACGTGAAAAATTACATACGGTTATATAGTGTTGTTCTATGCTGTGAAGGATGAATCATTGTACTTGATCATGGTTTTGAAAGGTATCATTTTTTCTTGAGTAATACCATCTGGGATAATGAAGTTGTGTCATGAATATATTGATCACATTGGTGAGATAAATTTATAGACCACAAAGGATAAAGCATTAGTGAATATTAATAATATAGTGTATGGAAAAATAGAGGTCTACATCCATAGAAGGTAATATAATGGGTCATTTAATATAGATAGGTTGAAACTAAATAATTAGAAGCTTGAGCTGGTTATATGGATGTATGGGGACCAACACTGATTCGATACCATAGGGGTTAATAATAGAGTTCCCCAAATTTTATTTAATGGAAAATAAAAATATTGAATAATTTTCTATGAACATGTGAGAAGCATGGTGTTTCTTAACTAATTAATTAGATTAAAAATTATATAATTGGGAGAAAGATGTTAATTTTTTTTTCAATTGAATTCTGGGCTGATGAAGTTAACTATGCGACTTATATCCTGAATTAGAGTCCTTAAAAAAATTAATTGTACCAAGTCCTAGAGGAACTATAGTCTAGAAATATTATGGAATTTACTCACTAGAATGTTTTTGGATTTTTAATTTATGTCCATATTGATAGCAAAGATAGGGATAAATCGGAACCTAAGTCCAAGAAATGTTTTGTTTTTGGTTTTGATAATTAAAATTTTGGTTTTAGAATCTATTATAAATGTCATCAAAACGTTATTAGAGGCCATAAAATACTCATCTATGAGGAGAAAATACAACACATATATCCTTTCTAATGAAAAAATGGCCTTTAACAGTGCTAAAAAAGTGTTGTTAATCGTAGTAATGGTAAAGGTGTTGGGGTCCCCTTTAACAGTGCTAAAAAAAGTGATGATAAAGGACTAACCACCTGCTATCAGCTATTTATATAACAGAAAATCCAGAACCTATAATTTTAACAACCTTAAATTTAAACAACACACCCAAATAAAACGTTCTATATACATTCGACTAACATCATCAATTCAAAAAAAGTACACCCATGGTATATACAAAAAAAACACTACTATTTAGATTTCAAACTAAAATTTTTATATAATTACAGTTAAAAATATACAAAAAACATTAAAAAAAATAATATGTCATATTATGAATCTCTTGATCCCCTCTAAAAAATGTTCACCCATGGTATTAGTTGCTTAAAAAATCATCTCAACCTGAGAAATAGATTCCACCTATTTAAGAAAACACATTTTATGTTAGTAATACTATAAAGAAATAAATTAAACAATAATATTTAAGAACACCTTAATAAAATGTCAATATTTAATAAAATTGAAAAATTTGGAGTTATACCTATCACATTATAGGGAACCAAGACTTTTACATAAAACATTATATGATTTTAAGCACAATTATACATCAGAGTATAAGCTAAGGATTGTTAAATCTAGTGACTTGGATGACTAGCTACATAAAACATAAAACATAAAACATGGGGATAAAAAAACTTCTTAATTTACTATCTTTAAAGAGATCCTAACTTCCTTTGAGCCCTTACATCTGCATAGGGTACCATAGGGAACACATGAACTAAGGGATGAGATGAGAATCCCAGTAAGGGAATGAAAATAAAGATACATCTTAATCACATGAGTTAGAAGGCATGACATAATGATATCCAAAGCATGGAACATATAAAATCGTATCATATAAGCATGGAATTATATAAAAATGGAATCATATAAATGTTGTAGAATCATAAAACATGTCTTGTTTATGGGTCAAGGATAACCGCTAATCACATTTCCCATTTTAGTACAAGACAAGTCTAACCGCCAATCCCATTTCCCATTTTAGTATGGGACAATGCTAACCGCCGATCCAATTTCACAACGCATCTCATGAGACTTAAGTTTACCCAATGCATTAGAGTGATATCTGGGTGCACCCATCTCAAAATTTTCCTGAATATTATAGCCACATAAATAATCGTACATAATCATCCATACTTAAACACCAGGATACCCTTGAAATAATTGGGTACCACAATCATGACATAAAGTATAACCAAAGAGCATATCATGAAAGTGTATATGAAAGAAAGGGATTAGAAAATATATGGACGTTCATAAGGTAAAATAGTCACATAATATTTAAATTTTTGTAAAAAAGAGTGACAACATATAATAAATTTATTTGAGAAACATTAGCATTAAAACATGTTTTGTGTGGTTTAAGGAAAATACTATAGAGTTTTCAGAACAGAAAAGTGTAAAATCTTCTATATAAAACCACAATTGAACCAAGAGGGTTTTAATAATAAAAATAACAATTTTATAAAGACAATGGTTGCTTAAAACAGATGATAGAGTGCAAATGAAATTGGGTAAAAATTCAGGAAGTTCCCTTAAAACAAGTTTTCTTATCGAAAAGTACTATGGAGGGAATCTCTTAAAAACATGTATATCCCAGAAAGAGAGTGATGAAAGAGTCATCATAAATGGGTTTTTTAAAACTAAACATAACTTATAATATGTACATAATCATATAAGATAACTCCATTTTTATATAAAGAAAGATAAGGAAACCCAAAACAACAAAGGATGTTTAGGTAGAATTCGTTAAGGTTTATCGACATGGTGTTGGGTGTTCCTAAGAGGGATTGATGAGAGAGAAAATGGGTTTCTAATCACTTGTTAATCCTGAGGGAAGTATGTGGGATGTGTGAAAACATACCCCATGATTTCGTATTATACATAAAAAGGCATAACATAATGGAAAATCTTGAATTAGAGAGAAATAGAGAGGACCCCTTACCTTAAATCTGGTGGTGTTCTCCACATGTTATTAATGAACAGAATAAAAAAATTAGGTTTATTAATTAATAATTAGAGAACCTCTTATATAAGTAATTGATATAGTTTAACCCTTTTATTTCATTCAATACCCTTTTTATTGGTTATAAGGTTTAATTACATTGTTTAGGTTTGTTTTCTTTCTTGATTTTAATGATTGGTTCATGTTCGGATAAACACGTGTGATGAAATTTATTGTCCAGAATTGAAGTTTTATGTTGTTATTGAACATAAAAGATATTACATGGTTAAAATTTTAATTTGGTTACTTAGAGTGAAGTTGAAATGTTATTTATAAAACCTTAGTGATAACCGTTTTGGTTAATCAGTGGGTTTGATTACAAAAAACATGTTTTGATTTATAACATAATATAATTAGTACAAAATGATTACATAAACATAACTAGGATATATAAAATATATAATAATCTATTTAAACCATAACACAAATAGTTTCATGACCAGAATTAATGATGCTAATAGAAATTGACAAAATGTTGTCATTGAATGTGCTAAATTAGCACATCTCAAACAGTGCTTTCATTCCATTCAAATAAAAGATGGGGAAAGGAGAGAATATAATGAAGTATATCCCATTATTATTAAATAATTCCAGTATATTTATTTTACTAGATCTATCATACCATTTGGGTGAAGGTATTTGAGTAAAGAAACAAAAAGTAAAGATCTTAAAAAAAATGAAGGAATTGGAATGTGGAATTTACCTCTTGGGACTTCCTCCTTTGATAAACACTTAATGGGAGAGGTTTTGGTATATTGAAGAGACTAGGGGAATTTGGAAATGTGGGAGGATCTTGGGGTGATATTTGGGAATAATATTGGCACGGAACAAGGCTTGAGAGGAGCGTAAAGAAGATGTAAGAATGGGTGGTATTTATAGTGGAGGGGAGAAGGGTTTTCAAAATATTATAATCATTAATTTATTATTTCTTCAAAATACAAGGAATAGTAAGAATTCCATGAACATGAATAGTAATAAAATCATATGAGTTTTTTATTTGGTTGCTTACATAACTTGTGATTTTAGGAATAGTGGATTTTCACTATAATGTATTTATACAGTAAATTAATGTATTTTACTATTCACTAAAAATTCAAGTATTTCAGAAAAATCTCAAAGATTCACCCTAACAATTTTTCGACATGTAGAATCACAAAACAAAGGCCATTTTTAAAAACTAATTTTCTAAAAATGATTAATTTAATATTTAATTAAACTCATAATTATTTATTAAAAAATAGTTTTAAAATATTCATTTACTTATTCTAAAATATAGGTAAATCATAATTTCACTTGAATATTATTTTTATACTATCTTAGGTAATGTTAATATTAATTAGGGTATATAGCTATTCATAAGGGAATTTTACTATTCATAAGGTTAGGTTACTATTCACCAAAATTATGTTTTTCTTATCGGACTCCAAATAACGTACTGATTGCAACTGTGTGTGTCAGATTTTCAAAATTCCAAGCACAAAAGTGACAAACTTATGTTCAAAGGTCACTTAGCACTTAATAGTTCATTATGTTGTGTTTTTATGTGATTTTATGACATATTTATAAGAAAGGAATTTCCATTGAAAAACATTGGGTCGTTACACACATCATGCGTCCTATTGAGGTGAGGTTTATTCCTACACATTACAAATGATTTATGGATCAATTTTCTAAAATATTAAAACAATCGTAATGAGTTTTCTCAGTTTTGAGTATATCACATGTTCTTTTACTAAATTTAATGTCAATTTAAAATAATTACCCATTTGGAGTTATACAGACCAAACCAAGTGTCTTATTGAGGTGTGCCTGATTCCTATACATCATAAATGACTCTTGGATAATTGTGATAAAATATCAAAATAATATGAATGCATTTTCTTGGTTTTCATTATATAAGTTGTGTTTTTTTACTTAATTGTCATTTAAATCTGGAAACATGCATTTTGAGTCATGCTAGTCACATCGTTCATTGGTTTAATGTGAGAATGCTTCATACACCTTACAAATGACTTATGAATCACTATCCTGAGTGTTTTTTCTTGGTTTTTTGTGAGTGATATGTTTTGAACTAAATTGTAAATTTTAAACTAATAACATACACTTTTAGTCATGAAGGTCACACTGTGTGTTGAATTAAGGTGAATTTGACTATTACACATCAAAAATTACTCATGGATTGTTTTCCTAAAGTATAAAAACAATCCAAATTCATTTTATTGTTTTTCATTATGTCACTTGTTGTTTTTACTTAAATTCATGTCAATTTTAAATAAAAATAGACACTTTGAGTTATAACATCCACACCATACATTCTATTAATTTGCGGATAATCCTTTTATGTCAAAAATCAATGATATATCATTTTTCTGAAATATAAAAATAATATGAAGGAATTTTCTCAGTTTTCAGTAAGTCACTTGTTGTTTTTACTTAAATTAATGTGGATTTTAAATAAAATGTGACACTTTGAGTAATACTAGACACACCATGTGTTTTATTAAGGTTTAGAAAATTCATAAATGTCAAAAATTACTAATATATAATTTTTATAAAATATCAAAAAAATCTGAATGTGTTTTCCTGGTTTTCAGTATGTCACTTGTTGTTTTTACTTAAATTCATGTCAATTAAAAAAAGTGACGTTTTGAGTGATAATATCCCCACCATGAATCATATTGAGGTTCATCTAATTACAACACATAAAAAATGACCCATTAATCATTTTACAAAAGTATCAAAACTATCCAAATGCGTTTTCTTGTTTTTCAGTATGTCATTTGTTCTTTTTAAATAAATTAATGTCAATTTTAAATAATTGGACACACTTGGAGTCATACCTATCACACCATGCTTCATATTGAGGTGAATTTGACTCATACACATCACAAATTACTTATTAATCATTTTACTAAAATATGAAAACAATTAAAATGTTTTTTTCTCTATTCTCAGTATGTTACTTATTGTTCTTACTTAAATTGATGTCAATTTTAAATAAAAATAGACACATTGAGTTATATCATCCATATCATGATTCTTATTATGGTGAGTATTATTCCTATATGTCACAAAATAATTATAGACCAATTTAATACATAAAAAAACAATATGAATTCATTTTATTAGTTTTTAGTATGTTAGTTGTATTTTTTTCTATAATGTCTTTTGAAATTAGAAACACACATTTATAGTCATACCAGTCACATCGTGCATCAGTTTGATGTGAGAATACTTTATAACCATAAAAAATGACATATTAATTGTTGTACTAAATTATAAAGACAATTAGAGCATGTTTTCTTGGTTTTTAGTGAGTGATGCATTTTGAACTAAAATGTCAATTTTAAATTAATAATGGAGACTTTTAGTCATACCATTCACACCATGAATATAATTGAGGTGTGGTTGATTCCTACACATCAAAAAATAATCATAGATCTTAATCATAATATATAAAAACAATCTGAATTTATTTTCTCAGTTTTTTGAATGTCACTTGTTCATTTGCCTCAATTTTTTGTCAATTTAATATAAAAATACACTATTTAAGTCATACCGTCCACACTGTACACCATTATGAAGTGTGGTTGATTAGTAAACGTCAAAAATGACTCATGTATCACTGTGATAAAATATCTAAACAATCCAAATGAGTTTTCTCAATTTTTAGTATGTTACTTGTTCTTTTTACTAAAAAGAAAGTCAATTTTAAATAAATAGACACACTTTGAGTGATATTGATCACTTATTATTATTGCTCAATTTTGCGTAGGTCAGTTTCTATGATACCAACTATATTGACCTAGATATTTCATACATAGATATCAGATCTTAGTATATTTATATTCCTTACATAATATAATGATCCATGCCAGAATAATTTAGTTCCAGGGCTTTCGAAAACATGAAATTATAATGAATGGGTTCATAACAGTGTATTATTAAGTTATTATTTACTAGAATCTTTCTTAGACATATCATTTCTAAAACCATTCTTAATAACCTTAGGATATTAAAAAAAAGAAAGAGTGATCATAAATTATCAATAAGTTTAAAAAAGGGAGATATCAATGATCATATAAGGATAACTTGAGCATAAAGATTTTAGAAGGTGATATTGACATTAGAAATTCATACCCTAAATATCATTGATCATAACCATGATTCATTGATCAATTCAAGGTAGTTTGGAATACATTAAACTTAAAGGATCAAATAATATTATAAACAAAAAACATACACTTCGAGTCATACTAAGCAAAACATGTACCATATTGAGGTGCAGATGATTGGGATGTGGAGGATTAGTACATTGTTCAAGAAAATATTCATTTCATGTCTTTTCAGAAGGCATAATTTTCATCCAACTATGAGAAGTCAAACATTTAATTCAACATGTTCTCTCCTTTCTAGCTTGTTGCAGATAGTATATTGGAAAATATGACTTCCTGAAAGATATGTAAAAAAATAAATAAGTATTAGATAAAAATGATTAGGAAATTAACTTACAAATAGTGGATAAAAATGATGAAAAAATTAATTAATTAATTAAGTAGTTGGAATTCACCTCTATACATTCCCTTGTCATCTTTATCTTAGTTTGATCCTCAAAGTACAATCTCTCATGAGCATGAACATCTTGGAACAAACTACCCCAACTTGAATGTTGTATAATTCAACATCCATATTTGTTTAATGATTCTAAACTATGAAATATTTTTACAAATTGGTTTTTGTCCTTAGTACCAGAAACATGCATCACTTCATGCTCAAGTGTGACTACACTATTATACATGGTAGTGTCTTCATCATGATCTTTTTTTATAGAATGTATAACCATTAATTACATAACCATTATATGATAAAACATACACACTTGGTCCTTCGACTAGCAATCAAAGTCGGTCTAAAATTGAATCTGGATTTTCATCTAACTCCTTAAAAATATAGTCATAAACCATACTATAAACTGTTTATTATATTTATTTTATATCCATATTTCATCCCATGATGGATTAAAATGCCTAAGAATTTATTTTTGGGTTTCAACCTATTGGGAAACCTCCATATTGTTATGAAAAATGTAAAGGTGGGTCTCCTCCTAATCTGTAATATTGATTGTGACAACATCTCTTTCAGAAATTAATTAACCTGCAAGCCACCCAGTGGGATAGATTTTGGTAGATGGATTCTTTCCACACTAGATAGGTATTCGGTATATAATTTCACAACTTCCTCAACAATATATCACTCAACAATACAACCCTCTGACCGACTTAGATTTCTGACATACCCTTTCAAAATCTACATATACAATTCAATGGGGTACATCCTTCTATAGTGTACATGACCACATAGACAAATCTATCTGACCAAGTGAACTATCAAATGAACTATCATATCAAATAATTTTGTTGTGAAGAACATTTACAACTCATATAATATGATAACAATTTATATTTCCATAGTTACCATTTTTTTGGGTCTATAACTTCAATTCATATAGATTTTAATAAGAAATAGAACTCAGTTAATGTACGATAGAAATTCTTGGAAAAAATTCAATGTAAATATATAAGCAATATATCTTGCATCAAAACATGAAAATCATGTGATTTTAGAACCTTTAACTTTAAATCGGTTGTTAACACGACGTTCTATATATTCGATTAATACCTTTATGGAACCATTACATCATTTAAGAAGTCGAAAGAATAATATCTCTCCTACTTGGAAAGAGTGTATGCTTCTAGAGGGAGAAATGTTCATTTTTCACCCTTCACTGGCACCGATTCTTCTCGTATTCCCATGTCAACCATGTCCAACCTAGGCTTAATTCCATCCATTTTTACTGGGTGCATTTAGAAATGTTTCAATGAAGCTATCACATACATTTTTTTTTCAATATGCATAAAATCGAAAAAATATTTGATGTACTAAAAATTATAGTATGGTAATTAAAAAAACTGATCTCTTTTTTCAACCAGTTTTTGTTAGGTTTTTGAAAAACTGTTTACCAAAAGCAGTGTTCAAATATTTTAATTTATCGAATAGTTGATCACCTATCAGTGGAGGTGAAGTTGTACATTCTTATGAACTTGCATCAAGGGATGTCTTCCAAGATCGGTACTTATGCCACTGGGGTAGAAATCTATGAAGTCCTAGAAACACGGTTTTTGATGAATGTTTCACCCTAATTGACAGTGTACCTCATTCATAGAAGGTAAAACCTTGAGTTCCTTTAATTCTATATCTTGAAAAATTTCCATAAGAAGAAAAGTCATTTATCGTTCTATACAACATGGATATCAATGTGAAATATTAATTTTCGTAAGTATCATACAAGGTAACACTTGAATCCCACAATAATTTCAAATCCATGATAAATGGAGCCAAATAAACATGAATATCATTACCTGGTTATTTTAGTCCTGATATAAGCACAGATAGCTTGATGTATTTTAATTTCATGCATAGCCATGGGGGAAAGATATAATTTACTAACATAACTAGCCATGTACTGTGAGTGCTTCTCTGAAAACCCAAAGGATTCACTCCATCAACAGATAACTCATGATGAAGGTTTATCAGATTGTTTCCAAAATCAAGATACTCATGATCAATTATCTTCCACTAAGGAGATTCTGCCGGATGACATAGTTTTTCATATTTATTTCTTGTATCTGTATTCGACATAAATTCCCCTATAGTATCCTTACTTCCATATATGAGAGTACACCTTGGAATTATTGGAAAGTACCATATAAATTTCATAGGACATGATTTATCTTTATTTTATCAAGAATAACCACACTTTGGGAATTCTCTATGTGATTTTTGGTCCTTTCAAAAAATTATACTATCATTCAGGAATGTGTATATTATTTCAAAGATCATACCCATCGAGCATAGCATTCATTTGGAATCATATGTTCGGATCGAGAGATCATTATCTTCTGGGAGCATTTGATTCAAGAGAGAAAGTAATTCAATAATAGTAGAGTCACTCCATCCATTTCCTACTTTTAAATTATAGAACTTTAGTACTCATGACAATGCTGTATACTTAGTGTAACCACCATAAAATGGCATCTTTTTAGAACTCTTTTACCACTAAAACAATTTTGAGCAATCACGAAGTTCATCTTCATTTGTCCATGTCATTTCCTCAATATGATATTTATTATCATTCACATCTATAATCATATCCTTGATATGGTATTCTTCATTTTCCACAATTGTAATCATATCATATGATCCCTAAAACATAGTGTTATCCAAGACCCTAGGTATATTATCTTTTCCATGTTTTTATACCAAAATTTATAACTTCAATCTATTTTGGGACACATCAAGTTTTCATCCAACTTCTATAGACTAACATGTCTTGAATAACAACAACATAAACCTAGAAAAAGGATTTGAGAAGGGTTATATGAATGATCGTTTGCAAACTTGATGAACTCTTTCACTGCATCTTCGTACTCTTTTTTCAAATGATTGGAATTCATCCATTATTATTCATATCCATCCTATTTTATTCAGTGACAATAATATTAAACAAAAAAATACAAAAAAATTGATATACAAATTAACTAAGGATATAAAAAGTTATAGACATTAAGTATCCTTTGAAAATTACTTATAAAATTACATATGAAATCGTATTAGAAAATCCATTTACACAAATTCATCTTTAAAATTACATGCCCTTTTAAAAATAAACCAATCAGTACCAAACACTCTTTCTCAAATCTCCAAGTCCCTTTTAAAACCATTTTAAAGCTATTTAAAACCAAGAAAAGGGTATGTTGAACACATTTAATTTTATGAGAAACATTTCAAAACACTTGAATCATTTTAAAAGATCCACTTAAGAATTTTTACAAAGACATAAATCCCAAGAGAGGCACTTTATTAAGGATACAAGAATAAAAAATAACCAAAATTTTATAAAATATAAAGATATATTATTTTTATCATGTCTCTCATGAATAAATATTATAAATACTATAGTTTACTTAGGTAATACTAATGAGGAGTTGATAAGGGATAGATAAATACATAAGTGTCACTTGAACATAAAGTCGCATCTCTTCAAAGTGGGAAACCATCTTCCACTTGATGCTTGAATCATGTAATACCTAAACGTGATCATTTCAATATAGCCCACTGGAATAAATGTTCCCCTTCTTGAGGATGTACAATAGAGTCAATGTGTTCTAATTTTTATCAACACAATCTCTCGGTGTCTTGTTTGCATCTCTATGGTCTATGAGAATATGAGGATATCATCAATGAATAACCCAATAAAGGAGTTGATTTATGGATAGAAGAACCTATTAATGATATCCATGAACACCACCACTGTATTTTTTATTCTAAAAGTCATGAAAATATTCTAATAAATTTCGTATCTTCTATTGGATGATTTTATATTAATATCCACCTCACGAATATGAAACTATTTGTATTCTGATCATATATCAGTCATAGATAACAAATAGGCTCATCACAAATAATAAATATTCATCATTTCCTAATAATTTATTTCTTTTCATCATAATGAACATGTTGAACTTCCTACATCCCACATAAAATATAAGACATCCAACCATATTCCTTATCAAAAAAACTAGAGCACCCTAGGGAGGTATTCCTAGTTTGATTAATCCATTAAACTCAAAATCCTTGATATGAGGCCTCATCTATTTATTCTCATGTAGTTACATAAGATATAATGGAATTGATATAGTTTGTTCCCCTAGTCTTAATTCAATGTTGAACTTTATTTTCCAATCATTAGGAATCCTATATAGGTCATCAAATAAGAAATACAGATATAGATACACTATTTGAGAAAAAGAGGATAATGTAACTACATGATCTATTTCATGAACTATGCCTTCTGCAAATGTTGTAATCATCTAAACATATCTTAGTTCTGGGACAATTCTTCCAAATATAACCACTCATTCTCTAGTTAGGATGAATATATTTATCTTCAGTTGAAAAAATGATACTTTTATCCTATAGAAATTGATGTGATCCCACAAATTAGTCAGCCAATTTATGTCAAATATCACATCAAAACTATTCAGACCATGAATCATGAAATACCTTAGATGTCCACATCCTTAAACTACAATGTAATATTTTGGAAATATATAAAGAAGAACAAATTTATTCCCCAAGGTTTTATCAAGAGAGATAAACTTAGAAGATAAATTGACCAACAAGTCAAGTCCAATAACAGCATGAGTATATATAAATGAATATGAAACCCATTTGTAATATAATATATAGGAAATATTAGAGGTAAAAAATAACATAACTATAAATGTTAAAGTCCCCTCTATGCCAATAATTGTAACTTTATCAACAATATATATCATTCATGATTCTAAACAACAGCCCTACCCCAGCAATGTGTAACGTGCCTAGGACACTGATATCTTCAATGAAAAAATATACTACTAGGGACCCAAGTAGTATATCATTCATGATTATAAGTTGAGATCCTTGATGGTCTCCCATGTATAAATTTAATGTATTCTAAATTGGATTATAAGAACCCACCACCTCCTAGCAGGACCCTGATGTATGAAGGGATCATTTTTTACTATTTATCCTCTAGGTTATAGACTAGATCAAATATCATATTTATGAAATCAAGATAGTCATAAACATCTTGTGGATCTCTAGTTACTTAAATGGACGGGGGTTCTAAAACTAGATATATCATACATAATTGACCATAACCTTGGAAACGCTTCTATATTGGCCATAACTATGCTGAATACCCCATAATAAAGTAGTTTCACTACTTAAACCATTAAATTATGTATGAGAGAAGGCTAATTTGTATTCTCCTATAAATAGAGTGGTGGAACATGGGCATTCCCCTTTTAAGTTGAATTTTTGATTGCATCACCAAGAAGTCATGACAAACATCTTTTTGGTGGTATATTTGTTACACCAAACACAAACATACAACTACTCTAATGGTTTATAAAGTAAAATAATTAATGAAGTTTACAGGCATACATAATGGATTTCGACCAAGAACCTTTCCAAGTAGGTTACCCATAATGATATGGTAAAACCCTCCTACCATTATATAAGGCCTACATATTTTCCTCAAACAACTACCTTAGTTAGAATCATATATATATATATATATATATTTTATATAATAATAATATATATATAATCATTCTCAAGATTAAATAATCCAAATGTATACACAATATATCACTGAATCACAAAGCACATATAAAGATTTTTTATTAAACAAACTACTATAAATAGAAACAAATTGGTAGATATAAAATGTTATCCCATGATCCTTTTTATAATTCATGAACACATAAAAATTCTGTAAACTATAATCGCATAACATAACCATGATTAGAATGAAACTTTAAAGCAACAAAAATAAAATCCATTCCATCACTGGTATCTCGATGGTCTATTAAACATGAGTTGTCTAGGAACACATGAAATTTTCCAACTTGAGTTCCTCACAACCTAACCACTATCTACCATGTGTCCAAATATTTATTGGTAGAAAATGAATATAAAAATCACCTTTAGTACCATTTTTTCACACTGAAATATCACCTAAAAAACAAACCAATACCTATTCCACTAAAAAAAAATTGGTACACAAGCATCCAATAGCTAACCATATAATTTTGAATAAAATGTACTTAGAGCATTACAAGAATACACACAATGGTTTCACCTAAGGAGTTGGGTTCCTAATGGAGGTGGGTTCGTAGAGGAGGATGACTTCACAATAGAGGTGGGGTTTGTTAGTTGAAGTGGGGTATATAGAGGAGGGTTTCACAAGGGTAGGATTCAACTACATAGGAGGAGGAGAAGGCCTTCCTGATGATGGCATAGCTGGATGAAGTCTTAGTGGCTGAGGAGGAGGAGGAGGCGACCGAGGACGAGGAGGAGGGCTTCATGACGATGGTGGCAGAGGAGGATGAGGAGGCATTCGTGGTGGTGGCAGAGGAAGAGGAAGAGTCAGAAACTGAGGAGGAGGAGGGATTCATGGCAGTGGAAGAGGACTTCATGGTGGTGGTGAAGGAGGAGGAGGAGGTAGAGTTCGGCTTTTGTGAGAGCTTGAGTCGTGCGACATGATGAGGAGACTGTTAGGGTTTTTTAATAAAGGATTGAAAACCATTTATCAGTGCTAGCTAAAAAGGGCTGATAACGGTATGTTTTATCAGTGTTAAAATAGAAGGCATAGATAAAAAATCCATTTATCATCACTTTTTTGAAATGATAAAGATATGCCTTTATCAGTGCTAAAAATCGCTAATAAAAGGAGTCTTTATTAGTGCTATAATCTTAGCATTGATAAATACTATGTTGATCAGCACATTTTTAGCACTGATAAAAGCCTATCCTTATCAATGTTAAAAAAGTGACGATAAAACTATAATGATAAAAAATTATTTATATTTTTATATATATTTATAAAATTATATGAATAATAAATAAATAAATATTTATTTATAATAACAGTGATAAATAAATCAATATTAATTTATATTTATATATTTAATGAATAAATAAATATTTATAATTATAAATTTATTATAAATATATTTATTATATTTATAATTATATATAATTAAAATCTTTATTATAATTTTATAATTATTTAAATATATCTATATTTATTTTGAATTATTTTTTGTATATATCTATTATAATTTTATAATTATTTAATAACTATATATTTATATATATTTATTACATATATATTTTAATCATAGTCATATATATCAATAAATTTAAATATATATTCACATACTTATGAAATTCAAATATATATGTTAGTTATATATAGGCATAAATATAAATAAATATATTAATTATATATAGTCATAAGTTACAAGTAAATATATATCTAGTTATACTCATAAATATAAATAAATAAATAAATAAATATATATATATTTAAATACTTATAAAAATAATATATATATTTATTAATATATTTATTTTAGTTTCATAAGTATTTAAATAAATATATTTATTTATATTTATGACTATAAATAGATATATATAAATATATTTATAATTATAATTATAAATATAATAAATATAATAAATATAATAAATATATTTATTATAATTTCATAATTATTTAAATATAAATATATATTTATTGAAATAATTATGAAATTATAAAAAACAAATATAATTAATATATTTATTTTAATATCATATATAGATATATATAATTATATTTATAAATAAATATATTTATAAATATTTGTATATAATTATAAATATATTTATATGTATATATATATATTTATAAAATTATAATAAATGTATTTATTTTAATTTTATATAATGCGTATATAAAATTCTAAATATAATAAATGTATTTATTATTTAAAAAAATACAATAAATATATATTTATAATTATAATTATAAATAAATATATTTATAAGGTAGTTATATGTAATTATAAATTTAATAAATATATTTCTCATTTAAAAATATTATTGTAATTTCATAATTATTTAATAATATATATAGTTATATATAATTATAATTATAATTATAATTATATTTTAAAAAGTAATTATATATAACTAAATATTTATAATTATTAATATAATAATTTTATTATTATTTAAATATATTCATCATTATTTTACGTATTTAGGAGAATATAATAGCTTCATGGGAACATGAATCAATTATATACAATGATTAAAGTATAGATCTCATAAATAAATATTCATCATATATATGGACAACATGAATAATAATGAGGGTGTAATGTAGAAATAAACACTCATGATGAATACATAACATATGAACATCAATTATATTCATGTATAAATTGAAAAAAATCATTGGAAACATATATTCATTTAACATTAGATGACATGGCATCATCCTTGTTTCCACGCAGAAGAAAAACTAGGGTTCAATAGCTTCTTCAATGGCATCGTCCTCTGATATCTTTCTTTTTGAAACCTTCCTTTTTGAAAATCGCTTCAGCATCCACACTGTATTTTCAAGAAAGGATTAAGGTGATAGGTTTTGTGGCTCTACTGTATATCTCAGATCTTGATGCATCTTCTCTTATTTAAAGGAGGGTTCTCCAGATCGAATTGTCAGGAGGGATAAGACTTACTAGGTCCTTGGAAATCGTGGGATTGTTTTTCAAAGGTACAAGATGTTTGAATTTTCCATTTTTACATGGGTTATTCTTCCCACAGAGTTCCCACCGTGGAAGGTTGATGACCCTTCTGACTGCATCTCTTCACTATGGGGATTCATCAATTGGATGTGTGTACCAATGGGGTGTGTATATTTTTACTTTATCTTTCCCTTGGAAGATCTGAAAATTAATGATTTGGGGGTATGGATCAATTTATCTAAAGCTAGGGAGAATGTGAATTCATTAATGGGATCCTCGATTCTCTCCCTTTTCCATTAAAAACACATGTGTGTAGGTTTGGGTAAGGATTTCTGGAATCAATTAGATTTTTTGGCAATCAAAAATTTTGTTTGACATCACCTCAGCAATTGGTATTCCCATCAAGATGGATAAGGCTACTGAGGAAGCAAGGTATAGATTTTTTTTCATAATTTCTCATTGAAGTGGACTTAAATTCTTCCTTAATAGATAGAGTGAAGTTATATACTGATGATGATGTTCTAAACCTGATGGTTTTCTATGAAAACCATCCTTTATTTTTCTTGAATTATCTATTTATTGGACACTATAAAGTGATGTTCAAAATGAACCTTCTATGCTCAGTATACTCAAATAAAGGGAACTAATCCTATAACTTCTATAGGAACATGGGTCAAACAACACCTTGGAATATTTAAGAGGCGCCAATGGTGTTTAAGATATGCATTGGGAATGATGGTGGGGCTCACCCTGATCAGGAGTAGAGGCAGTTTGATGCAGATGTTTGTGTAATCAATGAAAATATGGGTGATGGAGATAGGATAAGGGATCAAGCTTGGTTCTGCATGGGATGTATGTGCAAGACTCTGGGATTGAGGACACAAGTTGTTAGAATAAAGCACTGGAGGATGTTTCCACATAGTCTTTTGAGGATGATTAGAATGCACCAGAATTGAAGATTCAGGCTGAAATTGATTAGCAGGTAATATATAAGGGTATATTGTTTGCGGCTAGTGGTAACAAAGTAAAGGTGAAATTTTAGATCCCTCTTAATTTAGGGATGCCTTATTGGGAAAAGCATAGACATGTCTTGATTCTAAATTTTCTTCCTTGGAGAAGAGCATGGGCAGAGGAGTGGAGCGATCCCCTATTGTGGATGATACTAGCAGGTTGTAGGGGTCAGGAGCTAATAGACACGATAGTGTGATGCCTATACTATAATATGGTAATAATTGATTTAGTATTATTGAAATCCTTAGAAGGTCTTAGAGGAGGGAGGTGTATCAGGAGGAGTTTGATAACCCACTTGGACCAAAGGAACCATATAAAGATTAAGGAAAAAATCTGCATCCTCTTGTGGATCCCATGCCACTGGATGACATGACTAGTGTAGATGATAGGACATGACAACAACCTAAGACATGGATGAGGGGTCTCCATCTGAGAGGTAGAGTCAACGATCATTTAAAAAGATGATTTGATGGATTCTTTTCTCTATAAAGCTCTGGCATGTCAGTTTTTCTCTCATATTGTATCCTGTCTTTTCTCAATTTTCAATAAATTTTGAGTCTATGGACTACAACCCATAGTCAGCACCATATTTTTATATATATATATAATTATAAACATAATTATAAATATACATATTTAAAAATTATTTATATATAATTATAAATATACAAATATATAAACATATAAATATATAAACATATAAATATATAAATATGATAAATATATTTATTATTTAATGAAACCTATTATATATATATTTGAATTATTAAAAAATATATTTTAATTACAAATATGCATTTTCTATTCTATGTTTTTAAATAAATAATATTTTTGAATATAAATATTATAATTTTATATAAATAAATAATATTTTGTATTAAAAACTTTTATTAGTTCTAATTTTAGTGTTGAAAAATCTTCCATTTAATTAGTGCTAAAAAAATGTTGATAATGGGTACATATTTACTAAAACGTTTTGGTGCTGATAAATGGAATATTTATTAGTGCTTTTCACAACGTTGATAAAGGAACCCCTTTTATCAATGATTTATGTTTAGCGATGATAAAAGATGGAACATCACATGCCTGGATATGTGGTAGTGAGATATTGTCAATGATTAGAATAAAAAATAAGATACTCTTGAGAAAAAAGGAACCAATAGAGAAATCCAAGGTTGAGATGTGTAAAGGTTGGGTAGTGTAAAGAAGTCTACAAATCATGAAATTTGGGGCCTGAGAGGAACAACTATGTTTTATAATGGGATGAAATGATTAATTCAAGAAACTATAATACTTATCAATGAGAATAGAAGCTTAAAGAATAGTTTTAGAAGTGATATGTTTGAAAGGAGATGATTCTCTGGTGTTGGGGAAGTCTACTAGGGTTTTAATTCTAGTACATAGGTTTCAATCTTAAAATATTTTTCTACTTATCATGGATGGTGAAATTGTTATTGAAGGTAAAATTCTAAGTGAATCAATAGAGTTGGAGTTATAAATGATGTAAGAGTATGATTCCTTTCATGTTTCTCATATAGAATAACTAATAGAACTTCTAAAATGAAATACACGAATTCAAAAAAAATGAATTTTTCATCTAAAGAAGGAAATATATGATAGAGTTTGCAAATATTTGTTACAAGTTGTGAAGGGGTTTTAATAATCAAGATTTTATTTCAATGAAATTTTCTATCATGTTGTAAAACAAAAAACTATTCATATTGTAACATCACGTTACGTTTTCAGGTAATTTTTAAGTTTCTAAGTACCTTTGTTTTGGATTAGTGACGAATGGGAGATTCGGGAGAACTTAAAATGATGTTTTTAGGCAAAGGGGAAGTCGTATGGGTAGCGTACGGGTTGTCTAAACCGTGCAGACAAAACATGCTTAGTTGGTCTTGGAGGTAGAAGCTTCCGTACGGGTGGCTCACAATTTGTCTAACCGTGTGGCCAAACTGTGCATGGAGTGTCTGCCGAGGCAGTGGATAACGCATGGTTAGCGCACAGTTTGTTTAACTGTGTGGGAAAACCATGTGGCCACTTAAATGAGATCCTATAAAAGTGGATCTCACTCATTTTTTCCTCTAAGTGCCTCGTTTTTCCTCCTATTTAGCAATAAATTGGTATTTTTCTTCTCCTAAGGTTAGAGAACGTTCTCCCATTATTCCGTAGGTGATCTAAAGGCTTCTCTTGGTGAATCGAAGCCGGATTCTTGAAGTATGTGATCATTCTTCATCGATCTTGATTGATTTCTTAGATATACATAGATTGACTTCTCCCCTTTTCTCGTTTTCATAGATCTATGCATGTTATGGGTAGATCTAAGTGTGTGGATGCCAAATATGATGATATTGGGTCTTGATCTTTCTAGGAGAAGAGATCTAAGGTGGGTTCTTGAAGAAGCAACCTGGTTTTCTTAAGCGTTCTTAGACCGTTGTGGTTTTTGTAAATAAATCGAGGTAGGTGATTCCGTCATGACATTCCAAACTGATTATCATTTTATTTTCTTGATTTATTTCAGTTGCTGATTTAAATTCAATTTCTCAATTTCTCTTTCAATTAAATTGATAAAAAGTCGATTCCAGTGAATCGAGATATTTGGATTGGTTTCTGGCATGGAAATTTGGAAAACCCCGACATCATTGAATTGGGTGTGTTTATAGAAATTGGATGATTTAAATTTTTTAATTTAAATTGTGGATTTTATGAAAATGATTTCAATTAAATTGTTGAATTTAATTGTGGAAATAAATTGTGTAATGATGGAATTTTTTTAATGGATTTCAAATTGGTGAAAATGGATTAAAATTATTTGATAGAAACCTAGTGGTTTTATCTTGTGAAAAAGGCATGATTTTGAATAAAGCCTGTTTAGTTTTAAATTGAATGAAATTGGAACTTTTGAAATGGAAGAATGTGATAGATCGTATTTTTAAGCTTTCTTAAAATAGTTCACCCATCATGTAAGAGAGCATGCAAGCCTTAGGTAGTTAGTGAGTTATCTGGATACACTCTACACTACGACAACGTTCTAAAACATACTTGCTGAGGGTCACATCCCAGAAGGGTTGGTGACAAGTCTCCTTTGTCCAATGTCATAGGGACGTGTGTATACACATTTTTCTAAGTTCACGTAGATGGTGCGGAATCCTATAACTGGTTAATACTATCGTACCTTTTCGCAGATAACCATGTTGCTCGCTTGTTTATTTATATTTGAGATATAAATGTATGCCAATACTTTTGAACTTATTTACATGCCTATTTAATTTATATAAACTATTTTATATAAATGTTTTACTTAAGACATTGTTTTAGAAATATTTCATCATTTGTAAAATCAGTACTTAAAATATTTATTTCCATCATTTGAAAATGTATATAATGTTTTGTTAAAATATGATTTTGAAATGCCAAACCTGTTTATTTGAAAATTTAAATCTTTTCTATAGATAATCCATATCTGGAATCTGTTATGGAATCTTTGGTGGTATCCTACTAGGCTTAGGATCACACCCTACTTTTTCCTTCGGGTGTTTGTAGACATCCTTCTTCCATGTTCGAGAAAAGGGAAGAGATTTCTTGGTGGTGGATCCAGCTATTGAGTTTTGATCTTGGTGAGTTGTGTCCTTAGGGACCTTGGGGCTATTTTTTCACTTTTGTAGTACTTGGGTTGTAGTACTTTTGGTTTTTGATGCCTATTTTTTTTCCATAACATTACTCCCAGTGGAGTTTCTTTTTGTTATACATACTATCCTGTTTCTTTTCTTTCACATTGTTGGTGGAAAAATCATTCCCACTTGCATTTTGTGTGATGCGAGGTGCTAGTCACCAACCCGTGGGGATCGGGAATGCCCTTTGGGCTATGTCAGGGACGGATCAGTTATTGGGTTACCAGGTTACCAGGGCTGGTTCATGAAAAAATCGTATCAGAGGAAGGTTGAGCATCTTTCCTTGATGATAGTATTCATTTGAGTATTCTTGTAGGGACTTAGGAATTAGTTGTTATTGAGTGTCTGGACAACTCTCACCACAATGAACCTTAAGTCACCAGGGTTGGTTAGGGAAATATGACTTGTGGAACAGTTTTAGTATTTTAACTTTTTTTATTTGGATAGAGTGGAATCTGAATCTTATTATCTGTTCTATTAATAATAGTTTTCCTTGTTACTCTGTTTGAGTGTTAATAAAATGTCTTTTTATGTTGTGTAACATCATGCCTCCAAGAAGATGTGGACATAAGATCAAAAAAGAGGCTTCTGTTGAATCTCAACAAGCGATTCCTATTGTGTATCCAAGTATGGTTGAGGTGATTGTTCGCACTATCCAAGCTTTGGGATTGGCACCACCTCCAGTTCCTGTTCAGGCTCCAGCTATAGATCCTCATAGTGATATTATTCAAAATCATTCTCAATAGTCACTATGCCAAAATGCACTAGTTTTCAAAGGCTCCACTGACCCTCATCTTGCTGAGGAATGGTTGAGTAAGATTGAACATATGTTTGGGTTCTTGGAGACACCTGATGTGATCAAGGTGAAGTATGCCACCTTCGTGATGTAAGGACCAAGTAGGAGATGGTAGGACACGATGGTGACGGCTGGGAAACATGAGTGTTTGGAGTGGAATGACTTTAGGGATCTTTTCACTAACCAGTTCTATCCAGAATCAATGGTATTGGCCAAGGATATGGAGTTTTTCAAGCTTGAACAGGCCAAAAAAAATCTTGACTGAGTACTCAAATCGCTTTTCTGAGTTGGTATAGTATGCTCATGAGATTGTATCTAATGAGAAGATGAAGGCCCAAAGAATCGAGTTGAAACTTTGATCAGATATCTGTTCTCAGGTTTTCATAATGAAGCTACCCACTTATGCTGATGTGCTGGATAGGGCGATGATGGTTGATATGGACCTGGCAAGAAATTCAGGGTTTTAGGAAGTTCATTTCCCTCCTTGTGGCAGTATTTGTTCCTTTAAAGGAAAATGGAAGCGCGATATTTCTCATGGTAGTTATCGACAAAAAAGTCATTCCAGAACTCCAGTAGCACCAGGAGGAGGTTCATTGACTTTCTATAAGTGTGGAAAGCTAAAAAATTCTACGAGGGTTGGCACAGAGACACCCAATAACTGTAGCTCCTACGGATGTTTATGGCACTTACAAAGATTCTACAATCACTTCTGTACTCCACGTATTGGAACAAGATCATCATAACCTCCAGAAACTGCAAGGAAATAAAATGATTCACGTACAAAAGGGTTCTAGCCATAGGAATCTGGAACGAAGCTTCTTCACATAGTGGAAGAGTCTCCAGAGGTGGCTGATACAGAACCTGTAACTATGAGAGGTACTATTACTATATCTTCATATTTAGTGACCGCTCTTTTTGATACTGGTGCATCTCACTCATTTATTTCAACCCATATTGTTAATCTTCTCAATATAACCATGGAGCTTTTATCTTGTGCTATGGATATTACTACACCCCTTGGTACGATGAGAGAGAAGGGTCTCCATAGTACTGCTTGTGTCTTATCTCTATTATATGTTGATCATGCTTGGAGTTTTTTGGTTCTCGACATGAAATCTTTTGACGTTATATTTGGGATGGATTGGTTCCCTGCCAATAAAGCTCGGATCAATTGTTATCTTCGACGGGTCTACCTCACTACACCCAGTGGTGTGCCTCTTGTTTTTCAAGGAGAATGGGACCCAAGGTCAAGAAAAGCTAGACCTTCTTATCCAATGTTGGTGAAAGTTATATCAGTGTTTTTTTGATCTAGAGAGAGATTCGATGTGTGGTAATCTTCCTCCCATTGTTTCTGAGTTTCCCAATGTGTTTTCTTATGACTTCTCTGGTTTTCCACCAGTAAGTGAGGTTGATTTTTCTATTGACTTAATGACTGGTAGTCAACTAGTTTCTAATCCCTCTTACTGAATGGCTCCAGCTGAACTAAAAGAACTGAAGTCTCAGTTAGACGATCTTCTTGAGAAAGGTTTTATACGCCCGTGTGTGTCACATTAGGCATCACTAGTTCTATTCACCAAGAAGGCCGATGGTTCTCTTTGCTTTTGTGTTGATTATCTAATTCTCAACCGAGTTACGATAAAGAAAAAATATACATTACCACGAATTGATGATTTGTATGATCAATTGAAAGGGGAAATGTGGTTTTAAAAAATTGATCTTTTATCTGGTTACCATCAGTTGAGGATAAAAGAATCTGACATTCATAAGACCGCTTTTCAAAGTAGGTATGACCATTATGAGTACCTTGTTATGCCCTTCATCCAAACAAATGCTCCTGTAGTTTTCATGGCTTTGATGAATAAGGTTTTCCATGAGAATCTATATACTTTTTTAGTAGTATTTTTGGATGACATTATTGTCTTCTCCATGTTTACGGAGGATCATGTGCATCATTTGAGAACAGTTCTGAGTCTTCTAAGGAATCCCTGACTTTTTTCCAAGCTTTCAAAGTGTGGTTTCTGGATTCAGGAAGTAAATTTATTGGGACATGTCATTTCAGAACAATGAATATTAGTTGATACTGAGAAGGTGAAGGCTGTTATGACTTGGTAACAACCAAAAAATGTTTTAGATATTCAGAGCTTCTTGGGCTTAGCAGGGTATTATCGCTGATTTGTTAAGGACTTCTCAAAGTTAGCTTCTCCAATGACTAATCTGATACGAAAGGGAGTGATGTTTTACTTGAATGATAAATGTCAGAGTTCTTTTGTTGAGATAAAGAATCTTTTGACTACTATGCCGGTGTTAAATCTTCCTAAGGCAGGGATAGGTTACGTGGTCTTCTGTGATGCATCAGGTTCAGGTTTGGGATGTGTCTTTATGCAGGGGAATTATGTTGTTGCCTATGGATCTCATCAGCTTAAGGCTCATGCGAAGAACTATCCTACCGCTGAACTTTAACATGAATATGTAATGCACAATCTTAAGTATTGGAGACATTACCTTTATGGAGAACGTTTTACTGTGTATTCAGACCACAAGAGATTGAGTTATATCTTCTATCAAAAAAATTTGAATCTCCGCCAAAGGCGTTGGGTGGAGTACCTGCAATCTTTCGACATTGACATTGTCTATACCCCAGGGAAAGGGAATGTAGTTACAGAAGCGTTAAGTAGGAAACTCCCATCAGAGGGTGTGAAAGAATCTTCAAAAGTGTGGAGTTTTATGGAGATTTTTTATCAGTTTCATATTGGTGTTTAGTGGAAGGGGAATGAAGTTTTGTTAGCCATTGTCCGGTTGAAATCTACTCTTCTCGAGTTAATTCTTTAGTAAAAACAACTGGATGATGAATTCCATATAATTAAGGACTCTCTTTATGGTGTGGAGACCAAAACCTAGTGGTTATTCTCCAAAG
This sequence comes from Viscum album, assembly GCA_963277665.1. Lineage (NCBI taxonomy): Eukaryota > Viridiplantae > Streptophyta > Magnoliopsida > Santalales > Viscaceae > Viscum > Viscum album. Next base: position 1,900,960,489 of record OY728140.1, on the reverse strand, counting down.
AGGGTGTTATGTGTTAGTGAAACCGTTACGTAGTGATGTTATCAGCAAGGAAGTAATTGAAGGGGTATTTCCATAACTCTCAGTGGGCTGTACACCCAGAAACCACAGAGATTTTCTATGACATTCAACGACAGTTCTGGTGGAAAGGTATGAGACAAGACATTGCTGAGTTTGTATCTCATTACTATACATGCAAGAAGGTGAAAGCCGAGCACTAGAAACCTTCAGGTTTTCTTCAACCACTTCCAGTCCCTACATGGAAGTGGGATGAAATCACTATAGACTTTGTGGTTGAGTTACCTCAAACACAGAGGAAGAAGAATGCGATATGGGTTGTGATCAATAGGATGACCAAGTCGGCTCACTTTATACCTATTCGAGATACAACCAAAGTTGATGATTTTGGAAATATCTATGTGAAATAAATTATTCGTTTACACGTAGTTACATCTACTATAGTCTCTAATAGGGATCCTTGGTTTACTACTCGCTTTTGGAGAGGCCTTCAGGAGGAAATGGGATCTCAGGTCCATTTGAGCACGACCTACCATCCATAGTCAGATGGCCAGAGAGAGAGATCTTTTCGGATCCTTGAGGATTTTCTCCACGCATGTGTTCTCGACTTTGGTGGTTTTTGGGATGATTATTTGGGGCTAGTTGAGTTTTCTTATAACAATATTTATCAGTCTACAATAAAAATGTCTCCTTTTGAGGCATTGTATGGCTAACCTTTTAAATCTCCTTTATGTTGGTCGGAGATTGGTGAAAGTTCCTTGGTAGGAAAGAGTTTGGTCCAAGATATGATAGCTAAGATCCTGTTGATTCGTCAGAGAATGTTGAAAACATAGAGTCGGTACAAGTCTTATGCTGATCGTCACCATAGACATTTAGAGTTCTCAGTTGGTGACCAGGTGTTCTTGAATGTTTCACCCCGATTAGGTCATCGATGGCTTTGGAGGCAAGAGAAGCTTGCTCCTCATTTTGTGGGACCTTTCGAGGTTGTTGGTCATGTAGGGAAAGTGTCTTACTGTCTATCTCTACCACCACGACTGACGTCGATACATAATGTTTTCCATGTATCGCAGCTGCAAAAGTATCTCTCTAATCTATATCATTTTTTGAGCTTGAGTGATCTTGAGATTGAACCGGATTTATCTGTGACTGAACAACCATTCATGGTTGTTGATTCTGAGACCAAGGTACTTCATGGGAGAATGATACCTCCGGTTCGTGTTCTATGGAATCATGTTTCTGATTCTCATGAGATGTGGGAAAGGGAGGCACTAATGAGAGAGAAGTGGCCTCATCTTTTTGATGTGGAGGTTTCATCATAGGCTTTCTGAGGACTGAAAGATATTTTTGTGGGGAGGTTTTAACATCGCGTTACGTTTTTAGGTTCTTTTGATGTTTCTAAGTACATCTGTTTTGGAGTAGTGACGAATGGGAGAGTCGGGGGAACTTAAAATGATGTTTTGAGGAAAAGGGGAAGTCGCACAGTTTGTCTGACTATGCAACCAAACCATGCATGGAGTGTCTTCCAAGGCAGTGGATAATGCACGGTTAGCGCACGGTTTGTCTAACCGTGCGTGAAAACCATGCACCCACTTAAATGAGATCCTATAAAAGTAGATCTCAATTGTTTTTGCCTCTAAGTGCCTCATTTTTCCTCCTATGTGGCCCTAACTCGGGATTTTGCTTCTCGTAAGGTCAGATAAGGTTATCCCATCATTCCGGAGGTGATCCAAAGGATTTTATTGGTGAATTGAAGCTGGATTCTTGAGGTATGTGATCGTTCTTGATCGGTTTCTTAGATATACATAGATTTACTTCTCCTCTTTTCTTGGTTTCATAGATCTATACCTGTTATGGGTAGATCAAAGTGTGTGGCTGCCAAATATGATGATATTGGGTCTTGATATTGCTAGGATAAGTTATCTAAGGCGGGTTCTTGAAGAAGCAACCCGATTTTCTTGAGCGTTCCTCGACCGTTGTGGTTTTCGTCAATAAATCAAGGTAGGTGGTTCCATCCCGACTTGCTAAATTGATTATCATTGTATTTGATTGATTTATGTCAATGGATGATTTAAATTCAATTTCTCAAATTTTATTCCAATTAAATTGATAAGAACACGATTCCAGTGAATCAAGATATTTGGAATGGTTTTTTCATGGAAATTTGGAAAACCCCAATTCTATTGAATTGGGTGTGTTTATAGAAATTGGCCCATTTAAATTGTTTAATTTAGAATGTGGATTTTATGGAAATGATTTCAATTAAATTGATGAATTTAATTGTGGAAATAAATTTTGTAATGATAGAATTGGTTTTGAATGTATTTCAAACTGGTGAGAATGGCTTAAAATTATTTGATAGAAACCTAGTGGATTTATCTTGTGAAAAATGAATGTTATTGAATAAAAACTGTTTTTTTTTAAATGGAAAGAAATTAGAACTTTTGAAATGGAAGAATGGGATTGATCGTATTTTTAAGTATTTTTAGAATAGTTCACCCATCATGTAAGAGTACATGCAAGCCTTAGGTAGTTATTGAGTTATTTGGATACACTCTACGCTACAACAACGTTCTAAAACATACTTGCGGCAGGTCACATCCCTGACAGGTTGGTGACGAGTCTCCTTTGGCCAGTTTCATAGGGATGTGTGTATACACATTTTTATTAGTTCACATAGAGAATACAGAATCCTATAACTGGTTAATACTATCATCCCTTTTGACAGATGACCATGTTGCTCTCTTGTTTAATTATATTAGAGATATAAATGTATGACAATACTTTTGATCTGATTTACATGCATGCTGAATTTATATAAATAGTTTTATATAAATGTTTTACTTAACCCATTGTTTTATAAATGTTCCATCATTTGTAAAATCATTACTTAAAATACTTATTTCCATCCTTTGAAAATGTTTAGCATGTTTTGTTAAAATATGATTTTTAATTTCCAAACCTGTTTATTTGAAAATTTAAAGCTTTTTTTGGATAATCTATATTTGGCATCTCTTATAAAATCTTTTTGTGGAATCCTACTAGGCTTATGATCACACCTTAATTTTTCCTTTGGGTGTTTGTAGACTTCCTTCTTCCAGGTTTGAGCAAAGAGAAGGGATCTGTTGGAGGTGGATCCAGCTGTTGAGTTTTGATCTTAGTGAGTTGTGTCCTTAGGGAACTTGGGGATCTTTTTTCTCTTTTTGTAGTACTTCGGTTTTAGTACTTTGGGATTTTTATGCCTCTTTGTTTTCTGGTACATTACTACCAATGGAGTTTCTTTTTGTTATTCATACTGTATTGTTTCTTTTCTACTGCATTGTTAGTGGAAAAAACATTCCTACTTGCATTTTGTGTGATGATATATACTAGTCGTCGACCCGTGGGGATCGGGAATGCCTTTCAGGCTATGTCAGGGATGACTCAGTTATTGGGTTACTAGGGTACCCAATCTGGTTCATGACATAGATCATGGTTATCCCAGTTTCCTTGGAAGGTTTTTTCTTCAAAAACATTATGTCAAGACAACAATTCTTTGTAGATATTTGGAGGAAGAAATATATATGGTGGAAATTAAAGGTTTTTATTGGAACAGAATAAAGGCCTTGCATATATGCTAAAGAGAAGTATTTATGGGATTAATAAGGAACCAAGGTAATGGAATTAGAATTATGACACCTTCACAATGGAATCAAAGTTAGTACATAGAAATGTGAATCATTTTTGTTTTAGGAAGATAAACGTCGATGGAATATTCAATATTGTTATTATCTATGTTGATAAATTACTCTTAGTTGGTCCTATGAAGGTAATAATTGAGTAGTTTTAGTGTGAATTATACAGAAGTTTTATTAAGAATGATCTCAATTATTCAAATAATATATTGGGAATGTGGATCAGATGAGACATGAGATTTAAAACTTTGTCCCTTTCTTAGTCAGAGTACAACCATAATGTATTGGGAATATTCACAACGAGTGATTCAAATCCCATGATTACTCTCCTAGACAGACACTTCAACAATTCAAAGGTGAAGATACTTAAAATGGACGAGGAGACTAAGTATGCGTTGAAGGTTTAATATGAATTAATTATTGGATGATTTATGTATTCCATGGTATTTATAAGGCTAAATATCACTCTAGTGGTAGGTATGTCTATAATATTTATGGAAAATATCGAAAAGAAACACTAGAAGTATATCAAGTAGATATTTTAGTGTCTAAAATTTTTAGTGGATCTAGAACTCTATTTTAGATAAAATAATCCCTTAGAAGTGTTTTTAGAGTTTATCTTTTGGGGAGTTGCAGATTCATAGAAGAGTAAGACTGGTTTTTTGATTACTTTGGGAAGAAATGCCATAATATAAATATATTTGTTACAAATAAAAGTCACTATAAACCATTGAAGTTGAGTAAATTATATTTATAGAAGATAAGAATGATTTTTTGTGGTTAAAGAATCTATTGAAGAATATCATAATAAGTTAATAGATCAATATGTTGTACATTAAAAATAAAAGTTTGATTCACTAGTCTAAGAATATGAAATTTTACTCTTTTAAAAAGAACATTAAACTAAAATAAAAACTCATTTTAATTGTTTGGGAAGATATGGTAATAAAAATATAGAAGGTTGAAGGAAATAATAATCCAGAAGATATGAAAAATAAATTTATATTTTGGGAATTTCTGATGTGGTGTTGTGATTTAATGGGGCTTCAACAACATGGAGGTTATAAGATCTAAAAAGCTACAATAGTATGAAAATAAATAATAGAGTTATGAGAAATTGTAATTTTGACCCATAGGGTTTGGTGTTTAAGTATAAATATGGTTATAATGTAGTAAATTGTTAGGATTTATGTAAAAACACATTTTCTAGCTATGTACTATAACTCTTAGAAAGGATGAACATAAAAAAATTCATATTGGTATTAGATTAAAGGAATTATTTGAACTTGATATCTAAAACTAGTTATAGTGGGGATGGTGAATCTTGATAATGGTAGTGGATGCTATTTTATAATTTTTTGAGTATCTATGTGAATGTGAAGGATTGATCTATCAAGGTGATGAGTCCAAATATAGGAGAAAGTATAGAAACTATAGGATGTGTTTCATAAGTTTTTTTATGTGGGAATGTAGGTGTAAAATTTAGAATCCTTTACTATTAATTTGAGAGTTTGGTTGAGGAGGTGGAATTTATAAAGTATCCTAAATCATGTTGTAAGTTTTCCATGAAGTTTATATTGTGGAAGAATTGTAATTAATGAATGTTTTTTTCTACGGTTTCTATTAAATTAGTGGTGGAATCATTTGTATATGATGTGGTATGGCTTATTCTTAAGATTATTTTATATTTTTATTTGAAGTTAGCTTCTCAATTTTAATATCTTGTTTACTCTTCTAGTGAATTTTGTTTCCATAGATTAGGAATTTTTTTTAACCACATAAAATCCCTTTTCCCTCATTATTTTCTTTACTTTTATGTATTTCTTGTTTGGTTTGAGATTCCAACTATGAATGTATACTGATTTTTAGATGATTTTTCTTCAAGGTTAATGACTTCTTGATTTTTGATAAATTTATCTTGGAATTGCGTTTTTTTGAACCTTATAATATTATTTTTCCATATTTGAGGTTCCATTAGTTGGGTAATTCTAAAAATACCAAACCTGGTGAAATAATATACTATTAAATGAAGAAAATGTGTTCCTTATACTAAATTTGGAAGGATATCTGATCATAAATCTCACTGTTTGACAAAGATCCCTGAGAAGAAACCAACTAGCCCATTTCTTCTAGGTGTATCCACTGGATGATGAGTCAATCAATGTTTAAAAAAATTCCTTCTTATTTATAATATATTATAATACCACTCAATGAAAGTGAATAAGGAGATGAGAGCTTTGATTGAGAAAGTCCACGTAAGTCATAAAAACCATATCAATGGATTCATTATATTTATGTAAGCCTTTAGGATTCTCTTTGAACCTTGTAATAATTTAATGTAATGTTATGAAATGTTCAAGTAAAGGATTCTAGTTATAAACATTTTGTAACTTTATACTGAATGTTCATGCATGCATTTATAACATAAATACAATATTGAATCTCCAATTTGTTTTATCCTATAAAATGTTTATTATTAAGGATAAATTAAATATTAATGTCCATATGAATTATCAATCCTAGGATAACCTGTGAACTAAACAATATGGTTCGTCATCATATCACTTATGATATGGCTATATCATTCAATACTATAAGATAGATAATGTCATGACATCTCTCTATTATTCCTTATGATATAACCACAAAAATTAATCAAATATGACCTATATTAATATATATTTTCCCCTATGACATGTTTATATCAAACACTATGATATATCCAAAAAACATCACATGATTTATATTATATTTATAACATATTTCCATCACCATCACCAATGTACGCATAATAAATTGATGTAGTTTGGATTGTACTTGGAAGAGAGAAAAATATAGTAATATGAAATCCTTCCCAAGTTTAGATATATGCATTTCATATTGAATGTTAATATTTCACAGGATCATTATTTCACCTTTCTATACAAATTTTATCATGAAATTACTCTTATTTATACACACTGCTGTGATGACCACATATAACAACTATATTATCAATTTTCACTTATAAAAACTACTCCATCATTTTATAATGAAAATGTAATAGACATAAAACTCTTACAACATAAAATATATTTTTATATTCAAATAATATTTCTCATTCACAGATTTTATTTTATTATATAACCAATATAATTTATGTATTATATTATTTTTTCTACATATTACATTTATTATAGGTATTATATTTATTATGAATCCCGAACCAAGAGAATTCCATCTCATTGTTATGACTTTCATTAATTTTTATCATCTGATTTTATTAATACTAGTTTCTAAAAAAACATTCTTTGGATTTTACTATTCTATAATGATGTAATAAAATATTTTTTATTTCATATTACCTGAAATATAATTATTGAATTAAGTCTAAAAATTTCTTATTATAATGATTTAGAAATCACGTGTATTATGTTTTTAATGAGTTTTGTTTATGTAAAAGATAATTTTAGCATGAAAAGTCTCTATATTAGGAATTTGAAGACTTATTAAATTTTTATCCCTTTATAGATATGATCTACTGTGAAATAAAAATGAACTATCTATGAATATGTTTAAAATATTTCATAAATAGTCATGATATATTATACTGTTCAAAAAAGGTCTCTATGGGTTTACCGGTAAAAGTATTCTAGGTAGACATGAGTTACCACATAATTCAACTGAAATTACCATGAAATAAAATATAAGGCCTCCATGAAAGACTCTCTCAAATTTTAAAATTTTTATTATTATAAGTAAACAATTTCACTATGATATAATTTACCACATTTTTTTTGATTGGTGTCACCATGCCTTTGGAGTTAGGTCACCAAAAATTTTATATTAGGTTTTTGTGATAATTCTTGACTATTTTCCAAAACATTAAAGTGTTATCATCACTAGAAATTTTATCTTAGGTCACTATGCAGTTCATTTAAGTGATAGATTGTAATATACTTCAATATTTGAATTTAATTTATACAATAGTCATAAATACAACATTAAATATAATTAAATGTTATGATTAGAGGAGAATATTACACCTCTAGCTATGTCAGTTTGAGAGATAATTTAATTCTTTTTTTCAATGATGGTTTTTAATATATAAAACTATTTTTATATGAAGGATACTTAAACACTATAGGTTGTTATTTTCCAGTAATTACATTGAGAAAAATTCCCTCAAGGAACTCAATTTTTCTATCAAAATGTTAAAATGAAGATAAAAAACAATCAAGTGATGCTAAATGTTTAAAACTCTAAATAAGCCTCTTAGAGGTATTACTATGGTATTCAGAGACTAAAAATAAATATAAAATAATAAGACATTGGGAAACATTTCCACCTCTTTTCGTGTATCCCATGTTTTCTTTTTTATATAAATAACTAAACCTATTTCCTCCTATGTCATTTACTGATTTTTTCATTATATCAAAGGGTGTGTAAACAACTTTTATTTATTCTTATATCACTCCATGACATACCTATAAGTGAAATATATTTTTATCCTTAAATATTAGAGAGTATAGAAACTATTACTAAGGTATCAATATAAAATTATGGGATACACCGCTACTTTTAAATATAACCTTTTATACGATGCATGGAACATCATAGATTGTTATATGAAAAATAACCAACAGATCAACATAAAATATGCATATATACCAACATCTCCATAATAAAATTAATGAAACTGAATGAATTACTATATAAAAATGATACATCTTGAATAGGTATATTAAATGATAAGTTGTAATATAGACAACCTGAATTTGGTCATCCTAATGAACACTCCATACTATTAGTTACCAGTACTCTTTCCAATCACCATCCTCTAGAGTCATCCCCCATTCACATTTTCTAATTCCCATGGGAAATGGAGTGGAAAAAACATGAGTGTGGATGTCTGGATGAACAATAATACTTAGTATAGTCATCCTAAGCAGTGATTAGAACCCATGATTAACTATGGATGGTGTGTGTCATCAATATATAAATTTTATACAAAACCATCATCCCGACACATCATCATCAAATATAACAACATTCCTTATAATTCCCTTTCAAGCTACCCATAACTTCCAAATTCACACTGACAAAAAAATAATTCATTCACATACTCATAGGTAGAACCGCCCTATGCCTCACTCGATGAATGTTGGCATTTATACACCTCAGATATGGATAATAGTTGTGTAATAGAAATAACATATCAAATAATAATAATATCATATAAATTCATTCAAAAGTTCCCATATTGATTAATATCACTTGAAGAACCATAATTTAATTCTATCTAAACACCTCTATGATAATCACATTCCATATTTGTAGCTATATATTAATTTTTCCAAAACCTAGAGATGTGGGAAAAAAGAATGAGTTCTTAGTATATCATTATCCTCTTTGATCCTATAATTTTTGAATAGAAATAGTATAAATACTCCAATATAAAATCATAAATATCAAACATATATCGAAGGAGATATTAGTATAAATGCATTGATGTGTTATCAATTTCCAATTACCCATAGTTTTGGGTAAATGAGAATAAATGTTTGGTAGTACAAACTAAAGTAGGTGGGTGAGTATGATTCTAATATCTATATAGAACCACCCAAAAATAATATCCACTTTTCATTAGACCACACCATATCTAAAATTAAGAGAAAAAATAAATAAATCACACCATTCTATCAATGAAACACCATCTATCATCCATTTTACACTTCCAATATAATATTCCATATAGTCCTTATGACTACCTATATAAATTATCACATTCTTAGCTCAATGGAATCTAATTACCATTAAATATCAGTTATCGGGTTATTCAAATCACATATCATTAAAATACTAATATCAATTTTTATGTATTATAATTATCTCCACATCATTTTGAGTCATCAAAAACACCATTCTCACACCATATCCATATTTAATATGACTTGATAACTCAATAAGCTTATCATGGTAATTAATTTATATTTTATATTTTTATTTCTTATCATATTTGGATGAATTAAAACATTCCTTAATTATTTATGAAAAAATTGACAATATATTATTAAATTACTATAATATTACTTACCATCATTATGTTCTCTATTGTCCTTTATTTCTTCTTAGGATCATAAATAATAAAAACTAGATTCCTTTATTTCATTCATTAAATTATTATTAATTTTTCTAATCAATGACATGTGTATATATATATATCATCATGATTTCTCCCCTAGTTTCCACATTCATAACACACATACAATCACAAGTATTCTTTAATAATTACCATTACTTAAGTATTTAATTCAAATTCTTCTAATGATATATAAAATTATTATAAATATTATGATAATTTTATTTTATTATATTAATAATTAATCATATGCCTTTTAATGTAAAACACAATATATATATCCATTACACATACTAAATTAGAAAACATAAAACTATTTTATAAAAAATTAATCAATAATACTTATAAAGATATAAAAATATCATAAATAAATCCATTAAATGATTTAATAATTCATACTATTAAATTTTATTCATATTTAATTATCATTAAATTTATAATTTTCAACATAATTGATTAAAATTTATATTAATTTAATCCAAATTATTATATTAATCTCATGAACTTTATAAATATTTTGAAAATCCTGAAGTAATACATTCACCTAAAATTCTTAAATTATAGGTGAGTAAAATTATTATTAATTTAACTTATCATAAGTAAATAATCATATGGGAACCAAAATAGTTTTCATTATCACAATAATTATTCAAATAATAAACCATAATAAATGAACACAAAACATGAATAATTATTTGATGTTTGACATGGGAAAATGTTACTATGATCCATGACTCGTATTTAAGGAAAATTAGCTGAATTTCTGTATCACACTTTTTCAGAATTATCCTAACAAGGATCCATTATGTTTTAGTTTTTGAGAGAAGTATAATTTAATAATTATTTTTAAAAATACCCATCCACATGCCCCCATGTTCAATATAAGCCTTAGAATAATCGATGGGTTCTACATGACACCTTCACATGCCTTGGTTTGTGGCTTCGTGCTAGGAACAAATTTCCCAATGTCTCTCACTCCAAACTATATGTTATTAAATTCAATGGGGGATGTTTTGTGGATTGGATCTATCCATGTGAGTCTCTATATGGATCTATGTCCACATGGGATTCCTTTAGATTTATATGTTTAGACACCCATGTAATACAATTATTTCATCATGTGAAACAACACCTCCACCTTCTAGTAGGGATACATGACACCATACATGATATCTAATCATTAACCAAATAATCCTTTATTCACCACCAATACGTCATAATAGCTCCATTGTTCACTTCAAACCGTAGTGTAATTCAAGAGATATGAAGTATCTATTTGCAACTAAATTTTCACCATAGAGTTATCTCATCCTAGGGATCTTAGAAACATAACATTTAAGTCATAATTCAAAAAAATAATCCAACAATAGTTAGAGAGAATATAACAATAAAAAAATTTATATCTTAAAGAACATTCAATCCTTACGTTGGTTAATCATGATTTTAGTTAGGTTGGATTCATCTTAGCATTATCCACACAATGATATATATTTTTAGTATGATTCTTTAATAAATAAATTTATTCCAAAAAATATCAATAAATTCATAAAAAATATTTATATAATATCTCTACAACCATAAATCCAAAATTAAAAAACTATATATAATTAGGTTCATACTAATAAATAGAATAAAATTCTATAAGTTATGCATTATGAATTTCATGATTCGACCTTTAAATCTCAATAAAAAGTTTTGGATAATCAAACATCACTCTAAGAGTAAAAAAATCATAGATTGAGTTAATTTTAATCCAATTTAATTACATTTAAACATTTTTAATATTCATTATCTATGAATTTCATATTCAAATTAAAATCACAGAATCTATAGATGAGTACTTGTATATTAATGCTTTAGATTATCATTTAGGAATTCCAAAATCAATGAGCGATGTATATTTTTTCATGTGGAATATATAATCACCCTCTAATTCTCTAAAATTGGTGGTTACGACCATTTGAATAGTTTTATAAGTATAGGTATCAATGATAGTCTCTCTAAAATATTTATATATAGGTAATTTTATTTAAAAATAATATATTTAATATGTTATAATATTTAATTAAAGGATTATCACTACCACAAAAATTTAAAACAATGATATAAAATTGTAAAAACATCATCCCAAATGAAACTACCCATTATAAACTCAATAATGAAGTTTATTTCTCTATATGACAATAATTTGTAGATTAATTAACAATTTAATAATTTTTAATCAAAATTGCACATTTCCTTTATAAATATTTTAAATGTGTTTATTCTCACTTTCACAAATAACTAATCAACAAATAATAACTTTATCAAATCTAATGTGGTCATTTAAAAAAAATAGAAGTTTAAATAAAATTGTAAGAACCCAAATCTTCGTTTCCTATATGGGTTTTCCTTTTATGGTGTTTTTGAAGAAAAGAGGAGAATATGAAAATTTAAGGAGTACACACCGTGAACTTGTGAGTACACACCATGTACCCAGTTTCCATGGGTGACCATGTACTAACCGTGTAACGACAGAGTACATGTTCATGTGGGGTGACCTAGAGACTGCCTAAAGATGGGCCTGATAAAGGCATATACACACAGTGAACTTTTATAGAACACGTTGTGTAATTTTCTTTTTAATTATTATATCGATTGGGGTCATGTATTATTCAAAGAAAACATTTCTTCTCAAATTGTATAGTCCAGGAGTGACAGATATAGAAGAATCTTCTCCAAGCCTCTAACTTTCCATCTGTTCTCCGAATCGACTGTTGTCGATTGCATTGTAATCGCCATAGTAAGCTCTTCCTTCATATAGAGCCTCATCTATTTATTTCTTATCCCATTTGAGATATCTTTTGTTGATCATTTTTGAAATTTTTATAGATCTACGACATTCTAGATTGATTCATGGGATGAAACCGACATATATTCATCATACAACGCTGAGGTAGGTGGTTTGACCCTTTCCATAGTTTTTCTTTGAGTTATATGTCAAAAATATCCCAATACCCTTATTCGAGGTATTGCATGTTTATGGTTTTTCCCGGTATTTTTATGCTATGCCTTATGTTTCTAAGTAGAGGATTTATGATTATAAATAGGGTTATTTACCTTACTATGTATGTGTTTACCGTGTTTGCTTGATATTGACCATTTATTCTAGCTTTTCTTACTAGGAATATTTGTTTTCCTTGCCTAGTATTGTTGGGATGGGGTGATTTTATCTGACATAATGTGAGATTCTGTAGACTGTTTAGACAAGTAGTTCTTGAGGTTTAAATTGGTTTCCATATATAATTTGTGCATGATTGAATTTCACAAGGCTGTGGGAAATTGGTGTAGTAGACCATAGAGAGAATGGACATTGAGGGCTTCTCTAGAGTGTATGTTTAATTTTCATGTTGCAAGACCAAAGGGGGGATAAACAAGAGTGCTCCCTCAGAGTGTCGGTAGTTCCAAGTTGTGAGACCACAAGGGGAATTGTATGTTTAGTGGTTCCCCATAGTGTCTTTAGTTTACCAATAAAATAACACAGGGGGAATTGACGGTGAGGGCTTCCTCAGAGTGTATTTTCGAAACCTTAACTGGAGGGGTTAGACTGTGAGTACTTCCTAGAGGGTTTCTAGTGCTTGTTTGGTTGAACCAGAGGGGTTAGGCTTTGATTAATTCCCAGAGGGTTACTTATGATTGTTATTTTCTTAACTAATAAAAAAACTGATTTAATAAAAAATGATGGATTGTTTACTTTTGAGTACTTCCTTATTTATTGATTTTTTTTCTTATTTCCTGCCATATATATTCCCTAACTCTTAGGAATAGTTCTTTGGATTTTTACCTACTCAGATTTGGGTCACACCATGTTTGGGTCTTTTTTTGGGTACAAAAAGATTATATTTTTGTAGGTATAGATATGGGAAAGTGCCCTTCTACTTCAGATACTTGATTGCTGAGGAGCTGGAGAGCATGAGACCAAGATGAGGCTTGCGATACTGTAAGATTTTATTTGTTTTCTTGTACTTTTTAGTACTGTATTTCAGAATTGTGACTTGTTTAGCTACTTATCTACACAGATGTATCATGCAACATTTATATATGAGCTCTAGTTGTTCATTAATTTTAGTCTTCTGCTATTTTACTGTTGTATGGTATTATTAATGCTTCCGATATTGCCATCTATTTATATTCTGCTACATACTCTGCCAATTAGGGCATTGTTTTCCTACTATCACAAACAAGGCCCTTATTTCTAGTTGAAATCCCCTCGAATTTGTGGAAATGATCTTGAGTTCATGTGACCAACCGAGCATGAGGCATCTCGGGGAAGTTCTCGGAACATGGATGTTACATAAATTATACTCAAATTAAAGTCATATTATTACATTTTCCCCCTATTAAAAATTCTTATTATCAGAAAGAAAATAATTTAAAAAATCACAGAATTATGTAATCATTAAATATAAATAACATATGATGAAATTAAAAATATCACTATCTAAATGATAATTTATCAACACTTTCTTCCATAGCGTATCATATTTCACCATTAATCATTGAATAAGAGAATTAATCTCCATACCTTTAATATGAAAACATAAATTGTTTTACTAAGAATATCCAATTACAACCAATATTAACATCACATGATTAAAAATTGATCAAAATCCAATAAAAAAATAAATATATCTTAACATATATTAACAAACTCAACCACATGGAAACTTTTCCAAATAAACTTTTCCACATCACATTTCAATTCATCCTTCTATTTGAGTAAACTTACCACCAATTTCTATTAAATAAGATCAGAATAATTGACCAAACTTATATCCCATTGACTTTTTAAATTATCACTTAATACTCTTATCACACAATAGATTTTACTTTAAAGGTAAAAATATTAATAAAATAAGTGATATAACAAACCTTTTCTATGAATCCAATGAGTAGTGCTTATTAGAAAATTAAGCAGGGCATATAATCTTTATAACACCATGATAATTTAAAAGAGGAACACCATATTCAATAACTTGTATGAAATAAAAAATTAATCCTAGAAGAAAATATAAAACCCATAGAATATATGATATATTTATTTTTAATTCAATCACTTCAATCGTTAGCAATGAACTCAAAATTGGCTTTAAAGGAAACGTGATACCCTATTAAAATATTATTATTTAAAACTGACCATTATAACATAGTCATTAAAATGGGGGATATAAATTGTAAAACCTTTTTTAAAATTATATGGGTTAAAAATGTACAATATAAATTTAATGGTTATCTATTGATTATAAATAAAATAAGAACTATTCAAAAGAAAAGGAAATGTTTTCTAAAAAACCATATTTTTATGAAAGGTTGAATATTTGTGATTTGAACACTTAATTTCAATTTAATTTTTGAGACTTTCAGAAACATCATATGCTAAAATTAGATTCATTTTTGAATTAATTATATGAAAATTTTCTAAGGGTAAATTTTTTAGATTTTTTTGAAAATTTTCATGTTCTAATTAATAGTGAAAATACTGATTTTTAATAAAAACTTAATTTTCATTTAAATTAAATATAATGTTTAATTATAAATTAAATTGGTTTTAAAGTAAAATTATTTCAATTATATATATATATATATATATTAATCCAATATAGTTCATTTCAATCGATATCATGTTGAATTTTGATATAAAAACACTGTAAAATTTTGACCATTTTATATTTGAAAACAATCTTTCTTGTTGCATCTATGAGATTGATTTTAAATTAAAAATTTTCACTAATATAATGTAATTTATAAAAATGGATTAAACATTTGAAATAATAGTAGTTTATATTATCTAATATATTCAACATAATTTTAGGCCAAACTAAATAGTGAAGGTAGTAATAATTATTTACCACATTTTAGGTAAAAATGGTTTTACCTCGAGGTTAAACTAAGAAGATAATGGTTAAAAATGACCTAAATACTTTTCAAAATATTATTGGATGGAAAAAAGTCTAATTTAATCTTCTATATATAGAATATATGGTCATTTAAAATATTTTTTCATGTGAATTACTATATCATTTTTAAATTTTAGAATATTTCGAAAAAAATTCCAAGAAGGTCCCCTTTCCCAAAATCCTTAGTCACATTATATATCTGGTACTACTGCTAAAATACCTTCCTTTGGTTCCTTAAGTGGAGATCCAAAGGAGGTTACTCTTAGAGTTGATAATTATATTTACATAGATATTTCATTTTATTTCTTATTTTTACATATTAAAATATGTATTATCATGTACAATATAAGAACACTAGCATATAACATATAATTTTATGTAATTTTATTTATATAATAATATATATCCCTCTCTAATTACATAAAATGGAAAATGAAATCATTGATCATGTGCACGGTGAACAATCATCTCATGAACCAGTGTAGTTCATTTTTTATCACAACATTTCAAATATATATGAAGATTTATTTACAAAATTTATATATTATATATGATATTATTATACTTCTAGAATTTTAATATCACATATGAATTTTTTACATTCCATTATGTTTTAAATATGATAACATCACCCAGTTGTACGGTGGGCCACCGCCTCATAAAGTGATGTGATTTGTTTTTCAATAATGCTTTAAATGGAATAAAATAAGGTTAAAAATATTGATTATATGTGATATATATCACATTATATTGATTATTTTAAATTAAAATACCACCCAATTCCTTTTCCATTTCAATTTTTAATGGAATGATATTGTCATTCATGCATAAGTACATCCTATCATCTCCATGAAGCGATGCAATTCATTTTTCATGTCAAAATTTCATAAATGGTTTGAAAAATGTATCTACAGAGTAAATATTAAATTTATAACATTATTATAATTCATTAGATGACATATATGTATCCTATTAACCATAAACAAGACATATATATCAAAATGCGTCTTATAAAACAAGGCACGTAACACCTGAAGCAATGAAAATAATGAAATATTATTAACAAAGATAAGTTAAAATGATAGAGTAGGATAATATATGATATTATAAATAAGTTTATAGTTCTATTATAAATTAATAACATTATTAGACTAGTATATAGGATGCATGTTCACATATAAAGGAAATAATACCAAAGGTAAGGGTTTCTCATCTCACTTTTACTTTTTTGATATATACACCATATTCACCACTTATTTTTTTTGTGGTGTATATACTGAAATTTTTGAATTTCATATACTTAATTAATTTATATTTATTTTACTTATTTTTTCATTTAAATTAATTAATCTATTAGGACTTATGATACAAAATTTACTAATGTGGATAGGGATTATTTCACAATCTCATCATTATTCAAGATTTTTTTTGTTTAAGTTCTTTTTAGAAGAATTATTTGATATTTATATATTAAAATAAATCTATTTTATTAAAATATAGTTATTCATGAACCTTTTCATGTAATAGAATCATTTTTACTCTCTTTGTAACTTAAAATGATGAAGAAAATGTTTTTATAAAAATTTAACTTCATTTCTCTCTTCAGTCATAAATACGTTTTCTTCCTATTCCATATTTTCTAAAAAAAATTCAAATAGATTTTTAAACTTTTAAAAATGATTTATTAAATACATTTTTACCCATCTTTACTTTTAACAATTTTATTTAAAGGAATCTTCATGTTGTTTTCAAATAAGTCTTTTTTGGATTTTACCTAAAATGTGAA
The DNA here is from genome assembly GCA_963277665.1 of Viscum album. NCBI lineage: Eukaryota > Viridiplantae > Streptophyta > Magnoliopsida > Santalales > Viscaceae > Viscum > Viscum album. The sequence goes on along the minus strand of OY728140.1, from coordinate 1,900,942,960 downwards.
AGGAATATTTGTTTTAATATACTTGGAATGTATGACATTTCCCACCATCATCACCACTCAATGTTTTAAAGATCAATTTATTAGAATCAAATGTTATTTTCAAAGAAAATTTCATTTTTTTTACATTTAATTTTAAAAGGTGATTTCCAAATGAAAAAGAATATTTTACTCAAGAATATTAAAAGGATATTTTTATGGTATTTTAATTTATCAATGAATACAACACTTTAATATACTTCAATGAGTATATGATAGAATAGTATAATAATTATTATTTCAACAGATGGGTTATGATAAGTTTCACTGGGGATGTACTATAGTGATAACATTCACTTTACTATAGATTTTTTATGATTATATTTATTTATTGGGGAAATTGTTTATATTTCCGATGATAGTTTAAATAAAAATGTTTATGTGAATTATATTTATACCATTTAATATAAGGAATTAATTGGACATAATAAGTGATGGGTCAGGCTTTATATAGCCCCTAGATGCATCAATAGCTCTCATGAGACAAACTATATTGGGGTTTGGGTGAGGCCTTACCCATTTATATAGATGTATTTTCACAAGGCTTGGAAATAATTAGATGCCTTGGAATAAAGACTCAAAAATAAGTTTTTGATGTTCTAAATTATTAATTTTATCATTATAAATTTAGTTATTGATATTCCATATGATTATTTTATTATTTAGAACATCAATGGTTCATTTTCATTCTCATATGATTATTTATATGGAATAATTTGATCATCATTTATTCCTTCTATATTATACTCAAATTATTTATTAAATGGAAGTTGTTTTAGTTATTGACATTGATATATTGATTATTACTTATTTCTTAATAGCTTATATCAAATGTTTACCCTTACTGAGCATTTGATATCATCCCTTTATTAAATTTTATTTTTCTCTAGGACACTAGGAATTTTTTTTTGATTGATATGTAGGGATACACTATGAGAAATAATGAAATTCTCAATTGTATTTCTTTGTGTATTTTATGATTTAAAATGTAATGTGAATTTTAAGTATGTATCTATTTTACCAAGACTACATAACCATTTTATCCTTTAGTATGTAATTACTTTTATCTTATTCCAATGTAATAACGCAGACACCAAATCTCACTACTAGGGTTGAGTAGCAACAATTTGTATCTGACTAAGTTTAGTATAAACTTAGGAAACTAGATTTTTTAAAATATAGATTAGGGAACATAACCCTATGTTAGAATTTTATAGTAAGTATAGAACATCCTAAAGATTTGGTAAGTACGATATTGTATTTTTTTCCTAAAAAATTTATACATGTGTTGATACTACAAGTGGAAAAGATTCCTAAACATATGTACCTTGGTGTTATAACTGTGAAATGGGTGCATTAGGATTGACCCATTAATAACCTCGTGCATGAAAATGGTCCTTATTACACACCTAGTTTGATACTCCTGATAGATATTCTTAGGATAATTTATATTTTTCTTTATAAACCATTTGAAGAATTTGAAAATAAAAATATCCCCAAAGAAACCACGGTAATAATTATGAGATTAGATATGAAAAAAAATTTCAATATATGTTTTGTGCTTCAAAGGTTTTTGGATTATAAATTATCTTTCAAAATATTATGATCTAATCTAGAATATTCCATTTTTTATAAATGGAATCTAACATAAGGAATGGACACATTATCGATGCTCATAATCCATGTATAAATTTCCCTCATAGACAGGATCATGAAGAGGGAGATAATGTTGTATCTAGAACTGATCAAATTATAACCATATTAGGGAATATTACTTAGGTTATGAGTAATAACCATTCCCATATAGAGAAACATGTAGGTCAACTATGTGGTGTAATTATGTTAGACCCCTTCATAAATCAGAATCATCCATATTTTAATTGGACTACAGATCAATTTTTAGCTGAGAAACAGATAAGTTAATTATAGAATTTATTTCGTTCATTAGTAATTAATGAAATGGAGAAATTTTTCATATAATTTTTTCATTTATTAGGGGATGTGTATCAATGGTGGTTATTAATTCGAAACATCATGGATGAGGAGGAAATAAAAATCCTAGAGTGGAAGGACTTTAATGTACTCTTCTTGGAATAATATTTTCACCATGAAAAAAATGAGGATATGGAAAGATAGTTCTTGAGTCTATGATATAAATAAGATGAAATTGTTTTTATGTGTGAAGATAACTTTTTAGGGTTTATAATAATTCTTCACACTATGTACGCAATCTAGAGAGAAATGTTGAATTTTTTTGGATGGGATTTATTAAATACTTTTAAGGTCACTAGCATCCCAAAATTTCTCATCATATGATGACATAATATAATATGATTTTAATAAATATAAATAATTCTCCAAGTCTTATGGTTTCGAAGGAAATAAAGACAAGAAGATCATGATAGAGAAAAAATGGATAATAGAAAGAAGGGAATGAAGGGTTTTCCAATATGTGATACTACCTTGGTACACATATAAAAAGAAAATGAGTTAAATTAAAGTATGAGGAAAATGCCGCCATACAAATCATTTCAAGGGAAACAAATAATATTCTAATGTACAATGATTCCACTTTAAGGATATGTGGTACTACGAAAATTACTTACCCAAGAAACAAGGGAATATACCACAAAAGAACATAAGAGATCGAGGTAAAGATAATTCATTTAATACAACTAATGTGGAATGATTATAGTTATTATGTAGTTGGATCCAAGAAATATGTTATAAAAGTATTTTACTAATGAAAATCTCATTATAAGAATCATAAAATGTATAAGGTTTCCACTATAGTACATTTCTTACAAGATTTGAGAGAATATATTGAATGGAAGTGATGACCACGAAAAGAGACTCAATGAAAAGTTGATCCTACTGAAAAAAATTATTAAAGGTGGAAAACCATTAATATGTTCATGATTTTGATATAATAATGAAATGATTATAATATAGTGTTGTTGAAAATTAATTTGGTTAGATGTTTTATTGATAAAATAGTCATTATTAGAGATTCATGTAAGTATTGATTTATTGAATATATTAAAGAATATGATATTCCACATCTGGAATAATGTATGTTTTCATTAAGGATTTATGGTGATCATTGTGTTCAAATATTTTTAATGTGACATTAACGACCACTTTATTTTTAATAGATAATATAACGTTTATTTATAGACCATCCTTAAAAAAATTGGACTTTTATTTTTGTCAAAAATATATTGGTATGAGTCTGAAGGTTAACTATTTGTGTAATGAATTGAGTTAAACATTAGGTGTTACAATTTATGTTTAGATATTAATGTATATAGAAGGAATTTTCACTCTTTTAAGTATCTTATGATCCATTAAAAGTTAATATTGTTGTATTAGGCCTAAAATATTCATCTGGTATATTCATTTATTATGATAATAAATGAAGTGGAAAAATATCTAAGAATAAAATGAATATAAAATTGTGCCTATGAAATATAAAGATATCATATAATTATATTTTTTATATATTCTCAATATAGAGGGAAAATTAATTTGTTAACTATTGAAAAAGGATATTGAAACAAAACTATTATCATAATACCTTCATTTATGTAGAAACAATAGAATTTTAAGTCATAATATATTTATTGTATTTATGACCTTAACTTTCCATTGATCATTCTACTTGTTTCCATCAATGACCTATATTTCACTGTGTAATTATTTAAACTTTTATTCTATGTTTGAATCTTTACTTTCCACCAATGTTATCCTAATTAGGAACCTAATTATATATAATTCCATATATACCTTGTACATAAATTTATCACTTATTAATTAGATTTTTTAAAACATTTTTATGATGTTGTTTTTCAAAAAAGGTATTTTCAAATATCAAACTCTCTATTACCAAAATCAAGATTAAATTGTGAGGGCACAATTTATTTAAGGGGGTAGAATGTAACACACTGATATTTTAAAAGAGGAAAATAAATTTAAATAGCATGTATGATCTGAAACACCAAGATTAGAAGATAATATAACTCACTTAGACCTTACTATATACTTATTTTTAATTCAACCTCTTTTATAGATTACAATGCTTGCAACACTGGCTTTTAAAAAAACATGATACTCTATAAAAATATTATTATTTAAACAAGAGTATTATAACCTATCCATTAAGATGGAGGGTATGAATAATAATAATGAAATTATGAAAATTATATTGGTTAAAATTATAAAAAATAAATTCAATGATTGTATTTTTTTGTATATTAAATAAGAACTATTTTAAAGAAAAAGAAATGTTTTTTTGAAATCTATATTTTTTTGAAAGGTGGAACAATTGATCTATGTGCACATAGTTTAAAATTAAAATTTCACACTTTTATAAAAGTATTTTTTGGAAAAAATAATATAATTTTTTAAATCATAATATCAAAATTATCTTAAGGTTATTTTAGTGTTTTCTTTTGGAATATTTAATTTTTTTGGACGAATAATGAAAAAAATTGATTTTTACCAAACGAAACACTTTAGTTTAAATAATTTATAAAGATTAATTATATTTTAATATAGTTTTAAAGTAAAATTAGATCAATTATATATATATTTATACAATTTATTTTATTTGAATAATTTTCACAATTAATTTTGATATAAAAATTTTTAAAACTTTTGATCAATTTCTCTTTGGAAACCCTCTTTCTCGTCACATATTTGTGATTAATTTTAAATTAAAATGTTTTAATTATATGAATTTAATTTAAAAAAACAGATTAAATATTTTTAATAATAATAAAAATTTACATTATCCAGTAATGTAAACTTAAATTTTAACCAAAAGGATTAGTGAAAAAGTAAAAATTATTTACCGTGATTTTGGTAAAAATGAGTTTAATGTGGGGTATAAATAAGAAGAGATGGGTTAAAAATAACATAAAAACATGTAAAAATATTATTTTATAGCCATATTTCTACCCCATTATTCCATTGTTCGAATAAAAGGTAATTTTAAAGATTTTTTCATGTTAATTACTTTATCATTTTGAATTCTTTTAGAAACATTTCATGTAATTTCCAAGGAAGTCCCCTTTCCCCACTTATAGAAGGGCACTCCACCCCCTCAAATATTTACATCAAAAAATAAAATTTTATAAAAAAATACTTAGAAATTATCTCCCAAACATTATTATTAACATTATAGAACTACTTTTCCTTCCAAAATACCATCCATAGGGTCTTTAATAGGAGATCCAAAGTAGGTTTCTCTTAGAGATGGTAATTATCTTAACCAAGCTCTTTAATTTTTTCACATTAAATTATGTATTAACACTTTGAAAATAGGAAAAATAGAATATAACATATAATTAGATATCATTATGTTTATGTAATAATATTTATCAATCTCCACTTATATCAAATGGGAAATGAAATAATGGATCATGTGTACGACAGACTACCACCTCGTGAACCGACATAGTTCGTTTTCCATCAAAAACATTAAAATATAGGTATAATTATTTATGAAATTTTTATACTTCTTTATTTTTAATAGCACAAATAAATTTTCTATGTTCCATTCCATTTCAAATACAATAATGTCACTCATGTGTATGGCAGACTACCCTCCGCGAAGCGATATAGTCTATTTTTCACTTAAGATTTACATTGAATGAAATAAGGATAAAATTAATTAATTTATGAGATATATATGATGTGGTAGATATTATTTAATATTAATATATCACCCAATTACTTACCCTTTCACTAATTAAATAAATGATATCATTGCTCGTGTGTACATACAACCTATTGTCCCCAGGAAACGATGCGATTCATTTTTCATGTACAACTACAAAAAAAGTTTAAAAAAAATATTTATAATGATTAAATAATACATTTATAACATTAATATCATTATGTACATGATATATATATATATATATATACTATACAGAATAAATGTAATTTTAATGAAAAAAATGAATGAGAGAATAAGGGAATTAACACATAAAACAATGAAAATAACAAAATATTTTTAAAAAGCAGGTGGTAAAATATAATAATTGGATAATATATAATATTATAAATATTATTATGGTTTTTATATAAATTAATAACTTTCTTAAAATCATTATACATTAGGTAAGAAAACATATAAAGGAAATCAGACTCGATGACATTGTTTCTCGTCTCAATTTTACTTCTGTGAGACATACTCCATATACTTATTAATTTTGTGTGGTGTATATAATGAATTTTTAAAGTTATATAATGAATCCATTTATATTAATGGTATTTAATATTTAATTTAAGGTTATTTATTTCATAGTTCTTTTGATACAAAAGTTAAAATGTGTTAAGGGTTTAATTCATAATCTCATCATTATTCAGGATTGTTTTTTAAGTCTCTATTTGGTGAATTATTGGATATTTATATCTTAAAATTAATATATTTCTTAAAATTTAGTTATTAATGAAAAATTTCAATTTATAGTACCAATTTTATCTCTCAATGGTATATAAAATTAGTAAGAAAATATTTTTAATAATATATGACTTTATTTCTCTATTCGGTCAAAAATATACTTTCATCCAAAACCATGTTTTCAAAAATATATTCAAAAATGTTTTCAACCTTATAAAAAATATTGAAATAATTTATTCCCATTTTTACTTTTAAAATTTATTTTATGAAAATAATATTAATTATGATTTCAAACTAGTCCGATTTGGATTTTACTGAAAATGAGAAAGAAATATTTATTTTAAAACACTCAGTGTGTATGGAATTTACTATTTCCATTACCACTAAATGTTTTAAATATTCCTTTATATGTTTCAAATTTTATTTAAAAAAGGTATTTTAAAAATTTATTGTGAACTTTTAATTTTAAAAGATGATTTTCAAAATGAAAAGTATATTTTCATCTAGATTATTTTTAATGAAATGTTTATGATATTTATATACATAAACTTAAAAAAAACTTTAATATTACTCAAATGGGTATATTATTGAATTATACCATCCTTACTATTTTTCTATATGGTTTATGATTAGTTTAGCTGGGGATGTACTATGTTTATACTATTAAATTTATTCTATATGTTTTATTTATTTTTTATTGATTAGTGACTGTATTTACATTTCATATGCTGGCTTAAATAAGAATATTTATTTTCACTAGGCTTCACCCATTTAAAATGAGGAATGCATTGGAATTAGTAACTGACAGGAGGGGCCTGCTTAATCCCCTTGGTGTATCAGAATGCCTTATGAGAAAAACATTTTTAGGTTTTGTCCATGGCCTTACTAATTTATATAAATGTCTTCACACAAGGCCTCAATGTTGTTATATGTCTTGAAAAAATTCTTATATAGTATGTTTTAGATGTCTAAAATTATTCATTCCATCATTATAAATTCAGTTATTGATATTCCACATTATTATTCAATCAGTTAGAATTTCCATGGTATGTTTCATGATCACATGATTATTTATATGGGATTATTTGATCATAATTTATTTATACCATATTAGACTCATGTTATAGATTAAATGGAATGGGTTTCATTTATATACCATTCCAATTGATTATTTTCAAATTATTCACAGCATCTACTAAAATCTTACCCATACAAAGCATCTAATATCACCCCTTTATTATGTTTTATTTTCACAAGGATACCAGGAATTGTTTTGTGATTGATATGTAGAGATACACAAAGGAAAATAATGGAATTCTCAATGAATTTTTTTTATTTCATGTTTGAAAATTTAATGTGAAATTAAATTATGTATCATGTTTACCAAGATTAATAGACTAATTAGTCCTTTAGGATGTTATTCCTTGAATCTTATTACAATGTAATAAAGTAGACACTGGATCTGGGCTATTATGGATCAATTGCTACAATATTATCAATGATTTTTCAAGGGATGGTTATAGGAAATCCCAAGTTTGGATAGTAGCGATTAGTAAAACAATTACAAACAATCACTTAAATAGTTTCCCTATTTCTATTCACACTACAAAAATTATCTTATTTAAGGAAAATTTTTTAGTTGTGGTTCATTAAATAAAAAATAAATAAATAAAAATTTCATTTCACATTTTTTTTAGAAAACCACCATTAAATTTATAAAAATGAAAATATTCTCTTTCTTACTCGATCCCCCTTTCTCCTCAATCCCTTCCTCCATAATTAACCCATTTTTTATGAAGCACCCTAACCATAATAAGGAATAATTTCTAGAGTTGATAGTGGGATAATTTTTAATGAAAAAAACCTGTATTCCTTCTTGATGTCAGATGTACTGAATTTTGATAACTTACCACCCCAATGAAAATTTTTCATCTATGTGACAAAAAATCCCTCATAGATGATTATACATACCATTTTTATTACATGTCATCCATATCTTATGTGATCTTTATCCATAGTTTTGGATATATATCAATATAAAATAGGGAAGTTTCTCAAAATTCCTTCTATATAATCTTATGCATGGCCAAACATATATCCATGATATTTATATATGACTAAAAATAATTTTATTCAATTTACATTGGACCATTTTTAAAATTAATAGTTATTTATCATGAAAATTTATCTTTTATTCATGTGAAAATTTTAAAACATTTAACTACGAAACTTTTAACTAATAAGAATATAAAAATATAAGCTTTCAATCCATATAAATGATTTTAATATAACTATATAAATCATAATATAAATATATAGGTTTTATGTTTTGAAAATTTATCTATAAAAATTCATTAATAAAAAACCAAAGGTGAAAATTAATATTTTACACATATAAGTACATTGAACTATATGTATACTTTTATAAAATTAAATTTTAAATAGTTATCATTCACTATTAAGAAATATATCAAATAAAATAATGATAACTCATAAAAACTTGTTAATTACATCTAACTATTATTATATCATAATAAAAACATTAATAAAAATAGGGTGAGCATAATATTTTTATTAAAAAAGTAATGTAATGTAAAAAAATTATCATGTTTAATTAAAAATATATAAATAAAATAATCATAATGAATAATGGTATATCATTTATAAGAGTATAAAATTAAATAAAAAGTCCATTCATAGGAAATTTTGATCATCATAATCATAATTTTTAAGATTAATTTCATAACTTAATATGATAATTGGGAGTACCAAAATCCAATGTTGAAAAAAAGTTTATATATATATAGTAAATCATTAATTAATAAATTTAAATTATTTTTAATTCTTATTCCAATGATAAACATATACAATTTTTAATATCATAGATGAATATGACATAAAATTTAAAAAATATTTTATCTTTCAGAAATAAAATAAAATTATAAACATAAGAATAAAGGAAACGACCAAAGAAAAAGGATAATTGTTTTGGTTTGAATTTTTTTTAGTTGAAAAAAATATAATAATATTTTATAAATAAACTAAATTTATTTACATGATCATTTTTCAATGTTTAATATAATATTTTTTTTGTAAATATAATTTTCATCATTAATATGTGTGAAAGTAAATAAAAACATTATTTAAGGATACAATAATTTATAAATTCTTCCATTCAGTGTGAATAAATAGTTTTTTTATACATTATTATGTAACTATATGTTTTTTCTTAAACTATCCAAATTTAGTGATATATGGATAAAATGTATACCATATTACCTTGGAATGAACCCTAATATTACAAAATTTTTGTTTTTTTAGATTTTATAATTTATAATTAATATGTGGATGAGATAATTAAATGTTTATGCTCTAATTGTAAATTTTGAAGTAGGATAAAGATACATGAAGTTTATGAACACTTTATATTTAAAAATTTTCCTTATTAACACGTTTATTGGATTTTTTTTGGGGAATAAATTATATAAAATGTTTGAGCTATGATGCCAACCAAAATAATGGATAATCAACATCCATGGTAGCAGATAATGAAATTTAGAACTTGATAAATGATTCTATTATCATTTAAAAGAAACACCATTAACATAAAAATACACTAGTATAATTATTCAAAGATGTTACATATATTAACATTAAATATAATGTTTTTGGAACTTCATGGATAATAGATATGGATTGTAACATATCAGTGGATCCACTTATTTTGGTTGTGGAGACTAATGATAGAGGAAATTATATTTATCAGAATAATAATTTTCATGAATTAGTTGAATATTTAAATCCTGATCTTTATTGAGGATTTATAAAGTATTAAAAATAATTTTTATTATTATTTTTGTACCACATAAAGTTCCTATAAATAATAATAAATAAAGAAACGTTCATGAAGTTGGAATTATTTAATTTATTTTTTCCTGATGCTATGATCCCATTGTGTACTATAACTTGAAGAATATAGATTATAATAATGTTATTAATTTGAAAAAAATACGCGCATGGTTCACTGATTGTATTATATACTTGGTGATGATTCATGTAGAAAATAGTAAAATAGTAATCGAATTCTAGATAGAATCCAACAAATTTTTTTTATGATTTGAATAAATATACTAATTTGAAGTAGATGAAAAAGAATACACCTATAAATGTTTTTCATTACATCACTTAAAAATCTGGATTGTCAATATTATTTATGCCATTTAAAACGTTTGAACACCTGAAGTGGCATACAATAGAAAATAATAGTAATTGGTTCATGGGACATTTAATAGATTCAAAACAATGTCAAATATTTGATTCATTGTATATATATATATATTTTATATGATCTTAGGAGTGTGTTATTGGTGTTGGATAATAATGGATTCAACCTGTTGGAAACTTTTAGTACAAATTCTAACATTTTACCATCCATTCGTATCCCTTACATTATACCTCCTTGGATGCTTGTGAAGTAAACTTCTTTCACTATTTAAATTATTATTCATAAAAAACATGAGGTGACCGACAAATTTAATACATGTATATTAGATCATTTTAGTTGAATGTTCAATATATATCATAATAATTCATTCCTTAGAACTTTAAAGGTTATGTGTCTTTTGATACTAGATACATAATCATATTATTTCAGGAAATATATTGAACATATCTCACAAAGTTCTTGTTATATAGTACACTTCTTATAAATACCCTACTTAAAACATTTCTTCATAACCCTAGGAAAATAAACATAAGAAAGGGTGATCTCAAATGCTCAGTATGGGTAATAATAATAGATATAAAATAATTATTATGAGTGGGTATAGTATAAGAATAAGGTTATGATGACATGATCATAATTTATGATAATCATACCCAATTAGTAAAATACCATCAATCATAAATCATAAAATAAATATTTTTCATAACAAAAAAATTCAAAATTATGAATAATAAAAAACAATCAATCATGATCCCTTAGGAAATATCATAACCACAAGACATAATATTGTGGCATACACATAAGTATAGAAAATAATTTCATTAGTCAAGGATAACATCAAAGACTATCATATTGTATTAGGTTCAATGCCCATTCCATCAATTCCTTAGTCAAGGTTCACTATCAAGATAATATTATTAGACAAAGGCCATTACCAAACTGGGATCACTCCCCATTCCTATTTCTATTATCTGATGAGATATCGAACATTACCTAATGAATTTGAGGTAACTATATTTATGACCCACCCCACACATATTGAAAACCATACATCTGTGTGCCATAATATCATAACATATTCATGATATCATCATATCATAAATCATAAAAATTTAAAAAAAATCATAAAAATTTCATTACATAATCATAGAATAACCCGTGGAAAATAAATAGATTTTATAATTGTTTTTTCATAAACTAATTAACCCATCAGAAAGAAAAATGTTTTGTAGAATCATCCTTAAATAATAATAATTAAAATCCATATAGATAAAGAAAGTATATGGTATCATAAAATTACATCCCCAATAAAGTATAGAAATAACTAAATTATTCTATAATAGATGACAAATACCTTTAAATGAACATGTAAAACATTATATGAAAATATAAGAAAAAATGATTTTCTTTTTTTAAAATTTAACTAAAAATTCTCAGAATTTTGAGAAAACTATTTTCTTTGAAAATAAACATGAATTATTATAATGGAATATTAAAATAAAATAATTATATTTTTATTAGTGAAATATATTAATACTTTATATGTTAAATTATAATATTCATTTTATACTTTTGGAAAAATAAAAAAAATAACTTGTTTAAAAAAAATTTATTTAATTTTTTTTAAAACATTTTTAAAAAAGTAAAAGATAAGGTTAATGATCTTTTTAAAACATTTAAATTATATTTTAAAACATCTATGAAATAATTTTTAAGAGCATGGATATGGAATATAAATATCATTTACCAAAAAATAATTATGGTCGACCTTTATTTAACAACATTTTGTTGACCATTTTAAGTACCCAAGAGATGAAAATTTTCTAATACATAATAATTATAGGAATAATTATAATAGAAGAAAATATATTTGGATTAATGAAAAATATCCATATACTTTTCTTCAATGAAAATTTAGCATAGATAGTCCTAAAATAAAATAAGTTTGTGACAAAAACCCTTACCTCAAGTCATATCCAACATCATTTGTATTAAAATATCTTGTATAAGAATTATGTATTTATAATAAATTTATCAAAATAAAATATTAATACATAAAATAATATATATTATTCCATTCTAATTTCCAATTATCCTTTTATTAACAATTATTCCTTAAAATGTACATTCAGATGAAAACTGCATTGTTTTTTATGCTTATTTCACTTTGATGGCTCTTATTACTTCCACCTTTTTATGGTTTGGTCAGATAAAAAATAATCACCATGAAATAATAATCATAATTATTCATTATATGCACCTTCATATTTATTCAAATAATGTGGTGATGGAAAATCAATTACATCACTTTGTGGGGATAGTAGTCCATATGTACAAACAAGTGATTATTCCAATTTTTGATGGAGGTAATGAAAGATAGGTAAATAATAATTATCCTTTAAATAATAAATATTATATCAAAAATATAATATAATTTCATTAAATATATCCTTTTTTACCATTAATGTAAAATGAAAATGATAAAAATCTCATCGCTTCGTGGTGGGGGTAGTCCACACATATACACAAGTGACTTTATCATTTTCCAACATATAGGAAGGAAATAAGGTTAATAAGATATTATAACTATAGAATTATAATTATGTCATAAATATAATATATTATTATTAAATAATTCTTAATAAACACCCATATTTGGTGGTGATGATGGAATAAATACATCGCTTTATGAGGTGGTATTCCATACGTATGCATGAATGGTGCTTTTGAAACCCATATAATGGAGAAGGAGATCAATAAAGGTTTCACCATAAATATAATAAAATATAGACATATGAAATATATTTAATATATTTTATCATCTTGATTAAAATATAATTAAATGAGGTATAATAATAAATTAAATGAAAGCAATCGGTTAATAGCTATACCTCTTATTTGGAAAACCTCCTTTGGATTACTCCGTAATCCTTATAAGGTTGGTATTTTGATCAAGAAAATACGTATAGATCATGGTATTTGATGTTAGGAAGCTATTTTTTAATAAATTCACTGAGATATAAGACTCATGATATGTGAGGAATAGAAGGGAGGTTGTGTCCTTTTATAATAGAGGGAGAGGACACACTTGGATTTCTTCACTAGATTAAAATATATTAATAAATTAATCAAGACATGTGGCTAAAACTAAAATATTTTAGAAGTAATTAAGTGATATGATCGAAATATATATAGTCAATATTATTTAAAAATGATTTTATTCATTTTTAACCCTTATATTTATTTTTTAACCCCCCATTTATCCATTTTTACCTTTACCATAGTATTTTATTTTTACCTCGATTACTATTCATTATGTTGAAAAATGAAAGTTGAATCATTATATAAATTTTGATATGATGATTAAAATTATAGGGTTAATTTTATACAATTAAATTTCTACATTTGTATTATTTAAATTTAATAACAAGACCATAAAGCCATGTGAAATGTTTTTTTAGAAAAAAGTATTTTTAAACCCAAAAATGAACTTTTACAAAGTTCAAGTATATTATTAATTCCTTTTTAATTAATTATAATATTTATAATTTAAATAAAATTATTTTACTTTATTATTAAATTAATAACATAAATAGACTTTTAAATTATGTTATTTAATGAAAAAATTATTGTTTTACAAAAAACCAATCTTTTCACTATTAACATAAAAAATATTATAGAAAAAGACCAAAAAATCACTATATTAAAAAATTGAAATGCTATTTTGAAAAATTATATACATTTACTCAAATAAAATTTCAAAAAATGGTTGAAATTAATTGTAAATATTTCACACAAAATGCAATAAAAACCATTTTTTGAAGAAAACTTATTTTTGAAGCATAAAATTACTTTACTAAAGATTGAGTACTTATTTATTATATATTAACCTTTATACATATTTTTTTATAATGTTGTTAATCCTATTCATACCCACCATTCAAATGCATAGGTTATAACAACATACTATATCTTCATTTATTTAGAATTGAGATTGTGTGTAAAATAAGATATCAAATACAGTAAGATTATTACAAAGGATATATATATATATATACATAATATCCAAATGTAAAATTCTACCCAAATTAAAATGAATTTATACTTATAAATGGTTTCTCGAAAATATAAACAAATTAATATATCTCAAAATAATTAATCCCTGGGGTTATCCTGTAGCTTCCATGAATTTATGATTCCTCTAAAAAACATTAACAAGGTTAGTAGTATTGTTTCGTAGAAATTTATATCAATAGTCTAATATTTCAACCATTTTTATTCATATGAAGAATTATTTTCTATCTCTATGGATTCTATGTTTTTTGTAAATTTCAATTATCTAGTATATACTTCTCAAAAATTGATATGTAGAATATATCATAAACCTGAGAGTGGTTTTGTGGAACCTCCAAGCGATAAGAAGCCATCCTGATAAGATCAAGAATATTAAGGGGATATATATATAGGTATAAAATTTCCCTTACTTTTGAATATCATAACTATCTGTCATGGATAAATTCATAGTAATACCTTCTAACCAACATTAAATTCTAGATCCCACAAATGATAATAAATATAACTCTTATATAAAATATGGGATTCCTAGATATGTTTCATATTGTCTCTAATGTTATCTTTCATTTACTTAGATAGATCATGTCCCAATAGCTTTTGTTCTCCAATTTTACCCTAGTGTGTTTATGTTCTACACTACCAAAAATAAAGGTCTTTATAAAGATACATTTTTATTCTCAAGTGAAAGTTATTTTTGTAAGAAAATTATACCAATGGAAGGTGATGATACCAACCACTATTGAAATCAAGAGATTAAGATATCAGCATACCCTCCAGGGTTTAAATGGAACTCTCTGTCGATCCATGTGACTGAGGATGAAAAGAAGCACATAAAAACATCTCTATTTTCAAATAGGGAAAAATATTTTTCCAGAATGTCAAGGTAAGCCTCATATCCTGATAATACACAATATAATATGGTACTCCAAGAAACCTTACCACTTTTTATTATATATATTTGAAATATGATTAAGATAGAAATATTATCTGATGGAAATTAAATCTTTTAATTCATAAGGAGATTAAATATAACCCAAATATTATTATTCCGTTCAGATGTTTTTGGGAGTTAGATGATGAAATAAATGGTTATGTTTTCCCATTTACATTCTGGTAAGCGTAATGGTTGTACCATCTCTATAGACTTCTCTCTCACAACCTTACCTTTTTGATACACCCAGTATCAAGATATATAATATTTCAGATCTCTATACATATTTGTACATATGTGATGGATAAAGAATTATGAACTATGATCTTTATCCAATAAATCTTTATTTTATGGTATTATTGAGACATGTACACAGTTCTGAAACCTTATCATTCCATAAAAATCATAGTTGAACTTGGGAAATAATTTCACCTTCCTCTATAATTCCACATTCTCCTTCCATTCCACTTTAATCCTCACATGGGTAGATGGCTGACCATTAATTTTATATGAATATGATATTTCCTCTTTCATCAGGATTTCAAGATCTATATTATAAAAAATCTATAATTATTTGATCTATTTCATTCCTAATCACAGATATACTTGCACTGTCTTTCTGACCAAGAGGAGCATCAATCTTGTTTGCCTTCCCATGGACGTAGTGTATTGAGCAGTCATAATATTTAAATAATTAAAACCACATATTTTGGTACATATTCAACTATTTATATGTGAATATATAATCAATTATTTCATAATCAATATGTATATAATACATGTGTCAACATAATGATAATGCGTTATATTTTTTTACAAAAACATTACTACTGCAAAATCCAAATCATGAGTCAGGTAATTTTACTCATGAATTTTAAATTGGTGAAAAGAATAAGATTTAACCATATCATTATATATCAGGATGTATCTTAGTCCCTTTTTCAATGAATCACTATATGTAATGAACCGACCAGAGCTCACTTGACATGAAACTCAATCCAACCCACCAGAAGGTCCAACACACATTCCATGATCACCCCATGAAGGTGAAAATTACTAGGGTATCACAAGTTAATGCTTGGGAAAAATTCACCCTCATAAAACTAGGATAAACAATAGTTCCTATAGGAACCTGACACAGGGTATCCTTACATTAAATAACCTTTCGAAAATAAAAATGTAGAATTGATAAATAAAAAATACTAATATACCATAAACATAAATAATAACCCAAATCTTTTAAAAAAAATATCCATACTAGAAACCATTTTTACAATTCTTTTAAATTTCCAAAACAATGAAATAAAACAAAACTAAAAAGTGATAGGTTCCCTAATAGGATGATACAACTCATGGCCCAAAACTAGCCAAACATAAAAGGGTAATAACCCCAACATCTCTATGTATCTCACATGCACCGCCATAACTAAAAAAATTACAACTTTCTGATTGTGGTTAAAATACAACCTATAAGTCATAAATTGAATCGTATAAAAAAACATGAGAGATTTCATAACCAAATTCATGAGTATGTAGGGTGTATGAAAAAGTCTAGTATGTTACCGCCATGACTCCATTCACATTATATTTATAAAGAAACCAATATTTCTATTTTGAAATTAAGGCATAACAAAATAATTTTTTATTCATTGTATGAAAAATGGAAATAAAATGAGTTATTATATATATACTTATGAAAAAAATTGAATTAGTAAAAAATGACACAATGAGGACCTAACAAGGTATGTTTATTTCAAATAAGGCTAACCAATCACCTTTTTAGAACCGAAACATGTTAACTTCAAAATAACAATCTAAACCTTTTCTTTTGAAAACATAATTCTATGAAAACCATCCCACTCACAATTTAAAATACATTTCTAAAGGAAACACATATCAAGGAATGAATTTAAAACCAATGTATCTATTACTTTTCTTAAACATTAACACATTTACCCTACACATAGTTATAATTAATTTAAAAAATATTATAGTGAAAATACATAACAAGTTATAAACAAATGATAGTAAACAAAAAAACATGCATCAACCCCATGAGTCTTACTCATAAATCACCAAAGTAAGAACATAATAAAAAGGTGAAAATCATGTTCCAAAACTAATAAAAAATAATATCAAAAATTGAAAACCATGATTCAACACTCTAGGAACTAATGAATAATGTTTATTGACTTTAAAAGGTATAACTAACTTTTAGAAGGTTAATAGTAATAGAAATCACTACCCAAATCACTCTTGTATAGCCTTATCATTGACACATCCCCTAGCTAGATGTTACCTACAACTAGGATTACCAGTAAGGGTGTCACACTCAATTTTTAAGGAAACATCCCTAAACTTACCGTTGAGTAACCTAGAATCCTCTTTTCATAGCTAAATATATGATTAGAATCAAGATATCATCATCATGTGGAAAGAACACCACCCTAAAAATGACACTTAGAGTTCAAGTAAACATCTAACCTCTAACAAACATTATTAGAGAATGATCCCTATCCCAAACATAGAAACATGAATCAAAATTCATGTTAAATAAAATTTACTCTCAAGTATAAGAAATCTTTGAAAAAGAGATCAATATAGAGTGTAAGAAATATCTAACCGAATAGAATCACATAAAGTGACAATAAGGATTTCTCATTTTATATAATAGTTAAATTTTTTCTAAACCTATTTTTAAAACCACTTGAAAACCATATGAAACCCCTGGGGAAATCATACACACAACAAAATTAAAATAAGGTGTGAACATACCAAACCAATAAAATAATTAATCAAAAACAAAAAAAAATCCAAAAAGGAACCCCACCACCTTCTTAAAACATGGAAATGCATTCATAAAATAAAAACACCATTTTTCACTCAAGGTAAAACCAATCAAAAATAAGGATGACTCTTTTTAAAACATAGAAACCCACATAAAACAAACCAATTATTACTCAATGAAAATATCACTTTATAAAATCCAATTAGCTTTAAACACCATGAAATAATTATTTTTCACATTAAATAACGTCGATGGAAATTTATCAAACATTTATAATGCATAAAAAATATTTAAATTAAAAGTTCCATTGAACCAAAAATTTCACCAATGTTTTTAAAAGGAAAAACCAACACAACATGTAAAACCATTGATAAAAAAACTACGAATCACATAAAAAATTAATTAAGATCAATTTTTTTAAAATATCAAGAAATCCTGTAAAAATTTAATAAATTGAGATAGAATGGAAAACTATACTTCAACCAGTGGAAGCAAGTCACCTTTGACAAAAAGCAACCAAAAGAGGCCTTAAGATATGGAACAGAACTTATAGATACCAAATTAACAAATTTTAGAATAACTGTAACTAAAAACTAATCCTAATTATATATTTGTGTTAAATGATAATATGGTATACAGAATTAAACTAAGAGGAAAATAGGGGAGAAGAGGAAAGTGAAAATTTGTTTAAGAAATCATGAAAAATCAATTAACATTAGTGATTAATCAACCAAAAATAGGATCATGAAAAAGGATAATAGTGGGGGGTTCCCTTTGGTCAATACCTTACTTAGAGGGGGTCCAATAGAAGAGGAATCATTTAATTTGGGTTTTTAGAATAAAATTTATTAAATTTTTAATTAGTTCCATGGTTTTGATGTAAATTTTTATAAACTATGTGTAAACCATGTGAATGCTAGTGTAAAAAAAATTTCAACTTACTGGTGAGTTTTTCATAGTTTGGGTAAACATTTATCAAATAGTGTGACCTAAAAAACATCCCAAAACCTTTCAAATTACACCCCAAACACTATGGTAGGCCACAAAATGATCAATGTATGAGTAAAATAGAATGTATTGACACTGTGGGTGTCATGAACTCCTCACCATACCACTTTGTTTCCTATGAAATTATACTTCTAGAATGTTGTTGGATAATTAAGGAAAATGAAGTGTTAATATAAATTTTAGACTCAAAACTAGAAAAAAAGAACCAAATGGTCCAATTATTAGAAAATTACAAACAACTGAATATTTTCTAACCACTGAAGTCATAAGGATCCTATGAAAATATTACTTACAAAATGAAATGGTGGGGAAACCACTCTATTAGGATAAAATAAAATTTAGAACTCCACCAAACACACATATAAAAACATTAAATTTCTTTCTGAGTCCCAAACTAGACCAAAGGGTGAAATGAAGAAAATACTATGAAATAACTAAGGCCCAAACTTGAGAAACTCAAATGCATCCCAACCAAAATAATCTTGAATGAAAATACATGAGAATAAGGAAAACACATAGATACCCACAGGAGGTCTCCCCATCATTTTTAATTAATCTAAAATGGTGAAATATAAAATGGATAACTGAAAATAATGATCCTATACAAACATGAATTATTCAACAACGACAAAGACACTAACCACAGAAACTAGCTCAAAGAACTAACAAGATATTGCATCCTCAGGAACATGAAATGATTATCGGCCCATGAAACATGATAATTTCACTCCCCTAAATTAGAAGAAACACCCTAAACATAAGATGGAATCAATAAGGAATGACACAAATTTGAATTTGTGTCACATGACTGCCCAAAGGATTAATCGGTGCCAAACCAATGAAATACCCACCCATGAATGTGCTGAAATAAAATTTATCCATAGTATCTATCAAGGTTTAACCAAAATCAAAAATCCTATACCTGATACTCTATCACTCAGCGAAGGTATTAACAGGTATTTCAAAAAATAACTCTCAAACTATGGTCAACACTATGAAAAAAGAAAATGAATATAAAAACAATGAGGCTTAAAAAACTAAAAGATAAGAACATGAACTAAAAACACCATCATTCATTATGAACAAAAAAACAGGGCATGAAAAATAGATTGAATAAAGTCTAAAAAAATAGGATTACAAAAGAGAACATTGTCAAAACAAAAAAATAGCTTCCAACTCTATAGATGTGAGAAACACCACAGATCACCATTCAGATCAATGATAAGTCCAATACTTCTTCCTCTATTTCCCGTTCAACTTGCAGAACCTCTAAATGTAATTGAGATGGCCAAACTAATTAATGTTCCATGACGATATAGGATAATAATATAGAACAAGTTTGTACTTACCACATAGACAGTGAACAATTTTATTTCAAGCCTTTATAGACAAAACACTCATGTAGACACCAAATGGGGTCACAACATCACTTATCAAAGGTTTTATTGCTAAAAATGATTCTATAAAAGTATCATTGAAGACCAATTCCTTGAAAATTTTTAGTAAAAAATGAAACACCATAGAACTAATATTAGGAGGAATGCCCCCATAAAATTACCACACCTTCTTTGAATTATTTGTGTCCAACTAAGGAGGGAAAAGAAGTAGTCCATAATTTTTTTTAATTAATCCTTCACTGATAGATCAACCTGGAGGAAACTCAATATTTGTTAACCTTTAAAATTCTCAAATTTTTAGGATAAAAATATTGGTTGAAGGAAAAATTGAAACACTACCTGAAAAACACTTCAAATTATTGGGTATAGAAAGTGTGACTCCACCAATCTGAGCCTAAAATTTTGAACAAAGGAGTGGTGCACCACTCTATATAGAAACCTAGTGTTCCTAGTGACTTGAAGATATTTTTAACCTTAGATATCCACTATATCTCTTTATGAGATCCTTGATAACTTTTAAACATATGAGAATAACTATTAAAAAACTATCACAATATATCCATAAGATAAAAATAACTAGTCCCTTTCACTTTGTTATGATACTTGACAGAGTCTGAGAAAGGGAAGGATACTTCTAGATCACTAGAAGGAATAAAAGAAATATTCTATCCCAAACCTATTGACTACTTTCGAGGGGTCAAATTTTAAAAGATAAAAAAAACATTTCATCAAATTACCAAAAATTATAACATAATGAATAAAAGAAAAAAATGTCAAATGAAACAATATTGAAATTACTCATTGAAAACTTATTTTAAAAATTATTAACATGGCCTTATTTACCTATCAAAACATAAAATGGGTACAAAACATTAAAATAGTTCAATATTAGAAAATTAAATATATCATTTCTTAAAAAACAACTTATCTTTGAACCACACTGACCAAAACACTTCAATAATTTCATTACTAAAAACCATATGATTTCTTCCTTGAAAACCATATTAAGTCAAAAAAAAATTCTAGATTTAAAAAACTATTTTTAAAAGAAACTCCTGAATGAAAAATAAGGTTTTAAAAATAAACATACACACAAAAGCATAAAAGGTTACTTTAAAATACAACTCAACAATATTTAAAATCCAAAACATTATCACTTAAACAGTCATAATTAATCCCCAATAAATTAAAAGATTATACAATAAATAAATCAAGGAATACAAAAAACATCCCAAACATTCTCCACTTTTCATGGTATAGCCACATGGTTTTTAGGACAGTGTTCCAACTATGCGAGTTTCACTATAATTTTCCAGAGTGTTTTTCAATTGATACACATGTCTTGATAGACTATTAGCCTTAATTGTGCGGCCCCAGGATCACCTCCAGTTTCACTATAATATAAGGATTTATCTAAGATGTCTCCCAGGATATTCCCAAAACATAGAGTAGAAACATTCCATATCAAATTATATCAAATTAAAACCACTATAAATGTAGAAATAAATGAAAAATCCCTACCACCTAGGGAAGATCAGGATCCAACACAATGAAACAGCTAGAAAATAGCTTCCTTGGATCTACAACCCATATTTTGATAGTCCTAGATACAATATACCTTTACCCCTAATACAAATAGGTGTTCTGGTAACATTGTGTAATGAACTATCCCATGATGACCTAACACGCCCCCCTATATGACCTACCATAAGGTCTGTGGATCATTACTGATCATCTGGGGATGGTGAAAACCACTAGGGTATCACAATTTAAAACTTGGGAATGATTTCATCCTCTTAAAACTATGATCAATAATGCTCCCACCGGGAATCCAACATGGGGTATCATTATAATGGATGACTATACAAAAATTAAAATATAGAAATGATAAATAAAACATCCAAATAGACCAATAACATAAATAATTAAAAAATCTTTTACAAATCATTTTACATATAAGAATCCATTTTTATAAAAATATTTTACATTTAAAAAAAATAAAAATAAATATAAACTAAAATGTGATAGGTGGACGAATATATTGATACAAATCACAGCCTAAAACTATCCAAATTAAAATGGGAAACAATCCCCAACATCTCAGTGTGACTGATATGTCACCACCATGACCTGAACAACACACACTTCCCAATGCATATCAGAATAAAGATGACCTATAATCCCAACCCGAAACCTATAGAAAACATGAGAGGGTGCATACCCAAAGACATGAGTATGTAGTGTGTGATGAAAAGGCTTATAGGTTACCATAATGAGTCCATTCACATTTCATTAATAATGAAAAAGTATTTCTACTTTGAAATTAAGGCATAATAAAATTATTTTTCATTCCTCATATTCAAAATAAAAATAACATAAAATATGCTACACATTCTTTCACAAAGAACAACATTTGTAAAACATTCCTCAAAGTGGACCTAGAAATTTATGTTTGTTTAAAATAAGACCAACCAATTAACTTTTTAAGATGAAACCATGTATATTTAAAAATAATAATCTCAACCTGTTCTTTTTTAAAAACACCATCATTTGAAAACAAACACAACCATGGTTTAAAATAAATTTCTAAAGTAAACTCATAAGAAGGATAACATTTAAAACGAATGTATATATTACCATTTTTTAAATATTTATACACACAACCCACACATAGTTATAAACAAGGGAACATATTTTATAATTAAAATCCACAACAATTCATAAACAAATGAAATTAAACAAAAAAGGAATGTATCGCCCCCAAAATTCTTAATTATAAAGCACTGATGTAAGAATATTAAAAAAAATATGAAAATAAAATTCCAACAAAAAATATCATACCATAAAGTAAAAACCATGAGGAAAAACTCTATGAAATAATGGAGGATGTTTCTCAACATGAAACGATAGAACCAACTTCAAGCTGGTTAATGATTGTATAACTCTTCACCAAAATTTCTCTTACGTAGCCTTATCAGAATCACATGCTATAAAAAATTGTTTCCCACAAATAGGGGTTACAATCCAATTTATCAAACTAAAATAGTAATTAAACATCCCTAAACTTACCAATTAGTAACCTAGGATGATCATGTCATACCTAAAAGAGGTTATTACCACAAATCTATCATCATCATGTGATAAGCACATCACCTGAAGGGGTGACATGTAATGTTAAATTAATCATCTGTCCTATAATAAAACCTCTTAGATAATGATCCCAAACCTAAACATAGAAACATGAATTATTATTCATGATAACAAGAATATAATATCAAGTATAAATAATAGGTGGAATAATGCTTAATCTTGGATGTTTGAAATATCTAATTAAAGAGAATCACCAAAGTTCCAACCATGAATTCTCTTTATATATAACAATTACATGCTTTTTTAAAACCCATTTTTAAACCATTTGAAAACCAAAATCAACCTAAGAGAAAACAATACACACACCGAAGAACAATAAAGAATCAATATAACCAAGAAAGAAAGGGATTGATATAAAAAATCAAAAAATTAATTACACTGCCATTTTAAAACATGGAAAGCCTTCATTAAAACAAACACTCCATTTCTTACTGAATAGAAATACACTTATAAACAAGTCTATTTCAGTGTAAAACATGGGAAACCACTAATAATAAAAAAGTCTTTACTCATAGATAACTTCACTTTATAAAACCCAATTAGTTATAAACACCATAAACCATTAATTAATTCATGTAAAAATATAAATTCCATTTTATCAAACATATATAATTCATAAAACACTATTTAAAATCAATTTTTCATTGAACCAAGAATTACAACCTATTTTTTTCAAAGTTAAAACCAATAATACGCTGAAAAACATTTATAACACAAAACTAGGTATCACATAATGAATTAATTAGAATCAAAACACTATTTAAAACATTATTAAATAGTGATACTATTTAATAAATAAAAGTGGAAAAAATCATCTCCCTCAACCAGTGGAAGCATGTCGCCTTCGACAAAAAACCACCAAAATAAATCTTAAGATATGTCTCACAAACTGTAGATACTGACAGCCCTATTTGTATAAAAAGTGAAACCATAAAAATCTACCCAAAAATCCATTAGTATTAGATGAATATATGGTAAAAATAATGAAATCCAGAGGAGAAGGGAATAAAATAGAGGAGTAGATGAAATAGAAATATTTTAGGAATAAATCATGAAAAATCATTTACCTTTTGATGATAAATTTCCCAAAAAGTGGGAAACAAATTATGATTTTGATGGTGGGAACCCTCTAGTAGATTACCAACTTAGAGGGGGTCAAATAGGAGGTGGAATCACATAAATCATATAATTAAAATATAAGTTTCTTAGGTATTAATGGGATGAATGGTTTTTCTGCAAGGTTTTTTAAAGCATTAAAAAACTATGTGAATGCTTCCATAAATATATTTTCAACTTGTAGGTGAGTGTTACATGGTTTAGGGAAAAACTTCTGACAAGAAAAATTTCTCAAAACCTCTCAAATGACACCAAAAATCTAGTTTAAGAATATTGATGATCAATTAATTATTTAAACACAATATATTGAAACTATTAGTGTCACAATATAAATCACATACCCTTCTCAACTATATATTAGTATAAACAGAGGTCCACTAAGAAAACTTCTTTTCAAATCCTTGAAATTTTTGTCAAATTCATTTATATAAAGGAACTTAGAGCCCTTCTATGTTAACTTGGTCATTGATTTAAAAAGTATTGATAAATCCATCAAAAATCTTTTGAATTATTTACCTATCCTAAGAAAACTATGGATCTTAGTTATAATGGTTGGTCTCAGCATTTTCTCAATACCATCTTTCTTTTAATAATCCATAGATATAACCTCACTTGAGATTCTGTGACCCAATAATGAATCTTTTTATAACTATAATTCACTATTTATAAATTTTTCATACAAATTCTATTTCATTACAGTCTTCAATAGTCTCAAAAAGACCATCATGTTATTCCATTCTCTTGGAATATATAATTATAACATCTCAAAATACTATTACAAACTTGTTTAGTTAATCTATGATGAATTATTCATTAAATCCATGAAGATAATGGGTGAATTGGTAAGTCTAAAAGACATCACTATAAATTCATAATGAAAATTCCTTGTATAAATGGTTGTATGGGTCTATCATATTCCTTGACCCTCTATTGATGATATCCAAAGTGATGTTCAATCTTGTAAAAGTATTTACCTCTTTATAGTTGATCAAAAAAGTCATCAATATATGGTAAAAGTTACTTGTTCATATTATTTATCTTATTATGGTCTCGATATTCAATTCAAAGATACAATGATGCACATTTATTCTAAAATATAAGAGGTTTGACCCATTGTGCTACACTAGGGTGTATAAATCCATTATCAATATTTTACTAGAGTTTATTCGTTAATTTATACAACTAGATCAAGACCATTATATATGGAGTCCTTGAAATAGGTGTAGCACCAAGTATGAGATCTATTGAAAACTCAACTTCATGATTTGTGTGAAGTCTAGGAAATTATATTGGAAATAAATTAATATAATCCAAAAAAATTCCATATATTCGATTATGTGTTTCTCCCTAACCATTTGAGATGAATACCCCTTGAATAGTTAGTAAGACACATTGAATTAAAGTAACATCCATTGGATGGTTATATTTATCCTCACATTGAAACATAATCACAGTTTTATTCAATATATGAAATATAATTTTCTTGTTATAGAAATTTACAGTGGATATATATAGATAGAACCAATTAATGATCAACATAACATGAAATTCCACCGTATTATGAATTAAAAAAAATTCATAGTGTATATTCTTATAAGATTTTTGGAAACTAAGAGGCCTAAATAAGAATCCTTATGTTCCTGTAAGGGGATCCTCCGAAGAGCTAGGGTTTCCCTATTACCACCATCTCGTCTCAGTAATCTGTAGCTCCATTCCTTATTTCTCAATGATTTTGGGTGAGCTCCTCATACTGTGGTGATATCGTGGATACTTTTCTCAGTGTCATCGAGGTGTGTAGTCTTGGTTTTGTGGGTTTTCGGGGTTTCTAGAAGTGTCGTGGGTGGTAGCCATTAGCGGGCTTATACGGCCTCAATGGATCGCTCCCTCCGGTTGGTTTTTATTTCCCATGTAGGTGCGATGAGCGGTAGATTCCAATATACTGTGGCTTGAGGTTTCAGTTTCTATATCTCATATGTGCTTTGAGTAGATGTGTGGTCTCCATGAGCGATGGTGGCGATGAGTCCTTGGATCTGTTCTGTTGCGGCGATGTTTTTTCCAAATCCATTATGTGTTCGTGGTTCTAATGGTTTACTTTGATTTGGTGATTGTTTATGTGATTTTATTTCATTCTTTGTTTTTTGGTGTGTTGTTTTTTGTGACTGAAATGATTATGTCTTCAACATGGAAGGGAATTTGTATTGATTCAAATGTATAGGTTCAGAATCATATTGGTGTGGAAGCTGTAGGAATGGTTTTGGTTTGATCTGTTTTGTGTGTGTCTCCACGGTCTGTGGTTTTCTGGGTCATAACATTCAACTCATCTACAAAGACAATTCCAGAAGTGGTTTAGGTCATGTGCTTTCATCTGATCATGGCTAACCAGAATTGGTTGTTCAAGAGGTTGTGGTGTTTTCCATCGATTCTAGTCCCATGTTTATTTTCACATGACATCTATCTGAGCAGCGATGTGATGGTGGAAGCTGGTTAATGTTTTTAATGTTGTGGAGATACCTCTCTTTTTAGTTTTATTCGAATTGTTTTTGGATATTCCTTTTATTGGGGGTTTGTTTGTCATCTATGTCTTTGAAGTCTTGTAGGGTTTCCCATCACCCTTTAAAATGAGGTTTATCTTAATAAAAAAATTAATTTTCAGTCAGTATATTCTTGCATAATTTAACATGACATTCGAAAATATAGTGTGGAGAATAAGTGTGATTTATCCTTCATGATCCACTTCAACAATTAACATAACATAACCCCTTATTTAGTCTACGAGTTATCTCTCAGAATTGGGAATCAACACAGATAATTCCCAAGGTCCCCATAAATAATACATTAAAATATAAATGGTACTTTAAGATGTACTTTATTTACCTCTATTGAACTATTCAATTTCCTTCTAAAATTAGTTGTTATATGATCTTATTTTATACACACAAAACATCTTCCCATTCCTTTTAGACATTTTCCCAAGTTCTTGTTCCCACATTTTTGTAATGCACGAAGCTCGATCTTATTTTCCCCCTTTGTATTTATCAACTAAACTCCCTTGAAACTCCATTTTTATCTTATTATGAGTGTTTTAAAACTCATCCAAGTTTAGGTTGTTAGTTATATATCAATATAGAAGGTTATACATAATAATAAGGTTTCATATTCCATCACCAATTTTATTTGGTTTTTTATAAGTACAATCATTACATTGTCATCCACATTCAATGTTAACACAATTACTCATTGTTCATATGTTGACTAAAAAGTAAAAGAATAGTGTGAGAAACAATAATAATATTTAGTAATCATGTAATCTTGGAAAATAATTCATAGTATTTATAAATCATGAAACATTAATTTCAATATACGACACATAAGTTTTAACCTACGTTGACATCAACTGTTCAAATCATTCATAATGGTTCATAATGAAAATATGAATTAACCAAAGAACATCCCCTTGAAGTTTCTAGCTAGGTATTTTTTCTTAGTCCCACACATCGTGAACCTATGATAATTTAGTTAATACCCAATGTTCCCCTTTCAGAGTTATTACCCATAAGCTCATCTATGCCAAAGAAACATCTAGTTTCCAGTATCCATATAGAGATGTATTTTTTTAGAAAACCGCACACTCTCTACTTTACCAAAGCTTCATGATGTTATCCTATACATAGAATTATCCCCTCGGTTTTCAATAAAGTTCTCTAATCCAAATCTCCAAAAATAACTAAACCTGGATCTGGAACTAACTATGGTGACCTAATCATTTTATACCTATATATTCCCTTATTTTATATAAATATTCAATACATCTTATACCAATACATAAACCATAAATGTAAATGTTTAGTGTGTTTGGATACTAGATATATAATTACCTTATTTCATGAATGATATTCAACATCTCCTAAATAGTTTTTTTTATACTGTATGGTTCTTAGATATATCATAAGTAAAATCTTCTTCACAACCTAGGGAAAAGAAACATTAGAAAGGGAAAGATCAGATGTTTAGTAATGGTAAAAAAAATAGGTATCAAACAAGGATCATAAGTGAGCATAAGATAAGAATAAGGGTATAAGAAAAAGATCATAATATATATTAATAATACCTAATAAGTAAATGATCATTAATTATAAATCATTGCATAAGGATTCTTCAAAATAAAATACATAATTTATAAGTGTGTGGAATCATCAATAATCAATCATGTTCCATGAGTACATATCATAATCATGATAAATACTTTTTTGGAATACACATAAGCATAGAAAATCATTTTCTTACTCAATGATCACAACCCATAATATCATAGTGTATTGGGTTCACTTACAATTACATCATTTTCATTAGTTAATTTTCACTCCTAAGACTATATTATTTGACAAAATTAATTATTGAACTAGTTTCACTCACCATTGTAGAACTTAATATCTCATTAGATATCCATCTTTTCCCAATTAATTGGAATGATATATAATTCCCACCATTCACATAATGAAAACCATAAATACGTGTTCCATAAGATCATAAAACATTCATCATATCATTAAATAATAATATATGAAAAGGAAATAGGTTTCATAAGCATTTAAATAAAGAGGACATTTTCCTAATACTATATCTCCCGGGAATAACAATAATCCTTAATGGATTTCAACATAGATGAAAAATAACTTTAAAATAAAATTACAACTTTTCTTATAAAACATGAGGATAATATCTTTTATTTTAATAACATTTTAACTAGAAATTTATATAATATTTATAAAATTATTTTTTTAATATAAACAAGGAATTTTTTTATTTAAACTAAAACAAAAATAATGTTCATGATGGTGGAAAAATATGTTCATACAGTATATGTTAAAATAAAACATTCTTTTCAAACTATTTTGAAATTTCAAATAATGAATTGTTCAGAAAAGGTTTGTCTAGGAAGATTTTTAGACATTTTAAATTAAATTTAAATTTAATGAAAATAATATTTTAAAAAAAATTTAATTATAGGTAAAAAAATCCATAAATATTTTTGAATAGCATTGACATGTAAGTAAAATATTTTCAACCAAAGAGGAAATACGGTCAAGCTTTATTTAAAAAATATTTCTCAATAAATTTAAGTACCAAAGTGAGGAAAATGATAAAAAATTATAAAAATTATAAGAATAACTAAAGGAAAATAAAATATTATGGGTTTAAAGGACAATATCCATATAATTTCCATCAACAAAATATTTTCATAGACAATCCTAAAAGGAAAAGTGATTTTAACATAAACCCTATAATGGCCCAAACTTATTATATATAAATATAAGCACATGAACCTAAAACTAGTTTGTGAGGACTCTCCAAGTGAATCCACGAGACCCAAGTTTGATTTTAGGTGGAAGCATAATTTCATGGTGTACTATAACAGCACTGTAGTAGGAACTATTTAGTATTGTAACATCTAGAACAATCCACCTTCGGTCCACCAGTTTGGGCCGGGAGTCCTTAAGACCTTAGAGCCACCCTTGGTATTGGGTTATTAAGGATTTATCGACAACTTAAGGACTTCAGGAAACCTCAAGGCCTTCAGGCCACCTGATTTGCATATGCTACCATACATATTCTACAAAGAAATATCCCCAGAAGAGGACTAGAGAAAGGTGAATTCACCAAAGAATAGATAAAAAATTTTAATGAGTGAGAGGGTATTGAATTTTCCATAGGTAAAAGGCCTCTGAAGGTCTATATAGGATACCTATCCATACATCCATGCAAAGGTGGAAAGTCGATCATGATGAAGATTCTGGGGATGAGTAGTTTCAAGTAGTCATAGTCTGTAATGAAATAATTCATTTAAGATCTTTCGGTCTTGTAATGTCAAGGGTTACCCTTTAACCCTTAAAAGGGAGATTATCAGAAGTGAATAAAAAATTGAGGCCTTCATACCATTCATTCAATAATAATATAACATCTTAATAGATAAATATTCATTATATAACATAATGAACCATGCCAAAATTGTTTAGGACTGGTGCCATTATAAATTTAGACACATAAATAACTAGTCCATAAGTGACCTAAATCATCTCCCACTATATTATTCATAACTCAAAACCTTATTATACATATCATATATAATACCTTTAAAAATAACCTAGAAAAATGTAATATAATAAATGGTGATCATATATTATTTGTAACGAACCAAATCTGGTCACCGCCAAAATCGACACCAAACCCAGCCCGTGACATGGCCCGAAGGGCGTTCCCGATCCCCACGGGCTGGCACAAGTGCCCGGGTATCATAAAATGATAATTGGGAACGATTTACCCGATTTTATAAACATTAAACAACAAAAAAACTCAATAAAACAAATCTGGATTTTTCAACTAAAACCATCTTTTACAAAATTTCAGAACTGAATTACATAAGTTAAAACTACATTTAAAGACCATTAAAAAGGTAAAAAAACAAATAAGGACAGCACAAGAACCCTTTTGTCATGCGGCACCACCCTTATGCTATCTCCACAAGACTTCACTACCAAGGACCTGCTAGAAACCCGAACCACTGGAACAAAAAACTGTACCCAACCTGCGACAACAAAAATAACCAAGTCTACTTACACCCAAGGGTGTAAGTAGGGTGTGAGCCAAAGCCCAATAGGATACCAACACTAATAGATTCCATGTGATAAACATTTAATGGCGAAAATCATGCAAGTTTTCAAAGACATGAGATGCTAGATAAAATTTCTAAAAGATGCAACATTAAATAAAAACAGTTTTTAGGTGGGCTAATTTAAAGAATAAAAACATTTAAAATAAATACCATATCTACTGAATTTTCCAGCCTCTCATACCGTATACCGGTGGTAATAACAAAGTATCCAGTGAGCACAAGCAATGGGAAATAACCCCTAGGCACTAGCTAGCTATGGGTCCAAGGTACCTCGTATCTCGGTGAGAGTAACCATCACAAATATCCATTCTCGTGCACGAGCCACTAGTAGGGAACATACCCATATCCTAGTGGTCCCCAATAACCATCATCATAGTTTAGTTAGAGTTGTAAGCGTCAATCTTGCTAAGTGAAACTGAGGCCAAACCTCGCAGATTCACTAGCATACTAGTACACGTCCACCCACCTAGATACCCGGGTTTTCCCTTTGTGATCAAACAAGTTCAACAAGTCAATATATATACTTTGCACATGAAAATATCATTTCAATATCAAAAATTCACCAAAAATCCCACATGTATACCACAGAAGACACAAAAGTACACTTTTCATTCAAATTGATTTTAAAATCCAACTCATACAAAAATAGCCCTCAACACTCTTCACATTACATGGACACTTACACAAATACTTTAAACCATTTTTATAAAACATTCCAAGACATTATAACTCACATAACAGCCCACTCAAATAACATATAATACCACTTTCATCAACAAAATTCAATTTTCACAACACACTCACACAAAACAGCCCACAACCATGTTTTGCCGCTCTCTTCCCATTTTCTAAAACAATTCTGCACTTTATAAAACATTCTAAAAAAATATTTGAAATCTTAAATAACCACCATACCTTTCAAAAACTCATATTAGGTGATCAAACCCCCCAAACAGTATATATACACTCTTTTATCCACATTTTTTAACCAAACAAAATATTCACAATTTTCAAAAAACAACTCAAGGGGTGTAACTATGTCTTGCACACAAAACCCATTTAAAAACCCCCATTTAAGACCAAAACCATACCAATTCCGATTAAAAGTAGAATTTCTAGTCCTAGATAAATTTATAAAAACACATTCAATTGTTATAAAATAACCTTTAATAATACCACAAAAGATACAAATGAAAGCACACATTTTCCTAAAATGACCTCAACAAGTATAACAGTGTTTTACACATAAAACCAATTCAAAACCCTTCTTTTTAGAACCACATGACACTATTAAATTACCAAACCAGAATTGGCAGGCCAAACAAGATTTAATGAACCAATTTCATAAGTTATAATCCACACCCAAATAAAACCCCATGAGTTACACATGAAAACACCCAATTTCATGTTAAAAAGCGACTATAAAATTTAACACATAACCAAATCAATCATAAACAGTTTTCGCACCCCACCCAACATATGAGGAATATGAAAAATGGTTAAATACATCAAGCTAACTCATCACTAATTGTTTACACATGGAACCACCTACCTTTTGAGTCAAAACCCTTGAATCTTGGTGAGAAACCTCAACGGCACCTCCGCCGCACCACAAGGATGTGAAAACAAACCCTAAACCCTAATATTTAACCAAAAATACCCCAAATCAAACCCTAGGTATGAACCCTAATATCTGGACAGTCTATAAATTTATGAAAGTGGGAGGAAACCCTAAAGAGAAGGAAGGAATTGAAGAGAGAAACACATACCCAAAATAATCTTGAAGAAACGACTCAAAATCCACCAGAATTTGAATTTGAAAACGTCCAACAATTCATGGGATGTTCGAATAGGGATTATGAGATCATATAGGAACTAGAATGGGAGAAAAATAGTAATAATTGAGAGAGTTATGATGTAAATAACTTACCTCCTCAAATCTGCCCGATTTTTGAAACCCTAAGAATTTCAGCACTCCATCTCGATGCAAACAAGACCCAAAGAGGTGTAAAATAAATGGGAGAGCGCCTGGTCTCCTTAGCGTCTAGGGGGAGGTTGAATCACCGAAAAATTCATGATAATGAATAAGATATTAAAAAATTAAAAAAACAATTTAAAATTGGAAAATGGGCTTTCGTGTTGGCCCAATTCTCAAATAAAAACCCAAATCCCCCATGATTATGGATTTATAAAGGCTCCAAATTTAAATGTGGTGTTAATATATCAGGGGAGGACATTTAGGAGTTAGAATTATTGAAAAATATTAAAAAATAAAAAAGTTATAAAAGAAACAAAAATTTATTTTGAAATCTGGAATTGGGCTCACGGTTTGGCCCAATTCTTGAAAACTCACATATTCTCCATAAAACCTTTGGAAACCCCCAAAACAAAGCTTGAATGGAAAATGAATTAAAAATAACTTTAAAATAAGTTATTTATGTGAAAATTCTCCCCACCTTGAAAACTTTTCGCCCCGGAAAGTCACAACAATGTTAAAGCAACAACCAAACCCCACTGAGAAACCAATAGGTACTCCCTTGCAAGGTTTCACCCCCAAAGGCCAAAACACCTCCAGTGATCAATTAAGGAAGGATTAATCTCACTACCAAAACTTACACCACTTTCCTGAAAGGATCAATAACATTCATAATTTATCCCAAAATAAAACTCTTCAAACACTATCTGAACAAGACTCAAGCAATTCACCCAAACAAACAATAACTTTGAACAATGTTACACTTACCTTACTTTAACTAAATCATTGGGAACTCTCTAGTCCCACCGATTATTCAAGGAAGATGTTGGTAGCTAGATATCTCCGAACGAGAATATCTACACCAAGCCAAAACCATAGATAAATCTATGTTACTGGTACGGGGGGACACTAATATGCTCCCCACTATAAGAGACAACCAATATTTTTTTTGAGACAGAATCAGGACACTAATAGGGGGAGGCCTGAACGGACTCCCTGGTACCTAAGGTAGAATTCCATTCAAAATTTCCTAAGGAACATATATGATAATCATAGTGGTTCTCCCCACCATATGAACCAACCATATTAATCGACCAGCATATGTCGGCACAGAAAGACCCAAAAATTTCAAGATTTGGGAAGGTCGCACGGTTAGTCTGCACAGTTTTTGAAACCGTGAACTAACTGTGCTGATCAATCTTCCTGCATGGCTTCCAGGCACATAGTCTCTCTTAATCATTCACAAACCATGTGCTCAGCATGTCTAGCCAAATTTCCAACCATTCTCCAAAGACTCAATGGAAACCAAAGGGGGAGGGAATGACATTAGGCGATGACATAGGTACAAGGCCCACCACCTATTTCCACCGAACAAGAACAACAAAGGGAATATTATGACACTATAGGTTTAAACACTTCATATCTTTCACACCGAGGATATGAAATTTTACATGGGTTTAAATGACCCTATGATTTCCCCTGACTACGAGCCAGCTTCTCTCCGAGACCTATGGTTGGAGCTCAAATTATTGAAGCATCTTCGGCCTCACAATTAGTCTTCGGAAACCCACTAAATGAGAATTATTCTTTTGGTGCCACCAACAACTACACCACAACCCAAGATAAGTTTTCCAGACATAAAAAATTCCATACTCACTTTACCCTATCCCAATATTTCACTGAAACAAGGGATAAGAAGATGCACACACATCACACCTTGTTTCTTCAGGTGAGAAACAACAGAAGTAAAGAACACCTACACTCACCTTCCTCTAAAATGGAATATTTTGATGTTTTTTCCATGGGATACATTCACCCAACACAACAGGGACTCTCGGAGGATTTCACGACTTTCACCTATATGGTCAATCGAGCACATGACATCGTAAGGCATCACTGAACATGGCCATTGTGACTGATATAAACAATGCATGGAGAGGGACCTTATACAACATCCCCAAACAACACACAATTCTAGAAAGTGGACACAATATCCTATCGTGACCATATTTCTCACACTGGTGGTTTAACATGAACTCATGCTTCAAATATACTTTGAAGAACCCCAAAGGCCCTCTTAGACACCATCAAGACACTCATCCAAAATAACAACCCTAGACCACATCCACCTTCGACGAATTAGGAAACATAAGAAACTATGGTCTCTTTCACCCATCCACAAGTACTCTCCCATTACAAGAGGATCTAAAAATCAAAGAATGTAATGGGTGTAGACTCAATCTAAAAATATCAAGAAAAAAAATATTCCTTATATTGATCAACTAGAGGGTCTTCAAAGGGCGAAACAATCCGGGTTTCACTTCAGTTGTGCACTAACCTTTAATAGGGGTGTACCTTATCCAACGATTGAACCCAAGGACCCAACCATGATGGTCCATTAGTCAAGATATACCACAAACCAGATCTAAACACATGAAGGGAACCATCATAAATGCGTCCCAAAACATTTTTCAAAAGAGACCACTAACTGTCCCTATAACACAACTTACTGACCAAACCCAAACCCAAAACACAGTTCAAACAGGAGGGGTTCTTGGACTCAAAACATCCCACAACATCAACATTTTTCAAAAATACATAATATAAACCATTCCAAAAAATTCATCAAGTCTTCATGTTTCTCTTTAAAAACATTTCTTTGAAAACAAATGGTTCATCGGTTAGCGCATCCACCAATGGTACCCCATGGGCCTTACACATGCATGTTTCAGTGCCACACCGGGCACCCTCCTCATATCCATCTCGACACTCATCGAGTCATTCAATAAACCATCCATCTTCCCATATAACCCCATGCATGTGGTTGCTCACGAAAATACCAAAGGTTAAAACAAAAATTTGTTCCACTTTTCAAAACCAAAACAGTCAACCAACACATCCTTATTTCTCAAAACCGCTAACCACGAGATCAAAATCCCAACTCACATATTAAAAAAATTTCAGAAAGTCACAAACATTTAGAAAATAACTCACTTTCAAGATATTCACATCAATTTCAAAACATCTCATCCCATTAAAACACACTCTGATTGTTTAGAAAACTCTATTGGAAACACTTTTCAAAACCAACTTCAATATAGTTCCTTCTTTCAAAGAGGTGTAAGCACACCATTTTACATTTCAAAACAATTCTGAAAATTCAGTTCTTCCATTTAATAAACCCAACCATTCCCTCTTTATTTGAAAATCATTTCATAAAAACTTTACGCTTCTTAAAACCAAGTCACCTTAAAACCAAAGTGCCAAGATTTCAAAACTAAAGAACACCAGACAATGCGAGAGGAAACTAGTTTCAGTGGGTGACTTGGACATATGGTTGGCGGCCGTATTCCAATCACTTCACTGTCACAGAGAGTGTTCTAGGGAATATCCCCGGCTCCACATGTCTTGCCAGACCCTGCGAGCTCATTGAGACCATTAAACCAACTCTCTTTTCATTTCCCCTAATCATCATCAAACCAAGAAAACCCAAAGACATAGATAAATCCAAACTTCCACTGGTGACTTGAATCCTGAAATGATGTGTGGTGATCAAGCACACTACCCATAACCAGAATTCCATGTCCCAGCAATCATAAATCTAGACTATCCTGACTATTTCCCAGATAACATGACTCAAATGGAGCGAACCTCCTCTGATACCATTTTGTCACGAACCAAATCTGGTCGCCGCCAAAATCGACACCAAACCCAGCCTATGACAAGACCCGAAGGGCGTTCCCGATCCCCACGGGTTGGCACAAGTGCCCGGGTATCATAAAATGATTATTGGGAACGATTTACCCAATTTTATAAACATTAAACAACAAAAAAACTCAATAAAACAAATATGGATTTTTCAACTAAAACCATCTTTTACAAAATTTCAGAACTGAATTACATAAGTTAAAACTAAATTTAAAGACCATTAGAAAGGTAAAAAACAAATAAGGACATTCCAAGAACCCTTTTGTCATGCGGCACCACCCTTATGCTATCTCCACAAGACTTCACTACCAAGGACCTGCTAGAAACCCGAACAACTAGAACAAAAAAACTGTACCCAACCTGCGACAACAAAAATAACCAAGTCTACTTACACCCAAGGGTGTAAGTAGGGTGTGATCCAAAGACCAAAAGGATACCACCACTAATAGAT
This sequence comes from Viscum album, assembly GCA_963277665.1. NCBI lineage: Eukaryota > Viridiplantae > Streptophyta > Magnoliopsida > Santalales > Viscaceae > Viscum > Viscum album. The sequence continues at coordinate 1,900,905,022 of OY728140.1, read as the reverse complement.
TCCATGTGATAAATATTTAATGGTGAAAATCATGCATGTTTTCAAAGGCATGATATGCTAGTTAAAATTTCTAAAAGATGCAACATTAAATAAAAACAATTTTTAGGTGGGCTAATTTAAAGAATAAAAACATTTAATATAAATACCATAGCTACTGAATTTTCCAGCCTCTCATACCGTATACCAACGGTAATAACAAAGTATCCAGTGAGCACAAGCAATGGGAAATAACCCCTAGGCACTAGCTAGGTATGGGTCCCAGGTACCTCGTATCTCGGTGAGAGTATCCATCACAAATATCCATTCTCGTGCACGAGCCACTAGTAGGGAATATACCCATAACCTAGTGGTCCCCAATAAACATCATCATAGTTTAGTTAGAGTTGTAAGCGTCAATCTTGCTAAGTGAAACTAAGGCCAAACCTCACAGATTCACTAGCATACTAGTACACGTCCACCCACCTAGATACCCGGGTTTTCCCTTTGTGATCAAACAAGTTCAACAAGTCAAGATATATACATTGCACATGAAAATATCATTTCCATATCAAAAATTCACTAAACAGCCCACATGTATACCACACAAGTCACAAAAGTACAATTTTCATTCAAATTGATTTTAAAATCCAACTCATACAAAAATAGCCCACAACACTCTTCACATTACATGGACACTTCCACAAATCCTTTAAACCATTTTTATAAAACATTACAAGACATTATAACTCATATAACATCCCACTCAAATGACATATAATACCACTTTCATCAACAAAATTCAATTTTCACAACACACTCACACAAAACAGCCCACAACCATGTTTTGCAGCTCTCTTCCCATTTTCTAAAACATTTCTTCACTTTAAAAAACATTCTAAAAAAATATTTGAAATCTTAAATAACCACCATACCTTTAAAAAACTCATATTAGGTGATCACACCCCCCAAACAGTACATGTACACTCTTTTATCCACTTTTTATAACCAAACAAAATATTCACAATTTTCAAAAAACAACTCATGGGGTGTAACTATGTCTTGCACACAAAACCCTTTTAAAAACCCCCATTTAAGACCAAAACCATACCAATTCTGATTAAATGTAGAATTGGAAGTCCTAGATACATTTATAAAAACATATTCAAGTGTTATAAAATAACCTTGAATAATACCACAAAAGATACAAATGAAAACACACATTTTCCTAAAATGACCTCAAGAAGTATAACAATGTTTTACACATCAAACCTATTCAAAACCCTTCATTTTAGAACCACATGACACTATTAAATTACCAATCCAGAATTGGAAGGCCAAACAAGATTTAATGAACCAATTTCATAAGTTATAATCCACACCCAAATAAAACCCCATGAGTTACACATGAAAACACACAATTTCATGTTAAAAAGCGACTATAAAATTTAACACATTACCAAATCAATCTTAAACAGTTTTCGCACCCCACCCAACATATTAGGAATATGAAAAATATTTAAATACAGCAAGCTAACTCATCACTAATTGTTTACACATGGAACCACCTACCTTTTGAGTCAAAACCCTTGAATCTTGGTGAGAAACCTCAACCGCACCTCCGCCGCACCACAAGGATGTGAAAACAAACCCTAAACCCTAATATTTCACCACAAATACCCCAAATCAACCCCTAGGTATGAACCCTAATATCTGGACACTCTATAAATTTATGAAAGTTGGAGGAAACCCTAAAGAGAATGAAGGAATTGAAGAGAGAAACACATACCCAAAATAATCTTGAATAAGTGACTCAAAATCCACCATAATCTGAATTTGAAAACGTCCAAAAATTCATGGGATGTTCGAATAGGGATTATGAGATCATATAGGAACTGGAATGGGAGAAAAATAGTAAGAATTGAGAGAGTTATGATGTAAATAACTTACCACTTCAAATCTTCCCGATTTTTGAAACCCTAAGAATATCAGCACTCCATCGCGATGTCAACAAGCTCCAAAGAGGGGGAAAATGCATGGGAGAGCGACTGGGCTCCTTAGGGTCGAGTATGAGGTGGAATCACCGACAAATTCATTATAATGAATAATATATTAAAACATTAAAAAAACAATTTAAAACTGGAAAATGGGCTTTCGGGTTGGCCCAATTCTCAAATAAAAACCCAAATCCCCCATGATTATGGATTTATAAAGGCTCCAAATTTAAACGTGGTGTTAATATATCAGGGCAGGACATTTAGGAGTTATAATTACTGAAAAATATTAAAAAATGAAAAAGTTATAAAAGAAACAAAAATTTATTTTGAAATATGGAATTAGGCTCAAGGTTTGGCCCAATTCTTGAAAACTCACATATTCTCCATAAAACCTTTGGAAACCCCAAAAAAAAGCATGAATGGAAAATAAATTAAAAATAACTTTAAAATAAGTTATTTATGAGAAATTATTAATAAGGGTAAATGAAAAAAACATCAACATATCATGAGCATAGGGGTCTGAGAACATGAGAATAAAATTTGTAAACCATACCCTGAATATCATAGATTGCAATCATGGGTCATGGAATAAATATCGGTAGTTCATATGACATTAATCAAAATGGATTCAAATAACATAAACTTGAAGAACATAACATTGGTTTAAGTCATATGTTTGTGGCATAAATATGAGAACTGAACGTTATTTCTTTATTATTTGATGATCATTAAAAAAAATATCATAGTAGAATGGGTTCACTCTCTAAACCATATAATTAGTCAAGGTTCTATTCTAAGACAATCTTAGTGGATATAGTCCCTTACTGAACTAGGTTCAATCCCCATTCCAATATCGTTTATCTCATAAGATATCAACATTTACCCAATGAATTTAAAGGAAAAAATAGGTCCCACCCATCATATAATGATAATTATAAATATTTGTGTCACAATATAATAAAACATTCATTATATAAGAAAACAATATAACAAATGAGTTTCACAAACATTTCATCATAACATAACATGGGGAAAATAGAGATGTTTCATGGTCATTTCATCATTTCATCAAAACATAACCCATGAAAGAATAAGTGGGTTTCATAAGGGTTTTGTCATCCCAGAAATAAAACATTCAGAGAAAGAAAATAATGGCATCCTTGTATCAAATCCCCAATAAATCATAAATAACACCAAAGGATGTCATCTTATATAGAAAATAATTTGGAAATAAAAATCATTGGGAACGTTTCTTGAGGAAAATATCATCTCTTTGAAAAAAACCTTTTTGAAATTAAAAATTCATAACATATTGGGGAAATAAACTTATTTGAAAATATCATTGAGAAATTATAAATTATGTTTCAAATAAAATATTTTTCCTGATCTCATAAAATTATGTTCATGTAGTGTACATTAAATAAATGTTTCCCTTCACAATTGCTTTAAAATATGAAAGAGCCTTGTTTAGAAAATGACATGAAGATTAAATTTATAAAATATTTTTAAAATTATAACATGGTAAAAAATTTCATATATTAAATACTTTGGATAATTTTAAAACATTTTTGAAAACATTTATAGAAAACATGGATATGGATGGAAATGGGGTTTTGACCAAAAAGAGAAATAAAGATAAACTTTTTTCTAAAAAACATTATTTTTGAATATTGAATAGATAAAGTGATATGAAGTGAAAATATATATTCTCATTAAATAACCCAAGGAGAATAAAACACATTACTTTATGGAGAGACAAGCCTTAATATTTCATTATTGGAAACATAATCTTGAACAATACTAATAAATGATGAGATTGTATCATAAAATCCATAAACCTTTATTAATATTGAATCACATGGAACATGAAGAAATAAGATTAAATGAAACTTAAAATATCATGATAAAAAATAACTTCATGATATTACATATCAAAGGTTATGTATATACACCTCATAGAATAATATAGGTGTATAACATAGTATATGTCTCAAAGAAGGAAAATTGATTCCAAAATCACTTACCTTGAGTCTCGACAATCATTTACCCATTAAAAAATCATGAATAATAAATATATGTTTATTATAAATATATTACAGAACTATTCTTATATATATAATACCATATATGATTTACTTATGACCTTTTATTACCTGTTTATTAACAATTTCATGATAAAGTCACGTTCTGGGCAATAATAGATTTCCTTTTCATGTATATTTGGTTTTTTTATTTTTGGTCCCCTAACATTTATCATGATTAAGTAATATAAACGATTTTTACAATGAATTAGATATTATATATATTTAGTATATATTTATTTACAATAACCCAAATAGATAGAGATAGAAAATGTAACACAACATTCATGTAGATGGTTTTCCATTCACACACATGACCATTTTTCCCATTTTATCAACAGATTGAAATAAATAAAGGTAAATGATATATTATAATTTAATAATAATTAATATTTCATACATATCACATATTTCTAATAAATAAATATTTATTACCTTCCATTAAAAAGAGTGAATGAATCTCATTTCTTGGTGAGGCGGTAGTCTTCCGTACACATGAGCGACATTATCATATTTCCAAAGAAGTGAAAGTTGGAAGGTATTTGTGATATAATAATTCCTTATGTATAATAAAAAATATATAAAAATTAAACCCATCATTATATCTAACTGTGAGAGGTGGTGATAGAAAATGAGTAACATCGGTTCGTGAGGTGGAAGTCCACTGAACACACGAATAATGATTTTTTATCCCATTTGATGGAAGCAGAGATGGATATAATTCATGTACTTATAGTAACAACATATAAGTATATGGAATACAATGATGTTATTATATTATCAGGTTTTAATAATAATTGAAGGATGTGTAGGATGAATACAAATAAAACATTCAGTTAGGTACATTACATCTTCTTCAGACAATGTCTTTTGGTTTGCCCAAAAAAAACCTTCTTAGGATTTATTTATAAAAATAAATGATAATAGGATGATATATAGAAATAAAAAAAATTAATTTTTGAAGTTATTTCCCAAACCAAATGTATTTTAATGCCTAAAGATGAGAGGATAGGGGGTGGCCTTTTATAAGTGAGGTGAGTGGAACAGTTGTAATTTTTGTAAATAAAAAGGCATACCCATGTTTTTCACATACCCCAAAAATCCAAAATAGAACATTATCTAGAATTAGATATTTTATTTTCTATATAAATCCATAAAATTGGGTTTTGACAAGTTTGGGATCATTTAAAACACATATCATTTTAGTTTATCCCCTAGTAAACCCATTTTTAACTTAACAACGTTAAATAATTTTTACTTTTTTACTATTCAATATAGAAAAAAATTAAGTGGGAATTTTTATATAATTTAAATTATTCTTATTCAAAATATAGAATACATTTTTCCAAATAAAATTCTTATAATTTTGAAAATTTAATTTAAAATTAAACCCGCAGACGTGACAAGAAAACATTTTTCCAAAGAGAAAATATTGATAATTTTATAATGTTTTTATATAAAATTTTAATGTAAATATGATTCAAATGAAATAAATTGAATTAATTTATCTATTTTTGAAATAATAGTCCTTTTATAACCATTTTAAAATAATAATGAATCATATCTATTCTTTAAAAAAGATAGTTTTAAATAAAAACCATTATTTTTCACTATTCATAAAAAAATTACTCTTTTTAGAAAAATATAAAAAATTATCCTAAAAATAATGTTGAAATTATGATTTACAAAAAAGTTATTTTATTAAATTAATTTTCTAAAAGTTTAAAAAATTAGTTTTATTATTGGTCACAAAAATAAATAAAAAACATTTGTTTTAATAAAATTTTATTGTTGAAATATATAATGATTGTACTGAAAATTAAGTATTTTTATCAATAAATTTTATTTATAAAAACTATTACACATAATATTTTATATTTTTTATTACTATTCATGAAACCGTGTTTAATGTCTAGGTAATAATGGTTGTATTTAAATTATATTATGAATGGTTTTTGGGGTTCATTAAAACTATATGTTACACGTAAAGCAAGATATCAAAAAAATATTTATTCAAAAAAATAATTCATCAAAACTGGGGGTGTTACATTATAACCTCATTAAAATGAATTTTCCCTCAAAAATTTCATTACTCTAATAAAAATATAATATGACACTTATGCCACATCATATACTCAAGTTCCCATGTACCATTCTTAACTAGTGAGTTCTTCCTAAAACTTTGACCAGGTGTTTGGTCTTGTCTCAAGGAACATTTTATATTTGATCCAGAATCTACATATTTATTACTCATAAGAAATATTTTTCCTTAGTTTTATAACCATTGATGTTAGTAAATTCCAAGGTTGAGGTATGTACTTTCTTAATAAGGATATATGGTACACATCGTAAACTTGTGAGAGGTTTGGTGGAAGCACCAACTGATTGGGTACCATCCTAATATGATCCAGAATTTCAAAGGGACCAATATACATAGGGATAAGTTTTACCTTATTTAAAAATATCATTACATTATTATATGGGGAAAATATTAGAAACACCTTATCACAAACATCAAATTCTAAAATCATACTATTGATTATCAGCCTAATTTTTTTTCGACTATGCACTATCTTGATGTGTTGTTGAGTGGATCTAAAATTATACACCATTTATTCTTCTATCTCAAGTAATAATATATTTTTTTATCCAAATTTATTCTATCACATTGGATCTCTACACTTCTTTATATATAGGGATTCACAAGGAGGCATCTAAATGCTCTAATGAAAGATATTGTTGTATGGATACTCAACTAAAAGAATGTGTTAATCCCAAACACATTAAAATTATAGATAAAAATATATAAATACATCCTATGTGTTTTTAATTGTTCTCCTAGAATGACCATCTATCTAAGGATAGTATGCAGTGATGAAACTCACCTCCATATCAAAGGTTCTCTAAATACTTCTTCAAAACTTAGAGGAAAACCTCAAATCTTGATCAGACACAATTTAATTCGGTACTCCATGAAACAATGCCACTAAATGTATATCCTAGAAATATGTTCTATAGATAAATATTCTATGATAGTAATAGATTGTGATTAATTTTTTAGTATATTGAGTACAAATATACAACATTATTCCCCTTAGACATTTTGGAGAGTCCGATTACAACATCTAAGGTGATGTTTTAACATTTCCATTATGGTATGGGTATGGGATGTAACATCCCATTATAATATTTTTTATTAACCTTAACTTGATAATATAGCAATCACTAATATAAAAAATCTATGATATCTCTCTTCACTTAATCCAACCAGAAGTACACTTTCAAATACATATACATCTTCCTGTTGTAAAAATGAATAGAGAACTGAGAACTACAAGAATCATATGAAAACTCATTAAAATATGGTATGTGTGTAACACAAACATGTTTACAAAACCCTATCATTCCATCATGATAACGGTTAAAATCAATAACATTTATATCCTTATTTTTAGCTATACATATTTCTTATGCGCCACTTTAATATTCACTTGGATTAGTCGGTAAAGATTCAATTGACCAAGATAATATTTTACCCATTATTTAAGATTTACAAATCCATCCTTTTCAAATCCATAAATATTTGATCTTTTGTAATTCTCATCATGGATAAGCGAACTTGATCCTTTTGACTCAAATCATCAAACACCCTGTTCGCTTTCCCAAGGTGGTAATGTATTGAGTAGTTATAATATTTAATCATCCATAACCATCTTCTATAGTTCCTATGAAACTAATTATATGTGAATATGTTTTTAAACTTTTGATATTAGTATATATTGCATATTTTTATCTATAAATATAATTCCTTTATATATTTAATGAAAAAATTATCATAGATAACTCCAAATATTTAGTTGCATAATTTTTTTCATGAGCCTTCAAATTTCATGAGGCATAAGCTAGAAAAATGAAATTATGTATAATAGTACATCCTAATACCTTATCAGATGAATAAATACCAATTAAAAACACTTCTCCACAATTTGGTAATATAAGAATAAGTGTCTTGACTAATCTTCTCTCCAATTCCTTGAAATTTTCCTCACATTCATTTGTATAGATGAAGTCAGATCCCTTTCAAGTTAACATGGTGAGTGGATTAGATAGTCTAAAGAAATTTTACAAAAACCAAAAATAATATTCATCTAAACCAAGAAAACTATATATTTCAATCACAGTGGTTAGTTTGGTCTAATATTTAATAACCTTCCTTATAGATTGATATACTGATATACCCTCCCTAGAGATTATATAAAACAAAAATGAAACTTTTACATCCATATTCACAATTGGTAAATTTTTCAAATATTTTCTAATTCCATAGGTTTTATAGTAAAATTATAAAGTGATTTTTATACTCTTACTTACTCATTGAATAGATAATAATATCATCTATATAGACTACTACAAACTAATCAATGTAATCTCTAAATATTATAGTTATTAAATCCACGAAAATAGTAGGGAAATTTGTAAGATTGAATGGAATCACTATATATTCATAATATCTATAAATTGTATGAAATGTTATCTTGGTTATATCCTCATTCTTAACCCACAATTGGTGACATCTAAAATCAAGGTCAATCTTAAGAAATTATTGATCTCTGCACAATTGATCAAATAGGTCATATATATGGGGTTCAGGATAATTTTTCTTGATCATGATCTTATTGAACTCAGGATAATAAGAACATAGTTACATTGATGCATATTTCTTTTAAAAAATAATAGGTTCACCCCAAGGTAATAAAATTGAACAAATGAATCCCTTTTCAGGGTTATTTGGGAGTTTGTTTATCAAATTCATACAACTCAATCAGAGCCATTCTGTAGGGAGTCTTTAAAAGAGGCATTGAAACACGAATGAGTTCTATGGAGAATTGAACTCCACATTTTGTTGTAAGGATATGAAGACATTATAAAAATACATAAAAAACTCCTACATAATATATTTATCATTGATTTTGAGTTTCTCCCAATGAATTTGAGATATATTAGCCTCTTTAATTAGAATCAAAACCTATATAATCACTACTGGAAATAATTGCATTTGTGATGGGGCATTTGCATTAGGATCCCATCGCTAATAGGATTTTACGACGGGGGCCCATCACAAATAGCCCGTCGTGGAAAACGGCGTCGCAACAACAATTATTTACGACGGGCCCGTCTCTAAATGTATTATTTACGACGACGATCCTACCCGTCGGAAATATTAGTCCATATATTTGTGAAAACTTTTTAAAATCGTATTTTTGACGGGCCCGTCGCAATTTGTATTTAAAAATAAAAAATAAAATAAAAATTATTTTAATGAATATAATAATAATACTATTTACGACGGGCATAGTATCTCGTCGCAAATACTATAAAAAAAGAAAAAATAAATAAATTATTAATAAATTATTTTAATTAATATAATAATAATCCAATTATAATTTAAAAATAAAAAAATATTAATAAATGGTTTTAATTAATATAATAATAGAATTATTTTACATTAAAATATTAAAATAATTCTAATATTACAAAAAAATATAATTAAATTATAATATAATTAAATTTTAATATATATATATAATTTAATATTATAAAATATAAATAATATTATTATTTATATTAATATTGTTATTTCAAAATATAATATTATTAATATTTTATAATGAGATAGATACTACGAATAGAAAAAAAATTCATATTTTGATTTAACACACTTTATAACATAAAACCAAACTCTAATCTGAAGGAGGGGGGGGGGAGGGGGAGGGGGGATCTGTAGATGCTGGTGGAGGAAACTCCATCCCTAAAGCATGAGTCAGTTGACGCATGTACTCCATCTACTCCTGATGCTGCTGCTGCCACCGACTCATCTGCTCCTCGTACAGCTACTGCTGGCGTCGACGCTCCTCCTCATGCTGCTGCTGCTGCTGCTGACACATCAGCTCCTGCTCCTGTCAGAGACTCTCTATCAGTGCAGTCTGAGATCGCAACTGATCCTCATACTGTGTAGCAGAAGAAAATGCACGAGCTCCTCTTGAGCTAGATGTCGACATCGCAGTACTGCCATAATAATCTCCGGGAGTCAATCGAGAGCTGATACCATCTACCTGGCCCTTCTTGAAGGCATACTGGGTGGCTTGCATCCATGCCGCCTCATCAAACTGACGCCCAGTGGTCTGATATGATGACTCGGCCCGACTCTCATATTGGGTCTGTGACGCTGCGGCCTCATATGACTCCTATAGTTGCAATTTAAAATTAAAATTGTGAATATATTATATGCAGTTAATTTTTAAACTTGAAAACAAATAATACTGACCACGATGTGACGCTGATGATCACCTCTGAGCTCCCCAGTAGCAGGATCACTATACATCCTCCGATATACTTCGTACTCCGTAATATCGGGGTGCTCGACAGCCTATAAGAATAAAAAATAAACTGTTAATATTTTTAGTTATATAAAATATTTATAAATAATTTACGTACCAGATGCTGTCTATGAGTACAGAAAGTACGACTCTCAGCTCGCTGAGTCACCTCCGGTCTCCCCCGATTCTGCCTCCCCACCGATGATCTCCTCTGAAAGGCATCACTCAACCAGTGCGCACATAATCCATCCCATACATGGGATGAAATACACTCTGGTCGGTGTGCTCTACATGACTCGTCAAAATTTGACACTCCTGCTTTCTTCATGGCCGCTCTCCTCAAGTTGTGCAAAAACTGATGAAAGCGATCACGCATGACCACCTCCCATGCCTCGTGGATGACACCATGCATGGTATCCTCAATTGGATACCATAAACCCTACAAATAAATCAAAATATCAAGTTAGAAATGAAATAATTTTCAAAATAAAAATTATTTATTTACGTACGTACCAACCAATGGCCGAACATGGCCTACTACACATCAATGGGAATCTTCTCCCATGTGGTCCAAGGCTGAGAGAAATAGTTGCGCAAAATAGCGCTGCTCTGTCCGACTGATATATGTGAAAAACTTTAAAAATAATAAACATTTATTATGTGAATAGATTAATGAAATCTTAGTCAAATCCATAGGTTATCAAACAGGTTATTACACCTCCATGTGCATGGATCAAACCCAAGACGTGGACGTCACTCGGGGACATGGTCAGGAATCATCAATCGTGCAAGACCGCTCTCCCTCCGCGTACTCCCAGGAGCGCCTGCAGGCTGAGGGTCATCTGCCAGCAACTCATCCGCATCGAAAGGCAGGTCAGCATCTGCCAACTCATGAAATGTGTCGTCGTCAATCTGAAATAGAAAATGTAAATGTTGTTATCAAATAATTGATAATTACTATTATATATACATATATATTAGTTATGATTTTATATAACTACAATGGAATTCTATCAGTGTTCATCTTCATCATCATATTCATATATGTCAATGTCATCTTCATATTCCTCCTCAACATCATCGATATCCATTCGAGTTCCAATTGCTTCATCTCTTACCATTTCAAATTCATATGTGACATCATTAACATCATTGTCATCAACGACTCTTAAATGTGGGGTGTCGTCATCGATACTCATGTTTCTTTGTAAAAAAGATTGATTTTGAGTACTCTCTTGAAAAACTTCAATTCTTTACACATAAGTGAAATCACATTCACTTTGACTAAAATGATTGTCTCGAATTTTGATTTTTATTATACTCCACCAATTAGTCAACTCTCTTGATGTAGCACAATACTTTTTGTAATAAACAAGATGTTCCTATTGAGCTAATAAGAATGGTTCATTTACTACGAGAACACTTTTACATTTAATATCGATGATTCCATGAGTCGGATGAACACACACGCCTCTCTCTGTATCCAACCACCGACATTTGAACATGGTTATGTAATGTTGTCCAAGATAACAGAGTTTAATGATTTCATCAAGTATGCCATAAAGGTCAACTTCATTTTCTCGATGATGAGATCCTCTCAAGCTAACTCAACTGTTCATTGTTTTTTTGATTCCCCATATGCATGTGTGTGAAATCAAAATCCATTCACCACATATGAATTATAAGTTTTAACAAGTTTGGAAGGTGGGTTACTCAATATACACAGCCGTTTGTCAATTTTATCAGCATGTCGAGACACCTGAAAATTTGTGAAATAATTATCAATATAGTAAACTATACATTGAATGAGTTGCTAAAAGATAAAGAATTTATGTTACCAGTTTTTGAAACCATTGAGAGAAATGTTTCTGTCGGCGTTCTTCGAGAGAAGCTGCTGTAATTTGTGGAATTTGTTTCTTGATATGATTATTATACAACCTATAAAAAACAATGTTATTTACTATAACATAAATAATAGAATAAGTGATATAAACACTTACAGTACAACTGATGTCATCTCTTCACAGTTGAGAAGAACATACATATGTACTCTGTGATGTTCATCATCCGAAATCCAGCGTTCATAAACTCCACCAAAACCAAGATCTGGATGGTTGAAAACAGATAATTGGTTGTTGATTTCATCAATATTCCTCTCGTTCCATCCCATTCAGTTGTGTTTTAAAGGATACATAGATTCAAAATAATGGGAGCAGAAAAAAGATATTTTCTCTTGCAAATAATCTTCTGCAATAGATCCTTCAACAGCTGCTTTTTTACGTACTTTTCTTTTCAATTTTTGCATGCAACTTTCAAATGGGTACATCCATCATAACTGTACTGGACCTCCACATTTGTCTTCATATGGAAAATGTAACATCAAATGTTCCATTGAGTCGAAGAAAGACGGCGGAAATATTTTTTCCAATTTACATATAATTACAACAACATCTTCTCCAAGTTTGCATAGAGCATCATAATCTGCTGTAGCCACACAAATTTCCTGAAAAACATGAGACATGTCTGTTATGGTATCCCAAATCACAGAATTCAATAGACCTCTTAATCCAATGGGTAGAAGTCTTTCCATTATAACATGACAATCATGACTTTTTAATCCAGTAATATGACCATTCTTTACATATCTACCCAAATTGGAAGCACAACCATCTGGAAGTCTCAAATATGCAATCCACTGACAAAATAATAAACAGTTTTCTTTAGACAGTGTATAAGATGCTTTTGGTTTCAGTAACCTTTCTGTTCTGACATTCTCAAACAGTTCCAGTTCTGGACGCCTACAAATTTGGGAAAGATCTAAAAGTGCATTTACATTGTCTTTGCTCTTTCCTGGCATATCCAAAACTGTATGAAACAAATTATCAAAATAGTTCTTCCCAATATGCATGACATCCAACATGTGACAGACCAACAAATCAGACCAATATGGCAAATACCAATATATGCTACGTTTAATCCAATTGTGTTTTTTCCCAAAACGAGAAATTTTCTGTTGGTTTATTGTGGGACCAAAAGTGATGGGAGGTAATGAAAATAAAACTGATTTTAACTCCGAACCTGATAGAATTTTTGGAGGTCCATCCCTTTCAACTATTCCTTTTCTGAAATGAGATCCGTTTCTGCGAAAAGGATGATCAGCTGGAAGAAATCTGTGATGACAGTCAAAATAACAAGGTTTCTTTCCATGAATGAGCATAAATGCTTTGTTCTCTCCCATATAGTAAGGACATGATTTCTGACCTTGTTTACTCCAGCCAAATAACATCCCATAAGCCAGGAAGTCACTAATTGTCCACATCAATGTTGCTCTTAGTATGAAATTCTGTTTCGTAGCAACATCATATGTACTGACACCAGTACTCCACAATAAACTTAATTCATCAATCAATGGTTTCAAATAAACATCAATATTTTTCTTCGGATGTCCTGGAATTAGTAAAGTCAAAAAGATATATGGATCCTTCATCAACATCCATGGAGGTAAATTGTACGGAGTTAAAAAAATAGGCCAACATGAATATTGACTACCATAAGATCCGAACGGACAGAAACCATCATTGGAAAGGCCCAGTCGAACATTTCTAGCTTCTAAAACAATGAATGGATGCACTCTATCAAAATGTTTCCATGAATCACCATCGGCTGGATGATTCAAGATTTTATCAGTTGAAATATTCGCTTTATTCCATGACATCATTATCACTGTATTCTTAGACATGAATAAACGCTGAAGTCTGGATGTAAGCGGAAAATATCTCAACTGTTTTACAGGAATCAAACCAGACTTCCCATGTTTCCCTTCTTTATATCTCAGTTTCCCACATGTGGGACAACTATCCAACGACTCATTTTCCCCAGAATATAAAATGCAGTCATTTGAACATGCATGAATCTTCTGACAAGTAAGTCCCAAATTTCAAACCAGCCTCTTACTCTCATAGTAATTTTTAGGCAAAAAATTTCTTTTGGGTAACATTGTTTTAAGCAATGAATATATCTGGTCAAAACAGGTGTTTGACATTCCGTTATCTGATTTGATAGACATAAATTTTGCAACTACTTCTAATTTTCTCATCTTGCAGCTAGGATATAATGCATCCTCAGCAGACCTCAACAACTCATAAAATTCAGATAGTGCTAACTCAGGATTTGAAGTTATATCAGCCGGAGTTTCTGTATGTTGAACAGATGAACCTGTAACATCATGTACTAAATCTTGAAACCAGGATGGATCTAGAATCATGTTGGTATCACCTACTCTAGAACTGCGTTCACCGTGTTGATACCAAAAAACATAATCTAGTTGAAAACCAAAACGCAAGAGATGTCCCCCCACTTTTTCAAACGTGTGAAATGTTCTCAATGCACATTTTCTAAAAGGGAATTTTATTTTTCCTTCTGAAACAAATTCTGGATTTGATGCCACAAATGATAAAAAAGTCTCCACACCCTCTATATATACTGGATTTAAACCAGAACCGTTTGGATTTCTACGTTGATTTATCCATATGCGGTTATCAAATAATGACTTTTGATGACCTCGTTGTTCCATATTTTTCTATAAAATATAAAAGAAGTACTGGTTTTGAATAATTTGTTAGAAAAAACACTCAAGAAAGGATAATTATAGAGTTTACATCATACACGACTAACGCAAACTTTTTAATGAGATAGACCTAAAAATTGACCAATAATTACTAATAATTACCAATAATTAGTAATAATTACCAATAATTACCAACAATTAGGAATAATTACCAATAATTAGGACTAATAACATTATTAACTTATTAGTATATTTTATTATTAATATTAAAATAATATAATTTTCTATATTATATACAATTATCCTTTCTTCTGTGTGTTTAACATTCTGTCTCCACATGTAATATTTGCATTCACTTTCACCTCTCCATTGGTGAGTAGGTTGATAATTTTGAAAAAGAATGCAAATATTACATGTGGAGACAGAAAACACATAGATGAAAGGATAATTGTATATAATATAGAAAATTATTTTATTTTAATATTCATAATAAAATATACTAATAATGTAATAATGTTATTATTCTTAATTATTGGTAATTATTCCTAATTATTGGTAATTATTGGTAATTATTACTAATTATTGGTAATAATTGGTAATTATTGGTAATTATTACTAATTATTGGTAATTATTAGTAATTATTACTAATTATTTGTAATTATTACTAATTATTACTAATTATTGGTAATTATTACTAATTATTACTAATTATTGGTAATTAGTGATAATTATTACCAATTATTACTAATAATTGGTAATTATCGATAATTATTACTAATTATGGATAATTATTGGTAATTATTAATAATTATTGGTAATTATTACTAATTATTGGTAATTATTACTAATTATTACTAATTATTGGTAATTATTACTAATTATTACTAATTATTGGTAATTATTGGTAATTATTACTAATTATTCTGAATTATTGGTAATTATTACTAATTATTACTATTTGTTACTAATTATTGGTAATTATTACTAATCATTACGAATTATTACTAATTATTGGTAATTATTCGTAATTACTGATAATTATTGGTAATAATTGGTAATTATTACTAATTAATGGTAATAATTGGTGATTATTTCTAATTAATAGTAATTATTGATAATTATTTCTAATTATTACTAATTATTGGTAATTATTACTAATTATTGGTAATTATTACTAATTATTGGTAATTATTAATAATTATTACTAATTATTGGTAATTATTGGAAATTATTACAAATTATTACAAATTATTGGTAATTATTTCTAATTAATAGTAATTATTGATAATTATTTCTAATTATTTCTAATTATTGGTAATTATTACTAATTATTGGTAATTATTACTAATTATTGGAAATTATTACTAATTATTAGTAATTATTGGTAATTATTTGTAATTATTGGTAATTATTACTAATTTTTGGTAATCATTACGAATTATTACAAATTATTGGTAATTATTGGTTATTACTGATAATTATTGGTAATTATTGGTAATTATTACCAATTATTAGTAATTATTGGTAATTATTGGTAATTATTACTAATTAATGGTAATTATTGGTAATTATTTCTAATTAATAGTAATTATTGATAATTATTTCTAATTATTACTAATTATTGGTAATTATTACTAATTATTGGTAATTATTACTAATTATTGGTAATTATTACTAATTATTAGTAATTATTGGTAATTATTGGAAATTATTACTAATTGTTACTAATTATTGGTAATTATTACTTATTATTGGTAATTATTACTAATTATTGATAATTATAAATAATTATTGATAATTGTTACTAATTATTACTGATTATTGGTAACTATTGGTAAATATTGGTAATTTTTACTAATTATTACTAATTATTGGTAATTATTACTAATTATTACTAATTATTGGTAATTATAATTAATTATTACTAATTATTGGTAATTATTGGTAATTATTTCTAATTATTAATAATTATTGGTAATTATTACCAATTATTACTAATTATTTGTAATTAGTGATAATTATTACCAATTATTACAAATTATTGGTAATTATTGGTAATTATGACTAATTATGGATAATTATTGGTAATTATTACTAATCATTGGTAAATATTAGTAATTATTACTAATTATTGGTAATTATTACTAATTATTGCTAATTATTGCGAATTATTGCGAATTATTTGTAATTATTACTAATTATTCCTAATTATTCATAATTATTGGTATTTATTACTAATTATTCATATTTATTACTAATTATTGGTAATTAATACTAATTATTGGAAATTATTGGTAATTAATGGAAATTATTGGTAATTATTGGTAATTATTACTAATTATAGGTAATCATTACGAATCATTACTAATTATTGGTAATTATTGGTAATTATTGGTAATTATTCCTAATTATTGGTAATTATTCCTAATTATTGGTAATTATTCCTAATTATTGGTAATTATTCCTAATTATTGGTAATTATTCCTAATTATTGGTAGTTATTCCTAATTATTGGTAATTATTCCTCATTATTTGTAATTATTCCAAATTATTTGTAATCATTACAAATCATTACTAATTATTGGTAATTATTGGTAATTATTGGTAATTATTACTAATTATTGGTAATTATTCCTAATTATTGGTAATTATTCATAATTATTTGTAATTATTCCTAGTAATTGGTAATTATTCCTAATTATTGGTAATTATTCCTAATTATTGGTAATTATTCCTAATTATAGGTAATTATTCCTAATTATTGGTAATTATTCCTAATTATTTGTAATTATTCTTAATTAGTGGTAATTATTTCAAATTATTGGTAAATATTGACAATTATTTGCAATTATTGGTAAATATTGGTAATTATTGGAAAAAATATTGACAAATATTGGAAATTATTGAATATTGGGAATTATTATTAATTATTACTAATTATTAATAATTATTACTAATTATCAGCAATTATTATAAATTATTACTAATTAATGTTAATTATTTATAATTATTATTAATTAATTCAAATTAATTTTAATTTTTCATAATTACTGCTAATTAACTGTATTTACAGCTAACTATTTTAAATTAAATAGTGTTTAATTGTCTCTAATTACTATTAATTATTAATACTTATTCATAATTATTTTTAATTAGAAATCAAAAAAAAATTCTAAAAATTTAAACTAAATAAATATAATAAATAAAATAAATATTAAATTAAAATTCAGATAAAAACCATAAACATGATGTCAATGTCGAGCCACTGTAATTGTAGAACACCACCAACTGAATCCTCGAAGTCGGAAAAAAAAATTTACAACTGAAAGTCGTAAAAGATTCAGAGTGAAAAAATTGGAACGGTTGAGAGTGAGGAAATTGTAATGGTTGGAAGTATTTATAGGTTGGATTAATTGCGACGGGCTTTTTTGCGACGGGTTTTCCGTCGCAAATAACGATATTTGCGATGGACCCATCGCAAATAGTCTTTAACCGCCGCCGGTTATTTGCGACGGAGATAGAACCCCGTCGCAAATAACCATAACCGCATTTAATTATGGGCGACATTAAAACCGTTATTTGCGACGGGTCCCGTCGCAAATAATTCCTGCCGCCAGGGTATTTGCGATGGGGTTCTATCCCTGTCGCAAATAAACTTCACGCGTTTTGGCGCGCATGTCGCGCCAAACCATTTGCGACGGGTAAAAAAACCCGTCGCAAATAACAGATTATTTGCGACGGGAATAGTTGCCCGTCGCAAATACCCCATCGCTATTAACCATTTTCCCCGTAGTGAATGGATGTTATTTCCATCAAAAGTTCATATTTAACATTTCATTGATAAAAGATACCTGGTTGGTCTTGAAGGTCTAGAATATGAAATGTGAATTCCCCTCCTTGTCAGTTAATGAGGGGTTAATTTTGATAAATCTAATCTATTCCTAAGATAACATGAAATTTAACCAGAGGAAGAATGAAAATATTTACAAGAAGACCATTCTAACAAAATCATCAAGAGGGGAGTCATATAATTGAGAGGCGATCATCATACCATTAAGTGTTTTCACTGCTAATTATACATCTAATTTATTGGGTGGAAATTTGATACCATTATCAAGTTCTTAAAATATGAATGAATTGGTAGATTTAGAGTCAAATAAGACATTAATATTTCTATATTGGATAATATTTATATATTTGACCACATTTTTATCATACCCCTCATTAGACACTCTGATCACATGAGATTTACCTCTATATCTCTACATTAGAGTTTTATGACATTGATAATCATCATTAACCATTATATTTGGGAATTAGTCATCATAATGACCATACATTTAGAATTTGAAACATTAGAGTGTGGTGGTGCATTCTATGGAGCTTTGTCTCTATTCATATCATTTGTCAAATTCTTCCCATCACTTAAGCATTCTATTTCTAGATAACCTTCATTTCTAAACAAAAAACATTTTCTAGTATGATTATGAAAAATTTCTCCATGTTTCCTTCCACATTTAGAAAATGAAAGAAATTTCATATTCTGTTCTCAATGGGTTTTTGAGTTTCTTATGTTCTTAATATTCCTTTGATTATCAAAACAATGAGATTGATGGGTGAAAAAAATCTCTACTTCCAACTTGAGAGAACATCAAATGATTTATTCATTAATACTAAAGAAAATCATGGATAATTAAATTTGAAGACTTGGTTTCATGACACTGAATATTCTTTCAACCTTACTTTCAAGTTGGATGTTAATGCTAGAACTATACCCTTAAAGTCTTGAATAATTTTTCTCATAGGTACCAAAAGATTCATCATCCTTATACCTTATATCAAAGAATTACCTCACCATTTTTATTTGAATAAAATGAGGTAGGTACTTACTAAAAAATGATCTATTAAAAACATCCCACTCAATTGATTAAATTTCATCATGTTCCTGTGTATTTTTGTTGAGAGTACACCATTTATGCGCTTCATCTTCCAAACAATAGGCAATAAAAGTGAATTTTATATGTTCTAAATGTGGAAGAATAGAAAATACCTTTTCTGCAGTATTGATCCATTTCTCAACAACTATCAGATTAATGGATCCACTAAAAGAAGGTGGATGTACCCTTATAAAGGACTCAATATAACATTGTCCCCTCTTGTTCCAATTTGTCTGTTCAACATGATTCATGGTTTAGTATGTATGAGCATAGAAAAAATATTTTCCATTTAATCTCCCATAACTTTTAGCTACTGAGGATGAAGATCATTGTATTATCGATTGTATTCTACCTTAACATGGTGACTTTGGGTTCTAGACA
The DNA here is from genome assembly GCA_963277665.1 of Viscum album. Lineage (NCBI taxonomy): Eukaryota > Viridiplantae > Streptophyta > Magnoliopsida > Santalales > Viscaceae > Viscum > Viscum album. Next base: position 1,900,884,705 of record OY728140.1, on the reverse strand, counting down.
ATGACTAAATCCAAAATTTATAGTGTAAGAAACAATAGTCATAATGGTGATCCAAATAATCATGAAAAATTAATTATAGGATATTTAAATCATGAAAATATATTTTTAATCTATATAACTTGAGGTTTATCCTAGGTCATTCATAGACATAATCAATTTAAATTCATTATGATGGTTTGTAAAGATTTTGTGATTTTCTAAAGCTTATACCTCCTGGATAGTAAAACCAAGTTTGAAGCAAGACCCATTATCATGAACCGAGTGATGATCGAGCCTAGATCAATGCACACTTTTTAGTATGCATACACCTAGGTACCAATAATCCAGAGCCATATCTATTTATAGTATCCATAAAATAATGTAATCTCTTGGAAAATACTCACTCTATCCTTTACCAAAATTCTAGGGCATTTTCCTTTAATTCAACTCATCATTAAAATTATCATTTTACCTATCCTTAGGAATCTCACTAAAGTTTTATCATACTAGTTTCCAAATTCTAGCCACACCTTTATTTAATAACAACTTTAAAGACCCAAAATTATTGTACCTACATATTATATCTTAATAGATTAATATTCATTAAATAACATAATGATCCATGCCATAGTTGTTTAGTTCTAGTGGAGTTGGAAACTTAGAAACATAAAGAACTAGTCCATAAGTGATCTAAGTCAATTACTACAAGGTCATTTATAACTAGAACCCTTATTATACAGATTATACATAATACCTATTATCAAATCTTGGGTAAAGGAACCATAAGTAAGGATGAGCTCAAATGATCTATAAGGGTAAATAATGGAGATATCAACATATCATAAGGATAAGGTGGTGATAACATGAGAATAACATGCCATACCCTACATATCATAGATTATAAACATGAGCCATGGAATATAATTTTCAGTTCATAAGACATAAATCATAGAGGAATCATAGAATATAATCCATTAGAGCATAACATTGGCATGCAACATAGATTTGTAGGATAAACATAATAATAAAAAATAATATATTTAGAAGTAAAGGATCATTACCGAAAATGCCATATAGGAATGGATTCACTCCCAAAACAATCATAGTAGTCAATTATCAGTATCAATATTATCATAGTGGAAAGAGTCCCTTACTAAACTGGGTTTACTTCCCATTCTAGTCATGTTTATCTCCTGAGATATTAATATTTACCCAATGCATTGATGGAGATATATGTATCAAACATTACAAATGAAAATAATTCATATGTGTTCCATAAGATCATAAAAAATTAATCATATGATATCCGATTAAAATAAATGGGTTTCATAAACATTTCATCATAACATAACCATTGGAAAACAAATAGGATTTACAATCATTTCATCATTTCATCAAAACAGAACTCATGGAAAATAAAGCAGGTTTCATAATAATTATGCCATCATAAACACAAACCATTACAATAAATAATATAAATGTTATCCTTGGATCATATCCCCATTAAATCACAAGTAACCTCAAAGAATTTCATATTTTATGAGAAAATATTTTGAAAAAAAATCTAATTGAATGTTTCTTGAGGAAAATATCATTTCTTTGAAAATATAATTTTTAAAATTAAAAATTCATAAAATATTTTTGAAATACGTTTCATTGAATGTAAAATTGAAAAATTGTAAATTAATATTTAGATAAAATATTGTTCATGACACAGTAATATTCTGTTCAAACAGTATACGTTAAAATAAAGATTCATTTTACATTTCTAGTAAAATCCAGTTGGGCCTTCATTGGAAAATGACATAAAGATTAATTTTATAACACTTCTTAAAAATTAAAACATGGGTAAAATTTAATTTTAATAATTTATTTGGGTAATTTAAATACGTTTTTAAAAATAATTTTAGAAAACATGGATAAAGGAAAAATGGGTTTTCAACCAAAGAGACAGATAAAGACAACATTTTTTTCTTAAATATATTATTTTAAACTTCAGAGTATGTAAAATGGAGAAAATGAAAGGAAACACACGAATTATTAATAAATAAACATATTATAATAAAATTAATGAGTTTCTTGATATAAATGTCATAATATTACATCACTGGAATCATAATCATGACAACTCCTGAAAATAAATGAGATTGTATCATAAAACCATTATCGTTTTAGTGACATTGAATGGTAAGCCCCAAGAAGGAATACCATAAAATGAAAATTGAAATATAATTTGATTAAATAAATTCATGATATTTCATGTAAAAAACTCTATATATACATCTAATAAAAGATTCTAGGTTCATAACAAAAGTTATGTCACAAAGAAGGAAAATTGAGTAAAAATCCCTTGCCTTAAGTCTCGAATTCATTCATACACATTCAAAACTCATGTATGATAAATATAATTTTATTATAAATATATTATATAACCCTAATTATATATATATATATATATCATTTTTTATTTAATTAGGACCTTTTATTACACATTTATTAACAATTCTATGTTAAAGTCACGTTTCGGGAAATAACTGCTTTATTTTTCATGTAAGTTTTGATTTTTTATTTTGGTTCCTATTATACTGATCATGGTTAGATAATATTAATTATTATAATCATGATACAAAAATAATATATATTTATTATATATATATTTATTTTAATCCATAAAAGTAATAGATAGAAAATAAAATACATGGTTCATGGAGACGATAGGTCATACGTACACATGGACACTGTTTCCATTTTCTAAAAAAATTGAAAAAATAAAATAAAATTACATATTATTATTAAATAATCATTTTCATTTCATATATATATATATATATATCATATATTTTCATTAAAATCCTCCTTATTACCTTTCTTGTAAAGCGTGAATGAATCATGTTGCATTGTGATGCAGTTATCTGCCGTTAAAACGGGTAATGTTATTGTATTCCAAAAAATGGAAAGTAATGATGTATATGTGATATAATAGTTATATAAGTATAAAAATATCATATATATCACATATAAACATTTATTCCATTATGATATCTATCAATGAGAGGTGGGGATATAAAACAAATAACATCAGTTTATGAGGTGGAAGTCCTCCGTACACATGAATGATGGTTTTGTATCCCATTTTATAGAAGAGGATATAGATATTGGTAATAAAATTAACATAAAAACATATATTAATACTTAATATATTTATTTTATTATAAAATAATGTTTTAAAAATAATTTTAGGAGGTAGATTAAGTAATAAAATAAAATTATCTCTTAAGGATGTTACCTCTTATATAGATTACTTTTTTTTGTTTTTCACCAAAAGCCTACATTGACTGGATTTTTGACGTAATTAAGGATCATAGGATAATATTATTGATGTAATTAATGTATTTTATTACATATTTTCTTAATCAAATGTTTTTTAATGTTTTAAGTGTATAGGAGAGGGGTGACCTTTTATTAGATAGGTGAGTGGCACACTTGTGTTTTTTGGGATGAAAAAGATGTACCAATGTTTTTCTCTTTAAAAAAGGCACAAAAAAGACCATTATAAGCCGCAGACATGATACATTATAAATATGTACATCAAATGGTTGATTGGAGAAGTTTTGGGTCATTTTTAACCAATTAATTTATAGTTTAATGCATTAGTAAACCCATTTTTACCTAAACTATAGTAAATAATTTTTACATTTTATACTATTAATTAGTGTAACAATTAATTGAAATTTATTATAAAATATAAATTATAATTATTAATAATATTTCATAAATTTTTAGAAAATAAATTCACATAAGTGGGAAAATTTATTATAAAATTTAACCCAACACGTGTGACGAAAAAACAGTTTTCCAAAGATAAAATGTTAAAAAGTTTAAAATGTTTTTATATAAAAATTCAATGTGAAAATGATTATAATGACCTAAATTGAATTAAATGATATATAATTGAAGTAAATTTCATTTTAAAACCATTTTAAAAAATTAACCTTATAAATTCTTAGAAAAAAATGAATGTTTTCTATGAAAACCATTATTTTTCACTATCCAGTAAAAAATTAACCTTTTTTGAAAAATCAAAAAAATTCACCCTAATCTAATTTTGAGTTTTTGGTTTAAAAAATGAATTTATTTTATAAATTAATTTTCTAAAAGTTTAAATTATTAATTTAATTATTGTTCAAAAAAATAAGTAAAAAATATTTTTCTTTTAAAAAATTGTATATTGAAAACATATAAAGAATTTAATGAAAATTTAGTATTTTATATCAATATGTATTATATATATGAATCAATTATAATTACAATTTTAATTTTTAATTAGTATTTAATCAATGATTTTTAATTTCCATATAATAATGACTATATTTAAATAATAATATTAATACTTTTCATGGTTCGTTAAAACTCAATGTTGTGTGTAACACAACCTATGAAAAAAATTAAATTTATTCAAAAAATAACAATTCATAAAAACCCAGGGTGTTACAAACCCTTACCTCAAGTCCCATAATTTTTCCACATGTTCAACTATCCTATATAAAAAACATATATTGATGATACATTTATTCTAAAACAATTTTATAACATAACATTCTATTTTTCAATCTCTTTTAATTTTCAAAAATCCTTTTATCAACAATTCTTACTTAAAAAGGGAATCCAGTTAAAAACTGGTTATTTTTCATCCATGTTTCAATTCGATGGCTCTGGTAATTTCAACATGGAAATGGATTCAAAATATATACATTATTAATAATTACATAAGAATCATATTAATTTATTATATACAGTTTTAATAATTATTAATATATAGTGGTAATGAAAAAGGAATTACATCGCTTTGTGGAGACACAATCTGTACACAGATACAAGTGATGTTACCACTTTTTGATGGATGGAATGATATAAAGGTAAATAATAAATAAAATTTCCATAATAATCATTACATAATTAATATAATATATATTCATTATATCTATCCTTGTTACCAACCATGTAAAATGGAAATGAAAAATAAATCACATCACTTTGTGGAGGAGGTAGTCTGTACGTAAACATGAGCGACATTATCATTTTCCAACAGATGAAATGTTATTATGTTTGAAAAGATATTATAATTAAAGAAACATAATTATTTCATAAATATTATATATAAAAATTAAATCCATTATAATAACTAACCATTAATATTTGGGATGAAAAATTAAGAACATCACTTCATGATGTGGTAGTCTCCACGTACAGAAAAAACAAGGCTTTCATTTCTAATTTGATGGAGAAGGAAAAAAATAAATATTTTTATAGACATAATAAAATATTCGTATGTGAGATATAGTTATGTCATTATATAATTATGGTAAGAACAAAATTAAAGGATTTATCAGAAGAAATAAAATGAAAACACTCTGTTAAGTGTTATACTTCTTCTGACAACCTCCATTGGATTGCACCATAAGCCTTCAAAGGTTGGTATTTAAAATAAAAATTGGTTCTATAAATCATAGGGGGTAGATATTGGGAATTTATTTTGGTAGGTATGTTAATATATATAAGGATCCTTAAGTGTGAGTAAGAGAAGAGTGGTGGTATTGTTTTATAAGTGTGGTAGATGATACACTAGAAACTATTCATAAATTAAAATATATTAGTGTCTTACTCAAGACATGCGATTAAAAAATAGAATATTTTATAATATAAGAAGATATTGGATCTATATATAAATATATAATAGGAAATATACACGTATTTAAGTAATTTTAACCCATATCTTTTTAGTTTACCCTTGGTTAATCAAATTTATCTTTTACCGTGGTATTGAATTTTTACCTTGATTATGATTCACAATTACCAAAAATAAAAGTGAGATCATTAAATTTTTTTAAAATTATGATTCTAATAATGGATTCAATTTTTATAACATCAATTCCCATTATTGGAATATTTAAATTTAAAAACAGATCTAAAAATTTTGATGAAAAAATATTTTTAAAAAAATATATTTTTAAACCCAAAAATGAACTTATACCAAAATTAAGTATAATTTTGATTCCTATGTAATTAATTATATTAGTAATAATTAAATTTCAGTTATTTTATTTTATTATTAAATTTAAAATGTAATGTGACTTTTAAATTACTTGATTTAATTAAAAAATGACAGTTTTACCAAAATCTGTATTTTCACTGTTTACATGAAAAAATAAACATTTTAAATTATATAAAAAAATAAAAAAATATAATATTTAAATTTTTATTTCAAAAAATATATTCATTTCCTTAAACAAAATTTCATTGAATAGACTAAATTAATTATTATTTTTTCCATAAAATGCAATAAAAACCATTTTTAAAGAAAACATATTTTGGAAGCATAAAATGATGTTACTAAAGATTGAGTACTTATTTATTATTTATTAACTATTATACATATTTTTTAATAATTTGTTGAATTCTATTTATACTATTCATTCCAATATCTAACTTATAATTTTATACTATATCATGGTTCATATAGACTATGGGTTGTATGTAAAACTAGTTATCAAATAATTCATGATTTTTTCAAAGGGAATATATATATATATATAATCTATGTGTGTTAGAAAAATATTTATTGTAATTAATATTCATGTACAAATTCAATGATTAATTGATTAAATATAAGAGTTATGAAATAATGGTATTCAAAAATATAATCCATCTACTTTGAAAATGTTTAAATTGCATGAACTATAATGTGGATAAATAATAACTTTGGTCCAGTAAGTCAAAAATTGAATAGAACCATTGATCATATAACACCACCAAAGTAACTCATAGGTTCAAAAATATTAGTAGAAATTGTAAATGTTGAAGGATAAATTGTAAGGATACATCATTTAGACAATAGTGTAAAATGTGTTTTATGTACATCAACGGTTTTCAGATGCCTAGTGGATCATGTATGTGAACTAAGAGGAGGTGTGAATCAGTTTTCATAAATTATACCAAATTATTTTCTTTCAATTTTTATGAATTTTAATATCCAAACCTCTTTACTTTTTAGGAAGAATGAAACTTCTATATCGACAAAAAAATCATACCATATATAAAACAAAAAGTAAATGAGGTGAAACACACAATATTTTTTACAAGGTTTACTACAATATGGGTGACTACATCATTGTTGTGCTCATTTCATGTATGAGCAAAATATTATACTGTAACAATATTTTATTCAATTATAGTTGGTTGGGTAGGTTGGATATTTACCTACCAAATTATACTATTACCCACTAGTTTTATTTACACTTAAATTCTAGAGGCTTTATTTATACTACCATCCCATCAATATTTATAAACATACCATCAATATAATAGGAAGGATAACATGGACTATAGGATTCCACTGCAACACAAAAACGATCATCCACTTCAAGACTCTGTGATAACCTGATTTTTTAATTTCTCACTTACTTTGAAAGTCTTCACCTAAAACTGAATGTAATCAATAAAACATCCAGAATTTCATCTGAATAATATTCTTGAAATTGTAGAATATAATTTTGTTACTTCAACACACTGAAATATCAAAATGATCATCTGGATGTTCTGCAATTCAATACAAGTTATCATCATCCTAAATTTTTCATTGGTGCATTTTCATTATTTCTATTTGTATATTAACTCAACTATAAAATCACTTCTTCATATATTTACAACTCAACTTCTTCTGGATTTTTTTCATATTTTTAATTCATGTATTAAATTGTCACTACCTAGTTCATGAAAGTATATTTTTGGGTTCTTTTCAAAACATTTAAAAATTTCCTTCATATGCACAAAGCTCACTGTGTGAGATTAAAACATCTCTTCATTCAACTGTATACTCAAAAAAATTCTAAATTTTACTTCTAAATGATTCGAACATATGGTTTCTCAATTTTTAATTCATCAATCATTATAATTATTCATAAAATATTACAATGAAATTATTTATAAAAATATCAATTCACACACCCTCATAACATAAGATCCTCACATAACTAATGAGTATGTGGTACAAAATCTTTCTTCTTCATGCTTGTATGATGTATATATACAAACCTAACCCACTATAATAACTATATAGATAATGAAAATAGTATAAAAACAATTGTCCATGATGTTCCTTAATTCTTCTTCTATACATAAGTTAATAGTATGTGGAACTCCTTCACAAGTTATAGTTTTCATAAAAGCATTATATATGTGAAGAACATGATTCCAAGATCTTCTTGAATCTCTATTTCACAGTACAATAGATTGTATAATACTAATTCTCTGTATTTATTGAGAAAAAAGGTCATCAAAATTTGACTTTCACTATATTCTTCACCAAATTTATTTACTAAATCATAATAAAAATTAGGAGGGTCCGTGGGTATTTATAATCCCTCTCCACTGATGTACTCCAAAATCTCAACATTATATACACACCACCATATTTATGTTATGCACTCCTCCATACATCACTCATCATTTAAAATAATTGGCTAACTTCATATCCATCTCCTACAACATGTCTTTCGAAAATAATGTCATCATTTCAAAAATTAAACTTAATTTACAAACTCATCCATGTTATTTAGACTTAAAATTGACTCAGCATGATCACAAAAAATGAATCAAACATATTTCTCATATTATTAAATCGAATAAATGAACACCTCACTGTGAATTTCATATTTTTCATTTAAGAACAATATAAATATCATCACATATATATTTATCATTAATGAAATACCGCATGCTCATTTTTTATTCCTAAAAGGTTAAGTCCTACATGAAATCATGAATTTAATTTCTCCACTTAAAATTTCATGAAATAAACATCATCATAGAAGACAAAAAAACCTTAAATACCTATATTCATATGAAAAGAACCTCACTCAGATATTGATTAAATAGAGAACAATGATTTGATCAGACAGTGTAGGATCTATGCTTCTGTTTTTAAATTTATTAATAATACACACAATATATTGAACCCACATAACTTTTTCACTCACATTAATAATAATTAATAATCCTCTATGTCTCATCCACTGCTGGATGTGAGAAACCAGGTTTTCTACAAAACACCACACACACACTTAATAGGTTGTGCTGGGACACATGACATGATCTTTATGCATGCCATATGATTTCCCCAACCTATCCATTCTTGGACTCACTATACTCCAAATCAATTCCTCTAAATATATGTTTATGGATGGAATACCTTTTTAATAAACTCTCATAAAAATACTTATCTAAATGCACCCAAAATATTCCACCAAATTCATTTCTAAAAAAAATTAATTCCTACACCCATTTTAAAATCATTGAATTTACTTATACATATTCCAAAAATCTTCTTCATATATAGAAATTATTTTTCAATATATTAAAATTTCACGATATAAATCAGTTGACGATCATCATTTATAATCATAAACATATTATTCATATACACCTCTTCACTTTTTATATACATTTTTCAAACTCAAAATACAATTATCACAAGTGTTTTAAAATAAGAATAACTCTATAATCATCATAATTGGATTTTCCATGTTTAATGTTTAAAAAAATTCTCTAATATTCATTACCCACTAAAAAAAATATCAAATAATTTTTAATTAGAATCAATTCCAATTAAAAAACTTCCCCTTTGTATGATTGTTTTCATCATTCTTTAGAATCATCATTATTCTTCATTCATTAAGTTCTTCCACATCACCCAACACATATAGAAAATATTATTGACAAAAAATACTACAAACCCAATTCATTAAGTTCATTAATCTCACATTTTGTATTTTTTATTAATAAATTCAACTTATATATTAATGTTTCATAGATAATATTCAATATGTCTCCAAAAATCTTCAATGATTCTTTTATCATTAAAATTTATTTTCTCTCCCCCTTATTGGAAATAAATTCAAATGTAGATAGGTCAGTAAAATTCTAATCATCACCAATTTTTTTATATTCAAAATATTCATCTTATCCCCTTTAATTATTTTACCTAATCTATTATCCTCTTTTTATAATGGATTTTATTGAAGATAAATAAAAATTAATATTTTTAGAGAAGGAAAACATCAATTTTTTTAAAGGAATGGTTCATCAATTAATCAACTCTAAGTATACGTGTTATGAACAAATTTATAAAACAATAGTGAATAATCTTGAAAAAATATATATCAATAATTTTTTATTATAAAATTAAAATGATGAAACCTTCTTTCATGGGTCATTTAAATGTTTTTAAACTAATCTCTTATATTCATCTCAATTAATAGATTAAAAAAATTAACGGGGAAGTAAATCTATCCCATTTTGAAAATAATTATATTTTATAATTAGATAATTTTTTTGAAGCATGAGGATACAAGAGTATAGAAAATAAAAAATTTCAATAAAAATATTATATTTCCAGAATTTATATGACTCGAATGAACCAAAAAAACCTTAGATAGACCTTGAAATACTCATGATATTCCTATTGAGATATACATATTCCAATTGAGATATATAAATATGATGGTTTTTCTTCAATTAATCATTTCCCTACATAAAAAAATTCATCAATATTTTTCACAATGGTTGGATTTATGAAATAATGAACTCCAAGGATAATTTATAAATCAATTAATGTATTTATAGGAGAGAAAATTGTACCAATTTAAATAAATTACTCCATGTTTGATATCTTATTGGATTCCACATAATTATTTATAAAATTCATTTCTTTAGGTATGACCATGAATATATGCCTCATATTTAAATCCCTATAGAGGAAAAAATTAAATATATAAATGGGAATAATGTGGTTCATCAATGATTTTCAGTTAGAGAATCAGAGATGATATTTAATTCTCAACCTATAAACTCCTTCCAGTTCCACTATATATATATGAAAACTCTTTATGATTTCTCATTTTTTTATTTTATATATTTTATAATTTATGGGAACTATGGAATTCTTGATCTTTCAATAATTCATTTTAGATGAATAAGATTTTTCACATTAATAAGAAATGCACTTCCATTCTTCATTCCTTCCCTAACATCATAGCTAATTCCAACTAATCTGGATAGATGATTAAACATTATTTTGGAATATTTTCAATTTTTACCATGTATGTAGACTCCTTATTTATAATAAAATTCTTAGAATAATAATTCACTGGCTATTTTCTTTTTTTTCTTCAAAAATTTCTCTTATCATTGAATCCATATCATGCATTTATTATCTTTATATTCAAAGATGCTTAACTTTCTAAAAAATATTTTAGAAACATATAACTTATCCCTTTTAGAAAAATTATTATTAAATATAAGTTTTTAATCTTTGATTTCATTCACCAAATCACTACTTTTATTTATTTCTAATATTGATTCACTTTTTCACATTTTCTTTCTTGCACTAACATTGATATCCATATCCTGTTTGAACTGGTAGATGATGCTTCCCTTCCTTACATAATAGGAACATAATTTCTTTGATGTAATATCCTTTTAAAAATACTTCTTGGGAGTATCCTATTACATAGTTTTTTTTAAAATATTCTTCTTCTTATACCCCATGGAAGTCTTATCTACTTTTTTTCTTTCCTTATATACTTGTTGTGTTATTTTATTCTCAAAAACTTATCCACAGTATAAACCGGGAATATACCATCACTGATCATAAACATGACCACTTCTATTTCAATAATCACAAAAATATTTAAGACATAATAATTTTCTATTGATATATTGATTTTTTATTCATTTGTGTATTATGCTTCAGTTCTTCAATATTTCTCTTCACAATAGACCTTTTCCCCTTAATAATGGCCTTATTTCATCATCACACATTGAAATATTATTCCAAAATTTTATGGATAGATGCCCAAAATTCTAAAAATACTAGAAATAGAAAAAATATTGATTTTTTATTCTTTTGTATAATTTGGTTGTTTGTGAAAACATTATATTTTTTTAAAACAATGTTTCTTTGTGCTTTGTATGGGGATCAAAAATTCTTTCCCTTCATCATATTTTAATTTGTTTATATGATATTTTTTTCATTATTCTTCTTCACTCATATATTTCCATTATTTAAATTTCATCCCATAGAAGATTTATCTTTAGATAATCTCAAGATCTTCTTGAATTGGAATGTGTCTTCTTAGAATTAAGAATATTTTCAAAAATAATCTTAGCATCCATTATATTCTTAGTATCTTGGGAAGTATCATATTGTTTAAGATATTTATTTTTTAATTTGAATTCCAATGTAATTAATTTAAGGTTGAGGGTAATCTTATCATCTTTAACTAATTTTAATTCTTCTTCCCACTTAATCTTCATTTTCGAAATATAATTTTAATGAATTTAATTTTACTATAATATATAATTATGTAAATATTTAATAATTTTTCTTTAAAATCTATATTATATTATTTTAAATTCATAATTATTGTATTTAGTTTCTACAATTAAAGTATTGTTTCTATAAAAAGATTAAAAATCACAACCTTCTCACAATCATTATTTTATTAATACATCTTCAATGAGAGTGAATCTTGAATTTCAAAATTATAAATTTTTTTCTTTTGATTCATCATCTAGGGTGAATCTTTCATTACATAAAATTAAATTCCATTCTTTAGATTTTATTTATAATTGAGAATTCTTTAAATTCAAGGTATCTCTATGATATTCTTCAAGTATATGGATCATTTTATTAAGGACCTTTTCATTCACTAGTTTCAAAAATAAAATTTACATCTCTTCTTCAAATTAGGAGAGAAATTAATTATAAAGAAACAATGTTTTTTATTTAGATTAAAAATATTATTTGTGAATTTTGAAGATATTAAACTTCTAAACTTAATATTTCTCCATAATTTCATCTTCCTACATAAAAATGATTTTTTATCTTAAAGTCCATTGATGTACTAAAATATATAATTAAAAACTTCTATAGTAACTTTATTTATTTAATTTTGAAAATTTTAATATAAATAAATTTGTGATTTAATAAATTCACCTTCATAATAGCTTGAATTAGAATCATCAAAAGGATATTTATAAACTAATTTAATAGATACTACTTATAGAAAACTACTATGGATATATTCTATTTTTGGTGTATCAGTATTTTTATTTAAAATATTTATTAGATTTGTTGCATATTTCTTCTTTATATTATTTATGGGTTTTGAAAAAAAATCCTATTTGGCACTAATAAATATGGGGGATGAATTTTCTATCTCAGGAACCTCTGATATTTCTTCAAATACAAATATTCAATTTATATATGTTTGATAAAAACAACTATTGAAGTTTTGTAGATCCAATTTTTGGTGGAAACAAGGCTCTAATACAAATTGGGATGCCTTAGGGATTATGTAGGTGAACTAGGGTGGGGGAAAGAATCAATATACACAATTGTTTTACCAAATTATTTTCATTGACTTTTTATCCCTTTTAAATTTGATCATCTACACATGTTAGGATGGATCTATCTTCTTGTTTGAGAAACAATATCATGTCACATGAAATAAATAACCTAAATGAATCACAACACATAATATTTTCACATGGTTCACCCCCAGTGTTGGTGATAACATCATTTTTGTCTTTGGGTCATGTTTAAGAAAAATATTCTCCACTTATAATCTTTTAATCAATTACAGTGGGTTGGGAAGGATCAATATCAAATTTTGAAATATTTTGGCATCCCACTTGTGTTAATTATTCTAGTATTCCTGAAATTTTATTTATATGGTAATTACACTAGTGTTTTATAAAAAACACCAACATATTTTGAAATATCACATGGAATTCGATCTGGAACTTTAACATAGAACTGATTTTCCCATTAAATCCATTATTATAAGATGATTTTGTACCTGCTGACTACTACTAAAATCCTTTTACTACCACTAAATGTAATCAAAATCATTATATACAATTCATACTACTTATCTTCTTTAATAAATTTAAGTCAACCTTTTTACATCAACTCATTAAAATATTAGAATGATCAACTAAATATTATGAAATTCACTATAATTTTCTTTGTTCTTAAATATTTCCCCATTGTACATACATTGTTTCTACCAATATATCAACCAAAATTCATGTGAACTACATTAGATATTTTCAACTCAACTACTTCTATATTTTTCTTCTCATTTTTCATTCAAGTATTAACCTCTCATTACCCAGTTTATCCATGTATATTTCATGATTCTTTGCACAAAATTACAGAGCTTACCTTATACACACCAATATCATTGTGTGAACTTATAGAAACTCTCAGTTCTACTATATCATCAAAATAACTTCTCACTATACATGTCAAAGCTTCTATCTCATATTTTATCCATCATACATCTATAAATCCTGACTTTCACTCATGAAATATTATGGTGATATTACACATGAAATAACAATCCATGCATTGTATTCACATATGAACCTTACATAACTAAATTTTACATGGCACTATCTCTTTTTTCATCATAATTATATATTTTATTTATAAAATAATCACATGCTACAAAACCAGATGTATAATTAAAACTGTGGGAATCTAGTAGTACATGATGTTCCTCACTTATTTTTTTCTTCAGATAAGTTAACAGTAAAATATAAAAATTATTGAGTTACAGTTCACGAAACAACTTCATTCACATAAAGAACATGATGCATGGATCTTATTACATGTAATTACTCAGTTTTTGACACGACAGACATCTAAATATTTTGGAAAATATTTCTGGAGTTAGGCGTTGAGTCGTTATAGGATGCTGAGGCCTAGGGAGCCTCGGTATAATGATATTAAAAATATTAAAAATATCTTATCATGCACACATAGTTTCACTTGAAATGTAAATAACTCACTTTAGAATTATTTTATTATATTTCTAAGGCTATGGTTGAGTCTAGAACATCATTTTTACTCTAGGCGAAACCTATGGTCATCTGCACTAGAATTTTTGACCGCAGGAAAGTTTGGTGATGGGGCATCATGAGGTGGATTAAATTATTTAGTTAAATAATTAATTAAAAATCTAACCTAACCTATCATCTTCTATCTACTGGTGATCATGAAATAAAGAGTATGAAATCCTACTCTCCTCTCATCCCTTGGTGAAAAATGGAAACGGTGCCGAATCCACGCAATGAGGTGTCATTAATCCCCGTTTCTAAATAATATCGTCTTCAGATTGAGAACAAAACTGATCTAGGCATTTTTCTGGATCCAAATATTTAGTGTTTCACTGATGAGGTAGGAAGATTTTATTTTTGGCCCTGATTCCTTCTGTTATAAATTTCATTAAGGTTCTATATCCCAAATACATTTTTTATTGATCCCAACTAGGTAGATATGTATGTTTTAGAGAATAATGAGATGAATCAGGGAATTTTACAGATAATCACCAAATGGAATTACAATCTACATGGTGCTTAGTTTAGTGAAAAAATCGTGTAGTTCTTCCTATTCAGGAAAGATGAACATTTCGGACTAAACACTGTGTATAAGGGTTACATGCCATGTAGAGTCCTAAATCATGTTACAATTGGCCATGGCTTAGTATAATTGTGTTAAAATACATGGAAATGTACTAAAACACAACCAAGATACATAGAAACTAGGTATGGTACATAGACCTGGGAAATCTAAATGGGTAGTTGGTCGTTTATCCAAACATTCCATGTAGTATGGGATACATGGCGTATGAGGCACACTGTCAGTCGGTCTATGTAGAAGGGGAACATGGCCAGGGGACGAGTGATGAGGGACATAGTGTGTAACTACTCTACACATTTAATACCCATATATGGGTTGGAACCCGTGTGAATGAGATACAAGGGTAGTGCTTGGGTGAGCTCACATTCCATGTGTGCCCCGATGCCGAAATGTACTACTAGGTGGTCCTTTGGGAATATTTCAACTTCTGTATATTCTTCTTTGGGACTCTGATTTAGGATTCTGAGTACTCCAACCTAAGAATTTTTCCACATAGAATGTGATGGTGGCCTCTATTATTGATTACAATATATGTGGTGGCACAAATCGAGAAATATTCTTATGGAGTGGTACTAAGACGATGTTGGAGATTAGCATGGTTCGTATAGAGAGACACAAGGAATGTTACTCCCCTAATGGACTATGGAGTAGGTTTTCCTTATCTATCTACATAGGTAGAGAAGGGAGTCCTCACATCATGGTCATAGATTCATTACCTTTGGGTAGTTTTCTCTGGGGTTTTTATACCCTAATGGATTAGGGTGCGAGTGTCCCTGTGACATTGGTAATGGTGTAGTGGGTACTCCCATGTTTGATGAGGGAGTGGGTCGTCTATCCATGGAGTCAGTATTACCATGTTGGATTAGGGAGTGGGTCCTCCATATAAGACTAATAGGTAGAGTGGTACTCTTATACCAGGTTAAGATGCAAACACTCTATTCTAGGAGTCAGTACTCCCCTATAGTTCTAGGGTGCAGGTCCTCCATACATGTTGTTCCGATAGATTCGGTACTCCCTTTCCATGTTAAGGAGTGGTTCCTCAAGCATGGGTTCAGTACTCTCCTATCATAATAGGGTGTGGGTCTCCCATAATGAACATGTTGTCAAAGTCGGTACTCCCCTATCCTACCAGGGTGGGGGTACTTTGGCCACTAAGTGGTACTCCCCTACTAGGTTAGGGTAGGGGTCCTAAATCCAACGAGTGACACTCCTATGTCAAATCAATGTGTGGGTCCTTTATAAGTAGTATTCCCCTATTGTACCATGGAACAAGTCCTCACTTATGGAGTAGAACTCCCCAATCTCCGAGTAGTAGCGAGGAGTGGGTCCTCCATTGGGATTGGAGATCCCTAGGCTATGGAATAAAATTATAAGGAGTAGGACCATCAACAAGATGTGAATGATACCTAGATAAGGTGTTATACCCCCTTGATGTATTGAGGTGCGAGCCACTCTTTACAGGAGTGACCGAGGTTTCATGGTTTTGTTAGAAGCAGTACACCTTTAACTGTGAGCCAGTGGTGAGGTGTGGGTCCCTCCATTCTCTCTTGTAGAAATGATTCACGTGGTTCATAGTTTGAAGTAGTGATCCATCAACTGTGTGTAGTGGTGAGGGGTAGAACTCTTCACATTATTTTCATTAGCTTACTCTAGGTGTCGGGTAACGATGATTGGACCTTTGGTGCTTCGCACTAGAGTTGGAACTAGTAATATTTTCCCAATGGAGCACGTTCTATTTGACATACCCTTATGAATGGTAGAGTTGTTCCCAATGGAGTGAATCTCTCTAAAGAGTGACATATAGGATATCTGTGCTTGCGAAGTGTGTCCTCTTGGTTTTGTGTTACGACTGGAATCTACAAAGAGAATATTTTTGCTGGCTATGAGGTTGGAACCTCTTGTGACTTAGTATCAGAGAATAGTATATCTTGGTGATTTCTAGGAGTCTGTGTAGTGTTTTCACATTATGGGGTTGAAACCCCTTTTAGAAAGATTTTAATTTTCATTCAAAATAGAGGATGGTTCAACATATAGTTTCTCTGTCGATTAGTTTTCTCTCTGGATAGGTAGAAAAAACTATTTTTTTTCAGTTTCTATATTTTTATTTTAGGGTTATTGGGGTGCCTATTGAGTATTTTTATACTCCCCCCAACTCAGGATCTTCCCAAACATGTTTTGTGGAATGTACAGACCAAAGTCATTTCAAAGGAGTCCACAGAGGACCTAATATAGGTATATCTTAGTGAGCTTGATAGTCTCAGTGTTTACAAGTTCTTGGTTGAGGTGATTTTCTACAGTGGCATTTGACACCGATCTTATCCTTATAAAATGGTTGGAATATTTTATAGTTTTCTTTGGTGGGTGTTGTTTCCCCCTTTTCTCTTTCATCACTTCTGTTGTACAATGGTTTTGGGATATAGATATATACATGCATTGGATACCTTTGGATTTTAAATTTTTACATTTTGTGATCTTGGATATGTGTGCCTGTATACATATACATATTAAATTCCTCTCATGTTAGTTATATTATTTATCGGTGCTTGTCTCCAGCCCTTGTCTGATTAGAGGTGGGCTTGCGGAGTTGCCTGCCGAGCCCCATCTTGTCCGGTCATAACAGTGTGATATTTGAGCTGGTCAGTTCCACATCGGGACTGCATTGTCATGAGACATGTTTGGTTTTCATAGAGATAGCATTATTTTGTTTCATGTTCAACTCTCAGGCTATATGTTCTTATTTTAGAGGGAATACCAACATATCCACTCACTGGGACTCTGATAACTTTCTTTTTGATTTGGTACATTAGTACACTAGTCACTAGGAAATTAATGGTACACCAATCATATAGGACTAAGTTTTGGTTTTTCCTATACTTCTTGATTTTTCTCCTCATATATACTCTTTGATCCTGGTATGTATTGATTATATTTCAACATGCATCTGTGAAGATAACCAGACATGATTTATGGAATTATTGTGATTAAAATTATCCCCATGATGTGGCTTTAGTAGAGGGAATTGATTCTGAGGTGTCACCTCTGGGTGGTCCACCTGTAATACCACTACTTATTGATCAACTCATTTTACCAGTAGTTCAAGCTGAGGATCCACTTAGTCTAAGGGAACTACATGAGTTCTAGAGGTAGTTAAATCTAAATTTATATGGTGATCCAGACCCCCCAAGTAGTATATGACTGGCTCGAGGTAGTCAGACATGTTTTATACATAGTAAAGACAACTCCCGATCATATGGTGGCCCTGGCGGCGATCCTTTTGCTGGCTTCAGCTGGGTGATGGTGGAGTCTTGTGATACAGTCTCATGAAGAGGTGACACTTACTTGGTAGGAGTTAGAGTGAATATTTAGGGAAGAGTTTTACCAAAACACATTGAGATCAGTGTGTATCTAATAGATTCTATAGTTTCGGAAGGGTAGCATGGCGTTGGTAGAGTATTAAACGAGGTTCACAGACATGCCACGATAATCCATGAACATAGTTTAGGATCTATTATTTAGACAATAGTCCTTAGATCAGGTCTTTTATTGGGAGATTAGGGAATCAATGATTCTGTGGGGCATTCCCACCTACACTGGAGTGCTGGACTGAGCTCTGGTGGTGGAAGGTTTCCTAGATGAGGAATAGGTGGATGTGGCCTGCATCAGTGGTCAAAAGGCTGAGGCATCTGTAAGATCTAGAAGAAGAAAGGTAATAGGATAATATCATTGGAGGAAAACCCTTGAACAGACATAGATACATGGGTTTTTAGTGTTGGAACATCACTAAGGATTATATTTTCCACAGGAGTGGCGGTGTTACACTTGAAATGGCTGGGGGCATCCCATTAAAGATTTTCCAACCCACTGAAATACTGAGAGGTAGCCGGTTGACGATCCGCCTTTGCATAGAAATCTCTTTGAGTAAGGATTTTTGGAAGGTGGTGGACAAGGAATAGGAGCTGGAAGGGAGGATGGAGGAAAAAGGCTGTTCAGGGTGTTGCCACCACCACCCCTAGGTGGTACGCGCCTGACCCAGTGAGATGGATGATGTGGATGAGGAAAACTACTAGCCATGAAGGACTTTGATTCGAAATCTCTGAGGATAAATAGAGTTATGAATTGTGGCCTATATACTTTTTGTAGAAGAAATTGTTAGACATTATTGTGAGTACCATTTTCTTTCTTCTCATGCTTGAGGTTTAACCAAGGTGATGTGGGGAATTAGTAGAACCCCATGTTAGTAGTTTTGATAGAGGGACCAGTAATACCAAGGGCATGTTATGGCATACTTTTGTTTTTCATGAGTACACTCATGTTATTGGTGACATACTTGTACATGAAATTCTTGAGAAGTATGTGGTACATTTTGACGTTTCATTGAACTCACAAGGAAGGGGGACACTTTCCTCACTGAGACACGTTTTTGTGGTGTGTTAATAACCATATGGGAGAGTCAGTTCTTCCAAAAGAAGATAATATAGAGGTGTGGTGGATGAGTTCCTTAGACTTACATGTTCAAGAAAGGGTTGTGTACCAATGTGTCAGAGTAGGTCATGGCCTTTATAGTAGAGTTTAACTTCTCAAATTCTTTATCTTGGTGGCCCTGGGAGAGGGAGAGCCTTGATTAGAATCATTCCGTAAAAGTGGAATTATACCATTCAATTTTTCTATAGAATGGATTGGTTTCTTATCATCTATACTTAGTAGGAATACCACTTGTGGGTGTGCTAGTGCTACTGTTTTGGTGATCTATGTTGCATCCAGATGTTTGTAGTAGAATGTCCTGGTAAGACATAAGGTTTACTCTTAGGAAGCCCCATTTTTTTTTTGAATACCATTACACGTGCATCATTAACCTTAAACAAAAAACTCTTAAGGAGGCTATTGTACATTCCATCCAGAGGTTGATGAGGACTACAGTGTTCCATCAGTATCTGCATCAGGTTAGGGAGGTGGTGTACCAATATACCCCTTACTACATATGGACCATGGTGCTTGGTGTTTTCCCACCTACGGCTACTATGAAGACACGTTCATATTTGTTGCAGGAAGTTTCCCCAATAGAAGCAGGATATAAGTGTGGTTTGATCTTGGTGGTTCCTCTATGTACATACTTTTAAGTAGCGCATGAACCCTTGGCATGCTTGGTGACTTGAGAGTCCAATGGAGAGCTCAGTTTCTTCCCTTGTACTTAGGATTCTTATTTTTGTGTAAAAAACCCATAAGGTGAGGAGAATTTAATGACCTTGGTATTTACTTGAAGGACATCAGAATATTTTAGAAAATATTTCTGGAGATGGGTGATGAGTCAGCATGGGAAGTCAGGTCCTGGGGAGACTCAATGCATTGATATTAAAAATATTAAAAATATTTTATTCTGTGCACATAGTTTCACATGAAACATAAATAACTGTCATTCAGAGTCTTATATCTGATTTTTGATACTATGGTTGACTCCATGAATCATGTTTACCCTAGGCACAACCTAATGTCATCTATGCTGGGAGATTTAATAGGGGTCGTTTTGGTGATGGGGTGTCCTGATGTGGATTAGATTAATTAATTGAATAATTAACTAAAAATATGACCTAACGTATCCCCTCCCCTCAATTTTTCCACACAAAAAATGTGGAAATCCTCCTATCCTCTCTTCCCTTTGCGATGAACAGTTAAAAAGATGAATCTACACAACAAGGTGCTATTAACCACCATTTTTTAAGAATATATTCATCAAATTGAGAACTAGAACTATCTGGGCATTGTTCTTGATTCAAAGATTCGGTGTTTCACTAACGAAGTAGTCGGATTTGGATTTTGGTGTTGATCCCTTTTGTTATGCATTTTGTTAACATTCTAATGCCCAAATACAATTGTTATTGATACCTTCTAGGTAGATCTATGAATTTTTGGGTAGAATGGAAATAATTGTGTAATTTTTTAGGTAATTACTAAATGGAATTATGATATACACAACATGAAGTTCAGTGATACACACCGTGTAGCTCTTCCTATTCATGGAAAGTGAACATTTGGGACTACATGTCCTGTATTGGGGTTACACGCCATGTAGTTCCCTAAACTGGGTGACCATGGGACATGTCTTGGGATAGCTCTTTGAAAATACATGTATGTGTACTAACACATATCCAAGATACACAGAAATGGGGTTCAGTACACGGAAATTAGAAAACTACAAGGGAAGGTTTCCATTTATCCGAACACAATGTGTAGTATGGGATACACGACATATGATAGACATGATCGACCAATCTGTATAGAAGAGGAACATTGTTAGGGGTTGACTAATGAGGGATATGGTGTATACCTCCTCTACACACTGTATACCCCTATGTGGGTCAGAACCCATATGGAAAAGATACATCGATAGGTTCTCAGGCTGGCTCACACGCCATGTGTGCTCCGATGCATGTCATTTACTACTCGAAGGTCCTCTAGGAATCTTCCTCCTTCATTATATTCTTCTATGGGACGTAGATTTAGGCTTTTGAGTAGTATATCCTATGCGATTTTCTATGTAGAATGTGATGGTGGACTCCGTTACAGTTTAGGAGATACAAGGTGGCATGAATTGTGAAATACACTTATGGAGAGGTACTGAGATGATGTTGGAGATCAGTACGGTTTGTATAGATAGATTCTAGGACTGTTATTCCCTTAATTCACTAGGAATATGGTCTTTCTTACCTCTCTACTTAGGTAGATATAATACTCCCCACATCATGGGAACTGGTTCGTTACATTTGGTTAGTTGCCTCTGGGGGTGTTACTCCTCTGATGGATTATGGTGTGGGTTTCCCTATGATGTTGGTAAAGGTAAAGTGAGTAATCCCTTGTTGGACTAGGTAGGGGGTCCTCTATCCATGGAGTCAGCAATACCCTACTGGATTAGAGAGAGGGTCCTAAATTTAAGATGAATAGATGAATTTTTTACTCCCCTACAATGTTAGGGAGCGATCTCTCTATTATAGGAGTCTATACTCTCATATTGTTCCAAGGTACATGTCCTCTATACATGTAGTTACATCAGAGTTGGTATTCCCCTTAAATGTTAGTGAATGGGTTGTCAAGCCTGGTTTCAATAATCCGCTATCATATCTGGGTGCAGGTCTTCCACAGTGAACAAGCTAGAGAGTCAGTACTCCCCGGTCGTACTAAGGTACTCTAGCCACTGAGTGGTCCTCCCCAACCAGGTTAGGGTGCATGCCATTAATCCATTGATTAGAACTACCCTATTGTATCAGGGTGTGGGTCCTTTATTATTAGTACTCCACTATTGGATCAGGGAACATGTCATCACTTAGAGATTAGTACTCCCCCATCTCTGAGTAGTAGCGGGGAGTGGGTCCTCCATTGGGATTAGAGATCCCTCAGATGTGGGATAAAAATACAAGGAGAGATACCATCCAATAGATGTGAACAATAAATAGATTGGGTTTAGTTTACGCTAATGAACTGAGGTGTGGGACACTCCTTACCAGAGTGATAGAGGTTTCACAGATTAGTGAGGATCAGTACTCCCTTGACTGTGGGGAAGTATAGAGGTGTGTATCCCACTATTCTCCCTTGTTAGAGAGGAGCATGTGGTGTATAGTCTAGACCATATCTTCCTCAATTGTCTGCAGTGTTTAGGGGTGCTCTTATTTACATGGATTTTCTTATCTTGCACTAGGCACAATGTAATGTTGATAGGACCTCTGATGTTGGGTACTAGATCTAGAACTAGTAATATGTTCTAGTTGGGAATCATTTTCTCGAATAAACCATTAGTAAAGGTAGAGTTTTTTTCCAATGGAGTAAATATATTGAAAATGTGCTTTCTGGTATGGCTGAGATCATAGAGTGTGTCCTTCTAGTTTTGTGTTACAGTTAGAGCCTATGAAGATAATCTTGTTGATGGCTATGTGGTTTGAACCTCATGAGATATAGTATTTTAGATGAGTATATCTGTGTAATTTTTAGGAGTCCTTGCAGTGTTGTAACATGTCAGGGTTGAAACCCATTATAGATTGAGTTCACTTGTAATGTACAATTGATGATGTTTTGGGATGGATTTTCTCTCCCGATTGGGGTTCCCTCTCTCCAGGTCGAGAAGACTATTGCCTTTTAGTTTCACCCTTTTTTCTTTTTCGGTTTTTTTGTTCCTACTATGTATTTTTATACTCAACCCTAAAAAGGATTTTCCCGCTAATGTTTTGTGTCTTGTGCAGACCACATGACTTTTGATGGATTCTATGGAGGACTGAGGCAGGTAGATCTTAATGAGATAGACAGACTGAGGTGTTTACCAAAGATTGGACGATGATCTTTCCAAAAGTTGAAATTGACAGTAATCCCATCCTTATGAGCATGTTGGATGATTTTATAATTTTCATTGGTGGGTGTGGTTTTTTCTTTTTTTCCCTTTCACTTCATATATTGTATACTGGTTGTAGGATATAGATGTATTCATTCATTGGCTGCATTTGGATTTTACATTTTAGCATTTTGTGATCTCAGAGATGTGTGTGTGTGTATAAGTACATAGGAAATGCCTCACATGTTAGTGATATGCATTATTGGTGCTAGTAACTAGCCCCTATCCTATTGGAGGTAGGCTTGGGGAGTGTTAGCCTAGGCCCCATTAGGTTTGGTTATGATAGAGTGGTATCAGAGTTGGTCAGTTCCACATTGGGGCCAATGTGCCTTCATCTTGGTTTGGGTTGTATAGTGACAACGTTAGGATGTTTTGAGCTTGTATCTCAAGACAAAGGTTCTATTATTGGTGCAGTGGTTGACATATTCATTCACTAGGACTCTGATAACCTGCTTCTAGACTTGGTACATTAGGACACAGGTTTTTAGGAAACAAATGCTACATGCATCATGTTGGACTAGGTTTTAGTTTTTCCTATCCTTATTACATCAGATCCCCATATATACTCTTTGACCATGTTGTGCCTTGATTCTATTTAAGGATACATCTATGAATATAGACAGATAGTATTCTTGGTTGTGATAGTGATGGAAAATCTCCCGGTGATGAGGCTTTGGTGCAAGGCACTGATTCTGAGGATATACCTCCAGGTGGTCCACCAGTAGTTCCGCCACCTATTAAGCATCCAATTTTACTGGTAGTTTAGGATGAGGATGCATGAAGGATGAGTTTGATACAGTAGTTCTAGAGACAAAAAAATCTATTTTATTAGGGTTATCCAGACCCCCAGTAAGCAGATGACTGGCTCAAGGTAGTCACACAAGTTTTTCTCTTAGGAAGGACACCTCCAGATCATATGGTGGTCTAGCAGGTGATCCTTTTTCATGCTTTAGTTAGGTGATTGTGGTTTCTGGTGATATAGTCTCATGATGCTACATTACTTACAAGGGAGGAGTTTTATTGACTCTTTAAGGAAGAGTTTCAACCAACCACATTGAGATCAATATTTATCTATGAGATTCTGCAACTTCAGCAGGGTAGCATGATAGTGGAGGAGTTTTCAGTGAGGTTTAAAGACTTGTCACGATACTAATTATATATGGTACAACATCCATTCTTCATTGCATAGATATTCGAGAATGTATTTCATTGGTAGGATAGGGAATCTTTGATTCCGCTATCCTTTCTCACATATGTTGGAGTGTTGGAGAGAGCCCTTATGGTGAAGAGTTTCCTAGCTGAGGAACAGATGGATGTGACCTTCAATAGTGGTCATGAGGCTTAGGCATCTATAGGACTTAGCATATGATAAGTAATAGGATCATGATATAAGAGGCATACCCAGGCCCCGATATAGACGTGTGGGTCTATATAATAGTAGTAGTGCCTTGGTTTTGATCATCCTTATAAGAGGTTATGTTAGGCTTGCAATGGATGGGGGAATCTCACTTGGGATTGTATGACCCTGCGTGCTTCTAAGAGGGAGCCAAATAATGAGCCACCTTAGTACAAATAGTTCTTGGATAAAGGAATTTCTCATGGTGGAAGACGAGGAGGAGGGGCTGGAAGGGTTGTTGGAGGTGGAATGACGTTTAGGGTGTTTCCACCACCACCCCCTAGTGGTCCGCGCTAGGATCAGGGAGATGAAGGATGTGGTTGAGGACAAGTACAGGCCATGGAGGCCTTTGATATAGAGGCTCCCTAGTTAAATAAAGGTAATTTTTTTTACTTTATACTTTCTTTAGAATTAATTTTTATACACTATTGTGGGAACTCTTTTGTTTCCACTCATGCTTGAGGTTTAACTTAGGTGACGCGAGGCGTTTCTAGAACCCCATTTTGGTAGTTGTGAAAGAGGGCCCAGTAAGACCCAGGGTGTGTTTGGGTATCCCTTTGTTTTCATGAGTACCCTTAGGTGTTTGGAATCATCTTTGTGTGTGAAATACTCAAGGAATATGTGGTTTAGTTTGAAATATCTTAGAACTCATGAATAAGGGGGTGTTTTCCCTTCCGAGACACATTTTTGTGACATGGTTAGAGTTGTACAAGTGAGTCAGTGCCCCCCAAAGTGTACAATATTAAGGTGTGGTGGATGAGTTCTTTAGAATTAATTTTTCAATTCAAGGTTGTGAGGTGAATTGTGGGAGTAGGTCCTGGCCTTTCTAGTATAATTTCTATGCTCGACTTATTTAGATTTGCAGCCCTGAGAAAGGGAGAGTCTTTCATAGAATAATTCCTTAGTAGAGGAATTAGATCCTACGATGTTTCCACAATGTGTATTGGTTTACTACCACCCATACATTGCTGGATAAAACTTGTGGGTGTGATAGTGTTACTGTTTTGGTGATATGTGTTATAGTCAGAGGTTTTATAGATGAAGGGCCCAGTAATACCTAATTTTTACCCTTGGGAAGCCCCATTTCATTCATGAATATCCTCACACGATCACTTTCATCCTTGAAAAAAAAATCTTGAGAATCATATTGTACAGTTCATCTGAGCGTGGTGAAGACTATAGGGTTCTAAAAGTATCTTCATTAGGTTAGCGAGGTGGTGTACCACTAGACCCCATGACTACAGAAGAACAATGGTTCTTGGTGATTTCCCACCTATCATAGATAATGAAACATGTTCAATTTTGTTTTATGATGTTTTCCAAGTAGAATATGGATATAATATAGGTTTGAACTTGCTGGTTCCTTTGTGTGTGTTCTTATAAGTAGCACAGGAACCCATGGTGAGCTCGATAACAAGAGAGTCCAGTGGGGAGATTAGTTTCTTCCCTTGTAATTAGGATTTAAATTTTCGAGGAAGAAAATCCATATGATGGGGAGAATGTAATGAATTGGGTTTTTAACTAAAGTAATTATGAATATTTTGGAAAATATTTCTGGAGTCGGTCGCTGAGTCATTGCTGGAAGCCAGGGCCCGAGGAGTATAACGACCCTGCATTTCTTACATTACTTTTAAATGATTTAAATGAAAAAAACATAAATACATTACAAAATAAGGATCCAAAGGTTTAGTGTCTTTGGAAAACAAGGACTATATATAACTTTTACTACATAAAACATAAACATTTATTTAATTTCTACTCCTCTAGCTTCTTATTGGATCTTAAGTTATCCTTAGTACACATAACCACCTAATGATATACATCAAAAGTGGTGAGATAAAATCCTAATAAGTGGATAAGAACATGAGATAATACAACAATGGGTGACCATAAACATTATCATAATACCATAGACATTGGATCATAAACATTATATTAAGAATTAATAAAAATATTGAATAATGGAAATGCATAAAAATGAAACCCTGTGTCTTAGTTGTTAATAACCACACATAGTTATGAATAGAGATAGAATCATGTTCACACATACTTAACTTTAACTCATGATATTCACCCCATTACCCAATGCATTGGATCATTGTATAATTCCAGGAGAAACCATCACATCATAACATCAACATTACACTATATAATTCCATTCTCACCTTTCACATCACAACGTTAACATTATCATGCATGCCATATAGAATGTATATCAATTTTGGAAATAAATAACCAATGTAAATTAATGGTATTCATTTCATAAATCATACATTCATAAAACTAGGTTCCCAAAAGAAATAGGGAATAACATTCTTGATACAAGGACCATGAAACTTGAGTAATATGTAAAAGGCATGTTTTTGAAAGAAGAATTATTTTAGAAAACATTGCGTCTGACATAAAATCTAGTGTAAAACATTTATATAGAAATAATTGTAATATAAATATGAAGAAATTATTTTTAAGGAATAACCATACATAAAATGGAGTGAAATGGGGAAAACCTGAAGAAAGAATGTTGAGTTCGAGAATTCCCCATAACATGTATTTGAACGCTCTCTTCACTTTAATGTGCTGTATAATGAAATTAGATTCAATAATTAAAAATTAAATAGACCTTTATACATTAATATGGTTCATTATGGTTTAATTAAGTTCTATTATGGGCCTTTTCATGAGCTATAGAGTTTAAATTCCTTGTTTGGGAGTGTTCTTTTTCTTTGTTTTTATGAACAGTTCACTTGTATTCAAGAATATAAGTTAGTGTAAATCATGGATAAACATAAATAATTGATATAAGATATTATTAATGATATTAAGGAATTATAAATTATCTTATAATGAATTTGGTTATATACCATTTTGATGAATCATTAAATAAAGGATAATTATGATTGTTTTATATTAATTTGGGTAGTTTTTGGATCACAACAAACATGTTTTGTTTTATCATTATGTATTATGTATAAAAGTTTTTTATATAACATTAAATTGATAAAAAAATAAATAAAAAATCTATTTTCATCCATTTATGGATTTATTTACATCCTTGAAAGAGTCAATGGAAAATGAATGTGCATTACCCACGTTGATGGTAAATTGGCTTGTCTCGAGCAATGATTTCATTTTTAAAAAAGAGAGAGAGAGGGAGGTGTTACTTGAATAATATTACATTAACATGGAATAATACCATAATATAAATCATACTGTAGTTATCATGAAATTTGGATAAGGGAAATTGAGAATAAGAGAATAAATGACAAGAAATTTGAAAGGAAATTGAATGAAAAGAGAGAGATGAGTACCTCTTGAATTCTCCTCTTGAAATTCTCCTCAAGGCCCCTAGTATTGGTATTTGGATGAGAAAAAGATCTCCTGGAAGTGGGGGAGGGTCTAGAGAAGATATTGGGGAATAATTTTGGCAATTATTGTATCTTTAGAGGTGTGAGGAAATGAGGTTGTGAGGGGTTGTATTTATATTGGAGGGGAGAGGGTTTTCTCAATATTATAATCATTAATTTATTATTCTGGATCTCCACTATTAATTAGTTAAGAATTACAACAATAAATATCAAACTAATGAATTATGATTCGAGATAATGGGCATACATCATCATTACATCAACTATGACTCAATAAATACATGTATTTAGCATTAATAATAAATTATTGTATTTTACTATTCATAAAAAATTCAATTATTTCAGAAAATCGCAAAAATTCACCGAGTCCATTTTTTGATGTGTAGAACTAAAAGAAACTCTATTTTATGAAAATAAATTTATAAATATATGTAATTAAAACTTTAATAACAATTATCATTTACATGGAACATACATATTTTAAAATTGTAATTGATTTTATAATAGTTAGAAATTACTTAAGGTCTCATAAAATTAACATAAAACCATGAGACATAAAAATATTAATTTATGAATATGCTTTTTGAAAATATATTTTCTTTTAAATAATTAAATTAAAAATAAAATTGTAACTAAATATTTATGTCATATAAAAATACCAACACTTAATTAATAAATTTTAATATTATTACTTACATATTATACAATATAATTACATCATATTACTATTTATAAGATTCTTAAATTTTATTTATACTTTCATGGGTGATACAACTATTCATTTGGCCGGTTTACTATTCATAATTTTCATATTACAATTCCTAAGGACAAGTTACTATTTCATCAGTATAGGTTCCTTAAATCCTAGAAATATATATTAATTTATTAATCCCTAATTTATAGGGATTTTAATACGGTTTCTATGCAATATTATGTGATTTCTACTATTAACCTTACTATAAGATGGGATAAATTGAAAATGTTAATTTTTTTTGTCGTTACATTCTTCTGCATTTTGAAAATTCTCCCTCAAAATTTCATTTTACATAAAAAGGTGAGTGTACTTCTCCTTCATCACATCTTTCGGTTCCCAAGTTTCTTATTCATACTTATGGTTCCTCCACAAAACATTAAAAAGGTGGACTGTCTTGTTGCATATAATCTTATAAATCTGGTCCAGAAACATTACTGGTTACTCTTGATAAGATAGATGATCTTCCAGCTCTACCGCCTCTATGTTCAGTACATGAGAGGGATCTAGTATGTACTTCTTCAACAGTGATACATGAATCACATCAAGAAATTGAGCCATATTCAGTGGAAGTTCAAGGCGATAGGCCAAAAATCCTATGAGTTCAGGGATCTCAAAGGGGATAATTTACCTTTGTTTTAACATACTTTTCTTTCCAAACTACATTACTCTCTTCCATAGTGATATTTAAAGGAAGAATTTATCTCCAATTTCGAACTCGAAGTCCCTTTGATGGTTGTCAGAATAGCTCTTTTTTCCAACTCTGAACAGCTTTAATATGTTTTTGGACAACATGAATATTCTATTTCATCTATTTCATAAGATCTGGTCCAAGTAGATTTCTTTCACAAACATCATCCCAATAAGTTGGATTTCGACATCGATTTCCATAGAGCTTTATATAGAGCCATCTGAATACTCATGTGAACGATATTGTTGTATGAGAACTCAACCAATTGGAGATAATGATCCCATCCACCTTTTAATTCTAAAGAAAATTTTATTAATATATCATTGAGTGTTTGAATAGTACTTTCAGATTGGTCATCAATTTGGGGGTGAAAGGACATGATGAAATTCCATTCAGTACTCAAGGAATGTTGAAGAACCCTCCATAATTTATATGTAAACATTGGATCACAATCAAAGAAAATCGAGAGTGGAACTCCATTCCATCTTAACACATCCTTCACATATATATTTTTAATTTTTTCAAGTGATAGATCATCCCGAATAGAGATAAATAGGGAAGTCTTGGTGAGCCAGTCCACCACAACCCATATCACATTATTCACTGTGGATGTCTTCGAGAGAGCTGTGACAAAGTCTATGGTGACATTATTCCATTTCCACATGGGTATTGGCAATTCTTGTATCATCTCTTTGGACTTCTCTAGCACTTCTTTAACTTACTAAAATTTCATGAACCTTGAGATATACTCAACAATATCTATCTTTATGTTGACCCACCGTAAGTGTTCTCAAAGGTCACAGTATATCTTGGTGCTTCAAGGAAGGATAAACAAAGTTGATCTATGTGAATTATCAAATAATTCCTTCTATATGTTAGGAAAATAAGGAATAAAAATTGTTGTTCAAAAATGAATCACACCATCATCATCAATATGGAACTCTTTTAGCTTCCCATCCTTTACTGCATTCACCTTCTTTAGTAACTCCAGATCTTCCCTTTGCGCCTCTTTAATCTTCTCAAGGATAGATGGTTGGGAAATAATTTAGGAAAGACATGTTGTATTCTATACCCTTATGATTTCCAAATCCATACTTTTCATATCCATGAAGATATGGTCTTTCTCAATCTACAACATGGATAGAGTAGTAGGTTCTTTTCTACTAAGAGTGTTAGTTACTTTATTCACCTTGCTGGGATGATTGTGAGTAGAGAAATCGTAGTCTTTGATTATCTCTAACAATATCCTATAACACATGTGCAGATATTTTTGTGTGAATATATACATTAGGATCTTGTGAATGGAATATATGTCACACTTCTAACCATAAAGGCATCACGTCCATATTTTCAAGGAAAAATCAAGGCTTATAGATCTAGATCATGTGTAGGGTTGTTCTGCCCATGGATCTCCAACTTCCATGAGGTGTAGGCTATAAAATCATCATTTTTCATGATTAAACAACCCAATCCTTTCATGGAAGAACCACTATATATCACTAAACTTTCTCTACTTTTTGGTAGTGTGAGTATAGTTGTAGTGATTATCCTTCTCTTTAGCTCCTTGAAGATTTCCTCACATTCTTCTATCCATGTATACTATACCCCATTTCCTATAAACTTAGTTAGAAGTCTTGAAAATCTTGAGATATTTCTCAGAAAATGTTGATATTAACCAGCTAATCCTAGAAAACTATAGATTTATGTGACCCTAGAGGGTCTGGTCCATTCCTTAATCACATTTGTTTTTGAAGTGTCCACATAACTTCTCCCACTTGTGATCACATGTCCCAAGAATGTGACTTGCTTAATCCAAAAGTTACACTTTAGGAACTTGGCATACAAATTCTCCTTTCTCAATGTCTCCAAAAGACTCCTTAGATGTTCTTCATATTCCTCCTTACTCTTGGATTAGATGAGAATATCATCGATAAACACTACCAAAAATTTGTTGAGGTAACGTATAAAGGTTCTATTAATAAAATCCATGAAGATTTATAGGGAATTACTAGGTTCAAAGGGAACCACCAGAAACTCATAGTTCCCATACATGGTACAGAAATAACTCTTCTGAATATCATCCTTATTCACCATTAACTGATGATATCTTGAATTAAGATCCACCCTTGAGAATTATTAAGCTCATAGTAGCAGATCGAACAAGTCTTCAATCCTTGGAAGAGGTTATAGTTTCATTATGGTGATTTTCTTGAGTTCCTGATAATTGATAAACAACCATATTTATTTATCCTTCTTCTTCACAAAGAGCACAAACACACCTTAAGGTGATACTCTAGGGTGGATGAACCATTTGTCCAAATGCTCTGGAACTGCATCTTTAAATCCTTCAATTATATATGATCTATTCTATAGGGACACTTTTAGATATGAGTAGATCTAGGTATTAGTTCTATTAGGAACTCTACACCATGATCTAGGAAAAGTTTGGGTTACTCTTCGAGAAATGCATCACCGTATTCCCTCATGATGGGAATTCCCCCTAGGTGGATAAATTCCATTCACTCAAAAATTTGATAAAGTTATGATTATTCAATGGGAATAAACACCCACACCATTGAAGGATTTTTTAAAAGTAGATTCATGATATTCCTTTAATTTGTAGAGGAGCATAGGATTGTTCTGAATTTGAAAGGATATATTTTTTTTCAATAGATTATATATGCTATATATAATGATCACTAATCCATTCCCATTATAGTGTCAAATTCCTCCAAGGTATGTATCATAATATTTTCTAGAAGAATCTTCCCACAGACACTAATAGGGGAAGAGTCCAACAGATGGGTTGCAATGATTTAAACACTTCATGTTTTTATAGATATCTTTACTTCAAGGTTTAGTGGGTTCAATTAAATAGTTATAGAAAACTTTTGAGATATAACGGAATGCATAGAACCCAAATAACATAATTTTTTTTCTATTATAGAGTGAATATGAAGTGTACATTATACGACTTCATCATCTTGATCCACTTCCATAGCAGTGATGGCATAATCCTTCCCTTGTTACTTTGTCTTTTCTAGCTGCTAAGGATGATTACACTCAAGGATTGAAAGTTTAGTCCACTATATTGAATAGTTCCCTAACTCCCTACAGTTATAACATTGGACTATGGGTGGTGCTCTCATTTCCAGTACCACATTATTTTAAATAATCATGTCTCTTAGAGACTCTTGAGTTTGGTGGCCTTCTCCCCCACACTTGAATCATTTCCCCATCCCTTTGAGGCAATTTATATGATGATTCTTACCACATTTTTAACATGTGGGTGGTTGAGTTTTCTTTTTAGTATTATCATTAGATCCTCCGGCATGAAACTCCATCTTTAATTTTTATCCCCATAGCCATGGAAACATTATCCAAACTCTATATCCACTTTTAGAGAAAATCTAAAAACTTCTTCATCACCCCTAAAGTCTCGAATTGAAAGAGCCTTTTGAATGTGTAGTTTTAATACACTAAATAATATATCAATTTTTTTTAATAATTGTTGATAAGAAAACCTGAAGTGCACCTTGAAATCCATATAAAATTTTCTTTGTAGAACATAAAATGTTCCATTTAATTTTGATTTAGCTTTATGAATTTTCTCTCCATATTTCCATTAAGAGTTTGAGGGAAATAATTATTAAGAAACATTATCATAAAGTCCTCCAACCCCATCCCTTTAATTTAACCTCTATGATTCGCTTTCTTAATCAAATCCCACCATTGGTCAGCCTCTCCCCTAAGAAAATAAACAACCATAGTCACCTTCTCCATCTCAGAATAGTGAAGCACAAAAAATATATTTTCTATTGAGTTAACCCACTATTTTGTAACAAGTGGATCAAAAGATCCCCTGAACTTTGGTGGTGGTTTCCTCATAAAACACTCGATTTTCAGTTTCCTCCACTAAGGTGATAGAGGATATTCAACATTATTCAGGTTATTATTCATAACTAGAGAAAATAGAGTAAGTATCTCTATTAGGTTTTGAACTCCACTTCCCAAATCATTAAGATGTTGTTCATGAAATTACTAGATTGTACCTCGCATGGGTTATTGGCATGGTTTCTCCTGATTCCCACCATTTTCTAATATATAAATGGCTAGAAAAAACATAATTCAATACGTGATGAATAAATAAGTTAATAATTTTTGAAAATAACACTAAAATCATAACTTATGGGACCCCTATGTTTAGAAAATCTTCTTGTGTGCTTTCATATAATTATTCTCTTACTTGGGTTTTCACTAGGGTCCTCTAATCCTAATTCACAAATTAACTAAACCATTCCTCTGATACAAACTATAGGGACCCAAATTTACTTAAATTTCTTTTACATAATAATAATTATAAGCAATATAAAAACATTACAAAAAATGGATCCAAAGGTTTAGTGTCTTAGGAAAATTTGTACCATACATAACTTTTACAAGACAAAACATAAAAATTTATTTAATTATTTATTCGCAAGCTTCTTATTGGATTTTGAGTTCCCAATATTAAATGTAAACACATGAGGATATACATAAAAATGGTGTGAGAAAAAAATCCCAGTAATAGGATCAGAACATAATATAATGCAAAAATTGGTGATCATAAACATTAGCATCATAACACATACATAAAATCAAAAACATGATATAAAGAATTAATAAAATGATTAAAAAGTGGAAATGTATAAAAATGAAACCTTATGTCATAGTGGTTAACGATGACACATATTTTTGAACAAGGATAGTATCATGTACATGCATATTTCAATTTAAATAATGAGATTCATTACATTACCCAATGCATTGTAGCGATGTATAATTTTATGTTCACCCATCACATCATAACATTAACATTATCATCCATGCCACATGGATCATATATCAATCTTGGAAAAAAATAACCCATGTAAATGAATGGGATTAATTTTATAAATCATATATTCATAAGATTTTTGTAACCAAAAGAAATAGGGAAAACCTAATTTATACCAGAACCATCAACCTTTAGTGAGAAGCAAAAGGTGTGTTTTGGAAATAAGATTTCATGTAGAAAACATTTCATTTGACATAAAATTAATTGGGAACCACATATATCCTATAAAAGGTAATATACTTATGAATAAATTATTTTTATGGAATAACTATAATAAAAACAGATTGAAAGAGGGAAAACTTGATGAATGAAAGTTGGCTTTGAGAATTCCCCATACTTTATAACTGAACATTTTCTTTACTTTAATGTCCTATAATGAAATTAAATTCATTAATTTACTATTCCATAACATCTTTTACATGAATAAAATTCATTATGTTTCCAATAAGTTCATTTAAGGTCCTTTGGATGAGTTATAGAGTTTATATTCATTGTATTGAAGTGTTCTTTATTTTAGTTTTCATGAACGGTTCACTTGAATTCATGAATGAATGTTTGTGTAAAACATGGATAAACATATATAAATTATATTAGATGTTATTAATGAAATTTAATAAGTTTAAATGATCTTATAATGAATTTTGTTATATACCATGATGAAGAATCATTAGATAAACGTCAATGATGATTGTTTTAGGATAGTTTGGGAGGTTTTTGGATCACAACAAACATGTTTGGTTTTATCATTTTGTATTATGTATAGAAGTTTCTTCTAGAATAGAAAACGGGTTACAAAATAATTATTAAAATCAATTTTCATCCTTTTAATGTTTTTATTGACATCCTATAAGGTGTTGATTGAAAATAAAGGTGAATATCCCTCATTGTTTATAAATTGACACATCCCAAGCAAAGATTTCATTTTAAAAATAAAAAAGGGAGAGGAGAGATTTTAATGAATAATATTAAATTAACATGATATAATACTAGTATCTCAATTATTATGGTGTTGTCATGAAATTTGGATAAGAGAAGTTTAGGATAAGAGAATAAAAGAAATAAAATTTGAAAGGATTTTGAAGGAATAGAGAGAGAGGAATTGCCTCTTAAATTCTCCTTTTGAGATCCTCCTTAAGGCAACTAGGATTGGTCTTTGAATGAAACAAAAATAACATGGATGTTTGGGAGGGGCTTGGGAAGTTATTTGGGAATAATTTAGACAAAGTTTTAAGATTTATAGGTGTAAGGAAATGTGGTTGTGAGGGGTGGTATTTATAGTGGAGGGGAGATGAGTTTTCTCAATATTATATTTATTAATTTATTATTTTGGCTCTCCACTATGAATTAGTTGAGAATTATCACCAAGAATATTAAAATAATGAAGTATGTCTCTAAATTATGGGATTAAATCATCATTACATAAACTATTACTCAATAAATACATGTATTTGGCATTTATCATAAATTATCATATTTTACTTTTCATAAAAAATATAATTATTTTAAAAAAAATACCAAAAATTCACCCTAATAATTTTTTGATGTGTATAATTTAAAAATAAACTCCATTTTATGAAAATAATTTTCTAAATATACATAATTTTAATTATAATTGAAATCATCATTTACATTGAAAATATAGATTTTAAAATTATAACTGACTTTATAACACTTTAAAAAAAATACTTAAGGTCTCAAAAAATTATCATAAAACCATAAGACATAAAAATATTAATTTGTGAAAAAAATTTATGAACATATATTTCCTTTCAAATTATTACATTTACTAAAAAATATTAATTAATTATTTATGACTAGTAAAAATACCAACACTTAATTAATAATTTTTAAAACATTTTCATACTTATTCTATGATATAATTACATCAATTACCATTTATAAGAGGAAAAAAATTTAATTTATACTTTTGTGGGTGATTTCACTATTCATTTGGTTGGTTTACTATTCATAAGGTTCAAATTACTATTCCTAAGGTCAAGTTACTATTAAATCAGTATAGATTCCTCAACTCCATGAATTACTTTTTTTATTAATACTTAATTTATAAGGGATTCATTATGGTGTCTAAGTGATTTTATGTGATTTATTCTGTATAAACTTACTATAATAAGGGATAAATAACATGCATAAAAGTTTTGGGCCATTAAATTCTTCCCGATTTATGAAATTTCACCCTTGAAATTTCATTTTACATACACATGTGAGGGTATTTATCCTTCATTGCATCCTCCTGTTCTCAAGTTTCTTATTCATACTTATGGTTCCTCCACAACACTTTAACAAGGTTGGTTGTCTTGTTGTGTAGGACCTTATTTATCTTTACTGGCTTCTCCTCAAAATAGAGAGACCATCTTCTAGTTGTAACACCTCTGAGTTCAGAACATGTGAGGGATATGGTATGTATATCCTTCAGAGTGATAAGTGAAACACATCATGAGCTTGATCCATATTCTCTAGAAGTGCAAGATGATAGGACATGAATCATATGTGTTCAAAGATCTCAAAGGGGCTAATGTACCTTGGTCTTAACATTCATGTATTTCAAAAATACATGACTTTATTCCTTGGTGATATTATAAGGAAGACGTTATCTCCAACGTCAAACTTCAAGTCCATTTAACGATTGACATCAAATCTTTTTTCCGACTCTGAGCAACTTTAATATGTTTCTGGATGACCTGTATGACAAAACTCTTTTTATTACGCACTTGACATAAATTATTACATAAAAAATTTACCTGACACAATATAAGAGATCGAGAGGTCTGGTGTCTTTGGGGATTAGGAACATTACATAACAACCTAAAACCAGAAACACAACATCTTATTAAAAACCTCCTTTACATGACCACTACATTCCCTCGTACTTAGCATTGCATGGGATTACCTAAGGACATGTATAAGAAAGGGTATGCTATAAATCTAGGTAAGGGATTCAAAATAGAATAACACGAAGAATACAATACATGTTAGAAAATTGTCATATCAATGGTTCATAAAAAAACATAAACATAAAGGTAGTATATTGAATTATTATTATAACATGGAAATGCGGCAACAACACTTAACATGAAATTAGCATGTGCCAAGGATCATTGCACATGGATCATGAGTAAACCCTCATTGCACATGAATTATCATGAGTAAATCCTCATATCACTTGAATTAGCATGTGTAAATCCTCAATGCAGTTGAAGTATCATGATACTAATCTTTACCCAATGCATTAGAGCGCTATCAGGATGCACCCTTCTTAAACTTTTCATTTCATGCATAAGTGTGCCACATGGATTATAAAAATGATATCATTAAATATCATCACTTATTCCATGATAACGGATTGTGGAATTTATAAAGTAAACTCATTAATCAATAAGTAAATGTGCATAAAGGAAAATACCCTTGATAGATAAATATGCATGGTATTGTCTACACAATGATTTTGGATTGGAAAATAGCGGTGCAATTTCAGAAACATAACGGCATGACATAAGAATTAAAAAATGATGATGAGAGATAAAAGGGTGTCTCATCATATGTATATGAAATGTATAGTAAGTGGGTAATATACATACATTTACCAACATATGTAATGGAATTTGGATTCATAATACAAAAGACTTGCTTGAATGTTAATAAAGAATGATAAATACTTTTCTGAATTTCGGAATGGTAACAGGTGTACATGTGAGTCATTATTGAAAGATAAAGGGGTCTCTCATCATTCAAACATAAAGAAGGAAGTACGAAGGAGGAGAAAAATCATACCTCAACATTTTTAATTGAAAATAAAAGGGCATAACAACTTAAATAAAATTGGACAAAAATGAGAATAGAAGAAATATCTTCCTTGGAAGTGTGATCCCAAAGGCTTGGGAGAGGCTTGAGAGAGGATTCATGGGAGAATGGGGTGCCTTGGGAGGATTCTAGGGAGATAAAGGCAGATCTTGGACTGACTTCGAAGGCTTTGAGTGAAGAGGATGTGGGATCTTGGGTGGGTTTATATAGGAAAGGAGAGGGAATTCGTTATTATTTAGGTTTGGGACACCACACCTAAAACTAATAAAAACCACAAACCAGAACATGGTTTTTGCCCATGTTTTTTGAAAAAGGAGAGTGGAAAACAATTTTCTATATGTCCAATGGTCAATATTCTTAAAATAATAGGGTTTTTTATGGGGAGGTGAGTCACACTCTCAAGGAAATGAATTTAAAATGCTAAAATGCTTTATAAGACTTGAGGGGTCTACTAAGGCCTTGTAAAATAAATCAAACAGACCTTAAATCACATTATTTTAATGGTAAAACATATATTGGCTGAAAATATCATTTT
Organism: Viscum album; assembly: GCA_963277665.1. NCBI lineage: Eukaryota > Viridiplantae > Streptophyta > Magnoliopsida > Santalales > Viscaceae > Viscum > Viscum album. The sequence continues at coordinate 1,900,845,375 of OY728140.1, read as the reverse complement.
TAGTATTTTATTACATCACTATTCGGTCATTATGATGTCATAAAACACATTATATATTTAAATGGTATTTAATATTTACCCAAAAATTTGGCTGTCTCAGAAAATTATGAAAAATTTACCATTGAATAATTTTGACATCCTGATTGAAAAAATAATATTTATTTTATCAAAATAATTTTCTAAATATTTGAATTTTTACTTTTAAAATAAAAATCGATATTTATTCAAAATTCATGGGTTTTGACAAAAACAGCTTTCAAACCATAATAAAAATTACAATTGTATACATACAAATTATACAATAATTTATAATTGATAAAAATTAATTTAATAATAATAATATTTTATTAAAATATTCTTTAATTCAATAATACATTAATTCATCAAAATTGATTCCTTAGTTTAATATTAACTAAAAATACTACTTTTGCTTTAAAAAATCTTTACAAAGTAAAAATATTAAAATAAATGTATATTATTTATTATACACAAAAATAATGAACATAGTCACAGTGCCATGGTCTTGTTAAATATCCCCTTATAACACCCACATATGACCGAATGGTAAGGTGTGCGATGGTGACAAACTCTTGGGGTGGCTTAGATAACATCGCTCGGGTGGTAATCTCTATCAACTTCCACTTCTCACGTAGGTGGTTCCACTCAAGCTTAACATGTTGAATCTCTACTTGGGCTTGGTCAAGAGCGAAGCCCAATGATGCCACCTCCTTTTCGAGCTCTGAAAAATGGCCTTCATATAGGGAAAGTCTACTGGTTGAGTCCAACGCTTCCTTTGTCTGAGTAAATTGGATTTGTTAAATACCTATATTTATACTAATAATGTGATCACTATTCAATGACTATATTAACAATGGACACAATTATTAATGGTATTTTGAAATCCAAAAACATAAAAACAACGATGTTCACATTTTATATAACCATTTTCAATAATAATACATTTTGTTCGATCAAGAGGAATTTCCATTAATAAATGTTTGGGTCGTTACAATATTCCCCCCTTAAGAAATTTCAACCTCGAAATTTCATTTTCCCACACTAAAACAAATGCGAGTAACTTTTCTTCATCACTTCCTCTGATTCCCACATATCTTCTTCAAACTTGTGGTTTCTCCATATCACTTTCACGAGGGGAATTGTATTATTTTGTAAAAAAATTTCTCTATGATCTATGATCTTCACTGTTTTCTCCTCATAAGAATGATCATCCTTTAATAATACTATCTCTGAAGAGAGTACATATGAAGGTTCTGGTATGTACTCCCTTAAGAGGGATACATGAAACACATCATGTACTTTGGAAATGGTAGGTTAAAGTGCTGGTCAATAGGCCACAACCCCGACATGATCAAGAATCTAAAAGGGGTCATTGTACCTAGGAATTGACATACCTTTTTTTGAAAACCTCATGACCTTATTCTAAGGAGATATGTGTAGAAATAAAATGTATCTAACTTTGAATTAAAGGTATCATCGATGTTTTTCGCATAACTCTTATTTCGACTTTGGGCTGCCTTGATATGCTTCCGAATGGTTTTCACCTTCTCCACCATTTCTTCGATTATCTCAGGTCCTACCAGCCTACGCTCATCGACTTCATCCTAAAATGCTAGTGTTCTACAACTTTTCCCCTAAAAGGGATTCATATAGTTCCATTTAGATGCTCATGTAGAAACTGTTATTGTAAAATAATTCAACTAGTGAAGATGTTTGTCCCATACTCCTTAGAAAGTTAATAGAACATGATCTTAAAATATCTTATAGTATCTAAATAGTTCGATCAGATTGGCCCTCAGTTTGAGGATGATAGGATGTACTGAAGTTCTTTTTAGTGCTTAGAGCATGTTGGAGACTTTTCCAGAACATTGAGGTGGATCTTGGATCAGGATCAGAAACAATACATAGTGGTACTCCATGAAGCCTCACCACTTCCTTGATGTAAATCCATGTAAGTTGATTTAATGAGAAGTCCTCTAAAATCAAAATAAAAAGAGCTACCTTTGTAAGACGATTCACAATGACCCATATTGCATTGTTTCCTCTAGATATCCTTATAAGTCCAGTGAAAAAGTCCATGGTAATGTTGTCCCACTTCCTTGTTGGTATGGGTAGGGGTTGCATTATACCCTTAGCCTTTTTCTCTCATCCTTCACATGGTGACATACCAGGAACATTGATGTATATTCACAAATCTCACTTTTCATATTGTCCCACCAAAAGTTTTCCTAGAGATCTCCATATATCTTTGTGCTCCCAGGGTGAATAAGAAATGTTGAGATATGGGTGTTATCTAGTAGTTCCTTCTTTGTATCTGGATCAGATGGTTCACATAATTGTGACCCAAATCTCACAATTCCATCCTTGTCAACCATGAACTCTGATTATTTCCCATTTCTGATAGCTTCCACCCTTTTCAGAATTTCGTCTTCATTTCTTTGATAATCGTTTATTTTCTCCATGAGGGATGGTTGAGCAATCATTTGAGAAAGTATTGATGATGTTCCTCCCTTAATGAATTCCATGTCCATCCTCTACAAATCAATGAAGATTGGATCCTTTTAAATTCTCATCATTGATAAAGATCCAAAATCCATTCTACTTGGAGTATCTTCCACCTTGTTTGCCTTAATTATATGGTAGTGGATTGAGCAGTCACAATCCTTGATGATTTATATCCATCTTCTTTGGTTCATATTAATCTATTTTTTTGTGAATATATATTTGAGTATTTTTTGATCAGTATATATCTCACACTTCTTCCCATTTAGATAATGCCACCAGATATTCAATGCAAATTTCACAACCTCCAACTCTAGATCATGTGTGGTATTGTTTTTCTCATCAATTTTTAGCTTCTTTGAGGCATAGGATATCAATTTATTATTTTTCATCAACATGCAACCCAGGTCCTTCTTCAAAGAATCACTAAATAACACAATTTGATCTCCACTTGTGGGTAGTGTGAGCACGTTCATAGTGATAAGCCTCATTTTCAACTCCTTGAATCTCTCTTTGCATTCATCACTGTAAGAATACTTTACTCCCTTTTGAGTTATCTTGGTAATAGGGTTGGAAAATCGTGAGAAAGTTCTCAAAAATTGGCGATAATATCAAACTAACCCCATGAAGCTATGGATATCCGTTACTGATTTTGTCCTCAACCATCCCTCAATTGAAGCCATCTTGGAGGGATCCATAGATATCCCATTGCTTATGATGATATAACCCATCAATGAGACCTCCTTCAACTAGAACTCACACTTGCTGCACTTTTCATAGAGCTTCTACTTTCAAAACTTCTCTAGTACAGTTCTTAGATGCACCTCATGATCCTCATAGGTTTTAGATTATATTAGAATATCATCTATAAAGACTACCACAAATTTGTTGAGGTAAACTAAAAAGACTATATTTGTCAAGTCCATGAAGATTTTTAGAGAATTAGTGAGTCTGAAAGGCATTACTATGAATTCATAATGCCTGTATCTTGTACGAAAAGTAGTCTTGGGGATATCTTCCTTCCTCACCCTTACTTGATAATATATCAACTACCAATCTACCTTAGAGAAGTATTTTGATCCATGTATCTGATCAAGAAAAATATCAATTCAAGGTAGAGGATACTTGTTCTTTAACGTGATTTTGTTGAGCTCACGATAACCAATACCAAGGCGCATTGACCCACCATTATTTTTAACAAAGAGGATTGGTGCACCCCATGGTGAAGCACGTGGGCATATAAACCCTTTATACAGATTCTCCTCTAGTTGTTTCTTTAACTCCTCAATCTCAACAAAAAGCATTCTATATGGAGTCTTGGATATTGGAAACGCCCCAGGAATAAGGTAAATTGAGAATTCAACATCTATTATAGGAGGAAGTTTAGGCAATTCTTCAGGAAACACTTCAGTGAATTCCCTCATAGTAGGCATGTATTCAAGGATGATTGCTTCCTTAGACTCATAAATATAATCAAGATATGTGTGATCATAGGTCCTTAATATCAAAATTTGAGATGATGGTGATAAAGAAGTCTCATCTTCTACCTTTCACTTGTATATAATCGGGGGTCAAATCTCCACATGGAGAGTGATTTTCCTCTCATGACAATTTATGTTGGCTCTATATAAGGAAATCCAATAAATGATTAGAATTTCATCAAATTCCACAAAAGGGAGTATGATGAGGTTATCCAGGAAGTTAAATCCACTGATTATGATATGGGATGAGTTATATTCATGGTTTTCAATGGTTTCCTCATTTTCCGTACTCACCGACATCTTTACTTCCATGAATTGTGGTGGTGTTGGGATTGTGATACTTAACATTAGAGATACAAAATAATTCATAGAACCAAAATCAAAAAGCACATTCTCTATTACTGAATGAATGACTAGCTTACCTATCACCACTTCATTTTCAAGGTTCACTTCGGCAGTAGTGTTGGCCAAAGATTGCCTTTTCTTCCTTGGAGGTTGTTCATTGCCTTCGAAAACCCTTGTCTTAGGGAACTAATTTCCAGGGTTCCCTGGTTCTTTTCTATTGAATAAATGAACAATGTGTAGAGGTTTCAATGCAGTGTTCCTCTCCTGTATTGTGGCTGCAGGTTTTTCTTGTCGGTTGCAAACATCTAGGTTCCCTTATCTTCCACACCTAAAGCATTTCCTAGTCCCCTTTAGGCAATTTCAGGGGTCCTTCTTTCAACCCATTTGGCAAGTGGGGTGCTAGATTTTATTAGCACCATTGGATTTATAAATCAGACTTATATAATTAAAGTCCACATTACACTTATTATCCCCATGATAACCCTGAGAGTCTCTGATCTCCAATTTGATCTTGAGGGCTCATCCGAAAATTTCCTCATAGTTGTCGAAGTCACGGATCGCCAGGGCTTCTCGTAGGCTAGGATTCAAATCACCAAAGAAGTGGTCAACCTTGCATTTAGGGGTAATGAAAAAGATGGAGGCATATCATTGAATCCTTGTGAAGTTTACATTATATGGTCTGATGAATTCTTTATCTTTTTTCTTGAAGGCAAGGAATTCCATTTCCATCTTTAGTCAAATGTTGCGTGGAAAATATTTATCAAAAAACATCTTCTAAAAATCCTGCCATTCCAATGCCTCGATCTCCTCCTAAGGCTTCATATTTTTTATCAATGTACACCCTTGATCGACTTCACCCTCCATACGATAAGCAACCAGAAGAGCCTTATCTTGTTAGGAAAATTGAAGGATGGAGAAGATCATTTCAATGGAGTAGATCCATTGTTTGACGATTGAGTGATAAAATGATCCATTAAAAGTAGTAGGCCTTTGTCTCACAAATCTCTTAATAGTGGATTGTTCTTTCTTAGGGGGGGGGGTTGAACATTCCTCATAACCCATGTTTCTATAAAATTATTTAGTTAACCGAGATAGTATCATGACAAAATTCCAAATTCCTTCTTCTATCAGATTGGGCATCTCATTCGAACAGTCATCACATTGGTCTTTGCATCAGTTGTTAGCCCGAGTCCTCCTATTACCAGCCATTGGATGGAATAAAAGGAAATTTATGGGTAATAGATAAAGGTTAATTCAAAGAAAAAAATAGATAACTTATAAATGTATTTTATTTCCCTAACATATGAATCTATGGGCTTCAATCTACGTTATCCATGATGTACTTTCTAACATATATTCTTATAAGAATTTTTTTAATTAACTTAATAAGGGTTCATACTAAGCTTGTGAATTTACAAACTAATATCCCCTAGGAGTGTCTTAACCCAGAGTGCAACAAGGCTCCTTGTCGTGTACTAGGATACCCCTAGTAAATCCTGAAACTCCTGGTTAGAGTTTTCACTCTTATGTACATTAATGGGAGATCCGCCTCTACCTAATCATATCCAGAAAGGGATGTATTTTCATGATAAACCACTAACTCAATGCTATCCAAAACATAAGAGGGATGTTTTTATTATATTTAGTCTTATCCCAAAGGCTTTCACTAGGGTTTTCTAATCCTATTCCCAAAATTTACTAAACCTATGCTCTGATACCAACTATAACAACCCCACATTTTATTATTCACTTAACATAAATTATAACATAAATAATTCACTTGATACAATATAGATGATCAAGAGGTTTAGTGTCCATGGGGATTTGGAACATTAAATAACATATTAAAACATGAAACACAACATCTTATTGAAAAGTTCCTTTTTGTGACCACTACATTTTCTCGTACTTAGCATTGAATGAGATAACTTGATGCCATGTATAAGAAAAGGGTGAGCTATAAAGCCCAGTAATGGAGTAAAAAGGGAATAGAATGAAGAATACAATACATATTAGGAAATAGTCATATCAATGGATCATAAAGAAACATTAACATAAAGGCATAATATAGCATGATTATCATAACATGGAAATGTGGCAACAACACTTAACAAGAAATTAGAATGAGCCAAGGCTAAATGCACATGGAGCACAAGTAAATCCTCATTGCACTTGAATTAGTATGAGTAAATCATCATTGCACTTGAATTAACATGAGTAAATCCTCATTTCACTTGACGAATCATGTAACGTCCCGGCTCGGCTCACCATCAACCTATGGCCGGACCGGTTGCCACATGGCCTCAAGCGCATCTCCCCATATGCCAGAGGCTGCCGACTAGCAGCGAGGGTCTCGAGAGGTGATAGTGGAGAGACTATAACCTCTTATCAGAGTCGAACAATGGCATCTCAGAGTAAATAACATTCAATAGAGGAAGCAGTAATAACTAAACAATGAACACACAACAGCGGAAGAAAAATAGTGATCATTTTTATAAAAGGTGTCCAAAGCTAGTTTACATGATACAAGGATGATTAATGATACAATTTAAAAATAAGAAACTATAAATTATGCTTACAATAAAATGTAAAAGAATAAAGAAAAGACAGCAAGGCCTGAAGGGAGATCTCTTGACCATCCCAAGCTCCCGCTTGGTCCTTTTCTCCTAACTCCTCAAGTACAAATAACACAATAAACGACCTAGGTCCTGCAAGCAAGAAGGTCTACTCGGGTTCCCCAATGCAATGGCTGCCTGAGTAGGGTGTAAGATATGAATCTCAGTAGGTCGGAACCATCAGTGTCTAACCTAATCCAAAAAATTTGTATATAATTAAACAGTAAACAAATATTACAAGGTTCAATAAGCAGGACAAAATTGATGAACAACACCCGTCCAGGTTCCTTATGGACACCCAATGGCTATACCAGCTTCGACTCATTACTGGTAATGTAACCTGATCATTTCACCATATATATAAAAATATAAATTAATTTAAATCATAGATGGCGTGGTGTAAGAATGCATCCCACCCATTAATCGAGATTAGCGGGCACAAGGTAAGAATGCCTCTCATCACTATAGGTCAAGTGGAAAGGGGTAGAAATGCCTCTATTCCATACACGTATCGAGATTAGCGGGAACGAGGTAATAATGCCTCTCGTCCCTAAATAAACTGGAAAGGGGAAAGAATTCCTACCTTCCATACATGTACTATCACACTGGAATGGGGTATAACTACCTCCCATCCAACCATGTAAATCATCACTAGAAGTCAACTGGAACAGGGTAAGAATGCCTCCCTTCTGGACACATAATTATCAACAGATGGCAACTAGAAATGGGTAAAACTTCCTCCCTTCCAGACACGTATTTATCACTAGGTGGCCTCAGCATGTTCTCACCTTTATTATACTTCATTACGTGGCATCATCATGTGCACACTCATGAAACAAGAAAGTCTATAGTATACTTCTTATGGAATTACCTCATAATCATTCAATGGTCATAACACAATAAAAATCAATCAAACAACCCATATCCACATAAATGGTTATAATCACGTTCATACAATTATACTTAAGGAAAACATCTTAAGTATTTATATTATCATTATTATCATATTTATCACATTTATACTTAATTAATCTCCTCCTATGTATCTATACCAAGATATTCAAATATTTATTTTCCTAATGTAAGGCTTGCTCAATACGTTATTCCAAGGTGTGGTCATACCACCCTAGTCCGCCCATCTCTAGTTTAACCATTTCATTTTAACGGATACATTTATCATTTTTTAACCAGTTGGTACAATTAAAAGGTAACACGAAATCATCAATCAACACCAAATCAGAACCAGAAATCAGCAGAAAATCATAATAATCTACTTAATAATTTTATCTTGAAGACAAAGCGCCTCTGATTGAGGGGTTTTATTATTAAATCGTTAGTTTAGTTAGCAGGAAACCCTTTTTATCTTGTTCTTGCAATTCACAAGGTTTTCACAGAAGCATTTACTCAAGACTAACTTATAGAATTAAAGTACTAAGGCAGTGCATAAATTAACTCATTTAAACTTCACTTTAAATAAAAATGTAGGATAGGGACCCTACCTCAAGGTGGATCCATCCGTCCACTCCGACTCTTGATTCTTTCTAACTAAGGGTCGTTGTTGCTCCCCCATGAGGCATATGTGATTTCACATATGTATAAGGACACCTTTCCTATATGGACATGCTCTACATGGCTAGGAGCATGCGCAAGAGGATCCTTACACATATTATTATACACATAAGTTGGTCTCCCACAACCTGCGCAGGCACTTTTATATATACAATGGGTAAAACTGGCCCCGTATGTGTATATTCACTGCCATGCATGAATATACGCATACCGGGGGAACCCACATACATATAAATACGTACCTATGCCTACGCAGGCAAGTCAGCTAAGATCTAGAAAGGAGAATCCAACTCCAAAGGTCCAACGCACTACAGAAAACAAACCAGGAAACTCTAAAACAAACTAGGACACTAAAAGCGTGCTATGAAAGCCAAAAACGGGTAAAACCCTTACCTCGAAAACAAACTGGTGGTTCGAAATCACCGCAAACCGCTATGCCTTCGGCGGCGGACACCATATGCACACCCACGAGGTCCCGAGGGACCTTCCGTATAACTTTGGAATATGTTAAGAAAGAAAGAAAATGAAATCAAGAACCAATACCCAAACTAGGGTTCGGCCGAACGGGATTAGGGTGACAGAGAAGCCTAAAACCGTCCAAGAAAGTGAGGAGACTAGGGAGAAGACCTTACCACGATTATTCGAAGGAGAAACGAACAGAAACGGTGGAGGAATCACCGGTCAAAGGGAGGCCGAGGTGGGGGTTCGAACGCGTGGCGGGGAGATCCCCCTTGGGCTGTTCATTGAGTAAGAGGGGAGAGGGTGAGGTATTAGATACTTAGGTTTTTATTTTATTTCTTTTTATTTTTAATTTAATTAATCTTCGTAACACACCCAAACCACACAATTTAACTTGCACGGTTTGCCAAACCTTGCACAAACCGTGCATGTTCTACTGCCTCCAAGACACCTATTTCATGGTCTAGGCGCACGATTTTGGAAAACGTGTGAAGCCCATGCGCTAGCCACTGCCCACCTAACTTGGGCCGCATGGTTTAGTCCACACGACATGGTCAGCCCATGTGCCAACCGTGTGCCCTCTGCAGCTCTTTAAAAACTGGGGTCCAGCAGTTCCGAAACCCCTCGGGCCACCTGAGAATCATAATGGGCCTTCGACCAGACCCAAAAACATAAAAAGGAAGGGTTCAAACCTTCAGAAACTCGATCTGAAGCCCGATTCTAGAAAGGAATAGTTCAGTAATTGAAAAAGTTCAATTTCCCCCACTTTTAACCCGGTTCAAAATGTGGGTCATTACAACCTTCCCACCTTAGAAATTATCGTCCCCAAAAATCCATCAGGAACAAGACACACCTCACTTAACCTACAAGGGTCATGAAGCTTCTTTCAATGACCGCGTTACGTTTCCAAATGTTCAACGCTCCCTGATCATTCACTTAAGCACACGACACTTAAGTCATCAATACCAGAGCCAACGCTCATTTTCCCACCAAACCAACATGAAAACTCTTACCCAAACCCATTACACAAGAGGCATGATCACATCGTCGTCTCTTCAATCAACCAAACAAAGGTACTTCCCACCTTAGACTTTTCACGTTAAACGACCAAGACTCAAACCGCAGCTCCACCACCTTTTGAACTGTCTTTTAAAAGCACACTCCAAGCGTTCCAAAGACGCATGTAGCATGATTTTGAAATGATCAAATGGTCGATTTCCCCATAGACCTCTAAATCCAATTCGAAATGAGTCATTCCACTCTGTCTAACTATTCAAGAAGATGCCCGACTTAGGCGGCCGACACATTACAAGGTGAAAAATGATGCATTCTCCCAAGGAATCCCGCATTCACCATGAGGAAGTTCAACAAGAAGCTCATACCCGACTCCCGGTGACATCTCAAAGATTAAACCACGAACGAAACCATGCATGTAGCGTCCAAAGCCGAAAGTGAACAACCAACCAAGCTCAAAAACTTTTTAAAACATTAGCGTGACATAAGACCGACGCTCTCTTTGCGCATCCCGGATGAAAGAAAGATAGGGGGCAAGCTCGTCGTGTAGCAGAGTACACTAAGAGGATTGAAAATGGATTCAAGTTATTTGTACCCAAAAACTTGAAAGGAGATCAATCGAACCACCCATGGTCGACTCTAATGAAGAAACTCGGCTTCACCTACCAACGCATCAAGATTTCAACCGATCACGATGCCTCTTCCCACACAAGGCATTCGTCGATCAACCATAGCACCAAAACCCAAAATCATTTGAGAAAAACCCGACCATTTTCCAAGATGGTCCTTCTTGGCATGTTCCTTCTACCCAGAAGGACACACTTTACTCAACTGGAATGATGCTTCCCACCTTAGAAGGGTCGACGTCATCGAAAGGAGAAAGAAAAGCTTCTCATAAGAAGACATGTCCATAATTAACTGAACGGACATGCGTCGCTCCTCTGAGCCATGATCACCACGTCAAATGTACAAGGAATCCAAAGTAACAAGACCAGCATGTCAACCACCTGAGTCTTCCGAAAATCATTCCGAGCATTGGGACAACTTGATTCTCAAATGCTCAGGTCACTCTAATACGGAGATGACTCGAGACCGTACACAACAGCGCAAGAGATACAGCCAAACGTCGTATTTCCCCATACGACCATTCGCATGGACGATGACATGTCAAGTCAACCATTAATGCACAAAAAGAAAGGGTCAAATGACCAAAAAGGTGACCGACCATGCCCGTGGCATGTATAACCAACTGATACAGAGCATTAACCGATGCTCAAACCCTTAACAAGATCAAAAGAAGCATGACCACCTGTCTGAACAAGGGTGTCATTAGAACTGGAAGTCCTACACGGGACAACGGTACCCGAACAATACCAAACTTCAGAAAGTTCACTGAACAAGAAAATAAAATAAGCTCTAAGGGCGCTACCTACCACAGTATAACTCCTAACGAAAGACAAGCATCGACCCAAGCACTTGGTCACGCCCAACAAAAGTCATCAGGCACAAAGCCTAACATTTAATGTCATTGCTAAAAGAAAACAGCCTACCAAGAGCATGTAAGGTTCCATTCCAAGGCACTCACAAGAAAGACTTAACCTACCCACACACAGGGTGTCAATATAGGACACCACTATAGGTTCCTTTTTCCAATCCCTTTATATTTATTCACATTTACCATCTAATCACTTTAAAAGATTAAATTCAGCACATCAAGTACCCTTTTCCAAACAAAAAATCACCAGGCACTTGATCAATTTATCAAACGGCTCAAAGCATAACAGGAATGCTTGAACCAACTTCCTTTTTACCACTAGGCAACCTACGAGGGTCCCAATAAGACAAAATATTTCCCATCAAAATCAAACAACTTTTACACATATAAAAATCTCAAAAAGCATCCGGCCATTACATTCCTTATGAGTTGCTGTTTCCCAACCCATAAAGCACCCATGCACTCCATATATTGAAAATTGGCTCCCATTAAACAAAATAGATCACATTTCAGAAATTAACATGCTCAAATACAATGATCCAATCATAAGGCTGGCCACCTACCAATCTAAAAAGTTCCCATACACCTTATAGTTTGGAATTTGGCTCCCTTTAATCAAAACCAGTTCCATTTTACAATTAAAACTTTAGCAACCCTTTTTCGAAAATCCGATTACACAAGTTACCCTTTTCCAGCTATAAGGCGCCCATAAACCTTACAACTGAAAATTTTCTCCTATCGTAACCGCAATCACTTAATTTATCAAAAGCAACCAATCTCATTTTTGATCAAAAACATCATGTTGTAGAAAGTAGTAATACAGAACATACTATTTCACAGAAGTATAGAATAACTACCATGGTACCTATCACAACAGCAGGAATTACTAATGCATCCTAGATGGCATGGCATGTGATTTCTAACAATGTGTTTATATGATGCATGAGATGGAATACCCTCGTATCATCGGGTTGAAACAAAAATAGAACCCAAAATTGCATCAACAGTATCAACATAAAACATGTGTGTCACCCAATGGTGAAATCAAATCAACCGTAATAATTAAAATCATTGAAATAATAATTGAATTCGAGGCAATTTAGCTTTTCCTTGTGTACAGGGTGGCCAATCCCAGACAAAAATAATTACTAAATTGCAATTCCTTCCTATCCATGTCTAATGTCGCAAAACAGTAAAACAAATCAGAAGAGAAAACTCATCTGATACCACTTTGTAATGTCCCGGCACGGTTCACCATCAACCGGTGACCGGACCGGTCGCCGCATGGCCTCAACTGCGTCTCCCCATATGCCAGAGGCTGCCGACTAGTAGTGAGGGTCTCAAGAGGTGATAGTGGGAGACTATACCCTCTTATCAGAGTTGAACATCGGTATCTCAGAGTAAATAAAATTCAATTGTGGAATTAGTCATAACTAAACAATGAACAAATAGCAGCGGAAGACAAATAGTGATCATTTTTATAAAAGGAGGACAAAGCCAATTTACACGATACAGGGATGATGAATGATACAATGTGAAAACATGAAACAATACAACATGATTACAATACAATGTAAAACAATAAATAAATGACAGAAAGGCCTAACGGGCGATCTCCTGAGCATCCCAAGCTCCCACTTGGTCCTTTGATCCTAACTCCTCAGGTACAAACAACACAACATATAACCTAGGTCCTGCAAGTAAGATGGTCAAATTGGGTACCCCAATGCAATGGCAGCCCGAGTAGGGTGTGAGATATGAATCCCAGTAGACCAGCACCACCGGTGTCTAACCCAATCCAGATAGTGTGTATTTAATTAAATAGAAAATAGATATAACAATGTTCAATAAGTAGGACAACATAGATAAACAACACCCATCCAGGTTCCCTAGGGACACCCGATGGCTACACCATCTTCAGCTCGTTGCGGGTAATGTAACCTGATCATGTCACCATATATATATATATATATATATATATATAAATATAAATGCATTTAATTCATAGAGGGTGTGGGGTAAGAATGCCTCCCACCCATTAATCGAGATTAGCGGGCATGTGGAAAGAATGCCTCTTGTCCCTATATGTCAACTAGCAAGGGGTAGAAATGCATCCCTTCCATACACGTATCAAGATTAGTGGGCACGAGGTAAGAATGCCTCTTGTCCCTAAATAAACTGGAAATGGGTAAGAATGCCTCCCTTCCATACATGTACTGTCACACTAGCATGGGGTATAAATTCCTCCCATCTAACCACGTAAATCATCAATAGATGTCAACTATAAAGGGGTAAGAATTCCCCCCTTCCAGACATGTAATCATCAACAGAAGTCAACTAGAAAGGGGTAAGAATGACTCCCTTCCAGACACGTATTTATCACTAGGTGGCCTCAACATGTTCTCACCTTTATTATACTTCATTATGTGGCATCGACATGTGTGCACTCACAAAACAATTAAGTCTATAGTATACTGCTTATGGCATTAGCTCATAAGCATTCAAAGGTCATAACACAATCAAAATCAATCATACATCCCATATCCACGTAAATGGTTATAATCACGTTCATAAAATTATACTTAAGGAAAACCATCTCAAGTATTTATAATATCATAATTATCATATTTATCACATTTATACTTATGGAATCTCCTCTTAAGTATCTATATCAAGATATTCGCATATTTATTTTCCAAACATAAGGTGTGCTCAATACGTTATTCCAAGGCATGGTCATACAACCCTAGTATGCTCATCTCAAGTTTAACCATTTGATTTTAACGAATAAATTTATCACTTTTTAACCAGTTGGTACAATTCAAAGGAAACACGACATCATCAATCAACAAAAAAGCATAACCAGAAATGAGTAGGGAAGAATAAAAATATACTTCCTAATTTTATCTTGAAGACAACGCACCTCTGATCGAGGGGTTTTATTATTAAATCATTAGTTTAGTTAGCAGGCAACCCTTTTTATCTTGTTCCTAAAATTCAAACGGTTTTCACAGAGGCATTTACTCAAGACTAACTTGCAGAATTAAATTACTAAGGCAGTGCGTAAATTAACTCATTTAAACATAACTTTAAATAAAAAGGCAGGAGAGGGACCCTACCTCAAGGTGGATCCATCCATCCACTCTGGCTCTTGACGCTTCCAAACTAAGAGCTGTTGCTACTCCCACACAAGGCATATGTGATTTCACATACATATAGGGACACCTAGCCTCTATGCACACACTCCGCATGGCCATGAGGGTGTGAAAGAGGATCCTTACACATATGGTTATACACATAAGCCTGTCTCCGCTCACCTGTACTGGCACTTTTATATATGCAATGTGGACAACTAGCCCCATACGCGTATATTCGCTTCCATGCATGAATATACACATACCGGGGGAACCCACATACATATAAATACGTAACTATGCATGCATAGGTGAGTATACTAAGCTCTAGAAAGGCAAATCCAACTCCAAAGGTCCAACGCACTATGGAAAACAAACCAGGAACCTCTAAAACAACCTAAGACACTAAAAAAAGATACAAAAACCAATAACAGGTAAAACCCTTACCTCTGAAAGAAACCGGCGGTTCAAAATCACTGCAAATCTCTACGCCTTTGGCGGAAGACACCATACACACACCCATTAGGTCCCAAGTGACCTTCTGTATAACCATGGAACATGCGAAGCAAGAAAGAAAATGAAATCAAGAACCAATCCCCAACCTAGGGTTTGTTCGAATGGGAATAGGGTGAGGGAGAAGCCTAAAACCGGCCACGAAAGGGAGGAGAGTAGGGAGAACACCTTATTGCGGTGATTCAAAAGAGAAACGAACAGAAACAGTGGAGGAATCATCAGTCAAAGGGAGTCCGAGGTGGGGGATCGAGTGCACGGTAGGGAGAGTCCCCCATGGGCTGTTCGTCAAGTGAGAGGGGAGAGGGTGAGGTATTAGATATTTAGGTTTTTATTTTATTTTTTTTATTTTTAACTTAATTAAAATACCTAACACACCCAAACCGCATGGTTTAACCATCATGGTTTCCAAACCGTGTGAAAACCGTGCAGGGTCTACTGCCTCCAAGACACCCACTGCATCAGCTAGTCGCATGGTTTGGGAAACCATGCACAACCCATGTGCGAGCCACTTCCCACCTGACATGGGCCACATGTTTTAGGCCTCACGACTTGGTCAACCGGTACGCCAACCGTGCTCCCTCTATAGCTCTTTAAAAAATGGGGTCCGGTGCTTCCAAAACCCCTTGGGCCACCCGAAAAACTTAACGAGTCTTCACCCACGCCCAAAAACATAAAAAGGAAGGGTTCTAACCTTAGAATCCTCATTCCGAAGCCCGATTCTAAAAACAACTGGTTTGGTAATTGAAAAAGTTCAATTTCCCCCACTTTTTAACCCGGTTCAAAATGCGGGTCATTACATATCATGATACTAATCTTTACCCATTACATTGGAGCGCTATCAGGGAGCTCCCTTCTTAAACATTTCATTTCATGCATAAGTGTGCCACTTGGATTATACAAAATGGAATCATTAATGATCAGAATTTAATCCATGATAAAGGAATGTGGAATTCATAAATGAAACTCAATAAATAATACTTAAATGTGCATAAAGGCTAATACTCTTCATATATAAATGGGCATGGTATTCACTACACAATGATTTTGGCATAGAAAATGGCTGTGCAATTTCGGTATCATAATGACGTGACATAAGAATTCATAAAAAGGGATGATAAGAGACAAAAGGGTGTCTAATCATATGTACATGAAATGGGTAGTAAGGGGGAAATATAGATACATGTCCCAATATATGTAATGTAATTTGGATTTATAATACAAAAGTATTTCTTGAATGTAAATGAGGAGAGATAAATTCCTTACAAAATTTTGGCATGGTAATAGGTGTTCATGGGAGGCATTATTGAGATAGAAAAGGGCCTATCATCATTAAAATATGAAGAGAGAATTATGGATGAGGTGTGAAATCATACCCTAGAATTTTTAATAGAAAATAAAAGGGCATACCAACTTAAAGAAAATTGGACAAAAAACGAGAATGGAAGAAATCCCTTACTTGGAAGTGTGATACCAAAGGCTTGAGAGAGGATTGAGAGAGTCTTATTGGGAGCTTGAGGCACATTGTGAGGATTTTAGAGAGTGGAGGGAAGGGGTCAGAAGAACTCTAAAGGATTTAAGTTAAGAGGAAGTGGGAGATTGGGTGGGATTATATAGAAATGGTGAGGGAATTCTTTATTATTTTGTATTGGGACACCACACATTAAACTAACCAAAACCACAAACCAAACCTTAGTTTTATCTGATGGTTTTTTCCAAAGGAAAGTGGAGAAATATATTTTATAAGTCCAATTTCATAACTTATTAATATAATAGGTTTTCTTATGTGGAGGTGAGTCACACTCTCAAGGATATCAAATTAAAAATCTAAAATATTTTACAAGTCTTGGAGGGTCCACTAAGGATTTGTAAAATAAATAAATAAAAACCTAAAATCACATTATTTTAATGGTAAAATATATATTGGCCTAACATCTCATTTATAATATTTTATCACTTCACTATTGGGTCATTATGATATCATAAAACACATTATATACGTAAAGGGCTATTTAATTTTTACCCAAACATTCAACTGTCTTAGAAAATTATGAAAAATTAACCATTGGATAATTTCGATGTCCTGATTAAAATAATAATATTAATTTTATCCAAATAATTTTCTAATATATGAATTTCAATTTTAAAATAAAAATCAATATTTATCGAGAATTCATTGGTTTTGTCCAAAATAGCTTTCAAACCTTAATAAAAATTACAATTGTATTCATAAACATTATTCAATAATTTATACATAAAAAATGAAATTTAATAATAATAATATTTTATTAAAATAATATTTAATTCAGAAATCCATTAATTTATCAAAATAGATTCTTTAGTTGAATATTATCTAAAAAACCTATTTGTTCTTTAAAAACTATTTACAAAGTAACAATAATAAAATGAATATATATTCTTTATTATATCCAAAAATAATAAAAATAATCATATTGATATGGTATTGTTACATATCCCCTTATAACACCCACATAGGACTGAAGGGTAAGATGTACAATGGTGACAAACTCTTGGGGTGGCTTGGATAACATCGTTCGAGTGGTAATCTCTATCATCTTCCACTTCTCCTGTTGGTAGTTCTGTTCAAGCCTAACATGTTGAATATCAGCTTGGGAATGGTTAAGAGTGAAACCCAATGACACCACATCATTTTGAGCTCTGAAAATGGGATTCATATGGGTAAAGTATACTGGATGAGGCCATCGCTTCTTTTGTCTGAGTAAATTGAATTTGTTAAATCCCTATATTTATAGTTATCATGTGATCACTGTTCAATTTCTATATTACCAATGGTCAAAATTTTTAACATAATTTTAAAATCCAAAAACATAAAACAAATGAAGTTCACATTTTATATAACCATTTTAAATAATAATTCATTTAATCATATCATGAGGAATTTCCATTAATAAAAGTTTGGGTCATTACAACTTGAACCATATCTGTCATCTCTTGCACAAGATCTATTCCAAGTAGCTTTCTTTGAGAAACTTTATCCCAACAGTTTGGATTCACTACTGGAAAATGTACCTATCCCCACGGTTTTCACCAAAACCGTGGGGATAGACCCCCCCTATACCCACGGTTTTGGAAAACCGTGGGTATAGGTGAATTTTGATGACCTATACCCACGGTTTGCCAAAACCGTGGGTATAGGGGGCTCTATCCCCACGGTTTTGGCAAACCGTGGGTATAGGTCATCAAAATTCACCTATACCCACGGTTTTCCAAATCCGTGGGTATAGGGGGGGTCTATCCCCACGGTTTTGGTGAAAACTGTGGGGATAGGTTTGGGATAAAATACCTATACCCACGGTTTTGAAAAACCGTGGGTATAGGTCAAATTTGTATCCGCGGGAAAAAATTTTTTTCCGCGGGAAGGAATTTTTTTTTGGCGGGAACCCTATACCCACGGTTCTTCCCTCTATACCCACGGTTTTTATAACTATATTTAACTAAATAGATATATATATACATATATGTGAAGTTAGGGTAGTGGTTAGACGCAGTGTTTGCAGCGAAGAGGTTGCGGGATCGAAACTCGGCGCCTGCATTATTTTAGGACCTATACCCACGGTTTTGAAACCGTGGGTAAAAGTCGTTGAAACCGTGGAAATTCTCTATGTTTCGGTGACACGGTGGCAGAACACCTATACCCACGGTTTTCCAAAACCGTGGGTATAGGCTGGGGACCTATACCGACGGCGTTCCAGCCCGCGGTTCCCAAAACCGTGGGTATAGGCTATACCCACGGTTTTGGAGGCTATACCCACGGTTTTGAACCGTGGGTATAGGCCGTTTTTCCAGTAGTGATTTCTTCATCATATTCCATATAGAGCTTCATATGAAGCATCTTAATACTCCAGTGGAAGATATTGTTGTATGGGAACTCAACCAATGAGAGACGCCGATCCTATCCACCTTTGAATTCAAATGAATTGGATCTTAATATTTATTCGATAATCTGAATAATCCTTTCATATTGGACATTAGTTTAGTGTTGATAGAACATGATGAAGTTAGATTAATTACTCAAGGATTATTGAAGACTCCTCATGAAATTACATGTGAACCATGGATCTCGATCAGAGACAATCGAGAGTGGAACCCCTTACAGTCTTACCAATTCCTTAACATATATCTTTGAAATTTTTTCAAGAGAGATATCTTACCGAATAGAGATAAGGTGGGTAGTCTTGGTGAGTCAGTCCACCCCAACCCATATCAAATTATTCTATTTATATATCTTTGGGAGACCCATGACAAAGTATGTGGCGACATTATACTATTTCCACATTGGTATTGGAAATGGTTGGATCATTCCTTTGGGCTTCCATCACTCTACTTTAAATTTCTAACATACCAGGGACCTAGATATATTCTAAGCAATATCCTTCTTCATGTTGTCCCACCAAAAGTGTTCTTAGAGATCACAATACATCTTCATGCTACCAGGATGGATAGATAAATGTGAGCATTGTTCGTTATCAAATAGCTCCTTCATCTCCAGTGAGGAAGGCACACAAAGCCATGTTCTAAATCGAAATATACCATCATCATCAACATGGATCTATATTAGATTACCTTTATTTACTATATTCACTTTCTTTTAAAACTCCAGAGATTCCCTATTGTTCCTCCGTAATCTTCAATTGGATATATGGTCTGGAAATCATTTGTGAAAGATAGGATGTATTGAATACCCTTATGATTCCCAAATACATCCTTTGCCTATCAATAGATATAGGGTCATTCTCAATCCACAACATGGATAGTGTAGTAGGTTATTTTCTACTAAGAGTATTAGCTACCTTATTCTTCTTTCTCAGATGATAGTGAATAGAGAAGTCATAGTATTTGATAATATTTAACTATCTTATATGAAGCATGTTGAGATCGTTTTTTGTGAATATATACTTTAGTTTATTGTGATCAGTATATATGTCACACTTCTCACCATAGAGGTAGTGCCACAACATTTTCAAAGAAAAAAAAAATCATAGTTTCTAGTTCTAGATTATGCATAGGGTAGTTTTTCTCTGGGATCTTCAACTACCATGAGGCATAGGATATAACTTTCTCATTTTTGTGAGTAAAAAACCCAATACTTTCATGGAAGCATCAATTTATATCACAAAACATTCTCCACATTTTGGTAATGTGAGTACATGTGTAGTGATCAAACTTCTCTTTATCTCCTTGAATATTTCCTCACATTCTTCAATCCATACATATATTACCCCTTTTCTTGTTAAATTATTTTCCAGGCCTGAAAAAATTTATAAATTTCCCAAAAAATGTCAATAATCCCCATCTAATCCATGAAAACTATCGATTTATGTGACACTATATAGTTTGGACCATTCCTCAATCACCTTTGTTTATTAAGTGTCCACATAAATTCCCTCACATGTGATCAAATTTCCCAACAATCTGAATTGCTTCATCCAAAAGTCACATATTCTGAACATCGAATACAACATCTACTTTGTC
The DNA here is from genome assembly GCA_963277665.1 of Viscum album. Classification (NCBI taxonomy): domain Eukaryota; kingdom Viridiplantae; phylum Streptophyta; class Magnoliopsida; order Santalales; family Viscaceae; genus Viscum; species Viscum album. The sequence goes on along the minus strand of OY728140.1, from coordinate 1,900,824,719 downwards.
TATGTTGCCAACACAATTCTAAGATGTTATTTATGTTCATCTTTACTCTTAGAGTAGATGAGAGTATACCCAATAAACACAACCATTTTTTTTCGAGTTAATTTCTAAAGACTCTATTAATAAAATCCATTAAGACTAAAAGGGAATTAGTAAGTCCAAAGGGCATCACTCGAAAATCATAGTGCCCATACCTTGTACTGAAATCACTCTTCTGAATATCATCCTTATTCACCTGTAACTGATGATATCCAGAACAAAGATCCACCTTTGATAAGTATTGAGATCCTCGCATCTGATCGAACAAGTCTTGAATCATGGGGATAGGATACTAGTTCTTTATGGTAATTTTTTTGAGTTCTTGATAATCAGTGCATAACTTCATTGATCAATCCTTCTTCTTCAGAAAGAGCACTTGAACTCCCCAAGATGATACACTAGGGTGGATGGACCCTTTGTCCAAATGCTCTTGAGGATGCTTCTTTTACTCCTCTAATTTGATAGGATCCCTCCTATAGGGACACTTTGAGATAGGAGTAGCTTCCAGTATGAGTTCTATTTAGAACTATGCCTCACAATCTGGGGGGAATTTTGGGTAACTCTTTGGGAAATACAAAACTATATTCCCTTATGACGAGAATTTCCCCTAAGTGGATAACTTACTTTGAATCAACCATTTGTGTGAGGTATACTTCTTCAAAGTGAATCAATACCTGCACCATTGAAGGAATTTTCATAAGAGATTCATTTTCGTTATTTAATTTGTATAGGATCATGGGATGGTTCTATATATGAAAAGACATCTCTTTTTTCTAGATAGTTTATATGTTCTCTATATAACAAGATCCAATCTATTCCCGTAAGGAATTATCATGAGATTTTATAGAGGAGTATTCCTACATATGGAAATAGGAGAAGTGTCACTTGGGTTCTAATTATTTCAACACATGGTGTTTTTATAGGTATAATTACTTCAAGTTTTATAGGCTTCTATTCAATAGTTCTATTAGTCTTGTGAGATATAAAGGAATGCGAAGAACATCAATATATTAATACCTTTTCCATTATTGATTGAATAGGAAGTGTACCTTATATGAATTAATTTTATTTCACAACTTCCATAGTAGTGATGGAATAAGGAATCCCTTATTCCACTGGATTTGGTGGCTACTAATGCTGATTAACCTCAAGGACTAAAGGTTTAGTGCACCAGCTTGTGTAGTGCCCTTTCTTCCAATAGTTTTAGCATTGAACCATTGGTGGTGATATCCTTTCCTCTACCAAATTCTCCTCACTTCTCAGGTTTTTTTGAGACTCATGAGATTGGTGGACTTCTCTCCCACACTTGAATAATTTCTATATCTATCTGAATCAATTACCTTGATGTTTCTTCCCACTTTTTAGACATGTGGGTGTTTGAATTTTCTTTCCACCTTTATCATTAGATATCCTAGCATAAAATACCATATTTTATTTCTTGTCACCATAGACATAGGACCACTCTCCAAACTCTATATCCACTTTGAGAGAACATCTAAAAAATTCTTCATAACTCCAAAAGTATTTAATTTCAAGAGACTTTCGAAGGTGTGGTTTTAATCCACTAAATAATATATCAATTTTATAATCATTGTTGATAACAAAACATGAAGCACACCTTACAAGCCTTGTGAAATTAACTTCACAGGCCACGACTGATTATCCATCATTTTGGTTTATCTCTGTGAATTATCTCTATATTTTTTTATTAGGAGTTCGATGGAAATACTTGTTAAGAAACATTATCTTAAAGTCTCCCCACCATATCTCTTCAATTTTGTCTCTCGGCTTAGTGTTTTTAATCAAATCCCACCATTGGTAGACACATAGAAGGCATATCAATCAAAGACATAAATAACCCATGTAAAGTAATGAGATAAATTTCATAAATCATACATTCATAAAAATTGGGTTCCTAAATTATATAGGGAATAACATACATGATACAAGAAATATAAACCTTGAATGAGAAGTAGAACATGTGTTTTTGAAAGAAGACTTCTTTTGGAAAACATTTTTTTCAACATAAAATCTAGTGGAAAAATGTATATCCCAGAAAAGGTAGTATAATGATGATTAAATGACTTTTAAAGGATAACCATACTAAAAATGGAGTGAAAGAGGGAAAACCCAAAGAAAGAAAGTTGGGTTCAAGAATTCTCTTTATATTGTTTCAGAACACTTTCTTCAATTTAATGTCCAATATAATGAAATTAGATTAATTAATTAACAATTATAGAAACTTTTATACATGAAAATTGTTCATTATGGTTATATTAAGTTATTTTATGGTCTTTTTGATGATTAATAGAGTTTAAATCCATTGTTTATAACTGTTCTATTTCTTAGTTTTCTTGAATGGTTCACTTGTATTCATGAATGGAAGATCATGTAAAACATGAATAAACATAAATAATTTCTATTAGATGTTATTAGTGATATTAAAATTTTTTAAATTATCTCATAATGAATTTGGTTATATAACATGATGATGAATCATTAGATAAAATTTAATGATGATCGTTTTAGTTAATTTGGGTGGTTTTTGGATCACAACAAACATGTTTTGTTTTATCATTTAGTATTATGTATAATAGTTTTTATAGAATATAAAAGGGGTTACAACATACATGTTAGAATATTTTTTCATCCATTTAATGGTTTTATTTACATATTTTAAGGCTTTGTCGGAAAACAAAGGTGCGTCACCCACATTGATTGTAAATTGATACATCCCAAGCAGTGATTTCATTTTAAATATTGAAGTGATAGATGGTGGAGTTTAATGAGTATTATTCAATTAACATAATATAATAACATTATATCAATAATAAAGGAGTTATCATGACATTTTGATAAATCAATTTGTGTATAAGAGAAGAAAAGAAATGAAATTTAAAAGGAAATTGAAATAAGAGAGAGAGAGTGTGTGTGGAATTAACTCTTGAATTCTCCTCTTGAGATCCTCCTCAAGGCACCTAGGTTTGGTCTTTGGATGAGACTAAAATCTCTTAGATGGGGGATGGCTCCAAGGAAGATATTTTTTCTGAATTTGGAAAAGGATTTAATCTTGAGGGGTGTGAGGAAATGAGGATGTGAGGGGTGGTATTTATAGTGGAGGGGAGAAGGATTTTCTGAAATTTATAATCATTAATTTAATATTTTGGCTCTCCAATATGAATTAGTGTAGAATTATCACCAAATATATTAAAATAATGAAGGATGAGTTGAGATTATTGGATTAAAATAACATTTTCTCAACTATGACTAAATAAATACATGTATTTAGCATTTATCATAAATTTTCATATTTTACAATTCATCAAAAATTCAATTATTTTAGAAAAATTTCCAAAATTCACCATGGAAATTTTTTACATTTAGAATTAAAAAATGAACTCCATTTTATGAAAGTAATTTTATAAATTTAATTAATTTAAATTTTAATTAAAATTATCATTTACTTGTAAAATATTTATTTTAAAATTTTAACTGAATTTATAACACTTTGAAAAAATACTTAATCTCTCATAAAATCATCATAAAACCATAATACATATGAATATTAATTTATTAATAAATTTTATAAAAATATATTTACTTTTAAATTATTAAATTAATTACAAAATTGTAATTAAATATTTATGACTTATAAAAATACAAACACTTAATTAGTAATTTTTAAAACATTTACTTACTTATACTGAGATATAATTACATCATATTATGTTTTACAAGATGAATAAATTTTATTTATACTTTAATTGGTTACTTCACTATTCATATGGAAAGTTTAGTATTCAGAAGGGTCATAAAACTATTCCTATGGTCAAGTAAGTATTTCATCAGTATAGGTTCCTTAACTCCTAGAAATAATTCTTATTTTATTAATAATTAATTTATAAGGATTTTATTATGGTATCTAAGTGTTTCTATGTTCTTTATACTATATAAAATTTCTATAATAATGGGTAAATTGAATTGATAATAGTATTGGGCCATTACAGGGAACCTCAGTGCGATGATATTAAAAATATTAATATTATTTTATCGCATACACATAGTTTCACTTGAAATGTAAATAAATCTCATTTAGAGTCTTGAATCATATTTTTGAAGCTGTGGTTGAGCCTGTAATTTTTTGTTTACCCTAGGTGTGACCTTAGGTTATCTACGTCAGGAGTTTTGATCATGGACCATTTTAGTGATTGGGAATCATGACGTGGATTAAATTAATTAATTTGATAATTAATTAAAAATCTAACCTAACCTCTCACATCCCCATAGTTGGATCTTAGGACACCAAGAGGATAAAATCCTCCTCTCAACTCCTCCCTTGGCGATGATTGGAAATGGAGCTCAATCTGTGCAAAAATGGGTCTTTAATCCCAATTTCTGATGTAGATCGTCAATAGATCGAGAACCAGAGAGATTCGAGCATCATTCCTAATCCAAATCATTTATTTTTCCATCAAGGTAGGAGGATTGGATTTTTAGTCTCAATCCATACCGTTATACATTGTTTTATGGTTATAGAACTAAAATAGAATTGTTATTGATCCCTACTATGTACATCTATGGATTTTGGGGACGAAGAGGGCATACTAGGGTGTTTTGAAAGTAATTCCTGAATAGAATTACCATTTACATTGTGTATAGTTTAGTGAAACACACCCATACCTCTTCAAATTCAGGTAAGATGAACATTTATGATTAGATGTTGTGTATAAGGGTTACACACTGTGTAGTGCCATAAACCATGCGACCATGGGACATGGCTTGGGATATCCATGTAAAGATACGTAGTTGTTTAATAACACATGGAAAAGATACACAAACATGTGGTTTGGTACACAAACATCGGAAAAATGGATGGGCAGGTGGATGTTTATTCGAACACCCCATGTAGTATGGGATACACAATGTATGAGGGACACAGTCAGCCAGTCTGTGTAGAAGGGGAACACGGCCAGGGGCCAAGTTATTAGGGAAATGGAGTGAACCTCCTCTACAAATCATGTAACCCTACATGGGTTGGAACCCGTGAGGACCAAATACTTAGGCCGGTGCTTGGGTAGGCTTACACGCCCTGTGTTCCCTAGTGAATGTCTTGTACTACTAGGAGTTCCTTCGGGAATATTCTTACTTCAATATCTTATTCTCTGGGATTCAGATTCAAGCCTATGAGTAGTCCATCAGGAGAAATTATCCTCTTATAATGTGATAGTGGATGCTGTTATAGCTTAAGATATCATAGGGGGAACTAATTGAGAAAGACGGTTGTGGAGTGGTACTAAGCTGATGTTGGAGATCTGTGTGGTCTGTATTGATAGAAAATAGGACTGTTAGTCCACAGATGGACTAGGGAATGTGTATATTTTACCTCTATTCTTAGGTAGAGATGGGAATTCCCATGCTGGGGGTGCGGGTTCATAACCTTTGGGTAGTTTCATCTGAGATTGCTACTCCCCTGATGGATTAGGGTGTGGGTTTCCCTGTGATGTTGGTAAAGGTAGAGTGGGTAATCCTATATTGGACATGGAAGTGGGTCCACTATCCATGTATTCAGTACTCCCCTATTGGATAAGGGAGTAGGTCCTCTATTTATGATGAATAGATAGAGTTGGTACTCCCCTACCATGATAGGGTGTAGTCCCACTATTCTGGGAATCCTTACTCCCCTATTATTCTAGGATGTGGGTCCTATATACTTATTATTCCAGAAGGATTGGTACCCCCCTTCCATTTTTGGGAGTGGGTCCTCAAGCCTAGGGTCAGTGATCCTCTGTTGTACCAAGGTAAGGGTCCCCCATAGTGAACAATCTAGTAGAGTCGACACTCCCCTATCCTACCAGGGTGCAGGTCCTCTAGCCAATGAGTGGTACTCCCCTACCGGGATAGGGTGTGGGTCCTTGATCCACAAAGTGGCACTCCCCTATCAAATCGGGGTGCAAGTCCTTCATGAGTTTTACTCTCCTATTGGATCAGGGAATGGGTCCTCGCTTACGGAGTAGTACTCCCCCATCTTCAAGTAGTAGTGGGAAGTGGGTCTGCCGTTGGGACTGGAGCTCCCTCAGCTGTGGGATGCAATTATGAGGAGCGGAACCATCCACTAGGTGGGAATGATACCTTGATACGGGTTAGTTCTCCCTCAATATACTGATTCCCGGGCCACTCCTTATAGGAGTGAAAATATTTTCATGTGTTAGTTAGGAGGAATACTCCCTGGAATGTTGGGGTAGTGGCAAGTTGCAGACACCTCCATTATCTCTTATTAGAGAGGATTCTTATAGTGATTAGTGAGGAGAAGTACTCCCTCAACAGTATGTAGTGTTTAGAGGATGTCCTATTCACTTTTATTTCCTTATATTGTGTTGGGCGCAAGGTAAGGATGACATGACCTCCAGTACTGGGCACTAGAGCTAGGCCTAGTAAGATGTTCCCAATGGGGCATACTCTCTTGGATTTACCATTAGGAATAGTAGAGTTATTCTTGATGGAGTGGATCTCTCAGATGGGTTCCATATTGGATAGATGAGCTTGTGGAGTGTGTCCTTCTTGTTTTGTTTTACGGTTAGAGCCTATGAAGAGAATCCTATTTCTGGCTATGAGGTTGGAACTTCAAGAGACATAGTATTAGAGATGAGTATACCTAGATGACTTATAGAAGTCATTTCAGTGTTGTCACATGTTGGGGTTGACGACCCTTATTGATTAAGATGACTTGTCACATACAACTGAGGATGTTTCAAGATGGGTTTTCTATCTCGATTGGGTTTCCCATTGGCTGGGTCGAGCGGACTGTTTCCTTTTATGTTTCTACCCTTTTCTATTTGGGGGTTTGGGGTGACTACTAATTATTTTAATGCTCACCCCTACATGGGATATAACCACACATGTTTTGTGTCTTGTTCATACCATAATACTTTTGATAGTTCCCATGAAGGACATGAGCCAGGAAGAGTATAGTGATCTGGATAGACTGAGGGTTTTAATGGAGCTTGTTTAAAGAGCTTTCCAGCAATTTCAATTAATATTGATCCCTCCTTCTGAAAAGGTTGAAAACTTTTACAGTTTTTGTAACATCCCAAGTAAGTAAAGAATTATATATTTTCATATCTATGACTATTTATGAATTAGATAGTGTTTTAGTGGCTTAAAATGAGAATTAATCCAATCTTAAACATAAAATTCACTAATATTTTTAAAAGATTGTTTTACCACCTTTTGATGGAGAATGATTTTTAAATCTATATTTTGAAAATTTTATAAGCTCTATTTGTAAAAATAAACATATTATTTAGTATTGGGATATTGAAATTTTCTTTGGATAAATTTTTGGTATTTTTCTGACAATGTTCAATTTTTTAATGAATAGTGAAATATACTGCATTTTACTTCAAAACTGATTTTTCATCTAATTTAATTATATGGATATATTATCTTTTTAATTGATTTTAAAGTGTAAATAGAATATATATTTACCATTTAATCCAATGGTGGTCATTGGAATTAATTTCACTTTGAAATTGGACATAAAAAATTGTCAATCTTTTGATAGATATTGTTTCTAAAAAACCCGCTATTTGTTTTGACAACGGGAATTATATTTAAATTAATTACTACAATTTCTGTGTTTGGAATTTGGAAAAATTGATTCCGTATTTGGAATCATAAGGTCTAAATTATTTAATTGACACTCTTTGGTTTTTTGGACATTATGAATAGTAACGATGGTAATTATCATTAATTATTGTGATTAATTAGTAATCAGGTAGTTAAGGGTAATAAAATAATATCATAATAATAACAAATGACACCAAAATGGATCCTAATGATACTGGTTGTGTCATGTCCGACCATGGGACTCCTTGTACTAAACTTTGGGACCCCATGTAATCACTTTTGGGTGATAGTGGCATTTTATTATATTATTTTTTTAAAGGGAAAGTATAACCAAAGTATGTATCACCCAAGTAAAACTATTTTAGTTTTTTCTGTGTAAATGATACATTAAACTATAAATATTCATTGGAAATCTCAAACTATTTCCTATATCATGATATTTTTTTTATAATTTTTAGACACTAAATAAATTAATTTATTTATGACCCCATGGTGATGCAACGATTACCTCAATAATTAACGATTTAAATAAAATTAAAAGATAATGAAAAATCTCAAACTTAAACTTGTAAAAAACCTATTGTATGGGTGGATTTAAAACTCTTATCACCTTATCCTCTAAATATATCATTGTGGGACCTTTAAAATCTGAAACTCATTTTATAATAAAGTAACATTTCTTGAATTTCCAAGAGTGCCCCTCCTCCCTCTTATAAAAGCCCCCCACCTCTACCACCTTTCCCACACCTCTAAATCCATTGGATTATACAAACTATGCTCATTTTATCTTTCCACATCCCTCTATTCATCCTAGAAGCCTTACCTTAGGAATGAAGCTCTTTAAGAAACCCTTTTGGGTCAAACTAAGTGGAGTAACCCGATTTAAAGGTAATGTCTTAACTTGTGTTCTTTTGTTTTATTTTTCTTCTCCAACCCCCTAAACTATTTGTATTCTTTTATTTTTTAAAAAATAATTATATAAAATATACTAGGATGTTTTTATGAGAAGTATTTGATTTACACTTACACACACCACCGTCTAATGGTTAAAGAACATACTGTTTCTGTGGATGGCGAATTTCTGCCTCACGAAACGATGATTATTCAATATTCTTCAAACACCATTCACGGTGGCCATTAAGATGTCACTATATTTATATATGATATATAATATGTTTATGTTTTCCATATGCTTCTGTATTTTTCTTTTATGGCATACCTTTATGGTCTCCATTATGGGTAAACACAATATCTTTATTTTAGGAAGTGCGGACAACCGCCCCCTCAAAGTGATTTGATTCGTTAATGCCATATGGAGGAAGTATAAAGGATGGAGTTAATGATATTATATATGATATTATACTGGATTTATAATATACCTTTATATCATTATGATTTCATCCAATTAAATATGAAATAGAAATGAATGTAGAGTTCATGCGTACGTACGGCTTACCGTCTCTATGAACGGTGCATTTCAATTCTTACCTCTAAATGTTATGTATTATTATAAATGCATGTATATATTGGATATATTTGATATATATGATATCTAAATCATAAATATATTTCTGGATATAATGGATATTTTACCACATGAACTACTTGTAATTATAAGAAGTTTAATTTTGACTCAAGTACCAATGATCGACTAAATGACCATTATTAACTTAAATAATTACATAATGTACATAACATGGTGATAAGTGATATAAAAGGAATAATGAACTTGAAAAAGGTTCTTAGGCAAGTAGAAATAAACTTTAGTTTATTATCTAGGAGATTAGAGAATGATCAAGTCAAGTCGAACATGAGGTATGGGACTTCATCTCAATCTCCTTTCATTGAGGCATATTTTCTTTTATACACAACTTTATTTTATATGGTGTATAAAAACCTTTGACTTTTTATTTTATTCAAAAGGAATATTTTTATATGAAGCATTTTACTAAATGAAAAAGGTAATTTTTTTGTCTTATGTATGCGGCGACAACGACTTCTCCACCGCCGTGACCATTATTTGAGTTTCGGCTTCCTCTACAAGCCATAACATTTTTTAATGAAAAAAATACCACATTTTACTTTTCTTTTATTTTGGTATTGAAAAAGGTTTTGATAATGTTTTGATTATATCAATGTGTTTTTGATATCTTGTGATTGAAATGTGGAAATGTTATGTTTCCTTTATGCATGTTTTATGTGATATGATTATGTTATGGTTCTTGGGAATTGTTTATGAAGGCGGGTGGTTCCATGATAAACTAAGGGTGGGTGAGACTGTGATATCTCTCCAATGCATTGGGTAATGTGAAGGAGTTAAACGCTATGGTTTCTCTAATGATAATTAGGGAATATACGGCAATGGGTATTCCAAACGTAACCATGAGGGTTACTCTCTACGTAAGAATGTTATGAATTCCTCAAGTTACCTTTATGATTTATGATTTCTATGAGTTATTCATAAATCATATGATTTCATGAGGTATGTTAAAGTGCTTATGTTTTATGAGTAAATTATGATTTCATTGATTCGTATGAATACATGGACGAATGTTTTCATCCTGCACTTTTATATCCCTTACTGATCTTTTTATGCAAATCCCATATTTTTGAAATGTTTTTCATAGGTTAAAGGAAAATTAAATGATGTGATGATAGTGTCGACGAAGTGTCAAGAAAGAATAAATTTTTTATTTTAAATATGTTTCCATTGTTGGGAAAAAATGAATACTATCTTTTATGTAACCAACTTGTTTAAATGTGTAATGTAATGCATGATTTATGATCTAATTCTCTAAAACTCTAAACCTAAAAAGATCCTCAATGTTTATTCTTGAAATAACTCAAGAATAAGTAGTGTTTAAGTCTGGGTCCTTATAGTTAGTATCAATGGTCGGTTTAGATAACTTTAGGAGTTATAATTCTATTAAATGATTATCCAAAAATATTTTTTTTGTGGTAAAATTGAAATAATATATCATTTGAAGATTACCATGTTGCTTCATCTAAGACATGTTTGTTTAGAATGGTTTTCTGCAGAAGAAACATGGAAGCAGTGCTAGGAAGGCATACAGAAGGAAATGAACTTCCGAATCAGCATCCTGAGATGGTCGGAATTGGAAGTGAATAGTTTTTTGTAGTAATGGTGCAATTGAATCAAGCGATGAATTATGGTGGTATCCATGCACAATATTAGATAGATCAACCGCAAAGGAACATGTCAGTTGTGGAACATTTCATGAGGAAACATCCCCCGTCATTCAGAGGATCATCTGACCCTGTGCTAGCTGAAGGATGGATTAAAGCACTGGAGAAGATTTTCGATGTCATGGGGTGTTCATACAATCAAAAGGTTTGTCTTTCTATTTACCATTTGGAGGGTGAAGCTGATCAATGGTGGTCGATGGTTAAAAATATCAGGGACGCTGATGAGATTGATCCTCTTGACTGGGATGAATTCAAAGGTATGTTTCTTGAGAGATATTTTCCTAAGGCTGTTTGACGTAGGATGGAAAAAAAATTCATGGAATTGAGGCAAGAGGATGACTCAGTGGATGCTTATGAAGAAAGGTTCACTTGTTTGGCAAGGTATGCTCAAAATTTTATCCGAGACCTTGATAGTAAATTCAATCATTTTTTACTCAGGATTAAAGACAAAATATCAAAGGGATTTAGCTTTTCATGAGTTCACGAGTTATGAAAATCTTGTTCGATGTGTTGAGAAGGTGGAAATGGAGTTTGCCGATGATCAAGTGTTCTGTAACAACCAACAGAAGAAGAGACCGAGGTGGCAGGAGAAAGGGATGAATCCTTCAAAGAGGTCTTATGGTAAGAAAACTATGTTTTTAGTTTGTGATAAATGTGGTAAAAGGCATGTTGGGGAATGTCTTCTGAATTCTAGAAAGTGCTACTGATGTGGTAAGATGGGACATAAGGCTCATTATTTCACTGAAAAGTATCAGGGTGATGGTCAGAGCATCTTTTATTTACAGTTCGTGAAATGTATCAAGTGCAATGAGATGGGTCATTATGCAAACGAGTGTTCGACAAAGAGCTCAAATGATGGGAAGTAGTCTAACTACAAGCAGAAAGGTGTGGTGAATTCCTTTGCAACTACTGCAGCAGATGTTGGGCCATCAAATGAAGTAATATCAGGTACTTTGTTTGTTTTTTTAGATTATTCCATTGTGTTGTTTGATTCGGGGTCTACACATTCTTTCATCTCTGAAAAATTTTCTAGTAAATTGGGAATTACATCTCAATAAATGACTCCTGAACTTGTGGTAAAAACACCTGGGGGAAATGTTGAGTCCAAAAGAATTTATAATAATCTTCATATCCTTAACCATGGAAAGAACCTACTTGCAAACCTTTTTGTTTTACCTCTACTATAGTTTGCTGTTATCCTGGGTATGAATTGGCTCCCAGTTTACCATACTAAGATTGATTGTAGAGCTAAAGAATTTTATTTTCAGAAAGACTTTCAGTTTGTGTACAAGAATGAACCCTTAATGTTGATAACATATCAAGAGGCTGAGGAACTTGTAAAAGATGTAAATGAATGTTACCTTGCACATATTGTTGAAAACAAAGGAACCATTCAGATTAATGATGTGCTAGTGGTAAATGAGTATCTTGATGTTTTTACTGATGAGTTTCCTGGAATAATACCAGATTAGGAAGTTGAATTTACTGTTGAATTAGTTCCTGATGCTAATCCAATTTAAAAACCCCCTTATCAAATGGCTGAAATTGAACTTTTAGATTTGAAGGAGCAATTACAAGATTTATTAGAGAAAGGTTTCATTCGACATAGAGCATCACCATGGGGTTCTTCTGTCTTATTTGTTAAATAGAAAGATGGTTCTATGAGACTTTTCATTGATTATAGAGCCTTGAATTACATAACTATTAATAACAAATATCATTTTCCTCATATCGATGATTTGTTTGATCAGCTCCAGGGAGCTTAGTATTTTTCAAAGATTGACCTGAGATCAGGGTACCATCAGTTGAATATAAATGAAACAGATGTTCCAAAGACTACGTTTAGTACAAGATATGGCCATTAAGAATTTGTAGTAATGCCTTTTGGGTTAACCAATGAACCTGATCTATTCATGGACCTTATGAATATAATTTTATAGGAGTTCTTGGATAAGTTTGTGGTTGTTTTCATTGATGATATTTTTGTGTTTTCTAAAATTAAAGAGGAGCATGAAAGTCGTTTAAGGGTTATTTTTCAAACCTTAAAAGAAAATAAATTGTATGGGAAATTCAAAAGGCGTGAGTTTTGGTTGCAATAAATTTCATTCCTTGGTCACATTGTTTCTAAAGATGGAATAACTATTGATCTTGCAAAAACAAAGGTTGTTGAAGAATGGCCAAGACCCACAAATATAACTGAGATTTGTAGTTTTATTGGTTTGGAAGGCTATTACCGATGGTTTGTTAAAATGTTTTCATGGTTATCTAGTCCAATGACTAAGATAACTCGGAAGGTTGTTAAGTTTATCTGGACAAAATAATGTGATGATTGTTTTCAGAAGTTGAAAAGAAGATAGGTGAATGCTCTAGTTTTGGCACTACATTCCAGGAATAGTGAGTTTTTTATCTACAGTAATGCTTCATTAACTATGTTACATTTGGAACGTGATTCTTTGGTTAAGGATTTTATGAACTTTGTAATAGAAGTTGTTGGTGCAGGATGTTCTTCTGTTTTGTTTCAGGTATCAGTGAAATCTTCTCTATCAGACATAATTAAGCAAGCACAGAAGCAAGACAGTGAGTTGCAGAAAAAGGTAGAGCTGGTTCAGAAGCGTAAGATTCTTGAAATCAACATTGATAATGATTGCGTTTTGAGATTTGGGAAGAGATTGGGTGTTCCTTGTGATTCATAGTTGATGATAGAGTTGTTATGCGAATCTCATAGTTCTCCATTTTCAGTTCATCCTAGCAGTACTAAGATGCATAGAGATCTTCAGGAGTATTACTGGTGGGATGGAATGAAAATAGATATTTCTGATTTTACTTTGAAGTGTTTGACTTGTCAACATGTTAAATCATAACGACAATTACTGAAAGGGATGATTCATCCTTTACTAGTACCAGAGTGGAAATGGGAGAATATATCCAAGGACTTCATTGTGGGATTACAGAAGACACATCGAGGTAATAATGCAATCTGAGTTATTGTTGATCACGTGACTAAATCTGCTCATTTTCTTACTATACGAGATAATTTTTCTCTAGATCAACTTTCTCGTTTGTATCATAAATAGATATTCAGGTTACATGGAGTTCCCCTCTCAATTGTATCTGATCATGATCCAAGGTTTACTTCTAACATTTGGAAAGGCCTTCAGAAGTCGTTGGGTACTGAATTAAATTTTAGTACAGCTTTTCATCCTCAATCAGATGGGCAGTTAGAACGAAAAATTCAGAATTTGGAGGATATGCTACGTGCTTGTTCGATGGATTATCGGGGATGTTTGGACCAACATATTTATTTGGTTTAATTTTCTTATAATAACAGTTTTCATTCCAGTATAGAGATGGCACCATTTGAGGCATTATATGGGAAGCGGTGTCGAACTCCAGCTTTTTGGGATGAAGTGGGTGAAAGGAAGTTGATGAGACCAGAATTGGTAGAAGAGTTAGCAGAAAAAGTTCTGTTGATATAGAAAGACATGAGAACAGCTCAGAGTAGGCAGAAAAGTTATGCAGACAATAGGAGGAAGGATATCTCTTTTGAGGTGGGTGATCATGTTTTTCTCAAATTTTCACCATTGAAAAGTGTGATGCAATTTGGTAAGAAAGGAAAGCTGAGTACAAGGTTTATTGGACCATATGAAATTCTAGATAGAGTTGGATCAGTTTCATATCGAGTGGATTTACCTCTGATTTTATCTCAGGTACACAATGTTTTTCATGTTTCAATGTTAATGAAGTACATGCTAGATCCATCTCATGTTTTTAGTCCAGAGGTAGTTCAGCTGGAAGAGAACCTATCTTATGATGAATAACCAGTCCCGATTTTTGACCATAGGGAGAATGTATTGTGGAATAAGGTGATTCATCAAGTAAAGGTTTTGTAAAAAAACCACATGTTTGAAGAGGAAAAATGGGAATCTGAAAATGCAATGAGGGATAAATACCCCAACTTATTCGATACGTAAATAAATTGAGGGGACACAATTTTCTAAAGGGGGAAGGATGTAACATCCCAAGTAAGTAAATAATTGTGGATTTTCATATATATGTTTATTTATGAATTAAATAGTGTTTTAGAGGCTTAAAATGAGAATAAATCCAATCTTAAGCATATAATTATCTAATATTTTTAAAAGATTGTTTTACTGCCTTTTGATTGGAAAAACATTTTTAAATATATATTTTGACAATATTCTAAGATATATTTGTCAAAATAAATTTATTCTTTAGTATTGGGACATTGAAAATTACTTTGGATAAATTTTTGGTATTTTTCTGACAATGTTCATTTTTTAATGAATAGTAAAAAATAATACATTTTACTTCAATTCTATTTTTTTCATCTAATATAATTATATAGATAAAATATCTTTTTAATTGTTTTTAAAGTGTAAATAGAATATATTTTTACCATTTAATTCAATGGTCGTCATTTGAATTAATTTCATTTTGAAATTGGACATAAAAAATTGTCAAACTTTTGATAGATATTGTTTCTAAAAAACCCGCGATTTGTTTTGACAATGGGAATTATTTTTAAATTAATTACTACAATTTCTGTGTCTGGAATTTGGAAAAATGGATTCTATATTTTTAATCATAAGGTCCAAATTATATAATTAATACTCATTTGTTTTTTGACATTATGAATACTAACGATGGTAATTATCTTTAATTATCGCGATTAATTAGTAATCAAGTAGTTAAGGGTAATAAAATAATATAATAATAATAACAAATGACCACAAAATGTCTCATAATGCTACTTTTTTCATCATGTAAGACCATGTAATTCCTTGTGCCAAACTTTGGGACCCCATGGAATCACTTTTGGATGATAGTGACATTTTATTATATTATTTTTTTGAAGGGAAAGTATAACCAAAGTATGTATCACCCAAGTAAAACAATTTTAGTTTTGACTGTGTAAATTATCCCTAAGACTATAAATATTAACTGGAAAGATAAAAAAATTTACTACAACATGATAGTTTTTTTATAATTTTTAGACATTATATAAATTAATTTATTTATGACACCATGATGATGCAACGATTACCTCATTAATTAACGATTTAAATAAAATGAAATGATAATGTAAAATCTAATACATACAGTTGTCAAAACCCTATTGGTTGGGTGGATTTCGAACTCTTATCACCTTATCCTAGAAATATATCATTTTTGGACCTTTAAAATCCAAAACTCATTATACAATAAAGTAACATTTCTTAAATTTCCATGAGTGCCCCTCCTCCCTCTTATAAAAGGCCCCCACCTCTACCACCTTACCCACACAATTAAAGCCATTAGCTCAGCCAAACTCTGCTCATTTTATCTCTCCACATCCCTGTCTTCATACTAGAATCCTTACCTTAGGCATAAAGCTCTTCAATAATCCCTTTTGGTTCAAACCAAGGGGAGTAACCCGATTTAAAGGTAATGTATTCACTTGTGTTCTTTTGGTTTATTTTGCTTCTCCAACCCAATAAACTCTTTTTTATTCTTTTCTTTTGTAAAAAAAACAGTATCTCCAATATTCTAGGATGTTTGTATGAGAAGGATTTGATTTACACTTACACACACCTCTGTCGAATGGTTAAAGAACATACTATTTCGGTGGATGGTGAATTTCGACCTCACGAAACGATGATTGTTCAATATTATTCTAACACCTTTCATGGTGGACATTAATATGTCACTATATTTATATATGTTATGTATTATGTTTATGTTTTCAGTATGCTTCTGTATTTTTCTTTTATGGCATACCTTTATGGTTTCCAATATGGGTAAACATGATATCTTCATTTTAGGATGTGCGGACTACCGCCCCCTCAAAGTGATTTGATTCGTTAATGCCATATATGGGATATATAAGGGATTGTTTTAATGATATTATATACGATATTATACTGGAATTATAATATAACTTTATATCATTATGATTTCATCTTATTAAATATTAAATAGAAATGAAAGTAGTGTTCATGCGTACGTACGGCTCACCGTCTCCATGAACGGTGCATTTCAATTCTTACCTCTAAATGTTATGTAATATTATAAATGCATTTATATATTTGATATATATGATATATATGATTTCTACATCATGAATATAATTCTGGATATAATTGATATTTTACCACATGAACAACTTGTAATTATAAAAATTTTATTTTTGACTCAAGTACCAATGATCGACAAAACGACCGTTATTAACATAAATAATTAAATAATGTTCATAACATGGTGATAAGTGATATAAAAGGAATAATGAACTTGAAAAATGTTCTTAAGAAAGTATAAATTAACTCTATATTATTATTCATGATATTAAAGAAGGACCAAGTCAAGTCGGACACGAGGTATGGGACTTCATCTCAATCTCATTTCATTGAGGCATATTTTGTTTTATACACAACTTTATTTTAAACGGTGTATAAACCCCTTTTAATTTTACATTTATTCAAAAAGAATATTTTTATACGAAGCGTTTTACTAAACGAAAAATGGTAATGTTTTTGTCTTACGTATGCGGCGACACCGACTTCTCCGCCGCCGTGACCATTATTTGAGTTTCAGCTTCCTCTACAAGCCATAAATTTTTTAATGAAAAATAAATACCATGTTTTACATTTCTATTATTTTGGTATTGAAAATGGTTTTGATAATGATTTGATTATATCAATGTGTTTTTGATATCTTGTGATTGAAATGTGGAAATGTTATGTTTCATTTATTCATGTTTTATGTGATACGATTAGGTTGTGGTTCTTAGCCATTGTTTATGAAGACGGGTGGTACCGAGATAAACTAATGGCAAGTGAGCCCATGATAGATCTCCAATTCATTGGGTAACATGAAGGAGTTAAATGATAAGGTTTCTCTGAAGA
Organism: Viscum album; assembly: GCA_963277665.1. Taxonomy (NCBI): domain Eukaryota; kingdom Viridiplantae; phylum Streptophyta; class Magnoliopsida; order Santalales; family Viscaceae; genus Viscum; species Viscum album. The sequence goes on along the minus strand of OY728140.1, from coordinate 1,900,806,948 downwards.
GATTTAGGGAATATACTGTGATAGGTATTCCAAACATAACCATGAGGGTTACTTCCTATGTAAGAATGTTAAGAATTCTCAAGTTACCTTTATGTCTTATGATTTCTATGAGTTATTCATAAATCTTATGATTTCATGAGGTATGTTAAAGTTCTTATGTTTTATGAGTAAAGTATGATTTCATTGATTTGTATGAATACATGGACTAAGGTTTTCAATCTGTACTTTTATATCCCTTATTGAGCTTTTTATGATCTTCCCAAGTTTTTGAAATGATTTTCATAACTCAAGGGAAAAGTACATGATGTGATGATAGTGTTGAGGAAGTGTCACGAAATAATCCATGTTTTATTTTAAATATGTTTCCTTTGATGGGACAAAATGAATACTGTCTTTTATGTAACCACCTTGTTTGAATGTGGAATGTAATGCATGATTTATGATCTAATTCTCTAAAACTCTAAACCTTAAAAGATCCTCAATGTGTATTCTTATAATAACTCAAGATTACGTAATGTTTTAAGGCTGGGGCCTTATAGTTTTCTTTGGTGGGTGTTGTTTTAAACCTTTTCTCTTTTAGTAATTTTATTTTACTCTGGTTGAGGGATATATATATATATATATATGTATGCATATAATGGATTCCTTTTGTTTGTACATTTCATCATTTTTGATCTTGGTGCTGTTTGTGTGTGTGTACTGGTACACAATCAATGCCTCCCATGTTAGCGATATGACTTCTCAGGACCTGTTTCCAGCCCATAGCCTATTGGAGGTGGGCTTGGGGAGTTGTGTCCTGAGACCTATTGGTTTGGGTCATGAAATTACATATTTGTTTCACAATATAAGAGAGTATATAATATTACATATCTAATTTTGTTCAAAATTATAGGTTTTTGAAATATTTTTTTCTCTCCCTTCTTCATATAATTTATTTTTCAGCTCATAACACAAATGGAAAACATTGGGGGGGTATTTATAGACCCACTACACTAATGTACTTCACTACCTCAACATTGTACATGAATTACCATAACCTTATTGTGTTCTCTATCATACATCACCCGAGATTCAAATCAAAAAGATACATTCATAGATATCACCTAATATGTGAATTTGAGAAAGTGTGAAATCATTTAATTTAGTAAACATCTGTCAAAAAATTCTTCACATGATTTCATATTTAAATTTTCTTAACTTTATCACTCAATATACATCCGACATATTTTCTATATCATGCATTAAAATTCATGATACCCACATTGTGGTTGTGATATTTTTAATTGAAAAATAGTACAAACATGGTCACATATCTATTTAACATCAATGTTCAACTACATTCTCATTTTATATTCCTATAAGTATCATTATTCTTTGGAATCATGCAATCAAATCATTCAATTTACAAGTCATGAGATCAAAATCATCACATGAGACACCATTCTTTGAAATACTTTATGCATATTCAAAGAACATCCCTTGAGGTTAAATAAAAGTCTAATATTGATCGTAAAGTGACGAATGATCATATATACTGATGCAAGTTATCTATGTATGTTTTTAAATAGAGTAATAGTACCCACATCACACCAAACCCACATTTATTTTCTTCTTCTTCTAAATTTCACTTAATAATACTCTTTTTCACATCCAACTATTTATGTGGGAAATCAAGTCCGCTATGGAACATCATACATACACATAACATGTTGCACTAAGCCACACGACCTACTCTTCATGTGCACCATGCGACCCCCCTTTATTTTAATTCCAAGCATGAATTATTCTCATGATCAGATCCTATAGTGGGATAGTTGTGTCTACCCAACCATTTTAATAAACTCTCATAAATTCACTTTTCCAAAAACATCTATAATATTCCACTAAATTAATTTCACAAAAACAATTAATTCTTTATATTCTTTTAAAAATAGATTATTTACTAATAAAAATTTTAAAACACTCATTCATCTATTATAAATATTTATCTTGGTTTCATTATTTCAGTACATCATTCAGATGATGATCATCATTTATAATAATAAAAATATGATCTTATTCACCATATCATTTAGTGTATAAATTATAAAAAAACTAAACACAATTAATACATGTAATGAACACAATAATTTATTTATAACCGCCACAATTGAATGTTGTTTTGTTTAATAGAGAACCTAATTTTCTATAAACTTCAATTCTCATATACAAATATTTCTCAATGATTCTTTATTTTTTAAAAATTTTAGTTTTGTAACCCACCATTTATGTGATTATTTTCATCATCTATGGGTAACATAATTTTATTTAATTAATTAGGTTCATCCACTTAACATAGCATATATTGATATTCTAATTGAAAAAATAAAACATACACAATTCATGGGATTATTCAAGTTAAAATTTGATCACAAAAATGGGAGAAAAAAGTTTTTTTCTTCAAAATTTCATTTTGGGAACTTAATTTTTTATATCATAGTATTTATGGTTTTCATATTGAGTAAAAATAGGTGAAACAGTTATTTTCACATTAATTAATGTGAATTAGAAATAAAAAGAAACATACTAACACTTATAATAACATAAAATAAATGCATATAAAATATAATATATGGAGATATTAGAATGTATATTAAAACTATTTTTCTAATAAATAACAATGATAAAGATATATTATTTAAATATTAAATAATGTTAAAATAAATTATGACTGTTCGAATATAATTTTGAGATATTTTTTCTTAAAGGATAAAGTGATACAGTAATTTAAATTTCATGATTGTGATACCTTTTATGTCATTATGTTTTTTATTTTATCTGGTTGAGGTTAGTTTTATGTTTTCAAGAAGTTTTTTTCATGAAAATTTGAATTAATTTTTAGGGTTTTTATCTTGATAAAATTTTAGGCACATTACTTAAGGTAAACCATGAGAATGCCCTTATGTGTTTCCATGTAACACCTATTTGTAATTCAATTTGAGCATGCATTGTTTTGGTTATATGATAAGCACACGAGTTGGTTCAAACCATGCATGTCTTAGGAGAGACAATATATGTCCTATAAAATGATTGGGTTATGGTGGATGGTTTGTGAATAGTAATGTAATCCATCCTATATATTTGGTAGTGATGTTTGGAATTATTAGAGAATTTTTTTTAAAACTATGTAGGGTACAAGATAAATCGTGCAAGTTGGATTTGGTTTGGTAGTGTCTTGCACATAGTTAGAAAACAATTTAACAATATTCATGTCCAAACGATATGTCTTTCCCAGGATCATTAAAAGTTGAAATTCTAGTTTACCCCCTAGTTGAATTAAATAAAATAGCCCTAACTTCTCCTCATTAACATTCAAATAGACTAGGCATAATACATTAGGGAGTTTCCACCCCTCTCTATCAAATTTTTTGGTATTATACCATGATTTCATGGAATTTCTTATATGATAACTCCATTTAGACCCATTCCATTAATTTATATCTTCTTTATCTTTTGATTTCACTCCTCACATGAGCCCTAATATTAATTTTAGATGAATTTGGGGTTGGGTTTGGTCATAATCATGGTTCTATAATCATGTGGGGGTTTTAGAGGGTGTGTCATATCTTGAGGGATTGTTCTCTATCATAGGTGATGTATTCCAACCTTTTCACATTGACTCAAGGTAGGTGTTTATTTGATTTAACTTTATATTAAATTATTATGAAATCTTCAATTTTTTTAAATGTTTCATTGTTAATTTTTTTCATATATAGGTGTACCATGAGGGTAAAGGTGGATTTCAATGGGTTTTAACCTTAGCATGGAATGAGATTCCATTCCAAGTGTTTGTAAAAATTAACATGTGGATTTTCAAAGATTTCGAGTGTTTGTAAATTTTGTTATCAAGTATGAATTAGTTTTTTATTAATAAATTCTGAATTTAAATGTTTTCAAAGCATGATCATGATTTTATAGATGGGGTTTAAAATTTTGGACATAAGTTTTTGATCTTAAAGAGGTTCGTTGACCCATATGTTTTATTTTAAAACCATTTTATGGATTTTAAGTAATTAAAATGTGATTTTGATGGAAGTGTTGAATTTAAAATAGGTTTATTTTTTTGTAGTATTGTTTTCAAGAGTTTATTGATTCATGTTTTTGAAATGGGATGATTTGGTATGGAATTCGAAACATGTTTTGAAAGAACCATTTGAATTAAAAAAAATTAATTCTCATAAAAGGAGTGAGACCCATTTGATCCATTATGATTTGTGTATGCCTGTAGTGTATTTTAATATGAATTGGGGATAATTAATATTGATTCATTCATATATTCTACTTATTTTTTATATATGTGGATTCTTTTTATGATGGTATAAAAGGTGAGTAGTGAGTTATTTCAAGAACTTTATATTTGAATCATTTATGGATGTATTTGTGTTCACATACCTTAACATGTCAGGGTATGCCTTAGGAATGAGGTAGGTGGATTAGGTATTTGATTCCATAAACTAGAATGATATCTATTAAGGTAAATTTTCATGGGAATGAGTGAGACCAAAGAGGAGATGTTCCCCCAAAGACTGAGTGAGATCAAGGGAGTGGGTTCTGAGAAATCCCATGTGGGAGTTGAGAGAGACCAAGGAGGACTGAGAGATATTCAAAACATTTTATGATCAACGAGTTCCTAGAGAACCTAGTGTCATTATGAGTCATGATACTACTATTTTTTATAACTCATTGGTTAGATATATGTCACAAGGTTCCAATTTAGACTCATTTAAGGGATTTATTCTTATGCTTTGATTATATCCCCAACATCTGGGATTATTTCTTGTAAGTTTTGTTTTTGTGTTTATCTATACATTTTGTGTGATGTAACATAGTGGATAATATTTTGGTGACTTCTATATACTTCATGTTATGGTTTACATTCAAATATATCGAAATGGGATTCGGTAATTTTTTAAAGGAAAGGAACTGTAAGTGTGATTACAAAGTGATTTAAATCTACTTTATTTATGAATTTTAAAGTTGTGTTATTTTACATTAGAATGTTGTTTTCCACATATTTTTGGAGTGTTTTATTGAAAAATTGAAAATTTATTATTTTTGAAACTCTAGAGTGTGTGTGGTTTAAAAATGGGGTTTTAGGCCATCATACCTAGTTTAATGTGGAATTGGGTTTTCAATGGTGCTTTGGAAAACAATTTAGAAATTAGAAACTTATTTTTGACTTTGTAAATTATTATTTCAAAAAGAGGGGTTTTATGAGGAGTTATCTAATTTGGACATTAAAATGGTGGATTTTTAATGGGATTCATCCAAGCAAGTAATGCTTTCCAAGCGATTTTTTTATTTAATGAAATTCAAAGAAAAAGATTCTGGTCACACTTATGATGTGGTTGAATTTTTTTGTAAAGACTAAAGATAAATGTATATTTTTATAATATATTTAAAACTATAATTCTAAATATGTAATATGAAACTGACTATTTAGATTCTGCATGTGGGGACCTATTAAGTGGTTTAACTTATGCCTGTACTTTTTTAAAGTATAGTTTTTTCATATTTTGGTTATACTATTTTTGAACAAGTGGGGATGATTTTGGTGGTATTATGACCGTGGTTCAGTCTATGTATTTTTTGATCCAATTTGGGGATTTTATTTTATCTTATAATCTGATATTATCCATTTATCCCATTTTATTTTCTAATTATGGTTTTATGTATAACTTCTTTTTTTGTTGATTAATTTTTAGTATATATTGTTCAATTTGTATTCAATATTCTATTTTCTAATCTTTATTTTCTTGGTTTATTATTTCCATTTCACGGTTTGTTTATATTGGTGTATGAGGGTGAAATCCTTCCCCCTGATATGTTTTTTGATTACTGAACACCTGTTTCTATCCTTAGGGGATTGGGAATGTCTATTAGGCCTTGTAGGAGATTGGGTCAGGAGCTAATTTAGATGGAACACTGAGCTAGTTTATTAAAATTATTCACATATTTTTACTGAGCAGTTACTACCTTTGGAATTGAAGTTATTGTTACCTAAAAATATAAATGTGGTTGAAATATAATTTCACTCAGTAAAGATATTATTATTTATTTTTAAGAAATTTAAATGTTAGAATACTCCACCAATTTTGGGGAAGGAAAATCACTCCCTAGTATAATCATAGGAACTCATTATGAAATATATCAAATTTTTTGTCTATATATTGCTGAATTAGATTTTGATTTAGTGGTTAACTTCTTGTCAGGTCACTCCCCTATTTTCTAGTCCACTTCCTTTTTCAGAAGATCACGTAGAATATTACTTAATCAAGAAGTGTAAATCCTTCACACCTAGTGCGAGGGGAATATGGTGGATGATATAATTTCTTATAAAGGTTACTAGGACTATATTATATCTATCCACTATTCTAAAAATATATCTCATTATACTATAAGAACATTATTTTTTTGTATTCCATCAGGATTCAACACTTTTGACCCACCTAATTGTTCATCTAGTGACATTTTCCCTTTATAATAAAAATTTACAAATGTAAATCCGAATTTGTAATAGATTTTGTAAATTCATTAAGTAAATTTTTGAGAAAAATCTATAAACAATTGATGTTGACAATATTTATGAAATTATTTTACTAACACTTTCTCGTATAGGGAAGATATTTCCCTCATTATTTTTTATTTTCATGATTCATTTGAGTATAAATTTTGTTGAGTAAAGTAAATTAGGATTTCCCGTATACTATCAATGGATGTATCAAGTTGAGAGGTAATTTATTTAATTTTTTCTTCTCTTTAAACAATCCATTATTTGTAATTAATTACATCCCAAATATTATAACAAATATGTCACACCTCAAACACAATTTGATTTTATTTAATTTATTATTATTTATTTTTGGATGTTTGATATTTCTGGCCAAGGATTGGTTTGAGTTCCCTATAATTTCATGTGTAAATTTGAAAATTTTCATGGTGAAAGAGTACAATGAAATGGTTTTCATGGTTAATATTAACTGTGAATGAGGGTATGTCATTAGGATATTGAAATTTTTCCATGGTTGGAGCGCAGTTATTCCAACCACGTAAATCACCTAGGGGTAACCATGAAGTTATTTTTTCATGTCTGGTAGTGAAAACATAGTTGGTTCATAGTTTGGTATACTGTGTGAAAACTGTGTGGGTTTTCTAGAAATATGTATTTGTATTTCTATTTCTATTTATTTTTCCTTTTTTTATTTTTCTTTCTTCCCCTATTCCTTTTATGACACATAACATCCCCGCTCACATCCTCCCATAGATACACACCACTCCTTCATTACGATCCCACCTCTCTACCCAATTTTCATGGATTTTTGGAAGATTCCTGGTCATCACCCCATGGTATGGTCTCCACCTCCTTCCTATTTCTTTATTCTAGTGATATTTGTCTTCCCTTATACCACATGTTTTCCAGTTGTACCCTAGGGTTTCATGTGGGTGGATTTTTTATGGTTCTATTCTTTATCGGGAATTTTATGGGTATGTTGAGTCATCTATGTGTGTTTTTTGGCATCTGCTGATAAAGGAAAAGTGTTTTGGTTTGATATGGTTCCCAGTCAATATTTGGGTAGGTTTTCTTCCACCATATCTTTTGTTCTAATTTTTTGGGTCTTTTTGTGATTTTTGGGTTCCTTGTATTTTTTGAGTGTGACATAGTCTCCGTTGAAGTGGTTTCATTCCACCAGTGTTGAGGAAGGCTTACACATGTATGCATAGGTAAGGAATATATATATATATGCCCACTTATACATATTCCCTTATGGTGAGGGGAATATGTAGAATGAATATAAGGATATATATATATATATATATATTTGTGTAAGTATAAAGAGTGGTTCCAGATCACCTTAATCAAATGTGCCCTGGGATTGAGGTAGGTTTCGTTTATATAATGCTTTAAAAGTGATGTCAATTATTTCTTGATGTTTTTGGAATGTGGTTTCCATATTATATGAAATACATATTATATATATATATATAATTGGTTGTGGTTCTTGGAAGGTGGACTCTAAATTTGTTATTAAGAACTCTCTTGAGCTTTTAAAATGGGTTGTTTCTACTTAAGCATCATTTCAATTTTGTTTTTAAATGTTCAGTGCCTAAGTTGTTTAATTAGACTTTGTAATGGTTTTAGAACTCAAATGATTTGGGAATTTATGTTTTCTAAAGTGACATTATTCTTTTTAAATTGATATGTACCTATTAGAACCTTGATTTTTTTAGAATTGTAAATCCCCTCCTGAGTTATGCATTCTTGATTTAGAAATTTGATATCTATGTTAAATGTGTGATTTAATATATATGCCTATTAAGGAGGCTTGTGAATTATTGTTTGAAATGGAAAGTTGGATGTTCTTCAGTATGGAAATCAATTCCCAAAAGTTTTATGGTTATTGGATGGAGGAAATTATATATATGAACAAGATAGAATGTTAAAAACTCACCAGCATTTTTAATTAGAGCACAAGATAAATTGGGTAACTTGGTGGAAAACTTGGTCTAGTACACTAGGTTTTCCGGTAGGGATGGGGCTCAGTTCCCCTAATAGGATTGAATCTAAAACACTAAATAAACATAATATAGTTATTGGATACAACTAGACTTTGTAGTGTTATTCCTCTCTACTATCTCTTGCATGAGGATGTTGTGGGTTTTAGTGCTTATTCATCACTAAGGTGTGAGGATCGTAGAACCTAGTAACCCTAACTACCTAGGTATTTACCAAAGATATTTTTATCATTTACCATTATTTTAATATGGTATTTTTATATAAAACTCATTTATTAGTTTCCTTTTTAGTTTTTTGGTTTATCCTGCTGCTAATGTTTCATTATGGTTTCTATCTTGGTGTGGGAATTTTAAACTCGGTTTTGGATGTGGAAAATCATTTATAAAGTAAAAGATGTGATTGGTTTTTAAAATGTGTTTGATGGAATGATTTTTATGGTTATTTAAATGGGAAAACCCCACTTTTGTATTTATATTTTCGAACTAGCATGACATGGTTTTAATTTTAAAGGTAAGGAATATGGAATAGTTTATTTGTTAATGGAAACATGCTTTAACAGCCACTCCTATATCTTTATCTTTATTTTTTTCATCTAGTCTTGTTTCCATCTCAGACTTGGATGATGTGGAGCGATGTTGGTTTAGTGGTTAGTGGGGACCCACATGATCACATGGAGGTATGTATAATTTTATTTCATCCCACTGCTAGTATTTATTTTCAGTTTGTATTCATTATTTTTCTACTATTTTCTGGGACAAATAATTCCCAATGGTTTTATCTTGATGCTTGAAACTTGTTTCCAGCTCAAGAGGATCTGGAATGCCTCATTATTCTTATTGGGGGCTAGTTTGGGAGACTGGTTTGGGGTTGACCCATGTTGGTTCCTAAAAAAATAGTATCAAAGGATACACATTGTTATTTGGGATGTCATGTTTATTGGAGATAGGATTGTCAGGGCTTGTGAGGTAGGTCATGGATTTGTGACTGATCATCACCACTCATGACAAGACTAGAGTCACTAGGGTAGTTCAGTTTCTAATCTTTATTTTTGATATGGGGTTATACTGTTGGAATTTTTTGAGTTTATGAGCTTGTGTATGTTGTGGGATACTAGTGTTAGTCAGATGGTGATACAAGGTGAGCATACATGGCTTAGCGAACCATGTGGAGCTTGAGTGCACAATTCAACATGCTTCTAGTGGTTGGTTCATGCCTATTACATGATCATCTAAAGAATGTGTTTGGGGAATGCATGGCCTCTATTTCAAAATTCTAGTTATTTTTGAGTGGATGGGGATTTGGTCTGATTTTGGTTGGTGAGAGTTTAAATTGGTTTTGGGATGATTTAGTTGAGTTATAAAATGATTTTTTATTTTATAAAGTTGGATTTCTAAAATTAAAGACCTAGGATTGTTTTTAAAATTGAAGGGAAATTGGTTTGAATTTTTAAAGGTTTTATAAATTGTGAAATTTGATGTAAATTGGAAATTATTTGTTTTGATGGAACAAAATGGTATGTGTGGCCCTTGGTATTTCCTTTAAATATTCCCATATTTGTTTTTGTGTGTAGAAAGTACATGTTGGTACAAATTAATAGTTGATATAATTTTAATTTTAATGCACAAATATATGTTAATTTATATGATATCATAGGTGAGTATTTAAAATTAATGTTTTGACTTAGTTTTCCCAAAGTTTTTTGGAAAAGTAAAATGGTCTCCATTAGAAATGGTCGTCTTTTCTATTGGGAAATTTGGTTTTAAAGGCTAAAAGTGGGGTAGTGTTTTTAATTTTATTGTGGAGGTGTTGGAATTATTTTGGAAATGAAAAATGATTTTGTTTTCAAAATGGGGAATTGAATTTGAAAATAGGTGATATTAGAAATGGTGGTTTCTAAAAGAGCGTTTTTGGGTTTTTTGTGATGTTGTTGCGGTTATGTTTTAGTAGATATTTGTTTTTTATTTTATTCGGTATGCGTTATGTTGTTTTATGAGATTTGTGTTTTTTTAAAATGTGAATTGTTTATGTTTGGGGTTAAATGTTGATTTGGTATTGTGATTTACATTGTTTAGAGTATGCCACCTAGAAAGCCCTGGATGTTTTATAAGGATTCTCTTCCAGTCGTTCAACCTGCCCAAAATCCAATTGGAGTGGTAGAGTTGATATCTTCTAAATTTTTTTTTATTTTCTATAGATATCGAAGTTTGTTAGAGTTTATAGTGTGTCTTGATAATATTAATAGTTTTTTCATGTTTTTGGGATCTCTAGATGACAATAGAGTATAATTTGCCTTGGATATTCTTGAAGGATGAGGACTAGACCAATGTTAGTTGATTATTTAATTCTCACTGTGAATTGGGATTTATTGGTTGATCTTCAAGACCACATTAATCCCATGTTTTATTCTTGAGAATTTGAATGATAGGAAAGTTCCATATCTCTTGGATGCTCCACATGGTCAACTGATGGTAAAGGGGAATTCTAACCATTTCAATGAACTGGTTTTATTTTCTCCAGAGATTGTGTCGAGTGATTTGTTGGAAGTTCTTATTATTGCGTGGAGTCTCCATCAAGGGTTAAAGGATCAAATTATTTATTTTAGGAAATTCTTAGAGGGTAGCCCATGGTAGTTGATAGTTCAGTTCCTTTTGGTGCTTGTGAGGGTTTTCCATCCAGGGAGGAGTGTGAACCCAAGAAACCTATTCCAAAAAAGTCCCTTTTATTATCTCATTCATTTCAATCATCAATCCACTCACTTGTATGCTTCCAGTGTGGTCATTTTGGTAAATATAATCCATATTTCCATAATCCTATGAAGGATTTTCATTGGTATCGCTGTTTGTGGTACCAGAAGAAGTTCTCTAAGTTGGGCCACTAGAAGAGAGTGTTTCAGTCAGGAATTGTGATCTCCATCCTATGGGGAAGAAGATGCTTCTAGACAATGGGGATGAATCCATAGGTCTTGATGTGATTCTTTTTATATAGTGGATCTTCTAGCTTTGAGGGATATAAATATAGCTTATTGTTTCCAATAACAGAGTGTAAACCATGTAAATTTTCCATGGATTTAGTTTTTCAATTCATGAAATGTTCTTTTTATAAAAAAAATTGGTGGCCTCATTTTCCATGAATATCAATATTTGTGCCTTATGGATAATCAATTTTTAGAAATTATCCTTTTTATAAAATGTTTTCATCTTTTGTTGGTGATTTTTGGATATTTCTATGTTTTATAATTATTATAAATCATAGATTGGTTTGTTGTTTGGCTTGAATTTTTTTCTAATTGGGTACCCCTTGTGTTGGGGGATTAGTGATATCATGATTATCGTATTCTTAAATAGAAAGGATACCCATAGTGAGTCTCTTATAATTCTGGTTTTCTATAGAGTTGGTTAGGTGCGTCTTATGGAGTTCAACGGTCACACCAGTATTGCCGGTTATCTTAACTTTAGGGTTTAGTTTAGAGGTTTTCTCTCAATTCAATTTTGATCTTGAATATTTATTCTATATGTTAATTTTGAGTTTGATTTCGGTTTGGTTTCTAGTTTATATTGGGTGACTTGTTGTGGGAAGAAAGTGTTAATGGTGGGGAAAATTGTCACAACCGACCCAAAATTTATTTTAGTTATTTTATTTTTATTTAATCATGTATGTTTGATATTTTAATTATGGTTTGGGTTGTGTTAACAATAATTTTGGGTGAAAATTTTTAAATGTTCAAGGGGAAATGGTATTGTGCATGGGTTGTGCACAGTTAGGAGTAACCGTGCAACAATTGTTCATGAGGTTCTGTCATTGGGATAGTTCCATCTGGCATGGGTGGAATGTGGTTTGTCCAAATATGTGACTCACCTATGGGTAACCATGTGGTGGCCCATTCTTGTCTCCTAGGGACAACATGGTTGGCACACATTTTAGTAAATCATGCTCAAACTGTGCAGTTTGTTGAGAATTTAATATTTATTATTTTTATATTTATTTATTTTTATTTTTATTTATTTTTCCTTACTCCCTGTTTTATTTCTTCCTATCTCCTTCTTGCATCACGCAACATCCCCCTCCCTTTCTCCCTTAGTCACAAGCCACTCCCACCTCCTAAGCCCACCTCTCAAAGCCTTTTTTTCTTAATTTCTGGAAGATTCTTCGTTTTCAATGCATGGTACAATCTCTATATCCCTCCTCATTCCTTATTCCAATGATATTTCACTTCTCCATCCCCCCCAATTTGTTTAGCAGAACACTAAGGTTTCAGGTTGGATGATTTTTGATGTTTCACTTATTCTTAGGGAGTGTGATGGGTCTCTCAGGATGGCTTAGTGCATGTTTCGGTATCCACCACTAAATGTAAAGTGTTTTGGTTTATTTTGGTTGTATTCCTCTATTTGGTTAGGTTTTATTCCAAAATTTTTATTGTTACACATTTTTTTGGGTTATTTTGGTGATTTTTAGGTTCCTTATATTTTTTAGTGTGTCTTTCTATTCTTGGAAGTTTTTTCAAGACATCGAAGACCAAGGATAGTTAAATGTGTATGATTTTATAAGGAAAATACATAAATACATTCCCTCATTGTACATATTCCCTCATTAAAAGGGTAATATGTACAATGTATCTAGGAAGAAATATATATGTATAAATGTATGTGTGTGTAGGCATAAAGAGTGGTTCTAGAACATCTTCATCAAAAGAGCCTTTGGATTGGGATATACTCCCAATAAATAATACTTTAAAATTAAAATCTATAATGTCTTGGTGTTTTTAAAATATTTTTTCTATTTTATATGAAACTGATATGATGTATATATAATTGGTTTGGTTTATAAGAAAGTGGCCTCTAACTTTGATTGTAAGAACTGTCTTATTATTTTAAACTAGATTTCTTTGACTTAAGCACCATTTTAAGATTGTTTTTAAATGTGTAGTGAATATATTTTTTAATTGGTCTTCAAAATGGATTTTTAACATAAATGATCTAAGAATTGGTGTTTTCTATAGCAAAAGTATTCCATTTAAAATGTTGAGATTGGATTGGCAGCTTGATAATGTTTTGTGGAATTGGAAAACCCCTCTTAAGACATGCTCTGTTGATTTAGAAATATGATTTGTGCATTAAATGTTTGATTTGTGACACATTCCTAGTGAAGAGGCTTGTTTATTATCATAAGACTTGAAATGAGGGATGTTATTATGGTGGGGAATTTGTGGTGAGATATTCGATGGGTATTGTGTAAAGGAAATGAAATGTATGTATATGATAGCTTGATAAAAACTCACCAAAATTTTTAAAGAGAATATGAGAACCTAAGTACCTAGGTAGAAATCTTAGTCTAGTACATTCAGTGGTCCGGTAGGGCCAAGGCCTTATTCCCCTAGCAGTGATTGATGATACAACACTAAATAAATATTATATGATCATTGAATACCCAATGACCTTGGGAAGTTATTCCCCTCTAGTGACTAGTGCATGAAGACTTTGTGGGTTTTGGTTTTTATTCATCACAGAGGTATGATGAACTCAAGAACCCACTAACACTTGATACCAATGGATTTACCATGGTTCTTGCAATCATTTACCCCTTTTTCTATTGAATTGTTTTAGAAACTCATTTCTTAGTTTCCATTGGAATTGTTTTCTTTTTCCTAATACTGATGTTTATTTATGATTTCATTCTTGGTGCAGGAATTTAAAATTGGGTTATGGATATAGAATTCAATTTTTAAACTAAAAGATGTTATTTGATTTTAAAATGAAATTTTTAGAATGTTTTTTGTGGTTCTTTTCTTGGGAAATACATATTTTATATTAGAATTTACAAACTAGCATTACTTGGGTTTAATTTTAAATGAAATTCATAGGTAATAGTTTATTTAGGCATGCCTAATAAGTTTTAATAATAATTCATAGTTATTTCTATTTATTTTTAGCTTCTGGTTCCGATTTCCACATAGACTCTCGTACTACGGAGCGATGTTGGTTTACTAGTCGTTGGTGACCCATTGGGTGAGACGGAGGTATGTGTGGTTTTATTTTTTTCTGCTACTAGTATATATTTATATTCTTTAGTTTATATTCATTATTATTTTACTTTTTTCTAAGATAAATATTCCCTAATGGTCTTATATTAATTTTTAGAATTAGTTTCTAGCACCATAGGACTAGGAATTCATCTCTGTCCTTGTCACAAGCTAACTCAGGTGATCGGTTCAGGTTCAACCCATGTTTATGCATGAAAAAATATATTTTTTATCTAGTTTTAACATTTTTATATGATAAATGATGTTAAAAATGATTTAATATCAATTATTTAATAATCTATTTCAAAAATCTAGACATAGAGGATTTTTATCATTTTTTGAAATAGACAATGTTTATATATATCTACATATTGGGGTTTGGCATCAATTATTTAAATAATGGATGTTAAAAATATAACCCTGACATGGAACTTAATAAAATTTCATCTCACACCTATATGATTTTAGTTTTATTCCAATAAATTTATTACACTACATATGAAAGTTTTTATATTTTTTGAACGAACCCAAATGTTTTTCCTTCCCACCAAGAAATCAATTGTGTATTACCCTATTTATTTCATTTACATCACTAAAATTCATTATAACCCAAACTTTTAATCTATTATGATCATATGATTTTTCTTAAAAGTTCCACTTCTTATATTGTTCCACATTTAGATATTTTTAAATGTGATTGAATTTACATAATGGATATATAATATATTCCATGCAATGAGGGATTGAGAGTGGATTTAGTTATAAAATATTTTAATCATTATTGATCTTTTATAAAGTTAAATTCCATGAAGTGGTCTCTTTTGTTAGCAAATGATATATTACCTTTATTTTTATAATATATTTGATTATTAAGATAATTTCATCAATGATTGTTATATATATTAGTTTTATGATTGTATAATAATTTATTAATCATTTTAAATTTAAATTTATAATTGAAACTGATATTTATTTTCAGGTAGTAATTTATTGTTGATTCTCTAAAAAAACAAGTAAGTTTATTTTTTATCTCTAAATTTTTTCTAAAAATATATTTTTAACATTAATTATTTGAAAAAATAATGTGAAAATTTGTCCTTTCACACTTTTTAATTGATTAACTAATTAAGAAGGCCACTTTTCCATCAGTTTTTTAAAAAACTATCATGAAAAGTT
Source organism: Viscum album (assembly GCA_963277665.1). Lineage (NCBI taxonomy): Eukaryota > Viridiplantae > Streptophyta > Magnoliopsida > Santalales > Viscaceae > Viscum > Viscum album. Next base: position 1,900,791,202 of record OY728140.1, on the reverse strand, counting down.
ATATAAAATTACATTTTATATAATTTTTACAAAATAAAAAACTTTCTAAAAAGAATTTTTTTGGTTATAAAATAGGACATTAAAAATCTATTTACAAATAAATTTCATCGATTTTACCACCAAAATTAATGTTAAAATCCCAAAAAATCAACATTATTGTCACTTTTAAACTAGTGAAACTATTATATATGATTCAGTCATTTTGTTTTATAGATAAATTGATCCTATTAAAGTATATGTGAAACATAAATATATATCATAAGAGTCTATTTATAAAGTTTAATTTTTGTTGTAAATTTTACATTTTGTTCTATGTACTTGGATGATATTGGGAGAAGAATCAATCAAGTTGGTCATGTTTAAGATATAATGTCTCATTCCCAACTTGATATGAAATAAGAAATAATTCTTGTTTTTTATAACTATTTCGAAGGACATTAAATATTACACAATTATAATTTTTATTGTTACCATAACATAGATATGTTCTAAGAGATTGTGAAATTACAAATTCATTTAGTCAGAAACAAAGCAAACAAAAAAAGTGATTTCTGAGAAGTTGATTAAATAAAGAAACAAAAATAAAAAATATTTTTAGTAAAGAGCTAGAAGAATGGGTTTTACGTTTTTTATGCTCATAAATACTAAAAATTTTATATTTAATTGGTCGACATATTTATTTTGTGAATTTAATTATTTATGTTAATTTTTATAGATCATAAATATCGATATTCAAGCTAATGTTTTTGAAAATTTGACGTTTTCTGTCTTCTTGTCTAAAAAAATAAGGATAATAAATTCAATGACTAGGAAGTGAATAGATTTAAATTCTATATAGTTGATTGCATAGAATGTTTAAAAAACAAATAATATAGCTAAATGGATGGTCATTTTATTGGTATATTTCAAAAAGTTTATAGATATTGTCAAATAAAACTAAAACAATCATTTTCAATTTTTTTACATCAATGATATTATGTCAGTATTACAACTGGAAATACAAGAGAAACCTTAAAATTTACTTCTGTAAAAATTTTTTTAAGAAAAATATTAGTGATTTGGAAGAAATTTATTTATATATATTTTCATCAAAATATAAAAATTGTGTATTATTTGTAATTTGTAGTAGATTAAGGTTGGGTGTATCTGTGAAAATGAAAAAAGAGACTTATATGATATGGGTGATAAAGTGGATGAATTAACATGTGACATTGAATTCCTTTACCAGAAACTTAGCATCTTTTTTTTCCAATATGTTATTAAAGATATTGATATTTCAGGGGAGGATAAAGTAGATTAAGGGGAAGAGGTAACAACGGATCACACTAATGTTATGAACAATGTTGGAAATAAATATTGTATGTGAATTCATTCTTTAAATTTTCAATTAACTTATACATTATTCTATTTATTTTTCATTACTTTTCTTCTCTTATTAAATTTAAATATATTTTTATGCATTAGTTATTAAATTTTTAAAATTTAAACACTATAATAATTTTAAAATATATGTTTTGATAATGATTTTACTTTTTTTAATGGTAGGAATTTTGAGGAGAGAACTACTTAGACACAATAGTCTATCAACAAAAAATGGTCCCCCTTCTATCCTAATAACACCAAAATTTCAAATTGATGCCTTGTATACTAGAAACGTATATGGTGATATTATCTTAATGGTTATCCAAAGATATCAAGTAAATTTTTACAATTTCATATTAATTTTGAAATGTATTTTTTATTTCCATAACATATACATTTATATATATATATACATATAACATTGGAAAACTTTTAAAATGAGTTCAAATGTTAACATTGGATGATGGGGGAAAATATTGAGAAATAAAAAATCACTCATCAGGAAGTATCCATGATAGAGATTGATTTTGAACTTCATGTTTGTGATGTGGTGGTATAACTGATGCTGCCTGCGTTTTACACATTTTTCAACATTTTCTTTTTTTATTATGTTTTTAATGGGTGAAATATTATTATAATAAGAAATTGTTGAATTACAAGTTATTTGATGTTGAATTTTATTATTAATTGAATATTCTTTAAATTTTAATATTTTTGGCATCTAAGTGATGAATGGTTATGGGGTTTTACTTCTTTAAATTTAAAAAAAAATATTTTCTCATTTTTTATTAACTATTATATTTATTGAAATTACTCTTGGATTAATTTTTTCAAAATTCCACATTTTCATTTTAAACATTTTTGGTAGAATTATATTTTAATTTTGACTTAAAAATTCATTTCTTATTTTATATTATGATAAATTTTTTGAATTATTTTTTTTACTCAGATTTGGATAATTGTCTTTTTGGGACCTACATTAGAAATTATGAAAAAATCCCAAAGCGAATGTATGTATAAACTGTCGTGTGATAAATGGACCAGTCACAATTGTAAATGGATTGACTTCAAGAAAAAAACAATTAGATCTGTGTGATGTGAAAATTTAGAAAATTAAATTTACCACTCACTATTTTCCACTCATGGTAGAAGAATTTTTAGTAATATAATGACAAGAATCTTCTTGAAAATCAATCGACCATATTCCCACCACTGAATGAGGAAGTCAATTGTGCACCGAAAATCCGATTGACTCTATGTTGTATTTATAATAAATTATATACCACCGAGGTCAACTTTTCCCAACTACCAAGCTACCACATGTCCACCAAAATCCAGTTTACCTCTTTGAGTACCTAATTATGATGAATCTGTTTTAATAGATATGGACCGAGGTTGTTGATAAACTAAAGTGCTAAAGGAAGATAGGAAAATAATTTCACATGCAATGTCTAGCTTTGTTGAGGATAGTGATGATGTAATATTATTCTAGAAATATCCAAATTCTAACTCAGATCATGGGGAAGTCAGGAGGAAGGTAAGGTTGAATCAATCAAATATGGTTCCAAATAGGGGAAGGTGAGTTTAGGTGAGGTGGAGATAGAATATTTTTGAGTTTAACGTCACCAATTGAATAACATGAATACATCAGTTCTCTCCATATGAGTGTCATCGATGGAGGTTCCCAAGGTTTTTGGGGAAGTAGGACCCATGGCATGATTGAATATCCCCTAATGAAGAAGATCCGTGAGGCTGAATGAATATCGATATGAAGGAGGGGTTCACTATATGTTAATTTTATTTATTTTAAGATCTTTAAAATCTACTCTTATCACATAGATAAACAATATTCAAAATATTAGAAGACACACCTTGATCTATTGGATCTTATGAATTGAAATCTCCTTTATTTTCTAACACTTATAATATTTTTTATCATTTGTCTCCACTCTCTTCAACATCAAAATTTAGGGAATGTACTATAATTTGATTGAAGAAAATGAAAAAAAAATTATATTAATTCTGAGAAAAAAATAAGATTTAACGCAATACATTGCTTGTAGGAAAAAATCATGATTTTTTATTTTTTATTTAATACAACACATAATGAATTTAAATATGAAAAAACATAGATTTAAAAACCATCAAAGTCTAAATTAGAGTATCCAATCAGATCAAGATCATTGTATCTTTTATAAGTAAGCATGTGATCCTCCATTTCATGAAAATATCCTAAACTTCTATAAAATCATATTGATGTATGTATTTTGAGATAAGCCTAATAAACCTTGAGTTATATTTTGAAATATTTCTATTCCAATCACATACATGGATTCTTCCTGTTTTTCATTACAAAATTATTAGAGAGGCATTTCTCTGTCTCACATAATTGAACAAGATAATTTTCAGCAAGAAATATGTTGTCAATATATAGAATCTAGAATATAAATTTATTCCCATGAATCTTTTTATATATACACTGATCAACGATGTTTTCCTTAAATCCAAAAGATACAACTGTTTCATTATACCTAATATACCATTGTCGGGAATCTTGTTTAAGTCCATATATTGATCTCTTCAATTTACATACCATGCGTTCCTTTCCATTAATGTAAAATCCCATTGGTTGATCCATGTATACATCCTCATCTATGTTTCCATTTTGAAAAGTTTTTTTAACATCCATTTAATATTACTATAAATCATAATGAGATACCAATGCCATAATTATTATGAAAGAATCATTCTTAGAAACAATTGAGATGGGTTTCTTATAGTTTATACCGTACTTTTGAGTGAATGCTTTTTCAAAATGTCCGTCCGTGTAACGTTAAAGGTTACCAATAGAGTCATATTTGGTTTTAAAAACCCATTTACATCAAACTCTCTTGAATCCTTTAGGTAATTCTATAAGGTCCCATTATTTATTTTGTTCCCTAGAATTAAACTCACATTTCCTGGCATCTAACTATTTATCCTAAATATCACACTTGATTGCTTGAGAATATGAAACTAGATCATTGTCAATGCCAATATCATTTTCTATTTCATGAATATATACCACATAGTTATCATAAATATAAATCATTCTTTCCCATTGGAATCTTCTTAAAACTATTTATTTTGGTTCTTTAACCATTTATTCATTGTGAATTTGGGGAACATTCAGTTGTAGTTCTACATGATTATTTTGTGATTTATTAATTTTAGGAACAACTGCTTGTGAGTTTGGAATGTAATAAAATGGAACATGAATTCTAATTTCATTAATTTCTGCATTTTCTCAAACTTCACTCCCACTGGATTCACCATTCTCGATAAATCTAGCATTCATAGTTTCAATAATTCTCATACTATGGTTAGGACAAAAAAATCTACAACCCTTTGATTTCGATGGATAACCAATGAAATTTACACTGATTTTTCTTGCATCATGATTTTTTGGGATTATATTCTCTTATTTCTACCAAACAACCCCATACATGTAGGTGCCTTAAACTAGGTTTCCTACCAGTCCAATGTTTAGAAGGCTTATTTGGAACTTCTTTACTAGGAACCCTATTCAATAATTAAATGGAAATTTTTAAAGAATACATCTAAAAATGTAATGGTAAATAATAATTACTTTACATACACCTAACCATATCCATTAATGTTTTATTATACCTTTCTACTACACCATTTTGTTGTTGTGCACTTGACAAAGTGTATTGTGAGTATATGTCATGACTTTCTAGAAACTTTTCAAATGGACTAGGGTTTTTTTCAATTTCATAAAATCATCCATAATAATCACCACCCCCATCAGACCTTATGACCTTCACCTTTCTACCTAATTTCCCCTCAAATTCATTTATATAAATTTCTAAGTCATTTATTGCTTGATATTTCTCATGCAATAAATAGACATATCCATAACATGAAAAATCATCTATAAAGGTGATAAAATATTTTTGTTTTCCAAAATAATTGACATCATATGGCCCATATATAATGGTATGTACAATCTCAAGGATATGAGTACTTATTGTGGAACCATTCATTGTGTGTTTTTTTTCCTTTAATACAATCCACAAAAATATTTACGTCTGTAAAATCTAATATTGGAATGATTTAAAACTTAATCAATCTCTCCAATATTTATTTGGAAATATGACCTAAAAGTTTATTCCATACATAAGTATAATTTTCATTAACAAAACCACGTTTAGTATCAGAATTATGATGTAGGGTCATAAGTGTTTCAACATTCATATTACCAAGATTTAGTTTAAATAGACCATCATTCAATAAACCAAATACAATATTACATGTATGATTAAAAATACTAAAATATCCATTCCAAAAATAAAAAAAAAGTATCTAACGACATCAAGTTTTCAGGAAGAAACCAAATTCCATGATATACTAGGAACATAAGAGGTTTCACATAATTCCAAACTATATCCACTATCATGGATTAAATGTTATGTCCTGATAGATTCATCTAGAACCTTTACTCTATTCCCCATGAATACGAACATTTCAGTTGGGCTTGTGATTTGGGTTTAACGGAATACCTAAATCATATTAGAAACATGAGTCATACAACTAGAATCAATCCAACATGTATTATGTAGAAATTTATCTCAGTTTGATTCATTACATGTATAAGAATTATTCTTAAATTTATTTTTAAACCAATCCTTACGTTTAAGAAACTCCTTTTGGAAATGTCCAAATTTCCCATAGAAATGGAATTAATCTTTGTGTTTATTCTTTAGGTTATTTGTAGAGGACGCATTAATCATCAATCACCCCTTTCCTTTTCCATGCTTCTTTATACCATGGTTCTTTGCCCCATGCCAATGCATATAATGGACAAGGTATATTCCCTGACTCTTTACACATGTTTCCTCTTGATCTAGAATACTTTGCAATTCATGCCCATTCCATTTATCTTTCATGGTGTTATAGTTCGTTTGGAATAGCCCATACTCAGATGGTAACGAGTTTAGGATAAACTATAATAGGAAAAATTCATCTACTTCCATTTCTAAATACTTAAGTCTTGCTCTAATATTTTTCTTTTCCATGAAATTCTATTACATAGTAGGAGAACCATCAAATATCATGTTGGAAAATGTACTCATTAATGTCCCAAAAAAAATATTTTTCAGTTGTTTGAGATCAGTCTCCCAAAAATATCATAAATCATTTAGTGATTTTAGTTTTTGGGAGACCTGACATGATGCTACTTGCTATGCTCATTTGCATTGACATCAAGCTTAATCTGTTCGATCTTTCCCAGGATGAAAAATATACTCTATAATCATTTCTACTATGATCCATTGTAGTAGAAGGTTTCTCAAATTGGAGTGATAAATCAAGATCAAATATACCAAGGTGAAATTGGATTTTATCACTCCAATAAGAGAAATTTAATCCGTTAAAGATGAGAACAATTGATGTATTTGAGTGCAATGATGATGAAAATCTAACTGTAATAAATAAATTATAAGAAATAATTCATTGAAATAATAATAATACATTGACTCAGAAAAATTATTTAAGATAAATATGTATTTGTGTTCTCCTTTGTGTGATACACTAATACACAAACATAATTAATACAAATTAAATTAACATTATTTTAAAATAACATACTCATCAATTATATTTATTTATTATATTTTGATATATAAATAAATCGCATAATGCACATATATATTGTAAATAATTATATTCAAAAATCATAAGAATATGGAAATTTCTTTTGGTAAATTAATTAATATCTCATAATAATGAATTTTAAATACTCAAAATATGTCATAATAGTATCAAATTTAAGAGAAATCAACATATGTTATTTTAAATTAATTTATGAAACAATTTTAATATTATGGTTTTACCACGTTGGTGATTAAAACTATTATGAAATAATGGTCCAAATATAAAACATCAAAATTAAAACATAGTTATTAATGTAAATAAATTTTAATTAGCATAAGTCCAAATTCAATTTTACTCTTTCTTTAATCTGTTTTGGAATAAAACTCAAAACTATTTTTTTCAAATAATAAAAATCAATATTATAATTTCATTATTATAATATTTAACACATTCCAATGTCTAAACAGAATTTTAAAAAAATAGAACAGTAATCATTATTTTCTCATTTAAATAATTACTATCATTTTTAAACTACAAATTCATCCCATTTATTATGCAATAATAATAATAATTAAATAATACAAAATTATAAAATCATGAGAATTAAAAAATTTGGAACTCCATATAAGGATTTCAAAACACATATCCATTATTAAAATTAATATTTTTTTATTTATTAATTAAATTTCATAACTATAGTAACATCATAACAACAGTTATTAAGAATTTTTTGAAAAATGAGTCAACAAAAAAATGTACATAAATTTTGATAAATTTTCATATCATAATTGATATCAAAAACTCGAAATAAAATATTATATTCTAATTAATTTTGAAACCAATTAAAAATTATAATAACAAATAAATATGATATTTGAAAATATATAACATGAGAAGAGACATCATATTGGGTTTCTGAAAATAAGGTACTTTATATTTGGGAAGAGAAAAACAAATGCATATATAATTCACAATTTAAAAAATAAAAATAAAATTGCACAGTTGATTAACATAAAATGAAACAACACTGAAAAACTCCCCATGATTGAATAAAGAAGTAGAATATTATAATTTATTAAAAAAATGTATAGTGTGTACGGATTTCAGAAAATCCAACACATACTATTATAGCTATTTCGACCACGGGAGATGAATTTGTAGTATGCTTTAAAGTTACACTTCAAGGTATGTGGTTTAAAACCTTTATTTCAAGACTTCAAATGGTCAATAGTACTTCCAATACTGTGAAAATTTAATTTGACAATACCACATAAGTATTATTTTCTGAGAAAGATTGATATTTCAAAGGTGCTAAACACATGGAATTAAAGTACTTTGAAGTTATAGAGGATGTTCATGAAATATAAGGTGTCAATTGAACATATTAGCATAAAACATATGAGTTATGAACCTTTAATGAAAGTGTTTCCTACCAATACGTTAATTTGACTTGTTTAAAGTTTGTTAATTCTCACTGATTAAGTTTCATTGTTTGTTTTGACTGTTAAGATTATTATAGTTGACACTTGTGCTTATAATTGTGTAGATCATGTTGTATGTTGTTCAATAAGTTTACATGATTAAATTGAATAATGATAACAGACATTGTCTTAAATAAATACATTATCATTGGGCTAATTATATATATATATATATATATATATATCCCATTTTTATTATGATAGGGAAAATGTTAATATTGTAGTATATGGAAGAGAGTATATTAATAGAGAATATAAAACCACCACGACTCCTATAGACATTATCATTTATTATTATGAATTTTTCTATACATGATAGAATAAATATAACTGTTCATAATGTTTGATTGAATATTAAAAATCACAAAGTACTATCAGAAGAGTTAAGTGGGAGAATGTTGGAATAACTCACCTTATATATGTTTAATATTATTATAATGGGATAATGAGGGTTATAATTTTTAGATTTATGGACTTTGATAGTTAATTAAATAACCACCCATGAATATCTATTTTGTACTTATTTAAAGGTTCATGTAATTGCAAATTATGTCTCAATAAAAAAAATTCAAATTTAACGCAATACATTACTTGTAGAACATAATCCCGATTTTTGATTCTCAATTTAACACAACACATAAAAAATTTATCTATGAATAAAATATATTTCATAACCAAATTCTAATACCAAATTTTTGTTAATTTTATTTATTTTAGGGTCTTTAAAATCTATGCTTATCATATAGATAAACAAACTTCAAAAGAAGATAATACATATCTAGATCCATTAGATAATCTTGATTTGAATCTCCTTGATTTTATCCTATATAAAATAATTTCTATTGTTTGTATCATCTATCTTGGACATGAAAATTCAATGAATGTCTCCATCAAATTCTTATACATTTCATCAATTCTGATGTGGAAGATAAAGGAGACAAAGGATAGTAATTCTTTTATGTGGAATAAAATCAAGGATATTCAAATCCAGAAAATCCAATTGATCAAGGTATGCCTTATCTTATTTTGAATTTTTTATCTATGTGATTATAATAGATTTTAAATATTCTAAAATAAATGAAATTAACATACACTCATTGGTAGTTTATAGAAACTAGAGAGATCATATTTTAATTTTTCGAGCTGTTGGAATCAAACAATCAAACAAGGAAAAAGATCACAGTGATGTAAAATATAAAAATAGTGAATCAATATTTATTGATGTGCATGAAGGTTAAAAGAATTTGTGAAACCTGAACTTGAATGAAGACTCATAATTTATCAAATTCTCACATATGGCCTATGCTTGTCAGCTTTTTATAATTCTAGAACCGAAGTGTTGAAATGAAAAGGGGGATCTTGGGTTAACATGTTTGGATGATTGAACTCACCTAAGTTAAATGAAGCTTAAACTAATATTTTTAACCTTTTTGGAAGGATATAATTTGTTGTATTGATGATTTGTGTTCATAAGTTTGATTCATGTGATGATTAAAGAAGATGACAATGGGGAGTGGGGCACTGTTCTTCCTGATGGTTTCTTCAGCATTGTCGCTATTGAGTGCACATAGTGTGATTGATGGAATTTCTAAGAGGAATCTAGGATTAGACATTTGAACATAAATTTATTCATATTAAACATTACTAAACCCATTAGATAAAGTTTAGGCATGTGACATTGGAGATGTGGTGGGTTGACTACATCCCAGATCTAAAAATATTGATCCATGGAGGTTATATACTTTTTTTAATAATTGGATCAATAATTTTCCAGGGATGCATCGAGAAACTTGAGTTTGAAGAGGGTGTTATTGGTTTAAAAAATTTAAAATGGAGTGAATATTTGAGCCTAAGGTTGCTTTAAATTTTCCCTATGAATTTCATCTCGATTTATGATGAAAAACTAAAAACTGAGGCCCAATTCATGAAAAAATCATTCCCACATTTAAATATACATATAAGGGTAGTTAGTAAATTAAAAATTGAAACTCAAACATGGTTCTAACTGCACCAGGCCAAGAAAAAGTATTTATTTATCCCAAACCCAAAGCTACCTCAGTGAAATAAAAAAATAACATAAAATGCATGGGGTTATCTAATTCCAAAATGTAGCTATTTGAATGCATAATGGGGTTGTTAAAAAGGGAGTTACACTTTAATATTTGGTAAAATGATGGGGTGAATGAAGAAATTATGAAGAAATGGTAAGGAACTCAACTTGAAGATAAGATGATGAACATTTTATAATTTATGAGAGGTACCCAAGAGAATATATACAATCAGGATGTATCGTGAAAATACTTGATTAGTAAGAAAGATAACATATAAAGGAGTAGATCCAGTCACGATTTTTTTCAAGTAACTCTATGAAGGATATAAAAATTTATGGCACTCCACATGGTGTCCAGGATGATCATCTCAAAGCTGTGACATTGAGGAAATATTTGGTTTTGGCACAAAAAAATATTTAAATTCAAATGGAAGCATCAAGAAGAGGGTCCAAGGAGAATTAAGTAGAATTAAGTGGTGGAGAAACACCATAAATATCTAGAAAACCTAATTAAGGGACGATATTGGGTGTTAGAATAAAGGATTCTGGAACAACTGATTGAGGAGCTAAAGTGAAATCTGGTTGAAATCATAATAGGGAGTAGAGCTTTACAAGAGATAAGAACAATATTATTCTCTTATATTTCATATTTTTCTTTTTAGTGGAACATAATGAAATTAATTTTAAAAATATTACTAAATTAAAAATGATGACCCGTTAAATTTTTTTAGGGAATAAGATTAACCTTTTAATTTTTAATAATTCCTCCCTTCTAGGTTGTTGGAGAAATCTATCCAGATCACATTATTTGGAACACTTCCAAAACATCAGGTGTTAATGAAAATTAGTGCTGATCAAATTTAATTTGAACTGTATTTTCATGTTTCAGATTTATATTGATAGAATCACATTATGTTCAATGTAACAATGGACTTAGTGAAACTTCATTTGTAATTTTATTATTGAGTGGGTTCTACAATCGATGAACTATAGTATTTATTTGAATGCAGATTAACCTATCAATTAGTTAGTGAACCCCAATTTATTAAATCTAGAGAAATTAAAATCATAAATTATTGAAGGAATATTTCTTTGAAACCATCTAATGAAATTCCATGATCTCATTAACAATTTATTCATTCTTACTTCTTGATCTTCCTTCTTTTCTTTATTGTTCCTTTGTCTCAAAACTATCGTAAAATCTATTCACTTTCACTTTCACAAATGCATCATCACCATGACAATCAATATCACCCTCTTCTCATTAGTTTCATACCTTTTTTTTTGTTTTCTTAGTCACATATACACATCTTGAATTCCCTATGGATACAACAATCTTATTACTTACTATACATGTTTTAAATAGGGTTTTAAATAATTAATTTGACATAATCCTATTGAAAGACCTAGGTCCTAGGGTCAAATTTTGGCATCGTTTCTGAAGAAGACACATGTGACCTAGTAAGGAAGAAAAAATTAAAATAAAACGAAAACACAACATTAAAATTATTTTAAAATATAATCTATTTAGTTTTTTAATGCACAGAAGTTTTACTAGGAGACTCATATAGCCTTTATACTAGAAATAAAAAAACATTAATGTAATCTTAAACCCATGAAGAAACTTGAGATGGAATATATTCATGAAAATATATAGAATAAAAATAAATAAAATCTAAATTTAAATCCACCATAATCATGAAATGAGATAATTGATTAAGTTGGGATTGGGGAGTTCCAAGTGCCAACCATGTCAAACAAACCATCTTGATTTCAACAAATCTGTAGGTCTCAAAACTAAAATATTAAGAAATACCATTTATTTATGTTGACATCATAACATTGATTAACTAATGAAGACTCACTATAATTCATCAGGTACTTATATGCTAAAATGCATCAACTACTACTTATGGGGTTGAGGGAAGAGGAGTTAAATCTTACATTCTTCCTATTTTTCCTAATAGTAAAGAAAAAAATGGTTCCAAAAACTTGATAAATAAATATTTTATCTATGGGATAAAAAATATGTGTCCTTTTTCATGAAATTCTATTCAAAATTATTAATTACTGAAATAAGGAATAAAATAACTACTTTTCTTCATGATATGGGTGAACTGTTCTACAAAAATTGGGCCAAATTTAATGGGTTACTTAGGTAATACCAAAATCATAAATTCACTAGTCAAATTATTATGGAATAATTTTATAATTCTCTTACCTCATATCACTAAACACTAGTGTAATAGTTTTCTATAGGAAATTTCATGACAAAATTGGCGAATAAGTAAAATAGATTTTAACAGACTGGATCAGAACACACAATACAATTTCTCAAGAAGAAACAAAAAATATTTATGAAATAAATTTAAAATGTATAAAGAGATGAATTTAAATATAATGGGTTCTATAATAAAAAAACTGAATGAATATTAGTTGGAAATTTTAACACTATATAATGCTTGGGAATTCACAATCTTATTATACTAATTATGATATGTCAACCCATTATCTTGAAAATATAAATTTAATTAGATTTAGGTATAGAATTTCAGAAAAGGAAGATTTGTTCTAAAATAAATACAATTAGTTATATAGTAACCATCTGAACCATTGTAAGAAAGATTAGGGATGATGAAATCTACTTATCCCACGATATTTGAACAATGTCCTAATAAAAAATTCCAAAATTAACAAAGGGTTAAAATTTATAATTCATAAGGAAATTATGAGGGCCAGTTTCATAAAATATTAAGTAGAATGGATTCATAGGATGAAAATTTAAAATCTAAATTTGAAAAAATTAAAGTCACAAAATGATTCTGATAAACCGGATTCTAAATCTTTGTTACATAATATTATACTTATATATGGGTCAACTAGATAGTGAAATTAATGTTAGAGAAGAAGGTATTTTACCAAACACAACTAAAACTAATCTTAGTGAAAATATTATGGCTATCACAATTTGGAGTGGCCTTCAAACCAACAATTAATCTAGAAAATTAACTAAGTCTTATAAAAAAGAATGAAATTTATGAAACAAAAATAAAAATAATGAAATTATTAAATCTAAAATTTGGATAGAATCAATAAAATCACATTGAATCCTTCCATTCCAATTGAAAAAATATAAGAAAAATTATTGAATAAAAAAGAAAATAAGGGGAAGAAAAACATTTTAGAGGAATTTGAAGGGATTAATATAATTGTTAGAAATTTTTATATTACCATTCATTTTCTATTGAGAATTTAAAAATATAATTGGGATACTAATCTATTTAATTTCTCAATATTTTCAATAAATTTTACATTGAAATAGTTTTCCTTGAAACCTTAATTAAAATGGCACCTTATCTAAAATCCCCTAATAAAATCTATTTAAGAAATAACAACATGGAAGAATTTTCTACATAAAATATAACATTGGAATGTAGTGTTCTATTGTAGATTATAATACCTAAAAAATATCAATATAAACGAATGTTTTTCCCTAGCACCTTCAGAGATAGATGCCTCCTGTTTAATTATTTATGTGATCATGGATCAAGCATCAATGAGATTCTATTTTTTTTTCTTTCATCACTTTGGATTTGGAGTTTCAATATCTTTCACTATTATTTTATAACTCAATGATTTTTCTATTACTCAACCAGTTGGTAGGTTGGATGACTAGTTAGTGGGAGTTGGAAAAATATTTTTTCATACTATTTTTATGATATAAGATATATAGTGTGACCTAGAGGTTTATATCATTCTCAGTAGGCTCTTCCTAACCACAAGGGAATTTTTATTTCACTTTTCATAGGGAAAATATTTTTTTAATTTATCAGAATAGAAATTGGAGTTCATTTTTTTACAAAAGAGTATAGATCCCACCCAAAGAAAATTATTTTCTAGAAATGAGTTTTTAGGAAATAAATGTTCGATTAATGAGGAGAACGATGCGTTTCTCATGATACTAGTGGAAATTAATGGTGCATCTAAGATATGAGATTTAAACTTTATTATTATTAGATATATTAAGGAGAAGGAACCATTAAATGAGTTTGTGGTGAAAATCTTAGAACACCTAGATGAGTATCCATAGAACAAATTTTGACCACAATTCAATAATGTAGATGTGCGGAAAAAGTTTCTAGGAACAATAATGATGAAGAGTAAGACTAATAAAATAAATTATTTAAGAAGAAACATAATTACTTTGGACCTCCCACAACCAATTTTATTTCAAAAAGTTGAAAATAACTTAATATAGATATCAATCTCCCACTATCCCATTTGAATTAATCATTTTTAGAGGACATTTCATCACTAATAGTCATTATATCATCCATATTAGAAGGATTTTAAGATGATATCTTGTTGGGTGTCTTAAAGATGTTCAATTATATCATTTTATATTATATTTTTGATATTAGAGGGTATTAGTCCATCATACTACATGTATAAATTCAACATGGAACCTAAGTGTAAAACAAGAGAGGAGGGGAAGATAAGACCAAAATCAGATAGGAAAGAAGTGGCCTCGAGGAATTGATCTAGTTTCTTGATACTATAATAATATTTACAATTTCAGAAAACCCAAGGATTATTTTTTTCTAGGTAGTTCATAAGAAGAGTGGATTTACACTTATTACTAATGAAAATAATGATAAAATGAAAACCTGAAGTATGAAAAAATTTAAGGCCTATATATACTGTAGGAATTCCTTTTGGAAAACCCTTTCTTAATTTTATTTTAGAACAAATTTTAGACACTCTAGATTGTAATGACTTTTTATTATTTCTTAATGAAAACTCTTGTTGTAACAAGATTTCCATTTCTCATAATTATTATAAGAAGTCCACCTCCCCTTATCTAAGTGGGGAATTCAATAATCGATGAATTATATTTTAATTGTTTTATTCACCAATCACTTTTCAAATATGTATGATTGATTATTTATTTGATATTATTAAATGGAAAATTAAATTTAAAGCATATGACCTCTTAATTAATGGAAGTAACTTCCTTTAAAAACTAAAAACATTTTTGGAGAGATTCAAGGAAATTACCCTTGTTTTTGAAATGGGAAAATATTTTGGTAAGGGTTACTAAAGGGATAGTTTTGGGTCATATGGTTTTTAATAGGGGTATTGTGGTATTTAATTCTATGATTGAGGTAACTCATAAGATACCTGATTTTGAAAATGTTAATGGAATTATTGTTTTCTTGGGAATTATTAATTTTTTTTTGAGATTCATTAAGGATTTATAAAAGATCAACAGGACAATGTGTTCTCTAATTTCTAATGGTGCACCTTTTTTTGATGAGAAAATGAATTGGGTCCTTTAATTATCTTATAGAAAAACTCACAACTTCACCTATGATCACTGACCTAGATTAGAAAATTTCTTTTGAGGTGATGCATAATTCTAGTGATTTGGATATAGGTTCTATTTTTGGGAAGTGGATGTAGAAAAGGAAACAAGTAACTTATTATTCTAGTAAGATAATAGATGATTCCCAAAAAATTATTATTCCACAACTGAAAAATAATTATCTTATATTCCATTTTCCCGAGATGAATTTTGAAATTACTTGGTAGGGTAAAAGGTTATCATTTTCACAGACCATTCATCCCTCATGTATTTTTTGGATATTAATGTCTCTAAACCAAGGCTCATGGGATAGAAATTTTCTTGTAGGATATTTATTTGGAAATCAAGGATTATTGGGGGGGGGGAATGTGGCTAAAAACAATTTTTCTAGGCTTCCCAACACCCAAACTAAGAAACCAAGGGTTATCAACTCCCCATTCCTTAATGTTAAATGATTTTATTATCTAATAAAGAAATATTATTGGTTTAAATACTATTATAATTTTATATTTGTATGTGACATTCCTAAATATATTTTAGAGAACCAATGAAGAAATTATATATCAATTGTGAAACACTACTTCTATAATAACCTTTTACTTTTTAAGAGATGCGATGATTCTATTTGTAGTATGTGTATTCTTAAGTAGGATATGTTACCCATTATAGATATATTTCCTCCACCAACTTGTGGCGGATACCATAAAAAAGAAATAACTTCCCAAAATTTATTATCATAAAGTTTATTTTAGCCAACATTGATCAAGGATTCTATAAGTCTTGTGATTTGGCTGTGACTAGTGTCAAAGGATTAGAATTTTAAGGATATACTAGCTACTAAAAAAGTGTATTCATGAGGTTGAAATATGTGATGTGTAGGGATTGGATTTAATAGTACCTCTCCCATATTATCATGGAAATGGATATGTATTTATGTCTATAGACTATGTGTCTATGTTTTTTGATATAGTTACTCTTTCAAACAAGTTTTTTCATAAAGTTGTAAAATTAATTTAAAAAGACATACTTTCCAGGTCTAGAGTGCCCAAAGATTTCATTATTAATAATGGAACACACTTCAATAATTTTATTTTAAAATAATTGATAGAGTAATATGGATGTGGTCATTGAATTAAAAGTACTCACCACCCACTATCTTGTGGGGAGGATAAAGTTTCTAATAGAGAGCTCAAATATATTTTTGAAAATACTATTTCAAACATAAGGATTGGTAAATTAAGCTAGATGATGCTTTATGGGACTATGAGTTTAATTAAAAGACCCAAATAAGGATTCTACCCCAATAAACTTCATTTTTTAAATAAATTTCATCTTAATGTGGAATTTTATCACAAGACTTATAGTCCATTAAATGGCCAAAACATTGAATTCAAGTTTATTGGTGATAGGAGGCTATTGGAGGTGAGTGAGAAAGATGAAATTATCATTGAATCATATTAAAATGATGAAATTTATAATAATATGAAAAAAATACTTTCATGAATCAATCATTTAGAATAATTATTTCAAGGATGGTAAAAGTAACTTTCTATTCAATTATAAAATTAAAATTTTCCAATGAAAAATAAAAACCAAGTGGTTTTGACCCTTCCCCATTTTAAGAGATATTATCAGTGTGTCTATAGAGATTATTAGAGAGGATATCAATAAATATTTGGTAAATGGATATAGAATTAACCAATTCATTTATGCTAATCCAAAGGTCATGGATTCTATCTTCTTGCTTGAGAATTGAATGTGTCTCAAGTCTAACTAAGGGCTATAAACTCAATATTTCATTGGAACTAACCCATGCTTATTATCTTGATTTTTATTTCCATTATTCAATAAAGATAAACCATTACATTCATTATTTAGTTTATAATCCCTTAATATCTTGTTCTATGTGATATTTTAGGCACTGAACTATGTGAAATCATCATCATCTCACATTTTCATATGGGAATGACCATGGAATAGTCATAACACACTAGATTTGTTTTGTATAAAACCTCTTTAACACAAAAATTGTTTGAAATTTTTATTGAATTAAAAATTATATATTTTTATGTATATTATTTTATCCTTGTAGTAAA
The DNA here is from genome assembly GCA_963277665.1 of Viscum album. NCBI lineage: Eukaryota > Viridiplantae > Streptophyta > Magnoliopsida > Santalales > Viscaceae > Viscum > Viscum album. Next base: position 1,900,773,193 of record OY728140.1, on the reverse strand, counting down.
TCAATATACCAACTATAGAAATTCAGTCAGGACTGAAAATGAGTAACTTTTTAATGAACTAGAATGTTAAAATCTATCACATTTAAGGATGTATTGATTCAATCATGCATTTAATTTCTACTCAAAATTTATTGTATGGGGATGGGCACCACGTGTGGGGGAATTTATTAGGATCCTTTTAAAACTAAGATCCCATATTTCTTGTATCGATGGTCATGTTACTTATATTGAGGGTTTTAGAAATAAAGTTGAACCAAAATTTTAAAATCTGACTAGAACCCCTAAAATTATTTTTCATTCAAATGATTATCCTCTATTACTTACCATGATTCTATTTGAAAAAAATATAGAAATATTTTTTTTATAACAATAAGAATAATTAAAATTAAAAAAGGTTATTAAATCTATTTGGATTTGTGTAAAGGTGATTATTTAACTTTCTTGTATACACTCTAAACATTCTCGAAACATTTTAATTTTTTATTTGCTTCGGATGGAAGATACCCCCATAATATGATTCATCATTGGGGAAAATGTTGGGTTTCTAGTATGAGATATATGAGTATTAAAATATTTTAGTTTTTTATTTTAATTATATTCATCATATTACCCATATTGACAAAATTACAATTTTTTTTCAAAATATTTTAAAATTGAGGATCTTTTTTTTTTCAATTTTCAATTTAATTTTGTATTTCCTAGTGGATGATTTATTACTGGTGATGAGGGTTGCATTGATTTTAAAGTTTTTGGATGTGTATAATTGATGACTGTTGTTGCCAACTATTTTTATGGATTTTATATTGAGGAATTTGGAAAGGGGTGAGATAAGATAGATATTTATGGAATTGTGATTATAAATTGAGGAAACTAAACATTTGAACTTGAACCTACGAGACTTGTCCTTTTAAAAATAAAAAAATTAGGGAATAAAATTAAAATATTATCATATAATTTCTTTAAATCTAGAGTGAAATGAAATATTTAGATCCCACGATAAATCTCCAATACATTATGTACTAAAAAGACTCTTGTCCAATTATCAAGTTCTTTCCAATTTCACAGATTAAAAAATAAATAAAGTGACTATTTTTAAAAAATGAGTTCATTATGGTGAGGTGAATTTAAAATAAGAATGAATATAGGTAAATTTAATTATAATATAATAATTTTATTTGAATAAATGAAGTTACGAATGAATCTTTGATTTTTGGAACCTAGGGGAATGTTATTTTTGAAGGCGCCCTTTTTTGAAGTTTTTATTCCACTTAAATGTAACTTATCTACACTATTAGTGCTAAAAATTGGATGGGTATTGATGTTGGAAAATGGGCGATTTCATATAGGAGGAATAAATATATTAATATTGAATGATTTTTTGTTACCTTGATTTCTACTATATATATGGATTTAAACATGACCTCTTTTGAATATTATTTGAAAGCTTATACTACCTAAATTTTTTATTCCTATGTAAATTTCAGTTTTAATATGCTACATTGGTAGATGAATTGAAATGTTATCTTCAACTTCAAATGAGAATATGAATGGATTGATTAAGTAAAAAAATAAATTTAGGTGTGGGGGAATTGGATGTGGCATGTGTTTTATAATTATTTCCACATCAATGTTGGGTTTTTATTAAGTGTTTAAGGGGTACAATATGATGGTAATCCGAAATTCATTAATCCTAGATGATTTTATTTTTTATATTATTATTCTTTGAATATTATTTATGTTTTTTTATTTATTTTATGGATGGTTTTGAGATTTTTTTAAAACTTAAATAAAATAATTTTATGATATTTAATTTATCATTAGATTTATTGAAATTATTTTTGGATTAAGTTTCTCATAATTCTATGTTTTTATTTTCAATTATTTTTGATGGAGAAACATTTTTACTATGAAATAAAAAAATTCATTGATTATTTTATATTGATATCATTATTTTGGAATTATTTATTTTTTAACATATATTTGGATTCAATTATTTTTGGGACTAGTAGAAGAAATTCTGGCTAAGTTCCCATGAGACCATTTAGTAAAATTGTCATGCAGTAAATGAATCAACCAAAAGTGTAAAGGGATAAAAAATAAAGAAAAATTTGAGTTGTGTATTGGGAAAATATGACGAATTCAATTTATCATTCACCATTTACCAGTTAAAATAGAGTAATTTTTGTAAAAGCAATAAAGTTATCCTTCCAGAAAATCAATTGACCGACTTACCATCACACATGGTAATCGACAGTAAACCCAAAATATGAGTAACCATAATCTATATTTACAATCAAACATGTAGAAAAAACATAGACTGTGCCTAACTCCAAATCTACTACAATACCACTACAGATTAGCCACAACCCTCTATGAACCCTATTCCAATGAAAATGTTTTCTTTGATCTATACCAAGCTTGTGGTCAAACCAAAGTGTTAAAGATAGATCTAAAAATAATAGAACAATACATGTTGAGTAAAGTTTATAATTGAGATGACCCAATCTTGGTTTATAATGATCCAAATCCAAACACATATCAAGGTGATGTAGGGAGAAGTTAATGACGAATTGACCAAAGCCTTCGCCTAATCGGGGAAGGTGTACTCAGGCGAGGTAGAGATGAAATATGTCTAAGTCATGGCTCTCCAATTGAGGAAGATGGCAGAATGAACACTCTCTAAATATTTTTCATTGATTGATGTGTGTAATATTGTTGGGGAGGCCTAACCTGATGCACAATTGAACATCCTACACTATGGAAGACCGATGAGACTATGTGAATGCTGATATCAAGGAGGGGTTCACGGGTAGCCGATTGAGCTGAGATAAATCCAATTCTGAGAATTTAAATCTACTAAAATCAACCAACCAAATAGGGGATAGGATTCCAAAATTGAATAATTTAAAAAACATGAATTTATATTTGTTTGTTTGAATGATGGATTGGAATAATGGATTATGCATGAACTTGAATAGATATTCATACTCAATCAAATTTGTTTACATGGTTGATTCTTGATAGGATTGTGATAATGTTATAAACGAAGTTCAGAACTAGGTAAGGGGAGATCAAGTTTAGGTGATTGGATTTTCAAACTCACCATAGTTGAATTAATCTCTTCGCAAGATTTTTTACATTTAGGAAGGCCTAAATTCATGGGATTGATGATTTGTGTTATCCACTTAATTACCTATGAAGACTGAAGAAGAAGATGACAGAGAGAGGAGACACTTTTCATCCCCATGGTTACATCTGAATTATAGATGATGAGTTTAAAAAAGTTTTATAAATATAATTATTGAGAGGAGTTGAGGATTGGATTATTGAAGACGAATTGATGCAGGTTAAGGTTTATTGAACCCATTTGGTGAAATATGGGCATGTGATGGGAGAAATAGATGGTGGACTTCATTGTAGATTTGTAAATTTTAACCACAATGGTTATAAAATTATTTAATGAATTAGATCAAGGATTTGAATAGTATATATTTAGAAACCTAAGAATGAATATGGTAGATGTATATTGGAAAACTAGAAACTGAGTAAATAGTTATGCTTGATATTGGACAACATTTTCAAGGAAAACAAAATCCATATTTATGATGAAAAATTAAAAACCAAGGCCTAGTTCATGGTAAATATCATATCAATAATTCATTGGAAACATAATGTTATTTAGGAAACATATAATTGAATCATCGGCATGAAACACATTGAAATAGACCAACAAAATTTATTTCTGTGGCCCATTTAGAGAGCAACCTCTGTGTTAAAAAAACTTCAATTGTGTGGGGTTCTCTAATTCCAAAATTGAGAAAAAACTATACAGAAAGGGGGAGATCAAAGTAAATAGTTACACTAGAGCATTCTACAAGATTCATGAATGATATTTGAAATTCTGATGTAAGGGAAAGGTAATCCCAGCTCGAAGATGAGATAATGTAACCTCCAAAAATTTATGAGAGGTACTCAATAAAATATTTAAAATTTGGTAATTTTTTTCTTCAACATTTTTGGGGATAAATTTCATGTGTTGAGGTGTGAGTTAAGTTATTTATTTTTCTCAAGTCACTCTAAGAATGAGATAAAATGTAAAGGAATGACACATAGAGGCTAGAAAAATCACCCCAGAGCTATGATGATGAGCTCATATTTTTTGGAATAGAAATTTATTAATATTCCCATGGAAGTATATGGAAGATCGGAATGAGATAATTTTATAGAATACAGTAGGGAAGAAACACTATTAGGATCTTGAAGACACAATCATGAGTGAATTCTAGGGGCTAAAATAGAAGATTTTGGAATAACTGATAGAGAACCTAGGGGTAAGTCTGGGAGAAATAAATGCAGGTAGAATAGAAACACAATAGATAAGAGCCTTATTATTCTCTTCATATTATTATTTATTTTTTAATGGATTTTACATGAATAAATTTCTATAATCTTATCTATTTAAAAATTCTGGTTGGCTAAAATTTTGATGGGGAAAAATATTTCCCTGGTAATTTTTAATTATTAATGAGTGCTATTTTTATAGAAGTTTCTCTCTAGATTGCTTTTTAAACTAATTTTCCAAAAGATAGTGAGATAATGATAAGTTTCTCTAATAAAATTTAATTTGAACTATTTTTTTAATCTATAGATCATTTTCTAGAGTATGAAACCGAGTTAAATCACACATTTTAATTAGTGAAAATCTACTTATTGTTTTTTTGTTAAGCGGGTTTTATAGTTGATGAATTTTAGTATTCATTTGAACTTAGTTTTACCCACTGGCAAGCTATTCATACCTATTTTAATCATTTCTAATATAGTTAATATCTTTCATGAATGAAGGAAAATCTATTTGAAACTAGATAATCAAATTAATTAATCCCATTTTTAGTTTTTCATGATTTCTTATATCTATTTATTATCTTCATTGATTGGTAATCTATATATATTTTTTATAAACTCCTACAACTTCCACTCTCACAACTACATTATCATCAATACCATTTCCAACACCCTTTATTAAATTTTTCCTTGTTTTATTTTTTTAATTCCTTGGTTACACATGCACATAATGCCTTCCCAATATATATGAGTCTGTACTAACTTGTTACACTAGTTTTAAATAGGGGTTTTAGTAATTAATTTTATCCAATCCTAGTCAATGAACTAGGTTTTATTTCAATAACTAAATTGATTTGGGATTTTAGAATGGAGTTTTCACTATATTGGATCTCTTTGAATTATTTTTTTCATCTTCACTCAATTTATTTACGAAACATAAATGTATATGAGTTATTTTTTTACTTAACATTGGATGTATATAAATCTACTTGTGTATATTTTAATTTTTTTTTTGTTAATTTATTTTTTTGGAAGATTCCTTCTTGATTAATTATTTGACACTACTATAATAACCTAAATATTATAAAACTACAAAGTTAATATAAATTATATTATAAACATAAAATAATAAAATATTAACCATGTTATAATTAAAATTTTACCATTGTAACATAACTATTAAATTAGTTGGTATAAATAAAATCTAAATAATTACAAAATCAATATGGAAAATAGAAGAAATGAATTAGGTGAGTACATGTATTCCTTATTAATATCATTTTTCTGATCTGATAAGGGATGTATCTTCTTTGTGATTTTAAATATACTAATACCAAGATGAACTTCGAAAACGTTGTGTTTAGTGTAATTTGTTTGTGGGAAATTCTCCACTCAGGGAAATCGCTATAATATCCATGCTATCAGAGTCACCACACAAGATAATTACCATTTTATATATTATATATTTTTCATATGAAAATATATTGAGGGTTTATATAAGTTAATGTTAGGATGATAAAAAATTAAATTATCAACATAATAATATATGTATATATCTTGTTAATTGTTATAAGATTATAATTTCTAATTAAAAAAAAGAAAGGTTACATTTAATATAAAAATATTTACATCAATTCAACATTTATAACTAGGTAAGTAATTAGAATAAATTCATTTTAATCTTAAAAGACACATTTTTAACTAAATTTTTTTTTCTTTGATTTGTGTCCCTTTATTAAAATTAATTTTTTTATCAACTCTAAAGATATATATTTATAAAATGGTTTTTTATTTTTAATTATAATATTCAAATTTATAAATGAGGTCATTTTTAGCTATAATATAAAAATAAGTTACCAAAATAAATATTGGTTACTTAATATGGCATCAATTTTTCTAAATAAACAAGAAATTTAGTCCTTATATGAAAAAAAATTAGGTGTGAAAACTATACCCACATTTCTCATCAACATTTCATCACCCAACCCACCTAAATTCCACATTATTCTATCTTTACCCCTCACTCAACTTTAAATTCCATGGAAAAGTACCTATTTTTGACCTATAAAAGTGGATCACTTACACCCAATTAATTACATATATACTTATAAAATTACTCTGGAATACCAACCCATTCTACCTATCCTATAATCCTATTATATTTTAGTAAATCCTTTATTACAAGAAAGTGCCTGAATTCATCTATTTACAAGTGGTCTTTTAAGATAAAATTCAAGTCCACAACAAGAGTTTAGTCCATTCCCTAATATTTTATTCTTTATCTCTTCCATCAATCCAAATAAAAATATATAATAATAATAATAATATAATTATATATGTATCCTTATTATAATGAAATTCTATTACATTTATCGAACAACCATTATAAATATTCCTCTCAACCATTTATAAAAATGAAAAGGTTTTTGGTGTTACATACATTATACCACTTCCATGAATGGCATATTTTTGTTTTCATCACTAACATTTATAGACCCCAATAAAAATTAATTTAAGAGAAAAATATTATATTTATTACATGATTGATTTTTTGGAAATATTAATTTTTTATTCTATTAATAATATTAATCCTAAGTTATCATTGTATATTTAACCACAAAAAACATGCATACAAATAATGAAAAAATTTATTCATTATAACTAAAATATTCTCATCATACATTATTAATCCAATATGTATCATCAATAATTTACCTATTTAATAACATCTAAATAATATCTTTATGATCCTATAATTACGATATTATAATGAAATCAATTTCATTCTCATCCATTAGTTATAAAATGTTCTTATTTGGGTTGATTTAACCATTTACATAAATGATGTTATAATGTTTTATCATGTATGGTTATGGAAACTTAATTAATAGTATAATATTATATTAATATGTAAATAATGTTAATTTTTTGTTTTTAATTGTAATATTAATATTTAACTCATTACTATGATACCACCTTTCATTCACTAAAATTTGTCGAAACAAGCTCATCCTCAATTTGATATTCATGAATTAGAAGTAAAGATATTATTGATTCAAATTATTACTTTATAACTAATTATGCAGTATATATTAAATTAAATTAAATAATATTGGAATTATTAACATGGAATCAATGAATGGAGATCGACATAGAAATTATAAAACCTTTTGAGATAATCAAGGTTATTAACATATAAAGAGTAAAATAAAATATAACTATATAATAAAGTTATAATGAATAATTATAATTAAATATTTTGAAAAGTAATAAATATTAATAAATTTATGAAATAAGTTGTTAATCTGGTTATTTTTATTATACAGGAAGGTAAATCACTTTCTTGGATGTTTTTAGTAAAGGTAAGGGTTTCTTATCTCAATTTTTTTTGAGAAATATTCTTTATTCAACACCTATTTTTGTTTTGTGGTGTATATAATTAAATATTAATTTTTCATCATAATTTTCATTGAATTAAATTAATTTACAAATACATATCATTTTGTATCTTTCATGGTATTTTGATTCAAAATATATAGAAGTTGTAAGTGTTTTCCTCTCAATTCCTCTTTATAGAGGAATTTTTTCATATTACGAACCAATTATTATTTTATATGGTGTACCCATAAAACCATTAGTTTATAATATTTATTTTAATATTTAAATCACGGTAAATATAATTATTTTATGTAATCCCTCTTTCAAATTATTATTTTTCAATAGTTACAAAAATAATAATAGTTTTTATTAATTTAATTTCATTTTGTTGAGTTGTAATATGTCCTCTTGGATTTTATTATTATAATATTTATTTATTTTATCCTATAATTTTATAAAATTTTATTTCCATTTTATTTTACAAGTATGTGAAATTATCTTTCTGATACTCATTTTTGAATGATATTTACTTTAAATATTTTGATATTCATAAGGGTTTTTGTTAACTCAATCTCGTTTCATTGAGTTATTATCTTTATTCTTGATATTCATTCTAAAATGATTCATTTCATCCACCCTAATAATTTATTATATGTCAATTTATCTTTATCTATATTAAATTTAATTTTTCTAATAAAAATATTTTTATTTAATTTATTTCACTCGTTATGAAAATGTAACCTAATTAAAAATGATTTTCATCTCTTCTAATGGATCATTTCCCACCAGGTCTATATTATTTTTCTATATAAATGGATTGTTTATTATTTAAAAAATATATTTATTATCTCATGTGATCATCATATTTCTCTTTATCACTTTCAAAAAGGAATATTTATTACTCTTTTAATGATGTGGGCTTCAATAATGTTATTATAAAATATTAAAAAGGAATTTCTTAATGATCATTTCTTTAATCTTACACAAAAAATTTGTTATTTGAACCATTATTTAATTTAAAGGATTTTCTATTGGTATTTGTTTTATTTTTTTGTTTTAATTTTTTTTCTTGTTACATTTTTTCAATTTTTCCTTGAAATTGTCTTTTAATTTTGAATCATTTTTATATTGTATGGAAATGTTTTTAAAAAACCCTTTTCATGGTTTTATTTAGATTATCCTATTTAAATCCAAAAAATTTACTCTCATATAGAGTCATGTTTCATGATTTACCGATTAATATTTCTTATGAAATTATAGTTTGTACCCCATATTGTTCTTAAGAGTTATGTTCTATATCACAATTCATCCATATTTTGATTTTCTTTAAATTTCATGTTAGTATTCATTAATCTCATGGGTGTATGCTAAATCAGTTTAATTTCCGACTTAATTGTATATTTATTACTCTATATGATGTGAATACTTTACATATTGATTGGTGTTTACTAATAATGTTATTCTTTTTATCGAGTGAGGAATTATTGAAAAAATTTTGAATAGTTATTTCTGTATAGATAATTTTTGACAAATGAGGAATGTAAATTTTGTTTCTCTTAATTTTATATTATTAATGAATTCAACCTAATTAATGATATATGAGGACCTAAATTACATATCCCTTCGATGCATTGATAGGTCTCATGAGATAAACTATTTTTGGGATTTTGTGAATGACTACATATTTATTAATAATGTCTTATCCCATTCCTTGATAGTAAATAGGATGTATTGTATGCAGAATTTATGGTAAATAGGATTTCATTATTGAGACCTCGATGGTATGAAAGATATCATGGTTTGAGGCATTGTTGACAAGATTGAGATGATTTAATTTATGCATTCTATCAAAAAGATATTCGTTATTGATATCATTGTGTTTATTTATTTTAATATTTGCTATGAATATACTATTTTAATAGTTTCATGGTTATGTACTTATTTGATTCATTTATTCCCATCATATTAATAATACCTTATTTTTTCGATGATTTATTCTATTGTACACTACCTCATACTATGCATTTGAGAACACCCTTCTTAGGATCTACTTTTAACTAGGGAATAATGAAGAGTATTAAGTAGGATATGTACATAAGAGTGTCATGTATGAATAATTATTTAGGAGATTATAGAGAACTAATCCTTTAAAAAAATATTACTTGAATATAAACATACATATCCAATAAAAAAACCCAAATACTATTAGGCCTAGTATCTTAGGATGACTAGTTTCATAATATATCCAAAAGAAAATATAACACACAATATTTATTATAATCACTATAATTAGATCCTAAAAACCTTTGAGATCCTAAAATTAGATAGGATGTCCTAGGAAATAGATAAAGAAAGGGGTGATCTATGGAGCCTAATAAGAGAATAAACACGATAACAAAACATAACATGTGAGGGAAATGGAATAACATGATATAATAAAAGAGAACTCTCATTAATAATCACAAGGGATCATGACATAAATAAAACGGTATCATAAGATCATGAAAACAAACGAAATTTGCAACAACATATAACATGACATAATAACAAGTTAAGACTAACTTCCATAAAAAATTCACATTGTGGAAAGAGTCACACCATGAAGTAGGTTTACAGCCTAATCCCATACATAACATCTCATTAGACACAAAAATTACCCAATAAATTTGAGCACTATCTTGGATCACCAATCATAACACGTACACTCTAATGTGTTCCACAAAAGGATATTAATTTACAACATAGACATAAAAATTACCAATGGAATGAAATGGGTTACATAATCATTCCTGAAGTCCTAATAAAAGGATATTTCATAAATATTCCAAATAGAATAAAGAACTAACTATTTTTTATTTTCATGTGTGAGTTTATAATTATAGGTCTCAAAATATGGTGTTCATTTGAGAAAAAATTTCCCGATTAATGGATATAAATGTTCCCCTTAATTTGGTTTGATATTAAAGAATTCCTTTGAGAAATGAACATAAGGCATGTATTACCCCACCAAAGGAAGGAAGAATTAGATATTTATATGTGTAATAAACATATATATAAGATTTATAGTCATTAAATAACATCAACTAGATAGAAAAATTTAATTAGAGAGAGAAATTTCATAATCCCATAAAAATGATGGTTTAGAGAGATCCATTAACTTATATTCTTGAATTGTTATATACTATAGCTTAATGTACTGAATAAAAAATTAAATTAATTAATTACATAATTTATAATCTTTTCCATATATATTTTATTTATTATAATTTTATTATACTCATTTATAACCATTTCAATGAGATATAAATTTTAATTTTCTTTTTCTGAGGGCATTCCTTTCATGGTTCCATGGATGGGCCACTTGTGTATAATTTTGGAAGATCTTATAAAAACGGAATATAAATAAAAAAGATAAATGAAATGATATCTATGTAATTAAAAAAATTAATGGTCCCAAATATTCTATTGTGTTCTAACATAGGGATTATTCACTTACTAAAAATGTCAATGTTTTATGGTTAGTTCATTTAGGATGTTTTACCGACCATTATGAATTAGATTCATTTTATTTAATTAAATTATAAAAATAAATTAAACAACTTTAAATAAGTTATATTATACTTTTTGTCATCATATTTAACCATAGTTATATTTTTATAACCATCCTTAATGGAGGAGGGTAAAAATGATGTTTACTGTTCAGGGAGTCATTGAACTAACCATATAGTAAAAAATATTTTCATTAAAGGAAAAAAGTAAGGGAGGGTATAATATGGATATTAAAATATAATAATAACATATATGTAAATTTATAAAATTGATGTTACTTTTTTTGGATGGGTATCATATAGGGTGGAAGTATAATAATAAAATTGAAAGAGATTAGTTAAGAATCATACATATTTCCTTGGTTGTCTACTCTTAGGATACCCCTTAAAGATCACTTAATTGGTCTTTTGGTGTGACTAAAAGAACTAAGCTATTGGTTAGAGGATTGGTAAGATTACTAGGAATAAAACTTTCATGTTTCAAGGCTTAGAGGTTTGGAGGATAAAAGGTGGTATTTATAAGGTGGAAGAGGAGTGTTTTTGTATATTATAATGTTTTTTTTTTATTTTGGCTCATGATTGTCAATACTTTTGATTATTATGACTATATATGTTAAATTTTTTATGTGAGTGTGAAATAATCGGTGACTATATTATCCTTGACTGAAAAGTTATTTTATTTATCTTATAATGTTGCATATCGTATTTTTTGTACTTTACTATTCACAAAAATTTAACTATTTTAGAAAAATACAAAAAATTCAACCAAAAAATATCTTTGATGTGAATATTCACAAACCTAAGTACATTTTATTAAAAAAATTATTCAAATTTGAGAAAGTAAATTTTTAAATAAAGTACTCATTTATTTGAAAAAAACCAACTTTTATATTCTAATAAATTTTCAAACCCTTTGAATAATTAAAGTGTCATAAAATTATTTTATCCTTATAGTATAGATTAATAATTATTTATAAATATTGTTAAAAAATAAATATTCTTTTAAATCACTATATTTACTATACACATGCAATTAAAACAATTTTTTTACAAAAATACATACATTTAATTTATCGTCTTAAAATATTTATTTACCGGTACCATGAAAAATATATATACTATTTTAATTTAAAAAAAAAAGTAAGTAAAAATTTACAATTACATAAGAAGGGATATTATTAAAATAGTCAGTTTACTATTCTTAATAGTCATATTACCGTTCCGATGGTTTAGTTATTATTCCAACAATTATATTACTATTCCAACAGTCATATTTATAACGGTTATATAGGTTCTACACCTCCTATAAATATTTCATTTTTCATTAACTCGTAATTTACATAAATTTCTCTCAAATTTATATATATTTTCATTTCAAAAATGTATATTTTATTAGTAATGTTCTAATTTAATTTTAAAATGTTTTATGTGAGTGAGATTATTCTGGGGGAACAAGAAGATCCATATTTTCCAATTTTTATTATATTATTTTTCATTTTCTATCCAATTTTTATAATATAAATCATTTTAAACATTTTTATTTCTAAATTTCATATTCAAATTAATATAGTAATTTTTTTGGTTTCATCATGTGGTTAATTTTTTTTATACTTCACTATAAAATATTACATAATTATAAGAATGAATATTTTGTTTTTAAAATTTTGGGTCATTACATTCTTACCCCTGAGCAACATTCACCCTCAAGATTTAATTTTACATAATATAGTGAAGATAGGTGAAGGTACAACATCTTCATGGATACCTTTGGTTACTATGTTTCCTCCTTATACAAGTGGTTTCTCCATGGTACCTTAACTAAGTGAGTTATCTTATTGTGTAGATATTTATATCTACAATCCTATATCTTCATCAAAATTTCCTCATAAGATAGATAATTTTCTAGATATACCACTTATGAATTTAATAAATGTTAGGGATCTTTTATGTATATCTACCTGAGAGACAAATTGAATATATAATATACATTTGAAATGGATGGTGGGACTGCTTGCTGATATGCCACAACGCTGACACGATATAGAATCTAAATGGGGGATGATGTACCTGTGAATCGAATATCGTATATTTCCAAATCTCATGTCTCTCTTCCGTGGAGATATTATAATAAAAAATTTATATCAAATATAAACCACTAGGTTTTTTTGAATATTTTCATCAATGCTCTTCTATCGACATTAAGCAGTCATGATGTACTGCTAAATGGTCTTGAAATTCTCAATCATTTCATTGACTATTTCATAATGTAGAATCTTATGTTATCAAAAATCACCCTAGAACAAAGGTGTTCTATATCCCTTCTCCAAATAAATTTATATGGATGTATGTGGATTCTTCAGTGCAAACTATAATTTTTTGACAACTCAACTATAGAAAGTTGCTGAACCCATCCTCCTTTGATGTCCATCAAGCTTGATGTCAACATGATTTTAAGTGTATGGATATTATTATCATATTTACCATCATTTTAGGCGTGATAATCCACACTGATGTTCAAATCAATGTTTAGATCGTATTTTATAATTTCTCAAAACAAGGTGATAAACATTAGATCATGTCCTGATATAATCGATTATGTTGTTCCATACAACCTCACAACTTATGTTATGTATATATTTATAAGTAGATCATGTTATAATTATTATCAAGTTAAAATTAAATAATAATTATATACATGAAGATCCACCACAACCCATATACCATTATTTCCTCTTTATATTATTGGAAGACTAGGGAAAAAGTCCATGGTTATGTTTTCTCATTTCCATATATGTATGGATTATGGTTTCATTATCTATTTTGAATTTTACCTTTCATAATTAAATTGCTGACATAAACATTATTTTGATTTATATTCTTTTATTTCCCTTTTCATATCACCCCCCAATATCACTCTAGGAGATCCTACTACATCTTTTTGATCCCTAGGTGGATGGAGAAGGTCTAACTATGTACCTCATTCAAAAACTCCTTTATCTCATTATTTTATAGTATACACTATAATTAACCAAATATTATAACTCCTTCTTCATAAATTTTTATCTCCAAGTATTTCCATTTTTTTATATGTTCCATATTATTATGTGTTTTCACATCATCTCTTTGAGAATATTTATCTTATTCAAAATGGATGGTTGATCAATCATTTGATAATGGAGTTATGTCTTTCCTTCCGTTATAATCCCCCTGTCCATATTTTTCAAGTTAATAAAGACTAAATCCTTCCCAATTATCATTATTTATATGTTTTTCATATGCTTTTTACTTAGAACATTTGCGAATTTATTTTCAATCCCATGATTATCATGGATTGGGAAATCATAATCCTTGATCATCTCAAACCATATTCTATAGAAATTATTAATCTTATTCTATTTGAAAATATACTTGAGGATCTTATAATCTATATATATTTCATGATTGTCTATATATAGATAATTCCACCATATTTTTAATGTGAAGATTGTGGTATCCAACTCTAGATAATATATTGGATAGTTCTTCTCATGAAATTTAAACTTCCCTGAGGAGTTGGATATCAATTTATAATTCGGAATTAAAATATATCCCAATCCATTATTTGAAGAATCCATTTATAACCTGAAAGGTTCCCATCATAATGGAAGAATGAGTAATGGTGCACGGATAAGCCTCTTTTCCAAATACTGGAATCTCTCTTCACATTAATCATTCCATGCAAACTTTACTCCATTCAAATTTATCTTAGTTAGCAGTTTTGAAAATTGTGATAAGTTTCTCAAAAATTGTCAGTAATACACATATAGTACTTGGAAAATATTTACCACTATTATATATGTCTATATATACCACTCTTAAATAACCTTTGTATTAGACGGGTACTTAGATATACCTCTAATAGTGATAACATGCCCTAAAAATGGAACTCACTCCATCCCAAACTCATATTTACTATAATTTTCATATATATTATCGTTTCGCAAAATTTTTATCACAATATTAAAATGATCCTCGTCGTTATCCTTTATTTTAGAGTATATCAAAATATAATCTATAAATACTAACATTTTTTCAATTTAATCATTAAATTCTCTATTAATTATGTCTAGATGTATTTTTTGAGAAATTAATGAGTCTAAAGGGAAAAAAATGGACTCATAATGTCTATACCTTTTTTGAAAGGTCTTATTGGGAATATCTTCCTTCTTAAACATTAATGGGTTGTATATCATCTTAAGATAAACCTTAAAGAAATACTAGGAATCACATTACTTATAAAAAATTTCATATATATGTGGAAGGGGATAATTTTTCATTATGATGGTTGTTATTCCTTCACCATAATAAATGAATAAGTGAAATTAACCATCTCTCATCATGAAAAAGAGGAGAAAAATACCCAATGGTGAAGCACTCAGGTGTATAAATCTTATTAATTGATTATATTGTAATTTCTTATTTATTTATTCCAACTCAATGGTGGAAATTATATAATAAATCTTTGATAGGGGTAGAGATCTAGGTATAATTTTAATTGATAACTTAACCTCTCTATTAAAAGAATGACCAATAAACTATATAGGGAAAACATCTGCATAGTCCCTCACAATTGGAATATATTCAAGAATGATTCTCTAACTGGTTTCAATAATTTGATCTATATATTATCTCTCATATGTTAATAATATCTGTACTTGAGAGAAATATTCTAAATGAATTTCATCCTCCTCTATACAATTACATAAAATCAATGGATCACTTAGTTTTTGATGAGTGATATACCTATACAAACAATTGATGTTGTATTTCTATAAGTATAGACAACCATTTCCCAATATAAAATCAATCTATACTAAAGGATGTAAGATGATATTTTGTTGGAAATTAAGTCCAATAATATTGGATAGGGAGGATTTATATACTTGGGATGCAATAAATTGATCAGTGTTTTGTTCTTATAGATATCTCAACCCCCATTTTTTAGGTGGTGTTTGAATTGTTCTACTAAACATTCAAGACATGAAAGAATTTTTAGAATCCAAATCAAATAGTATATTCCATATTCTTGAATGAATAACCAATATATGTCTCACTAAATCATTATCATGATCCACCTCAGGAGTCATGGTATAATATTCCCTTCCTTTGTCCTGATTCCACAGAGGTTATTATCATTGATTATCTCCAATAACTCTTGGTATATAGAATTTTATCAAATAATTATTATGTTCCTTGATATTGAAATGTTGTACTATAGGTTGAGTGTTTATCTGAACCTTCTTTTTATATGTTTCATTAGTGGGATTATTCATATCCCTTCAATATTGAATGACCCAGTTCCCCTCTTTTCCATAATTGAATCATATCTTGGTTCCCTTTATATAGTATCTAGGATTAGTTTTACAAAATTATTTTACATGGGGAGTTTCTATTTATTTCAATCATGATATTTATCCATAAATTTTCTTGAATTAAACTCCATTTTACTTTTTATGTCCATCCTCATGAGACCATTGAGAGTTATTGATATCCATATCAACCTTAAGGGAAAAAATATATTCATATCTTTAAAAGTATCAAATAAAAAATATTATAAATCAAATTTAATCCCTGAAATAAGGAATCTACCTTACTTATAGTGTTGACGATGAATCTGGAGGCATACCGTGTAATCCTTGTGATGTTTTCCTCATACTCCCCAATAGAATCAACTCCCTTTTACTTAAGTATGAGGAATTCCCTATCTATTTTATGATGAAGAGATCAGAGAAAATATTTATTGAAAAATAATATCATGAATCCTTAATATTCCATGGAAACAATCCCCCTTGGAAATCATGTTCTTAATCATTGTCCACCACCAGTTAGCTCCATCGTTAATGCGATAAACATCTATCACACCCTTCCCATATTCAATAAATTAAAGGATAAAGAATATATTTTCAATGGAGTTAGTATATTGTACCATGATGAGGGGACTTTAAGATCCACTAAAGGTAGGATTACTTTATTTCATAAAGGAATCAATCATAACTTTTTTTTTCTTAGGAGAAAGAGGGTGTTCCAAATGATTCATGTTATTATTCATAACTTGATTCTTCTGATCCAGTAATCCTATAAATCTCTCAAATACCACTCCCATAATTTTAGGAATATCATTAGGGAAATAATCTCATTTCTTATCATTTTTTTTGGGATAACTCTCCTTAATTACTTCCAATAAAAAAATAAATGAAAAAAAGTCATGATAATACATTAAAAAAATTCATTTAAAAGAGAATATATAAACTTAGAAGGAATAAATTATATATGAAAAGAATATCCTAGGTTATGATTCTCTGGATTTTATTATAGGTTGTCTATGGAAATTTTCATGTTGTATTTTATACCATAAAAGTTAATCTTAGTCCTTTACAATGGTTCATAATGATATTGTGTATATTATAAAGAATATCCATTAGAGTATTAAAACAGGTATGTAGCAGTCATCATTTTAATGAAAAAGGTTATGATTGAGTTCATACCTGATTCACACTTTTCGAGGTTATTACCCCAAGGTATAGTTTTTCCAAAATGACATCCACTTATAGTATCCAGACACATATTTAATTCCTTGGAAACCATTCACTCTATACTTAAAAAGAATCAAGATATTATCCTATATGCAGACTTATCCCTAGGGTTATTACTAAAGTATTCTACTTATAATCCCCAGAAATAACTAATTCATTCTATGATACCAACTATAGTGGATAAAACCTTTTAACTATATTATTACATGATTTTAAACATAAAAATCCAATAAAGACAACCCAAAGACCATGAATCCTAGTATATTTGGAAGACTATGT
This sequence comes from Viscum album, assembly GCA_963277665.1. Taxonomy (NCBI): domain Eukaryota; kingdom Viridiplantae; phylum Streptophyta; class Magnoliopsida; order Santalales; family Viscaceae; genus Viscum; species Viscum album. The sequence goes on along the minus strand of OY728140.1, from coordinate 1,900,755,075 downwards.
TTATAATAAAAAAACTATATAATTATATATTTATTTTAATATCCATAATGAGATCTGAAATCTTATTGAGGTCCTTAAGATATGTAGGATAACATGGGGAATATATAAATAATGGGGTGAGCTATAAAGCCTAAGAAGGTAATAAAAATGATAATGAACTATAACATTTTACTCAAACAACACAACATGATTTCATAAAAGAGAAGGATCATGAATAATCACATGGTAGAATATCATAATGAATATGGTATCCTAATATCATGAAAACATTTAAAATTTTCAGCAACATATAATATGAAATAAGCATAATATAAGTCTAACTTCCAACTAAACATCAGAAGGTGAACATAGTCCTATAATGGATTAGGTTTACTCCATAATTCCACAAATAACATCTCATGAAACAAAAACATTAACTAATTAATCTCTGAAATACATTAGTGTGCCTATTATAACAAGTAAATGATTATTCCTTCCATTAAAGGAGATCAATCCCAATGTATAAACATAAGAATTACCCATGGAAAGAAATGTGTTACATACTCTTACCTCAAATCACAATCAATTTATATTTTGTAAATATTTCAATGAGAATACGGAATTAAACATTTTATTTTTTTAATTTGAGTTCATTAGTATAGGTCTAAAAATATGGGTATCATTTGAAAAACCAAATTTAATGATTATCTGATAGAAAAGATCCCCTTATTGGGGTATGATATTAAATAAGGAATTATGAAAAAATGATATTAAGTAATTCATTACATTGAAAAATTAAGGTGTAATAAGATATATATATATATATATATATAAGAGAAATATATACAAAATTTAGAGACATTCTATTACATAAAATTGAGAGGGAATGTGAGTTATAAAGTGAACGGTCATAATCTAAAGAAAAAGGGTGGTCTAGAGAGATCCCTTACATTATGTTTCAGAATAATTTTGTACCTCAACATAAATTCACGAATAATAAAATTAAATTCATTAATAACATATTTAATAACCAATTTCCATATATATTTTATTTATTATAATTTTATTATGTTAACTTATAAGTGATTTCGTGGTTATATCCCTTGTGTATAATTATGTAAGTTCTTGTAAAATGAGAATAAACCCACAAGAGTGAAATTAAATTATATTCATGTATTTATATAAATTTTAATGGTCCCAAATATCATTTTGTGTTCTGACGTAGACATTATTCAAATAGTTAAAATGTTAATGTTATGTGGTTTTTTAATTTAGGTGGTTTTATCGACTGTAATGAACTATATTAATTTTATTTAATTAAAAGACTATTTTAAAAATAAAATAACATTAAATTAGTTATATTATAATTATTATCTTCATATTTAACAATAATATTATTTTTACAATATTCCTTAAAGGTGGTGGAGAAAACAAAGTACGATGTTCATGGAGGTGTTTAACTAACCATATTGTAAATGAACTAAACCATCATTGAAGATGGTAAAAGATTAAAATTTAAAATCCTACTAAGTCCAGTATATGTGGCATGTAGGGTCGAACCCTCAGAGAAGACAATTTTGACCACTATTCTTCTAAATTTTTATGAAAGACCCCACTTTTGTCAAAAACAGGGTAAATTTTCTATTATCTTTTTTTACTTTTTTTTAAAATATTAATTATTAAGAAGTTCAGTGATAGAACACTATAGATCTTGTATCAAAACTATGTTGAAGCGAGATACAATTGAAAACAAAGTGGAACATAGATATAAAAACAATGATTAAAGAACAATCTAGTAAAATGCTCCGGGAAAAATTTCAATTCTACTAGTTTTGAAAACATTCCTTCTCATAATAGTGATTACAACTAATAACACTAAAAGGAGTGATTTCTTTTCCTCACTAGGAGATAAATAACTCAAGTCGACAAGTCTGGGAGTTCTCCACACCTAGATTAATCAACATGAGAATTCTGGTTTGATAAAGATTACAGAACAAACTCGTCCTATGTTATGTAGACTTTTATTTCAATTTAAATGTATAATAAAATTAATGCACAATAAAACTCAACAAATGAATGTAAAATTATGAGATTATGTGCAGGTGGTATGTTTAAATTTAATGCAATCAGAACTGATCTCACCGATCAATGATGATAACATTAAAAATGATAGTGGAAAGGAAGAAGAAAGATTACTAGTAGACTCGATTTTTAACCCCAAACTAGAAGTATTTAGCCGAACATTAAATAAATTATGTAAACTAATATCATCCGATTACTATGAAAGAATATTGAAAGAAAATAAAGGTAGAGATATCCCTCTCCTTGCTTGAATTGCTAATGCTTTGGGCTCTTGGATCTCTAAGAAATGGCACTCTGAGAGATGCTCCAGGGTTCGCCTCTAGGTTCTTGCTCTGCTTCCGAGTGATTGATCGAATGAATTTACCTTCTCCAAATTATGTTGCAACTCTATTTTTATATCATCCATAATCTTCTTCATGTCACTGAACACTTCCACCGACTTCAAAACTCCCTCAGTCATTCACTACACACATGTTCTTTTTCACAACTGGCACGTTGCACTAGTTTTTCTCACATAACTAACCCCAGGTGAGTTAGTTGTGTGAATATAGAAATATACCCATCTACAGAATGAACCTTAAATTTTAGAAAATAAAAATAAATGAATGGATCTGCTTTTAATTGTAAACTTTTATAAATAAATAAAGATTTCATCAAATAAAGCATAGATGTTATTAAATTTAAATTAATAAATATTAGTTATTATTTTATTTGTTAATTAACCTACTTTATTTAATGTTGTTACATGTTATTATTTATATAATTAATTTTTGACAGTTATAAGTTATTAATTAGATTAAATTAAAATTTTAGTAATTATTAGACTGTTAGAGTTTAGGTTTTTTAATATAAATTATTACAATTTATAAAAATATAAATAGTTGTTATATTTTATAATTATTTTTTTCATAAACAAGTTAATTTATAATTAAAATATTCATTAAAGTATTAAATTTATTTATATTAGTTTTATTAAAAGGTTTAACATTAATATTTTAGTTTTTATATATTTTATCTAATTAGTTTTATATTCTAATTATTTATCAATTATTATTATTAGTTATTCATTTATTAAGTTCTAAGTTTTTATTATTATTTATTTATTTTATTATTATTCTATTTTTGTTTGTTTATTTTTTATGATAACTTCTTCTTCTTTTATTTGGTCTTCTTCCCCAATCCCTATGGCTCCACCTCCCTTATCCAAGTGCTTCAGCTTATTCAAGAAGCTGCTCTGGCCCTCCTTCCTTCTCAAAATTGTGGTGCAGCGTCTTCTTACAGGCTGCACAACTTGACTTCCTCAACCACGAAAACTGGTTCCTTGGCTTCACAATTACAACAACGAATCCTTCTTCAGTGGAGAGTCGATTTCCATCTTTAATAGAAAGGTGGAGTCTCCTCTGTTCACCAGCACGATGGAAATAAATTATTCTTTTAACCAAGCTCTAGATGGCTTCAAATGTGGTGGTGTGAGACTTCTACATTTTCAAAAATGATGTTACTACGACCTGTGGCTTGTGGTGACTCGAGTCCAGCAAGCTGGCCTCCTTATATTCTTGTAGTATTCCTTCATCTCATGAGGATTTGATTTGGGATTGCATGTCTTGATCTGGGGTTCTCATTGGTTGTTTTTTCCCTGTTCAACTTGTTTTGATGAAGTAAGAATGATTGAAAAAAGAATATTGATTTAGGTCGGTAGAAGCATGTGATGGTGTGAACGAGGTTGAAGGCACCGATGTTGGATGTGTGGTTTTAGTGGATCATGGATTGAGAAGGGATGCAGTCACAATAGATGAAGGATGGTGCCATGGCTTGGGATGTGTTGATAGGGGAAAGAGTGGCAAAGTAGAGGGAATTGATGTGGGAACCATGAATAAAAGAGAAACGACGAGTCCATTTGAAAATGTTGAGACAATGTAAAGGGTCATGGTGGAAGAGAAAAGGAAGGGAAAGAGTGTGTGGTGGAAACACAAAATGAAATGGTTGTTGTGTCACTGTGATAGGGGTGAGATCATGATGGGAATTGGTAGTGACAAGGGTTACAGTTCCACTATAGAAAGTGGGATACAGTTAGACAGTAAAGCTGAATTCACGGTGGCACCATGAATAAAAGAACCAGTGAGACCGTGAATGGAGAAACCATAATACGAAAATGAGTGGGAAAATAGATTTACTCAACTGTTACACTGCAAATCTGTAATAAAATTTAAGAAGTAAAAACTTAATTAGACATCAAAAAAATACTTAATTAAAAACATAAATTAATTAAAACAATTAAAAAAATAAACTTAACTCAAATACAATTTCAATTAAATTTGTTAAAATATAAAATGTAAATTAAGGGCTTAAAAGAAACTTTAATTAAAATAAAGGAAAAAATCCCGTAAACTCAAAGAAAGGAAAAAAACTTTAATCTAAAAATGTAAATAAATACTAATTAAAATAACTTAACACAATAAAATATGTTATAATTCATAGCATTAATCAAGAAGGATTAATCAATTAATATTAAGCAGATGATATGTTAATGAAAAATTACATTATTTATGTGCAAATATCAGGATTAATAAATTAATTAATAAGATTTAAATTATTAACATTCTTAAAAAAATAACAAAAAAATAAAATAAAAAGTAATTATACTATAAAATTAACATAAGATAAAAAACAACTATTTTAAAGCATAAAATACATAATTAATTATAAAAAATTGATAAATTGATAAATTTAATAAAAAAATACAGAAGTGTTAATATATAGTGAAAATTACACAAATTATTAATTAAAATTAATAAAAATTAATTAAAAAGATGTGGAAAAAACATGCGATTTTAAGTCCACATTAAATTCCCCCACAATTAATCATTGTTTGTCCCCAGAAAATTCCTTGTTTTACATTCTTTGAGAAATAGAGAAATGTTTTTATTAAATTTCTCTGAATTTAACATGTCCAGAACTTTCAACAGAGGAATTCAAGACTATAATTAGAGTTTAGAAAACTAATTTTTTAAATTTAGTCTTGCCTATAAAAAATACTCAGATGCTAATCAAGATAAATATGAATCATTGAGAAATGAAGATGTCATGCCTCATATGTGATACTGCTTATTGAATAACTTCAATCCAAGAATAATTACAATGTCAGGGGGTGAAAAGAGGTAAATTATCATTGGAATTAAAAACTTAACAAGAATAACTTTGTACTTTGACTTTTCACCTAGGTTCTAAAAAAATATTTTTGTTGTGAACCACCTTAATGAAACAACCCAAATGAATCCCATATAAACCAATTAACCCCTTCCTCATCTAGTGTTCATCATTCCCCTTACCTTAATGAACTCATTTTTGACCCTAGAGACTTTATTTGATTTTTCCCGTGCCATGTATCATGTGCTAAGCACTGTGCATTGCACTTATTTAACGTGTATAAAGGGCCTATAGTGAACAGAATCACACCCATCATCTAGGGTCTCAGAGATTCACTGTGGGATCCCAAATGCCCGAATTATTCTAGTTACAAAATATTTCTATGTAAACCATTTACATAGGCTCATTAAGGTAATTACTTAAATAAATAATAAAAATTTGTGTCCCCTAGAATCAATATCAAACTTCAAGTTCTAATGGATTGATAAAAATTCCACTAATAAGTAACCCATATAACTCTCAAAAAAATCTCTAAACCAAATTTCCATCAGAGCACTTGGTATGTTCACTCAGCAATCATCCATCCACATTAATTTCAGTGTCAAAGCAGTTCTTAATGACCTACAAGGTGTTATTATTAGGAAGGATTCATTTGAGAGTAGAGTAAAGACTAATATTAAGAAATAATTTATAAGATTTTTACCCATTTTTTACAAAAATATTGAAGTTTTAGAGGGAATTGATGGGATTTCAATTAATCATAGTTTAGCAGAGTCAAGAATTGACCCCCTCCCCCACACTTTAAACACAACTTTTTCCCCAACGTTGACTTCTAATATGGATAAGAATAATTAAACAATTAAAATTTTAGAACAGATTTCGAATAAATTAGATTTATGACATGTTCTGAGGGTTACATGAGGTTGAAAAATATTGTTCAACAAAAAAATAATTTAATAGGAGGTTCATTAGCATGTACATGAATTAACATTCATTATAGTGAATAATTTCCAATGCAACTCAGAAATTACCTTATAACCTATGGGTGCATAGTTAATAAGGTGGAAGCATTTTAATAATGTGAGTTCAATATTATATTCAATAGAACATAATAATGAATGCTAAAACACCCCAACCATAGGAATATTTAATAATAAGAAAAATTTCCAGCCTACATATACCCCCCCAAACACCTTAGTTTAAGTAATAAAATGTTTTAATATATCAATGAATTAAAATTTTTCAATAGGTTGGAACATGCAGAATTTGTGTACAAAAAAATGACATATTGCAGAAATTTTTTCAGTAAACATATAGTGGAATATTTTAAAAGAAAACATGAAAAAGATTTTATTCTTTAATTCAATAAGAGAAAAAAATAAATGCAGCAAATTCGATTTGAGTACTTCCTTGAATATATTTATAATTTTTCCTCTAGTATTGGTATTCCACTCCTTTATTAACACAAGAAACAAAATCCTGAGACAGAACCAGGAGACTGCGAACAAGTAGTTACAAGGAATTCACAAAAATAGAGCACAAAGGTAGCACACAATCACTTTATTCAACACAAAATGCAAAAATAAAAACAAAGAATGTGCATGGGTTGAATCCCATGAAGCACTAAATTTAAAATCATTAGTTAGACATTATTTAATTAATTTTTTTTATTGAAAACAAAATGAAAACCATGGGTTTCCTCCCATGTAGCGCTAGGTTTTAAAGTCTTCGGCCAGACATTATTCAAGATTAGTTTCCATGTATTGTAAAGGTAGCCAAGCCCTTTGGCTGTCCCTCAAAATAAAGGTTAGCTCTCTGCGCATTAACCAACATGGGTTTGTTCTCTTCACCTATACATTCAGTAGCTCCATTATTAAGCACTATAATTATAGTAAACAGTCCAGACCACTTGTACATAAGTTTTCTAGGGAAGAGTTTGATTCTAGAATTAAAAATAAGGACCTTCTATCCAGGTTTAAACTCTTTGGTTTTTATGATAGAATCATGAAGTTTTTTAGTCCTTTCTTTATAAATACATGAATTATCATAACTCTTTCTTCTAATTTCATTGAGTTAAATAAGTTCAAGTAACCTCCTCTCACCATCCCTCTTAAAATCAAAGTTTAGAGCCTTAAATTCCCAATATGAATTATGTCACAACTCTATAGGTAAATGATAGAATTTCATAAATAATAGCTTATAAGGAGACAAACCTATTGGTGTCTTGAAAACAATTCTATATTACCATAAAGAGTCATCCAATTTAAGAGACCTGTCTTTCCTAGAGGTTGACATAGTTTTCTCTTGTATTTGTTTCAGTTCCCTATTTGTGATTTCCACTTGTCCACTGGAATGTGGATGATAAGAAGTACCAGTTTTATGAAGACAACCCTATTTCTCCATCAAAGCATTAAATTCATAAAGTGTGTTCCATTATCAATTATAAAGGCGTGGTAAACTCCGAATCATGTAAAGATGTTCCTTTTCAAAAAAATTATTACATAATTGGATTGATTGTTGGGAAATGCCACTGCCTCAACCCATTTAGAAACATAATAAATATCAACAAGTATATATGAATTCCCATGAGATGATGGAAATGGACCCATGAAATCTAGACCCAAGACATCAAAAATTTCAATTTCCAAAATTCCCTTTTTAGGTAACTCCTACTTCTTACCAATATTACATAGCCTCTGACATCTATCGCAGCGAACCACAAAGCTCCGAGGATCCCTAAAAAGAGTATGCCAATAGAAACTAGATTGTAGAACTTTCTGAGCAGTTATCTCATCACCATGGTGACCTCCCCAAGATGAGGAGTGATAACTTTATAAGACAGGAAACATATCTTCCTCAGGCACATGCCTCCTAAGGATACCATAAGAACATCTCCTAAACATCAGGAGATCATTAGAAATATAGTACTTACACTCAGAAATGAATTTCATTCTTTTGTTATTTGAAAGATTTTTGGGAAAAGCACCTGCTACCAGGAATTTAGAAAAATATGAAAACCAAGAAGATTACCAGATTGACAGAGTGAGAAAATTATCATCAGTAAATAAAGAGTTTATCTCCCTAAGATCTTTAGATTTTTATTGAGTATAAGAAATCTAATATATGTTATCAGTAACTAAATTTTCAGCTCCCTGCTTATCCCTAATCTGTAATTCAAACTCTTATAGAAATGGAATCTATCTAATTAGAATGGGTTTTGTTTCTTTCTTATACAAAAAAATTAAATCTTAATGATCAGTGAAAATGATGATTTTTGAACCTAATAATTACTTTCTAAACTTCTCTAGAGTAAACACAACAGCTAACAATTGTATTTCAGTTGTGGTGTAAATATTTTGGGAATCATCTAACAATATACTATCATAATACACCACATTTAGTTTCCTATCATTCCTCTATCCAAGGAAAAAACCTACAGTCATATCACTAACATTACACATAAGCTCAAAAGGTAGTTCCCAATCAGGTGAAGTGATAATGGGTGGTGTAGTGAGTTTCACTTTAAGGAGATTAAATGATCTCAAATAGTTTTCATCAAAGATGAAAGGTATATCCTTGACCAGAAAGTAATATAAGTGCTTAATTATTTTGGGAAAGTCTTTTATGAATCTCATATAGAAACCAAAATACCCTAAGAAACATCTAACACCTTTAATATTTCCAGGAGGTGGCAGTTTTTGAATGACATAAACCTTGGTATTATCAACTTCTAGACCTATATTGGAAACTTTTTGACCAAGTACTATTCATTCTATGACCATGAATTGACACTTCTCCCAATTATGATCAAGGTTGGTTTCAATGCATCTCTCTAATACTAACTCAACATTTCCAAGACACATATCAAAGCTACTACCTAGAATTGAGAAATAATCGATGAAAAAATCAATGATTCTATCAATAATATCCAAAAAGATAGCCATCATACACCTTTGAAAGGTGGATGGAGCTCCACATAACCCAAAGGGAATCCACCTATAAGAAAATATCCCAAAGGGGCATGTGAATGTGCTCTTTTCTTGACCCTATGGATCAACAGAAATCTGTTTTTAACTAGAATACCAATTCAAGAAATATAAAAAATCATTTCCAGCAACCCTCTCAAGAATTTTATCTAATAAGGGTATTGGAAAATGATCATTCCTTGTGGATGCGTTAAGCTTCCTATAATCTATACAGACTCTCCATTTTCTGGATTTTCTAACTTGGATTTCGTCATTTTTTTCATTTTTAACTACAGTGAGACCACCTTTCTTGGGGACAAACTAGACAGGGCTGACCCAAGAACTATCATAAATGGGATATATCATTCTAGTGTCGAGCAACTTAATCACTTATTCTCTCACAACTTATTTTATGTTTGGATTCAACATTCTTTGACACTCTACCATAGACTTATGTTTAGGCTCCATAGGTGTTTTATGCATACAAAATGATGGACTAAAACCCTCAATATCAGCTATGGTCTAGCCTATGGTAGATTTAAACATCATCAAAACACTTAACAATCCTTGTTCTTAATTTTCAATAAGTTCAGGGAAAATTACGACAGGAAAAGTGGAATTCTCACACAGAAATGAATATTTAAAATGGGTAGGGATTGGTTTCAATTCAAGAGTGGGTGGTTCTACACAATAAGGAAGAATCATAGGCCTAGGAGGTCCAATATGTTTAACATATCTCTTGTAAGGAGTATTAAATTATGAATTAGATTTAATTTCATGTTTAGATTCAGTAATAACTGTGCTACTGTCCAAAGTAGGTAACACACTGTCCAGATTTTCCAGATCGGTGTTTAACAAATTTATCAAAGACGAATCATATTGTTGTTTTAAAAGATCTCCCTAAAATTCATCAAAGTGTAAAACAAGGTTGGTGTTAAAATAAACAGCCTCAAATTCACTCAAAAGCTCCTATGTTCGGAAATAGTGGACTCTTCCATAGTAGAAACAGGACAGTTGTCAAGTTCTGGAAAATTTTCCAGATTTGTTGTTCAGGTAGAATCTTATACTTCTAAGAAAGATTCAAGAGGTTTTTCATATTCTAAATTAATTTCTTCAAAAAAGGATTGATTTTCATATTCTTAAGAGTTTCCAATTAAGTTCTCATCTTCTAAAGACTCTACCATTAATCAATTTTCAGAAAAAGTTGGTCCTTTAACATTTCTAAACACATTGAACTCTTATTTTGTTCGCCAATTTTAAAAATCAACTCACTATAAGAGAGATCAATAATAGAACCACCTGTCACCATGAAGGGCCTACCCAAGATTATGGGAATATCTTGATCACACTCCATATTTAAGACTTAAAATTTTGTAGGTAAAAATTGCTTCCCAACCCCAACTCACAAATCATATACCCTACCCACAGGATGAGTGATCAATTTATCAGCTAACTGTAGTATGACTATGGTGGGTTGAAGGTCACCCAAACTCAACTGTTGAAATGGTGAGTATGGGATTAGATTAATGCTAGCACCTAAATCACACAAACAATTTAGATGACCAGAGTTTCCTAAGGTACATGGAATGAAAAAACTACCCGGGTCTTTAAATTTGGGTGGGATTTTCTTTTGAAGTATAGCAATGCAATCTTAAGTGAGGCTATAAGTAGAAAATTATTTAAGGGTCATTTTTTGGAAAAAAATTTCTTAAGTGATTTAAAATAATATGGTATTTTAATTATGTATTTATCTAAAGGAATGTTTACTTGATGTTTGTAAAGGAGACCAAGGAACTGAAGAAGTTCAGCCCTAGTGTTACTTTGAGGTTTTAACTTCTCAGTGAAAGGGATGTGTGGGGAAAAGTTTTTAAGGGTAGTAGGTATATCCCTCACCTCTTTATCAAATTTTTATTTTCTTTTATTATTTTTATTTCTAAATGAATTTTCAGCTTGATTTTCAGATAATAAATTCAGATTTTGATAATTCTCAAGACTTTTCTATGAATTTCAAGCATGTGCGTAAAGCATATTTTTATTTTGGGAATTTTCAGGGTATTTTTCAGCTAAAATTTGAGTATAAATCCCCATTCTAGTGAAAAATCCATGGAATTATCTCTAAAGGTTAATTTTAGTGGTACTATAAAGTCTACATTTTTTCTTAGATGAAACATTTCTCGCAAGTTGACCTAGTTGTGTTTCCATGTTTTTCATTCTCACATCAATATGCATTTTTTCTGACTCATATTTATTTTTATGTTTGGTTAGCTGATTCAATATTAGATTAATATTAGAACAAATTTCATTATCATTGCTTCCTTTTACATTTGAATATTTACCCCTTTGTTGATTTTGAATGTTGGGTTTCAGTTGATTAGAGTAATTAAGGGAAGTGGATTGTTTGATTAAGCCTTGATCTTTCTAGGATAGATTTGGATCATTCCTATAGGCTTGATTATAATTTTTTGAAAATGGATCTTCTTTAGGAGGAATTCTAGGAAAATTGTTAACAAGGTTTGAGCTTTCTTGTTGTTGGGATGGTATATCAAAATTAGGACAAAATCTTAGTATGCGGAAATATACCACCCTAGACACATTGTTCCCTTAAATATTGGTTGGTGTTTTGACAGCCATGTTGGTTAATAGTTTTCTTTGAGTTTTGGTTCATTAAAGAGAGAATTTGGTTGGTGATTTCAAAGTGTTGATATTGAGTTTCATTCATTGAACAAGTGTTTGGGTTAACATTTCTGTTGAATATTTTTATTCTTGATTTTTTATGTTGTTAATTAAATTCTAGGTTATTAAAATTTTTTCTAAGTTCTTTATATTTGTTTTCAATGTAATTACCCCCAATAGACTAGTCAATTAGATTCTATTTAGAGGATGACAACCCTTTATAAAAGGTATCCATGAAAAGGTGATATGGGAGTTGATGATGTAGACACTGCCTAAGAAGATCCATGAATCTATCCCATCCTTCATGAAAAGATTCTCCATCCTCTTGATAAAAAATAGTTATCTTTGTTCTTAGTTCACCTTTTAATATGTGGGTATATAATTTCATTATGATAGAATTTTACACTGATCCCAGTTTCTGAAAATGTTCTCATCCAGAATCAGAAACCAATTACTAGTATTACTCTTAAGGAAAAATGGAAAGACTCTCATTATTAGTTCATTTTATATGAGTCCTAGAAAAGGTAAATGCTGCACAGTATTGTATATGTCTCTAATGAAGGCAAGGGAGACCTCATTAGAGATCCCATTAAATATAAGCAGCAATGAAATGTGTGATTGTTTCAATTCATAATTTCTGGCCCTTGGATTTGATCAAATGGATGATGGGTTAGTTGAAACACGAGGGAGTTGTAATTCCCTTATTATAGGCCTTTCACTTTTATCTAATATTTCCGGTTAATTTTGTTAGTTATTAGGTGTAGAATATCTAATATCTAAGTTTTCCATTTCATCTTTGTTCTAATTTCATAGAGGAGTGAGATGTTTGTCTATTTATAAGTTCAATGGCTCTAGACTAACAATAGAGTGTATTGTGATCATAAAAATAGAAGAAGATAGTACTCAATAGTAATAATTCAGCAAAAAGTGAAACAATTTTTTTTTTCAATTTTCAAAATTTTTAATTTTTTAAGGATTTTTATATATTTGTTTTTTTAGTTTTGTAGAAGTAATGGCTCGTGCCTTACCCAGAAGTGACACAAAAAACCTGACCTAAAACATCTTTTATTCCTATAAAAGTTTAAAATTTATAATCCTACAAACAATAATATATGTGTAAAGCAGGGTCGAACCCACAGAGAAGCCAATTTAGACCACTAGTCTTCTAAATTTCTTTTAAAAGAACCCACTGTTGTCAGCAGTGGGATAATTTTTCTATTATATTTTTTTAATTTTTTAAAATATTATTTATTAATATTTGAATTGATATAAAATTATTGTTCTTGTATCTAATCTAAGTTGACTTGAGAAACTTCTGAATACAAAGAGAAAACAAGATATAAAAAAACTGATAAACGAACAATCTGGTAAAATGCTCAGGGAAAAATTTAAATTCTACTGGGTTTGAAAACATTACTTATCATGATAGTGATTAAAACTAATACCACTGAAAAGAAGTGATTTATTTCCCTCATTATGAGATAAATACCTCAAGCCAACAAGTCATGGATTTCGCCACTCCTAGATTAATCAACTTGAGAATTCTGGTATGATAAAGATTACAGAACAAACTCATCGAAAGATATGTAATCTTTTATTTCAATTTAAATGTATAAGAAAATTAATCCACAATAAAACTCAACAAATGAATGTGAAATTCCGAGATTAAGTGCATGTGGTATGTTTCAATTGAATTCAATCTGAACTGATCTCGCCGATGAATGTCGATCACATTAAAAATGATAGAGAGAAGGAAGAGCAAAGATGACCAGTCGACTCAATTTTAACCCAAAACTGGAAGTATTTAGCCTAAAAATATCTCAATTATGTAAACTAATATCATTCTATGACTACAAAAGAAAATTTAAAGAAAATATAGGAAGATATCTCCCTCTCATTGCTTAAATTGCTACTACTCTTGGCTCTGGGATCTCTAAAAAATGGATCTATGAGAGATGCTCTAGGGCTCGCCTCCAGGTTCACAGATTTCTTCTGAGTGAATGATAAAATGAATTTCCCTTCTCCATATTCTATTGAAACTATGTTTTTTTATCCTCCTTCATCTGTTGCATGTCACCAAACACTTCCACTGACATCGAAAGTCCCCCAGTTGTGCACCGCACATGTGTTCTTTTTCGCGACTGGCACATCGTACTATTTTTTCTCATATAACTAACCCTGGGTGAGTTAGTTGTGTGAATATGGATGTATACCCATCTATTGAATTAACTTACAAAGTTTGAATAGAAAAATAAATGTTTGAATCAACATTTAAATGTTATCTTTTATAAATAAATAAAATTTTCATTAAAGAAAGCTAAGATGTTATTAAATTTAAATTAATAAATGTCAATAATTATTTTATTTTTAATTAACTCACTTTATTTAATGTTGTTACATGTTATTATTTATATAATTAATTTATTATAGTGATTAATTGTTAATTAGATTAAATTAAATGTTTAGTAATTATTAGACTATTAGAGTTTATTCATTTTTGAATATTAATTAATAAAATTTAGGAAATTATATATAGTCGTGATATTTAATAATTATTTTGTTCATAAACATGTTAATTTATAATTACTATATTGATTAAAGTATTAAATTAATTTATATTATTTTTATTAATAGGTTTTGCATTATTATTTTAGTTTTTATATATTTTATCTAATTAGTTAAATATTCTAATTATTTATATATTATTATTAGTAATTTATTTATTAAGTTCTATGTTTTTATTATTATTTTTTTATTTTATTGTTATTATATTTTTATTTGTTTATTTTTATTATGTTCACTTATTCTTTTATTTTTCAGTCTTCTTCCCCAATCCCTGTGACTTCCCATCCTTTATCCATGCGGAGGGGGAGAAATTCAACTTATTCGAGAAGCTACTCCGTCCCTCCTTCCTTCTCAAAATGGTGGCACATTGTCTTCTTGTAGGTGACGCAGCTTGAATTCTTCAACCGCGACAATCGGTTCCTCGGATTCTCAATCGCAGTAGCATATCCTTCTTCAACGGAGAGTAAATATTAATCTTCAATAGTAAGGTGGGGTCGCCTATGTTCACTAGCACGACGACAAGAAAATATTCCTTCATCAAAGCTCCAGATGGCTTCGGATATGGTGGTGTGAGACTTTGACATCTTCCAAAATGAAGTGACTCTGACCTGTGGCTTCTAGTGACTTGAGTCCTGCAAGGTGACGTCCTCATCTTCTTGTGGTGTTCTTTCAGCTCGTGAGGATTAGATTTGGGATTGCATGTCTAGATTCGGGGTGCTCATTAGTTTTTTCCCTATTCAATCTATTTTGATGAAGTAGGAACATTTGAAGAAAGAATCTTGATTTTGGTCGGTAGAAGAAGGTGATGGTGCGATCGAGGTTAAAGGAACCAATGTTGGATGCACAACATCACTGTATAATGGTTTGATTAAGGAAGTAGTGGAAATAGGTGAAGGATGATGCCAAGTCCTTGGATTTGATGATAGGGGAAACAATGGAAAAGAAGATGGAATTGATGTTGGCACTGTGAATAAAAGAGTTACGATGAGTCCATTTGGAAACGTTGAGACAGTGTAAAGAGTCACAGTGGTAGAGAAAAGGAAGGGAAACCGTGTGTGATGGAACAAAAAAATGAAATAGTTTCTTATGGAACCATGAAAGGGGCGAGACTGTGATGGGAATTAACGCTAACAAGGGTTACAATGCCACTGTGGAAAGAGGGATATAGTGAGACAATACAACTGAATTTATGAAAACACCATGAATAAAAGAACCCGTGAGATCGTGAATGGATAAAACGTAATATGAAAACCAATGGGACATCAAATTGACTTAACTATTTCACAAAAAATATGCAATAAAATTTTAGAAGTAAAAACATAATTAGACACTAACTAAATACTTAATTAAGAACCAAAATTATGTAAAACAATTAATACAAATAAACGAAACTCAAATACTATTTTATATTAATTTATTAAAATATAAAATGTAAATTACGAACTTAAAAGATACTATAATTAGTACAAAGACAAAAATATCATAAAATCAATGAAATAAACAAAAATTTGAACTACAAATGTAAATAAAAACTAATTAAAATAATTGAACATAATAAATTATATTATAATTTATATCATTAATCTAGAAAAATTAATTAATTAATATTTAGAAGATGATATGTTAATTAAAAATTACATTATTTATGTGAAAATAGTAGGATTAATTAATTAATTAATAAGAGTTAAATTATTTAAATTGCATACAAAAATCAAAAAACTAAATAAAAAGTAATTATACTATAAAATTATAGTAAGATAAAAATTAACTGTTTTAAAGATTAAAATACAGAAATAATTATAAAAATTGATAAATTGATAAATTTAATAATAAAAATATAGAAGTGTTAATATGTATTTAAAAAATCACAAATTATTAATTAATATTAATAAATATTAATAAAAAAGATGTGGAAAAAAATGTGTTTTTAAGGCCACATCAGTAAACACCATTTTTTTATGAAAAAAGAAGGGAGTATATAAGATAAGTAATACATCATAATAATTACATATAAGTTTATTTATTATACTTATGTTACTATGTTTAGGTTTATGAGGATCATATGGGGGTTTTATAAGAAGAATAAAATTTAAAGAGATTGGTTGAGAATCTTACAACTACCTTTGGTGCTATCCTCTTAGGCTACCCCTTCATGAAACTCGAGATTTTCTTCTGGTGAGGCCTAATTTACAAGGGAATGGGGGAGAGTATTTTTAATGGGATTGGGGAGAAGTTTGGTAATCTACAAGGATTAGAAGTTTTGAAGAGAAGGGGTGGTGAGAGGAGGTATTTATAAGGTGAGGGTAGGGGTGTTTTGAATATTATAATCATAAGATTATTATTTTGGATCAAGAATACCAGTATTATTGATTATGATGATTTGATATTGTAAAATATGAATAATAGTTTTAAATAATTTTTTCTTACATCACCCATGACACAAAAATTCATTTATTTTGCTTTTAATTTACAATGTGATATTTTTTCCATTGTTCACTATTCACCAAAAAAATCTACAATTTTAAAAAAATAACAAAAATAGTCCTAACCATTTATATATGTTTAGATTTAAAAAATGAATTAGATTTTATTAATATAATTTTATTAAAAAATTAAATAAATTTTTATTTAAAATACTCACTTATTTGAAAAATATTAATTTTAATATTATGATTAGTTTTCAGACAATTTGGAAAATTACTTAAGGTATCATGAAATTATTTTATCACTATAATACAACATAATAGTTATTAATAAATACATTTTATTAAAACATTTTTTTTAAATATTTATATTTATTATAAAACTGTAATTAAAGCATTTATGTTTTTAAAAAAATACAAACACTTAATTTCATATTTTTAAAACATTTATTTTCTTATACAATGACATAAATATATCACATTTTCATTTTTAAGTTACCTTAATAATATTTTACACTTTCAAATGTGTGCATAATATTATAACTAGAATGTTAATATTTATAACAATTATATTAGTATTCCAATGTTCAGGTTACTATTCCAATGACCAAATTTCTATTCCAACAGTCAGATTTGTAATGGTAAAATATGGGTTCTCCACTTCCCATAAACACCCATTACTTCCTTCATTCTTCATTAAATTATATTTTATCTCATTGTTTTTTACATTTTCATTTACTAAATTCATATTTCATTACTAATATTCTTCTACATTTTTAATGTTCTATTTGTTAGTGCTATTGTTTTGGGGAATCGAGTATATCTCAAATTTCCTATAATTATTATGTTATTTTCTATTTTCGCATTATGATACATTCAATTTTTATATTAATGTTTATTCTCTAAATTTAATTTTTAAATTAATATAAAAAATTTTTGTTGGATTCATCATGTGGTGTGTGTTCATTATATTACATAACTAAACTAGTGGTGGTGAATTTTCATGTTGGTGGGAATTTCATTACTCTAATTATATGACCCTATAGAGATTTGTAAGACTTATTATAAAATTTTAAATCATTTGTTATGTGAAAAAAATTCCAATTGTATGGTAATGATATGGGTTTTAGTTAATTATTTTCCCTCAACTATCTAGAAATCTAATAATAAAAGGTTTTTACAGAGGATGTGACTCAATATTTGTTATTTATATTGTAATAATATATGGTGATATTTAGGTCACTTTTATCAGTATTAAATACAGTTTATAAAGAATGTGTTTCATAGCATTGGACTTGGGATTATGGTTCTAGGGAATTATAGTTCGTATCAAATTATTGTTTAGGTATCTTAAATGGTTAGTAAGGGTACATGAATGATGTATTTTTGACCTCGGGGTTGGTAGGAAATTAAATTTCAAGTAAATTATGGTTATTTTTTAAAGATATTAATATATTTTTATTGTATATATAATTATGGTATAAATTTATTAGTAAGTCATTTTATTATTTATATTGATAAAGGTTAAAAAAATATGATAGCATAGGATTCCATCAATTTTGGGTTTATGATATATTAATAAATATCTAAATTTAATTAGTAATTGGGACTATAATACATTTCTAGATTTCCTTAAGATGATTTAAAATATGTTAAAGAAACCTCAATTTGGTGTATAATATTGAGCATGTAACTTTCTATAAATGAAATCATTATCTGGATACAAACAAGTGGATACTTTCTCTATTATAAAAGAATATAGGGGTAATAATCCTTTTAAATGGTTGGTTGTATATTAACTTGATCGTCCCTCGGTGTAAAAAATGTGTTCTTAACAACACAGCTAGTTAGACATCCTAGGGGGTTTATAATAAATTATTAAGATGCTATTTATGAACCATTATAAAGGATTTTTATAGAATTTTAAAAGGTAATATATATAAATTGTTAGGTTATTGAACCTAATGAGAAAATGACCACAGACAACCTAGGTTAAACTAATATGTTTATAGGTCGATCTAATTATATTACAGTTTAACCAAAAGTATCATCATTTAAATGAACATTTCATTAGACAAGGCATATTAGGAATGATATTTTCATATTTATATGGCCATTTAATTTGATTTTATTAGATATTATGATATTATTTTATTTGGTCTAAAATAGGTTCTTTAAAATGAATATTTGAAAGGTAAACCTCTAGAAACTCATAAGACTTATAGATAACTAAAGAGGAATATTTGAAAAAAATAATCGATAACCAAAATATTTTCTTATGATAAATAGAAATATGAGTTTTATAGTCTTATAGATTATTTAATTGTAGAAATAATATATTGATTCAAATGATAACCTATTTTTCATCAGTTAGTAGTAATTAAAATTGCATGTTTGAAATTTATTTAATGGAAAAAATGTATAACCCCAGGAAATTGTAAAAATTTAAAGTTATAATTTCTTATTTTAAACACATCAATTAATGTAAAATTAAACACAATATAATTAAAATATAACCATTATAACATAACCTTCAAATTAGTGGGTATAAATAATAGTGACTATATTAAAACAAATTAAACAATTAAATGTCATCAACTTGTAGAATAATTCCTTATAAAGATCATTTCCTTTCGATTGGAAGTGAGGTAGAATTTTAAGGACATTCCCTAGATCAAGACCAAGACAAACTTCGCCAAGTGAAATTTTAGATTTATCAGTTTTGGGAAATGTTTAGGCCCAAGGAAATCACTATGATATCCATGCTAGCTGAGTAACCACCCAAAATATCCATTATTTATTATCTTATCCTTAGTTCATATGAAAATATATTTATATATTATTTATGTATAATTTAAGATGATATAAATATGTAATTATCAACATAATAAATTATATATATATGTCATATGTATTTTTATACATTTTTTATTTTTTTAATTTAAAAGGAAAAGAAATGACACTTTTAATACAAATGTATTTATATTCATACAATAGTTTTTAGTAGGCATGTATTAATTATAAATTCATTTTATTCATAAAAGATGATTTTTTATTAATATTGTATTAATGTGATATGAACACCTATATAAAAATTAATGTTTGGTTATCAACTCTAGAAATTTAGTTTAGTAAAATTACAGCACCCTCGTTTTGAGGTAATTTTTTTGGTTGTGTGTTTTGTGCTATAGAATGTTTGGGTTTATCCTTGTGTAGTTTTTAGATGGTTTTGGGATAGTAATGAGAGTGTTTTTAGGGTAAAAATTTTAATCAAGGTTAGGGGAAACCATATAGATTCCTTAGGAATCCATGTATGTTAAGGAGGGGTTCTCTGGTCATTCACATGATTAGAACACTACTTTCCAACTTATGTGACAATCGTATGAAGAAATAATATTTTAGGTGGTGGGAATTCACATGTCAAGTTTATAGTTTTTTAAATAGTTCAACCTACCCATATGAAAAAATTAATTAAATAAAAAATATTACTTTTACTTAAAAACTCCATGAAAATGTCATTCTTCTTCTTGTGTCATATGAACTCAAACCTCAAACATCCATTAGATGTTTTTATGATCTTATTCATCTTGGTGATCAATTTTCATGAATTAAATAGTATTGGATATAAGAAATTTAACGTAAGAATATTTTTCATCTTTATTCTTCAAAATATCATTTTTACTGTTAAAGTTGAACTCAATAACAAGGAATTCAAACTTGGATTTAGGGTTTGGATCCGGTTTTAATGAGAGGAATTTGTAATTTAGTAAAGTAAAAGAAGGATGAACCCATATCTACCTAGATAATTTTTGAATTATTAAATACATATCCAGTTTTGAGGTAGGAAATATCTCTCTCTCTGTCTCTCTCGAATTGATCATATAACATAAAGGATTGGATTCTTAAATGAATTTTTTCTTCCCTTAATGAAAAACCTTCTATGATTTATTGGTCCAAAATAATTAAATTAGGAGTGTCTCTAAAAATGTGTCTGATTAAATACTATTTTTTTTACGAAATATTGGGTGGTAGACCATGGAATACACATGGTTGGTGTAAATTATAATTTTATTTATATAGGTACTTGTTGGTTCAGACTTGGCTACTAGTCCTAGGGGACACTTTTTTGCATTTCAAAGTGATGACTTGTGTCTAGAAGGACTAATTCTTTGATCATGAGATAATACTATTCAAATGAAGAATGCATGCATGGGTGTCTGAGTCCCAAATTTCTCATTCCATAGAGAAATAATTATTCACATGTTTTTGTAATGATTTTTTTTGTAAAATTTTTTTGATATTATTTTTCTCATTTTTTATATAAAACCAGGATACTTCTCATTCTCATCCTAATAGGAAACTATGACGTTACTGTCAAGGATGGTTGGAGATAGATCCTGATAGTTGGTCAAGTCTACATATTTGGAGTGGTACCACCATGGAAATTTTAGTTTTGCATGTATTTGGATTTGGGTATCCTATTTTATATCAACTTATAATGATTCTATAATATTGTATAGTTATTTTGGTTATAAAGTTATAATATTTTATATTCATGAATTATACTATGTCTCATCATTTATGTCTATTACAGGTTGGTTATTTAAAGTAAAAAAGTCCCCTCTATGTTTTAGTGATTATTTGGGCATTTACTACCAGCCAATGGTGTCCAGGGGACTTCACTTAATGTTAGTGGAACCATATATATGAAAAAGTCAGTGGGTTGAGGTCACAATGTAACAAATGGTATCAATTTGTTATGGTTCATCAGTTAGGATAATATTAATGGAGATATAAGGTGTCTAGACATTAAATATAGATAATAAAATTGTATATCTAACCTCTTTATATTGAACTTCAAATTACCGGGGAGGTGTAGCTTGGAAAAGTGTTGTTAAGAACATCTGGGTTTGTTTCCTTCTGGTTTTCATGGGTTTATCTAATGATAGTATTTAATAACACATTATTTTAGATAAATACCACTAGGATTTCATTATTCCTGTTATTTTTTATTAGCTATGATTTTGTAAATGGGAATACGACGACCATGTTGGTAGAAATGTGTTATTGTGCTTATGAATGAAACTAAGATTTACAGAAAAATGACTATTTGAAAAAGGTCAAATATGGTTTAGAAATAAGTTTTTTATTTATTCTTACTTGTATTGATTTATTAAATCATTCTAACATTGATTTATTTTTATTCTTTCATTGTGTTCTATTTTTTCAATGAGCATGGAAAAGATATAGAATAGAAATATAAATTTTAATGATTTTGGTAAAAAGTAATTGAGTAAAATATAATTATAATGCTTTTTAAAGATAATTTCAATAATTTCCGAATAAGTACTCAAAAGTATCATTATATGGTTACAGACTCCCTTCTTAATGATTTATCACATGTATATTATATAGAAAACATTTTCACATGTTTGTGTACTTTTGTTTTATACTTAAATTTTGATATTTTCATAACTTTCTACGTGTCAATATAAATTTATTGATTTAAAATATTGGTGTACATTTCCTAAAACTAGAAAAAGAAAATAATATAACAATGATTTTTTATTTCCTTGGTTTATTTCATGTTATATTAAAAAAGGGGAAATGTTTCATCCCATGTTATATATGTACTAAGATAAGCATGTTTATTATAATTTTTACAATAACATGTAAAATTGGGAATATGTAAAAATTTGATATAATGTTGTAATGTTTAATATTTGTTTCAATTATTATGAATTTTAGTTCATTAGTTATGAAAGAATGATGAATTTATTGATATATCAATAATTTGTTTAATTTTTCCATTAATTGAGGATTATTTTTTAGTAACAAATTTTTTTCACTAAAATAATTAAACATGAAATATAATGGAATGAAATATTTTAGTAAAATATGTTCCAAAAAGACCTGTTTTTTTTCATAGATTGAAATAATTCCATGTGATTATGATTTTTCCCACATGAAGTAAACGGTTTTCATCTTAAACTGGTTTATTCATTATGATTTTATAATAAAATTAATAACATTGTTAGATATATTAAATTATTAGTGCATATTTGTAATTTTTTAATTCTTAGTGGTTTCATGTTTTTTTTGGTAACACCATCTAGTTTGATGTGTCAGCTTCTTATGAAAAATGTATTTTTAAATCAAATAATTTCTATGGAAGTTTTTTTGAAAACAATATTTTGATTTAAAATAGGTTTTATAAAATGATTTTGTAGAATAATTGATGTATATTTTTACATATTTTTGGGTTATGAAAATGGGTTAAATATCCTTATTTGAAACCCATTATTTAAATAGACCTGGGATAAAATAAATTTTAAAGAGGAAACCTTTTATTATTTTTTAATCTGATTTTTTTTTGAAAATTTTTTATTTACAAATATTGTATTGTAGATTGTAGTTTTTAAAACACTATCTTAAGGAATTTAAAAATGATTTCACTAATGTTCAAACTCTTTGGGGGTTTGAATATTTTCTTCAGTGTTTTTTATAATAGGTATTTTTAAGAGACTTTTCAGTTTTTTGGGAACTTGATAATTTGACATGTGATTTTTGGGACTAGTATAAGATGGTCAATTTAAAAAAGACCCTTATGGTAACATGTTGAAATGGGAAGTAAAAAAGTAAAATGTCTATAAATGATATTATTGGATAATTCTCCAGTGTATTTGTGGTATTGGATGCATTTTATATGTTAGTTATGGGTTTTGTGGTTGTTATGTTGATCATGTTTCCATGCCACTATACTAACTGTTCTTATTTTCTAAAATGTACCTGTGTGTTTCTTTATTTTACAATTTTAATTAAGCTGGATATGGTTTTTTAGTGATAAAAATAATATGTGGAAGGATAATATGGGTTTTGGTAAATAATATCATAGGGTATGATCATTATAACATCTCACAATTAGTAGGATATTTTAGGATCTTGATTTGTCAATATTCTCTATATTCACTAATAAGGTATTTCTTGGATTGGATTTATAGTCTTCAAATTTCCTTTACCAAAATTACGAATACAATATCCCATAGTATTCAATATCATAATTATTTTAAGGATTTTAACGATTGGTGAGTGATAATTACATAATTCTAAGGCATTTTCAAATTTTTAATGGCATTGGGACATGAATCAGATTTTCATAACTGAGATAGATTGGGAATTGTATCTTGTATGTTCTAAACAATATTTGTAAAATTTTTTGGTTTGCTGGGTGTTTTCAATAGTAATTTAGGATGGCTAAAATACTTTGAAATTTTCTATTTTATGGATACATGCATGGTCTTATCCTTGTCTCTACTATTGATGAATTTTTTTTCTAAGATAATTCTTGGACACTTATCCTCTATTCCTAGTGGGTTATTTTTTTAAAAAATTAATTTTAAATGAATTTTTTTTGGAATAGGTAAGTTATATATTATGTAATGTAGTTATAGAAAATAGATTCATTACTAATGTTATTTTGGAATGTTATATCCTATTAGATGTAAAAGACCATTAATCATCATAAATATTTAAAATATAGCCACCAAACTCTGCTTATATTATTAATATATATAAAGGGTTATGATAAAGTCTAATTGTCCCAAAAAAAAGAAGTGATGACCTCAAATAGTAGGATAATATCATATGAAGCCTATTTATTAGAGACTTTAAGAGAGACATAATCACTAGGACTTTCCTTCAGCCAAGACTATGATGAGATTCAATAACTGATGCATAAATGAAGCTATTTATTGGAGAAGTTCAAACTCATGAAGATCAAGACCCAAAACATATTCTTCAAAAAACACTAGTAAAATCTCACCATAAAACACCTTACTCTTATATAATTCACTGGTGTTATAAAGGTCAATGTATCTTGAATATAACAGTATGATTTCATTGGAAAAAATATTATTATATTTATCCCTTTTAATAATTACTTCATAAATGATTAAACATTGAGTTTCATAAAATTATATTTTTATATAATGAAACAAAATTTATATTTTTCAAAAATATATAGTTTTTAAAAGAAAAACTTTTTTATGAATTCAAGAATGTTTATAATAGATGATATTGTAATACAATATTATTATTATGCAATATTTATTAAATATAAATGATAATATAATTTTATGATGTCAAATGTAATTTTTATAAGTTTTAGAAAAATATTATTATAAAGAAACTCGATTGTTTTGAATGAATGGGGTTTTTTATATAAAAATATAATTTCTAATATTTTTATAATTAATTTTATAAAATAAATATTATTTTTTTATCTTGATGTGAAAATTACCAATAATGGGTTTTTCATAATTTTTTAAGACAATCGACTTTTCAGGTAAAAATTAAACATTGTATAAATATACAAAATGTATTATAACATCATAAACAACCGAAAGTGATGTAATATATGACATAATAGGTATCCAAGACTATATATATACCCATTAAAATAATTTTTAGGTTATTTTATTAATTTTATAAAATAATAATGAATCCTCCAATAAAATATAATATTTTAAGTATTTTAAAATCATTTTTTAAATGACTCACTTTCACATATCCAAGGGTATTATTAAAATTATTTCTGTTCTTATAGTTTTAAAATAATTAAAAAAAACTCTTATTTGAAAGAAAGCATGGGCTAAAATGATGGAACAATTTGTGGTCTTAATTACTATATCAAAGAGAGTCCAAACCCTATGTTTGGAAATTAATAAAGAACTCTACTATATTTTTCAATAAAAACCCTACCAACCTCCCATTTATTATTACTAAAGAACCTTTGAGAATAAATTTACTCTTCCCTTACCAATCTAGAGCTCTCTAAAGGATCCCCCAATCTCTTAAAAGGCTCGTCCCATGTTCTTAGAAGTGTCCTCTCAAGTTAAGAGATCCTCTCATTCTCTAATTTTTTAAAGTTATTTATTTTCATTATAACATTTTATTTCCAATTTTTCAAGTTGGTTCATGTTTTTACATGGCCGTATTACAATAAATGTTATGTTCAATTGATTAAATACCCATTTAAATCTCATAAACCCTTTATATTAATCTTTTCTAATTATAATTATGTTGCAAAAATTATGTTGTATTTTTTTCATTCCAAACAATTGTGTAGTGAATACCCATACCCATTTCAACTCAATGGTATACACCTAGATATACCTATAATATATTTATTGGGTAATTAAATGTATTAATTTCACTTAACTTAATTTAGGGATTAAAATTGTGGAAGTACATCATTATCATGTATGATTTAGGTAGCACACTATTGCATGTACATGATAAGAATGTGATGTGTGGGACTATAATAATATATCCCGATAATGAACTGGGTAATTATTTTATCTCCCTAGATTCCATATATGGTGAAAAATATGTTATCATAAGAACACTATGTTAGGTTTTCTTGGAATTATCCATGAATTAAGCTTATGATGTCATGTTTTTTGTTGTCTCTACATTTCTATATTGTCTTTATACTTTCATGTAATATCATAAATCATTGTTAAAATTTATTATTATCACCCCATTTATGTTACCTTTATATAAATCTTGGATCAAATTTATTTATTTAACTTATTTAATTCATTATGTATTCATTTACGGGGCTATATATCTCACCTATTTATTTTGTACATCCCTTGGTTATATCATACAGTTTTAGAAGAATACTAAAATTTAGAAACATGTTAATAATGTTTTCAAAATTATAAATATATTAATATTTCAATTTTCATTTCACCCTTAAGTAATGTTGATTACATATTTGGTGGGATAATACTGAATCTAAAAAATCATTATAAATTTAGTAATTTGGCTGATATGAGGATATTTTCCATTGTACCCTCTATGTTAAAATAGGGAACGAAGAATCTCAAGGGTATCTAGGGTCTTAAGAAAATAAGTGGATGATGAATTTAAATTCATGATAAGTGATGGAAAAATATCCTAGGGGTAATAAATTCCATCACCCCACTTCTCAAAATAATGGGAATAAGAATACCAGAAATTTCTTAAAGTGGATAAGGAAATTCTTCAGGTGTGGGAAGTAAGGTCACCTAGCAAGTTACTACAAATCAGAGAAACCGACCAATCTGATAAAAGAATGTAATTCTACAGTCAAACCATATCTTTTTTCCAATGATAAAGTTGTAAGGAACATGGACACTATGAAATTCATTTCCCAATCCAAGGGATATCAATGATAACTGGTGAAAACAACCTCTATGGACTAAAGTGAAATGGCGATCTTATGCAACTAAACTATTGAGGTGGATATCGAAAATAAAGTGGTGATAGGAATAAAAGTTATTCAATCATGAAAAGTAAATATAATATTTTATTCTAGTTCTATATATCTTTCATATCATGCAATTTTAGTATAACTATTAAAAAACCCCTAAAAACATGAAATTCATGTTTTTGATGAAGAGGGGAAATGGGTAAATTGTAGCATCTTAAGTATATAAATCACCCACATAAAAAATTTCAGCACGATTTCCCAAAAAAACCTTCTGATAATACCCTTAGATTAATTCAATACTATTTTGGTGAGTGTTTGAATTTACTTGTACATAACCGTCATAAATTACTAAGAGAGTGAAATCCACCTCTATACTATAAATCACCACCTGATTCAAAACATGTTCATGGTGGGTGATGAATATTATCTGGAACCATCATCTCAATCATGGAAATTATTTTATTAAGAGATTGAATCTAGCCCAAATAGTTGAGACTAAATAAAATATCATTCAGGATGAGAATCCCATTGTAATGGAATTCACTAATGTGTTTCCCTAATAATTTCCTTGAATTCATCCTAGCTGATATGTTTAGTTCTCAATCACAGTCATACATGAATCTTTTCCAATATCAAAGAACCCATACATAATGATCAATTTTGAAATTTTGGAGATGCAGAACAATCTATTATAGAATATAGATAAAGGGTTCATATTCCCAAGTGCTTCACCTTGCGGTAAACCAATCATATTCATCTAGAATAAGGATTGATGAAAGAAACTCAACATTGATTTTTAGATATAAAAAATATCATGATAAAGAATAGGTATCCTATACGATGGATTGATGAATTTTTTCAATCATCTACATGGTCCCACTAATTCTATATGGTGGATCTTTGATTCAGATATTATCATGTAAAATTAAAGAAGGAGGATATCCCCAATACTACATTTCATAAAAGGTACAAGCAGTACAAGTTCATAGGGATTCCATTTGGACTCACTAATTCAAAAAAAATATTTATGGACTTAATGAATAAATTCATTAGGTATTACCTCAAAAAAATTGTTTTATCCTTTATAGATGATATTCTCATCTACTTCAAATGAATGGAGAAACACAAGGATAATTTACATATTATACTAAAGACATTGAAAAATTACATTTTTTATGAAAATTAGAGTAAATGTGATTTATTATTATATAAATTAAATTTATTAGGGAATATTATCACCAATAAGGGGATATCCATGGATCTATAAAAACCTAGTCTATTAAAGGTTGTTCAAGACTAGTATCAATGATGAAAATTATATGTTTCCTTATATTTTAGGGGTACTATCATAGATTTGTGAGAAACTTATTAAGATTTTCAATCCCACAATCCATGTTAGAATATAAGGGTGTAATGTTTTTCTAGACTGATGAATGTGAAGAGAGATTTATATAGATAAAAAAGAGGCTAATCATTGCACTTATGCTCATATTACTGAACAATGGCAAAGGATTTGTGATCTATAGAGATGCATCCAAAAAGGTCTTAGGTTGTGTACTCATGAAATAAGAGAAAGTGATTTCCCATGTCTCCCTGAAATTAATAATCCATGAGAAGAACTACCAAACATGTGATCTAGAATTGGAAGTAGTGAAATTTGTGTTGAGTATTTGGATACATTATCTCTATTAGGAGAAGCATTCCATACATAAAAATCATAAAAGGTTCAAGTATATAGTCACACAAAAGGATCTCAATTTGAGGCAATGAAAGTTGTTAGTGTAGATCAAGGATTAATAATTTTTAATCCATTACCATTAGAGGAAGGAGAAAAAAGTGGAAGATTATTCGAGTAGAAAGGATCCTACAACTCTATCCATGATGGGGGGTACATGGGATCTAGTATTCTTGGACATGATGTTGATGGACATGGGAATAATAAAGTAATATTCATTTTAAATTTAAAAAATATATAATTCACCATCAATTCTTGAGACGATCAAGGAGGCCTAGAAAGATGACGATCTTCTATAAAATATGGTAATGAATATTATAGATTTTAACATTGATGTAGTTGGAGTTATAAGGTCTAGAACATAGATATGGTTCCATGAGAATAATAAATAAAGAGTGTAGAGACCCATGTTTTTGGCCCTGTCAGACTTTGGAATATTTTTAGGAATAATTCCAGAGCTAGGCGCGAAGACGGTATGCGATTCCGAGGCCCGGTATGCCCTGAATTAATTTTATAAAAATATTAAGTATTTTTATACTATGCTCATGGCGGGGGTGTGATATCTCATAAACGGTAGCTCAGAACGGGAATATGAGGGCACAGTTGTTTCCAGAATGTGTTGTTTACCCTAGGAGAGGTGTAAACTTTGCGGGCGCAACCCTACAGTGAGAAACGCCACTAGGGGTGTTTTCGTAAATAAGTAGCAAAGTTAGTGTGCGAGCGTCGGCTCACATAACTTCTGAACGGAGTCTCAGATGGAAAATCTGAGACCGCCATTGCGTTTAGAACGGCACATTTACCCTAGGGGTTACCTTACATTTGTTCGCATCGGGCATTGAGTCCGAGGCGGGTTTGGTGTCGTCGGGCAGCTGATATAAATATCAGCCCCCCCCCCTTTATCGTTCCTCTCAGCGTTCTTCACCGCCGCTCCACCGAATCGAGCAAACGAAGCGCCCACGAGCTCGGAATTCGACGGCAGACGTTCCAGGAGTGCGCAGGGGATGGTGTGGAGCGCGGATCTGAGGCAGAACGTCGGCGTTTCGCCCGCGAGGTAGGCGGATTTGAGTTTTAACCCCCGATCCCGTTTTTGCTGCGTTTTTCTGCAAATTGATGTCATAGCAGTGTAGATCGGGCCCCGAGGGTCGTGTAGACGCCTCCGAATCTCAAAACGGACCCTCGGGGTGCCCCCGGCGGTCCGCGGAAGATCCGCCGGCGGATCTCGGCGGCCCGCAGCGGCCGACCACCCAGCGCGGCGGAGGGCCGCCAGCCGGCCCAGGCCGGTCCGACCCCTTTTCTCATACGGGGGTCTTTAAACTCCCGTATCTTGCAATCCGGGAGCCGGATTCGCGCGTCGTTTGTGGAGACGCGACCCTGACGATGAGGCAAACCCTCCGGTGTGGGTTCGAGGGTTTAAAGGTTTGGGATCGTGGCCCGGGAGGTAGAACCATCGTATAAAATAATATTATTTTATTATTTTACGACTTTGGGCCGTTGTAACTTCTACCCGGAGCATCCGATTGACATGCCGTCAGTGGCGTTGAGACCCTGATGGTACGATGGACTTTTGAGATGGTTTCCGGGTGTTGGGTCTGAGAAAGGGGTGCGGGCCCCACGAGGACGGGTTTTGGCGTTTGCGGAGAAACGCAGCTTTTGCACCAGGAGTCCGATTTTGGCGGATGAATAGTCGATACTATGTGTTTTTCCGAGAAGAACGCAATGGTGAATTCCATTCGATGAGTTTAGAAATCCAGGAATGGGCCCCACCCGAGCTGGGATTCGGTGAATAGTGTCTTTTTCACCGGCTGTCCGTTTCGGACGAGCAAGTAGTCGATTCTGCTTGTTTTTTTCGAGGGGATCGCCGTGGTGTGATCCGCTCGATGGGTTTCAGGATCGTTGTGTGTGCCCCGCATGAGCTAGTTACGGTGAATAGTTCCTTTTTCACCGGTGCTCTGTTTCAGGCGAGTAAAAATCCTATCCTGCGTGTTTTTCCATGAGGAACGCGATGGTGTCCTCAGTAATGTCTTAGGAGGTGGGCAGTGTGGCGTTGTGGAGGGTCGCTCGGGTTAGCGACGTTTGGACCAGCAGTGGTTGAGGGTTCTCCCTTGGTTCCTTCCTACGAGGGTTCGTGTGGTATCACAAACTTCTTATGGGTTTGTGATCCTCTCGATGGGATGTTTAAACTGTTAGAGTTGTGGCATCCCTCCGGTGGGCCCGGAGTGGATCCTATAGCATCTTTACCCTAGATCGGGTTCTTGGTATCGCTGTGACCGCTTATTCACAAGCATCGATCCCCTATCGAGCAGGTTAACCCCGTAGGGTTTCTGGCATCATCGAGAATATGATCCCCTACGCGGTGGGCCGTGCTTAGTAGGGTTGTGGCATCGTCGGGTATACGATCCCCTACTCAGCATGTGGTTTATAGTAGGGTTACAATATCGTTGGTTATAGGATCCCCTACTCAGCGCGTGGTTTCAGTAGGGTTGTGGAATCATCGGTTTGATCCACTACATCGCGAGTTATACCAGATAGGGTTCCGGTATCGTCGTGACCATCTTTATATGGACGATGATCCTCTATCTAAGTGTGGAGTTTCTGTCGAGCGCCAGATCGGGTTGTGGTATCCCCCAACGGATCTTGGGTGTGATCCCCTATCTGTGAGAACTATGTATGCCAGATCGGGTCGTGGTATCCCCCAGTGGACCTTGGGAGTGATCCCCTATCTGTGAGCTATGTATACCGGATTGGGTCTTGGTATCCCCTAGCGGACCCAAGCAGCGATCCCCTATCCGAGGAGTTTGGTGGTTATGGTGTTTCAGCGATGTTTCCTCAGTGATGTTATCTGATGAGTGTGGTCTCTCGGGTGAGCGTCTGAGATTTTTTTTGGGACCCTATGGTGTGTATCTCTCGGATGAGTGTCATCTGGTATGGCAGTGTTCGTGTGGTGTACTCTCCTGGTTGGGGGCAGTTGCTAGTGATGAGGTCGGTACCTCGTGTGGCTTTGTGACGTGAGCTGTGTATATCTAGATTGATCAAGGTGTATGTATGGGAATACACCTGAGCTCAGCTAAGATGACTAGTTGTGTTTAGCCGAGGATGGTCACGGGATGTAGTTTCTCTCTCATCTGGGTTCCCTCTAGCTAGGTTGAGTAGACTGTTGCCTTTCAGTTTCTCCCTTGGGTTTTGGGTTTTTGGGGTGCCTACTGAGTATGTTTATACTCACCCCTGCACGGGCTTTGCCCGCACATGTTTGTGTCTTGTGCAGGCCACATGCCTTTTGAAGGAGTCCCAGGAGGACCCAGAGCAGGCGGAGCTTAGTGAGCGTGTTGACCGGGGTGTTTACCAGATCTGTGCCGAGGGAGCTTTCTAGCGGGTGTTTGTGGCAGCGTTCCCCTTCTTCAGAGTAGGTTAGATGTGCTTTGTGGTTTTATTTTTGTGGGCCTTGTTTTTCCCTTTTGTACTTTTTCTATTGAACTCTAGTTTGGGATAGATGTATGCATGCATTTCTTTTTCAGTTTTATATATCTTTGCATTGTTCCATGGATGTGTTTGTGGGTGCGTGTGTACATGTACCTTTGACTAATGCCTCCCATGTGTGTGATAGCCTACTCGGCGCAGGTCGGCAGCCCCTGGCATGTTGGAGTCGGGATTGGGGAGTCGCGGCTCGAGCCCCGTTGGGTCGGGTCATGACAGAGTGGTATCAAAGGAGGTTCCACCTTTGGGATCTTATAGCGTAGCTTGTCTAGCGGGAGTTTGGTTTGGGATGCATAGCGGCAGTGTTAGGATGTTTCGAGATTTGGATTTCAGGCCAAAGACTCCAGTGTTGGTGCGGCGGCCGACGTATCCAAACACCAGGACTCTGATAACCTACCTTTTAACTCGGGACATTCGTACACTGGTCACAGGGAAAAAACAGTACATGAATCATATAGGACTGGGTTTTTGGTTTTTCCTTGTCCTTCTAAGTCAGCTCTCTAGATATACACTTTGACTATGGTGCGTCTTGAATGTATTTTAGGATTCCTCCATGACGACAACCAGCGAGGGTTCCACAACAGGATTGTGCTGACGACCCGCCCCGTGTAGAGGCTGTGGAGTAGGGTGCAGGTTTTGAGGTTGCACCTCCAGGTGGTCTTCCAGTTGACCCGCCACCTGTCGAGCAGCTGGTTATGCCAGAAGTGCAGGACGAGGTTGTGCACAGGCTGAGTGCACTGCACGAGTTCCAGAGGCATCTACCTCTGAGGTTCTGGGGTGATCCAGACCCTCAAGCAGCTGATGACTGGCTTGAGGCAGTCACTCGAGTTTCCGCCTAGTGATGACACCTCCTAATCAGATGGTGGTCCTAGCGGCGAGCCTTCTGCATGGTTCGGCTGGGCGATGGTGGAGTTTGGTGATGCAGTCCCATGACGAGGAGACGCTCACGTGGGCAGAGTTTGAGCAGCTCTTCTGGGAGGAGTTCAATCCGGTGACGCTGAGGTCAGTGAGGATTTAGGAGCTTCTGTAGCTACAACAGGAGAGCATGACTGTGTCGGAGTACTCAGCGAGGTATACAGACCTATCGCGCTACTCCCTGGATATGGTTTGAGACCCGTTCTTTAGGGCTCGGACCTTCGAGCAAGGCTTACGTAGGGACATCCGAGCAGGTGTGGTTTCCCTGTGCCTTCCCACCTATGCTGGAGTGCTGGAGCGAGCGTTAGTGGTGGAGAGTTTTCTGGCCGAGCAAATCCTCCCTGTTAGTGCTGGGCACTCGAGAGTTGAGACTTCGTCGGTCGGATCGAAATATGGTAGCCGAAGACAGACTAAGGGGTCTGGACGTGGCCGACGTTTTAGGAGGCGACCCCAAGATGGATGATCTGAGCCTCAGGGCTCACAGGGCTCGCAGGCCAGTTTGGGTCAGCCGCAGGAGAGGCGGTGTTACGCTTGCGATGGTCGGGGACATCTTGCTAGAGATTGTCCGACCCGACGTGCTGCTGAGAGGGAGCCGGTCGATGGACCGCCTTGGCATAGGCAATGTCTCGAGCATGGAGGTCCGCAGGGCGACGGACGTGGCGGTGGAGCTGGTGCAGTGGGAGGCGGTGGTAGGCAGTACCAGTTGCCACCACCCCCACCCACAGGTGGTCCACACTAAGCTCAGGGAGCTGGTGGTCGAGTGCGAGGACAGCTGCATCCCCTGGAGGCTGTTGACCCAGAGGCACCGCGGATGGATAGTGGTACGCCTTGTGTCTTTTCTACTTACTGCAGTAGTTTGATAGACACTGTTTAGTGGTAACCTCCTTTTTGTTGCTTGCTCGAGTTTTGTTCAGGGCATTGGTAAGACCCTGTGTGGGTGTTGTTCGACATGCTTCGAATGCGTGAGGAGGAGGGATCCTTCCCCCACCGAGACGCGTTTTTGGTGACACGATTAAAACCGTGCGGGCGAGTCAGTGCCGCCCAAAGCGGATAGTATTGAGGTGTGGTGGATGAGTCCCTCTGAATTATGCGTTCGGGCATGGGTGTTGGTTGGTCAGCTCGCTGGTGTGTGAGACCCAGTTGAGAGTCAAGTCGCTGTCCTTATGCTTAGGGATTTTCGGGGACGAAAAGTTCTAAGGGGGGGGGGGGGGGGGATGTAGAGACCCGGGTTTTTCTGCCCTGTCAGACTTTGGAATATTTCAAGGAATAATTCCAGAGCTAAGCGCGAAGATGGCGTACGATTCCAAGGCCTGGTGTGCCCGGAATTAATTTTATAAAAATATTAAGTATTTTTATACTATGCACGTGGCTGGGGTGTGATATCTCCTAAACGGTAGCTCAGAACAGGAATCTGAGGGCACGGTTGTGTCCGGAATGTGCCTTTTACCCTAGGCGGGGTGTAAACATTGCGGGCGCAGGCCTGCAGTGAGAAACGCCACCAGGGGCATTTTCATAAATAAGTAGCAAAGTTAATGTGTGAGCGTTGGCTCACATAACTTCTGAACGGAGTCTCGGATGGAAAATATGAGACCACTGTTGCGTTCAGAACAACGCGTTTACCCTAGGGGTGACCTTAATTTTGTTCGCATCGGGCGTCGGTTCCGAGGCGGGTTTGGCGCCGGCGGGCAGCTGATATAAATATCAGCCCCCCCCCCCCCTTATCGTTCCTCTCGGCGTTCTTCGCCGTTCTTCACCGCCGCTCCGCAGAATCGAGCAAACGAAGCACCCAGGAGCTCGGAATTCGACGGCGGACGTTCCCGGAGCGCGCAGAGGATGTTCTAGAGCACGGATCTGAGGCAGAACGTCGGCGTTTCGCCCGCGAGGTAGGCAGACTTGAGTTTTAACCCCCGATCCCGTTTTGCTGCGTTTTTCTGCAAATTGAAGTCGTAGCAGTGTAGATCGGGTTCCGAGGGTCTTGTAGACGCCTCCGGATCACAAAACGGACCACCGGGGTGCCCCCGGCGGTCCGTGGGGGCCCGCTGTGGAGCCGTGGCGGCACGACTGCGGCGCGCGGCGGAGGGCCGCCGGCCAGGGCGGGCCGGCGGCAGCGGCCGGTCCGGCCCCATTTCTCATACGGGGGTCTTTAAACCCTTGTATCTTGCAATTCAGGAGCCGTATTCACGTGATGTTTGTGGTTCCGTGACCCTGACGACGAGGCGAACCCTCCGGTGTAGGTTCGAGGGTTTAAAGGTTCGGGATCGTGGCCCGGGAGTTATAACCGTCGTATAAAATAATATTATTTTATTATTTTACGACTTCGGGCCGTTGTAACCTCTACCCAGAGCGTCCGATTGATGTGCCGTCAGCGGCGTTGAGGCCCTTATATTACGACGGACTTTTGAGATGGTTTCTGGGTGTTGGGTCTGAGAACCGGGTGCGGGCCCCACGAGGCCGGGTTTTGGCTTTTGCGGAGAAATGCATCATTTACACCAGGAGTCCGATTTTGGC
The DNA here is from genome assembly GCA_963277665.1 of Viscum album. Lineage (NCBI taxonomy): Eukaryota > Viridiplantae > Streptophyta > Magnoliopsida > Santalales > Viscaceae > Viscum > Viscum album. Next base: position 1,900,719,354 of record OY728140.1, on the reverse strand, counting down.
GGATGAATAGTCGATCCTGTGTGTTTTTCCGAGAGGAACGCAATGGTGTGTTCTATTCAATGAGTTTCGGAATCCAGGCGTGGGCCCCACCCGAGATGGGCTTCGGTGAATAGTGTCTTTTTCACCGGGTGTCTGTTTCGGATTAGCGAGTAGTCGATTCCACTTGTTTTTTTCGAGGGGATCACCATGGTGTGATCCGCTCGATGTGTTTCGGGATCGTTGTGTGGGCCCCACACGAACTAGCTACGGTGAATAGTGCCTTTTTCACCGGTGCTCCATTTTGGGCGAGTAAACAACCTATCCTGTGTGTTTTTCCGCGAGAAACACGATGGTGGCCTCGGTTTTGGCTTAGGAGGTGCGCAGTGTGGCGTTGTGGCGGGTCGCTCGGGTTAGCGACATTTGGACCAGCAGTGGTTGAGGGTTCTCCCTTGGTTCGTTCCTACGAGGGTTCGTGTGGTATCACAACCTTCGTATGGGTTTGTGATCCTCTCGACGGGATGTTTAAACTCTTAGAGTTGTGGTATCACTCCGGGGGGCCCGGAGTGGATCCTCTAGCATCTTTACCCTAGATCGGGTTCTTGGTATCACTATGACCGCTTATTCACGGGCAGTGATCCCCTATCTAGCAGGTTAACCCCGTAGGGTTTCTCGCATCATCGGGAATATGATCCCCTACGCGGTGGGCCGTGCTCAGTAGGGTTGTGGCATCGTCAGGTATACGATCCCATACTCAGCATGTGGTTTATAGTAGGGTTACTATATCATAAGTTATGTGATCCCCTACTCAGCGCGTGGTTTTTGTAGGGTTGCGGCATCGTCGGTTCGATCCCCTACATCGCGAGTTTTACCAGATAGGGTTCCAGTATCATCTTGACCATCTTTATATGGACGATGATCCTCTATCTGAGTGTGGAGTTTCTGTTGAGCGCCAGATCGGGTTGTGGTATCCCCCAACGGATCATAGGTGTGATCCCCTATCTGTGAGAACTACGTATGCCAGATCGGGTCGTGGTATCCCCGAGCAGACCCTGGGAGTGATCCCCTATCTGTGAGCTACGTATACCGGAGTGGGTCTTGGTATCCCCTAGCAGTCCCTAGTGGTGATACCCTATCCGAGGAGTTTGGTGGTTATGGTGTTTCAGCGATGTTTCCTCAGTGATGTTATACGACGAGCGTGGTCTCTCGGGTGAGCGTCTGAGATGTTTGTTTGGGACCCTATGGAGTGTATCTCTCGGATGAGTGTCATCTGGAATGACAGTGTTCGTGTGGTGTACTCTCCTGGTTGGGGCAATTGCTGGTGATGAGGTCGGTACATCTTGTGGCTTTGTGGCGTGAGCTGTGTATATCTAGATTGTTCAAGGTGTATGTATGGGAATACACCTGAGCTGAGCTGAGATGACTAGTTGTGTTTAGCCGAGGATGGTCACGAGATATAGTTTCTCTCTCATCTGGGTTCCCTCTGGCAGGGTTGAGCGGACTGTTGCCTTTTAGTTTCTCCCTTGGGTTTTGGGTTTTTGGGTTGCCTACCAAGTATGTTTATACTCACCCCTATACAGGCTTTGCCCGCACATGTTTGTGTCTTGTGCAGACCACATGCCTTTTGACGGAGTCCCAAGAGGACCCGGAGTAGGTGGAGCTTAGTGAGCATGTTGACCGTGGTGTTTACCGGAGCTGTGCTGAGGGAGCATTCTGGTGGGTGTTTGTGGTAGCGTTCCCCTTATTCAGAGCAGGTTGGACGCGCTTTGTGGTTTTATTTTGGTGGGCTCTATTTTTCCCTTTTTTACTTTTGCTATTGCACTCTGGTTTGGGATAGATGTATGCATGCATTTCCTTTTCAGTTTTATATATCTCTGCATTGTTGCATGGAGGTGTTTGTGGGTGCGTGTGTACAGGTACCTTAGGCTAATGCCTCCCATGTGTGTGATAGCCTACTCGGTGCTGGTCTCCAGCCCCTGGCCTATTAGAGGCGGGCTTGGGGAGTCGCAGCTCGACCCCGTTGGGTCGGGTCGTGAAAAAGAGGGTTTTTCTATATGATGTAGATAGAAAATATTTCTATATTCATATAGTAATAACCTTGATTTATATAGTTTTGAGGAAAAAACATTTACAGGATAACATAAAGTGTGTAGTTGTGTAATTTGTTTTATAATGCTTGGTATAACAACTATAAAGGACCCCGGAACACACTGACAGGGGAGTGGTGAATCAGGGTGTCAAAATTTTCTTTTGAAATATGTGGATATTTTTTCCATGTTGGTAGGAACTTGTAAAAATATGTCATTTATATGAAATCAAGGAGATTACAAATCACTTTTACTTGGTTACCTGAAAAGGGCTATGTACAAGGATCATATGCTGACAGTGTGTCAGTCATACTTAAATACACTAATCTTCACAAGTTGTGGGGTAAAAGGGTTTGGTCACAGTCACTTTGTTCCAGGAACACTGCCCTTAAAAAAGTTCCGAGTTGGATCACTGCTTCCCTTAGAACACTTTTGTAAACTCCCCTAGCTCAGTTCTATGAGAGGGGTCTAAATAAGTTTATTAACTTGAAGGTTGCATCAATAGATGTGAATCTAAGTGTTTGTCTCTGTCCAACATGAGAAAATTCTTTCATCAATGACCCCAGTAGATGATCACTAAATTCCTTGACCACTCAACACTGATACTCAAAATAGCCCTTCAAAAATCCCCTTTTCAACAATCAACCCTTCGAAGAGATCTCTACCTTGCAGGGAACAACCCTTAATTAGGCTCACTATCTCATAGAGCAATACCCTTTGTGGAGCTCACTACCTCGAAGAGAAACCTACATCACGAAGCTCCCATAGCCAATGAGGAACACACCATATTCACGGGTATCTCATGACATAGAAGCATTGGAATCATTCCTAACTTTAAAATGCTCTTCGTGAAGATCAGGCTCACATAGAACAATCTGCATCACGGAGCACCCCTTGCTATGAGAATTCAAAGAGATCTTAGATTTTCCCTCTTCAAATTTTGTGAAATGAAAAGGGTTGGCCTATTATTTATAGGCATGGTCAAATGTGGAGGTCTGATTTTTCAAACATGAAATCCGAATTGAACAAAAATGTATTCTCGACACTTCTCTCTCTTTGCAATGATATTCGTAACAACATAGCTCTCTGTAAAGACCCTTCACAGCACCGCAAAGAACCACCATAAAGCACCATTGGGAAAGCATGCCTCGTAATCACATAGCACACCGTCCTAATTTTCATATATTCATGAAGCTCACTTCATGAAGCCCATATATGTGAAACACATTCCATTTCTATATTTTCATGAGAACTTCAATGAAAATCAAGTTTCACAATGCTTACTATTCCCCATATTTTGGACCACAAAAATGTGGAAAACACTAGGAAATGACATCACCTTTAAAACTACTTATGACTTAAACATTATGATTCTTTTACTTGTAATCTTCTTGATCATCCATGAGAGGATTGAAAACAAACAAAAACCATGATTAATTTTTGGAAAATAATATCCTTGGTTCCAACAAACTATTCAATATAAAATGAAAAAATTATAATGGTTTGATGCAACCATTTACCATACCATTATGGAAACAAGAAAATCTTTCCATGGATTTTTTCATAGGGCTCCCTAAGACTCCTAATGAAAATAACCCCATCTTGGTGGTAGTTGATATCCTTATAAAGTCATCAAATTTCATTTCTATCAAGGAATATTTATCTCTTAAACAACTTTACAATATATAAATAAGGTATGTTGTAATACATCATGGAGTTTCACTCTTTATTGTATCTTATTGAGATTTGAGGTTTACCATGATGTTATGGATAATCCATCATCAAGAATTTGATACATACATGATCTTCATCACTTAATATCACCCTCATACAAATGGTTAGTCTAGAAGAAACATTCTAACTCTCAAGGATATTCTAAGACCATATTGAATATAATTACAAGGATATTGGGACCAATTCCACTCACTCTTGGAGTTGTTTTATAACAAAAATTTCATTATTTTATTCAAAATAATCCTTTTGAGGAACTGTATGGGAAGTGGTGTTAGAATATAACACGATGGGCTGAATTTGTAGAGTGGATGATACTGGGACTTGATCTTATCATAGAAATTAGATAGAAGGTTCTTACCATTCAACATCATATAACATCTAAAAAGAGTGAAAATAACATATATACAGAAAATCAATGAAGAAACCTAGAGTTTTAGGTTAAAGATAAAGTGTTTCTTCATTTATCATTATGGAATACGTTCATGAGGTTTGAGAGTAACTGAAATCTTAGTACTAGATGCAATAATCCCTTTGAGATCCTTGATTGTATTAGAGTGGTGGATTATCGACTGGGACTCATACCTAACCTATCTCAAGTACATGATTTGTTCTAAGTTTCCCTCTTGGATAAGAACATACCAAAACCATCACATGTGCTGAATCCAGAAATGGTACCATCAGAGGATGATATTTCATATGTGGATAATCCTAAGAAGATCTTATATCATAGTGACCAGGTTATAGGAAATAAGACAACTCACATAGTCAAAGTGTTGTAGAGGAATAGAATGTTCGAGCAAGTGAAATGGGAATCAGAAGAGGTAATGAAACATAAGTACCACCATCTATTTTACTGTATGACATTAATATTTATAGGGAGATATTTATGAATGGGGGATAATTTAATAACAAAAATTTTTAAATGAAAATCCCTTTTCAAATGAGTAAATTCATTATTAGGAAATATAGTTATAGAAAACACATGATCTACTTTGGTTATTTTTAATTTTATATCTTGTTGGATTTAAAATAAAAATAAGAATCATAATCATTGATAATAAATCCAGTAAAATTGATCATTTTATTATTATATATAAATGGTTATGATGAATTCCAACTAACACAAAATAAAGAATCAATTGCCTCGATCAATAGGATTGTACCCTATAAAGCCAATTTTTTAGAGATTATGAGGGAGATAGAACCATTTTAATTTTCCCCTGAATATTTAAAATTTGAGATTATATAACTATATCAAGAGAAAATCCATTAATTGGATAATTCCAAACTCATTTACATCACTGACCAATCCATGTTCATAGAACTACCCTATAAAAATCTTATCATCACACACCTTTCATTCATGGAATTAACTAGTGTAATAAAGGTCTATGTATATAGACCCCAATAGTATGAATTTTTTTATTTTCTTTTTAATAAAATAATAATTTTTTTCTCTTTTTTTTATTAATTTTTAAATAATTAAAAATGAGTTGATAAAAAATTTCATTTTGATATAATGAAACATATATTTTATTTTTAAGAAATATTCATTTTCAATCACCACACACTTTTTGAGGAATTAAATAATTTTTTAAATTAAAATTTAACAAAATATTATTATTAAATAAAATTTAATAAATATACATGATAAAATATTTTTAAGATGCGAAATGTAATTTATATATGTTTCATAAAACAGTTATTGTAAAAAAAACCAGTATTTTTGAAAAAATTAAAATTTATTATTTAAAAATATATATTATTATATTTAAAGAATTATTTTTATAAATAAATATTTTTTTGAAATCATCAGGTAAAAATTATACAATAGTTATTTTCTCATATTTTTTTTGAGATAGTCAAATTTTCAGGTAAATGTTAAATATTTTAAAAATATATAGTATGTATTGTGATATCATAATGACCCAAAAGTGATGTAATATATTCCCTAAAAGAAATCCAAGAAAACATATATATTTAACCTTTAAAATAATTTTTTTATTTGTTATTTTATTAATTTTATAAACCCATAATTAATCCTCCAAAAACATATATATTACATTTTAAGGTTTGAGAATCAATTGTTTATAAGAAATACTCACTTCCACATTAACTAGGGTTTTATTATAATTTTTTTGGTTATTATCATTATGAAATAATTAAAAACTATCCTCTTTGGTTGAATAAATTAGAATAATTATGATATGGTTTTTTATTACATTATTGTATAGAGTACAAAACCTATGTTTGGAAATTAATAAATAACTCTCTTCCCTTTTTCTATATAAACCCACAAAACTCGCATTACTATTATCTCGAAACCATTTTATCATGAAATTAATATACCTTTACCTCTTTATATACCTCCCAATGTTCCCTAGTCTATTAAAAATATATTCCCAATCTTTTAAAAGTATCCACTCTGGGTAAGGGATCTTATCCATCTCTTCTTTATTTAAGCTCTTTATTTTTATGATGCCATTTAATTTCCAATTGATCATATTGGGTTATGTTATTACGTAATCCCAATTAATTTTTATTATTATTTACATTCGATGTGATACCACTTCCATTCTCATTATGAGATTATATGAATCTTAACATATAGCCTTTTTTCTATCTAAATTATCCTGTGATTATTTCTTGCCATAATATTATGTAGTGAATACACATCCCCATTTTTGTTGAAGGGTATTCACCTATATGTACATATCCTTCATTTATTGGAGAATTACATTTATTTATATCATAATCCTTAATAATGTTATTTATAGTCATGAAGGAGATCCTTATGTTTTATAATTTATGTGGGACACTTATGAATGTGTATAATATAAAAGTGATGGGTGGCCCATAACTATATATCCCTCAAATGAATTAGGTAATCTTCTTATCTCATGAGATTCCATGAATAGTGAATGTGAGGTAATTATAATGACACTATGTTATTTTATCTTAACGGTTATCCTTGAATTATGCTTGTGATCTCATGTTTTATATTGTTTCTATATATTACCTTTATGGTATCATATTATATAATGCATCATTGTTCATGATTTTGATTTTAACCCCTCTTATTTAAATTTGATATACCTCTTGGATCACATGTACTTATTTAACCAATGATCTTTTATTCCCTTTCTTGGATTTATAGTGCACGCCTTTCTTATATACATCCCTAGGTCAACCTATATAATTTTAGAAGAATGATGGAATTTTTGGATCATATTATAAAGTTTTCAATAAATTTTTTGTATTTTCATTATGGATTTTATTCTATATATATAGTTTTCCAAATAAACATGGATTCATGATCTTTTGGTGTTGCATAATATGTAAATTTATGTTATAAATCATTAATTAATTTGTATTAAAGATATGGGTTGTCATAAGTTCTATCTCTTTTATTGTTCCATAACATATCTGGTCTCACTATGGGATTCTACACCTAAATGATTGATGTGTTAGTGGATGTCTGAAATCATAAGTATCGATGTGTTGGGTTACTGAATTATTTTCATAGGAATGATTAATTGGTTTAATCACTATCATGCACATGGATCATATAGAATAAGATAATTTCATTATTTTCTACTATATGGATCTCCTTTAAGACATGGGTAAAAATGTCTAATGATGTTTATTGTTTTAATTTATATTATTATAACATTAAGTTAAAACATATTTGTGGGGACAAGCCAATGGGATAATGAAGGATGAGAATTTTATCTTCTATATGGGGATCCAATTATAGAAACTCATTGTATTGGGAATGTCTAATTTGAACTACCCATTCAGATATTGGTGATCATACATAGTGTAATGAATACTTAACATTTATTTGTGGGCATAAAGTGACTATTACTTATAATTTTATAACAATTTGATTTAATTATCACAATATTTTGAAAAATTTGATCTTAAACTAATGATTTCATTAAGGCATTTGTCAGATAGCACATGGAGTCGATGCCTTTCAATAAAATTTTGGGGGATAACAAATATGATATTCTCATAGTGGGGTATGTTTGGGATGTGTTGACCCTACATTTTATACTGAGTATCACCCTCTCTAAATAATATTGTGATTAACTTTAGAAGTTAATGGAAATCTCATATAACTTTCATAGATATCTAATAGGATTCTAGGTATCCATACATTGTTTATATAGACCTATTTGGAGTAAAATAACAATATGTATATATTGATTTTTGGTTTTATGCATTGGTTTTTCATTTTGTTTTGGTATATTTAGTAATGTATTATGGGTTATTCATGTATTCTATGGGTTAAATAGTTGTCACCTGGGTATGTAATGGAATTTAGTTCCTTACTAGGAGACCATTTAAGATTATTTACTATAGAAGTGGTGCTAGTTTTTAAATAGTACTACATTCTGGATTCAATATAGTGTGTTCCATTATTTTATCTACTTATTGTTATAGTTTTAGTCAAGTTATGGTTATCTATTTGTTGTGATCATGTCACTCATGTGCTGAAATCCCCAAATAGTTATCAATATATTTTATACATTGGGATGGTAATTATAAGCTCATGCTAGGTAAAAAAATACCTTTGGAACATCTGCTCTGTTATCATCGGTGAATATTCAAGGACTATAGAAGGTATAATACCAATTTTTTTGGATAGGTGGCTTACCCCTATATCTTCGACCCACTAATTTCCATATTTATGATGATAGAAAGCCTAATGGTAGAGAAAATATAACACCACTAAGTTGAGTTAATTCACTTTTTGGGTCTTTTTTGAGATTAGAAATATTTGGGTTTGGCATTGGAAAGTTTATAAATGGTTTTGGGATTTTTTGAAGGACTTAAGAGTAAATGGTTTGAGAACAGTTACGGGAAACTATTGAGATTCCCTTGGAAAGCATCTATGGAAAGGAGAAGTTCTCTATCCATGTGTATGAATGGAATATAGTTCATATAAACCGTGTTGTAAACAAGAATCATGGGATTTTTAAGTAGTGGGTATTCACATGGTTGACACATGATTTTCCAAACTATACGATATAAACATGCGTTGAAATGTATCAAATATGAAAATTGTATTTTTATCCAATTTTTTTATGAAACCCTAATTCATTCTCCATAATTTTAGGCTCTCAACCCTTAAAACTCCTATAAAAAATATTAGTGATCTTATATGGTTTTCAGCCCGAGTTCCACATGCACTGTTACACCAAGATGGTGGGCCACATGACCTCAGGCATGCCTCCTGATATTCTAGAAGATGCCAACTAGATTAGAGGGTCTAGTGTCAATCATGGAGAGACTATACCCTATTTATCAGAGTTACACAACATAATAAATAAAAAAGAAAAACCAAATGAAACGTAATCATAATTAGTATAATACCAACATCACAAGATAACCAAAATAATAAATTCAATATAAAATATTAAAATTTATATTCTATGCGCATATACATTCAAAGTGCCAAAATAAAAAACCCGAATTAAAGACACCAAAAACTCCTAAGAAGGCCCCGAACAACCTATGGTTCCCTTATCCAATATCCATCCAAAGTCAACCATCTATCACTAAGCCTTTACCATTATCTTGTCATGAAAACATGAAGTCTATTCAGGTACTGATCAGGCTTCCTGAGTAAGGTGTGAGTACAAATAAGTAGTCCACCACCAATGGTTTATATAACAATATCTATAAAACTAGTTTATGAAGTTTCATAAATAATAAGCAAAATAAATAAAGTAAAAAGCTTACACTTATCCAATTACTCTTTTTTTAATCCCATAACACTCAGGTTACAAAGGACACCAAAAATATCTATACATGATTTGGCCTATTCCAAAGTTTTAACTATCCCAAAAGGAAATCATATACTTGAATTATATTGTTACGATTCATTATCACAATTATCATGTGGATTTCATTGTTATCATTCATCATTTCAATTTACATTATGGGATTTTGATGTGATAAATCATCTCCCACACATGATTATCACATGTGAATTACATTGGTACCATTCATTATTTCATAACACACTATAGTATTTTGATAGATTATTCCATGTCCCACACACTCCATTATCACATGTGGATTAAATTGTTACCATTCAACTTTTCTTTTCACCCTATGAGATTTTGATACAACGATCATGTCCCACACATTCATATCACATTAATTAATTCTCCAATTAATTAATCATATTAAAAAATTTCACATACCCATCCTTTTATTAATTAATTCAACAATTAATTAATAAATTAATTCAAAATATAAACATATAATAATGAATTCAATTATTAATTATTCCGATTAAAAATATCAATATCCCATAATTAATTCAATAATTAATTATTCAAATTAAATCTCAATATCCCATAGTTAATTAAAAAAATTAATTAATCAAATTCACAATCTCAATAACTGATAATTAATTAAATAGTTAATTATTTATATTCCTAATCTCAATATCCTATAATTAATTAAATAATTAATTATTCAGTTTCACAATCCCTATATTCCCAATTTCACAATACCATTAGTTACTTAATTCACAAAATTAATTATTTAAATTTAGAAATCTATTTATAATCATATAATATAAATTCTACAATTAGATAAATTTAATTTAAATAAATAATTTGGTAATTTAATTATATACAACTTACCACAATTCGTTTCCTAACACACATCAATAAAAGAATCCCCAATTTTAAGTAAGAACATGATGAAGAACATGTTTTAGATCTAAAACCTAGAACCACTATTAAAAAACCATGATCTAAAAAACCTATATCTATATCTAGAATCAATAGTAGATAAACATCATTTCAAGTATGGAAGAATAACATGTAAGAAATGGGAAACCAATCAGAATGATATCCACTTACTAGGGAAGGTGTTGATATTCAATACGGAATTTGAATCTCCATGAAAAGAGTTAATAAAGGATATGAATCTGTTAGGAAGCCTAAAAAATATTGAGAGAGATATTTTCGAAAAACTAGGTCTGATTAGAGGTTAATATGGTTTTTTTGTATTTTTAAAACTAATTTTTAAGTTAATTAAAACTCTACACACTATTTTGATGGGTAGAGGTGATCAATTTTCTAAATTGTGTTCCTTAAACGTACTCTTGTTCTTGGGGGGGGGGGGTCTAAATTTCTATTTTTATGGATTTTTTTTAAAACAACTTGCTCCAACTGTGCAAACTCTCAATGTCTAGAGTTTCACGGTTTAATGGGCTAAGAAACACAGTAAGGGAAAATCGTGTGCCAACCTTGCACTACCCACTTTCATCCATTTTCCTAAAAGTTTCACCCAAACACACCATGAGGTAAAAACCTAATGAAATTTACTCAACCTAAAACAAATTATTACTTATATATGAGCCCAATATATCTCGATAATATGTTATTATTTTACAATCTCCGCACCTTATAACAACTCTTCCATTAGATTTACTCCCAAACATATCATAGATTTCAACTCAAAAATATCTGGCCATAGATCTCGCATATCCATTTATATCTCCCATGTTTCCTCATGAACATGACCATATTCCCACAATACAAAAATTAACACCAATTCTTCCGCAAAAACACTTTATCACTATGATCCAACACATGTATATATTCCTCCTCAAAGGATGCATATATCTCAAGCTCAACCTCATTCACATAGATCATACTAGAAGGGATTAGGTGATGCCAATAATGTTGTGACACATGGAAAATTTCATGCATAACACAATATATCTATGTAAGATCCAATCAACATGACTCCTTCCCAATTATCTCCATGAACTCAAACGGTTCAATGAAACTGGGTGCCAACTTTCCTTGTCTTCATATCCAACAATGACCCAATATAAGAGACACTTGAAGGAATACATGGTCACCCTATATAAACTATTAGGGTCATCTAATTTTATCATCATATTAATTTTCTCTAATATGAGACATAGCAATATTCTTTATAATAATTTGTACATGCTCCGACATCTCCTACATGAGACTCAGTCCCAACAAGTCTTACTCACCCACCTCCATCCAACATACAGGTGATCTGTATAGCCTACCCTAAAGAGCCTCTAATGGTGTCATCTGTATAGTTTCATGACAACTACTATAATAGGAAAAAAAGACACTTTCTAGGTGTTTCTCTTAAGATCCACTAACGTCTAGAATACACGTTTATAGCATATCCTCTTACACTAGCATAGTATGATCAGACTTCCCATCCGTCTATGGGTGGAAATTCATACTCAATAAAACCTTCATACCAAACTCCTTCTGTATGTCCTGCCAGAAGCATGAAGTAAAATGTGAGTAATGGTCTAAAACTATAGTACTTATCACCCTATTCGTAAGACTATATATTAAAAATATATTTATCCCAATTAATCTACTAAGAAGGAATATCTTAAAGGGAAAAAAATCTACCTTTTTTAAGAATTACATAATAAGCCATATAGAATAATTCTTTCATGGAATCCTTGGGAAACCAAACACAAAGTCCATAGTCACACCATCCCACTTCCATTCAAAAATGCGAATCAATTGTAGTAAACCACTAGCTCATGGATACTCAGTCGTCACCTACTAACACATGTAGCATCATGCCATAAGTCCTTCAATCTTTTTCTTCATTCTCAACCACCAAAACTTTTAACATAGGTCACAAAAATTTTGGTCACACTTGGACGTACCTCACTATATGAGGAATAACACTTACTCATAAGATCCTATGACATTCTCATATGCACAACAACCAGATTAATGACATAAATTATTTCATCCTTATCTAAGCTCTTATAGGAAGGCGAATCCCCACCTTCAAGACATTCAATCATGTTCATGCACTCTAGATCCTCCCATTGTCTATATCTGATCCATCTCAATAGTGAAAAATCCATTGAAAATGATATGAGAATCCTCTGTTCTTGACTCTCTTAAACCAAAACATTCATATCTTCTAGTAGAGTCATCATCTTCCACTCAGTACTAGACTCTTGAATAGCCTATGTATGAGTTTTCCTACATAAAGAATCAGAAATATTGTTTCCATTTTTAGTGTATTTTCCAACTCAAAATCAAATAACTACATATACTCCACCCACCTCTACTGTAGGAGAATAAAATATCTTTATGATAAGTTATTATTTATGAACTTTTGATTTGTATACTTAGTGAACATCTCACCCAACATATAATGCCTCTAACACTTTAAATCATAAAGAGTTGTTTCCATATCAAGGTCATGTGTTGGGTAGTTCCATTCTAATGGACTCAATTGCTGAGACTTATATGCCACAAAATGATCTCCCAACATCAATAATGCACCAATTCTATTCCTATAAGTGTCACAAAACACTATATACTCCTTACATGGCTCATGTAGGATCAATATTAGGGTTGATGTCAAATGCTTCATCAGCTCATTGATGTCATTTTGGCATGAATTCATCCATTTTAACTTTATCCTCTTCTTGATCATGTCTGAAAGTGGTGCTTCCAAATGGGAAAACTCTTGTATGAATCTCTGAAAATATCTAGCTAATCCCATAAAACTATGAATATTGAAAACATTCTTTGATAGTCATAAGAAATAACTACCTAAACCTTTACTGGTTCTACTAAAACACCTTCACAAGATATGATGTAACCTAATAAGTATATCTGATCAATCTAAAACTAACACTTATATAGCATGGAATATAGATGATGTACTTTTAGTTTACTGAGGATAGATTTAGTATATTTGTAATGATCATTATGAGTCATGGATTACTCCAATATTTCATTCAAAAACACTTCAAAACACTGATATAGGTACGGTTGAAAGATTCTATCCATCAAGTCCAAAAACACTATTGGTGAATTCTGCAACCCAATCAGCATTAAGAAGAACTCATAAAGGCCATACCTTTTTTTGAAAGTAGTCCCCTATATATAAAAATAACACACTCTCAACTGATGATACTCTGATCTCAAGTTGATCTTGGAGAAAACACGATGTCCCCTCAACTGGTGAAATAGATAATTGATATAAGAAAGTGGATACTAGTTGTTTAATTTCATCTATTTAAATTTCTGTTAATCAACACACCATAATAAAGTAATTTCATCCTTCATATAAAATAACACTAGATAACCGCAATATGACATACTTGGTAAGATAAACCCCTTATCCTTAATCTCTAATAGTTGAGTCTTGAGTTCTTGAATCTCTATTGGTGCCATTATATAAGGTGGGATAGAAACTAGATCATCCCAACATGAGATCAATTATAAATTAAACATATCTCTAAAGTGGAAGCCCCAAGAAATTTTAGGAATCATTTCATTAAATATGTCCACTACAGGTGGAATGAAATCCTGTTTTACACCTCCATCACATAACAACAAGCTTTTAATGTAACACCTGATATTTTATGAGAATTTTATTTTTTATGTCTTATTTTATACGCAACATCAAAGAAATATTTCATTACACACAATACAATCTTGGCTTTCTTTACACACAATCACGACCTTCCACGATAGTGTGTGTTGCATGCAATACCGAGTTTCACAAAATAATGATATGCTATTAAAATATTATATAAACTAGCCGTTATGAATAGTACTACTCACTTTTTAAAATTTTATCAATTTTATCTTTAAAAATGGATTTCATTTTTGGATTTGGAATATCGAAATTTGCCTAGGTTGAATTTTGGGAATTTTTCTAAAAACTTTCAATTTTTGATGAATAGTGAAAACACTTGGTTACTATTTAAAAACTGAATTTTTATTTAAATAATTATTTAATTTATTGAAATTTATTATTTGTAAAAATTGATACATGATACCTATATAAGTTCAATGTAATTCATTGGAGTCATTTTATAATAATTTTAGATATATAAAAATTTTATTGAACTTTTCACCGTCTTTTACCTACATCCTAGGAGCTTTTTGAAAATTTACATAAAAATTAATTTTAATGCTTTTATGAGTGGAATTTTAAAAATCCAGGATAAACGGTTAATATCAAGGAGTAAAATGTTGTTCAATAAGATAAAAATAATTTTTTGGTGAATAGTAACTTTTTACTTTTATTTACCACGGTTAAAAGTAAATAGGGTAATTAAGGGTAAAAATGGTGTTATTATCTCCCTAAAATATTTCATAATTTTACTGGAAAAGTTTAATTAGACCAAAAATAACCTTAGGAATAAAATATGACCATTTTGGTCCACTTGGATTAGATTATGACAATTAATATTATTTTATTCAAAGAGGAGTTAAAATAGTTAAAATCAAAGTTTAATAACTAAAACATTTTTAATATATGGTTATAAATAAGGTAATTTCAACTATAAATATTAATTAGAAAGATAAAAAGATTTCTTACATAATGGTATTTTATATTTAATTTTTATACACAATATAAGTTAATTTATTTTTGACACAATGATGATGCAGTAATTACCTTATTAATGAAATATTAACATAATTGATGTTATAAATACCAAAATAAATATAATTTGAGACTTTTTATGAATTAAACTAATTTTATAGGTTAATATGACATATTAGTATGTATTTAATTAACTTTTTTAGAACTAATCATGCTGTTATGATTTTTACCAAAATCAATTACCAAATATTGTCAAAATTGACATAAAATAGTTTTTAAAACAAATATTATATTATTAATTGTTAATTTATTCTTAAAAATATATGGTTCGGAAAAATGACTTAAATAAGGTTATATATATTAATAATCAACAAATTGTGGTTCCTTTTCCTTGTTATAGTAATTATATTAACCATATAATGTATGAAAACAAGAAGGCATGGTAAAAGTTAAATAATTTAACTTAGAGTTAAATCTAAATGATAATGTCAATATAGTAACCTAAACTTTCCTAAAATCTATTGGTTGAGAGGATTTAGAACCATCGCCACCTTAGATTTGAAATAAATCAATTTTCAGAAATTAAAAACTGAATATGAATTTATAATAAAATAATAATTTATGTTTTTTCTAAGGTGTCCCTCTCCTCCCTTATAAAAGGGAACCTCCTCCCTCTCATCCTCACACCACATTGAGCCTTCATGCTCGACCAACCCCTACCAATTTATCTTATACAATTCTCTAGTAATATTTTAGAGGTTCTGGTATTCTTCAAAGAACAATTTTAGTGCCCTAAGAGGAGGTTTCATAGAGGCATGTCGAAGAAGAGGTAATATCTGTTACCGATTATTTCAAATATATTTCTTATTATACTAATTCTTATTTAGTTGTTTAATTATTAAGTAATAATATCAGTGTCAATAATATACTTAGATGTTATTATAAATATGAAACAACACTGTTTCACATTCTATCTATCCTACGGAAAATGAAATCACGGCGCGTGCGTATGTACGGAATACCGTCTCCATGCCGTGGTGTAATCTGTTTTCCACCACCACCTTACTTGGATGGGTATAATTATGTAAATAATAACTATATATGATTATTTTAAATTGATATTGATTCTGAAATAGTATACATACACTCCAATACAATTCCACGATCATGGTAACGATATCATTGCTCGTGCGTACGTACGAAATACCATCTCCATGATGTGATGCAACTCATTCTACATGATCTTTAGTGCATAATGATTATATAAATGAATTGAATGAATAAATATGATATATATTACACTAATAACATTCTGGAAATGAGGTATCTATAACCAAAAAAGAAGAATAAGAATTTATTCTACAAAACACGCATAAGAACAAAAACCAATAAACACCCGAATAACAAGTAGCAATGAAATATTACTAATAAGAAGATAAGAATATGACCATATATGTTATAATAACAATGATTATGATTCTGGAATAAGTCAATGACATTATTTAAATCATTATACAGGAGGTTTGGACATGTACAAAGCAAATCAGACCTAAGGTAAGGGAAAATTTCACAATCTCATTTTTTTCTGAGATTGTTTATAATTCCAAATTTACTGGGGCATATTTATCACCCACATCCATGTTTCCACAATATATAATATTATTTCCATCCACCTACAATTTTTTAAATCCAATTTTAACCATTGGTGAGCTTTTATTAAAAGATATCAAAGGAATCTTTTGTCGTTTTTAGTACGAGGTAATTTTTGACTTTTTCAGCCAAAGTACAAGAAGAATGTTTTTTAAATTATATAGCATGAATGGACTTTTAGAACATTATTTCAATGAATCTTAATTTACTTGTTTTCAATTTTATTTTTAATCAAATTATTTTAGTTTAAAATTATCTGACATTTTAATAAAGGAAAATGTTTTTGAAGTAGAAAGGATATTTTCTTCAAGAATGGATATCAAGCATTTTCTCAAAATTATTTTCCATCTAAGACAATATAGGGTTATGTTTCTATCCCTATTTTTACATTGATTTTATTATTTTATTATGGAATTATTTTTATGAAGTCCTTTTATCTTACATGGATTATGTTATGATGACATGATGATTAAGAATCCTATTTTTATTACATGGGTTATACTAGGATGTATGATTTATGATTTTGTAGAACACATAAGAATGGTTTCATTATGAGATGGGTGGGACCTATATCTCTATCCAATTAATTTGGTAATGATTTATATCTCATGAGATTGACATGGATGGAACAACATGTTAATCCAGTTCACTGTAACAGGACTGAAACTAGGAGTGAACTCGGTTTAGAAATAGAATTTGTCTGCTAAGATAGTCTTGGCAAGGAGTCTTAACTAATAAGAAATGATTCTCTATGATTTTGTGTGTATGACACAAAGTTTCACATTTTAAGTTATGATTATTTGGATTGCATTACACTATTATGATTGATCCCATGTCATGATATTATGATCTCTATTGCAGGATAATATTTTCAAAATGTTCAGTTCTTAAGAATATGATATGATTGATATTTATTTTGTTTACCCTTACTGAGCATTTGAGCTCACCCTTTTGTATGTTTTCATTTCCCCAGGTCTGGAAAATGGTTATTAAGTAGAATATTCCAAAAGGGACTCTATATATGATGAAATAAATGGGATACAACGTAGAAGATATATGAACCAGTTGTTTATGTTTCCTAGTTTCTAATGACACTATACCTATACGGTCCTTTCATGGTTTTTTATATGTTGTAATAAGTATGCTTCAATTATGAAGTAATAACAATTTATGTAATGTATGGGTCGTTATAGTTGATATTAGAGGGAGGTTATAGTCAACCATTGGAAACTAGGATGTGAAAACCTTAGTAATAACCCTAAGGATATATCTAAGCATAGAACACGATCTTATTGTTTTAGAAATGTCCATGAACAACCTATGATAAGACCTTAAGTGTGAAATTTTATTCTTTATTATGTGGTTTTCCTATTATAATTAGTGTTACTCATACTATTCTTCTTGGTTTTAGTCAATGGCTGGACCCCGATGGAACCATGTTAATGCAGAATGTGACGGGAAATGCAATGATTGTCCCCATGAGAAACCAAACATTATGGGAGCTGGAATGAAAAATATTGTATCCATGCTCACACAACTTTCTCAAGATATGAATCATGAAGGACTTCCAAACGACCAAAGGAAGGAGAAAAATTCTATTGAATCCTTCATGAGGAAGCTCCACCTTCATTCAGTGGGTCTACTGATCCAGTAGTGGCTGAACAATGGATCTGTACCACTGAAATTATATTTTCAGTTCTTCAATGTTCTGAACATGATAAAGTCATCTTATCAGTATATCATTTGGAAGGTTAAGCTTATCAATGGTGGAATATTATCATGAATACTAGGCCAAGAGATGAAATTGAGTCCATGGAATGGGACGAGTTCAAGAACTTATTTTTCAATAAGTACTTCCCTCGTATTCTTCGAACAAAGATGTAGAAGAGTTTCTTGAACTAATGAAAAAGGATTATGAATCTGTTGGTACCTACGAAGCAAATTTTACAAGACATGCAAGGTATGATTATGGTATTATTATCCAACCTAAGAGTATGTTCAATCGATTCTTTAGTGGATTAAAACTAAGTCTTCAAAAAGCGTTATCCATAAGGGACTTCAATAGCTATGAGGAAATCATTCGATGTGCTCTCAAGGTTGAGATGATGATTGGAGTAACCCATCAGTCATATGGGTTTGACAAGAAGAGGAAAATATAATTCAATGGAAAATCTAAAGAGCACAATGAAAAGATGATGAGTTTTCCCTTATGCTCAAAGTGTGGAAAGAAACATAGAGGGAGTTGTCTTAAAGGGACAAGTAAATGTTTCAAATGTGGAAAGAAAGGTCATCGGGAATTTGAATGCCACAATGATGGGAAGAATATGTCTAGTGATGCAAACAATGAAAAGGATACACAGAGTGCACCTCCTACACTTCAATGTTACAAGTGCAAGGAAATGTGGCATTATGCTAATCAATGCCCTAATCCATGGGTTATTGATGATGATCGACTTCAAAAAACTCTTAAGGCTAAAGACAAAGGAATGTCGCATGCAATTTCTATCGGTGACGTGGTGTATGATAACGAAGTGGTGAAAGGTACACTTACCATCCACACTAAAGTAGGAAATTTTTTATTTGATTTTTGTTCCACCGATGATTTTATTTTTGAAGAATTTTCTAAGGGTATCGAAGTATTACTTCAACAATTAGATGTTGAGTTAGCTGTGACAACCCCTAATGGCCCATCAGTCACATCAAAAGTTTACAATTCTTCTCCGATTGAAGTTTGTGGGAACGTGCTTCCAGAAAATCTTGCGATCCTTCCTATAATGGAATTTGATGTGATTCTTGGCATGGATTGACTTTCTTTATATAGATCTCATATCAATTTCCAAATAAGGGAAGTCACATTTCCTATTCCAGATCAATCTATGATCATCTATCGATGAAAGGATGAACATAACCTTCTAGTGGAAATTTCTTCTATCTTATGGGTCTTGATTCCACTTAATGAAGGATATTTATCTCAAATGGTTGAAGATAAAATCATGATTAAGAATATAACCATTGTACGGGAGTTTGATGATGTCTTTCTAGAGGAATTGCTTGGTCTTAAACCAAATCATGCAGTTGAGTTTTCAATAGAACTCATACCAGGTGCTATGCCCATTTCAAAGACACCTTATAGAATGACCCTAATTGAGTTGTAGGAACTGAAGAAGAAACTCTAAGAGAATCTTGATAAAGGATTCATACGCCCTAGTGAGTCTCCTTGGAAAGCACCTATTCTATTTTTTAAGAAGAAAGATTGATCAATGAGACTCTGTATTGATTACAAATAAATTAACAAGATCACTATCAAGAACAAATATCCTCTCCCATGCATTGATGACTTATTTGACCAACTATGCAGAGATCAATAATTTTCCAAGATTGATCTTCGTTTAGGGTATCATCAATTAAGGGTCAAAAGGGAGGATATACCAAAGACAGTTTTCCGTACAAGGTATGGACACTATGAATTTATAGTGATGCCATTTGGTCTTACTAATGCCCCTACTATCTTCATGGATCTAATGAATAGAGTATTTAAAGACTATCTTGATCAGTTATTGGTAGTCTTTAGAGACAATATTATTCTCTATTCAATGATCAAGGAAAACATGAAGATCACTTGAGAATTGTATTGAAGACCCTGAGAAAGGAGAAGCTTTATGCTAAATTTACCAAGTGTTAATTTTGGCTACAAAAAGTTGCATTTTTGGGTCACATAATCTCAAAATAAGGGATATCTATGGATCTATCAAAAAAAGAGGTTATTGAATGATGGTCTAGACCAACTACAGTAACTGAGATCCGACGTTTTCTCGGTTTGGATGGATATTATCGACGTTTTGTGAAATATTTTTCACGATTATCTAACACACTCACCAAATTGACTCGAAAAGGAGTTAAGTTTGTTTGGATAGAGGAATGTGAAGATAATTTCAAGGATATAAGAAAAGGTTATCTAGTGCACCTATGCTCACACTTCCTTGTAGTGGAGAAAGGTTTGTGATATACAATGATTCATCCAAGAAGGGATTGGGGTGTGTTCTCATGAAAAATTATATAGTGATTGCATATTCCTCACGATAGTTGAAAATCAATGAGAAAAATTACCCACATCATGATTTGGAGTTAGATGCGGCAATATTTGCAGAAAAGATTTGGATGCATTATATTTATGGAGAAATGTGTGATATTTTTACTGATCATAAAAGTTTAAAGTATATTTTCACACAAAAGGAGCTGAATATGCGCCAAAGAAGACAGTTGGAGCTGATTAAGGATTACTACTGCTCAATTCATTACCACCCTGGGAAAGCAAACAAGGTGGCAGATGCATTTTGTCGACAAGCCCATACTAGCTTATCCATGATGTGGATCACAAAAGATCCAATATTTATGGATTTACAAACGGTGGATCTTGGAATTATAATGGAAGGGGAAAAATATTATATTTCTCAAATGAATGTTCAACCATATATACATGTGAAGATTAAAGAGGCACAAAAAGAAGATGTAGAGTTACAAAAGAAGGTGAAAATGTACCAGAATTCAACCTTGATTGTGATGGGATAATAAAGTTCAGGAATCGGGTTTGTGTTCCTTCAATCCAAGAATTAATGAAGGATCTGCTGGATGAGGCTCATAGTTCTTCATTCTCTATTCATTCTGGATGCACAAAGATGTATAGAGACATAAAAGAGTACTTCTGGTGGGATGGCATTAAAATAGATATTGCTGAATATGTCTCTCGATGCTTGGTTTTTTAGCAAGTTAATGTTGTGAGACAGAAGTCTAAGGGGATGTTACAACCATTAACCATACCCGAATGGAAATGGGAAAACATCACTATGGTCTTTGTCACCAGAATTCCTTAAAGATCCAAAGGAAATAATGGTATCTAGGTCATAGTTGATCATCTTACAAAGTCGACACACTTCATTTCTATTAGAGAAGATTTCTCTCTGGATCAGATTTACAGGATATATGTAAAGGAAGTGGTAAGATTTCATGGAGTACCACTTTCCATTATATCTGATCGAGATCCGAGTTTTACCTCAAATTTTTGGTGAATTCTTCAGCATACTCTGGATACATAGTTGAGTTTCAGCACTGCTTATCATCCTCAGAGAGACGATCAGTCTGAGAGAACAATTCAAACTCTCGAAGTATATTGAGAGCTTGCTCTATGGATTTAAAAGGAGGTTGGAATCAACACCTACCTTTGGTGGATTTTTCTTATAAAAATAGCTTTCACTCCAATATTCAGATGGATCCTTATTAAGCTCTCTACGGAAAGAAATTCTGAACTCCAACTTTCTAGGATGAAGTTGTGGAAAGAAAGCTATTAGGACCTAATCTTGTTGATGAGATGGCAGAAAAGGTCCAATCTAATCAACAACACATAAGAGAAGCTCAGAGTCGACAAATAATTTATGCCGATAACTGAAGAAAAGGCCTAGAGTTTGAAGTGGGTGATAATGTGTTCTTACGAATATCTCCTTGGAAGAGAGTACTGAGATTTGGAAAGAAGGGAAAGATGAGCCCTAGGTATATCGGTCCTTTCGAAATACTGGATCATGTTGGGAAGGTAGCTTACTGATTGGCGCTTCCACTGAATCTCTCTCAAGTTCACGATGTGTTCTATGTATATCTCCTGAGAAAGTACGTACCCAATCCTTCACATGTACTGATATAGATTCTGGATCATAGAAAAAACTTTCTACAGAACAAGACCACTCGCTTGGTGAGAGTTTTATGGAGGAGGCAACAATTATAATAATCTACATGGGAGCTTGAGGATATGATGAGGGAGAGGTATCCTCATCTGTTTATTACGAAGTGGCGAATTTCAAAGGCGAAATTCATTTTAAGGGGGGTAGAATGTAACACCCTGATATTTTATGTGAAGTATATATTTTTTACGTCTTATGTTATACGCAATATCAAAGGAATCTTTAATTACACACAATACTATATTGGCTTTCTTTACTTGCAATCGCGACCTTCCATGATAGCGTGTGTTCGACGCAATACCGAGTTTCCCTAAAAAATGATATGCTATTAAAATATTATATAAACTGGTTGTTATGAATAGTAATACCCAGTTTTTGAAATTTTTTAAATTTTATCTTTCAAAATGGACTTCATTTTTGGATTCATAATATTGAAATTAGCCTAGGTTGAATTTTTGGTATTTTTCAGAAAACTTTCAAATTTGGATGAATAATGAAAACACTAGGTTACTATTTAAAAATCGACTTTTTATTTAAATAATTATTTATTTTATTTAAATTTATTTTAGTTAATAATTGATACATAATACCTATATAAGTTCAATGTAATTCATTGGAGTCATTTTATAATAATTTTAGATATATGAAAATTTTATTGAACTTTTCACCCTCTTTTACCTATCTCCTAAGAGCTTTTTGTAAATTTACATAAAACATAATTTTACCGCTTCTGTGAGTGGAATTTCAAAAATTTGAGTGACACGGTTAATATCAAGGAGTAAAATCTGGTTCAATAAGATAAAAATAATATCTGGTGAATAGTAACTTTTTACTTTTATTTACCACGGTTAAAAGTAAATTGGTTAATTAAGGGTAAAAATGGTGTTATTATCACCCTAACACATGTCTTAATTATATTAAATAAGTTTAATTCG
Organism: Viscum album; assembly: GCA_963277665.1. NCBI lineage: Eukaryota > Viridiplantae > Streptophyta > Magnoliopsida > Santalales > Viscaceae > Viscum > Viscum album. The sequence continues at coordinate 1,900,695,840 of OY728140.1, read as the reverse complement.
ACCAATAACGACCTTAGGAATAAAATATTACCATTTAGGTCCACTTGGATTAGATAAGGACATTTAATATTATTTTAGTTAAAGAAGAGTTAAAATAGTTAAAATCAAAGTTTAATAACTAAAACATTTTTAATATAGGGTTATAAATAAGATAAATTCAACTATAAATATTAATTAGAAAGATAAAAATATTTCCTAGATAATGGTATTTTATTTGTAAATTTTAGACATTAAATAAGTTAATTTAATTTTGACACAATGATGATGCATCAATTACCTTATTAATGAAATATTAACATAATTGATGTTATAAATACCGAAATAAATGTAATTTGAGACTTTATATGAATTAAACTAATTTTATAGGTTAATATGACATATTAGTATTTATTTAACTAACTTTTTTCTAACTAATCATGCAGTTATGATTTTCACAAAAATCAATTACCAAATAGTGTCAAAATTGACATAAAATAGTTTCTAAAAGAAATATTATATTATTAATTGTTATTTTATTCCTAAAAATACAAGGTTCGGCCAAATGGCTTAGATAAGGTTATATATATTAAATATTAACAACTTGGGGTTCGTTTGTCTTGTTATAGTATGTTTATTAACCATATAATCTAAGAAAACAAGAAGAAACGGTAAAAGTTAAATTATTTAACTTAGAGTTAAATCTAAATGATAAGGTGAAAATAGCAATCTAATATTGTCTAAAATATATTTTTAAGAGGATTTAGACCCATCCCCAGCTTATATTCGAAATAAATTAATTTTGAGCTATTAAAAACCGACTATTACTTTATAATAAAGTAATATTTTAAGTTTTTCTTAAGGTGCCCCTCTCCTCCCTTATAAAAGGGCACCTCCTCCCTCTCCTCCTCACACCACATTGAGCCTTCAATCTCGTCCAAACACTGCCAATATCTCTTCTACACTTCTCTAGTAATATTCTAGAGATCTTGGTCTTCTTCAAAGACAAATTTTAGTGCCATAAGAGGAGGTTTCAAAGAGGCGTGTCGAAGAAGAGGTAATATCCATTACCGATTCTATCAAATTTATTTCTTATTATACTTATTCTTCCTTAGTTGTTTCATTATGAGGTAATACCATAAGTATCACTCATATACTGATATGTTATTATAAATATGAAACCACACTATTTTACCTTCTATCCATCCTACGGAAAATGAAATCACCGCACTTGCGTACGTATGAAATATTGTGTCCACGCCGTGGTGTAATCTGTTTTCCACAACCACTTTACATGGATGGGTATAATGGTGTAAAAATAACTATATATGATTATTTTAAAGTGAAATTGATTCTAAAATAGTATAAATACACTCCAATATAATTCCAAAATCATGGTAACGATATCATCGCTCGTGCGTACGTATGGAATACCGTCTCCACGATGTGATGCGACTCGTTCTACATGATCTTCATTCCATAATGATTATATAAATGAATTGATTGAATAAATATTATATATATCAAACTAATACCATTCTAGAAATGAGGTATCTATATCCTAAAAAGAAGAATAAGAATTTATTCTACAAAACACGCCTAAGAACAAAAAGCAATAAACACCCGAATAACAAGTAGAAAATAAATATTACTAATAAGAAGTTAAGAATATGACCATATATGATATCAAACAATGAGTATGATTCTGGAAGAAGTCAAGGAAATTTTTTAAATCATTATACAGGAGGTTAGGACACGTACGAGGCAAATCGGACCTAAGGTAAGGGAAAATTTCATAATATCATTTTTATCCGTGATTGTTTATACTTCCGAATTGATTAGGGAATATTTATCATCCACATCCACATTTCCTCAATATGTAATATTATTTCCATCCACCTAAAATTTTTTAAATCCAATTTTACCCATTGGTGTGTTTTTAGTAAAAGATATGAAAGGAATGTTTTGTCATTTTTAGTACAAGGTACTTTTTGACATTTCCAGCCAAAGTACGAGAAGAATGTTTTTTAACTTATATGGACTGAATGTACTTTTAGAACATTATTTCCATGAATATTCCTTTACATGTTTTGATGTTTATTTTTAATATAATTATTTTAGTTTAAAATTATATGACATTTTAAGAAAGGAAATTGTTTTTGAAGTAGAAAGGATATTTTTCCTCAAGAATGGAGTTCAAGCATTTTATCAAAATTATTTTCCGTCTAAGATAATATAGAGTTCTATTTCTATCCCTATTTTTACATTGATTTGATTATGTTATGTTGGAATTATTTTTATGAAGACCTTTTATCTTATATAGAGTATGTTATGATGGAACGATGTTTCAGAATCCCATTTTTACTACATGGGTTATGCTATGATGTATGATTTATGATTTTGTGGAACACATAAGAATGGTTTCATTATGAGATGGGTGGGACCTATATCTACCTCCAATAAATTGGGTAAAAATTTATTTCTCATGAGATAGACATGGCTGGAACGACAGGTTAATCCCGTTCAGTGAAACAGGACGGAAACGAGGAGTGAACTCAGTTCAGAAGTAGAATTTGTCCACTAAGATACTCTTGGAAATGAGTCTTGACTAATAAGAAATGATTCTATATGATTATGTGTGTATTCCACAATGTTTCATGTTTTTTGTTATGATTATTTGGATTACATTTCTCTATTATGATTGATCCAATGTCATGATATTATGATCTCTTTTCCAGGATAATATTTTCAAAATGTTATGTTCTTAAGAATATGATATGATTGATATTTATTTTGATTACCCTTACTGAGAATTTGAGCTCAACATTTTGAATGTTTTCTTTTCCACGTGTCTTGAAGAAGGGTATTAAGTAGAATATGACAAAAGGGACTCTAGATATGATGAAATAAATGGGAGACAATGTAGATGATTTATGAACATGTTGTTTATGTTTCCCAGTTTCTAAAGACACTATACCTATATGGTCCTTTCATGGTTTTGTTATATGTTGTAATAAGTATGCTTCAATTCTAAAGTAATAAAAATTTATGTAAATTATGGGTCTTTTTAGGCCACCTTGGTGGTTTTCTTCCATAGTTACTAGTGAATTGACCTTCCACATCCCACCTTGATATGCCACACTCTACCATGAATATACTTGTCACACTTGAAATACATAAACATCACTCTACTTTTTTAAAAACTTACATGGGATCGATAAACTAATAACCATTCCATACATATTATTAGGTCAAATACTAAAATGTGAAGTATTTAAAGATCCCAAAGAAAATGACACTCCCCAACCTCAAGAAAACATCCCATACATACGATGTTTCTAGACTGTACCTGCAATGGTGTATCTATCATCAGATCCCCATTTATGAACAGCACCGCTATGATCGAACAATTAACATGTTGTGAAGAAATAAAAGAGTGAGAGACACCATTATAAAATAATGTACTAGATAACATAAAATATAAAAGAATAGTACATCTCATTATTGGTGGTCTATCCTCACTATCCACAAGTGTAAGATGAATGACTTGTAATTTTCATGTCTTTCATTATTATGATGAAACTTGAGTACCTTGAGATGCACCACTCTACTAATATAGATTCTCTTTCCTATAATAACATCCTTCACTAACTCTACCATCTCATCCAGTAGAACTTCACATATGAGATTGATAAGCTGCAGTAGATCCCCTCCCCACACTCTGGTTCTCTCTACATCCTCCATCACTACCTGTTTAACACAGGTTCTTATAGATAATCTTTTTATGTCGCAAATTACCCTAAGATCGACACTATATAAGTGGTCTGGGGAAAATTCTACAGATGTTTATAGAACTACCACATTGGTGAAAAATTAGTTGAGTAATATCCTAAGCAACTGATCCCTCTATTTATGTACTCTGATTCCCACTACCCTGGATAATGTTGTCATAGTGATTCATTCTTCTCTCATAAGTCACACCTCCTAGACATCTAGCTAGATCCAATAGTCCTACATTGGATGCCTCCCTCAGGTTCTTGTCAACTATGACTACTTGATCCACCACCTCAGCAAACTTCTTTAAAAATATGAGGTAAACTTTGGACTTAATGTCACACTTAAATTCCATCTTGGAAACACCTTTTCATAGTATTCTCATAACCTTCCAACACGAGATAAAATCACTGAATGGCTATAAAGTATCCATTATAGTACATCATTGACATACCCCCATGAGTTTTCCTCAGGAACTCATCTTCTCTCTCCTACCTTAGTGTCTCTAGATAGAGGTAAACCAATAAATTCTCTATGAAGTCCTTCTATAACATTCCTTCAGCCGATCCAGTCTAAGAATGATTGTTCCACTAACACTTAATTTATTTTTATAGCATATAACCATCCAACTTGAACCTTTTCTTACCAGAAGTTTCCAAATGGTCAAGTATAGTTTAGATTTACTCAATCCTAATCTTTTCTACCTCTTGTCCACCCTCTCTAGTTATATTTGGATGGTGATGCAATTGAATTTCATGTGTCAAGTCATACATCCTATTCAGAACCCACTCTAGGTCACTTTCTATAAGATACATGAAGTGAGAAAAGTTCTCATGGAACTTCTCTCTTTCTTCCTCAAATGGGACTACTGGTGACTCAAGTTCCACTATGGTAGATCATCTAAATACATATCCTCTTGTTTTTATAAAAATAAGAATTTTTGTGGAGGCATATCTTTATAATTCCAAAACACAAATATTGGGACACGTAACACGACATTAACAGTTTTCACAAGATGTTTTTTAAATTAATCCATAAGAAGTCATTTTTTCAAACCATGCAACATAGTCAAAACTGAGGTTCTATCACTACCCTTAACCATCCTACATCTAGGTCATGTTTAAAAAGAAAAAACACATTATTATGTATTCAATTTTCACATTTTTAAACCAAATTATTCACATTTTTCAGAATTTAACCACTTTCAATTTTCACTTTGGGCACCACTTTCAATTAAATTTCACATGAAAGGAAAAAAAGTTCAATTTTGATAACTTAAACAAATTTTTTTTCCTGTACGTGCTAAAAAATGATGCATTTCAAAAAATAATCATGAGTTCCAAGAATATTAAATTTAAACTCAACTCTCACACCATTCCAGGACACAAATCAAATATCATAAATCTCATAAATAATAATCGTATCACACAGCAAGGTTATCACCCATTGTAAAACAATATCCAACTGTAACAACACAAATTAACAAAAATAATCCCACTTTCAGTACTTGGGTTTCCATTGTACATGGGTTTGAAACTCGCATGCATGAGATCATGTCCCATGCCTCACTATTCATAGTCTCATGTATGAATTTCCCAAATAATAAAAAAAGGAAAGAAAGTAAATCTTCTTTGACACCTATTTGTGAAATCCTACCTCAGGTGACACACACACTGGGGCCTTGAGCCGGTGGGAACATGACCATAGGAGTGCCTCCCCATACGCAAGAGGATTATGACTAGTAGTGAGAGTCTAATGTCTGTCATGGAGATAATATACCATATTTATCATATTAATACCACAATATAAATAGATAAGAAATAACTAAATTAAACATATGAATAAGCAAGATAATAACAATATAAAAAATAAGAAAAACTAAAAATACAATATCAAATATAAGAAATAGATATGACATGCAAGTATATGTCTCATGTTTTAAAATGAAAAACCAAAATTAAAGAAACTAAAAACTCCCAAGAGGGACCCAAAACACATCTGGTTCCCTCATCCAGATTTATCCCATGTCTGCCATCTAATATAGGGTTATTTCCATTTTGTATCTTGCAAATATGATGTCTATTTAGGTACTAATCAGGTATCTAGATTAGGGTGTGAGTGAAACTCTATAGGCCACCACCAATGGTGTATAAAACAATATCCAGTCAAATAGTGCATGAAATTGTAAAAATAATAAGCAAATGAAATGCAGTAAATAGTTTACATTTGTTTAGTTACTCTTTATTTAACTACATAAAACTTAGGTTCCCTAGGACACTCAAACTCTAGATACATACATTGGCCCATGCCAGAGATTGAACTATCCCTAGGGGATATAATTTAAATGAATTTTATTGTTATCATTCATTATCATAATTCACATATAAATTCAATTATTACCATTCATCATTTCAATTTACACTATTGTATTTTGATTCGGTATACCATGTCCCACACACAAATATCCCATGTGAATTTCATTGTTACCATTCATCATTTATTATCACACAATGGGATTTTGATACAACTTATCATGTACGACAGAGATAATTATTACATGTGAATTCTATTGTTACCATTCATCAATTATTTTCATACTACATGATTTTGATGCACCAGACCATGCCCCACACATGCTTGCCACATTAATTAATTTTCCAATTTGATTATTAAAATTCAATAGTTTAATATACCCATTATTCCATTAATTAATTAATCCATTAATTAATCAATTCAAAATCCCAAAATCCAATTATCAATTCAAAAATTAAATATTCAGATTCAAAATCTCAATATCTTATTATTAATTCAATAATTAAATATTCAAATTCAGAATCTGAATATCCCATAATTAGTTTAGAAATTTATTACAAAAATTCATAATCTTAGTATCCCATAAATAATTCAACAATTAATTATTAAAATTCACAATCTCAATATACAATAATTAACCCAAAAATAATTTATTAAAATTCACAGTATCAATATTCCATACTTAATTCAAGAATTAACTATTAAAATACACAATAATTGATTTCTGAATCTTACAAAAGGCGTGAATTCTATTTGGGAGCCTTCAAAAATATGAAAGGGAGATTAGGGTAAAACTAGGGAAGATTAGGGGTAAATATAGGGGTTTATGGAATTTTAAAATCAATTTTTTGGTTATTTAAAAAGTTATGCATGGTTTGTTGGATATAGGATCACGTTTTTCCAAACCATGTGCCTCTACTATGCGGGGGGGGGGGGGGGGGGTGCATAGTTTCTCATTTTAGGATATAATGGTTTTAAATACCATGTGCCATCTGTGAAAACCCTCTATACCAATTATTTCATTGTTTTTGGGGCATGGATCACGATCAGGGCTAGCCATGCACTAATAGTGCACTGCCTTCTTTCTTCCATTTTTCTCAAATTTACACCCAATCACACCCAAAGGTAAAACCCAAATTAAAATTTCTCATCCCAAAGAAAAATATTTCCTATAAATGAGTCGTAGAATATCATAAAAAGGTTTTGGTTTTATATCATATTCCTTCTAGATCCCATTTACATTGAATTATAGAGTTTTGGATCTAGAAAATTATAGGTAAGGACCCCATCAAAATATATTCTTCTAGATATCTTTATTTTCACTTAAACATAACATGAGAAAATTATTTGGGTTCCTAGATATTGGGTTTGGATCATGTTCTAATGATAAGAATATATGATTAATTAAATAAAATGAGGATAAACATGAACTTACCTATATCATTGTGTCATTATTCATGAATGAAAACTGTTTTGAGGTTAGCAGCTTCTCTTTATCTTAAAATTCTCATAGAACCTCAAAAATTTGATTCCTAAATTAAAATTTATAAATTATATAAGAAAAATATTGGATTTTTATGGGAAAATATTCTATGTTTTACTAATTTGAAATTATGAAATCAATGGTGTCTCTCATATTGTGTTTGATTAAATTTCAAAAAGGGGAAATTTTTTATTTATAATATTTTTGGTATTAGACCTTTCAATACACATGGTTTGTGTGAGTCCATGTTGTATATTTTTGTGGGAATCTTGGATTGAAATTGGATAATGCTATTTATAAGAAAAATTGTTACATATCCATGTGATGAATTTAGTTGGGAAGGATAGGTTTTATACTCATTATCTAGAATAGTTCAATGTAATGTTTCATGCATGTGTGTGTGAGTCCCTAATTGTATACTCATATAGAAATAATTGTTTACACTATTGTTTCAATGGAAATTCGTTAACATATATTTGAAATTATTTTTTACAATTATTATATAAAACAATGAGATAAAATTTTATTATCCTAGTGGTATTCATGGGATGTCTTGGGGATTTCGTAATGATTTTATATATTCAATCCCTATATATGCATATTGGAGAAAATGTAAACACTATTTATATTGAAATAGCTAATAGGAAAATATAATAATTCATAATTAGGGAACCTTAATGTTATAATCTGGTATGATGGGAGACAGATCATTGGAGTTGGTCAAGTTTTGTTTTCTAGAGTGGTTCCACCTTGGTACACTATGTTTTTCATGTATTTATATTTTTTTTCCTATTTTGTATCATCTTTCGATGCCAATGTTACCTAAACTATTCCCATGCCCATGATTTATGATTGGGATGTAACAATAAATTATTTTCATTTTTCAAATTATAATATCCAATTATTGTAATAATTTTATTTTCATTTTTATATAAAAATAAGTTACCAATGTAAATATTAGTTACCACAATAAAATAGTTATTTTTTCAAAGAATTATTTTTATAAAATTTGTTTAATTTTTACCTCAAAAAATTAATTTTTTTCAACTTCAAATGTTGAATATAACATTTTTTTAAACATATAAAAATAAATATTAACACTCATTTAATTAGTAATTAATAGGAAATAAGAATAAAAAAAATTGATATAAATAAATTTATTTATAAAAATAGTTTTTTCTATATCATAATTTTTAAACTGAAAATATAAAATTATTATATTAATAATTTTAATTATATTAAATGGATTACATATTCAAAATTAACATGATTATATTTGTTAGTGAGTTCCATCTTATATTCTTAGTAAAAAATAAATTCCATGTTAAAAAAATTAGTCAATGTTAATAAGGTTATAATGGGTAACTTAATATGGAATAAATATTACAAAATAAACACAAATATTATACATTTTAGAATAATGTTTTAGTTATGAAATATATACCTACCACTATCACACACATATACTCACCTAACTCCCATATTATTCCATATTTACCCCACTTAACATTCGATTCCAGGGAAAATACCATCATTTTCATACATAAAATAGATAACTTCTAGAAACTTTAGGACATTATTTACATTATAATTACTATTATAAATCTACCCTATTTACCTCTCCTAGAATAATATTATATATTTTCATCCCTTTTTTACTAAAAATTTCCCCAAGACTATCATTTCTAGGAAGTATTTGAAGAAAAGACTCTAGTCCTCAACATGTGTATTATTCACTCCCTAACCTTGTCTTATGTATATTTCTCATCCACCCAACTCCAAATATATTCTAAAAATAATAATATAATTACATAAATATACATATTATATTTAAAATTTTATTATTTTTAAGGAATAATTATTTTTTTATCTTCCTCTCATCCATTTGAAGAATGAAAACATCACTTGTGCTACGTGCAGACTATTCCTCTAAGAATGATATATTTCATTTCCATCATTACCTTTTACGATTGGATAAAAATATATGTTTATTGAATAAATATTATATTTATGACATGATTAATATTATATAATACTAAATTATTAGTTTTTATCAAAAATATTATTTATAAGTGATCATTTATAAATTTATCAACCAGAAATAAGGAAACAAAGAGGAAAACAATTTCTTATTTGTGATTAATAGATTATTATCAAACATAATTGTTCAAAATATTATAAATTAGGATTTATATATTTAATAAAATCCTAATAATTTCATTAATGTCTTATAATTATGATATTATAAGAAAAAAACTCTCATACACATCCATTTATTATAGCATGTTCTTGTTTTGGTCTATTTAACCACCTACATTAGCAATAAAACAAATTTATATCATAGATGATTTTTGAAACTTAATTACTAGTATAATATGAATTTAAAATATAATATTTTAGTTAATGAATGGTAATATTAAAATTTAAATCATTATTAAGATACCACCTTTCATTTTTCAAAAAATACCAAAATAATATTGTCATTGATTTCATCTTCACAAATCTAAACGAAAACACTCATGGAATGAAATTTCAAAATTATAAATAATTATGGAATATCAATTTTTTTAAATTAAATAGTATAGGAATAATTTAATTTGTCCTTAAAAATGGGGATCGTCTTTGAAATTATGAAACTTCTTTAAAACAATAAAGGTTACTAACTTCATAAGATGAAAATAAACAATAAAAATATAATAAAGGTATAATAAATATTTAAAATTAAATATTGGGAAAGGAAATTGATATGAATAAGGTTCTTAAATAATTTATTAATATGGTCATATTTATCATATACTTGGATGAAGATATCTCTTGGAAGTCAAGAGTAATGATAAATGTTTCTTGAACCAATTTTCTTTTCTTGAGATATACGCCATATTCTTTGATTTTTTTATTTAGTGTGGTTTATAAACTACCCTATAAATGTTTTATATTATTACATTTATTCAATTCAATGGATTTAAAAATAAATATAATTTTATAACTTTTATCGGCATCCAGTTCTAATGGTACAAAATTTATAAGGGTTTTCGTCTCAATTCCCATTAAATGAGCATGCTTTCATATTATGAAGCTATTATTAATTTATATGAAGTACAAACTAACTGATTGATTTCTTTTCATATTATGAAATTTTCATTCATAATATTTAAAATTATTTTCATTAGTACCTCATAATTCTATTGATTCACTTGTTACCAAATTCATATGGGGTTTTTATAACTCAATTTCATTTCTTTGAGTTATAATGTATCTTCTTGAACTCATTTCTATTAATAAAAATTTAATTTATTCTATGGTTATATAAAATTTAATTTAATCTTTTTTTTACATTGATTTATCATAATTTTTCATAAAATTCATTCAACAACACTATTACTTAAAATATTATGATATTTATAAGGTTTATTGTTAACTCAACCACATTTTATTGAGTTATAATATTCAATATTGAAATTATTTTTTCAAATTTGGGTGCATAAATAATAATTTTTTATTAAATTTTCTATTTTAATTTATTTGAACTAATTTATATAATAAAAATATTCTTCTTAGATGTATTTCATTCTTTATTAAAATCTAACATTATTAAGAGTAATTCTATCCATTCAAATGGATATTTTTTCTTCCATGTCTATATTATTTATTTCCATAAATGTTTTACTTATTTTTTTGTAATGAAAATCAATATTATCTAATTTTATACTATTATTTTGATTTACCAAATTATAAAATAAGAATTATTAATCTTTTTATTATGTGGGTTTCAATAATTGTAATTTGAAATATTTAAAAGGAATTTATTTTCATAGTCATATGTTTTATTTTACACTCTAACTTTTTTTAGTTATTATTCTCCATTCAATTATACATTATTGGGATTTATTTTAATGTATTATTTAAAAAAATCGTGTTACATTATTGAAAATGGTTCTTTAAAGTTGATTATAACTTCATCTCTTTATGAAAATGTTATAAAATTTTATATTAAAATTCAATTCATGGTTTCAATTATATTTTACTCTTTAAATCCAGAAGATCTATTCTCATATAGATTTATGTTTCATGATTTACCCTCTATATGTTCTTATGATTTTTTAGTTCCTACCACACCTTTTTTATAAGGTATTTTCTCTCTATTACTCTACATCCCTATCTTGACTTTTTTTTCTCATTCATGTCCATATTCATTAATATCATACACATACACTGTATAAATTCCATTATTGGATTAAATGTATATCTAGTGCTCTCTATGGTGTGAATAACATAAAATTGATGGTGTTTAACTTAAAGGTTATTCCATTTATTAACTGGGGAAATATTAATAACTTGTTTGGAATTTATTTTAAAATATATAATTATTTATTATTAATTCATGATGACTATATATTGTTTCCTTTAATATGCGGAATGAATTAGTGTTAATAAGTGATGGGTAGGACATGAAATTATATATCCACTCAATGTATCCATAGTTCTCATAATACAAAATTTCTGGGGTATTTGGTGTATCCCAAACCATTCGTTTATAATGTCTTAGAGAAGGCATTGGTAAAAAGTGGGATTTCTTCAATGAGGATTTGACGGTAAGTATGATGTACTAGATGAGCTATTTACATATTGTATAATATATTATCCTGATCTTGTGATGATAATATTATGATCTCTAAAATTAGCCATTCTATCACAATGATATTACTTATTGATATCTATGTGATTATTTATTTTCTTGTTATCCATGGATATAGTAGGACAATAATTTTTATAGAATTATTAGATTTGTTTATTACATACAAATTATTCATTCCTTATTTATTCCATAATTTCTTCTATTGTATACTACACCTTTCTAATCATATGAGATCTCCTTTTTTTTGATTTATAAAGAAATGTTTTAAGCTAGTTATGCCAATATGGGTATCACGTGTGGATAAATTTTTGGTACATGTTGAAGACATATTATAAAATAATAAATCATTAGTTTAGTGAAAAAAGTATCCATTGGAAGATAGATATGTGGGTTTTGTTAGTGAATGGTTTTCCCTAAACCTCAAAATCTATAAACCTAAAATGTCCTTGTTGTGTAAGTGACTCAATATTTTATTTATGATATTGTAATTATAGATGGTTATGTTTGGGTCACCTTAGTTAGTATCAAATACGGTAATTAGAAAAGGTGTTTATTTTCACTAGACTTCGGAATATGGTCTAGAGTGACACAACTGAAATCAATGTCTATAGTTTAACCCATAAAAAATTGAAGAAATTATTTCATGATGATTGGTAACACCATTAAAATATATAAGATTTTATAGGTCGTTTAGACCATCTTGAGTTTCGTTACCAAAATATTGAGGATAAATTTCCACAAAATATATATGGACCATCCTAAAATGATAATTTCATGACATTTTCATAAAAATGTTGCGTAATTAAAATATTATCCATGAACCCAGCACCAAATTTACTAGTGGGTTAGTTAAACTTTCACTTAAGGGAAATTTTTATAATTTGTAACTTGATTTTAAAAAATTCCTTATATCATGGAATATTACATAATATTTTGATAAAATTATACAAATCCTTAATCTTAAACCACAAGGCCATTGATAAAAATAATAGCACCACTATAGACACCTGATTATTCATTAATATGGAAACAAATTTCATTATAAAAAAGTGACTCTATGTAATTTATACATTCACATTGTAAATTACATGATACCCTCTCTCCAACTTATTATAATAATCCACCCACCGTTTAAGCTAACTATATGATATCCCTGACATTACCGTAAAATGATACACCATCTTAATTATTAAGTAAATATAATCACACTACATTGATGACAATGATTTTTATTCAACTTCATCTATTATAACTCATTTAAAAGTTAAATACTTCTAACTTCTTTTAGAAACGTTTCATTATTAGGGGCCTTAGTCCTATCATGGTCACTTATCTGTAGAAGCTAATATCATAAAGAGTTTATACAATATGAGAATTATAACTCCTATAACCATTTAAAAAATGTGTTTTATTGTTTATTTTATAACAACCAAATCTTTACAAACATAAGTATTACATATTAATATATGAATATTCATTACAAAACATAATGATACACACCATAATCATATAGTTCAATTATCTTTGGAAACTTCAACACATAAAAAACTAGATCGTATGTGAGATACATTATCTCCCACTATATTATTCATAACTAGAACCATTATTAAAAATATAGAACATAATACATTCCTCATAACCTATGTATAGTAAACATAAGAAAGGTTGTCCTCAGATGCTCAGTAAGGGTATGGAATAGAAATATCAATGATAATATAAGTATAACATGAGCATAAGGTAATTAGAATAAGATAATAACATTTGAAAACCATACACTACATATCATAGATAATAAAATTGAGTCATAGAATAAATTTTGGATGTTCATAAGACATAAATCATAAAGAAATCAAATAAACTAACCTATGAGAGAATAACATTGGCATAAGAGATAGATTTGTGGCATACCCATTAGAATAGAAAATAATTTAATTTATAATAAAGGATTATTTCCAGAAATATAATATAGGAAGGGGTTTAATAAAAAACAATCATATTATACAATGTTCACTCCCAATAATATCATAAAATAGAATATCCATTACTGAACTAGGTTCACTCACCATTCCAATCCTATTTATCTCATGGGATATCAATATTTTCCAAATGTATTGGGGGGAGATATAGGTACCACCTATTACATAAAACACACATTTTTGTTCTAAAAAATCATAAAAAAATTATCACATCATAACCTATAAAAATTAATTGGTTTTTGTAAACATTTCATCATTTCATAACATGTGGAAAGAGGAAGGTTTCATAAAAAATTCATCATAGTATAACCCATGGGAAAGAAACAAGTTTCATAAATATTTGTTATCATAATAATAAATAATATAGAGAAATAATAAGGATGATATCACCTGATCATATCCCTGATAAATATTATATAAAATAAAAGGATGTTATATTATATAGAAATGATTTTTAAAGGCCACTCGAAACATTTCTTGAGGAAAAAAAAATTTTCACCATGAAAATACTTATTTAAAATAAAAAATTTACAAATAATAAAGATTTTTTGTTTTAAAATAAACATGGAAACCAATAAAATAAGTTTTAAATCATTGAGTGATCATGATGGTGGAAAATATCATTCGTGTTGTACATATCAAAATGATGATTCCTTTCACATTTTTGGAGGAAAGCCAAAAGTCCATTGTTTGGAAAATAAAAAAAAAGATTAAATTTAAAAATATTAGAAAATTAAATATTTGTAAAAAAAATTCTTTAAAAAATCATCTAAAAATAGTAAAAACTTTCTTTAAACCATTTTTAGAAAACATGGACATCAAAAGGAAAATTATTTTCAACCAATGAGATTAATAAAGTCAGTTTTCCATAAAAAAAGTATATTTATATCATGAGTATATAAAGAGATACAAATTAAAGTAAAACATATAATTTATAGAAATGACCATATTAAGATAAAATTAACGAGTTTATGAAATATATATTATAATATTTGAACATTGGAATTTAATTGTAAACAATAATGAAAAAACATTGAGGTTTTAACATAATACGCTTACAACTTTGGTATCTTTTGAATCATAAGCCCCATGAAATAATAATATCAACTGAAAATATATATTTCATGAGAATAAGTATATTCATAACATAAAATTTGAATGTGTTAGTATATACAACACAAAATAATGAATTTTTTAATATGACATTTAGGTACTATACATAAAATGAATACAAGCAATCTTGTACCTCAAGTCTTGAATTTCAGAATACATGTTTTTACCACATATATATCAAATATATGATCATTATAAATATAATCAATAAAAATAATCATGTATATAATACCATATATTATTTAATTATGACCTTTTACAACCATTTTATTAACAATTCCTTGTAAAAATGTCGTTTCGGGTAATAACTGATTCATTATTCATGTATGTTTTGGTATGATATTTTTCATTTTGTCTTTGATCATCATTCCATAATCTCAATAATTTTATCCTTGATGTAAATTTCATATATTTTAAATATACATTTCATTATAATAATACTTTAATTTATTGATATAAAATTAAGTATATCATTCATATAGATGATAGGTCATACATACACATGAATATTGTTTCCATTTTATCTAAAGATTAAAAGAAAGAATGGTAAATATTAAATCAACATTTAAAAATTATATTTATATAATAAATATCATATATATTCATTAAATATATTTTAATTTCTATCTATTTCAAAAAAATGAAAGACATATCACATCACTTTGGGGAGGCGGTAGTCCACAGGTATACAAGAGCAAAATTATCATCTTCCAACAGATATGAATGTAAAAAAGATGATGTGATATTATAATTACATAATTATAATTATTACTTTTATATAATTTAGATATGTTAAATCCATAATTATAACTATCCTTGTGAAGTGGTGATGGAAAATGAATTACATCGATTTGTGAGGTGGTAGTCCGTTGTACACAAGATCAATGGGTTTGTTTCCCATTTTATGGAAGAGATGTGGGAAATTTGTTATTCCATAATAATAATAAAATATTTTCTTACATTTTATATAGTTTTTATCATATTGCAGTTCTTAATTCATGAATTAATGTTGTAATATAAGGAGTAAAAAGAAACATCTTAGAGAATATAATTACCTTTTCTTAGGAAAAACTCTATCGCATGTCTTTTTAAGAACCATTGGGTCGTTATTTTGGTAATAAGAGTATCTCTAAAACATGTATAATGATTTTGGAGAGATTTTTTTGTAGTTTTTGGTGGATCAAATGAATTATTATGTGTGCATAAATGATAGGGGTTGGTGCCCTATTATAATTGAGAAAGACTGACATTTTTGTAAATACTAAAAACTATTCAATAATAGAAAGCCACTATCAAGTCACATGCCTAAAAAATTTATAAAAAATTATTATAGTGAATATATGGTTAAAAAAATAAAAAATAAAATATACACTTGTTTTAAACATTTTATTCCCTTATCTTATATGTTTACTCACTTTTAGTATATTAGTTTTCACCACGGTAACTTGTCTATCTTTATATACCAACGTAATTTATCCATTAAAAAGAAAAATTAAATAATAATTATTAGATATACTGGACCCAATGATTTTAAATATTGAATAATATTTATTAAATAATGATCCTATTTGTGGTGGAAAGTAATTTTTATATGTGTTTGTAATGCCCAAAACCTTGTTTTAACCATAATTTCATTAATAAATTTTGAATGTTTTTTACTAATATTTATGGAAAAAAATTAGTTGAACCTATTATATAATATAATTTATTATAATTAATAATATATAATCCATTTTATCAAGTTCAATTCATATAATTGGATGTATTTTAATTAAAATAAAACTTATAGGTGCGACGAGAAAGCAGTTTTCCAATGGAATAATTTCTATTAGTATAAAAAGTTTTAATATCAATATTAAATTTCAAATTTATTCCCACAAGATAAATTGAGTTAATAATAATATAAGTGCACTAATAATAATTTTAAAAACATTTTATATTATAATTAAATTTGAAAATCATTTAAACAAAAAGGTAGTTTTCTAATAAAAAGTTCTATTCTTTACTATTTATCCAAAAATTATTCTTTCAATAAAATCTTAAAAAATTAACCTGAAGATAATTTTTATAGATGATTCCAAAACTGATGTTAATAGTTTCATGTGAATTTTAAAAAATTGGAAAAATTTAATTTTATTCTTTTTTCAGTAAAAGAGATGATAATAATTTTTTTGAACAAAAGTTTATTCAATGTATTTAAAGACAATACCAAACATTACGTATTTATTTTTCAATATATTTTCTTTTAAAAAAATATTTAAAATATTTTTTAAAATTTTTAAACCTATTAATACCTCTATGTTTTACTTATAGGTTATAATTGTCATGTTTAAAAACAAATTTAATTATATATTGTTGTTTTTAAAAACTCGCCGTAGTGTGAAACATAAGCTATCAAAGATAAATAATTTTGAAAAAAATTATTTCATAAAATCTTAGGGTGTTATTATATACCTTCTTAAATTAATTTCATCGACAAAATTCTATCAAATAGATATAAATAACTATGAATAATTGTACATAATAATATCTTTATGTTCCCATGTAGTTTCCTCATATTAGTGGTTTTGTGACAAAAAATTGACAAGGTATGTGGAATCATTTCATATGACTTTCTATCTATGATCTAGATTATCCACTTGTTTTTTAAAATAAGAAGTATATCACTCTAGTGGAATGACCTATGATTTCAATACATGTGATGGTTCAGGTATGTTCTTCCTCATGATAGACACATGTAACACATCATGAACATGGGAGAGGTTATATAAGAGCACTAAAAAATAAGATACTATCTATAATCCACCAAGAATATTAAAGGAAAAAATATAAATAGGGATCAAATTTATTTTCTTCTTGAATCTTATATCCATCATCCATTGATAAATTCATTGAAATATCTTCTCACTAAGTTCAAACTCTATATCAAACCAATGATTATCAACATAACATTCCTATTGAGTCTAAGTTATATTAATTTATTTTGGAATGGATCAGAAGTTTCAACCATTCTCAACTATCTCAGGTACCAATATAATTTTTCTCCAACTTCATTTCACGGTGTTGAAGTTCTACACTTATTTCCATAGAGGGATTCATAAAGATCCATTCAAATTATTCAATAAAGGCTAATATTTAAAAAAAATATTATAGGAAGGTGTTGATCCCAACAACCTTGGAAATCCGTAGCACAAGATCATAGTATATACTATAGTGATTGAATTGTTCTTTCCTACTGACCATCTATAGAAGTATAATAAAATATTCTAAAACATAATTGCATATCTAAATCTTATTGAACACTTCACTAGAACTTTGAGGTAAACCTTAGATCCAATTAAGATACAATAGAATGTGGTAATCCATGCAATTTTAACACAAAAATTATTAATATATTTTCAGTATGATCCATAGATAATTATTCCTTAATAGTGATGAAGTGTTCTAACAACATAAAGGGATTTTCTACAATCCATATATCATTATTCCCCTAAGGCATTTTGCTAAGTCCATTTATAAAATGCATGATGATTTTTCCCATTTCTATTTTATTATGGGTAATGGTTGTAACAAATAATTAGAAATTTATCTCTCATCATTAAATTTATAAAATACCAATCACTGAGATTCAAACTCTACAATATCATTCTTCATACTTCCCCACCAGAAATACTATTTCAGATATCTATAAATCTTTGTACTTCCATGATTAATAGATAAGGAATAACTATGAGCATCATCTTATAGATACTTCTTAAAATATGATTTCATTGGAACAGATATATATTTCACAATAATTATCATTTAATCATAATCATGTTTAAACATAAGAATGTTTCTAACCTAATTTTGTGGCTCCACATCATCCTGCTACACCTCTTTAATGTTCCCTTGAATAAATGGCTAAACACACATCTGAGAAAGATAATATTTTCCATATTCCATCATGATTTCTGTATACATCTTTTTCAAATATTGAATAATTTAATCTATTATGATCATCATTATGGATAATCTTGTATGATCCTTTGAACTCTAATCATCTTCCACCTTTTTATCATTCCCAAGATTTTAATATAATGAGTATTCATAATCGTTAATTATATTTATCCATCTTCTCGGGATCATATTAAACTCTTTATATTTGAATATATTCATTGAACTTTTATGACCATTATATCACTCCTAAAAATATATTTTTATTTGATTTTATAAACCCACTTTATGTGTGAGCGGGAACCGGAACAAAAGGTTAAAAATTCAAAGCATTTCACTACTCTTAAGAAGAGCAAGAACAAATTCATCCACATCCGCCGAAGTCAAGCCTCCTACTGCCCAAATCATGAGTACCCCTGTCATCATCACCATCCATCACCGCTGTTACCTCCATATCCTGAATTAGTGAATGTTTTATCATGAACCTTCAATTTTTATAAGGAATAATATATAACAATGTAATTTTTTGGGAACACATCACAATATATTCTTTTATACATCAATATAGATTTTAAACCCTTACCCACTACTAGGTAATGTATGTATTCGAGCACTTAATAATATCCTCTTTAGTTCCTTAAAATATTCCTCACATTCATATATCCATAGGAACTTGAATCCATTCTACATTACCTTAATGAGTAGATTAGATAGTTATGATAAATTATCCAAAAACTATCAATAATATCCATCCTAACCAAGAAAATTTTATATCACAATCATATTGGTTGGTGTATAACAATGTTTAAAAACTTCATTCATTGATGGATCCCAAGATATACCCTCTCCAGCGATTATATAACAAAAAAAATGATACTTTTTTCAGCCAAAATTAACATTTTGTAAGCATTTCATATAGTTTATCATTCATTCGGGTCTTGAACACACTTTTATAGTGATATTTATTCTCTTTAATTATATTTAAATATATAAAAACATATCTATTAATTAAATACATCAATACAGTAGTGGAATTAGTAAGACCTAATGGAATCTCTATATATTCATAGAATTCATACCTTGTAGGGAATGTCGACATGGGTATATCCTCATTCTTAAACCATAATATATGGTATCCATAACAAAAGCCAATATTGGAAAAGTATTGACCTCTATATAGTTGATCAAACAAGTCAAAAAATGGGATCGAGGATACCTGTTCTTAATTATAATCTTGTTCAGTTCCTTCTAATATATAAAGAGTTACTTAAATCCATTTTTCTTCTTAACAAAATGAACTAGTTCACCCCATGATGATGTGATTGGCTGAATGAATCCCTTTTTGATATTCTCATGGAGTTTATTATTCAATTCCTACAAATCAATCTGTTCAATTCTATCAGGTTTCTTTTAAATAGGTAGTATTTACACTACATAGAATAAACAAGTATTGTATAAGGCATGAGTCCCATAGAAATAAAAGTGAGGCAAAAATCCAATACCTCAAGTACTGTCTTTCCTTTTATCATGTTAAAAAATATGGTATAATAAATACAAATTTATTATACATGTATTAGATAACCATATAAAAATCACTACATGTATGATTTGTTTATAACTTCTTATCACTTGTTTATGAATAATTAAAACCACTGTTATAGGAGATATATGCTTCGTTTTACATACAGGTTTTCGTTTCTTAGTCCCATTAATTATACATTGATCATGGTCCAAAAAATTATAGAATCATAATTATGTTATATATATCATATATATTTAACAAATTCATTATTATTAACATTCACGTGAAATATATATGTAAAAACAAATAACATCACCTCATGAAGATGGTAAGTCATACGTACGCATGAGCGAGATTATCATTTCTCAAAAGACTAGGTGGTAAAAAGGTATATTTGATATTATAATTAAATAAGTATAATTATTTCATTAATATCTTATACCAAAATTCTTACCATAATAATTCCCACACATAAAATATGGTGAAGAAAAATGAACTGTATTGCAATGTGGAGATGGTAAGTCATACGTATGCACGAGTGATAGTTTCACTTATTGTTCGATGGGATGGATATTTTATAATGGTATATTAATAAACATAATAACATGAAATACTATTTATCATGAATAATTTCTTATTTTATTATATATATATATGAAATATATTTAAATGATTTATATGGGTGTACAAAATGAGAGTGATTTGTTAGAGTGATTACCTGTTCTTTGAGATGGCTCTTTTAGATCTCCACTAAAAGAAAATAGATTGGGTTCCCTAGGAAGAAAAAACTTCTACAATATGTATATGCATATTTAAAGGATAATTTTGAATATTTTATGTCTAGATATAAGTATCAATGTGGTGAAATTAAATAAGGGAAGAGGGATCCTTTTATAATGAAAGTGAGGGGAACTTTTGGAATTTCTAAAATGATTAATTTATAATTGATTAAATCTAAATACAAATTCTAAAAAATGGAACTGGATTAAAATATTATATTTATACTATATTAATAAAACTAAAAATATATTTTAGATATGTTTTAGTGTAAATTTAAATATTCTCTTTTTTGATTAACCCATAGTTAACCTATTTTTAGTTTAATTTTGGTAACACATTTTTCAATATTTAAAGCTTGATATTTTTTATTATAAACTATCAATTGAAACATAAATGGTCAATTTATAATATTTCAGAACATAATTTATACAAAATTTTTTATTTTGTATTTTTATGATTTTTAACCAATTTAATAAAAGATTAGTTTCATAAAAATAACAGTAGTGTCAACTGTGACACTATTCATTACATTGACATTAAGAAAAAAATTAATCTAGATAACATCAAAAAAAATATTTAATACACCACTAAAATTACACATAAACCTGTAAACTTATTTTCAATTCTTACGTAATCCAAATTACATTTCTTTTAATATGTTTAATATCACTTAATTTTGTTTTTTCATTAATTAAATAATTATTACATCCGCTTTGTGTAATTATTTATGCTTATTATTTATTCACTAAAAAGGCAAAATAAATTTTCATGATTGAGATAATTCTTTTTATTTTATAAAAATATATATAGTCGAGCCTATATTTTATTTAACCCCATAATAAAATATTATACATATTAAAAGTAAGAGATTGACATTTTGTCACTCCCTTTAATTTTAATAACATAAAGGTCATTTTCATGAAAAATTTTCCATTATATTATAAAATATTCATCATTATGTGTTGTGGGAAGAATTAAAATCATCGCATAAAATTTGGTCAACTGTCAGGGTCATTTTATAATACTTATCACTTTATTCTTAACAAAAATTACACAATTTACCATTTACCGAGGTAATAAAATTACCAAAATTTCTATTCTTATTGGATAAATATAAAAGGTACCTATTTAATAAATTTGAAACTTATGATTACAAATATTGAATAAGTTTTTGAAAATTAAAAACATAAAAGTGGCTAAAATTAATTTAGAATTAATCCCATAGACGTGGTGAGAAAACATGTTTTAAGGGAAACACTTTCAAAATATTGAAATGTTTTTTTATACAAATTCAAAGTGAAATTCATTCCATTGAACTAAAATGGATATAATGTTATAAAATTGTCAACATATACTATAAAACCCAACAGAATTATAATTTAACACTGAATTATTTAGTTGAGAAGCTATTTTCAAGTAACATTTCGTATTTTCTTCACTATTCATCCAAACATGATACTTATCCAAAAAATACCAAAAATTCAATCAAAGTAATTTTTTTTATCCCGATGTAAAATAATTGTTTTATTTTATCAAATGTAATTTATAATAATGTAAAAATTTAGATTTAATAAATTTTCTCTACTTAATGGTGATAACTTTTTTAAGAATAATATAGTTTTTAAGGAAAAAATTGAATTTATTATCTTATCATGTCTAGAAAACACATAGGGTTAATTTAAAACATTAGTTTAAATATTATATTTTTATAATTAATATAATCTAACAAGTGTGATGTTTTTATTTTATTGGTATAATACAAACTTATGCACATTTAAATAGTTTTTTTAAGAAAAATATTTTCTTTTAATTTCGAAAGGGATTAATATGTGTAAAGAATACATTCATAATTAAGTTAACCATGTTCATACCTTTAATTATAACAAATATATTGTATTTTTATTTTTTAAATAATTATAATAATAATATTATGTCGCCTAGAAACATAGTGTTGCATGTAATTCCAGCTAAGTCGATGTTGCGTGTAACACAAGACATCAAAGAAATAAAATTATTTTAAAAAATATATTACCTAAAAATCTTGAGGTGCTACATTATTCACCCCTTAAAATTAATTTCTCCCTTGAAATTTTTTAGTGTCATAAAAGTTTAAATACTCGAATGTTAGATTAATAAAAACACACATCATAAAAATGTTGAGTAAAACTATTTCTTAAAAAATGAAATTTGGAAACTTAATAGTTACCCAACGTAACTGTTACAAAGACTTCCACAAAGGATAACATTGATGGAAATTTAAAAAATATACTTATAAGGGAAACCTACCTACCAAGTCTTGATGGGGAGTGGTAGAGAACATGTTCAAGATAAGGTTAATGACCACAAAACCACTAACCAATTAACTTTGGAAATGGCTTTTCATATCATCAAATTTTTTGATAATAGGATTATAATTTATTTCAAAATACATTGAGAAGATATACTTAATTTATTTCATCTCATTAGTACAATATCACTCTATATTTTTTCCTTGATCAATTTCCACTTCATATATTACTCCAAGAAAATATGAAGTTGAAATTATAATGGATGAAAAACAAGTGGATCATAATATCTATAATGGGATAGAAAGTCATTACTTCTATCTAAAGTTATCCTAAAAAAATTGTTAGAAAATTTTATCCAATATGAATAAATAATCATATTACAAAATATTAATTTCTAAATCCTTATTCAAAAGTAATCATAATCCTTTTTAAAAAAATTTAACCTTATAATACTTCCATCATTCTATATATATAAATATAAATATAAATATATATATATAAAGTTAATAAATGTATCAAAATAAAATTAGCATTAATCTATAAAAAAACATGATGTAGAACTTAATTATCACATACAAAACATGTGAATACTATTTTCATGTATTCTAATGAAACATGGTAATACCACAAATTATATTAAAACCTTAGTGAATATATGAATTATTCAAAAAATTAAAAAAAATTCATGCATTAAATCCAAAATTATATAAAATCAACCCATGTTATAATAATAAATCTTTTAATCTTATCAATTCCAAGGTTATCAATATTATCCCATTTATTTTATCAAAGTTAAAAATCTATTTATTTCATTATCCCAACTTCATTAACATATTAATGGTTATCCTTTGACTAATAATGTTTTATCTAAAAATATCTTCATACCACCATTATCACTTTTCATGTCCAGAAATACCATTCAAAATATGCTCTCAAATCCCTAATGAAAAACTTTAGTGGACTAATCCTTTGATGTTTCATTATTACATAATACCATAAAATTACTTCTAAAACATTATTCTTTTGTTATAATTCATAAAAACTACATCATTGAACCACTTCATTTTCATTATCCACATATCTAATTGTGATAACATGAGAATTACATTTATCATTAGCTTTTAGAGGTTGCTGACGTCGATCATCATCATTATCCTTTGGATTTGGGAACAAATTATAATATTGATCATTTCACTTACTCTTAAATAATTGATGCGTGGACGGTTTATTCAGTGTAGCCATATCTCTATTCACTTCATTACATAACATATTCCCATTACATTGATATTCATTTTACATATGACCTACCATTCCACACTTGAAGAATTTTCGACTCCCCTTATGATAATATCCATCATGCTTCTATACGAACATTGAACATAAAGGAATACTCATCTTCTTTTATTCATATTTATTATATTTTTTCTTTAAAATCCATATTCATTTTCTTTTCAAAAGCATGACACTGACATGTAACTAAAACCTCTATTTATAAATTGATTCGAAATTATACTGTTTATTCATAAGTACTAAAGTATATTGTGGATAACACCCTCAGATACTTGGGTTTAAGCTACTTAAAAATCAATGAACCTTACTATAAAGTTTAATGAGGATTATAGAATCTTACTTCACATGTATTTTAAAAATTTATTCATAGGTTCCAAAAGATTCATTGTTTTTTTCTTTAAATCATGTAATTACATCACTATTTTCATGTGAAGAATATTTGGAATATAATAATTTTAATATTAGTTCTTTAACTCCTCCCACTATGTGGATACAATTTCATATTATTGACATGTATTATTGAAAATATTCCACCATTTATTTTCTTCACCTTCCAAAAATAGACTTCCAAAATGACTTTCTCATGTTATGAACATTGGGGAACCAAAAATATAGTTTCATTGGTAGTGCTCCATTGATCAGGAACCATTGGATCAGATGGACCACTGATAGAAGGTGTAAAATTTCTTATGAAGGACTCAATATAATTTTTCCCTCCTATTTTCATTTAAAAATATAGTATGATTAATATGTCGAAAAATTGTATCAGTATAACACCAATATTCCCTATTTAGAATCCCATAAAATTTAGTTTATCAAGCATAAAATCATTACATTGACCATCCCATTCATCATTAATGTAGTTAATTTGGGATCTATCCATTGAATTAAACAAGATGGAATAGTGTGAGAAACCCTAATCACAGTGGTAGAACCATATAATAAAGATAAATTACTTTAAAATTTTCAATCTATGACTCCTTAGGTTTAATCCGACATTGTTAATGATCATTATAAAAACTATTGGATTGTAACCTATCCATATACTTATCCATAGGGTTCTTACAATGTTTTTCTCATCATAGAATCTAAAGGTTGACTAAACCTTCCCTTTTATACCAACTATAATGGACCAGGATTTCCAAACATGGATACAATATATTTTTAGATAAATTTTCATTACATTACATAATCACAAGACCAATGAGTATAATATTTTAGTTCCATTAAAAATATGGAACAAAAAATTCTATTCTAGTGAAATATAATGAATGTTTTTGAAAAACATCTTCCCCATTAGTACCCATACACAAAAAATTTCTTTATAATATGTGGAAATTAAACATATGAAAAGGGTGAGTATAGATGCTCAATAAGGGTAAACATATAATATAGAAATTTATTATCTTATTAAATAATAATATAAGGAATATGGGTATGTGATCATGATATAGTTCCTAATAAACCTATAATGGATCATAATCATGAGTCATGGAAGAAAACATTGACATTTCAAAATACACGAATCATAAGAATGAAACTATTTCATAACTAAATCATAAAATATATTTTTATAACATATACTTGTGTGTTGAATAATAATAATTATAGAAACTATGTCATATGTCAAGGTTAATTACCAAGATACTAGAATCAATCGCATCATATTGTCCCCCACAACAGATTAACCACATCGACTTAATTCCCCTATTGGATTAAGAAAATAAAATTGTTTCCTCTAAAAATATCATGAGGTATAATTCATTACCTAATTATTTATATGAGATATGGTTTACACCCATCCCTTAAAATAAACCATAAATATATGTTCTATATTACCATAAGTCATTCATCCTATCAGAACCCATGTCATTAAATGAGTTTCATAAACACTTCGTCATAAAATAAATAATAGAAAAGAAATAGGTTTCATAAATATCATTACCTAATAAAAATAAACCATTAATATAAATATTAAGAATGCTATACTTGGTTAATATACACATTAATAAAAAGTAACATCAAATAATTTCATCTTATTTAATTTTTTTGAAGGACCACTAGAAATAGTTCTTGAGTAAAATACAATTTCTTTTATGATGTAAATTTTTTAAAGAGTCGTGATATTATAAACAAAAAAATTTTCTTCGAAAATATTCATCTAATATTATAAAAAAATATTAAAATAATTAATCCATCATGGTGCTGGAAAATTATTTTTATTCATATAACTTAAAAAAAATCCTAATATATATTTTTATAGGAACATTCACAAATATCATTGTTTAGAAAAAAAATATTATTTTAAAACTGTTTCATAAAAATTAAAACATAAGTATAAAAAAATTATAAATATTTATAAATTAATAATAAAAAACCTTTTTGAAATTTTTTAGAAAACACGTACTTGGAAGATAAATATTCACTAATAGATATATAAAATGAAACAATCATGAATATTGATGAGATTGCAAAATAAGCCTTTAACTATATATAATCTATTGAATCATTTTTCTTGTGAAAGGATGAAAATTATAAGTATACTAAAATAAATTAATATTTAGTAAAATAATTTGAAAATAAATTCACAAGCAGTACATACCCTAAGGAAAATAAATAAGTAGTGTATAAGATATATGCCCCCACAAAAATAAATGCGAGGCAAAAATATTTTACTATAAGTATTTATATTTATTTATCCCATAGAAAACTTATGTATAATAAATATTGATTTATTATACATTTATTACAAAAACATATATCAATAATACCATGTGTTATTTTTTATAAAATTTTATCACCTATTTATTAATAATTAAAACCACCATTCAAGGAGATATCCGTTAGGTTTTCCA
The DNA here is from genome assembly GCA_963277665.1 of Viscum album. Lineage (NCBI taxonomy): Eukaryota > Viridiplantae > Streptophyta > Magnoliopsida > Santalales > Viscaceae > Viscum > Viscum album. Next base: position 1,900,667,898 of record OY728140.1, on the reverse strand, counting down.
AGCATGATTCAGTTTGGTAGTTCTAATCATTATACTTTGATTATGGTACTATCATTTACATAATAACTATTATATTATATATGTCATATATATTCATTAAATTAATCCTTATTACCACCCATGTACAATATATATAAAAAATGAATCACATTGCATCGTGAATATGGTAAGCCATATGTACGCATGAGTGATGTTATCATTCTCCAAAATATACGTTGGTAAAATTATAGATATGAAATTATAATTAAATAAGTATAACTATTTAATGAATATAACATAAAAAAATTAAACCCACCATTATTAACACTTAGAAAATATAGTGATGAAAAATGAGTTGTATCGCTATGTGAAGATGAAAAGTCGTGCGTACACAAGAGGGATACTTGTACTTCTTGTTAGATATGAAAATGGTTTTATAATTGTGTGTGCATCATAATAATATAATTTCAGAACATTCAAGATTATGAATTTATTATTTTATGATACATATAATATATTTATATGAGGTATATTAGAGTTTAAAAAGAGAGTAGTCGATTTGAACGATTGCCTCTTCGTCGAGATGAATCCTTTCTATCTTCTCTAGAAGACTATAGTGTTGATCATTTAAGAAGACTTAAAAATATATAATGTGTAAATGGGAGTGTATAATATATTTTGGAATATTTTGGTCTAGAGATAACAATAAATGTCATAAAATGAGATGATGGAGGGGGTGTCCTTTTATAATGAAAGCATGGGGCACTTTTGGAATTTCTCAAAAGATTAGTTTATAATAAATTAAATCTAAAAAAAAAAGAAAAATAGAAAGGTATTAAAATATTATATGGGATATGGTGGTAATCACATTAATCAATTTATTTTAGGTACGTTTTGGTGCAATTTTAAACCTTATCATATTTATTAACCCTTAGATATCCTATTTCAATTTTATCTATGGTGACAATTTTTTTAAAATTAAAAGGTTTATTTTTTAATTATAAAGTATCCTCTGAACCACAAATGGTCTATTTTTGATATATTAGATCATAATTCATCCCCTTTAACCTATTTATTATATTTATTGTTTTAATTAATTTAATAAAATATTAATTTCATAAAATATCATTATTGTCAATTTTGACACTGTTGATTATATTACCATTAATAAAATAAATACAGCAAGATAAAATCGAAATCATTTATTTAATAAAATCAAAATTTTTCATTTTAACCTGATTTTTTAACAACTTAATTAATTCAAATTATACATGTTGTAATATTTTTAATGTAACTTAATTTTGGTTTTCATTAATTGTATAATTATTGTATTATCAATGTGTAAATGTTTATAATTATAATTTTCCCACTAAATATTAAATATAATTTTTTATGATTTAGATAAACCTTTTAAAATTAATAATAATATATATAGTCAATAATATCATTAATTAAACACCGTATTAAAATATTAAAATTAATAAAAGTACAATTGGGACATTTTGTCACTCCCTTTAATTTTAATAACCTCAAAGTCATTTTCTGAGAAAATTATCCTATAAATAAATCAATTCCAAAAAATATGTTTTAAAGGTAAAATTAAAAACATTCAATAAAATATGGTTAAGATTTGGGGTCATTTTATAGTCCTTATCACTTTATTTCTAACCTAAGTTACCCAATTTACCCTTATACGTGGTAAAAAAATTAACAATGTCACAATTCAAATTGGCTAAAAATAAAAGTGAAGTATTTATTAAATTTATATATTATTTTGAAAAATATAAAATCCATTTTTTCAGAATTAGGAATCTGGAATAAATAAAAATAAATTAAAAAATAATCTAGTATATGGTGCGAGAAAACATGTTTTTAAGGGGGAAACATCCAAAAGATTGTAATGGTTTTATATCCAAAATCAAAGTGAAATTGAATATAATGAACTAAATTGGATAAAATGATTTAAAAAAGAATTAATTATACATTAAAACTAATATAAATTATAATTTAACACAATAAATTATTTATAAAAATGTTTTTTTCAATTAAAATTCAATATTTTTGCAGTATTCATAAAAACATGAATTTGATACTAAAAATACCAAAAACTGAACCAAATTTGTTTTTTATATCCATATTTAAAATAATAGTTTTATTTTTTCATATATAATTTATGTAGTGTCGAAATTTATTTTAAAACCCGGGTTCCTCTAAATGGCGATAAACTAATTTTATAGTAAATCAGTTTTAAATAGAAAATATGATTTATTTTATATTGTGTCTAAAAAAACATGGGATGAATTTTAGACATTAAACTGGATATATATATATTTATTTATTTAATTAATATAATCCAACCAGATTCATTTTTTTATTAGTATAAAACACACATTTTCACAGTTAAACAGTATTTTATAAAAATATTTTCTTTTAATTACAATTTGGTTTTACATGTATAAACAATACTTTCATTATTTAGCTAATCATGTTCATACATTAAGTTGTAATAAAGTGGTTATAATTTTATTATTTAAATAATTTAAATAATAAATTTTTTTTCATAAAACATATTGATGCATAGAACATAAGCTAAGCTGGTGTTACGTGTAACAGAATTGAAGTAATGTTTTTAGAGAAGTAAAGTTTTTAGGTCATTCAATGTTTGAGAAGATATTAGTGGAACCCTCCATGGAATCCTCAAATCAGGTGCATGTTTTCTAAATATTGGAAAGAGTTCCTTTTGTGATGGACATGATGACATCTTTAATCTTCTCAAAGTTGTGTGAATTTCTACCCTAGTAATTAATTTAATATCTTTAAAAGGATATAATAAATGAAATTATAAGCATGACTATGTTTCCACATGAATAACTTGTATCTATTTTCAAGTTTAATAAGGAAATCATCTTATTGGTACAAGTGAATATTATAGATGTACAAAATTTTATGTCGCTAGTGAAAATGATATAAGTTTCATTACCAATGATTTACCAAAGATAGTTGGATCAATATCTAATAAATTTCATATATCGAAAATGAAATTTGAATATTTAAACAAAATTATTATAAGCATTATGAATCAAAAATCATTAGAAGAATAAAAAGAGGAAAATGTTTATTTGAGCCTCAGGAACATCCAGATCTAGTAAGAATAAAAGAAATTGTTTTAGTTGATTAGTCTATAGGTATGCCAAATAATCAATATGAAGTTGAGAAGAAGTTAATGATCCATTTCTTGAAGAAGGGTTATGTTCAAAAAAAATTCAAACTTTCTCAAAATATAAATGGAATGGATTTACATTTCTTGTAGAATAATGTAAGAATGACACTGTAAAAATGATTGATGCTTGTATTGATTATTTATTTTATATTAGAAGGAGAATTCTTCGAGGGGCTTCAATCAATGATTATCAGGTGAATTATTCTATAAGGATAAAATATATTTTTGATCAAGTTAATAGTTATCAAAGGGAAAATCTCATGTTTGCTAAAGAAGTAACGTTCCATATACCAGGACCTTTTTCTAAACATTCTTTATATCTACAAATAACTCTAATATAGTGAGATATCAGGAAGATACCCTCATCATCCAATCCACTTCTATATGGATTGTTAAAAGTGACTGAGTAGGAATTGGAGCATCTATATAGATGTCGGGTTATATTATTAGAGAAACAACTAATGTTCCCATACCTTCATCTAATTAACCATCTAGCTAGCAGAAATATTTCATGAAACCACCGAAAAATAATTTTTTTTCATATTCCAAAGTTAAGGAACCTTTATTAGTATTCATGGTTTCCCGTTGGATGGGTAGTTTATAAAAATTTGATTCATGATTGGTTGAATGGAATCCTTTAAACATTTTAATAGGGGTTTTTAAAAAAATGAATGCTAGCATAGTCATAGTTCATATTTTTAATGAATTTTTTATTTTTATATAAACCCTTTTGTTATCAATATGCTTCTATATTATTTTTATCATTTATTCAATATTCTTGTCTAATTACAAATTTCTCTATTTTTTAATATTAATTTTTTGAATCAGTTTATCTATACAGTGTATTTATTTTTATCTGTTCATTACTAATGTTTATATTTGAGTATTGTTCTTTCCTCAATGACTAATATTTCATATTGTTGTTAACATAACATGATTCCAAATTCCATTCAAAATCAGTACCATTAACTATTTATTATTTCCATGTGAAATATTGATTGTATTTATTTGATCTACTTCTTTTTAAAATCCAGAAAAGGGAGAGATGAAATATAAAATACAAAAATTTAAAAATATAAAATTGTTATGGTGATAAGAATAGGTGAATAATGAAAGCATAATGATTTATTATAGAAAATTTAAATGTTTTAAAATAATTTTTTGGAGAAATTAAAATTGGAATACAAAATTTTATAATCAAAATTTATATTAAATAGGGAGACTAATAATGAAGAATATAGGCTTAAAATTTTTACCCAATATTAAAAATATTGTTTTAAATCTCATTTTATTATTTTTCCCATTCAATATGTTTTTTATCATAAAAAATGGGGAGATTGTGGGATAAACAAATTTTGTTACAACATATCTCAGTTTTTATTCATTACTATAATTCAAAAAATCCATATTTTTATTATAATGGGGTTCTCTTATGTGTTTGAGATTATTTTTATCAAATTAATTTATCTTTGGTTATTCTACAAGTGTTTATCATACGATGGGTGAAGTAATTTTTTTTACAAAAAAGTGTATTATTTTATGACAATAAAAATTTTGATACTCATAATCTGAAATTGTAAGATATTATCATATATTGGGAATATTTTAGTTTCTAAATATTGAAAGATAGATCTTTCAAAATGAATAAAATTTTGAGAATTATTTATCTCATGAAATGGAAATTTATAAAAGATAATCGTATGAACATCAGAAAAAGTTGTGAAAGATAAGGATCTTTCCTTGGTAATATATTTATCTTACATTGAATAATTATCTTATGAAATGATTGAATTCAGTTTAGCATTATTATCCAAGAAGAAAAATATCTATATTATCTTATGAAGTCTCTCAGAATATTAACTTATGAAAACTATTCAACTAGTTAAATATCTTTTGAAGAATTAGATATTATAAAAAATTTCATGATTACTTCCCTATTAACTTAATAAGTCACTTATTTCATTTATAGAGTATAAAAAATGGAAAATCCATTTAAGGAATGATTTAATTGAATAAAGTGTTGTGTTTCCAAGAGTAGAAATATATAAAAAAGAAGATCTATGACAATGCTTCAATTGATTATTATTCCATATTTAAAATGAATTGATGCATCTCATTAATGTCTTCTCGTATGAAACTATTCATCATATTAACATCTCGACAGTTGAGATTATCTCATTGCTTAGTTTCAAAATTAAAGAGGATATATAAAAGGAATATTTTTCCACTGCATGGAAGATATGGATGAGAAGAATGGATAGAAATCATGTTTATACAAACAATATGATAATTGTGATAATGAACTCTTATACATTGAAAATATCAAGCATAAACTATAATGATGTTATTACTTGTTTAAAAATTATAGTGAATATAATTTTGAGCTAAACCATGAATACCTTTTTCTTTTAGGGCTTATCTTTGACTACAATTAGTTTCTTATTTCAATCGTGTACAACAATTATTCTTCGACATATTTATTCATTCTATTTTCTTTTCACTCATTGTAATAGTGTGTGTTGAGACATTGGATAGATCTTATAAGGGGAGAGACTGGATGAAATCTCTTAGACCATTTAATTATGTAACATTTTCTTATAATAATCTAGGGGACCCTAAAAAAATATTTTTATATTGAAAATAACAAAACTCATGGAGTAGAGTGTCAGTGGAGAGGACAATGGGATTTTTTCCCCTAAACCACTATTAATATCAATTTTTAATATATTTTTGTTAAATTTTTATATTTATACAATTTATCTATATTAATGAAATTATTTGAACTATCATACCTCAAGATGGATATTTTTTTTAAAAAAATTTAAGAACTCATTTCGGCCTCCTCTCGAGTTTTCAGATAGCCATCACCTGAATCAAAAATTTTGGGATGGAATTTTTTTGGATTTTTTTAGAAAAATAGAGTAACATTTGTCGATTAGAATGTATAGGGGATTCCCTTTTATAAGTGAGGGTAGTAACACTCTTGTAATTTTCCAAATTTAAAAAATAATATAAGGAATTTTTAAAAATATGCTTCCCAAAATCAATAAAATTTAAAAGATACAATGAAAGTGTTAAAATAATTTGATTCAAAAATATTTAATATTTGACTTTGTGATCTGATATATTATTTTAAACATTAATAAACTAGTTCTACCATTTACCATGGTGAAATTTGTTTACTATGGTTATTATTAATTATGAAAATAATAATATTATACTCATTACTAAATTTTAAACACTTTATTAAAAATGTGTAATAAATTTTTAATGACTCTATTTTTATAATTTAAAAAATTAGTTTTAATATAAGAATATAAATCATTATTAAAAAAATATTTTTTTTAAAAAATGTTTTAATAGAAAATTTTAATTTCTACCAAAATCAATAATAATCTTGATTTATATTGAATAAATTGAATTATGTGTATTAAAATGGGAAACGATCTGTTTTAAAACCAATCCAAACTAGAATGATTCTTTTCAAATACTTTATATAAAATTATAGTTTTTATAAAAAGTGATATTTTTTCCTATTCATGAAAAACAATGTTTTCAAAAAAATATCAAAAATTATCCATGATATATATTTTATATGTTGATTTTAAATATGATTTCAGTTTTATAAAATATAATTTCAAAAGCTTAATAATCTATCTTTTAAATAAAATAATATAATATATATAAAACTCTATAGTTATAATAAAAACATTTTTTTTCAAACTAAATAGTCTTATAAAATTATTTTAGTGAATTTTAATTAATAAAATATAATAATAAATTTCAATAATACATGAAATAAAATTTTTATTAAAATTACATGGGTTTTCACATTCTTACTTCCATAATGAAATTATGTCCTCACAATTTTATATATCACTGAAATAGGTAGGGACATCTTTACCTCATGGATTTCTCAATTTCCCATGTTGCTTAATTTATCTTATGGTTTTCCATATAAAATTAACCAGGTGAGTTACCTAATTATGTGACACATCATCTCTATGATATAGAATATACATTGACATTTCCTAAAATGAAATATACTCTTCCAATTGTTCTAGTTTAGGTTTTAAATCATGTGAGGTATTAGGTACATATTTCCATAGAATAGAAACATTAAAAACATCATGTATGTGATATAAAATCATATTTAACTTAGTAAAAAAATTATCATACATTTTTTATAATTTCATACAAGCTAATAAATCAAGGGATTAACATTCCTTTTTAACAAAATCTCCTATAAAATTTCCAAATAGGTATTTTAAGAAATACATGGTCAACTACCTTAAAAAAAGATATTTCCTCTTGGTATCTGTATAAATCTTACACCTTCTCTAAGTTACACTATATGCTACTAAATTATCCTTAACTTCTAAACAATTTTATTTAATAGTTCTTATCCTAAAAAATCTATGTCACTGAATTCATCTTAACATTCTATAGTCCAACAATTATTTCCATATATTTCCTCAAAAGGTGATATATATATATATATATATACTAGAATAAAAACTATAATTATAAGAAAATTACACTACATATATATTTTTACCCCAACATCCCTAATGATCCAATGAGAAATCCAAAACTATATCCCCTAAAATATGAATTTTCCACTCGAACTATTCATCAGATTAGGGATAAAAAGATCACAAAAATTTAATTTAGTACCAAATTACTTTTTAGTACATTCAAATAATTATATATAAATATGAGATCATGGTAAGATAAAATTTATATAACGAATACATGTAATCTAAAAATATCATTAATGAAAAGTCTAGAAAGATGATTAAAAAACATACTATCTAGAATAATAATAAAATGCAAAGATTTAGTTAATCAATCAATAATAAAACAAATAAAATTATTACCATGACATTTATTTGGTAATTCCACCACAACATACATGTACATATGCTCTCAAATCTATTCAGGCACAACCAAATGAGGAATCATCCCCTTCGATAGTTTTCACTCATCTTGAACTGGTTGATAAGTCATATATTTCATTTTAAAATCTACAATATCAATATTTATTCCTTCAAAAAAATAATATTCATGAAGGTATCCATATATATTAATACTTATAGGATAAATATAAAATTTATAACTATGAGTTTAACTAAACAATTATTTATTCAAGTAGGAAATACTTGGAAAACTAAACTACTTTCCTAATATCAAAATGTAATCTTTATCAAAACTAAATTATGAAAATTTACACTTCTTAAAAAATTCTACAGTTTTATTCAAAACTCAATATTCTATTTGAGTATTCTTAATTATTTATTATAAGGGTGATTACACATACATCGTAACTAGAAAAGTGGGATTCTAGTATGTAAAATTTATCATCCAACATTCATTAAATTTTTAGCCAAATGATCATATTCCAAATGCATTATAGATAATGATGCATTATATTTTTACATCATGGCATAAAATTACTCTTTTTATTTACCTAGTTGATAGTGAATTGTGTAATCATAGCCCTTTATGAGTTTCAACCATTTTATTTTCCTCTTGTTAAATTCCTTTTGAGTGAATATGTACTTTAAAATTTTATTGTTAGTATATATTTCACATTTAACCCCATATAAAATATTAATATATATATTTTAAAGGAAAAACTACTTCAAGTAGTTCAATATCATGAATTGGGTAATTTAATTCATGGGTTTTTTATTGGCACGATTAATATTATATTACCCAATCATTATATTTTCAGACACAACCAAGTCCCTTCAAAGAATCATCACTATATATAACAAACCAACAATTTATAATTTTTAAGACTATAATTAAAGTATTAACCCATATTATTTTCAAATCTTAAAAATAGTTATAACATTACTTTATACAGATGAATTTCACTCATTTTTAAATTAAATTATTATGATAAACAAATGAGAAAAGTTTTACAAAAACCATCAGTAGTAACTCTCTAATCCAATAAAACATAAAATCACAACAAATTTAGTTTGTATGAGCCACTCTCCCCCCGCCGTAGTTTACACCAGATGAGAAATTATGCCACATTTAAAGATGATATGTCATGGTAAAGAATTTTTCTTTAAATAAAATTCACATTTTCTAAAATTTCTAGAATAATAATTTTCTTTTAAAGTCTATAGAATAATTATTATATGTTTTTCTTGTTCCTCATGATCTTTATAACGAGCCACAATGTTATCAATAAACACAACTAAAAATTTATCCAAATACTTATAGAAATGTTTATTAATTAGATTCATGAATATATTGGGTGACTTAGTCAAACTGAAAGTAACAAATACATACTCATTATTCCCATACCAAGTAAAAAAAACAATCTTCAAAATGTCTTCCTCCTTCCCTTTTAGTAGATGATATCCCACCTTGAGTCCAATCATTAAAATATATTGTGCTCCTTGAAGTTAAAAAAATCAAATATATAAGGAAACAAGTAAATGTTCTTAAAATTTTTATTATTTATTCCTCTATAATATATACAAAGCCTCATTGAATAATCATTTTTTTAAAATAAAACCGCACAACGTAATTGTGATGTGATAGAATAAATAAAACAATTTTCATCTAAATACTCTAAATGATTTTTCAATTTCAATAACTCTAATGGAGAAATTTGATTAGGAGGTTATGAATTCTTTTTATAAAATGTAACTAAGTAAATAATGAATCCAAACTCTTAATTTGTAATAACACTAGAAAACCCATCAAGAAATATAACCATATATTCATTTACAACCAAAACATCACTAATATGAACATCTTCTCTCTTTTCAAAAATATAAGAAATATTATTTAAACACTTATATTAAGTCACTTTCATAGAATCGTGATATGTTATCATAGATATGAACTAATTATTATATATAAATTAAAAATCACATGAAAAATTTAATATATATTCATTAGATCTACAATATCCTTCTCAGAAGGAGATTTGAAACCTTATAGTGAATGATCCAGATTCAGAGCTGATGATCGGGTGCATCAAATAGACTCCAATGACCTATGGTCTTATGTTATAACATAAAGTTTGTTCCATGTCAAAATATAAATCTCAGGTGAAAATATTGTTGTTTCAAGTAGTGAAGTTCCAAGGATATGAGGCCAAAGTTGTACATATCAGTGTCTAAAGTTATACATACTCATATTGAATTCCCATGGGATAAGAGCCTGAGTAAAAGATTATTTTATATCAAATGAACTTCACAATAATTATATCCTTATGGTTTCAGTTCTCAAACATAAAAAATACGATTCAATAATCAAGATGTATGATCAGTGTCTATGAGTATAAGGTTTCAGGAATAAAAACCCTTTTAAAACGTATATATAGTTATTTTTGAAAATATTTAGTCATAATAGACTTGGTCTCCCCAAAAAATAAATTCTTAACAAAAATATCATTATGTAGACTTGGAGTTTTTTATTGATTGTGTGTGATAAATGTGATTCCATGGAAAGGGAGGGAATTTGGTATGATTTACACTCCTTCAACCCGGGTGATATTCCATGGATGGTTGGAGCAGACTTCAACATTAGGGTGATCCCAAAGGAGTAGAAATGTGGTGGTTCCTTCCCTAGGAGACCGAGTCAAGAATTTGTCTCTTTTATGGATAGTAGTGGACTGATGAATGCTGTATTTATAGGGGACCCTTTTACACGGTGAAACAATTAGAGAGTGTTATATTAGACATGGTTTCAGTTGGATTGGTGTCTAGTGAATGGGGAAACTTTATCGACCTTTAAAGATATAAATATCTAAAATATAACTTGAAGCTTATCAGATCACTTGACATTAAATATAGATTTGTCATTTAGGAAAAAAAGGGATGAGTTCTTTCATTTTTCCCAGATGTGGGGGGAGGAACTAGGGTTTGACATTGCAGAACACCCCCTCCAAGGGTTACCCATTGAATAATCTTCATAATAAACTCAGATGTCTTATAGGTAGCCTTTAATATGGATTTAAAAAATTCCACTTAGGTGAACATGATTTGGTGGTGATAAACAAGGATATTTATTGAATGGAAGTGATTTTAGAGAGTGAATGGGATAAGGATTTATTTGGTGAGCTAAGGAGAAAGAAGATTATTTTGGATGAAGTGCTACTGAATTTGGAATGTATAGCTCATGAACAGTAGAGGTCATAGTGGATCCGAGATGATGATTGAAACACTAGTTACTTTGATGTTTGTGTCAATGAAAAAACATGGATAATGGGGTAAAACATACGCATGAATGATTTTTATTTTTCAAATGATAGGAATGTTGTGGGGGATATGGAGGACGCTAACTTCAAATATTTTTCAACGGGTCCAAATTAACATCTATTAAGAAAATATCATAGGGTATTGATGGAGGTATTTGATTCCATTCATTTTAGGAAGTTACAATTAGATAATGAGATAATAAGGGTACTTCTAGATGGGTAGGTGGTTCACAATATAGTCTGGACCCTCAACCTAGAAAGTGCACTGGGACTTGATGGTTTCTATATTACTTTAAATAGGATCTATTGGGATGTAGTGAATATGGATCTAGTCTATGCTATTCCAGATTACTTCCATGGTGGATACCTCTAAAAAAATTTATTTTTAGAAATATTGTTATAGTGATAAAGGATAAGGATCCTTAGTACTTGAATCAGTACCGCCCGATCCGTATGTTGAATGTTCTATATAAGGTGTTGGCATGCATAATCAACAAGATATTTTCATGATATCTCCCCAGATGGATTTCTGAGAAATAATATGGATTTATAAAAGGTTTAATGATTCAAGGGGAAATTGGATTGGCCTAATAGGTCATCAGTGAGATAAACCAGAAGACCTTTCGGAGAAATTTATTAATCAAGTTGGACAAAAAGGCTTATTATATGCTATAGAAGAGTTTCCTAATTTTATTCTTATCCCGCATGGGTTTCCCTTAATGAATGACTGATATTTTATTTCTTAGTTTCATATTATCATTGTTGTCAATATTCTTCATGGGAAAATAAAATATCTTGTTAAAGGATGTTATAGGTTTATGACAAGGCTATCTTCTCTCCCCCTACTTATATATTATCACCCCTAATGGGTTGAGCAGGTATATCAATTTATACATTAGTTTAGGTAGGATTATACCTTACCATAGTAGGTATATGGTTTGTGGTATCTCTTATATGATGTTTGTTGAAGATACTGTCATATTTATCAATGAAAGTAAAAGATCAATCAGGGGGATCAATGGAGTTTTGGATGATTATTGTACATGGAGTATAAATAGGTTAATAAGGAGATGAATTACTTCTATAAAACTAGAAAATGTTATGATAAGAAGGTTAGTTACATGGAATGAATGTTGGAAATGAATAGAGGGTCCTTCCCAAATGAGAATTTGGGTTCCCTAGTGTCCCCTTGAAAACTCAACACTCATAATTTTGATAAGTTAAAATATATGATCATGGGGTGAATTCTGAACTGGAAGAACAAGCTCCTTAAAATTGGAGGGTGTATTACCATTAAAAATAGTGTTATTTTCTATATTCTAATGAATCTATTATTTATCATGAAATTACCTAAAAATGTGCTCTCCAACATGGAGACCGTGATGGTTTCTTTCTTTTGGAATAGAAAAATGGATGGGAAACACAACTGAGCATCATGGAAGAGATTGGAAAGAACCTTATCTAAGGGGGGAAATAACATCAGAAGTGTAACTAGGATTTTGAGTGGGACTATGTTAAATAATAATGGGAGTTAATATAGGGGAAATCATTGTGAGTAAAATAGATATTTCTCAAATATTAATGTAAAAAAATTTAGAGGGAAATAACCCTCACCCATTTGAAAAATGATTCAACCTTAAAATATATCTCTACAACAATATTCTTGTTGGATTTATAGTAATGGGGATATAAGGTACTGGTAGCATAATTGGGTAGGGGAGATACTCAGTTTTCCAGCTTTTCCCACTCTATAAATCACTTTCAGAGAGGCTAGCAACCACCCCAACTTTATTCAATCTACCCATGATGAGATACAATGGGCCATTTTAGATAGTATAATATTAAAAAATGATATACAAAATAAAACATCATGGGTTCCTCTTCATGTGTATTCTAAATTGGATATTTCCTCAGTAATTATTTGGATGCGAGAAAATAGTATTCTTGGCGGGATATGGTGTGAATTAATAAGTTCCCAATGAAATTTAATTTTTTGGTATGGAGAGTCATGAACATGGAACTGTCAACATAGAAGAAAATACGACGTATGGGGTAATATTGGCCCATATATGTAAATGTTGAAAATATAATAAAAGAGAATCAATAATGAAACTTATTTTAAAAGTGATTTGGAATTGGTGGTCTGGATTGATATTAGGGTTTTCACAAGGTGTATCTGACATGAGGTAATGTTTGTGGTCTTCCTCCAACAATGGTTTTAGGGTACTCAGAATCAAGTATCAGAAATTAATGATATATACATAATTATTTCAGCAGGTTGTTGGAATATTTGGTCTTTAAGGAATGAAGAGCGACACAAGGTTGAAAACACAACATGTACAAGTATAATTTTTAAAACCAATAATCTTATATTAGAGATGTATTCATTGTAAAATTATTGGGGAGAATCTACCTCCCTCACACCTCTCATGGCATCAACATCCTCCACCAACATAGTCATTGGCTAGGTTTACAAGCATTGGGTCTAGTGGAAAGCCCCTCACTAGGGGATCATGTTAAATATAGATGGATCCTGCCTTATGGGAATTATGAAAAGATAGGGGTGATCAGGGAGATATGGGGATAATTTGTTATGTGAATTTTTTCTTACTTCAGAGGAGGGACAAAATTGAGGATGTGATCACAAGCCTATGGAATATTAACAGTTTTGTAGTTGAGATAGACTCTGTAATACTCTTTAACACACTTCTTGGAAAATGAACCATTCTTTGGTCTATAAAGTACTCAATCCGAAGATACAAGGGGTATATAACAAACAACATATGAATTATTATCACATGGTGCAATATTAATGCAGTTTCTAACTTCTTGGAATATAGGGTTACTCAAAATGAGTTGATCTCAAATTCCACTAGCCTTGGGTCTTTCCCTCCAAAGGGGGTAAATTTTGTTAGAGATTATTCCCTTGGATTTCACTATTACAGACCTATGTGATGTAAGGTCTCTTTGTAGTATCTCTATGTCCTTGTATTGATAATAAAATAAAAAATTTTTGTGGTACCAATAAAAACATCATTTTAAAGAGTTATATTTTTCTGGTAAATTCGACTGAATTTTCCAGAACCTTCTACTTACAGTCTGATGATTTTTTATATTTCATTCTTTTCTTGAGACATGCATCATCATAATGGACCATTTCATTATATTTAAAATTTATCAATTCATTCTTATCATAATTTTTATAACTAGGAACATATTTCAATTATTTTTTATCACAATCCAAATGTATCAATATACTACATCCATAATAATTTCATGAATTAATAATGCACTCACTATAATGCTTCTAATCACACTTATAATATGAGGGAAATTTAAAACTCATACCTTCATATTTAATTGATGGATTATTTCCCTTTTCCTTACACATGGACCGCATCATGACTTTGTTTTTTGTAAAATTCAGAAAAAAAATTTCAACCTTCTTATCAATTCGAAAAATTTCTTTTAGATTTTAAATTCATGAGAGCCAAAATATCATTACAAAATAGATTTCAATCTTGAGTAAAACCTGTCATTTTTTCTCTCATTATCTAGAATGAAATTTGGTGCATACCATGCCAATTTAGTAAAATTCATTTCATAGGTGAAAAAAGTTCCCCCTTCTATTTCATATATTCCAAATATACCATTTTCATCCTTATTCGAACAACCTTAGGAAAATACTACTAAAATAAAAGATATTTAAATATTGTTCACTCTATTACAACAGTCTCATATTTTTCATTATTATTAATTCACGAACACTATAAATTTGATTCACCTTAAATATTATAAATTAAAATCATTAATTTTAAATATTTATAATATGATGATACATAAAATATATTTTGCAAAAAATTAATCCATTTGATTCAGTTACCACTATATTTGAGGCTCCAACAAATATAGATGGGTTTTATTTCTTGAAATGATTCATTTTAGAGATGTTTCTCTATTGATAATTCCTTCATTCTCTATCATGGGTACCAAAAATAGTGGCCTAATACAACTAACTTAATATAGTTAAAGAAGATTATTTTCTAATTCTAACTATTTTAGGTTGGTAATTCATAAGGATATCCTCCTGGTGTCTTCTATATCATTCACTCTATTTCATCTATGGAAAATAATTCTTAAATTAAACAATATTAGATGAAGAAACATGGAAAATATAAATTATTTCTCATTATAATATGATAAATGTATTAAAATCCCTTAAATATATTTTCATAATAATATCCTAACCCCTAATGTTATCTTAACATCCCTTTGATATCAACTATAATGACATGTGCCTTAATCAACCCATAATTAAGAGTATAAATACAAGGATTAATTTTATTACATTACTAGGATATCATAGTTTTAATGATTTATATTATTAAGAAATAATATAACATATAAAACCACTAAAAAGGGTGGAATCATTCAATTCAAATCCATATCTTCCACAAAAACATGATTCTTAGATTTAAACTATAATTTCATTTAAAACTTATTGTATTTAAATTTGAATCCTCATAATGGAAATATTTAACTTAATATAGTATGAAATCATCCTTAGGAATTATTAAAAACTTATTAAAAATTTGTAAGAGAAAAAAATCTCATCGAGGGACACATATACAAAGAATCCAATTAAACCATTTTAAAATTCATGAAATTGTATAGAGAAATTTCCATTTGTAAAAATAATATTGGGATCAAAAAATAATTTAAATTAACATAAAATCAACATAAATTCCCAACTATTTTCATAAAATACATCAAAATTAATAATAAGGTAAAATAATACTCATTATTTTTTATATTAAAAAGTGATCACTCATGCATAAATTTTCATGAAAAATATACTTCTCAACCTTAGAAGGGGAAGAAAATTTTCTTTTAAACACAATCTCATTAGCTTACCCTATGAAATTAAAATACATACATTAAAATTCATTTGAAATAATAAAATATTCATGTAGGTACATTGTGACATAATATTCATATTACTATTATATCAAATCTTATAAATGGAATAACTTTCTTAGTTAATGCTAATATATATTCCCAAGCGGAAAAAATAATTACCCAATGCATTAGAGAGACATATTGAGGCCACTCATCATTATGATTAATATAAGGGTAAAATAACATACATAAAATAATCAAAATATTCCATTTAAATCATAAAATCACATAAATCATACCATTTAACACATTTAAAAAATCACTTTCAGTTTTTATATAAAACTAATGTTAAAAATAATTTTATTTTGATAACTCTTAAAAAAAATACCAGAAGAATGGGAAATATAAAATTTTTTGAAAAAAAATAAGAGTAATATTCTTAAATAATTACATTAATAGGGGTTGTAAATTCTTGTAAAATTTTATACATTAAAAAATATTCCTTTTACACTCTTGTAAAAATGATAAACAAAACCTTTTTGGAAAATGTTAAAAAAGAATTATTTTAGAAACCTAATAAATAATGTAAAACATGGTTTAAAATTACTTTTAACATAAATTTTACTATATTAATAACATACCTAAATTTTTTTAAACAATAATGATATGGTGAAAGAAGATAAGAAGAATATTGAAACATTAAAAATTTTGTTTTAAAGAAAAATCTATTACCATCAGTCTGAATCACCACATACATACTTTAAATAATATATTGTAAATATATATTATTTATTTATTTGGTTAATTTTTTTAGGTTTATTAAATTATTGTAGTCCTTTTTATATCATTTATTACCATGTCTTATTTAGTTACTAAATCTGTTAAGTTCTTCTCATACATTTTTAGAATGATCAGTTCATAATTCCTAAAAAATATTGGTTAAACATGGTTAAATGTTTTATTGTTACATTATATCCATAATATTAATCATTAAAAAAAATTCATGGTTATACATTTAATACAACTTCATAACAAATTCTAAAATGCATACATAAAAAATGCATCACATCGCTAGTATACACATATCCATGAGAGAACCTGTCATTTTCAAATGGATTGAAGGGTAATAAGGTAAGTAATATTTTATATTTATAAATTTATAATTATTTCATAATTATCATACACATTAATTAAATATATAATAATAACCATTATTGTTAGGTTGATATGAAAAACAAAACACATCGCTTGGTGGAGGTTGTAGTCCACACATATGCACGAGCAATGTTTTCAGTTCCAATAGGATGTAAAAGGAAATTTAAAAATGGAATTGGGATCAATATAATAAAAAATTTTATATTAATGATAACTATTTTATCATATAATAATGTTCATAGAATATTTTAAGGATTTTTAAGAAGAAATAAACATGAAAACACTCGGTTATTTATTAGACATATTCTAAGGAAAACCTTCTTTAGATTACACCTTAAGACTTCATGGTTGGTATTTAATAATAACTAGTACCTATATGATATTTGGAGGGATGTGGGAAAGGTATTTGGATAAGTATTGGTTGATATTAATGGCTCAAAGAATGTGAATAATAGAGGACATTGGGTTCTCTTTTATTGTTGAGGGGAATTATACTCTTGCAAAATTTACAAGTTTTAAAATAATAAAAAGTAATATTCAAGAAAATCTGGGCCTAAATATATAATATTTATAACAAAATATGAAAATGGTAAATTATTATCATCTAATAAGATTAAATATGTAGTTTTATTACCTTATCACTCAGTTTTACCCTTAATTAATATGTATTACAATTTATTAGAGTGAAATATTTATACCAGATAGATTATTCATTATAAAAAAAATAAAAATAATTTCATCGATAAATAGAAACATAATAATTCATGATATAAAATAATTTTTTCAGTATTAAAAATTATTAATTGAAGGTAATTAATTTTAAAACAATCATGAAAAACATAATGAAAAATTATTTTCTTAAAAAACTAATTTTAATCTTAAATGTGAATTTATACCAAAACGAAGTTTAATATTGATTTATATAGATCAAATTGGATTAATTTTGGAAAAAGGGGATTGATTTTTTTTAAATGCAATCCAAAAATATAATTGTACTTATAGATACTTGAAAATAAATGATTGTTTTATAAAAATCTATATAGTAACTATTCATGAAATAAATGAATTTTTTTAAAAAAATCAAAACAATTCACCAAAATATAGATTTAAAATGATAATATAAACAATTAATTTCATTTTATAAAAACAAAATTTATAAAATTTCATTATATAACTTTTAAATAAAACCAAATAATACAAGGAAAAAGCATTAGTTATAAGAAAACCATTTCTTTTTTCATTTTATAAATAATATAAAATTATTTTAGTAAATGTGAATCCATAAAACATAATCATGAATATCAATAATATATGTAATTTATTTAATAATTACTTTTTATGGGTTTTCAAAATCCTTAATATTTAACCTATTTATTGTTATATTCCCTATCAATTGTTATCCTTGAAAAAAATAGTTCATCACAATGACTATTTTCAAAAAATTTGATCCATGTATTTCACTTAATTTATATGATACATAAATAATATTTCAAAAAATATTAATCTAACTTGAATAATAATATAATGGTAAAATTTAAATCTATATACAATAATCGAAATCACCTTTACGAATCTAGAAAAAAACCAACAACATTTGATGATGAAAATATACTCTTAAAACTAATGTATTTATAAAAAATTAATTTCAATGAAGGTATTAACTATGTATAAGGTTAAAAATATAATGGATTAAGATAGTTAATTTGATTATTTAGGAAATTTAGGATCAATCAAGGAAGTCAAAAATTCAATTAAGGTTTTCCACATCTCAATTTTTATTTATTAAGATATGATTTCTCACCACTTGTTTCTTTTATTTGGTGTATAAATTTACATGGATAAATTTTTATCATATTTTATTTTAATTTTAAAAAAATTATGATTCTATATCATTTTCACTCCCCCATGATCATTTTAAATCCAAGTTAATAAAATCATTATAAAAATAAAACTTTTATATAGTGAAACAAAATCCTAGAATTTTGTTATAATTAAAGTGGGAATAATTTCTCATTAACTAAATGCATGTATATATATTTTAAAGTGGATGTTAATTTGATGAGGATTCACCAAGTGGTAATAACCTAAAAAAATTACGGTTGAGTGTAAACTCAATATCTACTAGGTGCACAATCAGTGGTCCTAAGAATACAAACCGAATGACACACTTTTGAGTGATATGATTTGAATAATTCAGACACTGTTACAACCCACAATGAATGATTTAGATACAATTTTTATATCATCATACCATTTAAAATTATTTAATTCAATTAAAATATTCTATTGGTAACCAGACACTTTGAATATTCTATTCATATATACTTTATGTATATTTATTTGATAATGGTACTCTCCATTGCATCATGAATGTTTATATAGTCTAATATTCTTCTATTGAGCCCCAAATTATTCCATTGAAAATGTAAATGTTGATAATCCATATATAAACCAGTTATATGTGTATAATGTTTTACTAATCATCAATTATTATGGATGATGTACTTTAGAGAACATTATGGTATGTATTTTTTATCCAAAAACCTTTTTCACTATATAGTTTATGATCATTTTATTCACTTTATTAACATGGGAAAAAGTATTGAAGTTATTTATGTTGTTATTATAATATATATTTTTATTAAGGAATATTTATTATGAAATGTATTTTTCTTTATATATTTTATATATGTAATTCATTATACTTAAAGAAGTTACATGTTGAGAATGAGAGTATGTAGCCCATAGATGCATCAGTTGATCAAATACGAAAAATTCTTTTGGTATTAGGTTTATAACTACACAAGGAAATAATTTTTTCATGGTATTGGAATTGATGGAAATAATTATGTCTTGGTTGAAACCTTTATAGAAATAATAATGCATTTCTAGAGGTAGTAATGATAAATAATAATATGTCTGATATTTAATAATTATATCACTATAAATTTCTTTATTTATGTCCTAAGTTAATTTTCATTTATAATTTATCCATAGATATTTTCATTCAAAAGATATTGATTATATAATTTTTCTATTGATTATTAACTCTTCCTTAATTTTTATGGAATTTAGGATGGATTTTGTTTCACCTTTACCCTAAATGATCATTTTCACTCACTCATTATATTATTTCATTTCCAAGGGTACCTAGAATAAAATTATGAATAAATTCACTGATGCACTAAAAGGAATAAAAAACTATCAAGAATTTTTTATGTTGTATTTTTTTATTCCAATGTTATATAGAAATCATTTATATATCTAGTCTACCAATATTTGAAAATTTTCAATACATGGTGACATGATCCCTAATATCTTGAACCAATGTTATAAAGTAACTATTGAATCTTGGTTACTAGAGCCAAAGATTTATATTTGGTATCAAAAGATGTTTAGTAGGAACCTTGACAACTAGATTTTATAAGAACATAACTCTTATAAACATTTTCATAAACCCTTATAATTCAAAATAACATTAACTTTCATAAATATTTTTATAGATTAATATTCATAATGTTACGATCTAGTTAATTATATAACACTGTTTAGATATTGCGCCTAACTAAAGGAAGGGAAATCATATTAGTACCTATAATCAATGTAGGGATTCCCTCCAAAATAAGTTCAACA
Organism: Viscum album; assembly: GCA_963277665.1. NCBI lineage: Eukaryota > Viridiplantae > Streptophyta > Magnoliopsida > Santalales > Viscaceae > Viscum > Viscum album. Next base: position 1,900,646,782 of record OY728140.1, on the reverse strand, counting down.
CAATTGGTTTTGGAACTGTGAATGCTTTTGATATATTATTATAGTTGACTATGATTATGACTAATAACCATTCCTAAATGGAGAAACCTAAAAATATTTAACATAGTGTATTAATCGTCAACCACTTTATATGATAAAAATACTCCATAAATAAATAGGACCACAAAAGTATTAGTAGATGAACAATGTATCAAATCCCAAGAGAAGAAATTTATCAATCTTAGAAGTTATATAAAGGATAGTTTTTTCAGGGTAGCTCACCATTTAAGGTGACATACTTATCAATGATGTCCATTGATTCAAAATATTAAAGAGTATGAGGAGGTAAAACATGTAATGAAATAAAATTAGGGTGATATTAGTTTAGAAATACTTACCTTGAGAGTAGTAAGATGATATAGAATGGAAATTACTTAATTTAATGAATATTGAATAAGTTATTTTTGTTGAGTTTGAGGCTAATTTAATATCTAGGATTCTTATGAACTTCATAAGTAAACCAAAAATTATAGGGAAGTATTTATTTTATGGAATTAATCATGTCCTCCAATGGGAACTAGTATCTCAAATTTTTCATCATATGATGATATAGTATCAACTTCTATAAAGATAAAAAAAAATTCTTTAGGGATTAAATTTTCAAATTGAGTGAAGATAAGAAGAGGTCGAATTGGGACCACAAAAAAACAAATGTTGAAATGAATAATAAATTAAATATGAGACATATAAAATGTAACAATTGTGTAAATAAACACCTTGGAACTTTCGTAAAGGGAAAAATAGTTTGATATAAGTATTGAGATAAAGGATATAAATCTCATTAATGTAAGGGAAAGAAGGAATCATATAATATAAAATTAATAAAGTATAAAGATACGAGGAATTACATGATCTAATAAGTAATCAAGGGAATCCACCTAAAAAAAGAATGATGGAAAATGAAAAACATTTTCAATTACCTTAGTTGAAGTCAAAGTTCTGAATGTTGTGATAGTAGGTATATTGATCAAAACTCAATTATAACTAATAATTTTTATGATTATGGATATTAAAACCCTTTTATATCCTATTAATTTTTTTAATAATAATAGTATATTATCAAGAAAATTAAGAAATATGTTTTCAATAAAGACACATAATGAAAATTTTATTGTAATTAGGGTATGTTAGTCATTCCCCATTATGATGAATTGACAAAAACTACTTGAAAATTTGATTATCATACCTATGGTTGGATTTAACATACTATAGAGTATGGATACTATTTTAATGTATAATGGAAAAAGTTATTTAAAAAATAATTATATTATGATACATGAAGGGGAGTGCAACTATTTACATTTAGAGGCGAGGAATCATTATCTAATTCACATATATATCCAACTCTATTAGACCACATTAATTAAATATTTAGAGAAGAATATAAGATGCAACCTATGGTTGGTAAAAAATATATAATTAATAGTACAGGAGTTCCTATTTTTCATAAATACATTGATGTGTTTATTGAAGAATTCCATGTTCACCCACCTAAGTGTGAAGTTGAGTTTATTATTGATCTTATACAAGAATAAAAAACTATATATAAGACTCCAAAGAGAATGAACCTAGTGAAATTATTAGAGAAAAAGAAATAACTATAAGAAATTTTTGATAAGGGATTTATCTACCCTGGTGTTTCTCCTTATAGTCCCACAGTTCTTTTGGTCAATAATAAGGATGGTTTTATGAGGATAGGTATCGATTACAAGGAGGTAAATAACATTAATATTATTATTAAGTATTCTATTCCATATATTGATGACTTATTTTAATAGCTTTAGGGAGCTCAATATTTTTCAAATATTGGTCTTCTCTTGGGTAATCACTAATTAAGGGTGGATATAGAAGATATATCAAAGACTATATTTCATATGGGGTATAATTATTATGAATTTATGGTGATACCCTTTAGATTAGTTATTCACCATATCTATTTATGGATCGAATAAAAATATTATTTAGGGATTATCAACATGAGTTCATTGTTCTATTGATTATTGATAATTTGATATACACTCAAATCAATTGGGAATATTAGAACCAATATGGACTCAATATTGGGATGCTCTAAGAAAAGTAATATTATGAGAAATTTTGTAAGTATGAATTTTGGCTCCATGACATTTCTGTTCTTATCTATACATTCTAAATGGATGAAAAACATGTTAATCCTTCAAAGGACAAGGAATTCTAGGAATAGACCCCACAAAAAAGTATATTAGATATATATAGTTTCCCTAGAATAATATGTAAAAATTGAAGATTTGTTTGAACAATTACTTAATTATCAAAACCATTAAATAATTTGACACATAAATGGATAAAATTAACATGGTAAAATAAATGTGGTGATATTTTTGAGGATATAAAGAGGATAATTTTCATGGAATGGTATTGAATATATCATCAGGGAATAAATAATTTGTAATATATAATGTTTCATCATGGAAATGAATGGGATGCATCCTTATGAAAAATGATAGAGTGGTGGCTTATGAATCGTCAAAATTGAAGATCAATGAATATAACTATCCAACTAATGATATTGAATTGGTGGTTGTAAAATTTACATTGATGATATAGAGGTACTATATCTATAGTGAGATATGTGACATATATGGGGATCAGAAGTCTTTTAAATACATTTTCTCACAAAAGGAACTCAACATGTCAAAAATGATTTGGCTAAAACAACTTGGGGACCATGATTATTATGCACCATACCTTAAACAAACCATATATACATGATTTATAAAAATGGTTTCAATTTATTAAAATTTTAGGATCCTTTTGGTTTTGAGTTTTTAATAATTAAGAAAACAATTACATATCAAACCCTTATAATAATATGGTAGAAAATTTCAGTCAAAATTCATTTTTCTAAAAAAACTGGAAACTTAACTTTAAACTATCATTAATAACATGTTTTCATTTATTAAATTTAATCACCATAAGAATAAATTTATACCTTTTTATTTTATCCTACTCATCCTTAGGCCCTAGAAACAGTTGAAAACCTGGGATGAGGTAAAAATATCAGTCAGGGAAATAAAAATAAATAAATCCATTAGTCTATTTTTAAAATTATTTATTCCAATAATATATTTTTTCTCTTTTTTTATAATATAGATTCAATTAAAATTATTATTTTCTTACTTATGAAATAAGCTTCACTATCCAAATAATTTCATAAGACATCTCCAAAAAAATCTTAAAGGAAAACCCACAATCATTATGGTTTCATTGTAATACACACACTATTGGAGAACTACCCTATAACAACAGTTTCAAACCATTATTATTGGCCATAGAACCATTTTTATAGGATATAACAATGGTTTTATGGGCCATTGGTTCTTGTTTTGTTGGTATAGGTATATACATACTACTTTCATTGAAATCATTGGTATAATGTATGAGGTATTTAGTGTTTAAATAGTTATGTGGATACCATTGGTATAATTCTATACTAATGATTAATAAGAACTATTGGTATTGGGTATTATACCTATCATGTATAACACTTCAACAAAAATGGTTTGTAAAATCAATCTAATAACCTTTAAATAAAATACTAATCACAGTACACATTCCACTCAACACATATATTGTATATCAAGATTTTATCCAATTTATAACTATGTCAATAGTTTTCATCCCATTCAAAATACTATTGCATAGATATAAAATTCACAAAATCAGTTTTAGTCATTAAACACCATCCACTCTATTCTATCAATATTATCAACTAAAAAAGAGAGGGGATTAATATCTCACTCATCACCACCAATACCATCATGATTAGAACATGTATCATAGACCTACCCACAAACATCTTTATCTTCATTATTATCATCATCACCAAGAGTATCATCACAGAAATCACCCTTGAGACCATCATTTCCATCACTTGGTTAATTATATATTGAGAAAACTGTTGACAATAATGTAATAAAAACTATATCATCCTCTGATGGATGTGAAGGAAATAATGTTTTCATTGCTTTCAAGATCATCTTGGTGACTATTTTACCTATTTCATTCTAATCTATACATATTGTTTTTCCTCAAATACTTATACATGTGAGTTTTGTAGCTTGATGATGCATTAACATTTATAGGAGTTTAATGTGGGAAAATACCTTGTTGGGATGATACTCTTCCTTGGTCAATATCAAACTCTCCCAAGGAGTTCCCCACCTAATAACTATATCAAGTGATCATGTGGACTAATGTTTTCTTTCTTGTTATCATCTAGGATATCTAGGGAACACTGTTAATAATGTAATTAAGAAATTTATTTATAAATTTGGCATTAAAATTTGAAATAAAAATAGTAATAATTATATTATTTCCATGTACTTGATCATTTACACCAATTCCAACTTCTTCCTTCCTACCCATGAAAAAACAATTTTTATACGGAACATGAAATTTAGTGCTCAATGTGTCCTAATACACATGATATTGATTAATATAAGACTAAATTATTCAATAATATGAAATTGATAAAAAAATAAACTCTTACAAACCATTAATGGAATGATCAAAACCAAAATGAATTCAATTAAATTACAATAAATTGTGATTGCATTGGTTAAGGTATGTTCAAATTAGTTTTATTATATTTTATTTTGAGTGAGTATTGATTGTAAATTAAATTTTCTATCAATAATTTTCATTTATTTGGTACAATTTTTACTAGGTTAGAGTTAGTCTAGTAAAAAAATTTGGGATGATTTCACACTTTTATATCAAGATAAATTATATATGGTTTAAATATAATTAGTTGAGTTAAAAATATTTCATTTCATATTAATTTGTTTCATATCAATTCAATTCAATTTGGTTTTATTTGGTTTAGTTTTGTATATATTAGTTTATATTAATTTCATTAATTTTGATTTGATTTTATCTGAATCAATTTCATTTAGTTTAATCTTAATTGAATTGTATTTTCATAGTTATTTGTAGCAAGATTCAATTATTTTTCATCTGGATTCATTAAGTTTTTTATTTTTCAAATATATTTAATAAGTTTTTCATGCCATCTTCTCAATTTGATTCAGTTTATTTACCTTTTTTTCATTTCATGATGATTTAATTTAATAAATTTTCAATTAATTTGGTTATAATAGATATTGTTTAAAATATTTCACAATCATTCAATTCATGTAAATAAATTTTTAGTTAGTTTGATTCTATTAGTGGTAGTATAGTTTTTTATGATTTGTTTGATATAGTATAGATATGTTTGGGTCATTTAAATTTGTTTCATTGGGTTCAATACGATTATTTTTATATTAGGAAATGAATCATAGAGTGTTTTATCTCCAGTTTTGTTTTATTCAATATACACCAACTAATCTCTATTTAATTTCGTTCAATATTTTTTTATTCTATTTTTTGGTTTGGTATAATTCATTTTAGGTTGGGTTTAGTTGGATATGATTGATTCAGTTATGATTATATAAGGTTTATTTGTTTTGATAAATATTTGTTCTATTTGGTCTTAGTTTGTATAATTCTATTAGGAACAATAATTGTTTTGGTCATGTATGTTTTTATTCTATTATATTTATTAAAATTAACTTCTATTTACTTCTATTAAAAAAATATTTGGTTTCATTCAGTTGTGTTAGTGTATAGTAAAACATTATTGCTTATAAAAAGTAGTCGACATCCCTCATGATCTTATATTGTAGTGATCCCCAAAGTGTTTATGTACTTCATAAAACCATTAATATTTTTAATTCATTTTAATGAGTCTATAAAACAAACATTCAAAAAAAATAAGAACATTGTTTTTAATATAAACCATTAAATTTTTAAGAATACATTGAACCCGTTACTCTTCCAATAAATGATCATTTTTTATTATATAATTGGATAATCGTTGATGATTTTTACACCCTCTCACTTAGTGATGACTCTACTCTTCCAACCATAATATAACTCAAGTATATTTGATCACCATAATTCCCCAAGTTCTATTAACCATGTCACATTCATCTATTGACCACCAAATCAAAGTTGTGATGAAAATATTAATTCATATAAATAAAATAATAATATATATTTAAATTTTAATAAAAATTATTACCCATATCACTTCCCATGAAATATCATTTATTTGATTAATGATATTCCTTAATGTGACTAGTTGAGATGGAATGATATCACTATACTTGGATAATATCTCCACGAAACATCAACAATGTCAATAATTTTTTCCTATCAACTAGATAACTTTTCTGTAATCTACCATGATTTTTTTAATAGTTAAATAATTCACACATATGGGTGGTCCCACATCTCCTATTATAAGATTCCAATGAAAATAATGAAAAAATAGAATTAATAGACATTACAATAGAATTTTGTTTCAAGGGATGTAATTTAATGTACTTATAAACATAAAATAGATCCAGGATGATCATTAGACACTGATATATAAGTGGAATTTTCTATATTAGTATCCTATAAAGTATGTTCCTATTCCACACATGCTATGGGTTATCTACATTATATAGAGTATACGTCAAAAAAGCATGATCATTAGATCTCGTATATATAAAAATAAGAAATCCAGGTGTCATAGACATGGTATGATAAGCATAGAAGGGTAGAGGATACATCATTGTATATAAAAATTTTATGTGAGAAGTAGAGATAATTAAATTATTACAGAGGCTTAGGTGTAGAAATCAATGGAGGGTCATGTGGAGGAGGAAAATTTGCGGTATATGTGATGTATGCTAGCAGGTTTGGGTGTGAGAGGGTACAATGGATTCTTTATGTACCTCTAATAGAATCTCCACAATATTATCCATCTTAATGACCCTATTAGTAGGATGATAGAGTTAAATTGTGTTTCAAATGAATTTACCCAAAATAACAGTGAAGAAGAAAGAACTAGACATTAAATTCAATGGAGAATTAAAATATTGAAATTGTTATACTCACTAATGAAACTAGAGGTGGAAGCTATATGTTGTGTAGTCATCAATCATTTTGAAAACATCTCTTAAAAAATATTCTATATCTTTTATATTATATATATGAATTAAATATAATTTTTTAAAAATAGTTTGAAAAATTATGAATACAAACTACTAGTTAAAAAATACATCAATGAATTCATAACAAATTGTAAACACATTATTTTAAATAATTGTACGAAATAGTTTTATAATTATTTTAAATAATCTTAAAAATATTTTAAACCATTTTTTAAACTATTTATAATAAATTTTTAAACAAAAATGTTGAACCTTTCCGAACTGGGTTTTAAAAACCTTTTAAAACAGTTTTAAAAACTTGTTTTAAACCTATTTATTTAAAAACATCACAAATATTTTAAACTAGTTTAAACGTGTTTTAAATAGTTTAAAAACAAGTTAAATCCAATATAAATGAATTTTAAATAATTTTAAAAGTATTTTTATGTAGAATAAAACAGCCTTATAGTAGTTTTAGTATGATTTAATCAAATTAAATCATGCTTGAAATGATTTGTTGACTGTGTTTTAGAAATCCTTTTTCGATAATATTTTTAAACTAATATTGAAATAAACTTTTAAGGATTTATATGTTAAATCATGTCTTCAAATGTTATTTAAAACAAAGTTAGATATTTTTTGAAAATTTTTTTAAACCTGGTTTTTTGAAATGAAATAAATGTAAAAAAATTCAATGAAAACAAAGAAAACTAAATCAAACAAACCACTATAAACTAGATCCAAATGAAAATAATTACAATAGTACTAGCCATAGAAGTCCATTTCAAGAAAAAAAATGTATCGTGAAAATATTTGGTTTCTTATATGTATTACCACCCACAACTTCAAGTTGAACATTAATTCTGAAAATTGAATAGTTTGAGTCATTAAATGTATCATTTTGGTCAATAAAAATGGAGAAATAATTTTTTTTAAATTTTATCCCAACCATTACTAAATATTATTGGTGGGATTAATTCAATAATTTCATTGTAATCTGGTCCTAGAAGATATTTCACATAATTTTTTTTAATTGATTCCAAAATAAATGTTTAATTAGTACCCAGTAATTAAGTCATATCAATAACTATTAATCTACAGTCATCAATAAATGTAATATGTTGAATCCTTGAATAAATTCATTTGTATTTTCTAATAGTGATTAAACCATGAGATTAGTAATCTAATAACAATATTTCCTCAACAAAAAACCATAATAAGTCACAATTTTATATTGATTCATGGTATTTGATGCATTGGAATAATAGTATGTTATTTCAGTTAACATAAGACCATAATTTTGTGTTCTCATATTCATTTCTTGTTAAGTTGTAACAAATTTATACACATTGATAATTAATGATTAATATTAACAAACCACAAAATTGGGACCAAAATCCAACACACTTAATTTTTTTGTGACAGAGTCAAGATGTATACTCAATACATAATATATATATATTAATAATATAGTTAAATTAATTTTTAATTTTAATATGATTAAATTTATTTTTATACATTTGATTATAATGTTGATGTAATCTCTTTTCTAAGGAATGTATTTCTCCTTCTGAAAAGAAAATAACATTGAAATAAACTTATAATTTGTTTAGATTCCGTAAATAAAATTTCAAAAAATTTTAAGGTATTATTGAAATTTCCTAGTATGAGATAAAATATAAATATTGAAATTAATATCTAGATATAGTCATTGAACATATTATAATTAAAAAATACAATGTGATGTTTCATATCCTACTCTTCAAGGATCAATGTTTCTAATTTATATGACAAATAAATTCCCCATGCTTCGGGAGGATATGGAAATTAGGGATCGATTTATCCACACTAATCATCTTAATTTCTCATTGGACAATTATTTATTATGCTTAAATTTAAAAAAACAATAAAAGATCTAAATATTCTTGAGCTAGACAACTTCTCACAATGGAACCTTCAAGATGATTCTTCTTCTTTTTTGCCTTATACATCTTTGTGCACATATTTATTTCAATAGGATGTTACCACTAAAAATAAAATGGATACCCAAGAAGTATTTTAGAAATATTATGTAATGTTAGATGTAGCATTTAAGTGAAAAATTATGGAGGAATAATTTTCCCTAACTAAAAAAATAATTGTCACTCTTCCTTTATTTTTATCAATAAATACTTTGATAAAATTTTATCCCAACATTTTATGTAAAAATAGAAATTTTTAATCCCCATCACCCGTACATCATTGAATAGTAAATGAAAAATTTCAATTAGAATGAGTTCATGAAGAAGAATGTGATAATTATGTGTTTTTAGGGATTTTGGTTTTGACTCTCTTTTATTGACTCATTTATATTTGATGACTGAATAGCCATTAGGAACATTTATATTCTATATTAGTTAAATAAATTATTTATTATCATATGGTTTCATAACATAATATTCCCAATAAATATTCCATTTATTTTTATTGATAAACATATGATGCAATTATGGATTAATACCCCAATCCAATAGGCTGCACTGAGATAATTAGTCTTCCATGGTATTACCCTTGATATTCTGAAAAATTGAAAGCATGATTTCACATATATGTGTTTAAATGTGAGGTATATGTAAATAATGATGTATCAATTTTTTTTCCAATATTTAAACTAAAAAAAGATACATAATTTTGTAAAAATTTAAGTGGATTTAGTTTAAACATTCCTCACATTTTTATATCATCAGATATTTCTTGAATAAAATAATAAAATCTTAAAATTAATTAAAAACATTAGTTCCTGACATATGTTGTGGTTTATTTTTCATGTCAACAATATTATCAATCCTATAGTGATTATTCCTATAGGGATGATCCGTCGGAAAGAATCGTTGATGCACAAGAAACTAAAAAAAAATTTTCTATTTTCTAGATAACTCATATTTCATACATATAAGACTTGATAGGTTTCCATTAATTATCAAACTAGAAATCAATTTATAAGTAGGAAAAAATATTTAGTTCACAAAAACACAACACCCATCTGAAATATATTTTTCAAAGAAGCAATGAATGTGAACTCACTCACATACCAAAGCTGCTTCAACTATTTTATTAAAGTTTACATAGGGAAATATATATAATATATATGATAAGAAGCTCTAGATATTGCTATAATCATGAAATTGGGTTTTTTTTCATATATATACTTAAATAAGGATTAAAAATGTTAACAAAAACTGGCCATGTGCTATAAAAAGATAAAACATGATTAAATGGATTAAAACAATCACAATATAGATCCAACCAAACATTACGTAGTTTTGATACAAAATAATGATTTAATACATAAAATTTGATCACTGATAATAGATCTATAGTATGAATGACCTCAAAAACATATTTATTTATCTTAGAATAATTCAATCTCTAAGTTTTAGATATTTTAAAAAACATGAATAGATTTTGAATCATGTTATGTAAAGTTACAAAAAACATTCAATGGAATGAAATATTGTGTTCCATGTGGATTTGGATTCATAGAGATATATCACATTCTTTACAGTAATTTATTTTAACTATTTCCTCATAAAATAAGATACATTTTTTCAGGAAAGCATGAATTTTATTAGTATAAAATATGATATTGTTAACTAACTTTCATATCGTATAATTATTTGATGGAATATATTCATTATCATGAAATAATTCCTTCAAAAAAGTATTAATATAATCAATGTAAACATTATAAATTCCTTTATTTATCTTTCCATGGTATAGTCACATTAAAAATTACATTTTTCTCATTTTATTACATTCTCAATATATAGGAGTCCTAACATAATCCTATAATCTTTCACACTCTTGGAATAATCAATATCTTTATTTTTGTAATTTTTATTAATATCATTATCTTATTTCATTGGAATATTGTATTTATAATGATGTTTCACAAATTAAAACTAGTAAAATATCATATTATCTACACCACCCCTTTAGTTTCATTTATGACCACTAGAAGTGTAACGTCACAGACCCAAATGCCTCCCAAAACGGTGCCCTGAGACTAGTTGGTCATAAGGCCTCAAGTGAATCAACCAAAATGCCAAAGGCTATTAACTTACACTGAGGGCCTAGGTTAGTTAGTGGAGAGACTATTACCTCATTACTATAGTATCACAATGGAATTCAAATACATACAATAGCGGATGAGAATAATTAAGAAATCAACTAAATATAAGACAAGAAAATAGGAATACATAACAAAAATTAGAAGTGTATCATATAAAAAATGACAAAGATGGTACAAGTATCTAGAAAGAATCCAAAAATAATTGAAATATAATACAGTACAAGCACCAAAAATAACAAAAGACCAAAAAGGCAACCCATCATTGCAAGCATCATCTTGGTCCTATGCTCCCCTCCTCCAAAACCACAGTCAACCACCTGTACCAGGGTTCTTTCCACTATAATCACTTGCAGCCATATATTCTTCTTTGGTCCCCTAGGGGGAAAAACAGGGCGTGAGATAAAAATACCAGTAGTTAACAACCCAAGTCTATATAGTTCTAATACTAATATAAAAAGTTCTAGAAAGTGTAAACAACTAGTAAAGTAATTGTGTATGCCCGTGTCATATGTTTATAGCAGTAAGTAAAATCAACCATCCCTCAAGGAATTAAAATGAGTCAGCTCCTAATAGGGTAGCTAAAAGAAAATTAAACAAGTCACATGGCCACACCATACACCCATTTGTATTATGAATCTCATATCCATGTTGTATAAATAAGTCATGTAATCCATGACCACACAGTCTAGTGACATCAAATATCCCACGACCATGTCGTGTTGTGATGTGTAGACTGCAAGGGTAGGATCCAAGATATCAACAGACCAAGGAATCCATGTAATAATTCTATACCATAGAGGGTTAGATCCAAAGAGCTTGTACAAGGAATCCCATAAAGCCCCATGGGCATCCCTAGTGGGAAATTGTTCATGTACTGGTTGGGGTCCTAGGAGCATGGAAATAGAAAGTCCCACACGAGCCCTAGTAAGTTGGATCCACGGGGTATCAATTCTTGAGGCATTCCACAAAATCAATACCCAAGGGGTAGAGTCAACCCAGGGTGTCCACTAATGCACTCTAGATCTATAGAGAGTAGTCCATGTATTCTGTCAAACCATTCATTCAAGCATTCAATTTAAACATTCAATTTAAATAAACATCCCATGTTATTATACCAACTGATATCAACCTACACAATCAATGATTATACCCACTCATTAAAACCATTTATCATCTATAATAATATGGGCCTACCCTCCCATAAAACCCATTTAATATGCCATTATAATTTTATATAGGTATACCCACCCATATCTTCCATTTAAAATCCCTGTTAAATTAAAAAATCATAGAATAACCAGATTTAACACGGAAATAAGGCAGTACATCTCATAAGTAATCTATTCGTTCTATAAAGGAATTAACATGCTTCCTTTATCAATACAAGCATAATAACACACCCATTGGGTGGTATAAACAAGCATAAATATGTTATTTCTTTATGGAACACCCCTAGGGTGACCTTGAATCATTTTGTATAAAGAAACATACCTAAACGGTAACTACATGAATCCTCACTAGGTCCGACTAAGCCTATGATAGGAAAATCACTAAATAAGAAGGCCTTGCCGAAATGTATGACATGTAAAAAAGGTCTGAACACCCAAAAAGCCCCCAAAAAGCCAAAAAAAAGTATAGAACACCTACCCCACCTTCGTAGTAGAAATATCATCCACTATCAAGTCTTGATTCATCATGGTTTTGAAGAAATTTAAATAATTTACAATGAATGAGATATTAGGGAATGTGAGCCTAAATCATAATAGTTTAGTTATAATTTCGAAGAATCAAAAACAACTAAAAATGAATTGAGTACTTATCGATGTAGTTCCAACATGAAAGACCATGCATGAATTGGAGTTCAGACAGCTTCTGAATTTGAAAAACTTAATTACAGGTGTTTTGGATTTCAAAAATGGAGGAAATAGGTTCTATTTGTAAAAAATGAAGCTATTTCAACTTTTATAAAAAAACCCACTGTGAAAGTACACGACCTGTAGGCCAATAACACAACGTGTACCAAACTTTTATTTTATTATGAATCAAAAAGGCTACATATCATGATGGGCCAACACATGGCGTGTTGGTGAAGTACATGGCGTTTAGGCCAAGTACACGTTTTGTACCTGGCCTACATCTATCTTTCAGCCTCTTTTCCCCATTCTACCCCAAAAACATCCCTATCGTCCCATAGCCCGACATAGGGTCTAAGATGAAATTTAATGTAAACAATATTTAACCCGAAAGGAAATATCCATACCTCAAGAAAAACCCGAGATCTTACAATATTCCACCTTATAGAAATTCTCTATAGAATTTATCTCTGAAGGGTGGTCATGATTCATCTAAAACCAACTTTTCCCACTGATCATGTACGTTAGCCTCCCTCTCCCAAGTCTCATCCTATAAATGGTCATGCTTCCATTGGACCTGTACTAAAGAAATAGACCACCCTTAGAGAACTATTGTGCTCCTGTCAACTATAAAAACTAGATACTCCTTAAAGGAGGAATCAATCTAAAGGGGAAAATCCTCAGGATGAAAGAATGTGAGACAGACCTGAGTGCCAGTGAGAAAACTCAGATACATGAAAGATTTCGTGCATGGATCAGTACCTTTGAGGTAACTATAACCAATAGGTTACTGAATTGACTCTCTCAAAAATCTCAAACGGCGCAATATATCTCATTGAATGTTTACACAGTCTCCTGATCTTCCAATGTCCCAACCTCGGTGAAACATGTAAGGAAACCTGATCCCTGACCTAAAACTCTAGAGTTCATCTACAATGACCAGCCTATGATTTCTGACAAGACTTTGCAGTATCCATCCCCTTATTAATCACATGGATCTACTCAGAAGTCTCTTATAAGAGATGAAGTCCTATTAAAGAGGGATTTCCTACCTCTAACCATCGCATGGGAGAACAAAATTACCTACCGTATAATGTCTCATAATGTTCCTTCTGTATCATCACCTGATAACTGTTATTATAGGAGAAATCAACCAAGTGAATTTGCCTCTCCCAAGAGCCCCAAAAATCATGGATGCCTGCTTGCCGCATGTCCTATAGAACCTGTATTGTAAACTCTGACCTACCATCAGGCTGAGGGTGGTATGTTTTGCTCAGAACCACATGTGAACCTAGTTTCCTATAGAAACTCTTCTAGAAACAAGACGTAAGTAGAGTTTCCATATCTGAAATGATAGTGCACTAGACCCCATCAAGTTGTACCACCTCTCGGATGTACAACTTTCCAAGATCATTAACACTGAAGGACTCCTTGATCATTAAGAAATGTGGACACTTGTAATCACATTAATCAATAACCCAAACAACATCACTACCATGAGGAAACCATGGTAAAACAATCTTGAAATCTATTGCGATGTCATCCAATTCCACTCCAAAATAGGTAACTTCTATATAATACCATATGGTAATTGATATTTTCCTTCACCTACTAACAGGTGGAACCCATCCTAACATAACCATATACCTCTATCTTCATTATCAGCCACCTGTACTAATGTCACAAGTCAAAGTACATCTTGGTGACCATAGGATGCACTACCCAAGATGATGCATGAAACTCCCATATTAACCCCTCACTTATATCCACTAGAACCCAAACACATCCATGGATACTTTGAATCTCAACATCACCTACTGTTCAACCAGGAGGATGGTTCTCACCTACCACACACTCCTATATAACTAGGCCTTTAAAATCAGATAGTTGCCTCATCCTAATGATGTCCAGTAGGGTAGATGTCATAGCTAAGGATGATAAAAAATGTCTTACCATGTCTATCATGCACCTCTATATACATCTTAGAAAACAATACCCTGAGCTTCCCCTCGCTACTGGCCTGTTGTAGTGCCTGTATCTGAGTCCTCCTATTCAATGCATCAACTACGACATTGCCTTTGCCAGGCATATAAGAAATCTCAATTTCAAAGGATAGTAGGTACTCCTCCCACCTTCGTTGTCCCAAATTCAAATCACTCTGTGTAAAGATATACAAGAGGATTTTGTGGACCGTGTACACCCCAAAATTCTCTCCCAGTAAATAATACCTCCAATAGTGCAACACATTTACAACAACAAATAACTGCAAATCAAGCATAGGGTAATTACTCTCGTGAGAACTCATCTTTTGATACCTATATGCTATGACTCGATCTACCTGTATTAACACTTCCCCTAGACCAATACCTGAAGCATCATAGTACACAATGTATCTCGTTCCCTTCTTTGGAAGTATTAGTACTGAAGCTGATGTCAACTTCCGTTTAAGATCTTGAAAGGATGTCTCAAAAGATTATGACCCCACAAACATTACACCCTTCTTATCCAAGACCATCAACGACACTACTATGAATAATAATTCATGTATAAAATATATGTACTAGATAGCTAGCTCCAAGAAACTCTACATGTCAAAAATGTTTTAGGGTTGTTCCCAGGAATCTATTGCTCTCACCTTTTCTGGGTCCACTGACACTCTTATCTCTGAGATGATGTGACAAAGGATGTAAATCTTATCCATCCAAAAGTGAAACTTTTCATGCTTATCATATAACAGATACTCTCTCAGTGTTTTCAAAACAATATCAAAATTGTTAGTATGGTCATGTTGTTTTTGATAATACATGAAGATATCATCCATGAAAACCACCAAAAAATAATCCATGTAAGGATGGAACACTTATTAAATCCCTAAAAACTTCTGGAACATTCATGAGGCCCAAAAACATAATGATATACTCATATAACCCATACATAATATGAATGGTTGTATGAGGTATGTATCTATGTCGAACGCAAACCTGGCGATATCCTGCCCTTAAGTCAATCTTCGATAACACTCAACCTCCTCGAAGCTGATCAAATCGGTCATCTATCTGAGGAAAAGGATGTTGGGTTTTAACCATTAGATGATTTAGTTTTTGATAATCCACACATATACTAAGATTTTAATCCACCTTTTTCTCAAAAATGATAAGCGAACCCCATAGATAAGTACTAGTTTTGATAAACCTCTTTGCCTACAAATCATCTACCTTCCTATTAAGATCAAGTAACTTCTTAATAGCCATCCTGTATGGAGGAATGGATATAAACACAAATCATGGAACTAGATTGATGGAGAACACCACCACTCTCTTAGGAGGTAACTTGGAAAATTATTTGGGAAAGACATCCCTAAAGAACAAAACCACTGGAGAAAAGGTCCCCTAACTCGCTCCTTGATCATCCAGAAACAATCTAGAAACCTGGGCTATCGTCCATCCTAGCCCACAATGCTCGTGAGCATATCTTCTCGCTTGGACATCCCATTCACCCTTTTGAATAAACACTGCACCCTATGGTGATGTGAAAATCAGCCTCCAGCGGTAGCAGTCATGAGCCAGTCCATTCTATAAATGAAGTAAAACCATTTCATCTCGAGGAGATATCAACTCCAAAAGATGAGGCACCCACCATCATCAAGGGGGAACTCCATACAACGGCATACATCACCCATTATAACTCTCAACAGGTTTTATAGCATCAAAATTCATTACGAATATAAAACCAGAAGCCCAAGGCTTTTAAACACTCGTGGAGAGACAAAACTGTGAGAGGAACCTGTTTTGAAAAGATAAGATGTAATAGTAGAAACTACTAAGAGCATACCTCTCACCATAGACAGTCTGATATCTTTCCCCTGTTAGTTCTATTGCAATGAAAATGTATATAATGTCCTATAAACCTATGACCCTACATGGCTACCCTATGTGGATCTACATTAATTCCTTTGAGAACCCAGTGTATGGCTACCACGACCACGACCACCACTTCCCTAGCATGAATGGCTTGGACTACTCCAGCTCTAAGCCTGATGTGGAGATAAATAACCAACTCCTAAAAAAGATGTTATAGATGACCCCAACCACTCATAGCTAGAGGGAAGTTCATTCAAAACCAATGCATTTTCCCCTTTCTGTCACATGCTTAGCACCCGACTGGGTTGCAGTCACACTGATTTTTCATGTAGCCTCACAAACCACACTGATGGAGATATACCAAGCTTGCAGAACCCCCCAACCTGACTATAACTCACAATGTTTGAGCCTCCAAACCGAGATTCCTTATTTAATAAGTATATATAATAAGAAAGGGAACAAAAATACCATGTTTTGTACACCCATCTTCCCTTATGTTCCTCTCTATAATCCTCGTATGATTCACAATTTCAGCGATAGTAGGAAACCTGAACATGTTGACCATATATTTGATAGCATGTTTGAGACCTTCCTCAAAGTGACTCACTCTCGACAACTCATCAGTAATATACACCAGTGAAAAATGATTCAACTCTAAAAGGTGTTCCATGTATTCTATAATTGTAATCATGCCCTGCTCTAGGGGAATAAACTTTGTAGCCCGCTATGCTTGTAGAGTCATAGGGAAAATGTACTCATAGAAGCAGGTTTGGAATTCATCCAAACCCATATTTTTTATGCCATCAATCATGTTCAAAATGAGACACCAGTGCTTTCTCTCTACACATATTATGTAAGTCGCAAGCCTGAACCTCCACTTCATAGGTGTATTTAGATGCTCTAAAATCACTAACATGGTCTCTTGCCATAGCTCTATAGCATGTGGTCCTCCATCCCCTAAAAATATAGGATTATGTGTCTGCTAGATTACCCATGGAAGCCCAACCATAGTCATGGCTGGATAGAGTGCTACCTAGATTATTTTCATATATTGAAATAAACCCAAGAAAAACTTCGCCTCATCATCTATGTCTGGAACAAGATCAGGTGCCATAGATTGCACTATAGGAGGATAAACTGATAGCCTGTGGCCAACCGTCTCTGATGTATGGTCATCATCTCCAACATGGCGCAAAAATGTAGGTCGTCATGGTGTGATATCTCAACAATGCCAAACCCACGACTCAGGAAAGAACAACATCAAAACACAATGCTCAAATAATATGATAGGTTGAACCCCTCCTAGAAACTATATGAAACCTGTAACCTGATCCTAAAACCAGGACAATAGAAAACATTTTCATCGAACCACTAAACAATATGCCGCTTCCCAACTCAAAATTATGTCTAGGTTAAGTCTTTATCCATAATTTAAAGTTTTATTTTCATTTGATTTCATATTCACCTACCCAATAAATTTCACCATGGGTTACGAATTCTAAATCAATGAGAGCCTATAACACCTCATGAACCCCACCTTGGTTCCCATTAAAACCATAAATGTAATATGTTCGTTTAACATTTACATTCCATTAATGTATCATTTTCCAATTCATAAGGTCCCATACTTCGTATGGATTGAAATATTATGTCACACCATTATCTACTGCACCCAACTAACACAACAGCAGTCACAACTATCACATCCACTATCACAACAACATGCAATATCTAATGCATACTAGATGGAATGGAATAATTCATTGAATGTGATTCTAACAAGTTTCTATTTGATGCATGAGATGGTAAAACCTCATATCTCCTAGTTTTAACTAAAATAAAACCCAATATTTCACTAATAATAATAGAATAAACCACGTGCGTCACCCAATCATGAAATAAAATCAACTAAAATAGTAAAAAACCAAGAAAACCCAAACTCAATTCGAGGAAATATGGATTTTCCCTACACATGGGGTAGCTAATCCAATGAAAAATTTATTACTAAACTCTACACACTTAATATCCATATATAATGTCTCCAAAGAGTTAGAAAAACTAGAAAAAAACTTCTCTGATACCACTTCGTAAGGTTCCGAACCCAGATGCCACCTGAAACGGTCCCGTAAGCCTGGTTAGTCATAAAGAATCATGAGAATTTCCCTAAATACCAAAGGATGAAAACTAATAGTTATCGCCTAGGTGAGTCAATGTGGAGGCTATGCCCTGATTACTAGAATATCACAACAGAAGTCAAACACATTCAATAGTGGAGGTGAATAATTAAGTAGTCAACTAAAAGTAAGGAAAGAAAACATGAATACATAACAATAAACTGAGGTGTCTCATATACAATAATGATATAGATGGTACAAGTTTCTAGAATTAATCTAGAATAGAACATGATAATGTAATGTAGTACAAGTCCCAAAACTGACAAAATAATAATAAGGTTTCCCAACATCGTAGGCTTCAGCTTAGTATTATGTTCTCCGGCTCCAAAGCCACTATCAACAAACTATACCAGGGTACTTTCCCTAATCATAACCTATAACAATATTGTTGGACCCTTTGGGTGATTGTTGTTTTAATAATCACAAATCATGCTAATTTATGAATCATGATAATTCACATAATATGATTTAATTAATGAAAATCATGTCAATGATTATTTATCAATGAATAAATAATTTCACATTGTAAAATACATTTAAATAAGTCAATAATTTATGGATATTTTTGTTTAAATAAAGTTACAAGTGTATATTTTCTTGTAATAATGAATTTAACTTAATTTGGTATTGTTCTATATAAGACATACATGTTGTATGTTTTTTAACGTCTCTGACTCCGATTGGTTCAAAGGAGTCATTGATGTTTGACTCACTAAAGAGGAAACACTGATCGAAGAAAGCACTTTTTCAGGACTCACTTATAAAAAAACCAGACACACCGATGGAATAGTCCCTGATGATCAGTCTCACCAATAGATAAAGTGAATCACCGATAGGCGACTCACCGATGGGAAACACCCCGATAGTTCAAAGGACCTAACGATGGATGACTCACTGATGGGTGCCACACTGATAGATAAAAAATGAGTCACTGATGATGGCTCACCGATGCCCAGATAGACTGATAGTACGAATGGCCCACAGATTCTCAGAGTCACTGATACCGATGATAAGAACTCACTGATATCAAGAGTCACCAATGCTGATAGACCGATGTTAATGACTCACTGATACATATGACTTATTGGTAGTCATAAATTTTTTTGTTATTTTATTAATCAAATTTTATATCTAACATTCATATTGATAGAAATTAATGTTCACGAAATTACTTAATGTTGTCTTCTGGATATTCATAGGATAATATGAGGTACATGCATGTGGGGAGATTATTATGTCTGTTAGACCTCGAAGTATAAAAAAATTACCATCTAAATCATTCGATATAACAAAAAAAAGTGAGAAAGAGAAGAATAAAACCTTCACCTCTCGAGCATACTTCCAGAACCCAATCACAAAAAAGAAAGAACATACAAAGATAATAAGAAATTGAGATAAACTTACTGAGTAGACTTTAACATCTTATGAACAAGAATCTGAACATCTC
This sequence comes from Viscum album, assembly GCA_963277665.1. NCBI lineage: Eukaryota > Viridiplantae > Streptophyta > Magnoliopsida > Santalales > Viscaceae > Viscum > Viscum album. The sequence goes on along the minus strand of OY728140.1, from coordinate 1,900,626,294 downwards.
ATACTCTGGAAATCTAGAACATAGAGGCTATGAAACTCGATTTTGAATTCAACATCTAGAAGTGAACTCAAACTTTAATTCCTCTACATCTAATTAGTCCAGAGCTACACCACACAATATACAAGGCCTTATAAACCTTACTCAACATCGTTACCTCTGTTGTGCTCATTTATTTACATTTTTTAGTAGTGTGTGTATCTCTATGTTACACAAAGAGTGACCCATGTTTATAACTAGAGGACACTTGATATACTTAATATCACACTCTATTTATTCCATTTATATCCTCCGTCGAACTATGCAAGAGGTTGTATGTGACCTATTTTTTGTTTTTCTCATGAAGACCTGTGGTAGAGGTCATGTGTGACTTGGAATGCCTCAGGTGTTGTTGTGAACCCTGATCCAGGGTGTGGATCGAACTTGTTTATTAATTTAATATACATAGTGCTAGGTGATCACCAAGTGGATTGGAATATTTCTCTACTTGACACTAAACCACTAGTGTTAAATTATTTTGTGCTCATTATTATTTTCTTTTAATATGATTTATTACAAAATTCATTCAAACAAATTAAAAATATGACAGTTAGTTTAGAATGTGTTTATAATTTTTGTGAGCCAGTAGGTTAGTTTCAAAAGTTATATTAATATTTAGGTTAGAATAGATGAAAAATAATCAATCTATTAAGAGATTAATTGAACATTCCGGACTCTCATAAATTAACTAAAAACTTACTTGAATTATATTTTTAATCGGGGGAAATTTTCAAAGAACCAATTTTTAACAGAAATTTTTATAGGGACTCAATTCACCCCTCTGGAGTTCTCTACTCTGAAAAACATTGGGTATTATATGTTTTATAAATTTTTCTGTTTTCAAAGCTTTTCTAAACTTTTTCAATTGGGAATATAGTTTTATTTTAAAGATCATAAAATTTAGGTTAATACCAAATTTTCACCTCTCCAGAATATTTTCCAAATTTATATTATGGACAATATATTAGAAGGGGACTCTATGAATAGAAAACCTTTTTCTAATGGAAAAAATTATGATCAGTGGAAGCTTAAAATTAAAATACATTTATAAATCAAAGGATTTGAAATCTGGAATACTATTGAAAATAAAAATGCACTCCCTGAATCTCCTAGATATTTTGGGACGAATTAACCAATACTACCTATAATAATATCTATAATGAAATTAATTATCTATACTTTGGACTAGGATATGAATAATTTAATCATATTTCTTCCTATAAAACTGCTCATGAGATTTGGGACACTTTATCTATTTCCCAAGAGGGAACAACTAATGTGAAAGAGATGATATTAAATACTTATACTATTAAATATAACCATTTTATAATTAAGCCTCATGAATATATTTCTGATATATATCTCATGTTCAATGAAATTATGAACACCATGATTTCTTTAGGAAGAGTTTTTGAAGAAAAAGATCCGACCATGAGGATTTTGGGATGCTTACTAGAGAGATGGAGAGGGACATCATGATCCATAATAGAATCATGAGACATTGTTAAAATTATAGTAAATGAACTTCATGGAAAATTAATGATAAATGAAGAGGAACTAAAATTGAATCATGAGAAGGAAGGTCCAAGGGGATATTCAGTAGCCTTGCAGACTAACACATATATATCAATGAAAAAGGGAATGTTTGAGCTGCTATTGAGAGAACAAGTAGTGAAGAATCAGTTTCAGACAGTGATGTTGAAATGGCCTAACTGGCCAAGAGATTGAAAAAAATTTACAGAAATAAAAATTTCATTAAGAAACCAAACTTTAAAAGAAAATTTATCAATAAAGTAAATTGGAAAAAGGATTGGAATAATCTGGAAAAATAAAAAGAAACCATCTACTATGAATGAAAAAGGAGAGGTCGGGTCAAAGATAACTATCCTAAATTAATGTATAAAAATAATTATGAGTATAAAGATGTGAAACATAATAATGCAATGGAGGTCACCTAGAGTGTATCCTAAGAAAACTCTAGTGAATCTGCTACTTCTCAGAATGATTAAGATGATATAGAAAACATGTGCTTTATGAAAAATACCTTAGAGGTACTCCTATACTCTCATGATCCTAATTAATATAATTCTTGAGATGAATCTAAATATTAAAATATGAAAAATGAGGAACTGTTTGACATTTATAAAATACTAGAAGAAACATGTAATGAACTGAGTGATAAGTATCAATCATTAAAGAGACAACATACACTCTCTAAAAATAAAATATCTGAACATACTATTGAGAAAGAGAAAAATGCACTACTGGTAAAGGAAAATAATAACCAAAAGTTATCTAATGATAAATTGAAGAATGAATTGGAAAAGTTTACCAATGGGAAAAACACACTTTGTTACTTAGTAAATATATAGAGCCTAGGTATATTATTGGAATTGGATATCATCCAAGAAAAATAAATTTATCTTAAACACATTTTATAACAAAATCTAGAAAATCTGCTTCTCTGTCTGAAAATCAAGATTTTAATACAATCTTCAGTTCTAAAAAATCATTTACTACATCATGTTTTTTTTGGACCAAATAAATTTAATTTTTCAAATACATTAAATTCTACATAAAAGAAATCGACTAGAGAATTTTGGGTTCCTAAAACCTTTATTACTAATGTTTTGGTACCCATAAAAATATGGGTACCAAAATCTTTTCTTGGGTGAATTGTTTTGTAGGTAAACTACATAAAGATCTCCTATAGAAATATTTAGTACATTGACAATGGTTGTTGAAGACACATGATAGGATATTATGAAAGCTTCAAGAATCTCATCAAGATTGATGTAGGAAATTTCACATTTATTGATAATGATAAAGGAAAAATCATCAGCTTAGTCCAGATTTGTAACCCTAACTCTATTTGAATTTCCAAAGTACTTTATGTTGATGTATTAAAATATAACTTACTTAGCGTATCCCAAATGTATGATGATGAATATAATTTCAAATTTAAAAATTATTCATGCCATGTTTTTTATGCCAAAATAAATTAGTAATTAATGATCTTAGAAACGATAATGTATATGCTGTAAATTTAGACACATTAGCATCACAGAATTTTTCCATCCCAACTTCCATTCACAAAGAATCTTGGATCTGACATAGAATACTAAGACATTGTAATGTACAATCTCATAAAAAATTAACCCAAAAAGGTTTAGTTAATGACCAGCCCAAGCCAGAGTTTCCAGTTAATTGAGTGTGCAATCCTTGTCAAAAAGGAATGAAAAAAATATCCTTCAAACAAAAGAAATATGTTATAACTTTCAAAACACTTCAGTTGTTTCACATAAACTTGTTTGTACTATCTATAGTTTCAAGTCTCAATGGGAATCACAGTGAATATGTTATTTTAGATGACTTCTCTAGGTATACTTGGACCTTTTTCTTATCTCACTAAAGTGAATATTTCTTTCAATTTACCATGTATTCTTAGAATGCTGAAAATATTAGTGGACATAAAGTTAAATATGTAAGAACTAACCATGTATGTGAGTTTTAAAATCAATACTTTGAATCATTCTACTCACAAAATGTCTATATTCACAACTTCTCTACCCATAGGACACCTCAAAATAATGGTGTAGTAGAAAGAAGACATATAACCATAAAAGAAAATTTCCCAAACTATACTTAGTGAATATGATATACCTATTTATTTTTGGGAAGAAGATATTAATAAAACATTTTATATAAAAAATAGAGTCTTAATCAGACATATCCTTAAGAAAACTCTTTACGAGTTAGGGAATAATTGGAAACCAAAGGTTAATTATTTTCATGTGTTTTGATATAAAGTTTATATTCTAAACACTAACGAAAAAATAAATATATTTCACTCCAAAAGTGATGAAGGAATATTCTTTGGATATTCGACATCATGAAAATCATTTAGGCTCTTTAATAAAATAACCAAATGTGTAGAGGAATCTATATATGTCAATTTTGATGAAACATATCCACATGAAACTAAGAACTTTCTATAAAATCATAAAGGGGATATGCCCAATCATGAAATTAATTATAAACCCTCTAAAAATCCTATAATAGAATATGTTAATACTTCCAGCCCTGGTAATTATTCAGATTTTATCCATAATGAACTAGAACCAAGTGATCAACTAGAAATAATTGGCCCTACTTTTACTAGACCAACTAGAACCCTTAAAAACCATCCCTTAGATACTGTAGTTGGAGATTTTGATAAAGGAACATAAACTATAGATTCTTTGAGAAATCAGGTTGAACATCAAGCATTCCTTTCCCAACATGAACATAAAATTATCAATGATGAAATCAGTAATGAATTTTGGGTGATATCTATGCAAAAAAAGATTAATCAGTTTGAAAGAAATAAAGTTCTGAATCTTGTTTATATATCAAAAGATTCCATGAAAATAGGAAATGAATGGGTGTTTACAAATATAGTAGCTAAAGTTGAAAATATTGTGAGAAACAAATCTAAATTTATTGCATAAGGATATAATCAAGAATATGCAATTGATTAAGAGGAGACCTTTCCACCAGTAGTTAGGCTTGAAGCGATAAGAATATTAGTTTTCAATGAAGCACTGTTGGATTTCAAACTTTATCAAATGGATATCAAAAGTGTATTCTTAAATAATAATATAATTGAGAATGTTTTTGTTGAACAAACCATAGGGTTTAAAAATCCACATTTTCCAAATCAGATTTCTAAACTAACTAAATAATTATATGGTTTGAAATAAGCTCCCAGTGTTTGGTTAGATAGGTTAAGTAACTTTTTAATTTCTAATTGTTTTACCAAAGGATTTCCAGATCCTACGTTATTTATAAAAATCATTTCTAATGATTTTTTAATTAATCAAATATATGTAGATGATATTATTTTTGGATATTCAAAAAAATATTTATGAAATGACTTTTCAAAAATAATGCAAAGTGATTTTGAGATGAGTTTGATGGGTAAACTTAAATATTTTCATAGATTTAAAATACTTCAAAACAAAGTAGGTATTATTTTAAATCAAATTAAATATTCTAAATATATTTTGAAAATATATGTATTTTATGGAATTATGAGTAGTGAAACATCTATGAGTTATACATGTAAGTTGGATCTTGATGAAAATGAGATATTGGGTGATCAAAATGCTTTCAAAGGAATGACTGGGAGTCTGATTTACTTAACGGCTAGTAGGCCAGACATCATGTTTAGTGTGTGTATGTGTTCAAGATTTCATGAAAACCAAAAAGTGTTATATTTAAATTCTATAATAAGAGTTTTCAAATACCTCAAATATACAACTAATTTAGAACTGTTCTACCCTAGAGGAAAACCATTTAATATTGTTAGTTATTCTGATGCTGAATTTGTTGTATTTAATTGAAATATAAAGAGATCAATCGGAACATGTTAGTTTTTGGGAAAGACTCTAATTTCATGGTGAAGTAAAAAAGAAAAATTTTGTTGCACTATCAACTACTGAAGCAGATAGCATTTCCATTGGTAGTTTCTAGGCACACATTTTATGGTTGAAACACATTTTATTAGACTATGGATTTCAATTCAGACATATCTTGATAAATTCTTATAACACAAGTTCTATAAACATTTCAAAGAATCCAACTTCTAATTCCAGAACAAAAAAATATTGCAGTAAGATATCACCTATTGAGAGACCATTATGAAAAAAGTGATATAACTCTAGAGTTTATTGGGACAAAAGATCAACTTGCTAACAATTTTACTATACACATAAACTCTATGAAAATGAGATAATTTATACAGGAAATGGGAATGGTAAATATATAATGACTATCCAACCTTATCCCCATAGAAATATATGTTTTTCTATGACACTAATCAGATGAAACCGATTAGCTGAAACCAATAGGGTAAAACTGATCTAGTGAAACTAATCAAATGAAACAGATAAGATGAAACCGATTTGGTGAAATCGATCAGGTGAAAATGATCCTGTGAAACCAATCAGATGAAACTGATCATGTGATATCGATCAAGTGAGACTTATACCATTATAGTGAAACCGATACTGATAAATACCTTTTAGAAAATATGTTTTTCTATATCATTTAAGTAAAATGAAACAATATCTTATTTCTTATTTTACAATTATTTTTTTAATTCTTACAAATTAATATTTGTAAATGATAAAACTAAATTGATCCATGATACTTTACTACCCCCACTACTATCGAACCCCCATCCTTTCGAAATCCTTCTTAAAATACATATGTTTATAATAGAGAGGAAAAATAACATGATAGAAAGACCAGGTGAATCATCACCAGCCAGGCACTAGAATAGAAAATCATGTAGTGCCTCAAGTTATGTGAATCCTGAGTTAGGAATCCATGTAGAAACTCCTGAGAAAGACGTGTCTACCGGGTGCTTGTTGTAAAAAATTCTCTCTTGCAGAATGTTTTGGAATCATAAGGGTGGATTAGCTTGTTCAAAGACAATGAGAGACCTCTCTATCCCAAGATGGTACACTACTTTTAAATCTTTTTGGAATTGTTTTTTGGATGGAGCTTAGGATTCTTGGATTAAATCAGTGGTAGAGGAAAAAAGGATCTCATTTTCTTCAACGGAGTGGGATGAATGCTTAGAAATACCGCATGAGAGAATATTCAATGACTGCTAGGGTAACATTCCCTAAACTTAATATTTATTTTCTTATGAAAATTCATTAAATAATTGAATAAAAATGAGGAGTCAAGGTGGGTGATTACTTTAGAATTATATGGAGAGGCTAAAATGCATTTCAAATTTATCAAACACCAAATTTTCCAAAGGAAGGGAGGTTTTGAAGCCTTAAATTATCAGGATGTCTTCCTGATTTAATTATTAACAAATAAGGTGAATGTAAATCAATTTAGGTACCATATGGTATATATTTTTGAAATGATCAAACCATCTCAAAAATATGACTTTCTATATTATCCAAGGATGCTTTTTGCAATGTTGAAGAAGCATGGATGTTTGGAGGATAGAGATGACATGATTATTAAATGTAGTGGTTTCTACCTACATAAAGACATTTTCAAATTTATGAAAATATTATGGAACCCATTAAAGAGACCGTGGGTAGCAGATGAAGAGAAATTGTATGCGGATTATAATCATATTGATCATACTACCAAACTAAGGGATCGAGATGATCTAGGTCTTAAAACTGATGAGAAGGTCGTGTATTAATATGAAGAACTAGCTGAGAATGAGCTGCAAATAGAAAAGGGGTCTCCTATATATGATAGGAGTGACACAAATACTACAGAATCCCCTAATGACATGAAATATGGACCTGCTATACCACAATTATAATTTTCTTATATTGATCCTTTATAAGATGATAAAGAAGAGGAGGATGAAGAGACCTAAGTCTCTGTAGATGAATGCTATGTTTTCAAGACTGATGGTGATGATTAGGAAGATGATAATGATGATGATGATGAGGATGATGATGGTGAGAATTTGAGTGAATAAATAAAATAAAGACAAGATGTAGTCAGTTTAGGTGAGGAGACATTTCATAGGAATGATGATGAGGCTGATAGATAGAATGATTCTCATCCTGATGGACGTGATTCTATTGATCATGAAGGACATGATGATAGAGTTTTTGGAAATGAGGACATAAATGACAACCCTGATTATGCTCAAGGAATGATGTAAGAACTCACTAATATTATGGATAGTGGTCAAGAGGAAGAAGCTGAAGCTCAGATTGCACTTATGCCTTAAAATGAGGTGGAGCCTCAAATGGTTGGAGATCAAGAAGAAAAATATCATGTATAGATTTTAATAGTTCCTCAGGATGATATTTTGGCTGAAGATCAAGAGGAATAAGGTGAAGCTCATAATGAAGGATGAGCCTCATAGGAAAAGAGTAAAAATAGATATTGTGGAGCCTAGATATCTGGTTTGTTCAGGTGAGTGGAATATAAATCTAGGATATATCATATTTGGGTTGGATTACAATTATGATGGGAAGATTGTAGTTCCTCTTGCTCCACAACCTGTTGTGGAACCTATTTATTGTACTTTAACTGCTCTTCCCACTGATGATGATCATGTTGTACCTTCATTTCCTAGTGACTTTTTCACCAAGGATAATCTGAAGAAATTCAAATATAATGACCCATCATTAAAGCATTACTTAATATTATGTTAAATCATGAATTCTCATCTAGGATATTTTCAGTTTTAGAGTTTTATAGTTTTAGGCCATAACAATTACATTACATCTCAAATATTAAAAAGTAGACACTTCTACTCTACCTAATTTTTTATAATAAAAAAATTACTTAAATAAAACAAGAATTCTATTCTTTATATAAATCTTATTGAAGTCTTAATTTCTATTACCATTCCTTATAACCTGTGATTTTCTTTTCAAAACCTGTGATGATAATAAGATGCTAATCAAGGGTTATAAAATAAAGAAAGAAAATATTAATCCATCATTACATTAAAATCAATAAATTCACAGTTTTCTATCATAAAACATAAGCTATTTTACATACCTTGTGAATTAATATTATTTGTGAATAGCACAAAGAAATCATAATTCATAAAGGAAACTTTTGAATTCCATAACATACTTACATTATAGTTTTCACAACTACATTTGGTGTTATGTTTAGAATACCAATCACAGTATATTCCCTAAATCTCTTAGAAGAAAAATTAATGTCTACCTCCATCACGTTTCCTAATGAATTAGAGAGATATGTCATGCTCACCTGTCCTATTTTTATCATAGAACAACCCATATATGTAATCAGTTCCAATAAACAATAACATATTCATAACACATAAAACAAGAAAAATAGAAAGATAACAGTTCCACATTGTTATCAAAATTTATCATTTTAAGATATTGAGATAATCAATGATTTATCAAAACCATTTTAAATAAAAAAATATGTAAAAATGGTATATGGTATTTATTTTACTTTTAATATAATTACTAATTTTTATGTAATCTACATATCAAAAAATTCTTGTAGTGGAAAAAAGTTCATTGTCATCGCCTATGTTAAAAAGAAACATTCATTTTTTCCTTTAGTAAAATGCTTCGTAGAAAAAGATTTCCATTGAATGAAATGAAAATTCTAATGGGTTTATTCACCCTATAAAATAATGTCATATATAAATTAAAAATATTCCTCAATGAAATAAGATTAATATGAATTCCCTTACCTTGAGTCTAACTCATCGTGTATGTTCCTTGTTCTTCCTAAAATTGCGTAACTCCTTTTAATTTATGTTGAAAGTTTTTCTTGAATTGCCTTACTCCCATGGTAAGGTTTCTAGGAAGAATATTGGGTTGTTTGGATCTAATTTTGGTGGAGGATGGATGAGCCAAGGGGCTTGAGAGGTGTGATTAAATGGGTAGAGGTGATTCTATTTTATATGAGGGAGGAGGGAAACTTTAGGAAGGTATTGAAGTATTATTTTATTATAAAATTATTTTCAGTTTCAAATTGTCCCAATGTCATTTATTTAAAATATAGGATGCTTTAGGGTCGTAAAAATCACAACCAATAGGTTTTAGACAATTCTAGGTCACAAATGTAACCTTATCTTTTATCTTTAACCCATAGTTAACAAAACTGAGTCTTGCCATGTCTTCTTGTATATAAGTACTATATTATTAATATCATTACAATAAAATTCCAATAAAAACTCATGTGGTTCACTAATGACAAGTTCAACCTTTTATACGTAATTTGACATAATATTATATTTTTAGGACTATTAAATCATTTAAAAAAAGTATTTCTTTTAAAAACTCATTTATGTCAATTTCTATTCTATTCAAATCACGACATTAAAAAATCCAAAAAAAACTTGATTATTTCGACAAGAATCACATTAATTCAAATATAAAAAGTCATAAAAAACCATAAAATTCGTGGATAGCAGAAAAAGTGTCAAAAAAATTAATTTTAATATATATAATCTCAGTTATCTAAATCATTCAACAATAAGGTAATAACTACATCATCATTGTGTCATACATATATTTATTTATTTGATTTCTAAAAATTACAAATAAAATATCATGATGTATTAAATACTTTTAGTTTTCTAATGAATATTTATAGTCAAAATATCACTTATATAACCCCATCAAAAATTGTTTTAGTAAATGATATATGTTTATGTTATATTTTCCTTAAAATTAAATTAAAAGAAATTAAATGTATTTTTTACACAAAAGTGGCTTCATGGGGTCCTAAAATTGACCCAAAGATTCCCTTAGTCAGATATATCTCATCCTATTGGATTAGTACACATTTTTGTGTAATTTAATATTATTATTATATAATATTTTACCCTCATATACCATATTTACCCTTTAACAATGGTAAATAAAATATTTACTGAAGTTACTATTCATAATGTCTAAAAAAGGTACCTATTTACACAATTTGGACCTCTTGATTCCAAATATGGAATTAGTTTATCCAAATTCAAAGAATAAAATTTGTAGAAATCAATTTAAAATTAATTCATGTTGTCAAAACTAAAAAGTGTGTTTTTAAGAAGTAAAAACTACCAAATGATTGAAATGTGTTTATGTCCAATAAAAAAATTAAAATCACTTCCAATGACCAAAAATCTATTAAATGATAAAAATATAATATATTTAGATTTTAAAACCACATAAAAATATAATGAAACAATATAAATAAATTATATGAAATGATAGTTTTGACTTAAAATGCAGTATTTTCACTATTTATTAAAAAATGAACTCTATTAGAAAAATATCAAAATTTCATCAAAAGTAAATTTTTATGTCATGATTCTAAAGAAAAACTTTATTTTGTCCAATAGAACATATAAAAGTGAAAAACTATATTTAAAAACCATTCTCCATCAAAAGGCAGTAAAATGACCTTTTAAAGAATCTTATAGTATTTCATGCATAAAATTGGATTAATTATAATTTTAAGCCTCTAATTTTTTTTGGATAAATGTGAAGACATTTAAAAAACATGTATAATCATATTTTTTCTAGTTTGGTTCATTACTGCCAATATAATGACTATATGTTAACTACCATTTAAAATAATAATAATATTATATTATTTTTTAGTATAACTCAATGTTGTGTAAAACATAAGATTTCAGATAAATATATTGTTGTGTGTTAAGTAAACTATTATAAATAGTATCCCCTTTAAAGTAAAATTAATATTTAATTCACAAATATCAATAAATATGAAAATATCATATTATTTTTTTACATTGGATGTTATATCTAACCCCCCTTTTGGGGATTGTGTCACTGAAATTCCCTTCACTTATCAAATAAGTGGAAGTATTTATCCCTCATAGCATATTCAGATTCCCATGTTGCCTCTTCAATCATTTGGTTTTTTCATAAAACCTTTACCTGATGAATTACATTATTCCGTCACACTTTCTATCTTCGGTCTAGAATCTAGACTCGTTTCTCCCCATATGAGAGATTCCCAACCAACTGTACTAGCTCTGGACTCAAAATATGAGATGGACCCGGCATAAACATTCTAAAAATTAAAACATGAAAAACATTGTGGGACTGGGATAAACATGGGGAAAAATCCACTCTGTAGGAAACGGATCCAATTTTTTCTAGGATTTCATAGGGTCTAATGAACCCTAGAATCAGATTTTCCTTCTGACCAAAATGCATCACACTTCTCCATTGGGAAACATTGATAAAGACATGATCACCTACCTCAAAAGAAAGATCATTCCTCCGGTTATCTGCATATCTTTTCTGCCTGATCTGATCTATTCTCATGTACTTTTGAATCAACTGATCTTTATCTTCCATCTCTTCTACCAATTATGGTCCCGTCAACTTCCATTCTCATACTTTATCTCAAAAAGCTAGAGTTAGACCCCAAATTCTATATAATTCCTCATATGTTTCCATCTGTACACTAGAATGAAAACAGTTGTTATAATAAAACTCAACCAATGAAAGATGTTGGTCCCAACTTCCCTGGTAATCAATGGAACAAGAATGTAGTATATATTTTAATGTCTAAATTATTCCATCTGAATGTCAATCTGATTGCATATGAAAAGCTGTACTAAAGTTTAACTCAGTACCTAATGACTTCTGAAGGCCCTTAAAAATGATAGAAGTGAACCTGGGATCACGATCAGATACAATGGAGATGGGAAATCAATGTAACCCGACTATATATTTAATATAAAATTTATAAAGTTTATCTAGAGAAAACGTATCTCGAATAGAAAGAAAATGTGAATATTTAGTCAGTCAATCAACAATAACCTAGATTGCATTGTTATCTCGAGATGTCTTTGGTAATCCCACTAAAAAAACCATGGAAACATTTTCCAATGTCCACTCTAGAATTGGAAATCGATGAAGCATCTCTTTTGGTAATTGATGTTCGACTTTATCTTATTGAAAAGTCAAACACTTTACAGTAAAGTAAAAAATATCTCTTTTCAATCTATCCCACCAATAATACCCCCAAAGATCTCTGTAAATTTTAGTATTGAAAAGATGAACTAAAAATAGATAAGTATGAGCTTTTCATAATAACTCATTCTTCAACTATGAATCAGAAGGCACACATAACCTATTTACATACATCAAAACACAATCTATTTCAATGTTAAATTTAGGTAACCTACCTTTATGAACCAATTATACCTTTTTATACAACTCACTGTGTTCTTTCTGCACTTGCTTTATCATGTCTTCCAGAGGGAATTGTACTAAAACCAAAAACAAAATAGAATAATTCCCCGCACTAACAACTTCCAATCCAAAATTCATCAAATCAAAAACTAAAGGATCTTGTTCCAAATATTTCATGGTTAATGTATCATTATTCTTTAGAATTAAAGAGTCAGCCACATTATTTTCATTTTTTAGATAAAAATGGATCATGAAATCTTAGAATTTTTAAATTCTGGCCATCTAATCTGTCTCATGTTTAATTACTTCTGATTGAATATATTCTTAAAAATTTTGTGATCAGTATATATTTTACACTTTACTCCCTACAAATTATTCATCAAAATTTTAAAAGAAAAAACAGCAGCTAATAATTCCAAATCATGTGTTGGGTAATTTAACTCTAGAGGTTTCAACTGATGTAAAGAAAACACAATTACCTGATCATTCTACTTTAGGACACATCCAAGTACTTTCAATTAAGAATCTATATAGATAACAAACTCACAATTTCTGGAAGGGAGTGTCAAAACTGGAGCATTCACTAATCTTCTTTTCAATTCATAAAAGCATTCATCATATTATTTTATCTATATAAATTTAATACCTTTTCATGTTAACATAGTTAGTGTGTTAGATAACTATGAAAAAATTCAATAAACATCTTGTAATAACTTCATAAACCAAGAAAACTATTGATCTCTATAATATTGGTAGGTCTGTGCCACTCATTAAAAAATTTTGTTTTATTTGGTGAATAGTTATGTCATATTTAGAAATAATGGGACCAAGGAATGAAATTTATTGTTTTCAAAACTCATACTTTCTAAATTTCCAATACATTTTCATTTCTTTTAATGTTTTCAAGACAACCCTTAAATGAATTTCCTGATTCTCTTTAATTTTAAAATAATCTAATATATCATCAATTAACACAAACAAAAATATATCCAAGAACTCATAGAAACTTCAATTCATAATATCCATGAATATAGTAGGTGCATTGGTTAACCCAAAATGAAAAAATAAATATTCATAATGTTCATATTTAGTACAAAACGCATTCTTTGGAATGTGTTCTTCTTTTACTTTTAACTGATGGTACCCCCACCTCAAGTCAATATTCAAAAAATATTGAGCTTCCTAGAGCTGATAAAACAAATCATTGATACGAGGAAAATGATACATGTTCTAAATAGTGATATTATTCAAGGCTCTATAATCTATGAAAAGTATCATTAATCCGTCATTATTTTTAACAAACAAGATAGGAGCACCCTATGGTGATGTGCTAGGTCGAATGAAACCTTTATCTAATAAGTACTCCAATTGCCTCTATAAATCTAATAGGTCAATTTGAGCCATTAGATACGGGGGTTTTGTAATTATCTTATCATTAGGAACTATGTCAACTGTAAATTAAACTTCTCGATAAGGTTTACACCAGGAAGCTCATTAAGAAAAACATAGATATACTCATTGATCACTAGTACATCATTAATCAATAGAATTTGATTTTTTCAACAATATTTTCATGGTAACATTCATTTCAATATTTTACTAGTTTATCAGCTTCCCAATATGGTATCAAAATGAAGGGTTCATTCTTCCACACAAACTAAAATTATTTCTAAAAAGAAGCCTTTTAGCACTATAGTCAATCTAATAATGATAGACATAAATCCAATCCATACCCAAAATAATATCATACTCTATTAGAGGAAAAACAATAAGGTTTACAGGTAGATTATTTCTTCCAAAAAGTATTGAAAGCTATTATAATTTCTTTACATCTCAACATATCCTCTAGGTGTTTTTATCACATGTTTAGGATTCATATACTAAGATGGAATTCCGAATATACTAGAAAATTTTTCAGCAATGAAAGAATGTGTAGACCCCGAATCAAACAACACATCAACATAATCTAAATAAACAAACAATGTACCTAAAACTAAATCATTTGATGGCCCAACATCTACTGAAATAGTTTCAATGAATTTCACCACCCCTTTCTGCTTGCAGTCCAACTCCTTTCCATCATTTGAGTTCTTAATCGGACACTCATTTGGATAATAAACCATTTCATTTCACTAAAAAGATTATACTAAATTTAATGTAGATTATGTCTTACCATTAGACTGATACTATCAGTGAAATTACATGTCTGATTTCCCATTTTACCGCAACATAAGGACTTAAAAAAATTCAAAATTCCTTCCCTAGTGTGCTTTGTACCATAATTTTCACAAACTGTAAACATAAAATTCTTACAATTGGACTATTTTGGAGAGTTCTTCCCTTTCATCTACCACCTTGAAGTCTTATTCTGTTGTTTATCAAAGATCAACAGATCATTGACAAACTTCATTTCCACTTTCTCCTCACATTAAACAAGTTTTTCATAAATTTTAAACTCATAGGAAGCTAAATCCCTACAATACATTGGATTTAATCATGAGTAAAAATGATTGATTTTACTATCAAGATCTCATATGAAATTTGGATAATAACTTTCTAGTTGAGTAAATTTGGATTCATAAGTAGCCACTGAGTCATCCAGGTGCCTCAATTCAAAGGATTTGTTTTCCATCCTTTGTCTAACCACCTTAGGAAAATATTTCTCAAGAAACATACCTTTGAATTCATCCCAATCAAGAGAATCACTCTCCCCACTACCCTGGATATTTTTTTACCATGAACCACCCCCATTTGAATTTAATTTCAAAATGATAAACATCAAGACTACCCTTTTGATGTTCTGAACACTCCATGACATCAAAAATATTTTCTAGTGCTTTAATACACCATTTAGTTAACACAGGGTTAGATGATCCTTTGAATGATGGGAGGTGTTGCCACATGAAATGATCCACTACTTACATGTTCCTATGTAGTTGATTTGGATGATCTTGTGTGTGTATACCACCACCATTTATAGCATGAGTAGAATGTGTAACCACTGTAACAAACTATTCAGTTCTGATTTTAACCATTTCAGGTTTCTGATTTGGAAGGATGTTTTCCTCTTACTATTGTCCCATCATAGCTGCCATGTTTCCTCTAAAGAAAACCATTCTAAACAGAAAAATATATTTGGTGAAGAAAAATGGTAATCATAAAATTAATTATCATTTAAAACTTATCAAAATGTAAAATTCATTTATGGATATTAATTTAACTAGGTTCTAACTATTAAAGTTTTCTAAACTGATCTCTAATACCAACTATATGGCCCCAACATTAAAACATTTGTTAAAGTTGAGTTATAACATGAATTCACATAGAGGATATTTTCATGTTTAGAGATTTAGAGAATTAGGTCATAACTATTACATTACATCTCAAATATTACAAAGTATACACTTTTCCTCTGTCAATTTTTTTTCACAAAAAAAAACACCTAAAATAAAAAGATAATTCTGTTCTTGATATAAATCTTATTGAATTCTTCTATTCTCTTACTCTTCCTTATAATATGTAAAAAATATTTGAAAAAGAATGGGATGAGCATAAAAATCTTAGTAAGGGTTATAAAATAATGAAATACAATGTTAGTCCATTAATATATACAAATCAATAAAATCATATTTTTCAATCATAAAACATAATATCCTTAACAGACATTATGAAATAATAAGATTTATGAGTAGAACATGGAGATCATAAATCATAAATGTAACTTTTGGTATCCTTAACATACATACATTGTAGCTTTCACAGCTACATAAGGAGTTACATTTAGAATACCAATCATAGTTTATTCCCTAAATCTCTTAGTAAAAACATTAACATTTACCTCTGTCATGTTATCCTATGAATTGAAGAGAAATCTCGGGCTCACCCACCCTAAGTTTTTGATGGAACCACCTGTATATGTAAACAAATCCTAAGAACCATAACATTTTCATGATAGATAAAACAATCATAAAGGAAATATAACATTAAAACATTGTACTCAAAATATATCATTTCGAGATATTGATATAATCAATGAGTTCTCAAATCATTATCAATAAAAAAATACTTAAAAAGGCTATAAGATATTTATTTTACTTTCCAAATAATTACGTCTTATTAAGGAATCCAAATATCAAATAATTCTCTTGGTGGCATAAAGGTCATTGTCATTGGATATGTTAGAAAGAAACCTTCTTTTTGTCATTTGGTAAAACAATTCAAAGAAAAACATTCCATTTGAATGATTTGAAAAGTCAAATAGGTTTATACACCATATAAAAACTATAGTGTATAAATAAAAATATTCATCAATAATAGGATATTGAGACAATGTCCTTTACCTTGAGTTCGACACATCACAAAGGTTCATTTTTCTTCCTCAAACTGGGTAACTCATTTTGATTTAAGCATAAAGGCTTTCTTGAATTTCCTTCTACCCAAGGTGAGGTTTCTAGGAGGAATAGAGGGATGTTGGGAGATGATTTGGGAAGTGGTTTGATATGACCAAGGGATTGAGAGGTTTTATTAAATGGGTAGAGGTGATGCCCTTCTATTAGAGGGAGGAGGGGCACATTAAGATGGTATTGGAATATTATTTTATTTTAAATTTATTCTGGGTTTCAAAGAGTCACAAAGAAATTTATTTCAAATGTAAGATGTTTTTGTGTTGAAAACCTCTCAACTAATAGGTTTTAGACATGTATATGTCAGAAAGATGAGCTTATCTTTTATAATTAACCCTTAGTTAACTAATTTGACTCTTACCATGTCTTCTTATATATTAATACAATAACATAAATAAAGTTACAATAAAATCACAATCGAACCTCAAGTGGTTAATTAATTACCTTTTCAACATTATCTAATTCATTTGGATGAATTATATATATCTAGGACTACTAAATCATTTAATAAAATAGTAATTGTTTCAAAAACTCTTTAATGACAATTTATATACTATTCATATCATGACTTATAAAAAAAATCCAAACCGACATGATTATTTCAAAAAAAATCATTAATTAAAATATAAAAAGTCATATTCATCACTAATATTCTTGGATAATAAAAAAAGTTACAAAATAAATTTATTTTAATGTTTATTATCCCATTTATCTAAATCATTCATTAATAAGGTAATCACTACATCATTATTATGTCATAAATATATTTACATACATGATGTTTAAAAATTATAAATAAAATACCATGATGTAGGAAATATTTTTATATTTATAATGACTATTTATAGTCCAAGATATAACATATATGACCCCATCTAAAAATTGTTTTAGTATAAGATATATGATCATGTTATATTTTCAATAACTTTCAATTAAAAGTAATTAAATATCATTTTCACACACAATTGGATCTGAGGGGTCCTAAAATCAACCCACGGATGCCCATGGATGGACATATATCATCCAATAGGGTAATGATATGTCATAGGATAATTTATTATTGTTATAATAATATTTTTTACTATTCTTTATCAGATTTTCCCTTTAATCGTTGCAAATAAAATATTTACTAATGTTAATATTCATAATTTATAAAAATAAAAGGTACCTATTTACATAATTTGGACTTCTTGATTCCAAATATGGACTTAATTTTTCCAAATTCAAAACACAGAAGTTATAGAAATTTATTTAAAATTATTTCTCATTATCAAAACCAAAAAGCATGTTTTTGAGAAGTAAAACCCATCAAAATATTGACATGTGTTTATTTATAATTAAAAAGTTAAATCACTTACAATGACCACTATTTTATTAAATAAAAAAAATTAACATAATTACTCATTAAAACCAATTAAAAAGATAATATAAATATAAATAAATTAGATAAAAATACATTTTTGGACTTAAAAAATAGCATTTTCACTATTCATTTAAAAATGAACTTTATTAGAAAAATACCAAAATTTCAACCAAAGTAAATTTTGATGTTCGTATTCTGAAGAAGTATTTGATTTTTCCACATATAACATATAAAAGTGAAAAAAACTAGATTTAAAAGGATTTCCATAATAAGGTGGTAAATGACCTTTTACAGAATTTAAGAGTATTTCATACTTAAAATTAGATTCATTCTTATTTTAAGCTGATAAAATTTATTAGATAAATTTAAAGGCATTTAAAAAAATGTATAATCATATTTTAGTTAGTTCGGTTCATTCTCGCCAATATAACGGCTATGCATCAACTATCATTTAAAATAATAATATTACTATATTGTTTTTCATTATAAATCAACATTGTGGGCAATATAAGATTTAAGAAAAATCAATTTTTGTGTGTTGAGTACGCTATTAGACATAAAATCACATTTACTATAAAATTAATATTTTATTCACAAAAATAAATAAATATGAAAATCTCATATTTTTTATTTACCTGGGATGTTACGTCAAAGATGATATACGTGAATCTATGAGATCTTCTATTCCAGTGAAAAATAAAGCTTCTACATTTAGGAGTATTTCAGAGGAAAATGATATAAGGATTTCATGAATCATAATATATAAGATACTGCTCAATCTTATAAATACAACCGAGACCATTGTGAGAAATTATTCTTTTCCGGGAGAATAAGTGATGAAAGTGGGTCATGAAATAGTATCCCTATCAGATGTTTTTAGAACCACACTTGGTGGTGTTAGGGAGGTTCTTAGAAACCTTTTTACACATATTCTGAACACCGATTTGAAAATTTTGAAATAGGATATTGGAAAAATGATTTCTGGTTCATCTAGTTCTAGAGTTACCAGGCATGCTTCTAATATGGAGTCATCTATGATGGTAATAAGAGAAGAGTTCAAATATATTCAGAATGATTCTGATAAAGAAGATCATTCCAAAGTATATTGGAATAGTGACCATGTATATTATATGGTGATACAATGTGGAAATGAGGCTACTGTTTCTCAAAAATCGATTAGGGACAAAGTGGACAAGTATTTCAATAAAATATACACGAAGCTTGAGTTGAATAACTAGTTTATGTACTTTGATAGGAACCTCAGAATACCACCATTTACTGAGGAATTCAATAAAAAAGAGATCCATTTGAATGATTTTACACCCACATTGGAGAAATTCATAGATGACATTGAGGATTTTTAGAAGTACATGCAATATGGGGGTGAAATCATCAATAATTTTATCAAGGTTTTGAAGCCCTACTTGAATTTTCATTATGAGGATATAGTGTTCCATACAACTGGTTCCATCAGACATAGTTCACTTCCTCCTACTAAAATGTTAGTGTCTCAAGCTTTATCTTAGTTTAGGCCAATGATCCAAGAGTAGCCTCAAAGTCATGTTCTATCAGAGTAGAGACCAAGCCTTGAATTTAATGTTCCTAGAGCTGTTACTTTACCTTGTGTCACCGTTTTAACAACCATTCCTACATTCACAAAACCACATATTAAACCCACTATCGACCCTTCAGTCAAAGGAAACTCTCCTCAACATCCCAAGCCTTATATGTGGATCATTTTTTGATATGGATCTAAACATTTTATTTTTCATGGGAATCTTTTGAATTTTGTACTCTTTTGTACATCCATGAATATAATTTTCCATTCTCTATGTTTCATGTTCTTTGTGTTCTTTTTTTATTCATTATGATTCTTTTCACCTTTTTTCAAATCCAAAAAGGGGGTGAAATATATGTATGGAATAAACTCTTAACCTAAGGGGGAGACTATCTTTGGCATAGGAAAGATGGAAAGTTATTAGAAAATAATATATATATATATATATATATATATATATATTCTAGCTCAGATATAATATAATAAAACTAAATAAGGGGGAGAATAGAATCCTCTCTATATTCTCTCACACAATTATTGGAGGGGAGCATAAAAGGAAATACCTTATAGTTATATTGAGAAATCAAAATCACTTTTGGTATGATAAGTCATGTCATTCTTATTCCATAACTCATTCTTATTCCTTAACATAATGTATAAATCATTAATGCCCTAATTTTTTATTATAAAAATGGGGATATTGTCGGCCCTTTATAATATAGTTGTTTTAATAATAAAAAATCATCCCAATTTACAAATCATGATAATTCAAATATTACACTTTATGTAATGATAATCATGTCAATGATTATTTATCAATGAATAAATTATGTCACATGGTATAATACATTTCAATAAGTCAATAAATTATGGATATTTATGTTTTATTTTTTTTACAAGTGTATATTTTCATGTAATTATGAATTTTACATAACCTGGTACTATTTTCTATAAGATAGAAAATTTGTAATCTTTTCAAAGTCTCTAACCCCAATTGGCTCAAAGGATTCACTGATGGAAAACTCATCGATGTGTACTTACTTATCGAAGAAGACACCGATAGAATAAAAGACACACTGATGGACAAGTCACCAATGATCTGTCACAAGGATAGTTCAAGAGAATCCCCGATATGCAACTAACATATGGGAAAGACACTGATAGTTCGAATAAATTACTGATGGATGACTCATCGATGGGAGACACATTGATTGTTCAAAATGATTCACTGATGGTGACTCACTTATGCACGGATAGACCAATAGTATGAATTACCCATCAATGTACAAAGTCACTGATATTGATGTAATTAATTCACCGATACATAGAGTCATCGATGCTGAGAGACTGATGAAAAAGACTCACCAATACTTATGACTCATCGATAGTCATAATTGTTTTTATTTTATTAATTCAAATTTATATTTAACGGTCATATTTAGAAAAATTAATGTTTCTGACATTATTAAATGTTTTTATATAGGGTATTTTGTGGAAAATATGAGGTACATGCACGTGGGGAGAACATGATGTCTACTGGACCTAAAAGTATAAAATAATTACCAGCTAGATCATTCGATATAGAAAAAAGAAGTGAATAGTTCAGACGAACACCTGCACCTCTCGGGCATGCTTTAATAATCCAAAAACTCAAAAAGAAGAACATACAAGGAGATCCAAAAATTGAGATAAAAATACTTAGCTGACTTGGACAAATTTCGAACAAGAAGCTGAACATCTCATACTTTTGAAAGCCAAAAAAGAGAGGTCATGACACTTTTTTTTGGAGTCATCATCAGGAGGAGAACTGAAACTTCAATTCCTCTTCATCAAATGAGTCCAAAGCTACATCTCATAACACACAAAACCTTCTAAACCAAATTTACATCTTTAGCCCTGTTATGTTCATTTATTTACTTTAATGAGTAGCGTGTGAATCTGTCCATTTCTCACACACTAACTCTTATTAATAACTAGAGGATACTTGATATGCTCAATCTCACAATATTTTTATTCCATTTATATCCCATGTAAGACTATGGAAGATATCATCTGTGAAATTTCAGTTTTTCCACCTAAAGAACTCTGGTCCTGGTCAACTGTGACCTGGATAGCCTTGTGGGCTGTTGCGAACCCCGATCCAGGGCATGGATGAAACTTGTTTATTAATTTAAACATCTTGGTGGCAGGTGATCACAAAGTATAGGGGACAAAGTCTCTAGTTGAGACTGATCCTCTTGTGTTAAATTCCACTATGCATATTTTTATTTTCATTTATTATGTTTTATAACAAATTTCATCCAAACAATGTCCAACTATGATAGTTTTTTTAGAAAGTGTTTATAATATTTTTTAACTTGTAGGTTAGTTTCAAAAGTTATATTAATCTTTCAGTTAATATAGCCGAGAACTAATCAATCTATTGATAAATTAATTAAACATTCATAACTCATATAAATTCACAACAAACTAACCTAGATTATATTTTTAATTGGGAGAAATTTTCAAAGAAGCAATTTTTAACCGAAATAATCACATGGACTCAATTGACACCCCCTCTTGAGTACTCTACTCCAACCAACACATATAATCTACATTGGTCCCCATGGAGGCTCAAATCGAGTGTGACATAAACATCCTAGTAGACAACTACCCTGGTCTATATTGTTCTATCAATAATATAAAATGTTCTAGAATGTGTAAAAAACTAGTAAAGTACCTGTGTATTCCAATGGTATAACTCTAGAGTAGTAAGTAAAACAAACCATCCCTCAGGGCTACATGAAAATGTGTCAACTCCTAACAAGGTAGTTAAAAGAACAGTAAAATAGTCACCTGGACACAACATAAATCCGTCTATATTATGAAGCCCACAACCACACTATATAAGGATGTTAAGTAATCACTGTCCACACTATCTAGTGAAGTATAATATAACACAGACATGTCATATAGTGAAGTGTGGTATGAAAGTACTAGATCCAAGGAGTCAGTAAACCATGTAATCCATGTAATAATTTTAAACCACAGAGGTTTGGATCCAAGGATCGTGTCCAAGGCAACGCATCAATTCTCTTGGGTGTCCTTGGTGAAAAAAATGTTAGGCACTAGTTGGGGTCCTAGGAGCATGGAAATAGTATGTCCTACATGATCCCAAGAAATCAAGATCCACATGGTAACAAGGCTAGAGGCATCCCTTAAAATCAAGACCCATGGGGTAGAGTCAACCTAAGGCATCAACTACCAGGTTCCTGATCCATGGAAAGCAGTCCATGGCATCTATCAAACCATTCATTCAAGAATTCAATTTAATCATTATATTTAAACAAAAAATTCATGTGAGTATACCCACTCACATCAACCTACACAAGCCATGATATACCCACTCATGAAAACCATTCATAAACTATAATAATTTGGGACTACCCTCTAATATATACAATTTAACATGACATTATAATTCTATATATGTATAACAACCCATATAATTCATTAAAAAATACTAGCTAAATTAAACAAGAAAAAAATTACTCTATATAATAAGAAAAAGAGGTAGTACATCCCCTAAGAGAGATATTCAAGAAATCAAGGAATTAACGGGCTTCCTCTAATAAGGAAAGCACAAGAACACACCCCTTGAGTGGTTTAAATAGGACGAAACATGTTATTTCCTTAATTCAAAACACTTGGGAGACCTTGAATCATGTAACAGGGGAAACTCACATAAACAGAAGCTATAAGAATCTTTTCTAGGTCCAACTAAGCCCATGGAAAGAAAATTTCTCAAAAACAAGGCCTCACCGGAATGTATGACGGGTGGAAAAAGGGCCAAACACTTGAAAAGCACCCAAAAAGCTAAAAAAATGTATAGATCACCTACCTCACATTAGTAGTAGATATCTCATCTAGTATCCTATCTTAATTCATCCTTGTTTGGAATAAATCTGGGGAACAGATGAAGAATGATATATTATGTCATATGATCCTAAATCAAAATTGCATAGTCATCATTCGGAAGAATCAAGAACGACTAAAATGGAATCAATTACTTACATATGTGGTTCCAATGTGATATATCATGCTTAAATCAATGTTTGGACAACTTCTTAATTTGAAAAACTAGATTAGAGGTTTTTTGGCTACCAAAAATGGAGGAAATAGGTTCTTTCCATAAAAAATGAGGCTACTACCTCTTTTATAAAAAAATTCATTGGGAAAGTACATGAAAAGTAGTCCAAGTACATGACATGTACTTCCCTTTTATTTTTTTGAATCAAAATGTCTAGATGCTATGATGGGTCAGTACATGAATTGTAGGCCTTGAACATGGTGTGTAAGTGAAGTAAATGATTTGTACCTGGCCTACAGATAGATTTCAGCCTCTTTTCCCCTTTCTTTCTGAAAAACAACCCAACCGGGCCACATCCCGACATAGGGTCTAAGCCAAAATTAATGTATACAACATTTAACACAAAAAGAAATATCAATACCATTAGAAAAACCGTAGATCTTATAATGAGATTGTGTCACCTCCCCATTATGATACCACACCTACTAGAGTTTTTGGAATCCAACTTTTTTTATATCATAGTTAATATATTTCCATCATAACCATGGTTTTGAAAAATAATTATAACATAAAAAACATATAAGAACTCTATTTGGGGAAAATTTAAATGAAAAATCTAAAAAATATAAATTATTTTGAACCATGGCTGAGATCGGATCAGTGTGATACATCCATCTTATATTCATTCTATTACATTAAAAAAGTTTAATTAATATCAAAATTGTTAAAAATAAATGAAAAATTCCGTAAAAATAATATTATATTGAGTAAATGGAATAAGAAATATTTCTTACATACTACTTGATAAGTTTGAGGTAGAGAGTGAATATTTAATGAAATTTTATTCCATAGAAAAACAAATATTCAAACCTTTCACAATATATAGAATTGAAATTAATAATAGATAAAATCTTTTTCATTCAATTATTAAAAGAAAAAATTGAAATGAATAATTTCATAACCTCTTAATACACTCCAAAAATAATAAAATTTCTAGATTAACTAATTAAAGGATTACCAAATATATATGATATAAAATAATAGTTTTATATTAATTCCATGCATATTTAAGGAATGAATCATTTCTCCACACTTGTACAACCTATTCATTTTCTCCTCACTTATGAAACCATCTAACAATGTCCCACACAATAGGAAAAATATTTTTTTTGATATATATATTTTTATTAGGGAATCATTGATAATAGTATGAAGACATAATTTTGTATCACATGTTTTCAAAACATTTCCAGTAAGATAAATCAAATACCAATTTAAAAATGAAAGTCATCAATTCATAATAGTGGCTACAAAAAATATTAATAAGAGAGATGTCGTATTCTATAACCAATTCATACTAATAAATAACCAAAAGAAGTATAATACATGGCATAAGTAATAACTATTACCTAATCCAATTAAATACATATGTCTTTATAATGTTATTTTTAAAATAACATACTTGTTTTTAATATGATATAAATTCATTTAAATACATATTTATTTATCATGGAAAATATTTATTAAATAATAACAACAATGTCTCTCCCTAAATAAAAACTCTTATCATTGATACATATGCTTTTATTTGGGGAAAATTCATAATAGAAATAGGACATGATTATTATCACCTGTCTACATATAATTTCTAATAGGATAATCCAAATAAATAATTTAATTAAAAAGTCATAAAACCATACTTCTAGGTATCTAAAAAAAGATTAAGAGATGAGAAATACCCAAAAATCCAGGTGACAAGCTAGAAACCAACTCCTAAAAAATATATTAATTAAAATTAAAAATGCATAGGAAAACAGAGTCATGGAACAGATCAAGAAAGAAGAGTATAAACCACACCACAAATATCATCCTGGACATGGTCATTGCAAAAACCAGGTGAGAGGCAGGACCAATTGGAACTAACCTCTAAAATTTCTCTCTTAGACAGAGCATCAGAAACCCGATTGGCCTCATAATAAACATGTGTTACTTCAAGAGAGAGTACCTCTGCAAGCTGCAAACATGCGATCCATTCAGGAAAGATCTTCCATGGTATATTTCGGGATAGATCACGAAGAATTTGAACATAAATAGTCAAGTCTGACTCAAACCATAATTTATGCTACTTAAAGTGAAAAATATACTTGATTTATTTAATCATAGCCCAATGTTCTGCCTCAATTTCAAGACCGTTTCCAATAATATGGAAGAAGCATCCTTTCATAAATACACGGGATGTTCGGAAAATTCCACTGCATCCAGCAGGGCCCGGAGCACCTGAGGCTTCTCCATCAACATTGACATTGACACAACTAGGGATGGATGGTATCCATCGAACATACTTCATCATTAACAGTTTCTTGGACCTTCTATGCACACAAGTGATCTCAAAAGAACAAGATCAACAACATCATTATTCATAGAACCTATTTGAATAAGGGAGGCAGTCATAATTGAATGATGGATGAAAAAAACGCCATTATGAAAGGATGGATTAATGTTGTTGAAAGACAAATCATTCATCGCTTTCCAAATGAAAGTGAGGATACTCACAGTAGTAGACAACTGGATGGATTGAATCTGTTCACTACAATGTTTTCTGCAAATAGACTACAAAAGATCCTCCATAAATTGATAATTAAAGCTACACCTAAATATGTCACGTAGATAAAGCCAGAACCTATTCATGAATCTTTATGAGATAAACAAGTGTTGATGTGTTTCATCGGCATCAAGACCGAGAAAGAAATAAGGGGCCAACTGAATTATGGCGCGCTGCAGTAGATGATGTACCGGGAGGTTCTTCTTCCAAATTTTCCAAATGATAATTGTTGATGCAGATGGAATAAAGGTAGTCTGAACACCTTTGATCCATGAGGGAGGATTTAGGGAAGGTCCACACGACAACCCATTGCACTCCTTAGTCAAAAATATTCCATTTAAATTTGGAATCCACACAAGAGTGTCAGAGTCAAAATAATTTTATCTTCATACCAACATGCAGAGGTGATAAGGTAATAGATCATTCATATTGATAATACCACATATACTAGAAATAGAATAGTTCATCAGGGATGCAGGAATAGATATGTAATCACAGATGGGTTGGGACAACCAAGGAGTTTTCCAGAGGTTCAGAGAGGAGTTCTTACACACCATCCATCTCAAATTTTCCATCAGACCATCAAAGGCCTACTAAATGGAAGGCCAAACAGAGGAGGTCATGCAATAACCCTACCAATGTTGAAGCTTGTCAATAAACTCGGAATAGCGAAACTCTACAAAGGGGTCAGATCTGGACAATAGATTCCATACGAACTTCTTGATCAATGTAACATTAAGGACCCTCAGGCCCTTCACCCCCATTCCCCCCATTTGGGTCAATTTAATACAATCTTTCCAGACCACTATAATGAGATTTCTCCCATTAATAGATCTAGTCCATATGAAATTTCAAATATTGATCATCATGTATTTAACAAGTTCCCTTGGACATTTGTAAAGGGGTAAAGAGTATACAAACATTGAGGTAATCACTGAATTAACCAAGCAAATTCTTATAGCTTGAGACATATTCTTCCGTTTCTAGATTGCTAATTGATTAGAAATTTTCACAGAAATGTCCTCAAGATAGCACCGGTTCACTATTCCACAAAACAGAGGTACACCAAGATATTTAAAAGTTATAGTTCCCCTCTTCATGCCAATTTTCAAAGAGATTCTATTCTGTTTCGAGATGGTGATACCTTCCCCAAACATAACAGAGAAATTATGCCATGTAATGACCTGACCTGAAACATCCTCATAATGTAAAAATAAACCCTTGATAAAGGAAATTGTCCCTTTTTCCACCTTTCCAAATAGTAGAATTTCATCAGCATAGAACAAGTGAGAGAGAGAAATAGGATTCCTTCCAAGGTTTATCTTTGGGAACCAACCAAAATTAGTATGATCATTTAGACACCAAGTCAAATAATCCTCAAAAATCAAAAAAAATCATACCAGAGAGAGGATCTACCTACCTTACCCCTCGTGTACATCGAACGAAACCTCTAGGGTATCCATTAATTAGAACAGAGAGTGTCACACTGCCCATGATAGAGCCAACAAGACCAAGAAATCTCTGCAAAAAACCATGCATTTGAAGAATAGTAAAATGAAAACTCCACCTAAGAGTGTCAAACACCTAGGAGATATAAATCATCAAAGCCATGTCGATAACCTGTTTCCTCCTCTTCATGGCATTGAAACATTCAGAAGATGCGAAATCACAATTTTGAATGTTCCATCCTAGTAGAAAACCAAACTGATTATTAGAAATAATCCCCTTATCAATTTCACCCAACCTCTGTGTCATGATCTTGCTGATAATCATAGTTATGGTGTTCCCAATAGCCACAGGCCAGAAGTAATTTATATCAAGGGAACCTTCCCTCTTAGTAATCAAGGAAATAAAATTAGAGTTCATCCCAAAATGCATAAAAGTGGACCTATAGAAATCCATTACTACATTTGTAACATCTTGATTTACAATATCCCAGTAGAACATAAAAAACCTGTTAGTGATGTCATTGGGGCTAGCCAAACTATGAATATTTAATGATAAAAGAGCATCATAAATCTCCTTAGAATTGGGAGTTTAAATGAGCCTATTATTACATATATCATAAATAGAGGGTTAGAAATAGTAAATAATTTTTTCAGAGTGTTCAAATTCATTATCAGAATAAAGCATCTCAAAGTAGTCCATGAAAGCTTCAAAAATTTCACTTTCATAAGAGAACATATTACCATCAATAGAAATGGCATTGAGGATCATTTTAGATCTATTTTCCTTATGTAAACTATTAAATAAATTAGAATTACTATCCCCATCCTTTAACAATCTCAAATTGAACTCATTCTAATCTAATCGTTCTTTAAGAGTCAAGAGATTGTCCAGATTTGAAGTAGCATGAGTCTCCTCTAGTGAGGGGACATCATGAAGGATATTAACCTTCTATTGATTCAACAAGAAAATTTATACCTGCTTAATGTCATTATCAAGGGAGGAATATGAGGCTTTGTTCTATTTTCTTTAATCTGTATTTTACTTCTTTTAATTTAGAGCAGACAATATGGGAAGGGCTTCCCAATAAGTGAGAATTCCAGACATCCAAAACAATCTCCCTGCAACTCAGAATGACCAGCCATGCATTATTGAATTTGAAGGGGATCGGGGCTGACCTCATTCTTCTATTACAATCCCCAACAAGAATAGGATTGTGATCAGAATGTATCCTTGGCAAGGTGATTCTAGACACATCCATTGAACTAGTGCCCTTATCCACTTGTACAAAACATCTATCTAGTTTACTTGCCTGCCTTCCATTTCTGGTGTACCTGATCCATGTAAAATCAGCTCCAGACCTAGGAACATGAACCAAACCACATTTGTCAATGTAATCAGAACAATCAGAGGCTGAAACATGACAAAAATCCTCTCCTATTTTTTCATCAGGACTCAAAACTGTGTTAAAATCCTCAAGAAGAATCCAAATATTACTGGTATTTTCAGAGATAACTTCAATATTCCTCCACAATGTTCTTCTCCTTTTATACATATTAAAAGTATAAACAAAAGTAACCGAGAGATTGAAATAATTTATTATGTAGGAGATAGTCACAGATTGCATTTCATTAGTGAGAGAGTTAACCAGAACAATATGATGCTTCATAACACATAAAGAATAAGCATTGTCACCCACATTATTATTAGCAACATAGGAGTATCCCAACGAAGACCAATTAAAAGAGGACCATCTTCCAAAATTCATTCTTGGCTCAGAAATACCAATAAAATAGGCTTATTGGTCAAGTTGATGTGCCTAAGGGACTTGAATGTGGGAGAATTCCCAATCCCTTGGAAATTCCAAAATAAGATCTTCATTTTTTTGATCTGATCCTAGTGCTAGGCCCATCATAATATTTTTTCAAGCTTTCAATATGTGTAACAGTATCCAGTACAACATGGGTAAGATCACCTGAATCTAGATTCAGAGTCAACAATTCATCACTATCTTTACAAGAAGTCTTTGGACTATGCTATGAAAATCTATTCAAGGATTCAATAGGAGAAAGCAAAGTGGAAGCGAGTCTTCTTTTCCCAACCTTATCTAGATGTACCTGAAGAAATTCTCCAGGATGATTCCCGAAATTCTGATCTACTTCTGCATCACCACCACTACTGGATGGGAGGAGAAGATCATTTGAGACATTATCAGAGCTTTCCTTATCTGGATGTACCTAAATAAATTCTGCAGACTGCTTCCCAAAATTCTGATCTGCTTCTGCATCACCACCACCACTAGAAGGGAGGAGAAGATCCTTTGAGGCACCATCAAAATTTTCCTTATTGAACAGAGCATCTCCAGAAACAGGTTCCAAAGGAGCATAAATCAATAGATCTGGTAAATTATCACAGGCAGTACGAACCTTCTCATCATTCAGCAAGTCCTATCGAGCATTATCAATGAGGGGGTAGGATGAGAAGGCCCTAATAGGGCCAAAG
Organism: Viscum album; assembly: GCA_963277665.1. Lineage (NCBI taxonomy): Eukaryota > Viridiplantae > Streptophyta > Magnoliopsida > Santalales > Viscaceae > Viscum > Viscum album. Next base: position 1,900,595,617 of record OY728140.1, on the reverse strand, counting down.
GATCTGAATCATTAACAACCCCATGTGCAGATGATGCAGCAGGCTCTTTATCCTGATTAGGATCCCCCATAGAGCTCGGAACTGGATCCTCCAATTGAGCGACCCTCTCATTTTGATTACCTGAGCCACCTTTAACTTTAGAGGGATCAGGTCTAGCAACCTTTCCCTTATTTATCCTTTAGTTCGAGACCTCATGCCCTCTGATTTTATAGAGACTAAAAATTTTATGTCTATTGCAATCTGAGACCACATGCACAAATAAATGACAATTCGAACAAAATGTGGGCTTCCTCCCAAAAAGGATCCCTTGAGAAAGATAATCATCTTTATTGGTCAACACCACTTCTTCCACAAGAGTGAAAGATATATCAACCTCAACCAAAATCCTAGCATAATGACCAGAGGAGGGGCTATCAGTCTTCTTATCCAACCTAATTGGATTACCAACAGATGAAGAAATGTCCCATAATATCTGTGGATACCAATATCCAATTAAGATTGCAGACTCTAATCCATATTTGAGCATATGTGTTATTTATAGAATTCGGATCAAAATTATAGTCACATTCATGAATTCGAAGAAATCCAGGCATTAAAGGGACTGAGCCAAGACTCCATGCATGCCTTTTATGTTCATCAGATGGAAAAACAATATAATATAATCCATGACCCATTTCCATTATTTTCTAATCAGCAAATCCCCAAATCGTTGTAATCCTTTAAGTGAGTTCATTGAACCTCCACAGCTTCTCCCTTTTTGAAATTAGAACCCAAGCAATTATGGAAAATTTACACAAATTCAGTCATTCTTCAATAGCATTTTGGTTTTCCACAACATTCACAAAACACCCTTTTTTAATGATCCTACCAGATGAAGCAGACTCTCAATCCATAAAGGAGGAACTACATGTATATTCACTGCATCTGCAAAACTTTTCTTTGTTCCATCTCCATTCTGAGCAGCACTCGATTTAGGGTAACCTTTTTCACAAATACTAAATAATTTTTTGTGACCAAACCAGTCTTATACCACTAATTCGCAACCAAAGGTCTTTCCCAATTCAACACCATTCGATCTGGGAGCAGAATCACTCGGATTGAGATTTCCAGGTTCTGCACCGTTCTCTTCCATCACTGTCTACTAAGATTAATTATGATATTTTTTTATCAATAAATTATGACAATTAATCAATTAACTGAATAATTTCATAACCCCTCAATATATTACCAAATAAAAATTACTCCAATAATGAATTACATAATCATTTAATATATATTACACAAAAAATAACATTATATCATATTTATATAAACGTAAAAAATAAGAAAATTATATATATATATATATATATATCAACTAAAATCACATTTATTATGAAACAATATAAAAAATATAATCTAAATGAACCCTTTTTCAATGGATCAGGAATAATTGTGACCTAAAAATATATCATTAATGTTTCGTTATATAGATAAAAATGAATTAGATGTGCAAGAGAAGGGTTAAAGGATTTGGAACTCACTAATATTATATTGATGAAGAAAGGAATAAAAAAATAATTAATGGGGGGAGATATGTAGGGGATAAGAGTGGTTATTTTTCTGCTTAGGGTAGAGTGAATTGGGGATCATGGGTGGGGAGAGAAGGAGGGGAGTTCATGCCTCAAATTTATCATCCCTATATGATTATTTTTTGAAAAATAATTGGTGTGGGATGCTCTATACCATTGGTTTTTTTAGAAATCATTGGTATAAGGTTTTGACTATGACTCTATACCAATGATTTTAGAAAATAGTTGGTATGGAGGCATGGGTATAAAATCAAACTACATTATTTATGGGGACTCCTGAAAAACAAAATTCCATTAAAAGGGGTATAAACAATCCTTTGAACAAAAACTCAAAATACCACCATATGAAATCAAAATACTTCCTTTAAAACTCATTATAAATCATAGAAAATTTATATTTGTTCCATAGGATACCATTTTACAAGAACCATTATGAGAGCCCTAAAAATATAATAACCTTTCCGATTAATTGAAACATCAATCATCAAAGAAAAAAAATTACACAATGCATTGGAGAGATATATTTGGCTAACCCATCATCATAATTATTTTCCACAGACCATGACACGAATAAAACATATATAATATTATATTTACATCATAAAATTCCATAAAATATTCTATTTAGAAAATAATAGAAGAACATTAATTCTTTATAAAAAATTAGGATAAAATTCCCTTTTTCTTGAAATATATTTTAAAAAATTCATATTAGAATTGGAAATGAGATATTCCTTTAAAAAATCAGTAAAACATGAAGTGGAATCTTCTTAATCAATAATGGTCCTGATGGTGGGAAATTATGATCATGGAAAATATGTTGAAATAGAACATTATTTTTTACTTTTATAAAGAAAGAAAAAACATTACATATAAAATCTGTAATGTCATTCCTATTAAAAACATTTGGAAGTGTCTTGAACCCCTCCATCCAATGATACCATAATTTTGGAAGAGATGTAATGACCCCCCCAATCTCACCTCCAACTGGACTCAGGTTGGAAACAACCATTGAGGTTATAAAAATCTCACATATGGGAGGAATTATCCTCTATAAATAAAATAGGATGAAGAGATAGTATCAACAACCACTAAACAACTCCATTATATACTATAAAATAATCCAAAAATCATCACAAAGTTTATTTATAAATTAAAATATTATAATTAAAAAACACAAATATAAATTATCAAAAGAAAATTCCAACAGTATTGTGTCAATGATAAGAATTCCTAGATTCCACAATTTATCCAAGGTATTTTATTACATTACATACTTATTTTACATGTATGTTACCACACAACCCATATTTCAATGGAAAAAATTTTTATTATCAAAATATATGTTCTTAGATTTTTATTCAAGGTCCGATAACACAATAACACATCAGGGGTCATCAAATCAAATCATAAACAACACAAAAAAGTCATAAAACATATGTTATTTTCATTAAGGAATCATTTTGGTATAAACATAACAGAAATAACATCAAAGAAACATAAACATGTGATTACTCCCTTTTACAAATCAATTTAAATAAGGCCAGTTCATTCTCCATTAGGTTGACCCTTAATATCCACCAAAATAATATCCAAATCATTAAATTTCCAAAAATATCACTTAAAGAAGTGATAAAGAAGAAATTTTAGTTCAAATAAGCTTTTCTATATTATTGTACACAAAAAGGTGAAGAAAAAATAACATGTAAATTAAAAACGCATTAATTTTTTTTGATCAAACTGAACTACATCAAGGGTAATCTAGAATATTTATTGAACTAAGCCCCAAATAAAACATCATCCCAATTAATCCTTGAAAAAAGAACAGAAAGAAACTAATGTTTAAAGAGGAAGTAATTAACCACTAACATTCAATGAGAAACCACTAAAACCCATTGACCAGGAAGAGGAAAGATGGGCATTAATGTATCCTAAAATCTCCTCAGGTTTTCCGAAAACCAAGAATAAGTGAGTGACCAAATTAGATCATAATCAACCAAACTAGGTTTATGATCAACCTATAAATCCCATATCTACATTATAAAATATATATTTATTTTGTAAAATCAGAAAATCTAAATAAATTACACCTTAAAAATCTTTTTTAGTTTATAAATTTGTTTTATTTTGAAAAAAATAGAACTTATTTCTATATTAGACAAACAAAATAAATTCATTTCATTCTACATAAAATCATTTTAATATCCACACCTCATTTTCATAGAAGTTATCAACTACCATTCACTTAAGTCGCAAACCAACAAATTATGAAATAAATCCCTCTTTTATGTCAGAAAAATATATTTTACTGCAATTTGAAAATACAATTCACTAGAACCATTTTGGAGCACCACCATGCACTTTCAAACCACCAAAAGAGAAATTTAGAGGCCTAAGAAGTCCCAAACCAACCACTAAAACAACCAACACACAATACTTCCCCATGTACACAAATTCAGAAATTCTATTTTCCTTGTCATTATATTATCTTCTTTGGGAAGAAATGAAATACCAATATTTTTTTAGTCATGAAAAATTATAATGTGTCTTCACTAGAGTTACGGTTCTCCCCTTTCCATATCTTAGGTTATTTATCTCACATCACATGTCACATGTCACATCAATAAGAAAAAAACACATATCATAAAACATCAGGATCCAAAAAATGGGGAGAAGGAAAAGTCAAAATACCTTCATGTAATGGGAATGGAACAACATCTATCACTCCCATGTACCATATTCTGGGACACTATGGCTCAAAAAACTATGATCCAAGGGTATGGTTTATCCATGAAACAATATCTCACATTGACCTCAAATCTCTACCGGTCACTACACAATGGTCATGTTTTCCTCATAATCCAAAATTCTCTAGATAATCAAGTGATAGTCCCCATGAAGAGATAAAATATAGTGGGACAAATGAAATTCATCATGGATCCTCCCTAGAAATGGTGGAAATAATAACTGATATTCCACCTCACCAACTCACCCCCATCAGCTCAACGGTCTCAAAAAATAGGTATAAATCTTACTCACCCTACTAATCCTCCATTTCCAATATTGAGGAAAGACTCTAAAAAATACATGGTATCAAACCTAGGGCTACATAGTCTTAAACCTATGATCATTATAGGCCCTCTGATGGTCCTGAACCACCCTCATCAACTCTCAATGAAACTAGTTCTTCTCAATCATTGTCTACACCATGTCAGAACCTAGAACTTCTAATTACCCAACCTCCATCTACAATAATGTATAATGACATGGTCGGCCCCACATCACGTCAAATAGTTACAGGCTAATGGAATAGTGATATATGTTTTTGTATAAAAACATGACTAGTGGAATGTTCCTTATCCATGATCCACCAAAGTCTAGGATGCGAGTTCCCAAAATATCCTCTATCATCTGGATGATCTGCCCCATATTCCAATCTATATGAGGGTAGAAAGATATTATTTGATGAAACCGAGAGCCAAAATACGACTACAACACCTCTAGACTCCGGAGTTAAAATTAAAATCATTATCAAAGAAGTTTTTTCTTAGTTCCCATTAATTCCTAACCAAGTTTTCCACACATCTCCTTGATAAAAGTTTTATAAAAATTAACTAGTGTATCACTAGAAAATGAGGCAACTTCCACAGTGGGCCCACTATCTCCCAAACTCCTTCACAACATCCCTGATCATGGGGTAAAATCCGGATCAAATCCATCAATATGCCTTCCCATGTTTAGTTTGGAAAATCCAAGGACTACATGAAACCTTCTAGAACATGGTGTTATGCTTTCTCTTAATGAAAAACTAGAGACCACTCTATAAACACTGGCATTGGAAATTTCATCCCCATACACCAAATTTGTCTCTTCAAGCCATGATATATATTTTTCCAGTCCGCATGCACCACTAAATTTGAGTGATGAAACTAATGGATAATTCCTTTATGCATCACCTTAAAACAAAATCCACTTATGAATCAAAACCCAGTTCTCACCATCCTATTACCATCCCTTGAGGGCATCACCATGGCTAACACAATCCCAACACACCATTACCTCCATGTGTCCTTACAATGAATCATCCACTAGCTACATCAAGGATGACTTGATAGTAGTCTGAAAAATAGAACCATGACTATTTCTCTCTCAAACATCAAGATGCATCACTAAAGGACCCTCAATACATTGAAAAACATTATAATATTGTCAAACCACATAGCCTATAGAGTTCTAAATTAACATGTTGGTAACCACATTCCCATTTCTTAGGGTGTAATAGATATGAAAATGAAAATCATTAGGACACCCCTTCCAAATTATCTAGTGTATATTCTGATATCACCTAGGGGAAACATATTTTATGCTTTTTGGTTTTTGAAGACCACAAAAAACTCTTTAATGAGGTAATGCAACTATACCTTTATTGAAAACTAAATTACCACTGGTTCCTCATCATGAGTGGCATTGATAAAATTTTGGGGACATATTTATTAGAACCATATGGACCTATCTATTTTGAACAAACATGAATCTAAATAACATATGGGACACATCACATAAAACATCAAACAACATGCCCTTCTCATAAAACAAAAGCAATGAGGCACTAACCAGCTTCTCTCGGAGGTTACAGAACACTTCCTAGAACTGATCACTCCACAAATAAGATTGGTCCTTATTTGTTAATGATATTATAGGGGCTTCAACATGAGAGAAATTATGCGCATTACTCTAATAATGTTCTATTATATAAATGAGTCTTTTAACCTCTTACACATTATTGGGTGATTCCCTAGAAAAAATTGACTCAATCATAAATGTGTCCACTACCACACCCTAAAGAGACACAAAATTTCCAAGAAAATGCACCTCTCACATCCAAAAATTATACTTTTAAAAAACCCCATAGAACTTGTGGTTTCGTAGGATATAAAAAATAGATTTGAGGTTCTCGTAATGATCTTCCAATGACTTTTAGTATATCAATATATCATTGATGAATATGATGATGAACTAGGGAGATAAAACATAGAACATGGTGTTAAAATCCTCATAAAAATCGCTAGTAAATTAATGACATCAAATGCATGAATAAAAACTTTAAGTCCCAATTACTACTCCCAAAGTAAGTCTTTAGGATATCCTCATACATCACACCCAAATGGTGATATCCATATCTCTAATTGATCTGTGAAAACCAACATTCTCCACCCAACTAGTAAAAATATCCTCTACCCTTAGAAGAGTGTAATGGTTCTTGAACATCACACGATTCAAAAAATATTAGTTTATACATAAACATAGAATATTGTATTCCTTATTAAAAAAATAATGGAGCACCCTAATATGACACAATCAATTGGATAAAACCCCACTACATTAGATCATTCACCTGTAACCTCAACTCCCCTAACATCATAGGCACCATCTGATAGTGAGCAATCAAAATTGGAATTTAGCCTGCTAGAAATCTATCTTAAACTCAACATTACGATGATAGAAAATGGTAATAAACTAATTTATAAATAAATACAATAACATCTTCATAACCCTGGGAACATATCCAACATATCCTACCACTAAAATCATTTCCCGCTATGAAAAATGTGGATCCCCTTGCATATCACCCATCTGATAACAACACTCTCCAAGAATTCCACTCGCTAGCCATCGACGTTGAAAAAAAACTTTCTTACGGAAAAAGTTAATGAATTTACACAAAGAAGATATACAATCCATGTCAATGATAATGTCATATAGTTATATCTATAGTAATAATAAATCTCCCCTGAAAGGGTGCTACCACTTCAACTATTTACACCCCCTGATACACATTAATCAAAGAAGCCTAACTTACAACTAGTGCGGATAAAAACATGATAAATACATGTCACGATATGTATACTTCCAAATAAAAGACCAAAAAAAGTTCAAAAAGGGAGTATCAGGCTCCCAAATAAAAAAATTACACATAAGGGAGTATGAAAAGTTAATCATACCTAAAACCACTCTTGGATCTACTAGATATGTTACCTCTAAGGTGTTCATCTGACCACACCCAACTCATATGCCTATTGGATATTGAACTATACAACCATAATCTAGACTAGGTACCTATGGATATGAACTGTCACGAGGATTCCATATTCCAATACCACCTACCCTCATCTCCTTAATAAGACCTGACAGTTCCTACTGATGAAACACTCTCATAGGTAAATATTCATGTAGTTGAAAACAGGCATGAACACCCACCTAATACAAGCCTCTTGGGGTGGTCATTCAATGATCCTAAAAATTCATATGTTCTCTATATACATAAAACAAAAATAGTAAGCCTTTGATAGGTTCTCGGGAGCCATATTCCCCTAATGAATAGAATGGGACCTACCTCAACCAGTCCCCATTTTACAATGTCCCTGACAGACTAAACCACCATGACCCACTGCCTAAATCCCTGCACCACAATACTCCTTATTGACCACAATATCAAGTATCAAATCCCAATGAAATCATCCACTTAATTATCTATTCCTTCTTCTGTACCTCTATATATGTGAGCGTAGACAGGGTGACAATATACATGATCACTGGGCACAAAGTATCATCCAGAAACCATGATCTAGACTCTGTAACTTGGAAAAGATCTACGGAAAAGCATAAGAGTTTCTCAAAATCGATCCCATGTTCTTTCACATTTAATATCCCCTACTAAAGAGAGAGAAACTCCTTCCAATTTTCTACATTAGTTTTCAATGAAATTAAATCTACGTTGAACTCCCTCTTAACGTTTTTTCAAAACACATCTGCATCCTTATGGTCACTGAGAAACAATGTTCACAATTAATGCATGGATCCCCAAGATAGACATAATGTCAATGGAACCAAGAACCTAAAAAATTCTCAAATGATATCAAAAGTGATATTGGGATCCTCCAACGAGTGCTCTATCTCTATATCATAGATGATACCCTCATACATTACTAGACTCCACCACTATAATTCACTCAAATCCTATTTCCAAACCTAATCTTCCTTTGAAAGATTTACTATATGATGATCAAACCTATAATCCATCTGAACCTCAAGTTCATGAGATACAATCTGGAAGTAACTAGGATCTGTTACTAAAATTCAAAGAGAACATCCTTCATCATGTATTGGTAACTTTTAAACCAACTTATTTACTCATTTCATTCTTATTTCACCCAAAAACCCAATTCAAAATTGAAAATAGTAAATCATGATACATGTAAGAATCTTAGGTCTCAATGCTTACAATAAGCCCATATCACTTGGTTGATAAATAAATGATGATTATATTCATTGGATTTGGGGGCCTAAAATCCCATTACATAGATAGTCTCCCTATCCCATATCACCCACTAAGATGAATTGGAATCAAATCCTTACAAGCCCATGTAATCCTCAACATTTGAAATCCTAACTTCATCCTATCTCTCAACTATCACATATGATACCACTCTTTCATGAACTCCTCTCTCCAAAGATACAACAATAAAATAAGATATATAATCCCCTCCCACATGCCTCTAGTGGGCACCGAGTTGGAGAAAATCACCGAGGACATATGATATCTCATTTGGCAGCCATTAACCAAGTTAGATTAAATTGTATTGGGATTTTTCATAAACAACCACAAAAAATCTAAAATATGGTACAAAATAAACCCAAAAAATCCCCCAATTCATGTATAATTTAAACCAATAAAAATAAAATCCTTTAATACGAATTACTAAATCGAAAATTCCTATAAACATGACTCCAAAATAAAATATCCCAGGTTACACAATATATTCAAAGTGTTTCATTTAATTAAATATTTAGTTGTATTGGAATTATCGCACAAAATATAATTTCGTGGGTAACCAATTTATTTTCTATATATATGTTCTTAGAATTTTTTTGGGCTTTTAACGCATAGCAACCCAATATGGTTCATCTCATTATATTATTCATTGTAAAAACAAGGCTTCCAATTTTCATTATTTTTAGAAAGGGAGCAATATGGGTTAAACATATCTATAATAACATCAAATCAGTATAAACATGAAATTTCTACACCATATACAAAAAATTATATTATTTTAATTAATAATCTTATTATTATATCCCTTAATATACACAAAAAGGAAAGAAAAATCATGAAATTCCCATACATAACACATACAAGAGAGAGAATAAGGATCCCATACCCCAAAGAAGATTTTAGATTAAACATCACACCACTAGGAAAAGAAGAAATATGAAAAAAAATTACACTAGAAACTCTAGATCTACAGGAAACACATATAGGGTTTTAAAAATTATCTCCCAAAACATACCCCAAATGTAACAACACAACCGCATTGGATCCTTGGAAGTATAACAGAATGAAACCCATGGATAAAGGGGAAGGAAACACCACTAAACACCAATGAGGAAATAATAAAAAAACAAACATCAAAGAGGGGGAATACACGATGAAAATATTACAAGATCACTATGGTTTCTCTCAAAATTTTGAAGATGTGAGTGGTTAAGAGATATGAGAATCATCCAAATTAGTATCATAAATAACCTATAAATCACCAAATATATTCCATAAAATATATATTAATGTCATAAAATATATGGTTCTATATAAATTATATAGTAAAACAATATTTTAAGTGTTGGAATCCTTTTCTAAAAAATCATGACACTTTCGGTTATATTAAACATACACTATAAATTCCATTCTTAAGGTATAAAACCATTTTATGCTCTGTACCTAAGCCGAATATAAGTCACAAAAAACTATCCAAATAGTATATAAACCAATAATTTACAACATAAATCCAAATTTTACACTATAATCCTCTATAATACTATAAAACTAATGATCCAACTCCATTGGACCCTCCAACCCCTCTTTGAAGCTTCTTCTGACCACAAATCCATCAAAGTAATCGGCTAGGAGGCACAAAGCATCACAAGAAGAATGTTAAAAGGGAAATAATATTTATTTTATAATTAATTTATATAAATATAAAAACGTAGATAAAATAATTTTTATAATATTGAAATATAAAATATATATTTAGAATATAAAATTTTAAAATAATTAAATTTAGGTTTTAAGGTTAAGTGTCACTTGAAACATGGTAACTTTTGAATTAATAAAAAACTATTAGAAAAAACAAGGAATGTATTTTTAAAAAGGATAACTTTATAAATGAACTATAAAATATAACCATAACTAATTTTACACACTACAAAAAGAAAAAATGTGGTGAAATAGCTTAAGACCTAAAGAAATGGAATTGAGACTATAAACGCCGAACCTCAAGAGTAACATTCCATGTACATGATTTAACTCCTATATAATAAAACAATATTAATCTAATACACGAATAAAGAAAAAATTTTATTTGTACTATATTTTTTTATCCCTCTAATTTCATTTATTATTATGCCTTATATGGTTATTAAATCTATTTATTTCATTTTGGACTTTCTGGGGATGTTCAATTCATAAAAGAAAAACTACTTTGGAGGGTTGACAATGGTTAAAGGGTCATGTTACCATAATATATATAATATTAACTAATAAATTATTATTATTTTATACACTAAATTAAATTTTAAAACCATCCAAGAATGGTGTACATGAAAAATGATTCACATCATTTTATGGAGGGGGTAATCCACGTGAACGCATGAATAATGTTATCATTTTCCAATGGATGGAATAGTAAGAAAATAAATCATATATTATGTTTTAATAATTATTATTATTTCACTTATATAATATTTATACATTAATTCCGTCAAAATAAATATCCATGATAGGTGGTGTAGAAAAAAAACAAATTAATTTTTGGAAGTGTTAGTCCATACGTACACATGAGTAATGTTTTCTTTTATAGTGAGATTGAAATGGAGATAAAAATTGTTATAAAAAAATAATTATAAAATATAACTATATTTTTTATAATTATTTAATTATATCATCATTTTTTAATAATATTTTAAGGATTCACATGAAGAATTAAAATGAAAATTCTCAGTTAACAGCTATACATCTTCTCTGGAAAACTTCATTTGGCTTACACCTTAAGCCTTCTAGGTTGGTACTTTAATGATTAAAGATCCTAAAGGTAATGGGATTGGATTGAGGGGATATTTTTATTATTAATATACACAATTAGAGTTATCAAAAGGTGCAAGGAATGGAGGACAGGATATGGCCTTTTATTAGTGTTAGAAAATACACACATGAAATTACTTAAAAGCTTAAATGAAATATATATATATCATAATCATGTAATGTAGAACCAAGATTAAAAAAATTAAATCATAATATGTGTTAGAATCTATATAAACAGAAAAAATAACATTTATACATGGTTTGGATATATTTTAATTATTCGTGATTAATAAACATTTTACCATAACAAATTATTTATACGACAAAAAAACATGGAAATGTAATTTTTTTTGGAAATGGTGATTCAAAATTTTCGATCCACTTGTAATATTAAATTTTAATATTTATGAGAGAGTAATTTTAATTTAATAATAAAAAATTCATGAAACATTTATTTGCGAAACACTCGATTTTAGCTTAAAAATAATTTCACATTGAAATCAATTAAAAATATGGGTTACAAGATTTTATTGGAAATTAAATAAAAAAAGGAATTTTCATTATACTTTTGGACAAATCCAAAATTTAATGTATCCTTATAACCATTAAATTAAATTCCAAGATCAAAAAATATTTTTTAATTTTAATAAATTTAATGTTATCTACACAAAAGTCAGGATCAATTTCTCAAATCCAAAATAATAATTTAAATTAGATTATTGAACCCTCAAAAACTATTTGGTATAAAACCAGTCATAAAATACAATAAAAGAAATTATTAGTGTTATTTTAATTATTTACACCATTTTTAACCATGTTTTACCTATTTTATCCTTACCAAGGTGATAAATATTTTCTATGGATATAATTCATAATGACAAAAAAATAAATTGGAATTATTTAAAAAATATGAACCTTCCAATTCCAAATATTTAATAATTTTTCAAAAACTAAATTTATTTTATGTGGGAGAAATCAATTTTAACTTAAATTTGTAAAATTCAATGAAAACAGTTTTTAGAAAAATGTGTTTTTAAGTCAAAAAAATTATCTTATACCAAAATAAAGTATAATTATTATTAATATTTAATTAATTAAATTATATATTATTAATGGATAAATATTTTATTTTATGATAAAATTCAAATAATAATATAAATTTTCAATAGAAATAAATATCATTTGTAAAAAATAAATATTTTTTGCTATTCATTAAAAAATAAACCGTTTCAAAAAAAATCCACAAAATTCACTATAGGATAATTTTTATATAATAATTTAAGAAATTATTTTATATTTACCGAAATAAATATCTAAAATATGTAGTATTTAATTATAATATTCACATATAAAAATATATAAAAACCACTTTTAAAGAAAGTATATTCTAGAAACATAAAATGAATTAACTGAAAAATGGGTGCTTATTTTTTCAAAATTAATCAATTAAATTTGTATTGATTCGCTCTATTTTAGTTGTATTTCATAATTAAGTTTATCATATTCATTTCTTCCATGTAAATATCTAGTTTTCAAGGATCAAAAATAAATAATAATATTTTGTGGTTTGTTTATGCTCAGGGATTCCTGTCATATATGTTGTAGAACGTAGTGTTCTTTAAAAATATGGGGGGGGGGTTTATAATAACCACTTGATACACTATTCCCTATGAAAGAAAAAATGTTGGATTATATATTAATTTGGAAATATCATGGATTTATAAGCAAATTATATTATAAAAATATCCTATACTCATGGAGTTAGTAAATTTGGATATAATAATCATTAAGGACGGGGTACATCACTCTATTTACAAATGATTTCCAAACCATATTTACTAAAATGATAATGAAATTAAAACAAGAATATGTGATTCTATTTATGAGAATTAAATCCATGAATTAATGGAGATTAAATGGCTTCACCTATGAAGATGGTGTGTTAAATTTTGGAAAGATACTATGTGTTCCATCCACACTAAATTAAAAAAGGGTAATAGTAGATGAACAACATTACTCAAATTTTTCTATAAACCTAGGAAAAAAAATGCACATGTAAATAAGAGTAAATTTCTTGTGGGATAGTATGAAGTGGGAAATTATAGACTATGTGTTAATATTCTTATTATTTTATAAGGAAAAAGGTTAAAATAAAATTTCCTAAATGATTGATATAACCTCTTCCTATACAAATGTGGAAATGAGATAATGTAATAGTAGATATTTTCATTGAATTTATGAATACTCCTAAATATAATTATTTTATTTGGGTTATTGTGGATCAAAATTATATGTATGTACATTTAATATTAATAGTAGTGTAGTTATCCCTCATAAATCATGTAATACCCTGTTTTAATGAAGTAGTGAGACTTCATAGTGAACCTCTATCAGCTGTATCTAACCATAAACCTCAATTGAAAAAAACATCTGAGGATACATTATGAAGCTCTAAAGTTAACGATAAATTTGAGCACCACTTATCTCCTTTATACTAATGAGTATTATAAAATGAATATTTAGGACTTATAATACATTCTATTTCATTATATCATTCCTTTAAAGGTATATGAGATTGATATCTACCTTTAGTGGAATTTTCATACAATAATATTTTCCATTGAAGAATATATATGGAATAATATCAATCATTGTATAATAAGATATTATATTATCCATATTTTTGGGTTGAGTTTAGAGAGATAAATATTCTGGGATCAAAACTTGTTCATGAGAAAAATTCAAAAGCAAGAACTATTTTTAATCACTTTGAGATGGATCAATGTTCAGAGAAGAGCTAAGCATGTAATTAGGGGAAGGATATGGAATTTCAAGCGGGGGATCACATATTCATGAAGGTATCATTATTGAATGAAGTTATATGATTTGGAATTAGGAAAAAATAAATCCTAGGTATATTGGTTCTTCTAAACATTTATAAATAATTGGAGTTGTGGTCTACCATCTCGTTATGCCTCCGTACCTTTATAAATTACATGAAGTTTTATTTGATAAAATGATGATGACCTACATTATAATCCCAAAGTAATTAATAAACATTACTGGAATAAAATTTGACCCTAAATTGTATTAAAATTAAGATCTTATCTATATTCTTGTCACTAGAGATCAAATGTTGCAGAATTGGACAACTTGACTTGTGAAAGTGCATTAGAGAAACCAAAATTTAAAAGAGTAAATGTGGAAAATATTGAAGGGAAAGATGAATAACTGCACATAATTGTTTTTGTACTGATGTATATCAAATTTTTTGGATGAAATTATTTATGGGGTTGGTTAATGTAATACTTGAGATTTAACTAGACCAGGTAAACACTATATCTTGAAAATAATGACACAATGCACTTTATATCATAATAGAAAGATCATTGATTCATTTTTATAAGTAAAATTTATAAATTATAGAATTTATATTTGGAAAAAAATCAATTTACATTTTAACATAGTATAATAATATTAACCGGGGGAGAATTTTTGATACTTTTCCAGATTAATTAATTGTTAGGGGAATAGTAATAAAATATAGTTTTCATTAAAATCATAGAATTTACGAATTCAAAAAGTATAAAATGAAAAATTATAAAACAATTACAAGATAAATTATTTATTTAATAAAAATATAATACATTTTATAATATAGTTATGAAAATAGAAAACCTATATTATACATTTTATACACATCATTTTTATTTTCAAATAAAATATTTTTTTTTTCATATTTTATCATAATTAAATATTATATTTTTAAAATTATGAATTTATTTCAAATACAAACAACATTTATAATAGGCAAATTTATATTATGAAAATATAAAATATTTATAACATCTAAATCCAAATCTAAAAATTAATTTGTTTTCAAAAAATAAATTTTCACATGTTACATGATCTAATGTTAAAATTAATATTCATTAAAAAAATAAATATTATATGATAAAATGGATATCATATATTGAATAAATATTAATAAAAATTATATAATAACTTCTATTTTATTTTAAAAAATTAAAATGTAACTTCTTGGTTAAAAATAAACTACCACAATAGAAACTAAAAATTGTAAAAGTAAAAAATATAAGGGCAAAAGGTTTGAAAAATGTTTAATAATTTTTAGAAAGAATGGTAGAGGTTTAGTCAACCTCATATAATGCAAAAAAATTTATTTCTCACTTTGGATCCTTTTAAACTTGAACAGATCCATGCCATCATTGAAAATGCAATGGGTATTTACAAAAAATCAACTTTATTCACTTATAAAAGTTGATCACTCCAAAAAATCCCTGAAACATCTTTTAATTTTAATTTTATAATGAAACTATGAATTTGTTTACTTCATATAATCCCTTAAAACATTAATATTACTTTGTTCTCAATTTTTTATCCCAAGGCCTCTATTTTCAAGGAGATTTCTAAGAGAAATATGACGATTTTAACTCGAGTATTTCTTACTCATTAATTTCTTATTTATAGTATCTATATTATAAAATTTTTATAGACATGATAATATAATTACATAATTATTATTTATATACTGTAATTTGTTATAGTAATGTATAAAATACAATATAATCTTTTCAATCCACTAAGAAAAAAAAAACAATACTGATCATGAATATGTGCAAACTACCTCTTCCACAAAGATATAAATTTTCATTTTTTATTTAAACCTATGATGGTTGTTAAAAATAATTTATTTCAGGAATTAATATGATTAGAATTTCAAAATTATTATAATTAAATGATAATGTATAATATACCTTCATTCCATTCCATTCATTGAGAAATATAAATATTAATCATATGAATGTTTAGACTACCAACTTGATGAATGAATAATTTAATTTTTCATCACCAAAAGTAATATATTTATATAATAATGAATTTAATGATAATATATGATATATATTAAAATTTTCATTTTTTGTAAACTTTTTATTATCATTATATAAAAAAATATTTAATCATTTAATCATTAAAACACACACATTTTCAGGTGGGTTTTACCACCTAGATGAACGGTGTTATAATGGTTCTAGGTTCAGTGAATATTGAATATTATATAATGATGAAATAATGAAATAATTATGTTTTAATGAAATTTTAACAATTATGTAAGGGATTTATTAATAATTAACATGTGCATTGATATATCCCTTTTTAATCATTAAACACCCTAAAGCACATTCATACAATTCACATTTTCAATAACAATATCCATGTATTTCATGTAATGAAAATGGAACTAATGAAATAATTAATTAATATTATTATATATTTAATAATATATTATTTAATAACTATTAATCCAAAAACCTGAATCGAAACTGCCTTTATAAGGCTAGCACAAAATATAAAATTGAATCCAACATCATAAGATGATAAAAATACACTACAATTGAATGATATATTTGTAATAAATAAATATAAATGAATTTTGTGGATATGGATACATTTCTTCAATAATTTATGAATATATTTATTTTAATTATTCATGATATTTAGGTAGATTTCATGGATTTTTGGAATGAAGTTAGCGGGGTTCACTTCACAATTTTGATTTATTGAGTTTTGATTAGTATTCAAAATTGGTTTTTGTGTGGTGTATAAATTTAAATGGATATTTTTTAACATATTCTATATTAATTATAATATATTTATGATTCCATGTCATTATCCCAGTCTAATTTTATTTTTCAAAAAATATTACTGAAGCCCTTATAAAACTCAATCTTTTCCATAGTTCCATAACTATGATACTGTTTTGGTATAATAAATGTGTGTATAGTTTCCTTGTATGTACATCCATGTTTGGATGTTCAAAATTGGATACAGTTATGGAATATATTCTCCAATGGGTAATCAACTCAGAAAAAATTCGTTGAGTACCATCAAGGTCTTCACTTGGTGCATAATTCGTGGGTCTATGACTGCACACATTATGAGACACTCTTAATATATATGTTTGGGATAATTTGGATGTTCTTAAAAACCACAATGAAAATTTTACATACTATGTTTATGGTCTACTATCACTGGAAACAATTAAACTCAATTACTATATTTGATTTATAATCCAACTCTTTGAAAGTAACCATTTACACTACCTTATCTTTATTTCTTTGATATGGGTTATCAATATCGCATCATGAATGTTCCTATGGTTGAATATTGAACTACCAAAACAGATTAATTATTTAAAAATGGAAATGTGGTTAATCCATTTATCTACTATATCTATATAGATAACTATTTATTACTCATTCTGGATAATAGATTTGGTTCCTTGAGGAATATCAAGATATTTATTTTTTAAACCAACAAATTATTTATCTAGATTGGTTATTATATTGTTATCCATTTTATTAAAATGGGGGAAAAGTATTAATGTTCTATATGTTGTTATTTTAATATCTATTTATATGAAGTGATATTGATTATAAATAGTGTTCCTATTCTTATAATTAATATTTTTAATTCATTGTACTTAAAGAAGTGATGGGTGAGGCCTTAGATTATATATATCCTCATGATATAAGTTAGTCTCATGAGACAAAATATTTGGGTATTTTTGTGTGAAGATAAATTTAAGACTGTTTTCTTAGCTAAAACTATGATGAAAAATGATATCTTTTATATTAGAATTATTGAAAAAATATTGTATTGTTTGATACATTTATGGTAAAGATCAATATGTAATAGATTTGGAATTCCATAAACATGAATTTAGTTATTCATATACATGAGATTATTTAAATTTCAATGATATACATATATATTTTTAACTCTCATGATATTGATTATATGTAGTGATTATTGATTATTCACTATTCCATGATGTGTATTTATTTTGTGATAGCCTTCAATGTACTTGTACCTAATTGTGTGCTTGAGATGACCATTATCTTTTTTCATTCCCTAGGAAACCAAGAAGCGATCATTGAATAAATTAGAGGACTCAAAAAAAGGAATTAAAAATATTCCAGATGTTTTTTTCATTATTTTTCTATTTCAATGTTATATGGAAACCATATATGTATTTAATCTCCCTTGACTTATAAAATGTTTGTTCTTTTATGATGTGATCCATTTTATCTTTCACCAATATAATAATGATGCCATTTTCTTATTTTTATAGGAACAAATTAATTACATGTATCATCAATAAATTCTTAGATATTACAAGTATAATATTAGAATATATTGTTGATTGCTTCCATCTATCACCAACCCATGTAGAGGAGTGAGTATGAAAGAAACTTCTACAGATTCCCTTCCACACCAATATGTGGTAGTTACTAGGCTGTAACTCACCTAAAGGTAAGATAAAAAACAAATAA
Organism: Viscum album; assembly: GCA_963277665.1. Lineage (NCBI taxonomy): Eukaryota > Viridiplantae > Streptophyta > Magnoliopsida > Santalales > Viscaceae > Viscum > Viscum album. The sequence goes on along the minus strand of OY728140.1, from coordinate 1,900,576,553 downwards.
ATAACACCACCTAATCAATTATTTTATATTTTTAATTACCAAAATTTTTAGTATTAATTTTTTTAGATAAATATTATGATGAATATGATTTTTTACAAGAAATATCAAACCAAAACAAACCACAAAACACTATACTAAGATAAAAATAAATATTATAATGTATCAATTGAATTTTAGGGTATAAATTGAGGTAAATTACAAGATAAAAAGTAAAGGTACCTTTTAATTATAATGCCCTTATAAAATTCAATTTGTATATCTAAACAACTAATTATTTCATTTTATGCTTAAAAATGTATTATTTATAATATTGTATTTTTTTCACTATGCATTTTTTTGTAAGAAAAGAAGTATATTATAATTATATAATTATAAATTATATATCAACTAAATTGAATAGATTAAAAATAATTTAAATTATAATTTATATGAAATTGGAACAAGGACAATTATAATTTTAAAAAGACGTTTTTCAATAAAAATTGATTTCATTATATTTTATGATTCTATTTCAGAGATAAATTTTAAAATTTTATCAATTTAATTTGATAAAATAAACACAACTTTTTATATTTACCATAAATATATTATATTTGGATAATTTTATTGGAATTTTCTAAAAGTTCTGATTTTTAGGTGAATGGTGAAAAATACCATTTTTACAAATAGTGTAAATTTTATGATATAATTAGGATATAAATATAAAGCCCCAGATCTAGTATCCCAAATCAAATTATTAACTCATTAAATTGGTACTAGATATATGTTATATAATTCCAATGGATTGAATAAATTAGTTGTCTTGGTAACATAGATACAAACATTCATCCAATTTTATATTGGAAATAAAATACAAAGCATTGTAAATGTAATTATTTTGTATCCTTTAACATATTTAGATATCACTTATTCCTATCTTGGGTAAAGGGAGAAAAATAAATTTGAGATCAAATTCTTATAAAGGGTTACGTATAACATAAGTTATCATAAGTAAATAAGTCATAATAAATATGATAAAGTAGATAACTGAAAAAACATTCCATTTAATTAAGAACTCTTGTATCCAATATAATATAGTAGGAATATGTTACGATAAAATTTCTCAATATAAAAAAGAACATTAACTTAAAACTCTTCAATGAATATCATAACAATTAAACAAATCTCATGGTCATCAATAACTAATCTTACAATGATTGAATTCATAATTCCCAATATGTCAAACTTAATATGAGGGCCTCATCCGAAGACATATTATAGAAATGATCAAGACCTTATTGAAATACCCCAATTTTTTTTATGATACCTATCGATGAAATGAGGGACTATAGAGAGCCCCACCCATCACTTACTATGTCTAATTAACTCATCATATGAAAGGGGGGAATAATAATTCAATACATAATCAATATAAACATTTATATTGATAAAATACCATATAGAGTGTTATAATTTTCCAAGTCAAATTAATCTTAAACATTTATCCATAAGAAGAAAAATGATGATATCATTAAAAAATATCCCTATTGTATTATATGTAAAGTAAAGGGTTATTATTATTCATAAATATATATATAAAAATATCATTAATTTTTTGGCAAAAATATATTTTTCAATTTGAAAATCACTATAAAAATTTAAAAATATATTGAAAATTAAGATAAAAATTTATTTGGATATTAACTTTGAAAATTGTAAATAAATCTTGAAATAATTTAAAATTAATGATTTTGGTAAACTCTATTCAAGCCATATAAGTTAAGAGAAACCATTTATTTCAAAATTTTGTAATTTTTTAAAAGGTCCTCTTTGAAAAAAGAAAATGAATGTTCATTTAAAACCATATTTAAAATATAAAACATGGGTGAATATTAATTAAAAAAATTATTGTATAATAGTAATAAAATCCTTGAAAACATTTTTTGAAAACATGGACATGGAAGAGAAATGATGTTCTTCTAAAGAGAAAAATAAATATGATTTTCCTTAAAAACATTATTTCAATATCTTGAGTACATAAAGAGAGTAAATGTAAATGAAAAGATATAATTTATAGAAATAAATATATAAGAATAAAATTTATGAGTATCATGATAGGTATATCATAATAATTAATCATTGGAATGGTAGTCATAAACAATCATGATAAATAATAAGATTGTAATATAAAACTCTTACCACATTAGTAACATATAAATCATAAGCCCTAAAATATAAATAACCATATATGGATATTTAAATAGCAATAAATTTAAATATAACCATCATAAAATACATTCATTGGTAGAATATACATTACATAAAAGAAACCAGTGGTAAATAAAGCATGTGTCTTATAGAAATAAAAGTGAGACAAAAATCCCTTACATTGGTCATAAAGCTGAAGTTATAATTAATCAATGAAGTGAATAAGTGTATAAAAATTATATCTACCCTAAATAAAAGTAAATAAAACATATATCATACAAATGACATTTCATACATAATATTTATATAATGTAATCAATAAATAAGTAATATAACCCAATGAAAGAAAATTGAGCTATAAAAAACTTATCAATTTGTAACATTCCAATCCAATCCCCTTGGATGAAATAACATGAATTAAAATTTATAATACCATGAAATATTAATTATTCATGATATAAAATTTTATAGGGTAAATAAATAAACAATATAAAATAAATTATGTTCAAATCAATAAAATATAGCTCAATGAAAGGGCATTGAGAGAAAATCCTTTGGTTCATGTCTGAATCATCATGTACGTTATTTATCATATTTAATAATGAAATTATGGCAATTTTTACCTTATTAAGAATATTTTAAAATTTATTATTATACTATTTTTATTTGTTTTTCATTTTTAATAAATTCATAGAATCAATTATGTTCACGTAATATTTTTTCATGATATTTGGATCATATGTCCAATATGAGCACGAAAAGTTTACTATGGTTGAAGAGTTATTATTCCATTATAACAAAAATAATAATCATTAAATAATTATATTTGTTAGTAATATATTATACTTTTAAAACCAACCATGAAATATGTCAATGAAAAATGATTTACATTACATTCTTAACGATGATAAGTTGTACATACACATAGGTGATGATTCCATTTTCAATGATTATGATGGAAATAATGTCAGTATTATTTTGAATTTAAGGAATTATAATGATAAAAAATGTTATATTATTCATTTAATTGAAGTTATATTAATCATTAATGTGATCAAGTCATGAGAATCACATCGCTTCATAGAGGTAGTAGTCAACACATACGAACGAATGATGTTATCATTTTTTCAATGGACGGAGAGGTATGAAATTATGTGATATATTAACTTTTTATAATGTTAATAATTTCATGAATATCATATATAAATATTATATCCATCATTACAACCATCCATGAGAGGATAAAATGGAAGACAAATTACATCAGTTTGGGAGGCGGTAGTCTACCGTACACATGAAAGATAGTTTTTTATTTACCGTTTGATGGAAGAGGAGATGGATATTAGTTATTTAATTAACAAAATAACATCTTAGTATAGGTAATATACAGATTTTATTATCTCATCATGACTTTAAAGAGGATAAATAAGAATCAAATAAAAAAATTCATAGTTAAGAACTATACATCTTCTCTAGAAAAACTCCTTTTATTTACACCTTAATCCCTCTTTGTTTTGGTATTATTCACAAAATAATAACTCCAAAATGTTGTGGGGAATGTTTTTATGGGATTTGAAAAATTATTGGCTGAAAATTTGATCTTTAAGCGAGGATATAAAAATAGAGGAAATGTTTATTTATAAGAGAGGGGAGGAACTGTATTGTAATTTCATAAATTATTACATTAATAAAAATTAATTTTTATTGAAACAATTTGTGCGAACTGATAAATTTATAATATATAATAATTATGGGTCCAAATTCACTCATACAATAAAATTTATACAAGTTTATATGATGTCTTCGCTCTCATATGTTTCATTTAACCCCCATTAGCCATTTTCACAATTACCATTAAATTAACGTTTTCTACACATTAGGGGACAATAATGATACTATAAAAGGAAAAAAGAGTGTCATAAATGGACAGTGGTTTATGTTTTAATTAATATAAAAATAATTTTCTGAATATCGTATTTTTATTTATTTTAAATTAATTAATAAAATATTATTAATCATTAAATATTATTACTTCCATTTTTAACGCTATCCATCTAATACAACATTAAATACATCAAGAGAAATAGGTAATTTGAATATAATCCTTTAAAAGATAATTAAAATTTCTTATATACCTAAAACATTCTCAATACCCATTAATTCATTCATATTATATCACAATGAATATTTATAATATCGTTAGTTATATATTTCCATTAATTATATAAATGTTTTTTTAGGGTTGTGTAGGAGTTTAACATAATTATTCCACCAATATAAATTAGAAAAAAATACCAAGATAGAAAATTAATTAATTAATTTTAAAATTACTGTTTACCATTGAAAATATCTTCTATTTACCTTTATGTAAAAAATTTAATGATAAGACAACAAAAAGAATGATATTTTTCAACTTTTTTAAAATAATATAATATAAACGTAATAATAACAGAAAAATGTAAAAAAATCTCATATATTAGAATATATGGAATAAATAGGTTTATCCAATGTAATTAAGGTATGTTTTGAGGAAATTGTTGAATTCTTGTCCTAATATTTTTAACCTTAATTAGCCAGTTTACCAATACCATGATGACAATTTTTTACCATCGTAAATATCTATATTGACCCAATATAAAATATAACTTTTTAATAAATTTAGAAATTAGAATTAAAAACATTTAGTCCTTTTAATTTTTAAATTTCTATAATTTATGTTAACTAAATTAAAATCAAAATTCAAAAAAGGAAAAAAATGATCCTGAGAAAAAATATTTTTATGTATAACTTTTTTCATACCAAATTCAATCATAAAATTAATCCAATACACTTAATTTGATTATTAATATTTAAATATTTCAACTTTGCATTTTAAATAATTTTTAAACTAAATTTAACAGTAAAAGTTCTTGAAACAGAAAAATAGTTTTCAATAAAAATCATTATTTTTCTAGTATTCACTAGAAAATCAATCTTTTTAGAAAAATACAAAGAATTAACCCCATTATAATTTTGGAATGATGATTTAGAAAATTATATTGTTTTTATAAAATAATATTCATAAAATTTCTATATATTTATTATTATTTTTTCTCACAAAATATATAAAAAACATTTAAGAATGTATTTTTAAATTTTAAAATAGTATTTAGGAAAATGGGGAACTTATTTACTAATAATTAATCAATGAATGGTTATTAAATATTTATTTTATAGATATTTAATAATTTGGATAATACTATTCATTCCCTCTAATTAAATATCTTGATTATAATGGTAATATCTAGATAATAATATTTTGTCATTTATTTTGGCTCAGTGTTGCTTGTCCTATAGGTTATCGAACATATTTTTCTTTTAAAATATAATGGTGTTATGTTATACCCCCAATAAATAAATTGAATCTTAAATATTAGAAAATATTCTTTGTAATCCAATATTTTAATTTTAAAAATTAGATTATGGAAAACCGACTTCATAAAAAGTTTTTAAAAAAGATCTTTTTGGGTTGAGGGAAATAGAAATATGATAGTCCTATAGAATAACACAGAATTAGTTTTCTAAACATTATAACACTAGTGGGAATTGAAATTATGGACATAGAAGAAAATATTAATTTTTAATTAATGATGTGTAGTGAAAAAGATTAGTTAATATAAGAATGTGAATGATCAAATGATTGTTAACAACCATAAAACCATTGACCAAAGAGGTGTGAATAAGAAAATCGATTCCTAAAAAATGAAGGTAATATGATATATTTGCCATTTAAAGATTCTTTCCTAGAGTTGAATAATTACTTTACCATATAGACTATGAATGTATGGAAATATACTTGTATGAAGAGTATAATATTATCCCTTAATTAATTGCCACCACAATCTCATCATTTCCTCCAAACGATGAGTTTTCAAGATGATTTATTATAGTTGAAGCACTGAAATAAAAATAAAATGTATGAAATAATCCCTAGAATAATAAAAAAATATTACTCCTATATTTAATGAAAACAACATGGTTTTTATAATTTAGGATAATACATAGAAGTAATAAACCATCATATGAAGAATTTATAAATTTGGCATTAAAATATCCACAATAACATCAATGTTTCAAATTAGATTATTTCACGAATAAATAAATCTATATACAAAATAACATCAATAACATAAATATTAAATAATGTTTTAACCACAAAGATTATATAATAACCTTTATATTACAAATCCAAAAATTTAATGACATTCTTCCAGGATAATCATATAAATTAAACCTTGTGGTTATATATACCTTAACCAAATAAAACATCTCACAAAATTTCATTAATCTCCTAAAAATACCTATAATTATCAATTTTTTGATCCTATTATATGATTAAAAAATTAAAATTAATATTTATCTATCAAATCATTTATGTAAAAAAGTAAGACTAACTAGGACATCATGTGGTCCAGTGGTAGAAGTTACAACCTCATCACCATTCGACTGTGGGTTCAAGCCTCATGACCTTTCCTAGACAAAATGGGTTGTCGCCTGGTATGTGGGTTTTAATTTTTATAATTATATAATAATATACCCCCAATATCATTCCCTAAAATATTATGAACAATCTCAAAAAAACATTAGTTATCAAATAACTTTTTAAATAATATGGTTTTCAATACAACCTATTTTCTACAAAATCTAGTAATATTAGTTAAATATTATTAACATAATAGTATTGATCATATTTACCCTAAAGTATATAAATAATATAAAAGTAGTGACTGAAAAATATAAAATTATAATTACCAATTAAATTTTTTACTAAAATATATACTAAACTAGAAGGTTGTATTCTAATAAATTTCTTTCAAATGTCCTTAATCATGTTAAAATCCCCACACATAATGATTAAAAAGGGTTATTTATGACTATAAAATTAATATCATCCTTAAAATTATTTTCCTAAGTCACATTAGGTTTATATAAACATCATAGTTTTATTTATATTTATCATTGTATTAATCAATTTAAATTAAAAAAAATTACATTATCACTAAATCAGTTTTCATGGTTATCAATACCATTCAACATATGTTTACAAATCAGAAAATAAATAATACTACGGATAAATCCTTATATGTTTATTGATTCTTATATCAGGAATATCATTGGTATAATACTTCTGTAATATAATTTTTAAACACCAATAGCTAAAAACATCAATCCTTACACTTCAATAATTTCTATAGCATCTGTCTTCCATCGGTCTAGGAGTTAACCCTTGGATTAGAGAATTGACCTTGATAATCCCATATTCTACCTAAATAAATCTTTGGTCTAAAAATGGATTCTTAGGATTTAATTAATTCCATTACATATTACCATTAATTTTTCCCCCATAATCAATTGATTTAGGCCATTATTTTTCACATAGAAAACATTTTTGATTTCATTAGAGACATTCTCCAAGGTATCTCTTTTAAAATTTCTATCATAAATGAAATTTTTTTCTTATTTACATCATGGTATACAATACCCATGATCTCATTGAAATATATCCATATATGATTTTATGAGTCCAATATGTTTTTAATATTCAAGTTTTAAATGATATATCGTGATAACTAATTAGGCATAATCATAATATATTTCACCCCATAATAATCACATTTGCTTGTTCCTGATCCCCACATTTTCCATTATAATAAAAATTAACATGATATCATAGGGTACCAACAAATTATTAAAACAAAAAACCCTAGTATTTGAAACAATACACATCACTAGAAATCGTGAAATATCATCCATAGGATATCTAAATAATAAAACTTACTTTTTAATCAGTGAAATAATAGGTTTAACCTAGGTCCTCCTTGGTTATTATTTATTCAAATATTTCATAATAGGTCATAATAAAAATGTGATATAACTATATAATATCCCTAGGGTGTGACAAAAAAGGTGAATTGTAAGTTCACATCCACCGTGAACTAGAATAATGGTAGAAATATACTCAACCAACTCTTATCACGGTTATTACAACTACATGAATTTGTGCCAAAATCATATAAAAATGTAGTATCTAGATAGTGATGTATTTCTAGGAAACCCACAAAATAGTTTACTTAATAAAAATATTATTTTTGTCCTTCAACTTGAATATTCACAAATTTTTATAGGTTTATGTTTTTAAGTCTATGTTTTACTAAATCTAGTTCCTATGGGTTTTAGTAAACATTGCCAAATATCAACTGTAAGGACACCATATTTAGTATCCTAGAGTGAGTGGTTACTTTATTACATTGGTTATAGTTACAAGATATCATATCCTAGAAGAAAATCAAATTTATATGTCTTGGTAAACTAGATATGATAATCCCTCTAATTTTTTATTGTAAATAAAATAATAAACATATTGAATGTAATTTTTTCATCCTTGAACTTATTCAATGACCCCTTTTCATATCATGGGGAATGGAAACAAATAACGGTGACCTAAAATTCTTAGTAATAGTTTTGTATAGTGTAATATATCATGAGTAAATATGGAATAATCAATATGAAGAGGTGGATAATTGAAAATATATTTCATATAATCAATAACTTGAGCACAAAGAATTCTATCGTAAGAAAAGATGATGATTAAATTTTTACATATAAACAATCAAATGAAATTGAATATTTTCAATATATATTATAACTTTTCAAATAATAACATCGAAATCAATAACTAATATCTTAACAATGGCTTTCATAATTCTAGAAATTATAAACTTACTGTCAGGGCCTTATGCTAAGTCATTTTACATTAATGGGAAAATCATCAACCAAATAGCCAGACTAGTTTTTCACATGATACTGACTAATGAATTGATGTGATATAGTGGTCCACATCCATCACATTGTATAATGTATTAATTATTGGAAATTAGTGAGTAATAATTAAATACATACTAAATATAAAAACTCATATTGAAAAAGAAGCATAATAAATGCTATTATTTCCCCTGTCAAATTTATCAAAAAACATCTAATGAAATAATAAGGTTGATATCATTTCAACATATCCAAAGTGGAGTATAATAAAAATAAAGTGTTAATATTTTTTATGAATAGACATACCATAAAAATGTCGTCAATAAAAATCATGTTGAAAATAACTTTTTAACCTTGAAAATAATGTTTAATCACTAAAAATATCATTAATATTAGAAAAAACATTATTTTAAAAGATACTCTTAAATTAGTTAATTAAGATTCAAATAATTGAATGTTCTTGTTAAAGATAAATTTAGTTTATATCCTATGAGTTAAAATAATACATTCCCTTTACACTTTTTTGAACGAAGGTCAAAAAGTAACACATTTAGAAAACAAAAAGTATGTTACTTCAAAATCATTTTTTAAAATTAAATCATCCGTAAAAATGAATTTTAAAAATATTTTTTTAATATTAAACACTTTCTTGAAAACATTTTAATAAAACAAAGACATGAAGAAGAAATTATTTTCAACCAAAGGGAGAAATAAATCAGATTTTCACTAATTTTTTTGGGTCTCTTGAGTACTTAATGATAGGAAAATGAAACGAAAAAATGTACCATAAATAAATAACTAGATGTTAGTAAAATGAATGAATTTTCTAAGAGGTAGTTATATGATTTCATCATTGTAAACGTAATCATATACAGTGTTGATGAATAGTTATATTAGAACAAGAAACCATTACAGCTTTTGTAATGTTTGAGTGATAACCCCCATGAAATTAAAAATATTATAAGGTTATGTAAATCTCCATAAAATTTATAATAATAATCATAAAATACATTCATGGGTGTTATATACACCACATAAAAGAAACATGTGGTGAACATGGAATGCATCTTCTAGAAATAAAATTAATATGAAAACCCCATATAATAATTAGGAAATTGGTGTGACAATTATGATATGAAGTGATTATATATGAAAAATATAAATAAAAATTGGTATAAAAATTATATAAAACAATATAAATTTCACACATAATATTTATACAAGATAATTCATTAAAAAGTGATATAACTCAATGAAAGAAAATTGAGTTATGAAGCACTTACTATTTAGTAACCCTCATGTAAAAGTACCTTTGATGAAATAATTTTAATTAAAATAAAAGAGACCATGAACTATGAATGATTCATGATATAATATATATAATAGAAAATATATTCACCATATAAAATTAATTAGGTATATAATGTTAAAATATGTCTCATTGAACAAAAATTGAGATGAAATACCTTACCTCAGGTCTAACTCATCACGTGCATTCTTTATATTACAAGACAATAAATTTAATATTATTATTTAATTTCATATGTACCCTTTTCATTTTTATTATTAATTTTATTTTATTTTTTATCATGTTTTATTTATTAACATATTCAATTAAGTTCACGTAGGATGTTTTGATGATATTCAGTTCATATGTCGATTATCACTATAATAAGTTGACTATGATCAAATAGGTAATTATTCCATCATCACCAAAATAATAATAGTAAAATAATAATTATTTTTCTCCCGAATAATAATTTTAAAATAAAAAATTAAATATGGTTTTGATAAATGAACTATGCTACAATCATTGAGACAGTAAGATATATATATGCACGAGAGAAATTTCCATTTTTCAAGGATCCTGATGAAAGAAAAGTAATTATTATTTTATCTCTATAAAATTATAATTATATCATAAATACCATATTAGTAATTTAATTAAACTTATATACATATCATCAATGTGATGTGGTGATAAAAAAAATCACATCCCTTTATAGAGGTGGTACTCCACACATACGAATGAATGACATTATCATTTTTAATGGATGGAAATTTAATAAATTAGATGATATATTATGTTATTAGAATGATAAAAATGCCCTAAATATCATATATAAACCTTAAATTAATCATTATAATCTGTTATTAGAGGCTATGATCGAGATGAATCTCATCGGTTTGTGAGGTGGTAGGCTATCATACACATGAATGATGGTTTCATTTCCAATTTAATGGAAGAAAAAATGGATAGTTATGTCATTAACATAATAAAATACCTGTATATTTAATTTATTTATTTTATTATCTCTTCATGGTTTGATAATATCATAAGTATGTATAATAGGAAACAAAAATGAAAATTCTCGATTAAAAATGATACCTCTTCTTTTGAAAACCTTGTTTTCTTTATAGCTTAATTCCTCAAAGAATGGTTTGATAATAAAAACAATTCCTACAGAACATGGGGATATATGTTAGAAATGTATGTGGGAGCGATATTATGAAAAAAATGAATCGTTAATTGACTATATAAGAGGAGAGTTGGTTCCCATTTATAAGAGAGGGGATGAGAAGTTTTGGAATTTATTAAAGTATTAAATAAATATAAAATAATTTTCATTAAAAATGGATCCATAATAATATAATTTTAATATATGTATAGTATGGTTTGAAATAAACTCATCAAGAAGAATTTTATCACCTTTAGGTGATGTTTTAACCCTTTTCTTTTTGTTTGACCCACTGTTAAAATTTTTCATAATTACCATGATATTAAAATTTTCTTCCATTGAAGGGTCATGAATGGAACCATAAAAGAAAAAACGACTCATAAATGTACCATGTTTTATGTTTTCAATAATATAATATTCATTTGGTTAAAAATATGTTTGTTTAATAATTTTAAATCACTTAATAAAATATTATATATTATAAAATACTATTAATATCATTTTTACACTATTCATGTAACATGACATTGAATACATCAGTACAAATAGGAAATTAAAATAAAATACTTTAAAACATTCCTAAAATTTCATATATATCTATAATATTCTTCCAAAACATTAATAATTTTTAAGTATATCACTTAAAATTTTTTTAGAAATATTTATTTTATTTTTCTATTAATTAAATAAATATGCTGTCAGTGTTGTGTAATAATTTAGGTAATTTTCACAAGAATAACTATTTGAAGTAAATTTACAGGATTAATAAATATTTTTGACCAAATATATCCTCTCTTTATCCGTATTTATAATATCTAAAGATAATAAAATGATGATAATCACATTTTTGACTTTTCCTTAAATGATATAATATAAATATTAAATTCATAGTCAAATGGAAATAAAATATCATAAATTAGAATCATTTATGAAAATGGATTAGATATTTTCATTAAATAAAATTAATACATCTATTAGGGTCATTTTATAATCTCTATAATGTTATTTTTAACATTAATTATTCGATTTACACTTACTGTGGTGACAAATATTTACTATGGATATTATTATTTTTGACAAAAAATAAAAGGGATATATTTACCAAATTTGGATATAATTATTAAAAATATTTAATCCAGTTTTCAAAATTAATTTTTTATAAATTTTATTAATTAATTTAAAATAAAAAAGAAAAGTGCATTAAAAAATAGTTTTTTTCCTGAAAAATGTCTTTTTTATGTATAAAAATGATTTTATATCATAATCAATCATAAAATTTATTCCAATGAAATTAATTGGATTTTTAATTATATAAAATTACAATCATTTCATTTAAATAATTTTTTAATATTTTAAATTTTAAAATGTTTGAAACAAAACATTGAATTTTTAATAAAAAATGGTATTTTAACTATTCCCTGGAAAATAAATCTTTTTAGAAAAATATAAAAATTTCACTCTAAGATAATTTTAATATATCGATTTAAAAAATGATATATTTTTATAAAATACAATTTATTTATGTTTCAAAAATTAATTTTCATATTTTCTCATAAAAAGTAATAAAAAAGCATTTTGAAGAAAATGTATTTCTAACGCATGAAATAACTTTTCAAAAATTTAGTATTTATTTCATTTTAAATGATAAATTTATTTTTATTGAATAGATAATTTATATGCATATTTAATAATTCATTATGTATACCCTATAATTCAATATCTAGGTTATAATGTTCATATTTAAATAATTTTATTTTATGGTTTATTTTGGATCAGTATTTCATTATGTACATGATATCAAACATATTTTTTATTTTTAAATCTGATGGTGTTAAAAAAAATATGAAATAAAAACTGTACAAACATTTTATAAAAAAATATGTATTTAATAATAAATAATTTTCATTTTAAAAAGATTATTTTAATTTAAAACTAATAATTAAAAATTTAGATGCGAATTTTTTTTGATAAAAAAAATTATGTATCAATCATTAATTATTTTCTATTTTTTATAACAATAATAAATGAAATATTATGGAAAAAATCATATTATTAATCATAATATCCAAATTTTCAAATAACGATTATTTTATTTTTAGTTCAAAAATAAATTACCAGTGTAAAAAAGGATACTACTGCCAAAGATAATCTTGTTATACAGTTAAAATAAGGGTAAAATAATTAAAATTATTTTAAACATGTCTCTAAATGAGTGTTTGGGATAACGATCAACCCTAACTCATAACCATTATATTAGTTTCCACTTTTGGATCTACATTCCATTGATGGTGGCTTATCCTTTTATATTATTGGGAAAATTCCTATCTCTTAACTTATAAAAGAAGAATTCCACCACCCATTTACAAAAATTCTAAACTTATAATTCGTCTAGAAAAACTACCCTTATTTATTCACCTAGATCCCTCTACCATGTTTTTCAACTCCTTTATCAAAGTAAAACCCCTAAATCATAAATTTATAATAGGTACTCCACGACATAGTTTAAACACTCAAAGTTAGTGTAAAATTTCATCCTAGGAGGCACTAAATTGTTCCCCAAGCTAGTGGGTTACGATGCCTCAAGCAGTCCTTACGGTAAACTAGAGGCTATCAACTAGTAATTAGGATCTAAGATGGTAATGTGGGGAGACAATACCCTCGTGATCAGAGTAACACAGTGGTATCTCAAGTGAGTAATCAAGAATATGCATAATATAAATCAAGATAAAAGATAACATCTAGAAGATTGATATTATAATAAAATATAAAATTTTGATATATTAAATAGGAAGATCGTTTCATTTCTCCATATAAAAATAAAATAAATACAGGCTAACAGGAATCTAGGGAAATTAAAGTATCAAAGTTACAAGAAGACCAAAAGAACTATCTTCGGGTATCATCACAAGCTTATCTCAGTCCTATGATTCATTTCTCCCATACAATGATCAAATCAAGCATCGTACTATGGGAAAAATCCCAAACCCTTTCCTACATTCATGAAGTATATCTAGGTACCCAATGACAACACTAATGGGGTGTGAGATAACAATTTCTAGGCCACCACCAACGATGTCTATAATAGAAATGGTCTTTGTAGAATATCTTAATTAGTGTTAAATATGTCATAGGCATGATAGTAATATAAATAAAGTGTAATGAATTTAAGATCCTACCCATAAAACCATGTCTTCTTGAATAATAATCCAAATCAAAGGCTGTTATAAAGCATAAACGATTAGGGGTGATACAATCTAGTCTAACAACAACACACAAATAACCATTCTAGGCCTATTTTTGAAGAACACCAAATATATCCCCAATGGACACACAATGTAATCAATTGTCAAAATCCACAACATTTCTATGTCATGTAATCATGTGTCATACCATGAAGGGTCGAATCCAAGAAATAGGAGATTAGGGCATCCTTTTTCAATTCCAAGCATCATCTTGATGGGAAATCTGAAATTAATTGGGTGGATTCAAAGGAATATGTTCATAGAGCATGTCCAATGAGAGTCCAAAAAAGCCAGATATAATGGGCAGTAATTCACTTAGATTCCTATGGAATCAGGATCCGGGAATTTGAAATTTCAAAATAATATACTATTAAAATCAATATGGAATGATGGAGTATAAATTTTTATATCATACAATGTTATCAGGATCCAAGGAATAGAAATATCCAAGTCTCCACTAATATAATAAAGTTATATGGTGTAGTAATGTCCTTGGAATCTAATAGAATCCATATTCAAGAAGTATAAATGACTATGGAATGCTCTTCCATTATTAATACATCAATCAATTCAACAAAAACATCATAACCCATTTCATTATCATTTGAATGAATTTATGATCCTACCCAGAAAACCATGTCTTCTTGAATAATAATCCAAATCAAGGGTTGTTATAAAGAATAAACGAGTAGGTGTGATACTGTCCAGTCTAACAACTACACAAAAATAACCATTCTAGTCCTATTTGTAAATACCACTAAATATATCCCCAATAGACACACAATGTAATCAATTTTCAACATCCACAACATTTCTATGTCATGTAATCATGTTTCATACCATGAAGGGTCGAATCCAAGAAATAGGAGATTAGGGAATCATTTTCAATTCCAGCTATCATCTTGATGGGAAATTTGAAATGAATTGGGTGGTTTCAAAGGAACATGTTCATAGAGCATGTCCAATGAGAGTCCAGAGAAGCCAGATATAATGTGTAGTAATTCACTTTGATTCCTATGGAATCGGGATCTGGGGATTAGAAATTTCCCAATAATAAACTATTAAAATTAATATGGAATGATGGAGTATAAATTTTTATATCATAAAATTTTATCAGGATCCAAGGAATAGAAATATCCAAGTGTCCACTAATATAATAAATATATATGGTGTAGTAATGTCCTTGGAATCAAATATAATTCAGATTCAAGAAGTATAAATGTCTAAGGAATGCTCTTCCATTATTAATACATCAATCAATTCAACAAAAACATCATAACCCCTATCATTATCATTTGAAATCCATGAATTCATCCAACTCATTTCGACATTTCCATTTAAAAATTTAAAAATTTCAATCATCTTGAAATCACATTGAAAAAGGGGGAATTAACCCACTCTTAAAGTCTCATTCAATTAAACAAGGCCCCCTGAACAATTGGTGAGCTCAAATTCTCCCAACCTCATGGTATAACATAAATAAGATACAAATACAAACTCTATAGGTGTACTGGTTAGGGTTAACAACCTCCCAGGAATAAAAAGAACTAAATGGGCAACCTAATCTAGCTCCAAAAGACATTCAGTTAATTATAGGGGGAAGTGAAAAATTTCTGGTGTGTGACATAATGAAAAAAAGGATTATAAAACACTAATCTTTAAGGGAACGGTATAAACCACCTACCATATAATTGGGATAGAACACTCTTCCAATATTGTCTCTTAACTTAACCCAAATCAAAATTAAAATAAAACTTGATGAACTACCTAAAAAAATGAATAAGACACTACACTTAAATAACTCCTTTGAGGAGAATAAAAACAAATAAAGATGAATGATGAAATAATAAATCACCATCTTGGACCCGAAAAGATAAATGTCCCTTGAAATGGATGTCATTTAGTGAAATGACAACCACGCCTAGCATTATGTTTCAAGTGTATCCTCTACAAAATATAAGGGAGGGGTTTTGGCTTATGTTGAAAACCGGGGCCCTGCCTCATATTTTAAAAAGATTACCCTGGGATAGTACTTGTCATATAAGATGTACATGTTTTGTAATGTTCATATTTTCCCGCTTTAGGTAAAATTTGTTATGTGTCATGAAAGGTGTATCCCAATACAATACACATAATTTGTTTGATATATGTCATGTATTTTAAATAATACCTATGTATTTAGTTTGCATTATTCTTTAACCCCTACCTTCTTCATTCCTAAACAACCCAATAGGACCACAAACCTCACTTTATGGTATAATCCAAAATGATAACTCCAATGAATTTTTAAATTGAAATAATGGGATATATACCTAATAAAAAACATAAGATCATAAAATATTCCCCCATAAAAGAAAATCTTCCCCAAATTAAAATTTCAAGGGTGGTTAAGCATTCTTTGAGAACTACTCAGGCCACTACCCATAAACATTGGCCTCCTGATCCCATGTCCCATTTATATATTGTTGTGCTATCATAGAAACTATATTATAGGAACTGACAATCCTTAGAGAGCCTTCATGATCCTATCAACAATATGTATATGATTCTCTTCAAAGGATTCATCTACTTGTAGCTCAATCTCATTTAAAATAATATTATGAGATGGGTATAAGGGATAATGACGTAGCTAATGTACAAGGATGATGTCATGTATGGCTCGATATCACTGAGGTAACATCAACCAGTAGGCTATGGGACCAAATATCTCCAGAAACTCTAATGAGCCCATATATCATGGTGAAATACTTCATTGTCTCCTAATATATCTATGTCCCAACTTCTATGAGATAAGTAAAAAAGGAAAGTCCCTGACCTCAAACTCTAGAGGTCATCAACGATGATTGATGTAAGATTTCTATCTTGACTATACAGTAACCATCCTCCTTTTAATCAATAGGGCAAGCTCTGAATTCTCCTCAATGATATGTTGTAAGAGTAAAGCTTCGTTCTTACCTATTACATTCATATAGGGGATCATAATGGCCTACTATAAGTAGTATAATAAGGTTCCATATGTATAGTGGCATGATATCTATTATTGTAGTAAAACTCAACTTGTAGTTTATACCTGTCCCATGATCCCTCAAAATCAAGGTAAAAAGGTCTAAAATGTACTCTAGAACCTATATATTTCAGTATGAATGACCATCAATCTAAGGGTCGTATTTCATTCTTAAAATAAATTTTATACCGACCAACATTTTTAATCATTTCTAGAACTGATAAGTAAATCAAGAGTCCCTCTCTATTACAATGGTATAAGAAACCCTATGAAGACACATGATCTCAAAGATATAAATTCTCACAATCTCATCTAATATGATGGTCTTCCTATTTAGTAGGAAATAGGAGTCCTTCATGAGCCTGTCCACGATGACCCATTCAACATCACGAACTATAGGAAACCTCTAAAATTCGATCATGAAATCTATCTCAAAGTATTCCCATTTCTGTATATTAATGTATAACTACTATAAAATACCAACTATTCACTAGTGTTCTGCCATCACCTATTGACATGTCCTCAGAAAACTAGCTACCTCTCAATTCATACCTGGCCACTAATACTATTAATATAAATCCTGATAAATCCTAGTAATACTACGATATATTTCTCAAGAAGAGGCATGAAACTCAAAAATTAGATCCTTATCTATGACTACTGGAACACAAATGTGTCCATCAATACGTCAAATGTCATCCTCATCCACAATCATAATGGGAGGAAGTTCATCACCTACCACACTCTCCAATAGGACTAGGCCCCAGCAATCAGATCATTAATCATTCTCAATCTATATGGACAAGTGTATTTCACCTCTCAGGATGAGAGAAAAATATTCCCATGAATTTTATTCACCATCAATTGAATATCTATAAGGAAATAAGCTTCCACCCACTATTATCACCAACATTTATTTGAGTCCTTCTTCTTAGTGAATCAGAAGCTTTGTTTCCCTTCGTGGGCATGTATGTAAGTTTATATTCAATATAATGTAAGTATTCCACCCACTTTCATTGCATGAGGTTCATGTTCCACTATGTAATATGTACTCAAGTAATTTTTGGTATTTTTACACCAAAAAATTCCTTCTATGTAAATAATTCCTCCAACAATGCAAGGCCTAAACAATAATGGATTACTCGATATCATGTGTTTAGTAGTTCCTCTCATGTGGTCTCAACTAATGTGACTCATGCACCATGACTAATTCCTCATGCATCAAAACAACTCCCATCCCCAAACGTGGTGAATCAAAATACATAATATACCTCCTACCCAACTCTGCAAGTATTAATACCGGCACTCAAGCAAGGATACATTTTTACCGCTAAAAGGATGCATCATAGTTATTAGACTATATAAACATCACACCCTTCTTAGCTAAGATCATAAGAAGTGATTCTATATATGATATGTTCTATATGAAATTCCTATAATATCCATCTTCCCCGAAGAAACTTCTTATATAAAATAAGGTCATATGATGCTCCCAAAAAACTAAATCTCTCACATTCTATGGGTCAACTGATATTTCTATCTCTAAGATAATATGGCTAGGAAGTGAATCTTATTCATCTAGAAGTTGAACTTTGTAACTTATCATGTAAATGATTCACTCTCGGTGCATCCAAATTGATCACAAGAAGTTTTTAATGGTCATGTTTTTTAAAGGTAATGCTTTGGTGAAAGACCAAAGAACAATTTATTGATAGTCAAAAAAGGATTACAAGAGGTGAAAGGATGGGATTTTTTTTCACAATCTCTATAAAAAGATATAATAAATCAGAAGGAATTGAGTCCATACAAGTCATGGTCTGATGAACTCCTTTGTTGGAAAGAGCATCAGCAATGGAATTCACTTCACGGTAGGAATGAGTAGCAATATAATCGATCCCATGAAGCAAGTTCAGAAAGTTTATCCAACGAGCGGTAAGAGTCCAGGCTAGATGGATGTTTCCATTCCAGATGGAATGGATGATAGTGGTTGAATCACGTTCAATCCATAGCTTTCTCAAACCTCTTTTAAGCGAAAAATAAATAGCTTGAATGACCCCAAGCATTTCCTCTTCCAGAGATGAAGAGTTTCCACATCCAACATAGAAACATCCCTGACACTGGCTAGCTGAGTCTCTGAAGATAACACCACAACTAGCAGGGCCTGGATTTCCTTTGGAAGCACCATCAACGTTCACTTTGATCCATCCTAGAATTGGTGATTTTCAGAACACTTCAATGGATCGTTTAGGCTTTGGGAAGATGCCAGGAATATAGAGATGGCGAAGGATATCAAAGTCACCAAATGAGTTGTCACAGCAGTATTTTTGAATTGAGGCAGCTTCATGAATCGCAAAAAGAATATGATATTTCTCTGTATTAAGATTTAGAGGGAGATTATTGTGAAAGAGATCATTTCTAACATACCAGAGATCATGCAGAAGTTCCCCCACTACCGCAAGAAACATATTCTTAATCTGTAGAGAATCTTTATGTCTAGTGCAGTTTTTTTAAACCAAGGAGATTGAGTCAGTAAAAAGATTTCTGCAATTGAATAAATCAAAAATATAATTCCAAAGGGCATAGGCCATCACACATGATAGAAAAAGATAATTGGAATATTCACTGTGCTGATTACATAGGCGACACATAGAACCGAGTTGAATGCCAAAGATTTGCAGAACGGTTTCTGTAGGTAATCTATTATGGGCAATGCCCCAAATAAGGGTGAGCCTAGAAGGTTAAATCCAGGGTTTGTTAAAATGATTCAACCAATGAAAACTACATTCATTTTCGGAGAAATTATGCTTATAATAGTTTTTGGAGTCTATAATTCCATTAGTAGAGGGTTCCCAAACAAGGAAGTCACCATCATAAGTAAAAGGATGATTATCTATAATTTGCAAAATATTATCAGGGAGATCACATTGATGAGATTGTAAGACCTCCTTTACAGTATGATTAGTATATTTAGGAAGATTATTAGAGGGTAACAACGATATCAGAGGGTTACCACAACATTTGTCACACAAAAAATTAATGGAAGAATCAACACTGACAATCCATCTGGAATTTTGCATGATTTTGGGGTAAGAGTCCTGGATCAAAGGCTATATGGAAGAGTTAATGAAATTAAAATTCCCTTTTAAAAGCTTAGAGAAGAATCTATGTTTCAGAAACTCAGATGCTTTAGAAGTGGATTTAATAATGGACCAAGTTATATTAGCCTGAAGAGCATCATTGAAAAGCATTAAATTTTTAATACCAATTCCACCATTAGTAATGGGTTTACTACATTATTTCCAAGGTATAGTGACAAGCTTCTTTTCAAAAATGCTTCCAGACCAAATGAAGTTTTTAATATAAGTATTAATTTTCCTAAATATGCCGACGGGCCATTTGTAGACCATAAGGGAATAGACCATTTTAGAAACAATGGTCGATTTAACCAAACAAATTCTCCCAGCCATGGAGAGGGATTCCCCATTCCAACTGGAGAATTGATTTTTGATTTGAGAAATGATATTAGAAAAAAAGGTAGCTTTGGGCTGACCCCAAAATATTGGAACACCCTAGTAAGAGAAAGGTAAAATACCCTCTTTAATACCCAGATAAGTGATGATACCTGATTTACTTCTTACAGGAAAATTCATACAAAAATAGATATACGATTTGTTCCAGGAGATAACTTGACCAGAGATATCCTCATAGTGAGATATAGCTTGCTAGAGAACATGAATATTTTTCTGATCCCATTTTATAAATAAAATAATATCATCAGCATATAAAAGATGGGTGGGGGCATTTAAATTCCTGGCAACTTGAATAGGCTTAATCATATTTTGATCAAATAGATTGTTAAGGAGTCTGCTAAGGTAATCCTCAACAATGACAAAGCGAATGGCAGAAAGCAGATCGCCCTGCCTGACACCTTTTGAGCAATTAAAAAAACCTCTAGGGGTACCGTTAATCAGGATAGAGATATAAGCATAGTGAAAAGAGTCTTAATTCTGCCAATGAAGGAATCACTAAATCCAATGTTTTTTGGACTTTGAAAATTAAATTCCAGTCAATGGTGTCAAAAGCCTTTCTAATATCTAGTTTGATGGCCACACAACCTCTTTTAGTGTTTTTATTTAAACTATTAGCACATTCAGAAGCAAGAAAAAAATAGTCTCGAATATAACTTCCTTTAATAAAACAAAATTGATTCCAGTAGACGATTCTATTGAAGATGGGAGCAAGTCTATTTGCAATGATGTTTGTGATTATTTTATAGATAGTGTTAATCAGAGTAATATGTCTGAAATGATGGTTCTCAAAAGCCTTCTCAACCTTAGGAATTATGGTTAAAAATTGAGCATTGATTCCATGAGGAAGAGATCCATGAGTGAAAAAGATCTAAACAAGGTTACAAACATCATTTTGAATTATATCCCAATGATTTTGTTAAAAAACATTATTGTCTCCATCCGGACCCGGAGAACTGTCTGAGTTTAAACCGAAGACAGTGTCTTTAATTTCATGATTAAGAGGAGTGCTTAAAAGAGACTTGTTGTCTCTTTAATTTACCATTAAAGGAATAATATCAGGTTTTAGATCAATATTTATATCCGGACCATTAAAAATGTTATAAAAGTAAGAGATAAACATATACTAATATAGACCAAACCTGATATGAAATGTTGTATGAGGTATGTTTTTAGGTAAGACACTAACATGGTGATCACCCGACCTCAAATAAATTTTTTGATAAAACGTGAGCTCCTTGGAAATAGTTTATGTGATCATCTATCAATATTAAGTGACACTAATTAATAACCATTAAATTGTTTAATTTCTAGTAATCCAAACATATATGAAGGGTTACATCTATTTTTTTATCAGAATGGACTGGTAAACTCCATGGGGATGTATAAGTTCATATAAGAGTCTTCACTTATATGTTCTGTAGATAAATATTGAGCTCCTAAAACTCTATAACAACTATCCTATAAGGAGGAATATATACCAGAACAACTCTTGGAACCATCTCAATAGATAAATCCCCCATTCTCTCAAGAGGTAAAACAAATAAGTCTTCCAAGAAAATGTACCTGAAACAAAAAACCACTATTGGAAAATCTACCTGATTCAATATTTGATCATCTAGAGATAAACTAGATTTCTAGACTATCATCACACTCAACCATGATGCTGCAGTCTGGCTCAACCTTCCTAGATATCCCATTCACCATTTTGAAAAAACTCCACGCTATGGTGATGTGAATGTCACTATAGAGACCCAATCTTGAAATAGACATTACATTACTTTTGTAGAATACTTAATACATGAAAAAAAGATGTCTAAAGACTTTAGTAGTTTAGTGTCTTCGGAAACATAGAACATAATATTCTAATCATGTTGAAATATCTTCAACATCTCCCATATATATCTTCCACTTTTATTTTCTTACCTAAAAATATTATTTATATCCTGGGGAAAAGAAAACATAAAAATGGTGAGCTCAAATTCTTATTAGGTTTAAACAAGGAGAACATAAAAACAATCCATAAACATTTAAACGTAAAAACATGAACATAAAACATCAAAATCTTGAGCAATGGCATAAATCTTGGCAGTAAATAATGCATAGATCAAAAAGGAACATTAATCACGATAAAATAACTTGGGAATAAAAAATGTAATTGTGGAAAACCATTAATCACATGTTATGATTTCCATAGTAGCCAAGTCATTGTTTCCAAGACCATCATAGTGAACAAAGTCCATTACTAAACTAGGTTTGCTTGCCGTTCCAGACCTATATTACTGAACTAGATTCACTTGTCATTCCTACCATGTCTATCTCATTAGATATAAATCTTTACCAAATGCATTAGAGGGAGATAAAGGTCCCAACCATCTCATAATGAAATCATTCTTACTTGTTCCACAAAATAAACATAAATCATTCATCATAACCCAAAAAATAAAATGGGTTTTATAAACATCATCCCATTATAACATAATCCATATAAAAAAATGTATATTAGTTCATCATAAAAAGAATCAGACCATATAAATAATAGATACATTATACTTTAAACATAATCACACTACATAATATCATCTTATATGGAAAATAGTTTTGACAAAAAACGTGAAATTGATTCTTGAGGAAAAAAATCTTTTCTTCTTCGAAATCATTTTCTTTCTCAAAATGTAGTAGAATTTTAAAACAGATGAATTTTTGTTGAAAATAATAATTAAATTTTTCATAGGATTCTTCATGGAAATAAGGCGTTATGAAATCGTAGAAATCTTTTCATTCTATATAAGTTGAAAAAACATTCACTTCGTACTTTTTTACAGAAAAGTCAAAAAGTTCCTCATATGGTAAACACAAGAAATATTGCTTCCATAACAAATTCTAAAAGTCAAAGAGGGATAAACATGACTTTAAACATTAATTTAAGAATATTACACACTTTATGAACAACATTTTTATAGATATGGATGAAAAATATAACCCTAGTAAATACTTACGTATAAGCAATCTCGGATAAAAATGAGATTGCAAAATTATCCCTTACCTTATATCCAATTTCTACCATATGTGTCTGAGACTCATGTATAGTGGGTTTAAACATATTATTAACTTGTAACAGAACTATAATAATATTTATGATATCATATATGATTCACTTACGACTTTATATTAGCCGTTCATTTATCAATTCCATGTTAAAGCAGCATTTTGGGTAAAATCGTTTCATTTATCATACGTGTTTCGACTTGCTGTTCTTCATATTATTACTTATATCCTGATTTAATTAATTCTAGAATTTAAAACATGATTTATATATAATATATTTTCATCATATAAATATGTATGATAGAGAGATAAATGAAATGAAATACACCGTTCACGGAGATGGTATGTCGTACGTACGCATGAACGCTATTTTTGTTTCCTTATTGAATTGAATGGAATTAAGTAAATGAAAAATATATGTAAATAAATCCAGTATAATTATTATTTAATATATTTCATGATTATTTATTATATATTCTTTATAACCATACATGAATGGTTAACCATGGAAAATGAATCTCATCACATTCGTGGTGACGACAGTCCGTACGTACGCACGAGCGACAATATCATTCTTTTTATATTATAATTTTATATAATTGGATGCTATATCATACATAAAGAATCATAATAATGTTATATTTACTATTTATATCATTTATACTCATTATTATACCCATCCAAATGATGAAATGTTTGAATAAAAAACTACACTACGATGTGGAGATGGTAAGCCGTACGTACGCACGTGTGGTGAATTTTTCATTCATAGGATGGATAAAATAACTAATATGGTTGTACAATTTTTATAATAACATCACAGTATATAAAAGATACTGGAGTTATTATTTTATAATTGAAAAAATAAATAAGTATGATGTGGAAGAAAAAAGGAACTTGAAATAGGTGGTGAAATATTTACCTTTTCATCAGGTTCTTCCTTTTGATTTGATCAAAAGGACTCCATAGGTTGGCTTTCCTACTAAAGTAAGGACTCTAGGTTGAAGGTATGAAAATTTATAGGGTATTTGGGTAGGTTTTGGCGAGCCAAATGGCTTTGGAAGTTCTAATTAGAGAGAAGGAGAGTTTCCTTTTATAAGAGGGGTGAGGGGTACCTTTGGAAATACTTAAAATATTATTATATAATAAATTCATATTCCATTTATAATGGCTCCAAAGTTTCTTCGTTCTAGGATAGGGTGGGTGTGGGTTGAAATCCTCTCAACCAATAGTTTCTATAAAAGTTAAGGTTACCATTTTAACCTTATCATTTAGATTGAACTCTATGTTAAATAATTTAACTTTTACCATGTATTATTGTATTCTTAAACTATATGGTTAATAATATTACTATAAACTTCCAATCAAACCATAATTGTTTAATTAATTTCATATATATTATAATATAAGTCTTTTGACTGATCCTTAGATTTTGAGGACCATTATATCAATTAATAATATAATATTTGTTTTAAATACTATTTTATGTAAATTTTGACACTATTTGGTATTTTGTTTTTTCTAAATTTATAACAGCATTATTATTTCGAAAAAAATTCATCTAACCAACCATAATATGTTATATTAACCTATAAAATTAGTTTAATTCATAAAAAGTCTCAAATTACATTTATTTGGGTATTTATAATATCAATTATGTTAATATTTCATTAATAAAGTAATTAATGCATCATCATTGCGTCATAAATAAATTAACATATTTAATGTCTAAAAAATATAGATAAAATACCATTGTGTAGAAATTTTTTTATCTCTCTAATGAATATTTATAGTAGAATTTATTTTATGTATAACCCTATATTAAAAATGTTTTTGTTCTTAATATTTGATTTTCACTATTTTAACTCTTATTTAAATAAAATAATAATAAATGTCCTAATATAATCTAAGTGGACCAAAAGGGTAATATTACATTCATAAGGTTGTTTTGTTTCAAATTACACTTATCCAATATAATTAGTACACGTGTTAGGGTAATAATAGTATTATTTTTACCCTTAATTACCCTATTTATTTTTAATCATGGTAAATAAAAGTTAAAAGATACTATTCACCAAAAAATATTTTTATCTTATTGAACCACATTTTACTACTTGATATTAACCATGTTTCTCGGATTTTCAAAATTCAACACATAAAAGCAGTAAAATCATGTTTTATATAAATTTGAAAATTTTCCTAGGAGGTGGGTAAAAGACGGTAAAAAGTTCAATATAAATTTTATATATCTAAAATTATTAAAAAATGACCTCAATGAATTACATTGAACATATATAGGTATTATGTATCAATTTTTACCTAAAATAAATTTAAATGAAAAAATTATTATTTAAATAAAAAGTATGTTTTAACCAATTACTTGTTGTTTTCACTATTCTTCAAAAATTAAATGTTTTCAGAAAAATACCAAAAATTCACCCTATGATATTTTTGATATTCTGAACCAAAAAATGAAGTCCATTTTGAAATATAAAATTTATGAAATTTCAAAAAGTGGGTATTAATATACCTAATGTCTAGTTTATATAATATTTCAATAACATATCATTGTTTAGTGAAACTCAGTATTGCGTACAACACAAGATATCGAAGAAGGTCTCTCTTGAGTGTAGTGGAAGGCAAGTCAGGGTTTCATGTAAGGAAATATTACATTGGTGTTGCGTATAACATAATAAAAATATAGATCAGTTATATATTAATCAAAATCTATACTTGGTGTTGTGTAAAATAAATTTTATTCAAAAGAACGCGAAATTGTGTGCATCACAAGCCAAGAATAGTGGTGCGTATACTACAAGCTAATACGGTGTTGCATATAGCGAAATCTAATCGTAGTTATGCTTACAAAAAAAGACATCAAAGAAATTAAAAAGAATAATTATCATAAAATCTCATGGTGTTACATTCTACCCCCTTAAAATGAATTTCGCCCTCGAAATTCATCAGGGTTATAAATGGTTTTCTACTTGAAGTTTTGTTTCATAGAAACCCACATAATAAAAAGGAATACTAAATAATAATTTTAAAAAGGAATGTCCGAAACATAATGGATACCCAAAGTAACTCATCACTGGGTTTCCACATTGGAAAATATAGGTGAAAATATAGATATGGAAGAGAAATCTAACCATCATGTTTGGATGAAGAGTGGTAGTGAACATGGGTATGAAAAATACAACAATCACAAAGCCATAAATTTATGATGATCTAAGGTACCATCTGATTTATCAAATATGATGGAAATATGACAACATTTTTGGTTTTCAAGATCATTTCTCTAATGTTGAAGAATTTTTGAATTAAAATAAATACTTACTTGATTTTGGTAAAATCTCACTGTTGTTTGTGCCCTGAACAATTTACAATTTATCTCTTAAATAAAGGAAGTTTAATTTGTCTTCCGTGATGTGTTATCAGATCATGCGATAGAATGAATGGTCATTCTATCTGTTTCAAATATAAGGTCAGCAAAAGTTATATACATAAGTGCATCTTATGGTGAGATTAATCATATCTGGTTAAAAAAATGGACTTATACTTAATCTATCATACCTCTTAATAAAATAAAACTAGTTTCTACTAACAAGGGACTTATTGTGGTCTAGTGGTAGGTGATAATGGCATGCCTCAGTTCGTTTGTGGGTTCGATTCCCACTACCTTGTCCGATGCGATAGGTTTTTTCACGTCCTGTAGGTTGTCCTTTTTCTAAAACTACACTATTATAACATTCCAAAAATAATATCAAATAAAGTTTTTATCCATAAACAATATATCTTTTGTCCAACATAATCCATTTCAAATCTTTAGAATTATCCAAAATACTTCTGTCCAATCTCATAGTATAAAGAAAACCATTACTAGAGTGTTCATCTACCAAGAATATGAATACCATCATTTATCTCCCATATATTATAATATATGTCTTGTTGGTCTCATTCCAAATATGTGAATACCTTAATCATGCATTCTCTTGAAAAATGAATACCCATTTAACATTAGTGGAAACATGAAAGCTATCAAAAGTTAACTCTTTCCACATATCAAAATCCCAAAATATCTATACACTTAAACCATGATATAACTTTTTCCTTATATCATTCATCAGCTCATTAATACTATCAAACATTTCATTTTCTCATAATCCCTTCATTATGTGCATATCATCTGTTTTCCAAAAATATTTCAATCACATTTCATGGTTACCAGTACAATTCAATTATTGAAAACCAATAAAAAGATATTCCAAAATTCCAATATACTATATATGAGACTCCATCATACTATTTTGAAATCCCATTACATAAACACTTACTCATTCCATAACATAATTTTCATACTCAACATCACAAATAGTGATCGCATGTGACTACCCTTTGTCAATTGCCTTAAGTGGTTTCTCATGTCTATCATCATTAACCCTTGGATTCGGGCATTGATTAGCATAATGCCCTATTTTCTTGCACTTGGAGCATTGAAGTGTTGATGGAGCGTTCTTTGTAGACTTTTCTCTATTTAGGTCATCAAAAACCTTTTTCCCATTACTTCGGCACTTAGCTGCTCGACGACCTTCTTTTCCACACTTGAATCATTTTCTAGTACCTTTTAGAAAATCTCCACCATGATTCTTTCCACAGTTTCAGCATAAAGAAACATTCTCTTTCATTTCACCATTGTTCTGAAATTTTTCCTAGAACTCCATATTTTATTGTCAAAACCATGAGATGGATATGTAACACCAACTTTCAATTCTACCTTGATAGCACAACGCACAATTTCTTCATAGCTATTGAAGTCTCTTATAGCTAATTCTCTTCGAAGATTTGGTTTTAAGACACTGAAGAATTGATCAACATTACTTTTAGGTTAGATGATAAAGCTAGATTCATACCTTGAACACCTTTTAAAATTCGCCTCGTATATACCAATAGATTTATAATCCTTTTTCTTAAGCTCATGGAACTCTTTTTCCATCTTTTTTCAAAGAATAAGATGGAATTACTTATTGAAAAATAATTACATGAACTCATCCCATTCCTTGGATTCAATTTCATCTTGGGGCATCGTATTCTTAATTAGAGTCCACTATTAGTCTGATTCACCTTCTAAATGGTAAATAAATCGAATTAATTTTTCATGTTCCGAAGATGGATTTTTGGAAAATATCATTTCAAAGGTACTGATCCATTGTTCAGCAACAAGTGGATCAGAAGACCCACTGAACGAAGGTGGGCATTGCCTCATGATAGAATAAATAGAATATTGCTCCCTTATCTACTCATTTGGAAGTCCAGAATGATTCATAGATTGTGTTAGTATAGAAATAATATTATTCACTCCATCTCTCATAACATTGGTTTGTTCAGGAGTACAATTATTGCATTGTCTATTACATTGATCAACATGGTTTCTTCGGGTTCCATCCATTATCTAAAACCCAAAAATAATATCGTGAGACGCAAAAATCATGCTAGGAAAACAACATAATAAATGGGGAGTACCTTAAATATATAACATATTTGGTTTAATTATAATATCGTTACCATAATTCTAGGACTATAAACTATACTTATACAAACCTTAGAGACATCCCTAGACATACCTTATAAATATCTCTAGGGATTTCACTAATGTTTTTGAATCCTAGTTTCCAATGTTTAACTAAACATTCACTCTGACACCAAATATAGAGACCCAAACATGACATAGAAATTACATTTCTTTTGCAGAATACTTAATACTCGACAAAAACATATGATCAAAGATCATAGTAGTTTAGTTTCTTTGGAAACTCGGAACATAATCTTGTAATCGTGGTGAAAGATCTTCTACATCTCCCATAAATATCTTCCCCTTTTATTTTGTTACCTAAATCTTTTATTTATATCATGGGGAATATAAAACATAAAAATGGTGAGCTATAATGCATAGTAATTGTAAACATGGAGAACATAAAAACAATCCATAAACTTTTGAATGTAAAAACAAGAACATAAAACATCAAAATCTTGACCAATGACATAAATCTTGGTAGTACATAAGGCATAGATCATAAAGGAACATTAATCATGATAAAATAGGATGGGAATAAAACATGTAATTGTGTAAAACCATTAATCACATGTTATGATTTCCATAGTAGCCAAGGCATTGTTTCCAAGACCATCATATTGGACAAAGTCCATTACTGAACCGGGTTTACATACTGTTCCAACCTTGTATTACTGAACCAGATTCACTTTCCATTCCATCCATGTCTATCTCATGAAATATAAATCTTTAACCAATTCATTAGAGGGAGATATATGTCCCAACATCTCAAAATGAAATAATTCTTACATGTGCCACAAAATAAACATAAATCATTCATCATAACCCAAATAATAAAATGGGTTTCATAAACATCATCCCATCATATCATAGTCCATATAAAAAAATGGATATCATTTCATCATAAGAAGAATCAAACAATGTAAATAATAGAGACATTATACTTGAAACATAAACATACTAAATAATTTCATCTTAGATGGAAAATAGTTTTGACAAAACAATTGAAATGAATTCTTGAGGAAAATATCCTTTCTTCTTCAAAATAATTATCTTTTCTCAAAATGACATACAATTTTAAAAGAGGTAAATTTTTGTTGAAAATAAAATTGAAATATTACATAGAAAGATTCATGTAAATAAGTATTTATGAAACCGTAAAATTCCATTCATGCCGTATAAGTTAAAAAAACATTCTCATCGTACTTTTGCCGGAAAAGTCAAAAACTTCCTCTTATGGTAAACAAATGAAATATTCATTCCATAACACAATGTAAAAGTCAAAGAGGGTAAAAATGAAATTAAACATACATTTAATAATATTAAACACTTTATGAAAGACATTTTTATGGATTTGGATGAAAAATATAACCCCAGTAAATACTTACGTATAAGCAATCTCAGATAAAAATAAGATTGCAAAATTATCCCTTATCTTATATCCAATTTCTAACATATGTGAATGAGACACTTTTATAGTAGGTTTAAACATACTATTAACTTGTAACAGAACCATAATAATATTTATTATATAATATACGATTCACTTATGACTTTATATTACCCGTTCATTTGTCAATTCCATGTTAAAGCATCATTTGGGGTAAAATTGTTTCATTTATTGTACGTTTTTTGACTCTTTGTTCTAGAAATTATTAATTATATCTGATTTAAATAATTATAGAATCTAAAATATGATTTATATATAATATATATTCATCATATAAATATATATTATAGATCTATAAATGGAATGAAATACACAGTTCATGGAGACGGTAGGTCGTACGTACGGATGAACACTGATTTCGTTTCCTTATTTAATTGAATGGAATTAAGCAAATTAAAAATATATATAAATAAATACAGTATAATTATTATGTAATATATTTCATGATTATTTATTATATATACTTTATAACCATACAAGAATGGTTAATCATGGAAGATGAATCTCATCGTGTTCGTGGAGATGGTAGTCCGTACGTAAGCACGAGCGATAATATCATTATTTTGATATTAAAATCGTATATAATTGGATGGTATATCATATATACAGAATCATAATAATGTTACATTTATTATTTATATCATTTAAACTCACTATTATACCCATCAAAATGATTAAATGTTTGAACAAAAAACTACACCACGATGTGGTGATGGTAAGTTGTACGTACGCACGTGTGGTGACATTTTTATTCATAGGTTGGATAAAATAACTAATATGGTTGTAAAATTTTTATAATAACATCAAAATATATAGAATATACTGGAGTTAATATTTTAGAATGGAAACAACAAATAAGGATGAAGTGGAAGAAGAAATGAACTTGAAATAGGTGGTGAGATATTTACCTCTTCATCGGGTTCTTCCTTTTAATTCGACCATAACAACTCTTTAGGTGGGATTTTTGACAAAAGGAAGGCCTTAGAATTAAGGGAGGACATTTTAGTGGGTATTTGGGTAGGTTTTGGCCGAACCAAATTGCATTGAAGGTCTGAAATAGAGAGAAGGGGAGTGCCCTTTTACAAGAGTGGCTAGGGGCACCTTAGAAAAAACTTAAAATATTATTTTATAATAAATTCGTATTCGGTTTAAAAATTCTCCAAAGTGTCTTATTTCAAGGATAGGGTGGGGATGGGTTGAAATATTCTCAACTAATAGGCTTTAGAAAATTTTAGGTTACCATTTTATCCTTATCATATAGATTTAATTCTATGTTAAATAATTTAACTTTTACCGTGTCTTCTTGTATTCTAACACTATTTGGTTAATAAACGTACTATAAAATGCGAATCAAACCCTAATTGGTTCAATAATGTCATATATATTATTATATAAGTCCTTTTTTTGATCCTCATGTTTTTAGGATGATTATATCAGTTAATAATATAATATTTGTTTTAAAAACGCTTTTATGTCAATTTTGACACTATTTGGTATTTTGTTTTTTCTAAATTCATAAATGCATTATTATTTAGAACAAAATTCATCCATCCAACCCTAATATGTTATATTTACCTATAAAATATGTTTAATTCATAAAAAGTCTCAAATTACATTTATTTGGGTATTTATAATATCAATTATGTTAATATTTCGGTAATAAGGTAATTACTGCATCATCATTGTGTCATAAATAAATTAAATTATTTAATGTCTAAAAAATATAAATAAAATAACATTATGTAGGATTTTTTTAGATATATAATGAATATTTATAGTCAAATTTATCTTATGTATAACCCTATATTAAAAATTTTTCAGTTATTAAACTTTTATTTTAACTATTTTAACTCTTCTTTAAATAAAATAATAATAAATGTCCGAATATAATCCATGTGAACCTAAAGGGTAATATATTATTACTAAGATTTGTTTTGGTCAAATTAAACTTATCCAATAGAATTATTACATGTGTTAGGGTAAAAATAATATCATTTTTACCATTAATTACCGTATTTACTTTTAACCGTGGTAAATTAAAGTTAAAAGATACTATTCACCCAAAAAAATTTATCTTATTGAACAAAATTTTACTCCATGATATTAAACGTGTCTCTTGGATTTTTGAAATTCAACTCAAAGAAGCAGTAAAATTATGTTTTATGTAAATTTTCAAATTCTCTTAAGAGGTGGGTAAAAGACGGTAAAAAGTTCAATAAAAATTTTATATATCTAAAATTATTATAAAATGACTTCATTGAATTACATTGTACTTATATAGGTATTATGTATCTATTATAAAATAAAATAAATTTAAATAAAATAAATTATTATTTAAATAAAAATTTGGTTTTAACCAATAACTCAGTGTTTTCACTATTCATCAAAAATTGAATGTTTTTAGAAAAATACCAAAAATTCACCCTACGCTAATTTCGATATTACGAATCCAAAAATGAAGTCCAATTTGAAAGATAAAATTTATAAAATTTCAAAAAGTGGGTATTACTTTTCATTACGGCCAGTTTATATAATATTTTAATAACATATCGCTGTTTATTGAAACTCGGTATTGCATAAAACGCAAGCTATCAAGGAAGGTCACTCTTGCGTGTAATGAAAGGAATGTTAGGGTTGCATGTAGGGAAAGATTACTTTGGTATTTCGTAAAACGTGCTCAAAATATAGTTCAGTTATACATTGATCAAAATCTATACATGGTGTTGTGTAAAAGGAATTTTATTCGAAAGAACATGAAATTGTGTGTGTCACAATCCAAAATAGTGTTGCGTATACTACAAGCTAATACAGTGTTTCATATAGAGAAATCTAATATTGTTGAAGCATACAAAAAAAGACATCAAAAAAATTAAAAAGAATTATTCTCATAAAATATCGGGGTGTTATAGTCAACCTCTAGTGATAGAAATCTACATGTACATGATAAGAAACTAGCCAGTCCATCCCTAGTATGATGTCTTACACATTAATTTTGAGGAAAAAAATGTCTCAAATGAAGTGACACCCACCAATCTTAAGGGGTATCTCCATTCACTAATTCACACTCTCTGATCTGATTCCCAACAGAGTGTTGAGTGTCATAATTCACAATTAAAACCGAACAAAGAGCCCAAGGATCTCCCCAATAGGAATAGATATGAAATAATGAGAATCACTTGTATCAAAAATAGAAGATACTAGAGTATAGGCTAATAAGATTTTACCTCTCACCATAGAAAACCCTATGCAATTATCCTCATGTGAAGTATTAGAAACAACCTTGCTACTTGGAGAAGACACATTATACTATCATGGTAATAATGGATCCTAGATACCTCAAAAAAGAACACCACCCCATCCTAAATGATAACAGTTAATCAAAATCTCATCCTAACATGATGTTGTAAATCCCACACCTGATTTTGGGGTCCGAGTTGGTCCCCTTCCACTTACAACTAGAGAGAAATACCTATAGAAATGTTGTACATAACCCATCTTAACATAGGCTCAAAAAAACCACTAGGACTCTACCAAATTGTTTCCTTATATATCATCATCTCCCAAAATGATGAGAGAATACAACACTACCAACACTAGAATCTTGGATCGAATTTCCATCACTAGAATCCTCACATTGGCGCTTCTAACAACTGGAAGCTAGACCACTATGTCTAGACAAAATAATACCCTGCTCTTCACCCCTACCTTACCTCAATTTCTATATCATTATAAGTTATGGATTAAATATTTCTTTAATATTTGTCAACTAAAACACCTTAAAATATGATTAATCGGCATTCTTGAGACCTTCCTTAAAGCATCTCAACTCTATAGATCGTCAAAAATATTAATCAGTGAAATTTTTTTACCATATATTAGGAATGATGAATACTTTATAATAGAAAAAACTCTCTACTCCTATCATATAAACTCATTAGCCCTTTCATCTCTTTGGGCCTCAACAAATAAGTATTCGTAAAACCTAAATTGGAAATCCCCATAAACCATATCTTGATGAATATCAACCTCATTCAAAACATCCCACTAGTGATTAACATTTACATAAAACATATATGTTGTGAGATTCACTCTCCTATAAAGACGTGTCTTCAGATGCTCAAAAATAGTAAAGATGACTCAATCCAGAACTCAGTTTCTTGTAGACATCCATCCACAAAAAACATGGGAGGATGTTGCTGCTAGAACACATTAGTAATCTCTTACGAAGATAAGGAAGGTTTCGGTTCTCCCAGAACGTTCTACATGAAAAACAAGAAACCCTATTGTAATTGGTCATCATCACCCATATCCGGTAAAATAACTGGTGATGAAATTAGAAATATTGGAGGTTCTACTGGTAGGCTAGGGCCCACCACCTTCGGAGAAAGGTCATCTCCACCATCTGAGCGCATGACTGGAGGTTGTCAGGCATGAATGTATAAAAATATTCATATCTACGCCTCATAAAATAATTGATTAAAAAACATGTAACATATATAAAATAATAGGACCAATGAAATACTCACTATAAACAACGCACAACCATCTGCTTAATCCTAAATCCAAGATTGGGTAATAGATACAATCATAAAAAGCAATGTAGATACTGCCTACTACCCACACTAAAGTCGGTTCATGGAAAAGTTCCCCATTACACCATTTTAATCATTTGAAATTCATATTTATCTTACCATTCTCATTAAATGGTTTAACCAAAAAATTATCACCACTTTAGATCTATAAGGTTCTATACACCTTATAACCCAAAGAGTGGTGTCCATTTAATCCAAACCATACCACGTTCCAGTCTATGTGACAAATAGTCGATGACTCAATGTGACATAATTTAATGCATAGGGTGTCCTCTACAACTGATGTAGGAAAATACTATTTAGGTTACAAGTGGCACTCTACAAACAAATAATTTTTACCTTACTCCAGTAATAATCATTAACCAATAATAATTATATAACATAAAGAACAAATAATAAATGTCATGAAATAAAGAAATTAATATTATATGAAATTTCATATTCCTAGCATGTAAATCATATAATGTGACTAAAATGATGCCTGAGATGACATACCCTAATCTAATTGGGCAATGTAAAATCCATCATGACAAGGAACATCAAACATTATGTGAATAACCCAATGGTTGAATAAAATCAAATCTAATAGAAAAAATACCAAAAAAATTATTGGTCCAAGTATTTTAGATTTTTCCTATATGTGGGTAGATACTCCTATTAATAGCTCACTACCATGTTCCAACACTTCCTAATTTCTTATCTATTGTATTAAAATAGTAAATATAGACAATAAATCACCTTTTCTACCACTTTGCAACGTCTTGAACTTATAGAAACTAAATGGTGCCTTGATCCAATGGGTCACAAAACCTCATGCACATCTCCTAATATGCCAAAGAATACTGAATAGAAACGTGGGTCTAAGGTGGTATTGTGGGGAGACTATACCCAAATGATCAGAGTAACACATTGGTATCACAAGTGAGTAATTAAGAAGAATCATAACAAAAATCCAGATACAAGATAACATCCAAAAGACTAAAATAATAATAATAAAAAGAAATATAATATACAATATGATGATCATGTCATCTGTATATATAAAATGGAAATAAATACATAGAAAATGCATCTAGTGTAATACATGTGTCAAATGTACATTAAGAACCAACAAAAAAATCTCTATATATCATTACATTCCTATCTCGGTCTTGTGCATCACTTCTCCTAATAAATGATCCATTAAAGCATCGTACAATGGGTGATTTTCCACAATCCATAACTTCACCCATGATGTATCTTTTGGTACCCAATGGTGTCCCAAATAGGGCGTGAGATAACACTTAGTAGGCCACCACCAACAACGCCTATAAATAATCTGGTCGGTGTAAAAAATTCTAAGATGTATGAAATACATCATGTGTATGATAGTAATTATAATAAAGTGTGATGAATTTATGATCCTTCCCATCCAACCATGGATTCCTAAATAATAATAAAGAACCCAAAATCCAGGCTGGTTTTAAAGCATAATTAATAAGGTGTGATACCATCCATTATAACAACTATAATCAAATACTCATACAAGGTCTATCTATAAAGAAAACAATTATCCACAATTTCCACACTATGTAATCAAGTGTTAAAATCCAAAAAAGTCTTATGTTGTGTAATCATGTTTCATACCATCAAAGACGATGTCCAAGGTATAGAAGAAAAAGTCATTCTCACTGACTCCATGGAGATTCTCAATATAAACATGATGATAAATTAGGCGGAGTCCAAGGATAATTTCCAAATAACATGTCAAATGTGAGTCAAAGAAATCTAGATCTAAGTGAGAGAAACACTATTGGATTCCAAAAAAATTAGGATCCTATGAGTATAAATGTCCAAATCATCCACTACCATAATAAAAATAGATCCATGGAGAAGAAATGTGCATGGAATACAATGTAATTGGGATCTAATGAGTAGAAATGTACAATGCATCCACTACCATGGTCAAGAGCCATGTAGTTGTAATGTCCATGGAATCTAATGGAATGAGGATATGAGGAGTAAAAATGTATAACACATGCACTAACATTATCAATATATCAGTAGATTTATTAATCACATTATAACATAGTTCATAATCATTCAAAATCCATGAGTTTGTCCAAATCTTTTCCATATTTAAATTTAAACATTTAACCATCTCAATTATTATGCAATCATATGAAAAGGAGGCATTAACCATATCATAAAGTATCATTCCTTTTAAAAGGGATCACATAACAAGTGGAGATCTCACACTCACCCAATGGGATGGTATAACATAGGTAAAATACAATGACACACCCTCTGGGTGGCCAAATATTGGGATAATAACCTCTAATGAATAAAATTCACTATTTGGGAAACCTAATCCGGTTCTAACAATTTATCAATGATGTTCAGGTAATTATTGGGGAAACTCTAGAAAATTTAGAGTGTGGCCCAACAAATACAATTATTATTAAACAAAAAACATTAAGGGAATGGTATAGAACACCTACTGTATAGGAATGGTTTGAAACACATCCAGTATCAAATCCCAAATCATCTAAGATTAAAAAAAACTAGCGAAACATACAAAGAACCTAAAAATATAGTATAATAGGATACACCAAAACAAATCCATTGAGGAGAATATAAATAATGAATAATTAAAAAAGAACTCACTAACACAAATCCAATGAGAGAAATGGATCCTAAAATGGAGGTGAGATAGTGAAATGACACCCAATCCTAGCTTTAGGCTTCAAGGGTATCCTGGGAAAAAGAGATGGCAGGGGGTTTGAATTTTGTAGCAAATAGAGGCCTACCTTATATTTTAAAAAACTAACCCATAAATATTGTAGGTCTTGTAATATTTAAATGTCGTGTAATTTTAATATTTTCCACCTCTAGGGAAAATCCATTACACGTTGTGGATGGTTCAATATAATCCAATACTCATTAAGTATTGGTTACATGCTGTATACTCTAAATACAG
Organism: Viscum album; assembly: GCA_963277665.1. Lineage (NCBI taxonomy): Eukaryota > Viridiplantae > Streptophyta > Magnoliopsida > Santalales > Viscaceae > Viscum > Viscum album. The sequence continues at coordinate 1,900,537,715 of OY728140.1, read as the reverse complement.
GTGACGTATTGGTTATACGCCATGTATTAAAAATACATATCTTGTATTTATCCTATATCCTACCTTTATTCCCATGATTTTTTCTTTATAAAAAAATCATACCATCCCATGGTCCCTAGATTTGGTTCTTATCCAAAAAGAGAAATTAAGTTAGAGTTTAACAAGCAATAAAAGGATCCATTCCACATCAAAAATTCCGAGGTCTTGAAGTTATTACTAATCACTTATTAATATTTTTCGATTATCTATTTATAATAATTTTTTTACTATTATAATATAATAAAATAAATATTATTAATTTATTGAATTGTTTTTATGTTAATGGTTTAAACATTATCTTCCCTTCTAATTTCCTTAGAAAAAAGGACATCATCCCTGCATATGTGCAAGATTACACCTCCATAAAGAAATAAATTCTATTTTTTTATAACTAAATTACATAGATGGTTACAAAATATTATTTAGTAAATAAATATCATTCCTATAAATATTTTTTGATTCTTAAATGATAATCTATTTTCCACCTTTCACTATTTATATGGAAAATGATAATGTCTTATGTTTGTACATATGGACTATGCCTCCTTGGAATGACATATTTTTTAATCATAACCTCCCAACAAGGATGATTAAAATAATTTATATAATGAATAAAAATTATTTTTATGAAAGAGTAATGGTTCTTTATATTTTATATTAATACTTAACTCATTATTAAAACACCGACTTTTTTTCATATAAATGAACCGAAACAAGTTCAACACTGATTCCATCTTCATTAATCATGAATAAAACTATTATTGAAGGAAATTCGAGATTTATAAGGAATTATAAATAATATATTCTAGTACAATGGATAATATAATAATTTTGGAAACGATATCAATGAATATGGATCAACATTGAAACCATAACTCATGTGTGAAACAATCAAAATCACTAACATCCAATGATAACATTAAACCATAAATAAATAATAAAAATATAATAAATGATTATATATAATCATTATATAGGGTAATAAAAATTAATAAGGTCATAAAATATGTTATTAATATGCTTATGTTTATTATATAGTAATAATAATATCTTTTTTATAAGTTAGGAGTAATTGGTAAGAGATTTTAATGATTCAACTTATTTTCTTGATTCTCAATTATTCATCACTGACTATAGTTTTAAAATATAGTTATCATATATTATTTTATGATATTATAATTCATTTAAAAATCCTTTTATTAGGTATTTAATCAATTTATTTATTTCTTCATAATTTTTTGATGATAAGTATAATTATCATTCACTCAAAATAATATTTTTTTCTATATCCATTTTTATTCTTCCAGAAAATATCCCCAATTATTATATTGAAATAAATACATATTTTATTTATAGTGGCACTAAATTTTATTATTAAATAATTTTAAATTTAATATTTATAACTTTTGTATGATGTGGGTTTCAATACATGTATATTTTTAAAATAATAAAATTGTGTTTCATTTCCGAATCGTACGTTTTATCTTCTACTCATTCAATTTGGAAAAAAAATTCTTTTCAAGGAATATTTATTGATATTTAATATTAAATAATTTTTTAAAAATTTATTAATTTCAATTTATCATAAAATGTGTTTTCAAAAGTGACACCTAACTTCTTATTTTTTATGACAATGATCAAAAATATTTTCTAAAAAATAGTTCCATTTAACATAATGGTTCATCACTAACTCCAAAATATATAACTTCTATGGAGTTATGTTTTATTAATCACCCTAAAAATGGATATATGAAATAATGTATTTGGGAGAATGAGAATATGGTATCAACTGATCTACTTTTAATGTCACGTTATATAATAAAATTTGGAAATGGTGTTAAAACCATTTTTTTCATTATATTTTCATGATGTGATTAATGATTGATATATTATTGCACACATGTATATGTATGTTGATATTTGGGGCCATATAATTCCATCCAACTCAAAGGTCATGGATTTATACCTCAAGAGTTTCTGAAGCCTTTACATTTGTGGTTTTTTTCACAACTTAAAGGATGAACACAGTTGGATTTCAGCAAAACTAAAAAGTTATACAAGATTGGACTTATTAAAAACATAAAAAATGAACATGATTCGATATGTTAAAAACATAAATTGTGGACATTTTTGGATTTTTTTCAAAACTAAAATATTGGAAAAACTTGATGTTTTTCCCAATATAATGATTTCATATGGTAATTTTTGTTCTATAATTCTTTATTCTTCAATGTTTCAATAACATTCCATATGTTTCAGTCATATTACTATAATTATGATACATGGATAATTTTTATCATCTTATATTATTGTTGTGTGTTATTGTTTTCTTCATTTCAGACTAGATATTCCTTTATCATAACTTATGGATAAATTTTATCATTCTATATTCATTTTAAAAATATATTTCTCTCATGAACTTGTTTCTCATATACTTATAATCTAAACCATTTATGAAATATTGATAATTTTTACCTTACTAATTTTTTTTAATCACCCCTTTATTATATTTACATTATCTATGTTACAAATATGGGAATAATAAATTTGGAGTCAAGAAGGGGATCTAGTGTGGTTGGATTACAGAGAAATATTCAAAAGTGTTTCCAAATAAGTTACATACGTATTTAGTTTCCAAATACACTAAACCATTCAATTATTAGAACTATATTATTTTATAATTAATTAATATTAAATATATGTGAATGTATCTTGAATTATCTCACTTGACATTGAATCTAGTTGAAAAATATATTCTTTTTTCAGCGAGATTGATAGTTTGGTCTGGGACCCCTCAGTTTTTATCATAGAATAAATTAGTTATTTTTAGGGATTAAGAATATATAAAAATAGTAAAATCCCTACGTATATGTCTATATATAGAATAAAATCATAAATGGATGGTAAAATATGGATTTTTTGGTTTCCTAGAAATGGAATCTATGTAAGGATACAAATGAGTGGATGTAGTATATGGACCAAATTCACATAGGGGTAACAATACTAAAAACGTTGGTTGGGTATTATCTCATTCTCACCTGGTGATTAAAAATTACGCTTAACCACAATCCATGTTTGGAACTACATAGGGGTATGATTTTGTTATTCGAATGATCCTTATAAATCCGTATGTGTGAGTATCATGATATTATCTTTATGGATTAGTTTTTTTAGTGGAAAATGTATCTCTATTAGTGTAAAGTGTTATAATACTGGAGTAAACCTGAGATTAAAATACGTTAAGATTAAATAAAACCATCTTTAAATCATCATTTTAAGTGAAAAAATAATCTATAAAGAGAATACCATGATACTCACACAAAAAAATTCATTTTAAATTAAAATTTCCCAATCATTCAAAAACATTTCATTTAATGAAATTAAAAAATGAGTATAATTATATTGAAAACTGTAATAAAATTTTGAATAAGTTTCTGTGTATATAATAAATATTTTAAAAAATGAAAAAGAAATAATAATCTTAAAATAATATATTAGAAGTTTTGATTTTCATGTTGATAGTTCATGTATGAAAACAAGAACCACCTTGATCCCTTTAAAAATGTTCTTAAAAACCTATAAAAAACAGTGAATATTTTCTATATAATTAATATAAATTAATATAATTTTTAGAACAATTTAATATTTTGGAACAAAAATGAAATAAATCATAATACCTTAAAAAACATTAAAATAGAGTAATACATAAAAATGAGTTTTATATACCTATGTAAGAATATATTTACATGTATTCATGGGGGTAAAATGAAATATTAACATAATTCAAAAAAGAAAAAAAATCCATTAGCTAAAGGAAAAAATAAATTTTTATAGGTTGTGTAAGAGTAGAATTTAATTCACATACCCTGCATGTGGGTAAATATATGATGTGTAAAGGTAAAAAAATTATATATTTAAAAAAAGTATAAATAATGTTATTATATTTGGGTAAGGGTACTTCCATATATTCATAATGGAAAACTAAAATTTAAATTTCATTTATAATGGTTATCTAAACAATATGTAAGGGTAAATTAATGTTTTTATATGATACGTAGGGGTTAAGTGAAATAAACATAAAGGTAAGAGGAATTTTATATATGTTTTTTAAAGGTATGTTTTATGTTATAATATCTACATGAGGGTAAGTGAACACACTACGTAAGTGTAATCATAGATCATATGTGCTGCAATATGCTAAACAAAAATATATATATCTTGCATAAGGGTAGAAAGTAATTTCAAAGAATTATGAGGGTAGAAAATAACTCAAATAAAGGTAAATCATAGCCTTAAAATCATGTTTTATATGGGTTAGATAAAAGATAGAAATAAAATAAATAATTTTAATATGTTTTATACCAAAAAAATAGTAAAAAAATAAAAATAACTGAATAATATATAAAATTCAACAACTCTACAAATCATAAAAATAAAATTGAGGGAAATAAAATATAATTATAAAAATAATTTTTTTAATATAATAAAATATTTTGATTCATTTTTATTATGATAAATATAAAATATAAACACCTATATATAATCCAAAATTAGATAAACATTCTCTCTAACTACAATAATCCCAATCTTATGTAAATTAAAAAAAATCATGAAATATTTCTCAAAATTATCACCCATTTTTAAATTTATAATATTTTAATACATGAATCATTAAAAAGTTAATATCCCTCAAAATAAAAAAAAATAAAACAACTTTTTCAAACAAAATTTCCACAATTCTATATTTAATTTGATTTTTAAAGATTTAGGAAAATCCAACATTTTATAAAAAATATTGGCCAGGTGATTTTCATTTTGGAAATATTCTAAAATAATATATTATATATTAACATTATATCAAATAAAATGAAGATTCATGTCAATATTATTAGTTCTAGAATTTTTTAAAAGGTTATTAAAATTGAAATAGTTGAATAATTATTATAATAAATTAGTATCTTCTCAATTATAAACCAAAATTTTATTATTTTTGAGTAATACATAATTATTGAGAACAATATGATGTAGTCTAAATATATTCACTGTCAATAATAGAAAAATAAAAAAAAATTGTTTTCTTGAATTCCAAGAAACTTAATTTTTACTGAGAAATCGATACACAGCTGATGTAGTTTTTCTATCAAGTATGCATCCTACAAAATCATATTTAATGAAATTTGTTAAATTTATTTTTTTTCTATAATTAAATTATCCAATATTAATATCACATTTAATAAATCTAATTACATATGTAATTGACCTTAAGTGAGATTTATTTTTAACCGATTTAAATCATACAACTAAATTAACAATTAAAAAAATATCTGTTCTAGAAGTAGTTTAATAAAAAAATAAATCATACATATAAAGAATTTTGAATAAAAAGATTTTTTAGAAACATCAGAATCTAATTTACAACCATTACTCATAGGGGTTTTTAATCATTTACAACAAAGAAGACCAATACATCTAACTAAATATTTAACATTTTTATATTGATTCAAGAATATACCATCATTAATTTTATTAATTTGAAGACCTAAAAATAATTATAGTCTACCCATAAGACTCATATAAAATTCAAATTCTATAAAATTAGAAAGTTTTTTATAAATAAAATCATTTGAACATCCCAAAAAATATCATTAACATAAATTTTAATAATTAAAATATAATTCAAATTTTTTTGATGAAATAGTAGGATATCATTTAAATGTATTAAAATAAGTTTTCAATAACAACAAGGTAAAACTATCATACCTAGGATGAGTTTCCTTTATAAGACCATATACTACCTTTTATAATTTAAAAACATGATTAAAAAAACGTCATTTTCAAAACTATGGAGTTAAAAAATATAATATTCTTCTAAAATAAAACCGTTTAAAAAAACCTTTTACATCCATTTCAAATAACATAAAACCCTAATCGTATGTAAAATATAATATAATTAAAATATATTAAATATAAAAACATGTGAAAACAATCATTAAAATCTATAACTTCTTGTTGACAATAACCTCAAGCAATATGTATTGTGTTATTCTTAACAATACAACCAGATTTATCCATTTTGTTTCTAAAAATTCTTATAGTTCAAATAAAATGCATATCTATAATATGATTAACTAAATTTGTTACATTATTTCCAAAAAATTGATTAATTTATTTAATATTAATTATTCAATTATCATCACACAGAGAATAAAAAACATTATCAAACACACAATTAGAATCTATAGTAAAATTTTAATAAAAATTGAAACATAACTTACAGTAATAATAAAAATTTAAATATTAACCAAAAAGTTATCCAAATTGTGGACTTTATAAACCATCCAAATCATAGGAGTGGAATGAGAAAATGTAAGCTCTCACTTTAATAGTTACATCATCTTGAGGATTTTATTAAACAAAATAAAAAATATTAAAAACACTTTTAAAATATTCTAAAATAGAATCGTTCTACAAAACATCCTTAAAATTTTTTCATGAAACAATTATTAAAAGTCCATATTTATTTTCTTATAGAAAAATATATTTAAATTTATTATAATAACCGTGAAAAATATCTTGATCACTCTTAGAATAGAATTTATATTAGTTATATTAGTATTTAAAATAAATAACTTACACCCAATGACAGTAAAATTACCAACATTAGTTTTTTATTAGTAAATAATTCGTAATTTATTATACATAAGAATATACTAATTAAAAAATATTTTTAAAATATAATAATTTGTATTAACAGATTAAACAAAAAAATATTTAGGAAAAAAATATGTAAACATAGTTATATCTATTTTTTTAATAGTTATATTTACCAATTATACGAAATCATTTTATTATGGTGTTCTTATAGAATAAAAAAAATGAAAATAAAAATTTTCATTACAAAATTTTTTATAATATAAATTAAAAAAATTACCTCTATTAAAACTTCAAATAGAAACAAATAAATAACCCATTTTATTTTTCACCATTTTTCCAAAAGAAATACATCAAGATAAAGTTTCACTTTCATGATACATATAATATGTCAATGTAAATCAAGTAAAATCGTTAACAATAAAGAAACATATTTCATACATCTTAAACAATAAAATTATTATGATCAAATATATCTAAAGGAACATGTTCGAATGGTCTAGAATGTTTAACTTCATTAAGATATATAAAACAAATTTTACATATTTTCCTTTAAAATAAGTATCACAATTTAAATTATTTATAATTTTTGAATTTGATATCTATTTTACAAAAAATTTCATTCAATGTTTGTGTAATAATCAAAAGTTAAAATGTCTAAGCCTCAAATTTCATAATTTTCCAACTATTTCTATGTCATTAGAAAACATTAAATTCAGGATAGTAAAATAAAAACCAACAATAGATTCAATATTCTCTTTCATATTATAAAAAAATAAAATATTTTAATTTTTAGAAACATATTATTTATTATTTTCAAATTTGACGCATATTCCATCATAACATAATTGTGAAATAATAATTAATTTATATTTAAAACCATCATGGTAAAAAAATTAAAATAAAAATAATATTATTAATTCATAATATATCAAAACCATTAACCTTTCCTTTTGAGTTATCACCAAATATCATATATTCACAATCAATTTAATAGTATGATTTTTTTTGATGGATCTCCAGTAATATTTTGGGTTCTTCCATTGTCCATGTATAATATTTACTCTGAAATCATAAGGTAAGATCCTAAAAATATTAATTTTGTATAAAATATTTTTAAAACCCAATATATCATGGGTCCAATCATGTTAGTATAAGAATTCATAGTATCCCATACACATTTTTAAAAAGTGTCAATAGGTAATCTAGAAGATAAAAAAATTAAAATAAAACAATAGGTATAAAGAAGAGATTGCAGAAACCATAAATAACACACACTACAATTATAACCTTATATATAATTTTTATATCACATAACATTTGACATACTTTCTTTAAAAATTTTAACGAATTATTTTTTGAACATTTTATGAATTTGAGAATTTTAACAAAAATATTATTTTTATTTGATTTCAGCATGTCCATCATATTATATTATTTTATTTTACCTAGGAAATAAAATAGAAAATGTATTATTTAAACTAGAAACTTCCTTTTTGAGGCTACCATTATCTTTTTGGATATAAATAAAATCACCATAAATCGTTCTTTTTAATATGATCCCGAAATCATGTTTTCTCATTTTATTATTTAATGATTTTATTTTCCATTTTAATAGTGTCCACATCATTATATTTATATAAATTTAAATAATCCACTTTATTTATGAAATTATAAGTTTATATATAGTATTTATTTATTTCCTTGATAATATAATTTTTTCGTTTAATTTATCATATAATTCAGTGACTGTAAAGATAACTTGTTTTTGTTTCACATTATCTTCAAAAAGATAATTAAATTTATAACCCTAAAAATCAAAACTTTAACTATAACCTCAATAAAAATCATTATTAACCTCATTTATATTTGTTTGAACAAAACATTTCTTATTTGACTTTCTTTTACTTCCATATTCATCCCTAGAATTTAATTCATCAATGAATCTATATCCAATATATCCTTATAACACCTTTTTTATATCTTATAATTTTCCACAGGTTTTAGTTTTTGAAAATAAGAATTTATATTTGGACTTTTTGTACATTTGTAAGAGGTTTGTTCTTAAATACTATTTTATAGATTTGAGGTTCATTTTATTTAGTTTTTTGCATCCTTCTAATATTTTGTAGGTAGATTCCTAATTTTTTTGTTAATTTTCTTTCAAATAGATTTTATTACAATCCCATTTATAATTTTTAAATTTCATAAGACATATAATTGAAAGTGAAAATTTAATATTTATCTTTGATTTGAATGTGATACCTATATTTTCTGAACTCTCTTATTTCAAAATATTGTTTAAATCATGTTCAGGATGAAGAGGTTATCTGATGAGTTCATCCATTGTTTATTCATTTAAATTCTTAACCTCATTTATTGCAACCCTATTTTCATGAAAAATCTTGGGGATATACCTTATATATCTTTCAAAAAGTATAAGGTACTCTGTATATTCTCTAAGGGAATTCATTTTAGTCATAATGTTCTTAAATTGGTGAAAAATTTGATTTATTTTTTCATCATTTCCCATATTGAAATCTCAGTAATACACTTAATTCATTCAAAGCATGGTTATAATTAATTTATGTATACCAAGTTTAATAACCTGTAGAATCTTCTGAATATCATGAGTTGTCATACATACAAACACGTGACTAAAAGAACTCATTTTAATAGAACAATGTAAAATATTTATTACTTTGTAATTAAATAAATATTTTAGAGCATCATTTATTGTGAGATAATCGAGGTCATATTCTAGTAGTTAATATATCTTCACTATGATTGACCAATATTCTATTATAAACTGATTGAGGTATGCCACTATTCTAGATTTTCAGTAACCATAGTCATTTCTATTAATGTGACATAGATTTTGAGGAATGTATGCATCATTTAAATTCATTACTCTCCTTTTATATATATTTCCCATAGAATTTGATGTTTATGAAAATTTTATCTCAATAAAATAAAAATAATATAATCTATATACAAGAAAACTATTATTTTCATATTGGATGTTAGATATCAGAAAAGGGAAATAAAAGATCTAATATATCTATAATAAGTTCCAACCATTTATATAATGTGTTAGGTCGGGTAGGGTGATTTAATATGGTTTATAGGGTGGGGGTGAATAGACCATCTCTACATTTTAAGGATATAGTTTAATTATATAAATTAATTATCAAAATTAATTATCAAAATTAATTAATATTTTTTATTAGTAGGGGAAAATAAAGTAATTGAAATTGTGAGTTTTTACAGTAGTTTGGTCAAAATTGGTCATACTATACTCTTATACCAATATAATCTGTTTGTGATATGTTGGGCACTAAACAAATTTTTGATGTGGGTTTATAAATTCACTACAACACACTTTTTCTAGTGGAAATGATAACAAGTTTTTTACTTTTGTATTCAAATTTTAAAACTAATTACAATACATACATTACATTATGGGAGTAACAAACAATGATTTCCTAACATTATAATAAAATATTGACATCCAAAAGAGAAGAATATATTTTTTTATGTAGAATCATAAACCAAAATCTCGTATCACACATGAGATATAGGAATTAGTGTTACATGCACAAGAAACTAGGAACAAATAGATAGAAGATCAAAAAAATAATAACATAAACTAGTTCTTGAGTATTGGATCATGTTTTCTCATCAAGGTAATAGAATTTATAACAGTTTAGGTACATCATTAAGAGATCCTACATTATATGGTTGACTTTATTTCATAGGTATAACAACACATCACTTCACAGTATCACACCGCCACAATATTTTTCATAGTGTCACTCGAAAATATGTAATCTCATATTGAATAAGTATTTTTTATGTATTTATATATATAACACAAAAAATTAGTTAATTCTCAAACACATAAAATTAGAAAAATTCATTAAATTTTTTTCGAATGTTTAGATAATTCAAATTAAATAAAATAAATTCAAAATTCTTAGAAAGAGGGAGATAGAAAAACATTATTATTACAAAATTTTAACCCAAATATAATCCAAAATTCAAAAGCATGCAGAAAAATTAAAAATAATTTAAAATCATTATTATAATATAGAAGACATATCCATAATAATATTTCAAAGTAAATACTATCAAAATCACACAACAATTTCTTTTTTAAAATCAAATTTTGAAAATATGTAAAATATTTTCATATAGATAAATGAAAATTTGATTATAATTATATTCAAAACAATAAAAAATGTTCGAATAATTATTTTAACATCTCATATAAATTTAAATAAATTTAAAATAAAAAATAAACAAAAAATAATAAAAAAATTGAGTTTCATGTTGAATGTTCATGTGTAAAAATTTGAAAAACATTATTCACTATATAAATATTTTTAAAACACACTTCACATATATTCTGTATAAATAAAATTATTTTAGATAAAAATTTTAATACCCATCATAAAGGTAAAAATAATTTATCATAATTTGTATAAGGATAAATGAATTTCATATACCTTATGTATAAGTAACTATGTGTTGTGTATGGGTAAACACTAAATTGTATATATTGTCTAATGGGAACAAAAATGTAGTCTTATTTCAGTAAATTTACTTCCATGTAATAATAAAGGTATACTCAATAGTCAACTTCATGTGTAAAGCTAACCTAAATTGTATATAAGGGTAACTCATGTTTTATATATGCTACATAATGGAAAGAATTAATATATGAAAAGGAAAGTTGAATTTTCTAAATTCTACATAAAGAGAATTTTCATGTTATACAGTCTAGGTAAGGGTAAGTGAATACAATATAAAAGGGTAAGAAAATTTCATATAAACTATGTAAAGGTAAAAAAATACATATGTTGTTTAAGAGTAGAAATGAATTTCAAATAATTACGTAAGGGTAGAAAACAAACCATGTAATGTAAAAAAACTAGGCTTCGAAACATGTTTTTTATAGTAAGAAAACTGTTATAATTAAAATAAAAATTGGACCTATACTTTATACAGATAATTAAAAAAAAATAAAAATAAAAATTGCATTTAAAAAAATAGAAATAATTTTTTTTAATTTATGAAAAATATAATTGAGGGAAATAAAATATAATTTTAAAAATAATTTTTTTTATAATTACAAATTATTATAATATATTTATAAAATGAAAACCATAAGATAAAAATAAAAAATATATGCAAAAAATTAGGAAAAAAATATCACCAACTCTAATAAAATAATGGTTTATTTTAATTCTATTTCAGTGATAAAATTCAATTCATATATTTAAACAACAAAGAATATAATTTTATGATTGAAGGTGTATTTTTTATATTGTTGTATTTTAATGGGTTGTGAATTTTAATTAGAATAATATAACTATTTTATTGAAATAATTAATGATATATTATAATTTTAATAATAATAAAGGATTAAAACAAATATAATCTATAATTGATAATAAATATAAACAAGAACATCTAAAATTTTAAATATATGTTTTCTTATAAAAAGTAGTTTTTTTGTAATATTTTATAATTGCAGTTAAAAGTTAAATTACAATGTTATAGAATTTTAATTTAAAAATATTAACTTCATTATTAGATTCATCATAAAAATATTATCTTAAGAATATGATTTGATATTTTAATTAAAAGAATAATTTTTTATGTGAATAGTCAAAAATATCATTTTTATAAATAAAACGACTTTTGTGAAATCATTTTAATATAAGTATGAAATGAAAATTTATGAAGCTATTTTGTTTATCAAATATTTCTTTAATTTGTCAAATTATAAATTTGAAAAAAATTAAATTAGAGCCCTATATTTGTAATTTTAGAACCAACATTTCTGTTGTTCTAAAACTTTTTTTATTTATTAAACACTTATTATTTTATATTTACTTTTTATAATATTTTTCAATTTAAAATTATTAATTTTTTTATATTTTGAATCATATTATTATAATTATCTATTAAAGGTAATTTCATTTTTAGTTCAAAAATAAGTTACCAAGGCTAAATAAAAGTTACTGTGGTAAAATTTTATTTTGTTAAGACCTTAAAAAAAGGAGAAAATCATAAAATCACTCAAAACATGTCTCCAAATGAGTGTTTCAGAGAAAACTTGACCCATAATCATCCATTATCCATTATTTTACTCTTTTAGTACCAATTTATTTAAATAGCGACATATCCTTATATGTTATTTCAAAAATTATGTTATTCTCACTTATAAAATAAACAATTTTTACTTATCCTGGATCCCTATCCCATTTTTAGAATCCTCTTGATACATGTAAAACCCCTAAACACTCTATTTTCAAGATGTACTCCAAGAGAAGGTTGAAACACTCAATGTGAGTACTAGTCACATATAAATATTTTTCCTTCTCTATATTCATCATAAAAATAAATATTTCCATTATATTATAAATAAATTAATATTATTAATTTATAAAATTTTATTATTTTAATGGTATATCAATTATGTACCATCTCCTTAGAAAAATGAGAGCATCGTTCATGCGTACGTGCATGTTACCTCCTCCACAAATCAATATATTTCTTTTTTTTCATAACCACCTAATTGAGATTGTACCAAAAGGGGTTTTAATGAATAAATTTGATATTTCTATAATTTTTATGATTCATAAATATAATCTATTTTTTATATTTCATTCATTCAAGTGAAAATAGAAATGTCATTTGTGTGTACAAGTGGACTAATAGCTCCCGAGAACGATAAATTTGTTTATCATCACCACCCAACATGTATGACTATAAAAAATTATATATGATATTGAAATTATTTTTGTGAAATTTTTATGGTTCTTAAACTTTTATAGTAATCATTAATTGATTATTAATGTAAAATCTTTTGTTTTTAGAATCTAAAAAAACCATATTATCACTTATTACATATTTTTAAATCCTAACAAAAATTGTCATGGAATAAAATTGGTTCATAAAATTATAATTAAAAATAATATATTATATTACCTTGGATAATATAGGAATTATGAACATGGTATTAATTAACTATGATAAAAATAAAATCTTTAAACACAAGAAAACAATCAAAATCGATAACATCAGAAGTTGAAAACAAAATATAAAAAATAAATTTAAAATAAATGATTATAAATGAATATAAAATAGATAAATAGATATTAATAAGGTTATTAAATACATTATTTATATCTTTATAGTTATTATACAATAAGTTAAATAACTTTTATGGATGTAGGGAGGAAAATACAGGGGGGGTTTCTTGCCTCAACTTCGTTTATTGTGTCATAATTATTCCTATTTGGATATGGTTTTATAAGTTGTTTTCATATTATATAATGTTATTAAAGTGAATTTCAGGAATATTTTAAATGTAATTATAATGATGGGTTTATTTTTTTCATAAAATTTGATGATGATAAGAGTAATGTACATTCTCTCCAAATGTTATCTTTTACTTCCACATCCATATACATTCATCCCACCAACATCCTCAGTTTAATTTTTAAATAAAAATATATTTTATTTCTGTAAAAATTAAAATTTCATTATGATTAATTTCAAATGGAATATTTATCACTCTTTTTATGATATAGGATTCATTAAAGGTATATTTTTTGAATTTTGGAAATGTTTCTCTTTTCTCAATCGTACATTTTAACGTCAACTTAAAATTTCATTTCTAAAACCTCTATGTTTATTTCCTAAATGATTTATTTCAATTAATTTAAAAGTAATACTTTAAAATGTATTCATTTAAATTTTTGAAATTGGAATTTTCAAAATTTACCTCTAACTTCTTCTTTTTACAATAATGTTATGAAATTTGTTCTAGAACTATTTTATATTTTTCTTTCAGTTCCTATTCAACTAAAAAAGATATAAGTTATATAGAGTTATATTTTATGGATCAATATATAAATAAATCAATGAAATAAAAAAATTTATATATTGAAAATTTGTTGTCAATTGATCTAATTTTGATGTTATATTCTGTGATACAGTTTATAAATGATATGAAACCCATTTTCCTTCCATGGATTTTCATGATCTGATGAATTATTTATATCATATGGCTGATACATTTATCTATATTGATAGGTGTGTTATTATATCACACTCTAATACACTGTTTTGGGTTTTATATCTCATGTGATAATTAAGTAAGGACATGATTTGGGTTTTCACAACTTAATTAGTGAACATACATGGATTTTTTTCACAATATAAAGGGTGGACATTCTTGGATTTATTCACAACATAACGGGTATAAATACTTGGATTTAGTACAATATAAAGGGTGGACATATTTGGACTTTTTTTCACAACTTAAAGGGGGTATATACTATAATTTGTTCATAATAGGATATTTCAATGATCTTGTGTTGGTTCCATATTTCCTTATTGTGATAGGATTCAATGTCATGCCATATTTGTTTGTCATATGAATATGATTATGCTCTATGGATCATGTTTATTATTTAAAAATATCATTACATGGAACATGTTTTTTCATTTTGAGACTACATGTAATATAATCATGACTTACAGACAAATATTATTATTACATATTCTCTCTGATAAGATATTTCTCTAAGGATCATGTCTTCTTATATGATTATGATATAACACTTTGATGGCCTTTTGAAAAGTTTTCCCTTACTATGTGTTTCGTATAACTACTTTCTTGTGAATATATTTCATAGCTTATAATGACTAAAATAACCTGTTAGGACTTTGTAAACTATACTTGTGCAGTTCAATTATGACGAAATATTTACATTTGGTGTAAAATAATTTTCATTTGTATATATTATCCAAAGACACTAAACCTTTTAGTTATTATGATTGTGAGATTATTTTGAGATGTAATGTTTAATTAATTCCAAATATATGTGATTTTATATTTAGTAATCTCTCTTAAAATTATATAAAGGCGTAAAGAACATGTTTTATCACTAATCATAGGAGTTTAGGTCTAGGGAACATCATCATCTATCAGTCATTCAGTACTTACAACATAATATTCCACAAACACAATGTATCTTCCTCTCTAAATTGTTAAATTATTATCTTATGAAAGTCCAATAACCATTAAATTTTAGTGATTGGGTTATTCAATTCAAACATTATTAGAATACTAACATCAACAATTATTATTTAAATGTATTTTCACATCATCTTGAGTAGTCCAAAAAAACATTTTCACACCATCACCATATTTTTTCCACCTTACCAACTCAATAAAACAATTACTTCAATTAATAAATTTTTAAATTCTTTTATTTTCATCTTTAAAATAATTATATCATTTTTTAATTATTTATGACAAAACTAAGAGGAAATTATTAATTTTTATAATATTACTTTCCATCATTATGTTTTTTATTCTAATTTATTTTTTATTCACATCATAAATATTCAACACTATCTTCCTATAGTTTATTTTTAAATTCTAATTAAATGGTTAAATATATAACATTTATATATTTAAATACATATAATAACATAATCATAATCCTGAGGTTTTTAGTAATAATTACCATCACTTGTGTATTTAAATTACATCATTTTTATCCAATTTAAAATTATATATAATATTTTGAAACTAATCTTTTATTCGATTAACAATAAAACATGTCCTCTTCAATGTGAAAACTATTCTTAATACCCATTTTATATAGTAAATATCAAGACAAAAACTAATTCATTATAATTAATTATTAATTACATTTGATGTTATTAAAATATCATAATGAAAATCATTACATGCTTTAGGAAAAACGGTTTTTCATTTGTATACATATTCAATTTTCAGGACACTTATAATTTTCAATGCAATTTATTGATAGATATCATGATTTAATCCAATATATTACATCAAGCTCATTCCATTCTTCAAAATTTTAAAAATCACTAATCAATAAATTCATCTTAAATATTTAAATATTACATTAATACAAATTATTAAAAAGTTAATTGTATTTATTTAAATTTATATAAATATGTACTCTTATGGTTATAAAAATATTTATCTTTATCACAATAATTATTTAGATATATTTTCTCAACATATCTATGTCATAATAAGAATAATTCATCAATGTTTGACAAAAGAAAAGTTCAAAAAGACTCATGACTCATCTTTAATGAAAATTGGTAAATTGTGAACAAAACCTCCTCAATATATCCCAAAAATAGGATAAATTTGGATGAGGATATCTATAGTATTATAAAAAAATTGTGTCACACAATACACATCCATGTATCCTCATGTTCTAGATTATACTTATTCCAATTAGGGAGTTACACATGGTACCCCCAAACACCTCGGAAAATTAATACCCCTCACCAAAATCAATTAAATATAGAGTGGATAGTGTTTATTACTAATCGTGGATTCATTTCAATGCACCTTATCATTTTATATAGCCTTTTAGGTGGTCATCTAATTCTAATAATCAAAAAACCATTTTAGACCCACATTTTGTTATGTTTGTTACCTATCCCATATCCTCAATAGGTATGTGTTGCATCAAAAATGTTGTTAAATCATTGATCAAATGAACATATATACGCCACCACTACCTCATCATGATTTTACCATCTTCTACTAACAATGGTAAATTTTTATAGAGATTTGTAACTTTTTTTCAACATGATTTTCTTAGAAATATAACATTCAACAACTGAATCAAACTCATAATTCAAAAAACAATCATCACATTTTCCCACTATGAACCCCACATTGGCCTATAGTGAAGATTATAGTGACCCCTCGTGGAATCCACCAATAGGCCCAATGTTGCATTGTAACAATAAAGGTATAAAAAATGTAAATGGGATGCATTACACTCATATTTCTTTAATGAATGACAAGAAATCAACCAATAAAAAAAATAACAGAAAAATATAAAAAACCCAAAATAATACACAAGGATTGATATGGTCGAAAAATTTATATCTATAGTAAAACAATTTCAAATAAAAGTCCTCAATAGTAACTCAATCTCTAATCCTAAGCTCTAAGATCATATTTTTCATCATGTTGACTAAGATCACCACTGACACCTGAAATCTGTTTTTTTGTATAGGGGAATAGATAACATGTATAATTAGTTGAATCATACTCAAGACAAATTTTACAAATGTTAAAGAATCATACTTATACTTCTGTGAAAAATTATATAACCAAAAATCACATGTTGGGTAATTTTTCATCTGGCCTGGATAGGGATCACTCACCAAGTAACACATCGAAGTATAACAATGTAATATAATAAATATAACATATAGGGTACGTTGAAACCACATATCCATTGGGGTTTCACTCTCAAATCCAACATTTAAACATAATGTTCACCCAATCCATTGCACTACATTGTTAGGACACATCATAAAAATATCATCACATATTTTGTGGGATGAATTGTTTCCATACCAATCCCAAACTACCCTAAATTCCAATGTCTTGTATTGGAATCAGTTCGACCATATCATAAACGTAACCCTCTCTGCATATCATATATTAACATCTCCATCACACATCACATCCTCACATTTCCATCTTGGTAGGGTATTGTGAAAATGACAAACAGTAAACTCATGAACTCCTCCTACTATATATTACCCCCACCATGTATCATCACTAAATTAATATGATGATACCATCAGACTATACATTAAAGGGGTGGTTGGGAGGATGTATTATTCAACCATTAGTTCCCTCATCACCCTAGATATTTAGGAAAAACACATAGAAAAAAAAATATCGGGGTCAATGAGGTTATCTGACTTGGGTGGGGTTTATATTAAATATAAATAAAATAACATTAATTGGATTTTTTTTAATATTACACATCCACATAAGAATTTTAATAACTTATTAGTACTGATTTATTGACATACCGTATGGTTATTTTCAAAACTACCACTTGATGATTTTGAACCAACCATATCATGATCGTTGAACCTACAATATGATGATTCTTGAACATAATTCATGATATAGTGAAGATAAAAAATGATTAACTGAACTGACCATATGTTATGATCTCATGATCTGTTGAAATTTCTTCATATGGTTACTCATGTGACTATATCTTATACCAAGTGACCTCACATTGTGACATTATGGAAATTTAGATAACAACCTATTATAATGACCTATGAAACATTATTTCATTATGGTAAGTCAATCGAATGCACCATGCACAAAATGAGGTGACCCTGTACTCACAGTCAGTTCAATATGTTGTTTTCTTCAAAAAAATTAAATTTTAATGATAATAATTTTTATTCTTTTGTTAGTTCTTTTGTACGTGTTTATTTTATGTTTTTAATTGATTTAATTATTTATTAAATTAATATAAATTATTAAGTAACCATGAGAATTTTTTAGAATCTTTTGAAAATATACATTAATGGTTGTTATTTTTTTCTTCATTTTGTTCATAAAAATAAAAAACGAATATCTTGAATAAATATTATTTTATATTTATAATTTTATAATTTTCTAAATTAATATTTAGTTAAATAAAACATATTCAAAACATATTTATATCATTTATCTTGTTTTTTTAGGTTTATGATATTTAATTATTTTCATGAATATGGAAATTTTTTTCCAAAATTAACATATTTATTTTATGGATATAAACTATGCGATATTTGTTGGATTTATTTGAACATTTATTATTGAGAATCATCAAATTTTTTAACATCCAATTGTAAATGATTTTATTTTTTCATTGTGTTTTTAATTCAAATGATTCTTATTAGGATAATTTTGGAACGAAAAAAATTATCTGTTATATAATATATGAGGTATGCATTTTAATTATTTTTTTCCCTGTTGGAGATTGATTTTTATTTTATTTTATTTTTATTTTATGGTAATTCATATTGCTTTAATGGGTTATTCTAATTATGAGAAAATTAAATTCATTTTTGTGGAAAATTCCATTGTTTTTAACTTTCAAGAATTGTGAAAATATGTAAATTCCATCATGATCACTATGACATCGTATGGAAAAAATCTCAAGGAATAAAAACTACATTAAATATGACTAATATATTGTTGTTATAATATAATCCACTGCTCAAATACCAGTTCTTGTGATTCATTAGTCTTTTATGAATTCATCTACCATGTTTTTTTCTAGTATTATCTAATTACATTTATCTATCCCACTCATCCTCGAATATTCAGTTTATGATTATCTAAATAAAATCATCCTATATATTATGGTTTTGACTTCCAAAATCTAAATTTTAGAACATTCAACTTCTGACTCTAGCAATCTAAATTTAGGTTATATGTTTTGTTACTACCCACAATAAATTCATCCATATTAATATTCATTCCACAATAAATGTATGTTGTAATTCGGTAATGATTCCCTCTAAAATTAGATTCTGTATAATACATATCATAAGGTTTAGAGAGTTGTAAGATAAGATTTGGTCCATTTTGGACTAAACTATTATAAAATCTCTCACATTCCATCATTATTTTCTACTACACATTATCCCATATTTTAATAAACTATTAAAATTTGGTAATTAATTAAAATAATATATTAAAATCCTCAAAACATTAATATATTATTTTCAAACACATTAATACCATATTTTATCACCTTTTCATAGCTATAAATTGGTATCATATGTTAAATTTTATTAATCCGAAATTAGATATATTATTTCTTTTGTGATATTTATCACTGGTTAATAAGAACCAATTCCTCGTGGATATAGAGTCCCTGATTTATATTATAATGTTCCAATTATTTATTCAAGCCCTCAAAGTTTAAGGAAATAATATCACTTGAAGATGGTATGAATGAATATAAATGATGCAGAGATTCATCAAGAGTATCTTAGCATTAATGATAATTATTATGTGTACCAGAAATCTATAATGGAGGTATAACTCATGTAGTTAAGGATAGAACACTTTTGGAACATTGTAAAACCATAAAAACTGATAAAGGATGACCTAGATACACTTATTATAAACGAAACTATTAACTATGTTTTAAATTAAAAAGTAATAAATATTTATAATTATAATATTAATATAAATGTGTTTAACCATTCATATTTGTGTAATACAATGCATCAGATGTGTTATATTTTCTAAGATACTCACACTGGTCTAGGAAAAAATTAGAATTGGGCTCATAATGCATCTGGATGAGTGCCAACATTAAAAAAGGCTAAAGATTAACTCATCAAATAAATGTTACACAGATTCATTAGTATCATGATTGGAGTGAATTCCCTTAGAGAATATTTGGAGAACCATATTCTTGTTAACCCAGTATGAAGATATCTACCCAATAATTGAAATTTGAAGAAGGTAGAAATCAATGAAATGAAAAACTTTTTGGAAAATACATTGGTATAACTCATTCATTCATTACATCAATTTGAATTAGAGCTGAAGAACATCACAAAATTATATTTTCAAAAGTATAAATGTTTTTATTTTAAATAAACTATCTTTGTTTCCACTCAATATTCTAATTATAAGTCATATAAAAGTGTTAAAGATAGAAACAATTCACTATAGGTGTTTATAAAATGATGAAATGTATTGAAGAATTCAAGAAATGATTTAAGAAGGATAATAACAAGGATAGTTGAATGAAGAAAAGTAAAATTAGAAATATTGATGTTTCTAAACATAGATTCTAAAAGATTAGAAATAATGGAAATAAAGAGTAAAATTTTCTAAAGTTAATGAATTTGAGAAAAGAATGTAAATATAAAAAAATGTTGAAAATAGAAATGACTATTTGAGAGAGTAGTGTGGAAGAATCTGCTTCATGTTATTAAAGCATGAGTTAAAAAAACAACTAAACTTTTCTTGATGTGATAAAGTACTAAATGTTCTATAATTTTTCTAATTATAATTATTATGAGTATGATTGTATACAACATAATATAGAATAATTAATTGTGAACAATGAAAAAAATGTAAAAAAGGATTTAGGAATAGTATATTTTTATATAAAACTAAAATCAAAATATATTGAGATTTTTTTAAAAACAATAAATTTACTCTAGAAAATGTTTACTTTAAAAATATAACTAATTCTAAAAATTAACTATTTCTCACTAAATATATTCTTCACAAAAACTGAATAAAAAATTGGAAATAAATTTTCATTTTAAAGGAATTTTTTTTATTTTAGTATTACATGAGAACTATATAATTATGTCAATGATGGATCGAAATAAAGATAAAAGTATATATTGATAAAATAAAATATATGTATATATATATATTTTAATGTTAAAAGTTTTAAAAGAAGTATATTAAGTGTTTAATGCCTTAAATATTATATGAAAGGGAATTATTAAACTGAATGATCATTAATGTTTCATCAATCACTCTGTTATTTTTCAAATTTTAATTAAAAAAATATATATTCTAGATTACCCATAAATAATTTTTTAAAGATCATATGGGTACCAAAGATTTCATTTACTCCACTTATGAGACCCATGATAACTTGTGTGTCAAAAAAAATTTCTACTTAATTAATAATTTCAGGAAACATGCCTTAATTACTTCAAATATATATGGAATGTAGACACAAAGTCTGTCTAGACACATTATTGGAGATCTATCGATGTTTTTATAACGTAATCAATGTGATGGGGACACTACGACATTTAGTGAAAACAAAAAATTAAACGTTAAGGGCTTTACTAAAGATGGAATATTTAACATTATTTTAATGTATAAAGTATTATAATTTGGTAGTTTTGAAATTACTTGACTAGTATTTCAAATTTTTATTATGATGTAATGAGGGTAAAATTTGATGATAATAAATGTTTAGTTTTCAAAAAGTAAATATTTTAATTCTTCCCAATATGAAATAGAGTATTCATTCAATTTTTTTATGAATTATCTAACCAAAAAATAAATCTTCTTAATTCAATAGATATATAAGATATCTTTTGGAATTAGAATTTTGGATATAGGAACTATTAACTATTACAAAAAAATTCAATGAAGAGACATGGGCTAAACCTACCCAATTTATCAATTAATAAGAATGTTTCATCTGATTCTAATTAGCATAATATCAGTTTTAAATATATAAAATTAGTGTTAAATCTAATAATATTATAACTTATTCATCAATATTTATTTTCTCTTATGCATGTTTCTAGTTTTGGAGGAAAGAGATATGTTTTTTTAATTACAAATCATTTTAGTAGATTTACCTGAACATTCATTGTTTCTCACAAAATTAAAACACTATAAATTTTTTTTGTAAGTTAGAATAACATAAATATTTTTTTCAAATTTTTTCATAAGAATTAATAATGGATGTTAATTTTTAATTTTTAAATTAATTGATTAATTTATTAATAATTTCTCAAATCCTATAAATGCAAAAAAGGTATTATAGAATTGAGAGATTGGAATATTATTTAAAATGATACAATTAAGTTAAATGAATGTCGTTACCTTAATATTTTGAGGCTGAATCTATCAATACTAATTTTATTATTTTAAATAATTTTTAAATAATCCTATTTTTAATTAACTCATTTTGAATTTGTTAAAGGTAAAAAACAATTGTTAGTTATTTCAATATTTTTGAGTGTAAAGTATTTATTGTATATAATAAAGGTAACATACATAAATTAGATTCTAAAAGTGATGAAGGCATTTTTATTATCTATTCTAATAAAATTAACGATTTTAGAGTTTATAATAAAAGAAATATTATCGTAGAATAATATATTCAAGTTAATTCTATTAATGTTTTTTTAAAAGGATTATGTTTTATAATATTTTCAAGTTTAATTTAGTGAATTTAATTTTATTAAAGAAAAAATTATAGATTATAATATAATTATTGAGGTCACCTTACTCCGTATCATTCTATTTTAGGTCATGTAAAATTTACAAATACCACCATTTTTATAATTCTATTAGTAATTTTAAATATTGTATGAAGACTATAAATTCTATTTTGAATTTATATGAAAAATATGATTTTGGTTTTAAATGTATTCTTAATAATGTATTTGATTCATTGAATAATGATAATTAGATTTTATATAATAATATAAAATTAAAATAAATTATATAAATAATTCTTGGAATTTATTTCAACACCACTTTGGAAAACATGTTATTGTAAATAAATTTATTTTTAGAAATAAAATCAAATAATTTGGCCAAATAGTTAAGAATAACTCGAGTATTGTTTCTCAAGGTTATTGTCAAGAAGAAGGTATATATTTTTTCAATTTTTTTCAAATGTATATTGGATTGAATATATTATAATTTATTCTATTTTTTATATTTTCATGGTCTTAGGTTATTTAAAATTGATGTAAAAAATTATTTTAAATTGATTTATTTTTGAAGAATTTTATGTTTCTAAACCACCAGGTTTGGAAAATTATAAATTTCACAATCAATTTTTTAAATTATCTTGGTATTTATATTTGGATAGTAAAGAACCTCGTGCTTTTTATGAAAAAATAATTTAGTTTTTATTGAAAAAAATTCTAATAAAGTTAAATTAAATAATATATTTTTCTAAAATTACTTTAAATGATATTTTAATTATTCAAATTTCTATTTATGATATTTTTTCATGGATATTCATGTGAATTAATTTCTAAATAATTTTTAGTTTGGTGGAAAGATAATTTAGTAGGAGTTTAATGGGTGAACATAAATTCTTTTTAGGTTTTGGAAATAAGTAAAATAAATTATTTGTATTCATGAATCAATCTAAATATTAAAGATATAAATTTAATATTTTGGTTTATATAATTATAAAAACAATTAAACCATTATGATTAATAAATAAAAATAATTTTGGGAAAAATTTTAAAAATAAGTATATTCTTTAATGTTTAGATTCAAGATTAGTAGTTTATTATATTTTACCACATCTAGAATTAAAATTATGTTTTATGTTTTTTTATGTGAGAGATTTAAATATGATCCTAAGTAATCTCACTTAAACGTTTTTAAGATAATTATTAAATATGTTAAATAATATTCAATTGTGGATAATTATATTTTAGATAATAAAAATTAATTTTATTAGTTATTCTAATTTTTATTTTATAGATTGATGACTTTATAGATAAAGAATATTATGTTTTTTTCCATTTCATATAAGAATAATAGCTTTTTAGAGTTTAAGAAAACAATATTTATTTTATTATTGACTGTAGAAATTGAATACATCTAAACAAATTTATGTTATTCTAAATAATAATATATTAAAAAAATTGATTATATTTTATTGAGAAAATTATTCTATGATTTCAATTTAAAAAATCACTGTAATTATGTCTACAATAATTAATATTGACAATAGTTTTTATTTTAATATATATTATGTTAATAAATGGGAAGTTATTTTTGATTTTTTTGCAACTAAAAATCAAATTACTAATATTATTACTAAACCCTTGGATTTTGAAAGGTTTGAGAATTTAATTTTTGAACATGGATTGTTAGTAACTTATTTTAAAAATATTATGTTTATTTTTTATTAATGGAAGATATTTAATGATGATTAAATTTATTTTTTCAAAACTATTTCCAATATGCCTATATTTATATTTATATTTTCTTTTTGAATAATTTCAAATAGGGGGAGGATGTTATGAAAAATTGTTTTCATTTATAAATTTTAAAGAAGGGGGACTTTATTTTATTATATTTTGTTTTTATAAATATTATAACTACTCATAATATTTTATAAAAATTTATTAGTGATGATTTTTAAATCCACTGCATGATTAATTTTGAACCAACAATATAATTAATTTTTAAACTATATGATGATGATTTTTGAACCAATGACATGATTATTTTTGAACTTACTATATGATAAATTGATGATAAAGAATTCTTAACTCAATTAAAAACATGTTATGATCACATGTTAAGTATAAATTTCATTATATAGTTACTCAATTAAACAGAACTTATACTAAGTGATGAAACATATTAAGAACATGGTAAGATAATCGAATTCATGTTATATCGATGTATGTATGTTATATAGGCATTATATTTCAATAAAAAACATAGTATATTATAATGTTTTCATTTCACTAATGATCAGTAAAAAATTTTCTATAATCAATAAATTTTAATAGTACTCATTTTTTCGATTCTATTGATAATTTGATTTAATTTATATTTATTTTCTGTGTTTTAAATGATTGGACAATTTCATAAATTTATATTAACATTTTAGTAACCATGTAAATTTTTTATACTTTTTTTTAAAATAGTATTTATTGAGTAGTAATTTCTTTATTTATTTTTTATATAGTCCTACATCATATATTTCAAATATTTAGAATATATATATTTGGAAGTTGAATTTTTTATATTATTCTTTCACTATTTATATTTAGTTACATAAGAATTATTCAAACTTTCTTATTTTCTTTGATATAGTGTAATTAATTTTTTTAATATTAACATATATACAATAGTAAGGAATGTTTTATTTGAAATTAAAATTTTGTTTTTATATAAATAAATCATGTTATATTTATGTAATTTATTTGACCTATTAATATGATGTTTTTTTTGAATTTTATATCATTTAATTCAAATTGATTGTATTTAGTATTTATGTTTTCATATTGAAAATATTTTTTTGTAAATTTTAGAACAATAATTAAGTCCCTCTTATAGAAGTGTGAAATTTTATTTTTAATTTTTTTTTACTTTGATGGATATTGGATTTTTAGTGTTTAAAAGGTAAAGGTAATGGGTAATGAGACACATTTAAAGGGAGACAGCAATTTCAAGACACCAATATACATGTCTATAGTGAAATCATTTTACATGAACTATCATGTTTTGTACAAATATATGATATCCTATGTGATCTCCGTAACATCTACTGGAAAATATCTCAAGGAGCCAAAAATTCTTTATATACAACTACTGTCTTGACGATAAATTCTTTTCAACTACAGAAAAACCAATGCATATGCATTATCAAAATTATATAAGTTCATATGTTTCGTCTTTTGAGTCTTCTATAATTACTTCTATATATATTAGTTATACTATAATATTTTGTTTATTTTTATTAAAAAACATTCTCTCTTTTTTGGTTGTGACTCTTAGATTATAATGTAAGGACCATTCATTTTATGAATCCCACTGTGCATACTAATGTTGTAAGGTTTGTGACTTCCCATACAAAATTTTGGTGTCATGGTTATTCTTACAGTAATTTTTTTTATTTGGTTATGATTCCCCCTCAAAATAATATATTTCATAATTGATATCCCAAAGAGTAGAGATGAGTAAGAATATATTACATCCACTTTGGAAAAAACGTGTAACTTCCTGGGTAAATAAATAAAAAGAAATTTTTCATATTTATTAATATTTGTGGATTAAATATTATTTTTACTTTAAAAGGGTTTCTGTGTTCGATAGCATACCCGATACGCAACAACGGTTTTCTTTGAAATCTTACATTGCACAATAAAAAATAATAATATTATTTTAATTGGCAGTTAACTCCAAGACATTGTCTAGGAAGGAATAAGAAAAACTAACTACAATAGGATTATACATGATTTTTAAATTTATTTACATTTATCCAATAAAATTTAGAGGCTTAAATTGTGAATGAATCTAATTTTAAGCATAATTTACATTAAAAGGTAGATTTACCACATTTTAATGGATAACCCTTTTAAATAGAGTTTTTCATACATTAATACAATATAATTGACCAAATAAAATACTTCATTAGAATGGGGACATCAAATTATAATTTGGGTAATTTTTTGTTATTTTTATGATAAATTTCATTTTTTAATAAATAGTGAAAAATATTGTATTTTAATTCAAAAGATCCTTTTAATCTAACATATTTATATTGTTAGATTATCTTTTTAATTTGGTTTAAAGTGAAATTAAAATATATTTTTACCATTCAATCCAATTTTGGTCATTGGAATTCATTTCACTTTGAAATTGGAAATAAACAAGTATCAATCTTTTGAATGTTATTGTTTCTTAAAAACACGATATTTGTTTTGATAACTGGAATTATTTTTGAATTAATTAATTTCACTCATATGGTTTTAATTTAGAAAAATAAACATCATTTTTTATTCGGAATATCAAATATTGCTTTTGCTGAATTTTTGGTATTATCTGAAAAAATTCAATTTTGATGAATAGTGAAATCACTTAGTGGTAGTTAAAAAAACTGACTTCTTCATTTAAATGAAATTTAACCACTTCTGTGAATTTAATTTCGAAAATCTGACATACATGGTTGTTATCAATATGTAAAATTTGGTTCATTAAGATGAACATATTTTTTGTTGAATAGTAACATTTGACTTTTATTTATCGTGGTTAAATTTAAATAGGGTAATTCATGGTTAAAATAATATGATAATAATTAAAAATTACCTTAACACTTATCCAAACCTTATTGGTTGAGTCATTTACGACCATGGGCATCTTTGGGTTCGATTTCGGGACCCCATTGAGCTACTTGGGAGTGAAAATGATAATTTAGATTAATTAACTTAAAGGCAAAAATGACAACAGAAAATATCTTTTAATAAATTAATTTTTACAAGGGGTTATGTAAATTATATTTTTGTCTATAAATATTAATTGTAAAGACATAAATACTTCCAACATGATAGTAGTTTTTAATAATTTTTAGACATTTAATAAATTAAATTATTCCTGAGATATTAATGATGGAATATTTACCTCATTAATAAATGATTTAAATAAATAAGATTATAATGATTAAGATATTATCTAAACCCTGTCTGATTCCTATTAGATGACTATATTTTAACAATTATTCATCTTATTTATTACTATAATTATTTTTTGTCCTTTATAAATTGAATATCATTATGTTATAAAATAATATTTTGACACTCTTCTAAAGAGCCCCTCCTCTCCCTTATAAAAGGAGACCACTTCTAACCAATTACTAACACCTATCTAGCCATTTGTCTCATCCCAAATCTGACCAATTAATCTCCCTACATCCCTCTCCTCCTCTTATAAGCCTTATCTTAGGTAGAAGGCACTTCAAGTAGTCCTTTGGTTCAAACCAAAGGGAGTTACCCATATTAAAGGTAACAATTTCTCTTAATTTTTTTCTATTTTATTTTACTTCTCCAACCCCTAAACACTTTTTATAACATTTTTTATAACAAAACCAGTATACTCAATATACTAGGATGTTTTTATAAGAATTATTCTAACTATGCTTACACACACCTCCATCTAATGGGAGAAGAACATAATGTTTCCGCGGAAGGAAAACTAACGCCTCACGAAACAATGATTGTTCAATTACCTCATATCGCCTCTCATGGTGGAAATTATGATGGAACTATATTTATATATGATATATATTATGTTTATTAATTCCTTTCACTTTTGTACTTCGCAATTATATCAATCTTTTATTGTTTCCATAGTGGGTAAATACAATAATCTACTTTGAGGAAGTGCGGACTACCGCCCACTTAAAGTGATGTTAGTCATTAATGCCTTATGTGGGATGTATAAAGAATAGAATTAATGATATTATATAGGATATTATCTTATAATTATAATATACCTATGTATCATTATGTTTTAATTCCATTAAAATTAAAAATAGAAATGAAAGTAGCGTTCATGCGTACGTAAGTCTTACCGTCTCCATGAACGGTTCACTTCATTTCTTTCTCAAAAAGATATGTACTATTATAAATACACATTTATACATGATATATATGATATATAAATAATTAATGTCATTATGTATATAATTAAATATTATCTACATGGACAACTTTCAAATATAAGGTGTTCATTTTTTACTCAAGTACCAAATATCAACAAAATGGACGTTATTAACTTAAATGATTACATAATATTTATAACATGGTAATAAGTGATATAAAAGGAATAATAAACTTATAAAAGGTTCTTAAGAAAGTAGAAATTGTCTTTAGTATATTATTCATGAGATTAAACAACGACCGAGTCAAGTCGGACATGAGGTAAGGGACTTCGTCTCAATCTCCTTTCATTGAGGCATATTTTGTTTTAATACACAACTTTCATTTATACTCTTTATAAAGACCCTTTACTTTTCAAAGAGAATATTTTTATATGAATAATTTTACTAAATCACAAAAAGGAATGTTTATTTTAACGTAAGTGGTGACAACGACCTTTCCGGCACCACGAGTATTATTTTATCTTTGGCTTCCTCAACAAGCCATAATGTTTTTAAATGAAAATAAATACCATATAAGATTTTACATATTTTTGGTATTGAAAATGGTTTTGAAAATGGATTTGTTATGTCAATATATTTATGTGATATATTGTGATTGAAATATGGATATGTTTTCTTTCCTTTATATTTGTTGTATGTGTTATGATTTTATATTGGTACTTGGACATTTGATGGGTGGTTACGTGATAAAACAAATAACAGGTGGTGCCGTGAATACCAGGACATGTGGTTACGTTATAACCTCTAATGCATTGGGTATGGAAGTCGGCTGTATGGCTGTTCAATTTAGTGATAAGTGTTTATGTTGACCATATGGTTATTCCATTTAATTATTTTTATGTCCCAATTTACCTTTATATGTTATGTGATCTTTATATGGGTTTTATGGTAATCTTTTGGTTACAAAAGGGTATGTAATGATCTTTTATTCAGTGAAGAGTATTTACTACTTCATAACGGTGAAAAGTATTACTTATGTTAATGTATTCATGGTATACTTGTTGTTTTGAAAAACTAATAGTTTTCCTTCTTTCTGTATCCCTTACTGAGATTTTTATGCTCATCACAATTTTCTGAAATGTTTTTCCAAGGAAATAATGTGGAATAGGGTCAAGGATGGGATTAAGGAAAATTCATGATGTCTTATACATGGAACAAGATATGACTCTTTTTTTCAAGAGTTCGTGTTTTGTAAAAAAATGGAAACTGTGTAGAAGAGTATACTTTGTAATCTTTTGAGATGTAATAGTTATGGCCTAACTTTCTAAAACTCTAAACCCGAAAAGATCCACAATGTGAATTATTCATTTCATTCAATGTTAAGGAAGGGTTAAGGCCGAGTCCTTATAGTTGGTATCAGAGGTCGGTTTAGATAACATTAAGATTTAGGGTATTGTAAAATTAATATCCATAATGTAATTTATGTTAATATTGATATCATATAGAATTTACAGATTACCATGTTACTTCACCTAAGATATTTGTTTGTTCAGAATGATTTTCTGTAGAGGAAACATGGTAGCTATATTGGGACAATATCAGGAGGAAGAAAACCTTCCATATCAGAAACTGGAGATGGTCAGAATCAGAACTGAACAGTTTGTTGCAATGATGGAACAATTGACTCAGACTATAAATGGTGGTGGTATCCATGTACGAGATCACCCCGATCAACCACAGAGGAACATGTCAGTAGAGAATAATTTAATGAGGCAACATCCCCCATCAATTAGGGGATCATCTAACCCTTTTCATGCTAATGGGTGGATAAGTACTGGAGAATATTTTTGATGTCATGGGTTGTTCAGAACATGAAAAGGTTAGTCTTGCTATTTTCCATTTTGATGGTGAAGCTGATCAGTGGTGGTTGATGGTGAAAAATATCAGGGATATTGATGATATTTATGCTCTTGTTTGGGAAGAATTCAAAGGTACGTTTATTGAGAAATATTTTCCTAAGGATGTTCGTCTTAGGATGGAAAACAAATTCCTGGAATTGAGGCAGGAGGATGACTTAGAGGCTGATTATGATGAAAAATTCACTCAACTAGAAAGGTATAATACAAATTTCATTTGAGATCTTGATAGTAAAATCAACTGTTTTTACTCATGATTAAAGCCACAGTATCAAAGGGCTTTAGATTCTAATGAATTAAAAAGTTATGAAAAACTTGTTCGTTGTGCAAAGAAGTTAGAAATGAAGTTTTCTTATGGTCATGTATTCTTTGAAAAACAATAGAATAAGAGGTCGAGGTTGCAGGCGAATGGGAAGAACTCTTAAAAAAAGGCTGATGGTAAGAAACATAAGTTTATAGTTTGTGAAAATTGTGGTAAAAAGCATGCTGGGAATGTCTTTTGAATTCTGGTAAGTGCTACCGATGTTTTAAAATGGGACATACGACACGTAATTGCACTGAAAAATATCAGGGTAATGGTAAGAAAAACGATGATTTATAATAAGTAAGATGTTATAAGTGCAATGAAATTGGTCATTATGAATGTGAGTGTCCGACAAAGAACTCAACTAAGGAAAAGAGGCCAGACTACAAGCAGAAAGGAGTTGTGAAATATTTCTCAACTACTTCAGCAGATGTTGGGCCATCAAATGAAGTTGTATCAGGTACACTGTTTCTTTGTTCAGATTATGCCAATGTGTTTCTTGATTCAGGGCCTACACACTCATTCATTTCTGAGATGTTTTCTAGTAAATTGGGAATTCCATCTCATGATATGAATACTGAACTTACTATAAAAACACCTGGAGGAAATTTTGAGAAAAAAATAAAACATAATAAAATTCCTATACTTGTGTGAAGAAAGAATCTACCTGCAAACCTTATTGTTTTTACTCTAGTAGGGTTTGATATTATTTTGGGCATGGATTGGCTTTCTGTTTATCATGCTAAGATTAACTGTAGAGCTAAAGAGGTTTATTTTAAGAATGATTTTTAGTTTGTATACAAATATGAACCCTTTCTTTTGATAACATATCAAGAAGCTTAGAAACTAGTAAAATATGGAAATGAAAGTTACCTTGCACATAATGTTGAAAACAGATGAACTGTTCAGATTAATGATGTGCCAGTGGTAAATGAGCACCTTGATATTTTTCTGGATGAGTTGCCTGGTATTATACCTAATCGGGAAGTTGAATCTACTATTGACTTAGTTCCTATTGCTAATACAATTTCTAAACCCCCGTATCAAATGGATCAAATTGAACATTTAGAGTTAAAGAATCACTTGAAAGAGTTATTAGATAAAGGTTTCATTCCACCTGGAACATCACCATGGGGTGCTCCTGTCTTGTTTTTTAAAAATTAAGATGGTTCAATGAGACTTTGTATTGATTATAGAGAATTGAATAACATCACTGTTAAGAATATGTATCCTTTGCCTCATATCGATGATTTTTTTGATCATCTCTGTGGAGCTCAGTATTTTTCAAAGATTTACTTGAGTTTGGGGTACTATCTGTTGAAAGTAATGGAAGCAGATAATCTGATGACCATGTTTCTCACTAGACACACCCATTATGAATTTGTAGTTATGCCTTTTGGGTTAACTAATGCGCCTTCTGTTTTCATGGATCTTACAAATATAATTTTCTATGAGTTCTTGGATAAGTTCATGGTTTTGTTCATTAATGATATTTTGGTTTATTCCAAATGTAAATAGGAACATGAATTTCATTTAAGGGTCATCTTTCAAACATCAAAAAAAAAAAATTATGTGAAATTTCGCAAGTGTTAGTTTTGGTAACAAAAAATTTCATTCCTTGGTCACATTATTTCAAAAACTAACATAACTTTTGATCCTGCTAAAACAAAAGTTGTTGAAGAATGGCCAAGATTGAAAAATATAACTGAGATTCATTTTTTTCGTGGTTTGGTAGGTTATTACCGAATTAATGTTGAAAAATTTGCATGGTTATCTAGTCCAATGACTAAGCTAACTCAAAAAGGTGTTAAGTTTATCTGGACAAAAGAATGTGATGATCGTTTTCCAGAATTGTAAAGGAGATTGGTGAATGCTCCAGTTTTGGCACTGCCATCCAGAAATGGTGAGTTTGTTATCTATAGTGATTCTTTATTGAAAAGACTGGGTTGTGTCCTAATGCAGAATGATCAAGTAATTTCTTATGCTTCACTTCAATAGAAACCACATGACTTAAATTACCCTAATAATTATTTGGAATTAACTTTTGTTGTTTTTTCTTTGAAAATTTAGAGGCATCATTTGTATGGAGTAAAATGTTAAATATATACTGATCACAAAATTTTAATGAATATATTTACTCAAGAATAATTGAACATGAGTCAGAAGAGATGGTTGGAATTAATCAAGGATTATGATTGCACAATCCATTACAAACCGTGAAAATCAAATAAAGTGGATGATGCTTTGAGTCTAAACAGTAATGCTTCATTCACTATGTTACATTTGGAACAAGATCCTTTGGTTTTTTATTTTATTAACTTTGGAATATAAGTTTTTGGATCAGAAAATTCTTCTGTTTTGTATCAGGTGTCAGTGAGATCATCTCTATCAAACTGAATAAAGCAAGCACAGAAAAAAGAAAGTTAGTTATAGAAAAATGTAGAGTTGGTTTATAAGGGTATGTTTCCTGATTTGAATATTGATAATGATTGTTTTTTGATATTTGGAAATAAATTATGTGTTCCTTTTGACTAAAATTTGAAGAATGAGTTGTTATGTGAAGCTCATAGTTCTCCGATTTCAATTCATCCTGGCAGTACTAAGATGTATAGAGATCTTTAGGAGTATTAATGGTTGGATGGAATGAAAATAGATATTGCTGATTTTACTATGAAGTGTTTGACTTATCTGCCGGTTAAAGTAGAGAGACCATTACCGAAATGAATTCTTCAGTCTTTACCGGTGATAGGTTGGAAATGGGAAAATATATCCATGGACATCATTATGGGATTATCAAAGACATCTTGAGGTAATAATAAAATATATGTTATAGTTGATCGATTGAATAAATCTTCTCATTTCCTTCCTATTCGAAATAAGTTGTCTCTAGATCAACTTTCTCAGTTGTATGTTAAAGAGATAGTCAGGTTTCATGGAGTTCCCCTCTCAATTTTATCTGATCGTGATCAAAGGATTACTTCTAACTTTTGGAAAGGCCTTCAGAAGTCGTTGGGCATTGAATTAAATTTTAGTACATCTTTTCACCCTCAATCAGATGGGAAATCTGAATGAACAATTCATACATTGGAGGATATGTTACGTGGTTTCTCGATGGATTATCAGGGATGTTGGGACCAACACCTTTCTTTGGTTCAATTTTACTTATAATAACAACATTCATTCTAATATACAGATTGCTCTATTTGAGGAATTATATGGAAAGCATTGTCGAAATCGAGATTTTTGGGATAAAGTATGTGAAAGGAAGATGATGGGGCCAGAATTGGAAGAAGAGATGGTAGAGAAAGATCAGTTGATTAGAAGCACATGAGAATAGCTTAGAGCAGAGAGAAAAGATATGTAGATAACCGGAGGAAGGATCTTTCTTTTGAGGTAGGTGATCATGTCTTTCTCAAAGTTTCTCTATGTAAAAGTGTGATGTATTTTGGTAAGAAGGGAAAGTTGAGTCTAATGTTCATTGGACCTTTTGAAATTCCGGAGAATGTTGCATTTGTTGCGTACAAAGTGGCTATATGAGCAAGTTTATCCGAGGAACACATTTTTTTTCATGATTCGATGATGATAAAGTATATGCCAGATCCATCTCATGTTTTGAGCCTAGAGGTAGTTCAGTTGGAAGATAATCTCTCTTATGAGGAACAACTAGTCCAGATTCTTGACCGTAGAGAGAAAGTGTTTAGAAATAAGGTAATTCACCCGGTAAATATTTTTTTTGGAAAAACCATTTGATTGAAGAGGCAACGTGGGAATATGAAAATTCTATGAGGGATAAATACCCCCACATATTTGATAAGTGAATAAAATTTAGAGGACACAATTTTCAAAAGGGGAAGGATATAAAATCCTTGGTAAATAAAGAATAAGACATTTATAATATTTATTAATATTTGTGAATTAAATATTAGTTTCACTTTAAAAGGGTTTCTATGTTCGATAGCGTACCTGATACGCTACAATGGGTTTCTTTGAAATCTTATGTTGCACACTAATTATATAATATTATTATTTTAAATAGCAGTTAACTCATAGTCATTGTATTGGTGGGAATAAACAAAACTAACTAAAATATGATTATACATGCTTTTTAAATGTATTTACCTTTATATAATAACAGTTAGAGGATTAAAATGTGAATGAATCTAATTTTAAGCATAATTGACATTAAAAGGTTGATTTACCACCTTTTAATGGAGAACCCTCTTTAAATATAGTTTTGGTCACATTAATACAATATAATTGAAAAAATAAAAACCTTTTTTAGAATGGGGATATAAAATTTTACTTTGCATAAATTTTTGGTATTTTTCTAATAAAGTTAATTTTTAATGAATAGTGAAAAATATTGTATTTTAATTCAAAAGTGCCTTTTAATCTAATTTATTTATAAGGATAGATTATCTTTTTAGTTTGTTTTGAAGTAAAATTAAAATATATATTTAACATTTAATCCAATTTTTGTCATTGGAATTAATTACACTTTGAAATTGGACATAAACAACATTAATCTTTTGATAGTTATTTTTTCTTAAAAACACATTATTTGTTTTGATAAGGGGAATTAATTTTTAAATTAATTAATTCCACTTATATGTTTTTAAATTTTAAAAATAAAAATCATTTTTGTATTCAGAATATCAAATATATCTTTGGCTGATGTTTTGGTATTTTTCTGAAAAACATCAATTTTTGTTGAATAGTGAAATCAAATACTTGTAGTTAAAAAAACTGAATCATTCATTTAAATGAAATTTTACGACCTCTATGAATTTAATTTCAAAAATCCAACATGGTTTTTATCAAAAAGTAAAATGTGGTTCATTAAGATGAAAATAATTTTTGGTGAATAGTAAATTTTGACTTTTATTTACCGAGGTTAAAGGTAAATAGGGTAATTCAATGTTAAAAGAATATTATAATAATTTAAAATTACCATAAAACTTGTCCAGGCGTTATTGGTTGAGTAATTTAAGACCATGGTCGTCTTTGGGTCCATTTTGGGACCCCATTGTGCTACTTGGGAGTGAAAACGACAATTTAGATTAATTAACTTAAATGTAAAGGCAAAATTGACAAAAGAAAATATCATTTAGTAAATTAATTTTTACAAGGGATTATGTAAATTATCTCTTCTACTATAAATATTTATTGGAAAGATAAAAATATTTCCTACATGATAGTATTCTTTTTATAGTTTTTAGACATCGAATAAAGTAAATTATTCATGACACAATAATGATGCAGTATTTACCGTATTAATAAATGATTTAAAAAATAAAGATTATATTGATTAAAATATTATCCAAAACCTGTCCAATTACTATTGTATTGTTATATTTCTACCATGATTCATCTTATCATCGACTATAATTATTTTTTGACGTTTATAAACTGAATAACATTATATTATAAAATAATATTTTCACACTTTCCAAAAGAGCCCCTCCTCTCCCTCAAAAAAGGAGACCACTTCTAACCAATTCCTCAAACCTCTCAATCCATTTCGCTCGTCCAAAATCTGCCCAATTAAGCTCCCTATATCCCTATCCTCCTCCTAGAAAACTTACCTTTGGTATAAGGCATATTAAGAATTCCATTGGTTCAAACCAAAGGGAGTTACCCAAATTAAAGGTAACTGTTTTTCTTAATTTGTTTTCATTAATTTTAAATCTCCAACCCTTAACTCTTTTTATTAATTTATTTTATAACAAAAATAGTATCCTCAATATACTTGGATTTTTTATAAGAATTATTAAAACTAAACTTATACACACCTCCATCATATGGGTAAAGAACACAATGTTTCTGTTGATGAAAATCTAACACCTCACGAAACGATGTTTGATCAATTACCCCCTACAGCCTCTAATAGTGGCCATTATGGTGGAACTGTATTTATATATGATATATATTATGTTTATGATTTCCTTATGCTTCTGTACTTTGTAATGTTTTTAATCTTTTATGCTTTCCATAGTGGGTAAATATGATAATCTCATTTGAGGAAGTGTAGACTACCGCCCCCTTAAAGTGATGTGACTCGTTAATTCCTTATGTGGGATGAATAAAGCATAGAGTTAATGATATTATATGTGATATTATACTTTAATTATAATATTCCTATGTATCATTATGTTTTAATTCCATTAAAATAAGAAATATAAATGAAAGTATCATTCATGCGTACGTACGTCTTACCATCTCCATTAACGGTGCATTTCACTTCTTACCACCAAATGTTATGTACTATTATAAATACATGTATATACTAGATATATAAGATATATATGAAATATAAATAATTAATGTCATTCTGGATATAATGAACTATTTACCACATGGACAACTTGTAAATATAAGGTGTTCATTTTTTACTCATGTTCCAAATATCAACAAAATGGAAGTTATTAACTTAAATGATTAAATAAAATTTATAACATGGTAATAAGTGATATAAAAAGAATAATAAATGTTTAAAAGATTATTTGGAAAGTTTAAATTGACTTTAGTTTATTACTCAGGAGATTAAAGAATGATTGAGTCAAGTCGGACTTGAGGTAAGGGACTTCATCTCAATCTCCTTCCATTGAGGCGTATTTTGTTTTAATACACAACATTATTTTATACGCTATATAAAGACCCTTGAATTTTCAGAGGGAATATTTTTCTACGAAGTGTTTTACTAAATGAGAAAAAGTAATGTTTCTTTTAATGTATGAAGTGACAACGAACTTTCCGCCGCCGTGAGTATTATTTGATCTTTGGCTTCCTCAACAGGCTGTAATATTTTTAACAAAAAATAAATACCATATATTATTTTACGTATTTTTTGTATTGAAAATGGTTTTGAAAATGGATTAGTTATGTCAATATATTTAAGTGATATATTTTGATTTAAATGTGGAAGTGTTTTCTTTCCTTTATATTCGATGTATGTGTTATGATTTTATATTTGTACTTAGACATTTGACGGGTGATTACATGATAAACCAAATGGCGGGTAGTGCCGTGAATACCAGGATAGGTGGTTACGTTATAAAATCCAATGCATTGGGTATTGAAGTCTGTCGTATGGCTATTCCATTTAGTGATATGTCTGGAAGTTGACCGTATTGTTTTTCCATTTAAGTATGTTTATGTCCCAAGTTACCTTTATATGTTATTTGTACTTTATATGGTTTTTATGGCAATCTTTTGGTTACAAAAGGGTAAGTAATGATCTTTTATTCTTGAAGAGTATTTACTACTTCATAAAGGTGAAAAATATTACTTATGTTAAAGTATTCATGGTTTACTTTTTGTTTTGAAAAACTAACACTTTTCTTCTTTGTGTATCCATTACTGAGCTTTTGATGCTCATACCAAGATTTTGAAATATTTTTCACAGGACATAATGTGGAATAGGGCCAAGGATGGGATCACGGAAAAGTCACGATGTCTTAAACATGAAACTAGACATGACTCTTTTTTTCAAGAGTTCGTGTTTTGTAAAAAAAGGAAACTATGTAGAAGAGTCTACTTTGTAATCATTTGAGATGTAATAGTTATGGCCTAACTCTCTAAAACTCTAAACCCTAAAAGACCCTCAATGTGAATTATTCATTTCATTCAATATTAAGTAAAGATTAAGGTCAGGTCCTTATAGTTGTTATCAGAGGTCGGTTTAGATAACATTACGATTTAGGGAATTGTTAAATTAATATCCATAATGTAATTTATGTTAATATTGATATAATATATAATTTACATATTACCATGTTGCTTTATCTAAGATATTTATTTGTTCAGAATGGTTTTCTGCAGAGGAAACATGGTAGCTATGTTGGGACGACTTCAGGAGGTAGAATGCCTTCCAAATCAGAAACCTAAGATGGTCAGATTTGGAATTTAACATTTTTTTGTGGTGACGGCACACTTGACTCAGGATATAAATGGTCGTGGTATCCATGTATGATATCAGCCAGATCAACCACAGAGGAACATTTCAGTAGTGGAGCATTTCATGAGGCAACATACCCCATCATTCAGATGATCATCTGACCCTGTGCTAGCTGAAGGGTGGATTAAAGCACTGGAGAAAATTTTTGATGTCATGAGTTGTTCAGAACATCAAAAGGTTTGTCTCTCTATTTACCATATTGAAGGTGAAGCTGATTAATGTTGGTCGATGGTGAAAAATATCAGGGATAATGAGGAGATCTATGCTCTTGTTTGGGATGAATTCAAAGTTATGATTTTTTGAGAAATATTTTCCTAAGTTTGTTTGTATTAGAATGGAAACAATTACTAGAATTAAGGCAAGAAGATGTCTCAGTGGCTTCTTATGAAGAAAAATTCACTCAACTGGCAAGGTATGCTCCAAATTTCATACGAGATCTTGATAGTGAAGTCAACCATTTTTACTCATGATTAAAGACAAAGTATAGAAGATATTTAGCTTCTATTGAGTTCAAAAGTTATGAAAAACTTTTTCATTATCTAGAAAAGGTGGAAATGAAGTTTTTTGATGATCATGTATTCTTTGAAAAAAAAACAAGAGCATTGAACAACATCACTGTTAAGAATAAGTATCCTTTGCCTTATATCGATGGTTTTTTTTTATCAGCTCCAAGGAGTTCAGTACTTTTCGAAGATTGACATGAGGTTGGGGTACCATCTGTTGAAAGTAATGGAAGAAGACATTTTGAAGACTGTGTTTCGAACTAGATATGGCCATTATGAATTTTTAGTTATGCCTTTTGGGTTATCCAACTCACCCACTGTATTCATGGATCTTATGAATAGAATTTTCCATGAGTTCGTGGATAAGCTTGTGCTAGTCTTCATTGATGATATTTTAGTTTATTCCAAAAGTAAAGGGGAAGATGAAATTCATTAAAGGGTCATCTTGAAAACCTTAAA
Organism: Viscum album; assembly: GCA_963277665.1. NCBI lineage: Eukaryota > Viridiplantae > Streptophyta > Magnoliopsida > Santalales > Viscaceae > Viscum > Viscum album. The sequence continues at coordinate 1,900,497,120 of OY728140.1, read as the reverse complement.
AGAAAAGAAACTTTATTGGAAATTCAGCAAGTGTTAGTTTTGGATACAAATTCTTTTTTTCCTAGATCACATTGTTTCAAAAAAAAAATGCAATAACTGTTGATCCTGCTAAAACAAAAGTTGTTGAAGAATGGAAAAGACTGACAAATATAACTGAGATTTGTAGTTTTCTTGTTTTGGAAGGTTATTACTGGAGTTTTGTTGAAACGTTTTCACGGTTACCTAGTCCAATGACTATGTTAACTCGAAAATGTGTCAATTTCATCTGGACAATAGAATGTGATGATTGTCTTCAGGAATTGAATAAGAGATTGGTGAATGTTCCAATTTTGGCATTGCCATCCAGAAATGGTGATTTTGTTATCTATAGTGATGCTTCCTTGAGAGGACTGGGTTGTTTCCTAATGCATAATGATCAGGTAATTTCTTATGCTTCACGTTAATTGAAACCACATGAGTTAAATTACCGTAAACATGATTTGGAATTACCTGTTATTGTTTTTTGCTTTAAAAATTTGGTGGAATCATTTTTATGGAGTAAAATGTGAAATATATTCTAATCACAAATGTTTGAAGTATATAATCTCTAAAAAATAATTGAACATGAAATAGAAGAGATGGTTGCAATTAATCAAGGATTATGATTGCACAATCCACTAACATATGAGAAAAGAAAATAAAGTGGCTGATTCTTTGAGTCAAAAAAGTAATAATTCATTAACTATGTTATGTTTGGAACAATATCCTTTGGTTTTTGATTTGACGAACTTTGGCATAGAAGTTTTTGGTTCTGTAAATTATTCTGTTTTGTATTAGGTGTCAGTGAGATCATCTCTATCAAACATAATAAATCAAGTGGAGAAAGAAGATAGTGTGTTACAGAAAAATGTAGAGTCGGTTCATAAAGGTATGTTTCTTGATTTTAACGTTGTTAATTATTGTGTTTTTAGATTTGGAATGACATTATGTGTGCCTTGTGATTCACAGTTGAAGAATGAGTTATTATGTGAAGCTCATAGTTCTCCGTTTTCAGTTCATCCTGGCAGTACTAAGATGTAAAGAGATCTTCAGGAGTATTACACGTGGTCTAGAATGAAAAGAGATATTACTGATTTTACTATGAAGTGTTTGACTTGTCAGCAGGTTAAAGTAGAGAGACCATTACCAAAAAGAATTCTTCAGTCTTTACCAGTGCTAGAGTGGAAATAAGAAAATATATCCATGGACTTTGTTGTGGGATAACCAAAGACATCTCGAGGCATTAATGCAATCTGGGTTATAGTTGATCGATTGACTAAATCTACTCATTTCCTTCCTATTAGAGATACTTTGTATCTAGATCAACATTATCGGTTGTATGTAAATGAGATAGTCAGGTTGCATTGAGTTCCCTCTCATTTATATCTAATCGTGATCCCAGGTTTACTTCTAACTTTACGAAAGTCCTTCAGAAGTCGTTGGGTACTGAATTAAATTTTAGTATACCTTTTCACCCTTAATCAGATCGGTAATCAGAATGAACAATTCAGACATTAGAGGATATGGTATATTCTTGCTCGATGGAATTTTAGGGAAGTTGGGACCAACACCTTTCTTTGGTTGAATTTTCTTATAATAACAACATTCATTCCAGTATATAGTGGTTCCATCTGAGGAATTATATGGAATGAATTGTCGAACTCTATCTTTTTGGGATGAAGTAGGTGAAAGGAAGATGAATGGACCAGAATTTCTAGAAGAGATGGTAGATAAATTTCAGTTGATTTAGAAGAAAATGATAACAGCTCAGAGCAGATAGAAAAGTTATGCAGATAACCGAAGGAAGGATCCTTCTTTCGAGGTAGGTGATCATGTCTTTCTAAAAGTTTCTCTATGGAAATGTGTGATGCGTTTTGGTAAGAAGGGAAAGTTGAGTTTGAGGTTCATTAGACCTTATGAAATTCGTGGGAAAGTTGGATAAGTTGCATACAGAGTGGCGTTACCTACATGTTTTTCCCAGGAACACAATTATTTTTATGTTTCGATGTTGAGAAATTATATTCCAGCTCCATATCATGTTTTGAGCCCAGAGGAAGTACAATTGGAAGATAATCTCTCTTATACAGAATAACTAGTCCAGATTCTTGATTGTAGAGAACAAGTGTTGTGAAATAAGGTAATACAACAGGTAAAGGTTTTGTGAAAAAACCATATAATTGAAGAGGCAGCGTGAGAATCTGAAAATTCTATGAGGGATAAATACCACCACTTATTTGATAAGTGAATACAATTGCGAGGACACAATCTCCAAAAGGGGGAGGGATGTAACATCCTGGGTAAATAAAGAATAATAAAATTTTCATATTTATTAATATTTGTGAATTAAATACTATTAATTACTTTAAATGGTTTGCTATGTTCCATTGTGTGCTCGATACACAACAACAGGTTTCTTTGAAATCTTACGTTACACACTAAGAATATAATATTATTATTTTAAATGGCAGTTAACTCCAAGCTGCTGTATTGGTGAGAAAAAAAACTAACTCCAATACAATTATACATGCTTTTTAAATGTATTTACATTTATCTAATAAAAGTTAGAGGCTTAAAATGCGAATGAATCAAATTTTAAGTATAATTTATATTAAAAGGGTGATTTACCTCCTTTTAATGGTGAACCCTATTTAAATATATTTTTGGTCACTTTAATAAATTCTAATTGACCAAATAAAATCCTTCTTTATAATGGGGACATCAAATTTTACTTTTCGTAATATTTTGGTATTTTTCAAATAAAGATAATTTTTTAATGAATAGTGAAAATATTGTATTTTAATTCAAAAGTGTCATTTAATCTAATTTATTTATATTGGTATATTATCTTTTTAATTGGTTTTACAGTGAAATTAAAATATATTTTAACCATTTAATCCAATGTTGGTCATTGGAATTAATTTCACTTTGAAATTGGACATAAACAAGTATCAATCTTTTGAGAGTTATTGTTTCTTAAAAACACGCTATTTGTTTTGATAACAGGAATTAATTTTTAAGTTAATTAATTACACTTATATGTTTTTAATTTTGAAAAATAAACATCATTTTTTTATTCGGAATATCAAATATAGATTTGGCTGATTTTATGGTATTTGTTTTTGGAAAAAAACTATTTTTGATGAATAGTGAAATCACTAAGTGGTAGTTAAAAAACTGAATTTTTCATTAAAATTAAAATTTACCATTTCTATGAATTGAATTTAAAAAATACAACATACATGGTTGTTGTCAAAAAGTAAAATGTGGTTCATTAAGATGAAATTTTTTTTGGTGAATAGTAACTTTTGACTTTTATTTACTACGGTTAAAGGTAAAAAGGGCAATTCAATGTTAAAAGAATATTATAATAATTCAAAATTACCTTAACACTTGTCCAAATCTTATTGGTTGAGTCATTTATGACCATGGGAATATTTGGGTCCTTTTTGGGACCCCATTCAGCTACTTGGGGAGTGAAAATGAAAATTTAGATTAATTAACATAAAGTAAAGGCAAAAATGACAAAATCAAATATCTTTTAGTAAATTAATTTTTAAAAGGGGTTATGTAAATTATCATTTAGACTATAAATATTAATTGGAAAGCTAAATATATTTCATACATGATAGTATTTTTTTATAATTTTTAGATATCAAATAAATTAAATTATTCATGACACAATAATGATACAATATTTACCTCATTAATAAATGATTTAAATAAATAAGATTGTAATGACTAATATATTATCCAAAACCTGTCCAATTCCTATTAGATGATTATATTTATACCATGAGTCATCTTATCTTCGACTATAATTATTTTTGGACCTTTATAAACAGAATATCATTATATTATAAAATAATATTTTCACACTTTCTGAAAGAGCCCCTCCTCTCCATTATAAAAGTAGACCACTTATAACCAATTCCTCACACCTCTAAAGCCATTTTTCTCGTCCAAAATCTGAAAAATTAAGCTCCCTACATCCCTCTCCTCCTTATAGAACCCTTAACTTAGGCAGAAGGCACTCCAATAAGTCCATTGGTTCAAACCAAAGGGAGTTACCCAAATTAAAGGTAATGGTTTCTCTTATTTTGTTTTCTTTTATTTTACTTCTCCAACCCTAAAAATTTTTATTCATTTATTTTATAACAACAACAGTATAATAAATATACTAGGATTTATTTATTATAATGATTCTAACTACACTTACACACACCTCCATCTAATGGGTGAAAAAACATAATGTTTCTGTGGATGGAAAACTAACGCCTCACGAAACAATGATTGTTAAATTACCTCCTACCACCTCTCATGGTGGATATTATGATGTAACTCTATTTATATATGATATATATTATGTTTATGATTTCCTTATTCTTCTATAATACGAAATTATATAAATACTTTATGGTTTCCATAGTGGGTAAATATGATAATCTCATTTGAGGAAGTGCGGACTATCGCCCTTTAAAGTGATGTGACTTGTTAATGCCTTATGTGGGATGTATAAAGAATAGAGTTAATGATATTATATATTATAATATACTGTAATTATAATAAACCTATTTATCATTATGTTGTAATTCCTTTAAATAAGTAATAGAAATGAAAGTAGCGTTCATGCATATGTACGTCTTACCGTCTCCAGGAACAGTGAATTTAATTTCTTAGCTCAAATTGTTATGTACTATTATAAATACATGTATATACTGGATATATATGTTCTATATGATATATAAATAAATAATTTCATTCTGGATATAATGAACTATTGACCACATGGACAACGTGTAAATATAAGGTCTTCATTTTTGACTCAAGTACCAAATATCGACAAAATGGACGTTATTAACTTAAATGATTCCATAATATTTATAAAATGGTTATAAGTGATATAAAAGGAATAATAAACTTTAAAAATGTACTTAAGAAAGTATAAATTGACTTTATTTTATTATTCAGGAGATTAAAGAACGATCGAGTCAAGTCAGACATGTGGTAAGTGAATTCGTCTCAATCTCCTTTCATTGAGGCATATTTTGTTTTAATACCCGACTTTCTTTTATAGTCTGTATAAACACCCTTGAATTTTCAAAGGGAATATTTTTCTACGAAGCATTTTAATAAATGAAAAAAAGGAATTTTTCTTTTAATGTAAGCGATGGAAAATACATTTCCACCATCGTGAGTATTATTTGATATTTGGCTTCCTAAACAAGCCGTAACGTCTTTAAAATAAAATAAATACCATATAATCTTTTACATATTTTTGGTATTGAAAATGGTTCTGAAAATGGAAATTTTATGTCAATATATTTATGTGATATATTGTGATTGAAATGTGGAAATGTTTTCTTTCCGTTATATTTATTGTATGTGTTATGATTTTATATTGATACTTGGAAATTTTATGGGTGGTTACATGATAAACCAAACGACGGGTGGTTCCGTGAATACAAGGACGGGTGGTTATGTTATAACCTCCAATGAATTGGGTATGGAATTCGTCCATATGGCTATTCCATTTAGTGATATGTCTGGAAGTCGACCGTATGGTTATTCCATATGTTTATGTCCCAAGTTACCTTTATATGTTATTTGTTCTTTATATGGGTTTTATGGTAATCTTTTGGTTACAAAATGGTAAGTAATGATCTTTTATTCAGTTAAGAGTATTTAATACTTCATAATGGTGAAATGGTTACTTATGTAAAAGTATTCATGGTTTAATTATTGTTTTGAAAATCTAACAGTTTTCCTTCTTTGTGTATCCCTTACTGATCTTTTTATGGTCATCCCAAGATATTGAAATGTTTTTCATAGGACATAATGTGGAATAGAGTCAAGGATGGGGTCAAGGAAAAGTCATGATGTCTTAAACATGGAACTATACATGACTCTTTTTTTCAAGAGTTTGGGTTTTGTAAAAAAATGGAAACTATGTAGAAGAATCTATTTTGTAATCTTTTGAGATGTAATATATATAGCCTAACTCTCTAAACTCTAAACCAGAAAAGATCCTTAATGTGAATTATTCATTTAATTCAATATTTAGTAAAGTTTATGGCTGGGTCCATATAAGACTAATATAATTTATTATTTTATAAAACATATTATCTATTTTTGAGATATATTATTAAAATTTGTTAATTAATTTAAATTATATATTTAAATTACTAAAATTTTAAAAGGGTGTACTCACATTCCACCTCTAGACCATATGTCATCACCATCTCGGGCTTTACAATATTTTTAATAACTGATACCCAATCCCAACCTTATAGTTTTAAACTGATGTAGTCTCATAATAACCTATAAACATAACCAAATAACCATCATCAAACACTTACACCACTTCTTATTGTAACAACACATCCATCTCCAAATTTTATACATAATATCAACCATAAACCTAAAAAGAATTTTTCTATAATGGAACATAATTTAACATATTCCTAGATTTTCCATTATGAAGTATATTACCTTAAATAAGACATTAAAATCCATATTTTATGAAAAATAATTCAACAGACTACGGATATTTTATTTCTTACTTTTCAATTTCATTTCATGCATTAATTTTTCATTTGAAACACTGATTTATTTCAATTAAATATATTCCCATTTCAAGTTCATTATTTATTGTTGTATTCATCTTTCACCAGAAAACTAAAAAATAAACCCATATCCACTATTCATTCCATCATTTTATAAAAACCAAAAAATTTCCTATTTTCATTTATGGAAAGGCATCCAAAACCACACTACAACGTCTATAAACAAAAATGTATCACATTATGACACCAATGTCATATTCCAGAGCTCCCGCTTCTAAAAATCATTAAAAACCCATAACTAATTCTCTTACACTACTAGGGACACATAATTAAAAAATAACCTACAATAATCACATTACCCATTCAAGGAAAATACTTATCACCCTATATACAACATTAAAAAACAACCATAGATTTCATTTGAAAAAGTTCAAAAATTTTAACCCCTTTTTAATGAGAAGTGAAAATTCAATTACTAGTTTTAAAAAACCATCTCATTATAATATTTAATCATTTATCCTTTTTATAATGTTTATCCTAACAAATAAATCATATCATCATCCAAGAATTCTCAGTAAAAAAATTATTTTCTGTAATAATAGAAGTTTGTATTCAAGCACATAAACAATATCATTTATCTAGTAAAAAAAATTGAGAATCACAAATCCAGAAATTTCATTGATTTCGGTTTGGTATATGTGTTAGGTTAATCCATATTGTCAACCCCAATAATGAATTTAAATTCTAATTCCACACTATGGAAAAATAGAAGATAGTCTTTGAATATCCCACCTAATCTAAGCTTCACATTCCATTATGCAATATGAGGTGTTGAAGAAAATACCATTAATGCATAAGAGATCACTAAAAAAGCCTATAAATTAGTATATAATTTTAAAAAAATGGTCCATCAACAATTAATTTTATCTCTCTCTAATACTAAGAACTCCCATGTTTTTAATAGGAATAAACCAAGAACTAAAAATAATGAACTCACCTTGCATCACAAACAATCTATCTCCTATATTTGAATATCAAATACAAAAAAAGATCTAAAATATCCGCATAAAAATATCTTGAATCTCAAAATGGTTTAAGGAAATTAAAAAATAGAATGGAATTTAGATATTCTGAATAATTTTTATGCTTGTTGGAAAACACTACATTATTGTACAAGGGGATAATGCCATGCCACTATAGCCTTAAGGCAATATATTCTTGAAAACCATATTATGATTACAATAAAAATCTAATAAAACTTGGGATAAACCATATAGAATAATAATATTCACTGCACAAATTTTGTAGACCTACACCAAACTATGATACAACATAGAAACCATATAAAAAAATATCACAAAATGATAGCATAATCAAAATCAACCACCCAAACTCTACATGATAGTGGAATGGACCACCCACAACCCTATATGTCCCCATTACCCTAAAAAGCCCATATATCAGGATCAAGATGTTGCCAGTTGTCTACACCAAAATAAAACCTAAAAAGGAAAGTCCACTAAATCAATATCCAAGGGTCTCACACTAAAACTGTTAAACTTATGTCATATCTAAAAATTAAAACTAACCTCCAATTTCATAACACATCCTTCTATGCCCAAACACCAAATCCTTGGTAAAATTATAACACCCAATGATTTTACAAAATGTAATTTCTTTAACCAAGTTAATTTCTTTCATATCTTCTCTTACATGCCGCACTGAGTTTAGCTTGTGTTATATGCCACAACAAGTTTTAACTAAACCCGATATACTTTTAATATATCATTATTTAATATGACATATATTAAATGGCCATTGGAATGAATGGTGTGAATAGGATTAAATAAATTATGAAAATATATGATGTACAAATTTATATATAATTAATTATTTTGGGGGTAATTACTTATAAATGAAAATAAAAATCATTCGAAAAGAAAGTTAATCTTTTTTGATGAATAAATTTTTTCACATAAACATGTTTTACCTAAATAAGTTAAAAAACACACTTAGTGAATGTTTTTAAAGAAATTTATATATTATATATTCAATAAAAATTTTAACATTAATCATATTTTTTTTCTATTCAAGATAAAAAATAAATCTAATTTTATGCATAAAAACTGCGGTTTTTAAAACTAGTTTTGTCACCTTTTACGCACTTCTTTAAATAAATTCCAATTTTATAAAATTTATTTTGATAAAAGATTTTATTTTTAAATCATCCTGTAAAAAATATCATGGAGTTAATTTTTTATAATTATTTGAATGGATAAATTTTCTTTGAATAGTAAAAAATATGGGGTTTTATTGAGAACTTTCGTTTATTTTAATGATTATATGAACATAAATTTTTTTTATATGGACATAAAAATAAAATTAGTAAAATTATACTTCTATTAATCCAATTTATTTTTTTGAAATAAATTTCATATTCAATTTTGATATAAAAAACTATTTAGAAATTTCTTTTTGGAAAACATCTTTTTTATCACGTGTGCATGATTGATTTTAAAATATATTCTTTTCCACATATATTAATGTAATTTTAAAAAATTCATTATATATTTTAAATAATAATAATATATATTATATAATAATTTAATTTAATTCTTCACCGTAATAAATAGTAATAATAGTAAAAATGGGTTAACCTGTGGTTAAACTAAAATGAAAATGAGTAAAATGACCTAGAAACTATTCTAAAACCAATTTTATGACCATATTTATACCTTATCACCTGTAAGGTTTGGGAATTCCCTATTTCTATCCTTTTTTCTTGTTAAAAAATGGGGTACACCATTTTCTTTTCAAAAATTACAAGTTTTCCGCTCACTTCACTTATAAAAGGCCACCCTTCTCCAATCCTCTTCAGACTTCAAAAACCCATTATATTAGACAATAAATTCCAAAATAACTTCTTTAATTCCCAAGTATAATCCTATAATTATTATATTTCTCATAAATCTAACATAGGAAGTATTTTTGTGTAAACCAAAAGAAGTTGTCTTAAGAAGAGGAAACACCCCTAAGCGGGTGTTTTATTTTATATGTTCCTCCACCTTATTAAATTAATGTTAAACAATAATTATATAATAACCTCTGTATAATAAATATAAATAGTTATTTTTTATAACATTCATAACCTACATCCATATCCACTTCCATTAAAATGGATATTAAATAATTATTCATATGTATGGAGGACTACTTCCTCACAAACCAATGTTATTCAATTTCCATCATCACCAATAACAAATGCATTTAATGATGGATTTAACTATTATATATTATATTTGTGATATAATAATATATATTTAATTATTATATCATATATAACTTCTTAAATTCTATGCTTTAGGAAATATTATAACGTCACATGTTTGTACAATGGACTAGACTTCACAATGTGATGTGATTCATTTTACACTTATGCATTGCATGGAATATAATAAGGATTAATTTTATACTAATAATATATATTCATGACATATTAATAATTATAAAAAATAAATATCTCGTATTATTTCTTACCTTTCATTCTATTGAATAAATGATATCATTGTTTGTGTTCCCAATGGACTACCGCCTCATGGAGTGTGTTATTAATTTTTCCCCAAAGATTTTTATGGAAGGTAAAAATGGAAAATTTAATTAATATATGTGATATAAATGAAATTATATTTATTTTCGAACACTAATAAAAAATCCACATCCTTACCCTTCTACTTGATATGGAAATGATAACATATCTTATGTGTATGTACGACCTACCGTCTCTCTTAAGTGATGTTATTCACTATCCATTTTTAAAATTAAATATTGATTATAAATATTTATCAAATGAAAAAAATTATTTATTACATTAATATAATTATTTATATGATTGAAATATAACCTTTCTTCATGATCGGGAACATTGATGATGAAACATTTGAGATAAATCAAGTCAATCAACACCTAAAACAGTAGTGACAAGGATACACTATTAGCAAATAGGTTATAAGATATTATAAAAATATAATATTTGATATTATAAATAATAATATGGTTCTAGTATAAGTTATTAATTTTTTTAAAACTACTTTACAGGAGCTTGAATGATTATCAAATAAATTAAAGTGTAATGTAAGGGGGTTCATAGCTCAATTTCCATTAACTAGTTTATATAAAAAATTCATTGATTATATTATGAAAAAGATATGTGTGAACTTAATTTTTACTGTATTATGTTATATTTAAACTTTTATTTTATTGGATATTTTTTTTCACATATTCACTCCATTTATTAACTCTTACCTTGATGATACAAACAATATAACAATTTTTTCTCAAATGTTTTTATTTAATACATGTGTTCTTTTATATAACAAATTTATTTTAAATGGTATATATAATTTACATTATAATACTATAAATTTATTCCTTAATATATCAAGAAATTATAACTTTCCATTCATCTAATTCATTCTTGTGATGTTATGATTAAACATTTACCACAATGGTGAGGGTTTATTATTCAATATCATATTAATTGAGAATTCTTATGCCTGAATTTATGTTAAATGAAATTACTTGATCATTATCTAATATTGTTTTAGTATAAATTTGTTATTAATGATGTTTTAATGTAATAGTAAAATTTTAACCTTTTTGGTACTTAAAATTATTGATAAAATGTTTTAATAAAATACCACATTGTTTCTCTCTTTAGTTAAAGATTATTTTTCATCGAAATGCATGTTTTATAAATACATTTTACTATAATTGTATAAATTTATTTTTTTTAATAAATATAATTTTGACAACATATTTTAAAAATAATATCCCTGTAAATTTTTAAACCAGGAAATTTTTTAATTTTCTTACACAAATGTTCTAATGTATTCAACAAGAACATAACTTTTACACTATCATGAAAACTAAATTTTTAACGATTCCGTTTTCAGATTCATTGTTTATTTTCAAAATAGATGTTTTCTTTAATTTTTTATAATATTTTTATTTTGAATTAGTTTTTATCAAAATGAAAATTATATTTTTCTCCAGAAATGTTAAAATTGATCTTTCAAAACTATTTTTCATCTAAGACAAAATCCTTTGAAGTTTGTCATAGTGAAAAGGTTATTTTCTTCAAGAATATTTCTTAAAATTTTAAAATTATTTTCAATAACGATAATAACCTTTGATGTTATGTATTTATTCAAAATTATGTATATTGTTTTTTCACATATAAACCTTGTATATTATCCCTTCATTTGATATGGTAATATATAACTTATGATAATTTCTGAAATGTATTTATTTTGGAATTACCGTTGATTATAATATGAAGTATAATTATATAACACATTTTACTTTCTTGGTTAATTATTATATTATTCATGATTATTGATTTCCTTTATATAAAACATATAGATCATGGATATATTATAATGGGAATTCCAAGATATTTCTTCAGTGCATTTAGCAAAGATTTAGTCTCATTAGTTGTCATGTATGGGATTTGGGAGTCAACTAAATCCTTTATGAGACTTATTTTCCTATGTGATATTGTCTTAGATATTAGACTTGACTCATTTTTAAGTCATTGTTGTGTTACTGTCAAATGTCCTATGATTAAATGATCTTTTGATACCATGTTATTTAAATTATTCTTCTAGGTTATTTCAGATGTTCCTTAAATTTTATGATATCATGTTATACATTGGTATAACAGGTTATATTTATATAACAGGTTTATTCATGTATTTCAATTTTTTCTCACCCCATTTTTTATGTATTCACTAGGTAATCCCTTGCATTTTAGGACCTTAAATAGATTTAAGGATCTCACTATTGAAAATAAAATAAATATTCAATGCTTAAGTTTGATTTTATGTAAAATTAATCTAGTCTTCCAAATTCACTAGGTCTTTATAATCCACACGTTCTATTAATGGATATTTATGTTTATGAATATGTTAATACAATTTTTAAAATTCATTATTTTCTATAGTAAGTATTAGATGAATGGTTTAGTTAACCTTTGGAATTAGGATGAGATAAAATTAGTGAGAACCCTAGGTATAGGTATGTAGATAATTATAAGGATACATTAAAATATAGGAAAATAAACTAGTGTTTTTTTAATGTTTAGAATGAGTGATTTCCAAGAAACTACATCCATTTTTGGAAAATATAATTACATGTGGTTTTGGAAGATTTTTACCTCAGTTAATAACATTAATATATATATATTCGGCATGACTCAAGTGTTACCTTATGCACAATAATAGGCCTCACTGTGAACTTTGTTTGAAACTCCCAGGTGATTGTTTTTTCAAAATCCACAAACTCTTTACAAACCATCATGATGGATTTGAATTGATTAGTATCATGTGTGAATTGGGTTTAACTTAAGGTGTTTTATATTAAAATGTATGAGTTGTGATTTTGAAATATTATAAAAAAATTTCATGATTATTTTTGTTTCCAACTATGAATATTGTTTCTCATGATATTATTTATGGTATTATTCAATTTTAGGAACAATAATAAACTGGGTTAATTTAGAATGTGATATAAAATGTTTTGTTGAGAAACCAAATGTGATGATGACTAGAGTATAGGATATTGTGATTATTCGTAATCAGTTATCATGATATACTATCAAGAACATTCTCATTAAGACTCTCTCTAACTCAACAAAGATGAGTAGGATTGAGTTCCCTGAGAGTTCTAGTAGTGAAGACCATGGAGGAAAGAAGATTTAATTTCATATATGTTGATAATGTGGGAGTAAGCACTCATGGGAATTTATTAATGGAACAATAAGATATTCTTTATGTAGAGAATAAGAGAAAAATATATATAATTATAGGGGAAAAATGAATAGTTAATTTAACACAATGGATGATAATTAAGTTTTTCCTAAGGTATTTTCAATTATTTATTGTTTTAAATATATAAATAAAGGTAATTATGTAAATCCATGTCCTAAAGGGAAATCTTATGTAGATGACCAACAATGTTATATTAGTAGTGGTTTTTCTAATGATGAAGAGACTAAAAATGACATATTAAAGTAAGTAGGTATTATCAAATCTATTGATGACGCCTATTTAATTGTTTAATAATAATGTTGAATGATTTAAATGAATGTGTATAGAAATTTATGTGTTATGTGAATCCTGATATATATATATATATAAAGATTGTTCTATAGATGTTTTGTGGTAATAGTTATCAAGAATATATTGAATGGTACTAATTACATAGAAAGATGATTTAATGGTAAGGTGATACTATAAAGAAAACATCATAATTTAGGAAAATAAAATCTTTCATTTATTCCTTATATTGAGGTAATAAGTATATTTTTTGTGAAACAAGAGTTTTATAGAAAACCATAGTAGTTAAAAAGGTGATTTTATGAATACTGTTATTTTTTAAGATAAGAATTATATTCTTGAGAATTTTAATAGTTAATGTTGAATTAGGAATATGATCATAACAAAAGTTAGTCAATAATTTTATAAAAAGGATAGATAAAATGTTGTGAGAAAAACCATCGCATCGAGAAAGGACCCGATATATGAACCCACAACCGAAGGGTGATAAAGGTGAAATACCGAACACTAGCATATATTATGTATTACTTATTATGACATTGACTTTAATTAAAATTTTGAAAAATAAATATTAAGTTGATAAAATATTTTTTAGGTGATTAATGGTATTTAATTAGATTTTTTACTAGGAACATGTATATGAAACCTTGATGTTTAACTTAAAGAATTATTTCAGATGAATGTTATTATATTTTCTGGAGATATAATATAAAGGGTTTTAAAGATATCAACTTATGGAATGGATTATGATGGACTTTGGGAGTTACCATTAATTTATTAGAGATTAATTTAATGGAAAACTCATAATATCCATTTTGGTTGTTGAAATGATTTGAGTAAAAATAGTTTTTTTGTAAAATATATGATCTGATATAGACTTATTTTAGAGCTTAAATCATGGGAAATTCTTCTTGAATACTGATAATTTGGAGAAAAATATGAGATTGTAGGGGAAATTGTTAAAAGGATGATATTATAGTTAATAAGTAACTATGTTTTCAATGTTATTATTCTTGATAGTAAACAAATACCTCAAAATTTGGAAAAGTATTTTTTATATAAAATTTTTTCCTATTAAATTAATTTTTGATGTAACAAATTAACAATTTTACACCAGTTTGGTTTATGGTGGATTGGATGTTGATTTTCACAAGATCTATCACTTTCTTGTGATCGATGATATTTTACACTCTCCATCAATATTTGGGTGTTAATTTTATTTTCTATGGCCATGTTTTCATTTACCACCAATGTTCTCTAACATGGAAACTTTATTATGTGTTACTTTTGATGAGATTAGAACATACCCATATCTATTTTCAATTTTAATTTTCATTAACCCTTTTAGTGATGTGTGTTTAAAAAAAAGATTTTCAAATGTTAAAATAGAGATTAACATGAATAGGTTAAAATTATGAGGAAAAAATTACATAAGGGGGGTGTAATTTAGCACAATAATATTTTATAAAATATTTTATAAAATATTTATTAAAATAAAATTAATTTATTTGATATATTTTGTTACATGCAACATTGAGTTTAGTTTTTTTTACATGCAACATTGAGTTTTCATGAAAGACGACATTATATTAAAATATAATTATTTAATATTACAGTTATCAACATGCTATTGGAATGATGGGGATAAATAAGATTAACGAAATTAAGTAAATATATGATTTAAATACGTTTATAAAATGAATTATTTATTGACCAATTAATTGTTAATGGAAATAAACACCATTTGAAAATAAAGTAATTTTTTCTTGAAAAACTATTTTTATGCACAAAAAAATGTTTTAACTCAATGAATTCAAAATCCAATTTTTGGAATTATTTAAATGAAATTTATATAATTTATAATTAATCATATGTCCCATATTTATGTTATGTGTTTTCTAGACAAGACATAATTATAAATATAATTTTATGCATAAAAACTGTATTTTCATAAAAATTATTTTTCACCTCTTTATCTCTTATTTTAAAACTAATTCGATCCAATTTTTGAATATTTATTTTAAAAAAGTTATTTTTTAAATAATCATGTTAAAATTATCTTTGAGTAAATTTTTTAGAATTTTTGGAAACGATAAATTTTTTGACAAATAGTAAAAAATACTGGTTTTTATTACGAATCATAATTTTTTTTAAAGCATTTAAAGGCTTAAAAATTAGTTTATTTGGTTTTAAATGTAAAATTAAATAAATAATTTATATATTAATCCAATTTATGACAATTTAATCTATTTAATAATCAATTTCTATATAAAATATTTTTAAAATGTTTGAAACTTTTCTCTCGGGAAATCATTTTTCCATCACATTTATAAGATTAATTTTAAATTAAAATTTTCCAATTCTATAAATGGAAATTTAAAAAATGGATTATATATTTGTAGTTAAGATACTTTATATTATATTATAATGTGTAATTTTTGAAAATAAATAATAGTAAGAAATAGAAAAAATTAATTACCACGATTAAGGTAAAAATTTGTTTATAAGGGGTTAAAATAAAAACATATGGGGTACAAAGACCTCAAGAATTATCCACAACCAATTTTGTGGACATAGATAGACCTAATAAACAAATAAGGTTCAATAATTTATCATTATGGAGTATTTTTTGATTTAAAAAACATGGGAAGCCCTTTTTCTTTTTAAAAATCAAAAGTGTGCCACTCACCTCACTTATAAAAGACCACCCCCTATAATCTCTTATCAACACTTAAAAACATATTATTTCAGAATATCCCATAAAACATATCCTCATTAAATATATTCTCTCATACTAGAAGAGATATCATGGTCATAAAGACAAACTAGGAAATTTTTCATGAAATCCAAAAGAATTTTTCCAAAAAAGATAAAATGTCCCTAACTAGGAATTTAATTTTATTTATTCCTTGATATCATAAAATTATAATTAAAATAATATTATATAATAAAATATGTATCATAAAAATATTTATATCTTTTTATATTTATTTTATGACCTAAAACTATATCCACATCCTGAAGTGCCCAGATCAGTGTGATCACTTAGAGGGGGAGGGGGTGAATCAGTGATCCTTTAAAACTTTTTACTAATTGATTCCTTATCAATTAAACCTCTATGGCTGGTTAAAGCCTCGATCCACTCTTCTTGTATCTCTCAACCTTTCCCGGATTATGCAGTAATGAAAAGGCACATGACACAAGGATTTACAAGGTTCGGCACCAAAGGCCTACATCCTTGCCATGCTCTCCCAGCATGGATTCTCCCATTATAACTTGTTAGAATTACAATGGTCGATACAGCTTCCCACTGTATCTCTCCTGAGTCCCACAGGAGGGTCTTTATACTGCATCCCACCGTGTTACCAGAGTCCCACTGGCCTGCTCCAGAATCCCACTGGAGACTTCCTCCACCCTGAGTCTCACAGGGGTCTTCTCCTGGCTGCTCGAGTCACACGAGTAGCTCTTCTTCTTTTTCAGCTCTTCAAGTATCTTCAGCAGCCTGGGATAAAGGCTGCTGGCCTTGCTCGGTACCTCTGATCACTTGTGATGATCAGGTCTTCTCGTCTAGCTCAGGCTTTATCACCTTCTTCTTAGGATGCACCTGGATTCACTCTTCAAGAATCTTCAACAGCCTCTGAAAAGGTCTGTAGGCCTTGCTCACAGCTTCTGATCACTTCTGTTGATCAGGGTCTTCTCACTTACTGAATACTCAGCCAAATAATATCTTTCACTTCAGCTTGGCTTCAGTCTCACTCAATTCAACTTCATGCACTGAATGCATGGCAACTCTGCATCTTCATGCACTGACTGCACGGCCTTCTCAAATTCTTCAAGATCCTCTGGTCTTTGTCAACTCAAATGCACACAAGCAAATTTGACTTGTTTCACATGTGCACGTGCATACATGCATGCATGCACTCTCCTTTTGTTTCTTCTAGGTGCAATAATCCCACAAAGGGTGTAGTCACTTTAAGCACACACCATATTCCTCCTTCACACACTTTATCCAATTTGTTTACACATTTAGAGTGTGTTCTACTTTAGTGTGGGTCACTCCTTATTTCTTCTAAGTGTATACACACTTCTTAGTGCACACACTTAGGTTTGGCCATGTTGTCTTTTTGCACACACTTGTTTTACTTTGCACACACACTTGAGACTTGGCCAATTCTCCTCCTTGCACACACCCAAAACTCTCGGCCTTCTTTGTTCTTGTTTGCACGTACACCCAAAGGCTACGGCCTTCTCTTGTTCACCTAGCACACAAGGCACAATGTCCTCGGGTCTTCTTCTTTGCACACACAAAACCGTAGGGTCATCTTACTCCATTTGCACACACACACTATGTATGCACTCCACCTTCAAAATAGGCACGCAAAGGGGTGCGGCCTTCCTCTCTTCACAGCTTCTGTCGCGCAAGCACAAGGCACAAAGGACCTCGGCCGTGGGCGTGCAAGTGCAAGGGTGCACTTGGCCGTGCAAGCGCCTACCGTGCAGGGGGCGCGGTGCACAGAGGGGGCGCGCAAGTTGGCGCTGCCCTTCCTCCTTCCTGTCACGCAAAGGATAGCGCACAAGGGACTCCTCCTCCTCCTTCTTCTTGTCGCGCAAAGAAGTAGCGCGCAAGGAACTCAAGCCGCACAAGTAAACTTGCGCGGGGCTTCAACTTCGCGAGGCAGAGCTCTCACGGGACTCGGATTTTCAACAGAGTTTCAGCAAGCAAAATGAGAGCATCTGGCTCTTCTTTTATAGGCAGAGGGATGCCCGAATCATTCGCGTGCGATAAAACTTGAATCCCCGAGTTTTTCGGGTATTTCAAGATTCTGAAAATCTTGATATCTTCCTCTGTTTCACACGCGGGTTCTCCCTTTTTATTTCTCCTCGTGCATGCGACTTTCAAATGCATGCATGACTTCTTTCGGTCCAAACCATGCAGAACATAGACGCTCAAGGCCTCGGCACTTCGTTTTCCTTCGGCCTCACTCGAATTCTCCATACGTTGCATGCATGACCATATTTATACATGGATATGTTCAGTTGGGCCAGACGAACACGAGGGAGCCTTCGTTTTGTTCGGAGGTGGCCGGAATCTCAAAAACAGGTGCTCGGGTTGCTCCTGGTTCGACGGAGCTCACGGGGAGCCTTCGGCTGAGCTCGAGGAAGGAGACGACCTCTCGGCCTTCGGATGCGATGTTAAACGGCCAGGATCAGATCATCGCCGCGGAGATGGATCGTGCGGCGTGGATAAAGCGCGCGATGGCTCGGACGGCTGAGATTTGCTCCCGGGGAAATTTCCGCGTCCCACATCGAATCGGCGAGAGGAATTGCCGCGCCTTATCAACCTCGCGCTGCCTCAACCCCGCAATTGAATCTCCTCCCTCCACGGTGCCGCCCCGCACCGTGTTCTCCCTGCGGGCGCGCTCTGTGCCCACTCTGCTCCCTGCGGGCGCGCTCCTAGCGCCCACTATGCACACTCACGGGCGCGCTCCTCGCGCTCACGCTGTGCGGGCTTCATCACCGCGTGGCCTCGGGGCTTATACACGGCCCCTGCCTTGCCTCAGGGAGCGCCTTGGCCTTGAGGGTTCCCCATGGGCGTGGCGCCTTAGGCCCATATGTGCCTTGGGTGATCCCTCGGCTGGCCTCCTTGTTGGCACATTTTTTGGATAAGTCTTGAATAAGACTTTGTCAAAAAACAAAGTCCTCCATGAAATCAAGCCATATCAAGAGAACCACTTGAAGCCTTTCTTCTCCTTCATCATTCAAGTATTAATCTTCTTCCTTAGAATTCCTCCATTTTTCTTCAACATATAATCAACATTTAAGAATGGAATTCCCGAAGGTTTCTTCATCTTCAACCGAGCTCCTGAATCAAATATTTCTTCAATAAACTTCATTGATCTAATCAGAGATCAACTGGAACATCTTCTGATTCACATGCACTAAGTGATAGTGCATGGACTTCATTAAACCACTTAATCCACTTAGAAGTAGTGAATGGATCATCTTGCTTCTTCAAGTCCTCATGCATTGTCACTACAATGCATGGTCTTCTAGCTTTGTTGTGACTTTGTATCCAGTTGATACAAGTTCTTGGAACTTTAAGAACAGCTCAACAATCGTCAGATGTTATGATGATGCCCCATCATCATCCATTCTTCAAGTGGTGTAACTTAGTATCATCTTGATACAAGTATTGAAACATTATGATCAGTTCTACAATCGTCTGATATCCATAGAGAATGTTTGAACCATATTCTCCAATGCCACTTAGTGAATCTCCTAAGTGGCATGCATCTTTATGTTCCATGGACATTCTCCATTCATCACCATCACCATCACATCCTTTGACATTCACATCTTGACTCCTTGACATCCATCCATTCATTCCATGACAACAACATACCTCATTGAAAACAAATGCAACACAGTGCACTTCAATCTCCCCCTTTGCATTTGTTGGCAATACACTAGAGCACATATGAATGGGTCAATATGTGTGCCAATATTTCTCCCCCTTATTGGAAATCAAATGAAAAGGTGTGGTGTGGCTCTCTTTCAAAAATCACTTCCTCCCTTCGAATAGCATTTTCTTGAAAATCACTAAGAGAGGGATGATGTCACATGTTCTTCTTTAGCAAAGAGCCGTTAGTTGATCAACTCTAAGTCTACTTGGGCTAACCCGGTGTAGAAAACAAGAGTGATGTAACCAAGGAATTCAAAGTTGTCCATAATTCTCTACACATGTGAGATCATGCTTAGGGGTTTGAAATTTTTCAGATATAACAATGAATTTGCTAAATCCTGCAAAACTTCACAAAACTCATTAGAAAGTTCAGGTGCAAAGATAAAGCTCCCCCTTTAATCCATTTGTCTTCAATCCATACTCCCCCTTAATTGATAAGTTAAACTCAATTATGAAACAAGGGATGAAAGTATGATTGGAATACCTTCACTTTTCTCAAGATGGTATTAATCTCAGAATCCCATCTTCTTCAGATTGGCTCCCCCTCAAGGGGTGCACTCCATTCTGTCCAAACCACTCTCTAGATGAGAATGATCATCATCTTCAATTCCCTACAGTGTTATCACATGTAAATACAAGTTATTAGGGAATAATATGGAACCTCCTTGGTTCATCAATGTGAACAACAAGGTTGAGAAGATTCTCTCAACCGATATGTCCCATTTTCACCATTCTTCACACTTGCACATTTGATCTTCATTGATGATTGTGCTGGTGTGGTTCTCAAAACATCTTCATGTGAAACCTTCTTCTTCCCTTTTTCTTTAGCAATTGCCAGAGCTTCATCTTCAACTCTTTGTAGTTCTCTGGCCAGTTGCAACTGATTTGGCCATATGACAAGTAAGTCACTTGGAAGTGTGGCCTTAGTTCTGGAAGTTTCACATGGTTCCTTTGATGTTGTCAAGCTACCTCTCTTAGGCAACTTGTTTTAAATCAATCCCTTCTTTTTAGCTCTGGATACAGTTGGAGATTGACATGTATCTATTTGACCACTTGTGCAATCATCCCAGATGTTGTCAAGTAATCCAAATCTATTTGCAGTAAACAGATGTCTCTGGACCTGTGGATGTTGCTTCCTTCCTTCTGGCTTGCTCCCCCTTGGCACGGGCTTCCTCTGTGCTTTGGCATTCAGTGGTTTGTACCAAAAATCCTTTGCACAATGCCCATACTTGTTACAACACCAGCATTGTCCCACGAATCTTGACCTTTTCAGTCCTTCTGATTGCTGGGTAGTTTTCTTGATTTTTTGTGCTGCATCAGGAGAGCTCTGCTTCTTTACTATCTTCATCCATACTTGTTTGGATTCATTCTTCCATCCTGCACTTTTAGTAGAAACACTATTAGAAGCATCAGTACAAGATGGGATGGATGGTACCTTCTTTTTAGAAGTTGTTGCACTTTCATTAGAGGATGTCTTTCTTTTAGAATCATCCTTCTCAATGCATACTTATGTAGCAACATTTCTTCTTACAGCTGACTGGGAGGATTCAGCTTTGGGTGATTGCAGATTTTTCAATATCACCTCTAGTTATAAGTATTTCATGTTGAGGGAGTTCTTCTCATCCTCAACAGTTCTTAGCTTTCCTTCCCAATTCTCCACCAGTTGTTTCATCTGGTCTTCATGCACCTTCTTTAATACATGCAATGAATTGTCAAGCTCCTTCACCATTTTGACTTTGTCTTCGAGTTGAGCATTTCTAACATTCATTGAAACTTTGTGCCTCTTTTCCAGTGCATGGTAAACATCTTTGATTATTACTTTAAAGAATTATTTCTTAGAAAGACTTCTTTGCAATTCTTCAGTAGTGTCTTCATATCATTCATTGCAAAGGGAAACAGTTTCATCTTTAGCCTTCACCAGCTTTCTGAGAGTGTTGGTTATGCCAACCCTTTTTGCCAATTGATCTTCCATTGCATTGGCTTCTTCTTCTAACTGTGATTTTGCTTCATGAAGATCATGGATTCCTGTAGCTATACACTTTGCCACTTCTATGGGAACTGTCTTCTGAAGATATTTGAGTGCACTCTGAAGATCATTCATTGTTTCAAATTCATCACAGCTAGGACAAGCTTTCTTCATCTTCTTGGCCTGTTTCTTCTTTTTATTTTTCTGAGTCTTGGAAGATATCTCCATTTGAGGATGGTCGCTCGTTTCCTCAAATATGCACATCATAAAGACTCCCTTGGATCTTTTAGAGGCAACCTCGCTCTGATACCAATTGAAGTGCCCAGATCAGTGTGATCACTGAGAGGGGGAGGGGGTGAATCAGTGATCCTTTAAAACTTTTTACTAATTGATTCCTTATCAATTAAACCTCTATGACTGGTTAAAGCCTCGATCCACTCTTCTTGTATCTCTCAACCTTTCCCGGATTATGCAGTAATGAAAAGGAACAGGACACAAGGATTTACAAGGTTCGGCACCAAAGGCCTACATCCTTGCCATGCTCTCCCAGCATGGATTCTCCCATTATAACTTGTTAGAATTACAATGGTCGATACAGCTTCCCACCGTATCTCTCCTGAGTCCCACAGGAGGGTCTTTATACTACGTCCTACCGTGTTACCAGAGTCCCCCTGGCCTGCTCCAGAATCCCACTGGAGACTTCCTCCACCCTGAGTCTCACAGGGGTCTTCTCCTGGCTGCTCGAGTCACACGAGTAGCTCTTCTTCTTGTTCAGCTCTTCAAGTATCTTCACCAGCCTGGGATAAAGGCTGCTGGCCTTGCTCGGTACCTCTGATCACTTGTGACGATCAGGTCTTCTCGTCTAGCTCAGGCTTTATCACCTTCTTCTTAGGATGCACCTGGCTTCACTCTTCAAGAATCTTCAACAGCCTCTGAAAAGGTCTGTAGGCCTTGCTCACAGCTTCTGATCACTTCTGTTGATTAGGGTCTTCTCACTTACTGAATACTCAGCCAAATAATATCTTTCACTTCAGCTTGGCTTCAGTCTCACTCAATTCAACTTCATGCACTGAATGCATGGCAACTCTGCATCTTCATGCACTGACTGCATGGCCTTCTCAAATTCTTCAAGATCCTCTGGTCTTGGTCAACTCAAATGCACACAAGCAAATTTGACTTGTTTCACAAGTGCACGTGCATACATGCATGCATGCACTCTCCTTTTCTTTCTTCTAGGTGCAATAATCCCACAAAGGGTGTAGTCACATTAAGCACACACCTTCTTCCTCCTTCACACACTTTATCCAATTTGTTTACACACTTAGAGTGTGTTCTACTTTAGTGTGGGTCACTCCTTATTTCTTCTAAGTG
The DNA here is from genome assembly GCA_963277665.1 of Viscum album. Lineage (NCBI taxonomy): Eukaryota > Viridiplantae > Streptophyta > Magnoliopsida > Santalales > Viscaceae > Viscum > Viscum album. The sequence goes on along the minus strand of OY728140.1, from coordinate 1,900,473,624 downwards.
TATACACACTTCTTAGTTCACACACTTAGGTTTGGCCATGTTGTCTTTTTGCACACACTTGTTTCACTTTGCACACACACTTGAGACTTGGCCAATTCTCCTCCTTGCACACACCCAAAACTCTCGGCCTTCTTTGTTCTTGTTTGCACGTACACCCAAAGGCTACGGCCTTTTCTTGTTCACCTAGCACACAAGGCACAATGTCCTCGGGTCTTCTTCTTTGCACACACAAAACCGTAGGGTCCTCTAAGTCCATTTGCACACACACACTATGTATGCACTCCACCTTCAAAATAGGCACGCAAAGGGGTGCGGCCTTCCTATCTTCACAGCTTCTGTCGTGCAAGTACAAGGCAAAAAGGACCACGGCCGTGGGCGCGCAAGTGCAAGGGTGAACTTGGCCGTGCAAGCGCCTACCGTGCAGGGGGCGCGGTGCACAGAGGGGGCACGCAAGTTGGCGCTGCCCTTCCTCCTTCCTGTCGCGCAAAGGATAGCGCACATGGGACTCCTCCTCCTCCTTCTTCTTGTCGCGCAAAGAAGTAGCACGCAAGGAACTCAAGCCGCACATGTAAACTTGCGCGGGGCTTCAACTTCGCGAGGCAGAGCTCTCACGGGACTCTGATTTTCAACAGAGTTTCAGCAAGCAAAATGAGAGCCTCTGGCTCTTCTTTTATAGGCAGAGGGATGCCCGGATCATCCGCGTGCGATAAAACTTGAATCCCCGAGTTTTTCGGCTATTTCAAGATTATGCAAATCTTGATATCTTCCTCTGTTTCACACACGGGTTCTCCCTTTTTATTTCTCCTCGTGCATGCGACTTTCAAACGCATGCATGGCTTCTTTCGGTCCAAACCATGCAGAACATAGACGCTCAAGGCCTCGGAACTTCGTTTGCCTTCGGCCTCACTCGAATTCTCCATACGTTGCATGCATGCCCATATTTATACATGGATATGTTCAGTTGGGCCAGACGAACACGAGGGAGCCTTCGGTTTGTTCGGAGGTGGCCAGAATCTCAAAAAAAGGTGCTCGGGTTGCTCCTGGTTCGACGGAGCTCACGGGGAGCCTTCGGCTGAGCTCGAGGAAGGAGACGAGCTCTCGGCCGTCGGATGCGATGTTAAACGACCAGGATCAGATCATCGCCGCGGAGATGGATCATGCGGCATGGATAAAGCGCGCGATGGCTCGGACGGCTGAGATTTGCTCCCGGGGAAATTTCCGCGTCCCACATCGAATCGGCGAGAGGAATTGCCGCGCCTTATCAACCTCGCGCTGCCTCAACCCCGCAATTGAATCTCCTCCCTCCAAGGTGCCGCCCCGCACCGTGTTCTCCCTGTGGGCGCGCTCTGCGCCCACTCTGCTCCCTGCGGGCGCGCTCCTAGCGCCCACTATGCACACTCACGGGCGCGCTCCTCGCGCTCACACTGCGTGGGCTTCATCACCGCGTGGCCTCGGGGCTTATACACGGCCTCTGCCTTGCCTCAGGGAGCGCCTTGGCCTTGAGGGTTCCCCATGGGCGTGGCGCCTTAGGCCCATATGTGCCTTGGGTGATCCCTCGGCTGGCCTCCTTGGTGGCACATTTTTTGGCTAAGTCTTGAATAAGACTTTGTCAAAAAACAAAGTCCTCCATGAAATCAAGCCATATCAAGAGAACCACTTCAAGCCTTTCTTCTCCTTCATCTTTCAAGTATTAATCTTCTTCATTAGAATTCCTCCATTTTTCTTCAACATATAATCAACATTTAAGAATGGAATTCCCGAAGGTTTCTTCATCTTCAACCGAGCTCCTGAATCAAATATTTCTTCAATAAACTTCATTGATCTAATCAGAGATCAACTGGAACATATTCTGATTCACATGCACTAAGTGATAGTGCATGGACTTCATTAAACCACTTCATCCACTTAGAAGTAGTGAATGGATCATCTTGCTTCTTCAACTCCTCATGCATTGTCACTACAATGCATGGTCTTCTAAATTTGTTGTGACTTTGTATCCAGTTGATACAAGTTCTTGGAACTTTAAGAACAGCTCAACAATCGTCAGATGTTATGATGATGCTCCATCATCATCCATTCTTCAAGTGGTGTAACTTAGTATCATCTTGATACAAGTATTGAAACATTATGATCAGTTCTACAATCGTCTGATATCCATAGAGAATGTTTGAACCATATTCTCCAATGCCACTTAGTGAATCTCCTATGTGGCATGCATCTTTATGTTCCTTGGCCATTCTCCATTCATCACCATCACCATCACATCCTTTGACATTCACATATTGACTCCTTGACATCCATCCATTCATTCCTTGACAACAACATACCTCATTGACAAAAAATGCAACACAGTGCACTTCACATCCAAAAAATGGGATATAAAATCATCATTTGTGTAGACAACATACTACCGTCTATCGAATTAATGTTATTCATTTTCCATCACCACATTTCATGGATGGATATAATGATGTTTTAATTAATATATTTGATATTTATGATATACTTGTCCTTATTTAATTATAATATGACAAATATATTATTTCATTCCTTTTCATAGTTAATATAATAATGTCACCAGTGTGAACAAAAAACTACCGACTCGTGAAGTGATGTGATTCATTTTTAGTAAAACATTATATGGAAGGTAATAAATATTTATTTAATATGGATATATTATATTAAAAAAATATTAATAATTATTTAAAATAAATGTATTATATATTTTTTACCTTACCATCCATTGAATAAATTATAAGGTCGCTAAAGTTTTTGGTGGACTACAATATCACAAAGTAATTTGATTCATTTTTCCCTAACACATTATAGGGAAGGTAAAAAAAGACAAATATAATTAATTTATGTGATAAATATAAATTTATATTGATTATCTAAAATTAATATAATATAAAATTCCTTACCATTCCACCATTTAAGGATATGATAATGTCGCTTGAGCATTCTTATGTCCTACCGTTTTAATGAAGTGATGTGATTCATTCTCCATGTTCAAAATTCAATAATTATTATAAAGATGTATCTAATGAAAAAAATGTTTTTAATAAATTCAATATAGTTTTTTATATGATTTAAATATAACCTTTTTTTCATGATATGGAACTTTCATGATGAAACATACAGGAGAAAACAAGGCAATTAACACTTAAAACAATAGTGATAGTGAAATTTTATTAATGAATGAATAATATGTTTTTATTAAATGATAATATATGAAATTATAAATAATAATAATATTCTTTTATAAGTTAATAACATTTTTATAACCATTATACATGATATTAAATAACATTAAACCAAAGGTAAGCGTGTGGTAAGGTGTTTATTTAACTCAATTTCCATTTATTGAGTTATACAACTACATCGTCGATTATATTATGCCAAAATTATTTACGAAATAGGTTTTTATTGATATATGTTTTATTTCTATTTTTATTTATTTGGATCATGATTTTTTATACAAAATAACCCCATTTGTTAACTCTCACCTAATTGATAGGAACTTTTTAGGGGTTTCGTTTCAAATTTACTTCTTTAAGACACATGTTATATTATGAAATTAGTTTATTTTGAATGATGTATGTACTAATCGATTAGATACTATGTCATTAATCCAATATATATCATGATATTTTAATATAAAATTAATCTATATAATTCATGGTAATTTTTGATTCAATAGTTACCAAAGTGGTAACCATATATGTTTGAATCTCATTTTAATTGAGATTTCTTATACTTGAATTTAAATTGATGAAAATTATTTGATAATTATATAATAAAGCCATTAAATATTATCCTACAATATTTTTTCATGATTTTTTCAATTAATACTACAATATTACACTCTTTCGTATTTAAAATAAATATGAATATTCTTTTAAATAAATCTATTTTCATTTCTCTCCTTGGTCAAAAATTATTTTTCTTAAAAATTAATGTATTATATAAATGATTACAAAAAAATATTCAATATTATTGTTGAAATTAAAATTTTACCCTTAATTGGATTTTTTTAAAAAATAATCCCTTTTTATGTTAATGATCATGGTAGATTTTGACTTTTCTTATAAAAATTTGAAAGGAATGTTTTTTATCATATTTTAAATGAATATTTGTTTTCCACTATCATGCCCACTCATTTTTAAACAATCCTTATTATGTATCAAATGTTATTCAAAAAATATTCTTTAATGATTGAGAAATTTTAAGATTTTCAATATTCTTTTTCAAAAGGGAAATGATAATTTCCTAAAAAAATCAATGTTCTCTTTAAAATCACATCCCATTTTTTATGAAATACTTTGATGTAACTAAAATTTAAAAGTTACTTTCCTTAATTATGTTTTCAATAATTTTTAAATTTTCTTCATCAAAGAAAACAAACATTTATATTATGGATTTATTCTAATTTATGAATATATGTATATCGCATATAAACCTATATTATTCTCCCTTCCTTTGGTGTAATAATACATATATTTTGATCATTTATCAAATTCCTATATTTTGAAAGTTAAAATAATTATGATACAAATTAAGATTATAAAACCCATTTTATTTCAATGGGTAATTCTTATGTTTCATATTATGACTGATTTCCTTTATATGGAACCTATAAATCATAAACATGTGACTTTGGGAGTTCCCAAATAGTGCTATAATGCATTGGATAATGATTTACATGAGTGAAAAAATGGTTTTTACATCGGTTTTTATATAACTAATGTGGAAGACCCTGATCCCGATGAAATTTTATAGTTTTTATTTAATAACCAATGTGATAATGATTCAGAATAAATGTTTTTTTACATTGGTCATTAAATAACCAACGTAAAAAACTATATACCACATCAGTTATAAAAAAACTGACATGGAAAACCATGATCCTAAGATTTTTTTTACATCATTTATATTATAATCGATGTGAAAAAGCCACTAAAATGTATGTTTAACGTCACTTATAAAATATCCAATTCTAAAAAAATTATTAAATAATTTATGAAACTCTTCCTTTCAACTATAGAAACAGACCTAAAATAACCCAAACCATACCATAATCTAGAAGAAACAAACTAGAAAAAAGAAAATCAAGTGGAAAAATCACACATTCACATTTACAACATTAAAATATTAAAATATTAACTAAAAATCATAAATCCAACCAAATCAACTACCAAATACACATTTACAATTACAATATTCAAAAATACAATATTCACTATAAAAACAAAAATCCAATTAAACCTATATAATAATTTTACCACTCCACATTTAAGTGTTTGAACACTTGTGAACTATAATATTGAGGGTCATAAAATAGATAAAAATTAAAAAGAAATTAGGTAACATGTATAATTAATAAAACAAATGAAATATTAAAGAATAATTTATACGAATATCTATCCTGGTTTAACTTTCTAAATTTTCCAATTGAAATTATTTCATATATAAACCATAAAATATAATATATGTATTCGATGACACCTTTTTGTTTATGAAAATTCTATTTAAATGCTTTTTGAATTCAAAATATCATTTCTATGTAATACAACCAAAATGTACTAATTATAAATGGATATTCACCATTACTCTTACATATTTCCTATTGATACTCTTTTTTATTATAGATTTTTGAAATAAAGACCATACCATATTATAAAATAATATGATTAATATAAATTTAAAATTTATTATAATATAAACAACTATTAAGAAATTAAAACATACTTTTCCAATATATTCTTAAATATTCCTCACACATCTCCATGGATAGATCACCAACAATAATGTAATTTCTACCATGAAAAAAAACACCTAACATCTAATGGTCACTGATATAAAAGAAAATTTACTATTATTAGATTTTATATTAAATGATAATTAACAATTTATGAGATATATGTTTCATACCTCTAAATATAATGAAAAAAAATCAAATGTTTCATAATTATATTTTGTTGAAATCTATCTTCAATATAAAATGCTTTTTGTTCTGCATCCAATTTTGCTATTTAGGTGAAATCAATTGTGGTTCCATAAAACCATATAAATCTATATTCTCATTCATCTCACACATTTTATAATGACACCTATTAAAAAACATACATAACTATAAATTTTCAATAAATTTTACGTAGGGAATGATTTGTGTTAAGACTTAAATAAAAAAGTTAGACCGTGTTAATGCCCAAATTATCTCGTGTAAAAAGCTCGATGATATGATTTTTCACAATACCCACAACTATTTCACATCCAAAAAAGACATTCTATTGGAAACATATAATAAACTGCAAAAAAATTGAATATCTTGACAATCTGTCAAGACTACTAGAATTTGAATCTGATGTCATTTCACTTTGTCTTTGTTGTTGTCTATACATCATTTATTTACCTTTAATGTATTCATTTAAATAAATAAATAAATATATTAACATTCAAATGATAAAAAAAATTAATACAAAAATAAAATAAAAGATATGATAGGCACATACCTTTATGGAAATGTGTCATAGAAGTCAATATGAGAAAACTAAAAAGGGGATGATACTTTTTCTAACTGTCATCACCTAATCAATAGGTAATGATACTCTAGTAGATATATCTAAAATGTCATTTACAATATCCCTATATTGATCTACCTTTATATGTTAATGATTAATTGTATCCTCTATATAATATATCATCCTATATTTATCTATATGATAGTGAGGATCATCAAAATACAACTCACAAAAACTACGAAGTTGTGGAGGAGGGGTGAAGGAGTAAGATAAAAAATAGGGACAACCTATTGAGGTAGAGGATAGATTATGGTTTCTATAGGTAGAGGTGGAGGATAAATAATGGGGTATGTAAATAGAGGTGGGATAGTGGGAGCTTCTCGTGATGGTGGAGCATGAGAAATAGTCTGAAATTTTCTTTGAATATATACAAAAAAAGACTGTAACGACACTCTGATCATTTCCTTCATTGTCGCATTACTTCCACTACTGGAAAGATAACCCATAACAACTGTTTGGAACCATTGGTATAGGTGTACAAACCATTGGTATAGGATAGTAAGTCGTGGGGATATGTATATACCAATGGCTTTCAAAACCATTGGTATAAGTAATATGTAAATCTATACCAACAGTTCCATAAAAACATTGGTATATGTAATTCAAAAAAGAATAATTCGATTGGTTTTGATCCTAGCCCCTCTGGTTTGTGATTGAATGACCTAACCACTAAGCTAAATTACTTTTGTGAACATAATTTCATAAATCTATATATGTATTTTCATAAGTTTTTTAAATTTTTATTTATATAATTTCCTTTGTATGAGGATTCCTTTAAAAATACATGTACCTATACCAATGGTTCTCAAAACCATTGGTATAGGTTCTTTGATTTTGGGACCTATACCAACGGTTTTGAAGAAACTGTTGTTATAGGGGGGGACCTATACAATCAGTTTGAAGTCTAACCGTTGGTTTAGGGTCTCTATTATGGACCTATACCATCAGTTTTCCAAAAACAATTGGTATTAGTTAAAATTAGTGAACTATACCAATTGTTTTCCCAAAACCATTGGTATAGCTCCAAATTAGTGACCTATACCAACAGTTTTGGGAAAACAGTTGGTATAGATGCATATAACTGACCTATAACAATGGTTTTTGCTAAACCATTGGTATAGGTCCAAATAAGGGAACTATACCAACTGTTTTCCCAAAACCATTGGTATAGATCTTATTTCCATTAGTTTTTATTGTGAGCTACAACATCTAAGGAATAAATATTTTTTTATATAAACTCTCCATGTAAGAAGCTGAAGAATTTTGTAACAATTTTATTATTGATACACTTATTGGGTATCCTCGTATACAACCTAAGTGGTCGGGATTTCCCAATGCATCAGATAAAATATCAGGCTTCCCATCAACTTTAAAAACCCCATGTGGGCTATACTTTTCATGGGAATCCAATATGTATTCTTTAAAAACATATATAATGATTCAAATTATAAAAATAATATAATTCAGATAAATAAATAAAATAAACAACAGACAATTCTCCTGACTATGAACCTAGATTATTCTGTAAGATATTGTCCCATTTTGCTCATCTGAGACCTTTTTCATTTTTCATGTCTATATGGAGGGGGTAGAGGGGAAACCTCTCCAGAGTTGGAAGGATGATCTCATAGTTTTTGTAAATTTCCAACTATCATTTGTTCTTCCAATAAAGTATACCCACCGTGAGATACACTATGAGGGTATATGTTTCTTGATTTGATATCCTAATGAGTACTCCTTGATTACTATAAATTAATAATAATAAATCATTAAAAGGTAATTAATAAGATCATTAATATAAGAAAACTATGAGACATTTTACATTTCACTTACCCAAAATTCATCTTGTATTCAACATTCGAAAACATGATTCCATGTGAATTCCTCTATAAAAGCATATATATGACACGTTTTGTCATGTTCCCTAACCAAATATATGGAATAAAATGTGAGGGTTGATTTTAAATACCATGATCTCCTATCATCCATCAAAAAACATTTCTTATTGACTCTTCCAGAGTCAGGTATATCAAATTTTATTTGATAAAGAAGAGGGAAAACATATTATACTATAAAAATTTCAAGATTAGTCCGACAATACAAAAAGAACATACCAAAATGGTCTACCATAATAGATCTAGTGTTGTTTTGTAAACACTTCCCCAATTATTCAACACAATTCTGACTTTCTTTTACCTTGATTAGATAAAAAACTCCTAAAATATTTTTTATTAAGACCTCTTGGAATATTATTCACCTAAATGTCTAAAAATATCTAGTTCATGCTATGAGCAAGTGATAATTTTTCTAATCGTGCGGTTCCACATTTACCAACCCTCGAACACTTCTCTTCCATTGTGGGAGAACGTGAAGATGTTTGAGGGACATAGATGGAATCATGGGGACATTCCTACCCAGAGGTATGATCATGGAACTCATATATTGAATTTTGTGGTTGATCAACTAATTTATTTTTGATTATCCTTAAAATCAAATAAACAAACATTTATTTCCCAAAATATAAATAATCACTTATCATAATAGTAATGTTAAAAAAATTTGAAACACAAAAGTAAACTAAAAATTAATTCATCATTATTCATATTTTATAGTTAACTAAAATACTAACAATAGTACTGATATATGAAATTCCATGTAAATGAATGAAAAAAATCCAAATTTTCTGAAGGGATATTAAAAATTGTCCAAACCTAATAAATCAATTTTTTACAAAAATAAAAAAGTTTAACATATAGATTGAAAATAATTTCCATTCAAAAATATCAATAAATATATAATTTATGTAATATAAAAAAATGTAAACTAAACAAAACTAAACGAAAATATACAAAAATTTCTACTTATTAGTTTTAATACGTGTTTTTACAAAGAAAAAACACAATATCTAACATTTTAGAAAACTAATAACAGTAAACGATAAATAAATCTATGTCACCTATACTATTTAGAATGTAATAATGGATTATATTTTCAAATTCCTTCGTCATGATCATTTATTATGGAACAAATCATTTCTATATTATGCTCATTATTTTTTGTTAATCATTCCATCGATGTAGGGATCTAAGACAAATCAATATCTTTATCAAGTTGATCATTAGCAATATATTGTTCATTTCCTTGAAAAACAATAGATCATTACATATCATATTGATAAAGAAATTTTTTTTGTCTTTCTTATGTTTCCATAATTAAAGAATCAGTTGTTTCTTCCAGTCTATTCATATTATCATGTGTCATTCCAAATCCATCAAGTCTGACACTATTGTTACCGATAAACCATTTACCATTGAACACAAGAACATTAATTTTAATTTAATCAACCTCCCATATTTATTCAATGACTCTATAATATGAACTTGATGCATTAATTGGGGTTTTGTATTTAGAACTCGAAAATGCATTTCTTCTATAAAAACCAATACACCACTATTCTAAACATCACTTTTTTTCAATCATGAGATTTCTTATAAAATTTGTATCCATTAAGGTCATTCATGGACCATGTTATCATATTTAAACATAGACTAACCACTAACCATATTAATGTCTATGATGCATCTGATCTACCAATCATGGTATTTTTAAACCATGAATTTTTTTTTGTTATGCTCATTCAAAATCCACACTTTCTTTTTCTTTGGATGAAACTGTTTCAAATCATTAGTATGAAATGATACATATGGTTGAGAATCATCCATGTTATTCAAGATTTATAAATGTACCTTCTTCATATGTTCACCAAAAATGATTTGAATTTCAAGACACAGATCCCCTTTCCCACATTTTTATCTCATTCATGGTGAGATAGAGGCAAAACAATGTTCTTCGTCATATACAAGTAACTAGTAAAAAAACGCTACAAAATACTCAGATATATAATTTTCAACAATCGGGGCTTTAGGTTGATATGGATTCATAACAAAACCCTTCAATATATTCATGTACATTTGAAAAGGATACATCAAATGTATATATTTAGGTCCACAATGTTTTATTTCTCCAACAAGATGAACCATTAAATGCAACATTATATCAAAATAATATGTAGTAAAATACATTTCTAATTGACAATGTGTAGAAATTTCATCATTTAAAAAAAAAATTAAAATCATCTAGATCAATTAACTTATTACAAATTGAATTGAAAAAATAACACACCTTCATGATAGTATTTGTAATATGGATAGGCAATATTCCATGTAATGAAAGTAGTAGAAGTTTTTTCATCATGAATTGAAAATCATGAGATTTCATAATTTTGAACTACAAATCCATTTATGAGAAAAATATTACATTGGAGGAATGACCCTACGGATCATAGATATCAAGAAGACACTAAAAAAATCTAATTTTATCCCACTTAGATAAGGTATGGCTGGATGTGGGAAGAAATATTTGTCTTCCATCAGTAGTGGGAGACAAATCCAAACATATTCGAATTGATATTATGTTTATTATTTCATTCAACCCAACATTATTCATTCCTTTAATATATAACAATGTCCATTCAAAAAATAAAATATATGTTTCTCTGTGTTCATGATATCAATGTTGTGTTTCACATTATGATATCTCCAATATCATAGCTCAAAAAATATTGGTCGTTTCTTCTAAACAAGTATCTCATTACCAGATTTATGTGTCTTTACCAATGTCATATCAAGGTGTTTCCCCCTCTCAAAGTAATTTTTAGTGGATAAAGGTTTTGGATCGATATCAAATTATTGTGAGCAATTGAATACCTTTTTTAATCTTTAATAAGGGAGGTCCATATGAAAAATATTTTTATGAACCATCTATATTGTTTTCATCCCATGATTCAATTGACAATATGAAGTCTATTGTTTATAAATTAGATATGCTTTATTCCCCTTAACACTGTATCCAAAAAAATCCCAAAAGCTGGGAAGTCATTTATAGTGAACATAATCATTGCATACAGTTGAAAATATTTTATTTTATAAGAATTAGAAACCCTAATACCATCCTCTCATAAGAGTTTCAAATCTTCAATTAATGGTGAAATGAAATGAAAATATAATTTCTAGGGTCCTTTGGTACATATATCATTAGAATGAACATGAAATATTTACACTTCATACAAATTTTTGGATATATGATTTAAATTAAAAATAATAAAAGTCCATGAACATTTTCTACTACTGAGGCTTCGATATGGATTCATTCTATACATGGACAACAAAATTTTGATATTTCTGACGTCATTTCCGAATATAGGATACTACTCATCAAATTCCTTCCACTGTAGACAATCTAATCGAGGACGTATTTTTCCTTCACATATCTTCTCGGCAGAATCCCATCCTAACATTTTTCATAAAGCGAACTTTCTAATAAATGTTTCAAACAAGGAATTATTAGAAGATACCAGAATAACTTTTTACGGATCTTTGTAATCTCTATATCATCCTATGATTTTTTTTCCATCTTATACCATGATGTCCCATGTTTAGGACACTCTAACAAAAATTTATATTCCTTATTAAATATCGCACAGTCATTTGGACATGAATATTTTTACTTGTATCCCAATACAATTAGAAATAATATTTTCTTTGCCTTATAATGTGAATCTCGATGATCATTTACATAAGGAAAAATGACATTCAACAATTATAGTATCTCTACAAAACTCTTTCCACTCTATCAATTCTTTTCCATTAGTACAATAAAAATTAATACTAATGATTAAACCATAAAATTCATACAACCATGAAATAATGGTTTTCCAACATCACCATATAAATGCTCAATTGTATGTTATTTATCAATTTTTTCTACTTCAATATCACGATTCATTTCCTCAATTTCATCAGATTTCTCATCTAAAAAATCATCATAAAAATATCAAAAATTGCGTCCACTTTCACCATGCCAAATCCAAGGAATATAACTCAAATTAAAACCCTGAAATATTAAATGATCGCTGATCTGTCTAATATTCAACTTCTTTACATTTAAACACCATCCATGGAGAAATTAAATGTTCCATTGTTTGGATCCTTTTGTTAAGTAAATTCCAAAAAGAATCAACACCTTCCTCATATTCATCACTTATTCAATGTTCCATAATCAAAATTTGACTCATTATTACAAGTAATAAATATCAAAATTATACATATTATTAAGATAATCATATTTTATATTTATATGAAATATGTCATAATTTTAATGTAACACAATTTTAAAATATAAAACAAATATATTTTAATTGGAAAAATAAAATTAAAATTTCTACAAAATAATGGAAAATAATTTTAAGTATAAATGATAAATCATAAAAAGATATGCATGGAATTATATTTAAAATTAAATATACTTAGATAGGATAGTTTTACATTTATATGAAATATTCCATAATTTGAATGTAAAACAATTTTGAAAAAAATATATATATATAGATATATTTTAATATTATAATGATATTGTACTTGAGAAATAAGATAAAAACCAGTAAATTAAAAAAATATCATCTTCTAATGTGATGAATTATTAACCCATCAATAAATGAATTTTTTACATAATATTGTATCCTAATTATCTAAAATATTATCACAACATCTCTTAGGATTGTGTTGAATTAAAATATTTTATTTATTTCATGTAATTTTCATGGTCACAATTATGGGTCTTAACATTCTTTTTGATTTTTTTGTGGAAAATGTATTGTGGAAAATGGTCTTTTGTATAGCCTTTGAGATGAACCCAGATTGTCTTGGGAAGGTGGGGAAAATATCCTTTATCCATAATAAGTTCTAATGACTTCATTATAAATATGTACAAGTGTCATCTACTATCCAAATGATCAACTCATCCATATATAACACATCAGGATACATAAAAAATGAATATTTGGTGACATTGTATACATATCTATGTAAATATCCATATTTAATTTTATCTCCCAAATATAATAATCGTAAATAAGGTAAGTAACTAAAGGGAAAACATCATTGAATAAAAGTTCCAGAATCCAATGACAAAAAATATTAAGATACTAAACCACATTTAATAATTAATATTGAATGACATGATGAATGAAATTGAAAATCATAGAGTTATGGAATCTGCGAACAACCAATGATTTATAACATGATGGATGGGTTGGATCTTGGACATGGGACCAACACAGGGTTTAACACTATGGTTCTTGGAGTCTTTATTTGAGTCTTTTAATATTTTACCTATATTAATTTTACTAAATCATTTAGTTACATTTATATTTTCATAACATTGTATGTTATTTATTTAGATTTATTCTTATATTCATATCTCATCATTGGATTCTTATTAAATTAATCGTATTATTTTTCTTATTCACTAAAAACTTCTATTATATTTATGCATTAATTGTACTACATTACAATACCGTATTGACTCAAAACAATATTCATGTCACCCTCAATATTATTCAACAACCTTTTTCTTTTGCGGAGGCATAACTGAGGTCACATATTCAACCACCCAGGTCACATAATAGAGTACTGTGTTGGGGAAATACATGAATTTCATTCAAATGTTTAAAAATTAAAATATTCTCAACTACAAAAACCTCTTACATGTAGATTTAAACTATATTGAAAACCACAATTAATCCCTAATTGTAAATATTATAAGAAACCCCAATAACATCTCTTATTCAACAAACTAAAATTGACTATTTTTACCCAAACGAGACAACATTAACCTGTCCATTCACCCCAAATATCTCTATAACAACCCAAAAAAGATACACCGCCCTAATGATTATAAATTGTGTAAATCCATAATATATTTTCTAGTGAATTACAATGATAAAAAATATAAAAAAAATAATTTCTATCTATATGATAATCAAATCAACAAAAATAGTGAAAATGATGTTAAAAAATTAGATGTAGGGAATCTGTAGATTTAAGAAATCTGCGAAGGACCAATGATAAACAAATATAAGGATACAAAACCACTTTCAACAAGAAATAGTTAAATATAAGTTGTAATCACAAAAAAAGATTTAGTGTATCCGTCAAGGGATGAAATAATAGTGCGTGAAGCTTATTGGAGAGTTGAAAGTTGAGAAGATAGACATGCTAGTGAAAAACATGATGCATGAAGCTTTTAAAATGAGTTTGGTGGCTGTGGGTTCGAATAATCAGATGTATGTTTTCTGCGTGAGAGATATTGAGTCCCTCTCACCTGAAAGAAAAACAGCAAAATAACATGAAATGAGTCATCATAAATTTTTTACAAGATATATAATATTATTTATTAAATAGCCTACGTGATAAAGAGTTTTTTATTACATTTATCATATCAGTTATTTTATAAAAAATGTGATAAAATTATTGTTAACATGGTTATATAATAACCAACATGATAAAGAAATGATGTTTGCTTTATCATTTGGATATTATAAAACAGTTGTAATAAATTGTCTTTATTACATTGGTTATTTTATAGCTGATGTCATGAATCCAAATACTTGATTTTTCGTGTCGGTTATAAAATAACCGACCTAATAAAGCCGGATAATTAATATTTTACCTCAGTTAAAATATAACTGGTGTGATAGATCAATATTTTTGGCGTTATACAATTTTTTTATAACCGATGAAAAAATATCAATGTCATAAATAATTTTTGTACTAGTGTTAGTCTCATGAGATATCATGTATGTCATTTGGGTGTAAAACTAATTATTTTTGTGAAAGTTTCCACCTTGTGATATTATTTAGGTAGTTATCCTTGTCTCATGTTTATGTCATGTTTTGTGTTTATTCCATATTTTCTATGATTCCATGATCTTATGATACTGTTTCCTTATGATATACTACCATGTTATTACTTGAGTGCCTAATCTTTTATGATATCATGTTATACATTTGACACACATGATCGGCTTCTTTAACAGGTTTATGCCCATACTAGTCTTTTTAGATAACCCCTTTGTTTAGGTATTCCCTAGGTTATTAAACACATTTCTAGAATAAAAAATTTATTTTATGAGATCACTATAGAGAATAAAATTTATATTTAATGTTTAACTCTCCTTTTATTTAATATGCACCTAGTCTTCTAATGACACTGGGACTTTACGATCTATATGATGCTTTAATGGATATTTATGTTTAAAATCATGTAATAAAAAGTGTAAAAGGCATGGGTTTACATAGAAATTTAATCTTAAAATACACCCTTAATTCCTCAAATCTCTAATAAATATCTCTACTACTTAAGAAATATAACGTAATAGGTCATTATAGTCTATAACATGAATGTATATACTTCTTAAATGGTTTTTATCCCTGAGAATAATAACCAAACACTAAGGTAAAACAATATAAACCACCAACCAAGAACTCTAAGAGAGATACATCATGAATGTGATTACTCCATAAACCAAAAATAAAAACAAGGAAATAAAAAATCAATTAAATATATACCAATTAAAAAAATACATAACAAAATAAATTGATGAATCAAAATTTCTATGCATACTGAGCCTGAATTGGAGACTCATGTTATTTTGTACTCTCTAGCATTTCTCCATGACTCAATAGAACACTAGCTTGAGGTATAACACACCCGTACATCACAATCTCTTGATGATCATAGATCTCAACTAACTAGTCTACATGTGCTATGCCATCCTCAATAGCCAACTATTTCTATTTGATGATATGGGAATCATTATGAAGATATTCTCTGAGTTGTGACAGATGTAATACATCATGTATACGACCTACTTATGGTGGAAATGCCATCTAATAAGCCGCCTCACAAATATAGTTAAACAACATGAAACAATAATTAAACCATAGAAATATCTTACTCTCCTGACCAAATCTATGCTTCCCATAATGAGAAGAAAACCTCAAGAATGCACAGTGTCTGACCTTAAACACCAGAGGTATCCTCTATGAGTGTGTATAAGACTATTGACGGTCTTGTGGCATCTTCATATGGTCTCAAACCATTTCACCATTCTTGTTCAGAATCTAAACGAAATTAATTGTTCTCTAACCATATATCATCAAAATAATGATCTTCATGTATAATTATATAAAACATTGAATGAATCTATGATAATGGAAGAGTAATAGTTGTTATTGTAAGAAAACTCAACCAAGGGAAAATAATTCACCAATGATATACTAAAATTAAAAACATAACCTCACTACATATCCAATAATGTTTGGATGGTACTCCTATTATGCTCATCCATTATAGAATCTATAGTTGTGGTAAAACAAAACTGGGTTCCAATATATATTGAAATCCCCTAAATATCCATGATCTAAAATGAGTATACTAATAATAATTTATGGTCTTTAGTACCCCATGAAGCCACACCACATTATCCACCTATCACCTATCTAGAACATATAAAACTAGTGAATCTATAATGGATATAAAGTGGGACAAATTAATAAACCAATCCATGATCACCCACATTACATCACACCATTGGTGATATTGAAGTGAACAAGTGATGAAATCCATAGAGATGTCCTCCTATTTCAAATATGGAATGTCTAATGGTTGAAATAATCTTCTTGGGAAATAATGATTCACCTTCGCCTTCAAATAGAAAAATAACTGCAATACAAACTATGCTACTAACAAATTTATTCTAGGACACTAAAGACGACAACTCATTTCATGAAACATCATGGACACACTAGGGTGAGTTCCACTACTGAGCTATAAAACTCCTCAAAAACCTCATTGTGCATCATCGATTGAATAAATATCCTCCCCAAAAACATAATCTTATGGTATTCATCTGGTTGTTGTCCCAATGGATTATCACTCTGAAAAATGTTGTCAAACATCACCTCTTATTCCAAGTCTCCCCAGTAAGACTCCTCTATCTTCTGCATCAAATATGACATCACTACGATCTAAAACTAGAAACCTCAACCATCGACCTATTTTGTGTCAAGATACATCATTGTATGCACCTCTATCAATGTCTAAGATTCTACAGATGAATGAACAATATCATCCTTTGGCATTCCAATTTACATATCACAAACTATATTTATATTCCCTTAGGTGTTGGAGATCTCAAAGTCATAATACTGTAACAATTCCATCCACAGTAAAAAAAAATTCAGAATATGAAATCTTCCCTTTATCTGTGCTAGAAAAAATCATTGATGGAGGCTGCATTTATCAGTTCTAAAAACATTGATAAATGGTTATTTTTAACAATGATGGAAAAACATTGATAAAAGGTATCATTTATCTTTGTTTTTTTAACACTAAAAATGGTTACATTTATCAGCACTTCTTTTGGGCTGATAAATGAGTCCTTCATTAGTGATTTATTTTTAGCACTGTTAAAGCATTCCATTAATCTATGTTTTTAGCACTTATAAATGTCTTAGTCATGCATGTGGGTCCCACATCAAAATAATGCAAGGGTGAAACTTCTTTATAAATCATTCTGCCACATGCCATTCATAGAATCTTACTGCAGGGATGGGATCCCGCATACACTACACAAACATATATGGCCCTTTGTTGGGCCCATGTAGGCCTTGGTCCATCCTCTTCTTCCCGCAGCTCTTGGCCCATTGTCATACACCCAATGGGGTCCTTCATGACTCAACCCACCTATCTAAGCAATGACACTGCTCATCCTGATCCATGTCTTAATTTTTTATATAATCTAATAAAAAATAAAAAATTAAAAAAATTATGTTTTTTTAAACAAATCAATATTTAAAATGAATATATCAAATGAAAAATAAAATTTTAATTAAATACATATTAATAAATTATATATATGTATATTATAAATATTTACAAATATTACATTTCAAATATTGATATATGAAATGAATAAATTAATGTATTTAAAGAAATAAAACATAAAAATGAGTAAATTAAAAAAATATTAATTAAATAATTATTAATAAAAAAAAGAAATTTAATATACATATATACACATTAAGAATATTAATTAATAATATATTTTAAATATTGATATATAAAATGACTAAATTGTAATAATTAACAAAAACAAAAAATGAATAGATTAAAAAATTATTAAAGAATCTATTAATAAAATAATTATTAATAAAAATGAATAAATTTTATATATATATATATATATTATAAATAGTAATAAAAAAAATATATTAAATATAAATATATAAAATGAATAAAATATAATAATTAAAAATATATTATTGGTTTATTTAATTTTAATGGGTTTCATACATACTCATTTATTTATATAATTGATAATTTTATTATAGAAATATATTATTATATATTTTAATATATATTTATATAAATATATATATTTTTCCAAAAATTATGATTTATATAAAATAAAATATTTATGCTTACATTAAATAATTCATATATTTAGTGAAAAAAACATTTATAGTTAAAAAATAATAATAATTAAATTTTATTCAGTGATAAAAATTTAATTGAATATAATTTGATTTTTCAATTTAAAATATATCAAACATGTTTTACATTTATTTAAAATACATATCTGTAAATAATGATTTTTTATATACAATGCAGATACATAATATTTTTGTAATTTATTCAATTCTTTGTATTTATTTTAGAATTAAACTTGACAACATAATATATATAATATATATTATGTTTCTAATTGATAAATTTTATCATTTTTTATCTTTTTTTCAATATATAAAATTTATTACCTTTTAATTTTTTTTATGAATTTGTTTGTTTTTAGTAATATGTATTAATTAATCATCTTAATTTTTTTTATATTTTTATAAATTATTCATTTTGATTTTTTCATTTTTCAATATGTTTGTAATTTTATCTATTTTAATTATTTATTTCTACATGTTTTTTCATTAACTTTTAATGTTTTTAACATGGTTTTATTTTATATAATTAACATGTATTCATTAACATATATCAAAATTCATTTTTATTTATTAAAATCATATATACAATTAATAACTATTATTCTTTTTTAAATTTATTCATCATTATTATTATTTATTTAATTATTATATGATACATATTAAATGATCACATTATTCAATTTAACATATTTTAAAATTGTATTTACTCATATAGACATTAATTCCACGGAGACAAATATTTATTTAATTAAGGAAATCGTATAGAGAAACACATATACCTAATATTTATTCATTTTATTCAAATTTAAATATTCATTTTATAATTAAATTTATTAACATAATATATTTAATATATTATGTTTTAAATTGGTAAATTCTATTTATTTATTTGTAATATTTTTACAGCTAGTACTATTTGTTCATTTTTATTTTTTTTCACTAATTTAACCGTTTTCTAATATTTAAAATTTCATTTTTATTTACTATGTTTGAATTTTTTTCAATATGCATTCATATTCATTTCAATATATATCCATTTTATTTATAATTAGTATATTTATTAATACTTATCTAGTGTCTAAATATTTTAATGTATACTCCTTTTTAATTATTCAATTTCACTCATTTTTAACATTCTTGCATTTAAGATTATATGTTAATTAATAATATTAAAAAAAATTGTAAATAAATATATGTAAATAATGTTATATTATTAATGTAAATTTAATTTATTTATAAAATTAAATATTTATAATTATAAATAAATCAATATATGTATTTTAATAGTATTTATATAATTATAAATATATAATTATATATTTATATATAATTATTATTTATATATAAATCTATAAATTAATACTGATATAAATATATTTATGATTATAAAATTATAATAAATATATTAAAATAATGAATATATTTACTATATTTATATACATATTTATATAATTAATAAACATATATTTTCAAATATATTTATAAAATTTTACATTTATAATTTTAAATAAAAAATATAATTTTTTAAAAATTATTTACATAATTATAAGTAAATAATTACATATTTAAATAATTATAAATTTATAATATATATATTTAAATAATGAGTATATCTAATATATTTATATTTTTATATTTTTATATGTATTTATTAAATACCTGTGTAATTAAATAAATATATTTAATTCTATAAATATATTTATAATTATATATAAATATATATAAATATAAATTTGTTTACCATTATATTTACATATATAAATAATTACAATTTTTTACTAAAAATCCAACTATTTCAGTGAGAATTTTTTAACACTATTAAATCCCATTTTTATTAGTGCTTATTTTATATCACTCATAAAACCTTCCTCGATAATTATAAAATAACTCTAACCAAAGTGATCTCCATCGCACCTTTAAAGAGCTCACAGATGTCTACTATTGTCGTCCCTTCTTTTTAATCTTCTCTCAGACGAATCAAGCCTAGAATATAATTTATTTATGCTTTGATACACCCCTCTCATAGCTTTCCTATTAAGAATATGTGGTGTGAATTAGTGTGGTGTTTTCTTAGTTCAGCTATCTCATGGGTTCCATAGATTCATTCTCCTTAACTTTATTCTCAATCCATCTTGTTTTTTATCCTCCCCCACTATATTGCACAATTTTCTGATCCCTAGTTTGGTTTTGGTTTTAAATTTTTATTATCTTGATCCAGAGTGTTTTCATGTTCTATTTTTGGATATGTTTGATTATTAGTTATTTGAATATATCTTTGTTATTAGTATTTATTTCTTTTTTATGGTTATATATTATGGAATTAGGTTTCATTTTAATGGGGGTGGTTATAGATATCCAATCTATTTGGTATCAATTTTCATGGTTTTTGTTATTTGGATTCTTTGGTTATGAAATTAAACATCCATGGCAATAGGGGATTAAGATGATCATTTAAAATATTAAAATATCTTTTTTAACATTTATAGGATGTCTCAATTCACCATGTGATACTTTTTCAATCCCTATAACATGATTTCCCTCTATTTTAAAAATATTTTTATAAAACATTCAATAAATTTCCAAAATTTCAATGGATGGCTTCCAATAATATTTCAGTATAATGGATTAAATTTATTCAATGGTTCCACAAGATTTTATGTAGAGATCACCACTCTCTCTTGCTTGTTTAGGGTGAACCTTACATTAAAAATTCATCTTTAGTGATCCCCTACATGCCTATATAATAATTTTCTTGTCTACATCCAAAAATATAAATCCTATACAACATATTTGATCTTGTCACATAACCCCATAAAATTAATGTGACACCCAAATTCTCTTGGCTTATACTTTTGATGTTGTGGAACCCTTGTGTATGCTTCTTTGTCATTATATTTTTTATAAAATCAATATCTAAAGGCCTCCATGTGACTTATCACCTTGGTTTATTTTTATATATTTGGAGTAGATTTATTTTAACCTCTACCAAATTCTATAACTAGAGTAGATTATTCCAACTTGTAATTGAATAAGCTAATAGTAAAGAAACCACACTTGAACTATGGAAAATATTTTTTCAATGGTGATTTGGAAGCTAGGTTTAATAGGCATGAATAATTTATTTACTATGCAGAAAACTATAAAAAATTAAAATATAAACCCAAACATCACACTTAACAATTATAATTGTTTTATGAGAGTTAATGTGAAGAATTTTTTAGGAAAAACTTATTCTATATAAGATTTATATTTTGATATTCTTTATATATATTTTTATCACTTCCATATTTATTTCTTCTTCAAAATATTTTATAAAATTTTCCTTCAATTACTACTCACATTTACCTTCTAAAACATGGAAACATCAAGAAAATGTTGTTATATATAGTGTACATTATAATAATTTTATTTATTTTTGTGTTAATTAGTGTTACATTGATCATATAAAATAATAATAATAATAATAATGACAGTCTATTATAAATTTATATCATTTTTTGAATTTCTGCTTTACAATTTCATCCTATGGACTCATCAGTTGACATATAAAATCTCTTCTATTAATTTTGATGTACATAGGGATAACATTAACTATAATATATCCTGATAAGGTCATTTATGCTTGTTATAGAAGATCAATCAGTTCTTATATAAGAGTATGATCTACTAGAGGTAATCTATCATCCTATTTGGATCTTCTATATTTGATAGTTTTCTTTATTATTAAAAATCATCTGCTTTTAATTATATTCTAGAATTCCTTTATACTACAAGTATTCATATTTTTAGTTGTGTTTTCATTTATGTTGAGATTTATCAATAGATTTCATTTTTTAATTTTCTAATATGGCCTTTTTAGTTGATGTTTCACTATTGGAATATTTAACATACTAATGAGTCATTATGAATTTTATGTACTGAATAAGCTTGGAATATCTGTATATAAAATTTTAAATCATTCCCTAACTATAATTTAAGAAACAAAATAGTATAAAATGGTTTTTGGTGACCACATAGCACTTTTGGGGTAGTAGTGAATGTGAACCAAGTTCCACGTGGGAAATACAGTCACGTTTAATACATGAAGATTCATTTTTTATTTATATGAATATTATTAATATTGTTGATTCAAATTTATTATAATTTCAAGATAAGGATACCTATATTGAAGATAAAAAAAATGAAATATTGATAAAAAATCTGGTTTATTAGAGGAAGGAATTGAAAAAAAATTATTTGGAAGATTAGTATATATATTAGTTCTTTGAAGGTATAATTACATTAAACACACACACACCACACACAGGTTGGAAAGTCAGGTTATAGCCCCCCAAGGGATATCCCACCCATTAAGAATTATTTATTTAGTACATGGTTTGCTGGCCTAGTGAGAGTGAATCCCATTACATGGCCCAAATGCCCACAATCTTTCATGAAGGCTAAGTACATTGTCATGCCTACATTATGGATGTATCACCATATGTCTGTTTCATGCCTAGGTGAGGACCAACCTACATCATGCCTAGTCACCTTCTTCTTGTGTCATGCCTGCATCAATAGAAATTTATCACAAATTTAATGATCTACTAAGACAGTCGATAAAATCCCACTTAGACAACCACATAACATGTGAATAAATTAATGAAAAACTACTCCTCCCACTTATTGGACTCCAATGAGGAAACATTACAGAAATAGTCCTATAATGACCATATTTTTTTCAAGTGAAGCTCAATGGTAATGAAATTCAGTCCTCAGAACAAATCCATTTTATTGTTCACATATTAATTGAATTCTTCCCTTAAATGAATAAACTACAATGGCTGCCTAAGGATGTATTTTTATAAGAACTTCTAACTAATCCATCTCATGGTCACACTAATAAATGATCCTCATATAGTTACAAAACTACTACTTCTGTTTTTTACCTTTAAGAAACAATCTATGTAATGTTTTCTGTTGCATCACTGACACCTAGTTTTAGTAAATTTAGATTTAATGAGTCAATTATAATCCTCATTACATTTATTTACCAAATAGTTATTATTGCATTTGGTTTCCTGAGACTCATCCCCCATATCTTGTGGAGTACAACCTATGGTTTTTGAACTAAATTGAGTAGTAGTCATCCTATTCTAGGAAGTAAGGATCATTTGGAAGGAATACACAAGATAAAACAAACTACAACTGGAGATTTAGTTTTCTTAAATTCAACTACCAATTTCCTTTAATGAACAATTATTTTTTTGAAATATTAAAATATTGGGTTACCCTTTTTATAAATATTTATTACTTTATCCTTAGATTATGAATATCTTATGTGTGTTTATTTATTTTTTATACAAAATCAATATTTTATAAACCTAATATGATGGATTTGAATGGAAAATGGGTTCACAATAATCCTATATCAAAATAGTATGAATATAGAGTTAAGTTGTTCATCAAATTTTCAATTTATAATTAATATAATCCATTCAAATCTAATATTGGTGTTTAAATTTTTGTTATTCAAAAAAATTTGCTATGAAGGGTTGGAAGAAAATTCTATTTTTCACATAATACATCAGATCAACAAATATTAGACTAAAATATGGAAAAACTAAATCTGCACACTAATTAGGATGATAATATGGTTTTATGGATCATTTAATATGAATAATAGTGTATATGATGATGGAGATCATTAAGAAGAAATAAAAATTGTATTTTAATATGACCTTTTTGATTGTCAACTGATGTTTGAGAAGTTAAATATCTATGATAAGAGACCATTGTATACTAGTTTTACAAAATACACAACATTTTCAGCTATATTGATGTTATATAATTTGGAAGATGGAAGTAGATAGAATGAAACCACCTATATAGGACTACTTGTTCATCTGAATGACATGATACCCGTAGAAAATGAAATTCCTTTCCGAACATACAAAACTAAATGAATGTTATGATAAATGGTCATGATCTCATTAAAAAATTCATTTCCAAATATTACATATTGTTTTTAAAGGACCACGAATCACTCATAAAATTCCCTAATTGTGGCATAAATTGACACAAGAAAGATGAATCAAGTCCTGCAAAATATATATAGTGGATTCATATCATTTAATGGGTTAGAAAGCTATATGGATGTTAAGAAACCAAAAGTTAATTGAAATAAAATGAAACTACAATAATTAATGATGGGAAACAATATCATCCCACAGATTATTCATAGTGGAATAAAATAGACAATGAGTATCCTGAATTTTGAAAAGAGTTGAGAAACATCCATATAGTGTTATCTTCAGATGGAATTAATCCTCTTTTGTGTATATATTTGTATGAATACTACATGGATCATCATGTTGGAAAATTATAACATTCTTCCATTTTTATGTAATAATAGAAAATACATTACGTGGTCTCTACATATATATATGGACCAAAAAACACGGTAATGATATTGAGACCTATTTTGTTTCATTTATGGAAGATATGTAACCGATGGGTGACACATGTGTTAAATTATATGATTCTCATAAAAGTGAAGAATTCACACTAAGGGCCATACTTTATTAGAAGATAAATGAATTTCCTTCTTATAGAAATTTATTAGGCTATAGGATTAAAGGAATGTTGGGGTGTCCTATTTGTGAAGAATGCACACAATTAGTTTGGTTGAAACATTCCTCATAGTATATGTTTTGAGGAAATTATTAATTTATACATCTAAAACATAAATATCAACCATGGATGGAATCATTTTATGGGAACACAGAATAAGGTAGAACACCATATCCATAAATGGATGATAAACTGTTCAATAAATTAAAATATACAGACACTATTTTTGGTAAATAAATTGAAAACCCTTATGAAATTATGTTTGAAAAATAGGTAAATGTTTATTGAATTATTGTATTTGAATGGATTATACCTCATATATTTTCTTTTTTTCATGTATATAGAAAAAAATTGATTTTTTTATTGGATCATTACTAAATGTTCCTAGAAAAAAATATGGAATCAATGCTAGATTTCATATGATTGATATGGGGATAAGGGAAGATTTGGTTCTAGTAAAGTGTAAAGGGTTGAATTTTATTCCTCCAATATATTTCACTCTATTTATATAGGAAAATTTAAATTTTTATTTTTTTTAATGGTTTAAACATTCTATATGGTTATTTATAAAATATATAGAATTTTGTGTTAGTGAAAACTTTTATGTTACAAAGAATAAAGTTAATTGATTTACTTATTTTGATTATGTATTTTATTCCCATCACTTTACATTTCATTTTCCCAAAAAATGTATAACAAATATTAACCTGAATTGGATTCTTTTTCAAATCCATATGTAGTAAATTTACAAACATATAGATATTAAAAATCATGAATAATGAGGTGGAATTAATATTATGTTAACTAGATATATTCCTTCAAATATCATTTATTTAAATAATAGCCCCCCTTAGGGTTCAATTGGTTAGAGAGGTTCCGCTATGTGGTACTATCCAATACTGATGGATGTACCTCATTGAATGGAATATATAGATTTTTGAATGGGTAGGTCAATAATAAAAGTCATCC
Source organism: Viscum album (assembly GCA_963277665.1). NCBI lineage: Eukaryota > Viridiplantae > Streptophyta > Magnoliopsida > Santalales > Viscaceae > Viscum > Viscum album. The sequence goes on along the minus strand of OY728140.1, from coordinate 1,900,447,067 downwards.
AAAAGTTTGTATTATCGAATGATATAATATTAAATAATCTATTTAATTTTTTAATGGTTACCTCTCATATTTTTGTAACATTATTATCCCAAATTCTCATAAAAGAGAACTTCTTATGGGAGAAGAGATTTTTGGAAGAGATATATTTATTATTACCGTCAAAGAGTATAATAAAGTTCACGTACATTTTATAAAATAGTGAAGATTGTGATTTGAATTTTTAATTCCAAAATTTAATTATTATATATTTTAATTCATCATGGGATGATTGATGGATATAAAATACACAAAATAAATAGTTTATAGGATGGTTCTGAGATCATTTTTATAATGGGTTATCAAAAAATATGAATTCAATTGTCGAACACCTTTGATGGCTAGCTTGGGGACCAAATGAAAATTTTGTATCATACAATGGTTTTGTAATAAATGGTTATATGATATAGAAAAATGAATATTATGACTTCAGTATAATGAAAAATTGTGGAGTTACGCTTATAGAAATGGTCATTCTTTTATCTTGTACTACGAATAAAAATCCAATTTATGTGAATAAGCTATATTTAGTAATTATCGAATAGATATAAAAGTTAGATTATAAAACATTACAAGTCCTGGTTTTCAATTTAAAATTTTTTAATAAGGGGAGTGTAGTGAAAGTTGATGAAATGGGCTTCCTGAAAGTTAATTTCAGTGTGGAATGGGGAAATGATGAATCTTTCGAAATCGAATCACAATAACTGAAAGTATTTTATGTCTCAAAATTTAAAAAACATGAATTTGTTAATTATCATGGAAGAAACTAAAAATAATATAGTTTAGTTGGAAAATTTAATCAATAATGGACCTCTTAATAAGATATTATAATCATTTCATGGTAGTCCCAAAGTAGAGATTTCATTGTACATTATTCGAGACCCCAAAGTGGGGATTTGTATTATCATAGCTGAAAATTCTATCAAATATTTAAAAAAATTAAATGAAACATTTATTGTGTTTTGATATAATATTATTTTCCTCATAATATTATTTTTTCTCTACTCTATTGTCATAATATAAATTAAATGTTTGACTACTCATGTAGAATATTTTTTCTACACGTGATGATGTTACAAATATTGAGGTAGAATATGTGGTTGATGAAGAAACTAATGAATTATTATGGGATCAACAAAAAATTGATGAAAAAACAAGAATGGAATGTCATCACAGTGTTGACTAAAATTATCAAGGAAGGAAGTAAGGGTACACAATTTGATGTCAGTTGGAATCAACACTGCCAACCTATTTACCCAAATAAGTCAATGTTCACTATCTATTTTGGGGTCATAATGAGTTTGAATGTTCTTATTGATATAGATTCATAGTTTCATGTCCAATATATAATGATGAAAACCCTTTGATATTATATAAATGTAATGTTATAATATATTTTCTATATTTTTCTAAAAAAATATAGAAATTAAACATTGATTTAATTTTTACTATTCCATAGAGAGTTAATTTATTTTTTACTGCTTCATTAAGAAATATGTATTAATGGCCACTGGTAATTTCCATAGATTCTTCTAGAGTATCCTTACCGTGTTTCTATATAAGGATGATGATATTAAAGTAAATCCCTACCCACCAGTTACTTATAGACACATTCTAAAGGAGAAACCTTTTCATGTTGATTTTAATTGATAATATATTATTTGAAATTATTTATTATATCCATTTTAATTCCCAATTGTTAATTTATAAATTAGAAATTGGATTCTAAAAATAAATTACATGAATCAGAAATAATGTACCCATATTTTAAATCAAGGATGGGGTATACATCACTTGAGAAAAAAATTATTTGTATTTTAAATACGAAATAAATGATTTATGTGATATGAAACATTAACTACTCCTCTATTTATATATTGATTAATGAATCAAAATTTTAAGCCACTTCCATCCCACGTCATGTTCTAGGGAAGGAGGATCATGTATATTAGGAGGGTACACTAGTTAATTAAATCACAAAATCATTAAGGGAAATATGTGTAAGTAGGACCTAATTATAATTATTATTATTTATATCATTATGACATAAAAATATCAAATTATGTTTAATTATAATTTATATATCATAGATATAATAATCGATAATGAATTTACATAAAAGAACTACATTAAGTTGATTTCAAGCGACTGGAACAATATGGTCCTGTTAGGGGTGTACGTTTTGGAGTGTCTCCATAAATGTTTTTCGAGAAAAAAAACCTCATGAAGATAAAAATAATATAATTGAAGTACTTCAAGTCCAAATAGAATTTTTGAAACATATTATTTTCATGTCTGGTTTGATAGACCAAAATATGTGAAAGGATCAAAGTGAACCTATGGTGGTTCAATGATTTGTATATGAAAAACAAAATGAACTCACTAGTATTAAGGCTATTTATTCCTCTAAACCATATACCATAGATGGTGTATTTTTTTCATTAATCTTTCTCATAAATGTAAATCAACGAAATGCTGATAAATTTATATTTATAAAATTTTGTTGGGTAATGTTGTATGTGATTTCTATCTTTGAACACCCACACACCATCTGTTTGCAAGTGATACAGTGAATAATATACAATGAGACATGCTACACGACAAATAACTCTTAAAACATCACATGAGACTAGGGATTGAGGTATCATAAGATCCAACCACTGGATTTCCTGTTCCACTTGATTATTCAAATATTACAATAGTCAATGATGTCATTGGAACATTCAATGCATGTCTGACTAATCGTAAAAAGATACATGAGGTATGCATTTACCATAATTTTTAAAATTAGAAACCAATAATTGTTGAAAAAATATTAATTCATGTTTTTTATTATGGATGAAAAAAGTGATGGGGAAAGAAAAGTTCAGATGAAGACAATCAATTTAATAGATCAAGAAAACAAAAACTTCTTTTGGGAGTACCTCCTCCTAAAAAGTACTACTTTAACATATATTATCAATAAAAATTTATGTATAGAAGATATTACAAGATAGAGATGTGTCATAAATTCCATATTAAGAATAAATATTTGGAACATTCATTATAAATTTTGTTAGTCTGGATATTCTAAATGAGATTCACAAGATTGAATGGTTGGGAGTCTCAATTGTGAATACATATATATGGTAAATTTTCATAATAAGTCTTTCAAAAAAATGATCTAATATGATTATTTAAATCAATAACTTTTCATATTTTCTACAAGCATTTATATTACTACTATATAAAGGTAAACCCATAATAATCATGACTTGGATTCATTAATCCCTATATCATTTATAAAAAATAAATTAAATTGGAGTCTAAAGAATTTAATAAGATAAAAGATTCGTTAAATGTGGTTTTTGAGAAGAAAATAAAATATTTTAGTCTCTTTTTGATGCTTATAATGTAGGGGTAAAACTATTTACTCAGATCATATAAAATATTTTTTATTTTTTTATTACCTATTAATTTTTTATGATGTAGTGGATGATGATCACAATTAATCTTGGAAATATAGATTACATTGATCCAATGTATGGATTTCTATCATAAAAACCACACATGATGTGTATTATGAATTTTAGTGAACTATAATAATTATTTTATAGAGAAAATTTGAATTATTTGTTTATTTATGTGTTTTAACAATAATTATTTTATGATGGATTTGTTACTAAATAAAGGATAAATCATGTTATAATGTATGTGACTGAATATAAGAAGCCTATAGATTACTTCAAATATAATTTTATTAAGATATATATGGAAAGATTTAACTATCTAAATATATTTACGAAAAATTTGTTTAATTTATTCAATGTTTTTAATATGTTAAGGCAATATAACAACTATTATTCTCAATATTATGTATGAAAATGTATGAATGATATCATAAAACATCAAAAGACTACCATCCCAAAATTGGAAATTTTTTAAGGTAATTACAATTTTATTAAAAAATATCTTAATCATTTTTTTGAATTTATCTTCATAGTTCTACGAATATTTTTGACAGTCTACATGTTTAAAATAAGTATATATTTTTAGAGATGAGTGATAAGGGTACATGGTGTCAGAATGTTTTCCGACATTGAATTATTGTTCTTACCTATTATGCTTATGATGAAGTATGGGTTAGGACCTTAGAAATATATTTTTGGTGTGAATAATTTGAATCATAATGCTTATATATATTTATTTTATATATTTTTCAAAGAAAAATATAATGGAGGAAATCCATTTGTTTAGAAATGAATGGAAAAAATATATGGTGTCAAAATGTATACATACATCCTGAAGAGGTGAATTCATACTACTTATTTTGATAATTTTATCATTATTTTTTCTAATTTTTTAGTTAATTTCTATCACATTTTTATATGATGTTTATTTTTTAAAATATATAAATTTGTTAAAAACACAAATATTATTCTAAAAAATAATATAAAGTCATCATATTGTTTATAAACATTAGAAAAACAATCCATAAAACATTTTTCATGTGTTTGAATTGACTGAAAATCCATATGACACCTGATGTGGTCGGTACGACTTGAAGTATGTGTTTTCAATAAAAACGTGTCATTTTAGTTTAAAACACACATAAAATGGTCAAAACCAAGAAAACAGGATCATATTGTTTTCAAACTATAGGATAATGATCCATAAATCATTCTTCAAACATATGAATTAACTACATGTTAATCTGACACCTGATGTTGTCGATATGACTCAAAGTACTTGTTTTCAATATAAGAGTACCATTTTTTTATAAAAAATATATCAAATAGTCAAAACAATGAACATAAGTTCATATTATTTTCATACATTAGAAAAATAATCCATAATTCATCTTTCACGTGTAAGAATTTATAGAATATCAATCTAGTACATGATGTGATTGATATGACCCAAAGCATGTGTTTTTTTTAAATGTTCCATTTAAGTTTAAAATTCATGTAAAATATCCAAAACTGAGAGAAAAGTCTTGTATTGTTTTCAAAACATTGTAAAATGATATATAATTAATGTTTTACATATAGGAATTGACCACACAACAATCTAATGAACAGTGTGACTAGTATTACTCAAACTGTGTAATTTACGTTTAGAATAGATATTTTTGTAAAAAAGACATGTTATATGCTCAAAAATAAAGAAATAATTTCAAATTATTATGAATCATTAAGGAAATTATTTCTTATTTATTTGGGATATATAATAATGATCCTCACCTCAATCGGATACATTGTCTCCCTGATATGAGTCACAATGGTGGTTATGAGTTCAAAATTGACATTATAGTTTCAAGCATGTGTCAATCATTGAAAACTAATAAAATATTCTTGTATTATGTTGATAATTTAATACAATAATTCATAATTAATTTTTGATGTGTAAGAATTATTCTCACATCAAACAGACACAGGTAGTGATTGGTATGACTCAAAGTGAGTATTTTCAGTTTAAAATGACATTTTAGTAATAAAGAGAAGCGACATACAAAAAAATGAAAAAGTAATATTTTTCATAATTTAGGAAAATTATTTTTAAATCATTTTTTTGTTCTTATGAATCAATATCACCTCAATCTGACATACATTGTGTCTAATATGACTCCATGTGTGTCTTTTTTTTCAAATTGACATTATTTTATTAAAAATGTAAAATACTCAAAATTGAGAAAATGAATTCATATTGTTTTGATACATTAAGAAAATGACCCATACATCATTTTAGATGGTATGTAAGAAACCTCTCCTCAATCGGATACACAATGTTCCTAGTATGACTCAAAGTGTCCATTATTAGTTTTAAATGACATTTTAGTTAAAAATGTGTGTTAATCACTAAAAACCAGAAAAATGTGGTCATGTTGTCAAAATAATTTAGTAAAAAGATTATTTTGTTATTTTTGAAATGTAGGAATAAATCTCAATTCCAACAGACAAACTATATGACCGATATTACGCAAATTACATGTTTTAAATTTAAAATTAAATTTTAGTAATAAAAAAGTAATATACTCATACGAATCTAACCCATTCATATTTTTATACATTATTAAGAAGATCCATAAGGCATTTTTGACATGTAAGAGTCATCCACATATTAATTCAACATACAGTGTGATGGGTATTATTCAAAATATTTCTTTTTTTAAATTGATATTATTTTTAGTAAAAAAATAAAAGTGACATACTCGAAAACAAGAAATCACATTATGAATTTTTGATACCTTATCAAAATTATCCATAAGTAATTTTTGATGTTTAGTAATTATATACACCTTAATCTGGAACACGATGTGTCTAGTATGATTTAAAGTGGCTATTATTCATTTAAAATTGTCATTTCAATTCAAAATATGTGTTAGTGATTGAAAAATTTGAAAACTCTCATAGATTACTTTTTAAATTTATGAAATTGATTCATAGGAATTTTTTATCTTTAGAAATAAATCTCATTTATAACTAACAAAGGATGTAAAATGTTTTAATCAAAGTGTGTGATTTTATTTTTAAATTACATTTTAGTAAAAAACACAAATGGCATACTCAAAACCAAGTTAATGCTTTATGGTTATTTTGATACTATAGGAAAATGATCCATATGTCATTTTTGATGTGTATAAGTTATCCTCGCATCAATTTGAGGAATTTTGTGACTAGTATGACTCCAAGTGGTTCTTTTTTATTTAAAATTTACATTATTTTTAGTAAAAAAGAAAATTTGCATACTCAAAACTAATAAAATGCATTCATATTGTTTTGTTACTTTAATAAAATGATCTATATATCATTTTTACATGTATGAATTAAGATAACCTTAATATGATGTATTATGCGACCAATATGACTCCAAGCATTCCTTTTTATTTAAAATTGACATAATTTTAAGTAAAAGAGACATGTTTCATACTCAAAAATGAGAAAATGAATTATTATTGTTTTCATAAACTATTAAAACAATCTGTAATTTATTTTTTATGTGTAGGAATCAATTGTACCTAAATATGATACATGATGTGCCTGATTTGACTTAAAGTGGATGTTATTATTTTAAAATAGACATTTTTAGTCAAAATGTGTGGTGCTCACTGAAAACCAAGAATACACATTGGAATTGTATTTATAATTTAAAAATGGATTCATAAGTAATTTTAGATGTGTTGGAACCAGTCTTGTAATAAAATGACACATGATGTGCCCAAAATTACTCAATTATCATCTTTTTAGTTTAAAATGATAATTTGTTATACAAAAAGTGACAATAAAAAACAATAAAACACATTAATACTTTTTTTACAATTAAGGGAAATGATACAAAAGTCATTTTTGACGTAAAGTAATTAGATGCACCTCAATCCAATGCATGGTGTGACTGGTATGACTCAAAGTGTGTATTTTTTTATTTAAAATTGAATATTTTGTAGAAAAGAAATTTGAAACACTTAAACCCAATGAAACACATTCATATTGTTATAATTATTTAATAAAATGGTCTATAAGTCCTTAGTGACATTTAGGAAACAGTCACACCAAAATCTAATGCACAGTGTGCCCTATATGACTCAAAGTTTATTTTTTATGATTAAAATTTAATCTTTCTGATTAATTTATTTATTTCTTGTATTACATACATAATAATTTTTTAATTATATATGTACATTATTTTTCTCATTTTGGGGTTGTTTTTGGGAAACTAATAGCATTTTTGGGGGTAAGGGGACAAAAAAAATGGATATTGTTGTTTTTGATTGCCTATAATTAGTTGTACTTTCTCGTGTAACTCTACAAAGCGATGTTTGAAATTTATATAATAAAATATTTATTTTCTTATATTTGTGTTGTATATTTTATTTCAATTAAATTCTTCATCTGGCATATATTTTTATATATTTCATTCTGTGGTATGTATTCTTATTGGGTTTTATTTAACTGGCCCACCCCATGGCTGTAGTAGGGATATAGCTATGTAGAAGCTGGAATAGCCTTAATCAGCACTACATGAAGCACTGATAAAGGAATACTTTTTCATTTCTTATTAAATAATTTACAATGGGTCCCTTTATTAGTGATTCATTTAGTAGTGATAAAGGTACCATTTATCGGTGCTTTTTATATAACAAATAAAGATAACTTTTATCATCTCTTCTAAAAACGACTAATAAAATATTTCATTATCATTTCTTTCTATTGCATTGATAAAGGATGTAGGATTTTAATATAACATAGGTATTCATCACTTTTAATACTAAATAGTTGACATTTTTAACAATGTTAGAAGAACATTTTTCAGTAGTTTAACCTTCATTATCACAAATTCAGATCCTAATGAGATTAAATATACTTTAGGTTCATATGATATGTGAAGACCACAAAGTGCTCTTCATTGAGGTATTTTCACCAGTGCGTTAGGGGAGAAACTACTATTGTTTGTTAACAATCATGTGAGGAATAGTCATGATCAGGTGGATATAACTTCTTGGACCCCTAAGAGATCACTACACTCTTCTACCTTAAGAAGAAACCAAAACCAAAATATAAAGCACCAAAAAAAACCTCAATCATCACCACTTACTCTAGATTCCAATGTATGAGGTCACTAGTCAACCTCCCCTTTGGGTAATCAAAATATGTCTAACGCTAATTAGTCTAAAAGACATCTGGGTCATTATAATTCAATGTTTTCAATGGTTTTGTAATCTAAGAGAAATAAAACAAAACATTCTGTTAATTTACACTAATCATACAAAATTTATGGACCAATAAAAAATTCTTTAGGGCTGTCAAATAAAAACCCCCTCATTATTCAATGATTCCAATACCACTCACTATTGAAAAAATACATGTTAAATGATATTCACCTCCCATATGGTAAATGTGAACTCGAAAAATTTCTCATAAATATAATGGTGTTGAAATACCATTAAGATATCGTTAATGTTCTCAATATTTTCACTCTTAAACCATGATTATTGGAGGATTTTTTGATGAAAAATGAAAAATTGGTACATGAACTCATGATACCTGATGTCCAAGAATCCCATGAAAATTGATAGAGTGTTAGTGATAATAAATGAAATCATACATAATGTTCTCAACAAAATCTCTAATACAACATTTTCATGACCTTAATCCACTTGGATATCTTCATGTGATTATAGTTAAAATTAGAGTAACACTCGAGGAAAACAATCAATAGAATCCAGATTTCTGACTAAAAATAAGGGTATATAACTTATAAATGGGAGTAATTACCTTAACATATCTTAATAACATAGTAGGAAATCAACAAAATAAACCCATAATATAAAATAATAAAAAAACTCCAATAATTCACAAGTGAAGATATATTAAAAAATAATAATTCTAGAAAATAGTAAAAAATAAAAGTCTTGGTAAGTATCATAATAGCCAATCCTAAGATCTAACATAGTATTGTTCAAATAAATCACAAGACACACCCTAGAAGCCTAAAAATAGTTTTTATTTATATCAGTAAGACCTACTTGTATAGATAGTTGGGTAATACTCCAAACCTCTTCTAAAACTATGGAATGAACATTTTAATTCTTCAATAAACAAATAATAGAACATGCAATAACTTATCTGGCCATCTATCATGAAACCTCTCTAAGGCTCACTCATCGTGTAACACATCCATGTATAATAAGGTAATATTAGGAATATAACAAAATGGGTTCCCTATAACGACTTCCCCATTTTCCAATAAAAAACCTAAACATTAAATGTCATATTCTCTTAATCCCTTTAGAATCAATTCTTTAATAGATCATACCATATCCATAATATTTGATATGTTTCAGACCAAAACCCTACATATCTTGAAAAACCATAGGGTATTCCATCTATTATTTTAATCAGTACAACAATACTAAAACCACATCATCTACCACCTATCATATATCTACATCTTTGTCAAGTATCAAATCCTCATCCAATATTCATATTAATAGGAAATTATGAACCTAAATACTATTAATCTCGATTCCTCCCTCTACTATGAATTACCCTCACCATGTATCATCCCCACATTCAAATTACTAATACATTACTCCACATCTAGAAGGTATAACTAAAAAGAGGGAGTTATTAGCAATTCATTCCCTCACTAACCTAGATGTTTTGGGAAAAAAAAACTAAAACCAAAAACATTTGAGCATTAATAAGGTCATTTCAATAGGGTGGGGTGTATATGAAATCATAGGAAAATACAAGTATAATAATCCACACACAATACCAACCTAGATGTTTCACACCATATAAACCCTATCACTTACCATAAACATCACCATAACACCATCACCAAACACCCCCAATATTTTCAACTATAACATTATGGAAAAACACACTTATTAGAAAAAAACCACTATAAACATGCATTGTTTCCCATCAACAAAATTCATTTATCATTTTACCATATTTACCACTCCCAACCATATATCCTTTATTTTTCCGTTATTTTCAATATGTAAGGAAAAACATTTAGGTCATTGCCCATATTTTATTTCAAACATTACACATTAATTTCATTCTTAAATATTAAATTTATTTTCTAGATTTAATTAAATCGTAGTCGTGCCCATTTCAAGTTCATTACTACCAATTATATTATGTTAACAATAAGAAATTACAAAATAACCCAACATCCCCTAACCATGTTATCGTTTTATGAAAATATCTATAGAACCTCTTACTAACTATTTCATGGAATCTATAACCCTGCTTCAGAATCCTTTCCCTCAAGAATATAACACTATGCAACCAATGAAATCTTTTAAAATACTAGCGACCCAAATCTATTGCATCACCCATAACCAATTGACTTCCAATACTAATGTAATTTAATTTAAAACTAACACAAAATTATAATATATTGTATTCAAGGTAAAAAATTAAAAGATCGCAACCAAATTCATTAGAAAGAAAATATTCATATAATTCTTTTAACATGAATCCATAAATATTTAAAAAATATTTAATGCGCAACCTTAAATAAATTTATGAGTTCAAAAAATAGTTTCACTATAATGATTAAGTATATATAATTTTTATAAAAGGTTATCATAATAGATAAATCCTAGTAATAATGCAAAATTCTCAACAGGAAAATTATTTTTTTAACAATAGATATTGAGAATCATGAACATGAAAAATATTATAAAAATATATAAACATGTGAAAAACACCCCTTTCCCATCATTTTTTTATTCTAGTTCATTATCATTTTTAGTAAATTCCATAAAATCTACCCAACGAAAGAAAAATAATTCTAGTTTCATACTAAAAACGAAATATGTGATAGTTCAAAAATCCACAACCTCAACAAGGCTTTATACTCTACTACATTATAGGAATAGCTGATAAAACACCACAACCCCATAAGGAAACCCTAAATTAACCTAATACAAATTAAATACTCATAAAAATCATCACTAAATACTCTCTAATTCTATATAGTAATAAAAATGAGAAATCCCATGGGAAGAATAGAATGAAACAAAGATGGGAAGAGAAATAACTCACCTTGGATCACTAATAATTACTCTCCCAAAGTTGAGGATCAAATAAAAACAAAAGGGATATAAAAGATCTCCCAAAATCACACCCAAAAAACCTAAGGGTTAAGAGGAGTGAAAATTATAATAGATGTTAAAAGAGAAAGTAAAATTAGAACCTGAATAAATAACATTAAACCACAATGAAAGGGGTAGGGCTATGATATAATGTCCTCATGTCATGTTATTCTGGGAAATTATGCTACGGTCACCACCTAGATCTGATAATATTAAGGGGAAACCATGGAATAATACTTATCTCTACAAAAGATTGAATACTCCAAAACAGAAGCATAATTTGTCACAAGAACCAAGGACTATAGTCTCTAAAAATAGAATGATGACCAAAATCAACCACCCAACCTCTACACCATGGAATAAAGAACCTCACTACAATCATCAACCTTTTCTCTAACATAAAAAATATTTAGATCTTGACCACAATGAAACCAAAGCTTTTAACCAAAAATAAACCTATAAAGGTGGGAACACATGTATCAGCTTACTAAGTCCCCATGATCTAACCAGAAATCCCATGTCTCATGCACATTGTACAAACCCAATCTAAACAAAATTTATTTTACAATACGTTTGATAACTTATACATTAAATAGCATAATTTTTTTCACAAAATCTATGTAACATAATTTTTTAGTGTCATTAGAGGCTAGAAATATAAAAACGTGATTTAAAAAATGTGAACATTTCTTCATAATAAATTCCCCCTTCTTAAAATTCAATTTTGTGATTGTCATCTTTACACCCTCTAGAATTGAAAAGAGAGTAAAGGGTGAGATGAAAGGATCACTAAGGGATAAAAAAATAAAATTTCCATAAAGGATAGATCGTAAACATGTGAGAATACATAGAGATTAATAATTATATGATTAGAAAGTAACATGAATCAATAACAATTGTCCATAAGCATAAATGATAGACATAACATTATTTGATCAAACCATTGCTATGAAATAAGGACCTAAAACATGGGGAAAAAATCATGATCCATAAAACATAAGAATGAAATTGGAATAGTGATGAACATATGATTTCCAATCAGTATGGGCTTGGTTTCCCTCCTCCCTTTTCATAAATAATAATATTAGTAGATCTAAATTCTATAACAATCACCATTTATGAACATAGCTACTTGCTAACCTGTTCACAAGTAAAATTTTCAATATAGCTAAAATCCATCACACTCCCCATTTGTGAAATTAGAAACTCACTATCCCATTCTCACATAAAATTATTATTGTATTTTAATTACCATCCCACTCACTCTTTGTGAACCTAGCTACTTAAAAACTTGTTTGCATCTAAAATCATGAGTAGAGTTAAATGCCATCAAAAACTCCCTTTATGAAGCAATATACTCTCTAAAATTTTCATATAACATTTATATCTCATGAGACATAATAATTTTATGAATTAATTATATGGATATATAAGATGAACCCATATCATAATACATACATTTCACTTATAATAGAATTCATCAAACAAACAATTAAAAGAAAATGGGTATATATACTTTTCAAATGGAATTACAAAAAGAATATATTCATAATTACATCTATAATAATAACAAGATATACCCATAGAAAATAAATGTGAGTGTAAAGCTATTTATTAACACACTAGGTAAATACCTTCCAATCAAGATAATAGAGAATATTATATTTACATTATCACGACCAATCCCCCGGGGCCCGTACCATCTCTGGTCCCACTAGTGCTGACTCCCCTCGGTCTGTCCAGTACAATGGCGATCTGCAAGGTCATCCATACAAGGACTCAAAAGGTTCCATACTAATGGTGGATTGATTACATTTGTTGTAGGAAAACTCCACCAAAAATAGGTGATCCTCCCAGCTACAACCAAAGTCAAGGACACATAAACAGAGCATGTCCTTGAGGGTCTGGATGGTTCTCTCGGTCTGACCATCCATCTGAGGATGGAAGGCTGTGCTCATGCTAAGCTATGTCTCAAAATCTTCATGAAACCCCTTCCATAGTTGGTAAGTAAATCATGTGTCATGGTTGGAGACAATAGATTTAGGTACTCCATTCAAATGCCCAATCTTCTACACATAGAGGCATCCCAAGATATCTACTGATCCCTACCCTCTGGTCGGTAGGAAGTGGTCGGACTCGGTGAGTCAGTCAATGATCACCCAAATCGAGTCGTAACCCCTAGATGTACATGGAAGACCCATCACTATGTCCATGGATATCTCATCCCGCTTTCACTCTGGGACCTCTAAGCGCTGAACCAAGCCTGCTGCTACCTGGTGCTCTGCCTTCACTTGCTGGAAAATGATGCACTGTGAGACAAACTCCACTACTTCATTCTTCATACATATCCACCAGTGCTGTCTTCGAAGGTACTAGTACATCTTCACCACTCCTCGATGTACCGCTAGAGGGGAAGTGTGAAACTCCCTCAAGACATCCTACTGATGTGCAACCGGTACCATGGTACGTCCTGTGAATTAGATGACGTGATCCCCACCTTCAGAAAATCCATTAGTTTCTTGACCTGTGGATATTCGAGCATGTCCCATCTCGTATTCAGTATCCCCATGATGGGCCTCCCTAACTCGCTGAAGAAGTGGGGGAGTGACTATAGATAGGCTACTTCATCCCTATCCAAAAAGGATATCTGTAAAGTTGCTAGTTGCTCTGTCGCCTCTCCTAGAAACTGTATACCAGACCTCCTGTTGAGTGAATTCACAACAAAATTCTGATTCCCTGGAGTAAAGGCTATAGAGAAGTCATAGTCTTGGAGGAACTCAAGACATCACTGTTATCTAAAGTTCATGTCCTTTTGAGAGAAGATATACCTGAGACTATTTTGATCAGAGAACACGGTATAACCTTCACCCATCAGATAGTGCTACCACGTCTTCAAGGCGAAGACCATGGATTATAACTCCATGTCATGGGTAGCATAGTTCTGCTCATGTTGTCTCAGCTGCCGAGAGCCATCCATGATCACTGCTCACTCCTACATCATGACACACCCGAGTTTGGTCCCTGATTCATCATAGTAAACTATGTACCCTAAGCCTTCCTCAAGAAGCCTCAAGATGGGAGAACTATTCAGCCACTGCCTTAGCTCCTGAAGTCATTGTGGCATCTCTCTGACAACATGAAGGTTTTCCCCTTCTTCGTCACGGATGATAGTCGTGTTGCAACTCGAGAGAAGTCTAGAATAAAGGTAAGTCTGGCCGATTCATGACTGATGGACTGCACCCTCTTATGCATGAGTCTATCAGGTACTTCCTTGGTTTTCCTTTTCGCTGACCAATGAAAACCCCATCCCAATGTTGAAGATAAACCACAACCTCTTTTCCTAATACATTCGATCTGAGTGTGACTGTGGATGTCAAGTCTAAACCCAAACTAACATCATAAGTCTTCGATGATTCCACCAAGAGGTTCCAACCGAAACTTTTGCCTCAAGGGTCAGATCACATAGTCGGCATAAGTGTTATTATTGAGTCTCCATCCCAAGGTATCTATAGACGTGAGGGTCAATTCAACAATTTAACCAGAAACTCTAGGTCTTGGACAAGATTTGTTGAAGGAAGGGGAGATTAGTACCTATTTCTATTGATATGGGAGCTATTAGTAGACATAGACCATACCTAGAATCATTCTTAGAGACCATGGGTCACACTCCATAACCTCATGAAGATACTCTCTTCCCCTACCCTCCCACTCTCTAAGCCAAGAGGGGACTACAAAGGTAGGTGGTTGTAACATGTAGAAATGTACACCACCTCATGCTACTCTCCTAGTTCTACTTCTAAGTCTGCTTCCCTGCATATTTATCTATCCATGTCACATCCTCTTCTCGAAACATCTTGCAATGAAAATTCTATGAGACTGGAACCGGTTTCCTGCTTTCCCACTTCTAACATTCGCTGGCTGTATCTGATCAGCCAGTGAACATTCAACCACATAGGTTCTCTCTAGCTCCCTAACATGAGTAGGAATGCATAGAGGAAAAGTTTTGGCTCAGTTGTTCTTAAACACACCTCACTCAGAAGTATGAACCCTGAAGAATTATTCACATCGTATTCATCGAGTTCCAAGAATGGTAAGTACGCCTCAATTAATACTCAACTACCGACATGTCATCCGGCCGAAACTCTAGAAGTTGATGGGAACTCTCAACCACCTCCTCAAGTCAGTCCTCAGCTGCATGTGGGTTAGGCTCACCTTGAAACTTGAGGGGTATCTGATGCTGAAACACATGTAAGGCACTAAGCCTACAAGTGTCCTCTACTTGTGCTTCTGGTAGTGTCTGCTGACCAACGGGTAGTGATATAGTTGGCACACTGCCTCAAGGCACCATCTCAGAAAACAGACCATGTACTGAAACCACTTCACTATATGGACCATACTCATGGTAACTCACTGAAAAACACTAGTATATAAGATCAACATCATCTCTACTCATGTCTCAACTAGGCAGAAAACTCCAGTAATCGCCTCCAACCATTCCTCTGCTGACTTGGAATATATATCACCTCAAAACTTCAGATGCTTCTTCCACTAGAACTTGTGCAATGTGCTCAGTTGGTATGCACCACCCTCCAATGCAGCTGGTGTCATCTTCTACCCAAGGGATTGTGGTGAGGCTGGTACAGCACACAGAGGTGCCAACATAGTAAGAGGGCCCTACACCGAAGCCTCGTCACTCGGTGGTCTGTCAGTGTGTAAAAAGCTTGGGTATCTAACTGGTCGTCTGTAGGGAGGCATCCTAAATGAACAGATGTGACACAGTCAAAAGACTATACCTGGTGAGCTGACCTGGTTGAACTAACATAAATTAAAACTTTTGAAACAAACACGCAATCAGTTTTCGGGGTCCTGGTGTACGGATATGTCAGCTGTCGCACAATCATTGGACTCCTTGAACTGAAAACCACACTCGGTGCCCTTAACACTTTTGCTTCATAGAAAAGAAATATCAGAGTCCTATTTTCTCTGGTAGAACCGACTCCTCTGATACTAATTTGTTACGACCCATCCCTCGGGACTCGTATCATGACTAACCCAAGCCTGCATTCCCTAGGTCAGGGGATTGCGACTAGCACCAATGGCGTAAATCCCTAAAAGTGGGAAGGCATTTCCTTTATAACTGTAATAAAACACAACCAAATTACATGTGGAAGAAAAAACTAAGTAAAAACTATATAAAAATATGCTAAAAGAAAAGGGTCTAAAAATACAAGCCCAAAATTAAAGTACAAGGAATGGAAAAACATGTACAACTAAAAATAAAAACAGGTGAAAGGTGTCTAGAAGCTTCTAGATCGTCCACTACGGATCCTACCTAAAGGGTAGGTACCGATAGCTTCCTCAGTGTTCTACATCCGACCGTCTCCTCCGGGTACGGACTCGTCGTGAGTTCCACCTCCGGTTACCATCCAGTCCTCATACACTCCACCTCGGTCAGCGTTGTCCATTGTTTTCATCCAACACAACGAGGTGCGGGCATAACTCGTGCAGGGGTGAGTATAACGATAGACAGTAAGGACCCTGAGACCTGTAGGGTCTCACAAAATCCAATAAAGATAAAACACACAGTATGAATTAAACGGATAACCATTACTTAGCTATATACCCATACATATACCTAAATTATCAAGTAACCTATCTAAATCATTAGGTAAACACAAAAGTCATTGAATCAGCTCCAACCAGGATTTTCATTATCGAAACTATAGCGGCTGGGGAACTCCTCCTCTGTCAAGTACAATGGGCTTGTCACGACACTGAGGTGCTTCTCACTAACCATGGACTGCTGAGGTACACCTCCTGTCGAGTAACACTGCTCTACATCCAACTACCAGGAAATTCATCCACTGTGATTCTACCGCAAAATACCAGGCGCTCCCCACAGGTCTAGTCGAATCACACTATGTTGAATCGGTCAAGCAGTTGTCAGGTCTGTCAGCTACTATGTCTCTGCACTATGTCTCCTTGTCTCCGAGAGGATCTACTCCACGAGCTACTGGTCAATACTCCAAGTGTCACAAGGTCTCACGTAGAAGTATCTCAACGGTCTTCCACATCATATGGGTATGAACGCAACAGACGAAGCGTCAATCAGATGCACGGTTTGTGAGTTATTGGCATTTCCGTTCAAGGGGCCCGAATGGATTTTAGGTTCAGACCAACACGACCATACTCCAACTGTGTCTACAAATAAAGTGGTAAATTCAAAAAGAATTACCTCATTCGAAGCATTCCATCACCATAGATGGTTCATTGATCGGTCACCCGTAGCCCGAGTTATGGGAGATTAGGTGTAACCGGGTCTGATGGGTTTTGGTCCGGTCCGACCCGACCCGAATCGACCCAGGTTCGAATTGGGGTTAGACCTGATCCATGGGTCTAACCCGACCTGATGGGGTGGCCTAGCATGAAGGCAGCCTGACTTGAAAGTGGCACGCCCGGTTGGCTAGCCGTGTGGCCCGGCCCAGCCGACCGTGTGGCCGGACTCGGTGAGCCAGGGGGCCAGGCACAGCCGGCCGGGTGGCCCGACCCGGCGGGCCAACCGGGCCACAAGGCCTGCCACCTGGCACCCCGTCCAGCCGGGCCGGGCCTCGCGGCAGGCCACACTGGGCCACAAGGCCTCCCAGGCTAGGCCCTCAGGCCAGCCGGACAGCCACACGGCCAGCTAGGCTGGGCCACACGGCCAGCCGGGCCGAGCCACACGGCCAGCCAACCGGGCCGGGCCTTTTTCGGGTTGGGCCACCTTCAGTCCAGGCCTCCCCTTCGGGTCGGATCAGACCCACAAATCCGGTCAGACCCCATTTCAGACCTTGGTCAGGTCGGGTCGGGTCCGTCTAACAGGGTCGGACCAGGCCCGAACCCGTCAGACCTGATTACACCTAATCACCCATAACTCAGGCTACGGGTGTCTGATCGATGAACCATCTGCGGCAACAGAAGGCTTGGAATGAGAATATTCCTTTTGAAAATATCACATGAGTTTTGGACACATTAATTGTATGGTTGGGTTGGTTTGAACCTAAACTCCAATTGGGCCCCTGGAACAGAAATGTCAATAACTAACAGGCTGAGCGTCTGATTGATGTACTGACTGTTGCGTTGCAACCCCCTATGACGTGGCAGACCATTAAGATACTTCTAAATGAGGCATCGTGACAGTTGGAGTATCGTCCAGTAGCTCGTCGAGAGGATCCTACTGGAGACGAGCAGACAGAGTGTGGAGACCTAGTATCTGACAGACCTGACGAATGCTTGACCGATTTGACTCAGAGTGATTCGACTAGCTCGGTGAGGAGTGCCTGATATTTGGCGGCAGACCCATGGTGGAGGAGAACCTGGTATTTTGCATTATAATCATGGTACTTTACAGGAGGAGTACCTATGTATGCTATTAGGGGGAGCGCCCGATATTTGGCAGCAGACCCATAGCGGACGGAGTGACTTGTAGTTGGCAGTAAACCTATGGTACTTGACAGGAGGAGTACCTCAGCAGTCCAAGGTTAGTGAGAAGCACATCATTATCGCGATAGGTCCACTGTACTCAACATAGGAGGATTTCTCTACCATCCATGGTTTCGATAATGAAAATCCTTGTTTGAGTTGAGTCAACGAATTTTGTGTTTCCTCATGATTGAGATGGGTTACTTGACAACTTAGGTATATGTATGGGAATATACCAAAGTAATGGTTATCCATTGAAATCGTACATTTTGGTTTATCCTTCTTGGATTTCGTGAGACCATGAGGTTCTCGGGGTCCCTACTGAGCATTGTTATACTCACCTATGCATGGGCTATGCCCGCACCTCATTGTGTTGGATAGAAACGACGGACAGTGATGACCGAGGCAGAGTGTACGTGGACTGGACGATACCAAGAGGTGGACCACACAAAGAGTCGGTACCCGGAGGAGATGGTCGGACGTGGAACACTGAGGAAGCTATTTGTACCTACCCTTCAGTTAAGATCCATGGTGGACGATCCAAGACCCGCTAGACACCTTGCACCTGTTTGTATTTTTAGTTGTACCTATTTGTCATTTCCCTTTAATATTCGATTGGTATTGTATTTCTGGCCACTTTCCTTTCAGCATACTTGTTATTTAGTTTTTACTTATTGTTTTCTTCCGCTTGTACTCTAGTTGTGTTTGTTTACAGTTATAAAGGAAATGTGGTCCCAGTTTTAGGGATTTACGCCTTTGGTGCTAGTCGCCAGTCCCTGGCCTATGGAAGGCGGGTTTGGGGTAGTCACGATACGAGCCCCGGGGGACGGGTCGTGACATACACATTTTATATAAATAGTATACAGTCAAGAAAATAATTTTCCCCCAACCAATATATTTTTGGAATATAGGTGAACAACCCTAAATTAAATGAGATAATAATAGGTTATTCATAGTTTAATTTAATTAAAAAAAAAGTTGTTGTTATATACAAAAAATGATTAGTTAATACATAGTAAGTGATTATTCATTTCTCCAAAATAGAAGGATTTTACACAATATATCTAGATAATGTAGGTGGATTGAATCATTAAATCATATACCAATGATTAGAATCATGTTAAAATATATTTAAAATATATTTAAAATATATAAAAATGAGTATTATAAAATCATATATAGGATAATCAAGATAATCTTTTAGTAATAGATAAAACACTTTGAGTTGGGGATGAAAATATAAATAAATCATTCAGAAAAAACTAATGATTTAAAATTACTTTATGTATTTTTATAAAACAAATAATTAAATCATTTTCAAAGAAATTAGTGATACTAAAAATGATACAATTTAAAAAAAATTAAATACAAAATTTTTTGAGATAGAGATGAATATAAAAGAAAAACTTTAAGAAAAGTATATATTTCAAATATTTTAAAATTGATTGTAAAAAGGAACTATAAAATAATTTTACAAATATATTTTTCAAAAAGATTCAAATATAATTTTATAATAATAATTATTGAAATAAATAATCTTGAAATAATAATGATCTTATATAAGAAAATGAGGGTAAAAATTTAAAATAAAATAGTTTGAAATTAAAATCCATTTTATCAAACAATTATTATTTTACAGGAACCGAAATTGTTTAAATAGTCAACACACCTTTATTTTAATGGTGGTAAATAAAAATATTAGGAAAAAACGAGTTAAAATATATTATATTTCCAAAGAAGAAGGAATACATTAGAGGGAAGGGAAAATATGGACATAGAAAATAGAGGATCATTTGAAAATATGGGAATTATCCTTTTCAATATCAAAATTTTTAAATGAAACCATCATGGATATAAAACATAAATAACCCTGAAGAAAATATTGATTATATCATAATATAAAAGATGGTATTATTATAACCAATATTTCTCAATATGTTTCAATAAAGAGGAATAATACTAAATGAATGATAATTGAGTTATCAAAGCCCTAAAAATGAGTTTCTGTTTACTCATTATTGCAATAAAATATATATAATAAACATTAATAACTCATAAACTTAATTTAAGACCATATTATAATATATTTCTGTTTATGAATATAATTTACATACTTTTTTTTAAATATATAACTATGTCATAGTTATTTTCACTAGTAAAGTTAGAACATTAATTAGTCTAGTTCCAATATCACAGTAAAAGAGTCAATTATTACTAAGTAATTTAAATTTCATAATTTTTAGATAATTAAATATAGAATAAATATTTCTTCCCAATTATTAATTAATTATTATTTTCATTATGTGAAATACATGAACATGGTTTTTTAAAATGGGAAGAATGATAAACTAGTTTTAACATTATTAACTTTTAAAAGGTTATATATTAATATATATTTAAAATATTAATAATATATTTCTATAATAATTATTACGTCAAATATTCATCATTATTACATAATATTACCATTATATGGTAGAACGAAAACATCTATGACATAACCATTAAAACATTGTTCACGTAGGTGGTAAAACTATCCCAAATTAAAACGTATTATAACTATTTAACGAGTAAGATAATTCTTTTAGATAATAATAATATGAAATATTTGGAATATTAAACATTCCATTATTATTATATATCCTTATTAAATCTATTATTATAACCATCCGGGATTTTTGGTAATGAAAAAAATTAATTGTTTGTGAAGGTAGTAGTTTGTACGTCGACATGATTAACGATCCCATTTCTCAAAGAATGGACAAAAAGATGAAATATGGAAAATAATCATTTTATAAAATTTATATGGGACATATATAACATATTTATTCATTTAATAAGTCCTTAAAAATGAACAAAATCACTTTGGGGAGGTGGTAATCTAATCATTTTCAGCATCTTTGTTATTTTTTTTCATATTGGATAGAAAGGATTGAATAATTATTTCCCAATTAGAATAATGAAATTTTTGAAAACCAATGAAACTAATTTAATTAAAATAATAATTTATTAACTATGTTGGGATAATAATAATTAATAATGAAATAATAAGGGAAGTGTATACTCACCATTGGGACTTAACATTTATCTTTGAATTACCCTTTCAAATGAATTAATTATGCTTCATAACAGTGATAATATGATTTTTTATGTGGGATGGGGTACTAGTATTTTAAATATAATAGATATTTTATGGAAATATGATATTTTTATAATCAAATATTACATATTTTTATATGAAAATTGAATATATAAAAATATTATTCACACTATAACCATAATGGTTTTTGATCATTAGAGATTAAATATAAAATATTTTTATTTTATGAAATATTTTCAAAATATCCCATAAAGAACATATCACATAGTAATCCCCTTAAATATACCCTACCTAAACCTTCCTTCATCACCTGGGGAAGGAAACACAAGAAAGGATGAGCTAAGATGCTCATTATGTGTAAACATATGAGATATTGAACCATGATAATAAGGAAGAATAAGATAAGAATAAGTTTTTGTGACAATGATCATACCTTATGATGTTTATACCCAACCTGCCAAAGATCATAAACATGAATCATGCAAGAAAACATTAGCACTTCATAAAATATGGTTCATTAGAGATAAATCATCATAAATATATCATGAACCATAGTCTCATTTCATAAAAGTGTGGAACCACCATAAATATATAAAATCATTTCATATGTAAAGGTTAAATACTATGAACAGCAACAAAGCAGATTAGGACACACATATTTCCCATAGTGGTCAGTACATTCCATTTTTCTATAGTAGATCAAGCCCAAAAACATATTTAACATTTTTATATCATGTGGTATAATGTGTTTCCCAATGAATTAGGGGGATATATAGGACCAAAAATTTCATATAGTAAAAACATATTTATGTGTTCTACAATATCATAAATAATATATCATATAAAAAATGATGAAACGAAATGGGTTTCATAAATATTTCATCATTTCATAACTCATAGAAAAGTAATGGGGTTCATAAACAACATGCCATAATAAAAAGAAACCATAAAATTAAATAATAAGGACAGTGTACTTGGAAAATATCCTTATTAAATAATATGCAACATCAGATAATGTTTTCTGAGATGAAAAATAATCTTCCATGATCAATGGAAAAACTTCATGAGGAAAATATCCATTCCATTTTAAAAACTTTTTTTAAAAGGATGAATAATTACAAAATAAAAAATTTTATTTAAAAATATACTTTTATTATTATAATATAATATTGAATACATTAAGTCATTATGAAATTTTAAAAATACCCTAATGTGGTATAAGTTCAAAAAAATTCGTTTAATGTTTATTTCCCAAGAAAATCCCAATTACCGTATTTAATAAATGATAAAAAGATTATTTTAAAACAATTTAGTAAAAATTAAAACATGGGTAATAATAACATAAAATAATTTTAGAATAATAGAAAAAAATTAAAAAAACTCTAGAATACATGGACATGTAATCGAAATATACCCCATTGGAGTCTAAAATATAAATACTCCCAAATAAGGATACCATTGTGAAATAAACCCTTTCCCAAGTCTTTCCTTGGATTATTCGTATTTAAAATTCAGTTATAAAAAAATATTTATCAATTCTAAATTTATTCCATAACCTAAATTATATCATACCATATATTATTTATTTATATCATTTTTCCATATGTTTATTAATAATTTGTTATTAAAATCACTATTCAAGGTGATAATTGCTTCATTTTCCAAGCATGTTTCAGTTCGGCTGTCATGGTCCTTATACATTTATCCTGGGAATAATAATTTACATAATGTTAAACATGGTATAAAAATCATATATAATATTTATATACATATTAATATTCATTCATTTAAATTGGAGATAGAAAAATGAACTACACTATTAATGAATATGGTAGGTCATACATATGCATGAATGGTTTCTTCAATTTTCAATTGATAGAATAAAAGAAAGAAAAATAATGATTAAAATTTCCAGAATCATTTTTATATATATCATACATATTCATTAAACCCATCATAATACCCATCTATAAAATATTAGGTTGAAAAATTAATTGTATCGCTAGGTGAAGAGGGTAAGGCCTATGTACACATGAGAAATACATTAACATCATGGTTGATATGTAAAATGGGGTATCATAGTGTTTTCATAATTATAATTAAATTTTAGAATATTTAGAATTATGGAGTTTTTATTTAAATGATAAAAATCATATATCTAAAGGAGGTAATAGATAGTATAAAACAAACATGACAAGTTAGAGTGATTAACTCTTATTCGAAATGCTTCTCATAGATATCCTTTAAAGTGATCTAGGATTGGTATTTTGAGAATTAAATCACATATAGAACGTGTCTAGAGAACTATAGAAGATAAATTAGTAGGGTATGGTCGATCTAGAAGGCACAATGTTTTCTAAATATGTGAGTGAGGAGGTTCCCATTTATAATTTAGGTGAGGGATACATTTGGAATTTCTCCAGAGATTATATTATATCAAATTTATTTTCCATATAAATAGAGAAAGATTAACATATATTCAAAGATAATATAATATAATGTTTTAATATCATCAAAAATGTATCGCAGAAATGTTTTTGTGTTATTTTAAAAAATACCATTTTTATTAACCCATAGTTAACCTATTCTATTTTTTACTACAATAACAAGGTTATCAACTTTATGAAGTTTCTATTTTTAATTTTATGGTTTCAATTGGACAAAAAATGGAAAATTTATTAAAATTTATATGATAGAATAATCACTTATTTATTTATGAAATATGTTAATGATTTTTGAATAATTTAATAATATATTATTCCCATTATGTATCATTGATTTCAATTTTGATACAATTCACTACATGAATTTAAAAAATATTAAGAAAACATTTAAATTAGAACCTATTACTTTATTATATCTTAGAAATTTTAGGGTCATATAAATAATTAATTGATAACCTTAAATATCTAAAATTATATTACTTTTAATATTTTAAATTCCATTTATTATATTTTTTCGTGATTTGAATAATTACTACATCAACAATGTGTAGGAATTTAGGGTAATTATTTAATTCTTAAAAATTATAAATAAATTTTCACAATGAATATAAATCACTTATATTTTATAAGAATATCTATATTATAACTTATCCTCTAGATAAATCCATATTAAAAAATGTTAAAGTTATTAAAAACTTGAATGTTACATCTTTGACTTTTCATTTTAAAAAATATTCGAAAGGTCAAAATCTAATTCATGTGGCTCTAAAAGTCATAAAAAATTTTATATCTTGAAAATATGTTTATTACGTTCAAAATGAACACGTATATTTGTTCGTAACCAAATTTTGTCTCAATGTCTATGTCACGACCCGTCCCTTGGGGCCGGTGCCGTGACTACCCCAAGCCCGCCTTCCATAGGCCTGGGGTTGAAAACTAGAACCGAAGGGTGTTTTCCCTAAAACCGGGAAGGCATTTCCTTTATGACCAACAAACTCAGGTAACCAAGCACACAACAAGATACAAAAAAAAGATAACTATATAACCAAAAGAGTGGTGAATGAAAAAAGGGGGGTCACAATACAAGCCCAATAGTAAATGTAATAGTACAACTGAAATAAAATACAACTGAAGAAAGAGAAGAGACAACTACTGGATTGTCCTCCGAGGTTCCAACATGAAGGGTAGGTAAAGATCACCTCCTCAGCACTCCACGTCCACCTATCTCCTCTGCGTACCGACACACCATATGGTCCACCTTCAGTTACCGTCCAATCCTAGTAATCTTAGCATCAGTCAACATTGTCCATCATCTACATCCAACACAACAAGGTGCAGACATATCCCATACAGGGATGAGTATAACGATACTCAATAGGTACCCCGAGACCCTCAAGGTCTCACAAAATCCATCAGGGATAGAACAAAATGTATAAAAACCCATAGATAACCTTACATAGTTATATGCCCATACATATACCTCAGTTATCATGTAATCCATCTCAATCATGAGGAAAACATAGAGGTACTGACTCTGCTCACACCAGGATTTATTCTAGGGGTAGTAATAAGAATCATTTCATGTTACAACGTTGAACACCTCCACTACTGGATAACTCCCCCTCAATTGAGTATAGTGGGAATCTCATGTCACACAGAAAAGTTTCCTAAATACCTTAGACTATTGAGGTACTCCTCCTGTCGAGTACCGTGGGTCTACCGCGTCACATATAGGCTCTCCCCACCATGGGTCTGCCATGTCACACAGAGGCGCTTCACCTCATGTCCTGCTGAGGTACTCCTCTTGTTGAGTACCGTGGTTCTGCCATGTCACCAAGTCACTCCTCACTATGGGTCTACCATGTCACCAAGGTGCTCCCCACTGGGCCTA
This sequence comes from Viscum album, assembly GCA_963277665.1. Taxonomy (NCBI): domain Eukaryota; kingdom Viridiplantae; phylum Streptophyta; class Magnoliopsida; order Santalales; family Viscaceae; genus Viscum; species Viscum album. The sequence continues at coordinate 1,900,420,548 of OY728140.1, read as the reverse complement.
TAGAGTCACTCCGAGTCGAAATGGTCCGGAGTCGTCAAGTCTCAACCACCCACTAGGTTCCTACACTATTCTCGCTCATCTCTAGGAGGATCCGCTCCACAAGCTACTAGTTGATACTCCGACTACCATGAATTCCCACGAATAATTATCGTAATGGTTCACCACGTCATAGGGGTCTCAACATAATAGACGACGCATCAATCAGATGCCCGGTCTGTGAGTTTTTAGCATTTTAGTCTCAGGGGCCCGTTTGGATTCATGATTGATCCAAATTGACCTTTCACCATCTTAATACAAATCACAATGGGGTATTACTCAAAACTACTGTCTTTCTCTAAGGTTCACAATGCCACTGACGGTTCTTCTAACGGACATCCTGTGCCAAAGTTATGCCCAAATGAAAGTAAAATGGTCATAGTGGGATTGGGTCTTGTCTGACCCGGTCGGACTGACCCAGCCCGACACGGCCAGGGATGAACCGGTTCAGGTCGAACCCGGCCCGACCCAATGGGTCTATCCTAGCTCGCAGTGCGTCCCGAACCATTGGGTTCGGCGCGACCCACTGGGTCCAGCCCGACTGGCCCTGAGGGGCCACAATGACTGTCATGAGGGAGCAAGTTCGCGGGGCGAATCGGCCGGGGATGGCGGTTCGGTCGCGGTGTGGCAGTCCTGCCGCAGGGTGTCGGTCCAGCCATACGAAGGAGTTCGGCTGCGCGAGGGCGGTTTGGCTGTGTGGAGGCGGTCCAACTGTGTAGGGACAGTACAACCTTAGGGAGGAGGATCAGCCGCGAGGCTCTGATCTGACTATGGGGCGGTGGTCCGGCCGTGGGGTGGTGGTCTGTTCGTGGGGCGGTGGTACAGCCACGTTGCGGCGAACCGGTCGCGAGGCGGCGGTCTGACCATGGGTCGGCGGACAGGTCGGGGGTAAGCAGTCTGGCCATGGGTCCGCGGTCCGGCCGCAAGCGGCGGACCGACTGTGGGTTGGCCATCCGGTTGCGGGTTGGCTGGCCGGCCGTGAGGCGGCAGTCTAGAAATGAGTCGACGGACCGACAGCAACACTCGGAAGACAGCGAAGGCGGCTCGACAGAAGGCAGCAGCAGCTCATCCCGGCGGTGGCTCAGCAGACGGCAGTAGCGCTCGCCGAACGGCAGCTCGGCGGACGGAGGCAGCAGCTCAGCCTGGTCAGCGGCAGCTCAGTCCAGACGGTAGTGGCCATGGGTGGCGCGGTGGGGCCACGGGTGTAACACCCGAGATTTTTATTAGTAATATTTTGTTTTTATGATATTTATATATCATCAATGGAATATTTCACTACACACTATCTTGACTTACTTTACACGCAATCGCGACCTTCCTCGATAGCTTGCGTTGTACGCAACACAGAGTTTCACTAAACATCGATATGCTATTAAAATATAATTAAAACTATCCGTTATGAATAGTAATAACAACTTTTTGAAATTTTATAAATTTTATTTTTCAAAATGGACTTCATTTTTGGATTCGGAATACCGAAATTAGCCTAGGGTGAAATTTTGGTATTTTTCTGAAAACATTCAATTTTTGATGAATAGTGAAACCACTGAGTGGTAGGTTAAAAACTGAATTTTGCATAAAACTTAATTTTACCGCTTCTGTGAATGGAATTTCGAAAATCTGACAGACACGGTTGATATCAGAAAGTAAAATTTGGTTCAATGAGATAAAAATAAATTTTTGGTGAATAGTAACTTTTTACTTTTTTTTACCGCGGTTAATAGTAAATAGGGTAACTAAGGGTAAATATAATATTACTATTACCCTAACACATGTCATAATTCTATTGGATAAGTGTAATTCGACCAAAAAAAACCTTATGAATATAATATGACCATTTAGGTCCACTTGGATTAGATTATGACATTTAATATTATTTTATTTAATGAATAGTTATAATAGTTAAAATCAATGTTTAATAACTAAAACATTTTTAATATGGGGTTATACATAAGCTATATTCGACTATAAATATTCATTAGAAATATAAAAAGATTTCCTACATAATGATATTTTATTTATAATTTTTAGACTTTAAATAAATTAATTTATTTTTGACACATTGATGATGCAGTAATTATCTTATTAATGAAATATTGACATAATTGATGTTATAAACACCCAAATAAATTTAATTTGAGACTTTTTATAAATTCCTCTAATTTTATAGGTTACTATGATATATTAGTGTAGATTTAATCAACTTTTTGTGAACATATAATTCTGTTATGACTTTCACAAAAATCATATATCAAATAGTGTCAAAATTGACACAAAATAGTTTTTAAATCAAATATTATATTATTAATTTTTATTTTATTCCTAAAAAATCTACAAATCGGCCAAATGACTTATATAAGTATATATATATTAATAATAAACAACTTGGGGTTCGTTTGGCATGTTATAGTAAGTGTATTAACCATATAGTGTAAGAAAACAAAAAGTCACGGTAAAAGTTAAATTATTTAACTTAGAGTTAAATCTAATTGATAAGGTTAAAATAATAACCTAAACTTTTCTAAATCCTATTGGTTGATAGTATTTTGACCCATCCCCACTTTACCTTCGAAATAAGACCCTTTGGAACCATTATAAACCGATTTTGACTTTAATATAAAATAATATTTTGAGATATTCCTAAGGTGCCCCTCTCCTCCCTTATAAAAGGGCACCTCCTCCCCCTCCTCCTCACACCAATTTGAGAACTCACGCTCGGACAACCCCTTCCAAAATACCTTATCCACTTCCCTAGAATAATCCTAGAGGTCCTGGTTTTCTTCAAAGTCCAATATTAGTTCCCTAAGTGCAGGATTCAAAGAGGCGTTTCAAAGAAGAGGTAATATCCATTACCGGTCTTTTCAATTTCTTTCTTCTTCAACTTCTTCTTCTTTAGTTGTTTTATGATAAAGTAATAACATCAGTATTAATTAAATACTAATATGTTATTATAAATATGAAACAACCCTAATTCACCTTCTATCCATCATACGGAAAAATGAAATCACCGCGCGTGCGTACGTACGGAATACCGTCTCCACGCTGTGGTGTAATCTATTTTCCACCATCACCTTACAAGGATGGGTATAATGGTGTAATGAGTAACTATATATGATTATTATAAAGTTATATTGATACGTAAATAGTATAAATACACTTAAATACAATTCCACGATCATGGGAACAATATAATCGCTCGTGCGTACGTACGGAATACCGTCTCCACGATGTGATGCGACTCGTTCTACATGATCATCATTACATATTAATTATATAAATGAATTGAATGAATAAATATGATATATGTTACACTGACACCATTCTGGATATAAGGTTTCTATAACCATAAAAGAAGAATAAGAATCTATTCGGCAAAACACGCATAAGAACAAAAGGCAATAAAGACCCGAGTAACAAGTAACAATGAAATATTATTAATAAAAAGCTAATAATATGACCATATATGATATCATATCAATATTTATGATTCTGGAATAAGTCAACAACATTATTTAAACCATTATACAGGAGCTTCGGACACGTACAAAGCAAATCGGACCTATGGTAAGGGAAATATCACAATCTCAATTTTATCCGAGATTGTTTATACTTTAGTATTTACTGGGGCGTATTTTATCATCCACATACATGTTTCCTGAATATGAAATATTATTTCCATCCACCTACAAATGTTTAAATCCAATTTTACCCTTCGGTGAGTTTTTAGTAAAGAATATGAAAGGAATCTTTTGTCGTTTTTCATACGAGGTACTTTTTGACTTTTCCAACAAAAGTACGAAGAATGTTTTTTTTTTACTTATACTGCAAGAAATGGATTTTTAAAACATTATTTCCAATAATATTCCTTTATAAGTTTTCCTGTTTATTTTTAATCAACTTCTTTTTGTTTATAATTTTATGACATGTTAAGAAAACAAAAGTGTTTTTTTTGAAGTATAAAAGATATTTTCCTCAAGAATGGAGTTCAAATGTTTTATCAAGATTATTTTCCATCTAAGATAATATAGGGTTCTGTTTTTATCCCTATTATTACATTGATTTGATTATGTTATGAGGGAATTATTTTTTGGAAGTCATTTACCTTATATGATTTCTTTTATGATGTCATGATGTTTCAAGAATCCCATTTTTGTTATATGTGTTATGCGATGATGTATGATTTATGATTATGTGGAACACATAAGAAAGGATTAATTATAAGATGGGTGGGACCTATATCTCCCTCCAATGCATTGGGTAATGATTTATATCTCATGAGATAGAAATGGCTGGAACGGAAGGTTATTTCAGTTCAGTGATACAGGACTGAAACGAGGAGAGAACTCGGTTCAGAAATGGACTTTGTCCGCTAAGATAGTCTTGGAAATGAGTCATGACTAACAAAAAAATGATTTTCCATGATTATGTGTGCATGACACAATGTTTCAAGTTTTATGTTATGATTATGGGGATCTCATTTTCACTTCTATGATTTATTCCATGTTAAGATATTATGATCTCTTTTGTAGGTTATGATTTTCAATAAGATATGATATGATTTTTATTTCCTTTATTTTCCCTTGCTGAGCATTTGAGCTCACCCTTTTTTGTATGTTTTCTTTTCCCCAGGTCAGGAAGATGGATATTAAGTAGAATATTCTAAAAGGGACCCTAGATATGATGAAATAAATGGGAGACACTATAGAAGATTTATAAACCAGTTGTTTATGTTTCCCAGTTTCTAAAGACACTATACCTATACGGTCCTTTGTGGTTTTGTCATATGTTGTAATAAGTGTGCTTCAATTTTGAAGTATTAACAATGTATGTAAAGTATGGGTCGTTATAGTTGGTATCGGAGGAAATGTATAGTCAACCTTTGGAAACTAGGATGTGAAAGCCTTAGTAAGAACCCTAAGGATAAGTCTAAGAATATAACACAATCATAGTGTTTTAGAAATGTCCATGAATAACCTAGGATAAGACCTTAAGCGTGAAAATTTTATTCTTGAATTATGTGGGTTTCCTATTATAATTAGTGTTGCTCACACTATTCTTCTTGGTTTTAGTCAATGGATGGAACCCGAAGGAACCGTGTTAATGCGGAATGCGATGGGCAATGCAATGATTGTCCCCCTGAGCAACCAAACGATATGGGAGCTGGAATGCAAAATCTTGTAGCCATGATCACACAACTTTCTCAAGCTATGAATCATGCAGGACTTCCAAACGAGCAAAGGAAGGAGCAACATTCTGTTGTATCCTTCATGAGGCACCGTCCACCTTCTTTCACCGGGTCTACTGATCCATTAGTTGATGAACAATGTATTAGTACTACTGAAAAGATATTTTCAGTTCTTCAATGTTCTGAACATGATAAAGTCATCCTAGAAGTGTATCGTTTGGAAGGATATGCTGATCAATGGTGGAATCTTATTAAGAATACGAGGCAAAGGGATGAAACTGTGTCCATGGAATGGGACGAGTTCAAGAACTTTTTTTTCAATAATTACTTCCCTCGTATTCTCCGAACAAAGATGGAGAAAGAGTTTCTTGAACTCAAGCAAAGGGATGATGAATCTATTGGTACCTATGAAGCAAATTTTACCAGACTTGCAAGGTACGCTTCTGGTATTATTATCCAACCTAAGATTAAGATCGATCAATTCTTTAGTGGCTTAAAACCAAGTATTCGAAGGGCGTTATCCATAAGGGACTTCAATAGCTACGAGGAAATCGTTCGATGTGCTCTCAAAGTCGAGATAGAGATTGGAGTAACCCATCAGTCATATGGGTTTGATAAGAAGAGGAAAATGGAATTCAAAGGAAAATCTAAAGAGCACACTGAAAAGAAGATGAGCTTTCCCTTATGCTCAAAGTGTGGAACGAAACATGGAGGGAGTTTTCTTAAAGGGACAAGTAAATGTTTGAAATGTGGAAAGGAAGGTCATCGTTCATTTGAATGCCGCGATAATGGGAAGAAGATGTCTAATGATTCAAATAAAGGAAGGGATACACAGAATGAACCTACTACACTTCAATGTTTCAAGTGCAAGGAGATGGGGCATTATGCCAATCAATGCCCAAATCCAAGGGTTGATGATGATGGTCAACGTCAATAAACTCTTAAGGCTAAAGATAAAGTAAAGTCACATGAAATTTCTATCAGAGATGTGGAGTACGATAACGAAGTGGTGAAACGTACACTTACCATCCACTCTAAAGTAGCAAATGTTTTATTTGATTCTGGATCCACCCAATCTTTTATTTTTGAAGAATTTTCTAAGGGTATCACCATATTACCTCAACAATTAGATGTTGAGTTAGCTGTGACAACACCTAATGGAACATCAATCGCATCAAAAGTTTATAATTCTTCTCCGATCGAAGTTTTTGGGAAAGTGCTTCCTGCAAATCTGGTGATCCTTCCTTTAGTGGAATTCGATGTGATTCTTGGCATGGATTGGATTTCTTTACATGGATCTCATATCAATTTCCAAAGAAGGGAAGTCACATTTCATATTCCAGATCAATCTATGATCTTCTATCAATGCAAGGATGAACATAACCTTCAAGTGGAATTTTCTTCCATTTTATGGGTATTGATTACACTAAATGAAGGTTATTTATCTCAAATGGTTGGTGAGAAACTCGTGATTAAGAATATGCCCATCATACATGAGTTTGATGATGTCTTTCCGGAGGAATTACCGGGTCTTCCACCAAATTGTGAAGTTGAGTTTTCAATAGAACTCGTACCGGGTTCTTTGCCTATTTCAAAGACACCTTATAGAATGGCCCCAATTGAGTTGCAGTAATTGAAGAAGCAACTCCATGATAATCTTGATAAGGGATTCATACGCCCTAGTGCATCACCTTGGGGAGCACCTGTTCTATTTGTTATGAAGAAAGATGGATCAATGAGACTCTGCATTGATTATCGAGAACTTAACAAGATCACTATCAAGAACAAATATCCTCTCCCACGCATTGATGACCTATTTGACCAACTACGCGGAGCTCAATACTTTTCCAAGATTTATCTTCGTTCAGGGTATCATCAATTAAGGGTCAAAAGGGAGGATATACCAAACACGACTTTCCGTACAAGGTATGCACACTATGAATTTATAGTGATGCCATTTGGTCTTACTAATGCCCCTGCTATCTTCATGGATCTAATGAATAGAGTCTTTAGAGGCTATCTTGATCAGTTTTTGGTAGTCTTTATAGACGATATTCTTGTCTATTCAAAGAGAAAGGAAGAACATGAAGATCACTTGAGAATTATATTGAAGACCCTGAGAAAGGAGAATTTTTATGACAAATTTACCAATTGTGAATTTTGGATTCAAAAAGTTGCATTTTTGGGTCACATAATCTCAAAAGAGGGGATATCTGTGGATCCAGCAAAAACAGAGGTTATCGAAAGATGGTCGAGACCAACAACAGTAACTGAGATCTGAATTTTTCTTGGTTTGGCTGGATATTATCGACGTTTTGTGAAATATTTTTCACGATTATCTAATCCACTCACCAAGTTGACTCAGAAAAGAGTTAAGTTTGTTTGGACAGAGGAATGTGAAGAGAATTTCAAGGAGATGAAAAGAAGGTAATCCAGTGCACATGTGCTCACACTGCCTTGTAGTGGAGAAAGGTTTGTGATCTACAGTGATGCATCCAAGAAGGGATTGGGGTGTGTTCTTATGCAAAATGATATGGTGATATCTTATGCCTCACGACAATTGAAAATCCATGAGAAAAATTACCCAACACACGATTTGGAGTTAGCTGCGGTAATCTTTGCATTAAAGATTAGGAAGCATTACCTTTATGGTGAAAGGTGTGATATTTATACTGATCATAAAAGTTTAAAGTATATTTTCACACAAAAGGAGATGAATATGCATCAAAGAAGATGGTTGGAGCTGATTAAGGATTATGACTGCTCAATCCATTACCACACTGGGAAAGCAAACAAGGTGGAAGATGCATTAAGTCGACAAGAACATGCTAGTTTATCCATGATGAGGATCAAAAAAGATCCAATATTTATGGATTTACAAAGGATGGATCTTGGAATTATAATGGAAGGGGAAAAATCTTATCTTTCTCAAATGAATGTTCAACCATCTATACATTTGAAGATTAAAGAGGCACTGAAAGAAGATGTCGAGTTACAAAAGAAGGTGGGAAATGTTCCTGAGTTCAACCTTGATTGTGATGGGATAATAAAGTTCAGGAATCGGGTTTGTGTTCCTCCCATCCCCGAGTTAAAGAAGGAGCTGCTGGATGAGGCTCATAGTTCTTCATTCTCTATTCATCCTGGAAGCACGAAGATGTATAGGGACCTGAAAGAGTACTTCTGGTGGGATGGCATGAAAAGAGATGTTGCTGAATATGTCTCTCGATGCTTGGTTTGTCAACAAGTTAAAGCTGAGAGACAGAAGTCTAAGGGGATGTTACAACCATTACCCATACCCGAATGGAAATGGGAAAACATCACTATGGACTTTGTCACAGGACTTCCTAAAACATCCAAAGGCAATAATGCTATATGGGTCATAGTTGATCGTCTTACAAAGTCTTCACACTTCATTGATATTAGAGAGGATTTCTCTCTAGACCAGCTTGCCAGGATATATGTAAAGGAAGTGGTAAGATTGCATGGAGTACCACTTTATATTATATCTGATCGGGATCCAAGATTTACCTCGAAGTTCTGGCGAAGTCTTCAGCATACTCTGGATACAGAGTTGAGTTTCAGCACTGCTTATCATCCTCAGACAGACGGTCATTCTGAGAGAAAAATTCAAACTCTAGAAGATATGTTGAGAGCTTGCTCAATGGATTTCAAAGGAGGTTGGGATCAACACCTACCTTTGGTGGAATTTTCTTATAATAATAGATTTCACTCCAGTATTCAGATGGATCCTTATGAAGCTCTCTATGGAAAGAAATGCAGGACTCCAACTTGCTGGGATGAAGTTGGGGAAATAAATCTATTAGGACCTAATCTCGTTGATGAAATGGCAGAAAAGGTCAGATCTATTCAACAACACATAAGAGCAGCTCAGAGTCGACAGAAGAGTTATGCTGACAACCGAAGAAAAGACCTAGAGTTTGATGTGGGTGATAAAGTGCTCTTACGAATATCTCCCTGGAAGAGGGTTATGAGATTTGGAAAGAAGGGGAAGTTGAGCCCCAAATATATCGGTCCTTTCGAAATACTGGATCGTGTTGGGAAGGTAGCTTACCGATTGGAGCTTCCACCGAATCTCTCTCAAGTTCATGATGTGTTCCATGTATCTCTCCTGAGAAAGTACATACCTGATCCTTCACATGTACTCAGCTCAGAAGTTGTACCGCTGGAGCAAGATCTTTCTTATGAAGAACAACCGATAGAGATTCTGGATCGTAGCGAAAAAGTCCTAAGAAACAAGACCACTCGATTGGTGAAAGTTTTATGGAGGAACCACCAACTTGAAGAAGCTACATGGGAGCTTGAGGATATGATGAGGGAAAAGTATCCTCATCTGTTTGTTACAAAGTGACGAATTTCGAGGGCGAAATTCTTTTTAAGGGGGGTAGAATGTAACACCCGAGATTTTTATGAGTAATATTTTGTTTTTATGTTATATGTATATCATCAAAGGAATCTTTCACTACAAACTAGCTTGACTTACTTTACACGCAATCGCGACCTTCCTCGATAGCTTGCGTTGTACGCAATACCGAGTTTCACTAAACAACGATATGCTATTAAAATATTATTAAAACTAGCCGTTATGAATAGTAATAACCACTTTTTGAAATTTTATAAATTTTATTTTTCAAAATGGACTTCATTTTTGGATTCGGAATACCGAAACTAGCCTAGGGTGAAATTTTGGTATTTTTCTGAAAACTTTCAATTTTTGATGAATAGTGAAACCACTAAGTGGTAGGTTAAAAACTGAATTTTGCATAAAACTTAATTTTACCGCTTCTGTGAAAGGAATTTCTAAAATCCGACAGACACGGTTGATATCAGTAAGTAAAATGTGGTTCAATGAGATAAAAATAATTTTTTGGTGAATAGTAACTTTTTACTTTTTTTTACCGCAGTTAATAGTAAATAGGGTAACTAAGGGTAAATATGATATTACTATTACCCTAACACATGTCCTAATTCTATTGGATAAGTGTAATTCGACCAAAAACAACCTTATGAATATAATATGACCATTTAGGTCCACCTGGATTAGATTATGACATTTAATATTATTTTATTTAATGTATAGTTAAAATAGTTAAAATCAATGTTTAATAACTAAAACATTTTTAATATGGGGTTATACATAAGATATATTCGACTATAAATATTCATTAAAAAGATAAAAAGATTTCCTACATAATTATATATTATTTATAATTTTTAGAGTTTAAATAAATTAATTTATTTATGACACAATGATGATGCAGTAATTATCTTATTAATGAAATATTGACATAATTGATGTTATAAACACCAAAATAAATGTAATTTGAGACTTTTTATGAATTCCTCTAATTTTATAGATTACTATGATATATTAGTGTTGATTTAATTAACTTGGTTCGAACATATAATTCTGTTATGACTTTCACGAAAATCATATATAAAATAGTGTCAAAATTGACACAAAATAGTTTTTAAATCAAATATTATATTATTAATTGTTATTTTATTCCTAAAAATCTATGATTCGGCCAAAGTACTTAGATAAGGATATATATATTAATAATAAACAACTTGGGGTTCGTTTTTCATGTTATAGTAAGTGTATTAACCATATAGTGTAAGAAAACAAAAAGTCACGGTAAAAGTTAAATTATTTATCTTAGAGTTAAATCAAATTGATAAGGTTAAAATAATAACCTAAAGTTGTCTAAATCCTATTGGTTGATAGGATTTCTACCCATCCCCACTTTTACTTCGAAATAAGATCCTTTGGAACCATTATAAACCGATTTTGACTTTAATATAAAATAATATTTTGAGATATTCCTAAGGTGCCCCTCTCCTCCCTTATAAAAGGGAACCTCCTCCCCCTCCTCCACACACCAATTTGAGCACTCAAGCTCGGCCAACCCCTGAAAAAATCCCTTCTCCACTTCCCTAGAATAATCCTAGATGTCCTGGTCTTCTTCAAAGACCAATCTTAGTTCCCTAAGTGGAGGATTCAAAGAGGCGTTTCAAAGAAGAGGTAATATCCATTACCGATCTTTTCAATTTCTTTCTTCTTCAACTTCTTCTTCATTAGTTATTTCATGATAAAGTAATAACATCAGTATTACATACATACTGATATGTCAGTATAAATATGAAACAATACTAATTCACCTTCTATCCATCCTACGGAAAAATGAAATCACCGCGCGTGCGTACGTACGGAATATCGTCTCCACGCCGTGGTGTAATCTATTTTCCACCATCACCTTACAAGGATGTGTATAATGGTGTAATGAGTAACTATATATTATTTTTATAAAGTTATATTGATACTGAAATAGTATAAATACACTTAAATACAATTCCACGATCATGGGAACAATATCATCGCTCGTGCGTACGTACGGAATACCGTCTCCACGATGTGATGCGACTCGTTCTACATAATCATCATTACATAGTAATTATATAAATGAATTGAATGAATAAATATGATATATGTTACACTAATACCATTCTAGATATAAGGTATCTATAACCTTATATGAAGAATAATAATTTATTCGGCAAAACACGCATAAGAACAAAAGGCAATAAAGACCCGAGTAACAAGTAACAATGTAATATTACTAATAAGAAGCTAAGAATATGACCATATATGATATCATATCAATATTTATGATTCTATAATAAGTCAATAACATTATTTAAACCATTATACAGGATCTTCGGACACGTAAAAAGCAAATCGGACCTAAGGTAAGGGAAATATCACAATCTCATTTTTATCCGAGATAGTTTATACTTTAGTATTTACTGGGGTGTATTTTATCATCCACATCCATGTTTCCTGAATATGAAATATTATTTCCATCCACCTACAAATGTTTAAATCCAATTTTTCCCTTCGGTGAGTTTTTAGTAAAGAATATGAAAGGAATCTTTTGTCGTTTTTCGTACGAGGTACTTTTTGACTTTTTCGACAAAAGTACGAAGAATGTTTTTTTAACTTATACGACAAGAAATGGATTTTTAAAACATTATTTCGAAGAATCTTACTTTATAAGTTTTCAAGATTATTTTTAATCAACTTCTTTTAGTTTATAATTGTATGACATGTTAAGAAAACAAAAGTGTTTTTTGAAGTAGAAAGGATATTTTCCTCAAGAATGGAGTTCAAATGTTTTATCAAAATTATTTTCCATCTAAGATAATATAGGGTTCTGTTTTTATCCCTATTAGTACATTGATTTGATTATGTTTTGAGGGAATTATTTTTATGAACTCATTTACCTTATATGATTTGTTTTATGATGTCATGATGTTTCAAGAATCCCATTTTTGTTATATGTGTTATGAGATGATGTATGATTTATGATTATGTGGCACACATAAGAAAGGATTCATTATAAGATGGGTGGGACCTATATCTCCCTCCAATGAATTGGGTAAAGATTTATATCTCATGAGATAGACATGGCTAGAACGGAAGGTTATTTCGGTTCAGTGATACAGGACTGAAACGAGGAGTGAACTCGGTTCAGAAATGGACATTGTCCACTAAGATAATCTTGGAAATGAGTCATGACTAACAAGAAATGATTTTCCATGATTATGTGTGCATGCCACAAAGTTTCAAGTTTTATGTTATGATTATGGGGATCTCATTTTCACTTCTATGATTTATTCCATGTTAAGATATTATGATCTCTTTTGCAGGTTATGATTTTCAAGAAGATGTGATATGATTTTTATTTCCTTTATTTTTCCTTGGTGAGCATTTGAGCTCTCCCTTTTTTGTATGTTTTCTTTTCCCCAGGTCAGGAATATGGATATTAAGTAGAATATGCTAAAAGGGACCCTAGATATGATGAAATAAATGGGAGACACTGTAGAAGATTTATGAACCAGTTGTTTATGTTTCCCAGTTTCTAAAGACACTATACATATACGGTCCTTTGTGGTTTTGTCATATGTTGTAATAAGTGTGTTTCAATTTTGAAGTATTAACAATGTATATAAAGTATGGGTCGTTATAACGGGTGGTGGAGCTATGGGGCGTAGTGGCGACGGGGCGGTGTCGATGCATCATCACCTTCATCGCATTCAACTCCACAGATCATCACAAGATTTGTGGAGGGGTCAGGAAATGTTTTTTGGCTCGTACCCTCCATGTTTTGGTGGTATCATGCGGCTCATCAAGAACATGGACATTGAATGTCAAATCTTGTTCTCCCGTAATGATTGTTCCCAACCCGAATAAGAAATAGAAGGGGCATAATGGGAAGTGATAGAAGTAAACCCCTACCTCAGGTTGTTCATTGACGCTGGCTTGAGAAGGAAGTACAGATGTCTATTCATTATAGATGAAGACATCCCAGATCAGAAGAAGTCCTGAGGAAGAAGGTCGAAGTCAAGGTCAGCGTTTTTCGTTAGCGGAGTGTTCTTCGTTGGTAGATCATTCTTCGTAGAAGAACTCATTCATCATTGGAGGCCTTTCTCCCAAAATTCCTCCTCTCCCAATTCCACCAAATTTATAATGTAGTGAAAATGTGATATTTTTCCCCCAACTTAATTGTCGGAACAATTATAAATTGGGTTAATTAATCACATATGTTGGCATAACTGAGTATGGTGGGTTGGATTAATTAATATGGAGGAATATCAAGAGGCTCCTTCACATTAAAGAGGGAGTTGGGATGTTCTCCCTCATTAAGAGGTTTGGGTGGACCCCACCTCTTAAATAAACCATGGGAGGTTTTGGGATCGGGTGGTCCCCACCCCATAATATCTATAGGAGGGAGGTTAAAACAAAGTAAAAATAAAAGGGTAAATAATTTTATTTTTATCTTCCAATGAAAAGCCTAAAATCTATCATTCACCCTAAACTTACTGCTGTCAAAATGAAAGTCTCCTTAAGAGAATACTGGATATATGAGTTCAATGTTGCCCTCAGATTTCAATTTTGAGCACCGGTTAAAAAGTTCGGAAAACTCGCTCACACGTTTACTAAACGTACCTGAAAAAATGTTCAGAAAATAATTTCGAGCACTCCGGGCCATGGAATCACGCGCTGTTAATTTTTACAGACTCGTAAAATATTCTTTTATTAAAAAACTTTTACCTGTAAATTCCTGGACATTACATTCACCCTACCTCAGGGATTTACATCTCCGTAAGCCACATCTCATAACAAGGTAAACAAGTGGGGGTACTGAGAATGAATTTGAGCCTCCCACTCCCATGTTCTGTCCTGGAGGTTCCTGTACTGCTAGCATATTCACACTAGAGGTATCAACCATCCACGAATGACTTACTCTGGTTGATCCTGAATCTCTACTGGAACCTCAATAAATGTCACCCCTCGTCGACATCCTGCTCATCATGGTCGATGATGTGAGAAGGTTCATGAACATATCTCCTCAGCTGGGACACGTGGAATACATCATGAACCCGGTGAAAATAAGGTGTAAGAGCTAAGCGGTGTGCCACCTCGCCAACTCTACTGAGGACCTTAAAAGGTCTGATGAATCTCAAAGATAACTTGCTACCTCAGCCAAATATCTGCAAACCACATTGAGGTGAGACCCATAGAAAAACGTGGTCACCGTCCTCAAACACTAGAGGTATTTGTCTCCTGTCGGCATACGATTTCATCATGCTCTGTGAAGTCTTCATCAACTCTTGGATGATCCACACCTTCTATGTTGTAGCCCGTACCATCTCTGGTCCCACTAGTGCTGACTCTCATGGGTCAGTCCAACACAAAGGTGATATGTAATGTTTCCCATACAACACCTCAAAAGGTGCCATCCCAATGGTGGAGTGATAGATGTTGTTGTATGAAAACTCCACCAAAGGTAATTTATCCTCCCAGATTCAACTAATGTTGAGGACACATGCACGCAGAATGTCCTCGAGGGTCTCAATGGTCCATTCAGTTTGACCATCCGTCTGAGGATGGAAGGCGGTGCTCAAATGAAGATGCGTCCTGAAAGCCTCCTGCAACCCCTTCCATAGCTGGGAAGTAAAATGTGCATCACGATCGGAGACAATAGTTTGTGGTACTCCATGTATCCGTACAATCTCTTGCACATAGAGGCATCTTAATCTATCTACTGAACCATGATCCTTGATCAGTAGGAAGTGGGCCGACTTGGTGAGTCGGTAGACAATCACCCAAATCGAGTGATGTCCCCTGGATGTATTTAGAAGTCCTATAACGAAGTCCATTGATATCCCATCCCACTTCTACTTTGGGACATCTAAAGAATGAACTAAGCCTGCTAGTGCCTGATGCTATGCATTCACTTGTTGACATGTGAGGCACCGAGAGACAAACTCTGCTACAACTTTATTCATTCCCGGCCACCAGTTCTATCACCAGAGATCCTGGTACATCTTAGCCACTCCGTGATGTACCTATTGAGGGGATGTGTGGAACTACCTCAACACTTCCTCTTTAAGTGACACTGGTATCATGGTACGTCCTCTAAAGAAGATGACGTGCTCCCCACCTTTACAAAATACATAAAGTTTCTATCCTGTGGATATCTGAGCATGTCATTCCTCGCAGTTAGAATCCCCACATTGCACCTTCCCGACTAGCTGAATAAGCGTGGGAGTAACTGTAAGATAATGTAGAAAAGCTTCCCCATCTCTATTAAAAAAGTATATATGTAAAGCGGCCATCTGCTCCGTCACCTCACCTAGGAGATTTATACTTGACTTCCTGCTGAGTGCATCTGCTACAATGTTCCCCTTCATAGGAGTATAGATTATCTCAAAGTCATAGTCCAGGAGGAACTCAAGACAATGTCATTGTCTAAGGTTCAGGTCCATCTGAGAGAATATATACATGAGACTCTTGTTATCAGAGTAAACAATAAAGTGTTCTCCCATCAGATAGTGTCACCACATCTTCTAGGTGAAGACCAATTCAGCTAACTCCCGATCATGGGTAGCATAGTTTTTCTCGTGTTGTCACAACTGTCGAGATCCATATACTATCACTTCTTGATCCTTCATCAGAACACATCCCAGTCCGGTGCCTGATGCGTCACAGTATATGACGTACCCTAAAACCTCCTCCGATAGCCTCAAGATTGGGGAACTAGTTATCCTCTACCATAGCTCCTAAAAACTCTACTGGCATCTCTCTGACCGAACAATGGTTTACCCCTTCTTCGTCAGGGCTGATTGTGGTGTTGAAACTCTAGATATGTCTAGCACAAAACTCAAGTAATATCCAGCCAAACCCCAGAAACTCCGTACCTCCATCACACTCCTAATTGGATCCCAAGCAAGTACCGCCGCAATGTTCGCTGGATATACTGTAACTCCAGCGTCTGATATGACATGTCCTTGAAAATGAACCTCTTAGATCCAGAACAAGAACTTAAAAAGATCACCATAAATCTAGTTCTCTCAGAGTGTGTCCAGTAATACCTCCAAATGATAGGCATGCTCCACCTTAGTAGTCGAGTAGATTAGGATGTCCTCTATGATGACCACTACAAAGCAATCAAGGTATGGCTGAAAGATCCGGTTGATGAGTCACATGAACACTGTTTGAGTGTTGTTATCACAGAATGGAATAAGCAAGAACTCATAATGGCCGTACTGACACCAGAAGTCCATCTTCTATACATCCTCGTCTTGTAATCTGAGTTGGTGATACCCTGATCTGATGTCTATCTTCGAGAACCACCATGCTCCCTTCAACTGATCAATGAGGTTGTCAATCCTTGGGAGTGTGTACATGTTCTTCACTGTCACCTCATTCAGGAACCTGTAGTCAATACAAATCCTCAAGCTCCCATCCGCCTTCTTGGGGAACAAGATCAGGGCCCCCCAAGGAGAAACACTGGGCCAGATGATTCCCTTCCCCTGCATGTCCTCCAGCTGTACCCGCAACTCACGAAGCTCCGTGAGAGAAATATAATACGCTGGTATAGATATTAGTGTCGTCATTGGGTACAAGTCATTGTAAAAGTCCACCTCTCTATGATGAGGTAGACCTGGAATATCATCAGAAGAAAACATCTGCATACTGGTCCACCAATAAATGATAGCTCAGACTCTCCACATCAACATATCAGAGGGTAAGGCTAGCCAAACTGATTAGTGATCGACGGAACTCTCCTCTGGGTAAGTCCATCCTGCACTAAAAAGGCTCCCTTCATGCCGGTGAAGTTAAACCTGGTTCCATTCGTGCGGAAATACCGCACATTGCGCCTAATATAGCCAATTAGAGAATGAACTGTAGATAATCAATCCGTATCCAAGATATTTTCTTAAGGCCACAATGATACAACTAAGAGATTCCAGCCAAAGCTCTCACCTCCTAGAGTACGCTCACACTACTAGCACCAGTGCTTAATCATCAAATCCACTCTTGTATGAGTATCTATCCATAAAAAATGATCCAATAGCTCTATCAGAATATCCGAGCATCGAATGAGGGAAGTGGAAATAAAAGAATGACGGGTACCAGTGTTTATAAGTATTGTAGCTATGGTGGAGTAGATAGAAATCATACATCGTATCATCTTCGGAGCACCATGATCGTAGGCCTTGGCTTCCTAGATCTGAGCTCTCCCATGTCCACCTACTCCCAGCGGTCTGGGTGGACCTTCTAATGGTGGTGGTAGTAACACCTCGAATCGTCACCCACCGCCAACTACACGGCCAACTCCCTTGCCACATTCACCTACTCCCTGCAGACCACCGCGGTCGAACCATTTTCTCGGACTGGGCAGTCCTTAGACAATCTTTTGATCATTCGTACGACGGGTCAGACAGTGACGAGCCATGTGACCATGCCCACCTTATGCGTTACACTTCCTACTCCTGGTATAACTAGCTCTGCCTCGGGTTCCCCACACAACCGATCATGAGTCCTCCGGTCATCCACCTGTAGGTCTCGTCCTCTTGGACCTCTGTGACATCTGTCTACTGCAATCTGTAGAATACTCCACTACGTGATGACTGGTAGTGGGTCTCACCGCTAGTGACTACTCATCAAGGAATCTCTCCACCATGAGGGCTCTCTCTAACAACCCCACCTATGTTTGGATGACGAGTGAGATCAACGAAGCCATGATCTTTCACCTAATACCCTGATCAAAGGATTGTTCCATGAAGAAAGGGTCTCACACCACATATTTGGAGTAGCGTGAGAGGTTAGTGAACCTTACTGAGTATTGAGCCACACTTATAGTTCCCTGCTCTAGATGAAGAAACTCATGTATGCGCACTGTGAAAAGATTCATTGAAACAAACTCTGCCCAAAAAACCCCTCGATATCTGCCCAGAGAAGCGTCACCTCATTGTGAACATAGAGCTTCATGATCCACCATCATCCAATTTTATCTTGTAGAAGGATGGTGGAAAGGATCACCATGAGATTAGCTGGTGTCCCTACAAGTCAGATCAATCTCACCACAATCTCTAGCCAATACTCAGTTGCTTGTAGGTCCATCTCTTCTCTGAAACTGGGTGGCCTCTGGCACTGGAACTCATGAAATGCACTGAAGTGGTGTGCACCATCTGTTGCTGGGGCTGGTGGCATCAGAGGCCCAATGGGGAGTGGTTCTGCTGGTGCCTATGATAGTGCCTCTACTGGAAAAGGGCCTTGCACTAAGGCCTCATTTCTTGGTGGGCTATCAGTGTGTATAATGCTCAGAACTCTAGCAGGCTGTCTTCGTGGAGGCATCCTGAAAATAAACAGGTGCGCCACGGTCAAAATGTTATACCTGGTGAGCTTAAAATTATACCTGGTGAGCTGACTCAAAAGATCACAAAGAAAACTTTTAAAAACACATACGCAATTAGTGTTTTCATGCACTGAGTCAGATATCAAATGGTAGGTCCCGGTGTATGGATACATCGGCCGCCGCAACAACATTAGACTCCCTGAACCAAAAACCGCACTTATTACCCTTAAATCTATTTCATCATAGAAAAGATCAGAGTCCATGTTCTATGGTAGAACCTCATTTTGATACAAATTTTTCATGACCTTCCCCCGAGGCCTATGTCGTGTCTACCCCATGCCCTCCTTCCATTGGCCAGGGGCTCGCAACTTGCACCGAAGGGAATTTTCCCATAAACTGAAAAGGGATTGCCTTTATAACCTGCAAACTCACATAACCAATCACACAAAAAGATACATACACAAGAAAACTGTATAACCAAAAGAGTTCTGAATGAAAAAATTTGCTAGAAACTGATCCAAACAGTAAAGGTACAAGTACAACTTAAATACAATACAACTGAAAAAAGTGAATTGAAAACTACTAGATTATCCTCTGAGCTTCATACCTGAAGGGTATGTACAGATCTCCTCCTCACTAGTCCACATCCACCCGTCTCCTCTACATACTGCCAGGTCGTATGGTCCACCTCTAGGTACCTTCCAGTCCTGGTACACTCATCCTCAGTCAATGATATCTGTCGTATGCATCCAACACAACAAAGTGTAGGTATAGCCTATGTCAGGGTGAGTATAACGATACTCAGTAGGGACCCCGAGACCCTCTAGGTCTCACAAAATCTCTCAAGGATAAATCACAAAGTATTAAATCAACAAAAAAACATACTTAGTCATATGCCCATACATGTACCTAAGTTATCAAGTAATCCATCTGAATAATGAGGAAAAAACAGAGGCACTGACTCAGCTCACACGAAGATTTATTCTAGAGGTAGTGTTAAGTAACATTTCCAGTCACAACGTCGAACACATCAGATGCTGTAGAAGTCCTCCTCTATCGAGTATAGTGGGCCTGTCACGTCACATAGAGGCGCTTCCCACTAACCTTGGACTACTTAGGTACCTCCTTTATCGAGTACCATGGGTCTGCCGTGTCAAACATAGGCTCTATCCACCATGGGTCTACCATATCAAATTGAGGCACTCCCCCTCATGGCCTGCCGAGGTACTCCTCCTGTCGAGTACCGTGGTTATGCCGCATTACCAAGACAAAAACCCACCGAGGGTATGTTGCGTCACCACGACACTCCCCACTGGGCTAATCGAGTCACTCCGACTCGAAACAGTCTGTAGTCATCAAGTTTTAGCCAGCCACTGGGTTCCGGTACTGTGCTCACTCATCTCTGAGAGGATATCATACATAAGATACTATTTGATACTCCAACTACCCCAAAGTCCCATGAAGAACTATCTCAAAATTCTGCCACACCATAGGGGTCTCAACATAATAGATGGTGCATCAATCAGATGACTAGTTTGTGAGTTATTAGTCTTTTAATCCCAGTGGCTAGGTTGGATTCGTGCTCGATCCAACCTTACCTTTCCCCATATTAATCCAAAACATGGTGGGGTATCACTCAAAGGGTCCATCTCTCTCAATGGTTCCCAATTCCACTAACAGTTCGTCTAAAGGAAGCATGGTGCCAAAGTTATGGCCAAAAGAAAGTAAATGGGTCGTAGTGGGCCCGGGTCCTGTCTGACCCGATTGGACTGACCAGACCCAACCCAGCCAGGGATGACCTGGTTCTAGTCGAACCGGCCCGGCACGCTGTGTCTGGCCCAGCAGGCCGTGAGGGGATGCAGAGAGTTCCGCGAGGGTGCGAGGCCACAGGACGGCTCGACCAGGGATGGAGAATCAGCAGCCAGGTGGTGGTTTAGCCACGAGGCGGTGATCTGGCCACTTGGTGGCGGTTCAGCCACGTGGCAACAGTCCGACTGCGGGGTAGTGGTTAGCCCGCGGGGTGGCGGTCCAGCCGCAGGCGGTGATCCGGCAGCGGCGGGGCGGATCGACCGTGGGGCAGCGTACTAACCACGGGGTAGTAGTCCGGCCGCGGGTCGGCAGTCCGACTGTGGGTCGGGGGGTCTGACCCAGGGGTGGAAGACTAGCCGCGGGGTGGGGGATCTGCAACATGTTGGAGGACTAGCCACATGTTGGAGGTCCGGACACAGGCCGGCGGTCCGACCGCCGGTCAGCAGTCCGGCCGCGGGAGGCGGTCCTGCTGCGGGGTGGCTGTTCAGCCACGTGGTGGAAGACCGGCCATGGTGGTCGGCAGAATGTGGCAACAGCTCAGTGGAAAACGGGGGCGGCTCAGTCCAGCCGACGGAAACTCGGCAGATGGCGGTAGTGCTCGGTAGACGGCGACAATGGCATGGGGGATGACGACAACGGCTCAACAGACAGAGGCAGTGGCTCGACAAATGGCTGCGGGGGTTCGGCAGCCGGTGGCAGCGGCTCGGCCCGATTGGAAATGGCTCGGTCCAAACGGTGGTGGAAATATGTGGTGTGGCCGGGTTGCGGGTGGCGAAGCCATAGGGCGCAGCGGCCGAGCCATGGGTGGCAGAGCCGCCGGGTGCAGCGGCTGCGGGGCGGTGTCGTTGCACCATCACCTTCACCGCGTTCAACACCACAAATCATTATAATATTCGTAAAGGGGTCGGGCAATTTTTGTTTGGCCTGTACCCTCCGCGTTACGGTGGAAGCAAGCGGATCATTAAGAACATGAACATTGAATGTCAAATCATGTCCTCCCACAATGATTGATCCCAACCTGCAAAAGAAATAGATGGGGTATACATGTGAATTCATAAAAATAAACCCCTACCTCAGGTTGTTCATTGACGTTGTCACAAGAATGAAGTACAGATTTCTATTCTTCATAGATGATGACTTCCCACATTGGAAGAATTCCCAAGAAAGAAGGTCGAAGTCAAGGTCGATGTTCTTCATTGGTGGAGTGTTCTTCATTAGCCGAGTGTTCTTCATGGAAGAACACATTCTTCGTTGGAGAGCTTTCTCCCAAAATTCCTCCTCTCCCAATTCCACAAAATTTGCAAAGTATCTAAAATGTGATACTTTTCCCCCAATTTAATTGTTGTAACAATTTCAAATTTGGTTAATTAATCACATATGTTGTCATAATTAAGTATGTTGTGTTGGATTAATTAATGTGGATAATGCTCAAGAGGCTCCTCTACATTAAAGAGGGAGTTGGGAGTTTTTTCCCTCATTAAGAAGTTTAGGTGGACCCCACCTATTAAATTAAAATTGGGAGGTTTTGGGATCAGGTGGTCCCCACCCCATAATATCCAAAAGAGGATGGTTATAATGAAAAAAAATTAAATTTATAAAATTAAATTTTTATCTTCCCATGAAAAGCCCAAAATGTATCTTCCACCCTCAACCGACTACGGTCAAGGTGAAGCTCTCATTAAGTGAATACTAGCGTTGTGAGTTCAACAGTTCCCTTGGATTTCAATTCCATGCACCGGTTCAAATGTTAGAAAAACTCACTCGCACGTTTACTGAACGTACGCAAAAAGAAGTTCATACATTCATTTCAGTCACTCCGGGCCTCAGAATCACGCACCATAAATTTTCACAGACTCGTAAAATTCCCATTTATATAAAAAATTACATGGATATTCTGGGGCTTTAAATTATACACAAAAGAGATTTCTATGATAGAGAGTGTAACATTTTGTGAGTTTCATTGATTTAAATAATATAGAAGTCATTTTCATGGAAAAGTTTCCATTAACCAACTAAATTTAGAACCTTATGTATGAAGTGTTGAACTAAATTCATCAAATAATAAATAATATGAAAATTAGATCCTTTAAACTTTTTTTAATCCATATTAACCAGTTTACCCTTTATAGAGGTAATAAATTTTACCAAAGTTACTATTCATTTTAGATGAAAATATAAGGGCCGTATTTACTAAATTCTAACCCAAGGATTTCAAATATGGGATAAAGATTAAATTTTTTTTAAACACATAAGTTTTATAATTTAATTAAAATAAAACTGACAAAATTCAATGAAAAATAGTATTTTTCAGGAAAAACAATCTTTTAAATAAAAAATGTGTTTATATGAAATCATTTTATAAAATACCTGTTAAATAGAAAGTTATATTAGTTTAAATAAGAATTAACCCATTAAAATTTAAAAATAAATCAAAACATAATTTTACCATATAAAAACATTAAAATAATAAACAATTTTTAATAAACACTAGTATTTTTTTTACTATTCCTTGAAAAATAAATATATTCAGTAAATTATCAGAATATCATTTTAAGAAAATTTTAAAATGATGAATTCAAAAATGAAATTATTTTTTGAAAATATATTTAATATTATGGTTTAAGTTAATATCAATCATAAATATAAGAATCCTCATTTTTTAGGAAAATATATTTTTGAAAAATAAAATGAATTTTCAAAAATTTTGTGATTATTTTCTAAGAACATGAAAATAAATTCATATTATGTTGGAAAATTTAAATTTATTTAAAACATAATTATTTATATTCATTCCCATAAATTTAAATACTAGTTTATAATGGGAATATAATATTTTAATAATGTAACATAGTTTGTTTAAACTCACTATTACCTGAAATGAGAGATATAGAAGAAATAAAATTATTTAAAGAGAAATATTTCATTAAATATCATGGTGTTACATTATACCGCACTTAAAATTCATTTGTATATCTAAATTACTCTCTTGGGTACAAATAAATAAGTATACCTCTTCCTCATCACATCCTCAGGTTTCTACATAGCTTCCTCAAATTGGTGGATTCACCACAAAACATAAACTAGACAAGTTGTTTTGTTTCATAGAACTCCTTATCTAAAATCCTGAATCTATGCTGGTTATTATTTAAAAGAAATTTATTTATTCACTGGTATGGCCTTAGAGTTTATTACATGTCAATGAACTTTTTTATACTTTTTCATGAGAGATACATGGAACACATCATGGAATGGAGAGATATTTGGTGGAAGCACCAAAAGATAAGCTACTGTCCAAGTATGATCAAGTGTTTCAATGTAATCGATATACCTAGGTTTTATTTTCCCTTTATTCTTTTATATTTTAATTAATATAAATTCTTTCTAATAATCAATAAATTTTTTATCACATTGAAGATTATAAACATAACATTTCGTTCATGTTTTCTCCCTTATATGTAGTTGAATGACTCTAACATTCTCTGTAATCTCAAGAGCCTTTTTAGGTTCGAAGATCATTATTTCTACCACTTCATACTAGTATGTTGGAGTTCTACACTTCATTCCATAATGGTTTTTTTAAGGATCCATATTAATTCTCGAGTGAAATATACTATTTCATTAAAAATTAAATGAAGGGATATGTTCATCGTAATAATATGTGAAACTCATATAATAAAATTTTAGTATATTACCTGGAGGTTGATCTATTCTCTCAAATTGACAATCTACCTGAGGATGATACACATTGATAAAATTTAACTCTTTATCAAGAAAATTCTGAGGAATTCACCAAAACATTGTGGTATAAATCAAATCCCAATCAGATTCGATTGAATATGGTAATCCATACAACATTACCCCTTCATTAATATATATTTTTGAAAGTAAATCGAGATATAAATCTTCTTGAATGAATTGTCCTGAATTCATATGGTGATTAAATACTACCCATAATTACCTCAATATCAAAAATGAAATAAACCCTAAAGGTCACCTATATATTTACTCATATGTCCACAAAGTTTATTGTAATTATTCATTGAATATCATTGTCGCATATTCAAAACCAAAGGGTTTAATTTCCATCATTTTATCTCACAATAACATTAATTGTGATAAAACTCCATCACATAAAAACATCAAAGGGGGGTTCAACACAAAAACCCATGCTGGTATCCATAACTCTTAAGTTAATATTACATGGATACATATACACTTCCAACAGTCAATTCACCCTTTATTCGTTATAAAATATCATATATTAGACAAAAAATAGTTTTATTGGAATCTTATGATCATGATTTTACCAATAAAAATATTATTTCATTATTCCAGAATCTATGTAAAAGTAGATAATCAAATGAATATTTTCTAAATGACGAACAATAATATTTTGATTGGATCATTCATATAAAAAAACATGACACTCCAAACTAATGTGAGGAGAAAAAGGGTTCCTTAATAATCATGATTCACTTCATCCATTATTATTTATTATAATTTCCCTTTATCCTTTTTCTTTAGAGGTTATTAGAGCATATCATTCATATTACCCAATGAATTGGGGCATTGATTCACATAATTCCCAAAATTTATGCACTTGAATTATTTATGTTTGTGTGGTTCATTATTTTTCATCCGATCATCCGTTGCAATAACTAGACCATTCATCACATTTTGATATTTACAAGCATTATGAACCACCCTTCCACAATTAAAGTGCCTCCTTATTCAATTTAAACACTTCACTTTATATTTCATACAACATTTCTGACATGTATATGATTATAATTTCTTTTAAACCTTTGATTTATTCGAGTTTTCATGAGGATAATTCTTTGTTTTCTTATCAAAACAATGGGAATTATGTCAATATCCAATTTATATTTCTAATTTGAGTTCCCATGAGATGATTTATCCCTATCAAATAATGTCTCTTATAGATAATTTCTTTTGGAGACATGGTTTTCGGCAACCCAATAATCGGACAATTTTACATTTATGTTTGGTAATTAAATGAGAGGAATACCTTGAATAATTTGAAAAAATTTCCTCATAAGTAACAATGGATTCATCCAAAATTTTCTTCATATCAAGAAATTAGTTCTCTGTATTTGTATATAGAATATGAGGAAAGTACTTACTAAATAATTCACCCTTAAACTCACCCCCTTCAATGGATTGAATCGCTTCCAATTGTCTCGTATTATTGATATCATTAAACCATTGATTTGTTTTTCCTTTCAAATGATAGTAAACTATACCAAAATATTTCAGGTCTCGAGAAATTAAGAATAAAAAATATTTTCTCAATTGTGTTGAGCCTTCACTCAGCTACTAGTGGATGAGAAAACCCACTAAAAGAATGTCGAAATTGCCTCATGAAAGATTAAATAATACGTTATTATCTCCAACGATAATTTAGAACCCCTACATGATTCATAACATGATTACATTTCTTGAGAATAGATGAAATATTATTTATTCCATCTCCCATAACATTTGGTTTCTTGGAAGGAAATTCATTTCTGTCTCTATTGTACTCGGCATTAACAAAGTTCATTTGGGTTCCTGCCATTGATTAAAACCAGATAGTATAGTGTGGGATACACTAATCATAGTGGATAATAAATAATTCTGAAAATCATTATTAGAATTTTTAAATAACAAAACCTTCTTCTATCACCCCTTAGGTTTATCGTAGTCCATTTCTAATCATTATAAAAAATTTAGGATAATGTCATTTACCTAGTATTATCCTCCAAGTTTCATTAAAAATTTTCTAAACCTAATCTCTAAATATTGTCAACACCATGTTCTAATACCAAATATATCGACCTGATCATTTCATACCAAAAATATAACATCTTTTTAGATGATTATTAAATATATAACAATAATAACCATGCCAGAACTATAAATGTTTAGATTCGTTATAGATTAGATATAAAATATTCCTATATTATGAAATATCTTCATCATCACACATAAAGAACTTAACACATATTAAACCTCTTAGGAAAACTATACATAATCCTTTCTTCATCCCCCGGGTATAAAACCCCAATATTTTACTGTATGTATCTTCTTAAATAAATTCAATTTATTCAATAGCTTATGTTGCATGAAAATCTTAGATAAACTAAACTGTGAAATACTATTAAATTTTAACATGATTGATGGAATAGTAATGTGATAAATAAAATTGTAGTCTATCCATTAAACTAAAGACCACACCTACAAAATTTTAAATAGAATTTAGGTATCTAATAAATGAAAATTTGATATATTTATATTAAGGAATTTGTAAATAACTTTTTTAAAAATGATAAATTTAGTGTTGGTATTTTTGTGAAACATAAATGTAAATTGACAAATTTTTAATTAATATATTCATTCAAATTAATATATATATTCATAAATTATATTTATAAATTAATATTTTGTTCCATTATAATTATAAGATAAATTTATGAGCTCAAAATTAATTTTTCAAACTGTTGTAAAATCCGTTATAACATTAAGGTCGATATTTTTAGAATAAATGAAGATTTTATTATAAAATTAAATTTATAATATTTAAAAAAATATTTTCCAAAAATGGAGTCCAATTTTTAAAAAAAAAGCATAAATAAATTGTTTTAGTGCATTTTTTGGGATTGT
The DNA here is from genome assembly GCA_963277665.1 of Viscum album. Lineage (NCBI taxonomy): Eukaryota > Viridiplantae > Streptophyta > Magnoliopsida > Santalales > Viscaceae > Viscum > Viscum album. The sequence goes on along the minus strand of OY728140.1, from coordinate 1,900,393,128 downwards.
TTTAAAATAGTTAAATTTTTGATGAATTGTGAAATATGGTACTTTTCTTTATTTAACATTATAAGTTAAATACATGGGTTTTTGAGTCACTACTGATGTAATAACCCATTACTCTAAAATCATATGCACTATTTATTTAATGTATTCCCAAAAATCCTCACATTTGAATGTCTTGAGCTAAAATAATAAATAAATAAATAAAATAATAGAAAACACCCTTCTTCTTCCCTATAAATACCACCCTCACAACACCATCTCATCAAACCATATAATACATGAATATTTTCTATATTATACCCAATTCCCATAAAAATAATCTTTCTCATGTCCAAGGCCTGTCGGTCATACCAGAAATACCAAATCCATGTCTTTTAAGGTGGTTCCCAAGGAAACAAAATTCAAGAGGTAAAATCCTCCTTATTTGTATTTTAATTTGTTTTATTTTCTTATCCAATAATGACCTCCAATATAAAAAGTTTCATGGTAACTCAAATATATATACTTTAATTTTATTGTGATAATGGATTAACCATAATCAGATCCTTTCTCCTCTCATTTTATTTTAAAAATGATAACATCATCCATGATATGTTCACTCACCACCTTTGTGAATGACAGGTGTTCATTCTCCATTTCTGCCTTCAATCCTAGTCACAATACCATTATTATATTTAAATAATATTTTAATATAAATGGTATAGGTCATATAATTTCCTGAAACCACTATTTAAACATAATATTAAATAAAAAGAAACAAGATTTTGATGGTCGTAAAGTGTTTGAAAATAAATTAAGAAAATTTCATCAAAGTTATATATATTGAATCATATTTATACCATATAAAAAATGATATATGATACCATTAAAACATATGAAATTCCCTAATACTAAATTATTTCACTTTTGGTGAAGTTATTTCCATCATATAAGAACTCACATATTTATACTCAAGGGAACTGACCACCAAACCACAAAACAATAGCTCCCAGAACAAGAAAATTAAACATTATAACTTATAGAAATGACTATAACTGAAATTAATAAAATTATAGTAAATAAAATATTTGATAGTTAGGTTCATAATTAATTAATAAATAAATCTAATTTGATCATCTAGGACATTAAGTACTAGTGTATAACGCTTTCAGATAAATTGTAAGGGTTTCTCATCTCACTTTTACTTATCTGAGATATATTTTTTATTAAACCCTTTTTTCCTGTAATGGGTGTACATAATACCGTATAATATACTACACCATGAATCAATTTATCTAAATTTTATTCAATTTTTCATTTTATGATAATTAATTTAATTGTTCATATGATTTAATAGATTACAAGTGTTAAGGGTTTCTCGTCACACTTTTAATTATTTGAGATATATTCCTTATTAAACCTCATTTATTGTGTGTGGGGTAAAAACATACATTTAATATAACATATCAAGAATATATTATTATTCATTGAATTCAATGTTTCATTTTATGATCATTTATTTTTATGGGGAATACGGTTCGAATATTCTTCATCCTTTTCATATGAGGAATGAATTGGACTTCATAAATGATTGGAGGGGCACGCTATATCACCTGATGTATCAGTAACAATCATGAGATAAACTAGTTTTGTTGCTGGATGTTATGTTTCCTCATTACGTATGGTGTCTTGGATTAATCCTTCAAGGTATGTTTATTATGTACCCCATTATTCATTACATAATTGTGAGATTAGTAATTTATAATTCATATGATTATTCAACTAATAAAATAACCATGTTAATGTTTCATTCTCATGTGATTTTTATATGGAATTATTTGATCAACATTATTCTTTCCATATTATACACAATTTTATATTTTAATGGAAGGTGTTTTTAGAAATTCATATTTACATATTATTTATCTTTAATTATCATTACTTCTATTATATTCTTACACTTAATATGCATATGATATGACCTCTTTCTTATTTTCCTTAGAATTTCAAGATGTATATTATGATTGACATTCAATGGTAATCTTGGATAATAGAGGGTGTTTCCAATGGTGTCACTATGTTGTAGTTCATTTTAATTATACTTTAGTACATAGGTTTGTATATATTTTTGTAAATATACTAAACTATTAGGTCCTTTGGAATATGATCTCTTTTACCTAGAACCAATGTATTTATGTATGAAATCCAATCTCGGTTACTAGTTCGGCGACATTATAGGTGGTATCAGAGGAAGTTTTGTAGAATCCTTATAAACTTGATTTATGATATAATAGATTAGGGAAATATAAAACTACTGGAATTCTGGGTAATTACGATGGGATCCCGTCACAAATAGGCCTTAATGAAAGGGCCCCGTTGTAAATATCTTGTTGCTGAAAACACTATCGCAAATACCATTATTTGCGACTGGCCTATCGCAAATAATAATATGTACGATGGGAAACATCACCGTCACAAATAAGTCTCGGGTTATGTGTATTATTTATACATATACCTTTTCTGTGACGGGCCCATCACAACAAAGTATTTACGAAGGGTAAGTAGTCCCGTCGAAAATATGTTTTTTAAAAATATTTAGTTAGACTATTTTCGATGGGGTCCCATTAAAAAAGGTCCCATCACAAATAATAAATAAATTTAAAAAAATTAAATTCAATAAAATTACGATTAATGAAAAAAATAATATTACTATTATTAAAAAATATATTAAAATTCTCAATATTTTAAAAAAATTATAAAATAATAATAATATTATAATTATTAGTAAATAAAAAAACATTAAAAAAATATACTAATAAAAAAATATATTTAAGAAAATAATAATAATATTATTAAAATAATAAAAGAATAAAAAAATAAAAATTCTCAATATTCACAAAAAAATTTAAAAAAAAGTAAAATATTAAAAATTAAATTATGTAATACATGAACCAATATAAAAGACAAAAAATGTAAATAATTCATATTACAATGTTAGATTCAAATGTTTTTAAAATCAAAAAAATCACTATGGGGTCATATTCTGGAGGAGGTGGAGGATATGAAGGATCTAGTAGAGGAAACTCCATTCCAAAACTAGAGTCAGATGGCGCATGTACTCCATCTACTCATAATGTTGTTGCTGCCATCGATGCATCTCCACATCATGTTGTTGTTGTTGCTGCTGCCATCAACGCATATCCTCCTCATAATGAAGCTCCTGCTGATGCTTCCGCCGACTCATCTCTTCTTGCTACTTCTACAAAGACTCTATAAGCTCAGCCTGAGCTCGCAACTACTCCGGATACTGTGAGAAAGAATATTATGCCTCTCCATGAGCTCCTCTCGAGCTGGACGCCGACATCGCAGTAGTACCATAATAAGTACCAGGAGTCAAATGTGAGCTGATACCAAATACTCTGCCCTTCTTAATGCCATACTGAGTCGCCTTCATCCATGCCGCCTACTTGAAATGGTGTGCATTGGTCTGTTCAGTCGTCTCATCCTGACCCTCAGCCTGTGTCTGAGAGGTCACAACCTCATATGACTCCTTCAATTACAATTTAAAATTAAAATTGTGAAAATATTATATGTAGTTAATTGTAAAACTGATATAATAATACCAACCACAATCTAAATCTGGAGATCACCTCTAATCTCTCTAGTGGCTGGATCACTGTACATCCTCCGATAAATTTCATAGTCCGTAATATTGGGATTCTCGAATGCCTACAGAAATATAAAATAAACTGTTTATATATTATGTTATATAAAATATTTAAAAAATATACTAACCAGATGGTATCTATGTGAACTGAATGTATGGCTACCAGCTCGATGGGTCACAAACTGTCTCCGCTGGTTCTACCACCCCACTGAAGATCCACTCTGAAATCCACCACCTAACAAGTGTAAACATAATCCATCCTAAATGTGAGATGAAATGTACTCTAGTCGGTGGGCTCTACATGACTTATCAAATTCTGTCACTCCTTCTTTCTTAATGGCTGTCCATCTCAAATTGTGCAAAAACTGATGGAAACAGTCACACATAGAAACCTGTAATGCCGCGTGGATAACGTTGTGAATGTTATTATCGATGGGATACCATAAAACCTAAAAATAATTTATAATATCAATTTTGTAATAAAATAAATTTCAAAATTAAATAATATTTATTTACGTATTATCTAATGATGGAACTTGTCGCGTCTCACATCAACATGAATCTGTTCCCATGTGATCCATGGCTGAGAAAAATAATTGCACAATATAGCGATCCACTTTCCAATAGCTACATGCTGAAAACTGTGAAATATGAATAAATAATTAATCAATTAGTATATATATAAATAAAAATAATTAAATCTAACTAAAATCTATAGGTTATCATACCTCCGTGTAAGTGGATCAAAACCAAGATGTAAACGTCACTCGTGGATAGGGTCAGGAATCATCAGTCATGCAAGACCGCGCCCCCTCCACATACCTCCTGAACCACCAGTAGGCTGATTTTAAGATGATCCCACATCCCCCTCATCCAATGGTATCTCAACCTCCTCTAACTCATGCAATAGATCAGAGTCCATCTGAAACACAAAATTAATGTTGTTAGTAGATAGTTTAAAATAAGTATTATATATAGATATATATTAGTTATGATTATAACCCACATTTAACAGTTTCAATGTTCATCTTAATCCTCTTATCCATAGCTTTCAATGTCAATGTTTTCATCTTCCTCGTCAGTATCATCAATATCCATAAGAGTTTCAGTTTCACCATCTCTTGTAATTTCAAATTCATTTATAACGTCATTAACATCTTCATCACCATCGATCTTTAATTATGAGGTGTCATTGTCGATATTCACGTCTCTTTGTAAATCAGATGGATTTTGAGAAGTCTATTGAAAAATTTCAATTCCATCCAATTTATTAAAACAACATTCCATTTGAGTAAACTGATTTTCCGGAGATTTCATTTTTATGATGCTCCACCAATAGCTCAAGTCTCTTGAAGTATCACAGTACATGGAATAATAAATTTGATGTGCCTATTGATCCTGAAAAAAGGGCTCATTTACTGCAAGAATACTTATATATTTAATATTGACAATTTCATGAGTCGGATGAACACACAACCCTCTCTCAGCATCCAACCACCAACATTTAAACATTGTTATATAATTATGTCCTAGATAACACAACTCAATAATTTCATCCAAAATACTATAAAAGTTAACTTCAGTTTCTCTATGATGGGATCCTCCCATGAAAACTCCACTGTTCATTGTTTTTTTCTGATTCCCCATATTCATGTATATGAAATCGATAACTATTCACTACATATGCATTATAAGATTTAACCATTTATTATAGTCGGTTACTCAATATACACAGTCACTTAACAATTTTGTCATCATATTAAGACACCTAAAAATTTGTAAAACAATTATAAATATAATAAATAATAAATGGAATTGATATTATACTATTAATAAGATATGTTACCAGTTTTTGAAACCATTGAGAATTTTTTTCTACGTTCTTCAAGAGCAGCTGCTGTAATTTGTGTAAGTTGTTTCTTGATATGATTATCATATAACCTACAATGAAAATAAGTTTAAATACTGTAACATAAATTATATAATAAGTGATAGAAGAACTCACAAGAAAAATGATGTCATTTATTCACATTTGAGCAGAACGTATGTGTGAGCTCTGTGATGTTGTCATCTGAAAGCAATCATTCATGAACTCTTCCAAAACCAAGATTTGGATGATTAAACACTGTTAATTGATTTTCCATTTTTTCATTAACATTCCTCTCGTTTCAACCCATGCGACTATTTTTTGAGGGATATTGAGATTCAAAATTATGAGAGCATAAAAAAGCAATTTTCTCTTGCAAATAAGTTTCAGTAATTGAGCCATCAATTGATGCATTGTTTTGAAATTTTTTCTTCAATTTCTGAATGCATCTCTCGAATGGGTACATCTATTGAAACTGTAATGGACCCCCAAATTTAGCTTCATGTTAAAAATGTAATATCAGATGTTCCATTGAGTCAAAGAAAGCCGACAGAAAGATATTTTCCAGTTTACATATAATTACAACAACATCTTCTTCCAGTTTGATTAGCGCAAAGTTGTCTGTTGTCGCTGCACAAATGTCTCAAAAGAATATGATATGTCTGTTATCAAATCCCAAATCATAGAATTCAACAAACCTCTGAATCCAATCGTGATAATTCATTCCATTATAACATGACAATCATGACTTTTTAATCTAGTAATATAACCATTCGTAACACATCTACCCAAATTAGAAGCATAGGCATCTGGAAGTCTCAAATCTTCAATCCGCTAACAAAATAATAAGTGACTCTCTTTGGACAGTGTATAAACGTCTTTTGGCTTCATTAAACTCTATGATCTTACATTTTCAAAGAGTTCAAGTTCCGGTCACTTGCAAATTTGGGAAATATCTAATCGTGCCTTTACAATATCATTGGTCTTACCTGATGTATCAAAAACTATATGAAATAAATTATCAAAACCGCTCTTCTCAATATGAATAACATCCAATATGTGGCGGACCTACAAATCCAACCAATACGGAATATCTCAAAAAATTCTTTGTTTTATCCAATTATGTTGTTTCCTAAATCCATGAATTTTCTGTTGGATTACTATTAGTCCAAATGTGATCGGGGGTAATGAAAATACAATTGATTTTAACTCTGTACCTGAGATCTTCTTTAGAGGTTCATCCCTTAAATTTATCCTTTTCTGAAATGAGTTTTTTTCCTCTGAAAAGGATGATCGGTTGAAAGAAATCTACAGTGACAATCAAAATAGTAAGGTTTTTTCCATTGACGAACATAAAGGCTTTGTTTTCTTTCAAATAGTAAGGAATTGATTACGGACTATGTGTAATCCAAATAGATAACATGCCATATGATAGAAATTCACTAATCATTCACATCAATGCAGCTTTTAATATGAAATTTTGTTTCGTAATAACATTATATGTATTAACACCATCACTCCACAATGCATTTTACTCATCAATCAATGGTTTCAAATAAACATAAATATTATTTTTTGGATGTCCTAGGATTAATATAGTCAAGAAGATATAAGGATCCTTCATCAACATCCATGTATGCAAATTATACAGAGTTATAAAGACAGGCCATCAAGAATACTGACTACCATAAGAAGAAAATAGAAAGAAACCATCATTAGAAAGTCCCAATCGCATGTTTCGGGCTTCTATAACAAAAGACAGATGCATACGGTTAAAATGTTTCCATGAATACCATCAGATGGATGATTCAAGCTTTTATCAGTTGAAATATTGGTTTTATGCCATGACATCATTGACGCTATGTTCTGAGATAGAAATAAATGCTGAAACCTGGGTGTAAGGGGGAAATATCTCAACTGTCTTACTGGAATCAAAATAGAATTTCCTGGTTGAGCTTCTTTATACATCGATTGTCCACATGTGGGAAAACTATCCACTTAATAATTTTCACCAGAATATAAGATGCAATGATTTTTACATGCATGAATATTCCGATAACTAAGGCCAAGATTACGAATCAGCCTCTTACTCTCATAGTAATTTGCAGGCAACACATTTCCTTCACGTAACAGTGTTTTAACCAAAGAAAATACTTGATCAAAACAGTTGTTTGACATTGCATTATCTGTTTTAATAACTATAAATTTTGGAAATGCTTTTAATTTTCTTATCTTGCTAGTAGGATATAATGCATCCTCACTAGACCTCAACAACACATAAAATTCAGATAGTACCAACTCGGGAGTTAAATCAATATAATCATGAGTTTCATTTTGTTGCACAGATGGACCTGCAACATCATGTACTAAATTTTGAAACCGTGAGAGATATGGAATCAAGTTATTAGGATCTACTCTGGAACTGCATTCACCGTGTTGATACCAAAAAACATAATCTGGTTGAAAACAAAACTGCAAGAGATGTCCCCCAACCTTGTCAAATGTGTCAAATATTCTCAGAGAACATTTTTTACAAGGACACTTAATTGTTTCTTCTGAAACATACTCTGGTTTTGATGATGAAAATGCTAATAAATCTTTAACACCCTCAATATATACAGGATTTAAACCAAAACCATTTGGAATTCTGTGTTGATTTATCCAAGCGCGATCATCTAATAATGACTGATGTCGACTTCCTTGTTCCATGTTTTTCTACAAAAAATATAAAATCATCAATGTTTTTGAATAATTTGAAATTATAAAAACACTATCTGAAAAATAAGATAAATAATTAAAACTAATTAATAATTATTACTAATTATTCCAATTATTTATAATTATTACAATTTATTAATAATTATTACAATTGATTATTAATTATTATAATTTATTTCTAATTATTGTTAATTATTACAATTTATTACAATTTATTACAAATTTAGCAATACTCATAAATACTTAGAAAAATAAAAACTACTTGAATAATGAAAGGAAATTTGGTAATCATCGTTGTGGAGATGATTACAAATTTTCCCTTCATTATCCAATCAGATTTCTTTTACTAATTATTATTAATAAAAAAATTATATTATCAATATTTATGAAATAACAATATTAATATTATTAAAATAAAGAAAATTTTATAAAATATTAAAATTGTCAATATTCACAACAGAATTTGCTCTATTCTTAACATGTTCAAATATCAAAGGGTTGCCAATTGTCAGGTCACACACAATAAAATGTTTGTGTCATTCATGTCCAATGTAAACTCTATAATTGTACTTGCATGGTTGATCACCTCGCAAGTAGTGTTGCAATAGGACGACCAAAGTAATGTCGTTATCGTCTCTAAGAATCATCTCGCTCCCTTTACATAGATCATTTTTCCTTAAAAACTTTCGAGGATATCAGTATCTCTCCCTTAAATTTTCAGGAAAGAATGGTCTATATAATTGGTTATGTGAGATAATTCGTATAGATGAAAAGGGCATGAGTTGGGTTGTCATATTGCAACACTACATGCAAGGTGATCAACCATGCAAGGAAAATTATAGAGTTTACATTGTACATGGTGGAAAAAAACTTTTTATTTTTCATGACTAGACAATTGGTGACCCATTGAGATTTAAACATGTTAAGAATAGAGCAAATCCTGTTGCGAATATTGATAATTTTAATATTTTATTCAATTTTTATTATTTTAATAATATTAATATTATTTTTTCATGAATATTGATAATATAATTTTTTTATTACTAATTATTACTAATTTATTCAAATTATTACTAATTATTACAAATTAATACAAATTATTACTAATTATTACTAATTATTACAAATTATTACTAATTATTACTAATTATTACTAATTATTACGGATTCTTACTAATTATTACTAATTGTTACTAATAATAACTAATTATTAATAATCATTACTAATTATTACTAATTATTACTAATTATGACTAATTATTACTAATTATAACTAATTATTACTAATTAAAACTAATTATTTGTAACACCCATGATTTCATAGTATGTACTTCTTCAAAACAATTCAATAACTTGTACTACACGCAACACCGAGTTCAAGCGCACCATGACTTACCAAACAAGCCGTTCAAAAGAGGTTATGAATAGTGTTAACTAAATTTTGAACTTTATATAATTCATATAATTTTAGAATCCATATAATGAGTTTCTTAGACATAATGTAAGAACAAATTCATTTTTTCAGATAAAAGAAGTATTTTTTAAAAATGCACTTTTACCAACTTTTAATAGTGAACCATTTTTAAATCCAATATTTTAAACATTTATATATTTGACTAAATTAAATTATTCTTTAGAATGGGGACATAAAAAATTTACAATGTTACACCCCAAGCTTCCACAGTATGCTTCTCTTTGAATAATATAGTAGCGTGTGGTGTACGCAACTTCGAGTTCTAACACACACCACAACCAATCAAAGTAGTCGTTATGAATATTAATACACACTTTTTTAAATATTATAAATTATATCTCTCAAAATGGACTTCATTTTTGGATTTGTAATATCGAATTTAGACTAGGGAGAAATTTTGGTACTTTTCGAATAACTTTTATATTTTGATGAATAGTGAAAATTACTAAATTTTAATTAAAAAAACATTTTAAATCAAAATAATTAGTAGTGATAAATTATGAATTTGAGCGGTTTTAAAATATATTTATAATATATTTTTACCATTTAATACAATGTTGGTCATTGGACATAATTTCATAACTAAACCGGACATAACCAAGTATCAATCTTTTGATAGTTATTATATCTTAAAAATACACGTTTTGTTTTTACTGCGGGAATTAATATTAAATTAATTTATGCCACTTCTATGTTTTGAATTTGGGAAATGGATTCCATATTTGTAATCAGAATGTCCAAATTGTGTAAATAGGTAACTTTTATTTTTAGACATTTTGAATAATTAATTCGGAAAATATTTTATTTACCATGGTTAAAGGGTAAATCCGGTAAATAAGGGTTAACAAATAATATTATAATATAAATAAATTACCCAAAAATGTATCCTAATCTTATTTCTAGATACATGTCCGACCATTGGCATCTTAGAGTCTATTTTGGGACCCCATGGAGCCAGTTGTAGGAGATAGGGACACTTTATATTAATTAAGTTAAAGTAAATACAAAAATAACATAATTTTATATCTTATAGAAAAACAATTTTTACATAGGTTTATATATTGTATATTTTCTATTATAAATATTAATTAGAAATCAAAAACAATTTCCTACATAATGGTATTTTTTTATAATGTTTATACATTTAAAAAGTAAAAATATATATGACACAATAATGATGAAGTATTTTCTTTATTAATGAAAGAATCAAATAATTTGTATTATAAATGTTAAAATAAATATAATTTGAAAGTTTTGATGACATAAACTAATTTTATTGGTTAATATGACATGTTAGGTTTCCTTAAATGAATTTGTTTTGAATTAATAAAGTTGTTAATACTTTAGAAAAAATCAATTATTGAGTAGTGTCAAAATTGACATAAATGAGTTTTTAAAACATATATTATATTATTAATTTATATTCTATTAGTAAAAATATAAGGATAGGCCAAAGGACATATATTATTTTTTGTGTATAATTAATGGACCACTTTGGGGTCGCTTGGATGTATATAGTATACTTATTAACAATATATTATAAAAATACAAAGTGACATGATATGTTTTAAACTAATTATCCAAGAGTTAAAACTAAATGATAAGGTTAATATAATGACTCAAACCTGTCTAAAATATATTGGTGGAAATTATTTCGACCCATACCCACTTTATACTTTGAATAATAAACTTTGGATCCATTAGAAACTGAATATTAATTTATTATAAATTAATAATTTAAGTTTTTCCTAAAGAGACCCTCCTCCCCCTTATAAATGGACTCAACTTCTAACCAATTCTTCACACAATAAAAGCCTTTTGGATGGGCCAAAATCTTCCCAAATGATCTCTCAACTTCCATGAATTCAACATAGAGGCCTTAGTTTGATCATAAAGCCAACCTATGGAGCTCTTTTGATCAAATAAAACGGAAGAACCCGAAGAAGTGGTAATGTTTTCACCACCCTCTTTCAAGATCCTTTCTTCTTAAACTAATTATTTCTTTGTTATTTATATTCTAAAATAATAAATCCAGTATCTCCTATATACTTTGATGTTATTATAAATATGGTACATCCATATTCATTATTTTATCCATACTTTGAATGAAATGTCACCATATGTGCGTATGTACGGCTTACCGTCTCCACGTCGTGGTGTAATTGTTATTCAATACATTATTATTTGTATGGGTATAATAATGATGTGTATTTTATGTAAATAATAAATATAATATTCTATGGATTTTGTATATATGATATACCATCCAATTATATATTATTTTAATATCAAAAGAATAATATTTTCTATCGTGCATATGTACGGATTACCGTCTCCACGACGCGATGAGATTCATTTCCAAGTTCACCATTCATCGACGATTATAAAAATATATATTACGAATATGTATATAATATATGAAATAATTATGCTACTAGGGATATATATATTATTATTTATGTACTTATATATATCTTATTCACATACTTCCGTTCAATACTATATGAAAACAGAAACGGTGTTTATGCGTACGTACGGACTACCGTCTCCAAAAATGGTGTTTCCCATTTCATATTTATGTCTACTATACATATTTATATTATAAATATTTATGATATATTTATCATGTTTTTTATTCTGGAAGTATTTAAAGCATGAATTAAGTGATACAATCAAGAGTAACAAGTTAAAACACGTATGATAAAGAAATCTATTATTACCCGAAATATTAATATAACATGAAAATTATTATTAAATGGTTTTTATAAAGTCATAAATGAATAATGTATGATATCATAAATATTAATATGGTTCTGGTATAATTTAATAAAAAACTATAGTCTTCATACAGGAGGCTAAACATACCCCCAACTAAAGGAAAGTGCATGGTAAGGGGTTTTCATCTCACTCTTTATTCCTGTGAGATTCATGCCATATTTCCACTATTACCTTTTGTCTGGTGTATGTACTGCCCATAATTGTATTCTTTATGTAATACACTTTAATTTATTTTTATTTACATATTCATTGTATGATACTTCTTTCAGGGGGTGTATGTTTCGTAATTTACCAAATTGGTAAGGGTTAATTTCACAATCTCGTTGTTATCCGAGGTTGTTTTTACGTAAGTATCTACTGGGACATATTTATTATCCATGTCCATGTTTTATGAAAGAGTTTTCAAATGTATTATTTTAAGTGAATTTTTACTAAAACATCATTTCAAATGTTTTAAATATTTATTCTTCTATATCTTTCTCATTAATGGCCATGTCCTCAAAATGGGTTTTAAGGATTTATTTATATGGACATGAATGTTTTTAAAATGTTAATTTCTTTCAAAAGTTTCAAAGTGGAATGGGACACTTTGATTCAAAAATGTATTTAAATGAATTATTTTCTAAATTGTGTGAATTTTAAATTTTTTCATGAAAAGGGGTATTTCTCTCAAAGAGTTTTACAAATCATTTTCATCTATGTCAAAATTCTTTAATGGATTTTAAACTTGTTTTGAAGTTGATTTATAGTGATACAAATATTCCATATTTTGTTGAAGGTTTTGTGATATTTTTGACTGTGTATGTATTATTTTTATACCATTCATGGTTTATGGAGATAGTATTGACATTTGGTAAGCTAGTTTTAATACAAATTTTTATGTTATGTTTAAACATGTTCATATGTGGAATGCATTGGACTTAATAAGTGATGGGTGGAGCACGCTATGGATCCTTAATGAATCGGTAGGTCTCATGAGACAAACTAGTGTCTTGGCATGAGTCCTTGACAAAATCTTATTTGTAGTCTTGGCATGAGGCCTTGGCTACGTGGTTATAATGGTATGGAATTATGCATTCCATCGTTATGAAAGTGGTTATTGATATTAAATTTGATTATTAGAATAGTATAATATCCATGTGAATAAGTAAATGGAATTATTTCATTTTATCATTTCCATATTATGATGATGTTCAAGTTTAAAAGGATTTTGTTTTAGTTATACATTGACTTAAATGTTTTGCTTATTCATGAAAGTTTCTGCTGTATCGATTACCCTTACTGAGTGTTTGAGCTCACCCATTTCTATGTTTTATTTTTCCCAGGATTCCAAGAAGTGTATTGTGATTGATATACAGGGTTAAGCCAAGGGAATAATGGAATTCATAATGATTATTTATGTTGTTTTGTAAGTCTTAAAGTGAAATGTAACATTCATGTACGTAATATATTTTCCAAGACTGCTAAACTAATTGATCCTTTGGGACTTGATTCCTTGTAATCATGCCAATGTTATGTAATAATGCATCGACTTTGGGTAACTGGGGTCGGGGCGTAATAGTTGGTATCAGATGAAGTCTATCAAAAACATTGGAAACTCGATTTAGATAAACTCTGATTAGAAAACACAACCCTAAGATAGACTTTGAGTATTAGTATAGATGAACATCCTAGAATTTTGGTATTGTAAAGATTTTTTGAGTTTTCTAAGCAATACATACCTGTCTGGATACGAGCAGGTAGAGGCGGCTTTGGAACAAATGTACCTATGGGAAAAACCCGAAAAAACCTCTTTGAGCTAGACTCGAACAGGAACTGGTGCACGACAACGGGCCTTGCTGCACTCTTGGTTACGACACTCCCGGGGGATACGCTTAGGATAAATCTCATTTTATTTACAAACCATTTTGAAGGGATCATGAGTATATACTTACTCAAAGAAAAAAATTTATGATTATGGATTATATCCATAAACTGTTCAATTTGCGTTAGGTATTTTACAAGTTTGGAATTATACATTCTAATTCATAAAATGACCTAGTTTATGCTATTGTATAGAAATGGCACCCAGTAGAAAGAAATGTGAACTCCTGTAATACGTATGATCCAAATAATAAGAAGGATCATATATTTCATGGTATTAAGCCATCATTTAGAAGGAAATAGTCTCCCAAATATTATCATCATATGAAGAAATAATATCATGTATTGATAAGATAAGTAAAGAGTTTACTGAGTCTTATGGATTTGAAGGCAAGCAAGAGAAGAAAAGGAAGGAAGAGAGAAAGATGGATAAGGGGAAGAGGGAAAATAAGAATTTTTTTCATATGTGATAACTGTGGGAAGAAACACCATGGAACTTGCCTGAAAGGAATGGGAGTTTGTTATATGTGTGGAGAAAAAGGACACCAGGTACGTGACTGCAATGGTATGAAAAGGGTTTCAAATGTACAATGCTTCATCTTCAAGGAGATGGGACACTACACAAAACAATGTAAAAATCATCAGAGTATCTAACAAATGATGCTATTGTATAATAATCAAGTTATGATACTACCACAGATGAAGAGGAACGACTCGTGTTCTTATGTTTTTATTATATAATTATTTTATTTGTGTGTTGCATCAGCAATATACTGGTTACATGAATTATGGAGATAAATAATGATTGTGCTGCAGTACTATATTATTAGGGATTTGAAATTATATGGTTCTATGAAAAGTACTTAATAGTAAGCTACACTTTTTTGAAAATACATTGTTGAAGGAAAGGTAATCCTTAATATGGTCTCGATGGCGAGGTAGTGATTTTGGAATAGGAGATGATTGATTTGAATAAATTATATTGGATATTCTTGACTACCATGAAACTGATTAATGATTTTTCATTATTGATGTGTACAACATTTTTGGATACAAGGAGTATATCCATTATTCTATAAGTAATAAGGGATCATGAATGTAATCAATAAGGTTTTATGGTAATTCAGGATTTTGTAGTGTTTTAAAAAGATTACATGATGAAGGTGTTCACTTGTTATTATGCGGAAAAAAGGATATTCATTGTGTTTACCTTCCTTATAAATGTTGTACTGTGAGTTTGGATAGAAGTATTTTGGATAATTATTGTTTGAGATTAATTTTGGATTTCCATAAAAGGACAACCCGGAGGTCGGGCGGCAACCTGTCGCGACCGGTATGGCCGCGAGACTTGAACCCACAACCGAAGGACGACAAGGGTGTATCACCTACCAATAGCCCACGAGATATCCTAGATTAAATAATGTAGTTTATTTTACGAAGGTCTAGTAGATGAATTATTAATTCATTTTTTTTACACCAAACGAATAGGATAAATAGAATATTTTTTTAAGTTCTATTATCTCTTAGTGTGAAAGATGAGTTTGTGATAGAAATTAGTTAAAATATGGAACTCTACTTTTCAAGTATATATTTTTCTTATCATCTTATTCTATGAATAAATTAATTCTTATACTTTATTGAAGGGAGCTTAAAACCAAAAATGTGTTATCCTATTACCTTATGTTTTGTTGAACTGATGGCATTTTAAATCATCATAGATTGATGAATTTAAGGACCTCAATTTTAAACATGTTTGTGATTGATGACCTCAATCACTAAATATAAATATTTATGTTTTTCCTTCAATTATATGTCTCTAATTTCAACCAATGTTCTCCTAATAGAGATCATAATTTTGTGGTGACCCTTTCATTTCTATTTTCCTCTTATTTGAACTAAATTTTATTAACCAAATTTCCGATGTGGGTTTTCACACAAAGATATTTTCTATTTTCAACCTTTATTTTCAATGAACAGTATCAAAATGCGAGGACGCAATTTATTAAAAGAGGGAAGAATGTAACACCCCATAATTTCATAGTATGTACTTCTTCAAAAAAATTCAATAACATCCACTACATGCAACACCAAGTTCAAGCGCACCATGACTTACCAAACAAGCTGTTCAAAAGAGGTTATGAATAGTATTAACTAAATTTTGAACTTTATATAATACTTATAATTTTAGAATCCATATTATGAGTTTCTTAGACATAAAGTAAGAACAAATTCAATTTTTTCAGATAAAAGAAGTATTTTTCAAAAATTCACTTTTACCAACTTTTAATGGTGAACAATTTTTAAATCCAATATTTTAAACATTTATATATTTGACTAAATAAATTTATTATTTAGAATGGGGACATAAAAAATTTAAAATGTGACACCCCAAGCTTCCACGGTACGATTCTCTTTGAATAATATAGTAGCATGTGGTGTAAGCATAAATTAATTGTGAAATTATGTCCAGTGACCAAAATTGTATTAAATGGTAATAATATATTCTAAGTATACTTTAAAACCCCTAAAATTAATAATTTATCACTATTATTTATTTTTATTAAAAATGTTGTTTTTAAATAAAATTTAGTAATTTTCACTATTCATATAAATATAAAAGTTATCTGAAAAGTACCAAAATTTCACCCTAGGATAATAAATATTTATTAGAAAGATACAAATATTTCACACATAATGGTATTTTATTCATAATTTTTAGACATTGAAAATGTAAAAATATATATGACACAATAATGATGCAGTATTTTCCTTATTAATGAAGGAATCAAATAATTGGTATTATAAATTTTAAAATAAATATAATTTGAAATTTTTGATGACATAAAAGAAATTTATTGGTTAATATGACATGATAGGTTTGTTTAAATGAATTTTTTTTCGAATTAATAATGTTTTTAAGACTTTATAAAAAATCAATTATTGAGTAGTGTCAAAATTGACATAAATGAGTTTTTAAAACAAATATTATATTATTAATTTATATTCTATTCCTATGAATCTATGGTTCGGCCAAAGGACTTATATAATTATTGGTGTATCCTTAAGGGACCTCTTTGGGGACTCTTGGATGAATATAGTATGTTTATTATCTATATATTATAAAAATACAAAGTGACATTGTAAGTGTTAAACTAATTAACCAATAGCTAAAACTAAAAGATAAGGTTAATATAATGACTCAAACCTGTCTAAAATCTATTGGTTGAATTTATTTAGACACATAACCACCATATAATTTTAATAATAAACTTTTGTGACATTAGAAACCAAATATGAATTTATTATAAATTAATACTTTAAGTTTTTCCTAAAGAGTCCCTCCTCCCCCTTATAAAAGGACTCAACTTCTAACCAATTATTCACATCATTAAATCCTTTTTAGTCGGCCAAAATCTACCTAAATGCTCTCTAAACTTACCTAACTTGAACTTAGAGGCCTTAGTTTGATCATAATGCCAACCTAGGGAGCCATTTTGATCAAATCAAAAGGAATAACCCGAAGAAGAGGTAATGTTTTCACCACCCACTTTCAAGATCCTTTCTTCTTCAACTTCTTTATTCTTTCTTATTTATATTCTAAAATAGTAAATCCAGTATCTCATATATAATTTGATGTTATTATAAATATGGTACATCCATATTCATTATTCTATCTATACGTTGAATGACATGTAACCATACGTGCGTACGTACAGCTTACCGTCTCCACGTCGTGGTGTAATTGTTATTTAATACATTATTACTTGGATGGGTATAATAATGATGTGTATTTTGAGTAAATAATAAACATAAAATTATAAGGATTATTTATATATGATAAACCATCCAATTATAAATTATTTTAATATCTAAATAATGATATTTTTACTCATGTGTACGTACGGATTACAGTCTCTACGACGCTATGAGATTCATTTCCAAGTTCACCATTCATCAATGATTATAAAAATATATATTACTAATATGTATGTAATATATGAAATAATAATTATACTTTAGATATATATATATATTTATATATATAAGTATTTATGTACTTACATATATCTAATTCACTTACTTCAATTCAATACTATATGAAAACTGAAACGGCATTTATGCGTACGTACAGACTACAGTCTCCATAAATGGTGTTTTCCGTTTCATATATATTTCTATTATACATATTTATATTATAAATATTTATGATATATTTATCATGTTTTATATTCTGGAAGTATTTAAATCATGATCTATGTGATACAATCAAGTGTAACAAGTTAAAACACGTACGATAAAGAAAGCGATTATTACACGAAATATTAATATAAAGGGAAAATTATTATTAAATGGGTTGTATAAAGTCATATGAATAATGTATGATATCATAAATAGTAATATGGATCTGGTAGAATTTAATAACATACTATAGTCTTCATACAAGAGGCTAAACATACCCTTGACTAAAGGAAAGTGCAAGGTAAGGGGTTTAATCTCACTCCTTATTCCCATGAGATTCATACCATATTGCCACTATTACCTTTTGTGTGGTGTATGTACTGCCCATAATTGTATTTTTTATGTAATACACTATAAATTATGTGTATTTACATCTTCATTGCATGATACCTCTTTCATGGGGTGTATGTTTCGTAAGTTACCACATTGGTAAGGGTTAATTTCACAATCTCTTTATTATCCGAGGTTGTTTTTACATAAGTATCTACTAGGACATATTTATTATCCATGTCCATGTTTTAGGAAAGTGTTTTCAAAGGGATTCTTGTAAGGTACTTTTTACTGAAACATCATTTCAAATGTTTTATATATTTATTCTTCTAGATCTTTCTCATTAATGTCCATGTCTTCAAAATAGTTTTTAAGGATTAATTTAAATGGACATTAATGTTTTTAAAATGATAATTCCTAACAAAAGATTCAAAGTGGTATGGGGAACTTTGATTCAAAAATGTAATTAAATGACTTCTTTTCTAAATTGTGTGACTTTTAAATGTTTTCATGAAAAAAGGTGTATTTCTCTCAAAGAGTTTTACAAATCATTTTCATCTATGTGAAAATTCTTTAATGGATTTTAAACTTGATTTGAAGTTTATTTATCATGATACAAATCTACCATATTTTGTTGAAGGTTTTGTGATATGTTTGAATGTGGATGTGTTATTTTTATACCATTCATGGTTTATGGATAATGTATTGACATTTCGTATGCAAATTTTAATACAATTGTTTATGTTATGTTTAAACCTATTCATATGAGGAATGCATTGGACATAATAAGTGACGGGTGGAGCTTGATATAGCTGCTCAATGCATTGGTAGGTCTCATTAGACAAAATAGTGTCTTGGTATGAGGCCTTGACAAAATCTTATTTTTAGTCTTGGAAGGAGGCCTTGGCTACTTGGTTATAACAGTCTGGCATTATGCATTCCATCGTTATGAAAGTGGTTATTGATCTTGCATGAGATTATTTGACTAGTAGAATATCCATGTGAATAAGTAAATGACATTATTTCCTTTTATCTTTTCCATATTATGCTGATGTTCAAGTTTAAAAGGCTTTTGTTTTAGTTACACAATGCCTTAAATGTTTATGCTTATTTATGAAAGTCTTCGCTGTATTTCATACCCTTACTGAGCATTTGAGCTCACCCCATTTTATGTTTTATTTTTCCAAATATTCCAATAATTGTATTCTGATTTATATACAGGGTTAATCAAAGGGAATAATGTCGTTCATAAAGATTATTTATATTGTTTTGAATGTCTTAAAGTGCAATGTAACATTCATTTATGTAATCTATTTTCCAAGACTGCTAAACTAATCGGTCATTTGGGTATTGATTCCTTGTAATCATGCCAATGTTATGTAATAATGCACTGACTCGGGGTAACTGGGGTAAGGGCATTGCATGATTTATAATTATTGCTAATTATTGCTAATTATTGCTAATTATTTCTAATTATTAATAAATATTTATAAGTATTAATAATTATTTCTAATTATTACTAATTATTACTAATTATTACTAATTATTACTAATTATTACTAATTATTACTAATTATTCACAATTATTCCTAATTATTCTTAATTATTAATACCTATTACTAATTATTACTAATTATTACAAATTCTTCCTAATTATTTCTAATTATTCCTAGTTATTACTAATTGTTACTAATTGTTACTAATTGTTACTAATTAATTCTAATTGTTACTAATTATTACTAATTATTACAAATTATTACTAATTAGTACTAATTTTTACTAATTATTTCTAATTATTACAAATTATTGCTAATTATTACTAATGATTACCAATAATTACTAATTATTACCAATTATTACTAATTATTGCTAATTATTAATAGTTATTACTAACTATTACTAATTATTACTAATTATTACTAATTATTAGTAATTATTACTAATTATTACTAATTATTACTAGTTATTACAAATTATTACAAATTATTACTAATTATTCCTAATTATTACTAATTATTCATACTTATTACTAATTATTACTAGTTATTCCTAATTATTCCTAATTATTCCTAGTTATTACTAATTATTCCTAATTATTCCTAATTATTCCTAGTTATTCCTAATTATTCCTAGTTATTAGTAATTATTACTATGTATTGCTAATTATTACAAATTAATACTAATTAATACTAATTAATACTAATTATTACTAATTTTTAATAATTTTTACTAATTATTCATAAATATTCTTATTTATTCCTAATTATTTCTAATTATTACTAATTATTACTAATTATAACTAATTATTACTAATTATTACTAATTATTACTAATTATTACTAATGATTTCTAATTATTACTTATTATTACTAATATTTACTAATTATTAGTAATTATTAGTAATTATTACTAATTATTTGTAATTATTAGTAATTATTAGTAATTATCAGTAATTATTAGAAATTATTACTAATTATCAGTAATTATTAGTAATTATTAGTAATTATTACTAATTATTACTATTTATTACTAGTTATTTCTAATTATTACTAATTATTTCTAATTATTACTAATTATTACAAATTATTACTTTTATTACTAATTATTACTAATTATTACGAATTATTATTATTAGTTCTAATTATTACTAATTATTACTAATTATTAGTAATTATTAGTAATTATTAGTAATTATTACTATTTATTACTAATTATTACCAATTATTACTAATTATTGCTAATTATTGCTAATTATTGCTTATTATTGCTAATTATTGCTATTTTTTGCTAATTATTGCTAATTATTACTAATTATTACTAATTATTGCTAATTACATCTAATTATTAATAATTATTTCAAATTAATACTTATTATTACTAATTATTGTAAATTAATACTAATTATTACTAATTATATCTAATAATTACTAATTATATCTAATTATATCTAATTATTGCAAAATAATACCAATTATTTATAATTATTACTAATTATATCTAATAATTATTAATTATATCTAATTATATCTAATTATTGCAAATTAATACTAATTATTTATAATTATCACTAACAATATAAATTTCGTACTAAAAATAGATATAAATAAAAATCAATTGAAATCTAATTTAATTACAACTAATAAAAAACAATTAAAATTAACTTAAAAAATAAATATAAAAAAATAACATATAAATACCTTAAACTTTGATATTCTGAAGATATAGACACCCTCCAATTGCTCTCGTATAAGAAAATTCAACTAACAGAAATTTTTTACTTGAAACTGAAGAATGAAAAGAGGGAGAGAGCAAGATCTGTGTGCTTTGGGAAAAAACAGATGGGGGTATATATAGGTTAGATGAGTTGTGACAGAGTCATTAGCGACAGATTTCTTGTCGCAAATGGTGGTATTTGCGACGGGGCCCATTGCAAATACCCTCGCCTGCATTAATTACAGTCGGCGGTTAAAAGGTTATTTGCGACGGGAGTAGTTGCAAATAGTTCCTGCCGAAAGTCTTTTTATGACGGGATGACATCCTATCGCAAAAAGTTTTTAACCGCCGCCGGGTATTTGTGACGGGATCCCATCGCAAATACCCCTATGTGGTTTGGTGCGCAAGTCACGCCCAACTATTTGTGACGGGAGACGAAAACCTGTGGAAAATAATTTCTTATTTGCGATGGAGAAATTTTCCTCTCGCAAATAGATTCCTGGACAGGTTATTTGCGACAGATTTCTTCCCGTCGCAAATAGTGATTTTTCCCGTAGTGTAACCCTATAACTATATTTGAGAATATTCCCATGTTAACTAAAATAAAGATTTTTTAGATTAGTTATAATCATTTTTTTAAGTGTTTCACTAGTTTTAAAATATAATATTATAATCTAGTGTATGCCATTTTTTATAAATAGATCATAGTGGGAGGAATGGATACCATATAAACACGCATATTCCATGTATAGATTTCACTCCTATGAAATATAATGATTTTGGAGTTGGAGCTGCAACTAGATTTGAAAAACATAAAACAATACTTGGAAAATTGACCCGGGTTATGAGAAATAACCATACACACATAGAGTAGTCTGATCTTCAATTCAAAGTTACAATGTCAAACAACTTCATTTCACAAAAAACCCCATCATTCAATGGGACTGCAAACCCATTTTGAGCTGAAAAATGGATAAGTTTCTTAAAAGAGATATTTCTCAATTTTGGAGAAAACAAATTGGAGAAGGATATCATGAAAGCTTATCGTCTCTCATGAGATGCAGATCAATGATGATCATTAATTAAAAACACAAAAGGGGGAGAGGGAAATAGAAAATATATAATGGGAGGATTTGTAGGATATTTTTAGAGGAAAAAATTTCCCTCACGAATATCAAGATGATATGGAGAGACAATTCTTGAGTCTGAGAAAAAAAGAGGATGACAAAGTTGGATTGTTTGGAGCCAGCTTTGCAATGTTAGCAAGGCATGTCACAGACTACATACTTTATCCCTTGATAAATATAGGCCTTTTATTTGATGGCCTTAAGAAATATATATGATGGGAAGTAGTATTCCAAACATTCTCATCAAACTATTATATAGAATCATGCTTCCTCAATACGTAGAAAGGATATTCCGAACCATATAGATTCTAAGGAAAAAATGGCAAGGAGAATGCTATCGAGTAATCTGGAAAAGTAAATAAGGAAAAATGAAACAATGTAAGAATAGAATTTACAACATGAAATAAATTTGGAATGAAATATCATGGAATTTGTATATTGGTAATGGAATGTTGTTACATGTGTGAAGAAAAAGACCATTAGTCCCATGATTGATATAGAAATAAAGATGTCTAGAATGTGCAATGCTTCAACATTAAGGATATGCTACACTATACACATTATTTTCTTATACATCAAGGAATCGTTCTCTGGAAAAGGCCAAGGTAACAAATATGTGTTTATGTAATCACAACAACCAAGGTTGATGTTCCTAATGATGTGGTGGTTGGTACTTTAATCATTTTTTCAAATATAGCTAATGCTTTATTTGATTTTGGATCATCACATTGTTTTATATATTCAGATTTTTCTATAAAAATAGATATTTCCAATTCACCATAAAAATGAATTTGTTAGTAAAAACTCATAGTAGAAACCCTACTACATTAACGATGTGTCAAGAGGTTCTTATTATGACACATAAATGTGCTCTAATTGATTAATTTTTTATCACACATAAGAGTTATTTTTTATATAATCCTTGGTATTGACTATCTTTCAAAATATAATGGAAAATTATTTAAAAGAGTAGTAAATTATAATTTGTGATGTAGATATAGAATTTATCATTATTACAGGGGATACAACATCATCTAAGTCATATACGGAATCACCTCTAGTAGCTATTATAAACAATATTCTTCAAGAAGAAGAGAAGATAAAACCTACTGATCAAATAGGTGATATTCAAATTGACAATGTACCTATTTTATAAGAATACATTAAAATATTCCAAATTAATTACTTGGACATATTTAAGAGTAGGAATTTGATTTTTATATTGATTTAATACATTATGTAAGGCCTATATCAATGAATCCCAATAGAATGGTCATGGTGGAGTTAATAGAGTTAATGAAACAACTAGATGAATTGAGTGGTAAGGGATTTATATTCACTAGTTTTTTCATCTTGGGGAGCGCATAGACTTTTGGTTAAAAATAAATATGGATCTACGAGGATGTTCATTAGATATAGGGAGATCATTGATATTATTATAAATAAAAAGTATCATATGCCTTCTATTGATGACATATTAGACCAACTTCAGGAAGATTAATATTTTTCAAAGATTGAACTTTTTTTTAGATATCACCAAATACTTGTGAAGAAGAAAGATATTACAAAGACCACATTTCAAACAAGGTATCGACATTATGTTATTATAGTAATTATATTTGGACTAACAAATGAACCCCCTGTTTTTATGGATCTAATGAACAAAAAATTCAAATAATATCTTGATAATTATTTTATAGTATTTAATGTTGATATCTTGGAGTACTCTAAAAGATATGAGGAGCTTGATATCCACTTTCTTATTATTTATAAGACTCTCAGAAAAAAAGTGTTATATGCGATATTTTGTTACTATGAATTATAGATTCAAGTAGTTTCTTTTCTTGGTAATATTGTCTCAAAGTATGGAATATCATTTGACCCTTTGAAGAAAAAGTTAGTCTCGTAATGTTCTACATGAACAAACATAACTGAGGTATGTAGTTTCATTGTTTTATATGGGTACCATAACCATTTAACTCATAAATTTTCCCGATTAACTAACCAGTTAACCAATCCTACTTGTAAATGGGTTAAGTTTATTTTAAAAAATTAATGTGATGAATTATTTAATGAATTTAATAGGAAATTAGTGAACTCTCCGATCTTTACTCTACCATCATGAAATAGTGGATTTGTCATTTATAGTGATGCATCAAAAAAGGACATTGTTGTGTCCTTAAGAAGAATGATATAATTATTTCTTATGCATCAAGTTAGTTAAAAACTCATAAACAAATATATCCAACTAATGATATTTAATTAGATAATAGGAGTTTGAAATATATATTCTCATAGAAATAACTCAACATAAAGAAAAAGGAGATGTCTTGAGCTACAAAAGGATTATCTTTTTTCCACAAACTACCACCCAGGAAAAGAAAAACAAGGTTGAAGATTAATTGATCAAGAAGGATCAGGGAGTTCTGAACAAAATGGGTATTAATAGTATAAGGCCCCAGCCTTAATCCTTACTTAATCTTGAGTTATTACAAGATTACACATTGAGGATCTTTTCAGGTTTAGAGTTTTAGAGAATTATATCATGAAACTTGCATTACATTCCACATATAAACAATGTGGTTATATAAATATAGTATTATTCATTCCCATCAATGGAAACACATTTCAAATAAAACATGGATTATTTATTGACACATCATTGACTCTATCATCTTATCATGTACCTTTCCCTTGACCTATGAAAAACATTCCAAAAACTTGGGATGAGCATAAAAACTCAGTATGGGTTATAAAAAAAACATGGAAAGGAAACATGAGTTCATATATACATAAGAATGAAATCATACTTTACCCATAAAACATAGGCACATTAATATACCTCATAAAATCATGAATAAATCATAGAAATCATAAGACATAAAGGTAACTTGAGGAATTCATAACATTCTTACGTAGGGAGTAACCCTCTTGGTTACATTTGGAATACCCATTACAGTATATTCCCTAAATCTCTTCGGAGAAACCTTAACGTTTCACTCCTTCGCGTTACCCAATGCATTGGAGAGATATAACGGGCTCACCTGCCCTTAGTTTATCACGGAACCACCCGTCGTCATAATAATTCCCAAGAACCATAACATAATCATATCACATAAAACATGTATAAAGGAAACATAAAATTTCCATATTTCAATCACGAGATATCAATACAACACATTGATATAAAAACATTATGAAAACCATTTTCAATACTAAAATAAAAGAAAAGTAAAACATGGTATTTATTTTTCTTTTAAAAAGAAGGTATGGCTTGTAGAGGAAGCCGAAACTCAAATAACGGTCACGACGGCGGAGAAGTCGTTGTCGCCGCATACATATGACAAAAACATTCCCTTTTGTCGTTTAGTAAACGCTTCGTATAAAAAATATTCCTTTTGAATAAACGTAAAAGTCAAATGGGTTTATACACTGTATAGAATATAGTTGTGTATAAAATAAAATATGCCTCAACGAAAGGAGATTGAGATGAAGTCCCATACCTCGTATCCGAATTGACCCGACCGTTCATTAATCCCCTGAATAATAAACTTGAGTTAATCGCTACTTTCTTATGAATCTTTTTCAAGTTCATTATTCCTTTTATACCATGTTATGAACATCATGTAATCAGTTAAGTTAATAATGTTCATTTTGTCGGTATTTGATTCTTAAGTCAAAAATAGACTTCTTACACTTACATGTTGTTAATTTGGTCAAAGGTTAGTTATATCCAGAATGACATTAATGATTTGGATAACATATACATCATATATATTCAGCATATACATGTATTCATAATAGTACATCACATTTAGAGGTATGAAATGAAATGCACAGTTCATGGAGACGGTAAGCCGTACGTACGCATGAACGCTACTTCCATTTCTATTTCGTATTTTTTTTGGAATGGAATCATAATTATATAAGAGTATATTATAATTCCATTATAATAACATATATAATATCATTAACTTTATCCTTTACACATCCCACATATGGTATTAACGAATCAAATCACTTTCAGGGGGCGGTAGTCCGCACTTCCTAAAATGAAGATATCGTGTTTACCCATAATGGAAACCATAAAGGTATGCCAAAAAAAACAGAAGATTAAGGAAAACATAAACATATCATATATCATATATAAAAATAGTGACATCATAATGGACACCTTTGAAGGTGTTAAATGAGTATTGAACAATCATCGTTTCGGGAGGCAGAATTTCGCCATCCACGGAAACCGTATGTTCTTTAACCATTTGATGTAGTTGTGTGAGAGTGTAGATCAAATAAATCTTATAACAACATCCTAGTATATTTAAGATACTTTTGTTGTTACAAAAGAAGTAAATAAAAAGAGGTTAGGGGGTTGGAGAAGCAAAATAAAACAAATGAACATGAGAGAATGAATTACCTTTAAAAGTGTAACTTTTTTTGATTTGAGCCTAAAGGCTTCCTTTGAAAGGATTCTGCACAAAGGGAATCCTCTAGTATGAGGAGAGGGATGTGGAGAGAGTAAATGGGCAGGGGTTGGCCGAACCAAAGGCTTTAGGAGTGTGTGAAATGAGGTAGAGGTGGGGGCCTTTTATAAGAGGAGAGGAGGGGCACTTTTGGAAAGTAAAGAAATATTACTTTATTTGAAAATGTGATTCGGTTTCAAAAGGTCCCACATTGATATAATTCGTGGATAAGGTAATAAGGGTTCGAAATACACTCATCCAATTGGTTTTGGCCAGGTGTAGTTTATAGATTTTACATTATCTTTATATTTTATTTTAATCGTCAAATAATGATGTCATCACTGCATCATTATTATGTCATAAATAATTTAATTTATTTATTGTCTAAAAATCATAAAAAAATAATTTGATGTAT
The DNA here is from genome assembly GCA_963277665.1 of Viscum album. NCBI lineage: Eukaryota > Viridiplantae > Streptophyta > Magnoliopsida > Santalales > Viscaceae > Viscum > Viscum album. The sequence goes on along the minus strand of OY728140.1, from coordinate 1,900,365,058 downwards.
GAAATCTTTTTAGATTTCAAATGAATATTTATAATGAAATATCTGATTTTTATAACCCCATGTAAAAATTGTTTTCGTAAAACGTATTATGTTTGTATCATTTTTACTTTTACATTAAATAAAAAGTTATTTATGTCATTTCCCAACCAAAATGTCTCCATGGGGTCCCCATGTTGACCCATGGATTGTATTTGTCGGCCATGACACAACCAATAAGGTTGGGACATGTGTCTAGGTCATTTCATATTATTAAAGCATTATTTATACCTTAAACTACACTAATTACCACTAATCGCGATTAAAAACTTAATAAGTTACTATTCACCAAAAAAATTATTTTAATCTCATTGAACCACATTTTACTTATTAATGACAACCATGTATGTCGTATTTTCAAAATTAAATACACATTAGTGGTAAACTTTTATTTAACTGAAAAATCAGTTTTCTTGATTACCACTTAGTGGTTTCACTATTCATCAAAAATTGAAGTTTTCAGAAAATTACCAAAAATTCACCCTAAGCTATATTTGATATTCCGAATTCAAAAATGAAGTCTATTTTACAAAATTCAAATCATAATAGTCACATTAATTAATTTAATAATTAATTCCCGTTGCCAGAGAAAATAGCATGTTTTTACAAAACAATAAGTATCAAAAGATTGACACCAGTTTAAGTCTAATTTCAAAGTGAAATTGATTCCAATGACCACCATTGGATAAAATGGTAAAAATATATTATAATTTCACTTCAAAACCAATTCAAAACATAATCTAATCATATAAATAAATTAGATAAAAAAGCATTTTTGATGTAAAATGTAGTATTTTTCACTATTCATTAAAAAATGAACATTGTCAGAAAAATACCAAAAATTCACACAAGGTAAATTTTGATATCCCAATCATAAAGGATAAGTTTATTTTGAAAAACATAGTTTATAAAATTGTCCAAAATATAGATTCAAAAATGGTTTTCCATCAAAAGTTAGTAAAATAATCTTTTAAGAATATTAGTGTATTCCATGCATAAGATTGTATTTATTTTCATTTTAAACCTATATAACACTATCTTAATCATTAATAGACATAGATAAAAATATCTATTATTCATTACTTACTTGGGATGTTACATCCTTCCCCCCTTTAGAAAATTGCGTCCCCGCAATTTATTTACTTATCGAATAAATGTGGGTACTTATCCCTCATTGCATTTTCAGATTCCCATGTTGCCTCTTCAATCATGTGGTTTTTCCACAAAACCTTTACCTGCTTAATCACCTTATTCCGTAACACTTTCTCCCTATGGTCAAGAATCTGGACCGGTTGTTCCTCATAAGATGGGTTCTCTTCCAGCTGAACAACCTCTGGACTCAAAACATGAGATGGATCTGGCATATACTTTCTCAGCATCGAAATGTGAAAAACATTGTGTACCTGAGATAAACTCGGAGGTAAAGCCACTCGGTATGCAACTGATCCAACTCTCTCCAGAATTTCATATGGTCCAATAAACCTTGGACTTAGCTTTCCTTTATTGCCAAATCTCATCACACTTTTCCAAGGAGAAACCTTGAGAAAAACATGATCACCTACCTCGAAAGATAGATCCTTCCTCCAGTTATCCGCATAACTCTTCTGCCTGCTCTGAGCTGTTCTCATGTGTTTCTGAATCAGCTGAACTTTTTCTGACATCTTTTCTACCAATTCTGGTCCCATAACCTTCCTTTCACCCACTTCATTCCAGAAAGCTGGAGTTTGACACCGCTTCCCATATAATGCCTGAAATGGTGCCATCTGTATACTGGAATAAAAACTGTTATTATATGAAAACTCAACCAGAGAAAGATGTTGGTCCCAACATCCCTGATAATCCATAGAACAAGATCGTAGCATATCCTCCAATGTCTGAATTGTTCGTTCTGACTGCCCATCTGATTGAGGATGAAAAGCTGTACTAAAATTTAATTCAGTACCCAACGAATTCTGAAGGCCTTTCCAAAAGTTAGAAGTAAACCTGGGATCACGATCCGATACAATGGAGAGAGGAACTCCATGTAACCTAACTATATCTTTAAGATACAAACGGGAAAGTTGATCAAGAGAGAAAGTATCTCGCATAGCAAGGAAATGAGCAGATTTGGTCAAGCGATCAACAATAACCCAGATTGCATTATTACCTCGAGATGTCTTCGGTAATCCAACAACAAAGTCCATGGATATATTCTCCCATTTACACTCTGGCACTGGTAAAGGCTGAAGCATCCATTTCGGTAACTGCCGCTCTGCTTTAACCTGATGACAAATCAAACACTTTACAGTAAAATTAGCAATATCTCTTTTCATTCCATCCCACCAGTAATACTCCCGCAGATCTCTATACATCTTAGTACTACCCGGATGAACTGAAAACGGAGAACTATGAGCTTCACATAACAACTCTCCCTTCAACTGTGAATCACAAGGCACACACAATATCTTCCCAAATCTCAAAACACAATCACTATCAATGTTGAATTCAGGCAACTTACCTTTCTGAACCAGCTCTACCTTTTTCTGCAACTCACTGTCTTGCTTATGTGCTTGCTTGATTCTATCTGATAGAGATGATGTCACTGATACCTGAAACAAAACAGAAGGAATTCCTGCACCAACAACTTCTATTCCAAATTTCATCAAATCCTTAACCAAAGTATCACGTTCTAAACGCAACATTGTTAATGAAGCACTAATTTTTCGACTCAAAGCATCAGCCACTTTATTTGCTTTTCCCAGATGGTAATGAATTGTAAAATCATAATCCTTGATTAATTCTAGCCATCTCCTTTGTCTCATGTTTAACTCTTTCTGAGTGAATATATACTTTAAACTTTTGTGATCGGTATATATTTCACACTTTACTCCATACAAATCATGCCTCCAAATTTTTAAAGCAAAAACAACAGCAGCTAGTTCCAAATCATGTGTAGGGTAATTTACCTCATGAGTTTTCAACTGTTGTGAAGCATAAGCAATTACCTGATCATTCTGCATTAGGACGCAACCAAGTCCTTTCAATGAAGCATCACTGTATATAACAAACTCACCATTCTTGGAAGGTAGTGCCAAAACTGGAGCATTCACCAATCTTATTTTCAATTCCTGAAAACAATCATCACATTCTTTTGTCACGATAAACATAACACCCTTCCGAGTTAGCTTAGTCATTGGACTAGATAACCGTGAAAAATTTCTAACAAACCTTCGGTAATAGCCCGCCAAACCAAGGAAGCTACGAATCTCGGTTACATTTGTGGGTCTTGGCCATTCTTCCACAACTTTTGTTTTTGCAGGATCAACAGTTATTCCATCTTTAGAAACAATGTGACCAAGGAAAGAAATTTGTTGCAACCAAAACTCACACGTGCTGAATTTCCCATACAGTTTCTTTTCTTTTAAGGTTTGCAAGATAACCCTTAAATGTCTTTCATGCTCCTCTTTACTTTCAGAAAACACCAAAATATCATCAATGAAAACCACCACAAACTTATCCAAGAACTCATGGAAAATTCTATTCATTAAATCCATGAATACAACAGGTGCATTGGTTATCCCAAAAGGCATTACTACAAATTCATAATGGCCATATCTCATACGGAACGCGGTCTTCGGAATATCTGCCTCCTTTACCTTCAGCTGATGGTACCCCGATCTGAAGTCAATCTTTGAAAAAAATTGAGCTCCCTAGAGCTGATCAAACAAATCATCGATATGAGGCAAAGGATATTTGTTCTTAATAGTGATGTTATTCAAGGCTCTATAATCAATGAAAAGTCTCATAAAACCATCTTTCTTTTTAACAAATAAAACAGGAGCACCCCATGGTGATGTGCTAGGTCTAATGAAACCTTTCTCTAATAAGTCTTGCAATTTCTCCTTCAACTCTAAAAGTTCAATTTCTTCCATTCGATAAGGGGGTTTTGAAATTGGCCTAGCATCAGGAACTAAGTCAACAGTAAACTCAACTTCACGATCTGGTATTATTCCAGGAAACTCATCAGGAAAAACATCAGGATACTCATTTACCACTGGCACATCATTAATCTGAATAGTTCCTTTATTTTCAACGACGTGTGCAAGGTAACATTCATTTCCATATTTTACAAGTTTCTCGGACTCTTGATATGTTATCAAAAGTAAGGGTTCATTCTTGTAAACAAACTGAAAGTCTTTCTGAAAAGAAACTTCTTTAGCTCTACAGTTAATCTTAGCATGGTAAATAGAGAGCCAATCCATACCCAGGATAACATCAAACTCTACTAGAGGTAAAACAATAAGGTTTGAAAGTTGGTTTTTTCCACAGATAAGGATAGGAAGATTCTTATAAATTCTTTTTTCCTCGACACTTCCCCCAGGTGTTTTTACCAAATGTTCAGGAGTCATTTTGTGAGATGGTATTCCCATTTTACTAGAAAAGGTTTCAGAGATGAAAGAATGTGTAGACCCCGAATCAAACAACACACTGGCATAATCTGAAAAAACAAACAAAGTACCTGATACAACTTCATTTGATTGCCCGACATCTGCTGAAGTAGTTGCAAAGGATTTCACCACCCCTTTCTACTTGTAGTCTAACTGCTTCCCATCACTCAAGCTCCTTGTCGGACACTCGTTTGCATAGTGACCCATCTCATTGAACTTATAACATTTCACTAACTGTAAATCAAATTTGTTCTTACCTTCACCTTGATCCTTTTCAGTGCAATCACGAGCCTTATGTCCCATCTTACCACATCGGTAGCACTTCCCAGAATTCAGAAGACATTCCCCAACATGCCTTTTTCCACATTTATCACAAACTGGAAACTTAGTTCTCTTACCATCAGACTTTTTTGAAGAATTCTTACCTTTCTCCTGCCACCTCGGTCTCTTCTTCTGCTGGTTTTTATAGAACACTTGGTCATTGGAAAACTCCATTTCCACCTTCTCAGCACATCGAACAAGCTTTTCATAACTTTTAAACTCACGAGAAGCTAATGCCCTTCGATATTTTGGCTTTAATCCTGAGTAAAAACGATTGATTTTACTATCAAGGTCCCGAATAAAATTTTGGCATACCTTGCCAATCGAGTGAACCTTTCTTCATAGGCAGCCACTGAGTCTTCCTATTGCCTCAATTCCAAGAATTGCTTTTCCATCCTAAGTCGAACAGCCTTAGGAAAATACTTCTCAAGAAACATACCTTTGAATTCATCCCAGTCAAGAGCATCAATCTCATCGGCGTCCCTGATATTTTTAACCATAGACCACCACTGATCTGCTTCACTCTCCAAACGGTAAATAGCAAGACTAACCTTTTGATTATCTGAACACCCCATGACATCAAAAATCTTCTCCAGTGCTTTAATACAACCTTCAGCTAGCATAGGGTCAGATGATCCTCTGAATGATGGTGGATGTTGCCTCATGAAATGTTCCACCACTAACATGTTCCTCTGCGGCTGATCTGGCTGATCTCGTGCATGGATACCACCACCATTTATCGCTTGAGTCAACTGAGCCATTACTGCAACAAACTGTTCAGTTCCAATTCCGACCATTTCTGGATGCTGATTCGGAAGGTTATTTCCTTCTATATGCCTTCCTAGCACTGCTTCCCTGTTTCCTCTGCGGAAAACCATTCTGAACAAACATGTCTTAGATGAAGCAACATGGTAATCTTTAAATGATATATCATTTCGAAAAAAAATATTTTTGGATAATCATTTAATAGAATTGTAACTCCTATAGTTATCTAAACCGACCTTTGATACCAACTATAAGGCCCCAGCCTTAAACCGTACTTAATATTCAGTTATTACATGATTACACATTGAGGATATTTTCAGGTTTAGAGTTTTAGAGAATTAGATCATGAAACTTGCATTACATTCCACATATAAACAAAGTGGTTACATAAAGATAGTATTCTTCATTCCCATCAATGGAAACACATTTAAAATAAAACATGGATTATTTCTTGACACATCCTTGACTCTATCATCTTATCATGTACCTTTCCCTTGACCTGTGAAAAACATTCCAAAAACTTGGGATGAGCGTAAAAACTCAGTATGGGTTATAAAAAAAACATGGAAAGGAAACATGAGTTCATATATACATAAGAATGAAATCATACTTTACCCATAAAACATAGGCGCTTTAATATACCTCATAAAATCATGAATAAATCATAGAAATCATAAGACATAAAGGTAACTTGAGGCATTAATAACATTCTTACGTAGGGAGTAACCCTCTTGGTTACGTTTGGAATACCCATCACAGTATATTCCCTAAATCTCTTCGGAGAAACCTTAACGTTTCACTCATTCGTGTTACCCAATGCATTGGAGAGCTATAACGGGCTCACCCGCCCTTAGTTTATCACGGAACCACCCGTCTTCATAATAATGCCCAAGAACCATAACATAATCATATCACATAAAACATGTATAAAGGAAACATAAAATTTACATATTTCAATCACGAGATATCAATACAACACATTGATATAAAAAAATTATGAAAACCATTTTCAATACTAAAATAAAAGAAAAGTAAAACATGGTATTTATTTTTCTTTTAGAAAGAAGGTATGGCTTGTAGAGGAAGCCGAAACTCAAATAACGGTCACTGCGACGGAGAAGTCGTTGTCGCCGCATACGTACGACAAAAACATTCCCTTTTGTCGTTTAGTAAACGCTTCGTATAAAAAAGATTACTTTTGAATAAACGTAAAATTCAAAGGGGTTTATACACCGTATAAATGAAAGTTGTGTATAAAATAAAATATGCCTCAACGAAAGGAGATTGAGACGAAGTCCCATACCTCGTATCCGACTTGACCCGACCGTTCTTTAATCTCCTGAATAATAAACTTGAGTTAATCTCTACTTTCTTATGAATCTTTTTCAAGTTCATTATTCCTTTTATACCATGTTATGAACATCATGTAATCAGTTAAGTTAATAATGTTCATTTTGTCGGCATTTGGTTCTTAAGTCAAAAATAGACTTCTTACACTTACATGTTGTTAATTTGGTCAATGGTTCGTTATATCCAGAATGACATTAATGATATGGATAACATATACATCATATACATTCATCATATACATTTATTTATAATAGTACATCACATTTAGAGGTAAGAAATTAAATGCACCGTTCATGGAGACGGTAAGCCGTACGTACGCATGAACGCTACTTTCATTTCTATTTCGTATTTTTTTTGGAATGGAATCATAATTATATAAGAGTATATTATAATTCCAGTATAATAACATATATAATATCATTAACTTTATCCTTTACACATCCCACATATGGTATTAACGAATCAAATCACTTTCAGGGGGCGGTAGTCCGCACTTCCTAAAATAAAGATATCGTGTTTACCCATAATGGAAACCATAAAGGTATGCCAAAAAAAATAGAAGCTTAAGGAAAAAATAAAAATATCACATATCATATATAAAAATAGTGACATCATAATGGCCACCTTTGAAGGTGTTAAATGAGTATTGAACAATCATCGTTTCGGGAGGCAGAATTTCGCCATCCACGGAAACCGTATGTTCTTTAACCATTTGATGTAGTTGTGTGAGAGTGTAGATCAAATAAATCTTATAACAACATCCTAGTATATTGAAGATACTGGTTTTGTTACAAAAGAAGTAAATAAAAAGAGTTTAGGGGGTTGGAGAATCAAAATAAAACAAATGAACATGAGAGAATGAATTACCTTTAAATGTGTAACTCCTTTTGATTTGAGCCTAAAGGCTTCCTTTGAAAGGATTCTGCCCAAAGGGAATCCTCTAGGATTAGGAGAGGGATGTGGATAGAGTAAATGGGCAGGGGTTGGCCGAGCCAAAGGCTTGAGGAGTGTGTGAAATGAGGTAGAGGTGGGGGCCTTTTATAAGAGGAGAGGAGGGGCACTTTTGGAAAGTAAAGAAATATTACTTTATTTGAAAATGTGATTCGGTTTCAAAAGGTCCCACATTGATATAATTCGTGGATAAGGTGATAAGGGTTCGAAATCCACTCATCCAATTGGTTTTGTCCAGGTTTAGTTCATAGATTTTACATTATCTTTACATTTTATTTAAATCGTCAAATAATGATGTCATCGCTGCATCATTATTATGTCATAAATAATTTAATTTATATAATGTCTAAAAATCATAAAAAAAATACTATGATGTAGGAAATCTTTTTATCTTTCAAATGACTATTTATAATCAAATATCTGATATTTATAACCCCATGTAAAAATTGTTTTTGTAAAACGTATTATGTTTGTATCATTTTTACTTTTACATTAAATAAAAAGTTATTTATGTCCTTTCCCAACCAAAATGTCTCCATGGAGTCCCAAAGTTGACCCATGGCTTGTCTTGGTCGGAAATGACACAACCAATAAGGTTGGGACATGTTTCTAGGTCATTTCATATTATTAAAGCATTATTTATACTTTAAACTACACTAATTACCACTAATCGCGATTAAAAACATAATAAGTTACTATTCACCAAAACATTATTTCAATCTCATTGAACCAAATTTTACTTATTAATGACAACCATGTATGTCAGATTTTCAAAATTCAATACACATTATTGGTAAACTTTTATTTAACTGAAAAATCAGTTTTCTTGATTACCACTTAGTGGTTTCACTATTCATCAAAAATTGAAGTTTTTCAGAAAATTACCAAAAATTCACCCTAAGATATATTTGATATTCAGAATTCAAAAATGAAGCCTATTTTACAAAATTCAAATCATATAAGTCACATTAATTAATTTAATAATTAATTCCCACTACCAGAGCAAATAGCATGTTTTTACAAAACAATAAGTATCAAAAGATTGACACCAGTTTAAGTCTAATTTCAAAGTGAAATTGATTCCAATGACCACCATTGGATAAAATGGTAAATATATATTCTAATTTCACTTCAAAACCAATTCAAAACATAATATAATCATATAAATAAATTAGATTAAAAAGCAGTTTTGATGTAAAATGCAATATTTTTCACTATTCATTAAAAAAATGAACATTGTCAGAAAAATACCAAAAATTCACACAAGGTAAATTTTGATGTCCCAATCATAAAGGTTAAGTTTATTTTGACAAACATAGTTTATAAAATTGTCCAAAATATAGATTCAAAAATGGTTTGCCATCAAAAGGTAGTAAAACAATCTTTTAAGAATATAAGTGTATACCATGCATAAGAATGTATTTATTTTCATTTTAAGCCTATATAACACTATCTTAATCATTAATAGACATAGAGAATAATATCTATTATTCATTACTTACTTGGGATGTTACAAATAGAGATCCAATGCACATAGTTTTTGTAAATATGTATAAGGTAAATATCGTGGAAGGTGAAAAAAACTCTTATCTTTTCAAATAGTTTCCAAACCATATTTATTAAAAAAGAAAGAAATTTCTCAGTATGATGATGATTATTCTCAATATAGAATTAAATTTACAATGATGATAAATTGGTACACTTCAGATATGAAGATGAAAATTTTAAATTTGGGAGGAGACTTGGTGTTCCCTCTATACCCAAGATAACAAGGTAATTTTTGGATGATGGTCATATTTCAAATTTTTCTATAAACCCTAGTAGCACAAATATGTATAAATATTTGAAGGAACATTTTGGTTGGGATAATATTAAGCTAGAAATTACAGAATATATATTACAATTTTTAGTTTTTCAGTAGGTGAAAGATGAAATATAGCATCCTAGAAGATTCATGAAACCTATAACTTTTATTAGATGTAAATCAGATTGAATTACTATATTGTTTTACTGTATTACCAGATACTATGCAAAGTAATGACGCAATATGGGAAATTATTTCATCACTTACCAAATACACACATTTAGTTACTATAAGGGGGTATTTTTCACTAGAGTACCTTTCATGACCCTATATTAAATAATTTTTAAGACATCTTGGTGAACCTCTATCTATTGTTTATGACTGATCCCTATTTTACTTCAAAATTCTAGATGAGTCCTCAGAAGGATCCTAGCATCAAGATTCATTTGAGAAATTCATGACACCCAAAAACTAAAGGACATTAATAAATGACTATTTGCACATTAGAATGCATGTTGAGATCATTCTCACATTACTTTCAAGGTATGTGGGATCATTATTTACCTGTGGTGTAATTTTCCTATAATAGATGTTTCCATTCAATTAGTCAAATAGATCCATATGAAGAATTATATATAAATACATTTTTTACTCCGACATGTTGGGATGATGTGGGTGATAAGAAACTTATAGGACCCGAACTTATTTTGGAGACAATAATATTGTTAAATACTATTCTGGTTCATATTAATGTATATCAATGTATTAAAAGGATTTATGGTATCAACCGGAGAAATGATTTGGAGTTTAATGTGGGAGATCATTATTTTCTAAAGGATTCTCCATGTAAGGGTGTCATATGGTTTTTTAAGAAAGGGAAATTGAAACCCATGAAAAATAAACCATTTAAGATTCTATAAATAATTATAGATTTTTATTCTAATTTGGTGATACCAGCTAGCCTTTCTAATATACACGATGTCTTCCACATCTCCTTGTTAAAGAATTACATACCGGACCCAATGCATGTTCTCACTTATGAATAAATAAAATGGGAACCTAGTTTGTATTATGGTGAATAGCCTATCAATATTTATGACAATAGAGATTAAGTATTGAGAACTCCTATGATTGTACTAGTAAAATTAATTTGGAAAAACCACAAAATGGAAGATGTGAGGTGGGAACATGAGGATGATATGAAGAAGAACTATCCTCATCTGTTTAGAAGGTGATACTCATGAAAATTTTTAGGATGCAATTTTATGATGGAGGAAAAATATAAAACACCAATATATTATAATATGTATCTTCTAAAATAAATTTAATTTATTTGATATCTTACATTTCATGCAACACCGACCAAAAAAATTTGTGATTTACTATAAAATATTAACCTAATTGTGGAATTGAAATATGATTTTATGGAATTGTAATATCTATATTAGAATAATAACCACATCTATGAAATTATAAAAAATAGGTATCTAATAAATTAAAATATGATATATCTATATCCTGAAATATGTAAATTAATTTTTTAATCCACTGCCACAAATGTTGGAAAAGAAGCACGCAGGTTTTATCAGTGATAAGTAAAAAGCGCAGATAAAAAGGGGAATTTTATTAGTGCTAGAAAAAAAGTCATGATAAATCTACCCTTTATCTACGCTATTATTAGCGCTGATAAAATCAAAAATTTATCTATGCTAACAAAAAGTGTTGATAAAATAGAGACTTCATTAGTGATAATAAAAGCGCTAATAAATGTTTTTAATAAAAAAATTAATTTATATAAAAATAATTTAATTATATTCCAAAATAATATTTATATGTGAACATTAAATAAAAAAGACATGTTTATTTTGTTTATGTTTTATTTATTTTCATTAGGTTTACCAGAGTTGGTTATATCTTTATTATATATTTATTATATTATATGTTTATAATGTTATATATTAATTTTTTTTATTATATATATATATATTCAAATACTTATTAAATATATATATATTTATATATATATAAATAAATTTATGTTTCTAAATGAATGTGTCAGTTGATGCATAAATTCATTTTCTCATGAATATATGTTCATTTTAACTTGATGTTGGCCATATATAATATTATACAATATATACTTGGTGTATTCATTCATTTCCTATATATATGAAGCTTTATCATCTCATAAATACTTAAAATCTCGATAAATATATTTAAATAAACAATAAAGGTATTTATTTTATTTAAAAATACAATTATTTAGTTATATTTTATTATATAAATTTTAAATATATTATATATAATAATAATTATATAAGACTAATTAAATATAAATATGTTTAAATAATTAAAAATGTACAAAATATTTTTTTAAATGATAAATAAATATTATTGAAAACCTTTTCAATATATTTATTTATAAATATATGACATTAATGAATATATACACAAACACAGACATATATATATATATATATATATATATATATATTTTTAAATACTATTGAAATTAAAATTAAAATTAATATATCGATATATATTTGTATATATTTAATTAAAATTTATAGACAAACATATACAAAATTATATATATATGTATATAATTATAAATTAAATTATTAAATTTTAATAAACATATAAATTATATAAAATTATAAAATTATAAATGTAATAAATATATTGGTTATAATTTCATAATTACGAATAAAAGGTATGTTTTATTAGCGCTAATTAAAAAGCGCTGAAAAAACATACATTTATCAGTACTTTTTAAACACTAATAAAGACATTCCTTTATCAATGCTAAAAAGAGATGTTAAAGTCATGTTTTATCAACAATTAGAATTGTAGCACTAACAAATATAGGCCATTATCACTACTAAAAAAGCACTGATAAAGGATTGTTTTTTCAGTGAATTCTATTTTATCACTTATAAACATACTTTTATCAGCAGTTTTTATCTAGTGTTAATAAAAGTGGCTTCAGGTTTTATAAATAAAACAGTAGTTTCTCATCCTTCCTTGCACTCCTCAAGCTCTCACGGAAGCCAATCCCGGCCATCACCTCATATCCTCCCTTCTCTCCTCCCTCATCTCCAGCCTCCTCCTCCTCTTTGGCTACCGACTCCTCCCCCTCTGTGAACCGTGCTTTGCCGTGAAACTCTCCTCCACCGCAAATCTCCTCCACTAGTGAATCTCCTCCCTCACACCTCTCCTTCACTACAACTCTCATCCACCATTACCTCTCCTCTAGCACACCTATCCTCCACTGCACCACTGATACACCACAAACACACCTCCACCACATGCTGAACCACACATTCACAGTTAGTTTTATCCTCTATCTCACTGGGTTCACATATTATAGTTTGATATTTATAATGATGTTGTTAATTGTATAGGAAAAATGCCCCACTGAAAATCATGGTTGTTGGTGGACCTTACTTTCGTACTAGTTATATTTGGTAAAATTCTATTTTCTTATACCATATTTTGAATTACTAGATTTAAAAATCATAAATTCAAATTTGTTTTTCATCATGGTTATTTCAAAAAATTAAAAATGTTTTTCCATGCAATAAAAAATAAAATTTTTATCATCTACTCCAATTTATTTTAGTACTCTTATGTGTTTTTAATGATTACATTTTTAAATATTAATTTGAAAATTAAATATCTTCAAAAAATTTCCACTTCTTTTATATAATACATTATATATTTCTTAAATTTATTTTATAGAAATTATTTTTAAAAGTAAAAGACATCAATGTATTTATGCTTCAATTACTGAAAACTTTATACATTTCACACGTTTCTATTACCGATGAATGTTTTTCAAAATTGACCTTCATTATCACGGTCCAAAGCTTCTTTGAGAACCTAAACCACCAACTAGGACTGAAGTCAATAAATCTAATACAAATTGTCAATATTGAGAAGGAATTCACCTAGAAAAACCACTAGAGTCCATAAGCTTGAGATCCATTGGTATAGAAGGAATAATGAGGGGATTTAGGGTGGTTTTGAGTCAAAAATCCAATTTTTGGATTAATTAATCCCACATGAATGGTTTGGTCTCATGGTAAATCAAACTGCGTGCCAACCATGCAAGTATCATTGCCTCTTTAGTGAAAACTCATGGTTTAGAAACATGGTTTGGTTAACCATGTTCCAATCATGATTTCGTTTCTATTTCGAGTTACATAGTCACCTAAGGAATGTTACATGGTTAGATATAACTATGTTCTAGTCATCTTCCACCCTCTATTCCTCTGCAATAAACTAAATGATTTACTAGGTAAAATCACATGATTTACATCACCCATAATCCCCCTTAAAGGAATTCAAAACCCTCAAAAAACACCTATCAAATACCCGAGAATTCACCCAAAGAAATAAAAACTAAAATATCTTAAAATAAAGGCGGAAAATAAGGAATAACACATCAAGAAAGTCTTAGTACATTATAATATCCCCCTATAAGGACTTATCATCATTGAGAAGTGTCTCTATAGTTCTTTCTCGACCATCTTTGGATACTGAGTTAGCACATCAGACTCCGGATTACAATATTCTTGTTGAATACACCCACAATTCTGAAAATTCAAATGTTAGGCTATGTATTCCTTCTCAATACCTTTTCAATCCAATCAATGATTCTTAGTATATGTATCTCAAATGATGCATTTACCTCTAAATCTAATTCTTCATTATCAATCACATATGAAGGACCCAACTCATATTTTCTTAGTTAAGATACATGGAACAAATCATGCACCCCTAGATATCATGGAGGAGGATCCAATTAAAAATACACCATCCTGATCTATTCCACCATCTCCAATGGTCCCAAAAACCATAGTATTAACTTCTCCCACCTCTATAATCACTAATACCCCAACCAAGGTTATACCTGCAAGAAATATTAATCCTCTTTGGTAAACTATAAATGTATCTATCATCAGTATATTTAAGAAAATTATATGATCTAAATTGAAACCGACCATGCTTTGATTAATTTCACCCACTGAATTCTTTCCTACACTAATCTGAACCTGATAACTGCTGACATAATAGATTTTCTACTAACAACTCACACACCGGTTCCCTCTCATGATCACAAGAAATAATACAATATTTTCTTACCTTCCCAAATGTAGATGTCTAAATAAAACTTCATTATGATTTGTCAAATGATTCAAACCATGAACTATGTAACAATACATATTATCTCCCATCACCATGTTTTCATAACAACCCAAGCCCTGCTCTATTATTTGACATCATTGATTGATTCATGATCTCATCTAATCGATAAACATACATGAGTATCTATCATGGAACCATCCACTTACCCAAACATGACTATTACACTATGGATCTCCTCATCCGTACGTGGGCTTGTTAGAGACCAAAATATTTATAGGATTATCCTGAACCACAACTAATCATTACTCAAATTAAAATATATCAAGATGAGATAACACCCACAAAAAATTGACAATCATTGATTTCATCACCACACCACTCATACCTTAATAGGACATAGATTGTTCCTTAAATAAAATGATTGTCTCACAAACCTACAACACCATGACATAGGGGTATTTTATTTAGCATATTACATAGGACATTCTCCATGAATACATTATTTATTTTTTATGTTTGAATTGTTATGGATTTTATTAAAATTAAAATATTTTAAAGTATTTTTACTTCTCATTTTAAAAAACAATTTTTTAATTTAATAACATGTTATTAGGAACTATGTAAAATAATGTTTTCAATAGTAATATATTTCCCTTCAAAAAAAATTAAATATTTTTTTCACTTTAATGTTTTAAAAAAATTTGTGAAGTGGTTTGTATTTTCACCTATATTTATCTGCATAGGATTATTTTCCATGTAGTTTTATTTTATTCACAGTTTACATTTTATTATGATATGATTTATTTTGGAAAATGAGGAATATATTATTCTATGATTTCTTATGTTTTTGTTATGTGATTTGTTTTGGAATTATTTAAGAAAAAATTATTTTACATTTCCAGAATTCCTCCCACTCATTCTCCTTTATCTCCCATATCCCTCCATTTTTCTCTATTTCCCAAAGGTTTAACCTTCTCATAGGAACTGAAATTCATTTTTCATGGGGATTTTGGAATTTAGGTTTTTTGAGTGTTTTTAATGGATGGTGAAATGATTGGTATTTGTGACTATTCTATTTAATGTATGTGCTTATTTAATCTTCCATTATATTATAATTCATGGAATGTGTAACCTTTATAAATATATTTTCAATTAAGGTATAATAATGTATGGGTTCTTGGGTGAAATTATTAATATATTTTATAATTTCTAGTCTTATCATAAGATTTTTTAGATAATAATTTTATGTACTATTTTTCAATTAGATTAATTCTCATGAAATAAAATTTGAAAAGGTTCACAGGGGCATTTAAATATTCTATATATAAAATTTAGGTCTTATGCCTTTTTGGGTTTTCAAAGGATTTTTCTATGTTATTGGAGAATTTTTTAGAAAGAGAAATGAATTTTTTTTCATGTGCTTCCAAAATACTTGAAATAATGAGACATTAATGTTGGGTAATGATACTCTACACACTATTTTGGTTTTCATCTGAAGAACCATTTTTCACATTAAAACTTAAATGGTTTAGTTATCATTTGAACCCCATGGATTTCCCCTATACTTTTTCACCTATTATGGGTTATTGATTATTTATACGATGAATGTATGATGTGAATATGAGATGTTATATGTGATGGTGTTTTAGGTGAGGTGAGAGACATTTTTTAGAAATTATCTTGATTTCTTTCTCACCAACATGGTTGTTTGTTTATGTAAACATGGGTTTCTAGGTAGGAGGTCTTGATTCATGCTACCCTAGTTGGTACACAGACTTCTGTGGTCCACCCAGTTGTGTTTAAGACAAGGCTAGTGGGAATTTTCAATTATGATGAGTTATGTATGGTTTAATTGGTTTGACAGTGTAATTGTTGGATGAAACATTTATCAAATGCTGGTCCATGTAGTTATAGTTCCATTTTTGGATCGCCACACAAAAGTACATAGGGTATATCCCATGAAATTTTGTTCCATGATCGGTGCTCCTATATAGAGGATTAAATTATAGTATTGATTAGATCCCCTTATGCATGTTTTATATGTGTAACTATTAATATTTTTTTTCATTACTATTATATGATTATTTGATCACATGGTTCCCTTCTTCATTGTGAATTTATTTTCTCCAGTTGTTATGTGTTCTTTCTGAGATAATTAATGATTAAATTTCAAGTAGAAATAAATTAATGTATTATGAGATGGGTAGTACCAATATTTCCAACAAATGCATTTGGTAAATTATTATATATAATCATATATAAATTTTATGTTAATAGGTAAGTAAGTCCATCGGTTCAAAAATGGTGAAATTTATTGCGTTAAGATATACTAATAATAATACATTTGAATAATTTAGAATGTTTCTATGTTCACGGGATATTGTGATGGTGTTAATCTCTAATCATAAATTTAAATGTGAATATGGAATTGAGTAGCGAGTGGGGGGGGGGAGGGGTTGGAACCCCAGAAAAGGAGTTAACCCACCAGTGATGGGTTGTCCATTCCATAAGAACTATGGGAAGAACAATGAAAACTAGTGATCATGGATTGATAGGGTGTTTCATGAGATATATAAGTAGTGCAACCATAAATTCTTTTCATTTTCTAGTCAGAATGAATTGAAAATTAAATGTAATGATTTTTAGGGGTTTATTTTAAAAATTATTCAAGTCTGTATAAATATTTCTTAAAAAATAATATATGTTCAACATACCCCTTTTTGGTTGTAAATTTCATTAAAATTTTTAAAAAAAGAATTGGGGTTTTTAGAAAGGATGTTTTGAACTCATTTGTTTATTTTAAAAAATGTTCTTTATTTTAAATAGGAATTTGTTATAATAGCTGATTTTTTAATGGGATTTCAACTTTGATTTTATAAATAGTTTTAAAAGGATATTTAAAGTTTATAAATTTTTTATATTTGGTTAATTTTTATATTAATGTTGTGTGTATTTATTTTTTAAAATATTAATACCACAAAATTAAATAAAATGGATATTAATAATGAATGGATGGATGCGAATCACCAGACAAAAGAGTATGGATATCGAGTGAAATAGTTCATAATGTTTTCAAAGTATCATGCATTTGATCCTTCTTAAATCATTTTTCCATGTTTATGCTGTTTTTATTCACGAAAATGTAGTCCAGATGAGTTGGAAGAACACTTGATGTGTCATAGAATAGATTGTAGTTTTAAATAATGGAATAAACACTTTGAAAAAGTGAATGTATCAAGTGACTAAGATAACACTATTATTTAGGAATAGTTTGATATGATTAGATGTATAGACAATGAAGAAGACCATATTGAGGATATGATTACATATGTGAATAAAGATGAAGATCATATTAAGGAAATGAAAAGGGAAATTAAAGAAAACCATCATGATTTCCCAAAAGTGTTTGATAAGATAAAGAGTTTTTCAATGATTCCATTGTATAATTGTTGCACTAAATATACTACATTTTCAGCTGTACTAAAATAGTATAATTTGAAATAAGGAAATGGATGGAGTGACACAAATTTTAAGTAATCAATTTCTCTCTTGAATTAATTGCTCCCAAAACAATATAAATGATCAACCAACTGATTTAAATTATCTACTCAATGTACCATAACCCCACATTTTATATCCACTTTTATTATCATTGAAGGCTCATGTGGATACTAATTTAAAAGATGGTGGTAGTCTCATAAATGATTTTGAAGAAAATATATACAGAGGAGATGATCCAGACTTCAATGGTGTTGAGTGTGAAACTGAAATCCTACTCTATGATTGGTTAGGTGGCATAGTCGTAAATGTTTACATGAGTTATGTTTTCATGATTTGATTTTCCAAAAGATGAGATACTATGATACTTTTGAGGGAATACATTTCATATTTTTCAAAGGCATATATATGAAAAAAATTTAACGGGATTTCCCCATGATCAAAAATTTGGACTCATTAGTCCTCCAGTCACCTATATAGAACAAGAAGACAGAACATCCATGAAAGAGTGTGAAATAGTGGTAGGACTGCTCAAATCATTTAATATAAAAATTATAGATGATAAAATCTTATTAAAACCAACGATGCAGAGGTAAAAATATACAATTTAATTATAAAAAATATTTTTTAATTTCTTTCATAGAATAATATTTATTGTGTTCTTAGGTAGCATTGGATTCTCATTGCGGTCAAATTGGATACTCCAAATACGTACTTTCTAGATTCAATGCATAGATGTACATCAAACTGACAATAGATGATGGAGTTTGTCAATTTATAATGCACTACAACTGACATTTTATAACTAAAAATGAATTTATATAATTTATATTATTTTTTATTAATGAATCTATTATGATGGTCGGTGTGTGAATATCGTCTAAATGATTGAATGAGGGCAGGTGAAAAGGAAAATAAACCTGACAATTACTATGATTAGATAAGTATCAGGGTATGTATAATAAGATTTAACTATCCAATCACATATAATTTTTTTTCATTTTTTTCTCTATATTTATGCTGTTCCTGAAACAAAAAAATGATAAATATTGTGGTTATTATGTTTGTAAATTTATGAAAGATATCATATTCTTTAAACAAACTAGCATCCCTGAAATGTTATTTTCAAATATAATTTCTATTTAATTTAAAATACTTATTAATCCAATGTGTATTTATAGTTTTTCAATACTACCATGCCTTCCAAAAATTATCATATTGACAAGACAATACAGATATTCTTAGAAATGAATTGGATGTATACCTGATGGAAGAATGTAAAAATATATAATGAATATTGTAACATCTCAATTTTTTTTGACTTTCATAAACTTTTATACATTATATATATCTTTTTTAATGGTAAAGTTATGATTTGTACAGTCTAAATTCCCCACTGAAAATCATAGCCATTGGTGGTCCTTGTTTTCTAACTACATGAATTACATGTTATCTGGTGTTTTAAATGAAATTGGGTGTCTTCAATTACAATTTATGTGTGTTGTTGATAGACCAAAAAAGATAACAAGTATCCAGAAGGGGTCTCCCATTCCCCTGATTTTTTGGGTATCTTGAGACATAATGGTAACATGTTCTTACTCAACCCTTCTCATTTTCAACAATGAGAAGTGTTTTTCTCCAATAAAACATCGATTCAATCTACAACATTAGTAGTTCCCCTCTTTAGTCAACCTAGTGAAGAACCAACTTTCATATATTCATTTAGTGGTCTTGAATATATGAAGTTGGTTCTTCAATAGGCTGACTAAAGATATGCTTCCGAAGGATGATGTTATTCTGTTACAACCATATAAGGATCAATTTTTTCTATAATCCTTCTAAACTAGGTAGATTGAGCATATTAAACAGGCACAGTCTCTTTCTTAGGTTATTGAGGAATGGGTGTATTGATTTTTAGGTATAAACATTAACTTAAATTTTTTTCTGATACTTTAGGACAACGATCCGTGAGTTATTTGTGATGTGTTAGAATCAACCACACCTTAATCTAATGCACAATGTCATTGTAATTACTCCAAATGTGTCTTTATTTAAAATTGACGTTAATTCATGTATAAAAACACAAATGACATAATTAAATCTAAGTAAAATCATTATACTTATCTTGATACAATAGGAAAATAATGACCATTTAGTCATTTGTGATGTGTAGGAATCAACCAAACCTTAATTTGATTCATGGTGTCATCGTTATGACTCTAAATGTGCCTTGTTATTTAAAACTGACATTAATTCATGTAAAAAAACAAAACTGACATACTGAAAACAGTGAAAACAAATTTGGATTTTTTTGATACTTTAGGAAAATGATTCGTGAATAATTTTTTATTTTTTAGAATCAAACCCACCTAAATAAAAAAAACGGTTTGACTGGTTTGGCTAAAAGTATCAGCAATTAGTTTAAAATTGACATTTTAGGTCAAAATGTGTCACTCAGTGAAGACAATTCAAGTACACTCCAATCATCTTCCAAATTAATAATAGAAAATTTTAAGTAATTTATTGTGTTTATGAACTAGTCTCATATCAAACCAATGTATGATTGTACTGGTATGAATCAAATTGCATGTTTAAGTTTGAAATGTCATTTGAGTAAAAAAACAATACTGACATACTAAAAACTGAGGAAATAAATTCTGATTGATTTGATACTTCTGTAAAATTATCTACAATTCACTTGTGACATTTAGGAATCAACCGAACTTCAATAAGACACATGGTGTGACAATTATGTCTCCAAATGTGTCTGGTCATTTAAAATAGACATTGTTTCAAGTAAAAAAACACAACAGACGTACTAAAAACCAAGAAAAGACATTCAAATTATTTTTACACTTTAGGGAAAAAATCCATGTGTCAGTTGTTAGGTGTAGGAATCTACCCCATCTCAATATTATTAAATGTGTGATTAGTATGACTAAAAGTGTTTTTATATATTTAAAACTAACATTTTAGTTCAAAACATGTCACTCACTAAAAACAATGAAAACAAATTCCTATTGTCTTAAAAAATAACTACAGTGATTCGTAAGTCCTTCAAGACATGTATGAAGAAGGATCACGTGAAACCGATGTACGATGAGACCTATACGACTCAAATTGTATGTTCTTCAGTTTAAAATGAAATTTTAGTAAAAAAAACACAACTAACATTCTGAAAGCTATGGAAATGTGTTGCAATTGTTTTGATACGTTATGAAAATGATCTATCGGTAATTTTCAATGTGTAGGAATCCACTTCACCTCAATCTGACTCACAGTGTCACTAGTATGACTCCAAATATGTATTTTTATTTAAAATTGAAGTTAATTCAAGTAAAAAAACACAACTAACATAGTGAAAATGGAGAAAATGAATTCATATTGATTTTATATTTTAAGAAAAAATACATGAGTCATTTTTGACATGTAGGAATCAACCTCACCTCAATCTGACGAACGGTGTGACTGTTATGACTAAAAGTGTTCTCTATTAGTTTAAAATTTCCATTTTGACTCAAAAAGTGTCACTCAAAAAAAAAAAACAAAATAGACTCTGATTTTCATCAAAATTAAAAACACGAATTTGTAAGTCATTTTTGATGTGTATGAAATAGTTTTATGAAAAAATAATTCATGATGTGACCAGTATGACTCAAATTGCATGTTTTCGATTTGAAATGAAATTTTAGTAGAAATCACAACTAACATACTAAAAACTAAGGAAATAAAATCTAATTTCATGGATACTTTAATACAATGATCTATCATCCATTTTTATATCTAGGAATCTACTACACCTCAATCCAATGCATAGTTTAATCAGTATGACTCCAAATGTGTCCTGTTGTTTAAAAGAAAAATTAAATCATGTAAAAACCAAAAATAACATACTAAAAATAAAGAAAATTCATTCATATTGTTTTGATATTTTTAAAAAACGATCCATTGGTTAGTTGTGACGTTTAGAAATCAATCACACACCAATCCGACAAATGGTGTGACCAGAATGACTAAAAGTGTCCAGTATCAGTTTAAAGTTTACATTTTAACTCAAATGGCGTCACTAACTAAAAAACATGAAAAAACAATCTGATAGTCTTTAAAATTATGGAATTAACTTACATGTCCCTTGTGACATGTATGAATAAGTCTCATGTCAAACTGATGCATGATGAGACCGGTATGACTCAATTTACATGTTTTCAGATTGAAATGGCATTTTGGTAAAAAACACAACTGTCATATTTAAAACTAATGAAACACATTCCAATTTATTTGATACTTTAGTAAAATGATCCCTCAATCATTTATGGCATTTTCTATTCAACCTCACCTGATTAGGTTGTACAATGTGACTGATATAACTCCGAATGTGTCATTTTTATTAAACATTGACATTTTTAATGTATTCTTCTTATTAAGGTTAAATTTATTTCTTTATAGTATTACTAATGTAATATTTGTTCTATTATATAGGTGTAACATTTTTCTTGAGTTGGGAGGATTTTATCAGTGAACATTACCATTAGAGGACCTTTTGTTAGAGGGAACCATAGACATTAAAATTAAAAACATTAATGTTTTTAACTGTTTGTTGGATAATTGTAAATCTAATTTTATAAAACATTTTTCAAAATGTATATAGATGTGGCTTTTGGTATATACCATGAGAAAATATTTTTTTATTCATGATTTCAATTAAATTTATTAGGCATTATTTTCCAAACCATTTTGTGAAATTCCCGTTTTTTCATCATTTGCATCACGTAGTGGTTCTTTTGTATATACTATGTGTTGTTATTTTTTAGCAAGGTTTTTCTAGTGTGTGTAGGTTATTTTTGATGGTTTGGTTCTATTTATTTATTTCAGGTTGGATGGGTGTCCTGTTATATAAAAATCACACCCATGTAGGGAATCATTTATCAGCGCTTTAAATATCATTAATAAATGTGGCCTCTATCAGTGCTATTTGAAGCACTGAAAAATAAAGGCTTTATCAACTCTATTTGAATCACTGATAAATGGGGTCTTTATTAGCACATAAAATAGTGATGATAAATGGGACCCCCTTAATAGTATCTCTATCATTAGTGCTTTTTTAGCACTGATAAATTCTTTTTTAGCGCTGAAAATGCTTGTTTTGTGGTATTGTAAAAATGATAAATTAAGTGTTGGTATTTTTTTGGAACATAAAATTTATTTAGAATTGTATAATTAATATAATGATTTAAAATAAAATTTAATTTCATATAACATATTCATAAATTTTTATTTTTACATTATAATTATAAGATAATTTTATGAGGCAATTAATTTTTTAAAGTAAAGTAAAATCGAATATAATATTAAAATCAATATTTTCCAAATAAATTGTTAAATTATATAAAAATTAATTTTCTCAAATTTATAAAATTATATTCATAAAATGGATTCCATTTTTTAATTCTAAATATCAAAAAATATCTTGAGTGAATTTTTTGTATTTTTTAAAAATAGTTGATTTTTTTATGAATAGTGAAATACCGTACGTTAATATATTTACAATTATAAGTTTAATGCCTGAATTTTTTAGTCACTACTAATTTATGAACCCATTATCTCGATCTCACATACACTATTTACTGTTCTTAGTCAGAATAATCAACACTATTGAAAGTATTGAGAAAAATAATAAATAAATGAATAAAATAAACAAAAACACCCCTCTCCCCCTATAAACACCACCCATTGTCATCACACTTTCTAAGCATTGAATATTGTCTAAATTATTTTTAATTCCATTCCAAATATTTTTCCCTATGTCTAATAACTATTGGTATTACCAAAAGACAAAATCTATGTTTCTTAAGGAGGTTCCCAAGGAGACGGTATTCAAGAGGTAAAATCCCCATTCATTCTCAATTAATTTGTTTTCTTTTCTTATCCTCTCCTCCCCTACCTATCCAAAGTAGAATGGTAACTCCATTATCACACATATACATAAATTTTATTTTCATAATTTATTATACATCATCATATCCATTCTCTTCCACTTTTATTTTAAAAATGAAAACATCATCTATGATGGGTCGATTCACCGCCATCATGGACGATGAGTTTTCATTTTCCATTACCAACTAAAAGAAATGTCATAAAACAATTAATAGGGTTAAATCAGGTTTTAATATAAATATTATAACATCTAACATGTTTTTGAACATATATATAAACATAATATTAAAAAAATGACAAAAGTTCATGATAGTCATAAAAACTGCCAATATAAATTAATTCATTTTCATCAAAGGATTATCTAAAGAATAACACTCATACCATATAAGTAAAATATATATGGGTCCAATTAATATTATGTAATTTAATTAACACAAAATAATTTTAATTCTGGATAAGTTATTCTCATTTTACATGAACTCCCATCTTTATACATAAGAGAACTGTCCACAAAACCATAAAACAAACGCTCCCCAAACAAATAAATTAAACAATGAATCACATTGAAATAGATATAAATAAACATAAAAAAATTATGATAAATAAAATATCTATTTAATAGGCACTGAATTTATTAATTAATTTATTTAATTTGATTATTAGAGATATAAAGTACAAGTGTCGAATGCTTTCAGACATTTGTTATGGGTTTCTCATCTCACCTTTACTTTTGTGAGATATATTCCTTATTAAACCAGTATTTCTCTTGTAGTGTGTATGTAAATCCCTTTAATATATCATAGCATGAATATATTTATATTTATGTTATTCAATTTCTAATTTTATGTTCATTAATTTCATAGGGAAAACAATTCAATTGATTAAAAGTGGTAATGGTTTCTCGTCTCAATTTTATGTCTTTGAGATATATTGCTTATTCAAACATTATTTCTTGTGTGTGTTGTATATAGTTCCATTTAATATAAAATATAATGATTCAATTTATATTAATGAAATCCAATATTTCATTTGATGATAATTAATTTTAAGGTCCTAGATCCACATGGATCGACCCATTGTGTGATCATGAGGACTGAGGAGTTATAGGAGGCTTGGGAGAAGTTTAGAGGGAATCAGGTGTTGAGAACTAGGATCAGGGAAAATTCATGGTGTGAAAGTGGGATTAAAATAGTTTAGAATAATTTCACAACATGAAAGTGGGATTCACGTTGTGTAATATTTCAAGGTTTTAAAAATATAATAAATGTGAAAGGTGATGGATTCTTATTGGAAGCTAACCTCATGGAATTTCACAATGTGAAATGGGATCACACATTTTGTAATACACCAATTCTATAATGTTTTAAAACATTCCACCTACTCATGTTGTCAAACCCTATAGCTACAACTCCCCTCCCTCTCATCCCAGGAGACCTGACAGTCCCCTCTTTGGCGTTTTGGAGATCCCTTCGATCAGAATTGATCTCTGGATTCCATCTTCAATTAGTGGTGAACTAGCTTGATCCAAGGTGTTATTTTTCTTAAATTTTTATATGTCTCTCATTGTTGGATCTCATTTACACTCATATGTTCTCACTGTGATATGGTGGTTGCTTACACATGGTTATAATTTGGTTTCTCTTGTTGTTGTTGGGGTGGTGGTGTCACGATTTCTCCATTTGGATGATGTTCTTATGAGAGAGGTGATTAGAGAACCATTTCATAGTCTGTTCTCATGTGAAGAATATCACTGCACTTTTGAGGTAGGGTATTCTTTGTATATCAATATAATTACTTGAAATTGTAGATCTATCATGGTTTATCCCCATAGGTCATAATTAAATTTACCTAATTAAATAATTGAACTGGATTAAAGAATTGCTATCAATCATACAATGATGTTGTTTATTTATACCATGAAAATGGTTTTCATTATTATTTTATATATAGTGTGACATCTAGCCTTTATTGTTTTAGAATTTTTTTCTTAATGTAAATTAGTAATGAACATTAATCCAGAATTTTTGGACAATTAGTTGGCCAAATGGTTAAAGATACATGTTTAATGAATCTGTTTTTTGTTGATGAAATTTGATGATAATAAAATTGATGTAAAAATGTATGATTAATTGAATTGGTTTATGAACCTGATACATAACTATTCCTTCTGATAAAAGAGATAATGTAATTTAAGATTGATTATTTAGTACACATGTGATTGCTTTTGATAACTGGTTGTTTAGGTTTCTCGTAGACAGAACATTTGAATAATGAATCAGTTGTTTCAAAATCGAATAAGAATCAGTTTTGTGATAATTATAATGCCAGTGTATGGATTGATATTCCCTTTTTCTTGTAGTGGAAAGTTCTTTATGCTTTAGAGTCATGAGAGCTCGTTGTTTAAAAATGATTAGTGCCTTACTTTAGTGCCAAGAGAACAATTTCTATGTTTTTTTCCTACTACTTTTGATTTGGATGATCATGGTGGGCTATTGTGGGTTTTGGGTTATGTGTGTCTAGATATTTCATAAGCCTTGGATGGATGATCCTAGAGGGATATTTTCATATGTTGGGATGGGATGCCCTGTTTTTTTTGGAAGAAGATGATGCCTAGAGTGTCTAGATGTGCATGTTTATTCATGTGGGTGTCAGGAAAGAAAATAGAGGTGACATAAAGGGTTAATGATGGGCTTATCTATTGTTATGAAAGATGGATGCTTGTTGAATCTTTTGTTTGTATAGAGGCTAGGTTGTTGTTTTTCTTGTTTCCATTCCTCACTTCTTGACGTAGACACATGTTTTTGGTTACTCTGTTTCCATGCGAGGTGAAGACTCCTGGGGTATTCGACATGATTTCTATGTTTATATCCTCATGGTTAGATGAGTTTATTCTCCTACTATAGGTGGTAAAGACTCTATGGGTACTTCATCTTCCAACCATGTTGATCCCCTTGTGTGCATGGAGCATAGAATGATTCCCTAGAGAACATGGTTATATGAAAAGTAATGTTTTTAAATAAGTGAATTAATTTTTAACTCATGGGTTTGGAGCTTCTTGGGATGAAATTCACATGTTTAAATTTTGAGAAGTTGAGGACTCAGTTATCTTATGCCTCAAGGGAATGGATCTTTGTTAAAATGGTAAATAAATGTAATGTGAAAATAAAAATAATTAATTAATGGTTAAAGAATTAATTAATGTAAAAATGATAAAAACAGATTAAGTAATTTAATTTATCTCTTTAAATGGTTGTGTGCTTATAGTATATCTAGTATTAGTAGTGCATGCTGGGAGTATGAGAGACATTACATGCAGATGAGCCTGAAACTAGGATATTTCTATAGTGTCATTGAGTGACATATTTTATTTTGTACATTTTATTTTTTAATAAACAACTCCACCCTGTTAGTTAGGGAAACTGAAAACCTAGGTATTTTGAACCATGAGGGAATTTTCTCCAACTTCTCAGTGGGTGGATCTATAGATGACTACCTCTTTGGCCCTGCATTTTTATATAGGTAGTTACATATGCTAATATGAACCGTAGTTATTTTTACCCATATATGTGTGTAGAGTGATGTAATGGCCTATGTTAATTTCAAACACATATATTTTGGTTATAGTTTTTAAATGGATACTGTAGGTATAATGGGTATAGTTTGTGAGGGAGTGAATATCCTTACTAGTTGTAAGGGTTGTGGTAGATTGAGGTATAATACCCGACATATGATACATGTTATGGGAGATTTGGTAGCTCCCGGAAACTACCTGGTCACATTTTCTTATGTGGAAGTAGTGTTGTGTTGCACGAGGAGCATGTTTTGGTGCTTCACCTAGGTGTCTGAGAGATAGACATTATGGAAAGAGATACTGAGGACGTGCGATTTTGGGGAAGAGAGAAATACTATTGGAGAAGTAGTATTGGGGTGCCCTTGATATTATTTATTATGTTATATGCTCTTGTATGTGATACTTGATGAGAGTATCCATACAGAGGCTAGGAACTTAGTATAACTATTTAGGTGATGAGTTAGTTTCACTACTTATTCATTGTGATTTTGATTTATTTTTTTAATTTTCACGATAGGGTTCAAGGATGATCCTGCTTAGTATACTGTTATACTATCCCAATGCATATATAAAATAGTTTTTAGTTTAGTTGTACTACGATTAATATCAAGCCGGTTACTACTAGCTTGTTGGTTGTCATAACTATTTTGGATTCATTGTCACCGCCTTATTTAATTTCTTTTGGTAGTTTTAGTTTCCCATTCTATTATACTATTTCATAGATGAAATATATTTTTGTACATGGGGTTTATATTATATTTTACTCTGAGAAGTATTTGGTTGGTTTCTATCTTATCAATATATTCATCATGTGTTTCTCTTAGAGGGTAATGCCACCCATATGTGTGTTTATTATACCCTTGGTGCTAGTCACCAACCCATAGCCTAATGGAGGTGGGACTTGGGGGTTACTATCTCTCTTCTCACCTTTTCATCCCAAGAGGTGTACACTTTGTAGGGATAGGGTCGTGACACAGTGGAATTAGAGCTCAGGTTGATGACAAGGATGTATTTTAGAGTTAGGAATATATGAGGTTGCATGGGTTGGTAGGGAAACAGTTTAAACGTTGTTTTTCATTCACTATAAACATGGGATACCAGCTGAAACATTGGTATTTAGGCCCACCTATGACTTGATGCATAGACCTTTAATCATATAGTGACTATTAAATGAGGTTGTACAAGTTTCAGGGTGGAGACATAGTTAAGGAACATGAATCATTCTTTTTTGCACCTATGATTGAGAGGGAATAACATGGGGTAGGATAAGCTAAAATGAATAAAATAAAGCTATTAATTAATATTAAATCATTCCATATTATAGGTTTTGGATCTCCATCTATTAATTATTTTTTAGTTACAGCTCTATCTCAACTTCCTCCCTAGGTTCATGTAGAATATGTTTAGCAGGTTATGCCAGCTGATCACTGTAGAGTAGAGGTCGACAACGATGACACTTGGATAAGGAAACTTTGAGTGTTTCAATGCCAGATTCTGTAGAGGTATGAGGGCTTTGTTTCAGATACCATCACAAAATACAGGCCATAGGAGTTTGAGATAGACTTCAGTTCGACTCATGCATAGAAGTAGTGTTGGGTATCATTGTCTTTGTGGATGTTTTATGATGCATAGAAGAAGTGGTGGTTCGTATTCCACAATGCAGATGAGGATTTGATAGTCTCATGGGAGGAATTCTAAGACCAATTTAGAGATAAGATTCTTTCTTCAGCTGCAAAGGCAGCTAGTATCCAAAAGATTCTTACCCTTCAACAGGGGACCGCTAGTGTGAGAGAGTTTAGAGACCATTTAAAGAACCTTTGGTGATATTATTTAGACATAATTCCAGCTGAGTCAAGGGAGATTCATGTCGAGGAGGTTCTTCATCCAAAGATCTAGCCTTAGGTCACCCCATTTATGTTGAATACATAATTTAAGGTGCTAGAAAGATAAGATGTCATCGAGAAGATGTTACCTAGAACTAGATCATCATTAGAGGGTATTTTTCATGATTCCTCATTAAATTGAGATATGATTTGGGGTTCCTATTTGTCTGAATAGAATAACTTCCGATCAGCCGAGGGTAGGTCCGGGCCCTCAATGTATCATTTCCTTAGGGGTTGTGGATCTGAAGCCTATTCTAAGAGATTAGAAGCATGTTTTTATTGTTGGGGCTGAGGTCATCATTGTTGATTATTCTAAAACTTTTTGAGTAGTCATCATGGGCCATTTTTTTTCTTTGAGTTTCTCCATTGAGTCTATTTTAGGTGAGGTAGATGTAGTAGGTTTCTTCCGTTTGGGATCAAGAAATTACGAAAGTGGTAGGTAGATGAAAAACTATGGACACTCCCAACCCTTAGAGAGTAGAGAGACCATATAGGTTGTCTCCATCATGGCCAGAGAGGTTTTGGAGTAGGTTGTGGTCAACTTCATGCATTTGTGTTTCCAGTGTTTGGTAAGACAAAATTCTTTCGAGGTACCCTTTACGTTTTTCTACTTATTTTCATTCATTGTTTGATCTAGAAGTGGCACAATACTTTATCAACTACCCTTTTCCATGCTTTTGGAATTGAGGTAGAGAGGCTTCCATTGCCCTTGGAGTTGACTATGCCAGTTGGAGGTCGAGATGTTTTGTTTGAATTAAGTAGAAATTGTGAGATAGTAATTAGGTTACACCGCCCATATTGTGATATACTATGATTAAGGATACAACCATGTGACATCATCCTCAACATGGATTGGTTGTATTCAGCGTTGGTTATCATGGATTTATTCAAGAGGTATGTTGTGTTTTCCAATGTGGATAGGTAGCCAACAGTGTTTATTGGGGATCAAGACCCTTAGATTGTCCAGAAGTGGGTTCTATCCCTTTAATCCTTGATGGATGGGATGATGATGAGTTCTTTATAGGATTATCATTCAAAATTTTCTAGGGTCATATAAGAGTACGTTGATGTATTTCTAGATGAGGTTTTAATGTTACCCCATTACGAGAGACCGAGGTCAGGATCAAACTATAGCTAGGATTGCTTCTTATCTTAGTGTCTCCATATAAGATAGAGACTTATGAGGTGGGATACCCATAAATACATCTATATGGTCTATTGATGAAGTTTTTTTTTCAAGCTGAGTTTGTCACCATGGGGTGCACCCATTTTTTTTCATAAATAAGGATGACGGTAGTTTGTGTTTCTGTATCAATTATCATAATATAATCCAAGTGAAAGTGAAGAACCACTATCTTCTACCACGGATTGATGATTAATTTCATCAACATAGTGGTGCATGTTAGATCATGAATATCAATTTGTGGTTAGGGTATTATCAAATGTGTGTAAATGATTAATCTATCCCAAAGAATACTTTCTGTTGTCATCATGGGAATTACATGTTTTTTTGTGTTTTCGTTCACTGTGACGAATGCTCCAGAGCTGTTCATGGGGTTAATGAAAACATTGTTCAATGAGTTCCTAGATATGTTCATGGTGAACTTCATTAATAAAATTCTTCTGACTCTATGTTTGAGGAGGAGCATGCAGAGAATCTACATGTCTTCTTGGGAGTTCTTCATCGTGAGAAGCTATTTGGGAAGTTTACAAAGTGTGATTTTTGTGATCAATAAATCCATTTATTATGGAATGTTGTGTCCCAATAGGGTGTACTTTTTATCAGTCGAGGATAAAAGTATTTGAGTCTTGGGCATCACCCAAAATAGTAGTAGATGTGTGAAGATTACATGGTCTTGCAGTCTATTATAGGAGGTTCATAATTGATTTTTATTGGGTTGAAACTCCTATGATAGTGTTGAACAAAAATGATCAGAATTTTTTTTGATTTATTATTATCAAGAATATTTTGATTATATGAATGAAATTTTGGTGAGTGCTCTAATTAATTTTCTCCCAAAAAAATGAGTTTTAGTTTGAGATTTTATGTGATGCTTCACATCATGGGTTAGACTGTGTTCTGATGTTACAAATATATATCATGTATTATGGGTCTCTAATGTTATGTCCCCATGTACATAACTATTCCCCCCATGATCTTGAGATTGTGGAAGTGTTGTTTTACATAATGTTGTAGAGAAATTACCTCATAGGTGAGCATTTTTTGGTCTTCACTAATCCTAAGATCCTGAGGTATTTTTTCTCCCAACATGACTTGAACATGTGAAAACATCAAGGGATAGAGTTCTTATAGGATTAGAAGTTCAATAGTTCATATACACCTAGAATGGGGAATGTTATAGCTGATGAGTTGAGAAGGAATTCACATAGTGATGCTGTGCGGGAATTGGGTGATTCATAGGGAGTGATAGAATAACATTTTATATTACATATAGATACGGGAGAATTTGGGGGTCAAAGGTTTTCTTTTTTAAATGATGGTGTAGTCATCTCTATTTATAAATTTAGAAGAGTCTGAGTTGGGGGATCTTTTGGCTGAGGACAAAAGAGACCCAGTTTTTTTTGGTGACGGCCCTAAGGGTTAGTCTGAAGATGAACAACATTATTTTTTGATTCAAGGTAGGATTTTCGTTCCCTTGGAGATGTGTGACATGGTTCTAAGAGAGTTCCATATTTTCCCCATAGTGGTATATCCTGGCATGACCTAGATGTACCAATATTTATGAGGTTGATTTTGGTGGCTGAGGTTGATGTGATAAGTTTTAGAGTTTATATCTCAATATTTGGCCTTATATTAAGGGAATTTCAAGCACAGTGTTCCTGGTGTCTTGATCTAGCCATTAGATGCTCCTCAGTGGAAATGGGAGGAAATATCGATGGACTTCATTACAGGTTAATCTTATGCTCATGGAGTCAATGATGCTATATGAGTGGTAGTGGATCATTTGAAGAATTCATCCTACATTATTGTGTTCAATGATTTGAGCTTAGTGGAGGTTCTGTTGAGGTAGTTCCTAGAGGAGGTTTTGAGACTCCATGGGGTCCCAATGATGATCATTTACGATTGAGATTCTCATTTTACCTATTGGGTGTTGAGAGGTCTCCAACATGATTTTGGTTCACAACTACATCATAAAAATACTTTTCAATCGCATAAATATGGTCAAAAAAGGCCAAAAATACTGACTCATGAAGGCATGTGTGCTCCTATGTACTAGATATTATAGGTTCATTGATGGGGAAAATTTATTTGGTAGAGATTATGTACAATAATGGTTTTCACTCCTCAATATGTACAGTTCTTTTTTATTTCATGTATGGATGACCATATGATTATCTATTATGCTATACTGGGGTCATACAATCACCAATTCATGGACTTGAACTGGTATAGAATATGCCAGAGATGGTTTAGGTGATTCGTGAGAGGATGTTGGAAGCCCAGAATTGTCAGAAATCTTATGTCGATCATAGTAGGAGACCTTTGGAGTTCAATGTTGGGGATCATGTGTTTCTAGAAGTGTCTTCCCAACATGGGATGTAATGGTTTGGTCATGGGAGTAAGATTTCTCCTCGGTTGGATGGGGCTTTCAAGGTGTCTTCTCATGTTGGAGCCATGTCGTATCAAATAGAGATTCCCCTATAGATGAGCTGGATGCACGATGTTTTTCAAATGTCCCAACTCCATATTTAACATTATGATGAATCTCCCATCATTGATTGGGGTAATATAAATGTTTATAATGATGTGTTTATAGAGGAGTTGTGTGTAGAGATGAAGGACCATTTGGAGAAGGTGTTTCATGAGCATGAAATCCCCTTGGTATGTGTCCTATGGTGGCATGGTGGTCTGGAAGAGGGTACCTGGGAATGTGAGTCATAGAGAAACGCTCATTTCCCCTAATCTATTTGATGTTTCGATCTTCTCTTGTAAATTTGTTCTTTTTATGGTTGTAGACCTTTATTTCTTGTGATTTGGATTTATCCTTTTCTTTTTGGGTGGTTTGTGCTTGTTCCTCTAGTGAGGTGGTGAGATCCTATTGTGATGTGAACCTTGAGAGGCATCTCACAGGGTGGTTATTTAGATAACCCCTTTATGTTTCCTCTCAAGGATTGTATTGGATTATAGTGTAGAGGAATGTTTTTATATGAATAATATGTAAGGGCCTGAATCCATGTGGATTGAGAATTATCATGTTCCTGAGGATTTCAGAGCTTGGAGGAGGCTCATAGGAAGTCCAGTGGGAGTTGGGTGTTTAAAATTGGGAGCATGGAATATTGATTGTGTGAAAGTGTGTTTCATTCAATGTAGACTAATTTCAATACATGAATTTGTGTTTAAGGTCGTCTAAAATTACAGGGTTTGTAAAATAAATAACTGTGAATGGATATAGGTCTTTCGACAGAAACTGGCCTTGAGGAATTACATGACGTGAAAGGGGATTTCATGTCAGGTAATCCCCCAATGCAATAATGTTTTAAAACATTCCATCTTCATGGGTTGTCAGACTATATGGATACTGCTTCCCTCCCTTTTATCACAAGTTACCTGATTGTCCCCTCTTCAGTTTTTTTTGAGATTCCTTCAATCGGAATCAATCTTAGGCTTCTATCATTGATCCAAGTTGACCCGACTTCTTCTAAGGAGTGTTTTTCCTTAATTTATACCAGTTTCTCTGGGTTTTTATCTTTTTTCCACTTGTATATTCTTTTTGTGCTTTGGAAATGTCTTACCCATGGTTACAATGGAGTTTCTCTCGGTTGTTGTTACTGTAGTGGTACCGCATCTGCCCCAGTTGGATGTAGTTTTTATAAGAGAGGTGATCAGAGACATGTTTCATGGTCTATTATTGTGTTAAGAATATTGAAAAACTTTTGAGATATTATATTCATTGAATATATATATTTAATTATATACAATCTTAGATCTAGAATGGTTTATCCCCTTAAATAGCAATGAAATCGACCTAATTAAATACTTGAACTAGATTAATGAATTAGTTTTGATCGCATAAAAATGTTTTTCCATTATAACATGAAAATGGTTTTCCTCCTGTTTTTTTAGATAGTGTGATCTATATTCCTTTCCTGGTTTAGCATATTGTAATTTATGGATATTTGTAAAAAAAATGTAATGTTATAATTAATTGATAAATAATTGGATAAATTGTTAAGGAATCGTGTTTAATGAATTCAGTTGCTGTTGTTGTTTCAATTTAATTATAATCAATTTGATGTAGACATGAATGTTTAATTAAATTGGTTAATAAACAAGTATCATGTCGATTATTGTTGATTATGAGTAAAAGGCATATTAAACTAATTGTTTAATTAATTTTTGATATATTCTGATAACTTTTTTCTTAGGTTTCCTATAGTTGGAACCTGTGAAAAATGAATCATTAAATTCAACATTGAAAAATAACTGCTTATGTGATAATGATAATGCCTTCATAGGGCCTATGTTTCCCAATCACTAGTAAAGTCCTTGTTCCTTATACTTTGTAATCGCAAGAGATCATTTTGTGTAATGTTTGAATGCCCAGGTCCAAGTGCCTACTTGTTATGTTTTTTTTCTGGTGATTGTTATACGGATGATCCAAGAGGGATGTTTTGGTTATGGGGGAAGGAGGTCCGATATGTTTAGTGATCTTCGGATGAATAATCATGGAGGGGTTTTTTTGGTTCATAGGGTAGGGAGTTTTGGTTATTGTGGAAGTAGTTGATGCCTCGAGTGGTGAGATGCATCAGTTTATGAATGTGAATGTCAGGGAGGACACCAGAGGTGATGGAATGGATTAAGGATGGGCTTACCCATTGATATGAATTCTAGATGGTTAATTAATATATTTTTTAGATGGAAGCCAATATTTTTTCTGCTTTCCTTTCCCACCTACATGAGGAAGATAGATGATTTTGGATACTCTCTTTCCATAAGAGGTGAAGACATGTATGGAATTCCACATGATTTCCATATATATGTCCTCATGTATGGATGAGTTTACTCTCTTTCTATAAGTGGAAAACAATGAACAGGTAGTTCAACTACTAACAATCTTAATAACCTTGTGTTTGGGGATCTTAGAGAATTTTCCCATAGAACATGGTGATATGGAAATTATGGTTGTTAAATAAATAAATAAATATATAACCCATGGGTTTGGAGCTTACTAGGGTGTAATTATGACTTTGAAATTCTAATAAGTCATGGACATGGTTTGATTATGCCTGTAGTAAATGGATCTTTATTGAAATGGTAATTAAATGCTGTGTAGAAATGATAATATTTTATTAATGGTTAAATAATTACATACCATATTGTGAAACTGATAAAAATGGATAAACTAATTTAATTAATCTCTTTAAATGGTTATGTGATTATAGGATATCTAGTCTTAGTAGTGGTAGAAAGGAGACCAAGAGATGTTATCTGTATGTGAGTATGAGACTAAGTTATGCCCATATTGTGGTTTTGATCTATATTATATCCCATACATTTTTTTCGATATGTTTCTCTACACTGTCCATTAGGACAACTGACACCCTGGGGATTCAAAACCCATTTAGGGAGTTTTCATCAATATCTTGGTGGGAGGATGGATAATTGAATACTCCCTTTGG
This sequence comes from Viscum album, assembly GCA_963277665.1. Lineage (NCBI taxonomy): Eukaryota > Viridiplantae > Streptophyta > Magnoliopsida > Santalales > Viscaceae > Viscum > Viscum album. Next base: position 1,900,328,725 of record OY728140.1, on the reverse strand, counting down.
CTCTTCTCTCCTCTCATAGAATTTAATTATTCTGATGTGCACAAGACATAGTTTTCCCTATATATATGTGTATAGGGATATAATGTCTTGTGGTTATTTCACAGACATATATTCTAGTTATTTTTTTCTAATGAACACTATAGGAATGACATTTATATGATTTGATGTATTGAAGATCCTTACACAGTGTATAGGTTATGATTGATTTAGTTATAATACCAAATATATAATATATGTTATGGGGTCTGTGGTGGAACCCAAAAAAATTTTGGTTACTTTTTGATATGTGTACATGGTGGTGTGTTGCACAAGATTCATGTTGTGGTTCTTTTCCCTGGTGTCTTCAGGATAGATTTTTTGCAGAGATATACTTATGATGTGCGACGTTGTGGAGGAGTAGAAAACCAATTGGGAAGTACTACCAGGGTACCCATAATATTATTTTTTATATAATATTCTCTTGTATGCTATACTTGGTGAGAGTATCCATAGTGAGGTTGGGAACATAGTATACATGTTTAGGTGATGAGTTAGTTTCAATTGTTGTTCACTAGGATTTATCATGTTTTCATTAATTTTTTAGGAGATACTATGGGGATGATCCTACTAAACATACTATTATACTCAAACAATGAACATGTAATCTATTTTTCAATTCAGTTGTAGTAGTTGGAAGATCAGGATGGTTACTAATATCTCGTGGGTTGCGGGATCTGTTAATGCTTTTTGGTCGTTATCTTATTTACATTCATCTTCTACTTGTAGTTTTCCATTTTAGTTTTAGTAGTTCTTACATTACATTACATTTCAGTGCATCGGGTTTCTTCTATATTGTAGTCTGAGCTAGAGTTGGTTGGTTTCTATCTTATCTATATCTTACTCATTTGTTTCTCTTAGAGGGTACTGTCTCCCATTTGTGTTCTTATTATACCCTCAGTGCTAGTCATAATCCTAGGGTCTTCTAGAGGTGGGAATCAGGGGGTCACTATCTCTATTCTCCCATTTTAGACACAGGTGGGGTACACATTGCGGGGTGTGGTTCTTAACTTTAATTTTATAGGGAATATGGTTTGACGCTTTAAAAAATGGTAAGTGAATTCTTAACCCAATTTTCATTCTTTGGGTTAATCTTCTATGCATTGATTATTTCATTCTATGAATATGTTAGAAAAAACTTTTGATTATATTATATTGTATTCCTAGTTGTTTAATGTGAATTTACATCTAATAAACATAATCTATTAATTTTATTAACACTCACACTTTCTTTAAAAAAATACTCTTTAAAATGTTTATTTTTCATAATTTAAATGGAATGGTTTCATAGAATATATATAATGGGAATATTTTTCCTCTTTCATGACACCATAATGTCTTGAGGAATCCTTTACCCATTTTCAATTTTTTTTTCAATGAAATTTTTTTCTTTTATAATTGTTAATTTTTTAAATAAATGATGTCATCGTGATGTCATATTTCTCTTAAGAATTTCTTTTGATTTTATTTTAGTATTTCTATATTTATCAATGACCTTTGATGGATATTATTATTAATTATGTTTTATCTATTATGATACCATATAACATATTTTAGTTAATTTTTTATGATTGTATTGATTGTGGATGTGATATTTTTAGAACATCCATCTTCTTACATGATATGTCTTATGATTATGTTTATTATTTTGGGAATGTTATTAACCATTCATATGTTAGTGTCAATATTAATGTATATGTTTATTATGTTTCACCCATTTTATATGAGGAATTCATTGGACTTAGTAAGTGATGGGTAGGGCCTGCTATAACCCCTCAATGTATTGGTAGTTCTCATGAGACAAACTAGTTTGGGTACTGGCTGATTCATACTCATTTATGTATAGTGTCTTGGCCAAATCCTTGAATTTATATTTATGACGTATGGTATTATGATTACCTCAATATGAGATTAATAATTGATAATCCATGAGATTATTTTTCTAGTATATTATCCATGGGTAAATTTTAGTATTTTTTAATTATTTATGTGGAATTATTTTATCAACATTATTCCTTCCATGTTATGCTCAAGATTATGTTTCAATGGAATCTGGTTTTATTCACTCACCTTGACATATTGTTTATGTTTATTTATCATATATTTCATTTTATGATTACACTTAATTTGTAACTGATATCTCCCCTTTCTTAGGTTTTACTTTTCCCTATCATGCCAAATGTATATTATGATTGACTTATAGGTATAATCAAGGAAAATAGGGGTGTATATAATGGTGTTACTATGTTGTATTTAATTTCTTGTATTAATGTAATACTTATGTTCTTTTCTAGTTTTCTAAATATACTAAACAATTCAGTACTTTGGGTTATTATTTCATTTACATAGTACCAATGTAATAATGTAAGGCACCGACTCTAGGATACTAGGTTCGAGGTCTTTACACTGGGGAATGAAACATAATAAATGGTGATCTCAGTTTCTCATTTAGGGTAAACATTGGAGAAATAAATCCAAGATCATGTGGAATAATAAGATAATAATAAGGTTATATGATCATGAACATAACTTATGACATTCATACCCAAACTATTATAGATCATAAACATTATTCTTAATATAAAAAATTATCCTTTTAGAAAAAATGGGTCATTAGAGTGGAAAATCATTGTATATCAATAATGAACCATATGGTAGTGTCATAAAAGTGTGGCATCATAATAAATGCCTAAAATAATTTCATATTTCCAGTTAATCAACCAATACTATAATTATAGTGGACAATGACACACCTGTTTCCCATAGTGGATCATGACACACCTATTTCCCATAGTAGATCAAGCTCGTCATCATGTTCCCCAATTTTATATCATGTGATATAAAGATTTACCAAATTCAATAGAGGTAATTGTAGGTCCCACACATAAAATAATAAAAACGATTCATATGTGTTCCACCATATCATAAATCATTCATCATTTAATAACCCAAGAAAAAAAATGGGTTTTATAAACATTTCACCATTGCATAACCTAATGAAAATTAACTTGATTCATAAAAATAATTCAATCATAAACCTAAATCATTAAGAGAAAGAATAAGGAAAATATCCTTTGATCATATCCCTATTAAATCACAAGTGACATCAAATAATGTCAACTATATGGAAGATGATTTTGAAATATCAATTGAAAAAATTCTTGAGGGAAATATACATTCCATTTTTAAATTTTTCTTTAAGTGGTAGAGTAATTACCAAGGAATTTGTTTTATTTAAATAGAAACATATATGATTTTAAATTATTCTTTATGAAATTAAGGTTTTATGAAAGTAGTAAAACCTTCACATTCCATATAAGTAAAAAACATTCCTCTCATATTTTTTGTTGAGGAAATCACAAAGTACCTTGTTTTGGAAATGATAAAAAAATTACATTTAGACCATTTAGTAAATATTCAATGATAGGGAAAAATAAAAATAAAAAATTTCCAGATTATAGAATAACAAGTTGAAAACAATTATAGAAAATAAGGACACATAAGATAAATTTTCCCTAGGGGAGTCTTAGACATAAAAAACCCAAATAATGATGAAATTCTGAATTAATCCCACAAATCAAATCTGTCTTTAAATAATTTAAATTTAAACCTATAGTATAATAAATATGTATTTATTATATAATTATTACATAAAAATAATTTTATCATACCATGTATTATTTATTTATAACATATTACCAACCATTTTTTAATAATGTTATTTTTATTAAAATCATTTTTCTCTATGACAACTTCGTCATTTTCCACACATGTTTTTGTTCACCAGTATTGGACCACATACATTATTCTTTGGTCTCATAATTTATAGAATTTTAATCATGTTATAAAATTTTTTATAAAAATTATATACATATTTATAATAAAATGTATAAAATAGAGATAGAAAAATAAATTACATCATTCATGGAGATTGTAGGACTTACTTACACTTAAATACTATTTTAAATTTTCAATTCATGGTATGAAAAAAAGTAAATAATAATTTATTATATACATAATAATTATTATATATATAATATATATTTAATAAAAATATCATAATACCCGTATAAAATTGGTGGTTATGAATAAGGAATTTTATTCCTACATGGAGATAATAATTCATAGGTATGAATGAGCGATATTTTTACTTATTATTTAATGGGAAAAGGGTGTATAATGGTGGTTTATATAGTGAACTAGGAATAAAATACGATGATATTAAATCCTGAAATATTAATATTAATTAAATTACCCAAAAAATGACCTTGACCGCAACCGTTTAGTCCCTTTCAAAACTTGTAACAGCATCCTCTAATTTGGTGAATTATCTTCATTGTTGCCCACAAGATCTTCCCATTTAGTACTATTTATAAAGATAGCCCACATAAAAACATTATTCATAACCTGGGGAAAGAAAACCTAAGAAATGCTGAGATCAGATGCTTAGTAAGGGTAAACCAAAGAGATATGTAATAATAAATTAATTTAAGTGTATGAGAACATTATCATAAGCAACAAATATGAGGATCAAAGTGATTTAATTCCTTGACTCTTTGACGGGTTCAGATCACCCATAAATGAAGCCACCATGGATAAATAAAATGGAGGATGGAAGCTTTTTTGTTGAAGCCGACCTATTTGCTTTAAAGCAGCATACCCATCTCTGTAAGTTTTCATTTATGGGTTGAGTTGCCTACCTCATATGATACAAATAATGGTCTTATTCCGATTTGAACACTCAAATTTCTTTTTGCTGGGGATTCTCAAACTGGAAACTAGTTTCGCTCTGTATGGGATTCTTCCACACACTCTTTTCTATGTAAAATAATCTTTATAGAGTTCGGAAATATGGTAATCTTCATTTGAAACATGGTTTCTATAGTCTTTCTAAATTAGATTTTTCTTTCAATCCTAATTTCCATAGGAACACCAAGGATTTGGTATGGGTTATGATACACAAACTTAATTGGTTTTCTGGCACCCACAAATTCTTAATGATTTGTCATCTTTTATTGTTACCCCCCTGAAAATTGATCAAATAACATTAAATGGAGACCTATGTATCTTTACTCGTGTTATGATTGAGGATAATCTTGAAAGTAAGCTCCCACTATCTATAGTTTTCAATGCTAATGAGTATAAGACAGTGGTGAAAATTGAGTAATAAAGGATTCCCCCAAACTATTATTACTGCAAAATTGTAGGACACTAAGTCATCAATTGTAGTATTATGCACAAAAAATCTCCTCATCCTAATTATTCATAATGGAAAAAATTAAATGAAACAAGAATAAAGAACTTCTTTTTGAAAAATCTGAATCATCTAGGAGGAAAGAGGAGAAATGGGTTGCTAAACCCAAAATATCATTTCAGTTGGAAGATGGAAAAGAGAAATCATGGGAAGTCCTTACAGAGGAACAAGATTATGAATCTATTGAATAGGCCATTATGAAGCACATTGAAACAAAAATATGGGGAATCATGTAATCACACTCCTTTTCTAGTCCCTCATATAACTCTTTATAAACCTCTTACCTTCTTCTAAACCTCTTTAATGCACTGATCCATCCCCCTATGAAGCTCTATAAAGGGGTAAATGCTCGCGCAACCCTTTCAAAGAAAGCAAACTAGCCTTGAACTGATCACAACCCCCATCTCATCCCTGTTGCCCTAGAATTCATTTCTCCTGATGCTTAGATTTCCAGAACATAGCCCAAGCTCCCCCCATATGTAAAGAATAATTCTTCTATCCTTTTTGAACCTGGATCCATCCCTTCCCTCCAGTAAAGCATGGGTAATAAATAGGAAACTGTTGTTGTCCATCTAGAAGGTACTTTGCATCCTAGGGAGATAGACCGTATGGTTGTCCCCTTTTCATCTTCTAACTGTCATACAATTCTGGACAATGATTCTACTATTAAGCAGGTCTCCAGTGCACATGTCCAAACCTATCCTAATTTAAATATGGAAAAGAAGATGGGCTCAGCTCCTTACCCTCCAGGAGATGTTGATTCTCTTTTAATTGTTATAACAGGTGCTACTAACACCTCTTTGGCATCTTCTGCACAGGTGAACCAAGGAATCACTAATCAAAACCAGCCTTCTTGAATTAAAACCAGATCAATGGAAACTGGGTGCAAAAGAAAAAAGGACAAACCCACTAAAAACAGGTCCAAATGAATCTTTTTTTCTGGAATTGTTAAGAAATTGTGAACCCTAACACCTTTAATATCTTAGAAATATTTCTTAGCACTCACTGCACTTATTTTATTCCATTGATGAACCAAAAATTAACTATGCATCTAAATTCCTACATCTATTTCCTACTGGATATTCCATTCTAGTAGCTTGTAATAATAGTAAGATTGTAGAAACCCTCTGGATGTTTGCTCATTCTTCCCGAAAAAATGTAAACATTAATACTATCGTGAATCAATGATCTACTTGTGATTTCATATTTGAGCATTCTCATATTTTAATTACTTTTGATTATATTAATAATAGATATCAAGAAAAGAGTCCCCTCTAGAATGAGATCACTAAACATTGTATAACTATTTAGAATCCTTGGTTAATAGTTGGCCATTTTAGCCCATAGTGAGAAATTGAGCCCTTCTCACTCCAATATTTCCTATAGAGAATATATAATTTTCATTGAAACTAATAAAATCCTTGAGGAAAATTTATCTGGTTCCAAGTTTACATGGTATATACACCATTATAATAGGGTTGTGTCTAGTAAACTCAAGTGGGATTTTACAAATGATCAATCCCTGGAAAAATTGGACAACATTTTATGCATCACCTTACAGAAAGTTTCCTCTGATCCCCACTCTATATTGATTAATTTTTCCTATAATCTCATAAAACATATGTTTCCATTAAAATATAACAATTTATGGTCCTCTTATCTTGACTATATGAACATTATCAAAAACTCTTGGGCGAATATGTATGATCATAAAGACCCTTTTGTTTGTCCATTGAAATTCAAAAATATCAAGCCTGTCTTAAATAATTAGTGTAAAAATAAATCTAAAGAAATAGAAAATAAAATTAATCTCCTAGAGAATGAACTCACTGATATTAAAAATACAAATACCTCCTCAAACATCACCACCAATTCCTAGAATGAAATCAAAAATTCTTTTAATTTGGTCATGTTACATAAATTTTGTGGATAACCTCCAAAAATAAATCATTAAAACTAGATGGCTCAATGATAGAGATAGGAACACTATGTTCTTTAACTCTCTTAATAAAGTAAAAAAGTATTTTAAGGCTCTTCCCTATCTTAGAAATTAGGGGAATATTATTGGAACAGATTATGTTATTGCCAACATTGTGGTCTCCTACTTCTCTGATATCTTCAATGGTCCTAACATCGATAGGGATCTTCTCCATGATGCCATTCAAACTATGGTGTATGGAGACAACAACTCTTTACATAATATCATCCCTTTGGATCATGAAATAAAAGGAACTGTCTTTAGCCTCAACCCTGATAGTGCTCCTGGACATGAAGGTTTTAATAATGGGTTTTATCAAAAGCATTGGGATATTATTCATGACGATGTATGTCACCTGGTTAAAACATTCTATTATAGGGGCATTCTCTTTCAGGGTATAAAATCCCAATATCATACCCTTATTCCTAAAATGGAGAATAATGACAAAATACATCTCTTCAGACCCATTTCCCTCATAAATTCTCTTTTAAAAATTATCACTAAAATTCTTGATAATAGAATCTCTTCCATCGGAAATAGAATTGTCTCTTAGAACCAATTTGGTTTTATAAAAGGAATAACAATCCAGGACTACATTTTCCGTGCCTCAAAATCAACCAACCCTTGAAACAAAAAAAATAGTCGTGGGAATGTCACCATTAAGCTCCAAAATACAAAGGCTTTTAAAACCATTAATTGGAACATTATTTTTAAGGTCCCTACATATATTGGTTTTAATGAAACCTTTATGAAAAAAATTAGAACTCTTTTTAACTCTTCTCATATTTCCATTCTAATAAATGGTTCCCCTACAAGATATTTAAAATGTTCTAAGGGGGTCAAGAAAAGTGACCCTCTCTCTTCTATTCTCTTCACAATTGCTTAAGACTATTTGTGTAGGTTACTCACTCAGTCTTTGGAGCAAGGAAAGATCCAACAGATCAATGCCTCTAGAAACTTGAAAGCCCCCTCACATCTTTTATTTTTCGATGACATTATTTTTTTCTTCAGGGGGACAAATGATACATTATTAACCTTAAAATAATTCTCATTCACTATGAAGAGGTTTCTGGTCATCATGTCAGTTTTCATAAATCTTATATTTACATTGGAAAAGGATTTCCCCTAGCAGAAAATGCGACATTATCAGTACTTTGGGGATTAAGGAGGGTACTCTACAATTCACTTATCTCAAAGTCCCTATATTTAGGGGAAGACCTAAGGCTATCTATTTTTCTCCCATCATTGACCAAACCCATAGAAAACTATCTTCTTGGAATTTTTAAAACCTATCCTTGGTAGGAAGAATTTTCCTTGTCAAATCTACCATTGTCTGCAAACTAGTCTACTCTATGATGCTCTATAAATGGATGAATGGTCTTCTGAAACGCATTAATGTGGCCATTAGAAATTTTTTCTGGACATGGAGCACTCTTGAGAGAATGTTAGTTACGATTCCTTGGTCCTCTTGTTAAAAACCAATTGAAAAAGGTGGAAATGGACTAAAAAACTTAAATAGTTTTAACGAAGCCCTTCATGATAAGATCACTTGGAACCTCATTCACAATAATTCTCCTTCCATTGATTTTCATAGGTCTCACATCATTGATAAATTAAGAAATAAAAATTTCAATTATTTGAACTCCTCTATCTGGACCCCCATCAGGAATACTTTCGTTTCTATTATGACCAACTCCAGATGGATGGCTAACAAAGATTCTAGCTTAAATTTTATGTCTTGATAACTAGACTGGTACTCCCCTCATATCTTTGGCGCCTAATAGTAAACATCTAGACAATACTAATGATACCATCAATGACATTTTCCAAATGAAAAATCCTCGCTTACCCTAGAATATAAGTCATGTTGTTGAAATTTATCCCTTCACTATTACTGAGGATCTTCTAATCTAGGAACCTTATTATAATGGTACGCTTGACTGAAAAAGATACTATAACCATTTATTCAACAATACTGATAATAATTTAATATGGTTAATTTTATTTAATAAATCCTGGTTAAAGCCCTCAAGGTTCACTAACATTTAGTGTATTTATCATGGTAGGATTCCCACTGATAATTGTTTAAAATCTTTTGGTATTAATCTCTATTCAAAATGTCGTATGTGTAATCAGAATCATGAGTATATTTATCACCTCTAAATTAGTTGTGATATGTAAACTGATCTTTTTCATTACATTTATGATATTTTTGAGTGCAGATGGATTTTTTTATAACTCTATAACATATCAGTTGCTGCGATGTGTGGTCTTACCTAACTCCCATCAAATCAAGAATCTCTTTATTTCAGCCGTAGTGGAGCTCCTTCATGTGATCTTGTATGGAAAAAATGAATTTATTTATGCCAATAACTCTTTTATGGTTAATTTGGGTAAAATGATAATTTTCATTGTTTTTTGGGAGGTTGCTATACTTCAGAATGATCATTAAAACAACTCGGTTAGAGATCATGGGATTCTCAGAAGCAACGGTGTAGACGGGTGGTACCCTCAACCTAAATACACCATGGAAGTATTTTGGCAAGCTCCACCTCTAGTTTGGACTAATATGAACATTGATGGGGATTCTAAAGGCAACCAAGGCCCTGAGGGATGTGGTGCCATCTTCAAAAACCATCTGGACCAGGTTCTAGGCTGTTTATATGGCTCATGCGGCTTCACTTCTTACTTAGAAGCTGATATGATGAGTGTAATTAACGCTACTTATTTTTCAATGATGCATAACTGGAACAACATCTGTATCGAGAGCGATGCAACGAAAATAGTACATGCCATTTTGAATGGTGTCATTCACCTAGCTTGGGCTCTCACCCCCCACTGGATGGACTGTTTCCACTCCCTATCAGATCCAAACATCATTTCCACCCATACCTACATGGAAGTAAACATGCTTAATGATGGACTTCCCAACATGGGAGTTAATCACGAGTTCTTATGGGGGGTGACCTTCCTATTGAGTTACTCCCTCTTTATGTCAGGGTTATTAAAATAATTCCCTATTTTAGACTCTTGTAATTCTATCTTGTTCTTTCCTTTATAATAAATTTTGTGTTATGGACTTTGAACAAAAATAAAATAAATTAAAATTAGCATAAAATATTTATTTTTGAAATAAACATAAGTATAGAAAATATTATGTCAGGGATACCCCCCATGTTATTCCTAACATGTTATGATTGGGCTCTCCTCCAGTTTACCTACATTGGGATTGGGTTGACCAACTTTGTACCCTCTATTATATGAATTGGATGACCACCTGTATACCCATATCTTTGGGCTTGGGATGACCACCCATGTACCCCCATCATTGGGCTTGGGCTAATCACCTGTGTACCCTCATCGTTGGGTTTGGGATAATCAAACAAGTACCCTCATCTTTGGTCATTGGTTAATTATATGAATACATTATGTGGTCATATAAAATTCATGATTACCCAATGAATTAGAGGAAGATATAGTTTCTACCAATCATATAACTACATCAAACCTATGTGTTCCACCATTTCATAAACATTTATCGTATCATAACTGATGAAATGCGATGGGTAGCATAAACATTTCATCATATCATATACTGGGTAAAGAAGTGGGTTTCACAAGAATGTTATCCTATTATAACTGGTAAAAGAGAATTGTGATTCACAAAATAATCATGAAAACATAAACAGCTCAGAGAAAGAATAATAATGGTTTCCTTTGATCATGTCCCTATTTTAGCATAAGTAACCATAAATAATTTCATATTAGATGGAAAACATTTTTGAAATACTACTTGGTACATTTAATGATGGAAATTTAATTACTTTAAAAACACATTTTAAAATAAAAAAGATTATGAAAATACTTATATTATTAAAATAATTTTTAAAATTTTTAACAAAACGATTCTAAATTATATAAAAAAAATTTAATATAATTTTTTGTCATAATTACCTTCTTTAAAAATAAATTTAAAATATGAATCATTCCAAAATATTTAGGTAACACTTTACCTTCAAAAATTGTCATTAAAAATTATAATGGAATATTCAATGAATGGATTACTCATTATGGTAGAGAATTCCATACATGAAGCATATGTGAAAATAAATATTCCTTTCATAACGTTGGTAGAAGTAAAAGATCCTTGATTAGAGAACAACAAGAAGATTCCTTTTCAAACCATTTTGTATGTCACGAACCAAATTAGGTCGCCATCAAAACAAGCACCAAACATGTCCAGTGGCGTGACCCAAAGGGAATTTCCAGTCCCCATGGGATGGAAAAAGTGCCTAGGTATCATTAAATGATATTTGGGAATGATTTAACCGAGTTTATAATCCTTAAACAACAAGCGAATATAATAAAAAAATATGGATTGTCAAACCAAAAAATCTTTTACTATTTTTCAAAACTATATTACACAGTTTAAAACAATTTTTAAATACTACTAAAATTGAAGAAATAAAAAAGGATATCCCTAGAATCTCTAGATGGGAAGGGAAACCTCCCTCATGTCATCTCCATGACACTACACCAAGAAGGGCTCCGAGAAACCCGAACCACTGGCACTAAAATCCATACCCAAACCTATGAAAAAATAACCAAGTCAACCTACACCCAAATGTCTTAGTAGGTTGTGAGACAAATCCTAGTAGAATATAACCACCAAAATATTCTATGTGATAATAATTATTAATGAATGTCTTACATGTTTTCAAAAACATGACATGCAAATAAGAATTTTAAAGAGATGCAACATTAAATAAAAACAGTTTTTTATTGGGATTCTTTAAAGAATCAACATATTTAAATAGAATGAGAAAGACATTAATTTTTCATCCAATCATAAAATATTCCAATAGTAATCATAAAGTATATACTGAGTACGTGCAATGGGAAATAACCCCTAGGCACTAGCTCATTGTGGGTCCCAAGTACCTCGTTTCTCGGTGAAAGTAACCAAACAAATATATGTCCTCGTGCACACGATCCAATAGTAGGGATCATAAAAATAAACTAGTGGTTCCCAATTATCATCATCCTAATTTAGATAGTGTTTTCATCATCAAACATTCTATGAGAAATAGGGTCGAAACCCTAAAGGATCACAAGAATACTAGTACACGTCCACCCACCTAGATACCTAGGTTTTCCTTTTTCTGTAAAAAATGTTCCACATTCCTTGAAATACAATTTTCATATGAAATTACCACATCCAATTGAAACACACACCAAATAGACTACACACATAGCATACAATCCCATTTTTCATTAAAATTCATTTGGAGAACATACACACCCTAAGACAAACCACATCACATTCACATCTCTTTCACACTTTAATAAATCCATTAAACTATTTTATAAAAAAATCCCATGATAATACACATCACATAACATCACTTTCACATTTAAAATGGTCCATTTAATATATATAATTACACAAATATATCTTTCAAATATATTCCCACCTCTTACATAAATCAATAATCCATTCAGAGCATTCATAAACAATTCAAAGGAGTATACCCATGATTTGCACATAAAATCCATTTAAAAAAACATTTTAATGCCAAAATCATGACAATATAACTTCAAACCATAATTGGAATCACTAAAAAATTTCAATAGTGATATTTCAACAACCATATAACAACCCCACTTGATATAATATGAAATTCAAATGAAAAACATTAATTTTTATACAATGTTGCCCCTTAAAAACTAACCGCTTAACAAATGATACCAAAAATAATTTTCCCACCACACACAACAGAAGATAATAATCCTAAAAATATATATCAAGAAAAAATAACTCATTAAATAATTCTTACACATGGAATCACCTACCTTAAAAGTCAAAACCCCCAATTCATTGTGTGAAACATCAACTGCACCACCGACGCACCACAATAAGGTGATATACAACCTAAAACCCCATGATTTGACCACAAAGACACCAAATTAAACCCTAGATATGGATGTTAACTTCTGTAAATTTTATAACATCATGGATGTTGGAAGAAACCCTAAGGAGAAGGGAATAAATGAAGAGAGACGCACATTCCTGAAGAAATCATGATGATTCCACACTAAACCCCATCTAAGAATGTTTCCATGAGAGAAAGAAGGAGCATGGAGGCCTCCCATAAATACTAGGAATGAAGGGGGAAGAATGGATAGGATTAGGTTTATTAAAGTGAGGGAATAATTGTAATTTCAAAAATATTTTTAGTGATCTGGACACCCTGTATAGTATGGCAGCACCGTTTAGTAAATTGTGCGGCCAAACCATGCGACATGTTTTGGCCACACAATATTTTTTGTTTTCCCTCCCAATTTAGAGGGGACCAATGGGGAAACCAAAGGGTAATGATAAGAAAAATATATGGTAGAAAAATTCACAAATCAAATCACTCTATTCACCACAAAACTCACCCAACTCATGGGTACAAACCACCTCAACAACATACCCCCCAAGTGGTGCCACTAGGAGTTCCACTAATCCAACTCCAACACACCACAACCTCATACCATACCTTTTAAAAAAGTGGAGTCCATGTACCATAAATCACCTCCAAGACTACGTTCATATATCAAGGACACAATACACACTAAAATTTCAATCTTGGGACTCCCAGAAACCGAGAGAAAGATAAGAACCAAAAGATGTTTTCAAACAAAGGATGGAATTCAAAATCTGGGGGTGACATTGAAAAAAGGTAAAAAATTGGTAAAAATCATTTTAAAAACCATAGGATAATAGGTTAAATATTTTAAAACATTTATAGAAAATATTATTTTTAATGAAAATAGAATTCTGACCAAGAGATAAATAAAGTAAAATTTTCATAAAAATAGTTTTTTTAATTTTCTTAAGTACCAAAGAGTGTGAAAATTGTAGTATTACATGAATATATAAATAATTAAAATAGTATAATAAAATTAATTATAATTTTTGTGAGATATTTCATAATATTTTTTCATTGGAAGCATAATCACAAACAATCTTGATTAATGAGATTGTAACATAAAACTATTACCACTTTGGTAACCATAAATCATAATCCCAATGAAGAAATAAAAAAAAATAGAACATATAATATCAATAAGATAAATAAATTCATGATACTACATGTAAAATGGGATTTATGTACACTTAATGATGTAATATTGGTGTATATCATAACATGTGTCTCAAAGAAGGTAAATTGATACAAAAATCCTTTTACCGATTTTTTAACTTTTCAACCATAAACCACCTGAAAGAGAGATAATAAAATGGATATATAAATAGAAATAAATATTTTTAGAAGTATCATAATATAAATTCTTTGTAATTATATACATCATATATAAGAAATACTTGGTTAATATATAATGTGTCTCACAAAAGTATAAAGGGAGTTGGAAAACCCCCGACCATAATTCCTTAATTTATTCATACTTATTGAAACATACATTATAATAAATTTATGTTTTTATACATATAATATGAGATTTAAAAGTTGTGAAGTGATTTATGAATACATTTTCCATTTCTAATGGCAATATAGGTGTGAAGAAGTGGGGGGGGGGTGAGTGCCTTTTTATAGTTGGTTAGGATTAATATTCATTAAAGACAAAGTGGTATTCAAAATTGGAAGGTCAAGATTACCACAATGTTATCCAAAAGTGGTAATTAAATGTATTTTGGGATATTATGATCTATTCACACATCCTCCATGCATTTATACACATGTTTTAATCATTCGGTTTCTTCACTCTTAGGTTTCATTGTTTTATAATTTTTTTTTCTTATTACGATAGCTTATTTACAAACCTAATAAATTTATTCATTAAGAATAAATTATACTGATAAATATTAGATGATTTATACCTAATTACTCGAAATATAATCTGTAATTTATAAAATAAAAATTAAATGTGTGTTTGAAATTAATATTAACACAAGCACATGTAACGTGATAAAACACTACTTTAACTATTATCTCTCAAAAGAATTTGTTTATTATTTTTTAGTAAATAATGTAATTATAATAGAGAAATTGGTAAATTAAATGATAATATTTTATATTTATTAATATGTAAAAATAACATGATATATGGTAGTATTTTTAATTATTTTAAATAAATGATTAAAATAGGTTTTTAATAACATAACATTAATGTTAATTTTAACATTTTTAATTTAAATTTATTTAGAAAATATAAAGATAATGATGGAGTTATAATATATTATGTTCACACTCTATTAGTATAGTTTCTTTATATAAAAATATAGGAACTCAATTTTTCATTTACTTATCTTTTAAGGTTTTTAGTATCGTTTGAATTATTTAATTATTAAATAAATAATTTCTGTTCTAGTGTTTCATAGTAATTTAATTTAATTATATCATTTAAAAAATTAAACTAAATTATAATGATAGAAAAACCCATTTATCTAACATAATAATATGTAACACTAAACCTATGTATTTTTTTACGTATTATAAAACATTATAGAAATTAAGAGGAAATGTACATTTTTTGTCTTTTTCATTAATTTACATACTATATGGGTTAAATACTTGTAAAAGTGTTAAAAAAACTCATAAATTAGATCATAATGACACAATGGTCTAAATGTATTCTTAAAAATGGTTTTGATATGTTCTTATGTCATTATTACACCTACATTCTATGTTAAACAACTAAGTAATCATGTTTTTACATTAATCGTTGTGATAAATTTTATTGTCTTTCACTAATAATTTTGGTAAAAATTTTAGTTTGAGTTATTATAAATTAAAAATTATTATAATTCAACATATTGAATCAATTATTCGAAATTTTTATCATATAAGTGGAAAATATTAATTTCAAATTAATCCCACCAACATGATGAGAAATCATGTTTGTTAAGTGAATATTTTCAAATTTTCATAATTTTAAGTATCAAAATTAAATTGGAAAATATGTTAAATAACCAAATTTGAATTTAAATAGGTATAATTTAACTATAATAAAATTTAAACCAATTAACAATATATTTTATTATTATAAAATAAGTAAACGAAAGTGAAGTTTTCAATTAAAGTTTAGTATTTTAAACTATTCATCAAAAAATGAAACATGATAGAAATTTCTCAAAAAAACAATCTTACATAATTTTTATATTCGGATATCCAAAATAATGTTTATTTTTTCAAATATGTTTTATAATATTCATAAAATATAATTTTGAATTATTTTCACCAAGTAAAATAAAACTTTATTTTAGAAAAATATAATTTTTTAGAAAACATTTATTTATCTTTTAAATGATGATTATTTTATTTATAATAACTATATAACTAATAAAAATGTGATAAATATATATATTAATAAGTTATTTAATCATATCCATTCACATTATTCCATTGACGAGGTGATAACTATTAAATTAAATAATAATATTGATAATATATTGTAGTTCGTTAAAACATGGTTTTGTGTGTTACACAAGCTATTATGGGAACTGAGTATTTTGTGTAAAATAAGGCCAAATTTTTATTTTGTGTACTACAATATAAAATCATTATTGTGTGTAGAACATTTTTAAATTAGGGTAGTGTTAAACAAAATCCATCAAATAATTTTAAATTATTCAAAAATAGTAATTCATAAAAACTCATGGGGTTACATTCTACTCCCATGAAATGAATTTCACACTCAAAATTCATCTGAGTCATAAATTTTTTAATACATAATATTTATTTTTATAGAAACCCAAAATGTAAAAATGAATACTAAATCTTCATTTAAAAGAAAAACTTAGAAATATAACTATTACCGAAAGTAACTCATAACTAGTTTTCTGCATGGGATAACATAAGTGTGAGGTGACGATTTGGGAATGGAAGAAATAAAAAAATAATTATAGAGAGTAATAGAGAACACTACTCAAAATAATGTGGGGTATCCATATAAAGTTAAAAACTAAAAAACCATAAATCTATGTTGATTTAAGGGACAATTTTATTAATCGGAAATGAAAGTAATATGATAACATTTCTATTTCAAGAACATTTTCATAAATTTGAATCATTTTTATGTGAAGAGGTACTTAAATAATTTAATTATATTATATTTACAGAATCTCAACCATGGGTTTTTCCTTTATTAATAAACACCACATCTATTACTGTTATAAATGAAGGTAAATTTTTTTATTCATAAAAAACCAACGGATCATAAGATCTGTAAATAGAATGATAAGTCATTTCATATATCTTTAGTTGTCATCCAACAAAATGGATTGCACAAGTTATCCAATATATATAAATAATCATATTGTGAAACAGTAATCTCTAAAAACTTATTCAAAAGTAAACATACACCATTATATAAAATTTAATCTTATAAACCTTCCAAAAAATTAAAATCCAAAACTTTAGAAATAAGTTTACTTAAATAAAGAAAAAAATACCCCATATATAATATAGTTGATCCAGATTGTCAAAAACCAAATATGTGAATACATTCATCATGTATTCTCCTAAAACATGGTAATTACCATAATACCATATTGAAAACATACATGATTCTCTATAGAATCTAGATTATTGGATATATTCCTCAAATTATAAAATGTTTTAAACTCCATCCATGATAGCATAAACCACATTGTCAACAAATCATTTATTTGTTCTAAGGTAATAAATATTATATAATTTACCCGTTCATATCCAATATCACTTTATTGCAATAATATTATCTCAATATCTAGAACATATTAAGGGTTATATTCCCTCATTAAAAATATCTCCTTGAAATTAAATTACTTTTCTTGTCTATTTGAACCATTTATAGTATTATAGAAAATTATTAATGAAACAATTCTTAAAAAAACCCATATATAAATTCATATAACATAATTTTGAACTTCCAATACATAAAATATTCAATTATTTTACGACATCCTTAGTATATAAACTAGTATTCATCAACTTCTTCCTTAATTCCTCTTTTATCCCATAATTCATTTTTAGTTTCTTCATTATTAGAAATGTAACTATTAGTCATACCACCATACTAATTATCTTTATCAAATTTCCCAAAACATTGATTTGTATAATACTCAAAATTTTAAAATTTGAAACATTCAATCATCTGTGATATCTTAGGGATACCAATATTCCCATCCATTGAGTTAACCAAACTCATAATTTTTTCATTGTAGTTACATTATTTTTGTCATTCTATTTCACATTAAAAACATCCTCTTTTTTATCTAACATGTCCACTTGGGTGTTTCTTCCCACATTCTAAACATATATGAAATTGATCCTTATTTCCTATGTAGTTACTATCACCTAATATCTCATAAAAAACTTTCCATATATTCTTGGGTGTGTATTAGAGTTTTTTAAGGTATACCTTGTTAATCATTTTTCATTAAAACTGATTAGGCATAATCACAACATCTCTTACTCTAGTCATCCTCCCATTTGGTTGGTCATCAGTAAATTTTCTATCAAATTCAATGTTAACCCAGTTAATTCTGGTTCCCACCATTTACTAAAACCAAAATAATAGTGTGAGAAACACTAATCATAATGGAAAACCAAATAATCATTAAAATAACTTATAGGATTTCCAAATCCTATCTCTTTCTTCGTTCATCTATGAAGACAAAGGTTTATCCTAGGTCATTGATAGTCACCATTTATTTAAATACATCACGATGGTTCATAAAATGTATTTTAATTTATAAATAATATCCCCAAGGAGTGCCAAACTAGGTGTACAACAAGTCCCATTATTATGCACCAATTCCCAATCAAGTCATGTTCAATACGATGTTTTCAAGGTTCTTAACCCTATGTACATCTATTCCAGAGAGACATCCCCTTATAGTATCCAATCATGAATGTAATTTCATGGAAATTACTCTTAATATGTTACCAAAATTTTAGAATATTTCTCTAAACGTTTTCTCATAATTATACTTGTCCATATATACATCACTATACGTATAAATAGAAATATCCATAAGAATCTCACTAAACTTTTCTCATAATAGTTTTAAATTGGATCACTAAACCATTCCTTTGATTCAAAATATATTGTCCTAGGATGAATATACATGTGAATTACATACTAATAGATTAATATCCATTACATTACACGAACTGATGCCAGAGGACTATATTAGTTTAGTGCCTTAGGAAACTTGGAAGGCAATCTTCTAATATAGTGAATAAACTTTAATGATTCCCAAAAAGATCTTCCCATTTAGTACCCTTTATAGACATACTCTATATAAAAAGATTATTAAAAACCTAAGGAATGGAAACATAATGAAGGGTGAGCTCAGATGATCAGTAAGGGTAAACAATGGAGTTATATAAGCATAAAATGAACATAATGGTATGAGAACATGATCATAACATATGAAAACCATACATTTCATTTTAAAGATCATAATCATGAGTTGTGAAATAAATATTAGTAGTTCATAAGACAAGAATCATAAGTGAATTAAATAAAATGTTCTATAAGTGTATATCATTAGCATAAAACATAGATTTTTGGAATACACATAACCTTAGAAAATCTTATATCATGCTACCCACCATGAAATTTATAAAATGTTAGGATTGGGATAACCAACAATGCACCTACTTTTAGAATCGTATGACCACACATGTACCCTATTTTATGGTCATGGAATGATCACATGAATAACTTTATCATTGGGCTTGGTATGACAACATGTTTACCCTTATATTTGGTCTTGGGATAATCAAACGTGTACCTTTATCTTTGGTATTTCTCCAATCACCAGTGTGCCATCATCCTTGGGCTTGTGTAAATCACCAATATACCCTATGATCTCATAAAAAATATATCATAGTTTAATTAAATATTTGGAGATATAGGTCCCACCCATCACATATTGAAATCATAATTATTTTTTCCATAAGATTATAAACATTCATCTTATCATAAACCGTGAAATGAAATGGGTATCATAAAAATTTCATCATATCATACCCTATGAAAATGTGAAGGTTTCATAAGAATTTTATCATGGTATAACCCATGTAATAGAAAAATGGTTCATAAGAAAAATTTGATAAAAATATAAACCATTCAAATAAATAATAATAATTTTATCGTTGGATAATGTCCCAATAAAGCATATGTAACGTCAATTATTTTCATCTTAGATTTAAAATAATTTTGAAATACTACTTGGGACATTTCATGATAGAAATAGAATTTTGGTGATTTTTTTTAAATAATAATCATTATGAAAAAATATTTATTGTAAAATAAAAATTAAATATTATAAAAGAATATTTTAAAAGAATTTAAAATAGTTTTTAAACTATAATCATTTTTAAAATTTACTTTGTTTGAAAACCAATTGAATATAATAATCAATCCAAAATATTTAGGAAAATATTTTATTTTTAAAATGTTATTTAAAATTTATAAATTAATATTAAATTAATAGGGATTTCATGGAGGTTGAAAATTACATATATGACATGTATGTGAAAAAAAGGATTCCTTTTATGTTTTCGGAAGAAGTCAAAATAGACTTGATTAGAGAATGAAAAGAAGTTTCATTTAAAAAAAAATTTAAAACGTAATAAATGGGAAAATAATTATTTTAAAAACCATTTAAAAATAGAATAATAATTTTGATTTTATTTTAAAACATGATTTTAAAAAGTAAAACTGATTTTTGACCAAATAGATAAATACAGAAAAATTTTCAAAAAAAAAATTTCTTTATTTTTTTAATTACTAATATGTGGAAAATGATATCATCAATTTAAAATATCATGAATAACCCAGAGATAAGAAACTTCATTATAATTTTTTAGATACTGATCATAATATTTTATCATTGGAATCATAATCGTAGTCAATCTTGATAAATGATGAGATTGTAACATAAAACTATTCCAACTTTTGTAACATGGAATTGTATATCCAGTGAATAAATAACATAAAATAGAAATTATATTGTAAATAATATTGATAAATTCGTTATATTACATGTTAATGGGACGCTATTTACACCTCCTGAAGGATAATAGGTTCATATCATATCATACGTCTCAATGAAAGTGAATTGTGAAAAAAATATGTTTACCGATTTGGTAACTCTTGAATAGTAATCCTCATGAATGAGAGGTCATGAAATGGATATGTTAGTACCAATAATTTTTTTATAGGGATCATAAAATATATTCAGGGTAATTATATACACCATATATAAAAAATAGGTGGTTAATATAGCATCTGTCATACTAAAGAAAAAAGAGAGACAAAAACCCTTAACTTAAGTCTTCACATCCGTCGTAAACGTTCATATATCATTTATAATAAATATAATTTTTAATAAATGTACCATATAAAAATATTCATATATATATCATACCATATATTATATAATTTTAAAATTTTATTACCCTTTATCAACAATTCCATTTCAATGTTAGGTTTTTGTTAATAACCTCTTTGGTTTTCAAATATGTTCTGACTAGTTATTTTTTGGTTCCTCTTACTACGAACATGATTTAAACGTTTTCATAATGAAAACAATTATATAAAAAATAATATATATATATATATATATATATTTGTAATAATATATAAAAACTATAAATGATAATTGATAAACACTGTTAATGGAGACGACATGTCTTACGTACATCAGAAATCTATTTCCCATTTTGTTAATATTAAAAGAAAAAAGATTAATATATATATATATAATAATTAAATTAGAATTATTAATTCATATATATAACATATTTTTATTATAAAAACACTTTAATACAAAACATGTAAATCGTGAACGAATTGCATTTCTTCACGAGACCATAGTCGTCCATACACATGAACTACATTATCACTTTATAACAAAATAGAAATCATTATAGTATGAGTTATATAATAATTAAATAATAATAAATACATCATAAATGTTATATTTATTATATATAAAAAACATTTCCATCATTATTATTAAACATAAAAAGTGGTAATAGAAAAAAATTATATCAGTTCGTAAGTTGGTAGTCTGCCGTAGACATGACTGATGGTTTTGTAACCCATTTAATAGATGTGTCTATTATATTAGTTCATACCATTAAGATAATAACATCTTATTATATTAAATATACTGAGGTTATTATATAATAATGATATTAAAACAAATTGTGTTGGTTGATTAATAAATAAAACAAAAACTCTCATTGATTAACGTTATGTCTGCTTTAGGTATCCTCTTTTGGTTTTCACCAAGGAATTGGTTGAATTAATGCACAAATTATGGATTATAGGATTAGAGGATGTTATTGTGGAAGTGATTTTGAAAAATAATGGTGGATATGAATGGATTGATAGTTGTAAAGATGTGTTGAAGTGAGTTCTTTTTTATTGATGAGAAGTAGTGTCGTTCTTGTAAATACACAAAAGTATTCACTATTGGGAGGTCAATATTACCCAAGGTTTCAAAAAAACTAATAATTAAATATTTGGAAGGATTATAAAGTATATTTACTCCCCTAAAACTAATATATACTCATGTTTTTATCATTTTGTTCCTTTACACTAATTTTTCGTTATTTTACAATTTTTGTTTTCCATTATGGTAAATAGTTTTCTAACAAATGTAATTTCTCCATTACAACAAAATTGAAATTTGGAATTTTTAGATAAAATATACCCAAATAATATAAATATAATATATAATTTATTATATAAAAAACCATTGTGTTTTTGGAATTAATTTTAACATGAGTGTGGGTAAAGCATAGAAATACTAATTTAACCCTAACCGCTCTAATAATGTTTATTTATTATTTATCAGTAAATATTTTAATTATAATAGAAAAAAGTGTCCATGAATGGATATTATTTTATATTTAATAATATTCAAAAATTAATTTATATAATATAGGTTTTTTAGTAATTTTAAATAAATTAATAACATATCATTTATTATAAAATAACATTAATATCAATTTTGACGTTATTAATTTAACTGAATTTAAAAAATATAAAGAAAATGTTGGAATAAAAATATATTACGTTAAAAACTTTTTAGATGTCTATATTCATCTATAAAATAATCTTAAACAATTATTCGCTCAATTTACTTCTCTCTTCAGGTTTTTAGTATCATTTGATTTATGTAATTATTATATAAATAATTCATCCATATGAATTTCTTATGAATTTAATAAAATTATGTCATATAAAAGTTTAAAATAAATTATAATGATAAAAAAACTCATTTATTTTCAAAATTAATATTTATAACTGAGCACGTATAGTTTTTTCTCCATTTTAATCATTTATAGAAATTAAAAGGAGGAAAGGTTAATTTTTTGTCTTTTTCATTCCCTTACTTATTATATTTATCAATTTCATGAAATATTTCCCAAATAACTCATATAATTATAGAATAATATTAAAATGGTTTACATATGTCCCAATAACGGGTTTTAGAAAGGTTTTGGATCATTTTTACTCCTTATATTCTATGAATAACCACTTTGTAATCTTGTTTTTACAATAATCCTTATGATTAATTTTAATTTTTCCACTAACTGTTGTGGTAAAAAATTAAGTTGAAATTATTAAAAATTATATATTATATTTATTATAAATATTGAATCCATTTTTTCAAATTATAATTACATAAGTGGAAAATATTTATTTAAAATTAATCTCATAGACACGATGAGAAATTGAGTTTTTAAGTGAAAATGGTCAAACATATACTATGTTTTTATATTGAAATTAAATTCTAAAATGTGTAAAATGACCCAAATTGGATTAGTATATATATAATATAACTATTTTTAATTTTAAAAAAATTCAATATATATTTTTACAATGTAATTGTTTTATACAAAAAGGTCATTTTCAACTAAATTTCAATATTTTTCACTATTCATTAAAAATGTAACTTCTTATTAAAATAACAAAAATTAAACCTAATATATTTTTTACATTAAAATATAAAAAATTAATTCTTTTTTCAAATATGTTTTTTAAAATAGGTGAAATTTAATTTTTAATTATGTGCACCGAGCATGATTAAATATCCTTAAGAAAATATATTATTTTTTCATAAAACATTAATTTTTTCTATTAAGTGATTATTATTTTATTTATAATCAATATATAAATGAGAAAAATGAAAACAATATATATTTTAATAATGTATTTAATCTTTTTAATTCCTTCAATTCCAACAGCTACACGATATTTATTATATTAAATAATAATTTTAATAATATGTTGTAGTTTTGTAAAAATATGACTTATGTGTAGCACAAACTATTGTGGTAACTCATTATTTTTTGTAACACATGCAAAAAAGGTTATTTCATGTACCTAAGGATAAAAATTTTGTTTTATGTAGTACAATATTGACATTTGGTTCAATATAAAGCAAGCTTATCTTTGGGTAATGTGCCATAAAAAATATCGACTAGTTTTAATTTATTCAATAATGATAATTCTTTAAAACATGGTGTGTTAAATTCTAATAATCACCATAAAATTTCATAATAATGAGGATAATAAAGTTATTATTTTATGATAAAAATATTCAGTTTATAGGTTTTAATAAAAAGTAGAAAAATAAATTGATCGGTTAAAGCAATTACATATTCTTTGAAACGTCACCTTTAGATATCCTTTAATTGGAATTAGGATTGGACTTTTGAGAATGAAAAAATCACTCTAATTTTTTATATAGAAGTATATAATATAAATTTTAATAGTATGGTATTACTATAAGGATCAAAATGGTTTAAATAAGTGAGGTAGCATGATTTTGTTTATAATTGAGGTGAGGGGTAATTTTGGATATTCTCAAAAGATTATATTATAATAAAATAATTTTCCCTAAAAATACAAAAATATTACTATATATTATAATATATGATAATATTGGTTGGTAATATCATCAACCAATATATTTTAGATAATATTTGGTGTTATTTTAAAACTTAGAACTTTGATTACCCTTAGTTAACTGATTTTAATTTTAACTACATTAAAAAAATCAATATTAATTGGTATTTATTTTAACTTATAAGGTGTTAATTGGTCCATAAATGGTTAATATATGATATTTTGGAAAATATAATTATCAATATTTAATTTTAATTTTTTTATTGTTTTTAAGTAATTAAATAATATATTAAATCTATAAGATATGAATATTATCAATTTTGATACTATAAAATAATTTGAATTATAAAAATAATAATAAACACATAAAATTCAAAAAAAAATAATTATATCCATAAAATGTAAATTTTATCAATAGAATTTTTTATGGCTTTAAATATCTCAAATTACTTTTATTTAATATATTTAATATCATTTATTATATTTTCCTCTTAATTGAATAATTACTACATTACTATTGTATTGGAATTTTGGGTTATTATTTAATTCATAAAAATGTAAAATAAATTTCCATGATGAAGATAAATATTTGAGATTGAAAAATACAATTCATTGTATAAATTAACGCCCAGATAACCCCATATTGAAAATACTATAGTTTTTAAAAACATGAATGTGATATCTTTGACTTTTCTTTTAAATAAAATATTTTAAAGCACATAATATCATCCATATTTCCCCAAAAGTGATAAATAAATTTAAATAATTAAAACTAATTTATTATTTTTAATATGGATACTTGTATCAACTCAAAGCTTACTTTATTCACATGTGAACACCATGATGATAATTATGATAAAAGAGTTACATTTGGTGACTTTATTTTATTTATACAATATATAAGTCATTTCTTTGGATAAGTGGTCATAAAAAATTAACATTTGAACCATATATGGGAAGGATTGAATTAACATCATCCAATAATAAATGAGATGAAAAATTATAGCATTATCACTTATTTTTAATCCATATTAACCCCTTTTACCCTTTACCCAAGTGATAAATTATACCACATTTTCTATACATATTATCTAAAAATAAAAGGGAAATATTTACTAAATTTTGACCCAATGACTCTATATATGGAATCCATTTTTAAAACATGTAAACACAGTATTTTCTTAATTTATTTAACATTAAACTAACAAAAATCTCAGAAAAACATTTTTTTAGAAAATACCATTTTTAAAGAAAAAATGTTTTTATAATAAATTCAAGAATAAAATATACTTAAAAACACATAATTATATTTTTATAATAAAAATAAAATAATTAAATCTTAAAAATATTTCAATTTTGTTTATCTTGTAGAAACATTTAAAAAAATATTTCTTTTAATTAAAATGTTTATTTTTAACTATTCTATGAAAAATATATGTTTTTAGAAAAATTTCCAGACAACTAAGAGAGTTTTTTCATGAAAAATTATAAAATTAAATGAATTTTTTCAAATAAGTTTTATAGAGCGTATAGATGTAAATATTCACTCATAAAGAATGAAAAATGAATTTTTTAAAAAAAATGCATTTTTGGAGAATAAAATGAATACTAAAAATTTTGTGATTATTATCTAAAAAAATAAAACTAAAATAATATTGAGTTGTAAATTTATATATATATTATAAATTATTTATTCCAATTTATTCCCACTAATTTTATAACTATGTTATAATAAACATATAATACATTAATAATGTTACAAGGTTCATTTTAAGTCACAGTTGCTTGAATCAAATGAAATAAAACAAATAAAATTATTTAAAGATTAATATTTCATAAAATAGTACGGTGTTACATTCCATAATAAAAATAAAAGTTAAAGTGACTCTTAAAGTGGTTAAAGTGTTAGTTTTTTATAAGTGAAGAGAATGGTATTTTTTAAAGCAACCATTATATTTTTAATAATGTTATCTTAATATTCAAAAGTCAATGGAACCAAAATTGAGAAAATGGGATGGTAAAGTTATTTTGGGGAAAAAATAAACTCATTTGCCCATTTTGGAAAGAAACATGAGTGTTTTAGGGAGTTTTTGTATCAATTTAAAATTTTCCCGAATTCAATTTTACTATAGTAATTAATTTTTAACCATAGTAAATAATTTTAATATGAATAATAAATATTAATATTTACATAATTTAAAAAATATAATATAAAATTTTATATTAATTTAATCAATTAAAATTTATAAATTTTTTAAAATTAAATTTCGAAATAAACACAATTAATTGCATAAAAACTGTTTATAGAAAAATATAATTTTCCATATTTAAATTCATATATAAGATAAAATTATCATTATTACTTGTTTTAATAAAATAATTTTTTAATTAAAATAATACTTATGAATATTTCAAGTGAATCAAAAATCAAATTTCACCTTTAAAACACTTAATTCAATGAAAAGAGTGAAAATAGTGAAAATAGTTTTTATTAATAAACAATTTTAACTTAGTCCAAAAAATATTTTACATAAGTTTTTAAGTTGAAATAATATTTCAACATTCATAATTTTATATATTAACTTAATATTTATTCACAAAAAATGATTCATAATTTTATCCTCATTCTTACATTATGATAAAATGAAAATAACTATAATATTTGTTAAACAGTTATTTTTTTACTTAAAATAAATATTTTTAACAAATAATTAAAAGATTAATACAATTTCAATTTTGTTATGGGTAATAAAAAATGAATATTATTTTTAAAAATTTACTTTTAAAAATATTTTTATTTTGTTTTTAAAATAGAATAGTCAATATAAAGATTCTGGATTGTATTACAAATGATATTTTCCAATATTAAATCACATTTATTATTTATCTTCAGAAGGTAATAAATTTTCATTGTTCACCATTTTGGTGTTTATTATATATTTAAATATAATATTCATTTTTTTATGATATGGTTTATTTTTATTAGGTGTTATGTGTAGTACAAGTTATCAAAAAATATTTTTGTTTGGCAAGGTTTAAAATTTTGAGTCTTGTATTATATCTTGTTAAATATATTTTTCCCTTGTAATTATTGTTTTTGATTACTAATAAAGATAACTTGGGACATTATCAATCATAATATATCTTTTAATGATATATATATATATATTTATATATATATTCTATGAATTATATAATAAGATACTTATCATTCCTTAAACAACATTTATTATTTATACCCATGTCATATATTCTCCAAATTATACCATCCCCAAAACATCCTAAGTATTGAAGTCCTAAAACCAATGATAAATTAAAAAATCTTAAAAAAATCTACAATTAACCCTGAAATGAAATTATCCACTAGTACATTAAATCATATGATAGAAAATATATACCATTTTTCCAAAATTGTGATAAAATCCACCAAAAATTTCATTAATTTTCATCCTTCCCAAGGATATGGATACCACATATCTTACATTTTAAAATCATACAACTTTTTATTATCTTTAAATCCAAGATATACTAGAACTAAAACACATCCATCTGTAAACAATGTATTCTATATTATTTATTTCAAAAAATATTACCATGACATTAAATAACTCATTAAGGTGTCAATACTATTTTATAAAATTATAACAACATTTAAAGTAAAAATAATAACAAAAAATCCTTACATGTTTCATATATTCAACCATAACATTCTAAATACACCAAAATATCACTCATTGATGAAAATCTCTTAAATAATAAATATTCAATTTCTATTAAAAAATTATCCTCAAAACCTTATTTGAGAATATTATACCCAATTTTTAATCATATACTATGATTTAGTCATTTAAGTATTATCACCTAGATGGATATATGACATAGGGGATTCCATATATGTACCTTCTTCAACATTATTTTTTATCATGTTTCAAACAAAAACTAAAATCAAAGGGGATATGATGGTATCTAAAATATGAATATAAAAAACATGAATCGAAATATGTCTTCTCCAATAAGACCTTTGTCTTTTTTAACATGTGATACTATTTGGCTCACCTTATGAATATATTCATTCAAACCTTGGTAAAGTATAGTAAATTTCTTACTAGTTTTTCATAATAAAATATCATAATAATATGTTCAAAACCATTATAATGGATCATAATGAACATGTAAATTAACCCAAACATGTCCCTAGGAGTTTTATAAAGGTGTGCTCCAAGGAAACATTTTCATGTACTAGGTTATGTTTATGTTAATACCTAACATTCACTCCTCCTACATATTATCACTATGTAAAAATATGCCAGATCCATATCCACATAGAAATATCATGAAAATATTTAATTTCTTAGAAAACCACACAATCCCTACTACACCAAAAAATTGATATGATCTTAAAAGTTTAAGATTATGTTTAGAGTTTTCATTAGGATTATTCTTAACCAAAGACCAAGATAATTAAACTAATATAAAAAAATAACTAATCCCTATTTTGATATAAAATGTAGTTACCCAAGATAATAAAGAATTATTTTACTGTATATTCAAAACATAATCCTTACAATGCATAATTGTATCACAAAATCAACCAATCTTAATTGATTAGTAACACTATAGATTACCAATATAAATAAATTATTACACAAATTTGAACATTTATCTATAATCTAGTCCCCCTTCATGACATTCAATAAGATATATTTATCTTCGTACCCTTTAGAAAAAATGAAACATAGGAATGTGATAGCTCAAATGATCAATAAGTGATAACATATCAATTTTCCATAATGTTTAGATCATAAACATGTTAGAATACAATTTTTATATGTGATTCCTCAGTAAACATGGACAAGTAACATTTATTTAAAAATCAATTTGTTTTAAACGTCTAGAGTAAGGTAATTTACAAATCTATATTTCATAATGAAAAAAATTGAAGGGAGACAATCTAACCAAGTTATATCTATTATAATTCCCTTTTTTGAGATCATCAACAATATAATTTTACACTTAGTAAACAAGTGTGAAAACATGGTTGTTTCTATAAATAATTCCCATATATTCCCTACAATATTTAGTGATACTAAAAAAGAGATTCATCTTTCCATTTCTAATGGATTTACTAATGGTTACAGATTGACATTCATGCCACAAGTTGAACCAACAATTGGATATTACAAAGGATATTGCATTGATTACTCCAATAATTTCACCCTAAGAGAAGGATATTATTCTACTTATTATGAATAATAATCACATAATTTTATGATTTTTATCATAATAGTAAATGTAATATCTCAAGGGTCCTATATTCCCTTTTTAGGAACTATTCAAATTGATCTTTAAACAATTTTTAAGAGGTAGCTTCAAAAAAAACATCAAGAGTTCCAACTGATTCTTTGATGTTTCCAACAATTGTCAATATTATCAAAAAAGTAAATTAATGAACACTATTACGATAGTAGTCTATTTAAGGAAAATTAGATTCCATGACAATGACTATAATCATCCCTAGAGATAATTTTATATTCAATGGATTCTTGTGATGACGCAAAGCACTTCATCCACACCAGATCTTGTGTAGGTTCTTATATAACTCCATAAGAAATTTGATTAAATGTTGAGGGTAATGTAAATCCCCATTATTGTAGTAAATAAGAAGTACAAGTGAGTAGATGATCGACTATAGACATTCAAATATGTCATACACTACCTACCACATATCTGAGATCATTCCCAATTGAGGAATATATGGTTGGAATCTTCGCTATATTGGTTTTATATTTAAAACATGGAATAATGTGAATCACAAAATATTTGAAATAAATTATCCATGGGGAGTATATTTTGTACCATACTCCATATTATAGTTAGATGTGATGGCCTAATCTAAGCCTTATTGAATTTTTCATCTAAAGAAAATCATCATTTGAGTCTGCAATAATCAAATGATAGTATTAAAAAAAATTTAGGTTTATAATTTGGAGGGTTCCCAACCAAGGAGATCTATGTGGAGATAAAATTTATAATCATTGATGATCTCCTTGAATTCATTTTATATATTCGGATGAGGCATTACAAGGAAGTCTTTAATAGAGATCTGGACATATGAGAAAGAATACTATGGGTGGAATTAAGCTATGAGGGGGAACCTTTCTTGTTATCAAGATATATTTTGAGAGGTGAAACCTTCTTTGAAATCCATCTTGAGAAGTAAATAATTATGCTGTAAGAATATCTAATAGATGGCTAGATAGAAGAGTCCTTTTAGGTAGTTTTTCATTATTAAACCTTTCCAAAAAAAATATCCCTATGAAAGTGTAGTGGTGGTGAGTTTTTTTTGATAAAGCTCTATGTGAACTAAGCTTAAAGAGATTCATGGAAATGTTTGATGCTTTTGATACACATTCCACCATTGGTGAGAGATTTTAATTTTTTTCCAAGTAATGGTGACTATTTACCATTCTAGAATGATGCTACTACAAAAAATGTATTTTATACAGGTATTTAGATATTTTGTGAGAGCAATGGGCGATTTATAAACCATGGAGGAGTAAACTAGTTTGTAAAAAAGCCGTGGAATTTGTATAGAAAATCCTTATATCTATTGTGAGATACATTCCTTTCTATTATAAATGATAGTTTTTCACCTGATCATAATGACTGATGAAATATCAAAAATTTGGTCTCCTCGATAATATTGGTAAACCCACTACTACAAAAATGGTCAAGGGAAGTGCCAACATTTATGAGCACTAACCAAAAAGTGTTGATAAAGGAACCCTTTATTAACGCTAAAATTTTATCATAGATAAAGAATCCCTCTATCAGCGCTAACATTTTAGCCCTGACAAAACATACCCTTTATCAGCGCTAAAATCATAGCACTGATAGAGACTCCCATTATTAGTGCTTTTTAGCACTGATAAAACTGTAGTCCCATATTTTATAAAATTGGGTGAACAATCTCCTCTATTTATCACACCCTCATGCTCTCACAGACTGTACCCCTATGATAACTCCCCACCCTTGCCAATATTCCCTTTATCCAAACCTCCGCCTCTAGACCTACTCCTTATCCTCCCACACGAACCCCTTCCACAGATCCTCCTCCCCGCAAACCCTACTTCTCCTCCTCTCTATTGGACTCTAATTCCTGTGAATCCTACTCCTCCATTTTTAAATTATCGGAAACTCCTCCTCTACAACTCCCCCTCTGGCGGTCACACCTTCCCAACCTGACGTAGCGCAGAAGGCTCCCTCTCCATTGCAGGTGTGATCTACTCTAGGTAAATCCCCCATTTCTCCTTTTAGGTTTTTTTGTGGATAGGTTTTGTGAGATTAATTTTCGTTAGGGTGATGTTTGGATTCTTCCCAATGATCACCACCTTTGGATTAGATGCTATGTAACATAGAGTTCAAACACTATATGTCCCGAAATAACTCAAATAGTGGATTCTTATACTTGGTTAGTAGATGACTTGAACTAAAGTATGACTTTTTTATGAGTCTCCACCGATTCTTATGATTTTTGGAACTGGAATTCATTTTTCACAAAGTGTCATATGTATGAGGGTCTAATATTCTTCTGCAACCTCAAGCTAGATGTTGTTATACATGGATATTCTATTAGTGTTTCATGTTTTTTCCTCATCCTTCTGGTGGAGTGGGATTATCTGTACTAGGGAAAGTTGTATTTTTTTAAACCCCTTCATGAAAAAGTAGAGTTTTGATATTACCTGCCTCATTTTTAACTGGTTATACATTGTGGGTGACATTATGTGATGGTTATTGTGTTTTTGGGGAATGTTATATTTATGATAGTGATTATGATCCCTAAAATATAGAAAGTGTATCCAACATGTTGATGTTATGTTATATTTTCCTTAGTTGGTGAGCATGGTTTTATGTGATGTGCGCAAGAATAATAATTGTCTTCCCCATGAATGTTAAAGAATTATGGAATACTTAATAACGGGGAATTATGGTTAACTCATGGTATAGATATGGTGTATGCATCAACCGATATACCAGCGATTATGAGTGTATTTGTGAAGTTATAGTGCTCTAAAATGAATCACTCCATGAGAAGGTTCATATAGGTTCCTATAATTCATTTAGGTTCTTTTATTATTAAACCAAGATTCATAGAGTGGCCTCTAGTCTTCATGTACTAAGGCCACAGAAGATGAAGAGATCAGAGTAGCACATCCATTGAATGTTTATTGTTATTTGGTGGTAAAGGACTTTGGGTTTAGATACTGGTACGAACATGTGAGAAGATGTATTTGGGTGGTTAATTATTTTTAGGATTGTGGGATGTTTCTTGACTTCAATCAATGGTAAATTCAACCAGCCCCTCCCCCTGCACTGCACCCCCACTAGCCCCTTATCCCCCTTGCCACACCAGAACCTCCCCCCACTACACTACACCCCCACTAACACCTCTCGCTACCGCCCTTCCATGTTGCACCATCCCCCTCTACCCGGAACAACCCCTCCCCCTCCGCCCAACTCACCAACCTCCCTCCCATTTCCCTTGCACTAGCCCCTCCCCCAACCCCCTGCTGCACCAGACCCTCCCCCTACCCTGCACCGCCCCTCCCCCTCCCCCATACTGTACCATCCCCTACCCCTCCCCCCATGCTACACCATCCACTCCCCTTCCCCCTGACCTG
Source organism: Viscum album (assembly GCA_963277665.1). Classification (NCBI taxonomy): domain Eukaryota; kingdom Viridiplantae; phylum Streptophyta; class Magnoliopsida; order Santalales; family Viscaceae; genus Viscum; species Viscum album. The sequence continues at coordinate 1,900,294,851 of OY728140.1, read as the reverse complement.
CCCCTACCCATTACTGCTCTAGCCCCTCCCCCTCCCCTGGCTCCACTAGCCCCTCCCCACTCCCCCTACCCTACACCATCCCATACCCCTCCCCCTACCCTACACCAGCCCCTCCCCCTCCCCCACCAGCCCTGACCCACCCTACTATACCAGCCCCCAACCTGCCCCTACCCTCCTATTGAACCAGCCCCTCACCCTCCCCCCGGTTGCACCATCCCCTCCCCTTCCCCTCCCATGCACCGACCCCCCTCACTACATCCTCTCCATCCCTCTACCCCCTTCTTCCCAAGCGCAACCATCACCACCATCCCCTCCCCCCTACTAAAACGGCCCCTCTCCCTCCCCCTACCCTTACACCAGCCCATATCCCTCCCCCATACACTACACCAACCCATCCCCCTACCCCCTTCCCTACACCAAACAACCCCTCCCCCAATCCCTACCCTTACACTAGCCCCTCCCCCCTACTGCACCAGCCTACACCACTGCACCAACCAACCCCCATTTATTACCCTACCTGACCTACCTAGCCACTACTAACTACAACTAGCTATAATTGTCCAACTAGAGAATTACTATACTGCCCCTAAATTTAAACACTTACATAGCCCCAGCTAGCCCATGTTCCTAACAATTTCATTGGAAATGACACTAAATTTCATTATATAAACATGTTTTAGTGAAAAAAAATCCAATACAAGTGGAAAGTGTCACCATAATAAATAATTTGGTGAGTAACCAGGTCAATCCACGGGGAAGTTGGTGGTAAGATTCTCGAATAGTTGTTGTCACTAGAGTGTTTTTACTAGGAGGCTCCAGGAGTGTTTGGATGTACTATCAATGTTCGTTATACTTTTCCTATATAACTACACAAAATAGGCACAAAAAACTATCCAACCTATTTTTTTCAATTATTTTCTAGGTATATGGTAGGCGTTGGTGGAGCCCCATGTTAGCGAGGGAGAGTTATTGCATATTTTTTATATGTTCATGATAGAATTAATGTTCAGTAATCTTAATTTTCTATTTCATATATTAATAGGGGTATCAAAACCTATGATATTACATAGAATTTTTGGATAAACTGTGGTTATTTTTCCCCCATTAACCCCTTTGTAAGGTGTTTGGAAAGTGTGTTGATTTTGATGGGGGGTCTATCCTGGATATGTTGACTTACGTATCTTTATTGGAAATGTTTAGGCTCTATTTATCCATATTTTTATAAGGAATTTTTTCTCTTATAGTATTTTTTGAATCTTTTTTTGTTTAGTAGAACCATAAATACTAAATTTTTTTAGATTCAAATATGATGGAGATGAATAAAGATTGGATGGATGATAACCATTTGACAATACAGTATGAGAATGGAGTGAAAGAGTTCATCAAGTTTGAAAAGGATCACACAAAGGATCCTTCTCAAATCCTTTGTCCATGTTTACATTGATGTTATTCTAGAATAATTACTCTAGGGGAGATGGAAGAAAAGTTGATATGTAACAGAATAGATCAGTGTTATAAATGTTTGAATAAACATGGAGAAAAAGCGAATGCAGCTGCTGGATGGAATAAAATAGCATTTTATGGATCATTAGATATGAATTAAAATATGGATAAGGAAGAAGACCGTATGGAGGATTTTATTACATATGTAAATAATGATGAAGATCATATTGAGGAAATGACAAGGACAAATGAAGATAAACTCCGTGATTTCCCAAAATTGTTTGAGATGTTAAAGAGTTGTGAAAATATGCCATTGTATGTAGGTTGCACAAAATATGTTGCATTTTCAACTATAATGAAATTGTATAAATTGAAAGAAGGTAACACATGGAGTGATGTCATTTTTATAGATATACTTTCTTTCATTAATGACATGCTCCCGGAAGATAATGAGCTCCCAAGCCGGACATATAAAGTTAAACGAATACTATGCTCGATGGGTATGATTTCTGAAAGAATAAATGCCTACCCAAAAGACTGTATATTGTTTCTCAAGGAGAAAAAATCACTTACAGAATACCCAAGGTGTGGTTATTCTCAATACAAAAAGATGAATCCAATCCTATAAAATTTGTATGGTACTTTCCAATCATTCCATGGTTTAGGTCTCTATATGGAAGTGGAGAAACTACAAGACAATTGTTAGGGCCTGAAAATAAATGAAATAAAGATGGGAAATTACTTCATCCGGCCTACTCTCCTCAATAGAAGTGAACTGATCATGAGTATCCTAAAATTGGAAAAGATACAAGAAACCTCCATATTTAGTTATATACATATGGAGTGAATCATTTTGTTTTCAAACCAGCACTAGCAGTACATGGCCTGTTATGTTGTTAAATTATAACTTGACGCCCTGGTTATGCATGAAGTAGAAATTCATCATGTTATCTATGCTTATATTAGGACCAAAGCAACCAGGTAATGATATTGATGTTTATTTTTCTCCATTGATCGAGGATTTGAAGTTATTATGGGATTCGAGTGTTATGTTGTACAATCCATATAAAAGTTAATACTTCATGTTGAGAGCAATGTTTTATGGGATGATAAATGATTTCCCTAATTATGTAAACTTGACAGGCTATAGAAATGAAGGAACTCAAGGGTGTCCCTTGTTTGAAGAAGATACAGACTTAATTATGATGAAGCATTCATCAAAATATGTGTTTATAAGACATCGTAGATTTCTACCGTGTTGGCATAAGTATCGATCTTGGACGACATCATTCAATTGAAGTTCAGAATAACACATATCAAGGTCTCCATTAACAGGTGATTATCTGTTTGAGAAAGTAAAAGATGTGAACACTGCTTTTGGTATACCATTTTCAAAAAAACCTTACAAAAATCGGTTGGAAAAAGAGATCATTTTTTTTGAATTTCCATACTGGAATTGTTTGTACATTGGACATTTTTTTATGTGATCCTTGTGAAAAAAATGCATGTGATAGCGTTATCGGAACGTTGCTAAATTCCCCAAGAAAATCTAAGGATGGAATTAAGGCAAGGTAAGACATTGTGTACATGGGAATACTAGTAGATTTGGACCTCGTGAAGGATGAAAATCGAATGTTTCTTCCTTCAGCTACTTACACTCTTTCTTGGGAGGAGAGATATCAGTTTTTCAACTTCTTCAAGGATGTAAAGGATTACGAGGGGTATTCATCAAATATGAAGAACATTGTGTCAATGAATGATTTAATGTTAAAAGGTTTGAAATCACATGACTGCCATGCTTTGCTGCAAGATTTAATTCCTATATCATTACGTTTCATTTTCCCAAGAATGTTCGTCACTAGTTATCCAAACATTGTTTCATTTTAAAGTTATAAGTAGCAAAGATTAAGAACTGTTGAAGTTTCCAGCTATGAAAAGAGAAATTGTAATCATATTATGTGAAATAGAAATATTTTCCCACCAACATTATTTGATATGATGGTTCATTTGATGATTCACATGGTGAGAGAGATTCGACTTTGTGGTCCTATGAACTATAGATGGATGTACCCCATTGAATGGTATACAATGATTTTCAAAGGGTATGACAAAAATCGAAGTTGGCCAGAGGGTTTTATAGTGGAGAGATATATTTTTGAGGAAAACATTGAATTCTATACCAAATAACTATCTGATGTGGAAAGCATTGGTCCCATAAAGTCTTATCACACGGGACGCATTGAGAGTGGGTAATTTCTGGAAGAGATGTTGTGACAATCAATATTACAGATTAGGATCAGGCCCACCTTTATGTTTTTAATAATAGCTGGTAGCTTGCTCCATATATTGAAACCCACAAAGAAATTATTAGGTAGTTAAATCCATCAAGTGATGAAAAATGGATATCAAATACATATAATCAACAGTTTATAAGCTGGTTTCAAGACCATATTTTTAAAAAGTTAGATGAACATATGAATTAAATTTCAGAACGACATCGATGGCTAGCCGTCAAACCAAGTGTGTATGTATTATCTTACAATGGTTTTGTAATTAATGGTTATACATTCTATAAACATGAACATGATAAAGATAGTAACATGGAAAATAGTGGAGTTACAGTTGTGGATAAAGAGATGCATGTTTCTGGTAGTAATGACGGAAATCCAATTCATGCAAAAATGTCATATATTTGAATTATCAAACAAATATGGGAGTTGGATTATATGACATTCCAATTTCTTATTTTTTAATGAAAATGGGTTGACAATAACATTTTTGTTAAAATAGATGAATTTGGATTTATGGAAGATGATTTAAGTAATGAAGGGTACAAATATGCACTTTTTATAATTGCATCATAAGTGGTATAAGTTTTTTATGTTCCAAATCCAGCAAACTAAAAGTGGTCGATTATTTTGTTATCATCCGAAACTATTGAAGGGTCTGATGAAAATTTAGTTGAGTACGATCCTTTCAGTGGTATGTCGCAATCATTTATATCAGTACCAATGTAGATGATTTTTTGTATGTTAGAGGTGACCACAATGAAGGGATTTGGATAATCGATAGAGGTGTCAAATCCCTTAATCCTTTGAAAAAAGAAAGAGAGTTCAATAAATAGGTTATATTATGTTTGTAATATATATCATGTAATATCATGTTATTATCTTATCATTAATGAATTTATGTAATCTAAATTAACTATTCAACCACTTTTGCAGATAATTACTTCTTCACGTTATGGTTCTCTTAACCTCATGGCTAAACAAGTCTCTCAAGCTGTTACTATTACTGCTACTCCTGCGGCTACTGCTGTTGCGGCTGATCATAGTGTAGAGAAGCAAAAAAGTTTCTGAACATGTTTCCACTCCTAGTGTTGAGGTCCAACAACAATCCTCACTTTCTATTGCTACCATTTCAAATAAACATATATGTGATGTTGATATCGATGAAATGATCGGGGATGAAGGTTCGATTTCGCAGAAAACATAGGTGTGTCGTAGTTTGACAATGTTAGCCAAAGTACTTATGTTTTGAAGAAAAAGCATCAAATTTGACGTCATATGGAACGCACAAGGCCAACATGTGAATCCAAACAAGGATATTTTTAGTAATTACATTGGAATTTTCACTTAGAAAATGCATGTTGATTGACATAGATTCCTGGAACCATGTTGTGTCCGGGCTGAAGGGTGTGATATGGGAAGAAATTACGGTGATATGATGATATTATTTCATTAATTAACATGAAAATATAATAATGAAACTGTGTCTTACACTTCTAAATATCTTTTAGGGTACATTTATAGTTAATTATTCACACAACAATTATATACTAAGGCTTGTAGGAAGGATTCATTGAGTTTTTCACACAATTCTAACAAAATGTCACATGAATGATTCCAAAGGTAAAATTAACCCACACCCACCCCTAGTCTACTCTCACATGATATACTAAATATTATGGGATTCATTTATTGTTTGTCATTAGGATGAGAAGTTTTAGGTACATTGTGGGTGATAAAACATTGTTTGAGGATACATGTATTCATCACTTTGATTATTAATATTTTATTTATGAAACAACAACTTAGAACTGAAAATAAGTACATGCATCAAAACCAACATACCCCTATAGTAACGTAAGGATGGGGTATGCTTCACTAGAAATGAAAATGGTACATATTTTAAACTTACAGTAATATTTTTAGGTGCCATGAAACAACATCATAATTATCTTTCTATATATATATGTAGATTGATGAGTCTAAAACCAAAGACACTTCCACTCCACATCATGTTCTATGGAAGGAGGCACGTGTGACTAAGGAATGGAATCTAGTAGATGAAAACACACAAAAAGTGAGGCAAATATGTGAAATTATGACCCAAATATAAAAATATTGCTTTTAAATTTCAATTACTTAAAAATAATTAGTTATTTTCCTATATCTGACAATCACAAGAATCAGCTACTTAAATAGCAGATGTAGGCCTATTATCGATGAATTTGAAGTGTCTAGAACAATAAGGTCATGTCATAGGTAAAGGGTTTGGGGTGACACTAGGAGTATATTTTGCGAAAAAAAGAAATAGATGATAGGGATGAACAAATGAAACAAATAAGAGAAAGACTAGAAACTCTTGAAGAACGAATTCAATGGAGGGGAGAGTTTCTAGAAACATTAATGGGTGGGAAGCAAGGAGAAGACACAACTCAAGAACAACAATCACTTGAATATCCCACCCCATCCCCACCAACTTTGAGGCTATCCATTCCCCTCAAAGAGCTGTCTTAGTCATGGTAATCAATATTCTAATAATTGTTCCCATGAAATGTGAATCTGACAAGCACCGATACTTTTCCTTTACTGATCTTATAAAGGGTGATAATGACTAGGATTTATATATGTCCACACCCACCTATCACCTTTTATAGAGGGAAATGGTGTTCAATATCCCAGAGTAAAGCCTACATAATATACCACTTGCGAAAGGTCATCTAAAAGTTAAAATTACTGTAGCTCATGATCCAAATGTAGAGCTACCTATTCCACTTGATGACGATGATATTCATGTGGTCGAAAAGGAAATTGGGACATTCATTGAATGCCCATTATAACATATAATAGTACATGGGGACAAAGAGGTATTTATTTCTTTTTTTTTTCAAGCTAAACCTTTAACAATTAATAAAAAAGGGTCTAATCCAATGAATGTTATTATAGACGGATAAAGGGAAGGGGATGGCAAGAAATGTCTGCTCAAAATCATATAAAGGATCAACCACTCGATCCCAAAGAGCCACTGAAAGCAAAATAACACCACCTTTTCTCTATCCACATTTACTAGAATTGAAGAATCATGTAGATACGAAGCTATGAGGTGGTAGTAGTCATATTTCAGTTTTTGAAAAAAAATATATACATAGAGGAATTTAATGATTTCAGTGCTGCTGAAAATGTAAATTAGATCTTTGAAAACAGTTGTAAAGGCATCAATGTTTTAAATTTATATATAAGGTATGTTTTCATGAATTGACTTTCTAAAAGCTAATATAATGTTAAAATTATAACTAAATTCACTTTATATTTTTGACAGACCTATATATGGAAAACAGTTGAAGGAAATTTTAGATGAGACAAAATTTAGAATTGTTAGTACCCATACAACATCTACTAATCTAACAAAATTAGAGCCATAAAAAAGGATGAAATAGTCAACGGCATGTGAAAACATTTGAAAGCAATATTACAGATGAAAGACGCTTCCTAATTCCAACCATGTAGGTGTAAAACTCTACGATTAAATAATATCAATTATATTTTCACTTCTTTTATTACTCAAACTTTTTTTTGTTTTTTGGAAATATTGGCTACTAAATGTGGTGAACTTGGATATTATAAAGATTTATTTTTTGTATTCAATGCAAGGATATCCAAAACACTAACAACACATGATGGAATTTGTAAATCTATAAGACCCTAAATACTACGTTTTAGGTCTAAAAATCAAGTAATATAATATATATGATCTTTTATTGATGATTCTATTATTATAGGACAGTGTGTCATTATCATCTAAAAAGGAATCATGATAGGTAATAATCATAAGGATTCCAATAAGTACTACATCTGGACAAATATCAGGGTATATATAATAAAATTTTACTATCCAAACACATATTATCACACATTACATTTTATCATAATGATCAAATTTTTCACAGTTTACAAAACAAAAAAATGATAATGATTGTGGTTATTATGTTTATAAATTTATGAAAGAGATCATTTTTCATCAACAAACTAGCATCCCTAAAGAGGAATTTTCAAAAACAACTACTATTTCATTTTATTTATTTATATATTTTACAGTACTAATCTGATTGTCGAAAATCCTCATATTTACAAGACGATATAGATTTGTTCAGAAACAAGTGTGTGGCATACCTGATCAACGATTGTACACAAATATCATGAAGATTTGACATGGGGACGTGTACAATTGGCAGTCATTTATGAGAGGGGCTAAGGGGATAAAAAGTTGAAAAAAGTTTGGGTGTAAATGTTCATAGGAAAATTTTAATTGTTATTAAATAAAACATCCTTTCTCCAATGGTCCATTTTCCCATTTTAACAGATGAAATGCACCAGTAACATGAATGAATGATGACCCACTTTTCTTTGGGCTTTGGATATGAAAAACTATTAAAATATCCAAAATACCATCATATCAAACCAAACGAATTCAGATTATGTTGATCTATTAGTAGAAAAATTCATCGAGAATTTGTGATGTGTATTAGTCAACCCCTCCTCAATCTGAGGCACGGTGTGGTAGGTATAACTGAATGTGCCTGTCTTTTGTTTAAAATGGAAAGAATTTTAAGTGAAAACATCAACCGACGTATGGAAATCCAACCAAATGAATTCAGATTGTGTTGATTTTTTTGGAGAACGATCCATGGGTCATTTTTGATATGTATGAGTCAGGGGTTGCCGGTATCACTCAAAGTGTCCCACTTTTGTTTAAAATGGAAAAATTTTTAAGTGAAAACAACAACTGATTTACGAAAATCCAACCAAATGCATTCATATTGTGTTGATCCTTTATGATAACGAACCATGGGTCATTTTTGTTGTGTAAGAGTCAAACCCGCCTCAATCTGAGGCACTTTGTGGCCGATTTCACTCAAAGTATCTCTCTATAGTTTAAAATGGACAAAATTTAATTGAAAACAAAAATTGACCGACAAGAATAAAAAAATGATTTCTGATTGTATTTATCCTTTAGGAGAATGATCCATGGGTCATTTTTGATGTGTATGAGTCAACCCTGCTTCTATCCAAGGCACGATGTGGCCGGTATCTCTCAAAGTGTCTCTCTTTTGTTTAAAATGGACAGAATTTTAAGTGTAAAAAAACAACTGACCTACAGAAATCTGACCAAATGAATTCAAATTCTATGGATCCTTTAAGATAACAATACATTGGTCATTTTTAAGGTGTAAAATTGAACCATGCCTCAATATAAGGCATGATATGGCCGGTATCACTCAAAGTGTGTCTCTTTTGTTTAAAATGGACAGAATTTTAAGTGAAAACAACAATTGGCCTATGGAAATCTTACCCAACGCATTTGGATTGTGTTGATCCTTTAGTATAACGTTCAATGGGTAATTTTGTATGTATATGGGTCAACCCTACCTCAATAAGAGGCATGGTGTGGCCGGTATCACTCAAAGTGTCTCTCTTTTTTATAAAATGGAATGAATTTTATGTGAAAAAAACAACTGACCGACATTAATCTAACCAAACGCATTCGGATTTTGTTGAACCTTTAGTAAAACGATTCATGGGTAATTTTGGACAAGTACGAGTCAATAAAACCTCAATCCCAGGCTCAGTGTGGTCGATATCACTTAAAGTGTCTCTCATTTGTTTAAAATGGACAAAATTTTAAGTGAAAACAACAACTAACCTACGTAAATACAAAAAAACTCATTATTATTGTGTTTATTCTTTATAATAATGATCCATGGGTCATTTTTGATTTGTAAGAGTCATCCTACCCTCAATTTGAGGCACGGTGTGGCTGGTATCATTCAAAGTGTCTCTCTTTTATTTAAAATGGACAGAATTTTAAGTGAAAACAAAAACTGACCAACCGAAATCAAACCAAGAGGCATTAGTTCTATGTTTATCCTTTAGTAGAACGATCCATGGGTCATTATTGATGTGTATGAGTCAACCCCACCTCAATTCGAGGCATGGTGTTATCGGTATCACTCAAAGTGTCTCCCTTTTGTTTAAAATGGACAGAATTTTAATTGAAAACATCAACTGACCTATGTAAATCTGATCAAACACATTTTGATTGTTTTTATCCATTAGGAGAAAAATCCATGGGTCATTTTTGATGTGTACGAGTAAACCCTGCCTCAATCTGAGGCACAATGTGGCCGGTATGACTCAAAGTATCTCTCTCTTGATTAAAATGGACATAATTTTAAGTCTAAATAACAATTAATGTATGGAAATCCAACCAAACGCATTATTATTGGGTTATCCTTTATTAAAACTATAAATGGGTCATTTTATATATGTACTATCCAACCCTTCCTCAATCCGAGGCACGGTGTTGCTGGTTCACTCCAAGTGTCTCTCTTTTGTTTAGAATGGACTATATTTTAAGTGTAAACAAAAACTGACCTACCGAAATCCAACAGAACACATTATTATTGAGTTGATACATTATGAGAATGATCCATTGGTCATTTACTATGTTTAAAAGTAAAAAAACTCAATCCAAGGCATGGTGTGTTCTATATCACTCAAAGTGTCTCTCTTTTGTTTAAAATGGACAGAATTTTAAGTGTAAAAAATAACTAACATATAGAAATCCTTAAAAATGCATTATTATTTTGTTTATCCTTTAGGATAACTATACCTGGGTCATTTTTGACATGTACGAGTCAACCATGACTCAATCAGAGGCATGTTGTGGACGGTATCACTCGAATTGTCCAGTTTTTGTTTAAAATGGACATAATTTTAATTGAAAACAAAAAATGACGTATGAAAATCAGAAAAAACACATTATTATTATTTTAATCATTTAGGAGAAAGATACAAGGGTCATTTTTGACATGTACAAGTCAACATCGCCTCAATCAATGGCCCGATGTGGCCGGTACCACTGAAAGTGTCTCTCTTTTGTTTAAAATGGACAAAATTTTAAGTGAAAACAAAAATTGACCTATTAAAATCCAACCAACCACATTTGTTTTGTGTTGATACTTTAGTAAAATTATTCATGGATCATTTGTGATGTGTACGAGTCAACCTCATATCAATCTGAGGCACGGTGTGGCGGGAATCACTCAAAGTATCTATTTTTTGTATAAAATGGACAGAATTTTAAGTGAAAACAACAACTGAACTACTGAAATCTGACCAAACGCATTTTTATTGTGTTGATACTTCAAGAGAACTATACCAGGGTCATTTTGGATTTCTATGTGTCAACCCCTCCTCAATCCGAGCCATGGTGTTGCCGGTATCACTCAAAGTGTCTCTCTTTTGTTTAAAATGGACAAAATTTTAAGTCAAAACAACAATTGGCCTACGTAAATCCATCCAAACACATTCGTATTGTGTTGATATTTTAGGATAAAAATCCATGGGTCATGTTTGAAGTTAAAGAGTCAACCAATCCTCAATCAGTGTCATGGTGGGCCTAGTTTCACTCAATGTGACTTTCTATTGTTTAAAATGGACTCAAGTTTTAGTGAAAACAATTGAACCTAAGATATCTAATCAAACACATTAGGATTTTGTTGATCCTTTAGTATAATGATCCTTGGGTCATTTTTGATTTGTAGGAGTCAACCCTGCCTCAATCGGGGGTACGATGAGCCCCTGGACATCAGCCCACCCCTCTGGACACCCCCATTGGCATCCCTGCCTGGACACCCACAAACCCCCAGGACGACACCCCCGCCCATCCTAGACAACACCCCACCACATGGACACCCACACCACCATACAAATACCCACACCCCTTGGAAACCCCACACTCCTAGAATTCCCCCACCACCTTGATGTGCCCACCCAACCTAAACACCTCCCCACCCCCTTGGACACCCCCACCCCCATGGGCAGCCACCCCCACCCCCTGGACACAACCTCACCTCTCTTAGACAACCCCACCACCCCTGGATTGCCCCAACCCCCTAGACACCACCCCACCCTCTGGATCCCACCCCTCTGGACACCCCCACCCCATGGACACCCCCATGGATAGCCCCCCCCGGACACCCCAACCCCCTTGGACACCCACCAACCCCCTAGATGGTACCCCCACCCCCTAAACACCACCCCACCCCCTTGGAAAGCCCCACCAACCCCATGGACTACCCCCATCCCCTGGAAACCACCCCACCCCCTGGACACCCCCACCGCTGTAAAGCCCCCCTAACACCCTGGACACCCCCATGGATAGCCCCCACCCCATGGACACCCCACCACCCCCAAGACACCCCCACCCATCCTAGGCACCACCCCACCACCTAGACAACCCCACCCCCAGGGACAGCCCCCACCAACCCCATGGACACCACCCCACCCCCTTGGAGATCCCCCAACCTCATGGACCACCCCCACCCCCTGGACACCCCTATCCACCCAAACACTCCCATCCCCCTAGACACCCCCTACACCCCCTGGACCGCCACACCAAACCTATGAATTATGAATTGAATTATTTGTGTATTTAATTAAATTATGAATTATGTGTTAATGATGTATGGGTATACCTGTTTTATGGGTATACTTGTTGTATGGGTATACCTGGTGTAATGACCTTATGAATTATTTTTTAATTTTAATGGGTATTCATATTGAGTTGCTAAATTTTTTGCAGGTCTGTTTGTGTGTTCTGCTGTAAAATTTTATGTTATAGCAGAAATGGCATTTATAAATGATTTTTAGTGCTGATAAAGGATCCCTTTATCATTGCTAAAGAAGTTCAGATAAAAATCCCATTTATCATTACTTTTTTAGTACTGATAAAGGTGTCCTCTATCAGTGTCTTTTTAGCACTGATACATGCTCCCTTTATCTGCACCTTTTGAGCAATGATAAAGGGATCATTTATCAGTAATTTTTTTCACTAATAAAGGGAGCCTTTATCAGTGCTGATAAAGAGGACCCCCCAATCAGCTATGAGCTTTATAGTGCCTTTTTAGTGCTGTTAATGATCGTTTTGAGTGCACATAAAGCCCGTTTTTTAGTAGTGAACATGTTAAATTAATGGGATAAAAAACTATATAATTCCATTTTATAACAAAATGTTTTTTTCTAATGGTGGGGATCCTCTTAAAAATTAGACAATATACATAACGCATTTCATTGTTTGTCTCAATATTATTTCACGATGGTGAAGGGGACATTGATTTAATAGATGTTTCTCTTACTACCTTGAAGAAAGAGGATGATGTTACCTGCATTTTAAAGATGAGTTTAGAGAATAAATGAATATGAAAAGTTTATTGTTTTAAAATTAACAATAAAAAATATGATTTGTCAATAGACATAAGATATATACATATAACGTCAAATGATAAAACCTATACTAGTAAAAAACAAAAAAAAATATGAATTATAATTCATGAGCCATGAAACATGGAAATGAAATTTGCACAATCATAAATAAATTATTTCATAAATTTTTGTACCTAAATGCACACCAAACTATTCACTCATAAAAAATTTTCAAAAGATAATTGTCATAAATATCACCCTTTTTGAACCTAGTTACTCAATAACCATTGAAACATAATATTATATGATGCGAATGATGCCATCACACACACCCTTTGTGAATATTGCTACATGTCAACCTGTTAACATTTTAAAATGGGAGTAGATTTAAAAATCATCACACTCACCCTTTGTAAACCTAACTACTCATGAACATATTCAAACATAAAATTGTGAGTAGGAATAAACATCATCACACTCACCCTTTCCAATCCTTAATACTTTTTAACCTATTCACATGTAAAATTGTGAGTAAATCAAAGCATAATAACTCTCACCCTTTTTAAATCGATATTCTTCCAACATGTTAATATAATATTTCTATCTTTTGAGATATAAGGATTTAACCAATTAATTGGATGTGGATAAATTTCCCCCCTTTCTCATAATTTATACATGCGGGTGTAACTTGAAAAAATCACCACATCATAAAATATCCCATGGATTGAAAATGGGTGTCATATAATTATCAAATGTAATTACATACGAATAAAATTAATAATTCCATCGATAATAATAAAAATATATAACAATAAGAAATAAATAGTTATCCTATGATATTTAGTAACTCTATAGGTAAATACCATTAATCAATATAATAAAGAATATGGTATTTAAACTATATATACAAAGGATAGCCATTATTGACAATAATTTGTTCACCAAGGAATCGATGAATGGAATCTAGTTGGGCACCATTTAATTAAAGAATTCATGAATTAGGTAATCATATAAGGAACAAATTAGTTGAAAAATTGGGGTTTTCAACCCTAAAAATTGTTAAGAAAACAACATCAATGGAACATTTAACCAAAAGATATAGACACTACAGTGGTCATCCAAATAAAGAAATTGGATAGACTCATTAAATCATATCCCCAAAATTCATAGGATGTTAAAATATATGAATAATAAAAAATATTAACTGGGTATCAAAATATCATTTGGAGGATAATAATGAGAATCATTTATAAATATATAAATTACTTTGAGTTAGAGAGTAGAATGTAAGAAAAACATAAAGAAGAAAATATTGTTTAAAAATCAATATTTTTTTAAAAAATATATTTTCAAATTTTTCCCAAAAACTTTTCATAAATTTTAAAAGTAATTTTTTTAAAATACCTAATTTTATCATATGTAATATTTGATGAATATAATGAAATGGAAGATTTTTTTTAAGAAAATTACATCCCTAAAACCTTTGTAAGTTGATTCTAAATTGGTTTTATAAAATCTTTTTCAAATTTTTTTTTTCATAATTTTTTTAAAAATACATTAAGTAATAAGAAATAAAGATACTTGGAATAATAATTTTTTTTCTTAAGAAAATATTATTTATAAGATAAACACAAAATAATTAAATTAAAATATTTTTTATAAAAAAATATACTTTTGTTGAAACCCACATCGTTTAACGAGTTAAAAACATTTATTTCAAAAGTTGTAAATGGAAATATGAGTGTTTTAAGTGATAAAAAATAATATATTTCCAATTAAGTAGGAAAAAAAATTAGTAATGGAAAATATGGTCATTGTAAATAAAGTTTTATTAGAAAATATGATAATTATTCTTTGCAATCTCACACTTTATAAATGAAATCATTATCAAAGAAGGTGTAGATATAAACCATAATTTCCCTTTAAATAGAATAATATATTATATCATAATATAATAATAGGGATGAATGTAACTATATTTTTAAAAACATTATTTATAAACTGGAATATATTATAATTAATGGTTCAATAAATAAGAGTACATCTCATTGAATGGTAATTGAGTTATCAAAACCCTTACATTGAGTTTCTACTGACTCGATTATACTAAAAACTTTTATATAATGTAAATAACTATATTAAAAACATAATTCAAGTATTCATACAAATTTATTACACTTTATATACCTTTTTTACAATCAATAATTTTAAATATATTAATTTTTAATAGCTATTTTTGCTAACATAAGTTTGAACGTTTATTTGTTTGTCTAATTCACATTTTGTGTTAAAAAAGTCGATTCATACTAATTGGTTTCAATTTCTTTAGTAAAAAATTATTCAATATATAATAATCATTGTTTACTAATTATTCTTTAAGTAATATTTTTATTAAGTGAGATACTTGATTACTCTTTGTAGAAATGTGAAACAGGATAATCTAGTTTTGACATATTTAATAATTGGATGGCTGTGTATTAATAAACCATTAAAAAATTTATAAAAAATTTCCAAAAATAATTATTAATAAATGAATTCCTTATTATTATATAATATTAACATTATATGACTTCACATAATCATTTATGAATTTAATATTAAGACATAATGTATATAGTTGGTAAAACCGACCAAAATGGTAACATATTATAATGTTTTCATTAGTATGTTAATACACTTATATAAAGATAATATGATGTATTAAGAATATAAAATTTTTAATTTTTATTATATATCCTAAATAAAACCATTATTATAACCATATAATATGGATATTGATTACATATAAAATTGGTTTTTCTTGGAGGTGGTAGCCTACACATAGGTGCGATTAATGATCCAATTTCTCAATAAATGGACTGAAAGATGTTAATTTTAAAATTATAATTTAAGAAATGTATTTTTGATATTTTAAAAATGGTTATTCATCAAATAAATAAATTATACCTTCTAGAGGTGGTGTTGGTGAAAATATAAACAATATCACCTCATAGAGGCAGTAATCACCAAATACACAATATCAATGTTATATTATTTTCCTAATGGATAGAAATTATTGAAAAATTGTTTCACAAATATAAAATTTACATTTATGTGTAACAATAAAAAATATTTCATTAAATTAATAAGATTTTATAATGTTGGGGGAGTAATAATTAATAAGGAAACTCTAAGAGGAAGAAGATACTCGCATCAGGGACTTTAAATTTTTCTAGGAATTATCCTTTAAAATGAATACTCTATTATTAATAGTATTTACTAGGTTAGTTTTGAACTGGGATATAGTTATATGTGGTGAAATATGATAGATTTTGAATTATTTATTCAAAGGTAATGTGATTATTATTGTCGTAGAATTGTTATATTTTTATATATGAGGAGAACAATAGTTTTGGAAGTAACCATTGTATTTTCAATAATATAATATTACAATAAAAAGTTCAATAAATTTTTTAAATACCATGAACTGAGTTGATTGAATCTGGTTCCCTACATCATTACATTAGTAGTGTAAAAAAGGAAGTAACATTCGGAAGGATTGATATTTTAGTAGTTTTGGAAAACTAGATAGAAACATTAGTTTTACAAGACAACTTGAAAGGAAAAAACAACATAGAAACTCCATTGGAACCATCAATAACTCCTAGATTTTCCATGGATGTTATTCATAATATAAATCTTTACATCTAGGAGAAAAATAAAACATAAGAAATGGCTGATCACAGATGCTCAGTATGGATATGTAATACAATGTAATCGAATATACACAATAATGAATGGTGAATATCTAAAGAAACATTCCATTAGAACATATTCTTGAGAATAATATGGAAAAAATAAAAACTGAATACATAATTACAAAAAAATAATCACATGAGATTGAAGCATAACCATTGATATTATACTAGTCAAAAAATAACATGGAAAATAAATTACTAATATCATAATGAGAAACTGAATAGTTACAGATATCTAAAACATACCATCAAGGCCTCGATGAAGACATTTGAAAATAAATGGTTAAAGCCTTGTCCAAATCAATTTATGTTTTGGTACCTGAGACCTATCAATGTATCGAAGGGATATAGATGGTTGTAACTATCACTTACTAAGTCTAATTAATTCCTCATATTAATGGGGTTTAAAAAAAGAACATATACATATGAATTATAAATAACAGTTGCAAATTTGTAAATATGATTACTAATCATTAGGGGTGGTATAGTGAATGGTATCATGATAGAATGTCCATTTTCAATCTGATCATAAACCATTTAATAAATTCTGGTAGATGAAAATGATAAGATACCGATGTAAATAATAAAAATATTAAATATAGGAGTTTAATTAGAATAAATTACTCTAATAAAATCGTCATGGAATCCTAGAGAAAAAAAATACCTATTTAAATTGAAATGAAAAGTTTTTTTGGAAAAATCATTTTCATTAGTAATAATTGTTTGTATAAAACCAGTAATGAATAGAAACTGTTATTCATTATATAATTATAAATTTTATAAAAATAATGGTTTATTATAATATATTATGGATGATACATGAAAATGGGAATGAAATCGAGAAAATCCCTTCAATCGGGCTTTCTTGTGAGGAAGAATTGGGAAGGGAATTTGGTAAAACATGTATTTCCCCATAAAATAGAGACAAACTAATCTTGATTCATGATTTTTGAAAATATACACAGAATTTCTAATAAGTATATGAAAATTATATAGAATTAAATTTGGTAAAAGACTGATAAAGCGTATCTCAAATTGAAAATGGAGGTTCGGGAAGAAACACTTGCCATAGGTCTAAAAGTGTTCTGTTCTTGTACTTAATATCCCAGATAATAAAATTAAATTCATTAATAAATTAATTATGAACATATTCACCATTTATTTTATTTATAATAATTTTATTATGTTTATTATGGCCATTTTGATGAGTAATGGGATTCAATTTCATCATTTGGCAGTGTTCTTTTCCTTGGTTTTCATGATCCGTTTACTTTTACTCATATATTAAAGATCACGTAAAATAGAAATAGTTATCCAGATATGAAATTATATATTATTAACGATTATAAATAATATATAATGGTCTTATATATTTTTTTTCTATATATAAGGATGATTTATTAGAAATAAATTTAATGATAATCGTTTAGATCATTTTTGCGGTTTTTCGATCTTTATGAACTAGTTTTGTCTTATTGATTAATATAATGTATATATAATTATTAAAAATTATGAAATAAATTATAATATGTAAAATAAAATATTTTCTATCCATAAATATTGTTTCATAATAAGACTTTATGTGGGTAATGTAAAATGAAGTCTCATCATCCACGATGGCGGTAAATCGACACATCATGGACAATATTTTAATTTTTAGAATAAAAGGGGGGCAGAATAAGTGTTCGAGGATATATATTAAATTAAAATAATAAAATCATAGTATATATAATATAATAGAATTTTCAAGCAGTTTTTGGATAGAAAAGGTAAGGATATAATAATAACAAAATAAACTAAACGAAATTTAATTTGATCGAAAATGTTTTACCTCTTGAATTCATCTACATGATAACTTCCATAAGGAACATTGAAATGGAATTTTGGTGAGACAAAAAATACCATATTATGGAAGAGAGTATTGGGAGAAGAAATGAAAATAATAAAATAAAGATTCAAGGCTTTGTAAGTGTGTGGTTAACAGGTGGCGAGCGATGGTATTTATAGTGGAGGGAGATGAGTGTTTTGGAATATTTCATTCATTTATTTATTATTTTGGCTTAAAAATATGAATATTTTGAGAATTATCACTAAATATAATAAAATAATAAATTTTAGTTACATATTATAGCATTAAATTATCCATAAATCATATACGACTCAATAATTCATATATTTATTTGGTATTGTAAATTACTACATTTCACAATTGACAAAATATTCATGTCTGTTAGAAAAATATGAAACATTCACCTGAACAATATTTTGGCATGTATAATTAAAAATTAAAATAAATTTTATGAAAAAAAATTACGAAATAAGATAAATTTACTATTTAAATAAAATCATCATTTACATGAAAAATAGAGAATTTAATATTATAACTATTTTTATGACACGTTGAAAAATTAATTAAGGGAACATGAAATTAGATTATAAAAATATGATAAGAAAATATTAATTTATGAGTCTATTTTATAAAATTATAATTTCTATTAATTCATTATTATAAAATTTTAATTAAATATTTATGTCATAGTAAAATACCAATACTTAATTTATCATTTTTAAAATACTTCTTTACTTATTCCATGATATAAATATACCATATTTTCATTTATAAGATTCAAAAGTTTTTATTTATTATTTAATGGGTGATTTTACTATTCTATTTGTCATATTACAATTCCTAATGGTCACATTAATATGCCAATGGTTACATTTAATAGTATATCCTGGTTTTAAACTTGGTGCTATGTTAAGTATAAACTATAAAAGATTTTATATTTTTAAAGGGACATACCATAAAATAGTGGGGGTGTTACATTATCCCATACTACAAAAACATTATCCTCAATATTTCCATAATGAAACCTTATAAAAATATTTGGATAGTTCTTCATCATATATTTTCCTGGTTTCCACATAGTCTCTTCAATTTTATGATTTTTCCAAAGATCATTTACTAGACATTTCATCTGATTCCTCAAAACATACTCTCTAGTGTCTAGAATCTAGAACGACTCTTCCTAGAAAGATAAATTAGGATCCAGTTATATTCCATCATAAGTGAGGACATGCATTGGGTATGGCATGCACTTCCATAAAAAAGAGATGTGGAACACATTGTGTAATTTACAATGGATGGGTGAAATTCAAAAAAATAGGCCCTAACTCCAAATAATCTCCAGAATTTTAAAAGATTCAATCCACTAAGGGATTAATTTCCATTTCTTTCTAAATATTATAAAACCCTTCAATGGAGATAATTTCTATAAAACATAATCTCTCACTTGAAACTCCAAATCAATTCTTTGTTTATTTGTATGGATTTGTTTTCTAGATTTTTCGACATTGATGTGGATTTTAATAGTATTTACCTTTTCTATTGTTTCAACCACAAGTTATAGGTCGACACACATACTTTCACCGACTTCATCACAACATGTTGGTGTACGACATATATTTCTATACAATTTATTATATTGTTTCTTTTGAATACATAAATGAAGAATAATATAGTAAAAATCTCTACCCAAGGTAAATACTGATCCCACATACCTTGAAAGTGAAGTGATAATAATGTTGACATGTCTTCTAATATTTGGATCATCTTTTATAACTGCCAAAAAATTTGAGGGTGATATTTAGTACTCAAATTAAGCTCATTATCAAAATATTTATAATGAATGTTCAAGAATTTAATTGTAAATTTTATATCAATGTAAGAAAAAATATGAGTAGGATATCTATAAAGTCTTAGAACATCATTAATATAGATTCATTTAATTCACTCTTATGGAAAATCCCTTTTTAGAGTGAGGAAATTTTTAAATTTGTTATGTCGATCTACTATTACCCATATTGCATCATTCTTTTTTTTGGAGTTTGTGGTAATCCATTGAAATAATTGACAGTAATTTCATCCCATTTCCATATTAGAATAGGAAAGGTTTCATGAAACCTCTATGATGTTTTATTTCAGCCTTCACCTATTTAAATACTAAACATCTTGATACATAATTAGTAATTTTCACTTCACAGTAACCCACAAGAATTGTTCCATAGAATATCTATATATTTTAGTGCTATTAGGGTGTACAGAGAAATTAGAGCTATGAACATCATCTAGTAATTCCATTTTTAGCTTAGGTATATATGGGAAAAAATTTATCTTATCATCTTTAATAATTTTATCCATATACAAGATGTTTGTTAACTTACCATCATTCATAGAGTTAATTTTCCTTTGAAAATTCTCATCAATAGTCTATGGTCATTTAAAACATTAAAATAAATATGGTTGGGAAACCAACTGAAAAAGATATGATGTATTAACTTCTTTAATAATTCAAATTTCCATCTTTTTTAGATCCATGCACAAAGGGTCCTTGTCAATACCCATCTTGTTCAGAACTCCATGATCCTTCTTGATCAATGCATCTGCTACCTTATTCATCATCCGTAGGTGGTAGTGTATTAAAAAATCACAATCCTTAATTATATTAAGCCACTTTCATTTCCTCATGTTGAGTTATTTATTTGATAATATATATTTTAAACTCTTATGATTTGTATATATCTCACATCTTTCACTATAGATATACTGTATCCATATTTTTAGATCAAATATTAAAACAGATTACTCAAGATCATGAGTTGGATAGTTCTAATAATGAGTTTTTAATTAAATTTATTCACAGGCAAAGACTCTGTCACTATGGATAAGGACACAACCAAGTCCTTTATGTGATGCATCACTAAAAATCACAAATCCATCAAATCCCAATGGTAGAGTCAAAATTAGAGCAGTCACTAATCTCTTATTCAAACCATCAAAACATTCTTCACACTATTTTTTCTATAAGAACATAAACCCTATATGAGTAAGATTGGTTAATTAGTTAGCTAATCAAGCAAAATTTTGAACAGAACACTGATGGTGACCTACTAATCAACTGAAACTACATAAATAAATTATTTTTTAGTGTAGTTCATTACTGAACTACCTTTTTCTTTTCATGATCAACTAACATTCAATCTATAGGGACAATATGGATAAAAAAAAGAAACAGTTTGAATCCATAATTCACACTTTATAAAAATCCAATATAACTGTTTTCTTATAAGAGTCTCCAGAACAACATAAATATGGTTCTCATTGACCTGATATATTTTCTAATATATAATGATTTCATTATTATATACCACACAAAATCATCAAGATATTCCTTGAACATACTATTCATTAGATCCATAAAAACAAATTGTGTATCATATAGTCCTAATGGAATTAATGTAAACTCGTAATGTCCATACCTAGCTCAAAATGTTCTCTTTGAAATATATAACATACTCACATGCAATTGATGATATCTAGATCGAAGTTCAATATTAGAAAAAATTTATCTCCATAACGTTGATCAATTAATCCTAAATGATAGGTAGATGATATTTTTCTTTATTTTAAAATAATTGATTTCTCTATAATCAATGCATAGCCTAATGGATCCATAATTATTCTTGATAAGGAGAACACGGGCTCCCTATGGAGAAACACTATGGTGAATAAATCCCTTATCACTGAATTCCTTTAGTTGTTTCTTCATATATACAAATTCTACAATGTTTATTCTGTAAGGAGTCCTTGATATAGTTCTTACTCTAAGAATTAAATTAACATATAAATCAAATTCACTCTCCAGAGGATTTTTAGTAAAATACTGTAGAAATTCAAGAATGTATTATATAATAATATGTACATATTCATTTTAAAGTATTATTTCCTCATACATCAATTATTGTTTTTCTTCCTCCTAATGATTTTCATTTATAAGAGCTACATGAGGTGGATCTAGATAAGAACTAGATGATGAAATTTCTACTGTAAAGGTAAGGGATTCTACATATTCCTTGAAAATTGAAACTTACTTATTCTTATATTATATTTTGGCATCATATTTTGATAGATAATACATACCAAGGACTATATCAAAATATACCATAGGTATGATGATAACGTTTGTAACTAAATCACATTTATGGGTCAAAAAGGGGACTGAACGACACATATTTCTTGCAATGATACTTCTATTAAATGATTTGATAGACACATCCATTATTAAATCAAAAGGTAAATGAATTTGTTTCTTGTAAAACTGGAATGATATAAAATAATGCGACGATATTGAATCAAATAAATAATTGGCAATGTTTTTTAAAAAGATTAAAGTTCCTGCCACCACTTCATTAAGAACATCAACCTCTACAGTTGTGATCATATAAGCTTGGCCTTTCTCCCTTGGCATTTTTTGGGGAAACATTCATTGACTCTTAGAAAAATTATTTCCACAGTGTGATGTCTCTCTAAAATTATATCATTGATCATTGGTATCTTCTTTCTATTCCTTTCAATCATGGGTTTTGTAGAACTTTTCTCCACAATTGTAACTAACTCCTTTTCCTTTTATATATGTACAAGTTTGTTTATTTCCACAAGTTTATAATTTTTTAAAATTACCTTTTTTATTCTTCACATTATCCATTCATTTATTCACCACCCTCTTCTTATCTTATTTTCCCATAATATTATGAGAATTAGATAATCCTTTATATGTATTTATAACACATGAGACTA
Organism: Viscum album; assembly: GCA_963277665.1. Taxonomy (NCBI): domain Eukaryota; kingdom Viridiplantae; phylum Streptophyta; class Magnoliopsida; order Santalales; family Viscaceae; genus Viscum; species Viscum album. The sequence continues at coordinate 1,900,271,485 of OY728140.1, read as the reverse complement.
CATATACGATTGATGAGATGTTTTGGGAGACCGGTGCCTTTTAGAGGAATGGTTTTAAACCATCAAATAATCTATCAATATTCCTCGTTAGATTATGTATGTAGTCCATGACATGATCTTTTAACCTTGTAATGTTATATTCATATTTTTAAACAGTTTTATACAATTTTTGTTTTAGACATAATAATTTCCTCTACATATCCTTTCGCTATTCATGAGGGAAGTATTTTTCTAGGAAATATACTTAAAATATTTCATTTATATATTTTCAATTTTTCCTCCCCCTTTTTTTTGAATCAATGAAACCCATTAATCAGAATCTCTTATCAGATGATAAACTACCAAGGTAACCTTCTCCCTTTTATTACTTCCCAAAGATAAAAATATCTTCTCTATAAAACTTATCCACTACACTAATCCAATTGGGTTTGAAGTCTCATAGAATGGTGGATGATGTTATCACCAAAATAGGTACAAGATTTGTCATCCATATTGTGGATTAGGATACTTCATAATGCATAATTTTGATCTATAATAACAGTTAACATAAATTGTAAATTTATGAATAGTTAACCTCATAGTCATAAACATGGTTTCTTTGGAGAATATTTACTTTTAAACCCTTAATAATGATTTGAAATTAAAATGTGAATTATCCTAAGATTATCCACCCAAGAGTTCCAAAATAGGTGCATAGTAAGGTATGTTTTCATGTACCAGGTTATCTTAGGCTTGGCCTGGGACACATTTCTAGAGATTTTAAACCTGGTTACATCAATTCTAGAACCATGTTCATTTGTAGTATCTAGAACAGAATGTATTTTTAAGAAGACCCACTGAATCTATACCTTACCAAAATTCTAGGTTGATCTTCTATAGTTATCATCAATTCCAATCTTAGGGTTATGTTACCAAATCTTTTTTTTTAAAATCTAGATTCTAAGGATTCAATTAAACTTCCTTTGATACCAACTATAAATACCCTGACCCTAGTTTCCCAGAGTCGGTGGCTTACATTATTAAACTGGTATAATAAATAAGTAATTCACATCCCAAATAATCAAATAGTTTAGTAGTTTTGGAAAACACTATTAAAATATAAGTTTTACATTATAATTTGGAAGTAAATAAAATATAGTAACTCCATTCAAAACATCCATAACTCCTAGATTATCTTTGTATATTATTCATAATATACATCATTTCATCTTAGGGGAAAATAAAATATAAAAAATGGGTGATATTAGATGGTTTTTAAGGGTATGTAATATATTTGAAGCAAATATAAACACTATGTTATGATGAATCACTGAAAACACATTCCATTAAAACATATTCATGAGGATAATATGGCTATAATAAAAGCAAAATGGATAGTTCCATATAAATAATAACATGAGAATGAATATTAATCACAGATATTCTACTAGTTGAATAATCACATGGGTAACCAATTCCTAATATCATAATGATAGAATTCATATTTTCAAACATCTAATACTTTTCATTGAGGCCCCACTAAAGACATTTGAATCTAAATGGTTAAGGCCTCATCCAAATCCATTTCTATTTTGTCTCATGAGACCTAGCGATGCATCGAGGTGCTATATCGGGACCCCCATCACTTAATTAGTCTAATTAATTCATCATATTAAAGGGGTTAAACATATAAAACATATATATATATGAAATTTTAATAAATTTACCAATATGAAAACAAAATTACTAACCATTCTGAGTCGTATGGTGAATGGTATCAAGATAGCACATCTATAGTCAAACTGGTCATAAATCAATTAATAAAGTTTGGTAGATGATAATAATATGAGATCAATGATAACAAATATAATATTCAAAATATGTGTTGAAATAGATAAAAATACAATAATAAGATCATCATGGAATTTTTCAGAGAAATACCCTTTTTACTTTGTAAAGAAGTGTTCATTTAGAAAAATAATTTATATTTGTGATAATTTTTTATATAAACCAGTAATGAAAAAAAATAATTTTCATGAAAAAAGTAATAATTTTAGAATAATATTTTTTTCTTATAATATTTTATTGAAGGTACATGAAAATTAGTAATAAATCGCGAAGTTTCATTTAATCAGGGTTGTGTATTAGTGAGAATTGTGAAATGAACCTTATAAAAATGTATTTCCCTATAAAGAAAAAAAAATGACCTGGATACCATATTTTGGTACATAAATGAATTACTTAGAAGAATTATATAAAAATAAAGAAGAAATAAATTGTGCTAGAGAGAGAAGGAAAGTGTAACCTGAATGGAAAATGGTGGTTCGAGAAGAAACCATTACCTTTTGTCCAAAAGTGTTCTTCACATGTACTAATTATCCTAGATAATAAAATTATTTTAATTAATAATTTCATTCAAAACCTCTTAAACTTTTATATTATTATGTATAATATTATTAAGTTAATTTACAACATTTTTATGAGTTATGAGAATCAATTTCATTATTCACGAGTTTTCTTTTCCTTGGTAATCATGATCAATTTACTTTTACACATATATGGAAGATCATGTAAAATAGAAATAATTGTTCATAATTGAAATAATATATTATTAATCAACATATAGAATATTTAATTGTCTTATATATTTTTTCCAGATATAATGATGATTTATTATATAGAACTTCAATGATTATCATTTAGATTATTTTTTCGATTTTTCAATCGTCACGAACTAGTTTTGTCTTATTAACTAATATCATGTATATATATAGGTTCCAAAATACTAAATTATGTATATTATTTTTAATAAAATATGGTTTAATGATAATTATGGTTTTATAACCAGTCCTTAAGGTGGTAATAGAAAATGAAGTCACATCGTCCATGATGGCGGCAAATCGGCATATCATGGATGATGTTTTCGTTTATATAATTAAGGGGAGAGAAGAAAGGGATTGATGATGGATATTCCATTAACATTATAAATTTAGAGAATATAGAATATATTAATTTTATAATAATTTTTTTTACATAATCGGTAAGCATAGAATAATATGAAAATAAATTAAAATAATTTGAAAGAGAATGAAAAACTGATTTACTAATGAAATTCTTCTCCTTGAGAACTTCCTTAAGAAAATTTGAAATGGTATATTGGTGATTCCAGAAAAAATAAGAACAATGGGGATAGGTTTGGAATAAAAAATGGGAAGAATATAATAAATCTTAATGCATTTATAAGTGTGAGAAGAAGATGTGGTGATGTGTTGTATTTATAGTGGGAAGAGAAGAGTGTTTTTTAATATTTTATTCGTTTGCAAATTATTTTGGCTTATATATTTGAATAGTTTCATAATTATAACCAAATATATTAAAAAATAAATTATTTTTCGATATTGTGGGATTATATAAGTTATACATCATATATGACTCAATAATTCATGTATTTATTAATTAAGGCAAATCATCATATTTTACTATTCACAAAAAATTATTGTATTTTTCAAAAATACCATAAATTCATCCTAACCAATTTTAGATGTGTAGAATTCAATATCTATCTCCATTTTATAAAAATATTTTTCAAAACATGATAATCTTAATTTTTAAATAAAATCATCATTTCCATGAAAAATACGGCTTTTAATATTATAACATCTTCTATGACACTTTGTAAAAGAAATTAAGGTCTCGCAAAATTTATTTATAATAATATGAAAACACAATATTATTTTATGAGTCTATTTTATGAAAATATGTTTTCTATAAAGTCATTATAAACAAATTAATTAAATATTTATGGCTTAAAAAATAGAAATACTAATTTATCATTTTTTAAACATTTATTTACTTATTCCATGACATAAATATACCATATTTTTATTTGTAAAATATATAAATTTTATTAACACTTTAATTTGTGATTTTACTATTCTATTGGTCATATTACTATTCCTAATGGTCTCATTACTATTCCAACAGTAATATTTAATAGTATATTACGGTTTTAAATTCGGTGTTTCATGAAACATAAAATATCAATGATGCTAAATTTTAAAAGGGACATACCATAAGATATTTGGGTGGTTAAAAATGGTTAAAAGTAAAGGTTAAAGTAATTTTAATTTGAATTTCACCTCAAAATCTCATTATGGATACAAACATAAGTGTTTTAGGGCTTTTTAGTTTAACTTTTTTATCTTTTACACCAATTCACTTTTAACATAGTTATTAAATTTTAGCCATAATAATTAATATTAGTTAATAAAAAATAAGATTTATAATTTTAATTAATTTTAACCTAATGGTTTCATATTTTAAAATAACTTAATCAAATAAAATTTCTAAATGTGTGAAAAGTTAATTTTTACATAAACACACTTAATCTTGTAATTTTTTTTAGAAAAATAACACTTTTCAACTCAATATATATATACATAAGATAAAAATATGATTTATAATAATTTTAATAACATACTTTGATTTAGTATATATAAAATAAAATGAATAGGGCTTTCATGGAAATCCAAACCTGAGTCACACCTTAAAAATACATGATTGAAGGAAAATATTGAAAATAATTTATTTAACGTAACATTTTAGATTAGTGATAAAAATTTTGGACATGGGATTCCTATGTTCAAGGAATATTGAAAATGTCTTAATTTTATCGATTTATTTTTTATTTAATCACTTGAAATGTTCTTTAATATTTTACGTCAAGTTTATATAATGATAAAATAAAAAAAATCATTATTTTATTAAATATAAATTTTCAACTAAAAATTACTATTTAATAGAAAAAATAAAAAGTAATTTTTTATGTGTGGATTTTGAAAATGAATACAATTTTATAAAATTTATATTCGATAATTTTTAAATCTTATATTTAAATGAAAATTCATAATATAAAGAAAACTAATTTTATTGAAAATAAACCTTTTCAATATTAACATGTCATAATTATATTCCTTATAAAGGTAATATCATTTAATGTTTCTCTATATTAGTTTTCATTATAAATTTATTAATAATTTTCTATTAACATGATTGTGTTTTTTCTATAGTGTGTACCATGTAACACATGTTATCAAACATAACATTAGTTTTACACGGTCTAGAATTTCATGTCATTACACCAACCATTCAACTGACCCCCTTGATTCAACACATCCCTCAACATAGTAAAACCCACTCTCAAATTAAATATAAACATAAAATCAAACATTCCTTCCTGAAACGTCCTCCCGAAATTTCCAATTTCCATGATGTGTAATAAAACCAGGTGGGAAGGTCCCGACCATTATATTATATGTTAATTGAATTTAAACATGTGGTAACATTATATAATTAATAACATTCAATCTATACATTGGATCATAATTCTTTTTTTATTTTTTAAAAAACATTATCTTCAAAAAATTATATCATTTTCAAAAATATTCTTCATACATTTATGTGATTCCCAAAATTAATAGGATAGGTATCAAAACATTTATCATGAATATCTATTAAATTGAAAATAATACTTAAAATAGTATATCATTAAGTTCATATTATGACATAGAGTAAAATTATATATGTCCTTCTTCAATAATATCATGTTTTATCCATATAATATTAGACATTTTTGGATAATCATACGTAACCCAATTATTATATTCAATACATTAACACTATAAGAATATCTAGTATCTATAATAACATTTATTCATCATTATACCAAAAAATATGTCCCAAATGATTTTTTGTGATGGATATCCATTATAGAAAAAATTTCATTTGGAAAATAATCATTATATATTATAGATAAATTCAAATGAAATAATTTTTCAAGAAAATAAAAAATTAGTTATATATTATGAAATAAACCATACCTTCTGGACCATTAATTTGTATAATTAAAAGGTGGAGTTGTCAATAGGGGTCCATATTGGGTTGGAGGGTAATGCGGGGTGGATATAAAATCCATCTAAAGTGTTTTCTATTGTATGTAGGGGATTGGTTCATCATAAAGAGGTCAACTTCATCATAGGGGGATATGGATTTGGTATGGTGGTTCGAGTGAGGGTGAAAGTTGGGGTGTGTAGTGTTATGTTATGGAATAGGAGAGGAATGAATGGTTTTTGGAATATACTACCCATTTCATCATAGATATGGTATAGATAGTGGTTATAGTGTGGAGATGGATTTCTTACCTGAGAGATTGTTGTGTAAGAATGCTCTCTATGGCATAACAACATTGGGATAGTTTTCTAGATTTTTTAAAAAATCAACACTTTTGATACATGGAGTTGAGTCTACGTCATAGCCTTGTTCTATAAAAAAGGATCTTAATATATGGTCCTTCTCCCTTTACCATGGTATATTTACACCTTTATTGGTTTTAAAGTACAAATATAGTCATAGATATTCAAGGATCACTAACCAACACCACCAATATATATAGGAGTAGAAAGTTCCATGCACTAGAATATTTTTTTAATAATATGTAGTGTTGAACCAAGTAAATACTATGGTTTAGTGTTTTTAAGAATCAATATAAATTATAAAAACTATTGAAAACCTATCACTTTTCCTTTATTTCAATCATTTTTTGGAAAATTGAAGAGTGTCGCAAGGGGGAATTTAATCCCATAATCATTGGCTTTCGACCCTGACCCATAGAGATTGATCTATGGTGGTTTTAGGTGAGTCACCTTATTTCCTCCACTCAATTTTCTTACAATTTATTATCAAGGAAGGATATTTTCAATGTAATAATTTCATTTAGGATTTTTTTTTGAAATATGGTGTTGTGGAATATTGTGAGGGTTTGATATTGATGTTCCCCTTCATTGAATATTTTAGTGGTTCTCTCCTTCTCGATACAACCATGTTTAGCGGATCAAAAATATATATTTGAGGTAACATATCTTTTTTTTATCACATAGTATGTCATTTAGGATGGGTTATTCTTTTTTTTCTATTGGGAAAATTATTCAAATTTATTTATAACTTTTAATATTATCTTCATATTGTGATTATATAGGAACGATGCTGCACTAAATATTATGTTCATTAGGGGATTAATGTGTGCAAATTTGACATATTTTATGGAACCTTTTTTGGTATGTCAATTTTAATAACTTTAAATTTAATTGAGTAATCACTTATATTTGGTTAATGAAAATTTTCCCCATGAGATTCATGGTTGTGTGAGAATAAACCTAAAATAATGCATTAAAATTTATAGAAAAAACGTTGTTAAATCTAAAAATTTAATTATTATTGTGATGTGAAAAGTGTGGTGACGTGAGGTTGTAGTGTGTGGGGGTTATTTTAGGTGGTGTGACAATGTTGTTGGTAGTAATGTGCAGTATTAATGTGTTATGAATTTTTAGTGATTTGTGTGGCCATGTTATAGAGATATGATGATAGAAAATAGGTTGTAATGTGGGTTTGTTAAGGAAGAAGTTTATTTGGATATGAATGGTGGGGATGTATGTATAGTTTTGTTGAAGTGGAATATGGGCTGTTTTTTTGTGTGGTGTTGGGTTGTGCATGTTTCCACGGTAGTATTGTAATTAAATGATAATGTTGAAATTGAAATGGAATTGGAGGGTTTAGTTATTGGGAAGGAAATGGATGATAAATAAATTGAAAATGGGAATTATGGGATAGTATAAATGATATTTAATGTATAATTAAATGGGTAAAATAATGATATAAATTGGTTGGATAATGGAATTGGTTGGAAGTGTGAAATATATAAAATGGATAAAATTGAGAAAGAAGATGAATTGTGAAATGTGTCTTGTGGACAATTGTTTGGTGTTGTTTTTTGTAGAGGTGATATGGAATGTGGGTAACATTGTGAGTTGGTTGCTACCTTTTTCATTAACACATAGGTTGGTCTTGTGTTTGTCAATATATATACCCTTAATGTTTCCTGGGATTTCTATATGGACACCACCTACATCGATCACCATCGTCTCACACCAAAATCTATGGGGAGTAATTTTCACAAAATTCTTGTGTTGATGATCGATAGATATATACCATATCTATCTCTATATTTATTTTAGATGATGAATACATTCATGGGATGTTATTACCAAAAGTAAAAAATTCACTATATTGATGTTGGATGAGGTAATGAAATGGATTAAATTAGGGGTCAGGCATGGTAGGGGAGGGAACATGGTTTATTTCCTTCATGTACATGATACCCTACCACTATGGTTACAGTTTTGAATGAGGTGTTATATAATATACCATGTGTCTTTATGTGAGATTTCATGTGATGGACAAGTTTTTTTCAAAGGTTATGTGATATGATGGACTATGTTTCTTCAATAAAGATGAAATTGGATGGATTGTTTCATTTGGGGTTCTTGGAATGATGTGATGTTTGAAAGATATAAGAGAACCAGGACATAAAAAGTTGGGGTCTGAGAGTGTTAAATCAATAGGAAAGTGGTGCATTCTTCCCTTTATCAATATTAATTTTATTATGTTATTATACATTTATGTTTTATTTATAAAGCATTAATATGGTGAGGATAGGTCTAGTTTGTTGACTTGTATAGGTGTTATTGGTTCATATTTTTTCATTAGTGGTTTATAAATATGTTATTTTTGCATGTGCATGAGAGACATTGGTTACCCTAAGGAGTGTAGATTTATTCTCACACTACATATGTACAAACGGATTTTAGATTTCCATGAGGAATTCATGGACCCTATTATACATTTCTAGCTTAGGATTTTCTGCTATTGTTGTGTCCCTGTATTATCTTTTCTATTGGATATTCGATTGGAGACTTTTATCTATAAATATATCATTTATACATGCATGGTGGGATGGTTTTGGTTTCATTTTTATATTATATCACAGATTTTGTTGTGGTTGATTAAACCTATATAAAAATCCAATTATTTTAGAGTTTAATGCCACCTATTTGTGATATGTTCGTACAATCAGTGCTAGTTTCGATCCTAATGCCTAGTAGAGGCGGTACTCGGGGGTAATTATAAATCATACATTATTTTAATCTAATGAATGGTACCATTGGAGGGAGGGGTCCAGATATATTGGTGTCATATTTTTTGGTAAAGGGATATGATAATGGTTAGAGTTTTTCATTGTGAGGATTTGATTTTTTGTCAATGAAACATTTTTAGTTAGTCCTCATATGTGACATGTTCTATAGAATATTAACATGGAAAAAGGTTTTTTAGATCCCCAATTATTTTATAAAATGGTCTTGAGCCTACCAATAATGAAAGTGAGGTGGATCTACATATATGGTTGAAATATATGAGACATATATGCATCATGAATGAATTGTGTTATTATATTAATTTGGTGGTTTTGGGGAAGATCAAATGAATTAAATAGATCTAAATAACACTCTATACTACCATACTTAAGAATTTTTTTCCTTCTAAGATATGGATCTTGTCTATTGTCAACACGCTGTTTAGGCATTGGAGGTTCATTAAACAGATTCTGTTGATCATAAGGGTATCTACTCAACAGATGATGATAAGGATTAGTAGAGGGAATTGTGTGACTTTTATCTGCAGTTATTGGGGGTGTATGAATTTAGTGTTTGTAATATAGAGAAAAATATATGATTGGAAGATGTTGTGATAAAATTCAGAAATATTTTGGCCCCAATAGTGTATTGGGTCCTGCTACTATTTTGTTAGATGTGAGTGGTTGTGCGACAGTGGTGGATGTTGTACCATGGTTAGAGAAAGGCGGAATATTTTTCTATGGTCGATATTTGAAAGGAGTTCTGAGTGGATATCCTCTAGTCGACTATGAAGTAGGTGAAGAGTTAGGAGATTCTTTCACTTCAGTAATGGTGTATTTGTAACACCGTGAGATTTTATGAGAAGTTTTATTTTTAATTTATTTGATGTCTTCTGGTATACACTACACCAAGATTAGATTGTACTATACGCAACACCGTATTAGCTTTCAATATACACAACACTATTATTGGCTCGTGTTATACACAATTTCAAGTTCGTTTTGTTTAAATTATTTTACGAAACATTAAATATTAATTTTGTTTAATGTATAAATGAAATAAGTTTTGATTATGTTATACGCAACACCAAACCAAGATTTCACTACACACAGCCCTAACTTGGCTTGCATTACATGCAATCAAGACCTTATTTGATAGTGCATGTAGTACGCAATACCAAGTTTCAATAAACGAGATATTTTTCTAATATTATTATGAACTAGCCATTATGAATAGTAATACCCACTTTTTTAGATTTTATAAATTTTATCTTTCAAAATGGAATTCATTTTTGGATCCGAAATATCGAAATTAGACTAGGGTGAATTTTTTGTATATTTCTAAAAACTTTCAATTTTTTATAAATACTAAAAACACTAGGTTACTATTTAAAAACTGACTTTTTATTTAAATAATTATTTATTTTATTTAAATTTATTTTAGGTCAAAATTGATACATAATACTTATATAAGTTCTATTTAATTCAATTGTGTCATTTTATAATAATTTTAGATATACAAAAATTTTATTGAACATTTTACCGTCTTTTACCCACCTCCTAGAAGAATTTGCATATTTACATAAAACATAATTTTACCGCTTCTGTGAGTGGAATTTCAAAAATCCGAGAGACATAATTAATATGAAGGTGTAAAATGTGGTTCAATATGATAAATATAAATTTTGGTGAATAGTAACTTTTTGTTTTTATTTACCACGGTTAAAAGTAAATATGTTAATTAAGGGTAAAAATGATATTATTATTACCCTAAAACATGTCCTAATTCTATTGGATAAGTATAATTAGACAAAAAACAACCTTAGGAATAACATATTATCATTTAGGTCCACTTGGGTTAGATTAGGACATTTATTATTATTTAATTCAAAGAAGAGTTAAAAGAGTTAAAATCAATGTTTAATAACTATTACATTTTTAATATATGGTTATACATAAGATAAATTCGACTATAAATATTCATTATAAAGATAAATAGATTTCCTAAATAATTTTATTTTATTTATAATTTTTAGACATTAATTAATTTAATTTATTTATGATACAATGATGATACAATAATTACATTGTTAATGAAATATTAACATAATTGATGTTATAAATACCAAAATAAATGTAATTAAAGACTTTTTATAAATTAAAATAATTTTTAATGTTAATATGACGTGTTTTTATTGATTTAATTAACTTTTTTTGAACTAATCATTCTTTTATGATTTTCACAAAAATCAATTACCAAATAGTGTCAAAATTGACATAAAATAGTTTTTAAAACAAATATTATACTATTAATTGTTATTCTATTCCTAAAAATATAAGGATAGGACAAAGGACTTAGCTACGTCTATATATATTAATTATGAACCACTTGGGGTTCGTTTGGCTTGTTATATTATGTTTATATTCTATATAGTGTAAGAAAACAAGAAGACACGGTAAAAGAAAAATTATTTATCTTAGAGTTAAATCTAAATGATAAGCTTACAATAGTAACCTAAACCTGTATAAAACCTATTTGTTGAGATTATTTCGACCCTTCCCCACATTATCTTCTGAATAAATCCATTTGGATCTATTATAAATTGAATATTATTTTATTACAAAATAATATTTTATGTTTTTTCTAATGTGCCCCTCTTCTTCCTTCTAAAAGGGAACCTTCTCCCTCTTCTCATTACATAATTTTTAGCCTTCTTGCTCATCCAAACCCTGAACATTTCTATTATAAACTTAACTATAATCAATATAGAGGTTATGGTCACCTCAAAAGACCAAATCTAGTGCCTTAAGTGGAGGTTTAGAAGAGGCCCGTCAAAGAAGAGGTAATATCTTTTACCGATTCTTTCCAATTTATTTCTTATTCTACTTCTTCTTATTTATTTGTTTCATAATAAATTAATAACATCAGTATCACTCATATACTGATATTTTTTTATAAATATGAATCAACTATATTACATCTTCTATCCGTACTACGGAAAACAAAATCACCGTGCGTGCGTACGTACGGAATGTCGTCTCCACGCCGTGGTGTAATCAGTTTTCCACCATCAACATACATGGATGAGTATAATGGTGTAAATAATTAACTATATATGATTATTTTAAAGTGATATTGATTCAGAAATATTATACCTACACTTCATTACAATTCCATGATCACGTGAATGATATCATCGCTCGTGTGTACGTACGGACTACCGTCTCCACGAACGCGATGAGATTCATTTCCATGATTAACCATTAAAGTATGATTATAAAGTACATATAATAAATAATAATGAAATATATTACATAATAATGATACTATATTTATGTACATATATGTTTCATTTAATTAATTCCATTTAATTCAATAAGGAAAGGAAAACAGCATTCATGCGTACGTATGACCTACCGTCTCTATGAACGGTGTATTTCATTCCATTTATCGATCTATCATACATATTTATATTCTGAATATTTATTATATATAAATAATGTTTTATATTATGGAATTAATTAAATCAGTATATAAGTAATAATATCAAGAATAACATGTCAAAATACGTACGATAAATGAAACGTTTTAACCCAAAACACTTCTTTAACATGGAATTTACAAAAGAATGGGTAATATAAAGACATAAGTGAACCAAATATTATATCATAACAATGAATATGATTCTTTAATAAGTCAATGATATTATTTAAATCATTATACATGAGTTTCAGATACATACGAAGCATATCAGACATAAAGTAAGGGATAACTTTTCAAATCTCATTCTTATCCAAGATTGTTTATTCGTCAGTATTTACTGGGGCTATATTTATCATCCATGTCCCTATTTTCGAAAAATGGTTTCATGTATGTTTAAATTCCTTTTTACCCATTTTTTAATTTTACTACATGGTGTATAAGGAATATTTCATTTTTTCACCATACGAGATAGTTTTTGACTTTTCTGACAAAAGTACGAGTAGAATAATTTTTTAACTTATAGGGCATGAATGGATTTTTACGGTTTCATAACGCCTTATTTACATGACATTTTATCTACAAGATTTCATGTTTATTTTAAATAAAATCATTTTCTTTTAAAATTGCATGGAATTATGTGAAAAGAAAATTATTTTGAAGAAGAAAGGATATTTTCCTCAAGAATTCATTTCATGTGTTTTTATCAAAAACATTTTCCATATAAGATGAAATTATTTAATATGTGTATGTTTCAAGTATAATATATCTATGATTGAAATGTTTTCACATTTCTTATGATGAAATTATATCCATTTATTTTATATAGATTATGTTATGATGGGATGATGTTAATACAACCCATTTTTATTCTTTGGGTTATGATGAATGATTTATGTTTATGTTGTGGCACAAGTAAGAATGATTTCATTATGAGATGGGTGGGACCTATATCTCCCTCCAATGAATTGGGTAAACATTTATATCTCATGATATAGACATGAGTGGAATAGAAAGTCAATCCAGTTCAGTGATACAGGACTAGAACGAGGAGTGAACTCGATTCAAAAAGGGACTTTGTCCACTAAGATGGTCTTGGCAGTAATGCCTTGGGTACTATGGAAATCATATCAAGTGCTTAATGATTTTCCACATTTACAAGTTTTATTCCCATTATATCATGATTGATGTTCCTTTGTGATATATGCCTTATGTACTTCCAAGATTTTTGTCTTTGCTCATGATTTTGATGTTTAGATTTTATGTTCAATTTTTTTAACATTCAAATGTTTATGGAATGTTTCATGTTCTCTATGTTTACTCTTAAAGAGAATTTGAGCTCACCATTTTTCTATTTTCTTTTCCCCATGATAAAAATCATGGTTTTAGGTAAGAAAACAAAAGGTTAAGATCTTTATGGGAGTGGTTGAAGATCTTTCACCATGATTAGAAGATTGTGTTCTGAGTTTCCAAAGACACAAAACTATTACGATCTATGAGTGTTGGTTTTTGTTATGTAATATATATTCCGAAAATGTAATGTAATATCTATGTATGTCAGGATTTGGGTCACAACATTTTTTCCTTGTGATATCTTGGGATCATGTTCAATTATCTATTGTGTTTTTCCATTAATTTTTGTTTTTAGATAAGGTGTCCCAAGAAAAACATCATGATAATATAATACATCCTTATATGTAGTATTCAGTTAACACCTTTACACTGCCAATGTATTTTTAGGTTTGAAAGAAGAATAATATGATTAATTGGATTCACTCACCAAAATGGATATCGTGATAGGGGAACCAGTTGGGTTCTGTGAAGAGCAGAGTTGTCAGTTTCCGCTCTCAAGAAATAATTTAATTGAGTTTTTGGATAGAGGGGAGTCAACCTTAGTAGCTTACAGTATGTTCTTATCAGGAATGTGGTTTCTATTCCTTTTATAGGGGCTTTTGGACATTTTTTTTATGTGGGATTCAAATCCATATCCTGCAATAGTGCCCGTTGTTTCTTTGATATCTGTTTGGTGTAGGTGGTCAGATTCATCTTTATCTTCATCATTAGTGACCAATGAGTCCACTATAGTAGCATGGGTTATATACTTATACTCGGTCATGTAGAGATCGGGAAGGTGGAGTCCAATCGTAGGATGTTCTTCATCTTTAAAGACCTTATCTAAAGGGTGGTCATGGAGTTGGTCATCATCAAAGAGACAAAGGATATGGGCCTGGACATTTTTATATAGTGTTCGTGGCTGTGGAAAAGAGTCCATTGATATTTTTAGTTACGATAAACATATCTTACAACCATGTTTTTTTAGATTTATTTGCTTCAAACTAATTTGTTTTGCCTACTCTATTATTTTCATTATGATAGTATATATAGAGTCTTCTAATTCCCATAGTGTTTAATATACTATTTATAGGCCATGCTAGATTGTTCTATTTTTTATATGGGTGTAGGTGATGATGGAACCACATCAGTTGTGTGGGGATCTTTTTATATAATAGATGTATCCATATTATGTGGCCCTCAACATTGACTAGTAATATTCTATGCAAGATATTATTGACTACTTCTGAATGATAGAAATTTTCTCGTATTAGGATTTCTAGAGAATTATTTTTTTGTAGTGTTTTCTAGGTGGGGAGTAAAAAAGTGGATCCCCTTCTTTCAATGATGGTTGAGTTGTCTATGGAATCAATAGGCTCTCGGGAAGTGGTTGTTACCATAATGTTCAAGGATTTTTTAGTGTTTTTACCAAGGATGTTGTGATGCTACCCCCTCCACATGATATCATGTTTTGGAGAGATCTATAGCCTAGTGATTATATGATTTAAATTTATCCTTACTATAAAGTACACTATAAGTTACGGTAATTGAGGATTCATGTTTGTTATTTAATAAAAAGGGTTTTATTTGGACCAGTGTGTCGTTGTGGGGTTCTATGATGTTATTCTCTAAGAAGTGGCATGGTAGTTTGAGGTTGTTTATTATGCCCAATGTGTCATTATATTTTCATCACATTTGTTTATTTAATATTCAATTTTATTCTCATGCAAAGTATAATCTCCATGAGAAATTAATTTATTAGTCAAATATACATTCTTTGACAACTTTATTCTAGGTGTTCTCCAATAATCACAAAATATGGGTTCCAAAATCATATCAATTACAACCCAAAAAAATACACCAATGAACATGTTTTAAAAAATATGAAAAAAAATGATAAACCCGTTGATAATAATAGTGATAAAACATGTGTTTCTTTTCCATTCTCCTTTAGTTTTATGTAAGTACTTAATTACCTTCGTGTGATAATCACCTTCTATTTTCAGGATAATCTTATTTTTATCTAATATAAAAAAAATGGTCATAATTTCAATAATAATTTTGTTGCATGTGATACTATTTTACAAAGAAACAAATACATTCCACATGATGAAATCATATAAAATACAATTGATGATCCCCATTACCATCAATTTCATAAAGATTAATTAGTTTTCATCATTTGGAGAGTACATACTATCATCCCAAGGGATAAAAAAAAGGAATGATCCAGATTGCATGTTACAAATATTATATAGAAAAGGGATCCCTTACCTCTTATTTTCACTTAAATGAACATGTATCTGAAGAATAGAAGAGAGATAAAATGTTATTTCTTGCCTAGAAATTTCTATGGAAGAGTTCGTGTGAACATGTGAAGCTCATCGAATAAATGAGAGTGTTTTGATTCAGTAGAACTAGATTGAAACAATTATGACCTAAAAATGATAAGGAAACTAATTTTTATCATTTATAAATATTCCCCTTAGATTCTTCATCAATGATACCATATTTTATTCCCCATTTATTTCGCATTTAAAAATAATAATAATTGTGATCCATAAAAATCCATAAAGTATTTTAGATATAATTAAATTTTATCAAGAGTAATAAAATATTCATTTTTGAAATTTAAATCACTGAAAAAGTGTTTTAGGAGGTTTGAGGAAGAAAACATGAATTTTTAAACAATTTTTGTTACCCATACGTAGGAGGAATGTGATGTGTAAGGGTAGCACAATTTTACCCTTACATAGATGGCTACCCATACATAATAAAACATGTTGAGGACACATTTACGTAGTGAAGTGTTTCCTTTACACTGGATTTTGGAAAAACATAGCTGGACCTTACACATCATTGAGAGGACCCTTACACATGGTTAATAAATTCGTAAGTACACATATGCAACCACAAGCTACCCTTATATAAGGAACTTACTACATTGATTTGATCAATGGAAATTATCTTTTACCATTACATTGTAGTGAGATACCCTTTTGATACCTTTATAAATTTAGCACTACCCTTATCCAACAATAAACTTATACATTCACAAAGAAGGATAGGGTTTCCTACCATTAAGAAATACTATTAAAACAAAACATAAACTTACTCAACTAACATATAACACTTATATGAGCAGGTGATGACCTATACATAACAAATAGAAGTTTTGGGATACCTTTATTCAAGGTTATAAAAGTTGTTCTACCCTTAAGTAAAACAATGAAAACACTTCAAACATTTAGAAAATCCAATATCACGGGTTAGGGAATGTATTTTCTTGAAAATATTATATTTTTAATTAATGTAACTAGTTAATAAATAAAATATTTATTACAAATTATAGATTATAAAAACAACTTTAATAAAAATTAAATTAGTTCTACATATTCCACTTTAATTTGCCCTTAAAAATATAAAACAATTAATTTACTTCTATAGAGTGAATTTCATTAAAACAACAAAATAAATTAAAAATAGATCATAAAAATTTGTATGTTTTTTTAAATTGCTCCTGAACCATTCGACACCCTATAATGGAAAAGGAAGGCTCAAGATATTCTCAACATTTACATTAGATACTTCTCAGACTATTCTTATCCATTATAATTGAAACAAATTTTGAGGGGAGAAGGGAAACATAGATAATTTAACCACCATGCAAGAAACCTCTCAAGGTTCTTGATATATTTGGAACACAATAGAATGGATAAACACAATATATTAGGGGAGGAACCTCTCAAAAAATAATAATATGACATAGAAAACAATTAAAAATCCATAAAACAAACAATATCAATCAAAAAATTATTAGATGAAAACAACACCATAGATGTAATTATTCCAAACAAAAACCTTTCATATTGTTTAGTAAAATCATAGGAATTCTTGTTCGAGAAAAAAATATCATATATTTAAATACCAAAAAATTACTTAATAAAATCATTAATTTAATAAATATAAATAATTTATCTTTATTTTTGAAAACGTATACAATAATTTTTTCAGAACTACTTTTTAAATAAATGAAAATTAAAAAAATTTGTTTTATTTTAGAGTTATTGTTTCCCAAAAATAATTTTTTTATTCATGTGGGTGACTGTAAAGTATTTTTCAAAACAGAGAGTGAACTTCCATGGCTGATATTATCAATGTAAATTTTTACTTTTAAAAAACATTTTATTACATTTAAATAAATATTTTTTCTAAAAGATTAATTAGTTTAATTCAAAATGCACCAATAGATTTAATTTATCCACCCACTATTACATTTATAACTGAAACATGTTTCATATAGAATAATTTTAATGATTATAAGATACTTAAAAAATTTACCTCAGTATATCTAACATTTAAAATTTAACATGTTTCCCAAAATAACTTACATAAATAGAAGGGATATATGCTTTCATCAATCTACTTCTATTTCACCAACACAACTCCATTGTTCCCATTATTGTTGATAGTATCAACACCTAAAATATGAAATAGAGAACCCAATTTAATATATTACATGAACTTCCACAAAATAATGTATTTTAATCAATCCAAATTAATTATGTTTAAACTTATTCAAATTTTATTAATATTACTTTATTTACTAGGACTGCACTCATGACCAAAAAATAACACAGGGTTTAATGTTCCAATTTCCATTTTCCCTAGGTTTATTCCATTACATCTAGAAATCTATCATAATACTTATAAAATACCAAAATATCTTATATACACATAAGATGAATTTTCGAAAAAATAAAAAACAAGGAAATATATACTATAAATCATGATATTATCCTCTCTAGGTAGTGATAAATTTCCTACAAAATTCATAAACATTTAATATAATGTGTCCTAATTAATAAATGGTTTCCCTTATTCATATTATTTAATCCATAACACAGGTAAAAAATATGAGAGAAATCCCTTATGGGGATAAAATCACACAAAGAAACAACCATTAAACAAGCGTGTTCATTATCAAGTAAGCATCCTAACATTATAATATATTAGTGTCGATTACATCCCTAACACCACTACACATAACAACACATATGGAATGCGATTCCAACCTAATTATCATAACCATTACCCCCTGACAAAATCATTTACATAATTCCACACACCCACATCATCACCATAACTAGTACATCTTTCCACCACCACAGCCTTAGGCATAATTTCCCATATATCATCAAACAAAAAACAATCTTAGTCTCAAATCATGCCTCATAGAATGTATAATATTTAGAGAAAGAACATATTGAATTAAACAATAAATAGTCTCAATGAAGAACATAATCCCTAAAACAAGGCATCTAATCTCTACAAGAAAATAAGCTCACTCATCTCAAAATAATTACCTTTATCCAACCACCAGGTTTATTACTACCTTTCATTAAATGATTCATTTATCAGAGGTAAAAACCACAATTAACATAAGGAATCATCTATGTGAATAAATTAACTATTAAAAAAATCAAAGATAATCCAACAGTTTCAAAAAAACAGGGACAAATTTTCACATTAATATGCCTATTGATTGTTCCTGTAACAAGAATTTTAATCCCCATGTCATTGACCAAATCGAATTTACATATGGAAGAAAATTTTATTTAAAAATTCATCATAAAATATATGACTTCCATGAATATATAAGTAAAAATTTATTTAATAATCACGCCTCTTTAGTGGTTAAGAAAATTTTCTCCATAGTCATTATGTGATTAACACCACATTTTTGGATGGTGTTTGATTCCATAAATACAAAAAGAACACCACACTATATAATAGGGTTACATTTTAACAACAAAAAGAAATGATAACCCATATATCAGACAGTTATATCATGTTAATAATCATTTGGGGTTTATTGATTACACTTAATTATATATAATATTATTCTTATTAAAAAACCATTACGATGTTATCATATTTTTAAAATACATATTTTTAGCATGAAATATATAAAATTTAATGATAAAATCTATAAACAATGAAACCATAACAAACAATCAATATTTTCAAGGCATTTCCAGGAAAATATCCAGCCTTGCATATAAATACCTCTAACATGTGACTAGGTTAATAATGAGAATTTTACATGATACATCTCAGGAATCACTCTTAATAATCATGAATAAGACAATCAAGGATTTTCATGTTTTTTATGAACCTCACTTCTAAATTTAATTGAAATTTTATAAATCCTTGGTTATCATTCCTAATTAAATTACTTCATTACATATATGACAAGCTTTAAAAATTCTTAAAATAAAAACCCTATTATATCAAAAAAAATTCAAATTGATCATATTTTATTTCAATGTTTCATGTTTATTATTCCTAAACTAAAGATTCATTAAAAATTGGATTACTCATAATAACATGATTATAAATTTCAAAAAGGGTAGCATTAATACACCTTCATATTTAAATACCTCATGATCAATACATAAGATGTCTTCATATTCTAAATACACATATTTAACATTGTATATGCTCAAGTATCACAATATATAAATTCCATATTTTCCCAAAAAATGGTTTCTACATTAGGAATAATCCTAATAGAAAACTACTCATGGATTTACATATGAGTAAAAGTCAATTCCGTAAAAAAATGTTCAATCGGTACTAAAAATAGTGAGTCCAATTGTATAAAAAGTTTCAAGTCCAAACAGGTTACCACAATTCATGCTTATCATTTAAATGAATTTTAATACAATAGTCAAAATAGAAGCTTGAAAATATTCCCGACACTTACCCATTATAAATTAAAAATATAATGCAATTCATGGAATATTAACTTTCATGTAAAATAGAATAATCATAAGCATGGTTTTCAATAAAATATTTATGGTCCAAAAATTTGAAAATCGACTCTAAGTAACATACTTCATAGGATTTTTCAAAATTCAATAGCTATTAAACAAAACTGAACATTATTATTAAAAAATTTAAAACATTAGGAAAACGAATTGTAATGATATAAATTGTAACAATGTAAAATAATTTATTTCGTGATAAATCATGAAATAACTGGAAAGGAAACAACCTATTAATATCTAAATAAGGGTTCAGAAAGTTATCATAGTAAAATTAATCACCATTTTAATATATTGTTCCATGTTATAATAATAATTTAAAATTTTATATTCATTATTTTACAACAACATCGATGTAATAGTTAGAAGAACACAAAAAAATAACATGATTTATTTAGTTAAATTCATTATCATATAAAAAAACCTCATTCAAACAAAAACACAACCAATAATGATACATGTACTTATAAATGGTCTTTACCCAGTAAGAAGTACCACCTCACATGGTCATTTGGTTGGATTAGAGTTCTTGCATCTGATATAAGGGGGAAAATCCCATGCCTTATTTAGTCTCAATGCCCAATGTCACGTAATAAAATTTAATGGAATAGTTTACCTATGAAACAATGAAATCTTTATAGTTCCTTTCTCCAAACTCTTTCATGTATGTCAAAAAACCATTAATATCATTGTTTCATGAATAACTCTATCCAATTGTATCATTACATAAAATAAAAATTAGAAAGATAGATAATGATGTCCGAGAACCCCCACCTATAGGCCCTAGACTAGGTGCCAACACCAAGGGAATAAAAATTGTACAAATGGGGGACATTAAACATTATATAATATAGGATCATGATATTGGATAAATAAAAAAAATTTCCATCATGTTATAAAATTTAAAATCCATAATATCTACAATGTCCACAATTAATGTAATATCATACAAAAATAGTGAAAGTATCCATGTAAAGCATCAATGAAAACCTTACCATATCAACTCAACAATAACTCCAATTCCCAAGATAGTAAATTCTAAAAATGACATTTAATCCCTCCAAGAAAACTAATAATTAGTTTACATATACTTACAGAAAGAATACATGTATGATAAGTATTATCATACCCAAAATCACTCATGCACATGTTGGAAGAGTATACAAATGCATTAATGAGTAAATACTATAAGCAACAACAATTAAAAACAAAACTAACCAATTCTATTCTCATCAAGGATTAATCAATAAATCATCATCCATATATAGTGATATAAAAAAATCTTATCGATAAAAAGGGTTCCCTACACCTCTTTCTATATTATTTTTCCCTCTCATGACCTAGTGTTGTACGTCATGGTGCTCCCATCTCATCAGTATAATCCTTAACAAAGACACATGTGAAACACATTGTGCCAGGAAAACAACATGTAATTTTCCATCATATCCCAACCAAAAAATCTAATATAAAACTTCATATATCTCTTGGAGAAACCTGGGATATCACATCACATCATGCTAGAAGAAAATTGGTCCATCACATCACAACTCTACCATAACCAAGACTTGTATATTTAATTATCGTAAACATGAAGGACATCCACCTCATTCCCTCCTCCTATCATGAATGACCAGAAATATGAGGACCCTCATCAAATCATCTCTCTTGAAGACACCTATTCCATCACATCACATCTCAATGAAAGAATCCTAGGACAACACATCACATTTATACCATAACCAGAACAAGGATATTAAGGTATAATGAACAAGATGGAAATCCACATTGTTCCCTCATCTTATCTTGCATGACCCCCACTAAGAATAACCAAATCATCTAATCAAACACAACCATAAATTTAGTACAATTTGCTAACCATAAAATCCCATGCATAAGAACCCAACATGGATGAGAGATCACAGAAGAGGGGGTAACCAAATATATTTCCTCACTATCTTGATGTTGAGAAAATCACTCCCAAAACAATTGGGTATCATAGGATAGTGGTCAAAATAGGTGGGGTTGATATATATCAAAAGAAAATTCAATATATAACATAAATACATATAATCCCAACCTATACATTTTGTAAAAGAATACCATCCCATTAAAAACATCACCAAAAGGCCTAAAAACATAAAAAAACATCCACTGCCACCTCTATATTTACAACACCTAATGAGCATACCACAACCATTATCCAAAAGACACATTCCAACTTTCTTTTCAAATTAGTCTACTTTACATTTTTTTATTACCATCCACCTTTATCTTTAAATACCATTCATTTCATATTAAAAAAACCACTTTCACCACAATTACAATTTTAATTCAATAAATCATTATCTATTCCAACCTATGAAATTGTATTTTATTTTAACACAACTATTTATTTATTATTAAATAAATTTAATCCAAAACAAAACATCAAATTTATAGTTATAATTTAACAAATTATATTACCAAAAAATTTACCATACATTATCATATTTCTAAATTGAAAATAAACATCATCATCCCATTTACCATTCATTATTTTTATCCCCAACCAATAATCATCACAAAATAATATAATCCATGATATCACCAAAATTCAACCATATCCTTACAATAATGAATCATCTTAACAAAAAAATCACAACTACTGTACACATATTTCAAAAAATTCTTTCAAATTTAAACAAGGGGATTTTCATCATATGTACTTCATTAATTTTCAATGGAATTCTCACACAACCCAAAATTTCCACGGGAAACCAATTAATTAATCAGATATAAATTATTATCAAATTAAATATAAGGTTATATAGAATAATCACATAATAGGGGTTCCATAACCATATCAACTAAAACCCATACAAAATCCCACAACATCTGTAATTATCATAAAAGGAATAAAAAATTACAAACCCTATAAAAATAACATTAAATGTGGTAAAACAAGTATTTATTTTCCCTTAACCTTCAATTTAAACTATCCACTTAATTATATTTCTATTATAATAACATTATCTTTCTAGGACAATATTTTAATTACCTCACATAACACAATTAGTGATAATAATAATAATAATAACTATTTATGAATGTGATAATATTTTATAGGAAAACAAATATATAAATAATTAGAAATCATATAAAACATACATAAAGATCCCCATTCCCATTAATTTCTTTAATAATAATTAATAATATTCATTAGGTTGAAATATACCATCTTCACATGGTTTAAAAAAATAATTATCCATCCTAATTTTAAAAACTAGAAAAGAGTTAAAGGAACCACTATATGGTATTTAACCTAGTAAAACACAATATATAAGAAATATAGGAGAGAGAGAATGGTTTTACTCACTAATAAAATGAAATAAAAGATATTACAAGAACAACAGAAGCTTGTAAACTTGAAGATAGTGTTATCGGGTCCCTTGAACAGAAGAGAAACAATGAGGAACTCAGAAGAGAGATGTAAACTCGGTTTTATCATTTATAAATATCCACCTCATAACCTCTTCAAACATTTTATATTTTATTCCCCCATTAAAATGAATTAAAATCTAATAATAGATAAGATGTATTTAAATCCATTAAAATAATTATATATAATTTAAATAATTATAATGTAATGATTTTTTATATCAGATCATTGAAATTGCATTCCAAGTGGTTCCAAGAAGAAAAATATAATTTATAAATAATTTCCATTATCAATATGTAAGAGTGATTTACTATATGAAATTAACATTATTTTATACTTATAGAGCTAGCCATTATTAATTTTTTTTTGAAAACTGGGGATAACGTTATATAGTGAAGGGTTACATTTATTTAGTCTTTGGAAAACTTATATGAACCATATTCATATTTGGGAGTAACCTTAAATGATCTTAACAAATTCGTATGAACCATTACAAAACTACAAGCTACCCCAATGCAAGAAAACAACTGCATTTATGTGAGCCTCAGAGTTTATCCTTTAACCTTATATGGTGGTGAGATACCCTTACACAATCATTATAACTACATATCTACCCATACATAACTAGTAACTTACCCTTATATGAAGAAGGAAATGAGTTCATAAAATAATGAAACAAAAAACCATAACATACCCTTATAATACCAACATATTACCCTTTTGTGAGCTCAAAATGACATTTATACAGGGTTATAAAGAGAGGATTACCTTTATGAAGAACAAAGAAACCCTTATTTATCTTTACATAAATCCATGATCACGAATAAGGCTAGGTATTTTCTTGAAAATGATATAGTACTATTTAAAAAAAATTTAAATAAAAATTAAATGATTTATTATCACTTATATATTCCCAAAAAACTTCTAAAAACAATTAAATAAATTCCAATACTCCCACATCAATTTACCAATAAAATTTTGAAACATAAAAATTACTTCTATATTTTTCATTACCATTTATAAATAACTTAATAAATTAAAAAATCATCTAGAAACAAATTCTAAAATTTATTAAATCGATCCCAAACCACTAAACACCCAAGAATGGAAAAGATTGGAGCATGAATTTTATGGAACCTTACCATTACTATTTCGATGTAGTGGTAATAATTTAATTAATATTAAAAATGGTGAGGAATCATCACAAAATGAACCACCAACTATTTAATTTTTAAAATGCTTGGAGTATGGAAATTATACTTACCAATGATCTAATATGAGGGTTAATGATGATGATCCACATTAGAGAACTCATATGCTTATAGAAAATGGAAAATATCATGTGATCATTATTATATATATGGGGTACAACAATGTTTTGGTGAAATATAAACATAGAATTCACTATCGATATGATAATGTTTTATTGGATTCTATTTCTATCAACTCTATTGTATGTTAATAATTTTCTAGGGGTTTTAAATTACCACCAAAATGACTTAATATTCAAATTGAAGTAAAAAAATACTAATTTTATGATGATCACATCTAAATTATATGAATGTTATCAAGTTAATGTTTCCGAGAATTTTCTCCATGAAATTTTTTTTATTCTCCCATAGATTAATTTTATGTGATTTTGGGCACAGATTTAATTTTATTCTATAAAATCCATATACATTTATATGGAAGTGAAGTAATATTTGATATTACAAACCAACCTATAAGTTTTCTATTGATTAAATGATAAATCTGAACATAAAATGAAAATTATGTCCATTTCATGGGTCCTAAATCCTATTCAAGTTGGGTATTTATCTCATATGGTTGAGGAGAAACTCAACATCGATGATATTTCTATTACATGGGTATTTTTTTTGTTTTTCTAGAATAGTTTCATAGTATTCCTCCAAATTATAAATAGAACTCACACCTAGTAATATTCATATTTCACAGACTCCATATTAAATAGATTCAATTGAGTTTTGTAAAGTGAAGAAGAAATTTAAGTAGAATCATGATAATGAATTTATTCATCAAACTATGTCACCATGGGGGAAACATGTTGTATTATTCAAGTAGAAATATGGATCCTTGTGAGTATTCATTTATTTTTGGAATCTAAATATGATCCTGATAAAAAATGAGTATTTGATGCCCTATATTGATGATTTTTTAATAAATCCTACAGAGCTCAATTTTTTAAAGATTTATTTTAGATATAGATACTACTATTTGAGGTTCATTAGTGAAGACATACCCAAGATAGATTTATATATTTGGTATAGACACAATAAATTTATAATGATTTAAATTGGCCTAACGAATTCGCTATACAATTTCATTGATATGATGAATAGAGTCTATAGAGAATTACTTGATATGTTTTTAAAAGTATTTATAGATGATATTATTATAGATTAAAATAGAAAGGAAGATTATTTAGGTCACTTGAGTGTTATACAAAAGATCCAAATATGAAAATTTTGTATGAATAATTTATCAAGTGTGAATTTTAGCTACATAAATTTTCATTTTTGGTCCATATAACAAAAATAGATGGTATATTGGCGGATCTATAGAAGAGGAAAGTTATTAAAAATTGTACCAATCTAAATACTCTGACCAAGATCCATAATTTTTTTAGAATTTATTGATATAACAAGAACATTATAAAGGATTTCTCATGGATATATAATACACTCACCATGTTATATTGTAAGGGTGTAATTTTCTATTAAATTGATGAATGTGAAGAAACATTCATGGAACTAAAGTGAAGGGGTTTTAATGAACCTGTGATCAAACTACAAAAATGTGAAGAATGTGTTTTTATTTATAGTAGTGCATCAAATAAGGGGATGTGATGTGTTCTTGTGAATAATCATATGGTGATATCTTATGCATCATAAAAATAGATGGATAATGTGAAATATTACAAGAATCATGATTTGTAATTTTTAGTAGTAATATTTACATTATTGGTGTAAATCATTTATTTTAATTAAGAAAGGTGTGAAATATATATTAATCATAAAAATTTAATGTATATATTCACCCAAAAATATAAAAATATTCAGTAGAGAAGATGGTTGAAGTTGATTAAATATTATGAATGCTCAATAAATTACCACCCTGGGAAAGTGAGGAAGGTGGAAAATGCTTTGAGTAAAAAATATCATGATATATTATCTATTATTAGGTCATGAAAGATCCAGTATTTATTGGTTTTTAAAGTAGGGAAATTGAAATCTTGATGGGAGATGAGAAACATCATCTTTCTCAAATGGTTGTTCAACCACCTATCTATGTCAAGAATAAAGAGGTTCAAAAGGAGGACATGGAGTGGGAAAATAAGGTGAGACATTTTCTAGATTTTTTACTTCATTATTAAGGAATGATGAGGTTTATAAATTGAGTATGTGTCCCATCAGTAAAATACTTGAAACATTAACTATTGGGAGAATCTCATAGATCACAATTCTATATTCATACTAGAAATAAAGACATATATTGAAATATAAAAGAGTATTTTCGGAGGGATAATATAAATAGATATATTTTAGAGTATGAATCTTGATGATTGGTATGTTAAAAAATATATCCCGAGATATATAATTATAAGGTAATTTTACTATCATTAGTCACACATGAATGAATATGTGAAAACACCAATATAGATTTTTTCATCAAGCTCCCCAAATGACCAATGGCCGTAATCATATTTGGGTTACATTCGATCACCTTATAATGGAAGAACACTTCATTTCTATCAGATAAAATTTCTCTCATAGTCAGTTTTATAGTATATAAATTAAATAATTGAAACGGTTGTATAGAGTACTACAATATATTGTATCCAATCAAGATCCAAGTTTCACCATCATATTCTGGATATGTCCTCAGCAAGCTCCAGATACAATGTTGAGTTTTAGTACATAATTTAATCCTTATACATGTGATCAGTCTAATAGTACCAATCATACTATTTAGGATATATTTAAATCTAATTCATTATATTTTAAATGTTTTTTTGATCAGCACCTTCCTCTTGTCGAATTCTCTTATAATAACAACTTTTACATGAGCATTTAAATAGACCCTTATAATGCACTCTATGAAATGAAATAAAAAACTCCAAAATACAGGGGTAAAGTTAGGGGGATTTTTTTATTAGGACCTAAGATATATAAATAAATGTCATATAATTTTAGCGCAATTTAAACACACATCAAGGAATCTTATAGTTGCGATAAGAGTTATGCTGACAGTCATCAGTTAGATATAGAATTTTGTGTTAGTAAGATGTTTTTAATATGATTTTTGTTTTGTGAAATAAGTTTATGAAATTTTAAAATAATGTGAATATAATCCCAAGGTATATTATTTCCATTGATATTTTTGATCGATTTGGGATCATAGGTTGTTGTTTAATACACCCACCGAGCCTCTCATGTTCATGATGTGTTCCATATATCTATCTTAAAGGATTATATACGTAATCCTTACCATGTAATAAACTATGATATTATACCAATGGATAATTTTATTTCTTATAAATAATAACTGGAAGATATCATGGATCATAATGATAAATTTCAACAAAATAAGAGTACCCATTTCGTAAATGTTCTTTGGAGGAATCTTAAATTTGAGTAAGCTACATGGGAACCTGAGGATGTGAAAATGGATTGATATCATCATTTTATTATACATGAGTGATGTAATTTTGAGAGAGAATTATTTTCAAGGGTGTTGGAATGTAACAACACAAATATTTTATATGTATTTCCTTTGAAATAAACTTGATGTATTCCATATATTTCCTTATATGTAACCCAGTGTCTAAAGAAATTGTACGAAAGAAATCCATTATAACCTATACATTAAATTAAAATTTATTTTTAATAATAACAATTTTATAATAAAAAATAATTAATTGTTTATATATTTAATATTTATGTTTTAATGTATAATAAATAAATAATCATTTTTCAGGAAATACATTTTATGCTTCAAAAATATGTTCCCATCAAAAAAGAATTTTTATTACATTTTAATGCACTATCATTGTAATTAATTTTAACCTTTTAATTAAATTTTATTTTCATTAATAAATATATTTTTTCAAATCATAATTCTAATATTAGGTTACGGAAAATTTTTAAAATTTTTCTAAAACAATTTATTTTTCAATGAAGAGTGAAAATATAACTTTCAGTAAAAACTGTTTTTTTTTTCAATGTAAAATTACAATAAATTTTTGAATTTGATAATAATTTAATAAAAATATACATAAATTAGAAATAAAATAATTAATTACATATTAATCATCCTTATTATTTATTTTTTAATATGATTATTTTTGGGATTAAAGCCACATTTTTCTAAAACTCTTATCATGCACGCAATGTGTTTTTATCTTTGTAAATTAAATAAATATATATTTTAAAATGGAATTATTTAAATGAATATATTATATATTCAATCATATATTTTATAATTTATTTTATTTTACTAGGTAATGAATGTATGTAAATTCAATTTTATACATAAAAATACAATTTATAAAAATAGGTTTTAATTTCAATTTACATTCATCTTTAAAAAATAGTATTCAAATTATTGAAATTATAAACAAGAAAATGGATTAAATATTTTTATTCATCACTGTTACAACAATTTAATAGGGTCAAATGAATTTCTAGTTATAGTGTACAATTAAAATAGTAATATATTATTAGCACTGTTAATGCAAAAATTAGTTTATCATGGGTTAATCCAAGAGATAAGAGTAGTATTAACCCCTATAATTATCTAATTTTTTTAAGATTTACAAAAAAATATTATTTCAATAAATTCACTCCCTTTTCCATTTGGAATCACTTTCCCAGGATGCTGACTATATATCATTGAAATCTTTTAAGAAATTCCATGTGTGTCCCTCCCCTCACTTATAAATGGGAACTACTTCACCTCCCGTATTCCCCAAATATGAGCATTATATATCATACAATACCTACTCTAAAACCTTCATACATTAAAAACCTATATTATAGATCTTTTTTTCTTCTCCCAATAATGATTCTTCAAGGTTTAAGGTTTAATCCAAAAGATGTATCTTAATAACGAGGTACAAATATAAACCAAGATATTTGAATTTTATTTCTTCTTCTACATCATATAAAATTGGTTTATACATAAAAAATAATTTGTAAGTAATCAGAAATATACTAATATGTTATACTTATTATTTAGAAACCATTTATCACCTCTACTCCATCAAATGGGAGATGAATGATTTTACCACGTGTATGTCGGGATTACTAACTCAATGTAGACAAATGATTCATTTTTCATCCACATATTTAATGGTTGATTATCATGATAGATTTAAGGGTATATATTTAAAATTAATGATATAATAATGCTTACATAATGGTGAATTAACATTTAAATATCTTTTATTCTACCAATCAAAAAAGGAAACATCACTTGTGTGTGTATAAACAATCATCTCAACATGGTGATGTTATTTATTTTTCACAAAATAAATTATAGTAATGGTAATAAATATATATAATTAATATAAAATATACTTATGTAATTGTTAAAATTCTAGTTATGATGTAACCATGATCAAATTACTAGGACTATAACTTCTAAACCAAAATATACATGAGAAACTAAAAAATTAACACCATAAATAATGATGATGATGAAATTTTATTAATGAATAGGTGATAATAAGTTATAAAATAAATATGTATGGTATTATAGATATGATTATATTTATAGTAAAAAAAATTTAATAAATTAAATCTTATTATACTAGAGTATATAGTTATTACAAAGCAATATGGACTTGAGTTAAGGGTTTTATGTTACAATCTCCTTTTACAGTGATTATTTATTATTAAATTTGTAATGATAAATATATATGATATATATATCACAAATTTTATGTTATTTATTCTATTTTATTATTTATTGAGATTACATGATTTTAATTAATTTTCCTCTCTTTAATTTCTAAATAAATCGAATGGATTCTTTTAAGGAAAAAATGAATTTTTTTTCTCTTTAGTTGTGAATATTTAATTAAATTTACATATTTTAATTAAATTATTCTCAAGAATGGTTGTCACTATTATTAAAATAATATTTAAATTAATTTATAACTATATGATAATTTATTTACAAATTTTTAAATGGAATCTTCTTATCATTCTCCAAATTTTCAACTCCTTACTTTTTTCTATAACTATGAAATGAATTTTATTTTAACGTGCACCAGATGAATAAATTTCCACACCATCATTAATAAACTTTTATTTGATGACTTATTTATAATTTTTCTTGGTTCTTTTAAATTAAATAATTTTCCTTAATATTATTGAATTTTTTGATTTTAAATATTTTATTTCAATATGATAGGGTATTTTCCTCTAAAAACATTCAAGTCATATTTGAAAGGTATTTTCATATATTTAAAAAGAATATTTATTTTCTTATAATTTAAATGGGGTATAATACAATCCTACATTCTTTATTCATTCTCTTAATGGTTTATGATTTTTATGATTTTAATTTTATAAAACCCATATACTTTTAATGGGTTATGATATGATGATATGATAAATGTTTTAGGATCATTTGGAACTCATATGAATAATTTTTATTATTTTATTGGTGGACCAAGAATTATATAGCCCTTCAATGAATTGGGTAAATAAGGATATCTTATAACATAATAAGGATAATAATGGGTAGTGAACCTAGTTTTGTATGATACTTTATCCAATATGATATGATTTGGAGAAAACATTGACTAAGGAAATGATGGAATGTGAAGTGAACCAAATACACTATGATAGACTTGGTAGTGAGCGTTGAATAAGGAATGATTTTCTATTCTTAGGTGAATTCCAAAAACATATGTGTTATTATTATGTTATATTTTCATGGATCATGAATAATTATTGTTGATTTACTACTCATTGGTCATATATTTTTTGTATGAGAATAATTTATTCCATATTTCATAATTAAATATTGTTGATTGATTGGGTAGTACTACTGAAAGTCATGATAATATTATCATACCCTCATGATAATTTTATCTTCATTTGTGATCATTGATTGATATATCTAAAGCTTACCCTTACTAGGAATCTAAGACCACCTTTTCTTATGCTTCCCTTCTCTAGGATATGAACAAAGGTTTTAAGTATAGTCTGTCTAAAAAGGGATCTAGTTGTGAAGAATGTTTTGTGAAATGATTGTTATGTTCAGAATAGTTTGCATGAAATATCTGAAAGAGTTTTATGTGGGAATATATGTTAAATTTTAATCAAATTAACTATTCTATGAAGTTAAAAATTATTCAAATACTCAGATCCACAAAGGAACATCGACTTCAACGTAGCACAACCACTATGCGAGTATATGATCCATATAGTTCTCTAGTATATAACTCCATTAAATGAAATTTAATTTTTTGGGAATGAATTCCCCTTTTTTCCTTTCAAACAAAAATTAATTTTTAGGGGAATCAAGTACCCTATTCTCCCCCACAAATTAAAAATAGTTTGTGGGGCATGACATTCAATTTTAGCCCCCAAAAATGAATTTTCATATGTTAGGTGAGGAATTATTCCACCGCCCCACCCACAAACTAAAATTCATTTTTAGGTAAAGGAATCTTATCGAGCCCCCCTAATAAATAATTTCTATTTATAGGGTGAATCATCTTGTTTATCCCCCCCATAAATAGATTTTAATTTGTGGGGTAAGGTGATTTCTTCATTCCACCCTCAATCCAAATTAATTAATATGTGGGAATTTTACATTACTTCTGGTTCACCAGAGAATTGTTAAATGCATACCACTAAAAATACCCCATAGAGGCAGTGATAGAGAGTGGGATAAAAGATAGATCATAAATAGTATATGAAAATGATTTTAGTTGATAATCATTTACTAAAAATCACAAACATAAATAGGGCATAACAATATGTATGCATAAAAAATTCCATATACAGATATCCATCCGTATAGAAAAAACCATTACGTATAGAAATATGTATAAAAGTCTCCTTTATCAAAAACCTTTCTACAAGTTATAGAGGGAGCCTTTTCAAACCACTATCCTTCATTGAAAATTTCATACTAGATGGATTCCTTCAGTCTCGCTACCCTTTCACATAGAATTTGGCTTCATATTGGACCCTCCATGAGCTTTTAAAATGAAATTATCCATCAAACTCTCACGCAATATTCTAGGACCTATATGGGACCCCTTGTGATGTTTCCAAGGTTATCATACATAGAGGACAACCAACATACATACCCAGAGAAAAGAACACATTAGCATGCCCCCCATTAAATTGTGTATTTCATCAGTAAACTTTGTCTCACATTTATCCAATCTAATGTGTAAGGTTCTTTGGATGCCTATAATTCTGCATCCCCTTACTAATGATGACCCAAAACATGGAGGTAGTTGCAGGGACCTCTCCATTATAGATACTGAGGAGGACCACATTAATTTCACTTTGATGAGGGCTTGTGACTTATCCTTCTCTTAAATTATCTAAAATTATAAAAAGTAAATTCTCCCGGTAGTAATACCTAAAACGTTAATACATGCCATATCAGTATGGGGGGATATTTATTGACCATAGTTATGAAAAAAAATACCAGAAGTTCAAATACGTTTTTATTACTTCTACCCTATCAATAGTATCTAGCCAATACTTCTATGGATCTTTCACAAGATCTTTCTCTTTATTACCCACTTTATTAATATGAGACATATATTTATTCAACCAATCTATGTCGTGATTGATAGTTTTATTAAAATTACGTCTTTTCAAAAACTCATCTCTATTGTTGGGATTATAAAAATCCTTTTTTAAAGGACTTGTTAAGAATAATATTTCTGGGTGCCGAAAAATGAGCCATTGAATCTGTAGTAATGTGTTGATACTGAATAATTCTCTCCATATCTAATATGAAAACCCCCTCACTCACATGGGTATGTATTTTTTTGTTAGTAAACCCCCCCATAACCAATAATAAACAACATGGGGTGAGACTTGTAAAATTTGATACCATATTTGATAGAGGGGTATATGAAATCATTTTTCACATATTATTCCACACTATATTTTAGGGGATGCATAAATTATCATGGTTATGCTCATCTAGTTTAGAAAATCTCTCATAGGGAATAATGCATTCTGGTATGAGGTTAAAAAGGGAAAATCTTTCTCACATATATTCTAAACAAGAGGGATCTGTAATAGAAAATGGGTAACCTCAGCTAATTGGAAATTTGTAGTGTATGAGATTTTAGATACCATAAAAAATTATCTTGAAATAGGTATCCAAAAATCAATACATGGTGAGGAGGAATATGAGATACTCAAGATGTCAAGAGGCTCACCTTTATTTTATGTGGAATCGAACACCTTTCCCTTTCTCGCCCCATAGGTAGGAATTCTAGGAACCGAATCTCCAACATGTGGGTTGGACTCAAAAGGAAACTCTCTCAGGGAGGCTTATGCAATGGGTGCATTTTTATATAGATAAGTTACCTCTAAAAGGTCACTCAAAGATACTGAGCCTATAGAAATGAAATTCTGCAAACATGGATAAATATTTGGACTCAGACCATCTTGGGACCATGTCACTACTTCCCCCGCCATCATGCCATCTAAGGGAAGTAGGTTAGTCAATCATGAATATATAACATTTTTAACCTGATCCACCACTCTAGAAATCACACATGTCATTCCCAAAGCTGTATTTTGTTCGAATTTACTTGGAACTCTCATTCCCACCACATCCAAATCTATTGGAAATGGGGAAACATGCCCTCAGAAATCATTAACGACTTACCATTTAGATCCTATGAAAATCCCATCACATGATGACATAATAAAATGAATGGAAATATAACATAAAAATTATGTAATATGGATACAAGTCTTACTTGATATCCATGATCATATGGGAACTTCCAAATTCATTTCATTCTTATAACTCATGATTTCAAATGAATATAATCTCATAGGTAACATAATAGCTAAAAGAGGTGATGGGAATACTCTTGAAGGATCTGTAATCAATTCTTGCATATGTTCAACTGCCCCAAGAGATCCCTCTTCCAATACCATGTCATCTATAGGAAAATCCATTATACTAATGGTTCCTCCATTCATATATTTGGTAGAAGGAATGGGTGATGGATCGAACCCTCTCCCCATAAAAAATGATATTATGGGTAGAAAGGAAATGTTAAAAGATTAGAGTTAGAGGAAAAATTGAGTCAACAGAAGACCTTAAATTACCTCTTCACAAAAATTGACCTATTCAGCCCTTAATACCCCTATTTCCCACAGTTGATTAGAATAATTAATCCTTCAATTGAATGACTGTTTGAAGGATTATATGACCAAATAATGTACAATGACCTCTTCATCACTTTAATGAACATGTATAAGTTTAAGTGTAGAAATCAGATCAAATCCAAGAATAAAAATCTCTTCTTCTTGAAGAACTGACCTAATTTTCATAGAAAATGATTTAATTATCCAAACATCATATTCTCTCTAAGAAATGGTAAATGTTTCTAGGATAGGGATGCATAAAAAATGGGAGGTAGAACATGTATGAGGGGTGGTATCAAGTTGCTTCACCCATTTACTTGACATATTTGATACCAGTCCCATTAGACAATGCTGTTTCTATGTCCACATGTGTGAGGAAGAAGGCATAAAACCAAGTTCACATGAGACTCTAAAATATGCCTCATCAGTCCCCTATGACCCACTAACACTCTCTTTATCCCCAATTTTATATGGTATCAATATTTCTATTACCCAATTCGAAAATAGGAATTGAACATAAAGTTTATGATAGGATTCATCAATGTCTTGGATGAAAGCTTCCACTAAATAAGTATTATAATTATAAAAAATTATTTTGGGTGAAAATATGACACCACACATAGTCATAATTATTTACATTCCCTGAAAGAAGCCTGTAATCTTTTTAAGAGGAATAGAGTTTCTCCATATGTCCCATACCCTTGAAGCTATGGAATATATGGAATTTTTTGGGATGGAAACCTATGAAGATAGATTATTGGCATATTCCATGAGGTTTTAATACCCTCAACCAAGTCTTATCCATTTCATAAATGAGGGGATTCCTAAATATAATCCACTTTCCCTTCCTAACTACCTCTATTTAATTCCCTTATATATTTCTTGAATCAGCTAGGGTTGGACACTAAATAATGGATACTGGCTTTTCTAGTTCATTATTTGGGTGTGTGTTGATCCAGGGTTTATTATAAGAATTTTCAAGCCTAGGATTTATGTTTGTGAGTGGATGTTAAATATGGGAACCCATGTATTCTCTGATGGACATCAGAAAAAAATTCGATCATCCATGATAAGATTATATTTTAATGTGAAATTAATCAACCATTGGCACCTATTAATGATGCAATTGAATTGATGTAAATATCATCAGGGTGAATACCCATTTTTGATTCGTTTTACATCAATTATAGTAACCAAAACACCCTTCCATAAGGAAGTGAGGTCCCCTATCAAGTGTTATTTCTGAATATGTCTTTTATTAGGGTACCTATGGGGGAATAATAATGGGAATATACAAAAAAAATGTTGATAATTGATCTTTTACATTACATATTGTTCTCCCAAGGACGATGTTGTCACCACACTTATTAATTGTATATAAGTTTGTAATCATGACTCTAGGACATGATGCTGATTGATGAACTCATAACCTTCAATGTGGGCTGTTATCTATCTCCAAAGAACATGAAATGACACTATGAGATGATAAGGAGACATCCAACTACTATATGTCCTAGAATATGATATATATTTACTAGTATTGAAACCACAAGATAATGAACCTCTTGGTCTCCAAAATGGTCTCTACCATTAAGGTTGTAACTCAAAATATAGTGTTGGATTCATGCACTCATAGTAACGAACCACTCAAAAACATTTCCAATAATGCTGTAATTTGAACCAATCATTTGACATTATGAGAAACCTTCCAAACGAACAAATTAAAGTGACCTTCCCAGTGGGTTAGCTAGAAACAACTGATGCATCAATGGGTTATACTAGTAGGAAACATGTTTATAATTCTTTCATGAGGTTTAATTCCATTTTGTGTGGAATGGACTTAAATACAATCAGAGAAAGGGACATATAGCTTTTTGTGGGGATCAAGAACCAAAAGATTCTATTCAATGATGGGAAACCCCGTCACAAAAAGATGGTTTCTACGAGGTTCATCCCAGACTGAAGAAGAATGATGGAATTCATCAAAGATGTCCCCCATAACATGATCCCCTTAGATCATCTCATCATCCTAGAGGATAATACCAAATTTTCCATGAAATAAGTGGAATGTGTTTGTATATAGGATACACCAACTAAGTAGTTAAGGAATAATGGGTCAGTTTCTGTGAGAAAAATTATGCCACACCCAAACAACCTAATACAATTTTACAACCTTCAATTCATCCAAAAAATCATCATAACTCTGATGAACCCAGAAAGGATATCCCCTGAACTGAATGAAAAATCCCTAGGGAAAAGACCCCATTTGGACGAAAAAAATTACTCATTGTGTGTGGATTTCCTTAAAATGGATTGATATCAATGGATGTATTATTTTTATGGTCAAAAAAATTCCTTTAATTACCAAGGTGTGTAATTCATAAAAAAATTAATTCATAGTTGGTCTCTAGGATAAAGGACCCCTTGGATGAGATATTTTCCCACGGTGTGTTTTTGTAGTTGACCGTCTAATCCAGTGGTTGATTTCTAAAACAAGGTGCTGGGATAGATAATTTTGATGGAAACATGATACCATAAATAGTAATCCAATCAAATACATGATATTTTTAATGCAATAATCCACATGACTTGTTAAAATTTGATAATGTGGAATGATGTTGCGTTTCACATTATTGTTAATGATTTAAAAATTAGAGTTCTTATTTCTATCAGTTATAGAATAAGCATGTAAAGGTTCCATTTCTTATCTTCTAAAATATTAGAATGTTATAAAATGTTGGACATAAAAATATTTCACTGAGCATAAGGACCTCATGTAGAAAATTCAGATGAACCAGATAACATGCTTTACGGACCAAAATGAGCTTACTCTACAATGCCAAACAATTTATTAGTATGTCGTCCAAAAATCTCTTAATTCATAATTTAGATAATATCAATGATATGAGGAAATAATTCAACCATGATGAAAATTAATGAGCTTGTGAAATATACCAGTTCACAAATTAAATTCATCTCTATGCAGGAAAGGTTGTCCGCAAAGGAAAATACTTTGTAACGAGAGTTATATTCCCCATGTTTATAGTGGAACGCAATGATAATGAGTCACTAAATGAAAAATTAATCATGTGTGATACATTTTATATGTATGGTCCCTTCTATGGGTCCACATGTACCCAACCAAAAATCCGGAAAAGTATTCAATTGGATTGAATTCTTCCACGAAATTGAATCCTCTTTATTCCGATCACACCCCATTATCAACGGGAGCAATTTTTGGGGTTAATTTTTTTTCTTGAAATATAAGAATGGTTTTTATACTTTTTAGAGGTTATGATTAAATCTAAAAATATATTCTATGATATTAAAAGTATATATAATACATTGATTTATATTGAAACCCATTCTTCAGCATAGCATACCGACTATAATAGTCTCCACTATACACTACTGTACTACATAATAGTCTACAAAATAAATTTAATTTTTGAGGAAGGACAAATTATGTTGGTCCCCACTAACTAAATTTCATTTTTGGTGAAGGATATCACATTTTAGACCCTGAAAACAAAGTTTCATTTGGGAGTGATATGTTACTCTAGTCCCCCACAAAATAATTTTCATTTCCAATGTGAGGAATTTTATTTTTTCCCTCTCCACACAAATGGAAATTCATTTATGGGGAAATGAGTCTACTACATGCCACCTGTAAATTAATTTTCTTTGGTACGGTAATGATTTTATTCATCCCCCCTACAAAAGAATTTTCATTTTCATGATGATGTGTCTTATTTAGTCTGCCTGCAAACCAACATCCATTGTGGGTGGTAGTTTTTCATTTCTTCTGGTTATGCTAGGAATAGTTACATCCACATCCCTATAAAAACCCCACATTGGAAGATATGGGGGATGGAAGAAAGTCTAAGAGGAAATACTTTGAGTAAGAAATTTCATCATGTATCCTTTTACATTATATCTCAATGTAAAATAGTTTAGATGTATCCATTCACATAGAAAAAACACTTTACAAAGAACCTCCCACATGGAGAAATACATTAAACATAGAAATTAACATAAAGTTACTTTACACAACATATTTCAATAATTTACTGATGGAGTCTTTGTGGACCACCATCCCACATAGAAAAAACATTCAGGATGGAGTCCTTCATCCTCTGTACACTTCCACAAAGAATAGAGAATTTTCTCAGACCTTGCATGATATGTTCAAATAAATCTCTATGTAAGACTCTCCTAGGAATTATTATGCCTCGTATGGTCCCCTTTACAACATAGCTATGGGTATTATCCACTGATTCATCTAGAATTTCATGATAAGGGGAAATGACACATCAACATGTCCCTCATTTGATTTTTTATTCCCGTGGTAGAAGTGTATCAAACACGTATCCTCCCAAATGAGTAATAACATGAGGATGTCCATAGTTTTTCATCCCCTTGTTAATGAGGACCCTAACCAAAGAGGTAGTTCCATGGACTTCCCCATTTTATACAGTTAAGGAAACCACATTATTTTTTCATTGATATGGTCTAATTCCATATCCTTCTCTTATCTACTCTAAAATAAGGAAAATGGAATCCCTCCTAGAGTATGACCCTAAAATTTAATCCTAATTTTATCCTATTGGGTACATATGTAATGACCATGGTAATAAAAACAATAGAGGATTTAGGCATGTTAGTTTCATTTCAATCTCTCATAGCACCATCCTCATCCAACTATGGACAAATGTGATTCGGTGGTTTGTAATATCATCATATTCCACTTGTTTCTCTCACCAAACATGACTCACATGGTCTTATAGGTTAGTGAATATCATAACACTAAAACAATAAAATACATGTCTCCATGAGAATCCATGTCTATACATTCCTCTAACCTTTACATATATGAATCTTATTTGGTGTAAAGAGAAAAACCATGTTATGACCAACTCAATGGGCCATATTCCCAATGAGATGACTCCATATGCGTCTTCTATATGTGTAATCCCCATACATTTTGAACTAAATGGGATTCTATTCCTATCCAATTGAGATACATGTTATGTCTCCGGGTGGTCTAAACTCAACACCCCAAATTCACCATTAAATTCCCTAGGATATATCCTAAGAAGGGTTGTATCCATCCTAGTAGTATACATTCTCTTAAGGTCCCATGGGATGTTTTGGAATAATTCTCACACCAGTCCGAGACTGGGAACTTTTTCATGGACATCCTTGTTGCAAGATGTTAAAAAACATAGTTTGGCCCTTTTCACATGAACATAAAATGTATGACATGTCCTGTTAAGTGGCTAATAAGTTCATGTGTTCTTATTCCATTTACTAGGATACATAGAAATCCAATATTATTGGCTTGAACCCTAAATCAAGACAAATAAAGTCGTCTGGATGGTAAAAAATTATAGAGCACCCAACTATATGGCTTAAAACCAATATCTTGATGATAAACAATATTAGAATATCTAATCCACATACAAAATATCACCATCGATGGAGAACCCTAGATACATATTGATGTCTCTATCGATGAATAACCATGGAAAAAAACTTATGATTATGAAGTAAATACATGATAATAATTTACATTTCATACGAGGGTGGCCTATTCCATATTTTAGATTTAATAAAGGCTTCAAAAATATATCACAATTCTATAAAAAAGTTCTAGAGTCGGAAATGATTCTCCCCAAATGGGTACAATGATCCCGACATCCTATCCTCTCAACCAATTTGTTTTAAAAGGTCTCATTGTATAAATCTAAGTGACCATCTACCATTAGTATGTAATCTCACATCAAATAGTAATGAGTACCGACATGAAATCCATGAGAAAAAAAAGGCAAAACATACCTGAATCCACAACCAAGATGAATTATTCACCCATATTTCATTCCCAATTTTCACACAAAATGATTGAGGTAAAAACATTATTCTAGAATAATTATTTATGAATGCATTCATTTATTGAGATTCTAAATTTAAAAGTTTTCGTGTTTTCATTTTTCATATGTATACATGATATTTTGATATTAACTACCTTCAATCCAATCCATTTTCATCTTTTTAACCAACCTGAACTTATGAATATTCTATCATACAAGTAGGGTTCTCATCAAATCATAGGATATTGTCACCAACCTAGATCCTGGTCTCAAATGATCTCATTAGGGAGTGCCACCGTAATGGTACTGTCCCAAACCTAGAGGCCACTCTCAAATCCTTGAAACACATGAATACTCACAAATCATACACTCAATTATGACTAGTATATTGGAAGATTATGATACTAATATATATATCCAGTCATTTTAGATCCTATCCTTCAAATAGTAGTACAATTTATTCCCTTATCTTAATTATGTGGGTCATGAGTATCCTGATGAACTAATTTATACAACAAAGGTGTACCTCTAATGGGATATAACTATAAGTAGCCACTTCCTACCACACCGTGCAACATAAAACCCTAAACATGATGAAGGTGATTCCCTTGGGATTCCAGCTCTGGTCATTCAGGATCTGGAATTCAGGAAAACTCATTTTGTGTAGCGAATATTTCATAAAAAATATGAATCTACCTCCTTTCCCTACAAAAAATTCCTCCAACAAAATATGATACTAGCCGGTAGATACTGGCTACAAATAGGTTGTCATACCATATATCTCCTCGTACACATTATGATTTTCATAATATACCAACAATAAATAGATGAAAGGATCTATAATCCATCCATTCTCTATCTTTTTAATGGAAATATATTCTTTTTCTCTCCACATAGGTCACCCATTACATCGTAGATATGATGAAAGGACAAACATCTATTCCTTTTCACATTGTTCAATTTTCTAGGATATAATGATCACATAGGTGGCAACAAGGAGTTAAGAATGCAACCATTCCTCTGAATTTGATGTGACTCGATGGTATAGTCAGAAACTCATCAGAGAGAAGATGTTTATCATTATCCCATATAGGAGGTTTGTTGCCAAAATCCCTCAATTAATTGACATTCAGGTCAATAAAATATCCCTATTACAACTTAAGTATATTGGTCTACTCTGAGGGATATTCCAAGGTTTGAACAAACGCCTTTCAAAATCTTGAAACCTAATAGAAATTCCAGTAGTGGAATCAGATGTAATCAAATGGTTATCTGTATATGAATGTTTCCACCAAAATTATTTGGCCCAAATCACCCACAAGAATTCATTTAAAAATAAGTCTCACCAATAGTGATTAAAAAATGAAGAGTTTATCCATGACCCATATCAGGATAATTTTACTATTATTTGACCCCTCAAACAATAAATTATGGAATCTCAATATCCATATCATATATTAACAAATTATAGAGATATTAATTGAAATTGTGAAGGCCTCCTCACAATTTTTCTACCAGCAGTTCTGGAGGTCATTCCCCAACATCTTAACATGAAGGATTAATTTATTTCAAGAATATGATTGACATGGAGAGTCGGTATCCCAACGAGAACTACAACAAACCCACTCAATTATAGAAGATCTAACAACATGAAGGTCTCCCCTTGCAACAATCCACTCTAATGTTCCCCCCTAGGGTAAACACTGCAAAATTTCTCCGTCTAGTAAGACATTAATCAGTTATGATAGCCCTCCCCATGATTACATTCATTGTGAAGGTCCTGTACACAAAAAACATCATTTTATCAAGATGGTCCTACCATTAACCTATCAACTCTGACAATTTCTTCCTACAATGAGGAGATTGAAAAAATGAGGTCGGTCATTCCTGGTTCCTCATCATTGAAAATATATATTCTTTATCAACCCGAAGACATGCCAATGAAATGGTAACTATCTAAACCACCCTTGGATCACCTATCTTCCAAAATGATATAGTTTATCCCTTTCGACATCCTTTTTTAAAATAAATCAGTGTAGAAACATACAATTAATCATAATTGGTTGAGGAATATTTTACAAAAGGAAAAAAATTCATATTTCAAATGAGAAGATGGTTGAATAAGGATGGAATACATGTGATGTTATTTCATTTACCCCTCACCAATTCAACACCCAGAGGAATTTTCAAAATAATGTCGGCATGAAATTATCTGGAATATATATACTACTCTTAATATCCTAAAAATTTATTTCATTATGATGAATACTCAAGTCAAATAAATGAAATATAATAGATATACCATTAAATTGACTTGTCAGCACTCTTAGATGCATGTAACCCTAAATTGGGAAAACAACATGGAGATCAGTAACATGAATGTCTCAATGCATTAATATAATTTTGACCTTTGATCATTGATATCCCATCCAGTGTTCATATGAATAGGTGTGGTGAATATATGTAATTGAATTTCACTCGAGTCCCTAATAAAAAATTCTACCAACTGTGACATCATGTATTGTTATAGCCTCGGTCCAGCATTAAGAAATAGTGTCTTCATGTTCTAGATTGTATGAACATCAAGGAACATCCCATAATGAATCATAATAGAGTTCAACATGAAGTGTGACAGACATTTTAAGGGTACTGAATTAGGTATCAGAAATTATTTAGAATTCATATTTCTTGAAGGAAGCTAATAATAAAAAACACAATTATATTTGGAAGTCGATGGGTCAGGTTAAAATCATATAACGAACCCTGCTAATGTTCTCACAAATATCTATAATATTATAAGAGCGGTATCAATAGTTGTAGCCAACCCAATACAAGAGATTCCCCACCTACTTGGGCTATGCGAATTTTTAACACAAATATAATGGCCAATAAATCAATCCCAAAATATTTTAAAAGTGTAAAAATAAAACCCCCAACCTGTAGGGTTGGTGAAATCTTTACCTCAAACCTCTTCCCCAATGAATTTTAGTAATTTATTGGCTGATTGGAGTTAAAAAATGAATTTTCTTGGTTAATACCATCCAATGAATCAAATTATTTTTTAGGGATGTGAATAATAATATTTTCTAGAGGTTCCCTTCAGATCAGCCCTTAATATAAGGATTGAATGTGATCCCTGAAAGAAAGGATGAGTTCCCTTGACAATATCAAACAAAAAAGACATATTAAGTGATAATTCACTACTAGGAATCACATATCTTCTAGTAGAATCTATCAGAACTACTAATTATCCAAATAATCAAATACTGATGAAATTATATCAATGAATTTCACCTATGTAAATATCCTCATCACTACTTCCGACCAATGTACATAACATCAATCACATGTGGGAGAAGAAAACAAAGATATGTCTATTAGAAATAT
Organism: Viscum album; assembly: GCA_963277665.1. Lineage (NCBI taxonomy): Eukaryota > Viridiplantae > Streptophyta > Magnoliopsida > Santalales > Viscaceae > Viscum > Viscum album. The sequence continues at coordinate 1,900,226,767 of OY728140.1, read as the reverse complement.
GGTCCACACCAAAATGACTAAAGAATGTGGGAATACTATAATTCAATGGATTTCCCAAAATTTGGGAACTCCTTGGAATGATACAATTCCTCCCCCTTTATGTGCATCATCTAATGAAAAGTGTAAGGATATGCTTCAATATGAAATGTTTCCTAAGGGTTTTGAATCACAAACACTCCAGGAATGACTTGATCAATATGATACCAAAATTAGTGAATTGGAAAGACATAATTCAAATCTACTCAGAGGTAGTATTCTTGTTGGGTGTGTTTGCCAAATAGAACATAATTTCACTCCTACAGCTAATGTCCCATGAAAGGAAGAGCTTTTTATAGTGAGGAAAATAGATTCCCAAAGTCCGCTCAATTTAGTTGCAAAGAAACCAATTTATTTTGAAGCAATGATATATGAATACTAATAATTACATCCTTTGGAAAAATATCTAGACCAATGTAAGTAAATTTTTCACTAACTATCTCAATAAAAAGTAAATATTGTACCCACATATGATGTTCAACCTGTTGTGCCCAGCTCTATCCCTCGCTTAATTGGGAATTCCCATAGGGCTTGTTGACCCTATTGAATAATTGATAGACTTACTGAAATATATGGAGGGTAACTATATTCTAGTGTAGCTATAAATAAAACCATACCTTTCATGAGATGATGTGACAATTCCCCCGACTAATTTTGGAAATCCAATGTTTCCATCATTTGATAGTTTGGGAGATCCAGACATGAATTTTACATATTATGTATCTCAGTATGGCCATAAGATGAAATATTTTTTTCAATAAGAAGGCACTAAAATACGATTTTTTGTACAAATATTACAGGGAAATTCCTTTTTTGGTACACCACTTTACCCCGTATGTTCAATTAAATGATGGAAGGACCTCCAATTTTTTTTTAACTATTCAGTTCAATGTTTAGATGATAATAGTCCTCAACCTCTCAAACAAATATAGAGAAAATGATGGATTCTGTGACTTCTCCTATAGGTATGAGGGTCAAACTTACATCCATAAATTGTAATTACCATAGGAATATATTTTGGGTCTTTAAATAGAACTATTATATGATGAGTTGAGTACACCACTCATTCGCATCAAATACATGGGTGGGTTATGAGAACTTAATATAGTTGTACATAGATTGGTAGACTTAATCCTATGAACCAGTGCCAAATCATGATTAGTATGAGCATTCTAGAGAAAAGGGATAATCAAAGAATAAAATGAAACCATCACATTGAAACCATATACTTCTCAAAAACCTATACATTATCATGTGACAGTCTCTATAGAAAAGAAAAATTAGAGACAAAAACATCATCGGGATGAAAGTAGAAATCCAATATGATGCCATTTTGAAGACCATAAAAATTGGGTCAATTACATATAACATGAATAGGTTCTTAGATACTTTTTATCTTCCTTTAAAAAAACATAATAAATCTTATAGAACCCAATTGACCTAACAAGGTCAACCTTTATGATCATCTGAATTATTACTCCTTTAGCCAAATATTTGGTGACACCATCAATGACTATTTTTTCAAATATATCCTATAAAATATAGTTGATTCTGGTAGGTGAATCTAGGTTAAAAACCAATACATATAGAATGTGTTTCTTCCATCACTTTGGAAGTGGAAGGTGAATAACATGAATGTACCAGAAACAATACATATAATTTCTATGATTTTATAAAAAAAATGACTCATTAAATCCTCTAAGAATAGTTAAAATAACCAACTGTACTCCCATTAACCTTTTTTATAGCACACCCAACTCCTTCATCCTCAATGTCTCAAATGGCCAATCTTCTATGGAAAAAATGGTCTAAATAGTGAAAAAAACACAGAAATATGAACCGACACATAGAACATATTTATCCTTTAATCTCTCACACATGATGCATTCATTCCAAAGAGAATGGGATCCACCCCAACAAATGGTACAACAAGAACTAACCCATCAATCTATGTCTTCATGAGATGACTAATTTATATTTAGATTTCTTATTATCATTCATTTTATGAATTATTTATTAGATTATGAAATTTATATTGAAATTGACCTTCCCAAACCAATGTGGTGATACATAAATCAAGGATTTAGGATCCATGGAAACAGAGGGAAGTGTAACTATTACTAAAAACAATATCCCAACTACAACCATTCAATAGTCATCTATGCAACTGAAACAGAAGGTAAATCCCATCAACAATCTTATCTAGAGTGGGAATATGCCTCCACACATGTAAAAAATAATTCAAGTCCAATCATTTTGGAAAAAAATTATCAAATATGTGATGATATGACTATCCTATAAATGTGGGTAGGTTAAGGTAGCCTAATCCAATAGTAGATATCAATCCATCCACATCTACCCAACAACCCAATTCATCTACCATTGGTTCATTAGCTCCAAAAATTCTTTATAAGGGACCATTAGTTTAAGGGTAATGGAGACCATTGACCCAAAAGTAGGACTTCCTAAAGAAATTTTCCACATTTCGAGAAACATTTTCAATTCAAGGTACTCTCAATCTATTAATGTACACATGATAAAGAATTTATAGAGGCTCTTATAATCCCATAAGATATTAAAGCTAAAGTTGCTTCCATCAAAGTGTATAGTACAATGGTTGATCTCGCATAATGCCACATATTTATCTATTTTACTTATTTGGATAGAGAAAATGTTATATAGGGACATATCAGGACCTTATACATATATGGAAGACTAGATGACATTGTCATTCATCTATAATTCATTGAAAATGGATTGGGATTCCACATTATTAGTATAAAAATGCTTCACTGGCTCAAATACATTGAAGTTGATCTATCCCCTTCTACTATATTGATTCTTAATTATGATAAAAGTGAATAGAAACCCCACAACTTCATTAATCTCATATCATAGTTTGGGTATCTGTATTCTGCCTCTACGTTGTTGGTTTCCTAAGAAGATATATCTTTCAATGTATTTCTACGAGGGACCTGATTTCATTAGTATGCAACGATCCCTATATTATGTCATCAATGCCTTATGTACCATAGAAATGGGTATATTAGGACATTATATGGGAGAAAATATCAATTTTATTCTTTTCAATATAAATATATTGATGTAGGATTATACTAAAGAAAAGGGAAGAACCTCATAACTAATGGTTTCAATCAGGTTAATCCTCTAAATGGTCCGGAAATAACCCCAACTAACACATTCAAAATCCTTAGTGGTGAATTTTTATTTCCCATCAGTCTAGTCAAAGACATCAACTCACATTAAGAGACATTTTCACTAGTCTTAATGATATCAACCATGTCATTTAAACTAGAGTGAATAGGAAATTTTTTGGATTCATTCATTGGTAGTAATATCTGAAACAAAAATGAATCAACCATATACTCATAACATTATAAGTCCACCACTTCATCTACTGAAACAATGAAAGTCTTGATATAATCGTTAGAAGCTATCCTGTAAGAGACTAAATTTTTTCCTAAATTTAATGGTTCCCATTAATATATTATCCTCTTAACATTAACATAGAGGAAGAGGAAGAACCACAGAAATAATAGGATGAAAAGGTCCTCAAATATTCCCCTCTTTCATTTACAGAAGGAGTCTCAACCACTGCCAATGAACTCTAACATATTAATATAGGTACAAATCACGATCTTCAACCAATTTTGATCAGTGTAACTATTCATATCAATGAATATGGGATTTACACTTCTTTTATGTTTCTATACCAAGACATGTTTTCTTGTAATTTCAAAGAGATTCAAGGCTATGATCCTAAGGTGTCTACTAATAACATATGATTTCCAGGTGACCACCTTGGTTATGAGAAAGAAGCTATATAGACACATCTGATTAATACTACCATTATTGGAGCGAAACTTGATAAAATTTTCAAATATAATTTCATTCAAGAATTAAAATACCCAAATGGCTAATCAATATGTCCCCATCCGGAATAATAATGGTAATATTATGGTTTTGAATGATTTTTTAGACCTCAAACAGAATTTTCGAAAAGATAATTATCATTTCCAATTATAGAACTTCATACACATGCAATGAAATGATATCAAATACCTTCTTACATAGATTGATATTCAATGTATATTAAATTCAAATGGCCCCAAAAGGTGCATAATCCACCACATTTAAGTCCCCCTATAGAGTATTCTAATAACTGGTGATGACTTTTAGTTCAAATAATATTGACACTATATATCTACATTCGATGAATCTCATCTTCATGACCATCCTAGTAAAATCATTTAAATGATATGTTCAAAATTTTGTGGTAAAACCAAAAAAAAATTCTGACCTCCTTTTCGATTTAAAAATCATTTTCAAAACAATCTGACAACACAATCTGATTATAAATCCCCTGAAATGTTCTTTTTGCATTACTTATAGAATATTTATAAAGTTATTTATATTAGATTGTGGAATCAAATTTGACCCTGAGAAGACTATGGAAATTTTTGGAATGTTACCTCCTTAAATCCACATTTAGTTTAAGGGAATGTAAAGATCCTTTCATAAATTCAATGCTTCATTGAAAACCTCACAGGAAAGGGTTTAACCCTCAATATTTTTATGAAGAAAGGCATCATGTTTTAGTATAATGATTAATTCCAAGAAGAATTTGACAACCTAAAGAAATATCTCTTGACCCCCTCAATGCTAGTGCCACCAGTCAATGAAAATCCCATCATACTACACCTGAGGAATATAGAATAGTTGATGGTTGATTTAATCACATAGATAAATGATAATGGCAGTGAAATAAACCTCTATTATCTAGTCACACCATGATTGAAATTGATACTTAGTATTCAGGTATTAAGAAAAACTATTTATCATTGATTTGTTTAATTTAAAAATTATGGCATTAACTATAACATAATAAAGTCTACTTGATCTCCTGAAGTGTCCCACTAGAATATATCCTCAGTATTCCCATGATTATTTTTTCTTCTTGATGTGAGGTCATTCTTCACAAGTTCTATATCCAGTTTATATTGAAAAAATCAATTATGTTAATCCCTTAACAAATTTCTATATAAAAAATACCTTTATGGAAGAAGTTTCAATTAGTACCAAACTTCCAGATGAGAAGATGTTCTCCATTCACGATTCTACCCCAATGTAGGAATTTTACTTTGATGGTTTATCTAAATGCCCAACCAAAGCATGAATGGAAGACCCCAAGATCAACAAAATCACATTGGGAATTGTACCCATTTCTCAATAAAATGTAGTTTTAACATACTTTTTAAGAAGGCTGAAATAATTATGAGGCTAAATATCAATCCCTCATTGTGGTTTTGTATATTGATTTTCAGATACCAATTAATCAACTATGAATTAAAGGAAATTTTGAGTTGGTAATTATGCAGATAAATAATGATTATTACACGAGGAAAGAAGAGATAATCCAACAACTTTATTGGGCTAGAGTTCTAATGGTAGTGTTCCCATTATAAACAACACTAAAACTTTTCTGATGTTCACAAATTGATCTGCTAAATTCATTATCAAGTACAATTTCTTAATAGGAAGAACAATATTAGGATTAAATAGTCATTAGTATCCCCAATTAAAAAATAGAATACCCATTTGTTCAAATTGGCAAGGAAGAGAACAAAAAGATCAATTATACCACTAAAATATTTATTTCAACAAATTTATCGATGAATCATGGCTTATAATACCTCTAATATGGTAAATTCATTGTGAAAAACCTATAGAAGAATATATTTTATGACAGGTGGTAAATTTATTCCATTATGATTTCCTAGGTAATCATAAATTTATTTATAAGTGAATCTTAAATGAAATTATCCTCAGTTAAATTGACGGGTAAGAGATAATTTACACTATAGAGGTAGGTCATACTGGTGCATGTGGTTCCAATCAGTTTGGAACCATGATTTCTCACCAAATAGGGAGGCTTGGGTATATATGGCCTTTGATGATCTAGGATTGCCCACAAATTTTAAAAAAATTCCATTCTTACCATGTATATTCTATCTTCATCCAAAAGACCCCCTGGTTTCTGAATATTGTTAAATACTCAGGGTTGTTTTTTAGGTGGGAATGGATGTCATAGGGTAATAACCTATGACTACAGTCAAGCAGTTCATGTACAACCTTACTATTTATGGCTTCTTCTCTAAATAAGTTAAGGATATACTTTTTAAGGATGTCTGAACCAAAAGTGTCATCAATTTCATGAATGAGAACATCATTACCATATTTGGTGTTCCTCACAAAAAAACTGACATAAAATGACACCAAAATCTATTCTTTTGAGTTGAATGAGATTCACCTAGATTACAACATCAAATCCAGCCTTTCATCTTTCTATCCTGTAGTGAAAAATGGACAGATAGATTATTGTAATAAAACACTATTGAAAAGTCTCTAGAAAATATTGGATAGAGAAAATAAATATGTTAATATCAATCTCATATACAACTTGTGGGCCTATAGAACCGCAACCTAGGATTATACTCATGAAACCACATATTCATTGGTTTACCGAATAGAGGATATGATATCCATTGGAAAACTCTTAGATGATGAAAAATAAAAGAAGAAACTGGAATGGTTAGTATGAATCAATGATAAAAGTTTTCACACTCTACATTAGTTGAAAAAATATTGGAACCAAATACTATGAGCCTTAAATAAGAAATTTCTTCTCTATTTTTTTTCCTTCAAGGGGAATTGGTTTTGGATTTGACTAATTAAACGATACAAGGGATGAAACCCCCAAATCATGAAAAACAAATTGTTAAGCACCTTATATCACACATAAATTCTATCCTAAAGGAGATTACACATTAAGGATGTTGAGTGGGGAATACTCTATGACCCCAATAATTTAATATTTCTTAAGTAACAATTATTATGATAAATCAATATTTCATATTTGTTGCATGATGGTAGACATTATAGCATCATTGGTCTATTCTAACATCATTAAAAGGACCATATATCATTCTCATTGCATGATGATAAATTGGATGAAATTTGGTCCTAGATGCAAGACCTTAAAAGAACACCAAATAATCTCAACTACATGGCCTTAAAAGGCATGACATATTGTCCTAGTCATATGACCTAAAAGTAAAATATAAATAAATAAATGTTTTAAGACTATAAAATACATAACCTATCATCCTAGTCCGAAGACATTAAACTATATGACAATATCTTTTCTGCAGGACATTAAACTGCAAGGTTTACATCCATGTTCTATGATGTAAAACTACATAACATTTTAGTCTCTTCATGAGTGGATCATGACCCTTGGTGTCATTATCCTACCATAACCCCATTATTGGGATACGAATGGGTTGATTATAATATCAAAGGGATACGTAGTGATTCATAGACCTTATATCAAAATTCCACCCCTGAGGTAAAGAAAATACTACATATTCAATAAATAAAAAATTATCTATGCATGTAACTTCACATTCCATGGACATCATTGGTTTAAATTATTCATTTGTTTTTAGATGCAATCCTTACACATTTCATACTCTTTTCATTGGTAAACTTCGAGTCTCTATAATATTTCATTTTCCATCAGCAATAAAATGTAAGATTCCCAAGGACACCTTTGTTTATTATTCTTAATATTCCCCAGTTTAGATTTACGTAATCCACCCTAAAATCTATTGTTATCTAGAGGAAAAATCTTCCTCAGGATAGACATATTATACCTTAATATTCCCTGACAATTTCATGATCAAAAACTATTTTCAAACATGTTTTGTGGTTATTACATGTATACATGTCCAATGTCACTTCCCCTAATCTAACAACTCCCTTAATCATGGGTTTAAATTTAGTTATTCATGTCCAAAGTATAATGTAACATTTTTGTTATGAAACACACTATATAACTCAACATTACTATGAAATTAGGAAAATATAAACCTTGCCTTATGAAATTAAACTAAATTGTTTCTTTGAACTACATACAACATGGATCTCATTCTATTGAGGTAGGTAGTGATGTTGAGATACCACCTCATAGTCCATCCACAAAATGATCAAATCCACATGACCTTTATTCTAATCAATTTTATGTGGCGAAATAATTATTTTTCACTCATTTTTCACACACTATGAATTTATAATGTTAGATTATGTGTGTTGATAATGGTTTCCCCAAATGATCATGGAATTCCTATTCATTTCAAGGGTATCATAGTCTAGGATCAAATACCTTAAAAAATCACCAAATTTCATTACTTATAGATGTTAAATTATATGGTTGACATCTCTTGCATGATGTTAAATTATGAATTTCTATATTCCTCATCTGAGAGGAGGACATTCTAAGTTGTTGGTATCCCACCACCCATAAATCCTGTAACTAAATGTGTATTTATTCTTTCTTTGATGTGATATGAAATGATACCAAGATATTATATCATAGAACAACCACAATATAAAAATTCCGCCACTCTTCTATGTATGATACATATCTATATAAGAGTGTCTAGTATGGATTTTCACCCCTCCCATGAACCATAATTAAAATAAAATTGAACCCGCTATGGACAAAAAATAGAATTGTATGAGGAATATATTCCAAAAATACATGTGGAATGATTCTATCTATGAGGAGATAATTAACGATGACTAGACCTTATGTCTCAGGCCAAGCTATAGAATAAAAAAATACTTCCCCCCTATGTCTATGTGTGACATGTGTAGGAAAAATGTCTCAGCATTTATGAATTATTTTGATAAGAAATAGTCCTTCCATACATAGATACCCTTCATTCACAAATCAATATATGTGTCTAGGAAAATAATAATCTCTATAAGATTCCTCCATCCGTTGGTAATATAATTTCATATTCCTGATGAAACCTTTTTTTATATATACTATATTCCCCAGTTTGGTTCTACATAAGTCTCCCTTAAAAGGAATGTCAATTAGAGGCACATTCTTCCTCAGAAGAGACCATTTCAATATTCATAATTTCTCAAAAAAATAGACTAGAAACCGATTTTTGAACAAGATATGTGGTCATACCTTGAACAATTATACCATATCACATTTCGGATATGGAACCTGCAAAGTAAAAATTACAAAATTCAATATTAATTCTGGAATGATGATGGAACATTATTATTCAGATCACTATGGAATAAAAAATCACTAATATTTTATTCAATTCACTGATACCTTTGAATTGATAAATCAAACATACCATCAACATGATTTTATAATGTGTGGTCAATGTATGATACATAATGATTTTAAATTATATAAAACCCTTCTATTCGATACTACATTAAACTATATATAAAGGTCCCCATCACATGAACCTAAACTATAAAACATTTATTTATTTGTAGCATAACATTTCTCTTCATGAAACATAACTAATTCTATCAAACCCATTTTGTACATACTATCTAGATCCCTGCAATGGCACCTTATACTAGAATTGGATATTCAAATTCTTTCAATCTCATACTCTGATGAAATATGAAAATTAACTTCATCTATATAAGATTTCAATTTATATAGGAGTATCATCCTTTTAATAGGATTCATTATTCATGGATATCAGGCCCATCCATGAGTTTCTATTCAATTAAGTCATTTTCTGTCATGAAATTTTATTAAAGTTAAAATACCACCACATATTCAATGACATTCACTCATTTGTGGATTTAAACAATTTTCCAAGTTGGCTCTTTTTTCTCTTGTTGAGGAAGACTCCTGTGATATTATAAGAGCCAGAGAGTCAGATTTATTACCAAAATTGAGTTTGGTATTAGTTATTCAGAAACATAAAACTTTACCTAGTGACATGACCGTAAAATTAATGTTATAATTACACCTACATTGCTTAAAATTTCACAGGTGATGCATATATTATTGCCTCTTCATTCTCAACATGATATATCTACCCATGTAGAAGTATTTTTCACACAAAACACCTTTATATTAGAATATTAATTCTCTATTTCATTTGTATGAGTTAGATCTATATAGAATATTCTGAAATATTTTTTATGTTTAAAGGAAATATGAATAGATTAAAATTCCCCTCCCCACACATGAGTCAGACTTATTTAGGGGTATTCATATTCATGGAATATAATCCATGTTTGAGATTAATGCTCTCACAAATATTGTTAAATGTTATTAACCCAAAAATGAAATAAAAACTGATTTCCTTTGAAATATCCTAAATTGATAATTAAAAGAGGCATAACACTCTTCAGGTTGAAAAACTGCATAAGGTGTTGTAGGAAAAAGTTGAATCTCAAATCTATTGGTCATATGATCCAAGAAAATTTTAATGCAATTTACCTATTCCAAATATTGCAAGGTAAATACACTAATACATGATCATTATAATAAGAGAGTGAACTTTGGAATTACTATTAATATTTTCAGGGAATGTTAAAACTAGGAGACCAATGATTGATAAAAAAGCCCATATTGATTTTATATATTTTTTAGATAGAGGAAAATCCATAACTATGAGTCTCTCCATATAAGTGAATAATAGTTTTTAGGATATTTTATTGATATATTTAGAGATTCAAATCATTACATGTTCATATTCTTCTATAGGTTGACATAGCTCCAAAAAACATTGTATCCTTTGATTCCGGATATGTTCACAGTGGTTCTACCCTCTATATATCATCCAAACCGACCTTCTCTCCCTATTTCACTAGTTACTACACATTATTATCCTATCCTTCAACATGATAAAATTATTGATTTAGTTAATGTATATTTTTATGGAGATGTACTACAGGGTTCCTCTATTCCTCAACACAAATTTGATCTTGGGATGCTAATCTAGGTTTTTTAGAGACCTCAATAAGAAGAATATTTCTAGTGGCAAAAAAATGATCTGTAGATTCCAAATATCTGCTTTGAGATTTAATTATTATGTCACTTTTTTTGAAGTAAACAACAAATTTCAACTTGTTATGTATGTTGAGTTAGTCAAACCCTTCATTGCAAAGAGTAGGAAGCATGTGTCACAACATGGGAAAAGATTATGGAAAATTTGATAAGGGGGTATAAGTAATATATTTCCACATATCATTCCACACTATATTCCAAAAAATTGAAATGATTGACGATCTCTTAGTCAACTTCATAATTTACCTAAGAGGTAATAATGTATTTTGGGACTAGGTCAACTAGGGAATATCTATCATAATCATTTTCTATATTAGAGGGCTCTATAGTAGTTCAATTTTGGGTCAACATTACTTATTGTAAATTTGGTGTGACTAGTATTTCAATTACATGTACACATTCTTCTAAAAACTCTATCCATCAATGAATACCATGTGAGGAGAAATATGATATTGCCAATATGTGGAGAGACTCACCATTATTTTCAAAGGCACTGACCTACTCAGTCATCATCGCCTCACAAGAAATAATCTTTGGATACACAACTATATATTTTGGGTTGTCCTTAGAGGAAAACTCTCTTCGGGAGGATCCTAAAATTGGTACCTTTTTGGACATCATTTTAACCTAAAAAAAGGAAAATCCTATATATTGAGCCTATAGGTATGACCATTAGGAAATGTGGAGAAATAGTTGGTCTCAAACCTCCCATGGATTGCGTCAATACTCACCCCACCATCATGCTATTTAAGGGAACGAGGTAAGTTGAGCATGATGATATAACATTATCTCCATCATACTCAGCACCATTAATTAAACCAATTGGTCCAAGATCATTATCTAGTTTATATTTACTTGGAACTTTTATTCCCAAAACATCAAGTTCCATAGGCAAAGGGGACAAAGGTTGTCTAATAGTTGGAACTATATAACATGTAGATATGATGAAAATACCTCCACATGTTGACTCTTTAACACGACTTGACATATAAATTAAAAATTAAGTAAGAATGATGAAATTATTACTTTGTATCCAAGATCACATGGGAATTTCCAACTTCCTTACCTTTCTACACCTCATGATTTCCCATTAATATAATCTCACAGGTGAAAAATTAGGCGGAAGAGGAGGGTCAGAAAACTCCAACAGGATCTATTATCATAGCCTACATACATTCTGATTCCCTCGTAAATCCCTCTTCAACGACCATCTCAGCCAATGTAACTTCCATTCCAATAGGGTTTCATCCCTCTGTATATTTGGGAGAAGTAATGGGTAATGGATTGGCCCTCACCTCCTAAAAAGTTGGATGGGGAGAAGAAGGGTTAATAGATTACACTGATATAAAAAATAGAGTTGATGTAATACCTTATATTACCTCTTCATCTAAATCAATGTCTTCCACCACTATTACAACAATTACCCACACTCAATCAAACCAATTTTTTTTACATTTGAATAAATAAAGGAAAAATTATATATCCTCAAGACACACAGTGACCACTTTGGTATTTTAATATTTTTTATTGTGTGGTAATCAGTGTGAATATTAGAAGATTTATATGATATTCTTTACGTACACATCATATCTCCTCATTAGATTAATTCATTTTCAATATATCCCAATCTCTCCAGTCTATGTGAAATGCTACCCGGACAAAGAGGGATAATGACGAGGTGGCCGACCTTGTAGGAAAGGTTGGATCAAGTCACTTTTCATTTTCCTTATAATATCTTATACCAATCCCCTTTGAGTAGGGAACTTTTAATTCCCCAAGTCCAAGGAAGAAGGGATACCATCATGTTCATGTGGGACTGTAAAATCTGCAGCATCAGTCTTTTAGGACCAACTACAAATATCTTTACTCCATCTTCTATATGGTAAACACATTACTATTACATGATTCAAAAATATAAACTGACCATAGAGTGAATGAATGGTGTCATATTGTTTTGAGATATATGATTTTACTAAAATAGGATTCTCCTTATAATAAATAAATTTTGGAGTAAATATGCCTCCACACCAGGTAAATATTATTTCCTTCTACTTAATGAAGCTCTAAATCCCATTCATATGCATATAATTCCTCTATGTGTCTGATTCCCTCCCTGAAAATGGATATATACCCTCTGTGGGGATGGAAACCAATTAATATTTCTAAATAGCTTGTGACATAGGGGATGAACCAATATTTTGAGGGCTTGACCCCTAGATCCTAAACCTATTATTTTTCATTTCATAAATTAGAGGATTCCATGGTGAAATAACCTTTCATATATTAAGTATCTATTTTTCATGCCCCTCTACCTTTCTCAAATCATCGATATGTATACCTTCAATAATGGATACTGGATTTTCTGTTTGGCCATTTTTGTATGAGTTGAACCATGATTCAATATAGGATGTTGTTAGCCTGGGATAGTTGTTTATTGGTGGAAGTACAATATAATATACTGTGTATTCTAGTGTAGACATAAAAAAATTTAAGATCACCCACTATATTATTTTCTTTACATTTTCTATTATTCTACACATGGAACCTCTTCTAATCACATTGGAATTTATGCACAAATATATAGTGTAAATACCCTCACAAATCAACTTTCGAAAAATTATTTTAACAAAAAAATCACACTCAAATGTAATTAGGTATCCTAATATGGTGTTATTTAAATATATATCATTTAATAGGGAACTAATGGGAGAAGAATTAATGTCTTATACAAAAAACTTGTGATAATTGAGATGATCCATTACATCCTATGTCAACATGGACAATGGTTCACCCGACTTATAAATTGTAATTATGGCCAGAATCATGACTCCAGGAATCGATGGTCATTGATGAACTTATAAACTCATATGTGGTGTATTTTCTATCCCAAAAAACATGAAATGGGACTATGATATGGTAAGGTGACTTCCCCCTACTTATACATCCATGAAAATGATATGTCTTCTCCAATATTAGCACCAAAGGATTAATACACCTCTTGGTCGCCAATCCGTTATCCATCATGAATGTTGTAACTCTGAATTCGATGATGGATTCGATAAAAAGAATTCACCAACCACTCATGAAAATTTCCATAAAATCTACATGTAGAACTAAATGATCGACATCAGTTGAAACTTTCCAATCCCCTTGATTATAGTGACCTTCCTCAAGCGTCATCTAGTAAGCACTAATTAATATCCATGAAGATAGTTCATCTGACTTAATACTTGTGGCCAATGACTGTTTGATGTATCAATGACCTGAATCCAATAAAAAGGGAAATATAGCTTGTGAGGGGCTTGTCCTCTAAAATATTCCTTCTTATGTTAAGTAATTCCCAGACAAGTGGACATGTCCTCTTAGTTTCATCCCACACTACAGAAGGATAAAGGAACTCGTTATACATATCTACCTGAATTAGAGCCCCTATGATCATCCAAACCTCCTAGATTCTGATACTGACTTCCCCATGAACTAAGTGAAATGTTTTGGTATTCAGGCTCCACCAACTGTGTAGTTGAGGAATGATAGATCATATTTGATGAGAAAAATTATGCAACACCCAAACAGTATCATACCATCCAATGAACATCAATCAACATTAAACTCTTTACAACTCTGAAGAACCTAGAATTTACATCCCCAATCCAAAATGAAAAACCAACGTGGTGAAGATCACATTTGGATGACCATCTTAAAGACCCATTATCCATGGACTTCCATACAATTGAATGATAGAAATGGATGTATAATTTGTATTCTCATACTATTTCATTTAATGAAAAGGTGGTGTAATTAATAAAAAAACCCTTCAATGTAGGTATCCTATATAAAGAACCCTTTATTGAAATATTGTGTCTGGGTGTGCTGCTACAAATGATTATCAAGTAATCATTTGATTTTTATGTCATGGTGTTGGAATCAGAACATATGATGGAATCCTGAATCCATAAATAGGTAGCCTATCTATGTCTTTATACTCATAAATTCCAACACCCATAAATTGTTCTAAAGTTTTATGATGTGGAACATTGTCATGTTTCAAATTATTGTTAATGCTTTGAACAATGGTGTCCCTCTTACCATAATTTTATGAAAAAGCTAGTTAATGATACAATTCTGATCTTATGAAAAATTATAAAATCATTAAAATATTGGACATAAAATATTTTTGGAGAATAAATACATCAAATATCAAATTATAATGAACCAAATAAAATACTATACTTTATACAAAGTGCATAAGTTACAATGAAAAAAAATTGTCTTCACATGGCACAAAAAGTGCTTAATTCACTATGTGGATTATTTTATTTCTATATAGTAATAATTCAACCAATATGTAAATTAATGTGTTTGTGAAATATACATGTTTGAAAATGATATTCCTCACTATGAAGGAAAGGCTATCTATAAAGGAAAATGCTATACAATGAGGGTCGTAAGATGTAAGCTTGAAATGAACTACAAAGCGCCTGAGTCACTACATGAAAAATGAACTGAGTCTAATTCCTTTGAAAAGTTTGGTCCCCTATCCAAGTCTACGTATAACCCATAAATAATCCTGAAAGAAATTAATCCAAACTAACTTCTTCATTATAACTGACACCTCTTCGTACTGATCAAACCCCTTTCTAACAGGGGCATTTTTTTGGGTTAGGATAATTTATATGTAATATCAAAATGAATTGCATATATGTATAAATTTTATAATTAATAATAGATATCCAATCCATGAAGTTTAACATGGTAAAAATAATTTTATGTGCAAAGAAACCCCATCTATCCCATAGTATGCCAACTATGTGAGTTTTGACTCTGCATATCACTCTTGTATAGTGCACCCAAAAAAAATGTTCATTTTAGGTTAGTATTTCACATTTTCACCCACAAAATAAAATTAATTTTTGGGTAATGGAATCCCCTTTTCAACCCTATAAATGATTTTTTTGGGGGGGTGATATGTTACTCCATGAACTCCCAAAATAAGTTTTCATTTTTTGGGTGAGACTTCATAATTTTTTCATTAAACAAATGAAAATTTATTTTATTAGAAAGTATTATACTCCAAGAACCCCAATATGAATATTCATTTCTGCAGAGAAACATCTTCTCTACCCTCCCCCTCTCCCCCATAACAAATGAATTTTCACTTATAGTTTAAAGCATCTTATTCTCGCCACCCTCAATCTATAATCGTTCACATATAGTAGTTTTTCCTAACTTTTGGTTAATATATGAATGGTTGCATCCACAAAAATATAAAATATCCAAAAAGGGAGAGATAGGGGGATGTAACAAAGACATAGGGGAAATAGTCCATGTATGTGATTTCAGCACGTAATCATTTACTGAATATTGAAATGTATTAGAAATAATATCAATCCATCCATATAGAAAATCCCCTTTGTAGACATCCATCCACATAGTAAAATCGTTTGTCGACATTCATCCACATAACAAAATCCATTGAGGACCACCATTCTGTGATCCATAGATGGATGTTGTATAGACCACCATCCCACATTCCCAACAACATTCAAGATGGGATCCTTCAACCTAGGTACCGTTAAATAAAAAATGAATCCTTATCTTGGACCCTCCATGATATTTTTAAATATCTCTATTTATCAAAACCACTCATGATTTTATAGGCCATGTATAGGCCCCTTTTCAAAGTATATGATGTTTTCATTCACTAATGCCCCTAGATATGCATGATTTAGGAAATTGACACATCAGTATATCCCCCATTCAATTATTTGTTACCTCGTTTAAAGTTATCCTGCACTAATTATACCTAATGGGTATGGTCCTCAGAATGTCCATAGTTGGGCATCCACATTATAAAAGGGACCCAAACCTTGGAGGAAATTCCAAGGACATCCCCATTTTAAATGTTGAGGGGAAACCCCATTCATTTCCCTTTGATAAGGGCCAATGCCTTATCCTTCTTCAACTTCTCTAATATAATGAAAATAGAACCCCCTAGGGTTAGCTCCTAAATTTTTTATGGTATGTATCCACATGGATGAATAAGTTCCAAACCCAATTATGAAAACAAGAGAGGAGACCAGCACATTTGTGAACTTTCTCTCTCTATCTTTCATATCCCAATACTTATCCACCCATAGAAGAATGGGATTGTGTGTTTTTTCATATCTTTCACATCTCTATATTTCTCACACTGACCACGAATCTCATGGTCATATAGTTTAATTATGATCTTAACATCCACATAGTCAGTTAAATGTCTCAAAATAGAATATTTTTCCCCAATTTCCTATTGCATAAAACTATGGGCCTCCAATTTGGTGTCATAAAAAGAAAAATGTTACAAACCCCCAAAGGGGCATTTACCAATGAGAATACTCAATGAGCCTAATCCACATGTGTAACACCCAACCATTTATAACTAAAGACACTTTGATTCCAATCCAAATTGAATATATAGAAATCATCCTTGAGGTCCAAACCCAACACCTAAAATTCACCCCAATCATCACTCAATTATATCCCCAATCGGTCTATATCGAACCAGGTAGGATACATCCATTCCATGTACCATAGTCCGATTTAGTATAAGTTCAAAAACACCTCTTATGTAGTATCCATTCTCTTAGATTCGATTCCACATGATATTAAATTGCATGGTTTGGTTCCTTGTCACATGAAATTAAATGGACTGATGTGTCCAATTAATGTGGAAATGAACTATATGCGTTAAGATTACATTTAGAAGGATACATATGAAGTATATCATATGGGTCCAATATTCCCATTGAAGAAACTCTTATCTTCTTGGATGATAATAAATTCTAGAGTACTGAAGTGTGTGGAAAAAGACACGCAAGATAATAAATGATATATGAATTTGTAATCTACATACAAAAATAACTATTGATAGAGTAACTCAAATACATACACATGTATCCATCGATGAAGAACCTCAGATACATACAGAATATTTTAAATTCAATACATTCTAATAATAGATTATTAACACAAGGCGGGCCTATTCTAGATTTGGGATTTAATAATGGATTCACAAATACATCTTTAATCCAAAATAGTGTCTCAGAGTAAGAAAAAATTCCCCCAAAACGGTACAATAAGCCTGACCTCCCGTCCTATTGGCCAAATTTTTTTCTATGGCATCATTTCATAAATCCATGTGATTTCCTGCCTTTGGAAATTAGGTATGAATGAACTCGAAATGTGTGAGAGTGTGAAATCCATCCAAAAACAATGATGTAGACCTTTTATGTACCATTTTTTTTTGTTTCCATGTTTCCAATGACACTAAACCTATATGGTTTTGGCATGGACCATATTTTTATATAATGAATTTTCATATAATAAGTTGTAGTATTTATATATTTAATGATTGGGGCACTATAATTTTCACTTGTTATCAAATTAAATATTATTAATACATATTTTATTTCATATTTAATGCATATAAGTATTTTCAATTCATCTCAACTGCCTCTATTTTATAATCCAATATTTTATTTTCTCATCAAAAAAATACCAAATTTTTTTCAATCATATTAATTTACACATTCAATATAATACATGATGCACCCAATTTTTGTATACATTTCCATATATATAATTGGAGATAAAAATAAGTTTTCAGCAAATATCTATGGTTTTATGAACATATACTTTGATTTTGGTGAATCTGTTTACTTTTAGGAGCTTTCTGGCAAAATACACGGATCAAGGGAAGTCTGTGAAAATTTTGAAACTACACGGCGTGTACTTTTATACACTCCGTGTACATCTAGGCAGGGACACGAATCGAAGGAGGGAACACATGCCCATGTCACCAGGCAGAAGATACACGCCGTGTGTGGCGGCACTACACGCCATGTACTACTTTCTAGAAGCAGTAGTTTCCGAAGAAGAGTCCACACGCCCATGTGGACGTTGATGAAGACACGATGTGTTTGAAATTTTACACACCGTGTCTACTATTCTAGAAGGGGCTGGCAGCCAAACATGTGCACTACACTCCATGTATGTCGGCCATACATGCCTTGTATACCCAACCACCAGGCGACACCGTGTTCAAAAGTCAATGACAGCGTGTTAGGCCACCTACCTGTGGAGAAATTGGTGCGAAAGCACGTTGAAGAAAAGTACACAGTGTGTACTTTCTATACACGCCGTGTACATTATTTTTTTTATTAAAAGAAGCCTTGACCTATGGATTTTGATGTTCAGAACCATTGAGTGGAAAGAGAAACTATGATATCACCATTCCCTAAGCTACCAAGGTGTCTTCACTCCCCCATTCCACCTTTCGATACTCTACCTCAACGCCTACATAATGAATCCTTCAGGTATCACGTGTGTCGTTTCTCTCTTAAATTCTATGTGTAACTAAACCCCTCGTGTTGGGGCTGTGGATGATGGGATCATAATTTGTATATTGTTTTATATAGTTGTGTTTGAATCGTTGTAATTTATCTTACTCTTCTTAAACCACTGTCTAATATAACTGAGAATTCATAGCCGGACCAAGGGAAGGATTATCAGCGATACAAAAGAAAAGTAATGGTGAAAACATCAATGACCATTGGATGGTTTTCACCGATTCAAATAATAGACTGGGCGTAATAAAGAATTAAGGACATTGACTACCGGACCAAGGAGTCAGCTGCTATAATTCCAAACAAGAGGAACCAGACCAAGGAAATCTTTTAACGAAATGAAATCCTGAATGATTGATTTATTATGAACAGCACAACCATTCAAACAATCTGCGTAAGAAATCCATATTCACCACAACCCCGAAAATTCTTTTCTTTCCATTTCTAATAATTCTTTAAATTTACCCGTTGTTTTCATTCAATGTGTATCCATTCTTCAAAGTAAATCAATTTATATTTAATCAAAACCCAAAATCAACACAATAGTTTCTAAATTTTGCATACTTCACCTAATTAAGTATTAACTCAATTAAATTCATGCACACCACGGTTCCCTGTGGATCGAACCCGAACTTATTCTATACTAATGTTCTAAGAACGGGTAATTAATTTGGGATGAATATAACTTCAATCAACGATAAGAGAGACAAAATTTTGGCACCGTTTCCGAGGAACCCGTTTGGTTTTAGTGCTAAGATTTAAATTGTGTTAATAATTAATTTATGAGAAAATAAAAAAAATCAAAAATTATCGACAATCTCTTTTCTAATCCCATTTGAAATTTTCTTTTTTATTTTCCCCTTTTATGCCTTGTTTTCGTTTTTGTGTTGTGCAGAGCTTAAAGTGTATGTTTAGAGGTTTTACACGATCCAGAAATTCCGAGTCTTCGGGATTAGTTCCACTTGACCCAGAAATCTAATAGACCATGCTTCATCATTGGTGTAAATAGACAGAAACTCACAACCATCAACCATAACCCATGGTGAACAAGGAAGAGGGAGCACCGACCGTAGATGTTGAGATTGAGCATCATTACCAGGATCAGCAGCCTCCCGCTGCTGGTCTACCAGAGCAACCTCATAGAGCCTTCATGGAATTCCTCTAGAGGGATTACCAATGGCCACCACAAAAACTATTCCCACGACCATACTTTTCCCCTCAGGAGCAGTTTATGCAAGCTCCACCCAATCAACAACAACCTCCAAGATGTACCCTTATGGATTAAGGACTTCCATCGATTCACGGAGCTGATATGGGTATCGTTTGTCCTCCGCTCTAGCCCCAGCACTTCAAGATCAAGCCTTCTATCTTGTAGCTGATCCAGAACACAGTCCAATTTAGAGGTCTGGCCAGTGAGGACCCGAACGCCCATCTCTCCAACTTTCTAGAGATTTGGGACACCATTCGGTACCATGGCGTGTCCGAGGACGCCATCCGCCTTCGCCTATTCCCCTCTTCTCTATAGGATAAAGTGAAGGACTGGATCAAGGGGTTGCCACAACGATCTATCCTCACCTGGGAGGAGCTAGCCCAGGTGTTCCTGTCCAAGTACATCCCACCATCTAAGACGATGACACTCCGGAATGAGATTCATAAATTTTAGCAGTACGACTCTGAGTCATTGTACGAGTCCTGGGAACGCTTCAAGGAGATGTTACGAAAATTCCCCCATCATGGACTCCCACTCTGGATGCATGTCCAAACCTTCTATGGAGGAATAACCATGAATAACAAGTCTGTGGTGGACGCTGCTGCTGGAGGTATTGTGTTGCAAAAGTCCCCCAAAGAACTATTCTAACTACTGGAAGACATGTCTGCCAATAGCTTCCAGTGTTACTCTGAGAAGGGGACTCAAAAGTGAGGTATGCACAACATTGACGCTACCACTATGTTAGCTACTCAGTTGGACGCTGTGTCGAAGAAAATTGGCGCGTTGAACCTCAAAGGAGAATCTCATGTTCATGCGGTGAACCATCCAACATGTGGCGACTGTGGTGATAACCACGTCATGGGAGAATTCCCGAGTTCGGCTGGAGGCCCCTTGACGTGTGAGGTGAGTTATGTTGCCCAAAATCGAGGGCCCAACCAGTACCAGCAGTACCAGAACCTGGCATGGCGAGATCAACAGAACACAGGCTGGGGCCAACAGCAGCAGAATCCTCCGCCCCAGCGACCGCCCAACTACAACCAGCCTCCATATCAAGAACCAATTCCAAAGGCCACAACAACCCCAGCAGGGTCCTTATCAGCAACAAGGGTATCAAAAACCTCATCCACAGTAGCCACGGCAGCCACCTCCTCCACCAGCTCAACAACCACCTCAGCATGAGAACACCTCAAGGTTAGAGGATCTGATGAATAAATTCATATCTACTGCTGAGACTCGGTTCCAGAATCAGGAAGCTTCGATTCGAGTCTTGGAGAATCAGATTGGCCAGCTGGAAAATCAACTCTCCAGGAGGCAGCCTGCTACACTACTAGGGAACAATGAAAAGAACCCAAGGGAGGAGGCCAATGTTATCATGCTCCAGAGTGGAAAAATTCTCCACCAAAACCAATCAGCATATCAAGGTGCATCCACACCCTCTTTTGATGAAAAAGGTACCAATACAGACTCCTCCTCATCCAAAATCCCACAGAAGGAGGATTTACAAAATAAGGAAAAGGAAGTAATCCAACCATTCATGCCTGCCTTACCCTTTCTAGAATGATTGAAGCAGATGAAGCTAGACCACCAATTCAAAAAATTAATGGATGTTTTAAAGAAGCTACATTTCAACATACCATTTGCGGAGGCCCTGACACAAATGACAACATACGCCAAATTCATGAATTAAATCCTCTCAAATAAGAAGGAGATGTAGGATTTGTCCGTTATTTCACTAACGAAGGAGTGCTTCGTGGTGGTTCAACATTCCATTCCTCCCAAACTCCAAGATCCAAGTAGTTTCACCATTCATTATACTATTGGATCCTGTGAGTTTGGGAAGGCCCTCTGCAACTTAGGGGCCAGCGTGAACCTTATGACCCTCGTAGTTTTCAAGAAGCTAGGACTCCATGAGCTCAAGCCTACCCGCGTCGCCCTTCAACTTGCTGATTGATCCATCAAGCACCTAAAGGGACTACTAGAGCACGTACTAGTCAAGGTGGGTAGGCTGATTCTTCCTGCTAATTTCATCATCCTTGAAATGGGGGATTGCCAGGAATAACCTCTTATACTTGGAAGGCCTTTCTTGGAAACTGGGAAGGTATTGGTCAATGTGCCCCAAGGGGAGCTTATTTTTCAGGTAGGTGGTGAAACAATTTCCTATAACATCCTCAAAGTCGTCAAACATGCTTCCTTGTAAGAGCATAAAGACTGTTATGCAGTGTCCACCATGGTTAATCGTTTTAGAGGCAATGGGGATGAACTAGTGTGTTCTTTTATTTCGAATAATTTAACTAATCCAGATATTCTATTAGAGGAAGCTCCAGAAGACTTGTAATTCATAGAAGGCCAGGGTGGCCACTATTGGTAGAATGTAGTTGTTCTTGATAGTTTGGAATGGAAAAAGGTTCATCCACTTTTGCCTTAGATTTTAAAGTCACCTGAACTAAAACTGAAGCCTCTTCCATCTTCTCTCAAGTATCAGTATTTAGGACCCAATCAAAATTTTCCTGTTATACATAATGCAGAACTATCACAAGAGCAGGACGATGCACTTCTGCAGGTTCTCAAAGGGCAGAAGCATTCTATTGGGTGGATAGTCGCGGATCTGAAGGGAATCACCTCTACCATTTACACTCACATGGTGATACTTGAAGTGGGTGCCAAGCAATATCGGCAACCACTATGGCGCTTGAATCCTCCCATCAAGGAAGTTGTAAAGAATAGGTGATCAAATTATTGGATGCAGGCATCATCTATCCCATCTCGGATAGTCCATGGGCGAGTCCTCTCCAAGTGGTACCCAAAAATGGGGTATCACTGTGATTTCAAATGATAAGAACGAACTCATCCCTACACGCACTATCATGGACTGGCGAGTCTATGTGGATTACCAGAAGTTAAATGACGCAACAAGAAATGATCACATCCCCTTGCCATTCATGGATCAAATTCTAGAGAGGCTAGCAGGGCGCAACTTCTATTTATTCCTTGACGGTTTTTCCGGTTAGAACCAAATATCCATTGCTCCAGAGGATCAAGAAATGAGCACTTTCACTTGCCCATACGACACATTTTCTTATCGAAGGATGTCTTTCGGCATGTGTAATGCCCCCACCACCTTCCAGCGTTGTATTGTGGACATCTTCCACGATATGGAGGAACGAATCATGGAGGTATTCATGAATGATTTTTCTGTTTATGGAAAATCATTTACCATTTCTTTAAAACACCTAGATCATGATTTGGAAAGATGTGAGTACACTAAACTAGTATTGAACTGGGAAAAGTTTCATTTCATGGTGCAAAGTGGAATAGTCCTTGGCCAAAGAATTTCAGCGAAGGGGATAGAGGTGGACCCGACGAAGATTGAAGTCATTTCACGACTACCAATACCGACTTCCGTCCACGCCATCCGAAGTTTCCTGGGGCATGCAGGATTTTATAGGTGGTTTGTCCGTGACCTTTCCAAAATAGCCCAACCTCTCACCAATCTTCTAACGAAGGATTCCATATTTTAATTTTATGACCATTGTGTCAGATCTTTTCAGCATATAAAGTAGCTCCTTGTGGAAGCTCTAGTTATGATTTCTCCCAACTGGGAGGAAAAATTTGAGGTGATGTGCGATACAAGAAACTACGTAGTGGGGGCAGTCTTGGGCCAAAGACTTGACTAGATTTTTTGACCTATCTATTATTCCAGCAGGACACTCAACAAGGCACAGATTAACAACACCACCACAGAAAAGGAGATTCTCACAATTGTTTCTGCATTTGACAGGTTTCGTTCTTACTTAGTGTTTTCTAAAGTTATTATTTTATACTAGCCATGCAGCAATAAAGCACCTACACAACAAGAAATCCATGAATCCCCAATTGATCCAATGGGTACTCCTCCTACAAGAATTCAATCATGAGATTCGGGATAAGAAAGGGAGTGAGGACATCATTGCTGACCATCTCTCCTGCCTCGAGCTGCCTCACTTGGAGAAGGAAGAAGATCCGGAGATCAAGGAGGATTTTCCTGATGAGCACCTTTACTCGATCAGTGAAACACATCGACCATGATATGCTGATATCGCTAATAATCTGGTTATACGTGTCGTTCACCCCGACCTCTCCATCCAGCAAAAGAAAATATTTTTCTCTGATGTGAAAAGGTACTTCTGGGAGGATCCTCTACTATTCCGTTCATGTGCTGATGGAGTGATCCTCTGTTGCATACCAGAGAATGAAGTTCACGGTGTCATGGAGTTATGTCACGCCTCACCAAAAGGAGGAAATCATGGGCCGAACTGTACCATAGCTAAGATCATGCAGTCTGGATTTCTCTGGCCCACCATGCATAGAGATTCCCGGGCCTTTGTTTCTTGTTGCGATCGGTGCCAGAGGACAGGTAATGTGCGACGTAGAGCCGAGATGCCTCGGCACCCCATCCTGGAGATAGATATTTTCGACGTCTGGGGAATAGATTTCATGGGTCCTTTTCCCTCATCTTTGGGGAACACTTACATCCTGTCTGCATCG
Organism: Viscum album; assembly: GCA_963277665.1. Taxonomy (NCBI): domain Eukaryota; kingdom Viridiplantae; phylum Streptophyta; class Magnoliopsida; order Santalales; family Viscaceae; genus Viscum; species Viscum album. The sequence goes on along the minus strand of OY728140.1, from coordinate 1,900,201,686 downwards.
ACAACGTCTCCAAATGGGTGGAAGCTACTGCTACAGCTCATGACACAGCCAAGGTAGTCATAAATTTCTTAAAGAAAAATATTTTTAGCAGGTTGGAGTTCCACGAGTACTGATCAGCGATAAAGGGACCCACTTCGACAACACACTGATGAAATGAATACTGTCAATGTATGGAGTAAAGCATCAGATGGGGACACCATATCATCCCTAGTCCAGTGGATTGGTAGAGCTCTCCAATCGTTAGCTCAAGAAGATCATGAAAAAAACAGTGAACACTTCACGGAAGGACTGGTCCAAGAAGTTAGATGATGCCTTGTGGGCATATCAGACTGCTTTCAAAACACCACTAGGAATCTCCCCGTTCCACCACATCTATGGAATGCCCTGCCATTTACCAGTAGAATTGGAACACAAAGCCTACTGGGACATCAAATCCCTCAATTTTGATCTAAAAGAAGGTGAAGAGAGACAGAAGTTCCAACTGTCGGAACTAGATGAGATCCGATTAGAGGGATACGAGAACACCAAGTTGTATAAGGAGAAGACAAGAGCCATTCACGACCGGATGATATCACGGAAATCTTTCAAAACCGGTGATTAGGTACATCTCTTTAATTGTCATCTTCTCTTATTTCCAGGGAAGTTAAAGTCACGCTGGCCGGGACCATTCCACGTTATCTGCGGATTCCATCACGGAGCGGTAAAGTTTTTTGGGGAAGATGGTCAACCATTAAAGGTAAACGGGCATCACTTGAAATCATACCATCCTACAGGTAACATGGTGGGAGCATTTTCTACCATACTCCTCAGGTAGGCAAGGTAACTAGGTCGAGCCAACGACCTAAAACAAAGGCGCTTCTTGGGAGGCAACCCAGAGGTTACACGCCGTGTCCCACTTATTTACACGGCGTATACTTATCTTTTTTAATTTGTAATCCTAAATAGTATAGATATATAGAACAACAAATAAATAACCATGGATGATGCCGGTGCCGATGGCAATGTCACTGGAGTTTATTCGAGCCGTCTTTGATTTGAATTCTCCTGACCTACCTTCGGCACGGGGTTCCTCCTTTTAATTACATGACGTGTGTGGTATTTTCAATCTATATATATATATATACATGCGTTTAATAAAACGCATTGTGGGGATGGGTCAGTTGTCTAGAATCATAATCCGGTTTCAAAAGACCAGGGTTCGAATCCAGACAACCGTCCCATTTCTATCATTTTTTCTTTTAATAAAACCACAGGACGTGTACTCCGATATACGCCGTGGGCACCAAATTTTTTCAAATATAAATTTTAACCATTTTAAAAATAATAAATTACATGCGGGTGAAGTTGGTGGATTGGAAAAGTCTCGACTCCAGGTTCACAAGACCCGGTTTCGAATCGTGCTAATCTCCCCACTTCACGCCCATTCTTTCCTAAATAAAAACCACATGCCGTGCTTTTCTTTCTTTCCGTGTGTATAGGACATATAGAATATATATATATATATATATATAATAAATATGAACAGCAGAACAACCTTTTCTACTATGGGTGAGGGAGTCCCTTCGAATTGGCCGATCATCGGTTCAAATCCGGCCCCAAGCACCGGACCAAAGGTTGTACTACTCTTTTTATTATTTTAAAATACATGGTGTGTATTTCCCGATATACATCGTGTATAGGTTTATGTACAATAGAATTTTTCGATATATTTATTTTTAATTATTAATAATTATTATTATATAGTTTACTATAATAATTATATTTTATAATTAAAAAAAATATCGGGATACATGGCGTGTACCAAAAATACACACTGTGTACCGAGGCTATATAAGACGCGGGCCACCCGGTGTGAGGCCATGTCGCACGGTCGTCCCATTCATCCCCTTCTTCCCATTTCTTCTCCTGAATGACATCCGATCCCCCTTTTCCAGATCCTTCAATTTGGGGCGTTTCACGTTCTGATTCTTCTCACATTGTGATCCTCAGTCCAGGTACGCCGTTCTGCACCCTCTAATTCATGTTTTAAGAATCGTTTAGGGTTTTAATCGGATCGGCCAACCGTTCGGCTACCGCCTGTACATGGCCACGATATGAAGAACACATGCCCTGTACATCATTACATGGCCACACACAAAATATTTCGAAATTTGAATGTACACGATGTGTATGTTCGGTACACATCGTATAGACCATTTCCATTGGCCCCTTCTTGTGTGGCGCATAACACGGCCTGTCACCCCATGTTCCAAAACACGACGTGTATGTTTGGTACACGCCGTGTCCTTTATATCTATAGCCGGCCCATTTTACCCCTCTACACGGCCACGTTCTTCATGTGCAATACACGTCATGGCCTGTACTTACACGACGTGTATTGTTTTCTTAGTACTGATAACAACATGGTCGTATCCTTTTTATTACACGACCACATGCACTTTGATGTGAACACGGCGTGTATGTTCGGTACACACCGTGTCCTATTACTGGTCTCATTCCATCCTCGGCGTGTCTTTCCAGAGAACACATGATACTCTCTATTTATAACTACACGCCGTGTACTATGGAGTACACGCCGTGTACTTTTATTTTCCAGTTTTCTCCCATTTTCTTTGTTTTATTTTCATCTTTTATCTTTTTTCTTTTGTTTTTTTTTCATTCTATTTCAGGATATGGTAGATCATTATCCTTCCCGCGAGAAGCGTCCAGCCTCCACCACCGAGGGCGAGATGCCCAGCTATCATCAGATCCGACTCTGACCACCTACGTAGCCGGACCCCGATGCTCCTGTCTTTGAGCTCCCCCCATTGGCCATTATCCCGCCACTCACTCCCTTAAATGAGGTTGGGACAACTTCTGCTGCACTAGCTTCCACTTTCCCTATACCCTCATTCTCAGTAGCTGGTCCCTCTTCGAGCACACCTTCCACCAAGCCACCTTCTTCTTCGGCAGATCCACCTCTAGAGCCAGATGTTGCTACTTCACCAGCACCTGGGCCGGGACCTGCAAGTGCTCCCTATCCCTGCACGGTATTCCCGGTCACCGACATCTCATTCGACAGGATCCGACGCTTCTCTCGTTGGCTGATACCATTGAGCGGTCTGTACCTTGACAACAACATTCTGCAATGGCTCAATATTTGGGAGGAGTTCGAGGTACTTCTCGGGCAAACCGCACTTCTTGAGATTTTCCAGGTCAGCACTCCTGTGTTTCGAGATTTATTTTTGGAGTTTGCGGCCACCATTGAGTTTGATGGAGCAGAGTACCGGGAGACACCTGGCGATGCGGTGCCAGTAGTTCGACTTCAGCTAGGCGGCTGACGTTTTTCTCTGACGATGACAGAGTTTGGACAAGGGTGCGGCTTCTAGCCCCATCCTATCACACCACCCCTCGTTTCTGACTTGACCCGGACTGAGCATGTTGACCTTATTTCCATATGGTCATAGATCACTAGACCTGACCACCGGTACCCCCCACTTCCCAAAAGAGCACTCTTATATCCGACCCTATCCTTCGCTTCAACCACCAGTGCTTCAATGCCATATTTTTTCCTCGCCATGAAGATATGGGGGTCGTGACCGACTGTGACATGGAGCTTCTTACCTGTGTCATCCAGCACCTCTACCTGGACCTCCCCTATCTTGACGCCTCCTATTTCCACTCCATGATTACCGTCTATCAGGGCTACCTGAACTGAGGTTTTTACACCACCCGTCTTGCCCACAATTTGGGTGTACTCAAGCCCTCATTACCTAATGACTTGATGAGTTCACCCCAGTGGATGGAATTCCTCATGCTCATTCGCATGGGATTGGTCCGGAAGCCAGGGGTGCCTACATCTTTGCTCAGGCTCGAGCCCCGCCACCTGCTGACCCGACCCCAGCTATTGACCCGGCTCCTCCTTCCCAACCCCTCCACCTTCTCCACCTCTCCCACCTCCTACTGACCCCAATTCTTCTGACCTTCCTTCTTCTATCCCATCCCCCATTCCACCTACCCCACACCCTCGGTCGATCCGACCCTTTCCCTCTGCCTAGCCATGATGGAGTAGAAGTTAGCCCATATCATTAGCCATTAGGACACCATTTCATGCCATTTGATTCGTCTGGATGGCTGCCAGGACCGGATGGGGAATCTGTTGGTGCATATTTCTCAACATCTTGGTGTTCCACTGCCTCAACCACTAGCCTCTACCTCCGTTCCTGGCCCTTCTACTACTGCTCCACCACCGTCTCCTGCGCCGGCCACAAATTCCGTTCTGATGACTACTGTGAGCTCTTCTGTTTCCACTTCTGCCGGGCTAGGGCATGCTACTGAGCTTCCGATCCCAAGTCTAGCACCTGCGGCTCCTACTTATTCAGCTACCCTTCTCGATGCCGAGTCAGAGCCTCACCCTTCCATGCCTCCTATGCCATCTCTACCGACAGATTCTGTACAGGATGATGCCTCCCCTGATGCAACCCCATGATAGTAACATTTTCCGTATCTTATATATCTCTTCTATTATTTTTTTGTGCTGTGATGTTATGCATGTTTGTAGTTTTCTTTTTTTCTCGACATTAACAGGTATGGGCATGGTGCGCCTTGGGCATCACTTTTCACGAGGGGAGTATTTTTATATTTCTATTTTCTTTCTTTTTTGATTTACTTATTCCACTATTTTACCTCATTTTGTCCCCCATTTATCCCCATTTCCTACCCTTTACCTTGGTGTTTCACTTGGTGGACCATGTTCAGTATTATGTGTGGGGGAGCATCTATATCTTTCACCTTAGTATTTCCTGTTAAACTAACCTACAAGACATCATTATTAGACTCTATATTTGAAAATTTAAAGAAATTTTGGTTAATCAATCTTATAAATGCTAGAGTTATCAGTGGGAACTTTTGGAAGGGTTACATGCATTTTAGTTTTTATGTATTTCAAAATTATTGCTGATATAGTTTCTACTGCAACCTTTCATCCTTGATTAAATTACATTAATTAGGCTAAGCATTTATATGCATGTCATGAAAATATTGTCCCTTTTTATTTTTCCACTCCTGAGAGGTATTCTAAACCCTTTTTCGTATTTCTTTTCTAATACCCTCTTTCTTGAGAGACTCTTAAGATATGCATCACTACTATAACTTGAAAGCTTTTCTTTTCAAAACATGAAGAAATTTATGAATTACATTAACATGATTGAGGCATTAGATTGTTTCAACCCCATTATCTTGAGACCTACCCTACATTTAATCCTCGTTAAGCCCATGGAATCCATGAACATCCATTAAAGGAAGCCACATTACAAGCCTATTTACCTTCCTACCCTATTTCTTTTTAAACATTGTGTGATTATTGATTTAAGCTTTAAAGAGGGAGTTGGAAATAAATGGCATATTTTTGTGTACAGCCATGAAATAAAGTGTGGGGGAGTGCCTCTTTATTATTTGGTGTAGAATGGGTTCCAAAAATCTACTCATTGTATTCATAAGGGATGCCCTTGTGTTTTTTTGTTTAAAAAAAACAACAACAACAAACAAACAAACAACAAGGGGACCTTATGATTATTTTCCCATAAAACCTACTTGCCTAAGAATGTTGGTGACGATTAAAAAAGCATTTGACTGAGCTATTGAAGGATGTATTTTCAGTGATCTTTACTTTGAATATCATGAAATGTTGTTTAATGGAATTAGCCATCCCTTTTCAAGCCTCAAAATTTATTTTCACATCTGAACCTACCAACCCTTATCCACAGATGCATCTAAACCTTATTGATAAAGCCCTCATGATTTTTGTAATTCAATTTTTCTAAAGTAGAGAACAAGTTATCTTGAAAACCTATGGATAGAATGTATATGCCTTGGATTGAGCATAACTTACATTAAAAATATCTTCACCGTGTAGTGTAATATTAACTGGTAAGGTAAATCATCAAGTGGCATGGTTATTTTTGAAAGGTTGAAAAATGTGTTTAAAGAGGATGAGAGTAGTTAATTACATTATATATGAGGCATGATTTTAATATCTTATGAATTGAATTTGTTTTTTCCGTTCAGAATTTTTCCTCAGAATCATTATCAGTTATGCGTTTGATTAATTAAATGCCTTCCTTTTAAAGTATAGGATCTCTTAATTAGATGTTGAGATGTTTCTTGAGGGAAAGCAAAAGACTAAGTGTGGGGGAATTTGATGCACCCAATTTGTGTATACATTTCCATATATATAATTGAAGATAAAAACTAGTTGTTAGCAGATATCTGTGGTTTTATGAACATATTCTTTTATTTTGGTGAATCTGTTTACTTTTAGGAGATTTCTGGCTAAATACACAGATCAAGGGAAGACTGTGAAAATTTTGAAACTACACGGCGTGTACCTTTATACACGCCCTGTACATCCAGGCAAGGACACGGACCAAAGGAGGGAGTAAATGCCCATGTCACCAGGCAGAAGATACATGTCGTGTGTGGCGGCGTGACACACCGTGTACTACTTTCTAGAATCATTAGTTGCCGAAGAATAGTCCACATGCCCATGTGACCGTTGATGAAGACACGGTGTGTTTGAACTTTTACACGTCGTGTCTACTATTATAGAATTGGATGGCGGCCAAACATGTGCACTACACGCCATGTATAGTGGTTCTACACACCGTGTACACCCAACCACCAGGAAGCGCCATGTTCAAAATTCAAAGACGATGTGTTAGGCCGCCTACCTGTGGAGAAATTGGTGCGAAAGTGTGTTGAAGAAAAGTACACGGCGTGTACTTTCTATACACGCCATTTACTTTATTTTTCTATAAAAAAAGCCTTGGCCTATGGATTATGAAGTTCAGAACCATTGAGAGGAAAGAGAAACTCTACTATCACCATTCCCAAAGCTACCAAGGTGTCGTCACTCCGCCATTCCACCTTCTGATACTCTACCTCAACACCTACATGATGAATCCGTCAGGTATCACGTGTGTCGTTTCTCTCTTAAATTCTATGTGTAACTAAACCCCTCGTGTTGGGGCTGTGGATGATGGGATCACAATTTTTATATATTTTTATATATTTGTGTTTGAATCGTTGTAATTCATCTTACTCTTCTTAAACCACTGTCTAATATAACTGAGAATTCTTAGCCTGACCAAGGGAAAGATTCTCAGCGATACAAAAGAAAAGTAATGGTGAAAACATCGATGACCATTGGAAGGTTTTCACCGATTCAAATAATGGACAGGACGTAATAAAGAATTAAGGACATTGACTACCGGACCAAGGAGTCAGCTGCTCTAAATCCAAACAAGAGGAACCGAACCAAGGAAATCTTGTAACAAAATAAAATCCTGAATGATTGAATTATTATGAACAAAACAACCATTTAAACAATCTGCATAAGAACTCTTTATTCACTACAGCCCCGACACGTATTTTATTTTAATTTCTAAGAACTCTTTAAATTTACCCATTGTTTTCTTTCAAACTGTATCCATTCTTCAAAGTAAATAAATTTAGTTTTAATCAAAACCCAAAATCAACCCAATCGTTTCTACATTTTCCATACTTTACCTAATTAAGTATTAACTAAATTAAATTCATGAACGCCATGGTTCCCAGTGGATCGACCACGAACTTATGCTATACTAATGTTCTAAGAACGGGTAATTAAATTGGGATGCATATAAATTCAATCAATGATAGGCGAGACCAATACAATCAAAATTATGTCACAAATTTATACTAATAAAAATGCCTACAACAAAGAAATTTGGCTGCATTTAAATCCTAATATGAAGAAAAATTAAAACTTTCTCTGTTTTGGCTCAATTCATTTATTATAAAAATATAATTTATTAAAATAAAACTCATTTTTGTATTTATATTTTAATTATATAATCATTTGAATTCCAACATGTATAATAAGATTATATAGTATCAAAAAATTATTATTATTATTTCACTAAATTTCTAATTCTGATGATATTACTCTAATAAATTGTGGTGGAAATAGAATACCAAGATAATTTAGAATTCCATTTTCCTAATTGAAGAAATATATTTATTATATGACTATTATACAATTTATTTACAATGTACATTCTATTTTTTTACATCAAATACTACTACAACTATTTTATTTTGTAACCTAAAATCCACTTTTCACTATTTTACTTTTAAATATTATAAAATAATTATATTTTTTCAAAAGGTAATTCTATAAAATGTTGAACCATATGAATTTCTAATACCTTTACAAATAAAATGGAAGAAGGGATTATATTATTGTCAATAAAAATTTGTCCATCCACAAGTATAGTTGAACCAGTACTAGGGAAACCCCTCATTTAATGTTATCATTATGATAATTTCTACTAGTTTCAAAAACATGTAAGTCAATATTGAATAAATTTTAATCCATTTTTAAAAAATCACATTACTATAAAATAATCTATGTTATGAATATAATTTAGGAAAAAATTTGAAAAAAATATTATTTCTACAGTTACCACTATTTATGAAGATGATATGCATGTATTTACAATATATAACCATGTACTAATTTTAAATAGATATTAATAAAATATAATAAAACATTTGGTTTTTGAGAAAAATGTTTCATTAATAATCTATTTCATTCATATTCTTTAACAACATCTATAATAACTCATACCATAATATTTTATTATTTGTGATTGTCAAGTATATTTTTATTGATATTTTATAGAAATATATTTGCAATGTTGATTTCATATTATAGTACTATATTTTAAAATATTTTTTATTTTTATTTAGATTTTGTTTTAAATTAAAATTTTCATCAATAATAAATAATTTACTAACAATATATTATTTTTTTCATACAAGAATAACAATTAAGGCAATTGATACAAAAAAAATTTTAAACGGTTATCCTTCCATTGGGCATATAAATTCAGGAAAATATAAAATATCAAATAGTTACCAGAAAATGTATTAAGATACCACTGGAAGGATTTAAATTTCTCTTATTCACTCCTTTACAGTATTCTTACACACCACTAGATATGGTTATAATGAAATAAATTATACTATTTGAAAATTTTTTAAAGAGGGATGCTCAAAATGAATTATGTTCAGAAACAATATCACATTTAATCTATTAATATATAATAAAATCATTTATAATTATGTATAATTTATTAATTTCATTTAAATTAATATAAATATACATTCTATAAAGTCTGGTAACTATATTTTAAAAAAAAAATATTTCTTGAAAAACAATGTTTAATGTTCAAACCTATATATTTAAAATTGTTTCTACTAAAAATCTACAATTTAATATCCAAGATATGTTCATTGTATATAAATAATATTTTAAACATTTGATAACATGGAAATTTAATAAAATACATGAACAATATCACTAATCCCGAGTTCAAGTTTCTAGTGTAGACTAATCTTGGTATAATGTTCATTACTCCCTTGTTTTTTTCATTATAAATTATTTTATTATGTCAATTGAAATGGGATTTAATAAATATAGAGTGCATGGATATTAGTGATCCTCATAAATGTTCAATGTATTTTTCTAATATATCATGGTCTAATGAAACTGTTAAATGCTAAAATTCACAAGAATATCCAATGTTTTTATTATGTTGTTTACTTGGTAAAATAAAACTATAGAAATTGCATAGTCCTCCTAAATAAATCAAGTAACTCATTTTTTTATGATAATTATAAGGATAAAAAAATCATTTCATGATCATACGAGGATTTAAAATATAAATTATTATTTAAAAATAATGAGGTAAGTATTGAAAAATTTGTAAACTAAGGAGGTTCTCTATGTTTATAGACTTATTGGACAAAACTGTCACTACATTGGGAGATTGATTCTAACATCAAATACAATTTTTTTATTACCTATTTTATAATTGGGTGAGTAAAAAATTACACCACCATTATTATGGGATATGGAAGAACCCCTAAGCAGTAAACTCCTCCCATATACATAAAATAGGGTAACTTTAATAACTACTTGCACATGAGATGGAACCCAAGACCTATTTAACAATTTGGATCAAAACCTAGAACCTATGTAGTACGATGACATGTCGATGAACCATTGCAGAAAAATTCTATATATATCCCACATCATCCATCCCATCCCCACCTCAGGACCATGTATCATCGCCCGATCTCCACTACACCGAAGTATGTCAAGAAATCTGAAGACGCTATAGATTATAATGATTCTAGAACATGGATGGAATCATGTTAAACACTGACAATAAAAAAACCACACAACCAGGATCATTCACTGCATAATCCATATGAAAAATAAAAAACCAGCATGAACATTGATAATCCTAACTAGATTGGGGTTGGGAATAGATGAGAAATAAATAAGGAAAGAGGACGATTCAGGATAAATAGGACGCTTAATAGAATAGATGAAGTAGATCACAAAAAGGCCAAACTGATATTATAAATGAATCATGATTAGATACAATATTAGTGCTAATAACACATTGGGGAAACACACTGTGATCCTTGGAATACTAAAATAGAACCCAAAATAATCAACAATACCCTTTATCAACACTAACTAAAAGTTCTAATTAAGGGTGAAATTAGTTATATAAAATATTTATTTTCAATAATGTAATATATTTTTTAAATTATGATTCATGTATGGATATGATTAAAATTTCACTTGATATTTACGATATTTAGGGTAAATAGTTTATAATTGAATATTTATATTAATTAAAAACATTTAATTATTAGTGTTGATTGATAAATGTTTAATAAAATGTTAGTTGTTTTTCCATTTAACATTTATGTAACTTGTGTTACATTAATTTCAAACACATATATAATTAATAAATTAAATTTTATTTACAAAACTCACACAAACATAATATTTCTTTAATTTATTTAATTTTTAATAATTGTTTTAAATATTAATTATTTACATAATAAATTTAAAATATATTTTTTAGTCAGTAAATTGTATTCATTTTATATATTTTTATTCAATATATAATATTTATTATATTTTAAATTTTTTTTACATATAATCATCATCATCATTATTTATTCTACAAAAATCCTATTTATTTTTTAATCATTTTCCACTTTATTCATTTTCAATTTCTCTTTGTTTAATTTGGATGGTAATTTTAACCATTTTTAATATTTATTTATAAATTTTTATTCATTAGAATTTGATATTTTTAATATTGTTTTAATTTATATAATTAATATGTATATATTTTAATGTTGAAATATATTAATTTTTAAAATTTTAATAATATATATAATTAATAAAAATGATCCATTATGTCAATAATTTTTCACAATATTGAATTGTTAGTTTTTATATATCACTCTTTTTTAACATTCATTCATTTAATATTATTTTGTTATATTTATTCACTAATAATATTAATTATATTTTAATTTTTTAATAATATATTTATTTTTAATATTTATTCATTTAATTTTTTCTATAATGTTTTTCTTCTTTAATATATTTTCATACATATTTATTTATAAACATTTAATTTGTTAATATGGTTGTAATGTTTATTTTTTATTTTTATTCATCTTCATTTTAATAAATATCAATCCTTAAATTTTTTAAATAATTTATATAATTACTTAAAATTATTCAATAAAAATTAATTTCACTGTATATTTATTTTTAGTTATTAAATTTCACTCATTCCTAACATTAAGGTTTTTAAAAATATTTATCCCTTGATAATTTTAATTTTTTTTTTTGAATTTATTAATTTTTAAAATATATTCATTTTATAATTTTTTATTTAATATATTTTTTATCAAAGATTTCCAAAAAAACATTGATAAATATATATTCTATGAATGGTTAAATAAAAAAGCATTGATAAGGCCTATCATTATCAGTGTTTTAATTTTTTGCACTGATAAAATGTTTATTTATCATCTTTTTCTTGGTAGCACTAATAAAACCCTTTAAGTTTTATAAATCAAACCCTAATAGAAAAATCAATCACTCATGCCATTCAGGTTCTCATGTAACTATATTGTTGCCTCCCTTCCCCCTAAAACTTCTAAAATGAATTGACACTTTCAAAACCCAAGGTATGTGATTATTTCTACTCTATTTCAGTTTATCTTTCATTGTTTCAACTTTTTTGTTCTTCTTTTCTTGTACATGTAACATAGAAAACCCATTCCCTATGACATACTATTGTTTCCTTGCCGTGAAAAATATGACATCTATTTTTAATTTCTAATGATTTTGGTCAATCAATGTTGAGATGTTTTTAATTTATCATGATTGGTAGTCGATCTTAACATATCACTGGTAGAATTTCTCTGAATGTTCATAATTACCTAGGGAATAATTTATAACAAAATGAAAATGAAAATATGAAGATATTTTTTGTTATTTAAAAAAATCCCATAATAAAGTGAGATATATGCATTGTATTTCTATTTTTTTAAAATTATATGCATGAATAAAATATATATGGGAACAAACATTCACATATAAAATATAAATTTTCTTATATATTAATATATATATATATATATATGTGAACACACCCAAACACACATATATTTAGAATATATGTGTCTAGGGGTTTGGTACAATTGTGTATTTTGGGCCTCAGCTAGTCCAGTTTCATTTTAGGTTTATATAGAGTCCATAATGATCGATATTGTTCATTTTTTACTCTAATAATTGAGTGTGCATCTAAACAAATTAGTTAGATCTATATCCATTTTTCTCTCATATGTGTATTATAATTTCCATTAATTTTTATTTATTCACATTGTATTAGTGTTTTAAAATAATATATTATTATCATGTTACCTATATAAAACAAACAAACACACAAACATATATATATTAACATATAATTAACATTTGATTTAGTCACATGATTTATTCATAACATTAATATTATTTCCAAATGGTTTTGATAATCATATTTTTTTTTCATTACAATGAAATATATTTGTATTATGTATATTATAAATGAGTTTTTTAATTGAGTTCTTTGGAAAATAAAAGATTAATTTATTCAAAATGATTAGAAAAGGTTTTATTGAAAAAAAATTATGATTTAATTCAAAACGAAAAATTTTCTTGGAAATTATGTGCGGAAACAGAGGGTATTGAAAAATGAATAAAATGAATGAGTGATATAGGGTTGAAAAGGTAGGATTTTAAATTTTAAAGAATTTAGGAATTGGATTTAGACTAATGAACATAAACAAGTTCAATCAATGTATAAATTCGCAAAATAGATCATGTATACACTCAAATTCTAATAATTGTTTTACATATCAATGTGTATGAACATTATATTCATAAATTTGTTGTATATATTGTTTAATGTTAAAAAAATAAATATTATTGAACCTTATATATTGTATATGAATTGAAAATTGATGGATTCTAGCTGTATAAAAATGAGTATGAGGATTGGGTTAAAGAGTTCACCATGTTTTTCATAGAGAATTCATATGATCCTTCTCAAATCTGTTTTCCATGTTTACACTGTTTTTAATCATGATGGAATTTACCAAAATAGATAAAATATATTTTTATTTTCCCATGGAATAGATCAAAGATATAAATGTTTGACAAAACACAGTGAAAACTGAATTGAAAAACTGACATGGATGATAATACAATTTATTGATCATTTTATATAAATAATGGTGTAAATGATGATGGAGACTGTATAAATGGAATGAAAATAACAATTGAATATTACCATCATAATTGTCCAATGTTGATTAAGAAGGTAAATTAATATGAAAAGAGACCATTCTATATGCTTATTATTTAATATACTTCATTTTCAATTGTATTGATGTTATATAATTTGAAATATGGAAGCTGAGGGAGTGATAATAGTTTTACAAAATCACGGGTACTCTCAAATGATATTATTCCATAAAAAATGAGATTTTTTGATGAACATATGTCGCTAATTGAATTATAATCTCCATAGGTACGATCGATGAAAAAAAACATACATATCTATATGATTTTATATTGTCTCATAGGAACCATGAATCACATAGAAAATGCCCAAGGTTTTGGTGCATGCCAATAAAAGAATGATGAATCAAGTCCTTCAGAAGTTGTATGCTACTTTCCTATCATTTAATGTTTTAGATGGTTGTATAGATATTGGGAAACTGGTAGAAAATTTACATTGCTGACAGAGACAATAATTGGATATGAGGATCTATGTCACCAATAAGGCTCTCCTCTGTTGAATAAAATATATTATGAGTATACAGAATTTGAAAACAAGATTAAAAACAAAAATATTGTGTAATATACATATGTAATAGTTCTGTACGATGATCAAATTAGATTCCATATTATATATCTAATTATGTTGATAAATAATAACTTTCTATTGTGGATATACATTAAGAACAAATAAATTATATTATCTCAACTAATATTAGGACAAAAAAAACTGGTAATTATATTTATTTCTAATTATTTCTATTTTTTTAATATCTATAATTTATGTGGGTTGTAGGTTTAATATTGTATGAAGATCATTGAATGTTAGAGTTCATATTGAGATACATGTTTTATGGGATGATAAATGAATTTATTTATTTTTGAAATCTATTAGGGCTTATAATTAATTGAATGATGGTGTCTCCCATTTTTTATAAGGTATAAAATCAGTTAGATTTATGAATTCCTAAAAGACTTCATATTAAATACATTATAATTTTTTTTCCAAAATGAAATCAATAACAATCATAGATGATATCATATGATGGAAACATAAAAAAGATACACTAACCTATACACTAATGGGTGATAAACTATTCAATAATGTAAAATATATTGAATCTAATTTCAGTATACCTTTTTCAAAAATCCTTGCAAAATCTAATTGGAAAACGAGTTCAATTTTACTTGAATTACATACTGTATTTATTTTTACACCATACATTTTCTTGATGGAAATAATGTAGGAAATAAATACTTTTGATATAGTTATTGAAACATTACTAAATGTACTAGAGAATATAAAATATGGCATTACAGATGGTGTTACAATCATTGATAAGGGGATAATAGAATAGTTGGCAGTGATGAGGGATAAAAGACAAACATTGCTTCCCAAAATAGATTACACACTATCAAGATATGAAAAATATTAATTTCAAAATATCCTTAATGGTGTAAATATTCTTGAAGGATATTTATAAAAATTCAACAATGTTGATTCAATGAATAATTTTATGTTACATGTTGTAAAGTTACTCAACTTTTTAGTTTTGAATCAAGATTTAATTTCTGTAGATTTTAATTTCATTCTATTGAAAAAATTGTAATGCATTAAAAATAAATTTTTTTTTTCTAAGCCCATATGTAGTAATGTTATTGAACCGATGAAGATTAAAATTTAAAAAAATGTAATTTCAATCATTTTATGGTACATGGGAAGGTTATTTACACCACTATTCTTTTATATAACGTTTGAAATGAATATTCTCTTGGTCAGAGAGATTCAATTTGTGGACATGGATGAACATTATAGATAGATGTACCCCATTGATTGACATGTGAATATTTTAAAAACTTATGTTAATAATTGAAGTTGGGATTAACGTTTTATTATAACATAATATATTATTGAATAAGTTCTTGAATTATTTACTGATTACCTAAAATATATTGACAGAATTCGTCTCCCAAAATCTCATCACAGTAGATGCATTCTAGGATAAGGGATTTCTGAAAGTGATATTTTTATAATTACCATTATATAAAAGGATTAGGACCACCTTTACGTTTTACAAAATAGTGTATATATTTATATTATCATTTAAGCCCAAAAATTAATTCTTTGACATTTGAATCCATAATTACATAGAGGATGGATATCAAATACCCATAATAAATGGGTTATAAGATTATTATGCAATCATGTTTTTAACGAGTTATCTTCAAATTTAATTTCATTTTCCAAATGACTTTTTTGGCTAGCCAAGGGACCAAATGTAAATTTATAATCATACACTAGTTTTGTAATTAATGATCATATATTCAAATTAAAATAATAATATAAATTTTGTATGATGAAAAAGAGATGAGTTATGATTATTGTTAAATTGATTCATGTATCTGGTTCCAAGGATAGAAATCTAATTTATATGAAAATTTCAAATTTCAGAATCATCAAATAGATATACGAGTTGGATTAAAAAATTAGAATTGATAATTTTCCATTTCAAATGGTTTGAAATTACGAGTGTAGTAGAATTCAATGAATTGGTATTATTGTAGGTGAATTTCAGTGTGTAATGATATAATGTTAAACCATTCATAATGGCATTAGAATTAGTGAAATTATTCAATTTCCCGTATCAAATAAATATAAATTTCCCAATTTATCGATTGGAAACTATATCAACTATAGAGATAGATTAAAATTCAATTGAGGATGAACCTTTCATTGTGATATCATTATAATTTAATGGCATTATCGATGTAGATAATGTATTTTATGTCATAGGGGAAAAATTCCGGATTGTGTTATTCGATAGTGGATCCCAATCCCTTCAACCTTTAAAGAAAAAAAGATAATTCATTGAGGGGGTTAAAGTGTTTTTTAAAATACAATGAATTTCATCATAACGTCTTGTGTTCTCTATAACATTTAAATAATGTAAATTAAATGATTTAATACTAAATAATATAATGAATTCTCCACATAAAAATCATTCTAATCGTGAGGAAGAATAAATGATTGATTCTCAAACTATGGAATTATTAGGGTATCAACAACATGTTGATGAAAAAATAATAGTTTTGAATCACCATGTTATCTAAAATTATCATAAAAATAAGTAAAGGTATAAAATTTGAAGTTTGATGGAATTAACACAATCAACATATTGACCCACAAAATTAACTGTTTCGATGTTATATTGGGGTCCCAATAATAATTCATTTTCTTAGTGATATAGATAAGTGTCATAATGTAAATCAAACATTGAAGGAACCCATTTGGGATAATATTTGGGTAATGTTACGATATACAATCTCTATTTTACTGAAAAGAAATTACAATAAAATATTGATTTACATTTCATTATCCCTTGACGAGTTCATTTATTCTAGATCATTTCAAAAAGAATATTTATTAATTTTCACTTATAACAATTATAGAGAATTCTATACATTTCTTATAAGGAAAAATCTCAGGGATTCTAAGGGGAATGTAAACCACACCCACCAAATACATATGTACACATTATAAACCAGGAAACATTTAAATATTTAACTAGTCATCGTGATGAGGGATAATTTTAGGTTCATTGAATCAACTAATATTTTATTTTACATTATTTATTTTATCCAAAATTTTTTATAATTTTTAATGGATGAAATAGTAAAATAGTTCAAAAAATAAGTGACATGCATGACAAACAATATACCCCTATCTTAAAAAAATGGGTACAATTCACATGAAAATAAAATTTTATTTATTTTAAATTCTCCATAAACAATTAATGTAAGATGAAACAAAATATGTTCCATTTTCATTTGAAGATTGCTAAATTAGAATCCAACCCCACTTCCATAAAATATCATGAGCTATGGAAGGAGGCCCATGTGCATAATGATGGAATCCTAGGATATGAAAATACACAAGAAATAATGGAATAATTCATAAGAATTTAATAATAGTAATTATTTTATGTCTTATAATATTACTATATAAAAGAATATATTTAATCTTGTTTGTTTTTTATAAATTTTATATAAATGAATAATTATCAATTATCCATGAATAATAAATATTTTTAGTATATTTAAAGTGTTTAGAATAATATGGATCCATTATATGTATAGGTTTTGGACTTCTACCATGAACTTATTTTGAGAAAAAATCAGTAAGAATATACATATGAGATGATGAAATGAATTCATACAAAAATATTCGTGTTAAAATATATTATTTGTTTTTCTATTTTGGTGGAATAGTATTTTTGAAAAAAAATAAATCAAACCAATGGTGGTGTAATAATGAATACAAGAAGATACACATTAACCCACTATATTTAAGGCTATACATTATCCTAAATGAGTTGGATTACTTGAGGTGAATATTTTTTTCATAACTCATTCTGCTAAATTTTAATCAAACATCTTTCGATAACATAATATTATGAAAATTATTCATGGTAATGGTTTATGTTATTTATATTTATCAACACCCATCTATGGTATTTTTGTGTTGTTAACAGTGTAATATATCCTAGGAAACATGATACAAAACAAAAAACTCCCCAAATAACATGTGGGGTCTTGGATTGAAGTACATATCAAGTTGGGAACCAAGTTACCTCTTCCACAAAATGACCTAGATGTTACCACAATCGATAATGTTAATGGTACATTTATAGAATTATCGTTTAATTTAATAATGGTACATGAATTTTGTATTTAATTTTTTTAAAAACGAATAACCATTAATATTGAATAAAAAAACATCTAAAAGGAGGTATGGTATTAAAAAAAGAAAAAATAAAGGTTAAATAAAAGACTGAATTAATACAATCTAGTGGTTTAACCATTAAATGAATAGAACTTAATAGAGTACCTTCACCCTACTAGTTTAAATCCTATATATATTATAATTATATATTCTTAATTATAGAACATTCAATGATGAAAACATGACCTACAAAAAATGTGGAGATGAATTATTTGGAGAATCCATTATAGACATGGATGTTCAGGAATGTATAAATGAGATCATCCTATTTTAATGAGTCCCACTTCTAAATACATACATCAGGTACATTTTCATAACCAATCTTTCCAAAAAAGTATTTTCTATGTTCCTTAAAATTAATAAGTATTCAGAAGTTATATTGGTGTGTATATTTCTACAATAAAAAGTGGGAAACATATAATTAATGGTTTGAACTCACTAATTCCGATATCATTTTTGTTGAATTTTTTTCTTTGGAATTTAATGAAATTGAAAAGAAAAAACGTGACCTATGAATAGTGTTTGAAAAAAAAATAATAGATGAAAAATATTCTTCCTTCCTATAATAATTTGTTAAAACATTGAAATATAATCTTATAACATATATATTTCTTATTTCAATACTTATTTTTATTTGTTTTTTAGGAATAATTGGGTGCTAATAACAATCAATTTGGATAACATGAAGGATTATTTTATGGATCCAAGGCATGGATTTACAATTAAAACACCTCACGTGATATCTTTTGTGAATTTATAAAGCACTAAATCAACATTTTGTAGGTAAAATTAAAATTTTACATTTTATTTTGTATTTTTACAAAAACAATTATTATAGGGTAATCTATAATATTAGATAAATAATGGTATGATTTCGGTGACTAAATGAAAAAAGCCTATAGATATATTCAAATGTAAATAGATGATGTTGTATATAATAATATTTAACAATTAAAATATATTTCGAAAAAATTAATTATTTTGGTCAATGTTTAGACAATGTATGAACTAAAATTACAACAACTAAAATGGATATTATGTTTGAAAATTTACAATGGATATTTTATACCATCGATAAATTAGATTCCCCGAGCATATAATTTTTGAATGTAATTAAAATTTCAATTCAAATATGTTTTAATTAATTTTTTGTCTAGATGTTATATGTTATACTAGGATTCAAATAGCCTATGTTCTCAAAATAACAAGTAAATTTGTTCATAGATGAGGGGGGAATAGTACATTGTGTCAATATGTTCGTTGAAATCATGTTCAGGTGATTACCTATTATGTATTTGATTTAGTGCATACTGTGATCTTATATATTCAACTGTGATTTTATTCACTAGTATCTTAATTCCTTGTAATTTTTTTTCAAAAAATACAATTCATCTGTTCAATAATTTACTTCCTTTAGAGGTAAGGATAATATGATAGAAATTATAATGTTAATTCGTTATGAACATATAAACAATATAGATATGAAATAATTTTCATAGAGAGGTATCATTTAGAGTTATGTTGTATATATATTATAGCAGATCTAGTAACATGTCTGAATTTCCTCGTGCTCCATAGAGGTTGAGCATCAAGACTATAGCTGACATAATGGATAGAGAAAATTGGGTCAATGATCCTTTTACCCACAAATATAGAAATATTACTAAAATATATGGAAGTTACATCCATGTTATCAGTCTCATTATCTTAATTTTATGTCTTTAAATAATTTGATGAGTTTTTAAGATAGTCTAGTCCCAAATATAATCTATTTCACCTCTATAATTAACAACAATGTTGAATTCCATTAATTTTATGTTTGATTCAACCAAAAAATCCTAATTAAAGAGAACTTATATACTAATTGAGATTCCTTACCCATATCCTGATCAAATTATTATTATTGAAATGGGTAATTAACTATGATGGCTGTTGAAACATTGATCAATGTTGTAAATGTTTAGATGCTGGTTTATCTCTATAAAGTAATTTTGTTTTAAACAGAATTCAGATTGTCAATAATTATAAAATTATATTGTATTCCTTTTAGAAATCAATAAATTTTTCCTTAATTTTTTTTTATAATGTAATTGACCACATCTTAATCTGACACACGATATGGACATCATGTGTCCAAGTTAATGATTTCAATATAAAAGTGTCATTTTAATTTAAAATGAACATCACATTGTCAAAGATAAGTAAAATAACTCATATAATTTTGAAACATTATAAATAAATTATTATTTATTTTGGGTGTTTTGTATTTGACTTCATGTTAATATGATACATGATGTGGTTCGTATGACTCAATGTTCATGTTTTCTCATTAAAAGTGTAATTTTAGTTATAAAAAGTCATCTTATATCAAAAATAAATAAAAAATATCATATTTTCATCATTATTTATGAAAATTATAAATAATACATTTTTATTATGTTGGAATCTACTACACATGAATCCAATCCATGATGTATCCTGTATAACTCAATGTTCTTGTTTTTGCATTAATTGTGTTATTTCAGTTTTAAACAGACATCATAAAAAATAGACAAAAAATAAGTTCATATTTTCTTGATACAATATAAATAAAATCCATAATTCATGTTTGATGGGTAGGAATTGCCCACATGTCAACTTGAAAAACAATGTGGTTGGTATGACATGATGTTTATATATTAAATATAAATGTGTCATTTTAGTTTAAAATGCTTCCCACATATAAAAAAACAATACAATATGAATGGATAAGTTTTATACCTATGGAAAAATATCCATAATTCATTTTTGATGTGTAGAAATTGAAAACACGTTAATCGTACAAACAATGTTCCCGACATGAGGGAAAGTGTGTGTTTACAAGTGTTATTTGATTGGAAATCATGTGTCCCATTTCCAAAACTGAGTAAATATTCATTGATTTTATTGGAACATTCAATCAGTGATCAATAATATATTTCTGGAATGAATGAATTTTCCACACATCAATCTAATGGATCATGTAGTTGGTATGTCTCCAAGTTCATATGTTAACATTAAAAGTGTCATTGAACTACAAAACACATGTCACATAGCAAGAAACCATTAAAATATCTTGGATTGTCCTGATACATTAGGGAAATGATTAATAATTTATTATTGATGTCTAGGTATTTACCACACATCAGTATGATAGGAAATGTGAGAGGTATGACTCAATGTGCATGTTTTCACAATAAAGGTGTCTTTTCAATGTAATACATGCATCGAATATCCGAAATTAAGTATACGAGATCATATTATACTGATAATTTAAGAAAATGAGCCATACATAATTTTTTGGAATGTATGAATTGAACACATATCAACCCGACACATTATGTGTCAGATATGACTCCAAGTTAGTGTTTTCAAAATAATAGAGTAACACCCTAAATTTTTTCAAACCCAAGAAAATAAATAATATTGTTTACAGACATCTGCTCATTGATCCATAATTCATTTTTGAAGGGTAGGAAATGACCCCGCATCAATCTAAAAAAATATGTAGCTAGTAAGACTCAACATGTGTGTTTTCAATATAAAACTATAATTATAGTATAAAAGTATCATGACATTGTCAAAACAGATAAAAAAGATCATACTTTTTTAAACTATTATAAAATGATCAATAATTCATGTTTTATTTTTAGGAATTTGTTCCACATCAATTTGAAAAATAAAATAGCTGGTATGAATAAAAAATCATGTTTTCACAACCAAAGTAACATTTTTCTCTAAAACACACATCATATTTCCCAAATTGAGTAAACGATATTGGATTGTCTATAAACATTAGAAAAATAATCCATATTAATTTTTTCTAATTATAAATTGTCCACATAAAAATATGACACTTGATATGGTCATAATGAAGGCTAACATGAAAATTTCTTCAGTTACTGAAAGGTAAATCAAAATTATATTAATTTAGAAAAGGTTAAAATGATTATTTTTTGACTCACTACATGGAAAATTAAACTTTTCTAAAGTTACAAAAGGGTAACATTAATTTTTATTACATTACTGAATGGTAACATGAAATTTTCACAAGTTAATAAAGTGTAATTTACAATTTTATTATGTAAGTAACAGGTAGCTCAATGATTTATTAAATTAATGAAGGGTAAATATAAATTTTATTAATTTATGCAATCATAACATGATTTTTTCATAATTTTTTTAGAAACGTGAAATATTCATATGTTATTAGATAATAACATAAATTTAGCTAAGTTATAGTTAGGATCCTTGAAGAGGTTACTTAGGGAATCATGGGATGCCTCTGGGGGTAAAGGAATAATGATCCGGGAGTATTGACATGTCGATGGGTGAAACAAATCATTTTATAAAAGAGATGATATGTTTTCAGGTGTCATTTTAGTTTCAAACAAACTTTATATATCCAAAAATATTTGAATGAGCTCATATTATCTTAGAACCATTGGATAAATGATCCATCTTTAATTTGTGTCAGGAAGTAATTGATCACACATCAAACCAACACCCGATGTGGATGATATGACTCCATGTTCATGTTTTAAATATAAAAGTATCATTTTAGTTAAAAACGTGCATTAAATTTTCAAAACCTTGAAAAATTCTTGGATCATTTAGAAAATATAGGATATAGATGCACAATTCATTTTGAAGTGTAGGAAATGACCACATGTCAATCCAACACATGATGTGGTTAGTATTAGTCAATGTTAATGTTTTCGAAATAAAAGTTCCATTTTATATTAAAACATGCATGACGTAGCCAAAATTGAACAACAAAGACAATGTTTTCTTAAACATTATGAAATTGATCCCTAATTAATTTGAGACATATAGTAATCAACTACATGTCAGTATGACACACTATGTGGATAGTATGACACAAAGTATATGTTATTTTATTTTAAAATGTGCATTACATATTCATACCAATTAAACATGTTCAGATTATTTTCAATCTACAAGAAATCAATAGATAATTTATTTTTGATGTGTAGGGATCATCCATATATCAATCTGACACACTATGTGGCCTGTATGACTCACAGTGAGTGTTTTCTGAATAATAGTTTCATTTTTGTTTGATATGTGTGTCATATTACTAAAATTAAACAAATGATCTTGGATTATTTTAAAATTTTTGGAAAAATATCCATAATTTATTTCTGCCGAATAAAATTGACCATAAATTAATCTGACACATTATGTTTTGTTATGACTCGTAGTGCTTGTTTCTATATAAATGTGTGATTTCATCATAAAACATGAATTATAAAACCCAAAATGAGTAAAAAACACATATTATATTTTATTTTTAGAACAATGATATATACTTAATTTTTTCATTTAGAAATTTTCCTCACATTAATCCAATACACAATGAGGCTGATAGGACTCTAAGTGTTTGTTTTTAGAGTAAAAGTGTCATTTTACTCTAAAACATGCATCAATAGCCCAATTTGAGGAAAATATATTAGATTTTCTTCATACAATAATTAAATAATCCATAATTAATTTGTGTTGTGTAATAACTGTATTTACACCAATATATTAGAAATTATTTCTCAAATATCACAGAGTCCGTGTTTTTACATTAAAATTGTTGTTGTACTTAAAAACACGAAAGACATATCCAAAACAAAGTTAAAGTGCTTCTATTTTATCTATAATTGAGGAAATAAATCCATATCACATTTACAATGTGTAAAAACTAAGCACATATCAATCTAACAAACGATGTGGCTGTTATAACTCTTTGTGCATGTTTTCAATATAAATGTTTCATTTTAGATTAAAACTTTTATCACATTTTCAAAACTGAGTAAATGAGATCATCATTTTTTCAATAGTTAGGCCACCAATTAATAATTCATTTCTGATCTTTTGGAATCTGTTACGCATCATACAGATACATAATGTGGACGATATGGCTCAATGTGCAAACTTTCTATAGGAAAATGTCATTTTAGTTTAATAAATTATAAATTATTTAAATAAGTCTAATAATTTATAACTAATAAAAGAATAATTATATTCTGTCTAGAAAAATATAATTAAAATTTATTATTAATTAATAATGTAATTAATAATTAATAATATAATTATTAATTAACAATATATTAAAAATTAAAAAATTATGTACAAATAACAATATAATAATTGATAATATAATAAATAGAAAAACAGATAATATCATTAATATATTTTGAAACTAACAATATAATTTTTCATATGTCGATTATATAACATTAGAATTAATTTTTTTAATTTTTTTAGTATTAGTAATGTAAAAAATGTATTAATAATAGAGAAAATAATTTTTGTAGAGGTTGATCACGGGGAAAAGCCAATTATAAGATTTCTTATTTCATATATTGGTGTGAATTTTTTGATTAAATTTTAATATCACACCAATGTCATCTTTTTTATCCAAATTCTGTATTTAAACGATAGAGAAATGGCATATTTTTATTTCTATTTGGTCTTCTGTAATATTTAAATTCACATTTGATTATATTTTTCTAATATGGTTTTGTTATAGGGTATCTATGGGGCGTCATGATTTGAAACAAAATAATTGACCTTTATCAGTGCTAAAAAAGTTCTAATAAAGGACCCCTTTATCAAAACTAAAAAATAACAGATAATGTCCCCCTATAATAGTTCTAATAAAACATGCTGATAAAAGCCCCAATTTGTCCAAAATAAAAGTAAAACACCCCTAAAGGGAAACTTTATTTGTGATTTATTTTAAACACTAATAAAGGGAGGCCATCATTACTATGTTTTTATCACATATAAAGGGTTATATCTTCTAATGGTGATGATAATGTTAGTGATTTTTTGTACTAAAAAAGACCATTTCCAATGATGATTTAGGTTGTTTATGAAGTAATGGTAGATAAATGGAGAAACAACTACATCGACTGTATGTAGAAACATATACCAGATTGTGACTAGAACATATACACCTCAATAGAACCAATGATAAAATTTAGAATAAATATTATGGGACAAACAAACACATACCAACACCCAAAACACCCAAAGCAATTATACGGGGAAAATGAGAACAAAAAGGATATAATCTCAGACATGATATTGAAGATAACCATGGAATTGTTAGACATAGTCAATGAAATGTTTTCAACCATAAGAGCATTACTATTCTACACTAGATATAATATTTAAAAAATGAAAATCCTTATAAAGTAGTCATCCAAGAGCCTCCCTTGACAAAGATCATGTTGGGATCTAGGAATAGAAGAAATGTTTTGTGGTTGGAAATATATTAATTTTTAATTTATTTTTGTGTTTCCTAAAACTTGAGCGAGGATATTGCATATATAAAATTTTAAATTATTTATTTAATATGAAAATAAATAAATACATTAGATTAGTATGTTTTTTTTAATAGAATTTTGTTCATCCAAAAAGACCCTTTCAAATTTTCTTCATTTATCTTTGAGGATCCATAAATAGAATCCCTCTAGAAGTGATCCACACATGCTTCTTTGATCTCCAATGAATTCCAAAAGATTTCCAAGTGCAAGCATGGAAAATTAATTATCTCACATTGTTTTTATTGATCTATCTTCCTTCAGTCTTAAAAGAATATCTCTTACATTTCTCATTATTGAGAGGGAGAGGGAAGGAGGAGTCGATAGAGAATTTTGTGGGTGTAACAATTCTCTATTTTCAATTTCACACCCTACATAATAGACATAAATATATATTTATAGAGGTAGGGTTTAATTTAAAATAATTATTTAATTTCATGTCATCCCGTAAATAATATTATAATCTTTATTAAAACCCATTACAGATAATAATAATATTATTATTATTATAATTATTATTATTTTTTGTTGTGCACAAAACTAGCAAATAAAAATATTATTTAGAATTTTTTTAAATAAATGTTTTTTCACCAAACATTACTATAGATTGTTCAAACTCTGCTAAAATTTATTTAACACCCCAATAAATATTTAATTTAAATATTTCATTCGTTAAAAATAATTTACGATTGATAAAAAGTGAAAAAATAACCCTTGGTCTGGGGACTAATATTTGTTCAATTAATTAAATTCAAATAGAATTTAATTATTAATAATGAAAACACATAGTGTGTGACCCTATAGGATTATTTCTTATTAGCATATGGCAGGATTTCATAAAGTCTAGTATTATTATCTAATTATAGGTAAAGAAACCCAAGAGAAAAAAAAACAATATTTTGAAACAATGAAAACCACATATGAATTCTCACTATGTAATATAGTCCCTTTTTTAGAATATCTCAACAAAACAAATTACAAATCCATCTCACCAACCTATATGATTAATAAATCAATCATTGAATATTTGAAATAGACCTGTCGTTACACAATGTCTATGAAATATTGGTTAATGGTTCTATTACAATCAAACAACTGAGATATCTGCTTCCATAATGATGTAAGGAACACATCTTCCCATTAATTATCCAATAATGATGTGTAAAGAGTAATTCACCTGACATACCCTACCTCACCAGGAGTAAATGGATTCATGGTTTTAATAAAAAATCTATGTGATTGTGTCATTAAATGTATTATTAATAATCTTATATTTCAAGGAACATTCCACATTCTCTAAGATATTAATATATAATGACACAAAAACATGTGGAAGAATTACTAGGTGGATTGTTCCCATAATCTCCATTATTGGATACTACAAAGTTAGAATATTATGAGATGAATCCTCATATGCTTATTAGTACTCACAGATGATAATATATTTACTATGTGTCCTATCATATTACGTTATTGCAGTTCAAAACCTTTTTAATGAATATATTTATGGCACTTCAAGGTTCCCATCATAGTGGAGAACTATTATTACCATATCAACGTGGCACGTACTATTGGAATGTATTACATTTTACTAATGAATAAAAATGAAAAATATATGATAATAGTTTTTATTAAAATTAAATACACATAATATGAATTTAATATAAGTACAAACAATTTATCCTTGGACACTAACTATAGTAAACTCCCACTTTGACTAGATCCAATTACCTAGGAATTTTAGTTTGTTAGACCTCAAAGGATAATCATGTTTCTATGGAGTCATGGTTTTAGTATTGGGTTCCACTATAATATCTTCCATAGAAATACATCTCACTACAACCTCACCTATGTGAAAATTTTTATCAATTGATGAAACTTATAAAGTATGGGATTTTTCCACCGATGTGACCCTATCATTTATGAGAGAGACACCGCTATAATAGTATCAAAGTAGGCTGTCAGAAGATCTTTACTAATAGGTACAAAGTTAATATCTTGGATGAAGTCTCACATCAATACTAAATTTCAATTTCTTCATATGATGCAATATACTCAGACTCTATAGTAGAATCTATGTCCACAATATGATTTCAGATATTCCACTTCACAAAACTCTATTTGAAGAGATTATTTATCATTTCTATGAATTCATGTCATTTTGATTAGTTTGGAAACTAGAATAAGCATATACTCTGATGACTAGTTCCTCATATCCTCTGTAAACTAGAAATATATCCACATTACACCGCATATAGTTAAGGATAGTCTTGAATTCCATACAATCACATTCTCCAAATAATGATTATGTTATGTCTATACAAGTGCATAACATAACATGCATTATTGAACAAATTTGGTATGCATATGAAATCCTTAACATATTATTTACTTCTTCATGTGTACATGGGTACATTTTCCTGGAAATAGGAATTCAATGTGACATTGGAAATAATCCACTCTTATTTTTATCATGTGGAATCTATTTAGTATTTTCTCTATTTGTGTACATTGAAATATTAATATTATCCTCTTAGATATATCACAATAGATCTTGAACCAAATAATATATGATTCCATTCCAAACTCCTTCATAGAGATGTATTTATTAAACCATAACTTAACGTACTGTAAGATTGGAAGTTCATTTTCAATTAGTAATTTGTAATCAACATATACAATTAACAAAATTATTGAACTCCAACTAATACATTGGTAGACACAATGACCACACTCAATATCCAAGAAACCTTATTTTGTTATGGATTCATCAAAACTATATTTGCATATCCTAGATTCATCCACCAGTCTGAAAATTTATTTATTTTTTATATCTTATTGGAATTAATTGGAGTCACAAACCATTGGATTATGTCATATGTAAATATTTTCAAATCTCCCTTCTAAGGAAGTATATTTTGAAAAAAATTTATAAATAACATATTTATGGTAATATGTAATAGAATTTATTATTCTGATGTATTTTATCTTTGAAACCCATGAAAAGGATTCTTCATAGTCAATTCATAGACACTTTTAATATTTTTTTGCAAGCAGTCACACCTTATAGGCAGTGACTTATCCATACATGTCCATTTTTTCTTTAATACCCATTGGAAACCAATATGATTTACATACAATAGAGGATCTACCAAAATATTACATTTTTTAGTACATGGAACCAATTTTAGAAATCATGGGTTCCTTCCACATAGAAGAATTTTTTCAATAACTACATCCTCATAGGTTATTTGATCATTCTTATCAACTAATAATGAGTCACTCTCCTCTATGGATAAAAAAATAACAATCTTGGTCCACAACCTCTCTTTTACTCCTAAACTGTAATTGTGACTATGAAATAGTTTCATCTTACATAGGGCCATTGGGAATTTTTTATCTTCTTCCAACTCTTTTATATTGTAACCATAAACATAATCAAAGTGTATCTCAACACTACTAAATCTTTTTTAAATGTGATCCCCCTCATAGAATATATAATTTCATTCCATTATTAACTTTTTGAATGAGGTTTCTTATATGTTATATCACCTTGTTTCTTTGAGTTATCCTGTAAAGATACACTTCATGACTCAATGTGGAATGTTTTTACCTAAAGAGGCCTTAACAAATGCTTCAAAACTCTCCACATGTATATATGAAAACACGAGTTTCATTCCAATCACTAAATGGTTTAGTATACCATATTCCACATTAGTTTTCACTTGTTCTAGTATATGTGATATTTATTATAACACATATTTCTAAAAGGATAATGGAAGACTCACGCGGCTCATCAATTATCTCATCATGGTATGCAAGGTTGTGTTCATCCTTTCACTTACACCATTCCTCTAAGGTGTGTAAGGAAAAGTGAGGAGAGATAGGATCCCAATCTCATGTAAGATATCATTTAAGTATTCATTACGTTATTATCCACCATGGATTCAGTAGAGTATCTAAAAATTCATACCAAGAGAGTTCTAAACATTATTCGTCTATTCCATGAATTTATCCATATAATCGGACTTATAACTCATTAAATAGTCATATCAATATCAACAAAAATCATTATTAAAAGTTACTAAGTATGTGTACCCAACAATATCTTCAATAAGAAATGGTTCACACAAAATTTTATGATCTAATTCAAGAAACACATTATACCTTTCACATTTTCCACTAAATTGTAAGTTGGTCTTTTCCCCTTATAAACATGTGTCACATATACCACATGGTTTTAGTAAAATAGAATCTCAATATATAACTTCATATAATTTATTCATTCACTTTTACTTTACATGACCCACAAGGTGATTCCATAGTTGGGCATGGTATGAGTCATCTGAGGAAGTTTCATTATTTATTTTTCTTACTTGGTTTGTGTAATACAACACATTAGGAAGATTTCATAAATGTTCCTTACCAAAATATGCAATATTTATAAAATTATAAACAATAATTTTTGAAACATAAAATAAATACACATATATCATGTCTGGATATAGATATAATGTTTTTGGTAATCAAATTATCATAATATCAACCCTTTAAATCCTAGATCATTCTATTAAGCAACATGAGGTTGTCATACACAATTGCTATAGTTACTAGTTTGGCTATATTGGTTGTTCATATATATACCTCCCCTCAGTCAATTTTGTAAAATTCAAATGGTTCTTATATTTGAATAAATATGTGAGAACCAAAAGCTGTATCTAATACCCATTTTTTAGAATATTAATAATATTTTCTTGATAAAAATCCCACCTAAAACATCTCTTTACTTATTTGGGTAGGTGTTGTTTTCCTTATAGTTTCCCTTATTTCCACATTAAAAACAAAATAAATCATTTTACCTTTCATTACCATTGATCATCCAATTAATGGAAGGGAATTAAAAAAATTTCAATTAGATATCATCAGTTTCCCTTTCCAATTATTCACTATAAAGATGTAAGGATATTATCACTTTATATCATTATCTACTAGTAAAAGGAGTGTATTAATATCTGGAAAAGATATTTCAATATTGATCCTATAAAAATTTAAAAAAATTTAGTATAATCTTGGATTTATTAATAAAATAATGAGATTTATTCTTAGTTCTACATGAATTTTAAATTCAAGATCCTCTTGGAACTCAACGTACCAAATTAGGTTTACTATATGAATCCCATATCGGGTACTCTCTTTAATCACGATCTGAAAGATTATAATGGAAATATCACTCAATTATTAACAATATATCTCCTCATAAATACCACATAGGTTCTCAATCACACTATACACATCCATGTTTTTTAGACATCTTGAGTTCAATAGACATTGGAAAAAGTATCAAATATATAACATTAACCGCATCACTCCAATATTTTTCATAGACAATGAAATCTTCAGCACTTCCACATGGATAGGTAGATTATTCATTGATTATTCTAGAATATAATATTTATATTCAAGGAATATCATAACAATAAAGAATCTAAGCCACTTCTACAAGATTATTCTAGTGATGATGTTTTGTTTCTCAAATATTGGTCATTCTAATAATGTGGATGATGAGCCTTCTATTATATTCTACAATTAAATAAAAAATAATTATTTCATTTTCTTGATTATTATTTATCTGAGAAATTATAAATTAAAAAAAATTATTAAATTTTTCAATATTTTATAAAGTCCCAATATCACTCACCATTGAACACAAAATGTCTTGTTTCTTTGATTTTCTAGTGTCATGGATCCATATTCCAATTCTCAAAACCCCAAAGAGGTTTGGTCAATCTACATGAAGGTATTTTTTAGGTAGGATTTTTCCAACTGTGCACTTGAAACTCCTTGATCCATTGCATGGAATCTATTATCTTGAAAACTGAAATTGGATTTTCTCAACACATTCCTTTAAGTTACATCAAGTCTAGTGAGGGATACTTATCATGATGTAATATGGTTAAGTCAACTTATTAATTTCATAAAAAATCCATGATTAAATTAAGTTTCCTAATGAATGATTTTCAATTACATAGTTTCAAGGCTTCCAATCCTAATAATGTAATGGAAGGCTACATGTGACTAAATATTTTATTGAGTGATTTTAATTTACTGTGAACAGATTTTATCTTTTAATATCATTCATTTTTATTGTTTAAATTTATTTTATTTTACATAATTAATTAACCAAGCATTAAAAATCATTTACCCCCAATGAATTTATTTAAATTCCATATTTTCACATTAATTCAGTTATTTATGTGATCATGATCTGAAATATATGAAACAAAAAAATTAAATATATAGAAATAAATAAATAAATACACGACCCATTAATGATCTTTATCTAATGGTTGATATAATTATCAAACACTAAACCAACCTATGACCTTGGGGAAATAAGTCTTATATTTTATATTTTTATGTGTTAATACATTCCACCAATCCACTTATGTAATACTTGAGATTGCATCATTGTAGTTTCGTCTTGAACCGCTTATAGACACCTTGGGTAACTCCATTAATTACAAGTATTTATAACTCATACATAGTTGAGGGGAACCTAAGTTTAGGTTAACGAGAATTACATAAACATCATTCGACACACTAGAACTACATAATAATGGAGGGAGAGATGAATAACAAGACATAATATTTAAGTTAATAAATAATCGGAAATCCATTTAATAAATTAAATAAAATAAATACCCACACATACAATGATCTTGTTCTATCTCATGAATCGTCATACATGAAATTTAAACAAAAAATCAAATGGAAAATATTAATTTACTTATCATTTATTTTTTTTAAGATAACTATAATTTGATTAATTAATTAATCAATTCCATTTCCTCTTAATGACCATATGAATCCTCTTGTATATAACCATTATAAATGAATTAATAGAAAATAAACAGATGAACCAATAGTTGTTGCTTTATTACAATTAATTAATTAATAATCTATAATTCATTAATACCCATTCTTAATGTGTAAATTTCATAAAGTTACAATAAAATAAATAAGGTTTTAATGCTGAAATTTTCAATTTAATGTTACTTTATTATTCCTATAATTGGCAGAGTAAAAGACATGTATTATCTTTCTAAAAGTCATGTAACTCTATTGTCATGTATATAAGTCACACACATGGGGATTTGTTGTGTTAACTCAACCATATTACAGGTTTTTTACATGCCAACAACACGTTATCTATCATCTGGTCATGTTCCTGAGTTGGACACCCAGGACATCGTGTGTGTTTCGGTAGGGACAAAGTGAGATGTAGCCGCTCATGAGCTCTGGATTATCTAGGGTTTGTGCCACACTTGCCCCAATGAAGCTACATCCCTCTCCTCGGCTCTAATCTTGACTCTGTTTGGCTACCACCTCATGTGACGCAATATCCTACCTCCCTATCAGGGGGTCTCTACAATCCCGCTTCTGCATATCCTAAGGCTTCTTCCCCAACACCGTCTCTCATCATCTTTTCTCCCCATCTATCTACACCTCACCTGATGAAAAATACCCACAAATATAGCCCCTAGATCCAGTAGTATTGAGTATATTGGAATCAATTCTTAGAATAAACAACCACATGACTATCCCATGTAGGAAATGGAATACCAGACAACCTCACTCGGTTAACTGTGTTGCCCCATCAAACAGGGATTTCACAGGTTCATTCATTTTTTTGTGTTCTTGTATTCACACCTCGGTTTTTCTCACAACTTCTACTACCCCATTTCAAGGATGTCTCAATGTTCCATGGATAGGGGAGACTGGTCTGGATATGGATTAGCATTATATCTTGGGGTTTCTGCATCAATTGTTTCACTTGGTCATAGATCTGGTTTTGTCTGGTAGCTGTTGGTGGTGTGTTTGTGTTATTGTTATTGTGAAACTGGTTTGGTTTAAATTAAATTGAATTATTATCGGGTTATCAACAACAACATGATCCTGTTGGATGATGCTTATGGACGTCACAAAAATGAATAGTGTCAATGGTTCTATTATCCTCACCAAATCTATTCAGAATTCCATATAGGTCTATTCTAGGCCACAATTACCCCCTTTTTCCTTGTTTTCTCTACCATTTAATTGTGATCCTTCGCACATTACCCCATATTGGTTGTGGGCAATTAACCCCAAAACATTTTTGATTGTGTTGGTGGATTGGGTGAAGGTGGATCTATTGGGTGCTATTTTGGACTTCTAGGTTTCCTATGACTCGTTTTTGCAATGGTGGATCCCCTTGGGCACATTTTCTAAATGTTCATGTTTTTTGGGTTCATCTAGCTAGTGTCCGCAATGGTGGATCCCTATAGAAACACTCCATTAGTTGGTTTTTCATTCTCAGTTCTCACTTAACATAATTTATTTTAATAATCAAATAAATGAATTTTTATTTAGTGTATCTCTGCAGGATCACATGACATGTATAAGATTGCTACATTCTATTTTTTCTAAATACTACATTCCCATGAACCCAATAAAAGACTCAACATGTTCTTTGGAGAGATATAACATGGTGTGTGTTTCTAATAACAATTGTTGTAACTATAAATACCTACATCCAAATAATAATATTGAGGATTCGACATGTATCTACAACATAAGAATTGATGAGATACATATCGTGTACACAATATACACATTGTATATATCATTAATGATCTATGTTTTCAGTCTCATGTGGTTTGACATCGTTTAATGACCACAAATATTGTGTGATTTATGCTGTTAACCAATTTAGACTAAATGACATGAACTATTTATAAAGACCCTGACGACTTTTTCTAGGTTATCTAGTCAACCTATGACATCAAACACGATTTTTAACATAATGGAATGTCTTTTATCTTATGGTAGGGACAATGGTAGTGTACTGGGGTGCATGGAGTGTTCTCCAACTAAATAACATGTAACCATGACATAATGTCCAAGACATTGGAATTTTTTGATGGCATATTCATTAATTTGTTATCTATCCTTATACCTTTATGAAAAGGAAACAATGAACAAGCCTGATTAATATGTCAATAACTTGTGAATTGAAAATAGATTAAAAAATTTATCTGAAATGAAAATTCAAACATGATTTCTTATTAATTAACAATAAAATAAATAATTAATATTTTGAACACAAACACAATGATAAATATTTTTTGTGTTTGGGTGTTGAAGAAGAATATGTTAGTGGGTGATATATTAATTTTTTATAATATTTTGTTTCCAAATACCTCAAGTGAAGATCTTGAAAATCAAATTTATAATTAATTTTTTAATATTTTATGAAATAAATACTTTAGCTTAGGATAATTCATCAATGTGAATGTTGATAATAGTAAAATACACTTTTAGATTACCTTTATTGCACTATGATGATCCAAGGATAGAATATTTCTTGTAGTGATCCAAACCTTCTCTTCTTATCTCCAAGAAAATGATCATCAGGTGCTAGCATAGAGAATCATTTATCATTCATTATTTGGGTTTGTTTCTCATCCTTCGGTATTGAAGGAATCTGTTTTGTGTTTATATTTCATTAGAGAGAGGGAAAAGATAGAGTCAATAGTGAATTCATTTTGGGAAAAAATATCTATTTCCAATTATACACCCAATATAATAGATGTAATCGTAAAATTATTGATCAATTTTTTAAGATAAAATAATTATTTTATTACAACATATCCCTAAAATTATATTATTAAATTTAATAAAAAACATGTCACAAATAATAATAATAATTCTTTTTTTATGGTGCACACTACTTTGTGCATTAATAAATATTATTTATATGTCTTGTTAATTACTATTTGTCAAAATTCACAATATTATTCTATTTAAACTCCATTATAATTTATTTAACACCCAACTAAAAAATTAATTTAAATATTTCATTAATTAATATATATTTGAGATTGATATAACCTGAATAAAATTATCCTTCAGTCTTGAGAATAATATTTATTAAATTAAATAAATTAAAATATAATTTAATCAAGATTTTAAAAAACACTTAGTTAGATACACTCTATGAATATTTATCGTTTTTATAAGTCTACCTTCCCAAATGTCCACGAAAAATTCAAGGAAATGGTCAAGGAACCCTTGAGAAATAATTTAATGTCCCAAAAATTATGACCACATAAGAATTGTCACTGTGTAATATAATCCCTTTTTCATAAAATCTTATCATGTAGGTCGTACATCCATTTCACTGAACTATATTCTTGAAATGTATTTTTTTTTCAGCATTAATCATGGTGTTTGATTTTACAATCGATGGTTGATTGACTATGTTTTTTTGAGTAGTATCCCAATCATTCACATTGGATCACCATTTTTTGAATATCTTATCTTGGTTTTTTGTTTTTGGAGCTAAAAACTCTCAATAGTTCCCTTATTTGAGATATTTCATGAAACTACTTCTCAAAGGTAGGAGGTCATTTGGAAATGGATCTAATGACACTTAGGGTCTCACATTGGTAGAGAGTATGGGAGGATGACCTCATCAAACATGTAGAACCCCAAGATTTTATAGTACATTATCATATTAATGTAATTCAATAGCTTGCACTACACACAACACCGAGTTGAAGCACACAAAAACTTTCCAAACAAGCCATTCAAAAAATGGTTATGAACAGTATTAGCTTCATTTTAATTCTTATATACTCTATTTAATTTTAACATCCAAATTATGTGTTTCTTATAAATAATATAAAAAAATTATTTTTTTCAGATAAAAGAAGAACTATTAAAAAAATGCAATTTTACCACCATTTAATTTAGAAACCTTTTTTAAAAACAATATATGACACTTTTATATATTCAATTTAATAAAATTAAAATCTTATTTTGAAGCGGCACATTAAATTTTCTTTTGGTTAAATTTTTGGTACTTTTCTGATAATTTTCATATTTTGACAAATAGTGAAAAATAATATGTTTTAATTAAAAACATATTTTTTAATTGAAAAAATATATAGTGTTAACATATTCATTTTAAATTTTTTGAAGTATAATTAGATTAAATTTTTATCATTTAATACAATTTAGGTAATTATAAGTAATTTCACATTGAATTTTGACCAAAACCCTTGTCAATCTTTTGATAGTTTTTACTTTTTAAAAACACAATTTTTGGATTTTACAACTGAAATTAATTTTAAACTAATAAATGAAACTTATATGTTATGAAATTGGTAATATAGACTTCATTTTTGAATTTATTATATCAAAATATTCTTAGGGTGAATTTTTGGTATTTTTCTAAACACTTTATATTTATGATGAATAGTGAAAAACACTACGATATTATTTAAAACAGACCTTTTATTTAAATAATTATTTATTATATTTAAATTTATTTAAAGTCAAAATATATATATAATACCTATATAAGTTTAATGTAATTCATTGGAGTGATTTTATAATAAAATTATATGTATAGAAATTTATTTAAATTTTTATCCTCTTTTACCCATCATCTTGGCACGTTAGCAAATTTGCATATAACATAATTTTACTGCTTCTGTGAGTTGAATTTTATAAAATTTGAGAGACACGGTTTACATCAGTAAGTAAAATTTTGTTCAATAAGATGAAAATAATTTTTTTTGTAAATGGTATCTTTTGAATTTTATTTACCACATTTAAAAGTAAATAGGGTAATTAAAGGTAAATATAATACTATAATCACCTTAAAACATGTCCTAATTCCATTTGATATGTTTAATTCGACCAGAAATAACATTATAAATAATATATGATCATTTAGGTCTACATGGATAAGATTAGGACATTTATTATTATTTTATTTAAAAAATAGTTAAAAGTGTTAAATTCAATGTTTATAAAATAAACCATTTTCAATATAGATTTTACATAAGATAAATTAGACTATAAATATTCATAAGAAATATAAAGATATTTCCTACATAATGGTATCTTATTTATAATTTTTAGACATTACATAATGTAATTTATTTATGACAGAATGGTGATGTAGTAATTACAATATTAATCAAATATTAAAATAAATGATATTATAAATATTAGAATAAATGTAAATTGAGACTTCTGTTGCATTAAACTAACTTTATAGGTTAATATGACATGTTAGGATTGCTTAAAAAAATTTATTCGAATTGGTAAATTTTTTATGGTTTTGAAAAAAATTAAAAATTAAATAGTGTCAAAATTTACATAATTATGTTTTTAAAACAAATACAATATTATTGATAGATATATTATTCCTGAAAATCTAAGGTTTGACCAAAGTACTTATATAAGGTTATATATATTAATACTGTACCACATGGGGTTTTATTTCCATTTTATAGTATTTTTATTAACCATATAATATAAAAATACAAAGAGACATGGTAAATATCATACAATTTAACTAAGAGTTAAATCTAAAAGATAAGATTAATAGGGTGACCTAAACCGGTCTAAAATCTATTGGTTCAGAGGTTTTAGACTCATTCCCACATTATACTCCAAATAAATAATTTTTAACCATTATAAACCTAAAATTAGTTTATTATAAAATATTATTTCAATCTTTTCCTAAAGAGACCCTCACCTCTCTTATAAAAGGGCACTTCCATTTCTCCTAATTTCAAACCTCCAAAGCCACTTGGTTCGGCCAACCTATGACAAAACATCCTCCAAAAATACCTAACATCAACCTAGTGTTCTTATATTGATCTTAAAGCCAACCTATAGAGCCCTTTTTATAAACTCAAAAGGAAACACCCGAAGAAGAGGTAATAATTTCACCACCCTCATTCAAGTTATTTTTTTCTTCCACTTCGTCTTTCTTTGTTGTTTCCATACCAAAACAATAAATCCAGTACCTACTACATCTTTTTATGTAATTATGAATATGGTACAACCATATTCATTATTCTAACCATCCTATAAATGACAAAATCACTATACGTGCGTATGTACTGCTTAGCATCTACACATCGCGGTGTAGTCTATTATTCAAAAAATTCATTATTTTGATGGGTATATTAATGAATAAAACTAATGTAAATAATAAATATAACATGTTAATGAATATTTATATATTATATACCATTAAATTTCATTATATTTCACCAAGACTACCAAACCAATCAGTCATTTGGGGCTTGATTCCTGGTAATCATGCCATTGTATTAAAATAATGCACCAACTCTGTTTGTTAGGGGTTGGGGCATTACAAAACCCTTATAGAGGGAATTAATGCCTACAACAGAACTCTCTTAAATATTTAAGGAATATTCTAAAAATCATTATTCAATACCATGTATAACACATGTCACCCATTAATAGATAATCAGTTATTAGCACCTATGGGCTTTAGAATCATCTGAATGTATCTTAGATTTTTATCAACAAATAAATCTATATGTTTATGAGGTTCACCATCAGGGGTACCTTTTTGTGAATGGATTATAGATTATTTAATTTATTATTACTAAAATTCTATTTTAAAGACATGTATTGGGGCGTTTTAGAATTTATCATCATCTAAAGAGATGGGAGTTGTTTTGATATCTGGATCTGGCTCATGTGATGTGATTCCATTATGTCCTTATGAATGGAATTAGAACCCACATACTTTGGTGCCATTTAATGGATCATTTCTTACCTTTTAAGGAAATGTTATGAATACCAAACCATTAAGTTCAACATCACGAGATAAAGACATTTATGTGTAAGGATCCTTGTAAAATGATGATGGAAGTCTTACACTGAAGTGGCCAAAGGGACTTGGAAGGGATGTGGAATAACAAATTGGATTTTAAATAACTAAGAATGTGGCCTGAATAATATTAAGGTTATATTGGGGTATTGGGTTTATACATTAAATA
This sequence comes from Viscum album, assembly GCA_963277665.1. NCBI lineage: Eukaryota > Viridiplantae > Streptophyta > Magnoliopsida > Santalales > Viscaceae > Viscum > Viscum album. The sequence continues at coordinate 1,900,161,939 of OY728140.1, read as the reverse complement.
GGCATCATGTGTATCACATTTATTTGGGAATTGAAGCCCACGTAGTTAGCTCATAAGGAACAATGCATATAGATTCCATATATAGGTTTTTCTGATAGGGTATTTGGCCTTTGAGATGATGATAACATATTTGGGGCTTATACCTAGTAGTAGGACCATTTTTTTCATGCCATGGTGGGAATCTAGACATATTGTGATTTGGGTGTTGGTTAGGGCTTTCACCAAGGAGGATTCCTATTTAGTAAACTGTGGTTGGGAATTATACAAAATAGAATTACCTTAGTATTGGATACATGGATCTGAGGACCGACGCCTATAGAGGGCCATTGAAGGAAGGTGAGTGGAAGATCTGGAAGAAGTTTATCTTTTGATACATTCATCATATAATGAATATTTTATGATCATTACTAGAATATAATACCATGATATTCATGATCAGAGTGAGTAAAAATAGGAAGTCAATTATTTTAAAAACAACAAAATATCATTCATCCACTAGTGGATGAGGTTGGAGAGAAGGCAGACGAAATGGGCTCTGAGGTTCCTATCTCCTCTCTGGTTTTCACAACCATGATAAGAATGTATATCTAACTATCTATCCATTTCCCATAGAAAACACATGGAGAATACTCCATGATAGATTCAATACAATTTTTTCTAGATTAATTTTGGAGTATAATTATCTAACAACCATCAATGGTGAAAATTTGTGTTTCCCATATCACCATCTAGATTGGAAGGTCTCTGGTCATAGAGATAACAAGGGAAGGATATGGACCATTCCCTTTTGCGTGAAACTTGGAGGACCCTAGAACTACCTCCAAGGTCAAGTCCCAAATTTTAATATGAATTTATAATTGAAAACACTCCAAGGATGCCACCCAAAATAGTGGTAAGAAGCAGGACCACAATTAACACAATAATTTATAGTCGAGAGGATGTACTAGTATTCCCTAATCCCTAAGAACACATATGTAGATGCATTAGAAGAGGTATTGGAGAAGTCCCTCTTAGACGAGTGATCCAAGGGAAAAGATTACATACCATTTAGGGGCATAAAAGTGGGATCAATAGAGGATTTCATATGTATGAACTAGGAATGCTAAAGGTAGCTTACACAAGGTAGACTTGGGTGAGATGGAGGGGTATCATAGAGGATAAAGAAATGGAAAACTGAATAGAAATCAAGTAATATGGGAATGGGAGAGAAGAATTTGTATCACATAAGTTATGGTATTGATATTTGGAGTGGTATTGGATATGGTAAGGCCTGGGTGGACTAGAATTTATACACACGGGGTATCCCAGCATGAGATATATATAACATTTTGATGATGAACAAAATGAGAAAAACACTTTGGGGAGGAATTTATATAGGCTTCAAGGGTTTGATCAGATTTCATTATCGGGGTATCATGCAAGACCTGGGTTAGAGAGGATACCTTTTTCGTGTACTTGTAAATTGGGGGGGAGTGGTCCCTATTATTGGTTCTTTATATTTCACACACTGGACAAACCTTAATCCCTATATCCACATCAATTCCCTCTTCTAATAATTTTTTTGTAGTTACCTGGATGATTTTGGGGACATTGGAGAAGGTCATAGGAAATTATAGATTTGAGTAATCTCAATTTTTTTATTTTGTAAAACAAGGATCCCTAAGGTCCTATTTATTATCAATCATTTGACCTTGGATAAATGAGGTCCTCCACACAGGTCCATAATGCATGTTTCATGAACTTGTGTCAAACATATGAATGGAAGATACTTTAGAGAAATGAATGATTGGTCATCATGAGCCTCATGGAAAGCAGGCTGGGCACATAGATATTGAGTTGGGATAGCTCAATTATTCACTTTGATGATAATAACCACTTTATTTCTTGAGATATTTTCCGTTAAATATTTTCATCTATATGAGAAAAAAGGATTGTCAAAAAAATCCCCCCTTCCATAAATATTGTATCTTATTGGAAGAATTGGGTCAAATAAATAGGTAAATGGAATGAAAGATCATGAATACTACATAAGGAATCTGTGCAATCACTCTGTGTAGGTCTTCTGTTATGGTCGACAATGCATTTCAACTGTGTAAATAAATATGTTTGACCATATAATTGTTATTTTCTATGAATTTATCATTTTGTTTCTAGCATAATCCAAGTCAATATTATAACCTTCTAAATGATACTCTTTCAGAATCACCATGTATAGCTACATCAATGAGGTCACCTAGGAATGAGACCCATAGAATGTTTCATGGGAAAGGTAACCACAGGCGGTATCCTAGGTGTGGGACCTATGTGAGAACATTCCATTTATAAATTTTTAGATTTTTTTTTCAAAAAACAATACTTTATATTTACGGAAAATATTGATTTCTCTGTGCAGGTTTCCAAAATATTCTCAAACGGCTTCACAGGAAAAAGTTTATTCTTGACATTTATTGATTATAATGACCATTAGAGAAGATTACTGTGACTTTTTCAACTCTTCCCTTCCATACTTTGTGAATTATATGATGAAATACTAGCATAGATACCATTATTGTAACTATTTTCAATTGTATAATCTCACAATTCTAAGTTGCGTGTTAATCTCAAAGGTTGAGAATTATTTTATGAATTTCTAGTAAATGGAATACACCAATTTTCCCACTGAAAACATCTTTTACAAGGGTGCATTTATCATGTAAGGGATAGTTCCTCTGACATTTTTTATGTACCATAACATATGTTCCCTATACCTAATTCCTTACACCCAAGAATCAAAACCTCCCCAAAATCTGTTAATCATTCATTACTCTATGAATTTCCACTCACAAGGATAAAATGAAGATGTAGACTTCCATTCAATATGAGGATTCATGCCAAAATGGATTTTCACATATTGGCCATGCCAAACATAAGTAGAATATAAGATTGAGATGCAAAAAATAAGTATTTATGAGTTTCTTTGGGTGGTGAAGATGTAAGTTTACAAGAACACAGAAATAATCCTTGAACATTTGAGATGATGGTTCCCTTAGATGAATACATTCCATTTAATGCATGGTGAAGTCAACATTGGCTTTTGGGATGCCTATAAAATATCAGGGGGGGGGGACCATTCCGATAATATGTATGATGTGTTAATTCCACCAAAGGTAATGTGGGATGATGCTCAGAGGACACTGGAAATGGCCCATGAGTAGTTCAAAAGATCCCAGAAGATGTATAATAAGGACCCACCTAAGAGGTGATGTCCGTATATATGATGGATGAATCCCTTACTCGAGACAAAAGCAGAATTCCCTATTTGTTAGACCCGAATGGGATTCCCCACTTTAGAGAATCGAATCACTCCAACTAAATTATATCCTACAATGGATCATGTCTAGTATAACCAGTGGGGTTATAAGGTCATGTTTGAGGTTCCGGTGAGGATCTGTATGGATGGATTTTATTGTGATGTGGTTGACTACCTACCTAATTTCGGACTATAAGCCTAATTGAAGAGTGATGCTATTGTTATTTTTCATAGACAACAAATTAGAAGAAGGAAAACACATAAGGCTAGATTCCCCTACTCTAGAAAATATAAATAGGTTTCTACTTCATCTATACACCTAGAAGGGACAATATCATATTTCATTGCAATTTCATGTGTTGTTGGAATGTATTTAACCACTCTTCATCCCTTATGTATTGATGAGTGGAGTTTATGTTATATAAGGATTTTTTTCCCATTCATATAGGTTGCTTTGAGTATTCAACAAACTATATATGAAAAATGATGAAGGATTGAAGAATATGATTATACTATGAGAGTTCAAATTCTTCCAATATGGTGATCTTCCTACAGAGACCTTCATTGAAAAAGTATAATATAATGGTGGTATAACATCATAAATGATTGCATTTAAAGATAATGTCATTGTATCGTGAATTGATAGTGAGATCATATATGATTCTTTTGATCCATATTGATTTAGGTGTCAGTTTTAGTGTATGCAACAACCAGATTTCCCCCTTTAAAATGCTTAGTTTGAGAAGAATCCAATGAGGGCCTAGAAATTTCAAATCCTCATAGATTTGGATGTATGAAATGAATTTATTAAACTACGTCTGTTGGGTTAATAAAATAGGCTAGAATCTGTGAATTGTTGTGCTAGTATTTCATCATATCCCCTAAGGATATTGATAAAAAGAGACCCTTCTAATCTTGTCCAAGAGGATTACTTGGAATGGAATAAGTGGTTTTCGGGTTCAACCCATTAGTGATGATGTTTAATTGCTAAAATATTTAATATGATCTCAAGAATAAGTAACATACCTGGTCATAGTTTAGAAGACTGCATCTTCTAGGCTGATGTGGTCTAGTAATCATCACATGGAGGAGACCTAATACCCAGAGGCCCCGTATCCTATTAGAGTGGAGAGTCCTAAACTGGTTTTTGATTAAAAGGATGTAGGTTCTTCGTTGAAGTTGTTTGTGACAAACATAGATTATTTTGAGCATTTATAAATCCAATATAGGTAGTATGTGACCTGGGACATCATATATTTGATGTAGTTTCTCTACAGCCCACGTGTTTATCTTGGATCATGGGGACATCCAAGAACCCTCCATTATTTACCTCAAAATAAATTTTAAGGATGTGGGGAATTATATTCATGAGATATAAATTTTGATATATGCCACTAATGATAGAATCCAAGCCACAAAGTGCATAGATAATATTATGGACCATGCAATTGTTGAGGGAATATCAAGACGATTTGATGAAGAATGTGATCTCTTCATCGACACTAGGTAGGTATCTGTTTGTTTTCTCTTCACCTATCCCACCCTTATCCTTCATCCCTAATTTCTAGGGGATTTATCTTGAAGATCCTTGTATAAGAATGGCTGACAATTGTTGTTTTTGAGTCACTAAAATATGGGCTATCAATCACCCCTATAATACTGGCATTTGAGTCTCTCGAATCCTTAATGCTATTCTCGGGTTAGAGGATGATTGGGGAAGAAATGGGGTGAGAGTCTTTATAACCGGTGCTTGATGTTTCCATAACTGATGAGATAGATATGTCCCCCTCACCATATCAAGTATGGAAATGAGTTAGGTAAAACATGTAGTCCCAACATATGTGCTATAGTAAGTGTTTTTTCATTATATCCCATGACTCTCCTAACATAACCATTTAACTATACATTCCATCTTCAATATCTTATTCACAATCCTCCCTTGATGGGTATATAACTATTTTTCTATGTATCAAGGGGGATATTCTAGATAAATAAAAACCTAAAGCTGATGAATCCTTCCTTTTAACATAATATTTTCCAAGAGATGGAGCAATGTCTACTCCTGTTACTCTTGTGAGGTAGTAGGGGCATGGTAATGTCATAATCATAACATAAGGTGTGATGTGAGGTTCAATTAATTTCTACCCCATAATATTTAAAATTCTTTATATATACTACAGGACCCTACAATGACCACCATTATCTATGTATCAATTATAGAAGGTGTTTACATGGCTCTTATATGGTTTGATGATGGTGTTGATGATGATCCTGACACGATGGAGTTTAAAGATCTAATACCTCTTGAATGGTTGGAAGATAAAATCAATGGCAGGGACAATTATGGTCATGGGCCACACATCTAGGATACCACTACTAGTGAGGATTATATGATACTTGATGTTACATTTAACGGAATAAATGAATATTAGGATAGGATGAAAAATATTAATATTACAGACTCTTTTTGAGGAGTTCTAGGAAATTGATAGGGAATTGGATGGATGTGAGTTTTATCATTCATGAATTTTAAACATAGATAAACTCATTTAATTTTATTTTGTACACTAAATCTTGACTTTTATATAGTTTTATATAGAAAATAGATCCAATAAATTTCATTGTCAAAGAATTCAAGTCCATCGTACTCCCATTGATGGGGGGGTATCAACTAAGGTCCCCAAAGATAGATATTCATGAAATCCCTCCCTCCCAATTATTGGGAAAACGGAGGAGGATGTTACTCATCAGGAAGTCCTTTCAATGAACTAAGTCTAAGGATGTTAGAGACATATTTCATCTACCAATAGGTGATTGTTGTCCACTACTCTGATCGATTCACTATCTTTATTGTCTATTAATCCCATAATTATAATAAGGGGTTTCATCTATGGTTCAATACCATTTACTTTTTTGTCCTATACTAATAGGGGAGAATCTATTTCAATTGCACCAAAAAAGTTAGGTGAAGTTGATAATATTTCAGTCAGAGAAGTGTAGGGTACCTCATTGAGTATGATAAACATAGAGTATATTTCTTCTTCTAATGGAGGCTTTGAGTTCGACTTGGATAAATAATACACAATTTAAAAAACTTCTATTTTTTGGAGATATTTCTAGATGATCATTTTGATTATTCCTCACAAAGATATCCCATTAAAACTCCACCAAAATAAAACCTTTCCTTCTATATTGGTGTATAATGAGTCTTTTAACTCATAATCCACCATACAATGATGTCAATCATTTGGAAATAGGGGGAGGATAAAATATCATAGCAAGATGAGGAATAGTTGGAAGGATAGTTGGATGATCTTAAATATATTGTATCATAGGATGATATTACCCATTACCATGATGTGGAGGACTGTCAATGCACTTTTTGTGAGAAATATCTCCATATAGTACACCGTTAAGAAGAACTAAATGTTGTAAATAAATTGTACCAATCCAAAATTCCTTGAATAGGGTATTCACATAAGATAAGGATTCAATGGTTGTAAATAAGCATAAACTCCATCATGCTAAATATTACATCGCCACATAATGTGATAGGTTTCTGCAATAAATATAAAATTATCAATACACAATCCAATATATCATTTCATATGTCAAGGAATACCAAACAAATTTCATGGAGACACACCAACATGTGGATATTACTCTAAATTTTAAAAATTTAATAAAAAGGATTATTTTTGTTTCTTGGCCATCAATTTTTTATTCCATTATCTATTTCAATCACAACAAAATAATGAAAATGAATCATTCTATTTAATTTCATCATTTTAATGTTCTATAATTACAAAAACAAGGGAAAAATTTCTCTATATTTTGCCTATGTATTTTGATTTATCAAGCATTGTTCGACTATTTCTAGTGTAATATGATAGACCCTAGAAAAGTTTTGTTTTTATTTCACCACCTTGAATTTTTCTTATTCCAAAATGAACATGACATAGTTGGTGGGACATAGATTTATCTTTGTCTTTCTTGTATGGTTTTTCATCCTAACTTATTTTTTGACATTTTCGTTCATTTAACTATTTTTTCCCTAAACAACATAGAGTAAAGGTCTCACAATCAAGGTTTATATTTTTTTGGTTTTCAAATTGGAAATTAATGTGTCTATTTTAGTGTTACTTTTGATTTATTCAAGCTAGATTAATGGGACTAGTGTTTTTTATTGAACAATATTTCAATAAGTTAGGAAATGATTACATAAGCTTCAATTTCTGGTTAAAAATGTTCTTAATTTATTCAAAAACACAAAGGGAGATTCTGAGTTATGATTTTATGATTTACAGATCTAAAAAATGATGCCAGACAAGTGTGAATGGGATGACAAAAGACCATATTCAAAAGGATTTTTAGCATGTTCTCATTAGTGATTTTATTGATTGAATAGGTCTCCTCTAAGGGTGATTGTGCCTCTTGATTATATGTATTTCTTTGGGTGAAATTTGAAAAGGAAACTAGGGAGTATTACTTCATAGTATTAGAAAGGATTATATAGTAGTTTGATACTATATTATTAATGTTTAGGGAGTTTGTGGAGATTCTTATTTTTTAGGACCACAAAGGACGGTTTTTGAAGTGCATGTGTTTTAGAATAACTGTAGAATCATTGACTTTTATGGAAATTAATGGGAGGATACACCTAAAAAAATTTAGTTTTTTTGTAATTAATGGTTAATTTTATTAGGAGTCCCAAATCCGGAGGAAATTCACATACCAAAAATTATCTAAAGCATCACAGAATATGATTTTATTCAACCAAGACATGGACCATCCAATTTAATTTATTTTGGGAAGGATGTTGATGTATATATTTTATGGTAATTTATCTTTGACTAAGAGATTAACAATTATCCTTTTTATGGTAATCTATCCAAGAATGTCTCATCCTCTATTAAAATTAAGGGGAATGGTTTTTACGCTTTAGAATGGTCATTTCTGGAACTAAAGTGTGATATTGGATAAAATAATTTAGTGGATTATGGATATAGAAGACTTCTCTCCTGATAATGAGTGTTCATCTAGTTGGAATTCCCTTTTTGTGGGTGACTCATGAAAATCCATACTAGGTCATATGAATGCATAGTAAATATGTGGTCCTCAGGAATCTAAAATTCTATTATCAATGGTCGATGAGTTTGTGATGACATGGATTTATCTTACATGGAGTTTTTCTTGTGGAAGGAATGTTCCTAAATTTGTAACGAGTATTTCATATCAAAATTATCAGATAATGCATAGAAATGTTATACCTATGCTGGTACTCCCCATATTCATAAAAGTGGTATTTTTTTAATTACAACAAGTCCCAATACATAAGATCAATTCATCGCTACAAATAACATCAAAGGGTTAATCAAGGCACTAATATTTAATGAAAATATTCTCCACCGTAAATAAATTTTATGTGGAGAAATTTCCTTCCTTTTTCTATTTGAATATGAGATCAAATGTAAGGTGAAAACTAGTACTGTAACCTCCTGGGTAGATCTAGATAATATATAAGAGACTGGTGGATTTTTCCATATTGTGTCTATACCAAGATGTAGGATCCATGTGTGAATACGTATCACATAAAATCCATAATCAAGACACATGTAGTTCTTAAATTTATATCATATAGGTGATGACAACTGTGATATTTAATGTTAAACGGTAAAGAAACATGGTGTTAATTTTATGGTCATCCATCCAAGACCATGATATCCGAATTGTGAGCTAGCTTGCATTCAATCATTATAGGAATCCTTTACAAAAACTCTAGAGGCTGTGTCATCTATCGTCGATGTGAGAAGAGTGCATCAAAGGTTTCCCCCACCACACAAAAGATAGTAAAACGAATGGTTAGGGAATTTTTATTTTATAGTGGATATAATGATATAAATGATTTGGGTGTCATTGTATATCTCAGGGGAATGATAATCAATCCATACATATTTCTCGAAAATTATGCAGATTAGTTTCTTGAGATGAGGACATCAGCCATGCAGTTTAACATCACGCGGTAAGGGTAGATGTTGATCGATATAAAATAGAAGGAATGAAAATTTATGAATATTGATTGGGAATTTAGGAAATCATGTCATGATAGACATCTAATACTTTTGTTATAAGGATTCCGAAGCTTATTTCCCATGGTATACTATTCTCGATACACATGGAAAGTCTACACTTTAACATCATTTTCTGAAGAAATTTTTGATTAGTTTAACATCATTGGAATTGTGTGAAAAATGTATATCTATTTTAGGTGTTGTTTATAGGACCAAATACAATAGAAATGATAAGGGGAAAGGGTTACCATACTAATAATTTCCTAAAAAACTTTATATATGATGAAGGAAATCATAAACCATGGTCTTGGTGACACCCCAATGAAAAGAAGTGGTATGAGACAAAAAAACACAATGAATGACCATAGACCAATGATTTAATATTGAGTTCATAGGATAATATCCATAAGGGTTATGGAGATATAAGAGGTCTCCCCCAATGAATAATGTGACTCTAGTGGAAAAGACTATTTTCTATGAAATCCATTAAAAGATAGACTGGGGAATATTAATGCATATTTATAACAAAAGGGGTCCTCAGGAATCTAACATTATATTATTAATGGATGAGGATATCGTATAGAGACATACAATTATGTAAAACATGGAGTATGATGTTTGGATATAATTTTTTTGAGCACAAAGAAAATATTTGGACTGGCATTGATCGTAGAGTGTCGAGGCCCTTGAAAATATTTCTTTTTTGTTTATATACAGGTGATGCAGGTTTCTATTTCCATTATGAGATCCTATATTAAAGACCCTAAATTAGGGTCTTCTATACAAATCATTATTTATATACTAGAGAGGGTGCATTTTTTCCTTTATGTATGGGACTATGACAGAAGGATTAGGAATCACTACATATCCCATTTTAGAAGAAAATCAAGACACACATTGTTATTGAATGGAGGTGTGGAAGGAGACAAATACCAATCATCATTGTATTATAATGAATATATTTGAATGCTATATTTATTACATCATGAATTAAAGGAATTAACATGAAGTTTCAATAAATGGGGTGAGTACATTACCATACAATTTTAATGTCTGTTTTTAAGATGATAGGATATCTAGTTTAAATTCATACGACCCAGACTATGGCATCTTATATTTTTGGGTCATATGACTTAGACCATATGGTTCTCCTTTTATGGTCATCCATATAGGACCATGAATCTATGCAGTTTAATATCATACAAAAATATCATTTGATTCATGTAGTTTATCATCTATTGATGTGTATGAGGATATATCCTTCTAACAAAAAAATTCTTAATAAATATTTCATTGGTTGGAGCTGTAAAAAGACCTCCATTCATCAAAGTTAGGGAATAATCTCTATAAGAGTGAAAATTGAGTATGGAATATGGTCCCACCTTCTTTTTATGAAGCATTGGAGATTTCTTCCCCAATATCATTAGATTCCTAAATACTGATACCAATTATCCTTGAAGGATTGGGTGAACAAACATTTTCTGGTTAAAAAATCATTCTATCTGATTTTGGTGGTCCTCTAAGTGATAAATGGTATATATTATTTATAATGAAGTATCCATAAATAATCTAACTTTTTCAAATTTCTCATCTATAGGTAGTTGATCTTAGATGTGATTGTAGTGTGAGGGATCTGGGACATCAAATAGAATGATTGTTTCCATCTCGTATACAAGTGAATATGTTGTTTCTGATGTGGTGGTGCTGGTTTTAGTACTATAGACCCATAGAAGATTCAAGAGAATGTCAGGAAAGGACTTTATCTCTATCCATAATTGTTTTTAGTATGTTAGATATATTTTTGTTGAAGTACTCTTTTTTCCCATTAGGCACGTTATGATTGTGGGGAAATGTTTGTATTTGATATTGTACTCTTGATAGACATTTTACAACATAGAAATATAAGAATTCTGGACGTTTTGTACCAGTATACAATGAAGGACACCAAATATGGTAATGATGTTTCTATTCACGAAGCAATCAATTATTTTGGTGCTAGCATGTTTTAGTGGTACTACTTCAACACATTTGGAGAAGTTTTTTTTTGGTAATTATGAATTAGTTTAATTTCTTGGACATAGATGTAGGATATAGTCCTACAACATACATTCCCAATTAAAAAATGTACAATAATATATTTCTATCTATAGAAACTCTATAGTTTGAAGGATTTAGTTAGCATGTACTTAGTATAAAAAATTCTTCATGGTGAATTTCATGCAATATGGTGTCATTGAAGGCCATAAGTATCCCTACCTCTAAATATTATTGAAATTTTTTAACCCTAACTGGTGGGTTCCAAAGACTCATATATGTACTTAATTCATGAATTTAGTTGTCTATTCCCAATAAATGCATCTGATATGGGTTTCATCGAACCCTCATTAATTAATGAATTTCTAGTGGTATGTGTCATCATAAAGATTAAATTTGGCCACTCACTGTTGGATTTTCTATTTTATGGATTTATTCGATGATATCACCCCATTTTTGTGATATTTTATAATGTTTCCCAACCAACATTCTATAAGGCCATATGGTTATTGTATGGGACTAAACTCACTTCTTTCATCCATGCTAATATAAAAAAAAGTATGGCCATTCAGTGGTACGCAATGTCGATGATTGTTACATCTAGATTTGTATATTCTAGAGATGTGGTTGCATTTAAAAATGAATAATCTTGAGCATTCTATAATCATGTTACAAGATTAAATGTCGAATCCATGGGGAATTCATCATTTAGTCCCCTGACATAGTAAATCTGGGGGATTATCAAATATTTTTATGACAGAATAATCTTTATTGATCTTCTTGATTATGAACTCTAAATCGATATTAACCTTTAAGTGTTAAATTAGAATTTCATGATCCATTTGTATACATTCATTAAGGGAATAATATTCTACCCCATTTTTTGTACAACATCATAAAAACAAGAATGAATAAGGAAAGACTACCTTTGCTACCGAGATGACCACAACTCCCAATCAAACATTGTTGAGCTTGTGGCCTTCAATTCTATTCCCTGTTACACTTATGGATGTAGCATTAAAATTCATCTCCCATGTATGGGGGACATATTAAATTGGGAAGATCTATTCATTGGTAGATTATATATTTTACTATGTTATTTCTATAGATGGATCCTCTATAAAGAAATCTACCAAAGGATGAAGTTTCACAACTTTCTTATGAATAAACCGAATATCAGTGAGCTAAAATATAACATCCCACCATTCGAAACATCTAGTATGCATTGTACATATAAGGATATATTTGAGTTATTTGTTTTGGGATAAAAAATTAAACTCATGATGTTGTAGGTAGTGCCTCCGTTTCTGAATTGAGAATATCAATGACAGTAAACGTTTCTTGATATCTGAATAATGAGTATTAGTTTCCAGAAATGATCTCCTAAGATAATATGAGATTTTTTCATTCCCAAAATCATTATTTTGTTCTAGTAAATAACCCATTTAATTTTTCATTTATGTCACATAAAAAATTAGCAAATTCCCATCAACATATGGTAATAATTTTGGTAGACTCAATAGATAGTTCATGAAATTATCAAATCATTCCTGAAAATCATCGTTCCACTGATATTTAACCCACCTTATCTTCAAAATAGTTAAAGGAAAACACTTACCTTCATGGTTTTCTATAAAGTTACAAATATAGGAAATTTTCACCTATAAACCCCTAATAGCCATTCATGAAGGAGAGATCTTGGTAGCCAATTTTTGCATCAATTAATAGATTTGTTATTAATATTAGGGAATCCTCTTATAGATAATGATGCTTGAGATGATTCCATTTTATGAAGACAAAACTCTACCCATTCTTATTATTCATCGATATTATGTTGTATATTCATCACAGATACAGAACATACCAAATTAAATGTTATATGATAATATTTATATTTTCAGCCTCAATTTTGGAGGCCTGAGTTGGTTGTGTTCTTATTACATATTATTTGTAACCCAAGTGGTTTTCTGGAAATTCCAAGTGGTGAGTGGCCACCTAGAGATCAATGACTTGCATTTCTATGTAACTAAAAGATAGAAAATCATTATGTTTCTTTAGGAATGAGTTATACACCTCTTGTTCTTTGAAATACATGGTTGCACTGACCAAAGTAAGATTCAGGTTCCCCTTTGTACCTAATTTTATTTACTTGAGTTCATAATGGGTGGTAGATACACCTTCCTCAAATTATAGAGGTGAACCAATGAGGTCCTCCTCTTCCTCATCCTCCTATTTAAATTACACATATAACTAAATTTTAGGGAAATTGGGTAATGAAGTAGTCTCTCTAGATTTAGGATATGAGTTGAAATTTTTAAATTGAGAAGATGAAGAAACTTACTCTAACACATATAATGATAAAATATCTTTTAAATATATTTAGGGGATTAATTAAGTGATATAGAAAGAGAATAAATGTACCCTCTTAGTTAAATGAAATCCTCTTCTAAATAAACCAATGAGGCATGGATCAATTGAATCTTAGGGGATATAATGAGGGAATTTTTATTCAAGTTTATACCACTATCTAAAGATCCATTAACCTTTTTAGTGCTACCATGCCCAGTTTTCATGACAAATATCATGATGTTTGTTGAATATGTAGCTAAATATGGGGCCATTACATATATATTGTGGATTTTAAACCCATAATCCTCACTAGTAGACATCAAGGAATTGACTAGATTCATTTCTAGACTATTGCAGGTCATGACCCAAGTAAAACCATTGGTCATGGGTTCTTTCCCTTCTCTCTAATAGAATCCATCATCAGTATAATATGTTTGGAATGATTTGAATTTGGCATTTTAACCATCAAACATCAAAATTCAACCATTACTTCAATATTTGAGGTATGTATGGTTTGATGGGGGGTAGTCTCACGCTAATACTACCATGTCCTCCCCAATAGGACATTGAATGGTGTGTCTTCCCAATCAACTAGAAATTAAAATTCATATATGAGGTCCCTAAACTATGTTTATATATTGATTCTACCAATATGAATCCATTCTGTTTTTCCATAACCCGAGAGAATTGTTGTGGAAGGCGAAAAGTGAGCTAATTTTTACCTCATCGATGAATTTTCCATACTAGATTGAGTTTATCTATACATCTATTGTCAATGAAATCCCATTTAATATCAACATAATTTGTTATACTGGATACAAACAAAGTTATGATTTTTCCCTATATAGTTGAATATTTTTTTTACTCTATTAATGAGAATATTGTGTGGCTCTCGGAAGGATCTATCTATGCACATAATATTTTTGTAGTATTGAATTCGAAATTAAGTTAATTATTGCATAGAAAAGAATTTATGAGTTATTTTAGGAGGTACTTTGAAAGACTTATAGTATACATGGTTGATAAAATGGCCATAAATAGGGCCAAATGCTTCATAATATCATATTTAATAGATAAAATACTACATATCCCAACATGAATCATCTATTTTATAGTTTATTTAATATATTAAAGTGTTTTTGTAAGAAAATATGACATTGTAATAGAATTTAGGTCACTCTTATCCATGGAGGGTTTGGTCTACCTGTTATGCCTTCATACTGAAGTTGATTTGGAGGTAATGTCCCCTCTAGTCAATATTCTAAGATGATTAGGTAAGGGATATCCTTAGAATATGTTAGGGATATTTCTTACTCTTGGTGGACCCACAAGAGGGCTCTCCAACAATTTTCTTCCCCATAGAAGGTATGAGTGGGGATATGGTTTGGAGTATTTATTTCTTCAACGACCGCATCATTCTCTGTATCCTCAGTTATTACAACAACATTCATTGATTCCCATGTTAGATGTAGATAACATGAGTTCATGGACATATTTATCATCGAAGAAGGAATCCATTAATTTAATTACATTAACATAACCAAAGAAAAATTATTCATCTAATGAGGATTCAGTCTAGTAGGTGAATTCATGTGGTATAGTTTAGTGGAGTGATTCCTATTCTTTTAGAACAAAAGGTGTGGAGTTAAAAAAATTCAAATCCAAATTTTTCTATGGTACAAGTTCATCTTCTTGTATTTTTATCAAACCCTTCTGACCATGTTCTTTCTTGGAAGACAAGATTATTGAGGGCTTCAGTGAATGTTGAGTTGGTTGTGCCATAGTGGAAGTGGATATGGGTATAGTTGGTTGTTTCAACTATCATTAAAGATAACATTAATCCGATATATTATAGTTTTTTAATGTCCAATCAAATAAATTATATATAACTTTGTTATTATCTTCTTTTTAGTGACCCTCTTCCTCTGGATTGGCGGTAGAAGGACATTCTTCATATGCAAGTGGCTTTCCAAGCTTTACTGGATTGGTGTACAATAATTTTTATAGGATGTATTTGATAAATAATATTTCCTAGATGGTGGTCCTCAATAAATTGAGGAAGGGGAAATAGGTTTGAAAATCTTTTTGACTAGCCTAATTCAGGCTCTTGGGATTTGGAAACTTGAGAAAGTTGTTTTCCAAGTCAACAATGAAGTCTCAAGGGACTCGGTGATCTTAGAATGAAAAGCCATATAATTTAGATAGTCAAACAACCTTTTCATATTCTCCAATCACTCATCCTGATATGGTGGTATATATTTATAACACTCAAGAGGAGGTCTCATCTGCTATGATGTGGTCTTTGGAGTTGGACCAAGTGTAAGAAATGACATATGAATGGATATCATAACCTATATTTTCCATATTTTGTTCCCTTGAACTTTTGTAATTACTTGATAATTATCATTGGATCATAAGATGTAATCTTCCATTTTAGAGAAACTATAGTGAGATGTCAAAACCAACATATATATTCAATAGGGATGAAAATTGTGCAAAAATCACCATGTATATTATCTATATAGGTATACTACAAATCCTCGTGTGGGGTATTTAGGTTCAGGGAGTTGGTCAACCCTTTACATCGAGCAATAAAATTTGAAACATTTTCATTCTCCAATTATTTTCAGTTCCATAGTTATAATACTATTATTTTCTATGTTATGAGATTAATTAAAAGAGAAACATATGACACTGATATTCACATCTTTGGATTTACTGAGCTATAATACTTGTATACCATCTGATGGCCGGTAATTGCAGTGTTTACAGAAAGAACCTATGTTTCACTGGTTCTTTTTGTGTAGGGTTTCCCATCATGGGATTACAATGGGACATTAAATTTATCAAATGGTACTATGAATCCCTAAATCCATTAAAAAAATAAAAATATGGGGTTCCCAAAATCTGTTGGGAGAGGGGTTAGATCCACCAATTTGGGGTAAGGACACTTTTTGGGTTTCATGAGTGCACACCATTATTACATAGATTTCTATCAATTTGTCAACTAATACATTCTATTAATAATACCTTGAGGGATATCTAGTTATCGTAGGTCATGGTAAAGAGGATGTGATAGTTCATGTCATCATTGGCAGCTCTATTTTTACCCACACTAAGTAGCCTATATGGGCTAGTCCTTGTGGGGGCATCTAAGAACACCTTATTTGTGTTCCAAAGGGAGAAATCTCCTGATATCTCATTAATGTGGGGTCTAAATATATTTTTCATTATTCCTGAATTTTTGTGTGGATGTTTTGGTTCCATTTAAGTGGATGGGGAGAATAATTATCTTTTAGGTACACCAGTTTGGAGTGTGTGTTTAGGATATACTTGTAGAAAATATCTAGTAAGAATGTAGCCTTAGTGTAATTATTTGTTCAGTCTTCTCAACACATTCATATCATCTTCTTACTCATAAAATATTTCATCTTGTGATATGAATTCAATATATTTGGGAGGTGTATGATTAATAACCATAACATTACAATTTTCATTGGTAAATTACCACTAAGTAGGTAGTAATGGAGTGGTTTAGGGAATACCCAAATTTTGAACAATGCTTGTGGGTCCAAATATACACACCTCCATCAATTATATTAGTATATATCATATTATGAAATTAGAAATCCTCCTCACACTCCTCTGTATTGGACTCATGTTATGTTTCATTCATAGGTGTAGTGTTAACAATGTTTACTAATGTCTACGTCATTTTAGGAATTTCAATAGACTCTTTGAGATATTGATTTTTTTATTATGCCCACCAAGAGGCGTTTTACTCTCCTTTTGTGTCCTCCTTGAATGGATTGAAGATAGATAATTAAAAAGTAATATCTACAAAGAAAATTTCTGGTATTTTCTAAGAGATAACACTAGGGAACGAGATAGGTCAAACTAGGAAGATCCATTTTTCATAATTCCCCCTTGTCAGGAGAAGACCAAATTCTATTTAGGAGGATATTGTTGAGATAAAAAACAAATAGGTATTAAGGCCTAGGGAAGCTCATATTTTATTTTCAAACCCATTTGAGCCTACTTTATCGGCCTAGAGTACTGTGTTAAAAAATCCTACCCTATGGGCTGGGGTTGTTCATATATTTCCATGGATTCTGATGTCACTTCTTATTACTTAATTTTTTAGATCCTTGTTCAAACATCAGAATGGTGCAATTTATTGTCTTACTTGAGCCACATGATTTCGAATATATTTTTAATGATCCATGATTTTCCAATTTTATATGGGTGGATTCTTCTATATTTTACGATTCTTTATCTAAGATTGTTTTGATGAGAAATTTTCTTCTGGACAGATGTTTTCGAGAATCGGTCAAGGCTGTTTTTTAGAAATCCATGTATTCTGAAAATTTTCTATTTCTTGAAGCCATCATGTGGCTTGGAAATTCGCTTATGTCTCCTTTTTGGGGAATATAGGAATGGGGATAATTATAAAAAGATTCACCACATTCATACCCTATCCTATGATATAAACACTGGATAGGACATCTACGGTCAAATGATATAATTATTTTAACACATTGATAGATCTGCACTGAAGGGCACAATTTTGATTTCCAAATTTTGGGTGTCTTTCATCTATGAGGATATCTAACTCAATTTTACTATGTATCCCTTATATTACCTTGAAATGTGTTAGATATTATTTATAAGGAAATAAATTTTATTTCAAATGGTGAAGAGTATTCTATACATTAATGTGTATGCATTTTACACAATATTGCAAAAAAATATCTAGAATGATATATCCTAGAGTGGATAAAGTCTATAATATGACTGGTATATTGTCTTTATAAAACTATCACTTCATTTAAAACAATTCTTATTCATTTTCATTAATCATAGGCTCGTCAACCTAGTCTAATCAATGTGGATGCTTTAATACATATTTTTTATAAAAAATATTATTTGTAGGTTTTTCCTTGTTCACATTGGAATGAAAGAAACCCAATTCTGGTTTTGTAGAATGAAAATTTACTTGGGATGTCTTCTGGAAAAGAAAGGATATAACTATTCCATTATAAGGAATCAGACATGATGATCCCCTTATTCTCAAGTGCCACATGATATAAAGGATTTATAATTATTGAATCTGTAAGGGGAGGACCTTCTCAGCTATGTGAAATGTCACTGAGGAGACAACCTTAGAATTGATGCACATCATAGGGTGGAATACCATACTGGCATGACATCTGACTACAGTGAAAAACTCTATAACATATACCCTAGTGAGGACCATCATGGTGGACAATATAAAGGGGAGGACCTTCTTGTTATTTGACATTTTGACCACATGGATGGCTCCCATAGTTCTCATTATGACACAGGCTCTCAAGATAGATCATATTACCAACATAAATAAATCCATCATTGTAATATTTCAGGGGAAGAGCTATGGAGTTTCTCCAAATGTTTTCATAATTTGTTAATGGAATATTCGGATCCTGAACTTACATAGACAAAACTCTGAGGGCTTCAATAACACCATCATTTTGTATAGTGAGATCAAATATTAGATCTTCATTTTCTAGTTTCATTTATTAAGGATTAATTTTGGATTCCTTATTGTAGGTGACTAGGGTCCCCTTCTATAGATATTGGCTATCATATTTGGAAACACATTTTATTATCTCTCGTGTTTCTACCAAAATTTTCAATAGGTCTCTGAAATTTTCCTAGGGATTTTTTTCCTACTATAGAGTGTTCGTTGGGGTTGATTGACTACCTCTAATTGACATGGGTATATCAGTCCAATCTAATTGTCCATATGTCATGGGTGAAGTTATCCCACAACCCTCCTAGATGATAGAAGAGGAGTGTATCTACCAAAGAGTGACCCTAGTATTTTTTTGACAATACCTACTAATTTTGATGATGGAGATGTTTTTCTGATCCTCTACTCCCACTGATTCAATTATTATGTCCTAGAATGGTTTTATGATTTGGGAAGGAGATTGCATCTTCCCTTAAAACATTTTTAGGATGGTTTGGTTAACATTAGTGGCTATAATATGGATATATTCCAATTATGTGGCTGGATAATGGGTGTGTGGATTCTCCTATCCTCCATTTCCGATGGTTATATACCAAAATTATTTTGGTGTGGTGGAAGAGATGTGGGTCTCTCTTCAATTTGTTTTTGGGAATTATAAGATGATTTATATGAATGTTGTTGAACTGTGTCATGAGGATTGATAGATGTGGGAAGGTTTCTGAAAATCCTCTTGGATTGACACCATATTTGGTTGTTGGGATTGGCTGAAGTAGATATATTTTTGTACTTACTCATAGTTTGGTATTAAATTTGACTATCAGGCTTCACTGGATGCTCTGAACTATGACAGTATTCTTAGATGGTGCATGAAGGTGATTATTCATGCTCACAGCTTACTACATTATTTGGTTTGTGGGATTACATGTTGGGAATAGTGGTTTAACCTTACTCCCTATATTTTTTTCCCTTCCATTAGAGGTTCTTCTTCAATGCCCCATTCCAGATCACCTATTCTATAATCTCGAGGAAAACTCCACCATATTATTGAGGGTTTGTCACCATAGCGTTTTAGTGGAAGAAGATACTTGATGGATCCCATTATAGGGACCCCTAGGTCATATATATGATGTTTTAAAAAATCTATTTATATGGATATATATGGTAATTTAGGATATAATTGTTTCATTAAAGGTTAAATCTCCAAAAATTATTTGAGAAGGAAACATATGTTGTCTCCATCTGGGCCACTTGTTGTCGTTGAGTGGATGACTGGAGGGGCTTCATGAGATGGAGGTTTTTTTATCTTCCTCTAGGGTTGGGATGGTACCGTTTATGTTATATTCAGGAAACAATGTGTTTGAGACCCAACATTGAAGATGATGGGTAGGCGATGATTTCCTATGTTAGGTTGAGGACACTACTTGTGTAGTGGTAGTAGAATATGATCGCCAGAAGTGGTATGATGTCATTTGGATGGTTGAAGGATTTGGTTGACAGTTCTTGAAATTTATGTGATAAAAACAAACAAAACTCCCTATATAATCATCATATCAATAAAAGAAAACATTCAAATTTTCATTTTTTGGATCCATGATTGGCCCTCTTCCATTTTTTTGTGAAGGGTTTCTAAAATGTGGGAAAAACATTCATATTGATTAAAAATTTCACATTAGGTTAATAGTATTTATTTTTAATGAAAATAAATGAATTTAGTTTTACTCTCAATTGTTTATTTATAGTTAGGGGCTTGAATAGTCACACAATCATTCGTGTTAGGTTCACCATTTTCAAACAGCTTCCAACATGTTTGGTTTATGGATCTGAAAATACCCAACGGTTCCCTTATTCTAGATATTTGATGAACCTGCATTACAAATAAATGTTGTCATTGAGAAATGGATCTAATGAAACTTAGGGACTCACTTCGGTTAAGAGGATGTTAGGTCAGGCTCATCAAACCCTTTTAATGGAAACTATTTCCAAATTTAGGACTCCCTTAAATAAATATATATATATATATATATATATATTATATATCGATGAATCCTTTATTAAATACCATGTATGAAATGAGTATCCCATTATTAAATAGTAAATTATTAGCATGTATGAACTTCATATTCAACTAAATTTATCTTAGGTTATTCATTTATGGAACATTTTTTTATATCCAAGGTTCTCTATCGGTGGTACCCTTTTGTGAGCAGATAATTGATTCTTTTTTCATTTATTACTATGATTTTAGTTTCATGTTACATAGGGGGAACTATAAAGTTTATCATCATTGATGGAGACTATATTTATATTGATATTGGGATCATTCCCCTGATATGGGATCCCGGTGTATCATTATGAATGTAATAAATACCCATGTAGTTTAGTGCACATAACGAGGCACATCGTAACTGTTAATGTCATGATATTAGGACAAAACCATAATGTTTAACTTCATGTTTCATGGATTTATGCATGTAGGGTACCTAATCAAAGGATGGTGAAGTAAATACCCCCAATGAGGTCCAATGTACATAGAAGTGATATCAGAACCCATGATGGATTTGACCCTTCATGGAATCTGCCCCAAAGAGAATTAGGGTTATATTGGTGTGCTGGGTTTAGAACCAGAGTAGGCTTCATACATATCCGATTTTAATGGGAATCAAATCCCATGTAGTTCAGTTGTAAGTACCCATTTTTATTGAGGACCTCTGAATGTTTTTTCTCATATGGGACTTGCCCCTTTGATATGACAACAACATGATTGGGGATTATAACAAACAAGAGGCTCATTTGAGTGATGTTTGGAGGAGTATCTTGACTCATGTTGATTTTAGGGTTTGATTGGGGATTAAACATAGTTGTATTCACATTTTATTGATTTTGGTTGTGGATTATACTAGATTAGAGGACCAAGGATTTTGGATACATACCTTGGGGACCCACGCCTATAGAGGCCATATGAAGGAAGGGAAGAGGATGACCCAAAAAAGATTCATTTTTGGGACATGAATATGATCATATGGATGTTAGGATAATTAATAGAATCTAAGACCATGTGAGTAATGATTAGTGTGAGATAAAAGATGATGTTAATAATATGGAAAACTATACAATCTCTTTCATCTGCTAGTGGATGAGTCATTGCGATGGGATAAGAAGAAAGGGATTTGAGGTGCATGTCTCTTATCTTGTTTTCATAATAAGGATATGAACATCTGGATACCCATATGGATATTACCAATATTAAAAGCTTTAGGTTCCTCTCTAGGAATTATTTCCTCTTCCTATTTTTAGTAGAATAGAGGAGGATAATGTACTAACCCTCATTAAAGGGAAGGGATTGTCTCTCCCCTATTAGAAACTGAAAATGGGAAGTCATTGGTCAAAAATATAATTAGGGAAGTACATGGACCAAGACCTTGTGTTTGAAAAATAGCACATACTTAAATAATTTTTCTTGGTTAGGACACTAATTACCATGGGAGTATATAATGTAAAAAACAGATATATCCCACCTATAAGGGAAGTTAGTTGTAGGACTTCCATTACCACATGAATGTATAATTGAGAAAACAGAGTAGTATTTCCTAACCTATTATCACTCATATTTAGAGGATTTGGGGTAGTTATTTTATTATTATCTATTAGATGTGGGACCTATGTGAAGAGATGACCTACTATTTAGTGTTTTAAAAGGGGGATCAAAAGAAGCTCAAATAGGTACGTATTTGGTGAGATGAAGGTGGCCCATGTTGGGAAAACATGAGGGAGATGGAGGGTTTTGGAATAGCATAAGGATTTTTAAGAATAAATAGGTCTTTTATAGGGAATTCCAAGGCATGAATAATAAATAATTCATATGATAAAGATATGTAAGATGGAGGGGTCTAGAACAAGTTAAGGCATGGAAAGACTATATGTTTTTTGTGAAGAGTATCCTTGAATGATCTAGATATAAAATTTTAATGATGGATATAGTATGAAAATAAACTAAAGAGAGTCCTTTCTCTGAGATCCAAGGATTACATCTTGTGTCCTAGTATAGATCTCTTAGAAGTCCCATTTTTGGGAGGAGACCTTCACTATAGTATTTATCAATTGGGGGGAGTGGTCCCTTTTGTTGGTGAATTATGTTTCAAACACTAGAGAAACCTTAATCCCAATATCCCCCTTAATTACATATTATATATGTGTTTGTAGAGTTAGCCTTATGGTTTCGATTGCTAGGGTGAAGGACTAGGGAAATCAGTTTTTTGAGGCTTCTCCTTGTTTTTTTGGTCGTGTGAAATGAAGATCCCCAGGGTCTTATTTATGGGAAATATTAGGACACTAGGTGACAGAGGTTTTCATACTAGGTCCATCGCAAAATTTACATATACTGGTTTTTCACATAGTTATGGATAATACTTTTATGTTATGAATGAAAGGAATGCATGAGCCTCTTGGTGCATAGGCTCACCATGAATATGTTGAGAAAGGCGAGCTCCTTCATTCTCCATGGTGCTCTTCAAATCATTATTTTGTGAGGTATTTTCCATTAAATATTCTCAACCTAAGTTAAAATGGAGTGTTAATATTATTTCATCAATTATCTAAAATAAACACACCATTACACCATGTATATGAAATTTTTTATGATGGTTATATTCTAATAAAAGGGTAAAGATATCAACTTCTATAATGATGGAATGGATAAATCCTTACTAGACATTTCCATTAATTATATGTCAATCATCAGAAACCCCAACATACTCTACCTCACTACGAACACATGGAATCATGGTTTTCATAAGAAATATAAGTTTGTATATCATGACATGCATTAATGGTTATCTTGAAGTCTAAGGACCATTACACAAGCTTATAGATAATTATATTAGATGACACCAAAACATTTAGAATTCCTTTGGGAAGATATTTTTTTATAATCTCCCTTCATGGTTATTACAAAGTTGGAACATCGTGAAAAGAAGTATCATCCTCTTACGAGTACTCACAACTAAAAGTCTACATAATATGTATCCTATAATTTTATGTTATCCAACTATAGATCATTATTTAGGAATATATTTATATCACTTCAAGGTTCTCATAATACTAGGGAACTTCTATGACCTTATCAATGTGATGTATAATATTGAAAATTAATTCATTAGAGTAATAAATCCTAATGAAAAATATATATTAATATTTTTATTTATATCAAATACATTGAATACACAAATAATAAATTTATAAATATTTGGTCTTAGGACACCAACTCCAATAGATCACCCAATAACCAAAGAGAAACCTCATCTTTTTTCAGATTTTGTGAATAAAAGAACAATTTGATTTCGGTATCCTGGTGATTGATTCAGGTGATATGAGGAGGAATTTGAGATTAAAAGATGTTGAATATCGACAGGGGGAAGGGGATACCATATATTTAATGTAATAAAGGACTTCAAAGGGGAAACCTATAGATCTAGGGTCATTTGAGAGTAAACCTCTGGGAAAATGGGACTTAATGCATTTGGATATTACCTCTACATCATGAAAAACCACCAAAATATAATTAAATTACATTTTTGAATCATTAATCAAATTGAATATTTAAATTCAATTTGTTAAGTAATTTATTAGACTTTTATTCATTGTGAAATTATATATTGATCTTCATCAACTATGATGTATTTCTTTAGATTTTTTACACCTTATATAGAAATAAAACACATGATTATTTTAACAGAATTATTTAAGGAAAATATGACATATATATATTTTTATAAACAATCATTTAGTTCATCATTTTAAAAGTATTTGTGTTTTATTAACAATAAATTTCCTTCCTAAATTGAAGATATGATTAATTAGAAATTTTTTAGTGGATTCATGTATATAGAACATTCTAATATCAACAGATATATATACTCTTATAGTTAGATTCATTGAAGACATTAATGAGGATAAAAATATTATCATCCAAATAAAATCTAGTGAAATTCAATACATAGATGAACATAATCCATTATATATTCTGTTTTAATTTAATCTAATTCCATAAATTGATAAAAATTTATATTATAGTAATTTTTATCCTAGTGTTACCTATTTCACCATTTCATCTAATGATCCTAATGTAATAATTAGTGTGTAATTTTCATATCATCTTCTATTGATAACTATTTTGGCATGCAACATTATTACATTCTAGACTATTTTTGAAGTAATTTATTGTTATTGTATATAAAATGGTCGAATGTCAATGATTTCTATTTATATTAATAAATATAAAAATATATATAGTTGACCTATATAATAGTATGTAATAAGATTAAATTATAGTTTAGAGTGATGTACACATTGTGAAGAATTTATATTTTCACCTTTATCTTTCCCTGGTGGTTCGGGATACATGATTCAAAATTATCAAGATGCAATGGTAATTTTTAATTGGGATATAAATCAAACTTTTCTACTTATGTTCACATGAAATCCATATTGGACTAAGATTACATAACTTTTTATAAACTAAAAATTTTCATTTAGATTCATGTATATAGATGATTTAAAGAGCTCTAAATATAAATTTTAAATTTTTAATGAAATACTTTAGTGATGAAATTTTAATTTAAATGTGTAAAGTATGTATAACCTCTTACATTTTTTATATATTTTATGTCTGTATATACCAATTTTTTTGTCATCGTTAATAACTATCTATATATTCCATATTTAATTTCTTTATATAGTTTTTCATACCAATGAATTTGAAAAACATGGTTTTCCTAATTTTTATAATTTTTTTTACCATGGTAGTACACCTAATTTATTAACTATATTTGAGGCTAGTTAAAAAAATTCAATAGAAATATTGGTTAAATATGTTTTGCCTCAATTTTAGGAATCTATAATAAAAAAGGATTCATGGACCCTATGTTACAAAAAATAATTGATCACCTTACTGGAAAAATGAATATTGTTCAATGTTTTTTATTAATTATTTTTATCCAAAATAATTTTTAGATGATGATTGATACGATGTTTACATAAAATAAGTTTATAGAAGATCAATTTTAATGGATGGTGTTATTCTTGGGCACTATTGTGTTTTAACTTCCAACCTATATTTACTTCTTATATTACAAGATCAACATAAAGATGAAATTTTTTATCAATCATGTTCCATATAATGTATATTTAGTACATTATTTAATTACATGGATATGTAAATATAGTGATTTAAATATCTAAAACTACCCAACATGGTGAGTAACTTGCTGATGAGATTAAAATATATTATTATTATTAAAGATATATCTCATATTGTGAGGCTTCCTTGTGAATATTCAATTATGAAATACACTAAAGGTTTACTTATGTTTGAAGACTCCATTTCCATTTACCTAATGAAAAAAGTTCCACTTATATAGATGGTTCTGGCATTAAAGATATTTAATTAAAAAATACCCTACACCATGATCACATCATGGTTTTTAGAAAAATAAATTTACTATAAATCACAACATTTCACATATGGGTAATTCCCATTTTTTTGTTTAACTCATGATAAAAAACGTTCTCATAGTATGTTAGGTTTTTTGATTCATAGATTACATTAGGTACCTCCCATAATTTGAATTTATATTATCTTAAAATATTAATCACTAATGTTTGAGGTAAAATTTCATATGATGACATATTTACTACTAATCATATTATTTTCAATAGATCCAAATAAGAACAATACTCATTGGGTTCACTTAATAATTATGAAGAGTTAATTGAATTTATTATAGATGATTTTTATGGTCTATTTGAAGGACTTTGCATAGGTTTTTTCCCACTCACATTTCCCAGACAGAATTACTCAAAATGACCATATATAGAGTGATACATAGAAAACTGTTTTAGAAGATATCTTATATGTTCATTGAAAATAATTAAATTTACAAGGTATTTTAATATTTAATATATTTTTTTATAGTTCTAATTTATTCAAAATTAATCCATTTTATATGAATTTTGTACCATCCTGGGTTTTTGTGTCGTCTAGGGTGGGTTTTCAGGTACATTTGATGATTTTAATTACATTAAACATGGAGTAGTGGCATGGGTTCATTTGGGTGATCTTTTATGGCATATAAAGGATAGTGGTAAGTGCACTGATTGTGCACGGTTTGAAAAATTCTATGAAAAAACCATGCCAAGTTTGTAAATCATGATAGAGGAGTCCCCACTGATTGCATACAGTTTGAAAACCATGTGACCAAACCATGCCAGCTGTGCAAAATTGGACAGTGGAGCTCACACGGTTGGCACATGATTTTCCTAAGCATACACCTCTACCCAGGAAACCATGCCCATTGTTTTTAATATCATAAAATATTTTTTAAAACCACATGAACACCCTATGAATCTAATATTTTGATCGTGGCTCAGGATTGATAAATTATATGCGTTTTCAATGCCTTCATGATGGATTTCAAGGTGATCCAAGCACTGTTCTTCAAGAATGAATGCATGTATTAATGATCCTCTCTCCTACGGGTAAGTGGATTTCATCTCGTTGCTTGTTTCATTCATTCCTCTATCCTTCCTTGATCTTTTCAAGGAATATCTCCACTGTTTCCATAGATCTAAAATTATGATTTGGGAGCTAGATCTAGGATTGTGGATCTAGATCTAGTTTTTCAAGATCTTGATTCCTTGGATTTTATTTTTTGTTTTAGGGACATAGATCTGAAGTTTGATCGATGGTGCTTGCGACTCTTGGATTTTATGGATTTCCCTTACTCTATCATCCATCAATAAACCTATGTAGGTGGTTTAAATCTAAATCCCATAGTCATTATTTATGATATGTGTATAATATTATGAGTTTTATATTTTTCATTTGATAATTTCATTCTTAAATTATATTAATTAGGAATATTGATATGTCTTGGGAATTTTCTTAGTGATATAATTTATTATTTAATCATGAAACAAATGATGGGGTGTTTCTAAAGTGATATTTTAGATATTTGATTTTGTAATTGAGATATTAATTTTAATTTAAAAATACTATTAATTGGTAAATATTAATTATATAAATATGTCTGGATATGTAATATAATTTATTGTGAGAATTAATTATGTTCCAAGAACATGAAGAATGATAATTAATTAAGAGAATTCATTATGTGTCATGATGTGATTAAAGATAATTAATGTTGAGAATTAGTTATGACTTGATGGTTTTGAAATGGATAATTAATTCTGAAGAATTAATTATGGAATGAAAATGGTATTGACTGGTTATTTAATGGATGAATTAATGAATGGGTTATACGCTTAGTAAATTGTTGAATTGACTAATGGCCTTTGAAATGTTTAAAAAATAATTGTATTAGTAAATGAATAATGTGGAAAATTCTTGAGAATTAAATAATAATTAAATGGATGATATTTTGTGGTGCTAGGCATGGCGTCCTAAACCGATTAGATGTTGGGACGTTGACATCGTGTTACTCCCCAATAGTCATCCAAGCATGATATTAGGGGTTCTAGGCATGAAGACCAACACTGAATGAGAATTGGAGTGCTAGGAATGAAAACCAACACTGAATGATAATTGGATTGCTATGAACAATGACCTATAATGAGGAGATTTGTGGTGCTAGGCATGAAGACCAACACTAAATGATTAATGATAATAATTAATGATGATCCAATTGATATTTGGGGTGTTATGAATGAATACCTACACCAAATGATTAATGGTAATGAGTGATGATTCAAATGGGAAACATGAATTGAACATGGCATAATGTGATGACAAAAGATTAAATAAAAATGTGATAACTATTTATATTATGAATTATATTTATAGATTTATTATGTTCCATGAAATATATTTTGACTATACTCATTTTAGACATCATTTCTAGTGTCCAACTGAGTAGTACTCACACCATATTCGGGCCACCTGATCGGCACCTGAGAATACATTGTTATTGCAGGACATGATAAGGGAAATGCTCTGATATAGATTGAATTTTGGTATTGGATCATGGGAGAGGGAACCAGATTTGGTTCATGAACCACTTTTTAGTTGTTGTGTATTTACATTTAGTTTCATTGTAGACACATGGCACCTACATTGTCATAGCATGACTTATCTTTCAGTTGAATATTGTATTTTTGTAGTTTTGACTATCAAATGTCATGGATATGTCCTGGTTATTTATAAACGCTTCCATACATGGTTATTGTTATTTTCTCCCCTGGTGTTTTTATTCTGACAAAATATGGTATAGTATCCCCAATACTAACTTACCATACCCTAACTACTAGTTAGCACCCTTTGGTGAATAGGGAGTTGTCCTTGAGTGAATGTGGCCAACTGGCTCGGGGCCCGTTCAGTGGATTCTAGGCCCGGATGTCACAATGTGGTATCAAAGGAGTTTACTTTTCTTTATTCTTATTTTTTATTATAATTTTCAGAAAAGTTAGATATAAACTAGGAAGAGTCAAGGCTTGATAATGAGCTCATGCATGGGAGTGGTAAACCCATGTACCCGGGAAAATCTGAGTACTCAGGGTGCAATGTTGTGATTACTATTTGTTGTTATAGAATTTTATTATTTCACCTTGGGTGACTTACTTGTGGTGTGATGTGATTTTTTTTAATTTTTTTTAATTTTTATTAGTGGCCTAAAGAGGCATGGTAGTTGAGTCTGCATGCATCCTTCTAGGAACTCATGGTTGTTTTGGCTTGTATCATTCTAGGAACTCACGAGAAAATAGGTTATGGGTAAGTTAATGAACATGAACTATTATCTTGATGTGATATTGAAACAATGATTCAAAATGAGTGTAAATGGGTGTCTAATGAGGAGATTTATTGATGAAAAGGGAATATTAAATTAATTAATTAGTGAAATAATTAATTTGAAATATTGTGGTTTACTAATGGATGAATTAATTAATGATAATGAATATTCCCTTGTTAACTATGATCTAGGAGTTGGATCATTAAGGGTTGTGAAAACGACTCGGTGTTGACTATGTGGCGAGAAAAAGGGGGTAAATTTATATTGAAACTTGTTCTGTTAGTTTCTCCTCTTATTTAAATGTTTTAAGGCTGTGTTATGAGACCTAAGAGGTGTGTCTGAATTTGTAGAAAAATTCCTCCACAATGCTTATTGAGGGAGATACGAAGGGGTATGAAAAAAGAATTATATTTTAGATAAGGAGTGTGAGGCACCATTAATGCAAGATGAAGAATATGTAGATCAGTTCTGGAGGAACATTTCTCATTTCCTAAAATTCATTGAGAGAGACCAAGGGAGGAATCTGAAACCCATGTCTCAGTTGACAAGGATGCTGCTGGTACAACACCTTCCTACTTTTACTGGAGAGGGTGGACCTTAGGAAGATGAATTCTGGATTGAATCCATATAGACGATACTTGACCATTTGGAGACTATGGCTGAGAGGAGGGTCTAGTTGGATGTTATATGCTACGGGGTTCAATGAAACTCTGGTGGAATATTCATGTACGATCTGGACAGACTGATGATATGTTATGGAAGGAAATTTTGTAGAAGTTCATGGAACACTACTATCCAAACACCCTGAAGCTAGAAACAAATTCATACTTTATGCATCTTACACAAGGAAGAATGTCCATAAAGGAGTATTTTGAATGTTTTACAGATTTATAGTGTTTTTCTCTAGATTTGGTTACAGATGAGGCATCTTCATAAAAATGATTTCATGATGGACATAAGTGTGAAATTAAATCCCAAGTGAATATCTTTAGGATGAAGATATTTTCAAAAGTAGTTAATCAGGCTCTCATTTCAGTGGGGAAACTAAAGGAGGCATCCAGTACAAGACATGTAGCTGGATGATTAGGGAGTGTGCCTTATGAAAGAAATAATCCTCATCACGAGAATCTTATTCAAGACAGTGGAAAGAATAGTGGACACTCAGGAGGAATAGTTTCACCATATCATTCACCTATTCTTTTCCAACAATGTTATAAGAAGGGATAATATCGTACGCATTATACTCGACCACTAGTTGAGTGTCCGTTTTTTTGGAATGATGGAACAACTACAGACTTTTTCGGGAAGTAGTGGAAGTCTCATTCTAAGGGAGTAGTTACACCGAGTCAATGTGTGGGAAGGGGTATTCTAAACTATATAGTTCTGGAAGCTAGAGTTCTACTTGTAGATGTGGTAGAGGAAGTGGGCATGGTTAATCAGGGTTCTAGTTCCCATACTAGTAGGGTTGTGCTACCTAGGGCAGTCAGATGACACCATAGGGAAGATGTTCATGATAGTTAGGTGAAATAAAACCTACACTTGTAGATATTGAGGCTGGTCCATCGATAGTGAGGGGTACTATTCTAGTTATTTTTCTATTGTACCTACTTTCTTGTTTGATACTGGTGCCTCTTATTATTTTATATCTGCAATCCTTATTAATCTCATGAGCCCGAAGGTGGAGTCTATTATAGGGATAGTGAATATCAATACACCTTTGGTAACATAGACTAGGTATATATGTTTGTGTAAGGGATGTTTGATAGTGATTAGAGAGTGTTGTTTCCTTTGGGATATCTATATCTTTAATATAACGGGCTTTGACCTGATTATGGGTATGGACTTACTAGTAGCATACCCATCCCACATAAATTGTTATAACATGAGATTTACCTTTTTATCTTTTGAGGGTGACAAATATGTCCTTTTTAGAGAATGAGATATCCATGCAGGTAGAGCTAGGAATTTTACTAAGAAACTGTGAGATATCACAACCCATGATTTTAGAATTTTTGTTGGATGATAGGAGTGGTAGGGAATACATCCTTCCACCAGTAGTAGAACTGTTCTAGGATTTCTTTCTTGAAGACTTTTTAGGGTTGCCACCTGAGAGGGATGTGGAATTCACTATTGTTCTCATGCCGAGGGATGAGTTGGTATGTATTCCACCTTACAGAATGGAACCGAATAAGATTCATGATCTCAAATTGCAGTTGGAAGAGTTATAGGATAAAGGTATTTTTCCATCCAAGTACATCTCCTTGTGAATCACCCATTTTTTCAAAGAAGGACTATGGTAGTCTTAGATTTTGTGTCGATTACCGAAAGTTGAATAATATGACTGTAAATTACTGATATCTTCTTCTGCATATCGTTGATTATGTTGACCAACTAAAGGGGGATCATGTGTTCTTAATAATTAATTTGAGATAAGGGTGTCATCATCTTAGAATTCAGACATCTGATATTCTAAGAACTTATTTCCAGAACAGGTATTTCCTTTTATGAGTTTTTCATAATGCCATTTGGGTTGACTAATGCATCATAAATGTTTATGGAATTGATGAATAGGATCTTTCATTCATAGTTAGATCAGTTATTGGTGGGGTTTGTGGATGACATCGTAGTGTATTCTAAGACTCATGATGATCATTCTCAAAATCATTACATCATCTTGGGTACAATGAGAGAGCATTGGTAATATACCATGTTATCTAAATGTCAGTTTTAGATTGACATGGTACACTTTTGGGGGCACATTATCTCGGAAGAAGGTGTGGTAGTGGGCCTAGAAAAATTATATACAAGGATTTCTTACGAGCATACCAAGAATTTTTTGGATATTTAAAGATTTTTGGGATTATATGGTTATTACAAGAGATTCATCTAGGTCTTTTACTAGTTGGCTCCATTGCATAGTGGTTTGAAAAATAAAGGGGTAATGTTTTTTGAGATAAAGTATACAAGAATGCTTTCCAGGATTTAAAAAATCAATTGAATTTTGCACCAATTTGTATCTTACCTGAGCCAGGTGAGAAGTACATAGTGCATTGTGATGCTTCTAGGGTTGGAATCAATGTTGTGTTGAAGCAAGGGGTAGAGACATTGCTTATGGGTCTTAGTAGTAGAGGCCTCATGAATGGAATTACCTTATGCATGAACTCGAGTTGGCATTAGTGGTTTATGCTCTTATGTGTTTGCAACACAATCTGTTAGGTGAAAGTTTTAATATTTTTACAAATCACAAAAGTTATAAGTATATCATTTCATAGAGCAACTTTAATCTCCAGCAGGGAAGATGGGTGGAGTATATTATGTACTTTGATTTTGAACTGGCATGTACACTCAGAAAGGGGATTAGTGTGGCTGATGATTTGAGTAGAAAAACAATGACTCAGTTGGTTCATATGTCAAGTCCATATTGGATGATGATGAATTTGCTGGATGAATTTCTTGTGGTAGTTCAATAGAGTCAGGAATGGATGAATCTAGTTTCTATAGTTCTAGATTCTACACTCTTGAGATGAATCAGAGATTGGTAGTATGAGGATCCATAGTGCTTAGCCTTGAGTTAAATCCTTTAGGGGGGAGACCGTTAGACTAGAAAATATATGAGGATAATATAATCTATGTGAATAATAAGGTTGTTGTTCCTATGAGTACGACTAAGGATCTCATGAGAGAATTTCATGCTTAAAGGTAGGTGGTACATCTTAGATTTTCCAAAATGTACCATGACCTTCAGCGGTATTTTTGGTGGCCAAGAATGAAAATAGAGATAACAGGGTTCAAAACAAAATGTTTCATCTACCAGTTGGGGAAAGCATAGAATCAATGACTTGGAGTCCATTTGTAGCCATTAACTATTCCAGAATAAAAGTGGGATGACATGACTATGGATTTTGTGGTAGGACTTCCAAGGAATTTTAAGAAGGATGAGTCAATTTGAGATGTTGTGGATCGACTAACCGATGTATAAAAATTATTTTCTATTAAGGAAAACATTAAGGTAGAGTATCTGGGAGAACTCTACGTGAGAGAGACAGATCATTTTCATGGGGTGGTGACAACTATAGTTTAAGAGCATGATTCACACATTAATTCACACATCTAACTGGTCTTATAGATGGCTCTTGGTATACATGTTATATTAAGTATAACCTTCCACACACAGATAGATAGGTAGTTGGATCATAACATACATGTGTTATAGGTTATGTTGCGAGCTTCTGTGCTTGAATTCGGTTGTTCTTAGGAGAAGCACTTGACTTTATTAGAGTTCTCCTATAACAAAAGTTATCAGGAAAATATATAGATGGAAACATACAAGGAAAATTATAATATACCATTTAGATCACCGATATGATGTGAAGAGGCGGGTGAGTAAGATCTTTTGGGACAAAGTCTTGTTGAGGAGACATCAGAGCGGGTGTAGTTGATTTTGGAAACGTATTTCTATGACATAGAGTAGACATAAGTCATATAATTATAGAAAAATATGACCCATAGAATTTACAAAGGGTGATAATGTATTCCATTAGGTTTCTCCAAGATTGGTTTGTTAGAGGATACAGAGGCAAGGCATGTTAGTTCCCAGGTTTGTGGGACTCTTTAAGGTACTGGAGAGAATTGGGCTGGTGGCATACCGATTCGCACTTCCACAAAAATTCAGTGTTATGAATGATGTTTTTCATGTGACAAAAATATAACTGTATCACCACAACCCTTCCCATGTGATTGATGTGGAAGAGGATGATCTCGAGATAGATGTGTCCTTTGAGGAGCATTTGATAGGCGTGTTGGGTCAAAGTGACAAAGTGATATAGGGATAGACCGTGATGTTAGATCATTTGTTATGGAAACATGGTAATGTTGAATAGGAAACATCAGAATGAGAAGTAGACATGAGAGCTCAATGGACATATCTTTCATTTTTTGAATGTTATATATGTTCAATATTGTAGCTTGAGGATGAGCTCTTATAAGGTGGGGATATTTTAAGATCTTGTCTTTTTCAAGTGTCATTTCGGGCACGTTTTCAGGTACATTTGTTCTTTTATATACCTTTAACATTGAGTAGTGTCTTGGGATGAATTTGGGTGATCTAGTAAGGAATAATAAAGGACAGTGGGTTGTGCATGGTTTGGGCATGTTTTGACAAACCGAGAAACCAAACTGTTCTAAGCATGCGAAAATGGACAGAGGAGTATGCACAGTTTGCGCCTGGTTTCACAAATACTATGACCAAACCATTCATACCATGAAAAAGTGGGTAGTGGAGTCCGCATGGTAGGCACATGATTTTCTTAACCGTGCACCTCTGCACAGGAAATCATGCATGTGGTTTTTGATATCAAAAAATCTCTTTTAAAACCACCCGACCCCCCCTAGGACACCCATATTTCAACCTTATCTCGGGCTTCAAAAATTATATGTGTTCCAAAAGCCTTCCGGAAGGATTCCATGGTGATCCAAACTCTTTTCCTTGAAATCAAAAGCCGGATTGAAGATCTGCTCTCGTCCAGGTAAGTGGATTTCATCCCATTGATTCTACTATTCTATCCTCTATCTTTCCAAGACCTTTTCGAGGCAGATATCCACTAGTTCCATAAATCTAAACCAAAATGTTGAGATCTAGATCTAGGATAGTGGATCTATATATATTTTTGCAAGATCTTGATGCTGTTGATCTTAATTTTTGATTTAGGGAATTCAATCTAAAGTTTGATTAAGGACGTTGTGCCTCTCGTATTATGGGGATTTCAATTGTGCTAAATTCTATCAATAAACTGAGGTAGCTGGTATAAATATAACTCCCATAGTCAAGATTTATTATATCTTTATGAAAAAATGATTTTTCTAGTTTTCCCTTGAAAATTTTACTCCAAAATTGGAGTAATTATGATTATGGATTTGACTTGTGAATTTCCATTGGTGGATTAATTGTTAATTGAATCTCAAAACAAACGATGGGGGGTTTTCCAAAAAAAATTTTGGTTATTTGATATTGTAATTGAGATATTGACTTGAATGTGGAATTAAAATTAGACGGGGGAATTAATTATCCAATTTTTTTTGGCTATGCCAGATAATTATTTGTGAGAAATAATTATGTGCCACGAAGTAGATCAATGTTAATTAATTGGGAGAAATAATTATGATTCATGATGTGATTAAAGGAAATTTATTGTGGGAATTAATTGATACTTGATGGTTTTTAAATAGATAATTAGTTGTGAAGAATTGTTTATGAAATGAAAACTGTATTGATTGATTAACTAATTGATAAATAAATTAATGGATTATATGCTTAGTTAATTGTCGAATTCAATAATGACATTTGAAATGTTTAACTAATCATTGGATTAGTAAATTAATAATGTGAAAAAATTTTGATAATTAAAGAATTATTAAATGGATGGGATTTTTGGTGATAGTAATGGCATCCTAGAACGATTAGAAGTTTTTACTTAGACATGGTGTTCCTTCCCAATAGTTATCCATGCTTGAGATTTGGGATTATAGGTTTGAAGACTGAAACTGAATGAGAATTGGAGTGCTAGGCATGAAAACATACATCGAATGAGAATTGGTGTTCTTGGAAAGATGACCTACACTCATGATATTTGTAGTGCTAGGAATGTTGTCCTAGACCAAATTATTAATGATAATAATGAATGATGATTCAAACGAGATTTGGGGTGTTGGGCATGATTACATACACCAAATGATAAATGATAATTAATGATGATTCAAATGGGAAACTTGACTTGAACTTGCCCTAATGTGATTACTAAAGATTAAATGACAATGTGATGACTATTTACATTACGCATTGAATATATTGCTTTATTAAATTTCATGAACTATCATTGGACTGTACTTTTTTTAGACACCATTGGGGTTGGCCTACTGAGTTGTACTCAAACCTGATTAGGGATGCTTGATTAGAACCCAATACGAATTTGTTATTTCTTGACAATATATGGGCAGGGCCATGAGAAAGATTGTTTTTTGGGATTGGATCATGGGAGAGGGAACAAGACATGGTGTGGGACGAGTTTTGGAGTCGACATGTCTTTAATTTAAGTTTCATTATAGACACATGGTAATTTCATTATCATAACATGATTTACCATCCAGTTGAATATTGTATTTTCTAGTTTGGACTATCATATGTCATGGATCTACACTGGTAATTTATATATGATTCCACACATGGTGAATTTTTATTTTCTTATGCAGGTGTTTTTATTCAGAAAAAAGAGGGTATAGTCTCTCCAAGATAGACATACCAGTTCCTCACAACATGTCTGCACGATCTGACATATGGGGAGGAGACCATGATTGAATATGACCAATTGGCCCGGGGCACCGTTCAGTGGCATCTAGGTCAGGATGACACACTTTTCTTCATTCATTGCCAACATTTTTCAATGTGTAAACACTAATGCCTTCAATAAAACATTTATACACTAATATTTTTTCTCGTGTACTATCTAAAACCAAATAATCTATAAATTGTTTGATCATCATATAGTTCTACATTTCACTATAAATTTTAATATTTTCTTCAATTTGAATTGGTCACTTCATTTCCATTTTTATGTCTTGGATAAAATTCATATCATTTATTCCTTTTTATGGACATAATATATGGTTAGGTAATACTATTTTACATATAAAATATGGATTTAATGATATCTACATTTAGTATATTGTACTCAATCTACATTCATTACAATTCACTAAATTTGCACACACATTATATAATTTAGTGTGATCCATACAACATGACTAATTTTTTAAATGCATGATGAAATTAATTGAATAATGTTTTCCAAGAAATTTATTTATTAATTAACTTTTATTTGAAACCAATATGGAAAATAAAAATTTATATTTATATTTCCAAGTATTTACTTTACACTGTATTAAACATATTTCCTTTTCTACGGTATATTTCAATCTCAACAAACAATATATCATTATAAATAAATTTAAACTTTCAAAAACTCAATTTAAAAAATTAACATTACAATAATTTGATAACACACTTCACCTCATTGGTAGGTCAATTGAATGTTATGATCTCATTACTCTTCTTGATTCATCTACTATATTAATTGGATATAATTTTATTAAAATTGAACAAAATTGTAATAAGGGATATATTTGATAATGATTTTCTATCTTGGGTAGAAAACAAAAAATTGATTTGAATCATGCGTTAACCATTATTATTATTACATTATCAGAACCAAATGGTGGATTAATTATAATTCATTTTTATATAGAAACATGAGATATTTTTTTATAGAATACCTTAACCTCCACATTACAGTTTAATTCACATATTGTAATTTTCATTACATAATGTGGTATAATGCCCTTACTCCTCCCTGATAGGATAACAACACAGTCATAATTTTATATTCAAATTAATATTACTAGAAAACAACTTACAAAATTCATAAAGGATTTGATTTGGAATAAATTTTACATGAATAACCAAATTATCTAAAATGAGAAACCAATGGCCCACAAGTATTTCATGTAATATTTTGATTATACATTGAGGGATATAATGTAACCACACACTCTAAATACTACTGAATTAAATTTTTGAGGGAAAAAGTCATTTTTTATTATTTCTAATAAATAATTAGTACAAATCATCATAGAAGTAAAAGTGATATGGTATATATATATATACAAAATCATCTTATTTGTTGAAACATTATCATATTCTTAAATTACTAAACAATATGTGAATTATTTGTTTTAATAAAGTTTCAAACTCGATTGATTTAAATGAATTTATAATTTGGATTCTCAATATAGATTATGAAATGCTTAGGGACTAAAATAATGGTGATAATGATATTGAAATTCTATAATATTTTATGATTATTAATTTTTCAAACATACTGTATGTGATTTTTCAATACCCATACACTTCTTTATCCAAAACCAAAAATGTTATAGAATAATTAAAATATCAATCTACATTAAAACCTATTGTTTTTTTTTAAATAAGTAAATGAAAAAAATATATGGGCGGATCACCAATGTCCTGCAGGCATGTTGAACTCTTCACCAATTCCCATGAGGAATTTTCAGTAGATATCGATGAATTTGTTTTTTCAATTATCCCAAGAATGGTTAGGAAACATGAGTCCATATGGGTAATTTTGGATTTACTAACCAAGTAATATCATTTTATCCCATTTCATGAATCTCATATTGTCCAACATTTTTTTATATATGTATATCTGAGATGTTATAAATAGTCCTATAGTTCATATGTCTATTACATTGGGCATAGACCCCAGGTTCACATATCCTTTTTTGAAATAATTATAGAAATATCTTGGTAAATAGTTTACTATAATCACAAAGTATCATCATCAAATAGATGCACAATATAAAAAGATGATAAATACAATAGGGGACATTCTTAGTGCTTGTGTATGGGATTTTAGTGGATTATGGGTGGAGAAAATACCATTTATTTGTGTTCTAATTCAATACTAGTTATCATCCCTTGATAGATATGGATCCTTTTGAGCAATTGTGTGGGCATCATTTTCATTATCATCTTTTCTGGGTGGAAAAAGGTGATACTTCACTAGTTAGACCAAGAATTGTAAAATAGTCAAAAAATAAGATTCATTTTATTAGGAAAATGATGGACATGGCTCAGAGTCATCAGAAATAATATGAGGATAATCATCGATGGTTGTTTTCATTCAAGGTGAGTGACTATGTGTTCTGGGTAATATCTCAAAGGATTGGGAATCATTGTTTTCTGATGTAGGGAGAGTTATCTTCTAATTACATACGTTGTTTCGAGGTAGATAAATGATTTTGTGTGGTAGAATTTCAGTTTCATTTCCACCAAAGTTAAATAAAGATTAAAAAGTGTTGCATGTATATTAATAAAAAATGTATAAATCAAATTTTGACCATGCGATTCGATTGGGTAATGTTGACATAGAGATAGAATATACATTGGTTCATGTGTTATTATTGATTTTGGATAGGCAATTGAATGTATTTTGTTGGAAAAACATTGGTCAAGTGTAGTATTTTTGGAAACCTGGTTGGATTCTCGATGAAACATTGGTTCATAAAAAGAAATATTGGTGAAATGGAGAAAACTCATTAGGGAAAACTCTAGTCTTTAACACTTTTGGGAATGAAAAGAGAAATGGTGGGGGGAATTTATCACCCCACCAGTTTTATGTACATGACCATATATTTATATATTTTATGAATATATATTGTTTGGGTTATGTTTTGGGTGTTTTGGTGGGGTTTTGGAACTTTTTGGGATCTTTTCTTGATGTACACAGTTTCACCACCATTATTATAAACCATGTAACACCTCCATGAATCATGGAAAAGGAAGAGAAATGTCACATGGAAGGTTCAAGGTTGGAACACAATTTTTCCAAACTATGTGGATTCTCAATGAAAATCTTATGATCTTGTAATTATTTTAGAAATTTACTAACTCGTGGTTCACACATAGTTTTCTAAACATTCATGTCAATAGTGTGAGGTGTGTCTTGAGGATGTATGACCCACATAATAGGGGCATGGTTTGAAAAAATGTGCGGCCTAACCATGTAGTGTATATGTAGAACTCCATACATTGTGGATCTAATCAAATTAGACAATTAACTGCTTGTTTTTTCTAAAATTCCCCCAGAACCCAAACTCATTTTCCTATATAAGGATGGATAGAGAATTTATTTTTATTTGGGAGTGATTACTATGATTTTTCATGTTTTTTTATAGGCATAGATTCATCAGTATGTACATATTCTTCATTAGTTCCTTATATCTTTTCGTATTCCATGTCTTGGTATCATAGATCATACCCATTGGGTATAGATATGACCTGTTTGAGGTCAATAATGATGATATAATATTATTTTTATTGTAGGGAACATGATCTAATGTTGGATGTAGAATATCTATGCCGAGTTTTTGAATTTTTTCCATTCATAATTTTCCTTACTTTTTTAGAGTTATGTGGATTATCTCATGAGTCTTATTAATTATAACATGAAGGCTTGACTCAAAATGATTATTTTTCTGGAATTTATTGGGAAATTTATGTTTGATTCAAGATGAGAAATGAAAATAGTGATGGTTTTGTGAAATGGTTGAAATTTGATCGTTTTGGGAAAAAATGTGACGTTAATGTTAAGATGGTAAATTTAAAATATGTGGATTTTTTTGTCTCATAGAAATATTTTATAAATGGTTTCAATAAATAAATAATGTTTTTGTAAACTTTCTTGTCAGGGATTTTGGAATAAATGATGGGCATGTGTTCATGTTCATTTGGGACAGATAGGGGTGTAATGTTTCCCATATTCAAATTGGATAGATAAGGGTGTCAATATTCCCCCATAAAAATGGTTCACCATGTGATAGATTGGTGAAATGATGACTCACCACTCTCTTGAATAGAGAGTTCCATAAACATAATACATATGTTTATCTCTGGATGTGTTCAAATAGATTTAATATTCCAAATAGAAATGTGAAATGTTTTAATGACATTTTTTATTACATTACGTGAAAAAATGCTTTGATTTGGAAAAATATTTTGGAGTTGATATAAAATGGTTTAATTTTTTTGAATCTTATTTTTATAATTTTTCATACATGTTCTATCCTTCCTAAGTGAGTTGGTAATTCATTGTTAAAATCGGTCTTATTTTCATACTCACAACCTACATTGGCACTATAGTGCATTTAGATATGTTAAATATTATATCAAAGGTGAATGAAGGTATCCCATTTCATTCGTGACATATCATG
The DNA here is from genome assembly GCA_963277665.1 of Viscum album. Taxonomy (NCBI): domain Eukaryota; kingdom Viridiplantae; phylum Streptophyta; class Magnoliopsida; order Santalales; family Viscaceae; genus Viscum; species Viscum album. The sequence goes on along the minus strand of OY728140.1, from coordinate 1,900,120,044 downwards.
ATAACATGGGATAAGAATATGGATTTGGAACTTGGAAAAATTGGGAGTTTGTCGTTGGTGTCATTATAATCTTAGGTGTCTTCATTTTCTTCTTCTTCTAGTTTATTTGGATATGTCACTTTGACTCATCATTTACTCTAATATCGTATTTTAGTTTATTTTATATAGGCTTTTATTTCATTACCCATGAAACATAGATATGTTTGGTTTTTTATGGTAACATGGTTTAGTTTTCTCATATTTAATGTAGAAATCACCCCCCTATTTTTCATGAGAACCTTAGAATTTATTTCCATCATTTGGTGTCTTGGTGATGTCCCATATTTCTAGTAACAGTCACTGCCTCTTCCCAATCCAATGGGTGAGGTGAGAGATGTTACATATGTCATTATTCATTAAAAATTCATGGTATATTAAGTATACAATTAAATTATTTATTAGAATTGGGTTTAATGTGAATATTATAAATTGGTAATGAATTTAGTAACAAAATTTCTTTTGATTAGGTTATTTTATTCTTTATTTTCATTTATATGTGGTGATTATATTTATATTGAGTTCTAATTATCTTATAGTGTAATTAAAATTATTTTATGTATATTTTATGTTGATACATATTATAAATTCATTGATTAATTATTACTTAAATGATACAATAATTATAATGGTTTACTTCACAATCTCTTTCTAATATAGATTATTTATTCATGAATTTTTTTGAAGGAATTTTTTTTGGTGATTGCCTAAATGTACCCGTTTAATTTTATTATCTTTTGTATATTCATGATAATTTTCAATAATATTACCATTATTTACTCATTGGTACTTAGAATAATTTTTAAAATGATTATATAAAAATCAGACATTATTTCCCTCTTCAATCATAAATACATATTTTTCCAAACCTATGTTTTCTCTAAAATTCAAAAATGAATTTAACCATTTTAAAATGTTTTTTAAATAATTTATTACACATTTTCTATTTTTTTACAAAAATAAAATTAATCATATTACCTTCTTCTAATTATGTCACTTTTCTGTCCTTTTTATAATGTAAAATGAATGTTCTTTTCAACATGTTTATAATGTATGGAATTACTCTCAAACATGACCCTAGGTTTTTAATATTCCCTTAAAAGTTTACAAGGATATTTTGAAATATTTTTTTCCTCAAATATAATGAAAAAAATTATTTTTTAATGGTGATATTAAAAGAAAAGAAATTTCAAAATGTATTATGTTTAAAAATGAAATTTTCAAAATGAAAAAGATTATTTTCCTAAAAAAAATTTAATGATATTTTTTGGGAAATTATATTCATCAATAATAAAAACCCTTTAATTTTATATATATTAAAATGGGGATAATTTTTATTGATACCATCTTTATCTTGCATTCAAATGGATTATGATTATTTTGACCAAGATAAATTTTAAAATTAAATTTTATGAATAATTTTTATAGTAAAAAACATTAAATTTAAATTTTATATATCATGTGATAATAGGAAAATAAATTTTCCAAAAATATATATATTATTTATCCTAGATATGTTTATTATTTAAACTATATATCATTTTTACATATGATGTTCTACATTAAGAGTCATTTATTTAACTGAGGAAACATTGAAAATTTTGTATTCTTTACTCAATATAGATATTTGATGATATGGCTCATTTTTTATGAATTATATCCATTATTTGATATATGATGAATTATTTATACATGTAAGGTTTTTCCCAATTATAGATATCACCTCAATTTAATGGTAGATTCATTGAGAGAATCAATTATCAAGAATTAGTTATATTTGTTTCTAACCATGTATTTTAAATTTTTGTGATGAAATATCTTGATAGTAGAGGAATAATGTGTCAGAGACATGACATCTAATAAATAATCATTTACATCATTCAAAATTCTTCTATTATTTTCCATGATATTTTTAGTTTTATATTATCTTTGGATGCAATTCCTTCTTTATTTATTGATTACAAGGACTATGTGTTCAGTTATTTACCTTGTCATATTGATTATTATTTACTAAGATATTATAGTCATGTTATTCATTAAATGGAATGTGTTTTCAATTATTTACCTTGCTATATTGATTATTAACCAAGATATTTTTTCATTTTTATTATCTATAGATTCAATTCCTTGTCACCTTATTGATTACATGACTTGTGTGTTTAGTTATTAACTTAGCCATATTTATTATTATTATTGATTCATGATAGCTTCCACTATACTCAACCTTTACTGAGAATTTTTGATTACCCTATTGTTTTCTTTCCAAATAATCTATGAAGTGTACTATAATTGGTATAAAAATGATATGCTAGAGGGAATGATTTTCTTATTGAAAGAAATTGATGTTGTAATTTTGGATTTCATATATAATAAAATACTAGTGTACATATCCTATTTACTAGGATTGCTAAACTATTCGTCCCTTTGGAATGTGATTCCTTGTATCTTATGAAAATGTAAAAAAGTAAGACACCAGCTTTTGGATACTACGGGTTATGGTTGTTACAAGTTAATAATATTAATGTTATCTTTATAGTATTATAATATTATTACATACTATATTTTTATTATATTTTATATATTTTATGATTATAATACTATATAAACTATATTTGACATAATAATATCATTTTATTCCATTATATAAGGTTATTTTTATTAAGGATAAATTTATTTTATGACAATAATATTATAATATTTTTTGAAAATATATAATATTATTATATATAATATATTAACAACCTCTTAATAAAGTTAATAAAAAATATAATAATGTTGATAATCTATATTAGGTAAACAGGGTTATAAATTTCAAACAATACACACCTAGACACCCTAGTGGATCAATCAGCTTCCTTCCCCACATGGAATGAAAAGAAAGAACTTATCCTATTGTATTATAGATTTATGTCATGAAGACTAAAGAACATTTTGGGCCGAAGGCTTAATAATGTTAATAATTATATATAATATAACATTTGTTATAATTATATATGATATATAGTTACTTTAATTATATATAAATGTATATATATATTTGTATTTATTTAACTAGCTGGGGTCAATGACCGTTTGTTAAATATAAAATGTTTGGAAAAGAGTGAGTAGGGTTAGACAATGACCTACCCATATAAAGAAAGAAAAGATACAAAAAAGTAGAAACCGAACATAAGAATGAAAAAGTGCCTATAATAACATGATCTAACCTGGCATAAAAACACCATTTTCCAAACATGGCTGATTCATTTAGACTGAATGAGAGCATGTTCTCATGTTATGATTTGAAACATGTACACACTAACCCTAAGGATGTTGTACCCTTTTCCATGACTTAGCTCGCTTCTATGGAACTCCCTTCACCAAGAGATTCCACATCCACATAATAATTCGTTTATTCATGTTTAGAATCATCAATGTATCTTTTTACATCATCCCCTGTAATTCTTATAGAAATAAACTCAAAGGGATTATATGTATGAACATTAACTCTAACCTGATTATAAACATCCTTAAGATGAATTTTAACATCAGTAGGTATAATATTATCCTTGAACTTTTCTACCTCTTGAGTATACATCATTCTATCCAATGGTTTGGAAACCTTGATGTGAGATGTCAGAGTCATGGGAGTCTATTGTTGTATGACCTAAGGTATCACACCACTTTTCTATAATTCTATTCGACATATGTAAATTATCACGTCATCAGATATTGTACATACTACAACATGTTAATTCATTAGTTGAGGTTTCATCCCAGCATGTCTGTTCTCTGAATCAAACTCAACTCCCTTTCTAGAAAACATAATACTAGGGAATAAGATAATTTAATTCCAATATTATTACATTTTTAATTTGCATTCAATATAATATATTTATAAATATGATCACCAATATAATTTATCATAGTTCAATCATCTTGATTTGTATAAGTGGGATTGGAAATTCTCATGAAACTAGATGATGCAACCAATAGATATTCATATAACCCTTTTAAGCCTTATATTCTTATGGCACGACATAGTACACTAATAAAAGAATATTTTCCACATCAAAAAAGGCTATGTTAGCTGAGATACATGACCAGGATTTTCCATAGATATCTTCGGTAGCATGGGTAACATTATTTTCACTTTACCCAATATATTAATAGAGAAAATAAATCAACTATCCTTCCATTATTGGATTTCAACTTATTATGATGCTTTACTCTCAAAATTAGTATGTAAATATAAATCATCAATGTGTCCATACCCAACGTCTTTAGTATTGGAGGCATATATCTTGAACACATGTTCATACCATGATCTAGAAGAATTAGATAGAGAAAAATTACCAAAACCATGACTCCCCAAACCAAACATGGAGGATTTAATATCACCTTAACTTGAGAGAGAGTCCCAAATTTATATTTTAATACTAGGCCATCAATATAATGAACTATATAAGCATCTACTATAGAAAAATTACACTCAAAGGGATATGGGTAATGATCATATAGGTTATGAACCATCCTAACAACTTGTCCTGAATCACAAAGTATAAATCTTTTTACATTTGTCTTTCTTCTAAAATCCTTGGAAATGTTCCCTCTAAAATTTAAATTTTCATAATTTAGACTCTTGAGGAAGACATTTTAAGAATTCACAAACACATTACAATCCACAATATAGTGGGGATATTTATCATACTCCTAACATATATGAATAACATCAATTAGAGTGTAAATAATTACATTCTCAATGAGAGTGGAAATGATATCCACCACCACAAGAATTCATTCAAAATGATTGAATATTACATTCTCATTCTCTTTGTTGAGTCTAATTGGAACTCCTATTTGTGTGTCAATGTTATGTTGGATATTTGGGTGTAATAAAATATAGTCCATCCCATGGATCCTAATCCATAGATGAGAATAATAATTTTTGACATTTGAAAATTTAATTTTCCGATATCGTTCATGAGATTCAAGAGTACCAGGCTTCTGATATAGGGATACAAAGACCGAAACATGTTTCCGTAGTTCATTTGACGAAAATAAACAATGGAAGAAACCATGAAAAATTGTGATTCAAATCCAATTTGAGGAAACCCAAATTTGATAATCCCAATGGAATAAATCATTGACCCATCATATTTTCTCATCTTTGGGAAGAGTAAGAATTTCAATAAGGTAGTTCTTACCCATTTTAAGATTTATTAGATTGTCACTATGTTTTTATTGATGAGGGAAAATGAACCATTTATAACAGTCTGACATGTAAAATTTTATATAAAATACTATTATGGACACATAATTTTTTCAATTGATGATACCAATTATTTATTATAATTCATTATCGGGGAAAAAATATTGAGCGTAAGCATCTATACCAGTCTCAGATCAGTTGCCTCTGGGGAATCACTAATTCCACCAGACACTGTGAAGACATCCATTCATCCATTATCCTCTGTTATCATATGTATAAAATATAATATAATGGTAAAAATAATATATCATAGACTAATATAAAAAAATTATTATTCTTGTGCCTATATATAATTATCAGTACTAAAAAAGTGATGACGTTTCCGATACTTATGATAGAGTAGTGATTTTATTAGCACAAAAAATGTGGAAAATCCCATTTTATCATTAGTGTCTCTAAAACTGCTATAATTAATTATATTTAGTGTTGTGATTCAACATATACTTCACAACAAGGAATAAAATTATAAAATTAAAATTTAAATAAAAATAATTTTAAATTATACTAAATTATTATTAAAAATTTATATTATAAATAACTGAATACATTATAATTACATTGATATGTGTAATTTATTACAATAATTTACAATTTCCATCAAATTAAAAAAACATTTGACACATAGGAGACCAGGTGGGATTGCATTCCATTATCCTAGAGACCCCTTTCCAATAGGGGCTCAACCCAATACCAGTTATCGAACACACCATCCATAGTTTTATGAAATGAAGCTTTCAACTATAATAAACATTAATGTTTATTATAATAATTTCATAAATAAATAGATAATAACTAAATAAGATGAAATAATGTATAAATAATAAATTATAAAAAGTAGAACATGTATTTTAAAACATTATACATAAATAAAAATGATAACATAATAAATTAATATTATATAATATAAAATAATATGACCCTCCCAACTCTTATAGTATGTATTGAGTTTGTGGTGAAATTTTAGCCATACCAGCCACACTGTGTTTCAGATTGATTTGAAATTAATTTTTAGATATCATAAATTAAATATTCATATTTTCCTTAAATTAGTTTTACAATATGTTAATTTTTTTTATCATTTTTTCAGTATTTTATGGACATTATAAACTAAAATGTTACATATAAATAAAAATAGGCACAATCAGTCACTCTGAGCACACCATATGTCAAATTAATTTGAGGATAATTAATACCAATCAAAAATAAATTAAAAATGATTTCTCAAAATTATTAAGACAATGGGATCATCTTTTCTTGTTTTATATGTTGGTTCCTTATGTTTTGAAATAGAATATAACTTTTAAATAAAATCACAAGATTTAAGTCATATCTGACACAACATGTGTTCAAATAAGGTGAGGTTAATAAGTACTTTTAAACAAGGATTTATAGATATTCTTCATAATGTATTAGGGAAATACAAGAAAATTTTCAATGTTTTTAGTATGTCATTCTTATTTGGAACTAAATTTAAATTTAAATCTAAAATGATGAAATTTTATTCAAACTCCCAACATTGCCTTTTATATTAAGGTGTGTCTAATTAATATATGTCACAAATTAATTATATATATATCCATAAATTAGCAATATCATATCGGTGAATTTCCAAGGTTAAGTATTTGTGACTCTTTTCGTGAACTAAATATCATGATTGAATGAAAATAAGCACTTTTATTCATATCATATTCATAATGTTTTAGATTAACTTGCTATAAAATATTATAATTAAAAGTGAATTATATGTATTTTATCTTATATATAAATACAATAAAATGGAAATTTTTTAGTTTTTAATATGTGAGGAATTTTTTTTAATATTTCATTTTATACTCAAAACATGAACTTTTTGTCAGAATGTACACACTATTAATTTGACTGATTTTAGGTTCATAAATATATGTTATAAAGGAATTATTTAATTTTATTCCTAAAGTATCATTACATAAAAATGTATTTTATTGAACCATTATTTTATGTAAAATGTTACTTTTAAAAAGAAACACACATTTTATGTCATACTGGTAAAACCATGTGTTATATTTAATAGAACTAAATTAGTACATACCAATAATTAATTGTTTATATTTTGAAAAAATTAACAAGTCAAAACCAATTCATTTTTTTTAGTTTTGGACATTAAATTTGTGTTTTTATAATATTTATATTCAGTTTGTTTATACATTTCAAAAATGAATTATATATATTTTTACAATATAATAATAAAATACGATCATATATTTTTTTGGTTTTGAGTATATGATGATCATTTTAAATTAAAATGTCACCTTCATATGAAAAAATTATCTTATAGTTATACTATCCACACTTTGTGTTTGACTTACATGAGTTAAATTCTTACAAATCACAAATTAATTATTATTTTTTTCTTAAAGTTTAATTTTTTCTTATTAATCTATAGGCCCATTTTTAACTTTTGTCGAACTGATTGTAATTTTTACCAAAAACTGAACATGTTTAGGCTTTTATTAAAACACATATATTATAATTTTTATATATATTATATAATGGATAGTTGTTGGTATAGGGTGTTTCAATTTAATTTTTGGTCAGCTATGTATATAGGGACCCTGTAGATGAGTTGGGGGTAAAAGTATGCCATGGATCTAGTCATAAAAGATGAGTTAATATCATGGGGTGGTGTGGGGGTGTAATTTTAGGGATTTTAAAAAGGTATTTCTATTATATTTTTTCTTTAACTAGATTTGGAGGAGTTATATAGGTTTTAAAACTATGTTAAAACTATATCAAAATGAGTTTGAAATGAAATTTGTTATTTTTAGTTGTCGAATTGATTTCTGAAAATTGGATTTTTGTTAACCTTTATGTCTAGGGGTGGTGAAACTTATGTATAGAATTTTATTAAATTTAGAAAAGTCATGAACAATATATATTGGGTCTAAATGAACATTACGATATTTTATAAGATGATTTTGAAAGGGTATTTTCCAGATGTTTTATGCAATGTTCCATATGAAATGATAAAATTAATTTAGAAGATAGAGAATGAAAGTAGTTGTGCATCTAGGTACTGAGAGAAATTTTCGAGATGTTCTATTTATGAAAAATTATATATATATTTTAAGTGGATAAATGACCATAATATATTTATATTGATCTATAAGAGGTTACCTATTTTTTATTAAATTAATATCATGTCATTTTTTCATGCATTTGTTGAAATTTTAAAAAAAAAGGACTCTTACATATTCTTCATGATAACCATTATGTATTATTGTGTGAAGAAGTTATAAAATTAAGGTGCCCTCATATATTTGGGGTGGTTTAAACTTTCATAGTTTTTTTTGTAAATTTTTGATAAGCTAATGTCCCTTCAATTTTCCTTTTCCCAAATATAATAAATCTTTGATACCCTTTCATATTGAGTCTTTTGAAGTTTTCATGTATTCCATTATTTTAGAGTTTCGAAGTAGTACTTCCATAAAGAGTTCATTAGTTGTAGTGTTATATGAAAAAATATCTTATAGAAGTGGTATAAATTGAATATAACTCTAGAGAGTTCTTTGTAGATAAGAATTTGTCTCATAAAATTGTTTTGGGGGTCTAAAATATGATTAAAAGTATTACCTTATTGAATTTTGTTAAGTCTAGGACCTCAATGTATTGGGTTTTATAACAGTTATATATATGTTTTTTTTTGACAATTTTTAATTTTTTAGTTATTCTAAAAGGAATCATTTTGTAATTTTTAGAGTTAGGATTCTGGAGGGGGATTTTTTTTAAAAATAAAGAGTCTGGAAGTTGTTTTGAAAGTAAAAAGACCGAATGATACTGTTTTTCTTGGAGTTTAGAAGTAATAAAATTTAAAAATTAATAGTTAAAAATTAATTGAACTATGCTAATAATAATAAATTAAATAAAACCTGGAAAATTCAATATCAAAAAATGTGGGTTCTAATTTACGGTAGAAATAAGATCGCTTCAACAGTTTTCCCCCTCTCAACCATTCTTATTCAAATGGATATCTCCATTGTTACTAAACTATTTTTCCTTAAATATATTTTATATTATAGTTTTAGTAAATTATATTTTTTTTCTTCAATTCATTCTCATATTATCTCACGTTTCATTTTTATTGTTCGAGTTATGGTCACTTAATACCTAATTTGGTAAAAAAAATTCAATGTATTTTTTTATTTAATTTTTTCATGTTTTAATTGATAATATTAAAATATAAATTTTTTATAATCATTAATTCGTAGATCCATAATTTATCTATTATCCTACTCTAATTTTATATGTGCAAATAATTTGTGGTAACACTAAACTAATATGTGTATGGCTTAAAAATTATTAAAATGAATTATGTTTTGTTATTTTATAGATATCCTATTATTATTATTGTGATAATTACACTAATAATTTTAAATCCTAAAACCATGTGATTCTATTTGAAGAAATTCCTTGAATTAATGACTTGGAATTTTACATGTGGCACCTTGAGGGATTTTCTATGTGGAGTTATAATCTAGAATGATAAAAGTAGATTCCCTAGTTGGATTCCTATGATAAATATATATGATTAATGTATATTGGTATGATAGTGTCCCTAGATTATTATCGGATGAGACTCTGTATGGGTGAGTGACCTTCCTCAAGAAGAATACTAAAATGTTAATCATGTTAACAGATAAGTATTGTATTACAAATGAACTAAGAATGGTATATATATGTATATATTGAGAAATTATTGAATTATTAAATAATGGTATATGAATGATTTAGAGGGCGGGAATTAATCCCCATGATGATGTGATATATAATTATAAGGGTGAGAGCTAATCCTATATATTATGTGATGTATGATTGTTATATAGGTTAGACCCAAATCACCCACAATGATACCATATGTGACAGTAATATAGGGTGATCAATAATCCACATGATGTTGTATGGTATGATTACTATTCAGTTCAGAATCAAATCCATTCAATTTTATTTAATGTGATGGTTACATTGGGTGGGTATAATTCCCATATGTATTTTAGTATTTTGATAAAATTATTGGTGAAATTATTTCATCCATGCTTCTAGTTCTGCATTATTTTCTGATACATTCAGAATTAGAGGAAGAAGGTAAGGTCAATCCCATATGTCACCATAAAACCTAAGGATATATGGTGGTTTATTTATTTATTCTTTCCATAATTTATTATAGAACATTAACATTCACTTTATTTTGACTGTATATTTCTAGGGACACTATTAGAGGTGGAAAACTAAGTTGTACTCACACCTTTGTTGGGATATTGTTAATACAATACAATACATCATGGTTATAGGCTAGGAAAAGGTAAAGGGAACTAGGATTGATGGTTGAGATAGACTATTGAGTTAGAGAATATGAGAACAAATCATTCTAGGACTCATGACCAGTTTTGGGGATTCTTATAGTTTTGTTAATTTTTATTATTTTGGTCCATGATATATGTGATCCTCTCATAATGGATCATATTTATGTCTATGTGACTTAGAATACATTCAAAACCTTCACTTTGGTATAAATTGGTTGTATGCCGATTTACTGTTATTTCATTTAACTAAACCAAATTAGAGAAAATCACATTAAAATAAGAATTTAAATAAATTGATATGAACCATATGGATCCTAAGTTGTTGATATTATGATTTGGGGTGTGTAAAATAAATCAACATTATATGCCTATTACAAATTTATTTTTAATTATGATGTTAGAAAATGTGATACATTGTGACTGTTGGTGACCGTTGTGAGCTTATACGTGACCTGCGATTGGGTAGTTTAGTTGGGAATCTAGCCTATGTGAGGGAATGTGTGGAGTAGTGTGGCGAGTTTACTTCCACTACATTACCTATATTATATAGGTATATGTGTTTTTTATAACCCTGTAATGGATTTCTACATTGGGTAGAGGAGTACCTAGAATGCATGGAAATCATAATATGAGTGTGTTGGAATGTGATTTTCTCTATGGTATCTATGGAAAAGGCATTGAAGATGCTTCATGATATGTGAACATTAGGTGTAGGGCATTTTATACTTTTTAGGATATCCTAGTGATATTGAGACATGAGACATTGTATAAATGAATTGAGGGATCTAAAAGAATAAAATTTTATTTTCTAGTTTTTTTCTATATGAAATGATTTATTGGGGGAATCCATAGATGGTGGGTTTATCCAATGAATAGGTACACCTATAGTGAAAGAAACCAACAGTGGTAAGTATGTTGTGATGAGTATAAAAAATACCAGATACTTGGTCATATTTTTGGTTATGCATGCAATCATAGGATTTATTGGATATGACTCATGATGGTAGGAATATGATATAGAAGGTTAGAACTATAGTGTATGCCTACATGAGTGTGTTTTGTTTTATTAATAGTGGATATTGAGCACTATTTTGGGATTGGTTTCATATATACTCTATTACAATAGATTGAATGAGTAAAATATTATTTAGCCTATACAGTTGGAGAATCATTGAAACTTAAGATCATCCTGAGGGTGGTGATCGTGGTATTTTTTTGGCGTGTTTTACCTTAGGTGACTTGTGGGACATGTCGATTGCTGAATTTTTGGAAATCTGTTGCAATGATAGATTGATTTATATAGTTCATGTGATTCCTGGAGTGAGGTCATGATGGATTATAGAAATACAAAATTATTTCCGGTGGTTTATTCCTAGTGTGTGGGTTATCTCATTTAGATATTTAAGTGTGTATTCTTGTAATACATTAATGGGTTATTGGTCCCTAATAATTTTTAGTATGTTATGATGAGTTCTTTGAATCTACAATTCACAAATTCCTGGAGTTTGTTAATGGGATTTTGATGGACCTGTTGAATGATTATGTTTATAAAATTTTTAGAGGTGATATGACTGTAATAATGCGTGATACACATTTTTATGGTCTAAAAATAGAATTGGTGTTAAATCTTAATGATATGAGATATGTTCGATAGAGAAGGGTATGTTATATGATATCATTGATTATGGTTTAACAAATAAATAATTTTGCATTGTGATATGACTAATGTTTGAGATGATATATATATAAAATTATTAAATAATTAACTTGGGTAAATGAGTTGGGGGTTATGAAAAGATGGATAGCTCATATAGAAGATGAGTTTTCACCATTTAAAAAAAATTAAAATTTTGTGAGATGAACAATTTTTCTAGAGAAATTCCAAGGGACATAGTGGATCAATATTGCAGATAAATATACAAGAGCGCATTGCAAATACCGTGGATTTGGCACATGTATAACTGTGAGTTAACAGTAAGACTTGGTAATTCCCATAGTATAATGGAATGAAAGAGTAACAATATGATGCGAAAGGTTAGGTACCATGAGTTAGATCCATCAGGACCCACAATAAATTAATATATTATCATTTATATTATAAAGTGGTTGTGGGGGTGGTCTATTTTATAAATGAAGCCTTTAGTAGGGCTCGATAACTGATGTATTGAAGAATTAAAATTGAGGATCATTAATTTTAATGTTTTTATGGTGATGAATATTGAGTAGGTGAATTCTCATAGATTGTTATGAGTAGGAAGATTTTATGGTGGGAGTACACAATATATTTTATAAGCTCATAACAATCATTTTGAGTAATTTTGTTAAATATCGAAGGTATCATGTTAATAAAACCAACCTGGAGGTTGATTCACTTTTGGGTAATCTTTGAGACCCACGATACCACGTTTGATATTGTAAAAATAAACTACAATGATGTTGGAGTTAATAAATTATTCTAATGTTCTGTTAGTTTATTTGGTAATTGTCATCCATTAGATGTGGTATGATAGTGAAGTGGTTCAATCGGGTGTGTGTTTTAGGGAATAGAATATTAGGGTGTACAATACAATAAAAAATGTTTTCTGAGGGAGAACTAAGATGGTAACCGGTAATTTTGGATATTATATTATATATATATTATTAGAAGTGAGATGATGAGTGTTGATGAATATGTCATACTAAATCCAAGGTGAGAAATTAAGAGAGTGTTAGTTTCTCACATAAAAATGATTTCAATATAATGTATATGATGTTTTTTGGTTTAGAATTTAAAAAATATATTATAATTAAATTTCCATTATTGAGTTGTTTGAAAGGATTGGAATCATGATGTGAATGTCTTTAGATTATTAGTAATGGACTCTGCATTAGGGTACCAGCTAGGGAGTTTTCATGTAATTGAGCATGCTGGTATGGAATGAATTGAATCAAATCATTTAGGGTATTAATTAATGAAACTATGAGGATCTAGAGCAGTAGATACCCAATGTATTTAGTAGTGGAGAATTTGTGGGTGTATATTCAGTATGAACATAACCTGTGGGAGACAAATAATTTTTGATGCCCATTTTTTTTAAAGATTCATGGGTGGCATCTATTAAGGGTTGTAGACTGCATTGATGTACATGTATATCTGAGAGATTTTTTATCATCCTTAGATAGGATGGTAGTCTGAGTTGAAAATATATATTAGAGGATATGTTATGAGTGGGTAACTAGGATTTTAGGGGTTCTTAGAAGAACAATTTATTACTTGAAGAGTATTCATTACATAATAGTTATCAAACATTGATTGAAATGGTTATTTTCAGTAATTATATTGAAGGATGTGTTGATCAAAATTATGTTATAATAATCCTAAATATTCAAATATAATTGGACCAATTATCATGTGAGAGACATCATATAGTATGAAGTTGAATTATAAGTTATGGGAAATGTCTTCAAGTAGGAAACGATATATTGCTGACACGAAATACAATCCTTTAATTTTTGATATAGGTGATCAAGATTTTATATGAGTGTCTCCTTTATTAGAAAATCATCATACATGGAATATGGGAGTTTGGTGCACAACTACATGTGGATATTTTATGTTATTGATTAAATCAATGCATTGAGATGTTATTTGGGTTTCTGAAGTGTTACAGTTCTATGAATGATGCATTCCATGTATCACTGCTATAATTATATTATCACAACCCTAATTAACTGTTTTATAATAAGTTGTAATTAAGGACGAAGAATCATTTAAGGATAAATTGGTTCATGTAATGGACTGGAAATAGAATACTCTTCACATACATAGACTTCCCCTATATTGAGTGTTGGGGTATCATGATAATATCCAAGTAGAGAAGTGTAAGAGGGAGTCTGACATGTTATCATAGTGGCTAGTGTTATTCATTTATTGGTCCCACTATTTTTTTGAATGTATCTCTAGGATGATAATCATTATGGTGGGGAGTTATAACATATTTAATCCTTCTAATATATGTACCTGGTTTATCTTTTGTAGAAACTTCATGATTTAAATAATATATATTTTAAATTTACCAAATCCCATATATTTTATTATTTAAAAGTTATTATATAATGTTTGATTTTTTAATGTAGGACATTTTTTTATGATTTTTCAATCATCGTATACAACTAGAAAAAATAAAGGTGTTTTGGTTAATGGGGGTAAGAGGTATAATAGATCTACTAGTTAGGCCAATATTGAGAGGGTGGCTAAGTTAGTCCCATTTAAAATATGGATACTAATATTTCATAGATATTAGTATGTTGGTATGAGGTTTATAGGTTATGAGTCCATTATAAAATTAATTTTTAAATGAAATTGTTTTTTGTGGTACAATGAATTTTAAAAACGAGTTAAGTACATTCCAATATGTATATGTGTGCGTCTGTGGGGGGTGACAATAATTATGTGTGTAATTTTCAAAAATTAGGAATATTATTGAATTTTATGTATCAAATATAAATTACCCTTACATAAATATAAAACTTTATTCTATAAGGGGAAGATCCAAATTTTGTATGACGAGTTATATATACTGAGTTAACAAGTATCTACAAGATTTTGAATGGGGGTAGGTGACCATTTGAGAATTGATATTAGTTTTTTTTCTTTTAATATTTCATAAAGATGATCTATAGATAAATATTAATTTATAACGGTTATAGAAGTAGAATTTGAATATGTTCCCTTTTTTTATTCCATTAAATACATACCCATTCTGAATTCCTTTGTGGAATTTTTGTAGATAATTACTCATATATATAAGTTAGGATGAAAATTATAAATTTATCTTATAAGATGTCATAAATGATTTTAACCCATACCTATTTTGGAATTTTCAACCTTTGGTATTTATATATGGATCTTAATCTAAGCTAGAGACCCTTCCATTTTCCTTAACCAAAATTAGGAAAAGTCTAGAGACCCATGTGTATTGAGTCTATAATAATTTTTGTTTATTTTATATGACTGATGTTTGAGAGATGGATGGATAGAATTAGTGTATCAAAATTAGATTAATCATATGAAATAAAATTTTAATGTGGTATAGATAGAATATAACTTCGGACAATTCATGGTTGTTAGAATTTTAGATGTAAGGGTTGTTTTGGGGGTCTAGAAGATGATTAAATGTGGTACTATCTCAATTTTATCTATGTATATGATATATTTGTATTAGAATTTATTACCCTTATGTATTAGGTTTGTTAAACCATATTCATTTTAGAGTGAATTTAGATGGAGTTATTTTGGATGCCTAAAATTTAGGAGTCCAGTGGGGGTGAATGTTAGGAATCTAAATGTTGTTTTGGATGTAAAATGCCCAGAAGTTTTATCTATTATAGGTGATTGAAAGATATATTATTTTAAAAATGACAAATGAAATAATAAATAAAATAATGATAATAATTATAAATTTATTAAATGGTTTAATATTAAATACAGAAAATGAGGTTTCTCTTTAATAGTATCAATGTGTTATCTTATAAACATCGTACCATTGAAACCATTCTACTTCTAATGGATATCTACTTTATTTATCATTGGGTATTCATACCATCTATTTCGGGTGATAATTTGAGGTAATTCTATCAGTATATATCATTTATTTCTTACATTCTCTAACTATTTATGGATATTTATACCCAATTTTATAGTTTTCCATATTATTCTATTACTTTTGATTAATCTTATATTAGTTGATGAAATAAAATTAAGAACCTTTTTAAATAATATGTTACATTGTTTGAAAGACTAATCTAATTATTTATTTGAATATGATGTGTGATCATGCCAACCTAATGTGAGATTGACCTAAAATGTAATAAAATTATTTATGTTTTTCTATTTTTTGGAAGGCTTTTTGTTCGTCCCATAAGTAGTTAATTGGAAATGTAAAACACAAAACCTTGGGCCACTAACTAATGTATTATAGTAACTAATGAAATCGGAAAATATTAGAGGAATCATAAGGTTCTCCTAAAGTGAAATTATGACTTATAATGTTAAAAAATGATTATATATTATGATTCATATGATTAATTTATATGATTAACTCAGAATATTATAGTAGTTTCTAAAGATGTTTATCAATTGAGACCTTGAATGGGGGAGTGAATGTCTTTACAGGAAGAATATTTATTTTGATTATAATAAAATATGGGTTATCTTACTAATGAACATTGAATGGTATATATATGAAGTGATAAATGATTAAATTATTAAATAGTGGTATATGATTGTTATAAGTGTTGGGTTATAATTCCCTCACTGACGTGTTATATGTTTGTTATATTGTCGGTTGCTAATATCCACAATGATGTGATGAATGATGGTTATATAGGGTGGTTTGTAACCCCAATTGACATGATATATGATGGTTATATGTGATGGGTTCTAATCGCATTGAATATGTAATGTGTGATGGTTATAATGGGTAGGTGATAGTATGCTTAATGATATGATATTTCTTTGATTACATGGGGTGGTAAATAATGCCCTCGATGGTTATAATATATATTTTTTCATTAAGAGAGGTAATGTATAACCCTTGGATATAATTCTGCATCATGTTTAGAGACATTTGACTCCATCCAAAGCAGTTATGGTTAATACCAAGTGTCACCATTGATTGTGAAGATTGACATTGGTTTACTTCTTTGTTCCGTCAATTATTTTTTATGGTATATCATAATTTAATTAATTTAGAATATATATTTTTATGGATTAAAATTATAGTGGATTATTGAGTTACACTAACACCCTAATCAGGCCATCATGCATACCTGAATAGATATAATGGTATTATGTTATGAAAAGGGAAAGGGGATCATACTTTATGGCTAAGATACACAATGAATTGATGGGACTCAACTAGGAATGAGAACTAGTTTTACATGTTTTTCATGTTATTTTATATTTATAATTTTGGACCATGGTAAATGTGATTCTCCCCTTATATATTATGGTTGTGTTTGTTTGACATTTATGAAATATAAAAATTTTATACTAGAGTAACAATCACTTACTATTAATTTGATAGTGTTCTTTTGGGATGTTCCCTTCAGTCAATTTATCTATATGCCTTTTTTCCCTTCCAATATTATTTAAAATTATTTGATCCTAGTGATATAGTCTCCCTATTTTATTATGAGACCCCACTAATGGTTATTTGCCTCTAGAGTATGTGTAGAAATTCCAAAGGTCATGTTAATCCTTGGTCTGATTACTATATAGTGGGAAATTATGGGATATTACACAAGACAATCATAGTGAATTTCTCTCTTTTGAGTATGTGACATATGTTTTTACCTGAAATGTCACTTTTTAATAGAAGAAATAATTTTTTTCAATACCACATTCACCATGTGATAGATTTATTTGAGGTTAATTCCCACACATCAAAAATAAATTATTGATATTTTTACTAAATTATTATCCCAATTTAATTTTTATTATTATTTTAGAGTATGTAATGTGCCTTTTTAACTAAAATGCTACTTTTAAATAAATAAAATAACATTTAGTCATACAAGCTAGACTGTGTGTTAGATTTATGTGAGGTTAATTCATATACATCAGAAATGATTTACCAAAATTTCTCATAAATCATCAAGTCAATTTCAGTGATTTAGATTGGTTTTTAGTATGTGAAGAGAATTTTGAATTGAAATTTATCTTTTAAATGAAAAAATGCATTTAGTCATAACAACCACACTATGATTCATATAGAAGCGATGATAATTACATTACAAAAAAACAAAATATTTATATTTTTATCAGTCTATCAAGAAATATTTGATCATTTTTTCCTAGTTTTGAGTACGTCATATGAACTTATAACTAAATATCAACTTTTAAATAAATAACATTCCCTTTCAACCATATCTACCACACCATGTGTCCTATTTATATTAGGTTAATTATAACACATCTTAATTTAAATTTTTATAATTTTAATACAGTATCAAGAAAATTTGAGGATGAGAGGAGCTCAATTTCTCAGTCGACCATCCATAACATAGATGTTGATGACCAACGCACTGATCCCTACCCCCTCAGCGGGATAGGGTCCTCTACCGCTTATCAAAAGAAATATTCCACTAACCTTCTCTCTCTTTTCAAACACTAATTTCATCCCATCTTTCCCTCAGATCTCTCTTAGCTCGAAGGTGAAATAGTATTTTGATGGATCCATGCAATTGTCGATCTTGACTATGTAATACATGATTCATCATCTTTGTTGCAATTTATGCTTATTTTCTGTATCAAATAATTCCATTAATTAGTGGACTCATTATCATACTTAATATTCGAAACATGGGGTTTATAGGAATGAGAAAAATAAGGCTTCTTGATTCTAAGATTATACTGAGAAGGTTTTCTTCAGTAGATGATATTTTATTGGATTGGTCAAGTGTGCCTCATACCAATTACGAAACATGATTTATTCTCTTCAATTGGTCATATGACTTTTATAAAAAGCTTGAATCACCGAACATGTTGATATTAGTTAGTTTTCTAGAACTCCAAATTCACTTTAAGAATCCTTTAATTATTTGTAAGTTATAAAATCTCTTAGGGGGCCCTCTACCCTGAGGTTCTGGGTTCGAGTACTCGCAAGGCAACATGCACTATAAGGCTTTATCACCTCTCGTGGGTCCCTCTACCCCATGTGGAATTGGCCTAAATGCCCGGGTGCTGTTACACTTGGGACTGTGGCTGGGGGAGTACATAAAGGCACATGGTGGTGGGTAATAGAGCACATATACTGTGTAACCCCTTGGGCCTAGAAACCCAGTGTACATTGGCCCACGAGGCATGGGTGAGTTGGTGAGCAGTAGTGGCATCCTTACCCCGAGGTTCCAGTTTTTAATCCTCGCAAGGCAATGTGCACTATATGCCTTTATCAGCTCTCATGGGCCCCTCTACATTATGTGCAACTGGCCTGAAAGCCTCGGTACCATTACAGTTGGGACTGTAGTTGGGGGAGTACATAAAGGCACTTGGTGGTTACTGACATCCCACCTATACCATGTAACCACTTGGCCCTATAAACCCAATGTACTTTTGGATGGGCTCTCTCGGGAGATCCTCTCTCGAGAGCACCCTAGGGTTTCCGTGTTGGGTAATTTAGCGTGGACGATAGGATCCCTAGAAGAGAGTTTCACTAGGGTCGGCGCTTGTTTACGGCGATCATAGGTCTTTTGTAGTGAAGGTGGCGGGTCATTGCGGTAGAAATTTCTGGGTCTTAATCTAGGAGAAGCACGACAACGTTTTTTCGTGGCTTGGGTCAGTCTTCAAGCGATGGTGTTCACGAATGGCATGGGTTCTCGGTGTGTGAAGGCAGCAGATCAATGGTGGGGTGATGGTTTCATGAAGCCGACTGCGCCACTAGACACTGCGTTCATTGATCCGTTGTCCTCCTCTGTTCTTATGATAGTCACATTTTGGAGGAATTCATTTCCGGCCTGAAAATTCAGAAGGTGAATTTCGGTATTGCGATGTTTTTCCTTCAGAATCTGGCTCTCGATTTATGTGGGGGAGTTGTGCGTCTGTTGGATCTCTGATGTTTGGTCTGTCGGATTTGCCGTTGGCCAGTGGTTTTGGTTTCGTATCTCTTCTCTAGCCTCTTGATTCCATGGTGGCTTTCCCTGTTAGATCCTCCACAACTGTTTCTTTGAGGTTTTGGGAGGTGTGGACAGGCGGTCATTGTACCAACGTGGCCTGTGTCGGACAATCTATTGTTCAAAAGCTTTCACCAGTCTGGGCCTTCGGGCGACAATGTCACAACGATGGAAAATGTGATTTGGTTTGGCATCTGGTTGACAATGGTGGCAATGAGGGTTCAACGCTCACCATGCAAGGCCTCTGTTCGAGCAGTGGCAGAGCTCTGTTTGAGAAACAATGGTTGACTCTTCATGGGGACGACACTGCGGGAAGCAATGTGGTTTTTTCTTCTGTGGTTCTACACAGAGGATTCCTGGATCTCGGGCTCGGCATGGGTGTTGAATTTCAGTAGGGATAGTGATCTGGATCATGGGATTATCATGCATTGAATATGCTACCAGCAAGGTTTGGGTGGGTCGCGGTGATGCATGCTGGCTCAGGCGGAGCATCAGGAATACAGTGAGGCGACGAACTTGGGCAAGCCGCGTGGACCTCGGGATGTAGTTGAATGCATGATAGATATTATGTGACAGTGTGGGTCTTTGGAATACTTATTTTCATGGGTATTGGCCCACTAGACCCTCAGGTCATTGAATATAGGCCTCTGGGACTCTATAATTGATTCTTTTCTAGGATTTCCATTGGTTTTGATCTCCCTGGGCCTACTGGCTTTTAATGGTTTTTCCCATACCCAAATAAAAATGGATTTCTGTTGTATTTTTCATTTTTTTAATAAATGGGCTTTCCCACAACCTTTTCACTATAAAATCTCTTAGGGTGTTATATTTGATCAGATAGTAGGACTTGATCTATGGTCCATCTAATCGCACCGTGAATTTGTGCGTATGATGATGTGTTGAAGATTCCTATTGAGGCTTTCTGGATTACAATTGGTGATGTGTTCCATTATAAAAATATGTTCTCTTTGATGCATGTGGTGATTTATTCCCTATGTGAATGAAATTGGGTTATATATTATAGGTATTCAAGCATGGGAATTTGAAACAAAGGGGGTTCAGATCGGAAAAAAATCCAAATAATAATGTACCATGTAGGGTGTATATTGATCAAGGAAGATCCTTATATGTGTACTTCATTGCACAACCTATGGTTTATGTATTTATTGGTTCTGATCGAGTTGATTTCTAGGATGTTGTTCTGGTGGTTTTATAACACCCCATGTTTTTCAAAAAATAAATAGAAATGAATTGAACTTTATTTTGAAGTAGATATTTATAACAAGCCTTTAAAACATATCTTTTCCACTTCTATGTTTTGAATTTCAAGAAACTGTCATCTACAATTGTGTTTAGCATGTTATTTGGAGTCTATTGGAACCAACTAGTTTTTTGGTGAATAGTAACATACCCTTATGAATAGTAATTGTAATAGTAATATGACCCTAATGAATAGTAAATTGGATCATTATTTTATTTTCTTAAGGAATTAAGATAATGACATCTTGATTAATTTTTCAATGTGATATAAAAGCATTTATTGTTTTTAAAAAATTAATTTTTGAATTAAGTAGGATTTTATTTAAAAATAATATTTAAAAATATTTAGAAAATTATTTTCATAAAAATGGACTTCAATATTTAAATCTAAACATCGATAAATGGATAGGGAGAATTTTTGGAATTTTTCTCAAATAGTTTATTTTTCGGTCGATAGTAAAAAATACAGTTTTTAGTTTCGATGTGTTAATGACATCGTTAATGATATAATAATTATTTCATAAATCTGGTCGACTTGTGTATAGTTATATAAGATTTGTGGTGTCCCAAGTGGCTTATACCATGGGAAAATACCATGGTTAAGCCCGTGATTTTGTAAATACTTCCCATGAGGTGTCCCTTAGAAATTATTAAAATATTCCCTTACATTTCCTTTAAATAAAACCCCATTCTTTAAATAACTTCATTCCCAATTCCTCCTCAATGAATATATGTCCTCCTTACCTTCCTATTAGTTCTCCCAAAATTTCCTCAAGATCCCAAGGTCCCAACCTTCACGTTCTAAGGTTTACTCTATAGGGTATTAAAATTCTCAATTTCTTTCTTTTTCCATTCATGTTCTTTTTTTGTGGTAGAACTTTCATGTTTCTATACCATGTTATTATATCCTTCTTATTATTGATATTCTATATATTATAATTTATTTCTATATGGGTGACCATTTCCCCCCCTTTTTAATATTTTCTAAAATGATGTCATGTGGTCGTTAGGCTGCCGAACTTTTGTAAAGGATTTCTCAAATATTCTATTATTTTGAGTTCTTATCTTATTATTTCTTCATCTCTTCTTATCCAATTGGAATGAAATACCAATAAATAATGTATATTCTTGATTTTCTCATGTTCATGGAAAATTGACCATCATTAATTTTCTTCTCTTCCACTTATTCAAGGAATAAAAACATTGTCTGTGATGTGTCTAATTACTGACATCGTGGATGATGTGATTTCAATTTTAATTAACTATTTAAAGTATCATTATGAACCCATTTTTATGGATGAACCAGATTATAATATATTTATTATTTCTCATCCATGATCCTATAAATCTTTTTTAATCATTTTTTTAATTTATAAAATGAAATGAGGTCGTTGTTATCAAAGAACCACTAAAATGAACTAAACGAACATCATTAATGTTTTATCTTATGAATATTAATCATATAAAAAATACAATTGATAAATGGTATATATTTGGGTAGTAGAAATATGTAAATACCTTTCCATTACAATTCTGGAGTTTCACTTCCAATCGACAAGAACATCTATCATGAACAGATCATGAAAATCATTTAAAAACTCACACTAAATATTGAATGGAACAAAATACAAATAATTAAAGGGTGAAATGAAGTTTTTAAATTATCATATTAGATGTTATAAAAAAGAAAAGTTTTCTGTAAAATATTAATAACACTATTTTTACCATTATTCTGGAGTTCTAAATAAGTTGGATGTAAGACAAACACGAAGTAAGGGAATTCATAGCCCGGATTCCATTCTTTGGGTTAAACTTTTAATTCATTATTTATGGGCTATTTAAATTGACTATGTGATGGGTTATATTTATATTATGTTTTATTATGTGTATTTAAGGTGTTTTTCAATAAAAATACTCTTTTAAAATTCAGTTGGACGAAAATACAAAAAAAATTGTTTACAGAATTATTGATGTTTTATGATTATGTTTTTGTTCTTGGGAATTATTTATGATGAAGGGTTGGACAATTATCTCCCTCCAATTTATTGGTTATGTGTGTGTTGGAGGTCAGTTGTTTGGTTACATCATGTGTAACTATTGTAGTTACACAATATAAGGTTGTCGTGAGGATTAAAAATTATTGGGTAGCCAAGATGGTTTCAAGATTATGTAAGTAATACCCCTAGATACATCTGTGATTATATTTTTGTTCTCATGTTTTGGGTGGATCTTGTTTAAATCTCATGTTACACAAAGTAAGTATATATTGGTGAGAGGTATTCCTTTTGTAATGCATTCATACATTATGATTATTCATGGACTAATGTGATCTTTCCTTATTTTCCATCCCATACGGATCTTTTGTGCCATCCCATGTTTTTAAATGATTTTTAGAGGTTAATAGATGTGTAAGACAATGAAGGAATCCATGTTAAATTTTTATGAATTCTTAAGGTGTCATGTTTAAGTTTTATTGTTTTATATTTTGAAAAAAATAGAAACTATTTTTATTGTATCCACTCTTTTATAATGTGTTATGTTATGAATGTATTGTCCCAATTATGTAAATCTATAAACATGAAAATACCATCAATGTAAAATGATGTTTTTCTTGACTAAATTCAAGATTATGTATGTAATAAGGTCAGGTCCTTATAGTTGGTATTAGAGGATGGTTTAGATAAATTTAGGGGTTAGGGTGATTTTAATAGAATATCATAAATTATTTTCACCCTATGTTTATTTTGAAATGTAATAGTATTTAAATATTATAATGTTGCTTCATCTAAGATATGTTTGTTCAGAATGGTCATACGCAAAAGTAACAGGGATGCTGAAGAGGAGAGGCACAAACAGAATGACATCATTTTGGAACTACATCCTAGAATGGTAGGGATTGGAACCGAGCTGTTTGTGACAGTAATGGAATAGCTAATGAAAAAAATAAATGGTGTTGGAATTCATGCAAGAGAACTAATGGAGGTACCAAAACAGAACATGACAATAGTGGAACATTTCATATATGACATCCTCCTACATTTAGTGGATCTTCTGACCCAATTGTAGCTGAATGATAGATTAAAGCCCTGGAAAATATATTCGATGTTATGGGATGTTCATACCATCTAACGGTAAGACTTTCCATTTATTGTTTTGAAGGGGAAGCTGATTAGTGGTGGTCAATGATATGGAATATCAGGGTCATATATGATTTAGATTCCTTATAGTGGGATAAATTTAAAAAACTTTTCCTTGAAAAATATTTTCTTAAGGTGGTGAGATATAGAATGGAGAAGAAATTCGTTGATTTTAAATTGAATTTGTAAGAATCAGTGGATTTGTATGAAGAAAACTTCACCCGACTGGTGAGGTATGCTCTAAATATTATTCTTGATCTTGATAGAAAAATCACCCTCTTTTACTCAGGACTGAAGCCAAGGTATCGAAGTTTGTTGGCCTCCCTTGAATTAAAAAGTAATGATAAACTAGTCTGATGTGCTTAGAGGGTAGAGATGGAGTTTTATGATGATCTCGTGCATTTTGGAAAAAAAGAGATGTATAGGTCCATATGGAAAGCAGCGTTTAAGAATCTTCCAATGAAATATTATGGTTAGAAAATCCAATTTCCAGTTGGTGAAATGTGGGGTAAGATGCACCATGGGGAATGTCTTAGAAAAACTAGAAATTGTTTTAAATATGGTATATTTGGACATATGGCTTGATATTTTGATGAAAATGATCCTAAGACTAATCCTAATAAGAAAACTGTAATGTGTTTTAAATGTGGTAAAATGGGTCATTATGAAGATTCCTACCCAAAGAGAGATCTGAATAATGAAAAAATTATATAATATAATCAATAATGTGTAGTCATATTCTTTGTGACTATGTTGTTAATTTTCTGGCCATCCAATGAAGTTTCATGAAGTACATTGTTTGTTCACTCAGATTTTGCTAATGTTTAGTTTTATATAGTGTCTACATATTCCTTCATCTCTGAGAAATTTTCTTGTAAATTGGAAATACCACCTCAATGAATGATACATGATCATGTTATTAAAACACCAGGTAAAAATGATATAGAAAAGAGGAATTATAAGAATCTTTCTATTATGGTATGTGGAAAAAAAAACCTGCAAACCTTGATTTTTTTACAATTATTCTAGTTTTATGTTATTTTGGGAATGGATTGTATTTCTGATTATCCTACTATGATTGACTGTAGAGCTAAAGAAGTTTTTCATAAAGATTTTTAGTTTTTATACAATAATGAACCCATAAAATTGATAACATATCAGGAAGAAGAGAAAATATTGAATGATGGAAATGAAAGGTATATTGCTCATATTGTTCAAAATAAGGGAACTATTCAAATTAGTGATGTGCTAGTGGTAAATGAATACCATGTTGTCTTTCCTGATGAGTTACCCAGTGTCATACCTGACCGAGAAGTTGAATTCACGATTGACTTAGTTCCTGATGCTAAGACAATTTCAAAACCCCCTTATCTTTTGGTTCCAATAAAACTTATTGAATTGAAAAATAAGTTGCAATATTTGCTAACAACGACTTCATTCATCCTATAGCATCACCATTGGGAGCCCCTATTTTATTTATTAAAAAGAATGATGGTTACATGAGACTTTTCATTGATTATAGTGATTTGAATAACATCACTATTAAAAAAAGTATCATTTACCTCATATATATGACTTTTTTATCAACTCCAGGTATCTTAGTACTTTTCCAAGATTGACTAGAGATTCAGTTACCATCAGCTGAAGGTGAAGAAGGATGAAATCCCGAAAACATCCTTTTGTACTAGATATGGGCATTATGAATTTTTTGTTATGCCGATTGGATTAACTAATGCACCTTCTTTATTCATGAATCTTATGAATAGAGTATTTCATGAGTTCATGGATAAGTTTGTTGTTGTATTTATTGATGACATTATGTTATTTTCTAAAAATATATATGAGCATGAAAAAAATCTAAGGGTTGTTTTAAAAACATTAAAAAATAGAATCTGTATGGAAAATTCAGAAAGTGAGATTTTATGTTGCAACAGATTTATTTTCTTGGGCACATTATAAATTAGGATGGAATAACAGTTGATCCTGCCGAAATAAAAGTATTTGATGAATGGACATGACCGAAAAATGTTATAGATATTCGTAGTTTTTATGTGTTAGCAGGTCTTTAACGATGTTTTGTTAATAAATTTTCACGGTTATCTTGCCCAATTACTATGTTAACACAGAAAAGGGGTAAATTTTTTTGGACTTAGAAATGTGATATTTGCTTTCAGTTACTGAAGAAGAAATTGGTGAATGCTCTAGTTTTGGAATTACCTTCCTGGAATGGTGATTTTTTCATCTATAGTGATGCTTCATTGAAGGTACTTGGTTGTTTTTTGATAGAGAATGATAAGGTAATTTCATATGCTTCATGAAAACTTAACTCTCATGAGATAAATTATCCCACACATGATTTGGAATTGGAAGCTATGTTTTTTTGCTTTCAAAATATGGAGGCATCATTTATACAGAACCAAATGTCAAATATATACTAACCATAAATGTCTGAAGTAAATATTCACTTAGATGGAATTAAACATGAGGTAGAGAAGATGGATAGAATTTATAAAGGATTATGAATGCACGATCAATTACCATCCTAGAAAATCTAACAAATTAGTGGATTCCTTAAGTCAGAAAGTTCATGCATCATTTACCATGATACATTGGATCATGATACCATGATTAATGATTTTATGAATTTTGGGATAGAATTTCTTGGTTTTGGGAATACCTATGTTATGTTTCAGGTTTTAGTGTAGTCTTCGTTGTCTGAAAGAATTAAGCAAGGGCGGGAAAAAGACTGTGAGCTACAGAAAAAGGTAGAATTGGTTAAAATGGGTGTGTTTCCAGAATTTAATCTTGATAAAGACTTTGTTTTATGATTTGGTAAAAGTATGTGTGTTCCTTGTTGTAATGCCTTGACCCCAGTTACCCAGAGTTGGTGCATTATTACATAACATTGGCATGATCATAGGAATGATCATGTCTCAAAAGACCGATTAGCTTAGTATCCTTGGAATAACTAGATATATAAATAATGATTACATTACATAATAAAATTAAATCTACAACAACATAGTCTCCACAGTCCACACTCATATCCCCACATACTATCCCATCAGGTCATTCATTAATTACTTCTTCACATCTTGGGAAAAATAAAACATTGAAAGGGGTGAGCTCAAATGCCCATTAAGGATAACAATATAGTGGAATCTTTCATGAATAAGAATAAACATTTATGGAAAAGTATAACTAAAACAAAAGACTTTTAAACTTGAAATTCAATATAATATAGCCGAAATAAAATGAAATAATTCCATTTACTTATTCACAAGGATATTCTACTAATCGAATAGTCACATGAAATATCAATAACTACTTTCATAATGATGGAATGAATAATTCTAGACTATCATAACCACATATCCAAGGCCTCGTGCCAAGACTATAAATAATATTTCGTCAAGGGCTTGTACCAAGACACTTTATTATCTCATGAGACCTACCGATGCATCGAGGATCTATAGCGGGCTCCACCCATCACATATTAAGTCTAATCTATTCCTCATTTGAACAGGTTTAAACATGACATAAACATTCATATTAAAACCGCCGTACGAAATGTCAATAATTTCTCCATAAACCATGAATGGTATAAAAATAATACATACTTAGTCAAAAAATCAAAAAACCTTTAAAAGAATATGGATGTTTTGTATCATAATAAATCAACTTCAAATAAGTTTAAAATCCAACAAAGGATGTTGACATAGATGAAATAAAAACTATTTGAGAGAAATATCTCTTTTTTTGAAATAATTTAAAAGTCACATAATTATAAAATAAAACATTTACAATGAAATTTTTTTTATAAGCTTGTAAGGTAAGCCTCAAAGATTTTATAACAGCAGAAAATAGTTGCACCCACTGTATAAGTTAAAAAATGCATTCTTGCCTTAATTCTGTCGAAAAGGATAAAAAGGACCTTGTTTAGAAAACGATGGAAATATTCCTTTTTAAAATTATTATAAAAGTAAAATGGGTATAAATTACTTTAACCCATATTATAGTAAATATTAAAAAAAAATTGAAATAAATTTCTAAGAAACATGGATTTGAATTATAAAGAAGTCCCGGTAGATTATTACGTATAAACAACCTCGGATAATGAAGAGATTGCGAAATAAACCCTTAACTTGTACTTTTCCTTGGTTGGGGGTTGGTTAAAATCATGTATAATGGTGAAATAATTGTTATTAAATTATACAAGAATCATATACATTAATATGATATCATATATGATCTTTTAACATTTCTTTTGTAATAATTTCTCAATATTATTTTCTTTTCGGGTGCTAACTTACTCATTTTCTTTTATATGTTTTGTTACATAAGACATGTATGTTATAGATAGGGTGTATCTTATTCATATCAAGAATGATATTAAATCCTTAAACATTATTATTAATCATCAAATGAGAAGTAGACATGAATGGATATGATGGGGAATGAATCTCATCGTGTTCGTGGAGACGGTACTCTGTACGTACACACGAGAGACAATATCATTCTTTTAAGATTAAAATAATATTTAATTGGATGGTATATCATATATAAAGAATCATTATCATGTTATATTTATTAGTTACATGAATTACACATCATTGTTATACCCATCCAAATAATAATGTTTTGAATAACAATTACACCACGACGTGGAGACGGTAAGTCGTACGTACACACGTATGGTGACATGTCATTCAAAGGATGGATAGAATACAAAAATATGGTTATAACAAGTTTATAATAACATAAAGGTATATATAATATACTATATATATTATTTTAGAATGTTAATAACAAAGAAAGAAGAAGTGAAAGAAGAAAGGAACATGAAAGAGGGTGGTGAAAACATTACATCTTCTTCAGGTTCTTCCTTTTGATTTGATCAAAATAAATCCATAGGATGGCTTTTTGATAAAATTAAGACCTCTAGGTTGTAGTGAGGGAAGTTTAAAGAGTATTTGGGAAGGTTTTGGCCGAACCAAAAGGCTTTTATGGTGTGAATAAATGAGAAGGGGGAGTTCCCTTTTATAAGAGGGGTAGGGGCACCTTTGGAAAAGCTAGAAATATTATTTTATAATAAATTGATATTAGGTTTATAATGGCTCCAAAGTGGAATAATTAAATTTTAAGGAAGGTATGGGTCTAAAAACACTCACCCAATAGGTTTTAGATGTGTTTGGGGCATTTTATTAACCTTATGATTTAGCTTTAACTCTATGTTAATTATTTTGACACTTACCATGTCTCTTTGTATTTTTATATTATATAGTTAATAAACATACTATATACCTCCATGAAACCCCCATGTTGTCTATTAATGATACAACTATCATGATATATGTCTCTTAGCCTATCCTTAGATTTTTTGGAATTGAATATAAATTAATAATATAATATTTGTTTTAAAAACTCTTTTATGTCAATTTTGACACTATTAAATAATTGATTTTTGAGAAAGTCGTAACAACTTTATTAATTCAAAATAAATTCATTAAAGCAATACTATAATATCATATTAAGAAATACAAGTCATGGAAGTCAACCAAACTATAAAATTATATTAATTTTAACATTTATAATACCAATTATTTAATTCATTCATTAATAAGGAAAATACCACATCATTATTGTGTCATAAATAATATTAATAATTAAATTTATAAAAATTATAGATAAAATACCACTATCTAGGAAATATTTTTATCTTTCTAATTAATATTTATAGTCCAAAATCCAACATATATAACCCTATTTAAAAATTGTTTTCCTAAAATATATATGCTTATGTCATTTTTTGTATTTATTTTAACTTAATTAATATAAAGAGTCATTATCACTTAAAAGTGGCTCCATGAGGTCCCAAAATCGACCCAAAGATGCCCATGGTCAGACATGTATCAACCAATAAATTTAGGACACGTTTTAGGGTAATTTATTAGTATTATAATATTATTTTTTTACCCTTATTTATCGGATTCCCCTTTAACAATGGTAAATAAAATTTTTACCGAAGTAATTATTCAAAATGTCTAAAAATAAAAGTTACCTATTTACACAATTTAAACATCCTGATTCCAAATATGTAATCCATTTTTCCAAATTCAATACACATAAGTGGAAGAAAATAATTTAAAATTAATTCCCGTTGTTAAAACCAAAAGCTTGTTTTTAAGAGATAATAACTATCAAAAGATTCTCAATTGTTCATGTCCTGTTTAATTGTGAAATTTCGTACAATGACCAACATTGTATTAAATGGTAAAAATATATTCTAAATATACTTTAAAACCATTAAAATTCATAATTTATCACTACTAATTATTTCGATTAAAAAGTTGTTTTCAATTAAAATTTAGTAATTTTCACTATTCATCAAAATATAAATGTAATCCGAAAAGTTCCAAAATTTTATCATAGGCTAATTTAGATATTAAGAATCCAATAATTAAGTCAATTTTGTGAGATTAAATTTATAAAATTTCAAAAAGTGGGTATTAGTATTCATAATGGCTACATTGATTGGTTGTGGTGTGTGTTAGAACTCGAATTTTCGTACAACACACGCTACTATATTATTCAAAGAGTAGCGTACCGTGGAAGCATGGGGTGTTACATTCTCCCCTCCTTCAAATAATTTCATCCTAGAAATTTCTAGAATTTTACTGCATAAAATTTCTTGGGTGGTTCTTCATCATAAGTTCCTTGGGTTCCCACGTTGCCTCTTCCATTTTATTGTTTCTCCATAGAACTTTTACCAGACGAGTCGTCCGATTTCTCAGCACTTTTTATCTTATATAAAGAATCATGATGGGCTCTTCGCAATAAGAAAGTTCGGGTTCTGGTTCTAATTCCTCATAGGTTAGTACATACTTTTGGTCAGGTATGTATTTCCTCAACAGTGATACTTAGAACACATCGTGAAATTTGGAGAGACTTGGTGGCATTTCCTAACGGTAAGCTATAGCCCCAATTCGTTCTAGAATTTCAAAAGGACCGATGTACCTGGGACTCAATTTAACTTTCTTTCCAAAATTTATAACTCCCATCCTTGGATATACCTTCTAGAATACATGATCTCTCACCTGAAATTCCAAATCCTTTTTTCGGTTGTTAGCATAGCTCTTCTGCCTACATTGAGAAGCTTTGATGTGGTTTTTGATTTCCTTCACCTTTTCCATCATTTCCTCCACTAGTTCTGGGCCTACAAGTTTTCTTTCACCAACGTCATCCCAACAGGTTGGTGTGAGACATCTCTTTCCGTATAACGCTTCATATGATACCATCTAAACACTTGAATGGAAGCTATTATTATAGGAAAATTCCACTAAAGGTAATTATTGATCCAACATACCCTGAAAGTCAAGTGAGAATGATCTCAACATGTCTAATAAGGTTTGAATAGTCCATTCTGATTGTCCATCTATTTGAGGGGGGTATGCAGTGCTCAAATGAAGGTCAGTATCCAAGGCCTTCTAAAGACATTTCTAGAATCTTGATGTAAAACGAGGATCACGATCCGAGACAATCGATAGGGGAACTCCATGAAGTCTCAAAACGTCATTAATATATAGTCTTTCTAGACGTTCTAGTGGTAGATCTTCTCTTATAAAAAGAAAAAGTGTTGAATCGGTAAGATGATCAAAAATGACCCATATTGCATCGTTCCTTCTAGGAGTCCTTGTTAGTTCCATGACAAAGACCATCATAATATTGTACCACTTCCACTCCGGTATGGGAAAAGGTAGCATGAATCCTCCAGGATGTTGCCTTCCAGCTTTCACTTGTTGATAAACCATACATCTTGACACAAAATCAGCAATCTCCCACTTCATGATGTCCCACAAAAAATGTTCCTTCAAGTCTCTATAAATTTTGGTGCTCCCAAGCTGTATAGAGAAATTGGAACTATGAGAATCTTCCAGTAATTCCCTTTTTAGATCTGGTATATTGGGAACACAAAGCCTCTTCCCAAATTTAAAAATTCCTTGTTCATACACAAAGTATCTCAGTCTCCCATCATTCACAGCTTTAATCATCTTTTTAAATTCATCATAATTTCTCTGAGAACACTTAATACTTTCTAGTAAAGTTGGTTTGGAAACCATTTAAAAAAAGCATTGATGTTTCACCTTACATGGTGATTCGTATATCCAACTTTACTATATCCATGAAAATAAGATCCCTTTCATTTCTCATCATGTTCAAAACTCCATGATCTTTTCTACTCAAAGCATCTGCCACCTTATTTTCCTTCCCCTGGTGGTAGTGTATCGTGAAATAATAATCCATGAGTAGTTCAAGCCATCTCATTTTCCTCATGTTGAGTTCTTTTTGTGAGAAAATGTACTTGAAAATCTTGTGATCAGTATAAATCTTACATTTTTCACCATATAGGTAGTGCCTCCATATCATCAAAGATAAGATCATATCTTCTAACCTGAGATCTTGAGTAGGATAGTTTTTCTCAGGAATTTTCAACTGTGGTGATGCATAGGCAATAACCCTATCATTCTTCATAAGGACACAACCAACTCCTTTATTCGATGCATCATTATAAATAACGAACCCATCATTCCCCGATGATAGAGTAAATATAGGAGCATTGACTAATCTTCTCTTCAGTTCTTCGAAAAATTCTTCATACACTTTTGTCCAAACAAATTTAACTCCTTTACGTGTGGTCTTCGTTAATGGGTTATCCAATTGGGCAAAATTCTGGACGAAATGTCGATAATAACATTCCAAACCAATAAAACTGTGTACCTCAGTTATACTCTTTGGTGCATTCCATTCTTGGATTTCTTTGGTCTTAGAAGGATCAATATAGATTCCATCTTTAGAGACAATATTTCCATGAAAACAAGTCTCCTGAAGCCAGCATTCACACTTGCTAAACTTCCCATATAATTCATGTCTTCTCAGAGTCTTCAGGATAATGCGTAAGTGATTTTCATGATCTTCGTTGCTTTTAGAGTATACCAAGATATCATCAATAAATACCACCACAAATTCATCTAAATATTCCTTGAAAACTCTATTCTTTAGATACATGAATACAGAGGGCGCATTAGTCAGCCCAAAAGGCATTACCGTAAACTCGTAATGCTTGTACCTGGTTCAAAATGTTGTCTTTGGAATGTCTTCCTTCTTCACACACAACTGATGGAATGCAGACCGAAGGTAAATCTTTGAAAAGTATTGAGCTCCATGCAGTTGGTCAAATAAATCATCAATGTGAGGTAGTGGATACTTGTTCTTTATTGTTATTTCATTAATCTACCTGTAGTCGATACATACACTACTACAAATACGGCTTTTATCAGCGCTAAAAATGGCCTTTATCAGTGCTAGAAAAGCTCTGATAAAGCCGACGAAGATAGGGGGGTCCCCTTTATCAGCGCTCCAAAAAGCGCTGATAAAGACCACTTTTATCAGTTCTAAAAAAGTGCTGATAAAAGGGGTCTTTTATCAGCGCTGATAAAAAATAAAAAATAAAAAAAAACTAGAAAAAATTAAGAAAATTAAAAAAAATACTGCCAATCTCGGGGGGGGGGGGGGGGGGGGGTTTACAGCGCTTGAGTGCCCCTTTATCAGCGGTTTACCACACCTCCATTGACCGCCCGCACCGCCTACACCCTTTATCTGTGCTAGCCCTTTAAATCAACCTTGTACGTTCACCCGTGCCTCCACCCGGATTTGATCTCAAGACCTCCCCCCTGCACACCTAAAGCCTTTGCCACTACCCTATATTGATTTGTTCTCTTATTCATTATATATCTATTTATTTATATATATATTTAGTTATATTTATTTTTATAGTAATATATATTTATATTAATATATATAGTTATATTAATATATATATATAGTTATATTAATATATATATATAGTTATATTAATATATACATATAGTTATATTAATATATGTATAGTTATATCAATATATGTATAGTTATATTAATATATATTAGTTATATAAATATTCATATATTGTTATTTTAAATAAAATGGATATGAGTTATTATTTAGATAAATAAAATATATTTTATATGTAAATATGTTTAATTATTTATTTAAAAAATTTAATTTTTATGTGCGAATATAAAAAAAATATATACAAATAGTTATATATTTGATTATAAATAGCAGTGCATTATAAAAAAGGATGAAATTTAAATGAAATAATATCAATATGAATGTAATACCTTGGAATAAATTTATTCCCCACCAAAAAAATCCAATAATACCCACGAAAAATGAGGCTAAAAATCCACAAAATGTAAAAATATCTGGGTACCCCGACAAAAAACTCAGTTTTGGAGGCTATCTGGGACTCTATTGGCCTCTAAAAACGCTTGATCGATGTACAACCCAGTCAAAGCGACGTAGAGCTCATCGCGGGCTTCGATTTGGTATGTGGTAGAGCTCAAACAGACACCCAGATCAAAAGTTATGGCCGTTTAAAGTTGGGGTTGTGTTTTCAACATATTTTGGATATTTTTTTAATTTTTTTAATTTTTTTAGTCATCAAATTGTTATTAAATGACTATTACTCTATAGTAATTAGAAAATTATTAATTAAAAATATTTAATATATTTTTGAAGAATCCATTTTCACTAAATATTTTATATATTAAGTATAATAAGTGTAAATCTCCATTTATACTTATCTAAAATGTATTTAAAAATTATATATTATATTTATATCAGTATAACTATATAACTATATAACTATATTTATATTTTAAATTTTAAATTTTTTTTTTGATGTCGACCCTTTATCAGCGAATTTAAAAAAAGCGCTGATAAAGGGGTGGCGCTGGGCTTGCCAAGTTTTTTGGTAGTGATAAACACATAGATCCATCATTCTTTTTAACAAAAAGAACATGGGCTCCCCAAGGAGAAACATTAGGGAGAATAAATCCATTATTAATCAATTACTCTAGTTTTTTCTTTAGTTAAACTAATTCCATAGTGGCCATTCTGTAAGGGGTCTTCGATATGGGCCTTGATCCAGGAATTAAATCAATGGAAAACTCAGCTTCTTGTTCTGGAGGATGTCCCGTTAAATCTTCCGGAAACACATCTACATATTCTTTCACAATAGGTACATCCTCTATTTGAACATTCCTTTCCTCACCCACAGTCATTTGATTCTCTTCCTCCCCAATAATTGAATTTAGATGATCTACTAGGGGTGGATCTAGATAAGAATTAGGTGGTGACGATTCTTCTATAAAGATAAGGTGTTACTTATCATCTTCATCAAAAATCATAACCTCCTTCTTCTTAAAATAAATCTTCACATCATACTCTAAAATCCAATACATACCGAGGATTATATCAAACACAATCATAGGTATGACGATGAGATCAGTGGATAAAGAACATTTATGTGCTCTAATGGGGATTGATTCACAAAAAATTGTTGCAATGATACTTCCCTTAATAGTTTTAACTGACAACTCCTTTGTTAAATCAAATTGGAAATATCTAATTTTCATAGAAAACTGGGAAGATATGAAACAATGTGATGATCCAGAATCAAATAATGCATTTTCTAAACTAGAGGAAACCATTAAATTACCTGCCACCATGTCTTTCAGAGCTTCTACCTCAGCAGTAGTGATAGCATAATCTTGGCCTTGATCCCTTGGCCTTTTCTGAGGTAAGTTCTTCTGACACTTAGGACATTCATTTGCATAATGTCCCATCTCCCTGCAATTTTAGCATTGGACATCTGTAGCTTCGTTCTTCCCCGTGCAATCGCGAGCTTGGTGGCCTTTTTCACCACACTTGTAACAGACTCCCAATTCATTTAAGCATGTACTGAGGTGTTTCTTCCCACATTTACCACAGGATGGATATTCAACCTTTCCTTTCTTCCCCATATTCCCATTCCCAGATTGATCAGCAGATCTCTTCTTCTCTTGCTTTTCTATAAAGTCATTAGACATAGAGAATTCCTTTTCAGTCTTGATTGCACAAGAGACAATGTCTTCGTATGACGAGAAGGATTGTACGACTAATGCTTGATGGAGAAATGTAGTTAACCCATAAAAGAAATGATCAATTTTACTTCTTGGGTTACATATATAATCTCCAGCATAACTTGATAACCTTGTAATGTTAGCCTCATACTTTGGGACATTCTCTTCCTCCTTTTGTCTCAGACTCAGAAATTGTCTTTCCATATATGCTCTATGGTCACGAGGAAAGCATTTTTCTAAAAACAGATCTTTGAACTCCTTCCATTCCATATTTTATACTTCATCATCTTCCTTTGTGTTTTGAATCAATGACCACCATTGATTAGCATCCCCAGTGAGGTAGTAAACTTCCATGATAACATTTTCCCTTTCACCACTCCCCAAATCCTTTCTCTAGGGAACTTATCTATTGCTCAGCTACTAATGGATTTGTACTCCCACTTAATGTTAGTGGTTTCAGCCTCATGAAGCGATCTAACAATGATCCTCCATGCTATGGATCGGGGTGATCAATACGGGTAAGGATATTGTTCATAACTTGAGTGAGTTGTCCCAGTATGGTGATTAGTTGATCAGCACTGGTTGCATCACCAAATCCACTATAATTATCTTGAGCATGAGGGAAATCCTTACATGGAGTGCGTGCATTGATACAATTTCCATTTCTTTCACAGGGCACCATTTCTAAACAATGGCATAAACTAGATCAGTTTATGAATCCAAATGCATAATTCCATACTTATAAAACACTTAACATAAATTGAACTATTTATGGATATAATCCAGAATCATAAAATTTTTTTCTCTGAGGACGTATATACTAATTAATACTTCATAATGATTTGTAAAGAAAATGATATTTATCCTAAGAATGTCCCCCAAGAGTGTCCTAAGAAGGAGTGTAGCAAGGCCCGTTGTTGTGCACCAGTTCCCGTTCGAGTCTAGCTCAATGCGGTGTTTTCGGGTTTTACCCCTAGATACATCTATGCCAGAGCCACCTCTACCTGCTCGTATCCAGACAGTGATTTATTGATAGGAAAACTCACAAAATCTCTACAATACGAAAATTCTAGGAAGTTCATCCATACTAATCCTCAAAGTCCATCTTAAATCTATGTGCTCTAATCAGAGTTTATCAAAATTTAGCTTCCAAGGTTTGTACTAAACTTTCTCTGATACCAACTGTAACACCCCGACCCTAGTTACCCAGATTCGGTTCATTATTACATAACATTGGCATGATCACAAGAAAGATGAAGTCTTAAAAGACCGATTAGTTTAGTATCCTTGGAATAACTAGATACATTAATAAAGTTTACATTACATCAAAAAATAAAACTACAAAAACATAGTCTCCATAGTCTGCACTCATATCCCCACATACTATCTCATCATGTCATTAATAAATTAATTCTTCACATCCTTGGAAAAATAAAACATTGAAAGTTGTGATCTCAAATTCCCAGTAAGGATAACAATATAGTGGAAACAACCATAAATAAGAATAAACATTTAAGGAAATGTATAAATAAAACAAAAGAATTTTAAACATGAACTTCAACATAATATGGTAGAAATAAAATGAAATAATGCCATTTACATATTCAAATGGATATTATACTAATCAAATAATCACATGTAATATCAATAACCACTTTCATAATGATGGAGTGCATAATGTCATACTACCTTAACCACATAGCCAAGGCCTCGTGCCAAGACTACAAATAATATTTCATCAAGGCCTTGTTCCAAAACACTATTTTGTCTCATGAGACCTACCAATTAATCGAGGATCTATAGCGGGCTCCACCCTTCACATATTAAGTCCAATTCATTCCTCATATGAACTGGTTGAAACATATCATAAACATTCATATTAAAACTGGCATACAAAATGTCAATATCTTCTCCATAAACCATGAATGGTGTAAAAATAACACATCCACAGTCAAACAAATCAGAAAACATTAAATACAATATGTAAGTTTTGTATCATAATAAATCAACTTCAAATAAGCTTAAAATCCAACAAAGGATTTTGACATAGATGAAATCAAAACTATTTGAGAGAAATATCTCTTTTTTTGAAATCATTTAAAAGTCACATAAATATAAAATAAAAATTTTAATTTGAAAATTTTATTATAATCTTGTAAGGTAAGCTTTGATGATTTTATAACAGCGGAAAATATCCGCACCCGCCGTGTAAGTTAAAAAAAAGACATTCTTACCTTAATTTTGTCGAAAAGGTTAAAAGGGAACTTGTTTGAAAAATGATGGAAATATTCCTTTTAAAACTTCTTATAAAAGTCAAACAAGGGTATAAATGAATTTAACCAATATTCTAGTAAATATTACAAAAGTTTTGAAATATATTTTTAAGAAACATGGATGTGGATGATAAAGAAGTCCCAGTATATTATTATGTATAAACAACCTCAGAAAATGAAGAGATTGTGAAATAAACCCTTACCTTGTACTTTTCCTTGGTTGGCTGTAGGATAAAATCCTATATAATTGTGAAATAATTGTTATTAAATTATAAATGAATCATATACATTAATATGATATCATATATGATCTTTTAACATTGCTTTGTTAATAACATCTTAATATTATTGTCGTTTCGAGTGTTAACTTACTCATTTTCTTTTATATGTTTTGTTACATAAGGCATGATTGTTATGGATAGGTTGTCTTATATTCATATCTAGAATTATATTAAGTCCTTCAACATTATTATTAATCATCTAATGATAATTATACTTGAATGGATACGATGGGGAATGAATCTCATCACATTCATGGAGACGGTAGTCCGTACATACACTTGAGCGACAATATCATTATTTTGATATTAAAATAATATTTAATTGGATGTTATATCATATATAAAGAATAATTATCATGTTATATTTATTATTTACATGAATTAGACATCATTATTATACCCATCCAAATAATACTGTTTTGAATAACAATTACACCACGACGTGGAGACGGTAAGCCGTACGTACACACGTATGGTGACATGTCATTCAAATGATGGATTGAATACTGAAATATTGTTACATCATGTTTATAATAAGATAAAAGTATATATAATATACGGGATTTATTATTTTATAATGGTAATAACAAAGAAAGAAGAAGTGGAAGAAGAAAGGAACTTGAAAAAGGGTGGTGAAAACATTACATCTTCTTCGGGTTCTTCCTTTTGATTTGATCAAAATGAATGAGTAGGTTGGATTTATGATCAAAATAAGGGCTATATGTTGTAGTGATGGAATTTTAGAGAGTATTTGGGAAGGATTTGGCCGAACCAAAAGTCTTTGAAGGTGTGAATTAATGAGAAGGGGGATTGCCCTGTTATAAGAGGGGTGAGGGGAACCTTTGAAAAGCTAGAAATATTATTTTATAATAAATGAATATTAGGTTTATAATGGATCCAAAGTGGATTATTTAAATTTTAAGGTGGGTATGGGTCGAAAACCACTCAACCAATAGGTTTTAGATAGGTTGGGGTCATTATATTAAACTTTTGTTTTAGTTTTAACTCTAAGTTAATTAGTTTGACACCTACCATGTCTCTTTGTATTTTTATATTATATAGTTAATAAACATACTATATACCTCCAACAGACCCCCAAGTAGTCCATTAATGAT
The DNA here is from genome assembly GCA_963277665.1 of Viscum album. Classification (NCBI taxonomy): domain Eukaryota; kingdom Viridiplantae; phylum Streptophyta; class Magnoliopsida; order Santalales; family Viscaceae; genus Viscum; species Viscum album. Next base: position 1,900,079,698 of record OY728140.1, on the reverse strand, counting down.
ACACCAATCATGATATATGTCTCTTGGATGAGCCTTAGATTTTTCATAATTATAATATATTATTAGTTTTAAAAACTCTTTTATGTTAATTATGACACTATTCAATAATTGATTGTTGTTAAAGTCATAAGAACTTTATTAATTCGATAAAAATTCATTTAATAAATCCTATAATGTCATTTTAATCAATATAATTAATGGTTGTCATCAAAACTCTCAAATTATATTAATTTTAACATTTATAATACAAACTATTTGATTCTTTCATTAATAAGAAAAATACTACATCCTTATTTTGTCATAAATAATATTAATTATTAAATTTATAAAAATTATAAATAAAATACCATTATATAGGAAATAATTTTATATTTCTAATGAATATTTATAGTCCAAAATCCAACATATATAACCCTATTTAAAAATTGTTTTTCTAAAAGATATATGCTTATGTCATTTATTTATTTATTTTAACTTAATTAATATAAAGTGTCATTATCACTTACAAGTGGCTCAATGGGGTCCCAAAATCGAGTCAAAGATGACCATGGACTGAAATTTATCAACCAATAATTTTAAGACATGTTTTAGGGTAATTTATTATTATTGTAATATTATTTTTTTACCCGTATTTAGCATATTGACCCTTTAACCATGGAAAATAAAATTTTTACCGATCTAATTATTCAAAATGTCTAAAAATAAAAGTTACCTATTTACATAATTTGGAAATCCTGATTCCAAATATGGAATCCATTTTTCCAAATTTAAAACACATAAGTGGCAGAAATTAATTTAAAATTAATTCCCGTTGTTAAAACAAAAAGCGTGTTTTTAAGAGATAATAACTATCAAAAGATTGAAACATGTTAATGTCCGGTTTAATTGTGAAATTATGTCCAATTAACAAAATTGTATTATATGGTAAAAATATATTCTAAATATTCTTTAAAACCACTCATATTAATAAATCATCACTATTAATTTTTTCAATTAAAAAAGTTGTTTTTAATTAAAAATTTTTAATTTTCACTATTCATAAAAATATAAATGTTATCCGAAAATTTCCAAAATTTTACCCTAGGATAATTTTGATATTCTAAATTCAAAAATGAAGTCAATTTTGAGTGATAAAATTTATAAAATTTCAAAAAGTGGGTATTTCTATTCATAATGGCTAGTTTGATTGATTGTGGTGTGTGTTAGAACTCGAAATTGCGTACAACACACGCTATTGCATTATTCAAAGAGAAGCATACCATGGAAGCTTGGGTTGTTACATTTGTGATTCCCATTTGAAGAAATAATTGTTGTTTGGAACACATAGTTCTCCATTTTCCATTCATCCTGGAAGTACGAAGATGTACAGAGACCTTTTGGAGTATTATCAATGGGATAGAATGAAAAGAGATATTGTTGATTTTAACATGAGATGTTTGACATGTCAACAGGTTAAAGCAGAGTCATAGTAATAGAAGGGGATGATTCAACAATATCCAGTTCTAGATTGGAAATCGGAGAATGTATCTATAGACTTTCTGGTGGGACTACCAAAGAGTTCTGAATGTAACAATGAGATTTGGGTTATTATTGATTGGCTGAAAAAATATACACATGTTCTTTCTATTCGAGATACAATTTCTTTGGATTAGCTTTATAGATTGTAAGTAAAGGAGATTGTCAGGTTACATGGAGTTCCTCATTCCATTTTATCTGACTGATATCACAGGTTAACTTTTAACTTTTGGAAGGGACTTCAGAAGACATTGGGCACATAGTTAAATTTCATTACAGCTTTTCATACTCAATCAGATGGGAAGTTAGAACGAACAAATAAAAATTTTGAATATATTCTTAGATCCTTTTCGATGGACTATCATGGAAGATGGGATCAAAATATTTCTTTAGTTGAGATTTCTTATAATAACAGTTTTCATTATAGTATTTGGATGGAACCTTCTGAGGCCTTGTATGGTAAGCAGTGTCGGACTCCAGCGTTTTGGGATGAAGTTGATGAAGGAAAGTTGATGGGTTGAGAATTAGTAGAATAAGTGGCTGAGAAGGTGAGAAGGATCCAGAAGCACATGAGGACATCTTAGAGTAGGCAGAAAAGATATGCAGATAAAAGAATAAAAGACTTATCTTTTGAGGTAGGTGACCATATTTTGTTTAAAATATCTCCTTGGAAAAGTGTGATGCGTTTCGGTAAGAAATGGAAGCTAAGTCCATGGATAATAGGTCCTTTTTAAATAACAGAGAATGTTAGAAAAGTTTCACATCACATAGATTTTCCTCGAAGGTTGTTTCAGGTACACAATGTTTTTCATGTTTTGATGTTGAGAAATTATGTGCCAGATTAATCACATGTCTTGAGCCTAGAAGCAGTTCAGCTGGAAGAGAACCATTCTTATGAAGAGAAACTAGTTCAAAATATTGACTGAAGGGAACAAGTATTGCGGAAATAGGAAACCCACCAGGTAAAGGTTTTTTAGAGAAACCACATGGTTGAAGAAGAAACATGGGTTTATAAAAATGCTATGAGGGAAAATTACCCTCAGTTGTTTAATAAGTAAATAAAATTGTGAGGACACAAGTTCCAGAATGTGGGGATAATGTAACAACCCATGTCATTCAAAAAATAAATAGAAATTCATGTTATATAGTTTTAAAGTACATATGTATAACTAGACTTTAATACATAACTTTTCCACTTCTATGTTTTGAATTTAAATAATATTTCTTCTACAATAGTGTTCAGTATGTTATTTGGAGACTATGGGAACCAACTTGGTTTTTGGTGAATAGTATCATACCCTTATGAATATTAATATGAATAGTAGTATGACCCTAATGAATAGTAAAATGTATTATTAGTTTATTTTTATAAGGCGTTAAGATGAGGAAATCTTGATTAATTTTTCAATGTGATATAAAAGTAGTTATAGTTTTTAAGTAATTAATTAATGAAATGTTTATGATTTTTTTTTAAAAATAAATTTAGAAATATTTAGAAAATTATTTTCAAAAAATGGACTTCATTTTTGAAATCTACCCTTCAATAAATGTTTTGGGAGAATATTTGGAATTTTTCTAAAACATATGATTTTTCGGTGAATAGTAAAACTACAATTTTTAGATTCTATGTGTTATTGACATCATTAATGATATAATAATGATGTCATAAATCTGTTATACTAGTATATAGTTAAATAATATATTATGTTTCCTAAGTGGCTTATACCATGGGAAAATACCATGGGCATGCCCATGGTTTTGTAAATACCACCCATGAGGTGTCCCTTGGAAATTATTAAAATATTCCCTTACATTTCCGATAAATACCAACCCATTCCTTCATTAACATCATTCCGAATTCCTCCTAAAAAATTATCTAGCCTCCATACCTTCCTAGTATTCCTTCCAATGTTTCATCAAGCCCCCACGGTCCCAACCTTCATGTTCTAAGGGTTACTCTACAAGGTAAGAAAATTCTCAATTTCATTCTTTTTCCATTCAAGATATCTTTTTTTGGTATAACTTTCAAGTATCCATACCATGTTCATATTTCCTTATTATTCTTCATCTAATCTATATTATGATTCATTTCTGGATGGGTGACACTAGTCCCCTCTATTTTTAATATTTTCGAAAACCATTTTGCGTAGCCGTTAGGCTGCCGATTTTTAGTAAAGGATTTCTCAATTATTTCATTATTTTGAGTTCTTTTATTATTATTTCATCATCTCTTATTACCCAAGAGGCATGAAATCTCCAGAAATAATTTATATTCTGGATTTTCTCAAGTCCATGGAAAATTTGTGATCATTTTTTTCTTCTCTTCCACTTATTCAAGGAATAAAAACATTGTCTATGATGTGTCGAATTACCGACATTGTGGATGATTTCATTTCATTTTACATTAATTATTTCACATATGGTTATGAATCCATTTTTATGGAAGAAAAAAGTTATAATATATATATTATCTCTCATCTATGATTCTTGAATTAATTTTTAATCATGGTTTTAATTTATAAAATGGAATGAGGTCATTATTATCAAAGAACCAATAAATGGACTAAACAAAAATCATTAATGTTTTAACATATGAATCATCCTCATCTAAAAATTAAATTTGATAAATGGTATAAATTATGGTACATTAAATATGTAAATACCTCTCCATTTAAATTCTCGAGTTTCACTTACAATCGACAAGAACATCTATCATGAACCGATCATGAAAATCATTTAAAGAACTCACCCTAAACAGTGAAGGTAACAAAATACTAACAATAAAATGGTGAAATGAAGTCATGAAATGATCATATGAGATGTTATAAACACGAAAATGTTTATATACAAAATCAATAACACTCATTTGACCATTATACAGGAGGTTTAAACAAGTTGGAAGTAAGACAAATCCAAGGTAGGGGAATTCTTAACCCGATTTCCATTCATTGGGTTAACCTTTTACTTTATTATTTATGGGCTATTTAAATTGTTTGTGTGATGGGTTCTATAAAATTTATGGTTTATTATGTGAATTTGAGGGGATTTTATTTAAAAATACTATTTTAAAATTTGGTTTTACGTAATTCCAAAGCAATGTTTTTATGTAATTATTTATGTTGTATGATTATGTTTTGGTTCTTTGGAATTATTTATGATGAATGGTGGGACCTATATCTCCCCCCAATTCATTGGGTATGTCTATGTTGGAGGTCATCCATTTGGTTACTCCAAGTGTAACTACGATGGTTACACAATATATGGTTTTTGTGATGGTTACAAATTATTGGGTATCAAAGATGGTTACAAAATTATGTAAGTAATGCCCCAAGATACCTCTATGATTATATTTATGTTATCATGTTTATTTTGATCTTGTGTAAATATCATGTTACACAAAGTATGCATATATGGGTGACAAGAATTTATTTTGTAATTCTTTCAAATGTTACAATTATTCATGGAATAATGTTCTCTTTCTTTCTTTTCCATCCCTTACAGAGCTTTTCTACTCATCCCATGTTTTTAAATGATTTTCATAGGTTAATGGATGTGTAAGACAAGGAAAGAAGTCATGTTAAATTTTTAATAATTTTCAAGGAGTCATGTTTATGTTAAAATGATTTATATTTTGAAAAAAATTTATGATTTTATGGTATCCACTCTGTAATAATGTGTAATATCATGAATTTTTTATCACAATTCCTTAAATCTATAAACATTAAAAGATCCTCAATGTTAATATAAGTGTTTTCTAGACTAAATTCAAGATTATGTATTTAATAAGGTTGGGTCTTTATAGAGTTCATGTGAAGTAGTAAATTAAATAAAGAAAAAAAACAAATGTTATTCCTCTTGACACGTAAGATTGTGATATCATTGGTAGGCTGAAGCATGATCACAAAGGGGTTAGCTCTCCTGGGGTAGTGGTGGTTCAGGGTACAATATCTATTTTAGGTGACAGTATTGAGTAAGATTATACTTATCATACACTTGTAGTTTATTTAGCTAATAATTGAGTAGTAGGAGATGCCGATTCTTGTGAAATAAAAATCAGTGAGGGTCAGATTGATTATGCCATAATTAGAGAGGGGGACCATTTGGATTTTAATCTGGAAATGAAGTAGGGTTAACCTTCTCAATTTAATGATGTTGAGATGAATAAAGAAGCTGCTATAGGTCAAATATTTTGGGATATAACCCAGTGTGTGGTTTTTGAGGACACTAACATGTTGCCCCAGTTTTTTGGGAGAGGTTTCATAAAGCCAATAGAATCTGATATTCTAGGATAGGATCTAATAAATAGTGATTTCATCTCTACTGTACAGAACAATAATTTTCATGTGGAGATACAAAAACTATATTACTTTTTGAAAATCTTTGATAAGTGGGGGAATGTCACTAATGATGAATGGGATTGGGACAATGCCACCCTTGTGGATTGTTGAAGAAAATATTCATTCAAGGATATTGATAAGCATGGAATGAAGAAGTTGGTTCATAGTGAGGGATTTATCTCTACCCCCAAAGATAAGGTAGAGGAATTAATACTCTAACATGCCAATGAAAGTGTCTACCAGATCCCCATAAAAGGATTCACGAATGTTTGATGTTAATATTCTCAAAATATTCAAGATAGGAAATTATCATTCTAAATGGTAAACTGCTAATGTGTATGGTTATGGGAATTATTTTTTATTTTATGATATCAAATATTTCTTATTCTAGAAGCAGGCCATTATTTTCTACCCAATATTCTTTAATTTTTAACTCTTTTTCTTTTTCTTAATAAATGGTCATAAGATTTTTCTTATGACTGGACTTGTTTTCTATCAAGATAATTCACCCATGTTTTCTCAGGTTTATGTATGATATATATGATTTGAATTTAAATTCGACTTTTAAACTAAAAAACACACTTTCAGGCACACAAGACAAATCACATGTTTAATTGACATATTATTAATTCCTATATATTGTAAATTAATAATCAATATTTTTAAAAAAGTACTAAGACTGTATATGTTTTTCTCTTTGTTTTTATTCTGTGAAACATGTTTGGAACTAAAATATCAGTTTTAAATGAAAACAAACACTTTCATTACAAAAAAATAAACCCTTATATACTTATGTATCTCTCCATAACTCAAAAATAATATAATAACATTAATTAAATAATCTATAGATAAACCAACTATTAGGGATTTTAGAGACATATGATATCAAAAATGAAATTGGAAATCATCTCTTCACGATTTCTATAATCATTTTTCACCATTTATGTTTTCCAATAATTCCAAAACTATTAAATTTCATCATTTAAATTGTTGGAATATATAAATTACTAATATTATATGAATATAAATATATAAATATATAATAAATATTTTAAATGAAATTTTAATAACATTCAAAAATACCTTTTTGGGGATTCTAGTGTTTGGATTATGGTTGACATATTTCTTATATTTTCAAATGAAATAGCCACAATATATGTCATTACATTATTTTATAAACTATAGAAACATTGAGAAAAAATATTAATTTTTTATATATGTTTTTATAGTTACATATTTTCATATTTACACCAATACTTATGAAAATATATAAATAAAGATTTTTCTAGTGAACATTATCCATTATCGTACCATGGTTTTGACCAAAAATTTAAAATTCACTATTATAAAAACATTATTATTGAAGCATAATTTAAAAAATATAATTTGATGTTTTTTGTATAATTTTGAAAGATGTGTAATGAAAATTATTAAGGGGAACCACATTTTCTCTATTAGTTGTATATCCTTACATTGGATCTATATAATATATCCTTTTGAGTATACAAATTTATGAAAATTAGAATCATTTAATTCCTCAAAAAATAACATGGAATAATTAATTCGAAAAATGAAAATATATTTTATCTAATTTGAATGTATAGTTTTTACCCAATATTATTTGAAATATAAAGAGCCTATATTTTATAATTTTCTATTAAAAATGACAATCTATTTAGTGCCATCTAACTAAAATTTCGTCACTATTTATCGATTTTTTATGTAGAAGTGACATGGGGTCTAACGAATCCAAAATTTTCATCACCAGATCTTCCCGTTATATTTTCGTTATATACACTTGTATAGAAAATATGAATAGAATTAAACATTAATTAAAATAGTATATCAATTATTGAATAAATAGATTAGGAAAAGTACAACATGTAATCATTCAAAACCTTGGCACCAAATCATTCATGCTTGATAATTTCTTATACAATCTAAAGTCCAATAATATTATCAATTGACTATATATATATATATTCTTAAAATTAAATATTGGTTTTATTTTTTAATTAGAATGATGTACCTATATGAACATGTAATGTTAATAAACATGGTAGTTGAATTAGTGAGGTGAATGTAACCTTCAATAGTCATTTTAATCATTTTATTCATATTTTAAATTGTCTTCCCTCGAACATCAATTTCCATTTCTTCTACATCGCTAATATTATACCTCATTCCAAATTTATTAATTAATGAAAAAACTTTTTCATATAGAAATAATTATAAAGGAAATAACTAAATATAATCATGTCTATTAATAAGATTAAGTTTCCTTGTTCTAAAATATATAATATTATGTTTTCTAGTATGAACATCAATATTGTTAAGGGTAATATATTTCACGGTGCTCGTATCATGAGATTTGTGAATCCAGACTCCCATGTGACATTTTAGAAGTTTACTAATATTTATAAAATCTAAATGAATATTTTATGTTATACCTATCACAATAAGGTGACGTGAGGGTAACGATAAATTCAAATCCCAATAAATTTCAGCTTATAGAATTTTAGTCCATGAAATGTATACATAGTTGTATGATTCACATTTATCAGAAATTGATATGATAAAATAGATTATTTTGAGTAAGGAATAAATTCTAGGGGAATAGATAGACTGAAATATAGGGGTTCTTCAGGCTTTGGTAGTTGATTTTTTAATTATTCTCATTTATATTTTTGATAAAATAGTTTATCACATTATACATCCAACTAATTTTTTTATTATAGCATGTATCTACACTATTATAATTTTAATTTTTTAATCTATATACCTCTATGATGATGTATTCTAAAATTATTCATAGTGTAAAACTCCAAAACATACACCTTTAACCTGAAAATATTTTTATTAACACTTTAAATATACTAAAATTCATAGTTCAACAGGTATAGTATATAATGAATCCGTTGTGGAATGTAGATAAAAAATATTGTAAAATAAGTATTATTTGTTTTTAAATTTCATTTTAATTAATAAAAAATCATATTATATAATATTTACTCCTCATCACTATACTGTGAGTGTGTTTTCAACTAATATTTCTCACTTTTTATTTACCCAGAAATCAATCCATTATAGGTGTTTTAGGATAAAATTGGACTGATATTTAAAATCATCAACCTATATTTAAATAGATGGACATAATTATGTTTATGTTTTATATAATATAAAATTTTAACATAGATTTAAAATCCATAACATTTTTTTCATGTGATGCATAAAAATGTTATGTTTTATAGTAAGTGTATGGATTTTTTTATGCATGTTTTTTACTTTCTAAAATCCTTAATTTTTTCATTAATGAAAAATTATAATCCAAATTGATTGATATAGATAATGTCAAAAAAAAACAACAAATTATAATTTTCCTAAAATGGTTCCTCCTTCTGATGAATAATGTAAGAATCCAAGGATTCTTGGTCTATGATGTGTTTGTATATGACTATTTTAGGGATTTTATGTTCCCCTTAGTTTTCTAAAGATGATTTTTCATATGAAATTTATGAAAATATATATGAGCCTTTCTAATAAGAAATATTATATATTTCATTCAATAATTGTCAATGATTAATGTAATATACTAGTGGTAATAAAGTGTAAATCAACATTTTATTATTTGATTCAATGTTAAAATATAAAAACTCTATCGTAATTATACCCTACCATCTTCCAAAATAGTTTCCTTCAATGCATGAACAACATTGTCCCATGTATTATCATTTTGAATTTGAATTCAAGTAAAGAATCAAATGTAACTAGTGATAATGAATTTAATGTTTCCCATAATTTAACCACATGCATTCTTTCAGTCCAATAATTTTACAACATCACATATCACATTTCAATTTTTTACTAACACTGTTACACAAGGATTCTCTTATTTTTTTCAACCATATATTGTTCTCCATCTAAATTTTAATAAATTACACCATCATCAAATTATTATTCCTTGACATTGGTAGCACCATTAGGTGGAGGATCTATATTACATAAAATTGATTAAAAACATAATTAATATTACATCAATACATTAGTGAACACGCAGTATTATTAAAAAATATATATTATACAAAAAGACTAATCAGTGAAATTTGACCGATTAATTGGCATAATGTTTTACTTTAAATTTTAAATGTACTTTTATGATCTAGAGAGTATATATATATCCCATATTTTCTACCCCCATATTATATAAAACACACTATATATAATGATAACACCATGAATAAATTGTGATTCTTGAGGAATGTATCCTCTTTAATAGAATGTTTATTTAACACTATATTTGTATTATTAAAATATTATAAAAGTAGAATAGCTTTATTTTATAATATATATGGAATAATATAATTTTAAATCCTAAGATAACATTATAAATGATAAATCTCGATGTCATTATTTACTATAATTCACATTCATTAATCTTAATTAATTAATTTTAACCACACTCATATTATCAACACATTTACATTGAAAATTACCACTTATAATGTGGTATAATCCAACTATAATATTTTTATGATGCTTTGGTTTGATATATTCATGAAAATTGTATTTATATCCTTGGTACATGATACACGCAGAACATATGACCTAAGAGTAGATATACTATTTTTTTATCATACTACATTTATCAATTTTTTTTATATAGAACATAGGAATACTAATTAATTAAGAAAGAAAAGGTAATTCATGTAAAAATAGTTTCTAGATAGTTATTAATGTCCTTATGAAATTTAATTCATAGATCTAGATAACTCTTTAAAAATATGGTAATGAATTGATCCTATAAATTATTGATTATATGTATTTTATATCCTGATTTTAGCTCTACATTCATTCAAATAATAAATAATTAGACTAGTTGTTTCAAAATATTATGAAAAACATGTAATGTTATATAAAATGATTTGGTGATCTAGTACCCTCTATGTAATGGAAATTTCAAAAATATATCATCCAAAAATTTCTTCTCCCACAAGGTCCATGGTGTGATGAGATTCTGGGACATATTCATTTATATTGTATAGGGACACATATTTAGACATCTCAAATCAAGTGTCCCACCAAAGAAAAAATTATTCCAAATAATAACTTTGGGACAAATATCTCCAACTAATATAATTTGACTACAATTTCATCTTCCATATTTCTAAGCATAATTGGGTCTATAACATTACTACATATATTAATGAAAAAGAAGGAAATTACGGTTAATTTTTGTCATTTATATGTAGGTATAATGAAATTTAAATCCAAAATCATTATATCTTACATAAAAATGATAGTAATGTTATTTTATGAACATTAACATCAAATTATTCATATACATGATATTATTTATATTTTATTTTACATTGTGAGATTTTTGTTTATATAGTTTCATTTAAATAACACTAAGTTTGATATCTTTCTTCACCCGAACTAAAATGAAGAATATTATACATTATTAAATTAAATTAAAAATATTAAAAATATAATTATGATATCATAATATTTATATATATATAAATATAATATAATATTAAAATTCATTAAATTTTAAAATTGGTATGAACTAATCTTATAAATACAAAATATTTAATTAGGATTTTTTATGTAAGATCAGTTGGATTTTTTTTTCATTTTATATTAAAATTTAAATAAATTTATTTTATAAATTGAATTATGTAATATGATATATATTTTTTAATTTGTAATATCAAAATTTACTTACTATAATTTTTTAATCATTTTCTAAAAATTTTGATTTTCAAGTTGAAAAACAATTATTAGAAAATTTATAATTTTCATGAGTTTATCACTGTATATGATTGAGTGATAAGTTTTTATAAAAAATTAAGTGATTTAATATGAAACTATGGAATGAAATTATCCATTTTAAAATATTATTTTAACTTATAAAACCAATGACAAACATTTATTAAACCAAAGTAAAATGTTTCTTAAAAAAAGTATTTTTTATATCTTTTATTATAATTAATTATAATTTTCATTAAAATTTATTTATCGATTAATTTTAATCCCAAATAATATTCATTAAATCCATAATAAATAAATTACTATCATGAAAATCAGAAGCCTTAAAAAAATAATCTTATATAAAATTTGAGTCTATAAATACACTGTTTTGTTTAGAAATAATTTATTTTCTATGATGTCTGTTTAATTTAAAGTCATATTTTATCATATTTTAGAAATTAAATATGATAAATAGATCATAAATTTTGAATCATCATGTTAAAATTTAGTAATTAGGGACTAATTATATTTTAGTAATAAAATAATTGACACAATTAATATATAATTTAGATTAAAAATTTTTTAAATGACTAATCTAAGGTGGCTTGATTTTTAATAATTGTACATGACTTTTTGAACTTATAAAAAAGTTTTTTTAGGTTTTAAATACATACCTACATCTATTACCAACCTTAAATTACCTAACTCACTGAATATTTATTTAATTCCATTCTTACCCCTTATATACGTTTATTTTCAATATAAAGACCCACTTCCTCACTTATAATAGTCGGATAACTTCCACTGTTTCAATAATCTACTGGTATTTTGAATTTTTATTGGACCCTACCTAAATTTCCTCTCATTCAAGACAATTACATGACCTAATTCCATTAGTCACAACATATTAGCATACTCATTGCAAATCTATGTCATTATTCATGAAGATGATCAACCCCTTAAAAATGTCACATTAACAGAATTATATTTAAAATTAATTACATAATGTTTAATAGTGTATTGGACACGCAACAACATGATTATAAAACACATGAAATATATTATAGGTATAATATGGCTATTAAATCGGTATATATGAATAATATAACTTAATTTATGATATCTATACATATATATATGTACTACTCAATTTAATTTATAAATAAATTTTTAATAAATAATAAATGAACAATTAATAATGATATTTTATTCTGTAAACAAATATATTTGCATCAAAAATGGTTTTCATTGGATTTTTTAGGGAAAATATTATAATTAATTTATGAAAATTTTATAAATATTATTTAATAGTATTAAAATCATTTTTGGAAATAGAATATAAAAATTAATTGTGTCTTAAATATTGTATTTTTATGTAAATTTTTATTTTTCAGTGAATATTGAAAATTGCATATTTTCCCAAAAAGTACATTTATTTTCATTGAATAAAGTAATTTAAATATAACATAATATTTTTTATTTCACAATAAATTTAAATATGAACTATTTTACTTTTCATAATCTAATTAATTTAATTTTATATATTAATTTTCATGTTTTTTGTATACGTGTATTTTTTTGCTTAGAACACAGTTTTATGTATAATATTTTTATATTCATTAATTTATCCATTTTAATTAATTTTAATAACCAATAAAAATTAAATGTTTAAAATAAATACATAGATCATAAATATATTTATGTTAATTTAAATTTATATAATGATAACTTATAATCATATAATTAGTATAATATAATTTATTATTTGAAAAATTCATTTTTTTAAAAATTGTTTTTTGTCAAGTATTACAGTTTTAATATAAAATTACATTTTGGTACTTTTGTGTATGTAATTTGATAAAATGTATTCCATATTTATATTCATGTTAATTAATATTATATTATAATGTTATTTTATTTTATTTATCATAATGAATAGTAATAACAGTAATAATATATTACCAAAGTAAATGTTTAAACCGGTTTACCAGGGGGTAAGAAAATAATGTTCAAGGGAGTAAAATTTATAAAACATTTCTCATTTTGAATATTAGAGGATAATTCAACCATATAACCTCTAAAATTTATTATTTATATATTTTTATAATACTTGTATTAAGAGTGACTTCCCACTATTGAATGGTTTTGGGTATTTAAAAAATATCACTCTGCCACACTTATAAAAGCGCTCCCCATACTTAAAGTTATACACACAATTAAATCCATTTTGGATTGGCCAAACACAAGCAAAATATATCTAAAAAAATCATTGAAAAATTTTAATGCTTTATTTCTTTCCAAAATACTATCCTTAGGGTTCTTAATTATAGATCCAAAGGAAGTTTTTCCTAGCAATGGAAATCATCTATAGAGAGTTCCTTGTTTTCATATAGTTTTTAAAAAATTAGTTATGAATTATAAATTAATATATACTAACTAAAATTTTTACTATATATTGATATTTTATTATGTTTATGGAATAATATTTATCAATTCTCACTTCTATTAAATTGGAAAAAAACAATCTAGTTAGTGTATGGCAGACTACTGCCCCGTGAACCAATATAGTTTTTTTTCATCCTGACTTCTCATGATTGTTCTAGATGATGTATTTAATGATTATATGTTATATTAATGAAATATTATTCATTATTTCACATTAAAATATTATATACCTTCTTACCATACCAACCTTTCAAAATTTAAAACATCATTTATGTATGTAGAGGACTACTGCTTAACGAAGCGATGTGATTCATTCTTTATTACCACGTCACATAGATGGTATATGTTGGTGTATTTACAAAACATAATATTATATCTTTTATTTAATCTTAATTCTGTAAAAATATGATAACACATAACTTCTTTCTATCATGATCATTGAAAAGAATAAACATTACCCATGCATATGTACAACTTACCATATCCCTAATTGTAACATATGTCATTTTACATAACAATTATTCATTGTTGAGTGTGAAAGAATAATTGATTTATAAAAATTATTATTATATAATTTTTATTACTTTGTAATTTATGATATAATTACTCATTTGATCATGACCAACACACAAATGTAGTTTAAAATTATGAGCTATGTTTCCTTAAAACACCTGACATTGAAACAACATAATAAGTAATTAAATATGTAAATAAAATAAATGATTTAAAAGGTTTAAATAAGTTTAATTAATCATATAAATTGTTTTTAAGAGAAAATATAATTTATATATGCTAATTATATAGGATATAGAGGTCATAAATTGAATATATAGACTTGAGGTAAGAGCTTAAGCTCAAAACATCCTTCATTGAGACATATGTTCTTTTATGAACATAATTTATTTTAAATGGTGTATTTAATTACACATTGAATACTTTATTAAAAATACTTCATACTTATTGTTATTTTATGCTATAATTCATTTTCATAATTCAAGTAAGTTATGTTTCAAATGTCGTTTAATTGTTAAGGGTTTATGTTTCAATATCATTTCAATCTAAATTATTTATGATTGAATATCAATTATAGAAAATTATATGATAATTTTATAATAAAAATATTTAATATTATTATCGATATTTTATTAATAAAATTTTAAAGAAAATTATCATTCTCTTATCTTTAAAACTAAAATGTATTGATAAATGTTTTAAGAAAAGCTTACATCAATTATCTCTTTGGTAAATAATTATTTTTCATCCACATACTTGTTATTTAAAACTATTTTCAAGAATATTTCTACAATTATTCAAATTAAAAATTTAAAAATTTTTACTCATGTTATAATTTTACAAAAACGATTTAAAAAGAATTTTCTAATACTTTTTTGAATTTAGTACTTTTTATTCTTTCTACAAAAGTGTGAAATGATTTTTTTAACTTATAAGACAATGAAAACATTTAACTTTATCACGACCACATAATTATTTGAATATTACATCATAATATTCCATGTTTGTTTCAAAAAATTTTATATAATATTGTAGAATATATTATATTTTGAATAGTTTATTTCAATGTGAAAAGGATATTTTTCCCAAGAAACATTCCACGTAATGTTTAAAATACATTTTTATCGATATAGAAAACCTTTGATATTGTAAATTAGTTTTAAAATATATATATTTATTAAACATATATAATAATATTTTTCTACATTTGATTTATGGGTTAATTCATGCATTATTTTTATCATTCATATAACATCATTATGAATATTATATTGATTATGATATGATACATGATTATGAAACTCATTCCCTTTTGATGTGTAATTCTAATGTTTATGCCATTTATTGATTTAGAACTTGTTTAAAAAATAATCATGAAAATTTTAAGATGTGTGAGACCATATATTTCTCCAATGAATTGGACAAAGCATTAGTCTCATGAGGAAACAATAGTGGGATTTGGGAGTAAATCTAATCAACTATGGGACTTTTTCCAACATGTAATATTGTCTAGGCAGTTATACCTAACTCATGGTTATGTCATGTTAAAATTTTATACCACACTTCCAAGGATTAAATGATCTTATAATAAAATGTTCTTTATTTTATGATCACATGTAATTACTCTCCAGTATTTTTTTCATGATATCTTCTTATAAATTTTAATCAAATTTTATGACTCCTTATCTTGTTTATTCCCTTACTGTTAATTTTATACAACCACAATGGTCTATGTATTCCCAAGGTTAACCCATGCTGTTTTTAAACCTTTAAAGGATTAATGATCTCATTATGAATAATAAAATAATGATGTTTTATTTTTTTCATGCTTTTATGTATTATAAACCTATTAATAAAAAGACACTCAACCTAAAAAATTATGGGTTGTAATTAGTTGATTTTTATGTTAAAATCAATGTATTAATATGTGTAAAAATATTTAATCACTATACTTGGAATCTTGGAGATATCTAGTTAGAATTTTAAATTATGACAAGAGTACATTATTGAGAACCCAATAGAAATGTATATGGATATTTCTAAGTATATGAAAATATCCTATAATTTCAGTAATGTTTAGAGTGAGCAGTTTATACACATTTTTATCCCTATCTTTATACTATAATTGAATTTAGATTTGGAATTTTTATACCTAGGTGTGATAACTACTAAAAGGGTGTATTGGGATTTTAATCAATTATCACATGATGCACGATAGCAGGCCTTGACACAAACCAAGTTTTACACTCTTGGGGAATACGTTTTTGAATTTCCCAAACTCATTACAAACCATTATGAAGGAAATTAAAAAATTAGGTTAAAAAACAAAATGGGAATCATTAAAATAGACAACTTATTTTAAAACAAATAGGCTCTTAAATTAGGGTAGTCTTATCATTTATTTGTTATTATTTATATGTTTCTATGTTTTCCATTTATATGTTAATTAATTTCCATATTATTTCCTTTATTATTTTTTACTTAATGGTATTAAATAAGATAAATCATGAAATAAAAAATGTGATGTTAAATTTAATTATTTACATAAAGAGATGCCTTACCAAATTGGAATGGTAGTTATAAATCTTCTGATCATGTCATGTTATGATTAACAACTGGAAAATAGATTAATTTTTAAACACATCAAAGAATTGATGGATGTCATCTCATTAAAGTTAAAATGTTAAATATATGAACGAAAAGATGATTCAATTTACTAAATGTCAAAACTAATGGAAGAGGCATCATTGTAAATGCATTAATGGAATTAGAAGATTATTTATGTGTTGGAAAGTATGGAACACAGTTTCTAATTTTTAATAAAAAATAGAAAAATATGGTGAACAAGAAATGGGGAAATAAATTTTAACCTTAGGAACCACTATTAGATCAATTTTTTATATTTATGGATCGTGGTCAACGTTGGATACAATTTCCTAATCATTGTATTAATTCCAAAGGCCATATGTCATGAAAATAATTAAAGCTGAATTATTGATGTATTTATGTTTTGGGATTCAAGAATCATGTTTTTGAAGTTATTTTATTAATGATATTATTGTAAAAATAATCACGAAACTTATAAGCACTATTATGCAGCAGTTTTCCATTTACTATTTTGAAGAAAATTTTAAATGGAAATAAGGAAATAGAAATGCAATTTTATGGTAAGGTGGAAGTTTATAGAAAAAGCATGATTGAAGAAAAGGTGATCACTGAGATGTGGTTAATATTGGTTTAATTATATTCAATTATATATTTTTTATTTTTTTGGTAATGAACGAGTTTGATAGAAAACCATAGAGGCTAAAAAATTTATTCGATGAATAATGTTATTTTGGAATATTTTCTTCATATTCTTCAAAATTTTACTGGGTAAATAATAATTATTAATGTGATTATCACTATTGGATTCCATACTAATATAAGAGAAATCAAAACCGACATGTTGGGAAATAAATCATCACATCCAGAAAGTCCATGGGGTACGAATCTACAACTGAATAGTTAAAAGAGTAAAATTCCAACCATTTTAATATGATATGTACTTGTTTTTAAGAATTTTTATTAATTAAACGATTTTATGTATAAATTTTAAGTTAATTTAAGAACAACATTTTAAGATAAAATAATTTTTAATTTTTTGTAATTTTATGTGACTAATGATATTTTTTGAAATTTTACTTTTTTATTATTTATATATAACCGTTAGGTAAAAAATGTGATATAAAATAAAATATTATTTTGTTAAAACCTTGTTAAATCCTTAAATGTTTGTGTTTTTTGGGATTTAGGGATATATAGCTATGGAATGATTGATGTTAAACTTTGGATTATGATATTATTATGAAGGTGTATTCATTTTTTAACTTAACATAATCTTTATTACAATTTATGGTTTTTGGTAATTTATAATGATAAAGATAATATCATGTAATCCTTTTACGGAATCTTATTATCCATTAAGAGTTATTTTTTGTGTTTTAGACATAAAAAAAACTTCTTTACTACCCATAATTTTGAGAAAAAAATGATATTGTGGTTAAAAATTATTAATGTTTAAATTTATACATGGAAATTATATTTGATTAGTAATTAATCATGATGGTAAATTTATTTCTGAGCTTTAATAAATATATCATGAAATAATAATGTAATCCATTTTTGATAAATCAAAGGCCTTTTCACTTTTTAAAAATGGGTATAAAGTTATCTATGAAATGTATATTCATTTCATATCCATATTTTCACTTCCCTGTGATATTATTCTTATGTAGAAAAATATTTTTTTCTTATTTTGTATGTCCTTTTTGTTTTTCTTCACCTCTTATTAATATTATTTTTTATTTATTATTTTTAGGATGTGTGGTTTCTGTAAAGAAATATTATAATCTAAAACCATGATTACAATAAAAAAGTTAAAAGTGTGAGGATCCATTTTTTTATGAGGGTAATATATAAGACCCTTAAATTTGAAAATTATATCTTAATGTCTAATTGAGTATATGACAGAAAATGAAAAACATAAATGTCGCCTGAAATATATTATTATTATAATGATCTGTGAAATATTGGGGGTGTTAATAAAATTAAATACATTATGAAATATATATAAATGTCCAAGGGAGGATAGTTTTGTTGAGAAATTATTAATAAATAATCACTCAAGATTTAATAAAAATATTTTTCTTCACAATAAATATTTTTCCATTAAAAAAAATTATTTATTTTGAGTGGAAATATTATAATTAATTTATTAAACTTTTAGAACTTTTATCTTATAAAATAAACATAAATTTTTAAATCATAAAATTAAAAATAATTTCAGTGAAAATTTTTGTGTTTTTATGAAATGTTTGATTTTCCGTTGAATAGTTCAAATTACTGATTCTTCAAATATTGATATTTATGTTAACCAAATAAAGTAATTTAAATGTTAAATTAAATTTTGGATTTTATATTATATATAAATATGAGCCATTTTATTTATAATATTATAATAAATTTAATATGATTCATTTTTTTCTATGATTTTTGTGTAAGTATATTTATATTCGTAAAAAATGTTTTCCTGCAAACTATTTTAATGTAGATAAATTTTTATCAATTTTAATTAACTAAAAAAACCCATATTAATGAAATATTAAAATACTATTCATAAAATATACACAAATTTATATTAATTAAAATTCATATAATGAATATTTCATGTCATATAGTTATTATAAAATCATCTATTGCTTAATAAATGAATTTCTTGAAAAAGTGTCCTTCAACAGAGTTTATAGGTTTAATATTATACTATATTCTGAAAATTAAATCAATTTAATCTGATAATATATATTCCATATTTAGAATCAGAATAAATAATATTATACATCAAGTAAAAAAATTATTTTTAATAATAATGAATAGTAAAGAAATAAAAAATCTATTACCACGATTATTGTTAAAACAAGTTTCCTAGGGGGTAGAACTAAAGAAGAAAAGGGAGTAACATGTTTTAAAATGTTTATTTTTTAATTTTGGAGGTATTTGTCTACCATATCACACCTATACTCAATTATTTATTAATTATGTTGGAAATTTCATTGACAGTGACTTCCCATTAAGGAATGGATTTGGGAGTCTATAAATGTGAAACTCCACCATAATTATGAAATAACATTGCATCCCCTCATTTCATCACACAATCAAGAAATTATTCTGAACCAAAACTACCCAAATCTCTCCCAAACATCCTTATCCTTATTCTAGAGCATCTGATCTTCCAATGATACCATCTTTGGGGTCATTAATAATAAATCCAAAGGTGGTTCCTCTAAGAGAAAGAATCCATCTTAATGGAGCTCCTTATTTTTACGTCTCCTTTTTGGACCAAATATTATATCTTAAAAATTAAAATATAAAAAAACATCATTTCCTATATAGTTATATTTTATTAGTTTTAAGTCACAAAATTTTCCAATCTTCTCTTCCATAAAATGTGAAACGAAACCATCGTTCGTGTGTACGACAGACTATCACCTCATGAATAGATGTATATCTTTTTCCATAATAGCCTCTCATAAGTGTTCATGATGATGTAATAAATTGTTAGATATTATATTAATTAAATATTATCTAGTATTTTAAATAAACATATCATATAACTTTCTATCCAATCATCCATTGAAAAATAATATCATCGTTCGTGTGTATGACATACTACCACCTCGTGAAGTGATGTGATTCATTTTATATTTTAAAAAAACATTGATAGTATATGTAACTATATTTCAAGAAATAATATGATATTAATTATATAATTATCATTAATAATTATAAAATAATGCATACCTTTTTTCCATCATGATCGTTGAAAAATGGAAATGCTACTCTTGAGTATGTGTGACTAACCATCTCAATAATTGTAATATCGTTTTTTTCGTGACCATATTACATGGTTTTTTTTAAAATATATTTATTTTTTAAATATGATAATTATTTTATTATTATTATTCTATGGATGATGTAATAATGACGCCATTTACCCTAGTCAATATAATAATGTTGTTTTGAAACTATGAACTAAGCATCCTCAAAACACGCAATATGGACATAATGAAAAGAGTAATTAAATTTTTCATTAAAATAAATGATTTAAATTAGTTAAGTATAAGGTAATAAACATATAAAACTTTTTTAATAAAACAAATAAAAATTATAAATTTATTATACAGGGGATAAATGACATTAATGAAAAGACTGGACTAAAGGTAAGGGATTCATCTCAAAGAATTCTTCATTCAAACATTTGTTAAATTACTCATTAAATTCCTTTTAAATGATGTATATACTGGTCATTTAAATACTATATCATAAATCATATATAATTTATGATATTTTATGTAATAATAAAATCACATCATTAATGGGAGTTATGATTCCAATGTTAAAAAAGTTGTCGGGGTTTATGTTTCAATATCATTTTAATTGGGAATGTTTATGCTTGAATCCCCATTATGAGAAATTGTTTTATATTTTTATAATAGAAACCCAAAATTTTATTATACTATTTCTTCTATTAAAATGTCCAAGTAATATCCCTATTAAATTATTTTGGGAACATAAAATAGATGAAATGATTTTTAGGAAAAACCCACTTCATTTCCCTTTTCCGTAGAAAATACTTTTCTTCAATATCTTTATTTTCTGAAAATGTTTTTCCGAATAATTTTATCATTTCTGAAATGATTGATTAAAATATTTTGTACGAATTTTTTAAATTTCTATAAAAAATTTTGAATGTAATATTCTTACCATTTTTCAAAGGTGGCACTTTGTATCATTTTTACAATATTGTGAATGGTTTTTTTTAAATTATACAAAATTTATGAAATATAACAACATCAATAACAATAAATTAATTGAATCTTACATTATAGTTTTCAATGATTATTTATAAATAAAATTTCCTCGATAATATTATTGTCATTTTTTAGATTTTTAGGATGTTATTTCAGTATGAAAGTGGTATTTTTCTTAACAAATATTTGATTTAATATTTTAATGAAATTTTAATCAATAAGAAAAACATTTGAAGTTATGGATTTCTTATAAATTACGTATATATGTTTCTCATATATTTACCTAGATTATTATAAATTACAATTATTGTGTCATAAATTCCATATTTTCATCTATCAAATTCCTTCAATTTGAAATTTTCATTGATTATTATATGATACAATATTATGAAACAAATTATCTTTTAGTTAGAAAATAATATGTTAATTACTTATTGTTGATTTCTATTTTGTGGAATACATAGTACTAAACTGTTATGATGGGTGCACCCAGATAATAGTCAAATGTATTGGGTAAATATTTAATCTCATGATACATAATATATGTAATTAGGGTGTAATCCTAATGCATTATGGAATTTTGTCCACCATGTGATATTGTCTAAATAGCTAGACTTGAATCATGTTTATGTTATATTATATGTGTGTACAACATTATCAATGAGTCCATGAAGTTATTTTATCTTTTTAATTATCTTCTTATCCCATGTGATTACTCATTATACTTTTTTTTCACGATATCATGTTATAACTTTGACTCACACTTTATGATTCTTTATCATTTTTATTCACTTACTATTATTTTTAGCTCACCACTTTTGTCAATGTATTCCCGAAGTTATTTAATGAATATTTTGGAGCTTGAATGGATTTATGATCTAATTATGGACAATAAAATAATAATGTTTTATATTTGTATCACTTTAATATATTAGGATCCTTGACATATAAATACACTATACCTCACAATATGTTTGATATAATTGTGGGATTTTTATGATAGAAATAATGGAATAAAATGTTTAAGAGGCTTGGGTTGTTGTAGTAACACATATTTCATGATATTTCATTCTTATTATTTACATTATAATGAGAGGGAAAAATGTACTATAATATCCTCTTAATAATTATTGTGTTGAGAAGTTTTTTAATTAATGGTAAAGCCATTATTTTTCCTTTTTCCATTTATTAAAAAAAACAGGAATCATCACTAGTGAATCTGCATGATTTTCTGTCTCCATGAAGCAATTATTTTGATATTTCATAACCACCCATCATGGATAGTAGAACTTATTTTATCAATAAATAAAATTTATATATCTAATTTATATATTATTCTTAAATAATCACTTACTATCCACCTTCAACCCTCTCATTCATTGTGTAGTGGGAATTGCTAATCATCTGTTGTGTTAACTACTTCCACCTTGAAGAATTGTTTTTATCTTTTTTTTTCATCCTCTATCCAAAAAATAAAAATATTATTAACAACTATAAAAAATCGAGTTAATATAACTAAATTTTTTTATAATTTTATAAAATAAAAACATAAACATCCTTAACTATACTCACCCATTGATTTTATATGTGTTTATATTCGGGTGAGTTTGACCACGAACATGAATAATGATAAAAAATTAAGTCACTAATGATTATGAAAAATAATTACAAGTATAATACCATGTTAATATTTAAATAATTATTTTTATTTTTTTCAAGAAAGGATACAATGACCCAATAATAATGAGAACATCCTTTATAAGTAAAAAGTCACTGAAAATTGTTTGTATTAAATTTCATATTATTGGGATAATGATTGATGTACTCATGGAAGGAAATTTAGACATCATAATTTAGTTTATGTAAAAAAATTATAGTATATTTAATGAAAATTTATTTATGAACATTGTAAGAGGAACAAATGTTGACATATGTCCAATGAAAACACATTAGATATTCAAAACTATAATCACACAATGTTGGAAAATTGGATACAACTGACAACTATTCATGTAGATAATGATTAAAATTGAAATTATAAATTGTTTTAGGCATGAATATAGTTATGAAATTATTCATTAAGATAGTTACATTTTTTATAATGGACCGTATATTTCATTTGACTAAGAAGGGGAAAGGTGATGGTTACGGCTCCAAACATCCTTCATTGACACAAATATTATTTTATAGAACCAATTTATTTTAAATGAGGTATAATCTAGTGATAGGATATTTGGTGTCATGTATTATTATTATTCAAGGATATTGATCATAAAAATCAATCAATTATTATTTCTTGGGGGTTATTTAAAATTTTCATAAGTTATAAGTGATTTGATTTGTCAATCTCACTTTATAGAGAAACATTTTGATTATACAACAATTAAATTTTATATGGTGTACATGCTTCAAAAATTATATTTTATAATGAAATATAATTTAGTCATGGTATTTTTGGTTGATTTTCATTACCTCTATCCTTAAATGGTTTTATCCAAGTTTTACTCATTTAAATTTTTTTCCTCTCAAAGCGTCGTAAATTCTTCTCATTAATTTGAACATATTTGTATCCTTTATTCACCAATGAAAATTAAAATATGTTTGATTTACATTACAGATGATGAAAATAATCACATTCAATAAAAAATCACCTTAGGGGATCACATACTCTTTCAAAATGATTCATTGAAATGAATGAATCCCAACTAAAGGGAATAAATCATTTTTTTCCATAATGATTTTTTTCAATGTGAAATAATTTTATAAAATATTTCAATTGACCTTATTTCTTATTATCAACTCTTATCAATGAAATGTCTTACCATTCTTTTTTGTGTGATTTTCACTAAATGATTTTAATGTAATTTAAAATTTTCAATATGATTAGACTTAAAAAATATTTCCTTCTAATGTAATGTTTTAACAATATCAAAAATCTATTCTTTGAAAATTACTAATAAAAGTTAATTTTCACTAATGATAAATTTAATTTAAAAAAATTAAATTTTTCTTTTATATGATTCTATATGGGTAATTTTTAACAAAATATAAAAAAAATTACACTTCTTTATATTACTATTTCTTTCAAACGCATTTGTCATTTTCTAGGATACTTCCACTCTATGATTTCAATGTTTCAGAAGGGAACTTTTCTTATCATAGTTTAATAAAATATTAATTTTTGATTTTTTTAAATAAAATTGAATTTAATATTTTCAACTAAAAGTTAAAAAATATTATATGAGTGTTCTTCATCTAACTCATATGCTTGATCAAAGTTATTATTTAAATGATACCATCCACCTTGTTTTTTGGATGGGTAATAAAATTCTCTTTTACCCATATGTTATAATCAATTACTTATTTTTATCATTATCATTAACTCATATATTCATGATTTACTTCCAATTCATTTCCTCTTTAAATGACCAATAATATTTTACATGATTGAAAGGTGTTCACCTAGAGGCAAAATACATCTATTGAAAGAGAAAATATTATTTTAAACCATAGATACATATCCTAAAAGGTGGAAATACTAAATTCATAATCAAATTTTTGGAGAAATATTTACATAGAATTATTTTAAATGTTATTCTATACCCATTTATTCTACAATGGTTTATCATGTCATGGTTTTTAAATAAATCATCAATACTTCCTTATGGATCAATTTTAGAAGAATATAAAATCCAATTTTATTTCATTATGGTTTTATGATATGTTGTTGGAAAACATGTGTCTTGAATATGTAATGTTTTACATTATTATGGGTGACTTTAGATAATTCTCCAATGCTTTGTTTAATGTTAATGTCTCATGAGAAGCTATGTATTGGATTATTGAGTAAAACTAATCTATATTGATGGAAATTGGAAATATAAATGACATATGATAATAGAATTGGGAGTAATAATTGAAATATGTGATGATGTCCCAGTGTACAATCCTTGTCAAATATATATGGTATCATGTTTATATTGTTTCCACATTCCGATGATTCCATGATCTATTATAAAGATCATTTTTTAATTACATTATATCATCCCATTACTCAATGACCTCATGATTATGATCATTATAATTAAGATACAATTTTATTCTACATTAATTCTATATGTTTTCTCTATATTTTTATTTAATTTTATTATTCCTGTAATGATGATCTATGATCACACCTTATTATGTTTTCATTTCCACGAGTTATGATAGAATATAATACATATATTAATCCTAAAATATTAGATTATGTGGTGTATTTATCGGGGTGACATTAAATACCTATTAGGACTATATTATATTATTAATTAGTGTAGAAAAAAATATTCCATATGATGTCACGAAATGAGATTTATTAGTTATTTTTTTAATATTTCATGAAAACTATCAACTAAAAGGACCTTGGATTTTAAATGTGAGAAATATATTGTACTCCAGTATTATATCAATTCTACTATTGTTTACTGTGAGTTTTTAGCACTAGTTATAGGAGTGTGGGTTTGAGGGAAATATAGTTGGTATTATAGTAGTATTTAGATAACATTATTTGCTATGATTTTATTTTTTGAGAATGATTTATGATTTAAGAGTGAAATAAAGGTTTAATTTTTTAATGAAAATCATTATTTGAGATATATAGATAACCCTTTTGGTTTTTATTATAAACTATCATTAGTTGTTTAGGTATTAGGATAAATGAAATTTAATGAAAACCAAATGTATATGATTATGTATAGGATTACCTACTTAAATTTTGGTAAATAATAGATTTTGTGGGGTTCCTAACAATAAATCTATACCTATATACTATATGTGTACATGTTTTCGCACATACTCATTTAGGGGTTATAACCCTAAATATATTTTTGTAGTATATCCTCACATAATTCTAGTACATCGTGAATAGAAGCTTTCCACGCACATAGTTTAACATTATCAAGGGATATTATTAGGTTAGTTCACATTATAAATACAATCAATTAGGAATCCTTTGAAAATATTCGTTTATAAAAGCCAAGTAAATGAGATAAACTTATAGTAAAATAACCATGGGTAAACTAGATTTAAGATGATGTATCAAAAATTAGGGTATGAGAAATATATCTAAATTATTTATTCTAGGATCGTAGTTTTACCTTCGTACATTCACTAATTTATGTATCATAATAATTATTAATTATATTAAAGTAATATCATGAGAAATGAGTAACTATGTTAACAACAAATGCAATGGACTATGTTGTGATTTTTCTAACATAAAATATATATGACAAGAAATAACATTATAAAACTTGTTATTATTTCAAAGTAAATATAACAAATTATGATAAACAAAGTGAACATAGTTGAATTCATTATTACAAAAAATAAGAGAGGGGTTGAGTGTCGTGAAAATCTATGTGATAAAGAAGATAAAGAAAAAAGCTAAAATTTCATTCACATCAAAAATGTTGGATGAATCACACAAGGTAATGTCTTTATGGAACTATAAAACTTTAAATTTTGTAAAATGAGGATATAAAGCATATTACCATTGATATAAAATTTAAAATTCAATTAACTTGATAGAGGAAAAAAATTTGTCTTTATGTTTTACTAATGATACTAATGTAAACAATTCATTTGAAATTTTATCCTAAGTAATTTCTTTATTTTTCTAATCCTTAATTAATTTTTATTTTCATAAAATTCTTGGACTCAATATAATTAAGTGGTATAGACTGTATCATGCTAATATTTAAGTATATATATTTTCCTTCTAAATATTTCTTATTTTGATAGCATACTCCACATGTGCAGAAGGAATTGTAAAAATACATTATAAAAATAAATTTTTCTTATTTAAAATATCATTATGAGAACATAAAATATTTATATATGTTATATAAAATATTAAAATTTATTAAATTATGAAATATGTATGAAACATTATTATAAAGTAATAATGCTTAATAATGTGAATATTATTTAATAACAGATGTTCTTCATATTTTTTAATATCTATTAAAAATTAAATATGTAATATATAGAAAAAAAATAAAATTAACAATATTTTTTAATTTATTGTTTCAAAATAATCTTATTATGAATTTTTAATCATTTTTCAAAAATATCTGTTTTTAGTCAAAAATATAGTATTTAAAAATTACAATTATCATGAATTTATTAAATTATGGGAATTAACTATATGGTCATTAAATAATTTTCGTTATCAAATATCAAACAAATTAATAAAGTTATTCATTTTAAATTATTAAATGTTTTTTGAATATTGATTCCAAAAATTTTAAAATCTTAAGTAAAATGTTACTTTTAAAATGAAAATTGGTTTTGTTTGTTTATTTTAATAAATTAATATTTTTTTACAATTCCTTTATGTAAATATTATAATGTAACAAAATAATTATTTTCAGTAATAAATCAATTACAATCATTAACATTAGTAACCGTAAAAAAATAAATATGATATATAAGATTACCATTTAAAAAAAAAAATTACTATAAAAAAAATTAATTTTTATCAATGTTTAATTTTAAATAATATTTTCCTATATTTATGAAATTAAATCATTTAAATAGATCCCAAAATTTGGAATTTGAATGTATATATTTGGTAACATTATTATTTTAATATTTCTAGTGATAAATTAATTCACATTATTATTATTTAACTATTGGATTTAAATGAAGAATATAAGGTCCCCTAATTTTTCCTAATTTAATATAACCTTTAAACCTTATTAGAAAACAATTTATGTTGTATAGAGTAACTTTCGTGTATTACATTATTTAATTATACTAAATCACTTAACCTTTAAGTCATACCATTTTTACCCCATACTATTCTTTTCCATTGCAATGTCCCTCTTCGTCACTTATAAAAGGGGGATAATTTACACACTTTCATTACATTGCTAATATTTCAAATTTTAATCATAATGAAACAGATATTTCCATAAATCAAAGTCATTTATATTCCATAATTTCCATGGTCTCTACAAATTATCCCAACTCCCTCAAATATATAAACTTCTTCAAGAGGAAGTCCAGGGTCTCAACGTTGGTAATCAGTTTTTTCAAACATTTATTCCATATTCATTACATTTAAAAACAACCACAACCTTTTTATAATAAAAACATTATAATAATTATTACCTTTAATCATCATTATAATACCATTAAATCTAGTCTTTATTATTTTCCATATACTTATATAAATAAGAATCATTGTTAGTGCATGTGTGCAGATTACAGCCCTCACAAAGTGACAATGTCAATTTCTCATCACCAACCCTTTTGGAGGTATTGATTATGGTATTTATGAATAAATATTATTTATATAATTTATTTATGATCATTAAACTATAAATTACTATCCAACTTTACCCCTCTCATTCATTGAGTAATGGAAATAGTAATCATGTGTTGTGTGGACTACCATCTCCATGAAGAATCTTTTTTGTTTTTATTTTAGTTCAAAATTATTTATCAAAACATCAAAAAATATGGATCACCATCATTAAAAAATAAATTTAATATCATTATTCTTATTTGATAATAATTTTACGTTAAAATAAACACCTCATTTACCATAATCACCAATCAAGTTAAAGCGTGTTCATGTTTAGGTCAGTTTGAATATCTACATGAACAATTCTATGAAATTATGTCATGGAAGATTATAAAAACATAAATACTGTTATAATATGTCATAAATATGTCAATTTTTAATTTTTTTATTTTATACGATAAAATAAGATTTAACTCATTTATTAATAAAACATCCTTCATAAGTCAAAAATCGCTGATAAATTCTATTGGGTGATTTCGTCATTAAGGATAACGATTTAGGTACGCATTGAAGTAAATTTAAAATTCATAAATCATTATTTCTAATAAATTATATTATCCTTAATGAACTTTTAATGTAGAAAATTTTAAGAGGTATGAATATTGACACCACTCCTATAAAACTACAAAAAATGATTTAAACTATAAACACCCAATGCTGGGAAATAGTAAAACAGAGTAATATTCATGTAGAAATTGACTAAAAATTGAAATTACAAATAGAGTTATCTACGCATATAGGTATTAAATTTTTATTATTATATTTGTGTTTATTTTATAGGATCATAGAGTTTATCAAACTAAGCATGGAAACAATGTATTAGTTCCATCTTAAAACATACCACTAAGAGACACACATTCTTTAATGAAATAATTTTAATTTTTATAGTGTATATATTTCAATTTGGAATTTATATCATTTATTATCACTATTAATTTTATGTTATCTTAAAATTAATTACAACCATCTTTTTAGGGGTTTTTAGAATGTTATTATGTTGTAAGGTATTTTTATCTCAAACTCCACTAATTGAGACACATTATTATTTATGAACCATTTTAAATCCATATATTGTATATTTTACCAAAGTTGATATTTTATCATGAAATATAATTTATTCATTGTATTTTAGGTTCATATTAAATCTTTATATCCTTAATGGGTTTTGATCCAAATGGTACTTAATTCACAAAATAGTTATTTACTGTTATTATTTTTTTCCCAAGTCATGAATTGTAACATTTAATTTCATCCTATACATATCCCTCCTCATTAAAAATATTTTTATATATTTCTGAATTCCTTCACATATGTGTAAACTAATCCCTTTAATTAAATTTTTTCCAATGGGGAGAACATGTTCACTTTAAAAATGCTTTATGGAATGATGTGATTCTCCATATATTTACTCATATATTTTTATTAAATATCTATATATTACTTTTAAAATGTATTTTCAATAATAATGAAAGTGACTTTAATACTTATCTTCATCTTTTATCAATGAAAGAAAAAGTAAAAAAATTTCGAAATGTTTTTTTAAAAAAATATAATCTTCTAATGTTATGTTCTAAAAAATTCTAATATGAATTCATTCAAATTTTTTCAAAAAATTTAATTTTTAAACACCTTGAATTTATAAAAAAATATATTTAAGAGTGTATATTTTATAAATTTACCAATATGTCATTTAAAAAAGGAATCTATTTTGTACATTTCTACGTAAACATATCTTTCTTTCAACTTTATTTCATTCTAATAGTCTTTACCAATATGATTTAGTTTTTTAATAAAATGAAATTATTATTATCATGTTTTCATAAATTAATCATTTTTTTATTTTTTCAAAATAAAAATGAATTTGTAATTTTCAAAAAAAATACCAAATGATTCTAAGTGCGGTTTTTATATATGTTGTATGATTGATCATGGGTATTCCTAAAATTATTCTATCCAACATCATTTTCTAGATGGATTGTGAAATTATCTTTTACATTTATGGTATGATCCATCAATAATTTTGAATTTCCTAATGATTCACTTTTATAAGAAGGATTTTCTTAGATTTTTTTCCTCTATGAATGCCCTATGATCTATTACTTTATTGAAGGTTTTACACCTAGATGCCTGATAAATCAATCGAATGTGGAAATTTTCAGCTGAAGAATATAACCATTTCCAATATAGTGTACACTCTATATGAATAATTGTATTTTTTGAGTGTTATTTACCTTGAATGAATATTAAATTCATTTTATATCCATTTATTTCCCATCGGTTTATCATTTTATTTTTATTGAATAAATAATAAATGCTTCCATACGGAATGAATTGAAAATAATATAAATACAATTTTCTATCCTTGGGATTTTATGATATGTTAATTGAAATGATGTGGACCACATATATACGATTTTTTATAATTTTGTGTGTTCCCTATAACATCTCATCCTAGTAGAAACTAATATGGTGCCTCGATCCAGTTAGTGACATGGCCCCAATCTCACCTCCCTGTATTCCAAAGGCATCCAACTAGTAGTATGGGTCTATTGATGGTGCGGCGGGGAGACTATAACCACATTACTAAATTGGAATAATTGAATAAAATAATAAATTAATCATCAGTTGAAGAAACATAAATTAAAGGAAGTGAAAAAAACCATTATAAATAAAATGGACAATTCCAAATACACAACCATGCATGAAAAAGCTTTCAGGTTACACAATATACTATAAATAATCAAAAAATAGGTAACAAATAAACCTAATAAATTTTAGAAAAAATCCATGAAGTTTATCTCCACAAGAATTTGTAGATCTAGGTCATTCGTATGATCCTATGATCCCATGATAAAATATAATAATATAAAAAAAATCGATGAACCTGAACCTGCAACCTCGAGTCCTGTTATAGTACCCCAGTATAATGGCATCCAGAAAAGGGTATAAGACCAACTCATTAGGCCAAAACCAATGGTATCTAATGTTAACCAGTATGTCATTATAAAATACATTAGTGTTCATGAATATCAATAATGTAGAAAATATGTAAATGTAAATGAGTTGGGATTAAGTTCTATAAGGACACCAAACCAACCATACCAACATCATCCTGAGGTAAAATATCTCTAAACATGAGCTCCTGTGTAAATAGTCATATATGTAAACAAATATATGCATAGATATATATTCCATGCTGATGATATGTGGAATATGAACAAGATGACCATGTAATAGAAAGGGTGATGGAAATAAGGTAGTCATAGGACCCATGACATCAAATATAGGAATCCAAGAACGTGTGTCTCTAAAACCATAGATAAAATTTATATAGTTAGATTATTATGAACATAAAAACAGTAGTTGGTCAAGGAACTCAGTTACAAGATAAGGCGTCAATGTATAGTATTCCTCATAAGGAGATACTAATACTGATATTTAATAATAAAAAAGCATGATATAATTAATTTTTCATTTGATCCCAACCAATTTGTTTTAAAATGAGGAACCCAGGCATCGACTAATGAGTAACATAATTTTATTTATTATATGAGCCCATCTATGGAATTATGTAAAAAAGGAAACCCATGTATCTCTTATAACATACAATCCCCCTATGATCTCGTCCATGGTGTGTCCTAAAAAATCCAAGTATCACTCAAATTATGGGAAAAAAATATAGCATATGATCCAATCCTAGGCATTCCATATAACGGAAACTTATGTATCACCAAAAAAGGAGTATAATTCAGGTAACCAAGGATCCCATCCATTGTATTTCATAATGTGAAAATTAGTATCTCTCATGTTATATATAATACCAAATAGCCTATAATTATATCCTATAAATTTCAAAAAATATAACCCAAGTATCATTCAAGGTGTTTATAATTCATTTGGGAATATAACAAAGACCACATGATTATTCATTCCATATCACAACCCGATTATAATCAGAAAGGATGTACATGTCCGTAATCATTTCATATCATTGTTTAATTGTATCATTTGGATATTTTTTTTTTAAATAAAATTATAAGGGAATGGAAAGATCATTTTCATCATTTCCATTTAATTGGAAACTTTTAATTTAAGAAAACAATCCAAAAAAATAGATTTTATTATTACCAAACGGGGAATGGTTATCAAAACAACTTATTTATTTTAATTTAAGCATTTATTGAATTATATTTAATATACTAATTGTACAAGATATTTTATGGTAGGAATAGAATCATAAAACATAATTTGAAACAACACCTAAAAGGGTGATTTAAGTTTCCTTGATTAGGAATACATTAGGGTTATCTCAGAAACACAACAAAGGGGTGGTTATAGTTTAGGTGAGAACCCTCCAACATCTCAATTTAGTGTATAATGGATAATAAATTCATTGATTTATGTTCTAAAATTATATTCGAAATTTAAAGGGTGAAAAAAGGAAAATTTGACACACAACATAATGAAATATTTTATAAAATGGTGAGATGTTGTGGGAAAATATATAGACCACAAAGATAATGATTATTATGGTCTACTCATCCAATTTAAATCTTTGATTTTATTTATTTCAAGAGAAAATAAGGAAATATAAAAACACTATCATAGAAATTTGAATTATATTTCATAAATATAATGTCAATATGGAAAATGAAATTGTGAAATAAGTAAGGACAAGTGATAGACTCACTGATATGATTCCATTACATCTGATGGAAATTTATTTGAATAAAAAAGATGAAGGAAATCCACCCTTGGAATAAGGGAGGAAGGAGATACACATATTGGGAGCTCTTGGATGAATGGGGGATGAAAATGTGGTAAATACAATTTATGTTGAAAGTGGAAATAAGCATTATTACCCATTTTTAAGGATGCTCTTGGTTAAGCCACAAAATTTGGATAAGTAAACAAAAACCATGAAACTCTCATTTTCAAGATAAATACACTACATAGGTTTCAAACATGATTTTGACTAGTATTTCATCAACTATGCCTTACTTTTAGACATGTTTTACTAACCATTCAAACTCAATATACAATTTTATAAACCATGCATAGCCCATGTTCCCATAATCAAAATATGTTTCAACCCTTCCAAACTTCGGTAATCCCGTTCATGAGATGGATTCACAAACCATGTGACACCACATTATATGGTCTCATGGTATCTTAAATGTGGATGATGAATACAATAAAAATATTCTCCCTATATATTTCTCTAAGAAAGTGATTTTTTGTAAACTGGGATCCTAAAACACTTCCAAACATCTAAGACACATCTCACACCATAATTCCCATTTAAAAAATAACACTTTTATGTTTTATAATGTTTGAATTTCCATTCAGAAGCTTGGTTTAGAATTTATCCCATCCACTTAATGGGAAAAAATAAATTTTGAAATAATGGTTCAATTTTATGAAAACAGGGGAAACTTTTATCTCCCCACCTTAGATCATATCATCATCAAGAATACTTGGGGAGAAAAGAATAAAAAACCTAAATAACTCAAGTAATAAAGTTTAATTCAAATGATCATATTGAATTTACAAATACCCAATACACCTCATAGTATCACTTGTATCATATGGTACATAGGCTATCAAAACATTATCCAAAGATCACATCAAAAAATAAAACATTGAGATAGTTCTTACCCATTACCATCTAAACAAAGACATTATCATTTCACCAACCACATCATTAACATGTCTATGGATCTCCCATAATAGGGTCTAAAATTTAATGACCAATTATAGACCACAACACACCCTATAATTGGAACTATCCAACATAATAAATCCCTTAGTGTTATAATGATTGAAATAATATTGCTTTTAATATTTATTAAATGGTCAATTCCTAATTGATTCATTTATCATGGTAAATCCACCAAAAATCATTCAATAATCATTTCACTACACATATCTCATCCTGATGATGTTCTTAATGTGGTACCTCACTAACTATATTCAACGAACAAAGAGGAAATAAAATCATTCCAATACTAGATGATAATACCTAAAAATGATCAGATTTAGTATCAGATTCTTATGAAACTTAATCATGATGCCTTTATCTCATAGTATTTTATGGTTTATTCCTGGTGTTATCTATGAATAACATAACCATCTTCAAGTGATAAATATATATAAAACAACATCTATGTTTTTTTCAACAGTATGAATATAGGTGTATACCTGATCCAATACCCTTGGATTTAAATCCATTAATTAAAACTATTTAGAGCAACTGTAATTCTAGGGTAACCATGGAATCATATTACCAAGGATAATTAATTCATATAAGGTAGTACATAATCTTATGTTTAAAAGTGATACATCATTATATTACTAGATCATACATTAATTAGAACCCTTTAGTGATCCCATGGTGTTATCTCATCTGGACATCGAGTTCAATAATATTCTTATGTCCATCAATCCATCCAAGGTATTCCTACATGGGAATCCTAATATTACTCATGATAGTCCACAACTCCAATATTATCTATACTACCAATTACTAACTCTGAAAATATTCTATTTACCAATCCAAAAACGTAATTAACTTCTTTCTTTATATTATCGTATGACATTTGCTCTCATAGTGTTCACAAGATGATGTTAATATAGGGGGCATGATCTTCTATAAACTAGGAATACCCTATGAGGATATCAATGATTACCATTGAAGTTCCCAAAGTGGATTACATCTTACCATATCCAATTATTGAAAAGAATAATATTCAAACGGTCACTATGAAACTTCTTTTGAAAAGCATGATTTCACTTGCTAATGCATTGTTAGAAATCAACTATTATTCCAAGACTACCAAAGAATTTTAGGATCCTTCAGGAATTACCAGTGATGTAAAACCAAATTAATGGTGTATTCAAAGTTTGTGTGCACATAAAACTATTGCATTATCTTGTTGATTTGAATGAACAATCATTCCTTCTAAGCGTTACAGTTTCAGTTATATCACACTCCCCGATTTTGAATCTAACTTCTAGATTTAATCCAAATCCATAAATGGGTTTCATATCAAGAATAAAATCAAGGACTATATAACATGATATTCTCTCCTCATTTGCTTTTATAAGAATATTTGATGACGTCAAAATGGTCTTACATAATTTTTTTGGTAGTGACCTGACCCCAAATAGCCCTGATCTGCTGTCTGGTACTAACTACATTAGCACGGTTACATGTTATCATATCTTGAACTAATGGGTTTTTATTTCTCTAACTAAACCAGATACATAAATGGAGCATTTATTACAAATGAAAAAAATAACTAAAAAATAATCATTATTTATTTTTCTAAATAAAGTACTTTGACCTTAAATTTATTCCAACAAGTAAATCTATAAATATATTTCATAGTACACTTCTAGGATTCCATGGGGAAGAAACATAATATAGTGATCCAAATTTCTCAATCAGGGTAAAAAATAAGAGAATAAATAATGAATTAAAGATAATAATAGTTAACAAATGGTAAAAAAACACATGTCTTATGATATATATATTGAGATGGAACTACATAAAAACTTGGGAAGGTAATAACAATAAACACATTCCATTCAAATAATAAACTGAGATTAATAAGAATCAGTATATTAATCATGTGGAAATATCTTGGATAATAAATAATGAATCAAAATGAAGGAAATTATTAGTTATTGGACGTCATGTATTAGTCACATGAAAACCTATTTTGTCAAGATCCAACCTCTGTAAATATTAAAACTACATATATAAACCTATTTTTTCACAACTTATTAGTCTCTTGGAAACTTATTGATGAATCCAAGAGCTATATATGTTTGTCCTCCACCTGTCATTGCACGCCAAAATAATTGTTCATATCGAGTAATAAATTTAATTAAAACACAATATTCTTATTCATGTATCTTTATTGAATAAAATACATATATTTATAAAAAATTCATCAATTAATTAAATATTTGTTGACATAGACATTGTATATAAAATGTTATACAGCTTAGGTAATATTAATATCCATGATAGATTAAATTGACTATAAGGTGAATTCAATGGAAAATTATCATATGGAATTGAATTTTTCAAGGGGGATTAAATGAATCAAGGAAGTGAATGTGAATACTATCCTTGGAAAAATTAACTATAAACCATACAGAGAAATATTAATGATGGTATCAATACAAAATTTCCAAATTGTAGTAAAATTAATGTTTCTTGTCATTGATTGATATAAATATAATAAAAAATTATTTTAAAAAACTATATGAGTAATATATCATTCAATTTTGAAAAACCTTTTTAAAAACATTTCATTGAAAATTTATTTTGAAAAAAAAAATCTTTAAAAAAACCTTATAAATATGCAAATGATGTTTTGAAGAAATGATAGCCGGAAAATCCATACATGTCATATGAGGTAAAAAGAACATTCTCATTTCATGAAAAAATAGATAGAAAAATGAATTTTTTAGAAATCAAGAAGAATATTCCATTTAAAATAATGGTAAAAAAAGATAAGGGAAAAAATATCTTTACCATATAATTTTAGAATTATTTTTGAAAATTTATTAATAACACAACATTTTTAGAAGAAATAAGATCTTCTAAAAAAAGAGATAAATGATGTCAGGTGTTCATAAAAAAAATTTAAAATAAAATTGAGTACTAAATAGTGGGAAATGGTACTAAAAATTAAAAACTGTCAATAATTACCAGAGGAGAGAAAAATTGAAGGGTTTTTTGAACAATGGTTACAGAATTTCCTCAAACTGAAATACAAATTAAATACAATTAAAGTTAATTTTAGGATAATATAGTATAATGAGGATATATTGGAATCCAATATCTCTTTGACCAGTTTATTGGTGTTTTTGGGCGTCATAGTAAAGGATTTGTTCCATATTATAATTAATTTAACCGTAATTATTTTAATTAATTATAATTAATTTCCCTAATAATTTTGTCAATAAATGATGGTCTTATTAGATATAATAAATTGTATTTATTCCAAATTTTGAATCCAATTTTCTATATTCCAATCCTATAAGAGGAATAAATTTATTTAAAATTCATCTGTCAAGAGGGACACCATTATAGGGTTTTAAAGTAAAAAATGTCTGAATGTTTTCAATGTTTTTATAATAAATTTCCAAATAAAATTGATTCCAATTACATAAATTATATTTATTAATAAAAATATAACTGAATTAAACATTAATATCAATATAAAACCAAATTTATCATTATAATTAAAATATATGAAAAAACATTTTTGAACTAAAATTCAGTATATTTAATTATTTATTAATAAATTATATGTTTTAGAAAAGTATGGAAAATTCACCCTAAACTCATTACTATGTTTTCATTTCTACAATGAAGTTTATTCTGACATATTATTTCAATTAATGTGTCAGAATTCATATTTTAAAATGGTTCACCATTAAAATTTGGTAAATTTTCTTTTATAAAAATATAGGTTTTTATGTGTAAAATAGAGTTTGTTATTATCTTATGACTTCAAAACTTAATAGATGAATAATAAAATTATCTTATTGAATATATAACATATATATTTAATTTAAATTGTTAACTAATTATAATTAATTATTTTTATTAAGACAAAACTCATTTGGAATTTAAGAAATAAAAATATTTCTTTTTATATCCAATTTGTTCTTGTTTAGGTTTCCCATTAATTGGTTTCCAAAGAATTCATTCTATATTTATATAAAAAATGATATTTTAGTTAATTATATTCATACCCTCTAACATAATAGCTACGATATATCATATTAAATAAAATAACAATATTTTTTTAATATATTATTATTTAGTTAAACTCAATATTTTGTGTAATAGAAGCTATTTTGGAAGGTTACTCTTGTGTGTAACACAAACAATCAAAGAACGTTTCTATTTCATGTAATGTATGCAAATTTATTTTTGAGTTCATTAAAATATATATCATCAGTTGAATTTATTTAAAATAGTTAATATATAGTAGAGTCTCATGAAATTATATTCCCTTACACACTTGGGGATGTGTTCCATACACACTATCGAATACAAAGTTATTACATTATATATTTGGGGTATCACATTATCCCCACATTATTTAAATTGATTCCTTAGAATATAAACTCAATCCTTGTGATCGATTGTTTAACACATTATGTGTTGAAATCCCACATCATGAGAATGGTTTATAAAACATCCTCTATAAAAGAGGGAATGGGAGTAAAAGGGTCACATGGAATACCATATAATTAGGTCTTTAAGTAGGAGAACATTAGTGGAAAGTTAAAATATGTTCTTGTAGGAAAAGAATTAATATTTTTAGGGAGTGAATGAGGTCATCAATAATATTCAAGGGAATGGTCAATGGAATAATGAGGGCCTCAAGTCTATAAATATAATATTATTTAAGAGATCATTGGTTCATTAAAAATTAAGGTATTAAAACAACATTTTTGTTTGAAGATACTTTTCCTAATGTTGTGTAATTACATTATTGCCTTAGAATATAATAAAATATACTTAATTGATAGGTTTATATTTAATATTACCAATCCTTTATTTTTATTGTGCTTCCATAAAATTATAATTAATTAAAATATTAATATTGATTCATAAATTAAGAAAATACAATTCTAAAGGATATTAAGGCCCATAAAAAGTGAATAGTATGACTATTGTTTATTATTTAAAAAAAATATGGTTAATAGATTAATCTGAAATATTCAAAATTGATACAATAGTTTCATCATTAATATTTATTCCTTAAATGTTTCGAATAAAACCAATGAATAACTAACTAGGACATTTCATTAGGAAATGGTAATCATGAAACCCTTATAATATTTTTGTCATGGGTTCAAGAGTTTCTCCCATTCATGATTTGATTAGTTTTCACCCTGCTTATAGGATTCCCTTTTCTAAAAATATACTAATATAATTTCCATAATAATTATGATTGAAATCCTGGGTATAAGACTAATCACTAAATATTTTTTCATGTGTGGTTATTATTACAACCTCACTTCATAGATACTTCATCATTTTATTATCCACAAAGGTCCTTCCATGGCCAATGGTTTACAAATAATATTATTTGTAGGATTTGTTGTTAACAAAACATTATCTATAATCTAAAAATCCTTAGTTTTAACAAAGATTAGTCATTGTCATTGTCTATTCAAATCCTTCATAATGGTTTGTAAATAAAATGTAATTTATCATAATAATATCACTATGGAGATTCAAATAGGGTGTTCAGTAATTCAGGATGTCATGCACTCGGTTGTATTGAGTTAAGCTTGGTTCACCTTTTTTAGAGTTATTACTCCAAGTTACATTTTTTCCAGAACCACATCCACTTGTAGTACCTAGACATGGATGTATTGCTCGGAGGGCCTAGATATTATCTACCATAAACAAATTTATAGGATGTTCTTTTATATTTACCCAAAAATTCTTCTTTATGGTTATTTTACCTAATATTTGTTTTGAAAAATCATATTCCCAGTTTTTTTAATAAAATTCCTTTGATACCAACTATAGTGACCCAACCCCAATTAGCCTAGAGATAGTGTGTTCTTCTAATTAAATTGACATGATTATACAGAATAAAATTTTGATGGAAAGGGAGTATAGTAGTTTTGGTAAACTAGATACATTGATGAGTCTTTCATAACAAATTAATACACTAATTACAACATATTGTTTATGTTTTTTAAATAAACAACTTCAAGGATAACATTATTCAAACTTGTAAATCACTACATATATTTCATTGTATTCTTTTATGATTCATGGAGAATGAAATATAATAAGGGTTTTCTCACATGATCTATAAGGGAAAAGTAATGAAAAATCAATAAGGAATCAATGAGACTAATAGTAATGACATGATAAATAACTGAAATCAAATGCCATAGATTCAATATATTGAGAATGATCAGAATTAACAAAAAGGAATAGTAATAACCAGATACACTTTCCATTAAAATAATAAATTAATAATGAAATGCATCAATATATTTTATCTTGTTTAAATATCATGAAAAAAATAATGAATCAAAATGAAGGTAATGAATAATTATTTGACATTATGTCTTAGGACCATGAAAACCTATACTATCAAGAACCTTACTCTAGATTGTTAAAAAGTACTAATAGAAAAAAATTTAATATTTGCATCATATTTTTATCATGAGAACCTATCTGTTCATTGATGTGCTATATAATGTCTTTGAGCCACTCATCCTTGCATGTCCCAATCATTATTAATAACTAGTTCTCAGTTTAATTATTAAACAATATGCCTTATGAAATATTTTTATTGAATAAAGTATAGGGATTTATCAATAATTCCTCAGTTTATCAAATAACTGTTAATGGAGAAACTGTATGTAAAATGGAATATGGTTTGGGAAATAGTAATATCCATGATAAATTAAATATATAATTTATGGGAAATTAATTTTCAAATGTTAATTGGAAATTTAATATATTATGGGGACTTAAATAAATCAAGGAAGTAAACATTAATATTAGAGTTAGAAAAATAAATTATAATCCATCTGAAGAAATATTAATTATGGTATAAAAAATATTTCCAAATTGAAGTAAAATCAATACTTATTGTCATTTATAAATGGAAAAAATATAATAATATCTTTAGATAACGTCATTGAGTAAGAACATTCCTTTTTAATGGTAAAAAGGATAGAGAAATTCCTTGGTAATAAAGTGATAAGAAAACTCCCTTTAAAATTAAGTTAAAATAATCAGGGATAAAAATAGCTTAAAGAAATTATTTTAAAATAAATTTTGAAAATATTTTAATAAAACATGGTTTTAAAAAAATTGGTTCTCTAACTAAATAAATAAATTAATTCGTGTTTTCCAAAAAAACATTTTTTGAAAACACTTTGGGTAAAAATGAGTGGAAAAAGGTACTAATACTTGAAAATGGCCAGAAATTACCACAAGAGTGGAAAATTATAGATTTTATTGAACAATGGTAATATGACTTCCACAAATGTAAATACCATTGTAAGATCATTATTGTTATTATTGATTGAAATAAATATTAAACATCCCAAAGTGTCTCATACCAATTTGAAAAAAATCAAATCATAATACTCAGGAATGGATAATATTTAACAGAAACCTAAAATAACAAAAAGATAAAGTAATTCAGGATATAATAAATAATAATGGTGTGTAGATACACCAAAGAAAATATGTATTTGGTGAATATGACATTTATCTCATGGAAGTAAAAAAGTGAGATAAAAATCTCTTTCCTGGAGTATTCATTCGGGTGAATGCCATTAAACATCAAATATAATAATATTATGTTAGTTATATAATTTATTGACTAATTATATAATTTTTATAATTAATTTTGTTTCACTATTTTCTATATTTTATACAAATCATAATGAATTATGTTTACACTATCCCTTTTTACAAAATTCAGTTTTTGTGTCAAAAATAACTTTGGTAGATCAACTAAGCTCAAAGGGTTCATTACATAACACCTCCAAAATAATAAACCTGAAATAAATATCATTTTTATACATTAATTATAATTTTATAATCAATTATTAATTATGGTTATTTAAAATGAATCAATGTTGTCGTCATAAAGATGGTAGGTCGTACGTACGCTTGACTAACGTTCTCATTTTTCCAAGATCTTATGGAATGAAGGTAATTAACAAAATATAATTATAGAATGATAAATATATCATGAATACTATATTTTTAAATCATATATACTTATATATAATTCTTTTAAAGAAAATGGACTCACATCATGTCAAATATGCGGTAGTCCACACATCCAAAAATTTGGTTATAACTTTTTATGTGTGTGAAATGATAATAATGAAAATGATATATATATAAATATATAGTATATTTACAGAAAGATAATTATTTCATGAATATAATGTGGTGTTTTTTATTTCATTTATATATAATTAATTCCATCCTTTATATATTCAATGTTCAGTGGGAATGAATCAAACACTTCAAGGGAACGATAGTCTAACTTCCTTAAATAAAGTAATTGTATTTACATAAAATGGAATGTATTAAATTTATGTGTAATAAAATTATTAAATAATTATAAAGACATTATAAATATAAAATATAGAATATATATATATAGTTTATCTCATAATTTCCACCATGAGAGGTGGTAAGGGAAAAATGAACAATCATAAATTCATGAGGCAGTAGTTCCTCGTACAAAGAAAGAATATGTTTGTTACCCAGTAGATGGTAGTGTGTGTAAATCTAGGATGAAACCATATCATAAAAATATCATAGTTTAATTTTGATATTTTTTTAAATCAAATATTTAATACTAAGATATGAGGGGATCAAGAAAATAAATTAAATTAAAGAGCTTAACGATGTTTGATACATCTTTATCGAGTAACTAGATTTGGTTTGTATCAAAAGGATTCCTTCTATATCATAATGAATAAGGGAGAATTCAAGGTATATGTTAGGGATTTTTTTAATCTATATGGGCAGATATTTTCTTATCCTAAGTGGTTTGAGAGGTTTATGGAATGGGGAAATTTAGTGGCCTTTTATAGGGAAGGAAAATGGCTCAGCCAAAATTTTGGGAAATAAGTTTTTCGTAAACTTGTTCTTACAGCAGAAAAGATATAAAAACCCTTAGAAACTAGAAAGTGGATTGGGAATGGATGAGATATGTCAATAAAATGGGTATTGGATGAGTGGATAGGTTATTTTTCCCCTATGATAATGGTTATGTCCTTCATTAATCTTAATTTTTCTATAATAATTTTAAATAATTTTAATTACATTTACTAATTATATTGGTCAAAAACGTTTTTATAATTAGAAATTATGAAAAAATTATTTCAATTATGTATTAAATTTTATTAGAAATCAAACATATAATTGGAATGAATTTATTTAAAATTCATCCCCTAAGCAAGATGT
This sequence comes from Viscum album, assembly GCA_963277665.1. Classification (NCBI taxonomy): domain Eukaryota; kingdom Viridiplantae; phylum Streptophyta; class Magnoliopsida; order Santalales; family Viscaceae; genus Viscum; species Viscum album. Next base: position 1,900,035,427 of record OY728140.1, on the reverse strand, counting down.
TATAACATGTTTTTAAAGTAAAAAACTATGAATGTTTCCTATGTTTTTATAATAAATTACAAATTAAAATTAATTATAATGAAATAAAATGAATAAATTGATAAAAATATTCTCTAGTTATACAATAAAACAAATATAATGAATAAATTAACCATATATTTAAAATCGATGAAATTGATGTTTTGAACAAAATTTTAGTATTTTTAACTATTCATTACAGATGAAATGTTTCGAAGAAATATAAAAAATTAAACCCATAATATTTCTTATGTTGTAATTTTAAAGTAGAATCTTATTTGAAATATTAAGTCAATTTATGTGTAAAAATTAATTTTTAAAATGGATTATCTGTTAAAAGGCTGTAAAATTTCATTTAAAAAAATATAGGTTTTTATGTGTAAAATATAATTTGTAATTATCATATTCCCATAAAACAAAATGTACGAATATTAAAAATAATTTATTCAATACATTGCATATATATTTCATTTAATTTAAAAAATAATTGACATATTTTATTTATTATTGGAAAACATATTTAGAATCATAAAAATAAAACAGATTATTTTTATATCCAATTAGTTTTTATTTTAATTTCTCATTAATTGGTTTCCTATGAATTCATTTTATTTTTACATATATCATAAATTTTAATAAGTTGGTTATATAAATTCAAAACTACCAACATAATTTCTAGGATATATCACATTATATTAAATAATAATATTTTGATAATACATTGTTATTTGGGTGAAATCAGTCTTCTGTGTACCACAAGCTATCGTGGAATATTGTTATTGCATGTTACACAAGATACCAAGGAAGGGAAAGTTTTCAAGTAACCGAATTTATCTCGGTGTGGCATTCATTAAAATATATAGTGTCTTTAATTTATTTAAAATAGTTAATATATTGTAGAGTCTCAGGATATTATATTCCCTTATGAGCTTGGTGATGCGTGTCATACACACTCTCAAATAATATGTTCTTACTTTATATTTTCAAGCCATCATAGTATACTCAATATTTATATGGAAATGCTAAAACAAGATAGACATGACTCTACCCAGCATAGAAACATCATATTTATCATCCATCTAGAATGGGAACTCATATCAGGAACAAGCTCCATCCACTATGGAACTCCAGTAATGCATGTGGCCAATTGGAATATACCAACTTCCAACTAAAAGAAGAGGAAAAACAACCTCATAAAAGTGATTTCAGAAATATTTCTATATAGAAGTATGTGTTCGTCTCTCTCAAGCTTCACTGATGCACTTTATTTTAATAAGGAAAGAAATAAAAAACTAATATTTCTGGAATGTCACAACACTTCATCTTTTTATAACATTATCCTCAGCAACTAGACAAGTCAGATGTTGTTCGACACCCATGTCACTCTACCTTGACGATGGCTCGAGATCAAAACATTGTAGATAAAGGAATTTAAAATTTCCACCAATCATACATAGTTTTACCCCGATTTTTATAACATGAACTTTATCACATGTATCAATGCATGTTACCCCTAGATTTCATCAACATAATGACACATCATTTTATATTATCCATAGAATTATCATCCATATACATACAATTATCTAATGTCTCATACAAATATTTAGCCCAGGGATGTATTATACAATAGGGTTGCTAAATATTATGATTTCCTTTGGAGTCATACAAAACTAAAAAATAAGGGTTATATAACCTTACCATGTGCTTGAAAATTCCCTTGACCTGTCTCACTCACGGATCCAGAGAAATACATAATTCTCACACCCCTATAAACGGTCCATTTCACCATATGAAAACCTATCTAACATGGGTGTCATTTGATAAACTAATAGTCCAATATGATTCAACAACACCCGAATTGAACCTCAGGTTAAATCTCTCAATTATAATTTATCAATGCTTTTATGTTTTATGTATGATTACCTTATCGAGATATCCCATACTAAAATAGAAAACATAGAACCATCAACTAGGTCATGTTGAAAGGGTAACTATTCTTACAAACATAACATTTAAGATCATTATATAAAAAAAGGTTAATAGAGACCGAAGAACAACATACCCATTCATGGATAAGATATAACTTGAAGATATATTTAATCTACTCTTATAGAAGGGTTAAATATAAAAACACCGCATTATAGTATAATTTAATCCATTATAATAATACAAAAATAAGTTTTCCTGCATTTCAAAGACTCAATTTATTAAAATCAAGTTCCAATTATAATGAATAAGTTCGGAGTATGTTATTCAAGAAATGAAACAAGGTAAAAATGGATGTTATATCAAAATTCCTTTCAAAAATAATTTATTTAGTTATAATACCATCATATTTTATGAAATTTATCCTATAAATTTATTTTTCCATTTTATTTATCCATAAATTATTTGAATATTTATATTTGTAAAAGGAAAGATTCAATTACATACTATTGGTCAATACATCATTTAGGTTGTGATTGGAATTTTAATTAACAAAAGCCTTATAATAATATTTCTCAAAAGATGTTAAGATATATTTTATAATATCAAGGGTAAGTGGTTATGTAAGATTCCACCACATATCTATAAGTACCACCGTTTAAGAAGCTACACACAATTTAAATAACCATCACTTTTTTATCACAAGCATACCCCCGTGGGAATAATTACTAAGGAATAAAAAGAAAAAATGACCTACAAGGTTACCAACAAACTATCTTGGGTTCATTTAATTGAAACCTAATTACAATTAATTTATTTAATATTTGTCACACCCTTAGTGGTTTCATTTGATAAGAGTAGATCACCCTGAACAACCTACATTGGCTGAGTGAGGTCTATTTCGTATCTATAACGGACAAAGATCAGCATAATTGTGTGAAATAAGGCATATAACATTTATGTAATTTCTTCATATATTTTATATAGTTTAAAAAAATATAATATTTAGTTAATGGTCTAATTAGATGAATCACCACTCCCAAATTATTGTGGTACATGGATTTATAATTTACAGTTGGTGTTCAGGTAATTGAAAGCTAGTTTTTATCATTGATTTCAATATATTTATAGTCAAATTTTTTATGGTTCAATTATGTGTGTTACCATTATATATTTTATAAAGTCCCATACACCATTTAAATTAAAAAAAATTGGATCCCGTTTCATTGAAAACATTAATGTTTTGTCTAATGAAACTGATTTTTCATTAATCAAACAAGACATGATTAGTTAGTTAGGTTCCCACCATCAAAAAATACTAGAAAACACAATTTATGATGATTATGAAACTATTATGACAAATTATATATCATATGTTTAAAAACTCATTCTATCCCAAAAATTAGTTAAGTATATATACTTATAATCACCCAACCATGGTACATAAGAAATCATGTTGAGAATCAAATAAATAACACCCCTTAAATAACAAGCATTCAAGAAATTAAACCTATATTGCAAGAAAGATGCATGGAATGTGAATTTATATGTGCCTAAAATGATTCATGTAATGATGCTTCCTAACCATTCTAAGAAAAGGGTAAATTCCATAAATCTTGTAAATCAATAATATGTGTAATGTACTCCAATCACTCATTGTGAAAATATAATAAACTATAAAAATGAATAACACAAACATAGCAGCATCCCCCTCCACTCATTCTTTACCCAATGAGAGGTTTGATCACTACTAGACAAAACTATTTTAAAAATTCCTACCCATTCTTATTCTCTTTTATATTACCCCAAAATAGTAAGATAAAGACAAATTTCTCGGATTCCACTTTGTAACACCCTGACCTATGGGCTAATAAAATATTACCCTGATCTAGTTAGTCACATGGTCTTATGAATGACTCCTTGTAATCTAGAGGATTAAAAATACCACTAAAGGTCCAATTATGGTATGTTGCAGAGACCTAAAACTAGTGATAAGAGTGTAAAGTGTTGTGATATAGTAAATCAATCAATAATATATGTATTATAAATGAAAGGTAGTATAAGACTATAATAAGTGATAAAATTTTCAATGAAAAATACACAACCATGAATGAACAATATACAATGTTATACAATATGGAAACAGTAGTCATACATCATATAATAAATAAATGTCAAAAAAATAAACAAAAAATACATGAAGTATATCAGAATGAGAATCCTAAGAACTAACTCAGTCCTATTCACCTATGATCCCATGTACACTGTAACAATAAAATAATAATCAACAAACCTGAACCAGAAACCATGAGTTCTATTTAGGTGGTGTGAGATAAAATCGGTAAGTCCCCACCAATTGAGCCAAATTCCCTATAGTGTATAATATTATTCTATGACCTCATCCTTGGAGTTCTGTAAAGGGGAAACCCAGGTATTTCACGTAACATTCAGTATCCCTATGATTCCATCCATCACATTCTATAAAAATAAATCCCATGTATTGCTAATAGAATAAGGAATAATTTATAACCTATGAGAAATTCAAGGAATTATGTAAAAATGAAACACATGTATTACTAATAGAGAAACATAACGCGCGTAACCTTTGAGCATGTCCTTGAAATTCCATAATGAGGAAACTTGTATCTCTTAAGGTACATATAATCTCAAATATCATTTGATCCCATCAGATGTATTCAATAAAAAGTAACTCGAGTATTATTTAGAGAATACATAGTTTTTTGGATGATATAATAATGTAAATGATATAATTAATGCTTTATCACATATCAATTATAACTAATAAGGAATGACATGTCCATAATATTTTCATATCAACATTTAATTATATCATTTAGATCATTTCATTTAAAATTAAAATTTTAAGGGCATGGGAAGATCCTTGCATTTTTTCGTTTCAATAATTTCTATTTTATATTCAATTTTTATTTTATAAGGTAGTGCACCTCATAGGTTGAATTATTACAAAATATGTCTTGGTCATTAGAATAATTTATTTAGATTAATTTAAATTTCATTTGAATTACAGTTAACCAACCAACATTAAATGTCATTAAAATATACGAATATAATTACGAATCTTTATTTTAAACAACATCCAAAAGGGTGAATTAATTTGGGTAGATGTGGCATAGGTACTAGTAATATAAGAAACGCACCCAAGGGGTGGATTGAGTTAAGGTGAGAAACCTAAAATGGTTTAATTTAGTTAATATTTACTAATTAATTCAAGTATTTAATTTCTTCTTAATAATTTTATATTTGGAGGGAGACACAAAAAATTATAGCACACTATGCAATAACTTATTTTATAAAATGGTTTTACATTAAGTTAAAATATATAGACCACCTTCCAAATTCATTGGATGGTTCAAAAATCTAATTTTTATATTTGAATTTAGTTTATTCATTATAAAATGAAGTAAAAGAAAAATTCCTTAAAAATATAGTAAATTAAACCGCATGAAGATAGATTTCAATTTGAAAAAGAAATTATAAATGAAAAAGGAAGAGTCTTATATTCACAATGATTCTTAAAAAAAATCTTCAAATATACAATTTGGATCCCAGAGCTCTAAATTGGGAAAACAAACTGGGTTGTATGGTTTGTCTACAATCGGGAGACCAAGGGTGCATAACAATGCAGATGGTTATAGACATGGGACATATGCTATTTTCATGTATTTCACATAGGTATTAAAACCATACACCAAACCATGTGGGGTTACCCTTCTCTATAGACAACTGTTTATGGTTGATGCACAGTTTGGAAACAGTGCTCCTAAACCCTGCAATATGATATTTTGAGGTAAAATTTTCTTTTCCCCAATATTTTTTGTTTAAAAGTTTTTTCTATTTTCCCTTATTCCTTCAATGGACCGGAACCTATATTAGTCCTTATTTGATCCCAAAAACCCCTCAAGCAAGGTATTGAGATAACATCCTCCTTTGATTAATATTCATCGATCCTCTAGAAGCAATGGATATATATAAGTATGATCCCCTAGTCACAAAACTCCTGTAAAATTTTATATTTCCATCCATTACATTGTTTCAGTGAAAGTTAATTTGACCTATTTTTAGAGAATTAGACTATTTCTTATATTTCTTACAACTTTCTTGAATATGATGTTTATATTGAGTGAGGCATCATCTACGGCCTTCACGTAGGTGGTCAAGTTGTTTTCCCTTTGAGTTTTCCCATTTGGTTGATACAGCATTGTTTTACATGCCCAATTTTTCCAAGGATTTGTATTATATTGATTAATTCATGTCCAATTTAACCTTATACAAATATACATGTATATTGATCCTTGTGTGGTGTTTTAGAGGTTTTACATATGTTATATGGTCCCACCATGTGTGTGATATGTGAAAATCACCATTTTGGTCAATAGAATCAAATTCCTAGTACACCATGGTTACTATTAGTTTATTTTTAAATTTAATTTCCAATTATTCATGAGAATTAAATGGAAACCAAAGAACCTCTAAGGTGTTTATCCCTCTTTTGGTTTGAATTTCCCATTTAGTCTTTTGACTTGCTAAGCATGTCACCTCCCAATTGACACTTGGATCCATATAAGTGAATTTTTCATTATTTGATAAATTGAATTAGTAGATTTAAATGAAATTTGATATTGAATTATTTATTTTATTTCATGAATGTAATTAATTGATTTTAAATGGAGTGACCCCAAGGGGTGGTAAGGACATACTCCTTGTTTAAAATTACATGAATTCTCAAGGAGAAACACAATGTTTTAATTATAAATGGACATGGAAAATGAAATTCATAAGGGGTCATGCCTTATCTATTATTTAATAAATTATTATGCCTATTATATGTTTATGTTCCAAATAAAGGAAATGTATTATAGGTAATGTACCATACTCGTTGTGATTATAATACACCTTTATAGAGGCTGTGTAAGATGGTAATGGGTGTTGAGGTAGGAGGGAAATCACACTCCATTACATCGAGTGTGGATTATGTCTTCTCCCACGAGAGATACTATATGGGTTTTAGGCTTTACATGCCATGTTCCATGATTCGAGTGTTTCCATGATGGATCAGTCACCATCCCAAGTGATTTGGGATGACGTCTCTCACACATATTAGGATGTTTTGAATGTACCATATTGCATGAGTTTTTAGGCTTCTTATGTTGGTTATGGATGTCTGAGTTACACCCCGGTCTAGTCCAGCACTAGTATTCTTGGTATATTCCTATTAGGCATCTCCACACAGTTGGTTTATATATGTGGATGAAATATAGAAGTAAAATATTAATATTATTACTACTTATATATATATTGACATAATCAAAAAACACATTCCATCCACGAGAGGATATAGGTGGACCCACTATGTTTCTTATATGAACCCATGTGGCCATGTTATTTATTTCACCTCTGTTTACACTTATTCTTATACCTTCACACTATTTTGTTATGGGAACTGCTCAGATTACACATAGTTACCATTGGTGGTGTTCTACTACCATTTTTATCACATACCCTACTCAGGATTCCTTTTCAACCTGATAATACTATCTATATGTAGGTATTGATAAGGGGAATGACCCTGCTTCTAGTCGTTAACATGATTACCTTCAAATGGATCTTGGGAGTAGAAGACTAGGAATAAGCTTGAGATTCTTATAGAGTTATTTTATCCTTTTTTTATTTTTGTAGTATTTTTTATAATGATTTTATATTCTCATTCCTTTTATATTATATTTCCATGCATACATGTATCAGACACAACCTTATAGGATTTCGATTTAATTAGTAGTTTCTTAGTTATCTATTTATGCTTCCATATTCTATTAATTATGTCTATTTATACATGCTTCCACTATTTATTGTATCTGAATATATGTGATGTTATACATTGAAATGAGAACATTGTATCACCACTATACCATCCTTACACCCCTAATCTAGTCATAATCTTATAGCATATGTGGACTTGCGCTTGAGGCTAAGTGACCCACCGGTTCAGGGAATGGTTTTCATGGACCCCAGGTCCAAATGATGCAATGTGGTATCAGAGGTGTTTCATTCCTTTCATTTCTATTTGGAGACAATATATTAGAGACTATGAATAATTGGAAGATGGTAATAAGTCATTATGGGTAATCCCAAACCCATTTCCAGGGTAAAGGTTGAATTTCCTAAATTATAATTATAGATCTACATTTACCATTGGTTGTTGATATGACCTAATCAATGGGTGACGCACTTTTGGTATAATGTTATTGATTTTAATTTTATTGAAACTATGATTTAATTACTTTCAACCGATTAAATGAGGGAAATTAATTACACGCATCATTGTAGGCACAATATGATTTATATGCCCTAAATTTTTATATGTCACACCTATTTTCATAATGTATTATCCTGTTGCATATTTATATTGCCTTGTGGATATATTGAAATGTTCTAATTCATATTGTATGGATTTGAAAACATAATTAATACCTAAATTTATTTCTACAACCTACGAGTGTATTCGTGATGTGGTTAGAGTAGAAACATTATGAATTTAGTTATGGAACATTGATCTATAGACCATCTATCTCATGAGTTTGAATGTGTTTTAATTTGGTTTAAGAGGGTGTCATATTTCGTTAATAAGGTGTATTCTCCCTTATGGATTAGAAATGGGAATCCATTTAAATCAACAATTGAAATGGATTGAATATTCATAAATAACAATGTCAAAATTAATATGATTCCCAATTTGATACAACTGTCTTATATATGTATATAATATAGGTAATTAGACCTGAACCCAACCATAGTAATGGGTAGTGGGTATCTCTTAAATTCGTATGGGTTTTTATGATTTCTTTCTAGCATATAGACCATGATTTTAATGAAGGTAGAGAGTCGTGATCATGTCTATATAAATCCTTTAAAACTGTCTTAGTTCTCTAAATACAATCCACTCAATTTATTTAATCTCTAGTGAGTAATGTGTTTATAATTGTAGTGTCGTGTCACTGTGATGTCCTCTAGTCGAACGCCCTAAAGGTAGTTATGAACATATACCAGAGTTGGTAGTTCATGCAACGCCAATGATTCTTCTTGTATATCCACCAATGGATACTCTTATAGTTCCATATATAGGAAATGACACAAATTTATGTATAGGTTTTTTTCATATTTTTCAGTAAATGTGAGGTGTATTTTAACCTACCTTTAGTATGACTGAGTTGACTCACAAGTTTCAACCGCAATATCCTCCCACCTTTTCTAGGGATGGTGAACAACATGTTGCAGAGTGCTGGATCGATGCGATCCTGTCTATATTTGGTCATCTAGAGACACCTCTAGAGTGGAGGGTCAATGTAGTGGATTATATGATTCATTACTCATCTAATTGTTTGTTGGATGTTATCACCATGGTTGATTGATGTCATGATACTGTCTAGGCTGACTTTCAAACCATCTTCTTTGACCGCTTATTTCCCCATAATCTGTGTAAAAATCATACAATTTAGTTCACATTAATAAATGATTTAATACATAAGACTACACTTAATACAACCCAGATGATCAATAAGTGTAGTGACTTTGGTATTTATGTACATTATATTAAAATATAAAATATGGAATACAACATCTTTATTAAAAATTTATTAATCCTGCTCAAAATACTCCTCCGAAATTAAGACAACATGATATAACCAAGGGAAATAAATATGAAAAATATGAGATATAAATCTTAATAAGCAAATAAGCATTGAATAACTAATACATGTTATACAATATTTTATTTCAATGAAGAATTAAAGGAACATTAAAAATAAGGTATGATGTATCATTAAATCCTAACAAGGGAAATGTGCCAACAACTTAAAACACTAAATCATAAACATTGGTAAAGGATAAAACTTCTAAGACATCATGTTGGAAATGTTCCATATATGATTCAGGTTTACTGCACATCCCAATGTTACATACCATGATTCAAAACATTATCTAATTCACTAGAGTACTATCGAGGAACACCAATTATATTTATTTAATTATATTGATTAAGTGTGATTGATAGATTATACAAAATGGATTCATTCATATTCATAATTTATTACATAATAACATAATGTAAAATAAATACATTTATGTTACTAATAAATTATTATATGTTTTTAAATGTGAATAACCATGATAGATAAATCGGTATTATTTTCACTAAACAACAGTTTTTGAATGGAAAAGCATAGTGAAATTTCGGAAACATAAAGGTGTTACATAAAAATTCATAAAAATGGTTTATGAGATAGAAATTGGTGTATCATAATTTTTGAATCATATTTTCATAAATATATACGTTTTAAGAAATGAAAAAACATTATCAAATGGAAATATAATACATATGTTCAATATGAACCTTGAATAAATTAGAGGAGGTAAGGATCCCTTATGGAATTTCGGCATTGTAGTAGCTTATGTGAGGGTACAAATGAGGGAGGATGAATGATACCTCATTCAAATAACATAAATTGGATAGTAAGTGAATGATTATAAATGAATAAAAATATAACCATCTAATATTTCATGAACTAATTTCAAAGATGACCTTTGAATTTGAAAGGAGGATTAGAAGGTCCCTTACATGAGTTTGTGAAACCAAAAGCATAATAATGGATTATTGTGGTTCTAGAATGACTTGGAAGGACTATAGAGAGTATAGGGTAGAGTATGGTCATCCTCTAAAGTGTATCTGTGATGATAAATTGGAAATTGAGTGGGTTTATATAGTAAAATATAATTACTTATTTATTATTTAGGATTTGGAATCTATATAATAAAATATCTAATGAAAATACCATCCTGTGATTTTGGAGCATAGATTCATAAAAAAAGGGGAATGGATATAATTATTTTTTAAGGAAAAGGACTAAAATTATTAAAATAATTACCTTGAAAATGGGGAGAGAGTCATACTCATTAAGAAATTATTTTAAAAGCATAAAATATATTAAATGTTTTGGAGGATACATAATGTATTTAAAAAATAAATTAAAAAAATTAATTTTAAAGGAAAAAATATATTTGGTCATGAATATTTTATATTATAATTATTACATCATTTTTTGGTCATTATTATGACAAAAAACAGAAAGTATATTTATACATTATTTAATTTTTACCCAAAAAATCAACTGATTCAGAAAATAATGAAAAATTCACTATTGCATAATTTTCAAATTATTATTCCAAAAACAATATTAATTTTTTATAAATAATATTCAAAATATTTGGATTTATATTTTTAAAACAAAATCGACATTATTGAGAAATGTCAGGTTTTCTGAAAATAAAATTATTCAAAATCCTATAAAAATTAAATTGGACTTCATAAAAATTATATCATTATTTATTTATGATAAACATTACTTATTAATATTAAAATATTATTTACTAAAAAAATAAATTAATTTATTAGTTGATTTTCAATATTAACCAAAATTATAATTTTTGATATTTTATATAAAAAAAATTATTTACAATGAAAAAATAATCGGATAAAAATATATTAATTATTCTATAAAAAAGTAAAAATTCATATTTATATGGTCTTTATACATATCCCTTTAGTACAAAAGAATATTTCCTAAAAGTAATGTTTCTTATGGTATGCCTTTCATGGGGCAGTTCAACAAACATGGTTTGGTCTGTGATCTCAATGAACTTGAACTTCCCCAGTAAACTATTTATCTCAGGGTTAATTTTTAGGATATCATCATGGGATTGGTCATGTGACAAACCCAGAAATGTTATCTCCCACAGAAGATCTGATAAATGGGCTTCATAGTGTATGATCCTACTGGTTGAATCCATTAATTCTTTTGTCTATGTCAATTGGATTTGCTAAAACCCTATATTTATACTAATATTGTGATCACTATTCCATGGATGTATTTTCAACATTAATGATACATAATTTTATTTTAAATAAAATTTAATATAAAAATATAAATTATGTGAATGTGCTTTCTATAACCATAATATATAATTATACATTTAATAAAAAGGTGGATTTTATTTATAAAAGTTTGAAACCTTACAATTTACCCCTTAATAAATTTCCGCCTAAAAATTTTCATTCCCACACTAAAACAGATGAGGGTAACACTTCTTAATCAACTATTATGGTTCCCAAATTTCTCCTTCAATCTTTTTGTTTCTCTATCGCAATTTGAAAAGGTGGATTTTCTTACTTAATAGAAATTATTATCTACAATATACAATCTTCACCAGTATTTCCTCATAGTAAGTTTCATTCTCCAATGGTACCATGTATGGATTAAGTACATGTTAGGGGTCTAGTATGTACATACTAGAGACGGATAAATGAAATAAATCATGTACTTGAGATTTCTTTGTCTGGAGTATTAGTTTATAGGCCACCAATCCGATGCAATCTAGAATCCCAAAGGGGATGATAAATCTTTGAAAAAGAATTACCTTCTTCCCTAATATCATCACTTTCTTCTATTGAGATAATTTTAGGAATATCATGTATCTAATGAAAAACAGAAGGTATCAACGACAATTATCATAATATATCTTTTGTTCACTCTAAGAATCCTTGAGGTGTTTTTTAATGGTCGTAACCTTTTAACTATTTCCTTGAACATTTCAAGACCTAGCAGTTTTCATTCCCCAACATCATCCCAACATGCCTGCTTTCTTCACCTATTCCCATAAAGGGCTTCATAGGGTTCCATTTCGATCCTTCTTCGGAAACTATTATTTTATGAGATGTTGAGAAGAGGAATATGTTGGTCTCGTCCTCCATTAAAATGAATAGAAAATGCTCGAAACAAGTATTCCACTGCCTGGATATTCTTCTTAGATTTCCCATAAATTTTAGGATGATAATACATACTAATGTTCAGATTAGATTTTATAGAATGTTGTAAAATTTTTCCAAACATATAGGTGAGTCTCTAATATCAATAAGATATAGTCGATAGTGGTACTCCAAACAGATTTACCACTTCTCTGATTTATATATATCCAATTTGATCCAATTATATTTCCTCTGGAATTGTTATAAATTGATATGTTTTTAAAATATGATCCACAACAATCCATAAACTATTTTCCCTTACATATATTTAAAATTCCATTGAAAAGTCTATGGTTATGTTCTCCCATTTCCACATTAGTATGGGTAATGGTTATATCATGCCATTATACTTGTACCTTTCAACCATCAGATTCTGGCATAGTAGGGTCTTTTATATATATTTAACAATGAAAAAATTCACATTGTCCAACTAATAAGGCTCATAATGATCTTGATACATCATTGTTCTTTTTCTGTGAATGGAGAAATTTGAACTATGTACATCATCCAAAAGATAATTATTTAACGTAGGATTTGATAGAACATATAGACTTGGCCAAAATCTCAAAATTTCAACTTCATCAATTTTAAAATCCAACAAGTTCCCTATTCTCATGCCTTCCACATTCATCTCAATTTCTACATCATTAATTTATGAACCTTTTAACCTTTACAAAAGATACCACAGAGAAATAATTTATGACAGGGTTGATTATATTCATTCTTTTATGATTCCCATGTCCATCATTGGAAGGACCAATAAGATTTTATCCTTCTCAATTCTAATAACTGATAATGATGTTGGGTCCCTTCTACATGGAGCATCCACCACTTTATTCGATTTACTAGGATGATATTGGACTTAGAACTCATAGTCCTTGATCAGATCTAACCATATTTGATGAAAAATTTTATGATCTTTGTGTGTGAATATATACATAAGGATTTTATTGATTTGTATATATCTAACAATTATCCCCATATAAATAATTTTTCCTTATTTTCAATGTAAAGATCACAGTGTCAAACTATAGGTCATACGTGGTACAATTTTTCCAATGAACATTCATCTTACCATAAGAATAAGCTATGGATGTTTCATTCAACAATAACACACAATACAATCCCTTCTTAGAATCATCAATAAATACTATGAAGTGTTGTCCACTTATTGGTAGCGTGAGAATGATCATAGTGATGAGCCTCATTTTTTACTCCATGAAGTTGTCTTACCAATCATCATTCCATGAAAAATTGACTCCCTTCCATGTTATCTGGGTAATAGGTTTTGAAAATCATAGGAAATTTCATAAAAATATAAGATATACTAAGATAAACTAATGAAACTATGAATATATATCCCATATTTTGGACATTTACATCATCTAATTTCATTTAATTTGATGGGTATATATACATCTCATTGATTATGATGATAATCCCCAATAAAGAGACTTACATCAACCTAAACTCAAATTTATTGTATTTTTCATAATGATTCCCATTTTCTCGGCTCTTTATCATAGTTCTCAAATGAATCTCATGCTCCTCCTTTCTTTTAGAGTTTATTATAATATCATCTATAAATAAAACTTCATATTTTTTGAGGTAATCTCTAAATACTCTATTCATCAATTCTGTGATTATTTTTAGAGAATTGGTAAGTCTAGATAGAATCAAAATGAACTCATACTTCTAGTACGTTGTACAAAAATGGTCATAGAGATATCTTCCTTATTAACCCTTACATGATAGCATCCGAAATGAAGATCCACCTACAAGAATTATTCTGATCCATGTTTCTAATCAGACAAGTCATCAATACAAGGGAGAGGGTACTTCTTTATCTAGATCTTGTTGAGCTCATGATAATCAATGTAAAGGAGAATTGACATGTCCTTATTCTTGATGAAGACTGATACCTAATACTATGGTGAAGAACTTGGGATTATGAACCATTTTCCATATTCTCTAGTAGTTGATTCTTTAGATCCAAAAATTATACAACTGCCATTTTATACTAATTTTTGGATAATGGAATCACTCAGGGTATAAGCTCGATTGAAAATTCAACCTCTTGACCGGAAGGAAGATCATGAAATTCTTCATGAAGAACAGTAGTGTATTCCCTCAAAATAGTTGTATCTCAGAGGATGGTTATTTCCTTAGAATCAGTTATTTTGGCTAGATAAAATTGTTTTTAAATCAATAATATCAATTCTTGAAATGATGGTTCTAATGAAGATTCAACCTCCTCCTTGAACATGGATAGAATCGAGAGGTTGATTCAAGATATAGAGAGTTATTTCATTATAATGGAAATTTATGATTCCTATTTATTGTGAAATCTAATCCATGCCTAGAATTTCATGAAATTCCACAAAAGGAAGAATTATAAGAATCATTAGGAAGATATTCCCATAAATTAGGACATGGGAGGATTTATTTTATTTTGATGTAATAATGTCATCATTTTATGTTTTCGCCAACACAATTACCTCCATGTTTTTTGGTTTTTATAAATATTTCTAATAAACATTCATGATAAGAACTAATATTTAGAAGTAGAATAAGAAATTGAATTTTATATTATTAAATGAGAAACTAATGTACCTATCACCACATCATTATCGGGATCCACCTAAGTGGAAATGATGGAAAAATATAACCGTTATTACCTTGGAGGTTGTTGGTTTCATATGAAAATACATGTATTAGGGAATTGGTTTGAAAGTACCCTATTTTTTTATAGTTTAAACAATAAAAAATTCAATGATGGTTGACAGGATCATTCCTTTCATCCGTTGTATAAAAGGGTTTCTCCTATTTCAAATTTCTAGTTAGGTGTCCTTCCATCCCTGTAATGACCCATGTTTTTCAATAGAATTACCTTCTTATAATTATGAATTATTTTATAATACAATTAAGAATCACGATGAAATATTATGATACTAAATACTATGTGATCATTACACATAATTTTGTAACTTCTATTTTTTGAATTTCGAAAAGATGACATACATAGTTGCGATGAGTAAGATGTTTAGAGTTTGATATGGAAAGGATGTATTTTTTTTTGTGAATAGTAAACTATTGTAAAGAATAGTAACATACTCTTATGAATATTGATAGAACCTAATAAATATTAACCTTACCTATGATATCATAATGATAATATACAGGTGAAAGTATGATATACCTATATTTTAGAATAAGCTAATGAATGTTTTAAAACAAATTTTTTAAAATAAATTATGAGTTAAATTAAATATTATAATAATCATATTTAAAAATCAGTTTTGGAAAATTTTATTTCCTTTTTGGATTCTACAAGATGAAAAATGGATATGGTGAATTTTTGGGATTTTTAGGAAATACATGAATTTTTTTGAATAGTGAAATACCACAATTTAAACAATAAGCTAAATAATCTAATTATGGATCCATGCATGATGTTAATATTATGGAAACCGAATTAGTTTTGGATCACATGATAAAATTACATTTCATGTTCATAGAAGACTCATTATTCCTTGTATTTTGGGGAAATAATAAATTAATGAATTTCATAATGAGAAATCCCCTCTCCCCTCCAGTATAAATACCACCCTTCACAGCCTCATTTCCTAACACCACTCAAGCATAAAAATTTGTCTAAACTCTACCCAATAATCATTACTAGCCCCTCCACTATGTCAAAGAGCCTTTGATCACATCCAAAGTCTATTCCTAGATTTCTTAAGGAGGATCTCAAGAGGTGATTCCTCTCTCTCTCTCTCTATCTTTTAAATTCATTTGAATATAATGTTGATTTCTTAATATATCCCCACATATCATCATTCACATGGTATGGTAACTCTATTATTATACATATACTACAATATTTTGATAATAATGGGATACTATATAATCCGACCCCCTTCTCCTCTTCTTTTGATTTTATAAAATTGAATGTTGTTCGTGAGGTGTTAATTTATCACCTTCAAGAACGACATATTTCCAATTTTTTTCACAACATTAAGATAAGGTATTGATACCCTTTTCATGGTTGAACATGATTATATTATATGTATTATATCCGATTTCATGTTCTGGAACTAACTTAGGTACATAATACTAAATGATTAAACAAAAACAGTTTATTGCGGTCCAAAAACCGTCCAAAATTTACCCAAACAATCATCATTTAAATATTATATAATGATTCATCCATATGGTATGTTATATAATTCATTTTCAGATCATTTATTATTCGTTAATATCATTAATAACATGAGATATTATATCTATTTGTTTACCGATGTTCTACAATAACTTCTATTTATGAATACATGTGAACCACTCAAGAAAACCATAAAAACAGACATTCTCGAACAATGTTTTGAAAACACTATAACTCTTAAAAAGGACCATAAAATAACTCAATGAAACCAAAATGAACCATATTCTTGTAATAAATGTTTTTTAATTTTCAAATAATTAATATAATGTGGTTATACAGGACATTAAAGTGAAGAATGAGTTAAGATACAAGGTAAGGGTAAAATGTCAATCCTAACATTATTTCTTTGGGTTTTCCCTCTTTCACTCTATTTTTGGTATGGTCAATCCATAAAAATAATTTTTTAATAATTATCTTTATTTATTGGCTTATGTATTTTTTCTAATGATCTTTATGTCGAACAAATGTTTCCCAAATAATCTTCTTTCAAAAACATACCTATTACTTCACACTCAAGTTTTATTGTTATTGTATCAAGTATGTTATTCCCACTTTCTTTTAGAAATAAATGTTTATGAATGTGTTATTATGAGATAAAACCCATTAAATTACATGGTTTAGTCATGTTCATGTTCGATATATGTTCAATGTGGCATGAATGATAATGACGATGTTATGATGGGACTGGTGTGCCTGGAATTATATAGTGCAATATGAATGTTTAAATGTGACAGCTGTACCCAGAATTATACAGTTCTCCAATGCATTGGGTAAACTGATGAATCTAATGAGTTAATATTAAATGATGTATGAACAAGAGGCTATCTTTTTTCCAAAGTATGTGGTGTAGTTAACCACTGAGACATGAGGTTTCATTTTTATGCATTTCCACATGTCGAGTCTCTTATTAATGCTTCCCCTAGTGTTCATGATCCTTTACCTATATTGTGGTTATGAGCACCCATTTTTATATTATTCTCATCTACCCTATTACAAATCTTTTTTCTCACCCCATTTATTTTATATCCTCAGGTGCCTGCATTTACTAAGGAGAGTTCAAATTCCAATAAAGATCTAGAGAAGAAGGGATTAAATAAACGTTTTTTCATGATGTTGTAATTATTATGTGTATCCATAGATCTTCCAAGACAATAAACCTTTGGATCCAATATGTGTAATAATATTATGATTTTTATCTTTAAAATGATTTAATATTAATATAAGAAAATTCCAGGGCGCTATAGTCGGTATCAATAGCGAGGTTTAGTTAATTTTGGAATTAGGATTAGTGACTCGTAGAGAAAACCTCTAGCAAGAGACTAAGTACAAATAGGCACAAAAAAAGTTTTAAATACGGATCCCATAAGTATATATTTTATTTAAAATTGTATAAATTATTATGTTTTTTATTCATGACATGTTGACATATGTTTTGTTATAAAATTTTCTATTTTAGAATATGGTGGGAACCTAGAAAAACAAGGCCGACAACTCATGTGAGGTCCAATGCAATTATTGCTTGAATTATATCCCCAATTATTTGGGAGGTGGAGTTCAAAACATCATCTATATGCTAACCATAATATCTCAAGTTATGACCAATAACCATAATAATGGAGTACTTCCCTATTCACCAAAGAGGGAGAAACTGGATCTTGAGTGTTTGTATGCGACAAAAATCACCGATGTTTGGTGGATCTTCTGATCCACCAGTTGTTGAATAATTGGTAAACTATATTGATAAGATCGTTTATGTGACCCATTTTTCTGATACATAGAAGGTGAATCTATCCATTTATCATCTAGATTGAGAGGCTGATCAAATATGGGATTTGATTAAGAACACCAAGACCAGTGAGTAAATTGAGATAATGAAGTGGGAAGAATTTATGATCATGTTTTTTAATAATTATTTCTCACAAACTCTTAATAAAATGATGGAGAGAGAATTCATATAGATCTGGAAACAATAAGGAGAATCTATCACAACCTATAAAGTTAATTTCACAGGGGTTACAAGGTACGCTTTTTCTTTTGCTATCAGCAACGATAAAAAAATTGATATATACTTTAGGGGATTAAAACCATACCTTCGAAAGGATCCTGCAATTCGAGAATTTCGGAATTATTTAGATGTTGTTCGATGTTATTTCAATGTGGATATGGAGATTTCAGAATGGTCCCATGCCTATAGTGATATGATACCAAAGACGATGTTCCAAGCTGTAAGATCTAATGAAAAAGGATGGAAGAAAAATCAATGACCCAAATGCAAAAAATGTGGGAATTTTCTCTCTGGGAACTACATCAAAGGGAAGAGGATGTTCTTCAAGTGTTGGTAAGAAGGAAACCATGCTCAAGTGTTTCTAAAAGACATGGAAAGTAAATAAAACGTGTTGTAAGAAAGGAGAGAACCTCCCATTGTTCAATTCTAAAACTGTATGGACAACGGTAACTATGCAAGTTAGTGCAACAAACCTCAAGTTCTCGAGGGTAATCAGCCTTAGTATCCACCAAAACCAAAGTAACAATGGATGTTTTAGGCCCTCACTTCAGCGAAAGTGGAGAAAGATAATGAAGTCTGACAAGGCACATTTCTTATTCAATCAAGAATTAAAAGTCCTATTTGATTCCAGTTCTACTCATTCCTTTATATCTTGAAAGTTTTCTAGAACTATAGAATCAATTCCCTGAATCCATGAATTAGATATATCTATAATGACACCAAGGTGTGAAATCATTGAAAAAAAAAATTATTGACTCTTCTCCTATTAGCATATATGGGATGATTCTCCCAACGAATCTTGTAATACTTACCTAGTGGAATTTGACACTATAATGGGAATAGATTAGATCTTGTTATATAGAGAACATATCAAATGTTGGGAAAAAGAAATATCATTACATATTCAAAACCATCACATGATCCTCTACAAAGTCAAGGGAGATAATGAATCTCCTTTGAAAAATCCATCAATGGTGTGGGTGTTGATTCCCTATGAAGAAGAATACATTACCAAAATGGTTGAGTAAAAGTATAGTACCAAACATGTGGGAATTCCTATCATGAGTGAATATGGTGATTTATTCATCAACGATTTACCTAGAAATCCCCTGATTCATGAGGTAGAGTTATAGAAAAAGGGTTAATATGCCCTAGTGCATCACCTTAGGGTGAATTAGTTAACTTTCTAAAGACGAAGAATGGAATAATGAAGATGTTTATTGATTATCAAGAACTCAACAAGATCACCATAAATATAATGTATCCTCTTACAAGGATTGATGACTTGTTTGATAAGTTAATAGGATCTCAATAATTCTCATATTTGGATCTTCATTCTAGATATCATCAGCTAAAGGTGAAGAAGTAAGATAGTCAGAAGATTGCCTTCCATACAAGGTATGGGCACTATGAGTTTCTTATAATTCCTTTCATACTTACTAATTCCCCAACAATCTTCATTGATTTGATGAATAGAGTGTTTAGAGATTACCTTGAAAAAAAATTTGTTCGGGTTCATTAATGATATTATAAACTACTCCAAGATCAAGGAGGAACATGAAGAACATCTAAGACTTGTTTTGGTGACATTGAGAGAGGATGATATGTACACCATGTTCTGAAAGTGTGACTTTTGGATGAATCATGTCAAATTAAAAGGTCAATAAATCACAAGTGAGGGAATTTCTGTGGATCCCTTCTAAAACAACTGTGATTGTGTAATAGACCAGACCCTCTAGTGTCATAGGAATCCGTAGTTTTCATGGATTAGCTGGGTAATAGTGACATTTTGTGAGAAATATCTCACGATTTTCAAGGATTCTAACTATGTTAACAAGGAAATGGGTAAATTATGTTTGGATGGATGAATGTGAGGGAATATTTAATGAGCTAAATAGAAGGTTGATCAATGCACCTATACTCACAACGTTGAAAAGTTGAAATGTTTTTCGATATATAGTGATTCATTAATGAAAGTATTGGGTTGCATACTCATGAAAATGAAAATGTGATATCCTGCATGTCACAATAGTTGATGATCCCTCATAACAACTACCCAATGCATGATCTAGAGCTGGAAGCCGTGATTTTTTCCCCGAAAAACTGGCGGCACAACCATTGTGGTGAGAAGTTTGAAATATACACCGACCAAAAGATCCTAAAGTATTTATTCACACAAAAAGTGATCCACATTAATCAAATAAGATGGTTAGAACTAATCAAGAATTATGATTACTCTATTCACTATCATACTGGAAAGGCAAACAGGGTAGCAGATGATCTAAGAAGAAAAGAACCCGCTACTATAACTTTATTATGGATTGAGAAAGACCATATATTCTTATATATGAAGAAGATGGATTTATAAATCAAAAGATTAGGGGATACATCCTAAATTTCCCTAATGATTTTGTAACCATATATCCATGATAAGATTAAGGATGCACAAAGGGATGATGTAGAGATACAAAAGAGGGTGAATGTAGTAAAGGAAGGGAAGCTGCAAGAGTTCCATATTGATGATGATGGCATGATTTGGTTTGGAACATGGATTTGTGGGCCTTCAACACGTGGGATAAAGAAAGATCTATTGGACAATGCACATTGTTCAATATTCTTTATCCATCCTGGGAGTACCAAAATATAACATGATCTCTGAGAACACTTCTGGTGGGATAACATGATGAATGAGATTGTAGAATATATATAGAGGTGCTTGGTATGTATGAAATGTAATATAATGTGTCAAAAGTTCAAAGGTATGATGCAACCATTTCCTATACCCATTTGGAAATGGTGGAATGTCAATATGGAATTTTTTATGGGTCTCCCAATGATGTCGAAGTGAAATAATTCAATATCAGTTGCAGTTGACCCAGTCACCCAGACTGCCCATTTTATCTATATTCATGAAGACCTATCACTTGAACAACATGAAAAGATATATGTGAAGGAAGTTTTGAGGACGCATGGGGTTCCAAAATAAATTTTTCCTAACTACGATCCAAGGTTCAGATCTAAATTCTGGAGGATCCTTCAACATGATTTGAGTACTGAATTACATTCCAAAATGGCATATCACCCCCAAAATGATGGCCAATCTGAAAATACTATTCTGATGCATAAAGATATTCTATGAGATTTCTGTCTAGACTTCAATGGTGGATGGGGTCATCATCTTCCATTGGTTGAGTTCTTATAAAACAATAGCTTCTACTAAAGTATTCATACGGCTCCATATGAAGCTCTGTATGGAAAACGATGTAGAACTCCAAACAATTAGGATGAAGCTTGAGAAAGAAATCTACTTGGACCCAATCTTGTATAAAAGATGACATAGAAGGTTAAAGTAAACCAAAATAATATCAATGCTGATCAATTTGATAAAAATAAAAATGCTGACAACTATATAAGGGACTTGGAGTTCGACATTGGAGATAATGTATTCTATCAAATATCAATAGGGAAGAGAGTCATGTGATTTGGAAACAATGTAAAGCTTAGACCAAGGCACATTGGCCACTTTAAGATCCTTGACCACATAGGATACATGGAATAAAGTATAACACTTCCACAAAATATGGATCATGTTCATGTTGTGTTTCACGTATCACTCTTGATGATGTAGATACGAGATCCCACACATGTACTAAACTCAGAGTTGGTACAGCTGGAAGATTATCTCTACTTTGATTAGAAACCAATAGAGATTCTAGACTAGAGAGACATGTTTCTATGCCACAAGAAAACCCACATTGTCATCATTTTTTGGAGGACCCATAAGTTTGAAGAAGAAAATTGGGAAGCATAAGAGGAAATGATGGAGAAGTACTCTCACCAGTTTGTGTATTGTGAAAATTTGAGGGTAAAATTTCATAAGCAGGGAATAATGTAACATCCCAACATTTTATCAATGCAATTCAATTATTATAACTCTTAAGTATAGTATAATCCCATAAAAAAGCACAATGACGGATTATGATACGAAATACAATGTGATCATTAAACATAATTTTTCCACTTCGATATTTTGAATTTCAATAATATGCCATACACGGTTGTGATCAGTATGATACTTGGAGTCCGATAAGAAAAAAATAATTTATAGAGAATAGTAACCTACCCTTTTGAATAGTAACATAACCTTATGAAGAGTGATAAACCATAAGAATATTAAACTTACCAATGATACTATAAATATAATATTCAGGTGAAATTATGATGTACCTATATTTTAGAATAAGTATATGAATTTTTTAAAACTGGTTTTTTAAATAAATTATGAGTTTAATTAAATATTAAAATAACCATATTTATAAAATTATTTTTGAAAAATGGATTTACTTTTTTGATTCTACAAGTCAAAAAAATGGTTAGGGTAAATTTTTGGGATTTTTTGAAATTACATTAATTTTTTGTGAATAGTGAAATATTATAATTTACAAAAGAAGCTTAATAAGCTGATAATGGAGTCATGCATGATGTTATGTTGAAGAAAGACCAATTGTTTCAGTTTCAAATGATGTAATTACTATTCTTGGTCTTGTAAGACTCACTATTATTTTCCATGGTGGAAATAATAAAATAATGTAATTTATAATGAGAAACCCCCTCTCCCCTCCACTGTAAATACCACCCTTCACACCCACATTTACTCACACCTCTCAAGATTCACGCCTTTTCTGAAATCTCCCCAGGCATCTTCCCTAGCCCCTACCCAACATTAAAGAGATTCTATTTTCATAAAAAGACAAATATTATCTTCCTTAAGGAGGATCTCAATAAGAGGATTCAAGAGGTAATTCCTCTCTCTCTATTTTCCTTTAAATTCCTTCAAATTTCATGTTCATTTGTTAATATCTACCAACCTATGTTCATCCATATGGTATTGTAACTATATTATTATGAATATAATATAATTTTATGATACTAATGGAATATTTTATCATCCAATCCCCTTCTTGTCTTTTTATTATTTTATAAAAGAGAACATTGTTCATTATGTGTTAATTTATCCCCACCATGAATGATATGTTTTCAATTTTTGTTACATCTTTTATATCAAGTCATGAAACTATTTTTATGGTTGAAACAGATTATATTATATGTATTATATCTGATTCCATGTTGTGTAACAAACTTGGGAACATATTACTAAATGATTAAACAAAACAAGTTCATTGTGGTCAAAGAACCTCCCAAATTAACCAAAACAATCATCATTTAATTCTTATCTAATGATTAATCCACATGGTATATAATATAATTCATTATAATATGTTTAAAAATTATGTAATGTGATTAATAACATGAAATATCAGTTCTTTATGTTTACCCATGTTCTACACGAACATTCATTTATGAATACACGTGAACCACTCAAGAAAACCATAAAAACGGACATTCCCAAACAATGTTTTTTAAACTCTATAATTCATCCAAAGGCTCATAAAATAACATAATGAAACCATAATGAACCATATTAATGTACCGAAGGTTCATTAATTTTCAATTAATGAATATAATGGGGTTATACCAGACATCAAAGTGAATAAATAATTCGGATACATGGTAAGGGGAAAATCTCAAACCCAACTTTCGTTCTTCGAGTTCACCCTATTTCACTCCATTTTTGGTATGTTCTCTACTTAAAAATCCTTTTTTCATAATTATATTAACTTTTATAGGATATTAATGTTTTCTTCTGATTTTTATGTCAAAAAAGGTTTTTCCAAAACAACTCTTCTTTCAAAAACACACCTCTTACTTCTCACTCAAGGTTGATGGTTATTATATCATATATGTTATTCCCACTTTATTTTGAAAATAAATGTCTATGAATATTTCATTATGAGATGAAATAAATTCCATTCCTGGTGTTAGTTATGTTAATTTTCGATATATGTTCTATATGGAATGCATGATAATGATGATTTTATGATGTGAGAGGTGCACCCATAATTATATAGCATAATATGAATGTTTAAATGTGACTGGTTCACCTAGAATTATACAATGCTCCAATGAATTGGGAAAAGTAATGAATCTCAGATGTTATTGTGAAATTATTTGTAATATATATTCTAGCATTGTTCACAATTTTGTGTGGTAGTTAACCATTATGACATGATGTATCATTTTTATGCATTGCCACATTTCAAGTCTCTTATTAATGCTTTCCCTCATGTTTATGATCCTTTTCCTATGTTATGGTTTTGATCAACCGTTGTAATATTTTTATTATATATCCTCATATTGGCCTTTTACCTAACCCATTTTGATGTATATCCTCATGTGACTACATTTACTAAGGATAGGTTATGTTACAATAAGAATCTAGAGAAGAATGAATTAAAAAAATTGTTTATACTCGATGTTTTAATTGATATGTATAGTCCTAGATTTCCCAAGTCACTAAACCTTTGGATCCTATATGTGTCATACTATTATGTTTTTTATTTTTAAAATAATTTAATGGTAATGTATGAACAGGTTGGGTCACTATATTCCCAAACCTATATTAGTTCTTCACCCCCCTTAGGAAATATTAATAGTTCATCTTCCTACACCTTTGAAAAATGGGATGCTTAAATTTTCGGGCATCATTCAATTTCTCCACCGACTTACAGAATAAAATAACTACACACTTATTAACCTCGTGATAACTTTGAGATTCACAGATCATCATTTCATCTTTGAGGGCACATTATAAAATTTCTGCATAGAAATCAATGTCATGGATCACTAAGGCTTTTTTTTAGAATAGGTTTTACACCACCAATGAAGCGGACAACCTTGCATTTCAGGGTAACAACAAAGATGAAGGTGTATAAAGTAAGTATTTTAATGTTATACGTTTATACCAAGATATATTTATCATATTTTTTAAATAAGGTAAAGAAATACCTCTATATTTTATGTTGGAGTGTGTACGGAAAATATATATCGAAAAACATTTTCTGGAATTTATTCAACTCCATTCCTTCGATATCATTCTCATGATTTTTATTCTAGATCAAGACACCACATATTATCTTAAAGATTCATTTAGTAAACATCCAATAATGAATTATCTTTATTAGAGATTTAATTTATATATAAGATCTTCTTAAAGGAGTTGATCCATTCCTCTAAAATTAAGGGATCAAATTATCCATCGAAAGTAAGTTCCCTTTGTCACATGATGTTCTTGATTGTGGATTGTTCTTTCATAGGGGGGTTTGGATACCCTATTAATCAAATATTCTATTTATAACCTGATAAAACTAAGAGTGTATCATCATAATGCTCACAATTCGTACTCTTATTAGTTTGGGAATCTCGTTGGGGAAGTCATCACATTACCCAATGCAACACTTTTTTTCCTAATTCCTCATATTTTTTCCCATTGACTAGAATAAATGGAAAAATAGGGATTTGTATTTTTTTAAAGTAAAATATAAAAATGAAAATCCAATGATATTAAATGGAAAATGTATAAATTACGTTATATTCATAACTTATCAATCTATAAGATTTAATTTATTTTATCCCCGATATATTTCCTAAAATATATTTTTAGGGGAATTATTATATTCCATTAATAATGGTTCATAATGAGATTATAAATTTACCAAAGATTATCCTCTGAGAGTGGAAAACCATTTGATAAGTAAGGCCCATTGTTTTCTACCAAGGTACCCTGAATCGAGCCTTGATTACCTAGTCAAATTTGTTACTCCTAGGTACATCGATTCTAGAACCATGTCCACTTGTAGTATTCTGAGAGGGATCTATTTTTTTTAATCTACCACTTAATCTATAGTAAAAAAATTGGTAATATTTCTTATACTTAGTCTTATCCCAATGTATTTTTCTATAATCTTCTTATCCTAATCCCTAAAATAACTACACTATTCACTGATACAATATATAACAACCCAACTCATTATTTAATATTAATAATTGATTAATTATATTAAAAAACAATTAATAAAACATAGATGATTGATATGTATATTTCCATTAAGAACTAGTTATATTACATAACAACATAAAACAGGGAATGAAATATCTTTATTAATAACTTCTTTAACCTTCTCAAAAACCTCCTTCAAACATAAAAATATATGGGATAATCTATGGAGATACATAATAAAGGGCGAGATATATATCCCATTCAGTGAATAGACATGGCATAAGTGACACATGTCAGAAAGTAGGTCTATCAATGGGAAATAAAATGCATATGAAAAATATGGAATGATGTAGCATGATAATCATAACCTATGAAATGCGGTAACAACTAAAAACAATGAATTATAAATATAGGTCAATGCTAAAACCGCCGATATATAATGGTGGAAAATGTACCATAAAAAATGAGGCTTACTCCTTGTCCCAACGTGTGTATCATGATACTAAACATTACCCAATGTAGTGGAGGGCTATCTAGATTCATCCATCATTCTCATTTCATTCTCATTCTTATGTGTGCCACATGGATAATAAAAAATGGATTCATATTTAATAATAATTTATTCCATGATAAATGAATGTGGAATAAATGAATTTAAGTTACTAATAAATAAGTATATGTTCATAATGGTGAATAACCTTTATAGAAAATGGGTATCGTATTCACAAGAAAAAAATTTGGCATGAAAAATCAGGGTGAAAGGTTTGCAGCATAACATGGTTACATAAAAATTCATAAAAATAGTTGATGATAGAGAAATAGGTCCATCGTTATTTGTAAATAAATTGGTAGTAATTGGGACATGTAAATGCATTTCCCAACTTTAGGAAATGGAAATATAATTCATATGTTCATAAAGAAACATGAATAAATAATAGAAGCTGAGGATCCCTTATAGAATTTTGATACAATAATTTCATAAGTAAGGTTCCAAATGAGGGAGGATAAAATACATATCATTAAAATAAAATAAAATGGATATAAATGGAATTATTTTAAATGAATGAGAAATATAAAAAAATTAAATTAAAAGGGATACTTTCAATGAAGGTGCTTGAATTTTATAGGACGAGAGGAAGGTCCCTTACTTGAATGTGTGACTACAAATGCTTAGGATGGGCTTCTTGAGGGATTGGCATGCCTTGGGAGGATTCTAGGGAGTGGAAACCTGTGTATGGTCATGATATATGGATTATGTGTGAAGATAAATTGGATATTGGATGGGATTATATATAAAAATAAGGGTATTTATTTTTTATTTAGGTTTTTTTACTCCACATAATAAAACATAAAAAACTAGTAACCATCACATTTTTTTTCCCATGGATTCAACCAAAAAGTGGTGGTTCTCATTATTTTATATGTGTATGGGCCTAAATTATTAAAATAATATTCTTTTTTTGTGTAGGTGAGTACCACTCTTAAAAAAAGGTTTCTAAAACCTTAAATTATATTATATGTTTTAGGGGATACCTAATGGCTCTAATGAATAAGTCAAATAACCTTAATATAAAATTATTTAAAATGGAAACATATACATGGTTGTGGGTCATATATATATGAATTATTATGTCAAATTAGGGTGATTAATATGTGATAAAACACAATGTTTATTTATATGATATTTAATTTTTACCCAAAAATTAGAATCTCTCAGAAAATTATGAAAATAACACAACTGGATAATGAAAAATAAAGGGGAAAAGCACACCCCCAAACCTGAAACTTCTCCCAACCTGAAAGAAACTAAAAAGGTGTAACAAGTGAGAGAAACTTGATCATTAATCCCAACTCTGACCACCTTGCATGGTCTATGTAGTCATTATCTCTAAGCTCTTCTAAAATAACAATCGACATGCATGTCTTCTTCAAAATTACTCGACACATGTTGGGATAATCCCTTATAGGGGTGAGTATATACATACCCATAAAAAAACCACTAAAAGTTAATGTGAGAGTAGTAAGAGATACTATGAGGAGAAGTTGTAGAGAAAACAAGTACAAAAATATTGTGTTGTAAGAGTATAACTCAACCAAACAAGAGAGTGAGTGTAGACTCATCCATACACATAGAGCTCAAAATGGTGAGCAGATAAACTCTCTATCGAATCTTCACTACCTATTGTACGAGAGTAGGTTCGTACTACCATGAGAAGCTTGATTTAGAAAGTATGTGGCATAACCTAAGGGTCTTCACCACTCCTCGAAGGAGTGTAACCAAACCCAAGAAGGGGTACTGTTATAGTATTGATATATATATATATATGTGTGTGTGTGTGTTTGTGTTTAGATAAAGAAACCTTGACAAGAGAGTAAGGGGATCTGCATCTCACACCTCAGCCCAAGAATGTGAGTTTCCAATAGTTCCTTGTAAAATTACATCGGAAAATCCAAACAACACTTATTTTTACCCTAGATTAAAAAGTAAAGGGGCTAAAATCATCGAACTTCGATATTTTCCTCTTTGGGCGACACTGACACGTCCGTACAGTTTTAGGTTGCATCACAAGAATGTGTCTTGGTGAAGAAAGAACCTCTCTTTCTCATGAGTCCTTAGGTAAATCAATCAACACCTCACATCAATGTATCACAGTCATAGGTATTATCTAAAAAATTTGGGAATACACTTCTCATTCTAGAGGTAGGGTCGGCACGATGTCTCCTCGGGGACTCTGCTCTGGGATAGACCGATATCTCTTCTAGGACTACTCTCTAAGTCAGCAAGGTATCTCCTTGTGGACTACGCTACCCTGCCTAGTGGGATGGTTTTCCCAGAGTTACAATGGCCATCCCTACAGGATGGTACCTTTCATAAAGCATTGAGGAACACTAGCCATCCCAGAACGATTGTACCTCTTAGAAAGCATGCCGCTGCAGTCATCAGGTTTCACCCCAGATAGCCATCACACCTAGAACTTATCATATCATATCTCAGAATTATGATAGAAGATTTAACTGCTATAAATAAAATGAACATTCATAAACCGATAAATTGTACAAAGAGTAAGATATTTTATACTAAAAATTAATGTGAAAATACACATTCAAAAACTAGAAACTTGTCCCAACCTGAAGGAAACTAAAAAAGAGTAACATGAGAGAGAACCGCACTCATGTATCCCAAATCGGACCACCATATGTGGTACACATAGTCTTTATTCATAAACTCTTCTGATACCACTCTATCACGACCTCTACCAGTGGTGTAACACCTTGTACCTACCTCATTGGCTTGAAGAGGCAGTGAGGGTTACATGGCCTAAAGCGACATCTTCAAGGTGTCAAAGGCTGGCAATAAATTCCAAAGGGTTTCAAAACAAGTGGGGGATGATTTACCCTTTTAGAATATACCACTGAACCGAAAACCATAACCAAAAAAATATACTATATGATGCATGATAAAAGCTAATACAACTCAACCATTTATTTTATCATAAACCAACCAAAAGTACCACAACGAGAAACCAACACTAAATTAGAGTAAACAGTAGAAAGAAAAACTTAATGACCACAAGATGTCACCCCAACTCCATGCTCCACATGATCCAAGATCCAAAATCAAGAACCAGCACATGCCTCACAAATTAGTGCTATAAACATGTGAAACATTACCTTTGCCAACATCCTAGTATATGAAATTTTCAAAAGCACCAACGTGCCAAAGAAGGGGGTGAGTAATGAAAATCAGTAGGTTTTCCCCAATGACTTCCCAACCCATTCATCTAAGATAAAACATGTTAGCACATTTATATAAAATAATTTAAATAAAAATTTTCCAAAATAGTTCCCAATATAAAATGTTCCATGTCAAAACCATTTTCCAACATAAATCATCATTCTCAAGAAAATCAACCAAGAAAAGTTTCCAATCAAATTCCCATTTCCATTTTGGAACAATAATTCTATTTCACAAATCCACACAACCAACCATGAAAGAAACCTATACCTCCCTATAATATAAAGTGGTGAGTTATCCTTCCACTAAGCCGTCACTTAGTGGACCACCTTTGCGATGGTACTTCACACCCTTATCTATCTCATTAGTTGTGGGTACTTCTCTCCCTTATCCATACAATCCTTTTTGATGGGGGTACTTCTTGCCCTTATCCATCCCCATGAATATGAACACAAACCGCAACCCTTGAAAATAATTCCAATACCATGTCTTCAAAACAATTCAATAAAGCGTCAAACCTTTTATTGAAAACCATTTCTTTCAAGCAACAAAACCAAAAGTAGTTTAAAATCACAATTTTTAATTTCACTTCAACAAACACATTCCAGAAACACACAATTCCATCACCCATTACTAAAAAGGGGTTTCAACCATTCATTCACAGCAGATAAACAAACCATTTCAATCATGGAAAACAATTTGAAACTAAGCCTTCAAGTTATAAGAAAGAGGAATCGAGAGTGAAGCCACCTACCTCAACAAAATAGGTGAAACCGACTAAGAATGGGGTCAAAACACCATGAAACCTCCATAGATTCCTTCTCCTATAACCAACAAGACCCAAACCTGACTTAAATGTCATCCACTCCTTAGATCTACCCACCTTGGGTGTAGATGTAAAGATCCATCATGGGGGAAGAATGTGATCTAAGAAAACTAAAGGAAACCTGACATACCTCGATCAACTGGCCTTTAAACGCCAAAGAAACACTCCAGATTTCTTCCAAAATTCTTGGTATGTGTTCTCCCACCTTCACCCAAGAGAAATCCAGAGTTAGGTCCGTCTAGGAGAAAAACGAGTTGTTTTAAGGATAAAACAGATTAGATCCTTAAAAATAGGATCTATGTTGTCTCCGCGTATGGGTAGTCCGCACGGTTAGTCAAATCAATATCTAATCGTGCAGTAGTCATATCTTGGAATTGGAACTCCACTAGGCCTCCTCACATGGTTTTCCCAAACCGTGTGCACACTGTGCGGTCTCCTCTGTCCAAGGTGACACCACCTGCATAGAATCCACACGGTTTGGGTAACCCCTGCAATGCTCGTGCGTCACCATCTTTTTCCCTTTGACACTTTAAATGTCTCTAAACATTCCCCAACCATTTCTCAAATGATTAATTTACATAAAAAGCATAAAACAAGGGTTACTTACTAGCAACCGGGGGTAATACATTCCCCCCCCCCATTGGCCTTTCCATCCCCAGAATGTAGAAAACCATCGCTTTCCAAAAAGAGTTCTGGCCACTACTCTTTCATTTCTTTCTCGTGTTCCCATGTCTCTTCATGAATCTGACCATGCTTCCATAAAACCCACACTAGACCGATTATTTTTCTACACAAGTCATTCTCTTTCCTATCCATAATCCATACCAGGATATGTATCAACGAAGCATCAAGCTCTAGGTCAATGTGATCACATCTGATCACATGGTCAAGATCAGGCTGATACTTTTTCAACTGATATACATGGAACACATTATGCACTGCACTGAACCATGGTGGTAAAGCCAACTGATATGATACCTCACCAACCCATTCCAATATCTCTAAAGGGCCTATATATCGAGAAGATAATCTGCTCTGCTTCCCAAAAAGACAATGTCCAGGCCTTGGGGAGATTCTAAAAAAGATATGATCACCGAATTCAAACGACAACGGTCTTCAGCGATGATCCACATAAGATTTTTGATGACTCTGTGTCGTTTCCATCCCGTTTTTTATCAACTGAATCTTCTCCGTTGTTTCTTGGACAAGGCTCGGCCCAACTGGATAAGTCTAACCTGTTTCCACACATCATAGTGGAGAAAGGCAAGGACACCCATACATTATTCAAATGGATCCATGTGTATCGAGGAATGATAGTTATTATTATATGAGAACTCCACTAAGGGTATATGCTCCTCCCATGAGCCCTCAAAATCCATTACTCAAGCCAGAAACATGTCTTCCAATGTCTGTATCTTCCTTTCAGATTGTCCGTCCATCCGAGGATGATATGTCGTACTCCTATTCAACCGAGTTCCCAGGGATTTTTGTAAGGATCGCTAGAAATGAGTTTTGAACCTCAGATCTCTATCTTACATGATTGAAGTTAGTATTCCATGTCTCTTTACCACTTCTCGGATATTGATTTTTGAAATATCTTCCACCGTATGATTTTCGCGAATAGGAATGAAATTGGCCGACATGGTTAGATGTTCCAATATCACCCAAATGGCATCGTGTTTCTGGACCATTCTTGGAAGAGCTATAACAAAATCCATTTCTATGTGATCTCATTTCCACACTAGGATAGGTAATTATTGTAACATACCATATGGTCTCTGTTTCTCTTCTTTAACTTACTGAAAAGTTAAGAACTGTGAGATGAACTCAACTACCTTATTTTTCATGCCGCTCAACCAGAACTGCGCCTTCAATGCCTTATACATCCACTATGTACCTAGGTGTACTTTCCTTCTTGAATAGTGTTAAACATGAAGGATTTATTATTATAAAGTGAAAGGTACAACCATCCGATCTCGAAATCGTAAAATGGAACTCCCATCTAGCATCCATCCCTCAATGGTCTCCCCACCATTGAGTTTTGAACTCATTGCTACACAGTCTAAATCGGATGCATGTGCCTCCTTTACTATCTCCACCAAATCTGGAACATGTTCAACTGGAAATAAAACCACTACATCAACTTGGTCTTCACATTCCATATGCATGTCGTCTAGGACCTACATCAACTAACACTCATCTGATGCTTCTTTCTCCAACTGAGCATACGACTTTTTGCTTAATGCATCAGCCACCGAATTTTCTTTTCTCGGTGTGTACATCAAGTCAAATTCAAACTTTTGGAGATACAACATCCATATCCTTTGCCTAAGATTTAGATATCACTGTGAGAAAATGTGTTTCAAGCTTTTTTGATCTGTAAACATAGTAAATTTCTCACCAAAGAGATAATGTATCCATGTTGTCAAAGCATGGACGACTACAGCTAACTCCAAATCATGTGTTGGGTAATTTTTATCTTGCACTCTCAATTTTTTGAGAGACATAAGAAACAACATGGTCTCCTTGCATGAGAATACATCCCAAACCAGATCCTGAAGTGTCACAATACACCACATACCCATATCCTGATTCTAGAAAAATCAAGATGGGTGCTGATGTAAGGAAAAATTTCAACACTTGAAAAGTTATATGGCATTCCTCAGTCCATTGAAATGCAATGTTCTTCTCGTTCAATGTTGTCATAGGAAAAGCTATTTATGACAAGTCACGCACAAAGCGTCAGTAATAACAAGCTAGACCAAGAAAAAATTTTATTTCAAGAAATTCCTCAGTGGTTTCCAAGAAAGAACAACATCTATCTTTTCTGGGTCCACTGAAACAGATTTCCCAGAAAAAACATGGCCCAGAAAACGTACCTCTTGTATCAAAAAATCGCACTTTGGGAATTTTACATACAACTGATGGTCTCTAATGATTTCCAACACTATCGCCAACTCTTACTCATTCTAATCACTTTTTCTTGAATACACCAATATGTTATCCACAAACACCACAAAAAATGAATCAAGATATCATTGAAATATCTGATTCATTAATTCCATAAAGACTAATGGTGAATTCATAATACCAAAATGCATGACTACATATTCGTAGTGTCCATATCTACATCTGAAGGCTGTCTTTGGAATATCCTCCTTTCAGACTCACAACTGGTGATATCCTGATCGCAAGTCAATCTTAGAGAACCACTGAGCTCCCCTCATTTGATCAAACAAGTCATCAATGCATGGTAGTGGATATCTGTTCTTTATCTTAACATGGTTAATTTTACGGTAATCCATATATAGCCTCAATGTTCCCACTTATTTCTTTACCAACAAAACTGGTGCTGCCCACCGAGACATGCATGGCCGAATAAAACCTTAATTTTCCAGTTCTTCCAACTGCACTATCAATTCCTTTAACTCTGTTGGTGCCATCCTATAAGATGGAAGTGAGAAAGGACTGGTCCCTAGAAGCAGATCCGTCTTAATCTCCACTTCTCTTATAGGTGGTAACCCTGAGATTGTTTCTAGAAAAACATCAGGAAATTGATCCGCAACAACTGGAAAATTGTTATTCGCAATCACATCCATTGATTACAAGTTTAACGCAGACAAATTGTAAGAGATCGTTGCCACTACTAGTGCCAAAAATCCCATTTCACCTGCATTCATCACTCTTTCTTCTCTAAAGAGATGCTCAACACCATCCTCAGTTACTAAACTGACTGGTCTTCTATAACAGTCGAT
This sequence comes from Viscum album, assembly GCA_963277665.1. Taxonomy (NCBI): domain Eukaryota; kingdom Viridiplantae; phylum Streptophyta; class Magnoliopsida; order Santalales; family Viscaceae; genus Viscum; species Viscum album. The sequence goes on along the minus strand of OY728140.1, from coordinate 1,900,000,142 downwards.
GTGATCCCTGAACTCTATCAACCAATCCATACCTAGGATTATATCATAGAAATCCATCACTAGCATAGAGAAATCCCATTTTAGCTCAAATCCATCAATATTTATAGATCATGATCTACACACTAAGGCTCAGCATTCTATTTCACCAAGAGAAGTATGATGTTTTATCATAGAAGGAATCATTTGAATTTTTATGTTCTGAAAATCAAAAATTCTAGAATCAAGAAAGGAATACAATGCACCATTATCGAAAAACACTTTCATGAGGTTAGAATTCAAAATAATTGTACCTCTCACCATATATGGTCCAGACTGGTCATCCACAATCACCTGTTCTATTCCATACAATTTCATTGTTGTTGAACTTTTAACCTTATTCCCTTTCTGAGATTGTCATGCCCAATGAGTCATGGTATTCTTGAAGGCACCATAGATATCTTTGTTCTACTGGCGAGTCTGATTTTGTTGTCCTCGCCCTGTTGAAGTATAAGATTATTGTGACACCTGATAAGTGTCACGAACACCTGAGTGTGGAGCACTACGACAATATCGTTGAAGATTCCCTATCATGTTACAATTGTGGAATTCTCTCGGTGGGGTTTCACATTCTTGTTTCATGTGGTCAATCGAGCCACATTGAAAACACCCAGCTTTCATCATGCATTGTGGAGGAAGATTCACCGATCCAGCTATCTGAATCTGATTCGCACTCCCACATTGGAAGTAGGTGTCCCCCGTCCGCTTGTTTCTAGAATTAGAGTTCCCACCTTTTCTCATGGGTATCATCATTCATCCTCCTCCCATAACTCCTGATATGTCTCTCTCATCTATTGTTTCTATGTTTACTATCTTTGTATAATCCATAACATAGATAATAGATATCTTCGAGTGAATATCCTATCACAACCCTGATTCAAAGATGCGTGCCATTAGCGACGCACTTGGAGAAACGTTCAGTACAAAGCATACTAAATTCATGAATTTAGCCGCATACTCTGTTATAGATAGATTATCCTACTTTAGGCTGAAAAAGTATATCATCCTCTGGATCTTGAACATGTGAGGATAGAATTATTTATTAAACAATTCCTCAAATTCCTCCCATCCTAGGCCTTGATCCACCTTAGCCTGTACCATTAGCCCCCACCCCTGTCATGAAAAATCCTCAAGCATATACGTCACAAACTTTACATTCAGTTCTGCTAGTGTGCCGATGAAATTGAAGATAAGATTCATCCTACCCAGCCACACCTCCGCCCTTTCTGGTTCAGAATCACCCCGAAAGATGGGTGGATTATGCTTCTGGAATTGGATGGAATGGTCACCATGCCTTGACTCATCTCTCTGATTCCCTATGTCCACAGCCTGAAATGCTTGAACTATAATTTGGACTAGTTGCTGTTTCACCTGTGGATCAGGTGCGACCACATTTTCTGCAGCCTCTTCTGTTTGGTTTCTACGACGCATAACGGGTGCCATTTTCTATACAACAACTCACGCCGTTTTTCTCACTTCCTAGCAACTGAAGGCTTAGAATTTCAATTTCTATCACATCACTATCACAACATTGATTTCCAACCATCAAGATCATCCACATTTAACCATTTCTAAAAGAAATATTTTCTTTCTTTTGAAAATCAATCTATTTTCAGAATACATCGACCATTCTCTTTTCAAGATATTGCATATGAAAAAAAGTTTAAAATTTTCATAAATCACGCTTTTGCATCAAAACATAATCCATTTCTAAAAATTTTATATGCACTTTTAGTGGAAATTCATTCCTCTAATGCATGTCATTCTCATATCATTAGATTAACCAATGAAAATGAGATGTTTTATCTTATAAGAGTATCCTAAACACTTATGAACCCAACTCCTTGGTAACTTTAAGTTCTGTATAAAAAGGATAGTTATGACTTTTTATGCTCTACATTCTATGTTCCGAAAATCCTAATCCATCCAAATATTACCAACAAAGGAATAGACACATAAAAATTCAACGCTAAGACCAATAAAAACTGATGACTACTTATTCCAGAAAGAAAGGAACAAGATGATTGAATTTCTACCCCAAGGACTAAACAAACTGATACCATTTTTAACACCCAAACATACCTCATTGGCTTGAGGAGGAGGTGGTGGTTACTTGGCCTTAAGTGACATCCCCATAGCTCTAAAGGATGCAAATAAATGCCAAAGGGTTTCAAAAAAATGTGGGGGATGATTTAACCATTTATAACATACCCTAGAGCCAATAACCATAACCAAAAAAATCAACTAAATGATGCATATTAAAAGATAAGACAACTCAACCATTTGTTTTATCATAAACCAACCCAAAGTACCACAATTGAAACCAACTCTAAATCAGGGTTAAAAGTAGAAATACAAACTGAAAGTCAACAAGACGACAAACGAACTCCATGATCCATAAGCTCCCAGCTCCAATATCACGAACCAGCCCAGGCATCATGAAGTAGTGCTATAAACATGTGACACTTTACCTTTTCCAACATCCTGGTATATGATATCTGCCAAAGCACCAACATGCTAAAGAAGGGGGTGATTAATGAAACTCAGTAGGTTTACCCCGATGACTTCCTAACCCATTCCTCTAAGATAAAACAAGTTAGCACATTTATATAAAACAATTTATATAAAACAATTCCAAAACAGTTCACAATATAACAAGTTCCATGTCAAAACCATTTTCTAACAAAAACCATCTTTATCCAAAAATGAAACCAAGAAATGTTTCCAATAAAATTCCCATTTCCATTTTGGCACAATCATTCAATTTCACAAATCTACACAACCAACCATGCATGAAACTTGGACCTCCCTATATCTGCGAGTGGTGAGTTATCCTTACACTAAGCCATCACTTAGTGGACTACCTTGATGAGGGTACTTCATTCCCCTATCTGTCACTTTGGATGGGGGTACTTCTCTCCCTTATCCATCCCAACCTTTTTATGGGGGTACTTATCACCCTTATCCCTCTCACTGTATATGAACACACACCACAAGCCATGAAAATCAATGCCAAAACCAAGTATGTTCCAAACCTTTCAATAAAGCATCAAAAATTTTATTGAAAACCATTTCTTTAATGAAGAAAAACCAAAACTAGTATAAAATCACCATTTTAATTTCACTTCAACAAACACTTTCCAAAAACACACAATTACATCACCCATTACTAAAAAGGGGGTTTCAACTATTCTTTCAAAGAAGATAAAAAAACCATTTCAATCAACGAAAACAATTGGAAACATAGCCTTCCAGTTCTCAGAATGAGGAATTGAGAGTGAATCCACCTACCTCAACAAAATAGAAGAAACCAACCATGAACTGGGTCGAAACACCACGAAACCTCTTTACATTCATTCCTTTATCACCAAAAAGACCGAAACCCAACTTAAAAGTCATCCACTACCTTAGAGATACCCACCTTGGGCGTAGATCTAAAGAGCCATCAAGGGGCAAGAAGGAGATCTAATAAAACTAAATGAAACGAGACTTACCTCGATCAACCGACATCTAAATGCCAAGGCAACCCTCCAGATCGCTTCTAAAATTCCTAGTAAGTGTTCTCCCACCTTTAGCAAGGAGAAATCCCAATTTAGGGCCATCTAGGAGAAAAAATGAGTGGGTTTATAGATAAAACAGATTTGATCCATAAAAATAGGATCTAAGTTGACTCCACAAACGGTTAGTCAAATCGCGCGCTAACCTTGCGGTAGTCACTACTTGGAGGGGGAACTCTGCATGGCCTCCTCGCACGGTTTTCCCAAACCGTGTACACACCGTGCAGTATCCTCTATCCTAAGTGACACCACCTGGATGGCTTCCACACATTTTGGGAAACCTGCATGATGCCTGTGAGTCACCACCTTTTTCCCCTTGACACTTTAAAAGTCTCCAAACTTTCCCAAACCATTTATCATATGCTTCATGTACTTAAAAAGCATAAAAAACAGTTACTTACCATAAACCTGGGGTAGTACAAGTGGGACCAATGCAACGACACCCCAAGAATGTATCCAATAGGCCAGAGGTTGGTGACAACCACCGAGTTGTCATGTCACTATCAAATATTCTAGATCTCATCGCATACAACAGTCTCCTCCATATCCCATCTAAAAATTTTAAATCTCATTAAAACTATATCTTTCAATCTTTCAAAATTCTAAACAATAATTTTTTTTGGTATAATAGTATTAAAAATTCATCACATAAAATTTTATTAATCCATCCTCAATTAATAATCATAATTATTATTGATGTTCATCACATTGACCATGTTCAACCACTATCACGTCAACATTGAGATGCCTCTACCACTACGTCATGGGAAGTCATCCCACCTAGCCCCTCCCTACTTCACATGAACATTCTCACCAACCAAAGTCGTATGGACCACTACCTTCCATCCAACCCATGACATATCACCACCCCTTCAGTTTTTCACCACACCTTCTTTATAATCTCGAGAATTATGAAGATTGTATATCTACAATTCCCGGGTCCAAATCTACATAGATCTACTCTCCACTTGTGATTCCATCATCGTTCTGTAAATTCATCCTGAATTCTTGCACCCGATCATGCTCAATTTAGCAAAACATTGTTAGACCAGGATCCATAGTGATTCCATGGTGAATAATGCAATGATTGGGGAGAAATTCATACAAACAAAGGGTTTGGATTATTGCCCAATCATTCTTGGGAATCTGATCAAGAATGTGAAACTCTGGTTAGATGAACAGTTATGAAACAATATGTTCATAGCTTTTGGGATTAGTGAAAGGAGTATATATTGATGCAATAATTATCAACATGTTCAATCATTTAATCAGAGGCAAAAAACACCCAAGATGAGTACTACCTGTATTTGATCTATTACAATCGATGAAGATCACACTTGTGCAATGATCGGAAGATGTTTTGGCAATCATCGCACTTCAATACTCCTAGATCCAAAGGAACATTGTCGTTATTCATCTCCTCTCCTTACCATCTGAAAATAGAGAGCAAATAATGAAAATGAAGCATTGGATCTAGGCGGACCAAAATGCAACGAATGCAGTTGCTTCATCCAATCAGTGCGCAAGTGTGATCTTCGTTGATAATAATCAATCCAATTCAGGTAGGATTCGCCTTTGGTCTTTTATTACTATGATTAAATGATTGAAAATGCTGATAATTTGTTCTTCAATATGTGATCCTTTTACAGATCCCAATAGCTAAGAATATATTGTTTCTAAATTGTTCATATATCTTGGATTTCACATTCATGGTCTATTTCCCAAAAACACTTGGACAAGGATACAAATCCATTTTTTTTGTGGCTGTCTCCCCACATTCCTTACATTCTTCAATGTGGAATCCATGTGGATCCCAGTTCAACAATTTTCAGGTGACTCAAGATTTATTGGGCACCCAAATTTTGGATATATATAAAGAATGATGACAGAATTGCGAGCATCATATATATTCAATCTTCAATTTTTTTTATCATAGAATGAATTTGAGGTGGCCTACAGAAGGGGACACAGTCTGGAGTGGGTCCAACACTGAGTAGGTGGAAGGAAATGGTTGACATGTCTTGTAGTGGTGAGGTAGTGCATGTGTGGTAGTTAGGGGCCATGTAGGATGACGAACCATGGTGTAGTGGTAGAGGCTGCTCAACATTGACATGATGGTGTTCTGATGTGGTCACCCTAGAGAACATCAATATTAATAATTATTAATAATGGATAAAGGTTTAATAAAATTTTATGTGATGGTTTTTTGTTATTATTATACAAATAATAATAATAATAATAATAATATTTTTGAAAAGAGTTTTGAAATAATTGATAATACATATTTAATGGGATTTTAATTTTGATGATGAAATATAGACAAGCCGTGGATATGGGAGAAGATGATTCATTTTTGTAGTGATATGCCTACTCGATGCTAGCCACCAGCCCTTGGCCTATTAGAGGCGGGAATTGGGTGTCATGGAATGTGCCCTACTTGGACGTGTTATAACATTGAGTTCAATGTTGGAGACATGGTATTTATTTGAATATCTCCATGATTGAAGGTTATGGGGACAAGGAAGAAAGGAATGTTATGCCCCAGGTATATCGTCCACTTCAAAATCCTTGATCATGTTGGAGATACATCCTATCAACTAGAACTTCCACATACCATGTCTAATGTACATGATGTCTTCCATGTATACCTCATAGAAAAATAAATACCAGATCCTTCACATGTATTGTCTTCACAGGTGGTACATTTGGAGAATGATATATCTTACGATAAGCAGCCAGTGAAGATCTGGGATTATAGAGATAATGTTCAAGGCAACAAGACTAATTCCCTAGTTATGGTACTATGGTGGTAAAATAAGTACAAATAGGATTCATGGGAGCTAGAGGAACCAATAAAGTAAATGTCCCCAAACCTGTTTATGGCATTGTATGTAAAACCAAATTTTGAGGGTGAAATTATGAATTTAAAAAAACTGACATACATCGTTGTGTTCATGGTGATTTTTAGGGTCTGATGGAAGAATTGTTTTTAAAAAAATTAACCTTAACTTATTAATATTAATCCGCACTTATGAATAGTAATATGACCCTTATAAATAGTAAATTCTCCAAAATGATAGTAACATCACCAATGAATGTAAAATAAAATTTTGGTATCTTAAAAGTGATAATATGGCCATAATAAAAGTATTTGATTTATTGTATGTCATAAATAATAAATTAATATTAATTAATTAAAAATAATAAATTTCCCCAAAAAGGTGTTCATAAATTAATAGTTTTATGTGTTCGGGTTTGAAAATAATGTTATTGGTCCTTATTTATTTTTTTAAGATTTATAAAATTAGCTATAGATTTAAAATCTGTATTTTTAATGTAAATTGGGATTTTAACTAAAAATTAAATTAATCATATCTAGAAAATTATTTTTAAAAATGGATTTAATTATTGGATTTTAAATTTTGTTAAATTTTCATAGTGTTTTTTTAGGATTTTTCTAAAATACATGAATTTTTTATGAATATGAAAATAAGATAAATTGTGATAAATGCTAAAACCTACATTTCTAAATAATTATTGACTCGTGGATGATGTAAATGTCCATTGGTTTGAAATAACCTACACATATTACTATTTTTTCATAACAATTATATCTTTTAATAGTCTTGTACAAAATAATAAAAAATGTTTAAAATATTAAGAAAACCATCCTCCCCTCTACTATAAAAACCACAAACACTCCCCTATGCACTTTAGTCCTCTCAATCCTCGTGACATGCCTAACATCTGCTAAAATATCTCCCCAACCTCCACACACACATCTATCAACCCATTGTATCTTAAATGAACCCAATCCTCTCCCCTCAAGAGGCTCTCAAGGACTACTAATTTAAGAGGTAAATTTCTCTTTTATATTCTTTAACATAGCTTTTAAGTTAAATTATTTTCTTTTCTATAATTAACCCTCCTCATAAAAATGTTATGAAAACACTAGTAAAATATATGAAATTTATTTTTTTATGATAATTTAGTAATTTAAAATAATCTCTATTTTACCCTTATTTTATACTTGTACTAAAAACACCACTTGAGTTTTCTTAATTTACCACATTCAAGGATGATGGGTTTTCAATTTCAATTACCATCATCAATTATGGTCCTGAAACCATTATTATGGTTGATATATACTATGATATATTTATTATGTCTCATCTATGGTGATGGAAAGAAATTGAAACCATATTTTTTATTTATAAAACAAAATTTTATTGTTGTGATCAAAAACGCCTATTAACCAAAAATGTTATCACTAAAGTTTAAAATAATGATTAATCTTCACTCCAATTAACCAAATGAATTTTATTAATGAGTAATATTCTATATGATCACTAATATCATATAACACCAATTATGGACAACCATTCTCATCTTACATGTTTATCCCTACATGTATAAAAGTAAACCAACAAGGAAAACCAATGTAATAAACAATGAAATTAACCCATTTAACCATAAAAAAATTCATTAATTTACTTAATAAGGTTACACCAAATCAATTAGATAACAAATAGGTTCTGGAAATATTAATTAATGAATTCAATTTTCTTACCTAGGACATTAAGATCAACGTAAGAACACATTCAGACTTAAGATATGGTATTCCACTCGAACCTCCATTATTCTTTCAAGTTATTCATTCTCTATTTTTCCCAAACGAAATCATTTATTCGGTTTATGCACTTATTTTAGTTATTTTTTATATGTCCAATCTCTTCTATCAATATCCATTAATCATTCTCTTTCATGGATATACATTCTTTTAAGTGATTCACTTCTCAATACTTCCTGATAAGAAAACCCGTTTTAATGGAACATTCTGGATTCTTTACTAATTTCAAGTGCACTATATCATATATTTTATGATTCCATTGTTTTCATAAAATTAGAATTTCTATTATCAAAACTGTCTCGGTTCACTTCTGTTTTGTTAAAAACAATTATTCTCTTTTCTATTTTAAATTCTCTTTTGTATTTTCCTTTTAACCACACCAAAATGTGTTAATGATAAAATTTATTAAATACACATATAACATGATGTGTCTTCCATTTTAAATCACATACCATGATATTTTACTAATTTTTCTATGAATTTTTATGTATGTTTTCATTCCATTAATTCATGTACATTTGAATGTTACACACATTTATCATGTTTTATGACATGATTACGATACCCAATTTTTCCATGGGCACCCTTATGTTTATGTTTGATTGATTATGTATGATTCTATATGTGGAATGATTATTCATTAACATGTTATGATTGTTTCACCCAAATAACACTCCAATTAATTGGGTAAAGATGAATCTCATATGTCATAATTTTCAATAGTATTGGCAGTTAGTCATGCATATGCTACCATATGTAATGGACTTGGTGGTTACCCTTGAAATGTTCTATTCCTTGTGAATCAATCCTTTACTCATGATAAAATAATGGTTTATGTTTCATCAACATTACTATGACTCCATGTATATATTATTCCATTTCTATGTGTTAAGATTTCATATGTTCTATGTTTTTTATATCATTATGTTAGGATTTCTAACCCATGTTCTAAATCTTTATTCTTATACTTATTCCCTTATTGGGATTTTAGGTCATCCATTTGATCACGTTATCCCCGGGTTATCCTATGATTATTTATGAGAAAAATGGGATTTATAAGATCTTTATGAATAATAAATAATGAAAATTTTTATCTATGCCCATGTTTTGAGTTTTATGTACCTAGTCTTCCAATACACTAGACTTTTGGATCCTTGGATTATAATATGATGATTTTCAATGATTAAAATCATGTAATGTTTTGTGTGAAAGGAAATGGTCACTATATTGGGTATCAAAGGGAGGATTATTTATATTTTGAGATTTAGAATAGTGAACATTAGTAAGAACTTTAATGATTATACTAAGTATTAGAAAACACCTTTACATTTTGGCTATTATAGAGTAAGTTTTTTATAAAGAAAATAATTCCATGTCTAGATACAAATAGGTATTGGTGGATCTAGAATAGATGTATCTAGGGGTAATGCATGAAAACATATCTTTGATCTATACTCAAACTAGAACTGGTACACGACAACGGGCCTTGCTGCACTCTTGGTTTCACACTCCTGGGGGATATGATTCAGTAAATTAATTACCATGGGTTAACCCATTATTAATGGAATAAAAAATATCCCATATGAATATATGATATGAAAAAGATCAAGTATAACCTAGATTTTAACCTATGGAATCACAGGTTAGGATATAATTTTCCTTTAGAAGTTTATCCTTTTTTGTTCAATGTTTCCATTATGATTATTAGCTATGTATTCAAGACCCCAAATTTTATGTTCTTTTTCCTAGTTCATGGAACAAAATCAAATAACACGTTCCAACAATCAATGTGATTGGGAAGCTGAATATATCACTAATGATATTCCTAATATGACGGGAATATGTGCTCAAAACATCATTACATTACTTTCTATTCTAGCTCAAGTTATGAATAATAACTTGAATCATGTGTAATTCCCTCCTATTCCATGGATTGATAATATTATCATTGAATCCATCATGTGGAAAATTTCTCTCAAGTTTAGTGGATCATTTTATCCCCTCCTCAGGAAACATTTGATTTACTCCCTTGAAAAGATATTCTCTTTCCTCTAGTGCTCAGAAGAATAGAATTTTGTACTAGCGGTCTATAGTTTTGATGGGGAAGTTGATCTGTGGTGGAAAATGATCAATTATATGACCTCCTATAAGGATATTGATTCGATGGATTGGGATAATTTCAAGAAAATGTTTTTCAGAAAATAATTTCCCCAAACCCAACATCTCAAGATGTAATGTGATTTACTTGAACTCAAGCAGATGAATAATTAAACTATTAGGGTGTATGAACCAAACTTCACAAGGCTTGTAGGCTATTCCACCATAATTTCCATGAACAATGAATTAAAGGAGTATTGCTTCATTAGTGGAATAATGTTGAGTCTACGAAAAGCATTGTATTTTCATGACATCAATATTTATGAAGATATTTCCATTTTGACCACTAGGATGAAATGGAGACTAGAGACTCCCAGTGGTATCATGGGACCAGTGAAAAAAAGTGTAAGATAGAGTTTTATATTGGTGGATTGGAAAATAAATCCCACAATGGAAAGAAGATCGAACATCCCACATGTGAAAACAGTGGGAAGATGCATCCTGAGAACTATCTAAAGGGAACAAATAATAACTTCAAATGTGGAAGAATTGAAATCTTGATATTAATTGATTGTGGGATATGAAAAACACCACTAATGTGGATGAAGAAAGGAGGGTTAATATAAATTCTCATTATATAGTACAATGTTTCAAAATCAAGGAGATTGTGCTTTATTTGAACAATTTCTCTAATCTAAGGGTTGTCGGAGGAAATCAAAAACAACTTTCAAATAAACAAGTAAGGGATTATTCTATCACTACTGTTGATGTGGAGCCAAAATACTGTGTGTTGATTGGTACGATAATTATTCATTCAAGAATAGAAAATGTATTATTTGAATTTGGTTCTATGCATTCTTTCATATCATTCATGTTTATTAGAACCATTCAAACACAACCTCAAAAATTTGGTGGATAAGTAATATGAGAAATCAACAAGTGAAAAAATTATTGCATCCAATGTTTATTAGTCCTTCAAAATAAATTTTTCTGGACAAAACCTCCCATTTAATATTTTCATTAATATATTAATGGAGTTTTATTTTACCTTGTGCATGGATTGGATGTCTTTATTGAAATCCAACATCACCTATTTGGAAAGGTATATCACTCTTCACACACTGAAGAACCCTCCAATTATTTACATGTGTAAGGTGGAAGATGAATCTTATTTAGAATCATAGTCTCATGTGTGGATATTTCTTCCTTATGAGAATGATTTTTTAGATCAAATGATTGAGAAAAAGGAGATGATACTTCTCAATGACAGGCCCATTGTGAGGGATTACACTAATGTATTCCATGAATAATTTCTTAGTCTTCCTCCTGAATGAGATTTTGAATTATCAATAGAGAATATTCATATATCCCTACATATATCAAAGAAACCTTATAGAATGGCCACCATTGAGCTTTTAGATCTGAAGAAGTAGTTTCAAGAGAATCTAGAGAATGGATTTACCCAACCAAGTGCTTCACCATGGGGTGAACCAATCCTTTTTTGCAAGAAGGTGGATGGTTTGAAGAATATCTACATTGATTATCATCAGATTAATAAAATCACGATAAATAAAAAGTATCCCCTACCTTGGATTAATGACTTGTTTGATAAGCTTTGTGGGGATTATTATTTCTATATGGTGGACCTTCAGTCGAGATATCATTAATTAATCATGAGCATGGAAGATATTCCCAAGATTTAATTTTGATTGAGGTATGGACACTATGAGTTCATAGTGATTCCCTTTGAACTCACTAATGCTCCAGAATGATTCATGGATCTATTCAATAGAGTCTTTAAAGATTACATTGAAAACAATTTTGTAGTTTTTATTGATGATATTTTGAAATACTCCAAGAGTAAGGATGAAAATAGGAGCATTTCAATATTGTGTCCATGAATTTGTGAATGGAGATAATTTTTGCAACAGAAAGTAAATGTGAGTTCTGCAATGTGGATGTATCATTCTTGGGTCATGTAATCACAAACAAAGGGATATCTTTAGACACTTCCAAGACAATGGAAATTGAAGAGTGGCCCACGACAACATATATAATGGTGATTAGTATCATCCTTGGCCTAGCTGGGTATTATAGACTATTTATAGAGTAACTTTCATTATTGTCAAACCCAATGACCAAGATGACATGGAAGGGGGTGATATTTTTTTGAACTCAATAATTTAAATACTGATTTATGGAGTTGAAAAAGAGTCTCATCATGGAAAAAATACTCAAATTCCAATCAAGTGGAGAACTCTTTGTGGTGTACATTGATGCTTCAATGAAGGGATTAGGATGTGTACGTATACAAAATGATAATGTCATATCATACACCTCAAGGAATCTAATAATCCATGAGAAAAACAATCCCATGAATGATCTAGAGTTAGAGGATATGATACTTTCAATGAAAATTTGGTGGCATTATCTTTATGGGGAGAAATGTGATATATATGCTGATCACTAGAGTCTCAAATATATATTCAAATAGATAGTTCAAAATATGTTCCAGAAATGATGGTTAGATCTCATCAAGGGATATGACTAGTCAATACACTACCTTCCCGATAAGTTAAATAAGGATCCATATACCATAAGTAGATTGGATTCCACATCTTTATCAAGGATAATAGTTGAAAAGGATATAATTTTCATTGATTTTAATAGGATGGACATGGGAATTATTATTGGAGGAAAATCATCCATCGTTTATCAAATTATTTATCAACCATCCCACATGGAGAAAATAAAGGATTCTAAAAGAACATATGTGGAAATTAAAAAACGGAAGCTATGAGAAATGGGTAATCTTATGAGTTCAAGATTGATGATGATGGATTTGTAATATTTGGGTCATGATTATATGTACCATAGGATCCAATGATAAAGTTGTGGGTTTGGAATGACACACATAGCTCACTCTTCTCTATTCACCCAGAGATCACAAAGATGTATCGAGATAATTGAGAGAACATTTGGTAATACAATATGAAGAGGGATATTACTGAATATACATCAGAGTTCCTAGTTTGTCTAAATTTTAAGGTTGAAAGAAAAAAGTCTAAATGGGTGATTCAACCACTACCCATAATAACAAGGAAGTGGTAGAAAATCACTATAGACATCGGTAGTGGAATTATAAGGATATACAAAGGAAACTATGCTATTTGGGTCATTGTGGATCATCTTTCAAGGATAGTTCACTTTTTCATAATTCAAGAAAACATTTCATTAGATGAACTTGCACTGATATATATCAAATAGGGGTAAGGATTCATGGAGTAACACTATCTATTGTATCTGATAGAGATCCTATATTCACCTAAATGTTTTGGAAAAGTCTCTAACATGTTTTGTCCCCTAAAATAAACTTCATTATGTATTATCATCCTCAAATGGATGCCCAGTCTGAGGAAACTATTTTGACACTGGAAGAAATGATGAGATTGGGTTCTATGAACATCAAAGGAGGATGGGACCAACATATTCATCTGGTTGAATTCTCATACAACAAAAATTTCCACTCCAGGATCTGAATGCATTTATATGGATCCCTTTATGGGAAAAGGTTCAGAAGACATGAATTATGAGATTTAGTCGGTGAGCATAAGATTCTAGGAATGGAAATGGCCGAAGAAATGGTGGATAAGCTGAAACATATTTAACAACACATCAAGGAAGCCCATAGACAACAAAATTGTTATGCATTCAATCGTCGAAGAGACCTTGTGTTCAAACATGAAGAAATGGTATTTCTCCACATATCTCTATAGAAGAAGGTCATGAGGTTTGGGATGAAAGGAAACCTATGTCCTAGGTACATAGACCCCCATCGAGATATTGATCATGTTAGAGATATGTCCTATCAACTAACACTTCTACATACCATGTCTAAAATACATGATTCCTTCCATGTATCATTCCTAAATAAGTACATACTAGATCTTTCACAAGTACTATCCTTATAAATGGTACAGTAAGAGAATAATCTTTCTTATGAGGAGCATCTTGTGAAGTTCTCAGATCATAGATATAATGTTATATGAAACAAGAATACTCACCAATTAAAGGTACAATAGCTGAACCGTGATTATGAAGAGACAATATGGGAATTGGAGGAAGAAATGAAGGAAAATTGACTTGACCTGTTTATGACCAAGAATGTAAAATAAAATGTTGAGGGTGAAATTTTATAAGGGGTAAAAAATATAATGACCATAAGTTTAATCAATGGAAATTACATTATTATAATTACACTTTATAGTATAATCACACTCTGAAACACAAAAACATATCATTATACTAAAAAATTTCAGACCATTAAACATAATGTTTCCACCTCTATGTCTCGAATTTCGAAAATCTGACATACACGGTAGCGTTTATGGTGATTTTTGGGTATGATTGAACTAACATAAGTATTTTTTGAATAGTATCAAACACTTATGAATAGTAACATACCCTTTTTAATAGAAGTAAGACTCTTATTATAATTAAATTTCACAAATGAATATTATAGCCACCCATGAATTTTTGAATAAAATTTAGTCAACTTATATGTGATAATATCACCATATTAAAAGTATTTTAATTTTTGTAAGTCCTAAATAATTAAATATAATTAATTTATTTATTTAAAATAAAATTTATTTTCATAAAAGGTGTTCATAAATTTAAAACTTTATATCTTATGGTTTTAATATAATTTTATAAAACCATATTTAATCTTTTTGAAATCATTATAAAATTAGTTATAGTTTTAAAATTCATAGTTTTTTCATTAAATTATGATTTTATTTCAAAATTAAATTAATAATATTTACAATTTTTTTAAAATTATATTTCATTTTTGTGTTCAAAAGATTGAAAACATTTTGGGTTGAAGTTTTTATATTTTTCTAATATACTAGAATTTTCAATGAGTAGTAATATACGATAAATTATGATTTATGCTAAAACATAAATTTCAACATCATGCTTGAGAAATGGTTGACGTAAATGGCCATTGCATCAAAATCACATGCAATTGTTTCTATTTTTTGTCCCTTTAAATAATAATATTAATAATATTGAGAAAAAAATATTATTCTAATGATTAGAATATTAAGAAACCACTCCTCCCCTCCACTATGAAAACCACTCACACTCCCTTGTTATCTTCACTCCTCTCAAGCATTGTGACCTGCATAAATTATAATAAAATATATCCCAAATCTCCTACCACACGTCCATAATACCTTTTTCACTTCAAAATATCAAATTCTCTACCCTTAAGAGGCTCTCAAGTAAGATAAATTTAAGAGGTAAATTATTCTTTTTAATTATTTTACGTTCCTTTCTGGTTCCTTTATTTTCTTTTCCATCCTAACCTCTCCTCATACAAATTTTACAAAATCTCTAGTATCCTATATATACTTTATTTTTTTAATTATAATAGACTAATTTATTATCATCTCTCCCTTTACACTTCTTTTATACTAGAAGTAAAAAAATAGCATACAAGATGTTATAATTATCATATTCAAGGAAGACGGGGTTTCAATTACCATTATCATCTTCATTTATGGACGTGAAACCATTCATATCATTTAACTAGACTATGATATATGTATTATGTCGCATAAATGTATTTGGAATCTTTTTTTAACAAATTGTTTTGATTTATAAAACAAAATGTGTGCATTTTGATCAGAAACCACCAATTAACCCAAAATTATATCACAAATGTTTTTTATAAAGATTCATATTCACTCCAAATAACCAAATTATTTTCATAAAAATGAAATATTCTCTATCAACACTAATATCATATAACTACATTTCTAGTCAACGATTATTATATTACATGTTTATCCTAACATGTATATAAGTAAACCATCCATGAAACCCAAGGAAAAAATAATGAAATTGAACCTCAAAACCAATCAAAAATGTCATTAATTAACATAATAATGTTATAAAAATTCAATTACATAATGTATAGGTTCTATAAATATTAATTAATGAATTTGGTTTTCTTCTCATAGAAATTAATATCAAAGGAATAACTCCTTCTGACATAAGTTAAGGGATTCTACCCGAAGCTCTATTATTCTTTTGGGATATTCTTACTCTCTTTTCAAATGAATTATTATATTTTTTTTATATGCATCATATAATTTATATTTATATGTTCAAACTCATGTATCAATATCCATTATGAATTCTCTTCTAGGGATATATATGTTTTTATGGGATTCCTTCCTAAATAATTCCCGATAAGAATACTCGTTTTAAGAGAACGTCCCAAACTCTTACACAATTTCAAGCATATTATATCATCTATTTTAATATTACATTGTTCTTATAAAATTACCCTTTATATTATGAAAACCATGTTGGTTCAATAATGTTTTTTATAAAAAATTATTATTCCCTTTTCTATTTTAAATTCCCTTTATTATTTTCCTTTAAAACACACTAAAATTTTTTAATGCTGATTTTTTTGAATTGCAATACTTATATGTTTTCACATCGTTTTGAAATCACATACAATGATATATACCTATTTTCTCTAATTAATTCCATGTATTTTGTAATTCCTTTCTTTCATGGACACTTTTTTGATATGCCCATTTTTCATGCTTTAGGACATGATTATCATACCCATTTCCGTCCATGGGTAACCTTTTGTTTGTGTATGATTTGTTATGTATTTATATATATATATCTAAATTATATTCATACATGTTATTATGGGTGCACCTAGGTAGTAATAAAATGAATTGGGTAAAATTGAGTCTCCTGAGACGTTATGTGTAACAGTCTTGGCGGTTAGCCTTGACTCGTGTTCCCATGTGTAACGATCTTGGGGGTTAACCATGAATTGTTCTCCTAAATGTGAAAATACCCTTGACTAATGCTAAATACATGTTTTTTTGCAACCACGTTACCATGAATCTATGTTTATATGATTTTATATATAGATTATAAGATTACATATGTTCCATTCCTTTTTATATTATTATGTCATGCCTTCTAACCCATGTTCTAAAGCATTATTCCTAGGATTTTTTCCAAATTGGGCTTTAAGATCATCCATTTTTTATGTTATCCCCATGTTATATAATTAAGATATATGGGAACAATTCGAGTTAAGATATCATTATGATGAATAAATGAAGATATATTTATTTAGTCCCATGTTTTTTGTTTTTTGTACCTATTCTTCCATGACACTAGACTTTTTGATCCTTATATTTACATATGATTCATTAAATTACATTTAATCATGTAATGTTATGTGTAAAAGGCAACGGTTACTATATCTTCTGTCTACTCTGAGCATCCTGGATGTGATTTGGAATTTTCATAACCTTTTCAACCATTTACTCAACCATTTTTGGACATAGTATTTTTCATTCCCCATATTCATCCCAACTTGCATTTTCTCTGATCCTATTCCCATAACGGGCTTCATAAGTATCCATTTGGATGCATGAGTAGAAATTGTTTTTTATAAGAACATGAATAGAGAAAAATTGTTGTCTAATCATCCATTGAAGTCTATAGTACATGATCACAACATGTATTCTAGTGTATGAATAGTCCGCTCATACTGGCCACCATTTTGAGGATGATTAGTCGTACTAAAGGTCATCTAATTATTTAGAACATGTTAGGGACCATTACATAACTTATATACGAATCATGGATCTCAATAAAATTCAATCTGTAGTGCTTATCCATGAATCCGTACCACTTTTATGATCTCTGTTTGTTCCTATTGATTCAATGAGAAGTCCTCTAGAATTGTGATAAAGTGAGTTGTTTTTATTAGATGATCCACAACAACCCATTGATAATTTTCCCCTATATGTATTCAGAAGTCTAGTGACGAATTCCAAGGTGGTTTTATCTCGTTTCCATGTTGGATTCGGTAATGTTCATATCACCCCATTATACTGTTTCCATTCATCCTTCACTTGCGGTCATACTAGTCACTTTGATGAAAATGTAGTGATCTCATTAATTATATTTTCCCATCAATAAAACTCTTGGAGAACATGATACATCATTTTGTTTCTAAGGTGAATCTAGAATGTTGAAATATATACATCATCCAACAGTTCCTTCATTAACTTAGGAGTTGATGGAACACATAGTCTTGACCCAAATCTCATAATTCCTTCTTCATAATTGTTAAAATTTGAGGAGTTCACTTTTTTCATGGCATACTCCTTCATTTGAATTTCTACATCATTTATTTGAGAATAAATTAGGATTCCAGAATATATAATTGAGAAATAATTTGTGAATGAATGGATGATGTTCCCTCCATTATGATTCCCGTGTCCATTTTTTATGTATCATAATATTGAATCCTTGCCAATTGTCAACATTTTTAAATTTTTATGATCCTTTCTTCATAGAGAATTTTCTATTTTATTCCCTTTATCAGGATGGTAGTGGATTTAGTAGTCATTATCCTTGATCATTTCTAATGATATTTATTGGAAGATATTTTTCTCTTTCTGTGTGAATATATACATGAGGCTTTTTGATATGTATATATCTCACTCTTCTCCCAATAGAGACAATGTTTCAATATTTTCAATGCAGTGATCAAATATTCTAAATCCATATCATGGATGAGATAGATTTTATAATGAAATTTCAACTACCATGAATCATAGCCTATGAATTTTTCATTTTTAATTAACACAAATATCAATCCCTTCACTGAAGCATCACTAAATACTATTTACAGTATTTTACCTGTGGGTAGTGTGGGTAGGGGTATAGTGACAATCCTCCGTTTGAAAACCATGAAGCCTTATTCATATTCATCATTCCAAGAAAACATGGATCCCATTATTGTTAGCTAGTTCATAGAGTCTGAGAGTCATGATAAATTTTTCACAATTCTGAAATAATACCCAGCTAACCCTAGGAAACTAGGGATATATGTCACAGATGTTAGCCCGTACATCCTTTAATTTCATCCATATTTAGAGGGCCCACAAATATCCCATTTCTTGTGTTGATATTTCAAAATAAATATACTTTCTTCAACCAAAACTAACAATTTTTAAACATGGAATACAACATATCATTTCATCATAGTGCTCAGATAGTCCTCATGATTATCCTTTATCTTGCAGTATATTAGAATATCAATTAAAAATACTACCAAAACATTTTTGATGAAATTTCTAAAAAAAATATTCATTGGTTTGATGATTATTTCTATATAATTTTTTAGTTTAATGGAATCACTATGGACTCATTGTGCCCGATCCTAGTATGAAAATTGGCCTTGGTAATAACATCCATCTTCATCCTTACTAGATAATATTCTGACCAAATATCCACCACAGATAAGTATTTATCTCCATGAAGTTGATCACAAAGTAATCAATCTGAGGTAGAGTGTACATGTTCATTATCATCATCTTTTTGATCTCATGATAATCAATAAAAAGGTGCATTGACACATCCTCCTCCGTGATGAAGAGGACTGGAGAACCCAATGGTGATGCACATGGGTGTAATAAAACTTTATCTAGATTCTACTATATATGATTCTTAATCTCTTCATGTTCCACAACATCCATTCTATACAGAGTATTGAAAAATTGTAATGCCCAAGGTATAGGCTCGATTGAAAATTCAACCTCACTGGTAGGAGGAAGACTAGGTAGTTCTTTGGGAAGCAGGTTTGTGTATTACGTCTTAATAAACATGTCTTTGAGGATGTTCCTGTACTTATACGAAATCATCTATGTTAATTATAATTTATCATTGGGAGATAATATTCATTCTTGAGATGATATTTCTAAATAAGACTCATCATCATCCTTGACATTATATAATTGGGGGACGATATGCAATACAGAGAGTGATTTTCTTCTCATGTAAATTTATGATGTATCTATATATAGAAAGCCCACATATTCCCAACATGTAATCAAATTACACAAAAGGTAGTATGAAATGGTTCGTGGGGAATTTCAACCCATAGATTGTGATATAGGAGGAGTTATATACTCTGGATGCAATAATTTCCACATTTTCTATTTTCAATGGTATCCCTACCTTCATTATTTGCGGTGCTATTTGAATAGTTCTGCTAATCATTTTTGATATGATAGAATGCATAGAATCAAAATGAAAAATTACATTCACTATTCTAGAATGAGTAACTAGTATACCTTTCACCCCTTCTTTTTCATGATCCACCATAGTGGTAGTGATGCAAAATGATATCCCTTACTTCCCTGTAGGTTGTTGGTTGTCTTTGAAAAACCCATGTCTTAAGTAATTAGGTTGAAAAGTTCCATAGTACCTTGAAGTGAAATTAATGAACAATACATCGAGTATTGACATGGTCCCCTCATTCCTCTTTCTCAAAAACGGGATTCTCTTGTCAGAAATATCTAGCAAGGGTTCCCTCCTTCCAACGCCAATAGAATTTGTTTGTTCCCCTTATACAATTTCTTGGGGTTTTATTCCCATACTTTTGTCAATTGTGATCTTTAAATTTCTTAGCACCATTCATTTTATCCATCATAACACCAAAATTTAATTCCACTTTATGCTTATTATCCCTATGATACCCTGGAGATTCACTAATCTCCAATTATACTTTGAGGGAACATCAGCCAATTTACTTTTAGATTTCATAGTCATGGATCACTAGGGGTTTCTGTAGACTAGATTTTAACAAATCAACGATGTCGTCAACATTAAATTTTATGGTAATGTCGAATAAAGAGGTGTATCATGAATCTATAGTGAAGTTTTCTTCATATTCTCCATTATATTAATTTCCTTTCTTTCTTGAGGAAATATAAATCCCTTTCAATTTTAAGTTGGAGAGTGCAAGGAAAATTTTTATAATTTATTTTAGATTTAATCAACTTAATCGCTTTGATCTCTTCCTCAAGCTTCAAATTCAAGATCAATGACCACAAATTATCATTTTTAACTCTATAGAATATATATTTATTAGAATATTCTCTTACTCAGAGAATTGATGTATAGAGATGATATTTTAAATGGATTTGATACATTTTTTGACTATTAAGGGGTCTAATGATCCATTGATTGTAGGATTCATTTATCGTATGATGATCTCATTATGACTTGCTCATTCTTAGGGGTTTTGGTAACTCTTATACGTATATGTTTCGATTTATAAACAAATTATTCTAAGATATTTTCATCATAAATTTTACAATTCATGCTCCCATCATGTTGGGAATCTTGTTGGGGAACTCATCACATTTCCCGTCACATCGATTGTTTACCTGATTCCTCATATTTCTGGACATTGGATAGCATAAATGGAAAATTAGAAGGGATTTTTCTTCAAATTATCAATAATATAAATCGGTATTCTAGTATATTAAATGGACAACATGTAAATTATATTTATTTCCTTAAATTATGAATCTCTAGGATTCAATCTGTTCACAATCCGAACTATTCAATGAATATGTTATCATTAGTAATGATACTTAATAGTTTTAAAAAAAATGATATAATGAAACAATATAAATTCAGGTATTTTATATAAAAATAATATATAATTAGTCATTTAATAAAAAAAATTTATTTTATTTATGACAGATCAGATTGTTGAACTATTATGGCTGGTGGGGCTAGGAAAATAATAGACCTTCATCAAGGGTGCATGTCTGTTAAGGGGTATTCTTCTAATTTCATTAATATTAAATTATTTTCACATAATAAATATTATGATGATTCTATGAACTCTAGGTGACTCATGGATGGTCTAGTTTACTCCATACGATTGCAGGCTATTTTGTTTATGTCCACAATGATTTGTGAAATCATCAACCAAACAATAATTATAGAGCAGAAGTGGAGGGATGATGAAGGTGTGAGTTTGGGAAATTTGTCACCTAATGTAATTAGTGGTTCTTAATTAGGGTCAAAGAGGCACATTTAGGTTACTCATAAAGGTATAAGCATTCATTATCCACAAGAATATAATTATCTTAACTATCACCAGTGCGGGAATCCAATACACATCAATTCTCAGTGTTCATGGGAACTAGTCGAGTACTGAAGATGCAGCAGGTTGATCTATCTTCATAATTTCTACAGGGATATCCCTACAATTCCAATCATGTGGGGATATTCAATTTATCTTTAGTTATGATATGGGTCAGTAGGGTCACATCACACCAGTATCTAGAATACCACTGTCTAATCAGGATGAGGTGGTGGTTGAGGCAGAGGTAGTTAGACTTATAATTCTATGCGTTTCCAGAGTACTCATGCTCTGGGATGTCTGGGAGTGACTCAAATCTATTATACATGTTATTTACATGTATTCCAACCTACACAATATGGGAAAAGTGTTGGACCCTCAACATTTTGAGGAACTATTCTAGTGTGATCCACTTTAGTGTGGGTATTATTTAACATAGACGCATCTCAGTCTTTTGTATCTGAGACTTTAATTGGATTTACGGGCCTCAATATTTAAAACATTCATCGCATTATGATTCTAGAAAACTCATTATGTATCTATTCAGAGTAAAGATTCCATTTTTTTGATTGTCCCCTTAAGATAGGTGAT
The DNA here is from genome assembly GCA_963277665.1 of Viscum album. NCBI lineage: Eukaryota > Viridiplantae > Streptophyta > Magnoliopsida > Santalales > Viscaceae > Viscum > Viscum album. The sequence continues at coordinate 1,899,977,227 of OY728140.1, read as the reverse complement.
TACATTTTCATGTGGAATATATTGATTCTAGAAATTATTGTCTTTGACATAATCATCGGGATTGATTGTTTACATACTATTGAACCCATATTGGATAATATATTTATATGGTGAATTTTATATCACCTGAGGGTGTCAGAAAAGGGAATAAGGAATAATGGGATGTTGGTGCAACTATTTCTAGACCCATGCAGTAGAGGTAGGGTAATGTGATAACATAGATTGCAATTATTTTATTTGATGATCGGGGGATAAAAAAATTGACCTTCTTCCAATAGTAGAGTATTTCAAATATTCCCATAATATTGACATCTTTAGTGAAACTCTAGTGTGAGATGTATGTTTTACTATTGTGCATAGATTAGGAGTAGCACTAGTGGCCATTCCTCCTAATAGGAATGAACCTAAAGATATTTATGAGATCAAAAAGTAGTTGGAGGATATGGAGGATATATTATTTATAAGAGAAAAAATTCCCTTGGGGTTTAGCGGTTCTATTTTCCATGAATAATGATTGTACCCTTAGGCTCCTTATAGATTAATGTATTTTGAACCAACTCACATTAAATAACTAGTATCCACCAACATGAATTTATGTCCTCTTTGATCAGTTTTTAGAACTGAAAGAGATTTGAAATACAGATATTTGGTTGGGATATCATTAGGTGTATGCTAGGGATTAAAAAAAACCATTAATGGATTTTAAGAGTATGTATGGTCTATATGAGTACCTAGTTATGATGTTCGGACTCATGAAAACACCTATAGTATTTATGGATCTGATGAATTGGGTTTTTTACCCATATATGGATTCATTTTTGGTATTCATTGGTCAAGATATCTTTGTGTTTTCACACACCCAACATATCCATGAAACACATATTGATATCAGGATGAATACACTAGGAGAGAATAAAATATTTCCTAATCTTACTAAATTCCACTTATGGATTGATAAATTTAAGTAATTTGGTCACATAATCTCAGATTCAAGAGTTTCAGTAGGCCTAGAGAAAGTGAGATCTATAATTTCTTAAGAGTGTACCAAGAACATATTTTAAATTTATAGACTCATGGGGATAATAGGATATTATAGATTATTTATCTAGGATTTCCCATTCCATGAAGCACCAGTTACAGTCTTAATAAATAAGGTTCTAAAATTCATATGGTCAAAATCTTGTGAAGTAGATTTTTAGGAGTTAAAGGGTAGAATGATGTTAGTGTCAATATTGATTCTTCCAGATATATACATGATCTATTCTGTATAATGTAAAGAATCCATCATCAAGCATGGATTGGTTTTGATGTAGGATGAGTGAGTTGTCACATAAGGGTCACATTAATTGAGGCCTCATGATCACAATTACCTGATTCATAAACTCGACCTCGCTATTGTGTTTCATGCCATATGATGTTGGAGACACTATCTACATGAAGCGAATTTTGTGGTATTCATATAAAAAAATCATCGAGATCGTAATTAAATAACATGATCTAAATCTCATGTAATGAATGTTGTTGTAATAGATATATTAATTTGATTTTGAGCTTCCCTGAATGTCTGGGAAGGGAAATTCAAAAGATGATTATCAGATATGAAATTATTAGATTAAATATGTTTTGGAATCTAGTGGTTAATATAATATTATTCATTATTCTAAAAGATAATATTTCATGTTTACGAGTACCACGGTTAGACACTACTCTCATTCTAAACAGTTAAATATACACTTCTAGAATGAAGGATAATGAGACAACTGTCTGATCTCGTTGGTCTTGTCCAAAGGGAATGTGTATCAAATGATGATACATCTTCATGTTGGACCATGGATAGGGATGATTCCTATTTGTTCCCTGGGTGTGTATGGGTTCCACCTGACATTATAGATGAGCTAATGTGGGAATTTCATGACTAAACATCGGTGGTTCAACCTAGTGCCACAAAAATGTATTAAAATTATCAGCACTGGATTTATTGACCTGGTAAGAAATGAAAGATCTCAAACTTCATCACTCGGTATTCTAGCCGTTAGTAGGTGAAGGTGGAACTTCAATGAAAAATAGGGCTTGTACAACCATTATACCTTCCCCGGTTGAAATGGGATGACTCTTTGATACATTAAATGATTAATTAACCTAGATCACCTTTTGGAAATTATATTTTTATGATTTTCACTGATATTTTGATAAAGGTATCACAATTATTAACTATCAAAACTGTAAAAATTGTTTAATATGTCTCTATTTTTCTCTTTGGTTATTTTATAACCGACATGATAAATTGATGAGAATCAATTTTTGACGTCGTTTATTTTATAACTAACGTCATAAAAAATGATATTAATTTTATCACATCAGTTATTTTATAACTGATGTGATATATTGAATATCAGTTCTTTATCACATCAGTTATAAAATAATCGATATGATAAAGATAATCTAAAAAATTTATCACGTCATTTATCCAATGAACCTATGTGATAAAGCAACATTTATCACGTCCATTATTTTATAACCAATGTGATAAAGCTTTTAAATGATTTATCACTCCCAATAGTAAGTCATTCTATTTTCTTCTATTGGGTGTCCTGTGACTGATCTCTCTCACGCAGAAAACCTAGAAATGATTCTTCCATGTCATTCCATCCAACCTCATTTTTTCAACAACGTTCATCATACATATTATCATCAGACCTATCAGTTTGACTCACAACACTCAAGTAAGTATCACATGGCTCAGTTTCAGTTTTTATTTTCCGTGATGCCCTCAACTAATTTTTTGAGATGTTATTTTTCATTGTTATTTCTATCGTGGTAAGTTTCATAGTGTTCATTTATACCATAACAAATTATTTTCTTGTAAAATAAACCTATAGAAGAGATGTCATGCAAGTTTACATTTTTTGTGTGCTCTATCATGTGTGTGTGTGTGTAGGTGGTTTCAAAGGGGGTGGGTGGATGTGAATGTAGGTGGGGATGTCCAGGGGGTTGGGGGTCTATCCAGGGGAGTGGTGGTGTCTATGGGATGTCAAAGGTGGTGGGGGTGGTGTCCAGGGGATGTGGGGGAAATCCAAGGGGGTTGGGGGTGTCAAAGGAGGTGAGGAAGGTATCTAGGGGGTGAGGGGGATGTCCAAGTGGGTAGGGGTGTCTAGGGGAGTGGGGGGTGTTGTCTAGGGGTTGAGTGATTTGTACAAGGTGGTAGGGGTGTCTAGGGGTGGGGGCATCGATGGGAGGCTTTCTAGAGGGATGAGGGTTGTCTAGTGGGTGGGGGATATCCAGAGGTTTGGTTGTTGTCTGGGGGGGCTCTCTAGAGGGGTGGGGGATGTCTAAAGGGGTGGTGGTGTCCATGTGGTGTCCAAGGGGGTGGGGGTGCTGTCTAGGGGGTGAGGGGTCTGTCCAAGGCGGTAGGGGTTTCCAGGTGTGTGGGGGTGGTGTCCAGGGGGTGGGTGGACAGTTTAAGGGGGTGGGGTGTCCAGGGGGTCGGGGTCTCCATGGGGAGGGGGAGGTTGGTCCCGGGGTGGGGGATGTATAGAGGGTTGGGGGACTATCCAGGGGGGGTTGTCCTGAAGGGTGGGGATATACATGGGGTGGTGGTGTCCAGGGGGTGTCCAAGGGGGTGGGGGTGGTGTCTTGGGTGGTTATGGGGCTTTCCAATGGGGTGGAGTTTCCTAGGGGGTGGAGAGTGGTGTCGAGGGGGTGAGGGGCTGTCCCGGGGGGTGGGGTGTCTAGTGGGTGTCCAAGGGGTAGGGGGTGGGGTGGTTTCTAGGGGGTTGGGTGTCTAGTCTGTGGGGGTGGAGTCTAGGGGTGAGTGGACTATCTATGGTGGTATGAGGTGTCCATGGGTGGTTGTGTCTAGGGGTGAGGGCTGTCTAGAGGGGTTGGGTGTTGTCCAGAGGGTGGGGGTTGTCCAAGGTGGTGGTGGTGTCTAGGGGTGTCCAAGGGGGTAGAGGGTGGTGTCCTGGGGGGTGAGGTTTCTTTCACAGGGGGTTGGGATGTCTAGTGGTTGGTGGTGGTGTCCAGGGGGTGATGGGGTCGTCCAGGGGGTGGGGGTGTCCAAGGGGTGTGGGGGTGTCCAGGGGGGTGTCCAATGGGGTAGGGGTGGGGTGGTGTCTATGGGGGTGAGGGGGATTTCCAATTGGGTAGGGGTGTCCAGGCGGTGGGGGTGGTGTCGAGGGGGTGAGGGGGCTATCCAGGGGGTGGGGGCATCCAGGGGTGTCAATGTGGGTAGGCAGTGGGGGGTAGTGTCCAGGGGAAGTTGGGGGTGTCCAGGGGGTGGGGGTGGTGTCTAGGGGGTGAGTGGGCTATTCAAGGGGGTAATGGTATCTAGGGGTTTGGGGGTGTCCAGGGGTTGGGGGTGTCCACAGGGGGTTGAGGTGCTGTTTTGGGGGTGGGGGTGTCCATGGGGTGTAGCCTAACCATGCGCTGTGTCCAAGTTGTTTAAAAATTATTATTTTTTACCATTTCCCCTATCGATATTTAACAACAAAACACCTCTTTCTCGCCCATTTATAACATTAAACCCTGGGAGCATCATCTTCATCTTCTCCCGGCATCTCACCTCCTTCTGATGGTGATTCCTAGTGGTTTCTACAAGTTTGGGGTGATTTCTCCATATAATATTCTCCATATCCCTCTTCTTACTTCTTCCATTTTCTTCTGAGTTTTTTTTCTTCATTGTTTCCTTTTGTCTAGGGTTCTTGTTTCTTTGTTTCTAAATTAAGGGGTTTTTCTTGTTACAGTTCTTCATGGTATTTCGTGCTCATTTGGACCTTATTGAAGCCATTTTATGTGGTCATCATTGAAGGTTTCTTGGATTTTGGTAGGTTTCCCTATATATTTCCCTTTAAATTTAAGAATCACAGATTTCATTATGCTTATACCTTTATTTGATTCTTTTTAAAAATATATATTTTTTAAAACATTATTTTAATTACATCAAGTTTCAATCCCATCGAATTAAATTTTTTGGAATTATTTTACGTATCCCTTCACAAAAAATGTTTGATTAAAAGCCTAGTTGGCCCTTATAAGCGGTTTATGATTTCCAAATGATGTTGACCTTTTCAAATGTGTTTGAAATATTTCATGGATTCTTAAATGGTGTGTTAGGATATTTTGAAAACGTTTTTATTTTAAAATAATGGTTGTGTTCATGTTGTCACATTCAGAAAATGTGATTTCTTTGGAAAACTCACCTTGGAATGTGTCTCTTCCCATATCATTAATAAAAGGAATTGGAATTTCCTTGGTATGCGACTTCCATTGTGCGTTGATGTCCCTAAGTCAAGGGGACTTCCTTAGAGTGGTGTTCTAGGGTGATTCTATTAGGATTATGTCTTATGTGCATCTTGTGCATATTCTTTATATATGGTTGATTATTTTATACTCCTCGGATCACCCACATTTTAGAAATAACATGGCAACCTAGAATTGTTAGTGTATTATTTGAGATTTCTTGCTACCCTAGATTATGATTTTGCTCTAGCTAATTGACCCTGAGTATAAAACCACTCTTCTTTGGGGATAGTTCACCACGTGCGTTAGGTCTGTTTGATTTCATTAGGCAAGCGAAAAAGATGGATTAGGTTACAATATGTTATAGATTTTCCCATAGGCTTCTTGGTATTACCATGTTCTCTAATAATTTTTTATTCTTGGTGGTTAATCTTAGTACCACATCTAGTATAGTTACTTGAATATTGCATACCTATTGCCCGCATTATGTCATTATTGAATACGCTCCCTAATTGTGGTGTGTCTCTTTGGTAAAATTGAATGCTTGTTTGTAAATGTTTTCATGAGGATTATTTTTTGAAAAACAATGTTTATTTTCTTGTATTTTAAACTACAAGAACATGAATCTTTAATTTACATGAAACACATAGGGACATCCCCTGCTCCTTGGACACACCCTACCCCCTAGGACACCCCTACACCCTTGGACACCCTAGATTTCCCCTACCCCCATGGACAGTCCTTACCCCCTTGGACAACACACACCCCCTAAATATCCCATACCCTTTTGGACACCCCCTTAGTATATATATATCCCAACAGTTTCATTTAAACTGTTAGAATATTTAATCTACAGGTAGTCTATTGTAACATCCCCAAATGATAAGGGGTTAAATGGCTAAATGATATGACTCATGTCAATAAGGTGCACTTTCCTTTTCGGGAGCTTGTCTGATTAGAACTCCACAGTTAAGCGTGCTTGGCATGGAGTTGTGATCAGGATGGGTGACCTCCTGGGAAGTATCTCAGGGTGTGTGTGAGTGAGGACAAAGCACACTGGAAAGGACACGTGTTGGCCTGTGGAGACTGTCATTAGTCAGATGACCTGTTCGGGCACGTGGGTGGACCCTGGGGTGGGCCCCACGTGTCTGCGGGGGCAACTATTAGTACCTGGTGGGCAAGGACCCGACGGCCATGTTAAGGCGGGGTGGCTGTGCTATCACTGGGGCCCGGTTGTCACATTTGGTATCAGAGGAGGAACGCAGCCTTAAGTGTGGTGCACTGCCTGGGTTGAGATGTAGGGCCCACAACGAGGGCGTTGTGCTCTAAAGGGGTGGTGATTGTAACATCCCCAAATGATAAAGGGTTAAATGACTAAATGATATGACTCATGTCAACAAGGTGCACCTTCCTTTTCGGGAGCTTGTCGGATTAGAACTCCAAAGTTAAGCATGCTTGGCCTGGAGTAGTGATCAGGATGGGTGACCTCCTGGGAAGTATCTCAGGGTGTGTGTGAGTGAGGACAAAGCACACTGGAAAGGACACGTGTTGGCCTGTGGGGACTGTCATTAGTCAGATGACCTATTCGGGCACGTGGGTGGACCCTGGGGTGGGCCCCACGTGTCTGCGGGGGAAACTAGTGGTACCTGGTGGGCAAGGACCCGATGGCCATGTTAAGGCGGGGTGGCTGTGCTATCACTGGGGCCCGGTTGTCACATCTATACCAACGGTTCTTCTAGAATTATTGGTATATGGCTATTGCAATGACCATCATTCCAATGTTGTGTGACACTGTTCAGGTATTCTATACCAATGGTTTTAGAGGATATCCCAATGGTTTCCAATCGTTGATATATGTTTACTTTTTAGAAGTAAATGTATACATATTTTAATATTTACACTTCATATTTATTTTTTACGGACGGGTGAATTTGGTATCTAGTTGCATCAGGATTTATTATTTGTGTACCTTAAGAAGAAAGAATCCAATATGAATTTTAAACAGTTATATCAAAATATATTTTTTTTAAAACCAAATTCATTCATATTTTTATCAAATACACATATTTTTGTTTTATATTTCAAATTTTTTTTACATTCAAATTATGATATTTTTAATATAAATATATATTTGTCTTATCTTAACATGATGTATAATTTTGATATCATTTATAAGTAATAATGAATTAAAGTTGGGTTACAGCTCATTGAATGGGTATTGAATATGAGGAAGGTTTTGATGCCTTTTTCGAATTTTCTAAATGAAATGTTCCTAGCAGTGACATTTTTTTCCATGCCTGAAATGTTCTAATATGAAGAAGTTGAAAAGTATAGAGATCAATGATCATCTATTTTGTGATGGTTTTAATCCGAGTTACAACTAATGGATTTGGTATACAGATATAGGATAGAATGTTAGTTCTACTGAGGGTGATGGTTTTCTAGATAGTAACTCTGATGGAATTGAGGAAATGATCCATGATATTGTAGTAGAACAAATTGAGATTGAACCTATAGTTGTGTGTCTATAAGGTGATTCTGAAAAACCCTCGTATCCTGGATGTATGAATTTTATAGTTTTGATAGTGGTGTTTAGATTTATTAACCTGAAGGAGAAACATTGATGGAGTGATAACAGTTTTATAGAGCTACTACAATTGTTGAATTCCATTCTTACAAAACACTATGATCTTCCAGATTCACATTATAAGGCCAATAAAATATTATGCCCAACAGGATTGAGATACAACATAATATATGCATGTTTGAATGACTGTATGATATATAGTAAGGAATATGAATTTCTGTCAGAGTGTCCTAATTGAGGGACATCTTGATATATGTTTAAAGAAAAATCACAGGCTAATGTAGAGATTACAAAGATCCCTTCCACAGTATTTTGGTATATTCCTGTAATTCATTGTTTGAATCATTTATGTACTAATTAAAATGATGAAAAAAGTAAAATATGGCATGCTTATGAGTGGATATGTAATGAAAAAATACGTCATCCATCTAATTGTCCATAGTGGAAGAAGATTGATGAGTAGTATCCTTTATTAGGTAATGAAATTACAAATCTCAGACTAGGGTTGTGCACAGGTGGAATCAATCCATACTGAACCATCAATAACAGACATAGTTCATGGCCTATTTTAATGGTAATTTACATCCTCTCTCATGAAGTTTTTATGAAGCGAAAATATGTCAGGTAGAGTATAACGATAACTGGTCCACAACATCCTTGAAATGATATTGATATTTTCTTGTCACCATTGATTGATGATTTGAAACTTTAATGAGAGTATGGTATTAGTGAGTATGATTCTTCTAAAATGGAATACTTTCAACTACATTCATTGCTTATGTTCACTCTAAATGACTTACCAGTATAGGAAATTTGTCTAGATATAATTGTAAGGGGCATAAAGTACGACTAATTTGTGAACAACAATATTCATATTATCAATTGCATCATGGGAGGAAAATAGTGTACATGGGTCATTGTATGTTTTTGCATATGAATCACTCTTATAAAAGACCAAAAAAGGGAATAAATGGCTCAAAATTTTTTATATTTCTCTGAAACCATTATCCACTAATGAGTATTTTGAGGGGGTGGAAAACGTTTATGTGACATTAGGAACGACAAAAAAAATCTGGTAATGGTAGACATATTTGGATGAAAAGGTCATTCTTTTTTGAGCTACCATATTGGAGAAATCATGAAGTGAATCATAATATTGATGTCAGGCAGGTGGAGAAGAATATCTGTGGATATTTTATTGGAAAATTTTTAGATATTAAAGGAATGAAAAAATATGGGTTTAATTCAATATTAGACTTACTGTCATTGGGAATATGTTTAGAGTGAGCTCTCACTCCTAATAGAAGAAAAAAGTTTCTTCCCCTGGCTTGTCATTCATTTCCCAAGAGGGAGAGATTTATATTTTTTCATTGTCTTCATGATATCCATGTTCCTCAACGTTATTCTTAAAATGTATAACATTATGTCTCTTTGAGGGATTTGATTATGATAGGTATGAAATCTCATGATTTTCACGTCATGATACAACAACTTCTACCAGTTGCATTGCGTGGAATACTCCCCATCCGTGTCATAAAGACTATAATGAAGTTGCTTTATTATTTCAATTTAATTTGTAATGTGGTGATTTATGTGAATTCTTTAAACATTTTGGAAAAGGATGAAATCTCAATACTTTGTCAATTGGAAATGTGTTTTCCTCCATCTTCTTTTTGATATAAAGGTCAATTTAATGATTCATCTGGATGGAGAAATAAGGATTTTTGAACCTTTATATCTTCGTTGGATGTATAATTTTGAATGGTAAATGAAAATATTGATGGGGGTATGTTAATAATATATATTGACTTGAAGCCTCCATTTTTGAAATGCATATTTCTGAGGAGGTTACGGAGTTTTTATGAGCTACTTGGTTACGGCGGAGCACATATGTTTTCATCTATCTCTCCATGAATGAGTTAATAATGAGGGAAAGGGGATTTGTGGCCTGAAAGTCAAATCATTGTCAGCTGAACAGATGAATAAGTTAGAATTATACATATTAAATAACATAGCTGATGCACAACTGTATATCACATTGCATATTAATGAGTTAGAAAAAAGTAATCCATAGATAAAAGAAATGTTGATTTATAATGATCACAACAAAACATTTTTGTCATGGTTTAAAAAGACCTAGCTTGGTAGATCAGATGTATGAGAGACATTAAGATGGTTAGTGGGTGGTCAATGTTTAACTGTGATAACATAGTACAGTTATGAAATTAATTTCTATACAGTTAATACGAAATCATAGGAAAAAATAAGTTCATTTCATAATAGTGGTGTATTGGTGTTGGCAGAAGCAATGCATTTTTCGAGTTCTGATGAAAAAAACCCAATTCCTGCATCAACTTCATATTATAGATTCAGTGAAAAAATATAAAATGTTGATTACATTAAAATTAATTCTCATTATTTTAACTCCAATGTTTTATCTGTAACAACAGTGTGAGACACGATGAATTTGGAAAGATAGTTGTTAATCTGAAAAGATTGGAAGACAGAGAAGATTCTTTAATAATGGAAACACATGAAAAACCGGTTTTCTATATATTTGATCAATCAGATATGTAGTGGTCATTTGTTTTATATGGTAAAAACAATATGTTGGTGCGGATCAACTTGATGAAGATGTTTATTTATATCAGATCCCTACATCCATGGAATGAATAGTAGAACATAATTATGAGCATGTAGAAGACATTGTTTGTGCCATAAGGAATGATCATGATGAATGAATTTGGGAAAACAATACATTTTTATATTCATTATATTACAAGTAACATATTTTTATTTCTTATTTAAATTTACTATTTTCATAAAATGTTAGATATTGTAATTTTTTCTTTATTAAAATTTCTATTAAAACAAATAAGTAGAAGTTTTTGTTCATTTTATTTTTATTTATTTTAGTTTATCAGGTTTACCATTACATAAATTATATATCTAATTTTTTTGTTGAATGACAATTACTTTACCATTTTTACCATGTTTACCATGTTTACCATGTTTGCCATGTTTTCCATGTTTTCCATATTTGCCAGGTCTACCATGTCAACAATGTTTACCATGTTCACCATATTTACTATGTTTACCATTTTTACCATGTTTACCATAGTTTAACATAGGATACCTTTACATAACTTATATATTTATTGATTTTGGTGAATGAAAATTACACTACCATGTTAACCATAGTTTAACATGTTTACCATTGTTTAACATGCTTACAATATTAACCATGTTTACTATTATGTAACTTAGTTCAATTTTAAATTTTCTATTTTCATTAGTATTTTAGAATTTGAATTGGTATATTTTTGAACTAATGTTTGTTTTTTTTATTTGAAGGATAATGACAGATCAATCGGTTGATCAGCAACATGATTCTAGAGATGAGCATAATGATCTTACCTCTGGGGAAGAAAATTCACATGATCCTCTTGATGTTACCCAATATTTCTCATGTGATCCTATAATGAAAAATATGAGTTTGAGAGTTGGTAAATGTGGGAGCACATGTTTACCAAAATTATCACTTGATCGTATGCAGGACGAGAAGATACTAGTTGAGTCTTTTGAGAATGATATTCCAAGAGGTCCAAATGCAAAATATTTTATGATTTTGGTGTCAACTAGTGGTAAGATAAAAGTAATCATTTTGTATGATGATTGAAGAAGTGTGGAAAAAGAGATAATATATCAATTGCGGGAGCAGATTTTGGTAAGACCATTGGCTATTGTTTTACTATTCATTAAATATTTCTAGTATAATATGTTTTACCACTTCTTTATCAGATGGAATTTGATATTCCTGAAACTAGAAGTGTTAGGAAGAAATGCATATCGATGGATTATAAAATATGTTTGGTTTTCAAATCTACCCTCATATCTGATTTCATTTTTGGTCATAGGAATCCTAACAATCAATGTTATTTATATCCTATCATAGATGAAGATATATGGACATAGTTTGTTGAAATTAGAAGATAATATTAATTTATAGTAATGGGAATGTAAAATTTTATAAGCCTTATTATATAAATGGTATTATTAATGTTTTGTTAATGATTTCTTATTATTAATTTACAGGAAAAAAGGACATCTCATCATGAGATCCAATCCAAAAATGTATACCCTTATAGTTTATCTTGGGGAGGGTATACATTATTGGAAGAACAAATAATGGAATTTTTTTTACCAAAACTAGAGATGATTCTTTAAACCCCGGAGAGGATTCCCCTCGATCCCCTCCATCTAGACATGAACAATGGAAGAGAGCTCAGATGGTCAAAAAAGTTTAATATCTTTCGAAAGATTCTAGAATCGTAGCATAGAGGATTGTAAATTATTTATTTTAAATATTTGAGTTAACTATATTCATTATATAATTTGAATCATTATAGAATTGTTCAGTTAATTAATAAATTATTATCTTGAGGAGGAGAGCTCATAGGGGGCCTTTATAGCCATTGGGAGGCAATATATTTTATCTACATCATTGAGAAAGCCCTAACATCTTAGTTTTATATTAGTATATCTGACATGTGTATTGATATGAAAAGTTTTGCAACATTATAAAACTTCTTCCATTGAGGATGTTTAAAAAATATATAATCCTAGAAAGCTGAATTTTTTATTATTAATGCGACGATGGAGGCAAATATTAGAGCGTCAGTACAATATATGTTTTCAGACATGCAATGACGATTTTAGACTACAGCTCCCACTCCTCTACCTCCCCCTATAGATTGCATTATTTATCCTCCACATCCTCCAGTATCTCCCACTCCCCCACTAAACCTGAAAACCCCTTTTTTTATCTTACTCCTGCGCTACAACATTCTACATATTGCGAGTTGTATGTTAATGATCCTCAACATCATATAGTTGAATATGGGTTTGAATATTGTATAGGAGATAAAGTTCATCATCATTAGTTTGAGGTAGAGCATCATAGGGTCGCAGTACATGATATTATAGATAGATCAAATCAGGTACCATTACCTACAGATGAGGTGATGATTGTTACAACTAATATCTTCCCTATTTTATTTTGTCCATCCAGACTTCGGCGACTCATTACCATAGAGGTATGTATGTTTTATCTTCTTTTTGTATTTTTATTTATTAATGTTTTTTTAACATTTTTGAACTAATATATTTTTTCTATTTATTTTTACAGGTATACATCAAAGTTAAAGAAATATTTTATAGATAATAAAAAAGAAATATGGCTCTAACATCAGATAGAGTTTCTATTAGTCTTGAAAGATTATCTAGATATTCAAATTTTTTGGTGGATCATTATGAGTTTCCAATGGAAGCTCATGTTTGTGGGCATGAAATAAATGAGGTCATTCTAAAAAGTGATATCATTGAGCTTGTTACTAGAGATAATTTAGGCATCAAACTGGTAAAAAAAAATTTCATGTAAGTCTTGACACCATTTCCCAGGGTTATATTTTTTAAAAAGGTATCATTATGTCCTTTTTGTATTCTGTATCTTTATTAAAATGTGAGAAGAAAGATCATACCTATGTATATGGATTCATGGACCCAAATTTGATTTCCCCTAAAGCACATGCATTCGATGAGGAACAATGATTATTTTTATTATGAATGATATGAACAAAATATAATCACAAATTTTTCGATAATGCCATTTTTTATGGGTACGAAACATATCTTGGGCAAGGAGTTCATTATCTTTTATCATAAAAAACCAACCTTTAATTTTCTTTTATCAGGGATCATTGGATGTTTGGTGTTTTTTTTGAAAATAAGAAAACACATTATTGGATATGCTCTGTCCATGGTGATGTGCAGGAAAGTTATAAGAATATGTTAGAACATTTAGATTCAATTTCTTAATGGTTTTATATATTATAAGTAATTTTAAATTTATCCCATTCGTATTATTTTCTAACAGGGGATGGGTCAACATTTGATAAAACAGAAAGAAGAGGAGTGATAAGATCAAATATGTAAAAGTAAAGGTAAATATCCATTTATAATTATTGATTTTTTATGTTTAACATAAAAATAATATTTTTTATTTACACTCATTTAAAAAAAAATTATGAACAATAACGTGTCGTCAAATGTGGAAATTATATGTTAGTATATATGTATGAAATAATTATAACTCAAACACTTTTCAACTTTAATGTATTAAGATTTCATTTTAAATATTTCCAGAATATTTCATTTGATTTATTAATTATAAATTTGAACTACTTCCGTTTTACTTTGTATCTATTTCATGACCCTCAACCCTATAATGTTCACAATTTCGAACACATACATGTGGAATGGTTAAATTATTTTACTAGTTTGATTGGATTTTAGTTTGTTTGTTATGTGAAATGTTATTTTGAATATTTTCATTATAATTGTGTATTTTGTAGTCATTTAGGTTGAATTTAGGTTTTTTAGTTGAAATTTCATTTTTGGAATTTTATATATGTGAATTTTTAATTTTGGCAAACTTCTTCTTTTGGTCTAGTTTGGATGATATTTCTGGTATGGATTCTGGACATGGGGGGGAGGGTGTCCGGGGTTTTAGGCGGTGTCCAGTGGAGTGGGGGTTTCTAGGGGTGTGGGCGGGCTATCCAGTGGGGTGGGGGTGTCAGGGTGTCCATGGGGGTGGGAGGGTGTCCAAGAGGGTGTGTGGGGTATCCAGGGGTGTGTGGGGTGTCCTGTGGGGTGGAGGGTTTCCATTGGTGTGTGAGGGTTGTCTAGTGGGGTGGGGTGTCCGGGGTGTCCATGGGGGTAGGAGGGTGTCAAGTACAGTGGGGCCTGTCCAAGGGGTGTCCAGGGGGGTGTCCAGTGGGGTGGTTTGGGGGGGGGGGGGTTCCAAGTGTGTGGGAGGGTTGTCCAATGAGGTGGGGGTGTTCAGGGTGTCCATGGGGGTGGGAGGGTGTCCAGGAGGGTGGGAGGGATGTCAATGGTAGTGGGGGCTGTCAAAGAGGGGGTGATGTCTAGTGGTTTTCTAGGAGTGTGTGGGGGTGTTCAATGGGGTAGGGGGTTTCCAGGGCTGTGGGAGGGGTGTTTAGTGGGGTGGGGTGTCCGGGGTGTCCATTGGGATGGGAGGATTTCCATGAGGGTGGGGGCTATCTAGGAAGGTGGGGGCGGGCTGTCCAGGGGGTGTCTAGAGGTGGGGGTGTTTAGTAGGTGGGGGTGTTTAGTAGGTGGGGGGGGTTTAAGGGTGTGGGAGGGCTGTCTAGTAGGGTGCAGGGTGTCTAGGGTGTCCATGGGGTGGGACGGTGTCTATGGGGGTGTGAGCCGGTCCAAGAGGGTGGGGCTGTATTGGAGGGTGGGGTGTCAAGGGGTGCGGGGAGGTGTCCTGTGGGGTTGGGGTTTCCAGAGGTGTGGGAGGGTTTTACAGTGGGGTGGGGGTGTCCATGGGAGTGGGAGGGTGTCTAGGAGGGTGGGGAATGTGCAATAGGGTGGGGGTGGGGCTTTCCAGGGGTGTCCAAGGGAGTGTGGGGGTGTCCCGTGGGGAGGGGGCTTCCAAGTGTGTGAAAGGGGTGTCCAGTAGGGTGGAGGTGTCTGTGGTGTCCAAGGTGGTGGGAGGGTGTCCAGGAGGGTGGGGCGTTGTCCCAGAGGGTGGGGGATGTCCAGGGGTTGTTCAGGGGTGGGGGTGTCTAGTGGGGTGTGGGGGTTTCCAGTGTTGTGTAAGGGAAATCATGTGGGGTGGGTGGTTCCCAGGGTGTCCATGGGGGTGAGAGGGTGTCCAGGACCGTGGGGGTTATCTTGGACCGTGGGGTTATCCAGGGTGTGTCCAAGGGTTGGGTTTGGGTTCCACGAGTTTGGGAGGGATGAGTGGGATGGGGTGTCTGCTGTTTCCATGGGGGTGGGAGGGTGTCCATGGGGGTGGGAGGGTGTCCAGGAGGGTGGGAGCTGTCTAGGTGGTGGGGGTTGTCTAGGGGATCCCCGGGTTCAAGGAGGTGTCCAATGGGGGGGGGGGGGGGTTATAGGGGTGTGGGAGGGCGGTTTAGTGGGGTGGGGGTGTCTAAGGTGTCCATGGGAGTGGGAGGAGGATATGAGGGCTGTCCAAGGGATTGGGGGCGGTCCAGGAGGTCGGTTGTCCAGGGGGTATCCAGGGGTGTGGGGGTGTTCCATGGGGTGGGGTGTTACAAGTGCATGGGAGGGTTTTCATGTTGGGTGGGGGTGTCCAGGGTGTCCATGGGGGTGGGCATGTGTCCAGAAGGGTGGGGGTCTCCAGGAGGGTTTGGGGGGGGGGGGGGTTGTCCGGGGGGTTTCCATTGGTGTGGGGTGTTCAATGGAATGGGGGGTTTCTAGGGGTATGGGAGGGCTGTCTAGCATGGTGGGGGTGTCTAGGGTGTCCATGGGGGATGTGAGGGTGCCCAAATGTGAGGGAGGGTTTTCCAAGGGAGTGGGGAGCAGTCCGGGAGGGTTGGGGGTGGGGGCTGTCCAGGGGGTATCCAGGGGTGTGAGAGGAGTCCAATGGTTTGGGTGGGTTTCTAGGGGTGTGGTAGGGTTTTCCAGTGTGTGGGGTTTGTTCAAGAGGGTGGGGTGGCTGTCTAGTTGTGTGTGTGGGGGGGGGGGGGGGTGTTCAGTGGGGTTGGGGGTCCAAGGGTGCGGGAGGGCTGTCCAGTGGGGAGGGATGGTTTTGGTCTATTTTTGTTCTGATTTTGGTCTGTTTCTGGAATGTTTCTGGTTTTCTAATACAATTCATAGTTGTAGATGAACGATTTTATTAATAATAATTGGTTATTAAGTCATTTATTTTATAACAGACATAAAAAATGCATGTTTATGGGTTTTAACATTGATTATTTGGAAACAGATGTAGCAAATGTATACGAATGGGTTTTACATCGGTTATTTCATAACTGATGTAATAAATTGGATGAAAATCAGTTATTAGGTCAGTTATTGGATAACCTATGTAATAAATTTAATGAAATAGGTTTTTATGTCAGTTTCTTAATAAGAGACGTTGTATATAGGTTTTAACATCGGTTATCATTTAACCGACATGAAAAACTCTAGGCAGACTGGTATATCATGTCGATTATGAACATAACTGACATGATAATCTCTTTGGAGGCATATTTTATTACGTAGTTCATTCCATAACAGTCATTTAAAAGTAGATACAATGTTAGTTTTTTTAAAACACACCATAATAAATCATGACTATGAAGCATTATCCACGTCGTTTTTTGATGAACCAAAGTGAAAAAACCTTCTGATTATTGTTTTTTTACGTAAATTTTAAAATAACCACCACAAAAACAATATTTATAACATCTCATATAATAATTTTGTCCAAAAGAAAACGTAAAAATTAAAAAATAATCACCACAAAATCGTTTTTTTCACTAGTGTATGGAAGAGACCATCTGAGTAGACGGTCTTGGAAGGATGTATGTCAGATATATTTTACTTATTTTTGGAGATCTTCCTTCTATCATTTAATAAAGAGACCTTCATTTCACATCATAGTTCTGGTAGGGGTTGAAGATGGATTTTTTTATATAGGTACTTTTGATCATGGCCTATCACCCATTAATAGATGATAAAATATAGCATATTATTTATTATTTAAAGGACATAATCCATGCCCGTGTCCTTCACTTTGGTTATTCTTAGGAGAAACACATTCCTATCATTGAATTTTTTAAATAATATAATCTTTCGTAAAACCATCAGGATGGATCCTTTTGAATTTTTATATGGCAGGCCTTTCCACTCAACTATGTGATGGATAGAGGCAGGGGAAGTAGCTATTTATGGACCCTGTATCATGCACAAGAATACAGAGTGGATCCCTTTGATTAGAAAGTGCATGTTGAAATCTTAAACCAGACTGGATTCATATGCCAACAGATTTTAGTGGCCTCTTTAGTTAGAGGTCAAAGACTAGTTTTTTTATGAGTATCATCTAGGTTAGGGCATCGACGTATTCAAAAGCATAGTAAACTCTCAATGAGGTTCGTTGGACCCTTCGTGGTTTTGCAGCAGATAGGACTAGTGGCATACAAGATGAAACATCCTCAAAAACACAAATCCATGAATGATGTTATTCATGTATCTCAGCTTCACTGATACTATCTAGACCCGAATCGTGTCTTTCAACTTGATGAGGTCGGGTTGGATATGGATTACTACATCGAGGAGTATCTCGTGCATATTGTTGATCAGATATTGGAGACACTGTAATGATGTTATGTTCCTCTTGTTTGGATTATATAGCTACACTCTAGTGTACACGATGAGACCGGGGGGTAGGAAGGTGATGTACAAGATTAGTGGATAAAACTATGGGTTGAAAAAAACTCTTTACTATCATAAGGCCAACTCAGGGAAGTGTTTTTTAAGGATTTTAGGTTGTAATGACCCATATTTTCAATGAAGGTATGGATAATTAGTTTTTCAATTTGAATTCCTTAAATGGCCCAAATATTGATATTTAGTAATTACAAGGATGCCATAGGTTCATCTGGGTCTCGTTTAGAGCCAGAATCTCCAAAAAGAGAAATATAATCGAGGCTCATCGGTTTTCTAGAAACATGCAACCTAAGGTGCATGCTGACGTAGCCAGTTGAAGACACAGGACATAAGATATTTTTATCATTTTCTCATGGGTAATTAGACCATGTGACCAACCATGTTGGGTTCTCCTTCTCTAAAGAAATGTGTGCACCTAAACCGTGTTTTTTATGTAAAATTACTATTTTCTCTTAATTTAATGTTAATAACTTTTTATATTATACCTTCTTCCTCTAGTGAACCATCATCCCTCTTCCTACTTCTTTTAAGACGCAAAAACCTCAATCTATGAATCAAGATAAAATCCACCTCTAGTTTTTAGTCATCAATCCATTTAAATCATTAGATATGTTTCGGTATTATGCACATGTATCTAAACATTTATCAAAGTATACCTTTCCATTCACAATGGTATTTAGGAGTAGACACGATTGCCCAAATTATTTTGGAATTGAACTATTTCTCAGATATCATCCAACCCATTTTTAATCGGAGGCTTATATTGGGAGATACGTCATCTACAACCTTGATGATGGTTTTCACATTGTTTTCCCTATGATATTTTTCATTTTATAACTAAAAAATCATGCGACATGACATATTTCTCGAAGAATCCATATTATTTTGATTCGTTTATATCTAATTTACCATTATAACTTGATACATTCTATAGATCATTTTTTGGTTGTTTATATGTTTCAATTACCTTATATGGTTACCTTATGGGTGTTCCAAGTGAAAATGACTATTTCAGTCAATTGGAAATATTCTCAAAACTCATTTATTGCTTCAGAAATTGATATTAATGTAACCACCTTAGAGTCAAGAGTGATAAATTGTACCCAAAGAACTTCTTAGATGTTTTCACTCTTATGGTTTTAATTTCCCAATAATGCTTTTAAATTATTTCCCATGTTACCTACAAATTGATCCTTTTGAGATTTATAAGTAAATTTTTTATGTTTGTTTAAATTTTATTGATTGATTTAAATGAAATTTATAATGCATGATTGATTTCATTTTTTAAATTGAATTAATTGGTTTTAATTGGAATGACCCTAGGGGTTGGCTAGTTCAATCCCCTTTTTTATGCTTATATGAATGCCCATTAATAAGTTCATTGAAATTGAACAAGTAAAATTAAATGAATAAGAGGTAATGCCTCATTTATTATGTTATAAATGATATAAATCTTCTATGTATATGAGATATATAAAAGAAATGGATGGTTGTAAATGACTCATGCCAGTTATGATTGCAATATCTCTTTATAGAGGATGTATATAATGGTAAGTAGTGTTTATCTAGGAATGAAATATCACACCTCGACATTGGTTGTTGATTATGGAATCTCGCAGTAGTGATATTATATGGGTTCTGGGCTTTACGCACCATGTTTCATGATTAGTGTTTTTTTCACGATGTCTCACTCTCCATCCTAAGTGTTTCTGCGTGATTTATATGACTCTTATTGGGATTTAGGGCATGTACCCAATTCCAAAATCTTTTAGACAAATTAGATTGGTGATAGATGTTTCAGTTATACCACAATCCATTCCAACACTAGTATTCTAGGTATATGGACATTAAGCATATGAAAACACTTGTTTCTTATAGGTTGATGAAATATATAACTAAAATATATATTTATGTTATTAATTAATATATATAGATATGTAGTTTCATGATCAAACAAATATTCTAGCTAAGAGATGAACTAGGTAGGCTCTGCTTTTGTCATATAGGAACATAAGCAGGCTAGTTATTTATGTTAGCGCTGTTTACTTTTCTATATATATCTACACATTATTTATTTGTGATCCCAACTTAGATTAAACTTAGGCCCTATTTTTGGTGTCATAATGAATTTTTTTCCCACAAACTACTCAGAATGCCTTTTTTGAGAATACTATATTTCTATAGGTATTGTTATGGGTAAGGGCCCTACTTTTAGTCTTTGACCTGATTACCTTTAGTTGGATATTGTGGGAATAGTGTCAGGAATAATACTGAGATGCTTTATAATGTTTCTTTAATTTTTTTTCTTTTTTTACTATTTTCTATCATTCTTTTATCAACATGTTCCTTTTGTATTATATTTCTATTCTTAAATGTATCAAACACCAATTTAATGGATGTTTATTTCATTAGATGTTGTTCAATTATCTATTTACACGTATTTAGTTTATTAATTATGTTTGTTTACATATTCTTATACTATTGATTATATCAGAATTTATCTGTTGTGATGCCATGACACGAGGGTATAGTCATCCCACTACACCACCATGACACCCTCTTCTCTAGTCGAAATCTTCTAGCATATAGGGATGTGCTCTTAAGGCCATGTGACCCACTAGTTCTGAGAAAACATTATGTGAACTTTGGTTTAGGATGTTATAAAAATTGGGAAAATCATATTTTTGGTCAAAGGGTAAAAAAGATAACATTAACCTTTTAATTTGGTGCGCAGTTAGGATGCACGGTTGGGGTATGTCTGTTCCTATTGTGCAGCTCACACATCCCAAGAGCCACACCTCATATGGCTTTCATTCATGGTTCAGACTAATTGTGTGCCAATTATGTTGTGCTACTAGTTAAGAGGAGCTAACCATGAAGGTTAGTTGAAGGGTTTTCCAAACCATTCATGTAACATGTGGAAACCACTTAAATTTATTTTAATAATTATACATGTCTAATACCCCCCCCCATATATAATGGGTTTAAAAACCATGTGAGACCCCTTATAGGGCCACACGATTTATCAAGATGGGATATAAGGTTTTTAAAAACCATGCGGCTTTCATGTTTCTCTATGAAAGATAGTTTTTGATGCCTGAGGATCCTGAAACTCATATAATCATCTAATAAAAATCTTAGTCCTTAAACCCCATTTATAAAAACAACACTTTTATGGGTTCTAATGTATAGATTAACATTATGAATCATGGTTTGTAATTCAACCCATCAACCAAATAGGAAAATTTAAATTTCATTAGAATTTTTCAACAGACCAAAAACATAGGATGCTAAGTTCCAAGATAGTGCTCCAATGTAGAGGGAAATGTTAATGTATCATGAGAAGATATGTATAGGAATATGTTGTAAACATAATCTATATGGATATCCTAGGGAGAAATAAGTGGAATAAAATAATGGACAAGAAAGTAATCCTTGGTATATGATGATGATGGCCTATAGATTAATCCTTATCATATATTTATGATATTAGGTTTATATTATTTACAAATTTCAATAATTCCATGATATTATAAAATGATTTCTATTTAATATTATAATATATTCTCTTAAATCTAGTCCCTCAAGTTCATGGTCAATATATTTTGATATCATGTTAACCCTCAATACGTTTATAAGTTTACTAACTATTATTATTTACATTTATTATTCCATTACTAAGCATATAAGGTGACACCATCTTATTTTTTCATTTCCCCGGGTTGTTAAAAATTATATTTATTTTCATGAAACTAGAAGTGTATCATTTTTTTTAGGATTTATATGTGATTTTAAAGTATTATATTGTATATATTATCATTTTATATTGTGGAAAAAATGTGTTTCCATTTGATGTGAATATTGTAGATATATTAGTTTGTGTTTTTACTTAATTATCAAAAACTATGAACTAAAAGTTCCTTGTTTTGAGAATTTGAAAAAAAACTTTAATCAAATATTTATGTCAAACAAATTATGGTACGTTATAAATTTTTAGAACTAGATATAGGATCATAGGTCTGGGGATGATACATGTTATTAATACCCCTTTGAATCCTTTAACTATTAATTAATTTTAAAAATAGAAATCTAAATTTTTTGGAATCAATGTATGATTCTGGAGGAAGAAAATTTCATCTACCTTATTTAAATAGTTCAAAAGATTTATTTATCCCCATACCAATATGGTTCAAACTGGACTTAATTCCATATTTTGATTTTTTTGGTGAATTTCATAATATATCTATGATACTATAACATACATTTTTATCTATGTGTATGAAAACAAAAAATATATTGACAAAAAAATAATTCCAATTCATAAATTCAAAAAACCATTCAATTTTTCAAACACATTATTATAATGTTAATTTAAAATTTTTACCCAAATTTAGGATAATAACAGTTTAATTATTGAACAATCCATATCTACTCATTGGGGACTATGTTTTTTCATTATTTAATGTAACATCAAATGACTCTTTCCAAGATCAATATTTATCTCACCGGGGTAAATTTTTTTATTTTTATAGAAACAATATCTTCAAGGTATATTTCATGACAACTAAGTGTGTACCTTATTCAAAAATCATACAACTTAAAATTATTTTAATTTTATGACCTCAAAAAAATACATAATTATGAATTTCTTATTATACAAAAAACATATCTAAACAAGAAATATTCATTTCTATGAACAACATATAGTATAACACCAGAATCCAACATCAATTTCAAACCTTACATTAATAGAGAATAATAACCGACAATATATTTACGAGGTTATTTTTGGTTATATTATATGAAAAGATAACAAAATTTACTCTTTATTCATTCTTAACCATATTAGAATGTTATAATTTACTAGAATAATTTATTTTTTTTCAATGATTGATAGATTTTACACCTAAGGATTCTATTAATCTTTACACAATGTAAAACAATGGTAAATCTGAGCCTTTCTAATTCCACAACACTCGTGATCAACATTCATCCACTAAAGAGTGTCTCCCAGGATGAGGGGAGTAGTTAGGGACTTATTCAACACCTATGGGATGGAGAAAGAATTAGTGTTGGAGAATTTCAATATAATTTACACATTTTATCCATTATCCATTTCAACTCAATCACTTCTTAAGTTGTATGGTTCTATTATTCTCTATACTATTATATTTTTTGCCTATGAACAACATATCCAAAAGGCGAAAAAAATGATTTATAATGTTCAACAATCATAGTGAGAAGTCTAGTTAGTGCTGTGAAATTGTTTACTCCAATAACAAGTATCGATAAGAATCATTATCATAACTACAATTGGGAAGGGTATATCCTTGAAAATTGTGTTTTGACGTCTCTTAATAGTTATTTGATGCATCACATACCATAAAATGATAACAGTTTATGTAAAAAATGGTTATGATGCTAATCAATAACTCTAACAAGTTATTAAAGTTCTTCCTGGTCTTCTCATATTTCTCTTAAATACATAACAATATGAAAGTGTCTCTTATTTTGTTCATGAATAATAGTTCACAAACGTTCTTCTTCTTCTTATTCTTCAAAAAAGTGATCTGATTGTTTCTCTTTTTCATCTTCTTCTCATACACTAATTGAAATATTTTTCTTTATATTGTGAAAATATTTACAGCATATCCGATCCTTAATTTTTATACTTCTTCTATTCTACTTCTAAATCATTACACAATAATATTTCACTGATTATTCTTTATCTTTGACACACAAAGATCCTTTATATTTAGATGGTGTGTCAGATTTTCTATTCTTCTTTGAAAAAAAATCTTCTATAGTCTGTATATGTATCCGGTCTCTCCTTCTTGAAACAAATTATTATCACTATATGAATAGTATTCTTGAATAGACTCAAATACATTATCATTGACCTTAATAATATATATAGAAAATAAATTTCATTAGTTTCGATTTTATATCCTTAACATTCTGATCATTTGTTTCATGTTAATATCTTGTTAATAAATACCAATATTTTTGAAAATTCAAACCCATTAAATATTCACTCTAATACATTTTCTACATCCAAAAAATACGACTACTTATTCTTTATAAATAATTTTCTAAAAAAATTCCAGGAATCTATCAAACCATATTCCTTAATTTATATGACTTTCATGATACTATCTATTTCTTGTTGAAACATTTTTATTATATCCATGATAATACACATAAATTTATCACAACATTGAAAAATAGAAATAAATAATGCATCAACTGCCTATAGTTACAGATTCCTATTTTATGGAAAGAGGCAATAAAAAATAATCATATTTTATCTTCATTATTATGTATAAATCATAATATAATAGTTCATGATATTTTTTTTATTTAAGATTGGCCCACTCAACATTGTTTTTTTTCTTCACCATATAAGGATTCTATTTTTTCTTCTCCTTCGATTATCTTTAGCAATAACGTGAATCATTCTTAATGCATCATGATATTTTAATATAGAAATAACATGTCACCAATAATTTTATAATTTCAAGTCATTAGATGAATAAAATTATAAAAATATCAATTTTATATCAACGTAAAACATCATATGGGCTCCTTAGATATCTTATGGGGAATTATCTAACATGTAAAATGATTTTCTTCTAGACTCGAAATATATTATTCATATAATAATTTCCTTACACGTGGTACTTCTTACACAAGATACAAAAAATATATTATGTTGGATTATCATACATGTAATTAACTTACAAATAATATAATTTATATACACTATATAATTTTTCTCAACACAGAACTAGGACATATAATTCATTGTCTTAATTTTTCTCCAACCCATTATATTATGTTATAATCAATAATCAAAGTGATATTTTTATTATTGAGCGATCAGTATCAACATCGTCAGATTTTATCTCCTCCCCTTATTTATCTTTTTGATCTTATTGTGTAGTGAATGTGTAAAAGAGCTTCATATAATCCTCCCCATGTAACATCTAATATTCTTTAAACCTTTTAAATATATCTTTGGACCGATACTAAATCTTGGGAATAACATTAAAATCTTCATATAGAAATGTTAGCATGGTATGAAACCTAATACTGTGGTGAATATATCTGATTGAGTTGTTATTGGAAGTAAAAATTGAATCATCTTTGTTTTAAGTAATGAATAACATTTTTTACATTATTAATAGTACCATCATGAGATGTATCTCAAATTAAACTATCATTTTTTATTCCACTCATTAGTAAGTTTAAGTGCTTAATTAGCTGGTCAATGAAGTCCATTGGAGTCAATTCTCTCTGGTGGACCATTATACTAACTGGATTAGTGGCTTGTGAACCAACATATCTTTTTAATCATAAGTCAATATGAATAGTATATACATCATTTATGAAGCTATTAATTGGTGGATATGACTCTAGATCATAATCAGTTGTCATTTTGTGATGGATAGCATTCTTGATAATATATCTATCCTTGACTTGTACATATTTTTTTTAATATCTTACTATCAAATTCCTTTCCACAAATCATAGTCCTGTATAAAAATAGAATCTTCAATACACCTTAACTTCTCTTATGTAAAACATTCCCATAATCATACATTTAATACGATATAACATACAATATCTTTCATCATAAAGATACCGAATTGGAAATGATAAATTTAGTTATCCATAGAACTCCAAATCATCCAAATAAATTTTTCATCAGCAGTAAATGGTATAACAATTCCTCTATTAAATTATTTATGATTTATTAAATTATTAATGATAAGAAACATCACGACATAATATTTGGGATATACTTCCAATTTATATATAACTTACTCATATCTTAAACCTGTCTACATCACATTGTGAACACTCTTTGATCAATTGAAAACAATTACAATATATATAGATTTGGCTCATGAAACTCCAAATTTGTATTTTTTATTAATACACATATAAAAAATATATGTCCAATATATTACCTTCAACCATTTATTCTATCCCTTTTCTCATCAATCATTTATTTCATTCTAAACATTCCCCTTATTGATTATAAATAAAATACCTTGAGAGAGGATTGTATGAATTAATACTTATGAAAATATTTATAAACCCTGACAATCTATGTTTATATGATCCATAATCAATGTATAATACAATATTTTTTTATCAAGACCTTAAATTTATTAATTCCAAATAAAATATGAATAAATTTAAAATAGACACATTAATTACCTTTATTATAATATTTAAAAAATTCAGTTTGAGTTAATTGATTGATTCTAATTGAGATAAAAATTTATCATTAAATATAAAAACCTTAATTTCCTTCATCTACTTCAACACATAAATAAAACAATTAAGTGTAAAATATAGGTTTTAGACTTCAATAAATAAAATCTACATCTTCATTAACCTTCCACATTGATATTATTGATTAAATTAATTTTTATACCTTAGTATTATGATATTATTTTCTGATACTAAGGATGAGATATTAATGAAATATATTTTATCCAATAACACTTATTCAAGTGCATTCTTGAAAATTAATATTTTCATGAATGAATAATTATATTAACTACCCAATTATTATTTACATGTCTCTCCTTAAGAGATATACTCAATTTAATATTAATAATGGTATAACTCCTTAAAGGATGAAATTACATGATGTTTCATGTTTATTATAAACCAAAATAGATTTCATTATGTCAGAATCTATATTTTATGAAGTATGTATCTATACTAAGATTGATATTCTTTAATAAATTTTCATTTTAAAAAAAGGTATCTGTTATTAATGATTGTATATTAATAATTTTTCTTTCATAGTATTAACAAACCCCTCCCCAAAGAAAATGTTTCACCATTAATTCTTTATATTGTAACCATAAATACTACACCAAATGGTTAAGGCGATATAATGGAAATTATTTATATTCAATATTATCAGTAAGTTTGATAATATTTTCTCATCTTAGATACTATAGTTTCCATGATTCCACATATTTTTATTAAATTTTTGTTTTATTTTTAAGGTGTGGGTATCTTTACATCCTTATTATCTTTGTTTGGGTTTATTATATTTTTTTGAGACATCATGTATAATACAATTTTAATTCACTTTATGTGTTTTCCATATGATGGAAGTATGGTTACCCAACCTTTGGAATTATGTTATTCCTTCTCAAAAATCTTATATATTTCTTAATTTACACTTTTGTTTTCATTTATTGATAGAAACTCATGAAATTAAACAACTTCAAATATAACATATTATTTCCCATTATAATTGGATTCTACTTTTTCCTATTATATTTGTCTCAATTTTTCCAAATGTTATGATCAAATGAGTAAATATTCTTAGGGTACATTGAAAATTTTTTTTAAATTTTCAAATGGATTATCATAAATTCTTTTCTCAAAAGTCATTTTAAATAAAGAAATCCACTTAAACGTCTCAAATTTCTAACTCCTTGATCTCTCACTTATATTATTTGAAATCTTTTTGGGAGTAATTTGGTATGATTTTTTCTAATTATTCCTTACCAAGGCTTCTTTATCATTATTTGAAAATTTAAATGAATTTTTTCCAATTTTATTTGAATACACGAAATGATGAATAATTATAAAATTAGAAACCAAAACTAAAAAAATATCATATATATATTCTAGTTTATTCGAAATAAGTTTTAGTTCGATAGATTTTAATTAATAAATTGATTTCATTTCCTTAGAGCCCATAACCTAAAAATGGGATTTATTTTTTAATGGTGAATTAATGGATTTTACTAAAAAAACTAATGAAAAAAATTAAATATTTTGTATCACCAACATTCCCCCATAAAACGTTATCTTCTCTTCAAAAACCCTTACTCTCCCTAAATTTTATATTTACAAGGAATATATATTTTTATATTTCATTATCACTATTTTTTTGTAGTGGGTAAATAAATCCCTTACACATTCATTCATAATCTATAAACATTGTGATAGTATTTTCAACACATTTTATTACCCATACGTTTATAGATTTTGATTTTAGATCTAAAACATTTGAGAAAAATATTCAAAACATACATTAATATATAACATGAATGGTTCCAACTTATTTGGGACTACTAGGGAGAGATCCACATATTATTTTGAGAAATTCATTCTACTAAGTGGAGGTTTTTTAAAATAATTATACTTCATAGAATATCAGTTTGCAATAAATCCTTTTAGTTATAATTGTGAAGAATTTTATTGAGTGGTATTTATATATTACACTATAATCTATTATTCTAGATACTTTATGTTGATAATGTATTTATCATGTTAAGCTTTATTTAACAAGGAATAAACTTTATTCCAAATATATTTAAATTTATATCCATACGTCTCGCCCTTTTCTTATAAAAATGTGACACACTCCTTGATTGTAATGGATTTGACATCTATGTGTTCATTATTGACAACAATAATTTTTTAAAAAAATGATTTCAATGTATTTATATTATTCATGAACTATTAAAGGGACTCCTAATTATCTTATATTTTATTGAGTCACTCTTCTTCAATCATGAAGCAATTTTCTATAAGAACTATGTTTGTAGCTTCTTTTTCTCTAATCAGTTTAGTAATATTTATATAAGATCAAATATTCCCTTATAAAACTTTCAAGATTTTTTTTGAATTATCTTTAAAATATTTGATATCTTATATTTAACATTAAAAAAATTATAAAAACCAATGTGACGGTTTCATTGCATAAAAAATGTAGTGAACTTTTTAAGACACAATAAAGATATATTATATAATATGATCATTCCATAAGGGCTCAGACCTTCTTGAGGAAAGTTTGTGAATTAATTTTCACTTTACTCATGATCACATAATATTCATGAACCATTTAAGGTAGAAGGGGTATCCTCTTTCTTGGAAACTAATTCAATCACTTTTTTTACTCCGTCCAAACTAGTTCTATCCACCTAAGCATAATTTCATAGAGAATTTGAATATTTTTCAATGTGACTCAATATGGAAATATTATAAATTTTTATATTTTATTTATTTATCTATTTCATTATAATCTTGTTATAGATAGAATTTTGATCTGGGATAGACTAATCTTCCATAAAACTAAAATTAATTATTCATTACTAATGATAAATTCAAGTATTCAAATATAGAAGCATAAAAAATATATAACCCTATGAGAGGTGAACTAGGATCTCATACCAAATGTGGCGACCAATTATGGAGGTATTCAAAAATAGGGTGGAGTTTGAATCAGTGTTGGTGAATTTTAATCCAATTTATTATTTTTAAACTATTCCCTTTTTAACACTATCAGTCATTAAGATAACAATTCCTTATTTTCAATATCTTTTTAACTTGCATCATATAGGAAACACAAAAAAATGTTCACCCACACACACTAAAAAGAATCTCATTGGTTAATATAGATGAACCTGTAATTTCATATGGTTAGTTGATTGTGCACTATGGATTTCTCCAACAACACACTGCTTACCAAAATCATCTTGTGAACTAAAATCATTTAATTTATATCATTAAAAACCAACTTTTCACATAACTCAGTAGTGATTTATAGAATCCAAAATAATGGTGCATCCAACACCATACAATGTTAATATTTTGGGTAACAATAACATATTCTTCCATTGATTAAAAACACTTACAAGTTATTGATTCACTTCATGGTATTATGATACTTATATAACATTCATAGCATCATATAAGAAAATATTCTTATTTTTTACACATAGTAAGGCACACACACTCTTTTTCTCCAAAATATTGACCTGATAATAACTCAATCCTCTTATTCTATTCTTGAACTAATTGCAATATTATTCTTCTTAATATGAAAATATAATGTGCACAAATAATCATTATTATTCCTAATTAATTTGCCTATTCTTATCCTATTCACAATACTATCTCACTATTTATTCTTCATTTTATACACACCGAGATCCTTTATATTTAGATGTTGTTCCATATCACATGTTATTCTATAATACAAAATCCTCTTCATTATTTATATATATATCCTGTGTCTATTTATTGAAAAAATATTTTCTCTCTGAGAATGATGGAGTAAATGATACTCATAAACCTTACATATTACCTATAATGTATATATATATGTACAAACACAAAAACTAACGGATGTTCCCATTAAAAATTCATTAACTTTATTTCAATGCACTACATGAATTAATTTGTTTTAATTTCCATGATTTCTAGAATAGAAATTAAAACAATTTAAATCCATACTCCTTGTCATCATTTATATACAAAAAATAAATCTTTTCATCTCTTAATTATATTTACAAAAAAATGGTTTCCATGACTATATGAAACTACATTATATCCTGAATATGAGTACCATGATTTAATCCCTTCATTATGAAGACCGTTATCGTATTTCCATAATAATTTAAATATATATAAAATCATATTTAAATAGTTGAAAAATGCATAAACCATATTTGTTCTTGGATTCAACCATTATAGTGAAAGGCACACCCGAAATTATTCTTTTCTTTCATATTTAATTTTTTACAAGAAAAATAATATAATTGTTCCCAATTTTTGTTTCATTTAATGTTGTCTTACTCAAAATAAGAAATTTTTTCCTTCATGATTGGATTCTTGATGATATACATCTCCTTCCATCTTCATCAATCATAGCTTAATTCATTGTATGAAGCATAATGCTATTTAAATCCAAGAAGAACAAGTCACGATGAATTTTTTGATTTTAAATCTTTAGAAAAATAATATTCTATAAATAATAGATTTCTATAAAATTAATATATCATTGAAAATAATCATATAACTTATAGTGAATAATCAAATTCATAATATTATTTTCATATGAGGAAGAAATATGTTTTTATTTTATAATTTTTATAAGCACATAACATCTTATGCGAGTCGCACAAAATATCTTATATGGAATTGTATTAAATATGAGATATTTGGCATACGCATTTGAATTTATCTCTACATAGAATTTCACCTTCAACAAAATTATCTTCCATTATATTCAAAATATTATATTTGAAATAATATTATCAATATATTCAGACTTCATATCAATTTATTCTATATCTTTATGTACATTTCCTGTAATTGAAATGTACACATGATTCTCGTAATCCTACCTGAGTATCTTCAAATAACATATGCATCATTTCTACTTATTTTGATTTTCAAAACTTCTATATATATATTTATAATATTTATCAATCATGTAAATAAATTTTAATCTTTTCATTGAAGTGTTGGAATCATGGCCAAAAACCCAGTCATGTAGTGAATAGATCCATGTGTGAGGTTAATAATGATCAGAATGAGGTGATATCTATTTTAATCAATGTCTTCCTATATTTTATTAAGTGATATATTTATTCCAAAATATATTAATCCCACACCAAAATATCATTCAACAATATACTCTATAATAATCAAAATAGATACATCATCCTATCAATGAATTTAGTGGTACTAATTCCATCTAGTGGACCATCGTGTTGACCTGAACTATCGCCCAAGAACTAGCCTCCCTCTTCACACACACATTGGTAAAAAATGTTATTTATGTAATATACATCTTCTCATGGATACCTCTCAACCTAGAGATGATCCTTTTTTCTCTTTGAGATTGATAGGCTACTGGGATCTATGGTTTTCCTTGAGTTCAATTTTTTTTTCAAATCCTCCATTAAATATACCCTTAAAAATCATAGCCCAGAATTAAATTTTGTATTCTAGCCACTTAAACATACGATATTATTCAACATTATACCTTTAATAGGATGTAACTTCTAGTACAATTCATCAAAAAGATATATAACAGGTTTTTATAAATGTAATTCTCTATGGAACTAGAATTATTAAAAAATAATTTGAACTCAACAATAAATATTCTTGTAATACTTACAAGGAAAGTAAATTATATTTTTTCATAAAATAAATGAAAATTAAAGTAATTACACATAAAATTGCATCAAATTCCAACATAAAAGTTATTTTTTAATATATTCAACACATGTACATCACATCCTAAACAGTCTACGTTCTAATGGACACACATTCAACACAACTATAGTGGGATTAATATGTGTGTCCAAGTTTTACATATTTTATTCTTGTATATTTATACTATGTAAATTGATCAATAGTCACCCCACTTCTATATAGTCATACAATCCATGTAATTATTAGAAAAAAATTATATAACTTTTTTAGGGATTGATTCATCATTCTTGTATCAGGACACAAATTTGACACACTTGATTTATGTTATTATTATATTTTTTATATTTTTTTATTTTATGAAGAGGTTAGGGTTGGTTTTTTGATGTTTCATACAGTATTGAATATTTTTTTTGTGTTTTTAACAGGTTCATGGTTGATTTAAGTTTAGGGGAAATTTTAAATGATCCCCAAGTAACCACGTATTGGTTATGGGGGTCTAGGGATGTGATATCCCTTTGGGTGAATTATAAACCCACCATCCAATCCAATTTTTTAATAAAATTGCAGGGTTATAGTTAAAGTTCATATTTTGGTAAATCATGTGCCCTCAATATTTTTAAGATAATGTCATACGTATGATTGGAACATGATTTCCCAAATCATGTATCCCAATCGTGCATGGATAAAAAAAGATCCAATTTTTCTTACCAAAAATCACCCTGAAAAACCCACTTAATCCATCATTTATATAGATCATGAAATATAGTTTTAGTATATGAAATTTTTTTACTCTTTTTCACAACAAGATCCATATATTCGAATCATAGGGTATGTTTCTTAAATACTGAAGTTAAAGCCTCCATAACTTATTCTCCTATATTCTTCTCCCAATTTTATTTGGATAATCACACATCTCAGGATCAAATTCTGAAATAATTAATTTTTTTGTGTTATTGGCGGAGATTTGTTTGTAATTTATTTTAAGATACATGGGAGATCTCTGATCTATAATTTTGAGGTGATGTTATTCAAGGCTAGTTTTTCCAACATGTGGATTATATCTCACTCCACTGTTTCATAAATCTGGAAGGATCATGATTTATAAAGTAAAATTCTTTTGTATATTAATGGAAAAACCTTTTATAAAAATAGTAAATTATTTTATTTATGTGGTGTGTGTTTTTTAATAGTTGTTTTTAGAAAATTCAAACAATATTTTCGGTAAGATTAAATATGATGTTCTTGTTTAAAAATGAATGGTTTTGGTGTGTATAAACATATAATATATGAGGGACAATGTACATTCATGATAAAATTATATGGGGCCATATTAGTTTAGAATTTTCCACTAGTACTAAATTTGGGGGTGCATAGGTTTACATATTCATGTTAGGACATGGTTAAGTGAGAATAGGTTTCTAATAAAATTCGTGGCCTATTTGGTTAGGCCCTCTTGGTGATGGATGCATTAAGTGGTGGCATGGATCCATTATGGTAGGTTTTAGTGCATTGTATTATAGTTTGGGTTTATTATGTGGCATTTTTTGGTCAAAATAAGGTTGATACACACTGAGAGGTGGTGAATTAGTGTGTATTGTTATTTTTAAATCCCTTCACTCTCATGCTTTTATAACACCTATTTCTCAAGTTTATCACCATCATAAAAATATGTTAGTAATAGAAATTTTTTAATGATATTTTAATACTTTACTAATTGCTAAGAGATCTTTGATTCATGGTTAAAATCCCATGCACATAATCCCCTTCATATTATCAAAATAACTCGAGAAAGGTTTTGACTTTGAACTCATACAAATAATGGAACTACCTAGTTATAGTCTCATATTTAAATTAAAAAACCACTCTTAATAAATAATAGTCATTGATTTATATGTGAAACTCCACTAGGACTTCACATAATGTTGTAATTTCAATATTTACTAGCACAACAATCTTTTTTGGTTGTTCATAATATTTTTTATTCTTTCTTGACACTGCAATTGTCAGATATTATTTCAGAAAATTCTCATAAAAATTCCCATTCATTGAATTGTGGTATTTATCTTCAAATAGAATCATAATAATAGTATTTATATATATAGTTATGGAAACATCTCTGTATTTTTAATAGTATGAGACTCATTTAATCTCAAAATCATCAATGTGAATATTTATTCAAAATAGTAATGAAAGCCAAAATTAATACTCAACTTATTTAAGTTGCATGATATTATAATTAGAAGGATCCTTACCTTAATTAAACTCCTCTATAAAATCATCCCATTAAATCCCTTTTAATATACTCCATGTCTACTAGGATTTGCACACTTTTGAAATTGAACCACATTCGGCGGTGTTGAACTCTCTCAGTATCAACTTCTTCTCCCTCAACTGGATATAACATCATCTCAACATTGATCAAAATCTATATAAAAACATGAGGTTTTATCCACTATGAAAATATCACTTCAATTGTGTAATTTTAATCTCTTTATTTCAAATATTAATTCATGAAACTCAATTTTATTATCCCATAGGACATTAAATTTTCTAAATGGAAATTTTTTATGTTGTGTAGTTCTTGATGGTTACTCTTGAAAAGTACTATGGGGTTGGATTAATTTCAAATTATATTCATACATCTATTTAAAACAAGAAGACATACAATGTTGAAAATACTTAAAATTGAAAAAAGAATATTACTTTTAGTACAAGGTCATATGTTTCAACCTTTTCCATTTTCCAATTCATTCAGATTCATGAAATAATAAATCTGTTGACTCAAATTGGGATATAAATACATAGGATTAACTATCATATGATATATTTCATAGAATTATTATGGGAACAGATGCCACACCATCCTCAATATTATCACATATTTCCTATGTATGAATCATATGTTATTTTGAGCAGACATACACATCCAATTGGAAACATGAAAAAATATAAAACTTCAACCACAACATAAAGATCCTCAGTTTTCCATTATTGAATGGTGACCATATATATATATATATATATATCATTGTTTGGATATTCCATAATTCAAAAAATTCAAATTGGGGAATCCATAATACATATTTGGGAGTTTACAACACTAAAAACTCATCTTACAAATATGGTAGAACATCTCAAAACATCATCAAATAGATATTCAGAACCCACTCACAAAAACATTAATATGGTGATTCATGAATCATCCATCTTAATCACATTCATGAAAACATCCATTATTTATAATCTATTATATAAAAAACCTTAAATTCATTATTACATGAGTTTAACTGGAATAGTATTTTATCATACATTAGACACAATATATATTAACAAAAAATATAATACCATCCTCAATATGGTTTAATATTCCCCATTGGATTTGTTTTCAATACCTCAAACTTATCTCCCCATTTTTGAATATAAGACCAAAGTGAATGAAAAATATCGGAATACAAAAAATTATTCAATATAAAGCCTCGTAAATCAATGTTGTCTATGTATAATTGAGGTATCTCTTTATAAAAAACAAGAGTTATTAAATAAAATATAGTTTTTTTCCTTAAAAATTACCTCGACACAGATTTTAATCTTCAATCAAATTTTTGGAAAAAATTTCAAAATATTATAATATAAATTTCTATCAAACACAGCCCCAAAAAAATTAAATTATTTCTTAAATAATGAAATATCATTCTCTCTAAAACCAACATCTCCTAAAAATTATGAATAATAAGGGATATATGAGGAAACTCATAATAACATAACCTAATTATAGGATGTCTTTTTCTATCCTAACTACAACCACATGTTCTTAAATTGTTCAATTGTAATTTTTTTATGGTTATCATCTAAATTATCATTAAAATAAAAAATAGATCACCTTAAGATACCTTTAATTTCTATTTTATAAAATGGTACTTGATTACAATGTGTCTAGTCCTTAAATTCTACACATTGTTTATGGATTGATTAATGAAAACTTGATTTTAACCCCCCTAAACTAAAGGATACCCAACTTAAACTCTAAAATACAACGATTATTTCTTCATCCACATACTTATTTTAGGTTCATGTGATAATCCAACATAATCATACTTCGTTGATATTATTTTAATTGTTGTTTTCTTCATTGAATGACATGAAAAACATGTTTTCCCCAAAAAATATTTACTAGATACAGACTTCTTATCATCAATATATCCCACCTAGTCGGCATCATAGAAGCCTATTAGTGTTATGTAACCCGTATTCTTATAATGTATCACATAATTTAATGTTTTCAAGATTTATATCAATATTCTGACTATTTAATGTTTATGTTATTCATTTGGATTAGATTGGAAACACTCTTAATGAGTGATAACATATAAAATGTATGGTCTGGTTTCCAGAACAAACATAATACATTTAATTAGATTATATACACATTCTCATTCAATACATGTCTATCATATTTATTACATAGTTTTAGTCATATATATATTGGTTTCACCACACATTTTTATTCCAACATATCAAACAAATTACAGATTTAAACATCATACTTTTCATGGGATATAAAGAGGTATTCAATATCTCAAGTAATAATAAAACACATGAAATTATAAATTTCTCTAAGAATAGATATATAAAATAAATTTTCATGTGTCTTGAGAACTCATCATAAAAGTTTCATTCATTATGATAAGGGTTTATGTCATCAACATACAAGATAATAAAGTGTCTTGTGGTGTTAGGATTCCTCGCATACATGTTTTTTCGCACATTAAAATTCATAAATATCAGGCTTTTGGGTATTTATGTAGAAAAAAATTCCATTTTTATATATAGATACTCATTAAATTCACAAATAAAAAATTATTATTTAATAACCATTTTAATTGTTTCAAAATTTCTATAAGGTGTTATGTGTAGGGAGATTTTTATACACTCATGTCTGGACATTGGGGATTTTTTTTACTAATGTAAACACCATTAATTAATTTTTATGTATCCCTTGTATACTAGCATTAATTTATTTCTAGACGCTTAAAAATTTCCACCATATTTATCTATGAAGTCCCATTTTACTATAATTACATTATTTTCATTGTGATTTGGAAAATGTTTCCATGTTTAATTGTTTTTTATCTTCTCATGCTCTTCCTTCATAAGATAAAATCACTTATTATTTTCAAATGAATCCTAAAAAATATGAGGATAAACAATTAGAGATAAATTGGTTTTAAAATGTATCATAATATCCCTTTATTTATTTACACCTTTGTTCTATTCCAAAATAATATTCTAAACATTAACATGTTTTTTAGGATGTCATCACCTCCAATGATATTTGTTCTTCATTTTAATCACTACGATATATTGAATCTAAATAATTGATCTGAATCTATGTATATTGTATATCATTATAAATATTATTGGATTTAAAAATACCATCATCATCATCACCAATACTAATAGTTTTCTTGATTACTTCTTCATTTTTAGGATGTACTAAGTCATCATAATTAATAATTCATTCAAACATCTTTTTATTAATACTATTGGAATTTCCATATGCTGAATACCCTAGAAAAATTTTATATTCAAAAATTTCATCAAACTATCCCCTACTTATGTCTTTATTATTTACCATACATGGACTTAAAAACACTCTAAAATGTTTAATATTTGGCTTCATCTTGAACCACATCTCACAAGTATATATATATATATATATATCTATATGTTTCTTCATATGAGGCATCTATTCAGATTTATTCTGGGTATTTTGATGGTCGAAAACCTGTAGTAACTTGATGTATCATGCTCATTTACTATGTATCTATCCATATCAAGTAGAATCATATTATTCCTTTTATCTACTCTGTTTTACTAAGGAGTATCTTCATCACCACATAAACATCTGATCAATTTAATGTACATATATTTAGTGAACAGAATGATTTAATATTTTATAATATTTTTGGACCATAGTCTCATAAATTTCAAACAAGTTTACTTCTATATAAGTATTTTAAATAATTTGAATAGGTCCATGTATGGAAATTTATTTTTTATAAACGTGATGTGTATATTTATGGTGAAATAATCTATGAATGTGACGAAATATCTTTGTCCGCTTGTTTAATTATTATTAATAGGGCCACACACATCAGAGTGAATAATCTATAGTGGTTTGGATGTTTGGATCTGACCTCCCATGTGAGTCTTATTCACCATTTCCCCCTTTTCATTTTTCACAACTAATAGAGATGTCTATATTAAAAAGATCTAAATTTATAAAAAATTCTTCTTCAATCAACATATTCATATTCTGTTGGACATGTTAGATAGTAATTTTTCCACAGAACTCATTTTCTACAAGTTGACATAAGTAATATCATGTGTTTGCATCTCCAAATTGTAATAACTACTTGGAGTTCTCAAACCCATATTAACAACAACACCATAATTTATTATTTTTTCTATCATACCATTTTTTAATGAAAATATCCTATTTATGGTATTATAATGTTCTAATACACAAAATATATTATTATTTATTATATAAAAAATAATACCTTATCTAGATTGATTTTGTTTTTTCTGGTACTTTCATTTTCAAAACCTCTAATTTTTTTAAATTCGTCATTGCAAAATATAATATATCTAACATCATAATTATCAAGATTCCACACATCATTTATGCCACCTATCATGTGGGGTGAGAATCCACTATCCATGAACTAGTATTTTCATATTTTAAATATTTAAATGATACTAAAACTAGTTGTATCCATTATAATTAAAACATCCACTAACTTTACCTTTTCGTATCTAACATATTTTTTATAGTAGAGACATATTATAAAGTTATTATAGAATTATTATTATTCTACAATAATCATTTTTCTTGTTATATTTTAGTTTTTCATCATATATATTGTATTCATCATCCTGACTTGTGATTTTACAAGTTCACATATCCCCTAAGACAGTTATAGAAATAAATCCTTTATTTATTTTTTCCTTTTTTAAAAATATCAATATTGAGTATGTAAGATTCCTTGAAAATATATACATTTTTTTTCTAGAAGTTATTTTTTTTGTTTCCACTATTTCTATCTGAGTTTTGTATTCTCTAACCCTTCTTATATATTTAAAACACCACATGATCTACATTATCATTGTGTATTTCTTAATAGTCCCACCTTCCTTTTTGGTATAATCACCATTATTTTTAGGTTCATATTTGTTGGATTTGGTGCCCTAGAACCAACTAATTTTTACGTTAGTCATTTAATTAATACCTTATCACATCTTGATTGTTCTTCTGCATGTCAATGTATGTGATAATGTCCTAAGGCTAGATGTTTCATTAAAGGGTCATAGTGGATCTCTACTATGATCAGAACCCGGAAGTTCCAGTACACTATTCTTCTATATATGTTCTATGAACAGATGATGCTACATGAGGTTCACAAACAATATAGTCCATTAGGGGTGAGGACTCATAAAACATTTTAGGAACCTTATCATGGTGTGGGCCCTTGGTAATATCCTGGAGGATATTTTGAGAATGGGACCCTCCAGTTGGAAATCCCCATTTCATTGTGTCATTGGATGTTCCTATCTACGGACGTGTGTATTGGTCCTTGGACATTAAAATTATTATTAATGGGTATTAAAACTCGCACACTTAGATGTTTTGATGAAAACTATGATGACACACTATTCACAGTGAGGTTGGATACGTTGGGTGTGTCACGAGTTATACTCCATTAATAGATAATGAAAGAAAGGATTTGTCCATTCTGTTCCATAACAGAAGTTTATATCTCAGGCCCATTGATGAAATTGATATAGCCAAAATAAATCCATGGCCATGGTAAGTAATGGGAGTGTTAAATTTTAGAAAGTCAAAGAATGAATAATAGAGCACATGGGTCGGTAAAACTAGAATTCAAACCACTTGATTCGAGATATCATGATAAAAGGGATTATATTACATGGTTAGAGTTTGTATGTGGTGACACATCATTGCGACATTTACTTATTCTCTATGGGTTCCTTAGCGTGTTGCTAGATGCTAACCCTAGAATTTAGGCTGGATCCACATAATGCTACTGAGAATGAGTCTTAGAGAGTCACACAATAACTGTGTCTATGTATCCCTGTTAAATATTAACATAACAAGATAAATAATGATTATTCTCGACCATGATTTAATAATAATATAAGGATCATTGATAGCATTTTTTTCAACACTAGTTATTCGAGAGAATATATTGTGGGAAAGATAATATATATTTATTAGCGAGTCATTTAGTGACATTTATTTAAGAAATAAATAGACATTACTCATGGTCTTATAAATGTGGTGGAAAAAATTATGAAAAATTAAAACAAGATAATCACGCTATGTACCTTAAATGTAAACATCATGTAGTTTTCATGGAAAATGAGTATACGGCATGTATTAATGATTACATGCCATTTACGTTTTCCAATTGGGATTTGGAGGAAATAATATAGTTTTATTAAATGATATTTTTTATAATCAGTGTGGGAGCATGTCAAGGAATTAATCATTCGACATGGGGTGTTTTAAATAAGCGTTATTGAAATAAATAAAATGCGTAACACATTTATTTATTGTCATAACTCTATAACCTCAAAACCGATTATAAATATCCTCATAACCCCAACACTTTTCCATAGATAATCATTGTGACCAAAAATTATAGAGAATTCTCTCAAGGCCAAAAGAACTCCTTCCTCCATGAACACTCTCAAGACCGAAAGAGATCCTCCTCCATCAGATCAAGGCGATCTATGGTGGACAATGCACACAAATGATTCTCCAGGCTAGCACTAAGATATTATTTTGGTGACGTCCAAAGACACATGGTGCATATGTGAATAACCACTAGAGGAAGTATACACTTGGATTCTGTGATGCAATGACGAATCACATCAGATTGTGACCAGAGACATCAATGAAGAAAGGACATCCATAAACTCAATTCTTGTCAATTAACGAAATTAATTATAAAAAACATATGATTTTCCTATCTTTATGGTTCTAGGATTCCCTATTTCTTTTTCCACTCTTTTTTTTATTCCAAAGATCAGAAATTTTATTATCGGGATAGATCTCGGATTTGTCTTTGTTAACGCTAAAATTAATGTTGGGCGTACCCACCAACGTGCTTCTGTTGTTCCCGTAAGCTACGCAAATTTTATAAGTATGATAAGGTCATCCTCATATAACATGATATCCCTTTGAGTGACATCACTTGGAGCATACTCATTACTAGTTTATTTAATGATAGAAATACCTTCGTCAATTGATATAATGTTATATCTGAAGGAAATCGATGAAATTTTTTTATTTAATTTTTATTAATCTGATTAAATATATATATGCTATTTTTAAAGAATATTACTCATTATCTTTTTATCTTCAATTTTTATTAAGGAAATAGGCTACGAAATCAAAAAACATTCCACAATTTAAATATTTATATGGTAGTTTGACAATATACATAAATATCTTACCACTTATAAAATTTCATGACATTAGAGAAATAGTTTCTATATAATCTTACATGACAACTCCTTCAATCGAGAAATACCTCTACTCCTCAATCCTTATATGTTTGAGGGATATAAAAGTAATTTCTTTTTATTTAACTTCATTTCATGTAATACTGTGTCCACTTATCATTTATTTTATTAGAGTATTATGGAGGTCATTAATAGTTAAGTCATCAATATCTACCTTTTAGAGAGATGATATAATTGAATCAAATTTATTAGGTAAGATTACCATCAGTTTTTCCCAAAATAGAGTATTGTAGAGTATTTTAAAATAATCCAATTATTCTGAAATCCAGATTTACTGTAGTAAATAACTCATCAACAATATTAACCCCTTCTATAATAATGAATATATAATACTATACATTGATTATAACATGAATTTTTCCATTTTATTTCATTTATAAATATTTTGATTATTCTTCAACACTGAATTAACATATCTATATCACATGACCTTTTTCATATCCTTTTATGATAAATATGATAAAAAATAATTTCAATCAATCGTATAATTTTGAATTTTCTATTTCTCTGTTAGGGACTATAAAGAGGATTTGTTTGGAAAATTGTATCTATATTGAATATATTCAAGAACATTGATCACTTTAGAGTGAACGCATGGAAACATTATCTCTTCCCATGAGTAATAACACATCCAATCAATCATTAGAATTAGTTTGATATTATTATAATTTTTTGATCAATCGGGTTTATTTTAGAGAGGAACCAAAAAATTAATCCTCAATATGATACCAATTTTAGTATTACACAAATGGAGTTATACACAAAGAGGGGGTTGAATAGTGTGTATCATTATTTTAAAGTCCCTTCCATCACATTCATTTGAATCACCTCTCCCTCATCTTACTCAAATATACGTAAATAATTTTCTTATAGTATGTTTTATAATGAGTTCACCTCATTTAATGATGACTACATCCTCAATGTGTAGTGGTCATTATCCCACAAACAAATTTCCCTTCATATTAAAAAATAAAACATGAAGAAGGTAATGAAATTGAACTAATACAACATTTCCTACCAAATGGATACAATCATTCATCAATAAAATAAAACCAATATTAATGAATAATGATATTGGATAGATATATAAACCTCATTCAGGACTTCATATGTTAATCTCATTCCTTCTCTTCATTGTACATGAATATTCTATAGATGTTATCATTGTTTCTTCTTCTTCTTCGATAAAATATTATATCAATTTAATTTTCTCAAAATTATAAACCACATTATCTCTATTAAAGTCATGGTATTGATATTATACTAGTATCATGTGAATATTATTTCTATATGTAGTAATAGAAACCACCCTTTATTTCTATTCAACATGGGTCCATTAAAAATAATATTTTTTAAGTCTAAGATTTATTGAAATTAGTTGTGAAATCCTAGTTGAAGATTCTTCTTGTTTCCAATGTGTGATGTTTGAATTATCAATGTCTTCATCTTCATTATATACATTAAAAAATATATTCTTTAAATCCTTTTTTAAATACTCTATGTATGAGTGTATTTATGTATTTTTGAAATGGTATCACAATATAATTCATTGAACTCTCCTAGTATCATCTTAATCTAATACATATTGATCTTGCTTTATCCCAGGTAGGATCGTGTACCATGTATAATCAATATATTTTATCCATGAAGAGTATTCTACTTACATATTCTCATATGCATTTCATTTTTAATATTATTAAATATTGAAACAAGGATTTTTATCTATTATAACATTATATTTCACTAAGTGTCAATGGTTTACACTATAGACGTATAATGTATTTCAATAGAAAATTCCTATGACGATGCGTTATGCTCACATCAAAGACATAAGTTTAGTTAAAAATTGAATGCATTCATTGTGGAAAATTACTTATGATGTCCATGAAATCCATAAGATTAGTAAAATGATTTATTCTCCCACCTTTTCCATTATATTCATGACTCAAAATCATATGATCAAAGAACAAAAGTCATATGATCATACATAAAGGACATATGATTCAAAGGGTTAAAATATGGATTAAAGACTTAAAATATGCATAAAATACATATGACTTTTTTTCCATATTCTTCTTACCTATGTATAAATTTAACATTCCTTTTTATTCATTTGTAGACCCAATCAACCACATGAACAAATTCAAATGTTCATTCTCACATTCAAAGTCCTGAATTGACTATGCCTAATAACTAACGATGTATATTGACCATATTCTTGAAATTATTATATTTACTCACTAAAAATTAGGCAATCCAAAATATTTCTCTGGAAAATAAAAACACTAAAAATCTTCCCTCAAATATTTAAAAATATCTCAAAATATAAACCATTAGATCATTATAGACTATTCATAAAAGTTTCAACATGGTGATACATGAATTATGAAACCAATTTATGGGATTTGATATATTCAACATCTATAATTATTTTTATAAAACAAATATAATTAAATATTTCAAGGATTTAACATTAATATGTATTCATAAATCAACAAATATAATATGTATTGGGAACAAATATGACACCATTATCAAGAGGGATCAACATGTGTGTATTAGGGTGTGAGTTATCTTAGAATAACTATATATTATATTATTTGCCAACTATACTTTACTATCTAGTTTTATATTAAATGTGAGCTATATTTT
Organism: Viscum album; assembly: GCA_963277665.1. NCBI lineage: Eukaryota > Viridiplantae > Streptophyta > Magnoliopsida > Santalales > Viscaceae > Viscum > Viscum album. The sequence continues at coordinate 1,899,932,880 of OY728140.1, read as the reverse complement.
TATTAGTGAAATGTGTGGGAAATATATTAAATATTACCTACTGGGTTGTATACTCAACCCTAATATATGAATTTTTGAATGTATACAATTGTTTTTCACTATGATATAGGTATGGGGAAGAGTAATTTTTTTCATTAGATAATAATGATGCCTTATTTAATGGCTAGATGATGGGATCCTGGTGGTGGAAATGGTGGTAATTTTAATTTAATATTAGGTTTATAACCACATTTTTCTTTTTCGGTATTTTTTGTTTTATAGACAAATAGAGTACTATTGTTATCTTCAAAAAATTATTTTATTATCGTATATTGCAGAATGAATTTTTTTAGTTTATCATGCATCATATTTATATTATCCTATTATAATTATTATAGAAAAGGTTATCTTATATGCAAGGGAAAATTATCCATCAATTATTTGGTGATGCCCTAGGAAATTATTTCTAGCCTATGGAGTCTAAGGATTACACTTAATGTTAATGGAATAAAAATCCTATAAAATGTGACGAGTCAAGGTCACGATGTTAATAATGGTATCAATTTTGAATTGTTCATTAGAATATATGGTAGTAATAGTGATAGGATGGGTCAATATGTGAAATTTAAATAATAAAAATGCTAACCTAACCAGTTAGTACTAAAAGTAAACATACATGGGTGGTCGGGTTTTAATTTTTTTGATAAACACTTCTAGGATTTTTTTCATTCATCATCACGTGTTTAGATGATGAGAGTTAGGTATAATGAATTAGTAAATATTTTACCAATTGGGGCATCATAATATTTATGATATTTAACGGATCATGATTTTGTAATTTTACTAAAATGACCTACCTTGGTATTATCTAGTGACTATTTTGTGATTTTTTCTACAGCTATAGGTAAATGACACCATCTAGGGGAATTAGAAATTAGTAATTTTGAACCATTGAGGAGGATGTTCCATGAAAACTATAAGTAAATTAGTATATAATTTGAGTAATTTTGGAATCATTACATTCTCTAGAAAATTAAAATAGAATGAGGAACCATGATTTTTTTATTTGTCATTATAATTTAAAATGTAAAATGTAAAACCCATTGGTCTTTTAGGGTGACATAAGACTGAAATTGGAGGAGGTTTGGAATGTTAGTATGAAACAAATCATTAATTTTAAATCACCTCTATATAAAATTAATGTAATGTTAACATTGTACAAGAATGAATACATGGAAAAGAAATGATGGGATTTAATTATTCATTGTAACAATGATCAAGAGAATACATTCAAGGGATTATAGGAATTATTTACCCAAAGATTAAATTTATATTCCTTCCATGTATCAAAAAATATATATTTACGTGATCATAACAAAGGAGATCTCTTAGTAATTGAATATGGATCTCTATTTGGACACATATCTATTTGGAATAGATTTGGTAGCTAGTGAATCTATCAATGCACAAATGTTTTAGTTTGGACAAGGACTAAACATTCTATCTAGAGTGTTGATATTATAAATTGATAATTACAATTATTCTATAAATAGGTTATGATAAGAAAAGGTAAATTGTTAGGAATTTTAGTGGAGGTAAAACCATTATCCATTCACGAATGTGAGGAAACTGTAGTTATGAGTACATTGATAGAAAGTAAAATCACTTCCAGGGTGGTAGATCCAAATAAACTAATATATAGAATCATTTTATTTTCTACCGTTTTCTTATAGGTGATCAAATTTTATTGTATATATATCTTTGGACAACCTAATGATGGAATTCACAACATCACATCAAGAGTGTCACTATTGTACTTGAATGGGGAATATCAAATGTTTCTAAGCCCAAAATATATTATAAAACAATAGAAAAGTTTTTAAAGTGAATCAGGACATTAACACTTAACCTAGATGATCTCACAAGACTGGTTCTCAGTCCTAGAATAGATTTATTATATTTGATAACTGGAACACCCCAATATCCTACAAGTAACTATCTCATAATAGTGAAGGAATAATCTAGGAGGGTATGGATGAAAACTTTTTGGAGTAAAGAAGGCTTTGATTAATGAAAAACAAGGTCACTTAATGATTCAAGGAAATATTCCTCTTAATTTATCAATTTTTTATATTATTTTTTGATATTGGAAAGTACCACTCTTTTATTGCATATTGTGTGGTAAATCAAATGGGTTTGAATGTGGAAATAATGCCCCATGTTCTAAGAATCAAGACACCTATTAAAAAACGAGATTGTATAGGATTTATGTGTTATATATGTTCTATTACCATTGGTTAAGTTTAGTTTTTATATGATTTCATTATCTTATAAATATAGATTTTTTATCAGATATTACAGTGAATAGATTTGTAGAATTCATAGATCAACTAAACTACTATACTCGGTAGCATTATTTAATATGTAATGTGGAGTTTTTCATATAGTTAAAGGAGAGTTGGGTATTAATGCTAGAATGAAAGCTACTTTAGTGAATTTCATTATAACCACCTCTTATTAGTTGGAAACAATAACCTTCGAGGATATTGATACAACTTGATGTAAGTAACTTCATGTAATAGGAGATCAATATACCGATGCCTTTGTAGATATATTTTCTAGATTACCACCTGATGGAAGATGAATTTTATATTGACATTCTCTGTGAAATTAAACATATTTTTGTTTTATAATATAGAATGAAACCCAAAAGATTGGGTGAACAAAAGATATAACTAAAAGAATTTGAAAAAAGGGATTTATTAGACCAAGCATATTGCTTTGGGCCACTCTAGTAGAGTTTATAAAGAATTTGAATACCACTATTATAATATGTGTAGATAATTATAAAATGAATCAATTTTTAATGTAAATTTGATATCCACTTTCTATAATCTATCATTTTTTATCAAATAATGGTAGCCAAGGGAATCACCAAAATTGATATATGATCAATGTACCAACAAATTTTACAAAACAAGGATGGTATTCCAACAGAATATTTTTTATAAAATTATATCCAGTACTAGTATTTGGTAATTCCATTTGGTATTAAAGATTCATCACCAATATCTATGGAATTTATGAACAATATATTTGATGGGTACCATGAATATTTTATGTTCAATTTTTGGATGAAATTTTTTTAACTCTATCACTACATATGATCATGAAATGAACTGGGAAATTTTCCATGAAATATTGAAAGGCCTCTACCTTGATGAATTGTTTTCTAAGTATTACTTTTTTATACAAAAAGTACGATCCTATATTCCATTCAGTTTTCTGAAAGATAAAACATTCAATCCAAAAAATATTGTGTGCCGCATTTCTTTCGAGTATCGTAAAAGAAAATTTATGATACAAATATTTTTGGGATTATTTGGTTGTTATCACTTATTTGTCTATTATTTCTCATGACTAGATTCCCTTATGAGAATTTTAATAAGTAAGGGTATCTTATTACATTGGTGAAACTATTGTTAGGATATTTTGAGGAGCATATGGATTCACATTCTCCAACACATATCCTAATTTTTATAAAAATGTAAATGAGATATGATGTCTATTTCGATGCACAGAGTTCAATATTAGATTTTATTATCATACATGGACACCACATCATAGATTATTTCCTATAATAGTTACAGAAACATAATAATAACTATCCATCCAAATATCTATAATTCATAGTAATGTCCTATGTTTTAAAAACATGGTGCTACTGTTTATTTAATGATAATTTCAACTTGTTCATTGATCATAAAATCATGAAGAATATATTTTCACAATGATACATCAAATCTGCTTCCAATGCTTTCCCCCGAGGTACGCTCGTGCATCCATCACGCAGGGGAGGATGCATGGCTTGTTGCATTGCATTCCCACTTTCCAAAGGTGGGCGGAATCTGTTACTTGTGCAGGGACGTATGCTCCTTGATCGAAACCGAGATGATGGGATGTCAGTTCTTCCTTCTGTGGATTCCTCCTCGGAGCTCATCACCTAGTCCGAGTCTCCCTCATAGATTTAATAGGTGCTCATGAATCTCATTCCCAATGCCATATCTTCATGGGCCCCGACTAATTACGCTGCCTCTGTCAAGAACCTCCAAGGGTTCTGGTCGCGGTAGCTACCTTTGATGAGGAGAATGGTCACATCGAGGTGTCGTTGGTGTGTCTTGATGCTGGGGGATTGACATGTCTGTCTTCTACCCCTTTATTATAGGGATTCATGAGGGTGTAGAAGCCCGAGGCATCCCACATCAAACGTGGGGAATTGTATTCCATAAGAATGTATGAGAGGTTTTCCTCAGCATCCCATGTTTAACACAGGGTATGTCGTGAGTTTAACATCCAACGTTGATGGATCGGACTAATCGGAACACTGAGATTGGATCAGATAAAAGGACCCCTTGAAGGGAACTCTGATGTTGGGGCAAGCACATGGGCGGCTTCCCGGATATAGTGGAGTGGAATGTGGTGGCATGATCACACCGGGATGTGGCGGCCCAGTTAAAAATCCAGATGTATGATGAAGTGAAGGGGTTTGAACCTCATGGAGGCTTCCTACGTACCATACCTTGACATGGATCAAAGTCCTCGTAGTTCGGGTATAGAGTTTACCGTCATGCGGGACGGGGGATTTGGGGATTAATCTTTGAGGTGTCCAGGAATGGATGGGTATGGGGCTCACACTTTGAGGTGTCCCACAATTGATGTTTGTGGGGATTTCCCTCTGAGCCTGCCCATAGAGTTGGCTAACCGATGCGAAGGGGTTGGAATGAATGAGTGGTGGGATTGAACCTTGTAGAGGCTTCCTACGTACCTTGCCTTAACAAGGATCAAAGTCCATGTAGTTCGGGTGGTGCAGTTTAACGTCATGTGGGACGAGGTAGACAATTTAACGTCATGTTGGATGACATACAGTTTAACGTCACACGGGACGAAGTCATGCGGTTTAACATCACACGGGACTACATTTGGGGGTTGCACTCTAAGGAGGACCAAGGAAATGGTGAACCGACGCGAAGGGGTCAGAACAACTAGGTGGTGGGCTTGAACCTCGTGGAGGCTTCCTACGTACCATGCCTTAGCATGAATCAAAGGCCTCGTAGTTCGCTAAGATGGGGCTTATGCTCTAGGCAGCCCATAAAAGGATGTCATGATCGATGCTCACTCTAAGCCCATGTGAGCCATGCTCGGTGTGAGAAACAAGAGTCAACAGGGACCATATCATCACGTCATGAAGGGTGAATCTGTGGGAAGTATAGAGGGGCTTACACATTGAGCGGCCCTCAGTTCCGGGACTTACTCCATTATGGAGGCCCGAATTTTGACAAAGCACAGAGGGAGAGGGATTTGGGACCGATCCAAGGAGATGACTCGTTCCCTACCCCGCCCTCCATTGGCCTTGGCGGTGGGGAAGTACGGAGGTTCATGGGTGGTACCCTCCACAAGAGAGGCTAGGGGCTTACTCTCTGAGGCAGCCCTCCCCCCGTGGACAAATGCCACTCCGAGAGGGAGGATAACATTCCATGTGAGGAGGATTCCATTCCCATGGGGACGAGCGATGTAAAGAATGTCCGAGACGGGGGGACCCTGCGTGCGAGGCATGGGGTCAGATCATATTTTTACCTCATTTGTTGAGGACGAGGTGCTTGGAAGATTATCCTCTTGTATCTCGGACGAGGTGGGTTCGTTCCACACCCCTGGGGCTTACATAACATGAACCCTCTACCCCTTATGGGAGGTAAGGCATCGGTAAGGTTGTAGTGAAGGGGGGCCGCAGGGCGAACAATCGAGGGGTCCACTTTAGCGTGTCTATGCGAAGAATCAATATCCATTAGCGTGTCTATGTGAAGGATCATGAGGAAATGCAACACAACAGGAAACACCACCCAAGGGACCTTGAGGTTACTTCGTACAAGCCTGTAAGGTCGTACGATAAAACACCGCATGGCGTGTATGCCCAGTATGGAGGAAATCTGGTGCCTACACTGGGAGGCACCCGATGGGCGTCAAGGTGAGGGGTCCTAGGGATTGTGCGCGAAGGGAAGGTTTGCATGAAAAACACAGGGATGACATGTAATTGGGGAAGATGGATTTCACTCGGCTCGGAGTATCATGCGCAGAGGAGGTGAATTGTGCACGAGTGGAAACGGCTGAATCCTAAGAAAAGGCCACACTCCACGAAGGGATTGCACGCAATTGGGCCGTTTTGTGTGCAATGGGAGATATTGTGAATTGTAGAGGAACCCTGAGGGGTTTGGGATTTTATCTAATCCAGTGGGATTGCACGCAAAGGCGAATCCCGGGGCATGGTTACACGAAAAGAGTAAATACATGAATGTCATATTACATGCGTGGGATTCTCATTTCGCGCAATAGAGCCGGTTGAAATTACGAATCCCAGAAATGGAAGGGGTATCCTTCTATTTATAGGCTCCTGGAGTCGCAGAGTCCAGGTGGAGTGTGAAATATTGCATGCTAGAGACAGCGGCACAGAAACGGGCACCACGCGGGGCGGGCGCGCAAAATTGAGCGCCGGTGCCAAGGTCCTTTGATGAATCGTGGACTCCATTCGCACGACCATCATGTTTTTGTGCAAATCATCCTTAGTTTTTCTCACCACTTCCGGGCACTCCGTACAGGGCCTTTGGGTTCGAATATGACTTTACGTCGTCATTTCGACACTTCCTTTAGAAGTTACGGACTTTTTTGGCATCTACAAATGCACCCCTCGAAATTGGATTTGCGAGAGGTTGAAAGGATCAGATTCTGAGGGAAATTCCGAAACGCTGAAGTGTTGGGATTAGAGGGTAATTTGAACGCAAAATCCAATTCGGCGTGGAAAACTCCGATTGGGCGCGTAATTCTCTTTCCACATGGCGCGGAACCCCGGCCTCACCTAAAAAAAGGGGTGTTGGGTCCCCTGCTCTGTACTCCAGTTTTTTGCGCGATAGGCTCTGATATTTCATGCATGAAATTTCCATTGTGACTACACGGAAAACACATTGTGTTAGAGAGGAATTCCTTCCTAGTTTCGACTGCATTTACAAGAAACTCGAGATATTTCATGCCAATGGTTCTGATTTCACTATTAACTTATAGAATTGTGTTCCACTATTCCAGTTTTCACGCAACTCGTCCTTATTTCATGAAACCCATCCGGGTTTCTCGCAACTCCCATAGAACTCAACATGGCTATGGACCAAGTCGATGAGAGGGGAGTCGCTACTCGTAGATCTGAAATGATGGAAAATGAAGAGCTTTATGGCGCCAGGGTGGTTGTTTCTGAAAACCTTACCTTATTCAACTTACTGACCCTCACCCAGAAGGAGAATCCCTTATCCAACAACCTCCTACTCTGGAACTTTGGAATACTGGAGGAGGTTCAATTGTCTGGCTTTGAGGTGGACACACCGCGGTCATGGGTGACCCAGGAGAAAAACTTTCCCCGTTACAACATCACCAACAATGGTTATCCTTTCAGAGAGACCGGACACATGGATGTGTATGTCCTGAACCCGAGGACCAGGACCATTGTTGGGGGTGATATTGTTGCAGAGATCTCTCCAGCCCTCTATGAAAGCACGTTCCATCAGAGCATCACTGATGACACTAATGGTTGGCTGCAAGATTGGGACCTACGGTCTGGAGGCAACTTCACCAGTGAGTGGGCCTGGGCATACTAGGTTTGACATACATGCGTCCAATTTGTGGTCGAGCTGCGGAACATTGGTCTGTTGGAGGTGGTGTGGACGTCATAGTTCTACTTCTACCGCCAACCTGAACTCGGGCCAGAGCTGTTTACCTGATGGTCCCCTGACACCAACATATTCCATCTTCACCATGGGGAAGTTGGCCTCAGCCTCTGGGATGTTCACTACATCGGAGGTATCACACTGGAGGGCTACCAATATGACAAGTTCATTCCCCAAATAAACACATAGGAAGATAGATCATGGACGCCCATGCTAACATGGCATCTAGTGGACCTGGCCAAGGAGAGGCTGCAGGTCAAGGAATTCCTGAAGGACATCGCCTACAAGGACTAGTTCATCCAGTTCCCGTAGAAGGACCTTGCGGTCAAGATGTCGGGACATGGGAAACGGTGGCCAACCGCGGCTTAGAAAAGAAATAATGGATCGTACTGGAGGACCCTGGAGGAGGGGAAATACCAATCATGGGGCTACCATGTTATCGAGTCCCATGACCCGAATGTCCAATATGCCGAGTTCCTTGCCACCAACCTGAGCGGGTGGCTCCTATCAGTGCGGGACGTGAGGATGGGCGTCCGTCCAACAACACTGGAAATGGAGGGCACCATGGCTGCCAACAAAAGCATTAATATAGTGGTCCCCATGCTTCCTAGGTTGTATTCCATCTAAGGATGCATCTCACGAGGGGGGTCACCTCGGAGGGTATGTGGCCCCTTCCATATCATTCACAGCTGGGTGGTGGCTCATCTTGGCAAATACACCTTCCAAAATTACATTCATCCTCCGCGAAATGGCATGCGGCCATATCTCTTGAATATTGTCAGGGATGCACCGATGACGCTCAACAAGGAGGGTTTGAGGATCTGAATCAGTAACCACGCCGATTTCAACTTCATCCCGTTCCATACCCCGGTCGGCCAGATGGTGGACAATGGGAAAATCTCACTAGAGAAGCAAGAGTACTTCCAGAGAATCCAAGATGGGGTGATCATTGCTAGGATCGATGGGAAGATCATCTGTGAGCCTTACGTGTCATCCGGATTCACTAGGTCGTTCAGGTGCCTCTAGTGAATGCCGAAGAAGGAATTCATGGATATCCGGAAGGAGATGAATCCATGCGTCCTTTGCGAGATGCGGTTAATGTTCACCACATATGGCTCTGGTGACGTCATTAACCTTCCGCCCACAAGGGTTGGCGTTGTCCTATCAACCGAGTATGTCGAGGACTAGAATATTGCGTACCCTGAGGGGATTTTAGGCAAGTGAGTCCGTCAACTCGAGACTACCCACGTGGAAACTGGGTGACGGGGGAGGAGGAAAGGTGCTTCTAGGAGGGCGGAACCAGGGGCGCACCAGGAAGCGAGGCCTACGCAGGCTGAGACCTCAGAAGCGGGGACATCGCATGGTGTTGCTGCGATCTCGTTGCCCGGAGGGGGGTCACACGAGGCAGCCAGAGAGTTGTCTGGGAAGCAGATAAGATACCTGCTCGAACCTTCCCATAATGCAATCTTCCTGGCATTGTGGTCGGCCTGGATGAATCTTTGAAAATCAATGAGTGTTGAAGCCATCTGGAAGAAGATAATGCAGGACGAGATCCAGCTAAAAGAGGTTGGGCTCATTCGTGTTATTGACAGAACAAACTTCCATCGACGGCACACATATCAAATGACCATGGAAACATATGTGCGCCAAAGGGGTCAGCGCACCGAGCCACCATTCCTAGTGAATGTGATTCTCGTCCAAGAGCATGAACCGGAAGTGATGCCACTGGGAGAAGGAGATAGTGATGATGAGTCGGTGGTAGAGGAGGAAACAAGAGAGGAAGAAGGTGATGGAGAAGATTAAGGATATCAAATAGGGTCCCACCAAGGGAGCCAGCAGGAGAGTGGTGAGATCGTTGGCTCCGACATGGAGATAACCGAGCTGCTCGAGGTCCGTCTCTATCCTTATTCACCCTCCTTCCTTGCCTTTTCTATTCTTCAATTTTTGACCCATTTCTCTACCTCACTCAGAAGCACATAGGCACTGATCAAGCATCCCCAATTGGAGTATAAGGGGAGGGGCCGGTAGGATAGGGTAGGACTCTGACGCCCCTCATCAAACTGAAAAGCGTTGAGGGGTATCCTGCCCTGATAGCTCCTGGAGCGGCTAGAACACTAGAGGCTGAAGCTCTGGGTTCTAGTAATTCCCCTATTTCACTACTGGTGATTACTGTCAGAAAACACAACTAATCAGGATGCTCCTTGTATAGTGATCTCGGCATTGTAGGCTTGTCGGGCTACTGAGCCTGGGTCGTCCGTGTGTGGATCAACAGTGGAAATACCACCTCCTCTAGAACATACTAAAAAACCAAGTCATCCCTGGTAATTGGTGAGCAGGGGTAAATTGAAATTAGCGGTGCTTTCATTGGAGCAAGGGCGGAAAATGAAGAAGGAACCACTACGATCGGGGCGAGAGATGAAGGTTTCTTGGATGTCGAAGATCATATTCCTCATGAAGACATCCTGGAGGCAGACCCTACAGCCGACATGCTAGCGACCATTCCTATATATCGGTATGCTGATCCAGAGGAGATAGACAATTCAGACTCAGAAGAGGCTGAGGAGTGCTCGTTGACACAGAGCAAAGGGTGGAAGTGTATCCAATAATTTCTCAGGCATCCTCAGGCGGATTAGCTGAGGTGGATGGGATCACTTCAGACCTGGCTGCATTTCTTGTGTGCTAGAGGGGCTAACACTCTAAATCTTCATCTGATAGTCTATAATTACATGGACGATAAAATACATGAGAGTAGATGGTGCACCGATGTTGCACAGTGTCGGGAATGATCAGTGAGAACCTGAGCGTTCCTAATGATGGAGCAGAAAGTCTAGCGCCTCGAAGGATAGGCAGCAGAGAAGGAGGCCTTCATTGCAACATGCTCTGAGTTTGTGTAGCAACTGAAATCCCCGCTGGATGTTTCCCAAGAACAATTGGTGGAGGCGAGTCACAAGATGACCGTACTTCAAATTGAACAGGCGCAAGAACAATCTAGGATTGGAGAACTGCGCTCTGCGGCTGTTGATGAAGAGAGAGGCTTCAGGGAGCAAGAAGCAGTCTTGGAGGCTACCATCCAAAGGGTAGCAGCGTTGGAATGATCAATCATGCACACTGATCCTTAAGGGTTCTATTTTGGCCATCTCATGAACTTTTTTCTTTCCCTTCTCAATATTTCGTTCCAATAAAAGAACCAATCTATTTAACTGTACCTTTGGTTTAATATGCTCAACCATAATCCTGAAATGAATAACAACTCACCACTATGCTCATGTAGGTTGCACCCAATGTGAGAAACAAAGGATTCACGTGTTATCATTTCATCCGACTGTGGGGTGTCAACCAAACATCAGGCATCCTAATTCGGGCCCGGATTTTTGAGGAGGAGAGTGAGGTCCACCCGATGGGAGGGGACCTCAGACCAATCGATATATCGTCTCCTCAATGTGCTCTAACACACGATCGGGGAAATGCCCGGGGTATTGAATCCAATCTGAACATAGGGAGATGAAAAAGGTGAATCACATTACCAAAATTTGGAACAATATGGGTGGGCGCGATGATGGAGGATAAATATTAACCGTGGAGGAAATAGAGAATTCATATCGCGTTGGCCTGAAATGGGGACAAAAAATGAAGGATGACCACTGACCATGTTTGAAACACGAAGCCAAACTCAAATATAATCGATCAATATTTCGGAACATTGGCCTAGGAAAGTAGGAGGATCATATTTCAATCATCCGTATTGTTACAATAGGGGGCCAAAGTTCTATCATCCATATTGTTACAGCAGGCGAACCACAATTCAAGCATCCATACTATTAGGGTATCCCATCAAACATGACCAATCATTCGGAACGTTGGCCCAGGACTGCAAGAGGACTGTAGATCAATCATCCATACTGTTGTAATAGGCAGACCAAAGGTCTATCATCCATACTACTACAATAGGAGGACCAAAGGTCGAGCATACATTCTATTAGGGGGTCCCATCAAACATGACCAGTCGTCTGGAAAGTTGGCCCAGGACAGCAGGCGGACTATAGATCAATCATCCATATAGTTAAAATAGGCAGACCAAAGGTCTATCATCCATATTGCTACAGAAGACAGACCACAGGTCAAGCATCCATACTATCAGGGGGTCCCATAAAATATGAAAGAGTATGAGGATCCGAATAATGTGGCATGGAATACGTGGAAAGTGGAGTGGTGGTTTGTTCAAACAGAATCCAACACTCCCAAAATTTCTCCACAGTGGTGGAGGCACATTAGGACGATGTATTAATCAGGTCACAGATCATCCCAATTTTTAGACAGCACTTCTCGAGTGAGAGAACTATAGCTTCCCAATATCACTATGGGGTATCCCAAAATTATTCGGGGCAGATGATGCAGTTACACAACTCCCTGAAAAAGTCAGGCCAAGGGGACGACAATGATGAGGAATGGGATTTGGTAATCCCAAAGGCTGGACCAAAGACGAAATGTCCAGGTGTTCCTACGTGTCTCATAAGGATGATAATCAAGCCACACATAGTTCATGAAAGGGTCTTAGTTTAATTTCTTAGAACTCAGACTAAAGAGTAAGGGGAGTGGGAGACACATGGTAAAGTGGTTGCGAAACCCGACATGAATGAGGACAAGGTCCTTCTTACCATGTGCTCATTGGAGAAGTGTTGGGGCCAAGGAACTGAACACGAAAGTTAGGCTGGGCCTATGTGGGAGTGCCTAGGTGCTCCTACGTATCCTATAAGGATGGGAATCAAGCCATACGTAGTTCTTGGGGGTGCCTTTTAAGGTCGTGCAGGACAAGAAACAGGAGGGATAATTATCATAAGAGGGTGTGTGTGGGGTGGCTATTGAAAACCCATCGTGATTGAGGATGAGGTCCTGCTCACCATGCCATGCAGTCCTGCAGTCAAGGTCCCAAAGGTGAGACAAACACGATGAATTAGCTGACCTCAAGTTGGACCCAAAGACCCGAGTTCTGGGCGTTCCTACGTACCCCATGAGAATGGGGATCATGCTGCACATAGTTCTTGAGGGGTGGAATGACACAACATTGTACCTGTGTAAAGGATGAATGAGGTGTGAGGGTCTAGCCCTCACACCAAACGAGGAGGCATTATATATATCTTGTTTGTCCTTGAAGGTGAATGGTTTTTCATTCATGGTACGACTGGCCTAGGGTAGAAATTTCCAACATCGCCACAATAATCAATACGTAATAGGCATTGTAAAATGGTATGGTAATTGGCTGATACCCAATGTGATGTCCCCTATGGGGAGGTCACCACAATGTAGTGCTATTTTTCATCGTGCGGCCGGGACGATATCATCACAGTTTATGGTCACGTGGTGGGACCAACCAGTACACTTTAAGGTTGTATGTATTGGTCCTGGGGGAATATGCATGTTGTGATAAGGCGTACCTGATGTAGATGAGTACATAACCTCATACCATCACCACGCGTGATTCCGGGAGAGGAGCCTCGGGCCAAGGAGCTGACGAGGCTCCAATAATCATAGGGCAGGAGACACTAGCTTCTAACTGAGCTTGGCCCGAAACGCAATGTATTGGAGACTCCTCATTTCATGTGGTGATGAGGGTCATGCTGTGCATGGTCCTTACAGAAAACCAAAGCATATAAACTTAGTGATCAGATCGTGGGAGCCCCGAGAGATTCCATCACAGAGCCATATTCGCCTGACATGTGGAGCTGCACTGAGGGTTAGTGCAAGGTGTGTCGAGATTCCACCTTGACACGATGGGGTGGAACACAATGAAAATAATTCAACCAACATTCAGGGTCTGGAGGAGTTGGTATGACGACGGAGGATTACTGCTAACCATGTTCACAACATAGCATACTGTCGCACTATCCTTGAGGACATACAAATGAGCACCAACCACTGACCATATTCGCAATGTGGGATTTGTATCAATTTGTTTCCTGAAACCCTCGGGGGAGTTGGCCCGTGACAGTATGAGATACCTTATGCGTTGTATCCAAGCCATTCTTGGGGGTCCCTTCGGGTGAGAAAGATAATGGGGCCCGAATGAAGGGGAGAACGAAGCTTGGAAAGTTAACAGAACTTGCCTAAGTTTAATCTGACACTCCGGGTCCTAGACTAGAGTACTCTGAACACATTAGTGGACCACTGTAAAGGGTCAAAAGGCTCAGTTTGAGAGTGGCCGAAAGATGTCGGATCCCCAGGAGAAGGGGGCATGGTGCCAAAAACCCTGTACCACACCTATATATCCCCTCGTGGGGAGGGACATGACAAGAGACCGAGGTGACCAGGAGATCATGGGATCTCCTAAGAGACGGGGATGGGCATGGAATCTAGGTGTTCAGGAAATCCTATGTATCCCTTATGGATGGAAATCAATCCACACATAGTTCTAGAAGCATAGTTTAACGTCATGTAGGACGATGTGAGGCATTTAATCTAGGAATGTGTACGGTGTGGCAGGTTACCCATCGTAAATGAGGACATAATCCTACACCACACCGCGCACTCTGGGAAATGACTGGGGCTAAGGGGCTTGAGAAGGCCAAGGGGCCTGAGGCTGGGCCTTGGTCAGGAAGGACTAACCAGCTTGTAGTTTAACGTCTTCCAGTGAGGAAGAGCATGCTATTTAAGGTCATGCTGGACCACAAGGTTCTTAGTTTAATCTCTTGGAATTTGGTCCAAAGGGGCCCAGATGTAAGGCCAAATGATGTTTAAGGTCATTCTAGACCAAATGCACTTTAGGGTCATGCATGGCCACAAGGCTCAAGAAATGTACTAATTGAGGAACTTGGAATTGGTGGGAGGAGTGACACACTCGCCATCCATGGTCACGAGAGAGTACGCACCATTGGTATAGACCTTATGGATGATGAAAGGCATATACCATTTGGGCTCCAACATGGGTGGTTTCCTAGAGGGAATAATTGGCGCTCTGAGGGTTAGTACTAGGTCACCTTGCTGGAAAGAGTGGAGGCAAACCTTTTTGTTGAAAGCTCGATCCATTCTTCTCTGATGCCTTTCTAGGTTGTGAAAAGCGCGAAGCCTATTCTCATCCAGCACTTCCAATTTAGCTAGAAGAATTTTGAAAACTCTAGCTGGCACTTGTTGATCATAGACCGCCATACCCAATGAGGAGAATTGAATCTCGACGGGCAAGACGACCTCAACTTCGTACACCAAGGAATACGAGGTCGCCTGGGTGGAATTACAAATCATTGTACGATAAGCCCAGAGGGCATTGGGGAGCTTTTCCGGCTATCTTTTCTTGTTCTGACCAACCATATTTTGCAGAATGTTAGAGGTAGTTTCTTCAAAATCCTCTTTCTATCCATTTTCATGTGCCTGATAGCAGGAAGTATGGTTAGAGCGAATTTTATACTTGGCATAAAATTTCTTCAGTTTGGCTACTCAGAAGTTGGTGTTGTTATCAGTGAGGATCGTGTGAGGTAATATAAATTGATAGATGATGTTGGACCTCATGAAGTCAGTGATAGAATGGTATTTGACTTCCTTGAGTAGAATTTCCTCTACCCACTTGGAAAAGAAATCCGTAGCAGTCAGAATGAACCGGCATTAGAGAGCCGTCGCTGGTGGGTAAGGTCCTATGTAATCCAACCCCCAGACTACAAAGGGACAATAATAATTGGTAGTGTAGAGAGGCTCCCGTGGCCAATGAAAAAAGTTAGCATGAACGTGGCATGCATGTCACCTCTTGGAGAACTCGATGCAGTCATAGATCTTGGAGGGCCAGAAGTGCCCCAGACTCCGAATCTGATGAGAGAACTACGACACGACCTAATGGCCGCCACAAGAACCATCATGAACCTCTGGAATGACCTATGGGATCTCGACTCCTTGAAGGAAATGGAGGAGAACCCCATCAAATACGTGTCTGTAAAGGATCTACTCAAGGCTTGGACCGCTCTGAAGGGTAAAATACAGTGCACATCATCGAATTCACTCATGCTCGGCCCAGTCTGATAGAAGATTACCGCATTAGAGGTATTCAACCAAGGGTGTCCTTCAATTAGGAACTAATTTGATCACCGTATCTAAAGTACCCATGGCTCCTAACTTAGGGTCACCACCGGTAAAATGGTTCACCCGCATGCCGTGATCATTCTCCGGGGTAACAGGAGTGATGACTCTCTAGTGTGCCATGCGGATAATCAGTCCATCCTGTTCAGGCTCCGTAAGTGATGCTGCCAGGCTGGCCAAAGCATATGCTCGACCATTCTGTGACTGGGGAATATTAATGACCTATGGCTATGAAGGGAACTAGGCCATTAGATGGTGGGTGCACTCTAATAATGGTGTGAGTTCTGGCTTTCTGACAACATAGTCACCATTGGCCTACTTGATGACCAGCTCAGAGTCCACTTTCACATGAAGATGGGGCACACCAATCTCAAGGGCTAGCTCAAGGCCAGTGATGAGGGAATGATACTCTGCCACATTGTTAGTGCAGCCCTCTAACAACAGGAATGAATATGGTAGGACGGCTTGCTCCGGGATGATGAAGACGACACCCACGACCACCCTATTGATCCTAGGATCATTGAGTCTCCTACCAGTGGGGATCCAGGAAGCAACTTCAAAGTGCATCTTCCAGCATGGGTCGACAAGATTGACTGAGAGGATTACCTCATCAGGAAAACCTATGTCCAGTGGCTGATCCTTGGAGGTTGGGTGGGCAGATAGAAAGTCTTCCAATGCCTATCCATTGATAGACATTTGAGGCACAAACCTGATGTCGAAATACTATAGGATCACCGCCAACCATGCTAGTCAACCAGTCATCATAGGTCAATTCAGGATATAATTCAATGGGTCTACTCGAGAGACCAACTGAACATCGTGGTGCTGCAAGTAGTGCCGCAATTTTTGTACCGAAAATACAAGTGCCAGATAGCTCTTCTATATGGAAGAATATCTATTTTTTGTATCGAGGAGCATTCGGCTGAGGTAGTAGAGGCTGTTCTATATCCCCTCGTTGTTCTTCTGAGCAATAAGTGAACCGAGGGACCACTCCAGGGTTGTCAAGTAAAGGACCAGCAGCTTCTCGGAGATGGGTGGCATCAAGACCGTAGGTTGGAGAAGATAATGATTGATTTCCTCAAGGTCGGTCTAACACTCTTCATCCCATTCATAGGTGGCGCCTTTCTTCATGATCTGGGAAAGGGGATTACACTTTCCAGCCATATTCCCAATGAATCGGCGTATGTAGGCTAAGTGGCCTTGGAGACCTCGAAGTTCATTAATATTTCTCAGGGGAGGCATTTGACTGATGGTCTTGATATTCTCTAGTATGATCTCGATGCATTGGTATCTCACGACAAAGTCAAGGAACTTTCCAGAGGTGACCCCAATGGCACACTTCAATGGGTTCATCTTCAGGTGGTGGGAACAGAGGAAACCGAACACCTTCTAAAGGTCCTTGAGATGGTCCCGGTGCTGGCATGACTTTACTACTAGGTCTTCCATGTAGAACTCCTCCAATGTCCCAATAACCAGCTTGAATATGCGATGCATAGCCCGTTGATAGTTGGAACCCTCATTATTCAGGCCAAAGGGCATAACCTGGTAAAAGAAAGTACCTTGGGGTTCCCTAAAGGCTGTGGACTCCTCATCCTCAGGGGCGTTCTGGATCTTGTTGTACTCGGAATACCCATCCATGAAAGAGAGGGCATGGAACCCCACCATAGCATCGATCAACAATTCTATGACTGGAAGGAAAAAATCATCCTTCAGACTGTGGCGATTGAGATCACAGAAGTCAATACAGACCCTGATCTGTCCATTTTTCTTCCTGACTGACACAACGTTGGCTAGCCACCTATGTTACTGGACCTCCTTGATGAAGTTATCTTGGATAAGCTTGTAAACATCGGCCTCTACCATGTAACCATGAAAATGGTGCATCTTTCTGAGAGGCTTCTTAAACCGGCGATGGTTTGTAGGAAGGCCAAGTTGGTGGACGGATACTTGAGGATCTAGTCCTGGAATCTTGCCGTTACTCCAGGAGAAAAAATCATAGTGTTGTATGAGGAATTCCACATACCGTTGCGGCTCTTCGGGGGGCATAGAGGCGCTGAACAACATGGGTCTTAGGTCTCCCTCGCTACTGAGGTTCACCTGTACTAGCTCGTCGACTATGGTGGAGATTCCCTCCTCAGAGGCGGGGGTGAATCTTCCATGTCCTCATCTCCACTTGTGGATGGGTCATCCGCATGGAGATCTACTTCGGGGCTACCAGACCCTGACGGGAAGCTAGTTCCAGCTTGGGTGGCAGTGGTCACCATATCAGGAGATTCTTGCACTGCTGAGACCATAGAGATGAATGCGGTAGATCCAATCCCATGGGGTCTTCATCCCATGGGGCCACACTTGATGTCATCAAAGAAGTAGTGGCGCATCGTCTTGAGTCGGTTAAATCCATCCCGGCAAAACAGACACATATGGCGTACTGCCGTAGCCATGAACCTGACATATCGATACCGTATAGGGGTAGGAGATTCGATAATCACCTGATCCTGGTTGGTGTAGGAGTACGAGGTGATCGCTCGGCATCTCTTGGACCTGGGAATATTCCTTCCTTTCGTACCCAAAACAACAAAAAACTGGCCCATGTCGGGGGTTGTGTCATCCAACCGATGGATCAGGAAGACGTAGGTGTCATCCAAGCCTGCCCAGGGATCACTTGTGACAATGGCGGGCTCAACCCCACCTGCCAGAATCTGGTTGTCCTTTCTCTTGTAATAGTCGGAGTCTAGTTAACGGGCATCACAAGAGGAAAAAGGGGACACATCTCTTTGGATCACGGCTACACGACCATTAAGGGAGTATTTGAGGAACTAGTGATATGATGAGGGGACCTCCTCATGAAGGTGGAGCCAAGACCTTCCCATCAATGCGTTGTAGACAGTGTCTGGGGAGACGACCATGAATTCGGTGCTGGGAATTAGGCCACTGAACTGGGTCTTCCAGCGGATCTTTACGACTGGAGTTTTCTCGGTCTAGACATTCTCATGGATCCTGAGGTCATAGGGAGTTAAATCATCCCTAGAAAACACCATCTTCCACAGTGTCCACGTTTGCATTAGGTTAATCCCAGAACCCGTATCATCAAGACAGCAGTATACTTCCACACCATTCATATGAACAGTGATGTAAAACAGGTCAATGTTCCCTTATATAGGGGGTCTTCATCTTCATCGTAGAATGAGATAATTTCCTAGCATTCGGCATCCTCAACTGCCTCAGCATGGAAGGCTTCTGTAGCTGCTACCTCTATCTAAAACTTTAGGGGGCTCCTCTGGGCCTCGGCGAGCACCTCACGAATTTTCAGATGACTGTTGAAGATCCTCCAGGATAGGAATCCTTGATGGAATTCTGACCAGATACTTCAAGACATCATACATTCAGGCCAAACCCAAGCCTCTACTTACAAAAGGACGCTCTGCGATTGGAGGCATGACGGGCCCTACCGGCTGGACAGGTGGCTGACTGGTACTAGGCATATCTCATTGTTCACTAGTTAAATCTTAGAGAGTGGATGCCAGATTAGGACCGGAAGGTTTGGATCCGTTGGTGGCAGGGCGGAGCGGGTCGCGACACGGCCGAGGTGGTTCCGCCTGATCCAACAACACAAACGGTGTTAGAGGTGAACCTGTCAACACCGGATGAAGGGGCCACATGTGTTGAGCTTTGTACTGGGCCTGCTCCCTGGTCTCAATGGAGTGCATGGTCTGACTGGAGGTGGAAATTGTCCTACCGTGGTGATTCATGTATCCATGGCTCTGACGACACTTGCGACGGTTTGGGACATTGGGAAGGTCCACCTGGCGTTCCTCATCGTCATGAGAAAAAAGGGATTTACCAACTCTATGGTGTTAACCGAAGCGTACCCTGGAATATCGCTTGAGGAGTCATCCACTACTGGGTGGATTCTTAGAGGGATACCCATTTCTGGGGGCATGAAATCGCCAAGAGTGTGGGATGGCGACGACCTTGGCAGGGTGGGTTCTTTCTTCTTGCGCTACCGCCGCTTGCTCTTCTGGTAAGAGGCTGGCTAGGATGACGATGCCAAGGTAGCAACCACAGCTTCAGAGGGCTCTTGCTGATTCAGGCATGCACAGATGATTCCATGGGTGTGGGCGACCATCTTGCGGACCATCCAGATGCTATACATCTAGGAACCATGGTTGGAAACCTGCTTCCATTCATTCTTGTCGCCACTACTGCCATCTAATATCACAAAGACACCCGCCACTTGTGTCGGGCCTGGGCCCAACCTGACTATATTATTGTCAATCTGGTCTTGAAGCCATTCCTTGAACACGTAGCATCATTGGATAGTGTTCCCCAAGGTCTGGTGATAAGGGCAGTAGTTAGGGTGATCAGTGAGATGCACCTCTTCATGATTTCGGCACTCAGACAGTCACATGATTCTCTGCTCCAAGGAACTATGGAAGTAATCGGGGACCTGGGCCATGTCAAATGAGTAGGTCTGATTCCTTCTATCTGGAAAGGGGGCTAATGGAGGCTAGCCCTGAAGAGGGGCCAGAGGAACATTCCTAGGAGGCGGAACCTGATTATCTCGCCTAGGCGGTGGCGGTGCGTTGCGCGGATGCGCATGTCGATTTTGAGGTGGTCACTACTGGGTTGGAAGCTGTGCTCATGGAGGCAGACCCCTATGGGGATGTGGAGCTGGCCTCACTAGTTGCAACTCTAGCAACCTGGGGGCCTCTATCTAGGCCACAACAGTGGTCTCGACTCTGGCCGCTCTCCTTGCTGGGATTAAAGGAGGCAGCGGACATGCCTGGATGGCCTAATGCAGGGATTCTTCAAGGTGTTGAGCCTTGTCTGAGATGTCTCTGAACCCTCCCGGATAATTCTGAGTGATCAGATAAGGAACCAGCTCTTCATTGACGTTCCCTATGCACATATTTAGTAATTTCTCCTGAGTTAGTGGCATGTCAAGAGAGTATATGAGCCCCTTCCACTGGGCGACGAAGTCTGCGACTCGCTCATCGGGCCTTTGCTTGCACGTAAAGAGGTCTACGATGATCATCTTCTGGGTTTTGGAACCGAACTGGTAGAGGAATTACATGTGAAGGTCCTCCCAGCTAGTCATAGATCTAACATGGAGATGGCTATTCAAGACAAATGCCAGCCCCTCTAGCGTTTGAACAAAGAAACGGATCATGGCAATCTCATACTGCACTGGATTCCTTAACATAGGACCACACCTCATGTTGAAGTAGGCCAGGTGCTGTGGAGGGTCTCATGTCTCATTAAAGGGGGAAAATGTGGGGTTCTTAAATCCGGAGGTGCCAACATATTATCCACCCATGCTGGGTATGGCTTGCTGTCCAGTGGTATTGCCACTTGTTGAGTTTCCAAAGCCTCTAAGTGGGTGATGAGTGCTTCCATCGGATCGTCTGAACTTGGGTTCCTGTCCTGATGGGGATCCCTAACCACATGCACATTGGCGGGCTCTTCAATACAGTAGTGAAGCTCAGAAGCTCTTGGGGCGGCTGGTGGAGTGACACTTGGGATAGCGGGAGGAACCCGAGCGGGGTCTCTTGGGAGGTCATGCCGCTCAAGAGGTTTTGGTGAATCATATTGCACCCTCTTTCCATGATCTTCGGCCTCTCCTCTATCGGAAAACACTGCATGATTGCGGTTTCTTGGAAGAATCTCGTCATGGGGTAGTTGTTCCTGACCCTACTATCCTGGCCTAGGATAACTGTAGTCGGGCCGCCGCTCTGCAATGTGTTCATCCAAAAGCCCATCGACCAGAAACTTCTACAAAACAAGCTATTGGGGCTGCGTGGCCTTATTAGTATCTTCCTCTGTCTTCTGTGCTGATGCTGATGGGTCGGAGAGCTTGATAGCCACAACATGTTCTTTACCCTTGTCAATGTTCTGGCTTAGTGTTAATGGCACAGTGGGTTTGGGGAGACCTAGGAAGTTCTTCTGTGGGAGAGTAATCCTCCCGGATGGGTCTAGTAGTGGCTTGCCCCCAGGGGGTGAGTCCTCGTCAAGAAGTTACAAACCGTTCCCTTCTACCAACAGATCGACCATGTTGACCGCCACTGCCCTTGGGGGCATACCGTCAGAGTCGCCCAGCGATTCAGACTATTGGCGAATCACACTGAAGAGAAGGGAACCGTACTTCACCCATCCACAGATGTGCATGTTGGGGGTGGCCTCATCAATAACCTTTCAGAGTACTTGAAAACCCAAAATGATTTTTTTGAGGGCCCTGTGGTGGCCAAGTGACTCGGGGTGCCGAACCGTGGGGAGTGTGGCCATCCCGAACTGACGACATTGCTTGTCGATATTCTTGAGGTTTGCTTCGATCCCGAGATAGGGTACATGCTGATGGAGAATATGGGAGTGAATCACCCGGAGAGTCTGTCGGAAGTATTCAAACTCTCCCGGGGTGAGCGATTCTGGTATATCAAAATCTGACCCTGCTGGTGGCCAAAACTTCTTGGAGAAGTGGTATGTCGTGAGGATGGTCCAGAAGCTCCACAGCTTTGGTTCGGGATCCGGCCCCTAATAGCCCCGCTCATCGACTGGGAGCAATTGGAGAATAGGTAGCAGCGCCGAGGTAGGTCATTGGGCTAGTGGTCTAGTCGGCGTCAAATACGGAGAGCAGGCTGATTGGTTGCTATATCCCAAGTTATCCTCCAAGGGTTGTAGCGTCTTGGATACAACTTCACGATAGGATGGGCTGACGAACAGGACTCTTATCACAGTTTCGGTGCCTTCCAAGAGTGTTCCATGTCGCGACTCTTCCATCGGTCCCCAGAAAAGATCTATGTCTTCTCTTACCCAGGTGGAAGGTGCTTCCAGAGAGGCCGATGGTGGCTGCATGTGTGATCCCCAAGGGTACTCCAGGTCCTAGTCCTCCTGGATATACCTTCGGATGGAGGTGGGGATCATATGGATTTCGCATTTGGGGGGTACGAGGATAACGCGCCATGTCCTTATCCCTGTCCTTGACTCATAGGACTGGGGGAGGGTGTTTTCGCCGACTTGTACTCCGCCTCGGAGTCCGAGAAATGGATTGGTCTGATTTCCGTCCGGACTTCCCGGGCATTTCTCTTGCGGCGATGGTGTCCCACCTTCCTAGCCCTGGGTAGCTCCTCGGGGCAGGGTTGATTCCTGTCATGGAGCCCTCTGGCTGAAATGGTGATGGGGCAGAGAGGATCGAATGCCGGGGTGTGAGAAGCATCGGGGCAAATGTCGAAAGGGACATCGGGAGGACCTCCATGTGGGTGAGTGACCAGATATATGATGGATCCATACTCACGTCCGGTGGTACGGGAAGTGACCCTGTACCCCGTGCAGTGAGTGCTGGGAAAAGCCCCACTCGGAGCATTTCTCTCATGGGGAAGCCTTTTACTTTCCATGATTGTGGCATGGAGTAGGCCTTCAAACGAGTTGAAACTACCACAAATTGGTCTGCGGCGACCATTCCCTGTGCTAGTGACCGGGAGAGTCGACCCAACCTGCATGTGGGGCGGTCAGGGCATCGATCTAGGTCGGGCATGTAACTGCCCCTACTCAACGTGCGCGGGGGTTTGAAGACAGAAGTCAGTAGTGGCTCGAGCCATAGTGGTTACTGATGTTGATACCCCAGGGCGGCCATCCTCTTCCGCTCGCTCCCGATGCTGGCATTGGGTTATATTGGTTAGAGGTGGGGGTGTGGGAACATGGATTGCCTACTCCTCAGCTCGGGGAGTCGGGCGACGACATCGACACGGCCTGGATGGGGCCCTTACCGTGAACCCTTGATGCGGTTCTCCAATTGAGAGAACCCAGAAATCCCCTACCTCATTGGCGTAGGGAAATGTGGTGTCGAGGAATTCGGATGATAGACTCCCAAAACGGTTGAACGTCGGGGTGGGGAGAAGTGACTCCCTACGTGGCCCTCGGGGGCGGCATCGGTGGTAAGGTGTAGCTACCTCAAGATCCAAACGGGCCATGACCCTGGTGGGGATGACCACTTCCTGCTCGTACCTATGCACAAGGTCGTCAATCACCCTTCGTTGGATAATATCTGATGGGGAGAGGGGGCATTAGTGCCTGGAAGTCGTGGCGGTTGGAGATGCTGTGGAAAATATAGGACCACACAGGGTGGCCATGTCGGTATTTCCCCTGTGTTAGTGGATAGGTTCCAATCAGGCTCTAGATGCAGCGATCTGATTCCTGAATGTAGGGAGATGAACCCATTAACACTTATAGGAAAATAAATTTACAACCAACAGCCCAGCGCTATTCCGTCTCCCGTGATTGGTAAGAGGTATCTGTACTGACAACGTCGCAGAATGGAGTACTCAATGTCCTAACTGCCCCAACCCCTGGCGGGTTTCAGGTCCTGGTGTTGGGTACCAAGACCTAGTGACATGTTAATCTTCCGACACCCCAACACTACTGGACTCCATATTAAGGTAAAGAGATTCACATCGGGTTCACCATTTTCTGTTTTCGACGCTTTCCGTCGGGGCGTGCACACATCTGTCACGAAGGGGAGGACGAGCGGCTTGTTGCCCCGCGTTCTGGCTTTCCAATGGTGGGCGGCATCCGTTCATTGTACAGGGACATATTCACATTGATAGAAACAGGGATGATGGGATGTCGGTTCTTTCTTCTGTGGATTCCTCCTCAGATCTCGTCACCAAGTCAGAGTCTCCCTCATAGATTTAAGACGTGATCATTAATCTTGTTCCTGGTGCCATATCTCTATAGACCTCGGTTAATTACGATGCTTCCGTCAAGATGCTCCAAGGGGTCTAGTCGGGGTGGCAACCTTTAGTGAGGATAATGGTCATGCTTAGGTGTTGTTGGCATTCCTTGATGCTGGGGGATTGGCATGTATGTATTATGTCCTTTATTATAGGGCTTCTCGTGGGCGCGGAAGCCTAAGGCATCCCACATCGAACGCGGGGAATTGTATTCCACAGACATGTATCTGAGGTTTTCCTCAGCATCCATTGATTAACACGGTGTATTCCACAAGTTTAATGTCTAGCGGGGATGGATCAGACTGATCAGAACACTGAGATTGGATCAAATAAAAGGACCCCCTGAAGGGAACTCCGATGTTTGGGCCAACACGTGGGCAGCTTCCCAGACACAGTGGAGTGGAATGAGGTGTCATGATCCCACCGTGATGTGGTGGCCTGGGTAAGAATTAGGATGGATGATGATGTGAAGGGGCATGAACCTCATAGAGGCTTTCTACGTACCATTCCATGACATGGATCAATGTCCCCGTAGTTCGGGTATACAGTTTAGAGTCATGCGGGAGGGGGGTCATTTGGGGCTTACGCTCTGAGGCGTCCCAGATTGGATGGATATGGGGCTTACTCTCAAAGGAAACCCACAATGGATGGATGTGGGGAATACGCTCTGAGGCGGCCCATAGGGTTGGTGAACTAACACGAAGGGGTCTGAATGACTTAGTGGTGGGCTTGAACCTCGTAGAGGCTTCCTATATACCATGCCTTGACACGGTTCAAAGTCCACGTAGTTCGGGTGGTGCATTCTAACTTCATTTGGGATGAGGTAGAAGTTTTTAATGTTGTGCTAGATGGAATATAGTTTAACATCACGTGGGACGATGGCATAGATTTTAATGTTATCCAGGACGAAATTCGGGGCTTACACACTGAGGTGGCCCAAGGAATTGGTGAACCAAAGCGAAGGGGTCAGAACAACCGGGTGGTGGGCTTGAACCACGTGGAGGATTCCTACGTACCATGCCTTAGAACTGATCAAAGACCTCATAGTTCACAGAGATGGGTCTTATGCTCTGGGGCAGCCCATAAAAGTATGTCATGGTCGATGCTCACTCTAAGCCCATGTGAACCATGATCGGTGTGAGAAACAAGAGGCAGTAGGGACCAGACAATCACATTGCGAAGGGTGCATCCATGGGAAGTAGAGAGGGGATTATGCATTGAGAAGCCCATGGTGTTGGGACTTACACCAGGATGGAGGCCCGATGTGTGACAATGTGTAGAGGGAGAGGGATTTGGGACCGAAAAATGTTGATGCCTCGTTCCCTACCCCGCCCTCCACTGGCCTTGGCAGTGGGAATGTACGGAGGTGCATGGGTGTTGCCTTCCACAAGAGAGGCTAGGGTCTTAAAATCTGAGGCAACCCTTCCCTCGTGGACAAACACCACTCTGAGAGGGAGGATATAATTCCATGTGAGGAAGACACCATTCCCGTGGAGATGAGCGGTGTAAATAATGTCCGAGATGGGGGGACCCTGCGTGCGAGGCACGAGGTCAGATCACAGTTTAACGTCATGTGTTTAGGAAGAGGTGCTTGGAAGTTTAACATCCTGCAGCTTGGCTGAGGTGGGTTTTATCCACAACCTTAGGGATTACATAACTAACACCCTCTACCCCTTATGGGAGGGAAGGCATCAGCAAGGCCGTAGTGAAGGGGGGCTGCAGGGCGAACCATCGAGGGGTCCACGTTAGCATGGCTATGTGAAGAAGCAATAGTAGTTAGTATGCCTATGAGAATGAGCATGAGGCAAAGAAACGTAATGGGAAACAACTCCCAAGGGACCTTGAGGTTACTTCGTAAGAGCTTGGAAGGCCATATGGGAAAACACCGCATTGCGTGTATGCCCGATATGGAGGACATCAGGCACCTACACAAGGAGGAACCTAATGGGCGTCAAGGTGAGTGGTCTTGTGGATTGTGCACAAATGGAAGGATTTCACAAAAAAAACCAGGATGGCACGTAATTGTGGAGATGGATCGCTCATGGATAGGAGGATCGTGCACAAAGGAGGTGAATTTTGCGCGATTGGCAATGGCTGAATCCTAAGAAAAGGCCGCACTCCATGAAGGGATTGCGCGCAATTGGACCATTTTGCGCACAATGGGAGATATTGCGTGTGACAGAGGAACCCTGAGGGGTTTGGGATTTTATCTATGCCAGTGGGATTGTGCGCAGAGGTAGATCCTACGTCAAGGATGCATGAAAAGTGTCAATACCTAAATGTTATATTGCGTGTACGGGAGTCCTATTTCACACACGAGAGACGGTTGAAGTTACGCAACCCAGAAATGGAAGGAGTCTTCTTCTATTTATAGGCTTTTAGGGTCTCGGAATCCAGGTGGTGAACGAAATATTGCGCGCCAGAGATGGCAGCGCAGAAATGGGCACTACACAGGGCGGGTGTGCAAAATTGCACGCTGACTCCGAGGTCATTTTTCAAATCTCAGACTCCTTTCGCACAACCATCATGTTTTCGCGCAAATCATCATTAATTTCGTGCACCAAATTAAGGCCCTCTAGTCCGGGCCTCATGGTCCTAATATGACTTTTCTTTGTCTTTTCGACACATCCTTTAGGAGTTATGGATTTTTTCGGCATCTACAAACTCTATTCATCAACATATGATGGAGTATCAAAAAACATTTGTATTTGACATGGTTTATATACCAAATATGGGTAATTTTGTGGATGATTCATTGAATTCATATGCCATATAACTAAGTGGCCAATGTGGTATGATATCAATGGAAACTAGTGGGGTTATCATTCATAATAATTATTCTTGTACTATGTATAATGGCATAATGTTTTTCTTTTCAGTCACCATTTTCTTTGAATTGATTGAATAGGACATGTATGATCAAAAATTAGACCCTAATTTATTAATATTAGTGTGAAAAATTACTGCTGACGAGGCCATTGATAGATGGACACTGGATGAAGAATTTATGTTTCACTTTTGAGATCAGATAGTAGTTCCTTCATATTTCATATATCAACTTCTCGATTCCCATCCCCTTTAAAAGTTGGTTTTCCACCAAAGTGTTAATAAAATGTATAGGGTATGAAGAACCATTTTGGTTGATCTGGTATTAATCTAAATGGGGTCAATTATGATTTAAAATGTATCATCTATCAATAGGTGAATGTCAAACACAAAAAATCAACTTGTATCTTAAATTCATTACATATTCTCATATAAAAATTTGAGATTATTTTTAAATAATTTGTTGCTAGTTTTAAGGGATTCATTAGATACATGACTCACTTTTGGTGATTATTGATAGACACTCCATGTAGAAACACATCATTCCAATATTTTTGAAAAATTATATACTGTATTTTTTCACAATTTATATTCAAGAAGAGATAAATCTAGATGGGTTACTATTTTACATTACCTATAATTTAGATCCTATATTTACATATTTGTTTTGGAGAATCATACAATAAGACTTGAAAACATATCTTACCATAAGTGTGACATATCTTCCTTAAATGGATTTGGATTCTGATCACACAATTCAAAAATGAAGTCAATGCTCAAAACATGATTAATGGACTTTAGCGATTCTTGTGAAGACCATTTACCTTTGGTAGAGTTTTCAAATAACAATATTATTATCTCATTAAATATATATATATATGGATATTTTAGAAGAATTTTAGAATCATCATTATCAATCTCCGCCGTATTATCTAAAATCTAGAGAAACATCACTTATTATAATGATTTTGGTAAATGATGCATCTAAAAAATTATGATTTGTAATGAAATGAATGGAAATATATATAAGACATCATGTATTATTTATGGATAATCATAATAATTTGATATATTTTTATGTGGGGTCATATATTATTTTGAGTAACTCATAGGTTGTGGAATCGTCATCTATGTAATAAATGGAGACTATCTTCTATATATGATGGACCATTTGAGATTTTCTAGTTCATCAATAAAGTATATTATCTTCTAGATTTTCCACTAATATTTAATCCAATTCCTAATGTATTCAATATATATCAATTTAAGAAGTATCAACCTGATCCTAAACATGTTATTATATGGGACCTTAATAAACATGATCCTAATATACATTCATTAACACCTCAGTAAATATTCTTTATATACATGATGAGGTTTTATGAGGTTGATATATCTATTTAGTATGGTTGTTATATAATATCAACTAAATTAATGAAGAGTCTTGGGAATGGGATATGTTTATAGATGATTAATGGGATGGTGTTTTCGAAGACACTATTAACCTCTATCCAGTAGTAGATAGAATGACTTATAGTGGGGATAATGTTACACCTCCATTTTTAGATATGGTTTTTATTATGAATGTTTCTGTAAATAATGTTTTAGTGTTGTATTAGTGTATTTGTGATTGTTTTTGGTTGTTTTAGAGAGTTTTTAAATGGTTCATTGTTTACGAATCCGTAGGGAAATCATACAGGATCCCAGGTAACCATGTAGAGTGATATATGGGTATGTGGGAACGAGCATGAATGGAATACATTTTTTGGTAAATTGTGTGATGAATCATGCTTCTCAACTTTTCTCAAAGTGTAATTAATACAGTTAGGGAGTAAAAATTGGGAAACCATGTGATCCTAACATTATTCAAATGGTAAAACATGCAAGTTCAGTGCATGGTTTTCTATAAAATATAGTCCTACCATGTTTGATTCAAAAGGCTATTAAAACTATATTTTTAACCCAAAGTATCATTTGAGAAACTCATTTCATCTCACCTTTCTAGGGATATCATACTATATCCCTCTTATGATTTTTCATTGATTTTGTTTCAATTTGGAGATCCAACTCTTGGATTCAGGGAGAATATAGCCTAGAGATATATGGTAAGGATTTTGAATTTTTTTTTTCCCTCGTATCCTATCATTTTATATTGGTATAAAACCATGTATGATGCTTCTCGGGGTTGATATTTGGTTTATTTTTTTTTCATGGAATCTATCAGAAGATATTTGAGAGATCATAGTTATATATTATAGTGGAGTGGTTCATCAGGACTAACTTGTTTGGGGTATGAGGATTCTATATCATTCAACTCAAACATAGAAATAGATGTATTTTAGTTATTAAAGTTAAATTGAAGTTTTTTTGGTTAAAAAACTATTGTACATCTTTTTGAAGTATTACTATATTTTCATGTGGTTTTTGGAAAAAAATAATGTGAGAAATCCGAAAATGAATTTGGTAAAATGATAAATAGAATTCTGGTTTCAAAATAGTTTTTTTATGTGTTTCAATCTTGAATTGGTATGGGTAAGTTTTTTTTAACAATAAATATGTACATGGACTTATTTTCTGGTTCATAGACTCGAGTAAAAAATTTAGAGGCATATAGAATTGAACAACTATGTAAACAATATATTACAAGATAATGTATTTTTTCTCATGATTTTGGCTCATATGGGTATACCCACTTGGATGGGTATGCATTTGTTTATGATGGGAATTCTATTGTTGAGTTTTTACTGTTATTTATTGGTGTTTGGGATCATGAAGTTTCTTGTGTTGTGGGGTGAGTTATTTTACATTGGATATGCGTTATATTTTTTATATTATTTCATGTCCTGCAATTTTTTAAATATAATTTTATTGATATTTTTCTTTTCCTCATGAAATGTGTGAAAATTATTTTATAACATCCTAAACTGGGCGCCACACATTAGTTCCCTGAGATGGTCAGTTACGTGACCTTAATTGAGCCTCCTCATACGCCCTAGGCTACCGAATAGCATCGAGGCTCTAATTTCAATAGTAGGGAGACTATAACCTCTTTATCAATGTAACTAAATAATGGAAATAAATAAGAGCAACCAATAGATATTATATAACCAGGAAAAAACCCGTATCACAAGATGACCCAAAATGGGACAAATATAAAAATTGAACATTGCACATTCCTTTAAAACATATGTTCCAATTGTCTAAATGAAAACCCAAAATATAAAGCCACTTTAAAATCCCAAGATGCTCTTAAATGGTATCTGGTTCCCAAATCAATGATTTATCCCAAATAATTCATCTAATATATGACCATTTCCTTTATCTTATCCTGAAAACATGATGCCTTTTTGGGTTTCGATCAAGTAGCACAAGTAGGTTTTCTGGAAAACTCAATAATCCACCAATAATAACATCAAAAATAATATCCATGCTTCAGAAGTTTCATTAGTTTTATAAATAATAATATACAAGTAAAAAATGTAAATAGTTTATATTTATTCCACTTCCCATTATTGAACCACATAAACCATCGGGTTCCATAGGACACCCAAACCTCAAAACCTACATCAAACAATGCCATGGTTTGAACTATCCCCAAGGAATATCAAATATTTCAATTCCAATATTACCATTCATAATCCCATTTCTCATCTTTTCCAATTTTAACCATAGTCCAATTCTAATTCTGGATTGTAGAAGGTTATGTCTAACACCCTATTGTTTTTTGTTACCTCATTCCTTGTCCAACACGTCATTATCACATGGGTGTTTGGAGCCTCAATCCATGTCCCATACTCACTATCTCATATGGGTATTTCGAGCCATAGTGCCTATCTCACACACATTTAATACACATGGTTCACTATCTCCAATGGGTGATTGGGTCCTCAGTCCCTATACAATACCCATTTAACACATATCAGTATTTGGGTATGCAGTTTATATCCCACACACATTTAACACATAAGGGTTTTTGGAGCCTTAGTCCATATCCCCCAAACACATTTAACACATATATATCACAGTATAAAAATTTCACATGTGTCATAGTATGACATTAATTAATTGATTAACTAAATAATCGTGGTCCATGATTTTATAATCACATAAATCCACTAATTAATTCAACAATTTATTACTCAGATAAATTCCATTAATTAGTTAGACAGAGAATTAATCATGAAAAATCCATTAAGTATTTGAAAAAATATTTAATAATGTTAATCCCTTCAATTAATCCTTTAATTAATTGATTACATTAATTACATTAATTAATTCAACAATTAATTAATCATGTCAACCCCATTAATGAAATAAATAATTAATTCATTACATCCATTCAATTAAAAAATTTAACAATTAATCAATCAATTAAATCAATTTCACATTTAAAACAATATACCTTAATTTTTTTGAAAATTAACTAATCAGTACCGACAATCCCAATATCCCCAATTTCACAATTCTATATTTAATTATTGTAAAAAAATAATTATTTCAAATTTGATAAATCAATTTATAATCATCAAAAAAAAATTATACAATCACAAACACATAATCAAAATATAGACTTTTGGATTTGAATAATTGAACCACCTACCTAGAAATTTATGAATAACGCTCACTAATGGAAAACCCCAACTGATTTACGAATGTCATATCAACAATGAATCAATTGATATAAACAAAAACATATAATCCAAATCAACCCCCAAACACACAACATCGATGTTTCATCCACTTCATCGGAAGAAGGTGGAATGAAAGGGAACCAAAAAATAGAGGGTTTACCCAGTATCTAGAACTAAAGCGCAAGGATCATAGATTTAAGAAATCACTCCAAATTTTCAAAGAGTATTCTTAGGGGTTAGAAAGGGAAGGTTTTATGAATAAAAATAAAACAAAATGACCCACATAAGAATTATTATTTTTAATGGTTTACAATGAACAAAACTATCATCGCAGGTGATTTTATAACGATTAAGCTATTATGAATTTTTTAATATCATTACACAATGTTTAAATTTTCATCAGTTAGTCATTAAGCCTAAATAAATTTTTCTTAAAAGATATCAACACCTCCAATGACTACCAAACCGAATTAAGAAACTTTACAACCATAGAATTGAGGAGAAAACTCAAATGGTATGTACCTGGGTAATGAAATTGAACATACAATATAAACACATTATAATAGCTCATCATTGAGATATACTCCCATTTATATCATAGACTTTTAGGAAAAAATATCAGGCCACTAATCTCATATATCTGCTTCTATAATCCTTGTTTCCTCATTAACATGCCCATATTTCCACAATACATGAACTATCGACTCCATCATTCATTAAAAAACATTATGAATGCATTCCAACACACGTATTAGATTATCCTCAATGGGTGAATCGGTCTCAACCTCAACATCATCCACATCAAACACATGGGAAGGTTTTGGGTTATACTACCAAAGTTGTGACACCATGATAACATCATAAATAGAATCATCACTCTGTGAAAGAGACAATAGATATGTTATTAGCCATGTTCTCTCCATAATCTAAAATAGTCCAATAAACATAGAAATCATCTTTCATTGCCTTTATATCCTACAGTGTCCCAATCTAGGCGACACCTGTAGGAATACAATATCACCCTCTGAAAACTCTAGGGGTCATTGATGTCCATGTGCATATAAATTTTGTCTACACATAACTACATCCATATGCTTCCAAATAAGATGGATCTTCTCTGACATCTCGTATATGAGACACAATCCCAATAGCACTTAGTCACCTACCTCTATCCAACATAGTGATGATCTTCATGACCTACCATAATGGTCCTCATATGTTTCCATATGTGTCATCATCTGATAACTGTTATTATATTATAATTCCACTAAAAATACATGCTTCCCCCAAGACCAGACAAAAGTCAATAAAACATGCTCGTTAAAAATACAAAAACAATTATATAGTACGCTCTGACTACCCATCTGTTAGTGGGTGGAATTTCATACTCATTAAAAACTCTGTACACAACACCTTCTATAAGAATTACTGGACATGTGATGTAAAACATTAGTCACTTTCTGAAATTGTAGTCTATGGAACTCCATGCAGAGGAAAAATTTACTGAACATACAATCCTCACATCTTATCCACTATGAATGTCTCCCATATTGGCCATAAATGCACTAATTTTTTCAAATAGACTACAATAACACAAAATAATAATAATTCATAGGCATTTATGTGAGACCCACCAAAAAATCAATAATAAAGTCAACCCACTTCCATTCAATAATGGTAAATGGTTGTTGTAAAGAAATTTTTCATTAATTCTTGCCCATCATCTCCTGACATGTGTAGCATCATGTCATGAAACATGTTATTTCATTTTTCGTGTCTGACCACCGAAAATATCAACATTGGTCACCTTGATGCTCCTCCTACATTGAGGCATGAAATTTACTCATAAACTACTCTCGCATACTCATAGGCCCAAAAAATAAATCCCTAACATAGAATATATCATCCACATTTTTGGTCCAATATAATGTTAAATCCCCAAATTCAAGGATTCCCCTCAATGATAAACATTTTTTATCCTCATATTAATTATCTCTAATCTAACTAAAGAGTATATCCTCCACTAAAGTAGATACAAGATTCATCTGATCTTGACTCTCCTAAACCACAACATGCATCTCACCCTAAGAGTTCGTCAACTTCCACTCAACACTAGAATCCTAAACTTCTATCGACATAGTTTTCCTAAATAGTGTGTTAGAAAAAATGTTTCACTTCTTGGTAATATAGACCAGGTCAAAATCTCATTGAGTTGGATACTCAACCCTCCCCCACTTTCAGATATTAAAATATTTCAATGAAAATATATACTTCATGCTCTTGTGATCCGTGTACACAATAAACTTTTCACCCAAAAAATAATTCCACCAATACTTCAAATCATAAAACATTGTCGGTACCGTGAGGTTTTCTATAAGGTAGTTTCATTCTTGTGGCCTCAAATACAGAGAACCATATACCGGATCTCAATATCCTTTTGTCAACAATTCATTATGTCCAATCCAAGATGAATAATGAAACACTTTATACTAATCACTTATCTAATGTAGGATTATGATTAGTATCAATGTAAAATTATTATTTATATACTTGAAGGAATTACCATATGATTTATACCATTCAACCTTTATCCCATTCATGGTCAATCAAGATAGTGGTGAGGAAAATTTGAAAAATCCCTATATAATCATCTGATAGTATTTTGAAATCCCCAAAAAACTACAGATATAAAAAATGGTCATATGATGATCTCTAGATACTATTTATTAGACCTTCTCTGATTCCACTAACATAACATTCTTTTACAGAATGTGACCCAATAATTATAACCAATCAATCAAAAAATAACACGTAGATAGCTTTGGGTATAGCTGACTCTCTCTCATGTACTCAGGATGATGTTATGATATTGGGAATAATCATCATGAGCCTTTTACTACACCACGATTTTATCCACAAACAAAACCAAAAACTAATCCTGGTATGCATGGAATATTCTATTCATCGGGTGTACAAACACTACTATGAAATTCATTAAGCCAAAAAACATTATTATAAACACATAAAGTCCATATATAATTCTAAAAGTAGTCCATGGTATATCATAAGGTTGAAATATCAAATGACGATACACTAGTCGTAGTTAGATATTTGAGAAAACAATTGAACATCTCAACTATCCAAAAATATCATCGACACGTGGAAGAGGATACATTTTTTGACAGTCATCTGGTTAAACTTCTCGTAATAAACACATAAGTGCAAAGTCTCATCATCCTACTTTGAAAAAAAAACCAGATACCACCAAGGTGATTCACTCATATGGATATAACCCTTATCCTCCAAATAATCTTTTGGGATCTTAATATATAGAAGGACTATTAGATTTATTTTTATGGTGGAATAAAAATCAGCTTATCCTCCGACATCAGATAAATAGTAAACTCCATATATCTCTCTTGTGTAAAACTAACTAAGTCCATAGGAAACACAACCTAAAACCTATCCCCTATTGATGGAGGCAATCAGTATTTATACCTCCCTCATAAAAATTTCCTTCAACTAGGGCGGTAAGCTACCCTAGTAATTAGTGATCCGGCACTGCACGACCTGCCTTTATGTCCCACTCTATTTGGTGAACTTAGTTTTCACCCTTAGGATATATAAATGTTATTCTCTTCAAGTAAAAATCTATGTAGTCTAGGTAATATACTAACTAGTCCATTCCAACGACTAGATCGAAGAATAACATTTCAAGAATAAAAATATCATAGAGAAAATGATACTACCCTACCTTGAGAGTAGAACCTTTTCACAAGTAGATGTATCTCGACCCTACTCCCAAAAAAATATCTATTGTCAACACCCTACTCATGAAATTCACTTTCATGATAAAAAAATTTACAATTTGGGTATAAAAAAATATATAAGATTCACTAGTATCAAATAAGGCACTCTCAAATATAAAAGCTATATGAATAGTCCATTTACCCTTGATGGTCCTGTCTCACTATCCACAAGTGTAGGATTACTGGAATGTAACCATCCTGAACCTATTGCATATGATGTGTTTTATGTACCTTGAGCTACACCACTCTCCTGATATGGGTTCTCTTAACTTGAAGATCCACATTCACTACCTCTACCAACACAACCAGTAGAACTCCAGCATCCATATATATATGATGCCTAAAATCCCCTTCCCGCACTATGGTTTTATCTAGCACATCCATCACAACCCATATGTCATGGGATCCTATAGAACTAATGTATATGTCCCATAGTACCATATTATTGGCAATCTACTGTTGGTCATGGATAATTTTTACGAAAATGGAATTGCCTACTACATTGGTGTCAACGAACTTATGTAAGATCCTGAGTAACTAATCCTTCACCCATGTCACTCTTCATGCTATCCCAGAAGCTATCATTCTCATAGATACTATATGTTTCCTTAGAAGATTTACCTATAGATCCTGAAGAAGCAACCATTTATCCTTCACTAGAAGCCTCCTATTGTTTCACCTCATATATGATAGACGGATACAACTTCTTAGAAGACTTCTATTATTCAAAGAGGATAATTTATGACTTAATCTCATGATTAATCTCATCCTTAAAATACCTTCCTATAGCTATCTCATATTCTTCTAGCATTGGTGGAATGCATTTCAATTCTGTGAAGTGACTAGCATAGCCCATCACTGACATGCTCCCCTGAGTGAACTACATGAAATCATCTTATCTATCATGGCTTAGTGTCTCTCGATAAGTGGTCCCAGAACATCTCTAAAAAATCCTTCAAATCCAACCCTTATTTTTTCTCTTTTGAGGACAGAATATCCCACCAGTGATTTACTGATCCTCAGAACTTGTATGAATGAAACTTTAAACTCTCCCATCAAGAGTCTTTAAATGGTCATGTATAGTCTAGATGGACCAAATATGGAACCGTACCTCTTTATTTCCATCCTATATAGTAAAATTATGAGGGTGTTGTAACTAAAACTATTTCATTAGATAGGACAGGTTGTTCACCAACCACCCTTAGTATCTTACCATAAAATACATGAAGAGAGGAAAGTTCTATTCGAAATTCTCTATAACGTCCTCACCTATCACTATCAGTGCCTACGATTCCATTGTTGGTAGATCATCTCTATCCATATCCTCTTGTCATCCTCTGAAAAGGTGTTGTCATGGATTCATATCCCTATAATTCCAAAAAATAAACTTACGAAACATAACACAATAGTATCACATTTACAGGAAAACACAATAATCCATAAAAAATCAATTTCACCCTTTTCCTACCACACGGTCAGAAATGAGGCACTATCACTAACCTTAACCATCCTACATCTAGGTCATGGTTATAAAAGTGTAAACTAATTCCCATTATTCATGATTTCACATTAGACACCCATTTATTTACCTTTCTACATCATTTCATAATTTCCAATTTCATTTTAGGCACCATTTTCCGTTAAATTTCACAAGAAAGGAAAATAATTTCATGTCCAACAACATTCCCAATCCTACTTTTCTTGTGTGTTCTTAAATGGATGCATGCCAAAAAAAAATCTTGAGTTCCTAAAATAATGAATGATTCATCAAATATCATTCAAATCATGCCCATGAGTCAAATATTTCTAAATTAAAGAAACAATAATCCCCTCACACAATAATTAAATCACTAGAGTTAAAATAACATCAACTATAATAAGGCACCTCAATAATAGAAATATCACCCTTGGTAATGGATTTTACCATCACACATGGGTTATAAAATTCCATGAATGATCACATAAAAAAGATCGGACTCATCCAATTTTCCTGTATACCTTTCCCAAATACTAATACAAAATAAAATAAAAGAAAACTCATTCGATACCTATTTATATCATTATATCATAGGTTTCACACACCGGTGCCCAAGTGATGAAGCATGAAATTAAATATATTTAATATAGTATTTCAATATTATAAATCTGACTTATTGTTATTTTATGGGAAATTGTCACATTTTTATATTTTAGTGATATTTTTTGTTCAAATGAAAAAATGGATTAATTTTGGGATTAAACTGATTTATTTTTATTATGTATTCTGGCCATAACATTTTTTAACTAAACCAAGTTGTAAAATTTGTTTTTTGTAGGTTCCATTAAATCATGGGACTCATTTAATCTTTCTGGAGTCCCCAATCAATCAATCATTTAGTGGCCCAAAATCAGCTCACAAACTGTGCCTTCAAAATAGTGTGGAAATCTAGAATGTTTTAAATATGTACTTGTATATCGAAGAATACTGGTCCATTGGAGCTGAAATGTGTCATGGAGCTGAACTAGGAATTAGGTAAAATCATTCATTAATGTGGAAACGTATGAATCCATTGTTTTCATGGTCATTATGGCATGGGAAGTTGGAGTTGTGTAATATGAAGAGTCACCATGATAGATTAAATGTGCCACACCAAAACAGCCATAACTACTTCATACGTGTAACAACGAAGCTAATATTTTTTGTAGGCACATGGGATGTATAATGGAACAACTTCCAATAAGGGGTAATGTACCAATCCTTCCATTTAATGGGCCTAAAAGTCGATGCAATCTGGAAGATAGAATTGGAGCAAGATTTCTTCAACCATTTTCTCTATAAATTTGTACCCCCTCTACCTTTTGCAAGGGTAGCCATTTTCTTGGGGCAAGGTTGAGTATGGTTTTTGTATTTTTTTTTATATTTAATATATATTAGTTATCTTACTTCTTCAAACCCCAATTCTCCCATTTATTTTATTTCATGTATTCTCCCACTGATATTCCCTTCTCAAATCCACAGAAAATGGAGAACTAACCTCGGAGCTTGTTCAAGGGATGGAATGGTGTTTCGATTGAGTTCATTGTACTTTAATTTATAATACCATTATTTAATTATAATATTTTTGATGGTGGTTAAATTGATTACGGTGAGCAATCTCCCTGTTATCTCTACCACCAATTTCTTCTTCTGTTATATCAATTTTACTTCCCTTTCCTATTTCTGTCATGCATACGGTGGAGCATGGAATGAGTTTTGATGGTCAGCGAAGAGGCCTCCAAGGTGAATTTAGGAAGAGTATTACCCCGTCTGCAGAGGTCTCGGTATGGATTGATGACATTTCATATGACATTGTGAGGTGTGATAGGTCTTGATCACCTCATTGAGTTGAATATTAAGATTCTTTTTAAACAATAATATCAACCACCACGAACTCCTTAGTACTATTTCCTACTTTCTTTCTTCTATCAACATTCTTTTATGTAGTGAATTATTATATATTATATTTTTATTTTTTGCATTTGACATTATCCCCCCATTTATATTAACAGTGTATTTTTATATTAGTTGTATTTTAAATAGTGATAATATAAAGATAGTGCATGTGAGCGGCCTCCTTGGAATCACCCTAGGGTGTTCCACTATGGTAAATTATTAGGTTAATAAGAATTTAATTGAATTTTGGTTTGTGAAAAACCATGCTCATCACTGAGTAACATAGTAACGTTACCTCTGGTGCACCAACCCCTACACTATAAGGTTCCAACTAGAGAAAATGGTATAATGCCAATAATGGGGAGACTATACACTCTTTATCAATGTATCTCAACATCAAAAATAAATAATAGCATACAATAGTTAAAACATAACTAAAAAAATTATAGAATCATAAGATATCCAAAACTGGAAATACAATATCCAAACTAACTAGTAGATATTTCATGCTGAAGTATGTGATAAGTGTAGATGTGAAACCCCAAAGAAAATTCATATCAACACCCATGATGGTCGTAAATCACATCTTTTTCCCTCATCCATGATCCATCCCAAATCATCCATCTAACATAGGGCCTTTACACTTATAATATCATATACACATAAATTCTTTTTGGGTATCGATTAGGAAGCCCATGTAAGGTGTGAGTACAACTCAGTAGGCTACCACCAATGACTTCTCAAATAATATTCTAGATATAGTGGCATATATAGTTGTATAAATAATAAAATACAAGAAATAAATTAAAAAATTTAAATTTTATAAACTACACATTATTTAACCACAGAAACCCCAGGGTTCCATAGGACACCTGAACCTCAATACCTACTTCAACCCTTTCTGGATTATGAACTATCACCAACGAATATCATATATCTGAATTGCAATTTTATCATTCATCATCGTATTTCAAATCATGGATAATTGTAACCATAGTCCAATGACATATAATGGGGATATAATGTCATGTATAACACCCAATGGGTTTTTGGATCCCCAATCTATCCCATACCTCAATGTCACATGTGTATTTTGTGCCTCATTTTCTATCCCATACTCACTCTCTAAAATGGGTATTTGGAGCCTCAGTCCCTATACCAAACACATTTGAAACATTGTGGTATTTGAAGCCTCTGTCTATATCCCACATATATTTAAAACATATGGTTATTTTGAGCCTCATTCCCTATCCCCCACACACAATTAACACATATATCATAATATCAAAATTTCACATTTGTCATGATTTCACATTAATTAATTCATCATTTAATTAATTATATTAAACAATAGAAAAATAAAATAAATCAGTAAATTAATTCAATAAATAATTAATCACATTAATTCAATTAATTAATTATTTAATCAATTAATTATTCACGGAAATTCCATTAATAATCTCAATAATTAATTTATCATGATAATACTTTCAATTAATCCTCCAAAAATTGATTAAATCATGTCAATTTATTAATTAAGCAATTAATTAATCACATCAGTCCCTTAAACTAATTCAAAAATTAAATAATATCATCCATGAAATAAATAATGTTAACAATTAATTCATTCATTCATTCAATTTCCCAATCACAATAATATCAAATTAATAATTTAACAATTAATTAATCAATACCCACAATCCCAATTTCCCAAATTTGAGAATTCCATAATTAATTTATCTAACAAATTAATTAATAGAAATTTCGGGAATCAATTTCTAATAATAAAAAATAATTATACAATTACATACACATAATCAAAATCAAGACATTTGTTTTTGAATAATATACCACATACATCAAATTTATCTGTAATGCACACCAACAGAAAAAACCAATTGATGTAAGATGGTCGAATCAACAATTGAAGAAGATATCTAAACCAAAACCTAGGATCACAATAAATCAAAAAACCCAAAAATAAATATGTTCCACTGCTTCATTGGAAGAAAGAGGAACATAAGGAAATAAAAGAAAAAAGGAATTACTAGGTATCCTCCACCAAATAGAAATGATCAAATATGATTAGAATCATATTTATAAAAAGTAATATTATTATTTTTGGGTAACAAATCATTCGGTATAGAATGTTGTTCTATGAATCTTGTGACGCTCCACTAATTTCTGACTTTAAAATTATATATATTATGTATTGTTGTAAATGGTGTATATTTAGTACATCAAGTATATAATGGAGTTTTTTTTTAATCATTAAATTCACAAATAGCTTTAGATAATCATGAATTTCATCTTTAATTATTCTTTTCATTTCCTCAATATGATCTCCATTATCATTTATAGTTGTATTCATATCAAATGATCTATAAAAAGTAGTGGCATCCTAGTCATATCTATATTCAGTTATTCCCCCTGATTATTCTTAAAATTTAAAAAAAATTATTTATTCAATGATTGATGAATTATTATTCCAAATTATCTAGAAATATTTGTCTGTAAGAACAACAACATAAAAATGGGAAAATTTTGTAGGATTGTTTTTTTAGTTTGATACCTACTCGTTCTAGGCTCCCCATTTTTTCACTGTTTTGATGAAAATTGTGTTGTCCATGGGTGGTTTGATTCTCAAAAACATTGTACTACCGGAAAAAAGGATTAAAAGGCCATCTAAGATGGGATGGATGTAGTATATCTGATTTCTAAAAATTCATGCAGTTATTCATTCTCTATATCGAATGGTTTCCTCACTAGAGTTCTGCATCAAAATAGAATTGTTACCCATGTGAAGGTTGACCTAAATTATATATATGAAGGATAAGTAATTGGTAAGAAAACTATTATTGCTTTCATGATTTTTCCAAGGGGCTCCTGGCTGTGAAGAGTTTGATTTCTAGTGGGGTATATTTTAAACATATAGGGATTTTCAAATTGGAAATTCATCTCTATGGGCCCCGGTTTCATTCACATTCAATTAACCTATGATCATTTGAAGATGAAGTTCTAGGGTCTCTGTTTGATTTACATTACACTGTGTATTCTGTACAACTAATAGTGGGATCACAAATTCAATCCCAAAGTGGTTAGTAACTTCTATGTACAATTTAGCGTCAAGGTATTTGGTTTAAATTAGATAATTTTGAACATGAATATACTTCATTACATATCAATAGCCATAAAAATACATACTACAATGGATAAGGAGAATGATCTGGCCATGTTCTGGCATTATACTAATTTTCAATTGGAATTTTACTTTAGTTATAACTTCATTGGAAAAATTATTCTCTCCACTAAAAAAGATAAATATGATATTATAATTGAGTATGATAAAATACCCATGTTTTTTATGGACTGTAGGTTTAATGGACATGAAATTTTGAATAGAAAATGATCGTTTCTTAGTTCCATTTTCTCAAGCTGTGTTCTTGATGAAACATTATGTTTAGAAACACAAATCAGTTAAAATAATGATGTCCAAATCCTAAAGGTGATACAGTAAGTACTCTTAAGGATATATTTCACATTTTTGGAATGGCTAATTAGTTTAATTTTAATGGTAAAGAGATTGTATATGGGTATGTTCACAACTCAATCTTTGATAACGACCTACTAGTGTGGATGGATATCATGGATCTCTACCCCTTGATAAATCATCTTCTTCGTTTTCATTCATAGGGGTTGGAAAGACACCATAGGAAAATCATCTTTTGTTTCTCTATTTCTACATAGAGATATTTATATGTGGACATTTTCGTAACTCATACAAGGATATTCTCTCCTAGTTTATCTGTTGTTGTAGTGTGGACTAGGGTTATTGATGTGAAATAATTTTCATGACGCCCATATATTGAAAAATGGATATAATCTGATATCTATTTTTTCATTATCTTATTTAAACTTATGGTGTTCAGTGTGATTTCCATAAATTTGAATCTAGTTTTTATTTTTAAAATCAACTTCATGTAGAATATTATATTTCTGAAGAATATAAAGTAAGATCTTCCAATAAGAAAGGTTAAATAAAATTGGACTCTTCTCTGTTATACCTAAAGCATAGTTAAGGATCCTCTAGTCTTATAATTAATGAGGGTGAAACATATAAATATAAGGAGATTTCACTTGATGGTAGGGGTTATCAATGTATTTAGTATCCCCTCATGGAGATTACATAGAGGAGACCTATGAACCTTGATGATGAAAAATACGTTCTGTGTGGGTGTTGTGGAACCTAGAAGACAAACACCACCTGAATATTTGAACATGGAATAAGTGGCTGCATCTGACCTATTTAGATTAAATAACTTTCTGATTTAAGAGTTATAATTTAGTGAACATAATGACATAGAGGGTGTCAATATTACTAGCATCTTATGAAACCCATAAAGATAAGAAGAAGTCCTTGTTGATGAGGTGCATATCCTCATTAAGAAGTGATAAAGAAATAATGATACCTTTCACGATGACCTA
Organism: Viscum album; assembly: GCA_963277665.1. Classification (NCBI taxonomy): domain Eukaryota; kingdom Viridiplantae; phylum Streptophyta; class Magnoliopsida; order Santalales; family Viscaceae; genus Viscum; species Viscum album. The sequence goes on along the minus strand of OY728140.1, from coordinate 1,899,889,197 downwards.
TCTATGAAATATTAGGTCTATGAGACAGACTTTAAAGGTGGAGTCCTAGAATTACATTGGATATGATTGAAAAAGTTGAGGAGGGGTCGACATCCAAGAGTTAGAGTCTGTTGTTGTTATTGAATTTAATAGGAATCTAAATAAAATGTGAGTCTAGATGCTCAGTTTATGATTATTAAAAATTTGTGTCTATAAATATCATAAAATTGATGAGGAAAATTGTATATTTTTAACCTATCCCCTATACGTATAGTTTTGTTTTTAGTAATTTTTTGACCCTATCCTTTGATAAAAATTAAAAAAAAAGACAAATGATTTGGGAAGGTTCATTTGCATGTGCTATTGAAAACATGATAAATTGTTTAACCCAATCATCATACTCCATTGTCATCCAATTGGAATCCATCCATTCAAAATTCATACTAACTATTTGGTATAAAATATTTATATTTAACGGAAAATAAATATGTAAAAAATGTAATGAATATAATGTATCATTTCTCACATGCATAAATTATATAAATTACATCTTTTTAAAATATAATTATAAATTATTTCACCATCATATATACATAAATATGTAAAAAATTAAATATTTGATAGTAAATATATCATTGTGAATTGTTTTACTATGTGTATATACATATAAATATGAATGTATAAAAACAATCATACGTATTTATAAATGAAATTTCAAAATATGATCTAGAAATTTGAATAATTAAATTGAAAAGTATGATACATAAACAATTAAATTATATAAAAAAATAAATATAAATTTAATGAAAAAACTTCCATTATTTATATTTATATATAAATTTATATATAAATGTATAATTATATATATATATATATATATGCAAACACACGTGAGTTTATTCATTTATTTATATTGAATTCTCTCCAAAATAATACTATAATGAATAATTGAATAAAATTCATTTTAAATTAGTGAATATAAAAACATAAACATCCAACATAATTTTGTTTATCCCTTTTTTATAAAAAATGATATATGGTCATTTAAATAAATTAAATAGATGATGTAGATTCACAAACTAGTCATGTGATTTTATATAATTCAACAATGTCATAAACATTTTACCATTCTTTAAAATAATTCAAAATATTTAAAATACTACTTTGTTAAAAATGAATGGGGTGTGTGATTCTTTGAAATCTTACTGATAATTTTTTGAATTGGAAAATGATATAAGTTTAGGGATTGTAAATCTTAGGGTATATTTGTTAACAGTAATTTATAATCAAATCATCTAATGACACATATAATATTGATATATAATTCTAGTTGACTCACTTGAAATATTCAATTTCAACTACTACAAGAGCATCAGATTTCATTCTTGGTTGGTGTTCATAAAACATTAAACTAAAATTCTAATCCCATTCACAAAAAACTAATCAAACCAAAATATATATGATATATGTTCTATGAAATATTTCATTTATTATGCTTTACGATTGAATAATATTAAAAATTGAATGCATTAAATATATTTATACATATAAAACTAATGAAACACAAAAATTTGTTTGTGTGTGTACATAAATAAATTCTGTTGATTAGTTAAATAAAAACAAATATAAATATGGATTGAATTAATCTATTTAGCAATATCTAAATATAAAGACACGCACATACAAATTTATATGTTTCAAGAATCAGGGATCAGATTTATAAGCAATTGTTGGAAGTAGATAAAAATGTCATAAAAAATCAACAATGATCAATTTGGAAAACCGTAAATCCAGTTATAAATACAATACCTTCATTTTTATGGTTAATTTTTCCAAATTGTTCCATAGAATATACAATAATTTTTTGTTTCCATGAAATATTGAACAATAAGGAGGTATGGAAAAACTATTAGTGTTCTTTTAGAAAGAGGGAAATTATTTTGTCTGTGATAATCAAAAAGTGGAAATAAAAGCACCATTTTTCAGATCCAAAACAATAATCAAGGATAAATGAAGCTTATTATCAATGATAAATTTATCATTGATAAATATAAATTTATCAATGCCAATCTTAATGATGATAAATGCTAGGATACCTAAGTGATTACCACTACATATCAGACCTATAACAACGTAAATTTTAACATAGATATAATTTGATTTCTAAGGGATAATGTAAATGCTGAAAAACACCCAATACTTAAGAAATATAATAAATACGTTTGATAATTCTATAAAATATGTATTTTGAATTTAATAAAAATCAATACGTAATAAATGGTCATTAAATTTTAAATTTAAAATATTAAATTTAAAATTTACAATAAATTAATAACAATATAAAAATAATATTTAACAATTACACAATTGCTTTAAAATACAATTGAATAAAAATAAAAAAAGAATTTATTGAAAAAATATTATAAACGAATGGATGATATTAATTTTTCAAATTTAAAAAATAATATAAATGAAAAAATGTTACAAAAACATAATAAAAATTAAAAATTGAATTTAAATACAACAGATTTACAAAAAATTAATAATTAAAAATGAATAAATAATAATTTTTTAGTGATTTAAAAAAAATATTAAAATAAGAATGAATAAAAACTAACACTTTAATAATTTAAATTATGAAAAAAAAACATATTAAAAATATTTAAAATAATAATAAATTTGTATATAGAAATAAATATTTAAAAACTAATAAATTACAAAGATATTAAAAGTAAAAAATACTAGAAATGAATAAATTATAAAAAATAAAATATGTATAAATATTAAAAATGAATCCATAATATTAAATGAATAAATATAAAAAATGAATAAATTTAAAGGAAAAATTGGAAAAATAATAAAAAATCATTAAATAAGATTATATATATAAATTTAATAAAAAATTAAAATAATAAATATTAAAATAAAAATGAATAAAATTTGAAAATTGAATTGATCAATTAATTACTAATTATATAATTTTATATATTAAATGATTGTATACTTTCTTTCAAAATATATTATTAATTATAAAACTATAAAAGTGAAAGTAATATTTTTAATAATTATATTTATATCAATTTTATATTTCTAATATATATATATATATTTGATTATTACTAATTATATATGTATATATTTTAAATTATATTATAGATATTATAATTAATTATGAATTCTATATTAAAAAATTATTATATATATAAATATGTTAATTTTTTAAAAAACATTTCATTAAATATATAAATGTATAAATTTGTTCACTAATAATTATAGTAATACATAAAAAAATTAAAATATACATTACTTAAATATAAATATTAACTAACATTTATGGTATTGTAATTATAAAGATCTTTAATTATAATGTTATTAAAATTCTAGAGATAAGTTCATTTTATTAATTCATTTAAATATTTGAAGTTTTATTTTTTTCAATTACTAGACTACACATATAATAATATTTATTCACATGTAAATATGTGTGTGTGCGCTAATTAACATGTGTGGAAGCCTAAGTGCTGAGGTACATGTGTGTGTAGGTGAAGTCATCACATACACGTGTATATAAATCTACACACAATTCCTATTATATTAATTTTATTGTAATTTATATATAAAATAAATAAAACATAAATAGTAATATATTAAAATTATTATATTAAATAATATTTTTATATAACTAATAATAATTACTTGTAATATATATGTATATAATATTATTAGTATTATTCATAAATAGTATTCACATATAAATTTTTGTGTGAGTGTTTGAAGAACTTAAGGACATGTGTCCATGTGTGTAATTTGTGAACTCAATACATATGGGTATATATCCAACTATATATAATGCATATACTATTAATTTTATTATAATTTATATATAAAAGAATCTAAAATTAATTAAAAATGTATAAAAATTATTTTATTAATTAATATTGTCATGAAAAATTAAAAATTAATAATAAAAATAATATATAATATAAATATTATACAATTTAAAAACAATAATAATTATAAATTTTATATAAGTATTATTAGTAATATTTGAAGAAATATACTATCAATTTTGTAAATGAATAAATATATCACACTAAATAATTAATTTATAGATATATTTGTAAATAATATAAATCTATTATGTTTAAACAGAAAATATTTTCAATACATTTTGTGAATTAAAATGTAAAAATTAAATTTACTATCAATTGTGTAATAAAATATTCTATGGATTTTTTTTATTTTTAAATCAGGACTCTTAAAAAAGTTATCAATTACATATACAGATACATATATATATATATATATATTTGTGTGTGTGTGTGTGTGTATATTAAAATTCACACACAGACACATATAATTTTCATAACATTTTATTTCATTTCATTAAATTAAATATATTGTTTTCATTGAAGTATATGAATTTACACATTGATAATTATATGTATTATAATTTATATATATGTATATATATTACACACACACATATATATATATTATCTAGATCAGAAAATGGGTTTGATTGTGAATTCCTTTATGAACGTCTATATGTATGTATATACATACTACAACGAGATTTAAGAAATTGAAAAACAAAATTACCTTTCCTACGATATAATGATATATTTCTATATATGTATGTGTATATCTAATATACATTTATGTTATTAAAAATATTTATTTTATATTTAATATAAATATATATTTTATATATTATAAATTATATAATATCAATACCAATATAAAATTTTAAATATAAACTATATTTAATGTATTTATATTGTGTATATTATTATAATTAATTTTTTATATTTTTATTCATATAGTTTATATATCATTATTTTATAATATATAAATTTAATTATAATTATATATAATTATAAATATGTATAAAAGAATAAATAGAACTAAAAAATGAATAATATATATATATTTAATATATATATATATAATAGGCAAGGTACCCATCATGAGTTATAAAATAGTGCTAATAAATGGTGAACATTTATTTGTGCTTCAAATAACACAGATAAGGGGAATGCCTTTATCCACTAAAAAAAACATTTTAAAATAGTGACCATTTATTAACACTGATTAATCTAATCTTTATGAGTGCTTCATTTAACTTATTCACGTGTGATCGTTATCACCATTTTATAGCACTAATAAAAGATAGTATTGTATTTTTCAAACCATTGTCATTGATATATATAAACATTAATAATATTAATAAATATAATATGAATTATAAATTTATTAAATTTATTAGAATTAATAATTATAACATATAATATATCATTATTAATTATATATAATTTTTTTAATTTTAATAATATATATATAAATTGTATTCTTAATTATCTATATGTGTATTTATTTATTTATTTATATGTATGTGTTAGTGTAAATAAATATCTATTTTAACATTAGACATTCTGCAATCTAGGATTTAATTCTATTTGAGATAAATCATGTAGACCCCAACTTATCTGGGACATATTTAAATCTTCCATAGATAATATTGTTCGCCATAATAAATATTAGATGAATTTATCTCCTTACCACATATGTTTGGACACACATGCTTATATAGAATGAAATTAAGATCCATCCTAGATATATTAAGGAAAACAAGATTATATGGTATGGATTTCTGGTTTGTCCCAGATTTGGTGGGGAACGCATGTATATCTTCGATTATACTCATATGGATCGCATATAGATAACGTGTTTTTATGTTTTTTTGAATTAAAAAATTAAACATGTCTATGTTATAATTTTGTTTGGAAAATTACAACAGAATGGTGGCCAAGGTCGTACTACCTTTGTTATAAATTAATTGGTGGCATAACCAATGACGCATTTTCTAATCATTGAGATGGATCACTAAAATGGAAATGGCAGTAGGGGATATGCCGCCTTTCACCTAATGTAAAACAAAAGGAAGGTTTTGTGTTTTTTATTTTTACCTGTATTAATGGAAAAAAGGTGGAACTAGTGTTTCCACCTTTCCTTGGAGTGCATCTAAAAGGGAACCCCCATCCTCACTCCAAATTCTCTTCATCTCTCTAACTTCCACTCTCTCTATCCAATAAGCTTAGGGGTTCTTCCTTGGTGAATGGTGGTTTCAGTGGCCTAAAAGGAGTGCCATTTTTTTACAAATCATCATTTATAGGTAATTTTTATTATTTATTTTAATGTTGTTTATTTATTTAATTGATTTTTTATATAGTTAAATATATTTTATTTTTTTACTAATTTAGTTTGTAAGATATAATTTAGAAAAAAAAATTATTAGGAATGATTATGTATAAATTAACATAAGATTAAAAAATGATTACATAAACATTGTCAAATATTAATTAATTAATTAATTAATACAATATGATTAATTAATGATTGAGGAATAATTAATTAACGATTAAGTAATTTTAACTAATCATTATCTAATGAATATAAAATGACTAACTAATGATTAAAGACTGATTAAAAATGATCAACTAATGATTGATGAATGAATCAGTAACGATTAAATATTCAATTAATAATTATTAAAGAATGATTAACTAATAATCGAATAATGATTAATTATAGGATAAATAATTATTTACAAATGATCATTTATATAATGATTAACTAGTGAATAAATAATGGTTTATTAATGATTAAAATGGTTAACTAATGATAAATGAAATATTAAATAATGATGAACTGATCATTAAATAATGATTGACTCGTGATTAAAGTAGGACTAACAATTAATTAATCAATGATTAAATAATTATTGAAGAATGATTAACTAATGATTAACTACTAATTAACTAACGATTTACGAATTGTAAACGAATGATACAAAAGTTATTATAGAATGGTTAACTAATGATTCACTAATCATTAATTAATGATTATGTAATGAATGAATAATATTTATAGAAAGATTAGATAATGATTACAAAAGGATTAACGGATAAGGAACTAATGATCAAATACTTATTAGAAACAAATTAACTAATGATTAACAAATAATTAAATAATGATTAACTAATGATTAACTAATTATTATCTAATGATCAACTAATGATTAAATAATGATTAAAGAATTATTAAATAATGATTAACTAATAAATAAGTAATGATTGAAAAATGATTAACTAATGATGAACGAATTATTAACCAATGATAAAATATTGATTAGCTAATGATTTTAATATTATTTACTAATAATGAACTATTTATTAAATATTTATTAACTAATTATTAGCTAATTAAATATGAATTAGTACCTAATTATTAAAGATTGTTTAACAAATAATTAAAAAATTATTAAAAAATTATTAAATGCTGATTATGTAATAATTAATAAATTATTAAATAAATATTAACTAATGATTGAATAATAATTAAGTTACAATTAAATAATATTTAATTAAAGATCATAAATATGATTAAAAATTATTAACTCATTATTGAAGAATTATTAAGTAATGATTAAATAATGATAAATAAATGATTAAATAATGATTAAAATGATTAAAAATGATTAAAAGTTTATTAATTAATGATTATCCAATGAATTAAAAATTATTAACAAATTATTAAAGAATATTTAACTAATGATTGTATAATTATTTATTAATTATTACGTAATCATTAAAGAATGATTAACTAATTTTGAAATATTTTTTATCTAATACTTAATTATTGATTAACAATTAACTATCTAATAATTATATATAATGTAAATATTTGCTATATATTACTGAATTATTGATTAAATAGTTATTATTTATTGATTAAGGTAAAATTAATATAAGATTAATTAATTTTTAAAGAGTTATTCACAAATAATTAATCAATTATCTGCTATTTATTAAATTTGGATTCACATTAAATAAACACGGGATGGATGATGAAAATCATGATTACGAAGGGGCTTAAATGCACTCATAATTTATCACTCCAATGATTTAGATGATTTGTTCCATATTACATCTCCTATTTTTTACTCTTCATGGATATATTTTAGATGAATTACATTGCTTTATATACAATTGAACATACCTTACATAAAGTTAAAAATTGTTCAATAAGAAAATACTGTCATAATTTAGTATATAAGATAATTTTCTATTATTTTGATATCCTAATGATTATATGGTTATATAACAAATCAAATCCAATAACTGATACTAAAAGTGGATGTGACTCTGACACTGATGTATCAATGAGTAAAACCCAAAAACATTTTATTGAGATAGACTCGACTGGGAACTAGTACAAGAAAATATGACTTTTTTCACACCTGGTTTGAAAATCACAGGCTATATAATTTAGACGATTCATATTTTCTTTATAAAATATTTGAAATACCTTTAGAAATAATAAAAATTATACTATGAAACATTGGAGTCATTTTTTATGGTATAAAAATTTGTTCTAAAATTTCATTATAATAAAGATTTAATGGTCAACCCTCAATATAAATAGTATTTAAACTATCCAAATCATGATCAAAAAACTATTTTCACATAGAGAATCATTGGTTTTATGTGTCTTCTATAACATGGATATTATTCCAACCGAGAAAGGATCTTCTTAAAGTACACAACTAACAAACATGTTTAAGGTTATTGATGTGTAACCCTATGTGAAATTAAATGAATAATTCCTTGTTTCAAAAAGTTATAAATTAATAATGAGATAAAGTATATTTCTTATAGACATTTTCAATTCCCAACCACACTATAAAATCTATATTTTCATTTGGTTGTTGATGAGCACTGGGTCCCAAAAATTAATTTATTTTTCCAGTAGTTAGATCGTTTTATGATATAGTTATATATTGAAGTATAAAATTTATAATAGTATCATCTAATTGAAAGAAGATTTATTTTTACAAGGGTTTTTGAAAAAGGTCCATCCAAATAGAATAAGGAAATTCCCTATGATTTAGAAGAGTAAAACTGATTTGATCTCTCAAACATACATATAAATTTGACTTCCGATGTGTAATTTTTAAAGGATGGAACAAATGGAGTCAAAAGTGATGATTAAGAGGGAGTAGCAGAAGTTGGGGATAATTTTTCTAAAAATTAAACAGTTGTACAAAAACCTAGACCCATAATAAATTATCCACCATTGTTCAAATCTCAGTCATAAGAATTGTAAAATATTCCATAATTAATATATAATGTTTTCACAACTCCAACTATGTTTCCTAGAGTGGTAGTGGATATGATTAGAAAAAACATTATATTTTGGAAGGGATTTTACATTTTAAGATGAATTGAAAACATACTAAAAAGACATCATATTGAGAGGAACTGTAGATATTTATTTCATAAATGAATTCATAAAAAAATAAATCATTTGGTATGATAATTTTGGGGATTATTATAGATTTTACATGACGGTGATTCCATACATTTCATTTAGAGTTCGGATGATTTTGATGATTGAGGCTTTGATACTTGCATTCAAAAAAACTAGACACCAAACCATACTTCATTGGATTCCGAATTTTTGTTATATATTATTAACGATATGATTAGTACCTAAAAATATTTTATTTTATCATATTTTCAAGAACGTTAATGAAATTTTTTTTGTTATAATATATCCTACAATAAGGCATAGATGGAAAACCCAATGGAAAATTTTAAATTCTATGGTGATGGGATGACTGTTATATTGTTTTTTTGTGATTTATATCCATAATAATACAAAATATTAATATTTTATTAAATATTGATATGAATTAACATGTATCTCATGATAATTTACTTGATCCATCTCATGTTCAATTTCATCGGTTGTTCTGGGAATTCCTCGCCTATATTTCCTTTTTTCTTTTCTACAATCATTTCATACAGATTGATGGAACATTTAAATATAGAAAATATAAGGGGGTATATTTTATTATAGAAATCCAAGAAAGAAATTGTTGACCTCTTTATCTAGTATTTGACATTTTTAATAAAGAAAACTATTAATCCTGGTGTTGGCTTTTTCATGGCTCAACATCCATTACACCATAATTCGGGTTGTTTGTTTGATATCTGACTGTCATTGGGAAATCAATGACGATATCAATTCACATCTTAATACACAGAGACCCCCCAAATAAACATTATCATTATTTCATAGGAAATATTTCTAGAAATGTGAGAAAATATACAATAAACCTATGAATATGGAAATCATGAGGCTTGGTATGCAATGCCCTTATTATTTTTTACTATTTCAATGTAAAGATAAAATTAATTTATATGAAATATGATCACTTATTTGTATCATATAATTGAAATAAATGAATTATTTAACAAAAGTTTTGAATAAATATTCAAGGATAATTATGGAGATTTGGATTATATGGTACGAATTACAAAATAAAAATGGGCACATGAATATGGAGGGGGAAGATGTATGAACACACAAACAAATAAAATTATTGAGTCCATAAATGGTGTCCTCAAGGTTCTTTTCAAGTTACCTAAAAATACCCTTGACACAGACATAATTTATAATTGGGCGAAGTACATTATTGATATCTAAAAATAAGCCTCATATGGGATTTATCAGAAGATAAGGTATGAAATACACATTCAATAAGAGATTGAAAAGAACATTAAAGAATATTATACCTATTGAGTGTGGCTTTTTCACTGAGAATACTCTCAATTTGATGTTCAAAAGTGTACAGAACCCTTCATAAATAATAGTGGTCAAAAAATTGTGGAACTACCAAAATTAAGGGAATTTTATTGTGGAATAATATAGTATTTAGGGTTTCTATGTGCACATTTTATCACAGAATGTTCCTCTATGAACATATCATGAGACGAATATGTTAATCCAGTGAACTGGATGGAGACCATTGATTACTATTATGATTCACCAAAAACACATATTTGGGAGTTTTCATATTTCCCAATTCTTGAATATCAACTGATATTGATTTCTGGCATCAACAATTTACATCAACGATGGAGAATAAATTCCAAAAGGTTGCGGAATGAGAAGGACTAGCCACAAGATAATGGGAAACATTTGAGATACATAATATTTTTTTAATAAGATTATAATAGTAATTATGTTCTAACATTTCTTGATCGAGTTCACACCCTCATCCACAATGTTTTATTTTATACAATGTGATCTTTTCATATTATTAATTATATGGGCTTAATATAAGTGCCTACCATTTTTATAATTTTCTAAAATTTTTCAATAATATAACTTTCCAATTCCAATAGTCTATTCAAAATAACATTAAATGGAATATGAAATGTATATGTCTGGTGGTATGATGGAATAATCAAACTATCCATGTATAAACCATAAAAAACATGTGATAAAATGATCATGAAACATACCATCATGTTATAAATAATACGTATATTTAAATTCAATCCATTTTAGATCTAAATTAAATAGTTAAATTTAAACTTTGGTTTTATTGGGTTATAAAAAAAAATTCCTTGTTATCTACAATTTTATTAGAATACAACCCATTTAAGTTTTTTAAAGTTGAGTAAAAGATAAATGAATACCTCAAATCAATTTATTTATCAATGAAAAAATGTAATTATGACCATATAATGTTAAATGGACAAGAAAAATCCTAATAATTAATATATGAATTCTTTACAAAAGTCATGAAATACCTTAACATTTTTTGAACTAATAGAGTCTGGATGAATTGAGTCTGACTATGAAAGTGAAGTAAAATAATGCTTATTTTAAAGTTGTATCTTAATAACATCTTCCAAATGGATGTACCTAAATTTTTATTTCTCAAAAGCTTTTATATAGCATCCCGACTTTTTATCCCATAAACGTTCATTACATTTTACAAAACCGAGGATCTTTAAGGTTTAGTGTCATGAAAACCAGGAACTTTAAACATGAAAACATAAAATGTTCTTATAAAACACTTGAAAGGCTTCTCCTCATGTTCATCCTAGGTTCATTACTACATCACATAACATGGGGACATACATCAAAAGAAAGGGTGAGGAAAAATCCCACAAAGGGAAACAAGAGAAACACTTTACATGTGAACTTGAGATACTTCAATAAGGTCATGAAAAGAACTTTAAGGCATGAGAATGCAATCATGAGGCATATCATAAAAAAAATAACATTTTAATAACTTGAAGATGTGGCTACATCATTTAACATAGACAATCATGAACATATCACCAAGGTCCATCCCCAAGGTGTCATTTGAAAAGTACCTAGGTTATTCACCAAGGTATCGTGAAAATTGTAATCTCTATTGGTTACATCATTACCCAATGAATTAGAGCTCTATCAGGGCGCACCATTAAATTTCCCTTTATTATCATGTGAGACACATATATCATCATCAAACATTTAATAAATAACCCATATAGAATAGAATAAATGGGTTTAATTTCATAATCATAACGTTTTAAAAACTGCTTTAAAGACATGATCATTACGTCACTTTAAACCCACAGAAAGGGAATGCGGGTTTCATGTATGTAAATTCCATAATTTAAAATAGAAGATTTTGGTATATATGTGAATACCCCGGTAGAAATAAGAGCTTTTATTATTCACTTTATAAAATAAAATAATTTTTAGAAAAGAGAGAGGCATTTTGAGATGAAAATTCTGCAGCATAACGACTATGTTTTGGGGTTTTTAGAGAACATTGAAAAAAGAGGGGGCATGGGTCAAACAATCATAAATGACCCATAAAATAGTATAGGGACATAATAAGAAGGATATACGAACATTTTGATTCAATTTCAAGGACATACCATTTTAAATGAAAAACATGGAAGGAAGACAAAAATAAGATTTCTCTTATGAAAATTCGGCAGCCTAACTGCGTTACATAAACTTCAACAAAAAATGAATTGATGAGATAAAATAGGGTATCTAATCATATGAACATAAAAGATAAGTATGATAGATATATATATCATACCCCAACATAACAAAAAGTAATTTTCAAGACTTGACATGGAATTAGAACTTTGAAAAGGAGAAGGGTGAAAGACTCCCTAAAAAATTCTGCAGCCTAACGGCGTCACATAAACTTTAACAAAAAATTAATTGGTGAGATCAAATAGGGTCTCTCATCATATGAACATAAGAGTCTAGTATGATAGATATAGAGATAATACACCAACATAACAGAAAGGAACTTTAAAGAACTGACATGAAAGTAGATCTTCAAAATGAGAAGGGTGAAGAACCACTTAAAAATTAGGCAGCCTAACGGCGCCACTTAAATCATCAAAATACTGAATTGAAGAGATCAAATGGGGTCTCCCATAATATGATCATAATATATCAGTATGATAAATTAAGAGATCATACCCCAACATAATAAAAAGGAACTTGAAATAATTGACATGAAAGTAGAACTTCAAAATGAGAAGGGTGAAGAACCACTTAAAAATTTGGCAGCCTAACGGCGCCACTTAAAACATAAAAATACTGAATTGAAGAGATAAAATGGGGTCTCTCATCATATTATCATAGAAGATAAGTATGATAAATTTATAGATCATACCCCAACATAATAAAAAGGAACTTGAAATAATTGACATGAAAGTAGAACTTCAAAACGAGAAGGGTGAAAAACCACTGAAAAATTCGGCAGCCTAACGGCGCCACTTAAAACTTCAAAATACTGAATTAAAGAGATAAAATGGGGTCTCTAATCATATGATAATAAAATATCAGTATGATAAATTTATATATCATACCACAAAATAATAAAAACGAACTTGAAAGAATTTACATGAAAGTAGAACATCAAAATGAGAAGGGTGAAGAACCACTTAAAAATTCGGCAGCCTAACGGCGCCACTTAAAACTTCAAAATACTGAATTGAAGAGATAAAATGGGGTCTCTCATCATATGATCATAAAATATCAGTATGATAAATTTATAGATCATACCCGAACATAATAAAAGGGAACGTTAAATACTTTACATGATAATAGATCTTGAAAAATGAGAAAGGAGAAATAATCTGTTACAAAAATTTCGGCAGCCTAACGGCGCCACTTAAAACATCATAAAACGAAATAATGAGAGTAAGAGGGGATCTATAATTATGTGAACATGAAAAGTGAAGTAAGAGGAGTATATAAGAACACCCTTTAACATAAGAACATGGAGCATAAAAGAAATTACATAAAAGAGATTTCTTGAAAAGAAAGAGAGAGAACAGATCCCTTACCTTAAAACATAACTCTTAAACCTCAAAGGTTGGGACCTTGAGGGAATGGGGGAACCATGGGAGGACTCTTTGGAAGTTAGTGAGATCAGAACTTTGTTGGAGGAGAGTGGGGAGTCTAATGGATGATAGGATGGCTTGGTATTTATAGGGAATGTGAGGGGACAAGGCATTAATGGCCAAGGGACACCTCATTAGTGGTTTTGGCAAAACCATGGGCTTGCCCATGGTATTTTCCCATGGTATTGTCCACTTGGGACACCTCATACCTTATCTTACTATTAATAAGTCTACCATATTTATTACATACTTAATACATCATTTAATGATGTAATTAGACACCCGTAACTTAAAAACTATATTTTCACTATTCATCAAAAATTCAACTTTCTCAGAATAATCCCAAAATTTCACCATAACCAAATATCAACGCTTTGATTAAAAATATGAACTCCATTTTATAAAAATAATTTTCCAAATATTTTTAATTTAATTTTTAAATAAAAACACTAATCACCGAAAATTCATTTTTTCAGAAAAAACCCCAAAAAATTACCATAGCATAATATCGGTGCTCTGAGTTCAAAAATGAAATCAGTTTTATAAAAATAATTTTCTAAATATTTTTAATTAAAATTTTAATTAAAAAAAACTATTCACCCGAAAAAACTAATAGTTGAATAATAATTTATGAAACTGTTATTTAACCATTTTATTGAATCACATTACTTAATCAAGGTGCCTAGATTATATTAATACTTTCTTTAAGTGAGATTACTAATCCATTTGGACACATTACTAATCCTAATCATAAAATCACTATTCATAATTTACTATTCATCAAAAATTATGTTGATCTTTAGACTCTAAATTTCATACTGAACATAATTGTAGAAGACCATTTTTCAAAAATCATTACACATTTTTAATTATTTAAGGTTTACATAACCATTTTTAAAATATCATTTTTCGAAAATTCATCAAAAATATGAATACTATATTTATCCGGTCATTTGAAAATTCATAAGCTTCATCATAAGAAGAAATCCCAATTTTTATTTAAAACAAAGGATTACACAAGGCAGTTACGGTCTCCTTACATAGCCCCTTATCACACCAGCATAGGACCTAAGTGTAAGGTGTGCTAAGGTGAGAGAATCTAAGGGAGGCTCGGCTAACATCGCACGAGTAGTAATTTCTATTAGTTTGAACTTCTCGCAAAGGAGATTCCGTTCTAGCTTCACACGATGAAGTTCGGCTTGGGTTTGGTCCAGAGCAAAGCCCAATGGTGCTACCTCCTTCCCAAGTTCTGTTATATGGGCTTCGATCGGTCCAAGACTACTGGATGAGGCCATCAAATCTTTTTTCTATAAAAATTAACCATGATTACTTGTATTTAGAGGCAATAATCAAAACGTTTAGTTTCCAGTGGTCATATTGACCAATGGTCATATATCAGTCAAAGCCCAATGGTCTCATTTTAATTATACTCATGTTATCAAATGAAACATTTTTTTTTGAGTATAAAAAATAAAATAAAATAACACACAATATCAGGAAACAATATTTATTCAAAATTTCAGGTCGTTACAATCTTCCCCCCTTAAGAAATTGTGTCCTTGCAATTTTTTTAAAATTGGGATTTCAAATTTCATTGAAAGTCCCATATCGGAAAAGGAGTCAGAAAAACTATTACATTAAAAGAATGAAAGGGAAGTACAAAGTTCACCCGAGTTAACCCATACTAGGATTCCATGGAGGAAAACATGGACATGGAAGAAAAACAAAGGGTCAATTTCTGGGGGAGAGCGATACAGAACATGATTAGGAGAATGTTTACCATAAGAAAATCCCAAACTTATGATGTGTGTAAACGATCTTTGATTACGTAGTAGGAAACGTAAACCAAAAACGTTTTTGTTTTACGTTCCTTTTTATAATTTTGAGGAATTCATTTACAACATAAAACAAAAACATAAGAAAATATATCTATCTTCATGTAGAGTTTCATCATTTAATAAGTTTCTACCCAAATCTAATCTTTTCTCTAATCTATGAGCATTCAAAACTACTTGGTCTCATCAAAACACAAGAATCATCTTCATAATCCACAAAATATTAACTATCTATTTCTTATATCTTTAAACATTATCCCAAAAATAGAAAGGGTAAGGTAAAACAACTCTTCAAAAAGAAATAATCCCATAGGAATGGAAACAACTTTTAAATCTTCAATGTTCCATGGTACTACCCAAAGTTCATCATAGTCCATTCAATAATCAACGGTCATTAAAATTCCTCAAAATAAACCAAACTAAGATTGAAACCCAAATACAAGTAGTATTTGATAACAAAGTCTTCCAAAATAATCTTTATTGTTCATCTCCAAAAAACATCAACCACTCCTAACATCTTATAACAAAAGTATCTAACCTAAAGATATTTTACCCAAGATAGGTTAATAATTCCCATAAGTAACCTAATTTACTATAAGTCCACCTTAAATTCATCGATTCATCAAAATATAAGTCAACCTTACTCCTCAATGAAAATACCGTAGTAATCTATTTACCTCGATCATATAGGGTCCCCAAAATAGTAAACGTCTTCCAAAATAATAATCATATTTTAATCCCCTAATCATCTCTATCATATTAATATGAAAATCATCTCATTTCCTATAACATTGGTTGTTGGGACATGTTCTTCCATTTCCCACCATAAACTAAGAAGAGAAAGCATAATTAGGGGCTTAAGTACTTAGCCAATAATCATGAAAAGGAACTGAAATCATATAAGGATAACTTGTAGAAGAAAAGTATACCCTAACTTGTGATCCCCTAGGTTCTCATCTAGGTTATCCATGATCATATATTCTAATGTGAATCTTTATTTTATTTTATCTTTGTTCCTTTAACAATGGTTCATACTAAGCTTATGAATTTACCAAAGCATATCCCTCGGGAGTGTCATAACCAAGAGTGCAGCAATGCCCGTTGTCGTGTACCAGTTCCCGTTCGAGTATAGCTCAAAGCGGTGTTTTCGGGTTTTACCCCTATGTACATCTGTGCCAGAGCCACCTCTACCTACTTGTATCCAGACATGGATTTATTTGCTTGGAAACCCTTTACTCAATACTCACCAAAATACCAGGAAGATTTCCTATTTTTTAACTTTTTTATAGGGTTCATCCTGGAGTTTTCATATCCTAATTTCCACAAATAACTAAACCATCCATTGATACCAACTATAGCATCCCGCATTTTTTTCACATAAACATTCATTACATTTTACAAAACCGAGGACCTTTAAGGTTTAGTGTCTTGAAAACCAGGAACTTTAAACATGAAAACATAAAACATTCTTCTAAAACACTTGAAAGGCTTCTCCTCATGTTAATCCTAGGTTCATTACTACATCACATAACCTGGGGACATACATCAAAAGAAAGGGTGAGAAAAAAGCCCAGTAAGGGAAACAAGGAAACACTTTACATGTGAACTTGAGATACTTCAATAAGGTAATGAAAAGAACATTAAGGCATGAGAATGAAATCATGAGGCATATCATAATAAAAATAACATTTTAATAACATGAAGATGTGGCTACATCATTTAACATAGACAATCATGAACATATCACCAAGGTCCATCCCCATGGTGTCATTTGAAAATTACCAAGGTTATTCACCAAGGTATCGTGAAAATTGTAATCTCTAGTGGTTACATCATTACCCAATGTATTGGAGCGCTATCAGGGCGCACCATTAAATTTTACATTATTATAATGTGAGCCACATATATCATCATCAAAAATTTCATAAATAACCCATATAGCATAGAATAAATGGGTTTCATTTCATAATCATAAAGTTTTAAAAACTGCTTTAAAGACATGACCTTTACGTCACTTTAAACCCACGGAAAGGGAAAGAAGGTTTCATGTATGTAAATCCCAGAATTTAAAATAGAACATTTCGGTATATATGTGAATACCCATATAGAAATAAGAGCTTTTAGTATTCACTTTATAACAGAAAATAATTTTTAGAGAAGATAGAGGCATTTTGAGATGAAAATTCTGTAGTATAACGGCTATGTTTCGGGTTTTTTAGAGAACATTGAAAAGAGAGGGAGAATGCGTCAAACAATCATAAATGACCCATAAAATAGTATAGGGACAGAATAAGAAGGATATATGAACATGGTGATTCAATTTCAAGGACATACCATTTGAAATGAAAAACATGGAAGGAAGACAAAAATAAGATTTCTCTTATAAAAAAATTTGGCAGCCTAACCCCGTTACATAAACTTCAACAAAAAATGAATTTATTAGATCAAATAGGGTCTCTTATCATATGAAAATAAAAGATCAGTATGATAAATTTATATATCATACCCCAACATAATAAAAAGGAACTTGAAATACTTTACATGATAATAGATCTTGAAAATGAGAAGGGAGAAAGAATCCGTTACAAAAATTTCGGCAGCCTAACAGCGCCACTTAAAAAAACATAAAATGAAATAATGAGAGTAAGAGGGGTTCTATCATTATGTGAACATGAAAAGGGATGTAATAGGAGTATAAAAGAACACCCTTTATCATAATAACATGGAGCATAAATGAAATTACATAAAAGAGATTTCTTAAAAAGAAAGAGAGAGATCAGTTCCCTTACCTTAAAACACAACTCTTAAAACTCAAAGGTTGGGACCTTGAGGGATTGGGGGCACCATCGGAGGACTCCATGGGAGGTAATGAGACTAGAACTTTGTCAGGGGACAGTGGGGAGTCGAATGTATGAGAGGATGGCTTGGTATTTATAGGGAAAGTGAGGGGACAAGGCATTGATGACCACAAGACACCTCATTAGTGGTTTTGGCAAAACCATCGGCTTTCCCATGGTATTTTCCCATGTTATTAACCACTTGGGACATCTCATACCTTATATTACTATTCATAAATCGACCATATTGATTATATACTTAATACATCATTTAATGATGTCATTAGACACCTGTAACTTAATAACTATATTTTCACTATTCATCAAAAATTCAACTTTCTCAGAATAATCCCAAAATTTCACCTTAACCAAATATCAACGCTCTGATTAAAAATATGAACTCCATTTTATAAAAATAATTTTCTAAATATTTTTAATTTAATTTTTAATTATAAACACTATTCACTGAAAATTCATTTTTTCAGAAGAAACCCCAAAAAATTACCATAGCATAATATCGGTGCTCTGAGTTCAAAAATGAAATCTGTTTCATAAAAATAATGTTCTCAATATTTTTAATTAATTTTTTTATTAAAAAACACTATTCACCCAAAAAAATCTAATACTAGAATAATAATTTATGGAACCGTTATTTAACCATTTTATTGAATCACATTACTTAATCAAGGTGCCTAGATTATATTAATACCTTCTTTAAGTGAGATTACTAATCCATTTGTACACATTACTAATCCTATTCATAAAATCACTATTCATAATTTACTATTCATCATAAATTATGTTCATCTTATTAGACTCTAAATTTCGTATTGAACATAATTGTAGAAGATCATTTTTCGAAAATCATTACACATTTTTAATTATTTAAGGTTTACATAACCTTTTTTAAAATATATTTTCTCTAAAATTCATCAAAAATATGCATACTATATTTATCCAGTCATTTGAAAATTCATAAACTTCATCATAATGAGAAATCCCAATTTTTATTTAAAACAAAGGATTACACATGGTAGTTACGGTCTCCTTACATAGCCCCTTATCACACCAGCATAGAACCTAAGTGTAAGGTGTGCTAAGGTGAGAGAATCTGAGGGAGGCTCGAATAACATTGCACGAGTAGTAATTTCTATTAGTTTGAACCTCTCGTAAAGGATATTCCTTTCTAGCTTCACACGATGAAGTTCGGCTTGGGTTTGGTCCAGCGCAAAGCCCAATGGTGCTAACTCCTTCCCAAGTTCTGTTAGATGGGCTTCGATCGGTCCAAGACTACTGGGTGAGGCCATCGAATCTTCTTTCTATAATAATTAACCAAGATTACTTGTATTTAGAGGAAATAATCAAAACGTTTAGTTTCCAGTGGTCATATTGACCAATGGTCATATAACAGTCAAAGCCCAATTGTCTCATTTTAATTATACTCATGTTATCAAATGAAACATTTTTGTTGAGTATAAAAAATAAAATAAAATAACACACAAAATTAGGAAACAATATTTATTCAAAATTTCAGGTCGTTACATTTTATCCTTCTAATGATAGGAATCCCCATATGTTGTAGATATAATTAGAAGGAAAAAATATTTTGAAAATTGGAATGTTACATACATACCTTTAAAAGATTTTATTAATTTACCACTTGAAATGATATTGTATTTTACTTCACTTATGAATTTAGGTTCACCTCATACTAACTCTTTTCTATTGAATAATATGGAGGTATTTGTTGTTGGTTTAAACCATAAAAGTGTTAATTAATGGGTTTGATCGTGTCTATTTCACTTTATATGATCATATATTTCATTTTATCATGGAAAAATAAATTTATTTTATATTTTCACTTATTTTTACCTTAGTTTTGAATGATATATATGACTTATATTATATTAAACATTTAGAATGCAACTAAAAAATATTCATATATATAAATATATTAAACAGTACCTTACAAAACAACGTTTATAAGGTAAAAACATTTGTAAAACCACCGTAAAAATAATAATTGATAGACCAAAGGACATTCCGTTTTAATTTGTTATGAGTTTTTTTGTAAAACAATCCGAATAGACATGTCAGGTCATAAATTCTAATTGTTATAACATTCTGATGACCATAATATTATGTTTATATTTTAAACAAAAGACCTATTTCATTTTCATATAAACATATAGAGGATACTTTTCTACTTACCAAGAAAAATATGCATGTTCCATATATTGTGATAGTAGGCTATGTGGTTTGATGAACCATGGTGTGTAGAGTACACCATTATTATCACATTCCACATCCAACCACCATTATATCATACCTATTTTGTGATGGTTTCTATGGAATTTAGCCATTAAATTTATATTAATTGATCATCACAAACGTTTTGTACTAACTGAGAGATGGAGACTGGAAGAACAAAAATTAAACTTGTCTGAGGGAGAGCTGACCATCTCCCTTGAAGATGTGGAATTCCTACTAGGTCATCATATCCAGGGGATTCAATTATAATTCCCACTCATTGAGACTGGCCTCTGCCTGAACATTGATTTCTAGGGCCAAAATTTTTGGGGATGTGGATGCAACAAATTTTGGTTTCATACCCAAGAGATGGACAGAGATTCATTTTACACAATTACCCACTAATACTGATGAGTAGACAATCATGCATCATACCTTTTCATTTATCATATTAATTAATCGAAGGAAATTGTGAACTTATCACTCTTGTATTCATGTATACATGATGTCTCTGATCTGACCAGATTTTTTTTCATGTCAAGATATATTGTCTTGGATCTTCATTCATGACATACTCATATAGAGTCTTATTCACAACATGCCTCATAGATAACACTAGTCTTAGGGGATGTGTTATCCTTCTTTAGATGTGGGCATGAGAAGGAATCCCTCCCCTCTCCCCTATTTATTCTAGTCAGAATATGGATATAGATTTGATGTTTTATTCCACATGTGGATTTTTTGATCACTAATCTCTATTGGTTTATAATTCTATTAGTAGTTATTGGATCTATTTTCTTATTATTTAGCACATTAATTGTAATATTTTATAGGTGGATTAAAGAACACCACTTCATTAGGGACACGAGACATGATTTGGGTGCATACAGTCTAATTTTAGAGTATCTAATACCCACTTAACAAATTATTTAAATTCTTTCATTGACTAACCAATTTCTTAATTTTATAATTTTTGGTTATTGGTATAATACGTTATTTGAAAAATCTTAAAAGTCATTTCAGATTACATTGATTTCATACTATGATTATTCAAACTATTTCCCACATACAACACTATTTGACTACATTATGTGATGGTTTTAGTTCCTATAATTTGGTTTCATGTTATTTTTTTGATGCTGCTTCATAATTTCATTCACCAATTTGGCTCTGTTCGGGTAATTTTGTTTCCTCTGAGACAGTAACGAATGCTACATTATGTGAAGCTGACAGAGGGGACAGATTCCATCTGGAGCCAAAAACTTGTCGAGTATAGTTAAATATGTGAAAAATAACATCATTTCATATCAAGGGTGTGTGTATGTTGTGATTCTCTCTATCTAAGAAACTTAAGTATCTTCTATGGTATATAATGATGTCTATAATATTTCTTACTTCACATGGAATAGGGATTCATAATATGTTATGTAAATAAATTTCCATTAATTTTTTCATTTTACTATTTTATAATTCATTTTGAATATATTTATAGAATACATGAGTACATTAGATTATCTTCTTTTCTCATCCCATGAAGGAGGATGTTTAATGAGTGGTAGTGATCTATGCTGCAGTGTAGGGGATGATGTCAGTATGCTATCTAGTTCACGACAGTATCTTTGATCATCCACCCTAGGGAGATGAATTTACTACCAAGGGATTAAATGTTCCAACGCAGGATCTATATCATACGGCTAATGATGTAGAGGAACCATGATGATGATGATTTAGTCCCTGGCGTCTTTCATTTTAGGCCTCATTTGTTCCACAAGAAAAGGTTGGTCCACTTAAAGTCCAACCTCATCTGATTGGGGAAGTGTATTAGGAGGAAATATATCCATTTGTGTTGTCCTGATATTATCAATTTTGTGCATCTCAAAATTATCTAAGCCTCTATCAGGGGTCATTTCTCATGCCTCTAACTTGTATTCCCAATCCTTCACAGGTTGTATGGTTCCCCTTGGTGATGATGGAATAACCTTTTACTCATTTAGTGGGAGAAGGATCATGTGTACATGATGACATCCAGCGGATACCTACACTTGATGAGTCATTACTATAACATCATACAGTCATGTTTCCAGCACCTATAGATTGGCCTTCACCAATTCATCATACACCCACCCAGCACATTGGTTGACAATCTCAATACGGGCATCCAATTTGTACAAAAGATAATGGGACAAGACCTCATCATAGATAGTTACATTACTAATTTATTAATATGTGTGTTTTTGACTAATTGTATATAAAACAATAATGTATTCTATACTCTATATGATTCAATGCCTATTAATGTTAATAAATTTATTTTTATCGTCAACGACTTTTACATGTTTATCCAATATTTCAATATTAATATATATATTGGTTAGACTGTATATTTTATAAGCTTTCAAAGATAAATACTTGAAACATTTGAAGAATTATTAAATTTAAAGTAGGTGACATTTAAATACTATAAAATATATACAATAAAAAAATATAAATAAAACATAAAACATATATTAAGAATCAAAAATTTTGTTGAAAATAAAAATTATAATAAATATAAAATATAATTGAAAAGGAAAGTAATGTTAAAAAAGATTATAAATAAAATTTGATGGTTTAAAACAAAAATATATTGTGCCACTGAAATTACTTTTCAATAAACGTTTTTATGATATTATTTTTAGTTTGAATTAGTTTTTTACCATTAGTTATTGTGTCATATTTAATTTAGACTATATTTCTAATTTATTATCAAGAGACTTTCAAAGACACCAACATCAAATATTTTTATGTTTCATTCAAGTGACTTTAAATCCATATTAAATTAAATATATAAATACAATATGAAAGACATTGAAAATGTGATTTATTATATAAAAATTAATTTAAAATAAATAAATTCATAAATATACTAAGTAAATGAAAATTTACATGTCACAAAATTTTTTACATAAAAACATAACTTTTTCAATTTCAAAATTAAATGGTCATAATTAAAATATAAAATAAAATAAAGACAATATTTATATAAAAATATAAGAATATAAATATCTATATTTATATATACAAACACATATATTTAAAATAAGTATTTTTATGAAAGGCATCATCGGTGATGCCCCATTTCTGGATTTTTTAAAAGTAATTTTAACCAGGAAATATTTTAATTTCTTTGATAATGATATATAAAAATCTCTGTATAGATATTAATTATTATCCTATTTGAATTTCAAATATATTTATGATAACTATATATAAATATATAACGATGCACACAATTAAATGCATGCACATGGTGCCACATTCACCTAGTGATGCTCCCTTATATGACTTTCGTTTTCCCTTGGGTTTCCTTTAGAAACCCTCTTAAAATGGTGATGGTGTAGTCCTCCCTTCATACACATTTAGATCATAGTCCCTACTCATATTTTCTTCCATCTACCCACTAATATAGCTTATTCCTTCTGCTTCCATAATGCTACAACACATTTTTAGTTTATGGACACATAGGAGGATGAGGTTCTTCTTCATTAGAGATAGTTGGAAAAGGTTTGGTGTGGATGATGATATCAATGTTTCCAGGGTTTTTTCAATAGTGTTATCTTAGAAATCCACAGGTCCTTCCATAGTACCCAAAATGATGTTGCCTACCTAGTCTTACCTCTCTACAATGGGCTCCCTGGGTATCATCACTCCATTTCTCCCATTTTATGTTTATTTTACCTCTCTAGAAAGACATTATTCAATCTTGTTGTCTGATTGAAGACAATATTATATCACATTTTACTTCACTTTATCTTTATCTGGATATTACATCCCCTATACTCTCATTATTTGGTGGTGTCATTCATTGGGATATGTTGATGGTAGTGTTGATGTGGTTTTCCATGAGAATAATGATCCATTACTGTGTTTATTATGGGATTTTAATGTTGTTTAAATAAAAATTAAAAAAGATATGTTATTATTTTTTGGAAAAAGGAATAAAAAATCCAGAAAAAGACCCACTTATTTTACTACATATTATAAGGTGGGGCCCCGTACTTCCTTGGACTTGCATCAATGTAGATTGATTACATTGAAATGATGGTGGTGGGATCCCTCCTTTAATCTAATGTAATGAAAAAGGTGGATGGTTTGTTGACACCTTTCCCAAAATACCCTATCAAATGTACCACCCCCCAAATCGCACTATAAATCCCCTTTATACCTCTAACAACCACTCTCTCTCTCTCTCTACATTTAGGTCGGTAGTTCTTTGTACATTATGGCTTCAATGGCCTAAAATTAGGGTTGATTTTTGAAAAACATCATCTAGAGGAATTTATTCTTATTAATTTTAATGTTATTTACTTATTTGTTTAATATATTTTTTTGAAGATTGTGGTTCTCGGTTAGAAATTAAAGGCACGATTATTACAGAAAAAGACGTTACAAGTGTCTAAAAGATGAAAAAATATTATAATCTTTGTTGTGAAAGGGAAGTAGATCAATAGGAAATCATGAATCCAGGTAATATCTTGATTAACCGCCTTGTTTGCAAGGCCATCAACATCCATGTTAGCTTCATGATATATATTAGTGATGATTTAGTTAATGTCGAGAATAGTGTAGATGAAGCCCATCCAGTGAGTGGTGATCAACCATACAAGATTTATCACACCATTCCATATTTCTAGCATAATGGTGGTTGAGTCACTCTCAATCAAATGGTTGCTGTAACCATGATATTAGAAAAATGAAATGATAGGAATCATACTCACCATTTTGGCATCCAGTGAATGTGAAATGCCACAACTACAATAAAATTATCCAAGGATATGACCAGCATGATTCCTAAAGATTGTAGCACATCCCGCAGGGCCTAGATTGCCTTTGAAGCACCATCCACATTAACATTAACCCAACCAGGGAAGGGGGCATGCCAAAGGGCATCAAAAGTGTTATGAGGCTGTAAGTAATTTACAATACTATAGAGTCATCAGAGAATTCCAAATACATGAACCCTGTTGTTGTAATGTACCTTTTGGATTGAAGTAGCTTCATGCATGGAAATGAGAATCCGCATACACCCCAAATTATTGTTGAATGAGAATTTATTATGAATAAGGGAATTGATATCATGCCAGATCACATGGTGAAGGTCAGAGATAAGGGAAAATAAAATGATTTAATCTACTGTTAATTATCCATATCTGCAAATATCTTTAATTGAGATTTGACAGAGTGATGTGTCAACCACCTAAGATCAAAAATTTCAAAAATATAATACCACCGCGCAGAATCAGAGGAAGAATAAATAAAGAGACGATTGGTATATTATCTGTGTTGGTTTCAGAGACTATATTTAGAACAGAGATGAATATTATATGATTGAAGGATATAATCTATGGGGATCCTGTTGTGAGAAAGTATCCAGATAAAAGTAAATCGTGAAAGTTTTATCAAATGTTTTTCAAAGAGGATTCTCTACCCAGAATCACATTCAATGTTAAAAAGATAGTTTTTGTAATAGTTTTTTGAATTATGCATGCCATTGTTAGCTGGTTCCCATACTATGAAGTCATCGGTGATCAAGAAATAACATGTATCAATGAAATTCAAGATGTTTCCAGGAAGATGATCATCTTTGTATTTGAGGACAACAATGAGAGAGAGGTTGGTGTTCTTAGGACTTTGGTCAAGATCAATTCTGGAGATTAAAGGTGCGTCAGATTAGTTTTCCAACCAAAAATTAATTGAGGAGTCTCTAGAGACCATCCAAATGGTTTTATTCATAATGGAGGTAAAAAATTGTTTTATGGATGGCCAGATATAGGAGTCAGAAAAAGTCGAGATTCCATTCTTGAGTTATTCACGAAATCGATTTGATTTGTTTTTTGTTAGTTCTATATATGTTTTTTATTTACTAGTTTAGTAAGTTAGATATAGTTTATAAAAAATAGTTATAATTAGCACTAATTCAATATTAATTAACAAATTAGTTACTTAGGAGTAAAGAATAATTATATAAATATTACATAATAATAATTAACTAATTAATACTATATGATTAAGTAATTATTAAGCCATAATTATTTAAGGATTGGTAAATGTTCAACAAATAATTATTTAATGAAAAATAATGATAAAGCAATGATTATAGAATGATTAAATAATGAATAAGTAATGATTAAAAATTTATTTACAAATTATTAAATAATGAATAACTATTGATTAAATAATTATAAACTAATGATTAAATAATGATTAAATTATGAGCAAATAATGATTAAATAATGATTAAATAATGATTAATGAGTGATTAACTTATAATTAATAAAATTTTAACTAATGATTAAATAATAATTAACTAATGATTAAATAATGATTAAACCATGATATACTCACAATTAATGAATGATTAATGATTTATTAACTAATGATTAAAGAATTATTAAAGAATGGTTAACTAAGGATTAACTAATGATTAAGTAATTATTAAGGAATTAATAATTAATAATTAAAGAATTATTAACTAATGATTAATGAACGATTAATTAATGATTAAATAACTATTTTCTAATGAATAAGTAATGATTAAATAATTCTTAAATAATGACAAACTAATTTATAAATAATGAGTAACGGATGATGAACAAATGATTAAAGGATTATTAACTAATGATTGTATAATGACTAACTAATGATTAAATATTTGTTTCCTAATGATTAAATATTGACCAAATAATTATTAACTAATGATTAAATAAAGATTAATGATTGATTGAATAGTGAATTAAGAATGACTAAATAATTATTAAATAATGATTAACTAATGATTAATTTTGTATTAAGTATTGATTAATTATTTATTTACTAATTATTAAGTAACAATTAATGAATGATTAACTAATGATTAAATAATTAGTAACTAATGATTGACTAATGGTTCCAAAATTATATACTAATAATTTAACAATGATTAAATAATGACTATAAAATTTTTAAAAGAATAATTATGTAATGATTTACTAATAATTAAACAATTATTAATTAATTATTAAAGAATTATTAATTAATTATTAACAAATGATTAACTAATTATTAAATAATTATTATGTAATAATTAACTATTGATTACAGAATGATTACATACTAATTAATGAATTAGAAATTAATGATTAAATATTGATTAACTAATGAATTGTTAAGGATTTAAAAATTATTAATGAATGCTTAAAGAATGATTATAGAGGGATTAAATAATTATTATATAATGTGTAGATAATGAATACCTAATCACTACGGAATGATTAACTATTTACTAATGAATGATTAACTAATAATTACATAATTATTAATTATTAATTCACTAATAATTATATATAATGTAACCATTTTATCTCTATTAATGATGTATTAATTAAATAGTGATTAATGACTGATTATGTTTTAATTAATATTAGATAAATTAATAACTAAATAATTATTATGTAACAATTAACTATTGAATATATAATGATTTACTTTGGAATAACATAGATTAAACATAGGATGAATTTGAAAAAATGGACGATAAAGAGGCTTGACCACACATATAATTTGTTACTCCTATGATTTAGATGATTCATACATTATTGAACACTGAGTTTGTTACTATCAATGGATATATATTAGATAAATCATATATTATTTATAAACCATTGAAAATACCTTTATGAAAGTTAAGAATTGTATTAGAAAACATTAGTTTCATATTTTAGGATATAATAAAACATTCTAAAATTTTGGCATCATAAATAATATGTTGTTTTCTAAGAAATCAAATCCCTATCTAGATGCTACCAGTGGATGTGGCTCTTACACAAATATAGCTAGGTGTAAAGCCCAAAAACACTATATTGAGATACACTTGATCAAGAATGGGTTCATGAAAATGGGCCTTTCTATAAAACATTTTTGACACTCCTAAGGGATATGCTTTAGATGAATAATATTTTTCTTTATAACCTAATGAACATACCTTTAAGAATATTAACATTTTTACTCCAAAACATTAGTGTCTTATTTTAGGATTTTTAAACATGTTAAAAAATCTATGTAGAATAATGATTATATGTTCAAACCTCCACGTAAATAGTATTTTCATTTTCATAATCCTAATAAAAAAATTTTATATCCTAGATACTCATGTTTTCACATATCTACTATTATGTTGAGGTTATTAAAACTGGTGAAGGGGATTCTTATAGTTCAAAACTAATAACTATGGTAAGGATATAGGATTATCTAACACTATGCAAACATCAAAAAATAATTCATGGTTGTTTAAATTTGGGACCTAATAAATAGATCATGTATATTAGGTATAGAAATTTTCAATTCTTGGCTACACTATTGGTTCTATCTTAACCATTTGTTACTGATGATCACTAGGTCCAAGAAATAAATTTAATTTCTCAATAGTGAGATAGTTCTATGATAGAGTTATATGTTGAGGGTTGTATTATACAACAATAACATCCAATTTCAAGAAGATTTAGACTCACCGAATTGGTTGATGAAGTTCTATACAAAAATATTGAGGATATTTTATATGATGTGGATGAAAAAAACATTACTAATCATGTAGATATACATATAAATCTAAATTCCCATAAGGAATTTTATAATAATGGAATAGAAATATTAAATAGTACTGATGAGAAGTGACCAACATAAGTTAGGGAGGGTATTTCTAGAAAAGTGATAGTTGTATAACAGCCTCGACCCAGAATAAATCATCCACCACTATTCGCATCTTGGTCAGAATTAATGGCATGTTTTTCATAATTTTTCTGAAATGTTTTCACACCTACATCTGAGTTTCTAAAAGTAGTAGTGGATAAGTTTAGTGAGATGGAAATAACATTTAATATTGGTAGAGATTTTATATGTAAATATATATTTAAAATCATACTAAAAATGTTTCATATTGAGGGGAAATTTATATATTTAGTTAATGAAAATATATAATAAACACATCATATGGTTTGATAAATACGAAGATGATATTAAACTCCTCTTGAGGGAGTTTCAGAACAGTTAATTTTGAGGTTGGAGAATTTATATGATTGGGGAAGCTCATACTTATGTTTATCAAAACTTGACATAAGATCATGATTTATTTGTTGCTAAATTTGTGACATATTTTTTCATCGAGATGAATATGACATTACAATATGTTACTATAACCCTTTTATTTAGTGGATAAAACAATATTTTGGTTATAATATTTCCGATAATAAGACATGAATGGAGATACATAAGGAAATTTCAAAGGTCTACAAAGATATGGATGACTCATAACAATTGTTTCCACAACTGATATCCCTACTGAGGCATGACAAACGCGTTCTATTCCATCTTCATATGAATGAAATTTTTTCTCAAGATAACTGACATGATCCATCCCATGCTTAATACCATTTCTGTTTCTAGGAATTACCCCTCAATATTTCACCATTTTGATTCAAAAAAATAGTTCGTATATATTGATGGAACATTTATATATGAAAAAGGGCTTATTATTGATTATGGAAACCAAATATGACAATC
Organism: Viscum album; assembly: GCA_963277665.1. Classification (NCBI taxonomy): domain Eukaryota; kingdom Viridiplantae; phylum Streptophyta; class Magnoliopsida; order Santalales; family Viscaceae; genus Viscum; species Viscum album. Next base: position 1,899,858,438 of record OY728140.1, on the reverse strand, counting down.
ATTCACCTATTATTCATGCATTTTCCAATATGTACCAAGAAAACTATGAATCATGCAGATATTTTTTAGAATGTACTAGAAACAATTTCTCCGATGTTTTGGGTGTACTTTATATTTTATCAACATAAAGAGTTAAATGAAGAAATCATGCAGATCTTGTTACATAGATACATCCTAATACATATAATCGGTATAACATCAGACACATTTCTAGTTATGTGTAAAAAATATTCCATAACGAACCTATCATGAAGGAAATCATGGGGATTGGTATACAATGTCAATTATTTTTAACTATTATACCTAATGATAAAAACAATTTATGTTAGACTTGATAACATCTATATAGAATATGAATTGGATCAATGATGCTTTGGACAATGTTTCAAACAAATATTCAAGGCTAATCAAAAAGTGTATGATTATATAATGAATATTCAAAAAAATGGGCATTGTCATTTTATGGGGGGAATAGGTATAGACACTTGACCACATGCATAGTGGAATACATCAATGATGTCTTCAAGGGTATTCACAAGTTACCTTTAACTATCCATTATCATGATACAATTTATCGTAGTGTGATGTATATCTTTGATAGATGAAAAATAGACTCCAACATGATTCAGTAGGGATTAAGATATTAAAGAAACATTCAACAATAGATTGAATATAATATTAACAAAACATTAAATTATCGCGAATGAATTTTACATTGAGAAGAATATCGATTTGAAGATGGAGAGAGTTCAGACCCCATCATAAATAGTAGTTTCCCAAAATAGTGATATTACTGGAAGTGTGGAAATTTAAATATGGAAGCATCCAATTATAGAAATTTCTTTGTGAACATGCCATCATAGTATTTGACTCTGTAAAATTATCATGACAATTATATATTGATACAGTTTACCAACTGGAAAGTATTGTTAACTATTAAGTTTCATAATGGATGGCTATTTGGAAGTGTTAATTTTTTCTAATGCATAATGACCTGCAAATATTGATACCTACCAACAATAGATTTTTTCCATGATGGATTCCATAGTCCAGTAGGATTTAGAATGAGATGGAACTACCTCATGAACAAGGTAAATGATTGAGATGCATTATATGTAATCAAGAAAGTCAATATAAGATATAATTCCCTAAAATTTCTAGATCTATTTAACACTATTATCCATATTTATGGATTGTCTTCAATTTCAACATTTCATATTATTAATTATATGATGTTAATATAAAATATTTCATTTTTTAAAATTTTTGTGTCATTTTTAAATACTTTGAAAATTAGATAACAATAATCCTATCATATTCACATTATTTTGAATATGATAAGTATATCATAGGTTATATGAATGTATAATCAAACCATCAATGTATAAGCTATAAAGAAATAATGTGAAAAAATTATTATAAAATATACCTTCAGATGAGAAATCATACTTAAATTACAAATCACAACATTTGGGATCTAACTTATTAGTAAACGTTAAAATAAGGTTGTGTTGCGTTATAAAACACATTTTCTATTTGTTATAAAAATGTTTATTAGAAAATATTTCATAGAATGTTTTCGAATGTTAGGTAAAAAAGAGGATAAATCATAAAATAAAATTATTTATCCACGTGAAAAAGAAAATATGACTGTAACATCCCAGGTAAATAAAGAATAAAACATTTTCATATTTATTAATATTTATGAATTAAATATTAATTTTACTTTACAGGGGTTGCTATGTTCGATAGCGTACCTGATACGTAACAAAGAGTTTCATTGAAATCTTACGTTGCCCACTAGTAATAAAATAATATTATTTTAAATGGTAGTTAACATGTAGCCTTTGTATTGGCGGGAATGAATAAAAATAACTAAAATATGATTATATATGTTTTTTAAATGTTATTACATTTATCCAATAAAGGATAAAGGCTTAAAATACGAAAAAAAAACTTCAATTTTAGGCATAGATACTCTAATATTCACTAAAAGGTCAAACTATCACCTTTTGATGGTGAAACCTATTTAAATATAGTTTTGGTCATTCTTATACATTATATTGGACCAAATAAAACTCTTCTTTAGAATCAGGACATCAAAATATACTTTGTGTAAATTTTTGGCTTTTTTCCGATAAAGATCATTTTTTAATGAATAGTAAAAAATGTTGTATTTTAATACAAAACCTCTTTTTAATATAATTTATCTATATGATTATACTATCTTTTGAATTGGATTTAAAGTAAAATTAGAATATATTTTTACCATTTAATTCAATAGTGGTCATTGGAATTAATTTCACTTTGAAATCAGACTAAACTAGTGTCAATCTTTTGATACATATTGTTTCATAAAAACACGCTATTTGCTCTGACAGTGGAAATTAATTATTAAATTAATTAATGAAATATATATGTTTTTAATTTTTTAAAATACATATCATTTTTGAATTCGGAATATCAAATATAGCTTAGGGTGAAGATTTGGTATTTATCTAAAAAAACATCAATTTTTGATGAATAGTGAAACCACTAAGTTGTACTTAAAAAACTGATTTTTTTGTTTAAATGAAAATTTACCACCTTTGTATTTTAATTTAAAAAATTATACATACATGGTTGTCATTAGGAAGTAAAATTTGGTTCAATGGGATTAAAATAATTCTTTGGTGAATAGTAACTTTTATGTTTATTAATCGCGGTTAAAGTTAATTAGTGTGATTAAAGGTAAAAATGATATTATAATAAAATGAAAATGTCTTGAAACTTTTCCTAACCCTATTGGATGTGTCATGGACTACCCATACAACCCATGGGTATATTTTTGGGACCCCATGGACCACCTGGGTAACATAATGACATTAACGCCTTTTATTTAAAGTATAAGTAAAGATGTCACACACATGAGTTGTTTTACTAAAACAATTTTTAAATGGGGTCATATAAGTCATATTTTTTACTATAAATAGTAATTGGAAAGATAAAACGATTTACTACATCATAGTAGTCTTTTTATAATTTTTAGACATTAAATAAACTAAACTATTTATGGCACCATGATGATGCAGCGATTAACTCATTATTTAACAATTTAAACAAATTGGAACAATAATGTAAAATCTAAGACCTACATTTGTAAAAAACCTATTGGATGTGTTTATTTCTAACCCTTATCACCTTATCCTATATATTTATAATTGTGGGACCTTTTTTATACGAAAAACATTTTATAATAAAGTAACCTTTTACAACTTTCCATGTGTGCCCCTCCTCTCCTCTTATAAAAGGCCCCCACCTATACCTCATTACACACACCTCTCAAGCCTTTAGATCAGCCGATATCTGCTCATTTTGTCTCTATAAATCACTCTATTACATTAGATGCCTCACTTTGGGATGAAGGCTTCCCAGGGAAGCCTTTGAGCTCAAATCAAATAGAGTTACCCGTTTTAAAGGTAGTGTTTTCTCTTGTGTTCTTAAGTTTTATTTTGCTTCTACGACCCCCTAAAATCTTTTAATTCAATTATTTTGTAACAAAAATAGTATATTAAATAAACTAGGATGTTGTTATGTGAAGTATTAGAGCTACACTTACACAAACCTTTATCTAATGGTTAAAGAGCATACTGTTTCCGTGGATGGCAAAGTTCTGCCTCACGAAACGATGATTGTTCAATATTCTTCTAACACCTTCAAAGGTGGCCATTAAGTTGTCACTATATTTATATATGATATATAATATGTTAATTATTTCCTTAAGCATATGTATTTTTCATTTATGGCATACCTTTATGTCTTCCATTATGGGTATACGCGATATCTACATTTTAGGAAGTGCGGACTACCGCCCCCTCAAATTGATTTGATTCGTTAATGCCATATGTGGGACGTATAAAGGATGGATTTAAAGTTATTATATATGAAGTATGTTACATCTAGATGTTGAATATAACTATGGAATTAAAATATAAATACCTCTCATTTAATTTTAATTCCATTAATATGACATAGAAATGAAAGTAGCGTTCATGCGTACGTACGACTTACCGTCTCCATGAGCGGTGCATTTCATTTCTTACCTCTAAATGATTATGTAATATTCTAAATAAATGTATATGCTGGATATATATGATATATATGATATCAAAATCATGAATATCATTCTGGATATAATGAACCTTTGACCACACGAACAATATGTAATTGTAAGAAGTCCACTTTCGACTTAAGAACCAAATATCGAAAAAACAAACATTATTAACATAAATGATTAAATAATGTTTAAAAAATTGTAATAAGTGATATAAAAGTAATAATGAACTTGAAAAAGGTTCTTAAGAAATTAGAAATTAACTCAAGTTTATTATTCAGCATGTTAATGAATGATCGAGTCAAGTCGGACCCGAGGTAAGGGACTTCGTCTCAATCTCCTTTCATTGAGGCATATTTAATTTTATACACAAATTTATTTTATACGGTTTATAAACCCCTTTTAATTTTAATTTTATACAAAAGGAATATTTTTCTATGAAGCGTTTTACTAAACAGAAAAAAGGAATGTTTCTTTTAACATTCGCGGTGACAAGGAACGTTTCCGCCGCCACGAGTATTATTTGGTCTTTGGCTTCCTCAATAAGCCGTAATATTTTTAAAATGAAATATATAACATATACTCTTTTATGTATTTTGGTACTGAAAATGGTTTTAATAATGGATTTTATATGTCAATATATTTATGTGATATATTGTGATCGAAGTGTGGAAATGTTTTCCTTCCATTATTTTTGTTTTATGTCTTATGATTTTATAATGGTACTTGGACATTTGATGGGTGGTTACGTGATAAACCATATGACGGGTGGTGCCGTGAATACCAGGACGGGTGGTTACGTTATAACCTCCAATGCATTGGGTATAGAAGTCGGCCGTATGTCTATTCCATTAAGTGATATGTGTGGAAGTCGACCGTATGGTTATTCCATTTACGTATGTTTATGTCCCAAGTTACCTTTATAAGTTATGTGATAATTATATGGGTTTTATGGTACTCTTTTTGTTTCAAAAGGATAAGTAATGATCTTTTATTCAGTGAAGAGTTTTCACTACTTTATAAGGGTGAAAATTATTACTTTGATAAAGTATAAATGGATCACTTTTTGTTTTAAAAAACTAACAGTTTTCATTCATTATGTATCCCTTACTAAGATTTTTATGCTCACCCCATGTTTTTTCTGAAATGTTTTTTCACAGGACTCAAGGTGGAATAGGGTCAATGATGGGATCAAGGGAAATTCATGCTATCTAAAACATGGAACTAGACATGTTTCATTTTAAGAGTTTTTATTTTATTGAAACTTAGTAGAAGTTTCTACATTGTAATATTTTGAGATGTAATAGTTATGTCCTAATTCTATAAAACTCTAAACCTGAATATATCCTCAATGTGAATTATTCATTTAATTCAATATTAAGTAAGGTTTATGGCTGGGGCCTTATAGTTGGTATTATAGGTCAGTTAAGATAACTTTAGGAGTTAGAAATCTATTAAATGATTATCCAAAAATATTTTTTTATGGTATGATTGAAATGATATAGAATTTAAAGATTACCATGTTATTTCGCCTAAGATATTTATGTGTTCATAATGGTTTTCCATAGAGGAAACAAAGAAGCTATGTTGGGACGACATCAGGAGGAAGACAACCTTCCAAATCAGCAACCTGAGATGGTCAGAATCGGAACTGAACAATATGTTACAGTGATGGAACAGTTGAATTAGGCTATAAATGGTGGTGGTATCGATGCACGAGATCAGCCAGATCAACCATAGAGGAACATTTCAGTGGTGGAACATTTCATGAGGCATCATCCCCCATCATTTAGAGGATAATCCGACCCTTGTCTAGCTGAAGGGTGGATTAAATCATTGGAGAAGATTTTTGTTGTCATGGGGTGCTCAGAACATCAATAGGTTAGTCTTGATGATTTCCATTTTAAAGGTGAAGCTGATCAGTGGTGGTTGATGGTGAAAAATATCAGGGATAGTGATGAGATTGATGATCTTCACTGGGAAGAATTCAAAGGTATGATTCTTGAGAAATATTTTCTTAAGGGGGTTCGTCTTAGGATGTAAAACCAATTTCTATAATTGAGGTAGGAGGATGACTCAATGGATTCTTATGAAACAAAGTTCACTCGACTAGCAAGGTATGCTCTAAACTTCATATGAGATCTTGATAGTAAAATCAACCATTTTTACTTAGGGTTAAATCCATGGTATCGAAGGTCTTTAGCTTCTCATGAGTTCAAAAGTTATGAAAAGCTTGTTCGATGTGCAGAGAAGGTGTAAATAGAGTTTGCCGATGATCAGGTGTTCTTTGACAAACAACAGAATAAGAGGTCCAGTTGGCTGGAAAAGGGGAAGAGTTCATCAAAGAAGTAAGGAGGTAAGAAAACCAAATATCCATCCTATGAGAAGTGTGGTAGAATTCATCATGTAGAATGTTTATCCAAGTCTGAAAAGTGTTTTAGGTGTGGTAAATCTGGTCATATTGCTTGTAACTGTAAGGAATATGATCAAGCAGGCAATGAAAAGCCAGTGGTAAGATGTTTTAAGTGTAATGAAATGGGTCATTATAAAAATGAGTGGCTAACGAAGAACGCAACTGGGGAAAAGCATCCAGACTATAAGCAGAAAGGGGTTGTGAAATCCTTTTCAACTACTTCAGCAGATGTTGGGCCATCGAATGACGTAGTATCAGGTGCACTGTTTGTTTGTTCAGATTATGCCAATATGTTGTTCGATTCAGGGTCTACACATTCTTTCATTTTTGAGAAGTTTTCAAGTAAATTGGAAATTCCATCTTAAGATATGAATCCTGAACTTATGGTAAAAACACCCAGAGGGAACGTTGAGGCAAAAATGAATTATTAAAACCTTTATATCCTTTTTTTTCGGAAATAATATACCATAAAACCTTATTGTTTTGCCTCTAGTACAGTTTGATGTTATTTTGGGCATGGATTGGCTTTCGGTTTATCATGATAAGATTGAATGTAGAGCTAAAATGGTTTCTTTTCAAAAATATTCTCAGTTTGTTTACAAGAATAAACCCATGATTTTGATAACATATCAAGAAGTTGATAAACTAGTAAAATATGGAAATGAATGTTACCTTGCACATATTATTGAAAATAAATGAACTGTTCAGATTAATGATGTGCCAGTAGTAAATTAGTATCTTGATGTTTTTTCGGATGAGTTTCCTGGTATTATTCATGATTGTGAAGTTGAATTTACTACTCACATAGTTCCTAATTCTAAGCCAATTTCAATACCCCCTTATCAAATGGCTCAAGATGAACTTTTAGAGTTAAAGAAACAATTTCAGGAGTTATTAGATAATGGTTTCATTCCACCTAGCACATCACCATGGGGTGCTCCTTTCATGTTTGTTAAAAATATTGATGGCTTAATGAGAATTTTCATTGATTATAGAGCCTTAAATAACATTACTGTTAAGAAAAAGTATCATTTTCCTCATATTGATGATTTGATTGATTAGCTCCAGGGAGCTCAGTGTTTTTCGAAGATTGAATTGTGGTCGGGGTACCATCAGTTGAAAGTAAAAGAAGCAGATGTTCTGAAGACTGCATTTCATACTAGATATGGCCATTATGAATTTGTAGTTATGCCTTTTGGGTTGACCAATGCACCTGCTATATTCATAGACCTTATGAATAGAATTTTCCATGAGTTCTTGGATAAGTTTGTGGTTGTTTGTATTGATGATATTTTGGTGTTTTCTAAAAGTAAAGAGGAGCATGAAATTCCTTTAAGGGTTATATTGAAAACCTTAAAAGAAAAGAAAATGTATGGTAAATTTAACATGTGTGAGTTTTGGTTACAAAAAATTTCTTTCCTTGGTCACATTGTTTCAAAAGATAGAATAACTATTGATCCTGCTAAATCAAAAGTAGTTGAAGAATGGACAAGACACACAAATGAAACCGAGATCCATAGTTTTCTTTGTTTGGAAGGTTACTACCGAAGGTTTGTTGAATGTTTTTTCATGATTATCTAGTCCAATTACTAAGCTAACTCGGAAGGGTGTTAAGTTTATCTGTACAAAAGAATGTGATGATTGTTTTCAGGAGTTGAAAAGAAGATTGGTGAATGCTCCAGTTTTGGCACTTCCTTCCAGGAATGCTGAGTTTGTTATCTACAGTGATGCTTCATTGAAATGACTTGGTTGTTTCGTTATGCAGAATGATCAGGTAATTTCTTATGCTTCATGTCAGTTGAAAACTCATGAGGTAAATTACCCTACACATGACTTGGAATTAGGTGCTGTTGTTTTTCCTTTAAAAATATGGACGCATCATTTGTATGGAGTAAAGTGTGAAATATATACTGATCACAAAAGTTTAAAGTATATATTCACTCAGAAATAATTGAACATGAGACAGAGGAGATGGATAGAATTAATCAAGGATTATTATTGTACAATTCATTACCATCTGGGAAAAGCAAATAAAGTGGCTGATACTTTGAGTTGAAAATTTAATGCTTCATTAACAATGTTGCTTTTGGAACGTGATCCTTTGGATAAGTATTTGATGAAATTTTTCATAGAAGTTGTTTGTGAAGGAAGTCCTTATGTTTTATTTTAGGTATCAGTGAAATCTTCTCTATCAGACAGAATTAAGCAAGCACAGAATCCAGAAAGCGAGTTGCAAAAAAAGGTAGAGATGGTTCAGAAGGGTAAGTTTCCTGAATTTAACATTGATAATGATTGTGTTTTGAGGTTTGGGAAGAGATTATGTGTGCCTAGTGATTCATAGTTGAAGAATGAGTTGTTATGTGAGGCTCATAGTTCCCCGTTTTCAGTTCATCCTAGAAGTACTAAGATGTACAGAGATCTGCGGGAGTATTACTGGTGGGATGGAATGAAAAGTGATATTGCTGATTTTACTGTGAAGTGTTTGACTTGTCAGCAGGTTAAAGCTGAGCAGCAGTAAACGAAAGGGATGCTTCATCCATTACCAATGCTAGAGTGGAAATTGAAAAATATATCTCTGGACTTTGTTGTGGGATTACTGAGGACATATCGAGGTAATAATGCATTATGGGTTATTGTTGGTCGATTGACTAAATCTTCTCATTTCCTTCCAATTAGAGATACATTCTCTCAAGATCAACTTTCTCGATTGTATATTAAAGAGATATTCAGGTTTCATGGAGTTCCCCTCTCCATTGTATCTGATCGTTATCCCAGGTTTACTTCTAACTTTTGGAAAGGCCTTCAGAATTCATTGGGTAATGAATTAAATTTTTGTACAGCATTTCATCTGCAATCAGATGGACAGTTAGAATGAAAAATTCAGACCATAGAGGATATGCTACATGCTTGCTCTATGGATTATCAGGGATGTTGGGACCAATATCTTTCTTTGGTTGAATTTTCATATAATAACAGTTTTCATTCCAGTATACAGATGGCTCCGTTTGAGTCATTATATGGGAAGTGGTGTCGAACTCCAGCTTTTGTGGATGAAGTATGTGAAAGGAAGTTGATCGGACCAGAATGGTAGAAGAGATGACAGAAAAAGTTCAGTTGATTCAGAAACACATGAGAACAGTTCAGAGCAGACAGAAAAGTTATGCGGATGACCGGAAGAAGGATATATCTTTTGAGGCAGGTGATCATGTTTTTCTAAATTTTTCACCATGGAAAAGTGTGATGAAATTTTGTAAGAAAAGAAAGATGAGTCCAGGGTTCATTGGACCCTATGAAATTATGGAGAAAGTTGTATCAGTTGCATACAAAGTGGCATTGCCTCCGAGTTTATCTCAGGTACATAATTTTTTTCATGTTTCAATGTTGAGAAAGTATATTCCAGATCCATCTCATGTTTTGAGCTATGAGGTACTTTGGTTAGAAGAGAATCTCTCTTATGAAGAACAACCAGTCCAGATTATTGACCGAAGAGAGCAGGTGTTGAAAAGTAATGTAATTCACTAGGTAAAGGTTTTGTGGAAAAACCACATGGTTGAAGATGCAACGTGGGAATCTTAAAATGCTATGAGGGATAAATACCCCCACTTATTTTAATAAGTGAATAAAATTGCGAGGATGCAATCCCCAAAAGGGGGGGAAGGATGTAACATCCTAGGTAAATAAAGAATAAAACATTTACATATTTATTAATATTTACGAATTAAATATTAATTTTACTTTAAATAGGTTTCTATGTTCGATAGCATACATGATACACAGCAAAGTGTTTCTTTGAAATCTTACGTTGCACACTAGTAATAAAATAATATTATTTTAAATGGTAGTTAACACGTAGTCGTTGTATTGGCAGGAATGAATAGAAATAACTAAAATATGATTATATATGTTTGTTAAATGTTATTTCATTTATACAATAAAGGATAAAGGCTTAAAATATGAAAAGAATTCAATTTTAGGCATAGATACTCTAATATTTACTAAAAGGTCAAACTATAACCTTTTGATGGCGAGCCCTCCTTAAATATAGTTTTGGTCACTCTTATACATTATACTGGACAAAATAAAATTCTTCTTTAGAATAGGGATATCAAAATCTACATTGTGTAAATTTTTGGTATTTTTCCGATAATGTTCATTTTTAATGAATAGTTAAAAATGTTGTATTTTAATTCAAAACCAATTTTCAATCTAATTTTTTTATATGATTAGATTATCATTTGAATTGGTTTTAAAGTGAAATTAGTATATATTTTTACCATTTAATCCAATAGCGGTTGTTGGAATTAATTTCACTTTTAAATCATACTTAAACTAATGTCAATCTTTTGATACTTATTGTTACATAAAACACGATATTTTCTCTGACAGTGGGAATTAATTATTAAATTAAATAATTCAACTTATATGTTTTGAATTTTTTAAAATATATATCATTTTTGAATTCGGAATATCAAATATAGCTTTGTGTGATGTTTTGGTATTTTTCTGAAAAACGTCAATTTTTGATGAATAGTGAAACCACTAAGTGGTACTAAAAAACTGATTTTTTGTTTAAATGAAATTTACCACCTTTGGATTTTGAATTTCAAAAATTTGACATAAATGGTTGTCATTAGTAAGTAAAATGTGGTTCAATTGGATTAAAATAATTTTTGGTGAATAGTAACTTTTAAGTTTATTAATCTTGATTAAAGGTAATTAGTGTGATTTATGGAAAAAATGATATTATGATAAAATGAAAATATCTTGAAACTTGTCCTAACCCTACTAGATCTGTCATGGCCAACCACGACAACCCATGGGTCGATTTTTGGGACCCCATGGAGCCACTTGTGTATGATAATGACATTAATGCGTTTTATTTAAAGTAAAAGTAAAAAATGTCACAATCATGAGTTGTTTTACTAAAACAATTTTTGAATTGGGTTATACAAGTCAGATGTTTGACTATAAATAGTAATTGTAAAGTTAATAATATTTCCTACATCATATTATTTTTTTATAATTTTTATACATTAAATAAATTAAATTATTTATAGCACCATGATGATGCAGTTTACCTCATTATTTAACGATTTAAATAAAATTAAACAATAATGTACAATATAAGACATACACATGTCAAAAACATATTGTATGGGTGGATTTATAACCCTTATCACCTTATCCTATAAAATTATAATTTTGGGACATTTTTTATCCGAATAATATTTTATAATAAAGTAACCTTTTACAACATTCCAAGAGTGCCCCTCCTCTCCTCTTTTAAAAGGCCCCCCAACTCTACATCATTACACACACCTCTCAAGAATTTGGATCGGCCAAGATATTCCCATCATGACTCTCCACATCCCTCTCTTACTCCTAGAAGCCTCAATTTGGGCGGAAGTCTTTCCAAGGAAGCCTTTGATCTCAAATAAAAAAGAGTTACCCGTTTAGAAGGTAGTGTTTTCTCTTGTGTTCTTATGTTTTATATTTCTTATCCAACCCCCTAAAATCTTTTTATTCAATTATTTTGTAATAAAAAAAATATATTTAATATACTAGGATGTTTTTATGTAACGGATTCATGCTACGCTTACACACACCTTCATCTAATGGTTAAAGAGCATACTGTTTCTGTGGATGCCGAATTTCTACCTCACGAAACGATGATTGTTCAATATTCTTATAACACCTTCAAAGGTGGCCATTAATATGTCACTATATTTATATATGATATATAATATGTTTATGGTTTTTTATAATCTTCGGTATTTTTCATGGCAAACCTTTATGTCTTCCATTATGGGTAAATGTGATATCTTCATTTTAGGAAGTGCGGACTACCGCCCCCTCAAAGTGATTTGATTCGTTAATGCCATATGTGGGACATATAAAGGATGGATTTAAAGTTATTATATTTAATGTATGTTACATCTAGATAATTAATATAATTATGGAATTAAAATATACATAACTCTCATTTAGTTTTAATTCCATTAATATGACATAGAAATGAAAGTAGCGATCATGCGTACGTACGACTTACCATCTCCATGAATGGCGCATTTAATTTCTTACCTCTAAATGATTATGTAATATTATTAATACAAGTATATACATGATATATATGATATATATGATATCCAAATAATGAATATCATTCTGGATATAATGAACCTTTGACCACATGAACAACATGTAATTGTAAGAAGTCCATTTTCGACTTAAGAACCAAATATCGACAAAACAAAAATTATTAACTTAAATGATTACATAATGTTTATAACATGGTAATAAGTGATATAAAAGTTATAATTAACTTGAAAAATGTTCTTAATCAAGTATAAATTAACTCAAGTTTATTATTCAGGACGTTAAAGAACGATCGAGTCAAGTCGGACCCACGGTAAGGGACTTCGTCTCAATCTCCTTTCATTGAGGCATATTTTGTTTTATACACAACTTTCTTTTATACGGTGTATAAACCCTTTTGAATTTTATTTTTATAAAAAGGACTCTTTTTCTCTGAAGCGTTTTACTAAACGGAAAAAAGGAATGTTTCTTTTAACATACGCAGCGACAACGAACTTTTCTGCCGCCGCGAGTATTATTTGGTCTTTGGCTTCCTCAATAAACTGTAATGTTTTTAAAATGAAATAAATACCATATAATATTTTATGTATTTTGGTATTGAAAATTATTTTTATAATGTATTTTTTATGTCAATATATTTATGTGATATATTGTGATCAAAGTGTGGAAATTTTTTTCATTCCATTATACTTTTTTTATGTCTTATGATTTTATAATGGTACTTAGACATTTGACGGGTGGTTACGTGATAAACTATATGATGGGTGGTGCCATGAATACCAGGATGGGTGGTTACGTTATATCCTCCAATGCATTGGGTATGGAAGTCATCCGTATGGATATTCCATTAAGTGATATGTGTGGAAGTCAACAGTATGGTTATTCCATTTAAGTATGTTTATGTAGCAAGTTACCTTTATATGTTATGTGATCTTTATATGGGTTTTATGGTAATCTTTTGGTTACAAAAGAGTAAGTAATTATCTTTTATTCAATGAAGAGTTTTTACTACTTCATAAAGGTTAAAAATATTACTTTGATAAAGTATAAATGGTTTACTTGTTGTTTTGAATAAATAACAGTTTCCATTCATTGTTTATCCCATACTGAGATTTTTATGCTCACCCCATATTTTTTTAAAATGTTTTTCATAGGACCTAATGTGGAATAGGGTCAAGGATGGGATCAAGGGAAATTCATGCTATCTAAAACATGGAACTAGACATTTTCTTTTTAAGAGTTTTTATTTTATGGAATCTTAGTAGATGTTTCTACTTTGTAACCTTTTGAGATGTAATAGTTATGTCCTAATTCTCGAAAACTCTAAACCTGAAAAGATCCTGAATGTGAATTATTAATTTAAATCAATATTAAGTAAGGTTGAAGGTCGGGGCCTTATAATGATCATGTAAATTGAATAAGAGAATAAAAACCCCATTTAATATAAAATAATTATTTTGAAAAGAAAATAAATAACTGGATATTATTCTATAGAAATGAGTTTAGATAAGATTATTCTGTCTACTTATTTGAAGTAAAATCCAACTTATTTTCTAGTGGTAGCTTATAACATCTTCAAAATGGATGTACATAACTATTTAATTTTCAATATCTTTCATACTTTTAAATACAGGACTATATATACAGTGACGAATTGATTATATGGTTTAAATCCTTTGGAAATTAAAAATATATGTACATCCATTTGAAATATGTTATTAAGATACCACAAGAAAATATGCTAGATTTATCTTCACTTTAAAACTGACGCTCATCTCATCCAAAATATATTCGTTTTAAATCATTCAATATCTTTATTATCCATTGTATATAATTCCTGGGTTATTTAATGGGATTTTTATTTCTCATTTCACTTTATACGATCATAATTTTCATTTTAACAGGGAAAACAATTACTTCATTTTATTTACCTCACATTCCAAAACATTCTATGAATTATTTTCAAATAAACCTTTAGAAAACAAATATAATATGTTTATATATATAAATATATAATACCATATATATTAAAAAACCATACCAATGTAAAATCATATATAAAACCACTTTATAAAAATGATTTAGAAACCTAAAGACAAGCCTTTTTCTCTGGGTAAGAAATAATTCTTAAAATAATGTCAACAGACAAGTCCTGTCTGAAATTTTACTATTCATAACAATCTATTGATAATAACATTATATTTACACTATAAACTAATGTCTTATTTTATTTTTTACATAAAAATGGAGGATACTATGCTACTCACTGAGAAGTATAGGAATTTTTTAAATTATGTGATAGTTGCTAATGAATTTCAATGGATTAGTGTGTGTTGATAACACCATTATCATATCATTCATCCTTCGGCCACCATTATACCACACCTACATCATGATGAATTTTATGGAATTGAAGTATTACATTTTAAATTCAATAGACATCACCTTCTTTCTACCCATACTGAGAGATAAATACCAAATACACACACATTCCACTTACCTGAAAGAGAGATAAAAATCACCCATGAAGATATATAAGTCATTTCTAGTATTCCTATCTTGGGAGATGTTGTTATAGGACCCACCCATTAAGACTAGCCTAATATTGTATAGAGATTTTTAGGCATCAACATTTTGGGTGATGATGATGTTATAGATGTCATGTGGATATGTAAATAGAGGTTGTAGATGCCCTTTTAATAATCACCCACTGATGGAAACGAAAATATTGTCATGTGTCACACCCATACATATATCTTTTGGATCATTAGAGGGACGTTGTGCAATGATAACTCTATTATGAATGCGAACATGATGTATATAGGGATAATGGGGGATTATGATCAATCGGGGAGATTTAGTTGGGGAACCTCATTCTTGGATAACACATATAGAGCATTATGCATGACATGATACTTAGATCACAATGATCCTAGGTGATGAGTCATCCTTATTAAGATGTGGGAATTCGATTGCATCCCTACCCTCTCATATTATGTTTTTGGTTTAGATCTTGATAAAGATGTGTTGCATGATTCTCCACGAGGACACTAGTATGATCACTCATCTCTATTGGATTTTGATGCTAGCGAGTGTTATTATACATATTTTCTTATTATTTATCACTTTTAGTTCTCTATTTTATAGGTGGAGTCTAATAAATCACTACTTCAATAGACTAAGGCATAACTTGGGTGTGTATCATATCATGTTGGATAGTATACTACCCACCAATTTATGTATATACATTCTTTTATTAAATAACCAATTTCATAATATTATCATTTTTTTATTTTTAGTGAATTTTTTTTGGAAAATCTCATATGTTATTTTAAATTATATGGATGTTATATAGGGATTTACTAGACCAGTTTCCTGTATCCTACAATTTCAAACTTAATGATGTGATAGTTATTCTGCCTCTCATTATCTTTAAATTGTTGAGTGGAATCAACTTGATAGATTCGTATGCCAGTTTGGATGTTATTGGAATATTCAGTTTCAACAGAAATAGTCACTATAATTCATGTTGTGAAGCTAACTGGGAGGCATGATGTCGACTAGCACTGACGACATGCTGAGTATCTCAACCTCTAAGATATGATAGGGTCATTTTATATTGAGGGTGTGAGTATAATGTGATTTCTTCTATCATAATTGATCAAGTATGAGTCGTGTTATAGACTGACGTATATACTATATCATACTTCACATAGTAGAGGGATTCAAGATATGGTAATTCCATAAATTTCAATTACTTTTTTGTACTTTTTTTAATTTATTTTCAATCTATTTACACCATACTCGAATACAAGAAGTTATCTACATGTATGATTCAATAGAGGAGATTTCTGGTTGGTAAATATTATATGATGAAGCAAAGGGGATGATTATAGCTTACCATGTGGTTCACGATAGTATCTTGGATCATCCTCCAAAGGGAGATGATCTTCCTACCCTGGGAGTAGTGGTTTCCGCTCATCGACATCCTCCAATAGCTACTGATGTCAACGAACCATAATGATGATGTAGAATGAATCATGCTACATGTGAGGACACTCATATTCCATATAAAGTAGTCACCCTCCTAGTCGTATAGTATCATCCAATTTGGTATGTCCATTAGGAGGCATAAGGTCGATTCATGTTGATGGATATCTACAATTTTCTCTGATTACTACTTCTTTGAGCTTCCATCATGGATTATTTCCCTTGCCTCCACCTTTCATGCTCGTTCCTTAACTAGTTGTTTAGTTCTCCCATTAAATGATGGTAGGTCCTTTTACTCACCTAGTGGGATAAGATTCTAGTGCATAGGATGAAATCCAGCTAACTCCTCCTCCAAATGACTGATGACATCGTGATTCACTATTTCATTTTCAACCTTACACCACTATGATAGACTTGTTTTGTATTGAAAAACAAAAAAATAATAACAAATTTCACATAATGATTGATTAAATTATTTTTTTCTCATTTTTTAAAATTTCAATGTGTCTTTTATTGATAATTTCATTGCAGGTGTATTTGATTTGGAAGGCCCATGATGATGTTCAAGAAAAATGGGTTAAACTACATTTTATCCAATCACAACAATAGAATCAAAAAAAAACTACAACCTAAACATACATCCAAATTTGATGATATTTTTTGGTCTAGTACAGAATTATGTGGGATACATCTTTTATGAAGGAACTCAATCTCAATTCGTCCATCTGGTGGTTCATTGAGACTGATTTTTCCAAGACATTGAATCTCTACGAATTCAGAAGTGGTGTGTTGTATTCTGACAATATCCTGTTTAATAATTGTAAAAATTCTATGAAATATTTTTTGGAGATATTAATGAGGTTAGGACACCAATTTTCTATATTATTAATAGTGGTTATAGACTATATAGGAGTTGAAAACCATTGTGCAAGTGATTTCTTGGTATCTATGGGCGCAAAACCACATTCAAGTTTTCCTATAAATTGACACCTTGATTGAAAAAAAATCTTTTTTTTATTTAGGAAAACACCTAAAGTGAAATAATGGGGTCACATAAAGGAGGTTTAATGTAGTGGATCCCCAATGCGTCATTGAAAACAAAATTAAAACCACATAATGGAATGGATCCTTGGTTAATGTAGAGAGAAATTTTACGACTTGGAGATGCTTTAGAAGCAATGATATCCGCAACCTTATTCCCCTCTCTCCAAGTATGAGTGTTCTCTATATGGACACACATGAGTTGTTTTCACTTGGGGACAAAATAATCTAAACACCATGAGCAACTTTGACTTCTTGTGAGTGCTCTGTAATGGATCAAGAAATCTATTCCCACAGCCTTCAAAATAGTATGTCTTTGTTCACATACCTCTAACTCCATAACAAATTCCTTTTACATGGCCTAAATAGCCTCACAACTACCATAAAAGTCCAAGAATATAGAAAATAGAAAACCCTATATGGTCCCTAATCACACCTCCCCTCTCCCTAATCTCTCCCCAAGAAGGACCCATCTGCATTGAGTTTGAGCCTAGTTCTATGGGGGGTACCCAAAAACCAAAGACCCCTGGCCCCACCTCTCAAACTAGTTTGACACCCCTAGATAAAATATCCTGACTGGAAATAATTACATACACTTACTAATTACATCAAATAGTTATTCATCTTTAAGATGATTTATATATTAGTTCCATATAAATTCATGTGGCATGCTTCATTCTGGTCTTTCCAAATGATCCAACAGCCCACCACGTGGATGATTTCTCTACCTTTATGCTCCCAACCATTTCCACTTGTGCCACTAAACAACCGATTGAGAATTTTCTCTTACATCCCTCCCACATCACTCTATCAATTTAAGGCACCATTAAAATTACCTATCCAGCGAGGAGAATCACTATCGAAGAAGAGGTGCATCACCATTTCTTGTTTTGTGTTTGGGCAACACCAGATTCTAGAGTCCAAGGACACACCCATGCATTGGATGTTGTCATCAAAGGTAAATCATTATTCATCACTCACCAAAATAGAAAATTGTGCATTAGATATACCCCCTTCTCAAAGTATTTCACCGCATGGGTCTTCCTTAGTTGGATCCCTTATCACACTAGAATAATCCTTCATTTAAAACACTCCCAAAGGTGAGCCTATGAAGATGTTTTTGTCAGGATCCTCACTGAGGAAAATTTCTTAAAAAGCAACATGTTTACAATCATCATGAATGGAATGTAGAATGATAGGATAGAATCTAACGTATCAGAAGGATATATCTGGTGTGGGGCATCTAGGAAACCACAGAACTTTTGAACCCATTACTAATGCCATAAGTTCACCTCTCCTCTCCCCACTTTCCACTTGGAATAAGGACATAGTACCTCCATATACTGATGGATTAACATCAAAATCCTTGACAACAGAGACCTCTACACTCCACCATCAATAAAATAATTCTCTTTCATGAACAATCCATAAAGATTTTTGGCCTTCCCTATCCTCCCATATAGTTTTTCATGTATCCCTTTCTTTGTTGAGCTCACACCCTGTTTGCTGATTCCACATTTAGCTAAAGGTAATATGAGATTCTTCCTCGATGCCCAGTGGTGACGACTTTCCAACTGACCATTCCATATGAAAGACCACATGATCATCTCCATGCTGACATCCACACTTTTGGGACTTCTCAAGGTGGAAAATAGATTCATGGGGATAGACACTACAATAATATTGACCAAGGTAATGCGTCCTCCAAACAAAAAGAACCTACTCTTACAGTTTAATATGCACCCTAAAATCTTAACCACAATTGTATCAAAATGATGAATGTGGAGGGAGTTAGGACTAATCGACACTCCAAGGTACTCCATGGGAAAAGAGCTTGTCCTAATATTAAGCGTATCGTAAAAAAAATTATTCCCTTATCACATAGAGATACTTAGAAGAAAAATATAGGCTTTTCTCCCTGTTCACCTCTTGTCCGCTCCATTTAGAATAATCCTTAAACATCACATTCATTCTAATCACTAATCTCACACTATCACTAATGAATAGGATAGTGTAATATATGAACATCTAGTGAGATATGCCCTCCATAACATGCCTATCCTGATAAAGAAGAATTTTAACCATGTAGAGAACCCTTTTAATGTAGATTCAAATAAAATATTGAAATAGGATAAATAAAGTGGGGGATCAGGGATCCCCTTATTTTAAGCATCAGAAAGACTTGAAGAAACTGAACTGATTACCTAGAGAAGAATTAAAGATCCATGGCTAGCTGAAGAAACACAACAGTAGGTCATGTGTCTAGATGGAGAATCCCATGCTGGCCAAAATCATCAAAATAGAACCCCATTACATACTATAATAGGTCTTTATCATTTGAAATTTAATTTCTATATTATTCCAGAATACCATTTTGTTTATCCCACAGATCATTTCTACCACCACCCAATCGCACCCTAGATTTATCTCCCTTGGATGAAGCCATGTTGTTCTGTTTCCATCCATTTTTTCAAGTGAAGCGCCAACCTTATGTTGATAATTGTAGAGAGAACCTTGTAATGAATGTTGAACATTATAATTTGATATTACTATTATACAAACTTGGGGTTACACACTTTTGGAATCAAAACAATCTTTTTTTCAATAGAAATACATGGTAGGTGCTCTCTCAGAAGAAATCATTTACTACTCTTATTAAATATAATTTTACCGTATCCCATATATCCCTATTTAATGAAGCATGTATGTCACCCGGCCCTGGTGTACTTTCTAGGATCAAAGACCACACCGCCTCACACACTTCCTCCTCCTCTGGAGGCCTTCGCAGGCGCTCGTCAATCTCCTATGAATTGCTAGTTGGAAAGTACTCAAATATCTCTGATTCATCACTTGGATACCATTCGTTGATATTATGATTAGGGCATGTGAGTGAGGATTATATGGAATCATTTCTATTTACCCAACCTCATACCGGTCATTGGAGTATGATCCATCCTCCCTCAGAATATCAATCCCATGAATACGACGTATATATTTATGGAATGTATGAAAATAACCGGAAATACAGTCCTCCCTCATGAAGCCAGCGAGCCTAAGTTCCCTCTATAGGAAGACTCTCCTTCCTCAAAATAATTTTAGAAAGAATACCCTTCTTATTTCTGAGTTCATAAAAAATGTTTTTATACCATTCTTGTTCTAGACTAACCTCTATTCATTCATCATCATCACTGACCACACTGAGATCTAGCTCATTGGTGGAAAGAGTATTCCTCCACCTTTGAAGTAAAAGTTTATTCCTCGTGATATTATTGTGTAGATAAATCCATGTGCTTATAGGGTTTGTATTATCCCAATATTCTCTGACCACATCCATGAAGTCAGATTCAATCTCTCACATCCTAGAAAAATGAGCGCGATTGACTCTATCCTCACTGGATCTTAGGAATAGCTGCAGTAGAGAGTGGTCAGATAATCACCGAGCCAGGTCAATATATTTCATATCCGGGGATAAAGAGATAGTGGTGTCATTCATCTGACACTATTCCAGATGATTACATATACACCTTCCTCCCCTTTGATTGTTACTCTAGGTTAAATAGTCACCCTATAACCCTACATCCATCAGACTTGATCTAGACCAGAAGGAAACAAATGCCAGACTTTCCATCATTGGAAAAGCACCCCCTTGTTTCTCCTCAGGAGAATCTATTTATTTGAAGTCCCCCCAACTATACAAGGGTTATTATCATCATTCAGACCTTCTAAATAACTCCATATACCCAGTAATTCATATGCATTTCATTTGGTGTAAATGAATGTGAAGAAAAAATGTTGAGTACCTGCAGTAATTTTCATGGAATGATATTGATCCGACAAATTCAGAAAATTTACCAAGACATGTTTCATTCAGAATATCAACATTTAAGACTAGGTAGGGTTCCCATGAATACATAAGTGGACTATGAGCCCTTGCACACAATCCCTTGTCTTTTATGATGCCTGTTTTGGTTCAAGAATATCCACAATAGAAACTTAGTGATTAAAAAGTTCGGTAACAATGAAGTCATCCTTAATCTTCACCCCTAGCCCTCCATTATTCCAACCAAGAACACTAAGAATTGAATCAAGGGTGAGTAGGTTTGGAAACATAATTCTAGACCTTGGTAGGAGGAGGTGGTTGCAATATGTTTAAAACACAAACATTGGTCTGAGAACGAGTACGCATTCCACTATGTACCTTCTTGCTGACGACCTCAGTAGAGTAGCCTACCCTATCCCAAACCCTATAGTCAACCGCAGGGGACTCCATGAGCATTGCATTCACCAACCTTCCTACTTGAGTCGCTGGAGGCCAGATATTAGGGAAAGATAATAATGTTGGAGCATGCGATGGTGGAACGTAAGTCACCATTGAAAAAGTTGGAGAATTAATTGAATGGACCTCACTGGATAATGAAATCATAAGGACTAGTGTAACTTCTCAACCAAGATCCGACTTAGAGAAATCAGGAATTTTGATGCATTGGATGACCCAAGGGACCAGTAGCATGATCCTAGAAAGACTGATAAGAAATGACATTTCCTTTGGTGGAACCACTCCATGAGTTTGAAAAAGAAGTTTTTTTTCACAAGACCTAGTTGAACTGATCTTGGTAGCTCTTTGATGATGCATTCCCAATGATACTAGGCTTTGAAGAGGATGACTCAGAGGCATGAATGTGTGGGGTAGTTACTACCCATTTTCCACAGACTAAGATCTTAATAGAGTACCGAAAATAAGTGGTGCGCCTGGGGGGCCCCAGAGACTTACGAGGCATCCCCCCAACCATCTGGAAAACCTGAAAAAGTGACTGGATAGATAAAAAAGGGAGCATAAGTAGGGATTAGCATGGAAAAACATGGATTTACAATGTCTCTCCAGCCCTTCAATAATGAGCACAAAATTTTCTAGGATTAACCTAGAGATATCCATCACAACACAGATTCACGCAACAACAGTCTCCCCCAAGGGAATCATCCAGTCATCCATACATAGGAATGACCCCAACAAGTCCCCTTCACCTTTAAGAAACACTCAGTCATGAAAGGGTAGAGAAGCTTAGGATGAGAGATCCAGTGAGTCCTCTAATGGTACATGGGAGGGAGTTCTGGTGATAGTTCATCAACTAGTTTTGTGTTATTTATGTGTTAAATATTTCACATATATTTTCCTTTTTTATTCTTCTCCTAATATGTATATTTTTTTATAATTAAGTGTAACACTTTTTATTTTAACCTCGATTTGACTGAGATTTTATGTGGGAATCAGGAATTGTTCTGATTCGAAAAGACAAGAATCGTATTTTTCTCACACATAAAAAACAGTTTAGTATGCATTGGTAACCCATTTTATATGTTTTAGAACCAAACCATGAAAATATGATTGTTGTTTCATGGGGTGATACATTGAGAATCGTTTTAAGAGGTAAGAGGAATGTTGCTATCTAGAAAACCCTCAACCAAAGGATTACATTAAACAATATAAAATTTTCAAAACAATGAACTATCCTAGATGTATACTGAACTTTAAATGATTCCTTTATCTCATAATTATTAAACACCTCAATGTTTTGTCAATTAATAAACTATTTAAATCAAGTCATTTTATAAGAACTGTTTTCAAAACCTCCCCCACTTTTTTTACTTTTTATTAAAAATTCAAACTATAAACCACAAAATATCCATGAGAGACACCCTAGGTTCTTCCCTATACTAAAAATAAACCATTAATAAATAACTAATTTGATGTTTCATGAAATCATGTTCAAATTTTTGTTCCATTTCCAAGAATCTCTATTGGTTATGTTGTATATTTTTTTGTAAAATTATTCTACATTTTTTATTTATTTGTTCACATACTTTCTTCCAATATTTTATTATTTGATTCTAAAATAATAATTTTGTAGACCTTGTTCATGAAACGATCTTCTCTAGAGAAACTAAATCTATTCATACATTAATTTTATAGGTTTATACATCATCGACACCATGAAGCACTTACCAATCCACTAAAGGAGGAAACACAAAACATCGACACACAACTTGATCCTTATTATTCTTATTCTTGAACCAACATCAAAACAGAAATAAACATGAATATGTTGGGTGAAAATTACCAGAAACCTAATGATCTAACCTAATCTGATGTTGATATCCAACCCACATACATTCAAATTCATGGCAAGGAACACAATTTTGATGTAAAATCTGATATTATTCACTTATTTCTATGATTTCAGGGATATGTTGGAGAATATCAACATAAAGATTAAAAATAATTTCATACTGTTTGTTTTAAATTAGAACCTTATAATGTGTATGATGTAAAAGTAAAGCATATAGAATTACCATTTTAGTTATAATACACTAAAAAATATTTTCTTGGTTATGTTAATTCCCATATTAGAGGTTGAGTGGTCATGAAACTCCTTTTTCATGAAAAATACTTCCTGGATTCTAGAACTGAAACAATAAGGGAAGAAATTTGGGGTATAATGAAATATCAAGGGTAAACACTTCATTTATACTATGAAAAATGTATGTTTTTTTGTAAAATTTCCCAACATCACAAAATAAATGATTAACGTTTAATTCAGTATTGTAATGGAGTTTTTTTATAATTAATCAAAATATAAATTATGTTGTTATGGGAGGTGAGCTAGTTGATAAGACCCCAATTGCAAAAAGAAACCTATTTGAGAAATTGGTGTAATACACTGAACAATTTAGTTAAAGATATAATGTACACATTCGAGGTTTCCTTGAAGTGAAAATTACTAATTTTGAGAAGAAGGTGGACATGATGTTCAAAGAGGTATTAATATTCTTTGAAAACAAGATTTTTTCCATGGGAAACCCCAATATTCTCACCCCATCCATTGTGGTATATGTCTATATGACACCCACTACTCTGACCAATGCGCCAACTAAGAGAAACTTATATAATTTATGAGGAAACCTTTCCAGGAAACCCCTATAAATAACCCTTTATGAAAGAAACATATTACCCATCCAATCCTAGGTGGAAAGAAAACCAAGAATATAGGTAATGGGGGATATTCAAATAAACCACAACAACAATTGAACAAATCGGGGCATAGTATTTATCCGCCACCACCACCTAGTAAAACCCAACCACTAAAAGGGTCTTTTCCAACCACCCCCTTAAAAACCCGAGCCTAGCCCTGAAGATATGGTGAAACAAATGGATTAAAAAAATCATTAATTCCAAAAAAATCACCCACGAATCCATACAAGACCCTAAAAAGTTAGGCTAACTCACAAAATCATTGTTGTATATTCAATTTCACGGGTCGGGAAAAGTACCCTCTCATCCATTAGTCATGCCTTGGGATAAGGGAAATGTTTGTTCCATAATCCTTAGGACTGGAAATCACCTTAAAATCTAAATGACCCATCCAATAGATTCATCCCCTCCTGAGGAAACTACCATCAGAACCTCTTTAAATGGCCCAAGTGTGGTAAAACATTATCCTGAGAAATTCCTTTCCAAATAAAAGAGTGTGTATGTTGATGAGGCACCTTGGCCAAACATTCCACTCCTATTTCCCCAAAGGGTCATGCTTCTTAGAAAAAAAAATGGAAATGAACGTGACAGTAAAATATTAGAAACATCCAATTAATTATAAGTGCTTATATTAATGTGATGCCTCACTCTATTTACTCTTCAGTAATGTTTAAGGAACCGAGGCCCACAAGATTTATTGTTCAATTGTAAAATTGGAGTATTTAACACCCCTCTGGTTTCTTATAGGATGTTCTTGTGAGGGTACAAAATTTAATATTTCCTACTGATTTTCATTTGATAAAAATAGATGATGATCAGATGAATGGGCATGCCATGATTATATTGTGGAGACCATTATAGAAAACAACTAAAACCATAATTAATGTCCACTATTGTACATTATATATGGGGTTTAGTGGAAAAATTTTCCCATTAAATATTCTTTACACCATGAATCACCCCTCAAATGAATATTCATCTCTATCATTTAACTCTATAGTTGTATTCCCTACCCCTAAGAATAATTATTTTCATTCCATTGATACCCATTATATGTTTTATTCATTGATGGAAATTATAGGAAATGAATTGTGAAAAAAATGTTGGAACAGTCTAAAAAAATTCCATGCATGCTTATTAATTTGTTATTTCGTGAGAATTAAGGATCACATGACCAACAATGATACTACTTAGATTGTAAAATCTCATTCCTCATATTAAGATGATATTATTGTGTATTTAGATGAGAATATAAACCTCTCACTTTCACATGCACTCCTATCAATCCAAAATCACCAGAAATTGGAACAAAAACTACTTCCTCAAGATATAAACTATTCATATCCTGAGAGTGGAAAAAAAATTTCATGTCATCAATGCTAGTTCACTCCCTCCAGAGCATGAATTGTGACTAGTTGAAATTTTGAGGGAGTATAAAAAATATTTTTGATGTCTACTTTCTAAAATTCGTACAATTATCCCTTAAATTTGTACATATCAAATATTATTATATGTTGAGGCTATACCATTGAGGTAGTAACAACGTTGACTAAATCAAAACCACCAATATGTTGTTAAAAAATACGTAATAAAATTATTATCTCCTAGAATAATATACCCCATCTCTGATAGACAATGGGTCTGTCCAGTGCATGTGGTTCCCATAACAAATTGTGTAATGGTAATTACAAATGTAATAAAATGAATTGGTTCAATGTCGTGTGAAGAATAGTTTGTTTGTCTATATAGACTATCACTGAATAAACCAACCCACTACCTAGGATTATTTCCCATTACCATTCATTGACTAGATACTAGATATGAGAGTATGAAATCCCATTACTATAAAATTGATTGGTATTGTGGACACTTTCATATCTATATTATTCTTGAGGATCAGGAAAATATATCCTTTACTTTCCCATTTGGAACTTTTTCAAATAAGAGGATTCCAACCGGTTTTTTTATTTCTCTGGGTACATTCCATTGATTCATGGTTAATATTTTTTTGAATTAATTATATAATTTCATCGAAGTATTCATAGATTATTTCACATATTATGATTCCTTTTATTATGAATGTTTGAGTAGTCTTTTTTTAGTCCTATGTTTTTGTATTTAAAAGAATCTTATATTAAATTATGAGAAATGTCATTTCATATTACTACAAGATATAGTATTAGAACATTTCATTTGGAGGATGGTATCCATGTTGATAAACCTAAAGTGGATGTCAGTTGTTCCATACTATTCCCCAAAAATGTATGGGATGTTTGGTCATTCCTACGTTATGCTGGAGTTTACCTTCAATTTATTCATGACATTAGTATGATTTCACTCCCCCTCTCCCAATTTTTTCAAAAATAAAGTGAATTGGGTTTTATATGGAATTTGAAAATATTTTAATAAAATTAAATGGAGTCTCACATTACCCCTGATAATCTTACCACCTCAATTGTATTTACCAATTCAGCTCATTTTTTATTCCTGTAACTATGCAGTTGGGGTGTATTTTCACAATGGGATTATCATGCTCCCCATTTAATTGCATATTCATCACATAAAATAACCCTAACAAAGAAAAATAAAATTTGAAATGAAAAATAATATATTTGAATTGTGTTTTATTTGGATAAATTGAGGTTATACCTTTTAGGTACTAATGCCATTGTGCTCTCACACTATATATTCCTACGATATATCCTTAAGAAACCAGAATCTAAACCATTTATCATTCACTATGTGCTCCTCCTTCCAGAATTCAATGTAGAAGTTAGTGATAAAAAAGGTACCGAGGATGTGGTGGCTGACCATATCATTAGGATTATCCCATCCTCATACATTGATTCATAACCCTGTATTCGTATAAATGACATGTTACCTAATGAGAAATCATATCAAGTTCAATATGATATTCTTTTGTATGATGAAATTGTAAATTATTTGGTAGTATCTTTCATTCCCATTGATTTAAAAAAACCATGCTGATTCAATAAAACATGATTCATGTTGGTACATTTGGGAAGACCCCTACCTTTTTCACACATGTAGTGATAAAATCCTCTGGCATTGTGTTCCCGATAGTGATTTTTAGTGATTCCAAAGGTTATGCCACAATCTTTCTTGTGGGGGAACATTGGTTACAAATGGAGAGCTTGAAAGGTCCTTGATTCTGGTATCCTTTGAGAAACACTTTTTTATGCCCATGATTTCTTTAAATCATCTCCTCACTTTCAATGAAGGAAGAATGTCTCTAAAATAAATGAAATTCCACCACAACCATTTATCATCCCCTGAATTTTCTATGTTTATGTCATTGAATTTATGGGAAAGTTCACCAAATAATTTTTGATCTATTACATTATTAAGTCAATAGATTATGTGTCAATATGGGTGGAAGCATGCATCGTAAGGAATGATGATTCAAATATTGTTGTGGAAATTTTGAGAAAACAAATTTCTTGTAGGTTTTTTTTCATTGGTTCATAATCAGTGACAAGGGTTCTCATTTCTGTAATTGATCAAGGAAATATCTTTTGTGTCAGTATGGGGTTGAGTATTGAATGTCTACTACTTTTCACTCGTAGACTAATGTCCAAGATGAGGAATTGAATGGATAGGTAAAGCATATTCTTGAAAAAATTTGTTCAACCCAATAGAAAAGATTTGAGTCTTAAACTGAACGATTCATTATGGGCTTACTGTACTGCTTTCAAAACAAATATTGAAATGTCACCATATCAGCTAGTGTTTGGAAAGAGTTGTCACCTCTCTGTTGAGATAGAGCACCAGGCCTATGGGGACATTAAACAATGAAACTCTAATCTTTCTGCTGTAGGTTCTCAAAGGAAGTTCCATATTCATGGGTGGATAGAAATGCGTATAAATTCGTATGATAACTCTTTGATTTTGAAGGAGTGAACCAAGGATTACCATGACCATCTCATCCTTCATTGTCAATTCCATATTAGGCTGAAGGATGTCCTTTTCAATGAAATACTGACGTTATATCCATTTATTCTTTATTATTGTGGGGTTTGGCAACACACTATTACTAATGTTTTCCCATTTGGAGTTGTTTAGGTACAAAATTATCAAATAAAAAAACGGTCACTATTAATTGTAAGAGGATTAAGTAAAATCACAAATCCCTTCTGGAGTCCCCAATAGAGGAACTCCATGTTAAAGACGAATTAGAGAAATGAAACCCACCATGATTTATCTTTCCTTCCCAAATTTTATTTTATTATTGTGAGGACACAACATGTTCTATGTGTGGGGGGATGGGTATATTCCATGTTTATTTAGGAATTTTGACCATCTTCCTTTATATTTCTCTTTTCAGATACTGTGTAGTATTGCCCCTTTCTCCCCCTCCTATACTTTTGTTCCAGAATGTTAGTTTGTTTATTCCCAATTAATCATGGAAAATTATTCCTTCTAGATCGTGGACGTAATAGAAAATGCATGCAGAATTTCTCAATTTCATGTTGTTTAAATAATATAAAAATAAAACTTCTTAAGAAATATTCATTTCAGAAGGAACTAAATATGGTTGTGTGGAATTCTATTTAAATTTGGTTTTTTATGATATAAATGGTGGTATTATTGTGGAACCTTTGAGAAGAATTGTACCCTTTTGTGAATAGTTTAAAAGAAATTTTTTTCAATTAATATCTCCATGCATCTTTGAACCCAACAATGAAGTGTAAAAAATTATTACCTAATAGAAGGTATATATAACATAGGTTAATTTCTATCTACCCTAAAAATGATTTTTCAATACATTAATTCCTTATCTAATCTATTTCATTACTGTACCAGATTGAGCTATGTGCATGTACATATTATCTGACTTTTGTACTCCCTAAAAAACGAAAAAAACCAAAAACAAATTGATGGGAGTGATGAAATGTAAATTATATGGGGATATATAGGTCGGGATCTTATGGTTAGTCTTATAGGATTTATTAATTGAGTTTGTATTGAAATTTTATTTCAAATGATGTAGGGATGGTTCAGTGTAAATGATCATTTAAGTAAACAATTTTTAATATAAGTTATATATACATGATAGAAAGTGGAAACAATATCATGAAATTCTTGTAACATAAATATGTTGATAATTGTTAACATGATTTAGTTTTTAATTATTTTCTTATATTAGTGTTAAACATCTCTTGGAATTTAATTTTGATACAATTTTTTTGATTTATTTTTCCATAATCACTATGAATTACGCCTTGGTGTGGTTTTTTAGTTCATCAAATTTCTATCAAGAATTAAATTTTCATTGAATGTAAAATATTTATAAATATACAAATACCTACATGCATAATTTAGGGAAATATTAATTTTCCATGGAGTGAAAATGCATAGGTTTGGGGGTGGGATCGCACAACAATTCATTGTTTCATTTTCACCCAAACACCAATGTGATTGACTAGTTTTGTATTGAAAATTTTAAAAATAATAAAATATTAAACACCATTTTCGTTAAATTATTTTGTGATTATCAAAATTAAAATGGAAATGATACTTTTTTTGGATAATTGCATTGTTTTTGGAGGTGATTTGGAGGGTCCATGACGAAGTTCACAAAAAAATGGGTAAAATTGTGCAGTATCCAAACAAACCGGTGGACACAAACACACACTTATACAAAACCATGCATCAAAATCGACTGATAGTTTTTTTACAATAAAAAATTCAGTGGTATATATCTATTATGAAGGTACCCCAGCTCAATTATTCTATTTTTTGGCCCATCAAGACTGATTTGTCCAAGCCACTAAATCTGAATGATGTCAAAAGACGTGTGTTGTGTTATGTTGATATATCAAGTTCTAGTTGTCTAAATAGTGACAAATTTTTAGAGGATATAGTATAGAGGTGGGGATACAAATTTATTATTTTATTCAAATCACGATAAGACATTATTGAGTTCTCAAACCATGGGCCAATTGGTTTCTTGAAAATGTGTGTCCCAAAACCACCTTTCAATTTTCCTATAAATTTACACCATTGCATCTCTATTTGAATGTTCATCCGTGAGTAAATTCTCCCATATTTTGGAGACCCAAAGGAGTAATATACTAATTCATGAATTTATAGATTCCCTATCCTCATATGGGGATCATTGCTGAAGGAGAAGTACCTCCCAAACCACCTTCTCCTTTCGATGGCGAGAGAAACAGTGGACGATCATTTCTTGGTGATATACATACTTGGGAGGGTGTTTTAGAATTTTTTATTCTATGGTTTTTGAGGATTTTTTGGGTTAAATATTTTACAAATTTTTAGTTTGGATGAGTTTCTACACTGAATATATTACTTTTGTTTTAATTAAGTGAAACAATTTTTATTTCAACACTTGTTGGGTAGAGATTTCAAGTGGGAGTCTTGAATTTTTTCGATTTGAAAAGAAAATAATCCTACTGACCTCACACATAAATAATAGTTCAGTATTTTTTGGTATAAATTTTACTATGTTTTACGACCAAACCTTGAAAACATGGTTATTGGGTCAAGGGGTGATTCTTTGGTCATCATTGTAAGAGGCAAGAGGGAAGTCGAGATCTTGACAACCCTTTACCAAAGGTTTATATTAAACAATATAAAATTTTCATAATAATGAACATTCCAATATGTGTAGTGAACTTGATAAGATACACTTATCTAAAAAATTTAAAACACCAGCTTTATTTATCAACTATAAAATTATTTTGAATCGAGTCATTTTCTTAAAACAATTTTCTAATCCCACCACTCTTTTGTTTATTTTTATTAAAAAATCAAACTATAACCCTAAAACTCTATATGAGAGATGACCCAAGGTCATTACTATATTGTAAATAAACTTTAAAACACAATAAATTTTAGTGGTCACAAAAATGCATTCATTGAACCATAGGAAGAGCATCTGACAGTCAAGGTTCCTACGCCTTAGGGTCATCCATCTTCAGGTCATTATACACCACCCCAGCAAAGAGGTCATTGATATTTATGTTGGAATACAATTCATAGACCATAATATGAGTTGTGACCTCAACATAGTGTGTGAATGTACTCATTGAGGTATATGTTTTCTTTTGAATTAAAAGATTTAAAACAAAAATGTTATGTATTCCATATATGATTGTTTGTCTATTGAAATGATGAAATTCTTTTTACTATCAAATATTAATACATGTTTTGAAAGTATTTTAATATTCATTTTATATAGTTTATATTTTATAATCAATCAATGTATACTACTTGAAAAGTAGGAAGACATATTATATTAGAAGTTTGTAAATATAATATCAAATATAATGTAAACTATAAAAATATAAATAAAATATAAAACGTATCCCAAAAATGTAGAATTTATTTTAAAATAAAAAAAAATCATAAATATAACAACTAATTGAATATTATAATAATGAAAAATATATTATAAATAAAAATTTCATGGTTAAAAAAATAATATATTGTTCCCCTAAAATTAATTTTCATTAATTTTTTTGTGATTTTTTTTATTCTGAATTTTTTTATGTGATTAGTAAGTGTGTCAAATTTCATTTATATTGCATTTCTACTTTATTATTTATATACTTTGAAAGCCACCAACTTAAAAAATTGTTATGTTTTATTTAGGTTACTTTGAAAGAATATAACTAATAAAATATAAATACAATATGAATTGGATTTTACAAAGAGACATAACATATATAACAAAATTGAAAATTAAAAAAAGTAAATATAAAAAGTAAAATATAATTTATATGTCACAAGATTTATTACATAAAAACCTAAAATCTTCAATTTCAATTATTAATGGATATAAATCCAAAAAATAAACCGAATATGTATATCAAAATATACAAACATATTTCTTTTTAAATATTAAAAAATCAATATTTAAAAAAGTTTTTTTCATGAAATGTGACAGGGCCACTTCCACATTTTTGAAATATTTTTCAAAAACATTAGAACCTATACTTATTTAAAATATTTTTTCAAAAAATTTAAAAAAAACTCTATGATGAATTATATAACAAATTTTTTAGTATAATTTTTTTAAAAAATAATTATTCAAATTACTATAGGTTTAAAATATTTCTAAAACTTGGATCGAAAGGCGATAAGGGCCTTACCTCCATTGGCTTGTTTTCATTCGGGCTAATGTCAGCAATAATGTTGCTTCAATTTCCATAATGTTAGGGAAAAAGTGGTAAGGGTCTTTCCACATTTTCCCAATTGGAAAAAAATTATTTTAAATATACATGTTTGAATATTTGATTTTTTAATTTTCATTATATATATATATATATAAAATAAAAAATTCAGTATAAATTAAGTACTATTTTATATCCATAATTACTTCTATTAATAAAGTCTAAAGTTTAGAATGAAAAACTCTCACATGGCCCCCTTTTATTTGTGTTCTTCCATGGAAATCCTTTTATATTTCTAATATGGGATCCAGTTCCTCCCTTTCATGGATACAATTAATAATATATTATTATTAATGATTAGTAATTAATTAATAACAAATGTTAACTACTAATAAACAATAACACTAGTATATAAATAATAATTATCTGTATTAATTATCCATTAAATATAATTAATAGTTAATTAATACTAATAATATTTAGAACAACATTAATTAATTGTTTAATAATTACTATATAAT
Organism: Viscum album; assembly: GCA_963277665.1. Taxonomy (NCBI): domain Eukaryota; kingdom Viridiplantae; phylum Streptophyta; class Magnoliopsida; order Santalales; family Viscaceae; genus Viscum; species Viscum album. The sequence continues at coordinate 1,899,825,098 of OY728140.1, read as the reverse complement.
TATTAATAAATTATTAATAATAAATAGTTATAAATTTATTATTAATAAATATTAACTATTAATACATAATAATTAAATAATATGATTTATTAATTTATAATATTAATTTTTGGTAAACACTAAATAATAATTAATACTAATTATTGATTAAAATTTTAAACTATTAATTATTAACTAATTTGGAAAAGAATAATATAATTATTATTTATTAATTAAATATTAATTATACAATATCTAATTACGTATTAATAATAATAAGTAAAAACTCCCTAATAAATTATTTAATATTTAATAATTATAAATAATTATTATTATACAATCAGTAATAAATATTTTAAAAATTATCCAGGTAATAAATATTAGTAATAATTATTAAATTATTAAAATACGTATGATTAATTATGTTTAATTAAATTATTATTATTTTTATTACATTATTATTATTAATAAATTCTACTTACAAATAAATATCTATAATTATTCATTAGTTACCAGTTAATTATTATTATTATTATTTAATTTTTTATTTTAATTTTTAATAAGTTATTATTAATATATTTTATTATTCGTTACATATTTTTTAATTTTTTTAGTTAAAACATAATAATTATCAATAATTAATTAATAATTAATATTTTTTATAAATATTATTGATAAATTATTAATATTTATTTATTTATTTATTAGGTATTAATTAATATTTTTGAAAATGTTATTAATATTAATCTTTTAATTTTAAATATTTAATAGTAAATGTTAATTGATAATTAGTATTATTATTTATTTTTAATTATTATATATTATTTCTTAATACCTAATTATAAACAATAATATATTATTAATTCTGTGCAGGAATGAGAGGACCAAAATCCCACAATGGAAATACCGAATGATTTACATGGTAACCCCCCATATAAAAGGTATCCCTGGTAGTGTTTTTATATCATAATTCATGTCTAATTTAATTATAATAATGCTGGATATTAAATTATAGTTAAATTCAAGTAAACAATTATGTTATATATAAATTATCAAAAAAAATTAAAACAAATTAAATATAAAATCAAGTTTATTTAAAATAGGATTTTATTCATTTGGGAAAAGGTGAAAAGTTTGTTGCCCCATTTACCCAATCATTATGGAAAATGAGGCAAGGCCCTTGCCGCATTTACCCTAAAATTATGGAAAAGGTGGCAACATACATATCACCTTTAGACCAGGCATAAATAGGCCAAATGTAGAAAATACATTACTCCCATTCTGTCTTAGTTTTAAAAGTATTTTAAGTCATTAATTATTTTAAAATAATATATATTAAAAAAATCTCCATATGAAACATGCAGAAAAATTTTGTATGAAATTTATAATAATATGTTTCAGGAAAAAAAATTAATGAACTCTAAAAAAATAGATAAAAAAAAGAAGTAACATTATTTAGTTTTCATTGAAACTACATTGCATGATAGGAACACCACTACATGAAAGACATTATTTCAAAATTAAATAAGTGGAAACTATAGACTCAAAAATAATGAAGACCCAAAAATGATACGAGGAGGCAGATCTTATTGAACCTAGTGGTGGTGATCAGCTATGATATGAGGAGTTAGTATCATCCACTACTATAAAAACACATGAATACAAAAAATAATAATTTTTAGAACACTAGATATAAAGAATATAAATGAAATCTCCTATAGATCGTGGTTTCTACAATGAAACCGTGTTATACTCAAAGATGTTGTCAAAATAAACGATCCTAATAGAACCCCATCAAAATCTTCATATAAGGAAAACAAATACGACGATTTCATGTAAATTATAGTGAGATAATAAATGTTCCACATGTAAAACAGATAAAAAGGGACCTGGAAAATCCATGAAAGATAATTGGGGCAACAGTTCAAGAAATATAATATAGAAATATCAATTTATAAAATTTATTAAATAGAAATATATAACCTACAATTACCTTTAAAAAATATCTACAATGAAATAAAAAGGATTTACAGATGGTGTTCTTGAAACCTAAACTATTAGTATTAGAAAATTTTCATCAGTCTTAAATAGTGTTTAAACATTTAAAAGGTAATATCTTCTATAAAATTACCAGTTTAATTATATCCAATGTGTATCTTAATATCATAATCCATCCTAGATTCAACAAAATCCTTATAAAAGTGAAGATTAATGTCTATAAGTTATCATCTAAAATTTTAATCAATATTCCTAGATGAACTATGTGTAGTCTATAGAGACCCAAGGATGACATTCATGGAAATTACATTACTTTTTCAGAATACATATTACACCACATGAACAGACTCCCAAATACTGTATTAGTTTAGTGTCTTTGGAAAATTGGAACATAATATTCTATCATAATGAAAGACGTTCAATATCTCCCAGAAATATATTACCCTAGTGTTATCATAACAAAAAAATTTGTTTATATCCTAGGGAAAAGAAAAAATAAAATGGGTGAGATCAATTGTTCATTACAGTTAAACCTAATGATCATAAAACAAAACATAAATATAATAATGTGAGAACAAGAACATAAATTTTGTATATCAACATTTTGAGTCATGTAAAAAGTATTGGTAGTACGTAAGGCATTGATCATAAAAGAACATTAACCATGAAAAAATAGCATTGGTATAAAAATGGAATTGTGTAAACTAAATAACGTCAAATTATTATTTCTATATTACACAAGGAATCACCTCCATGACCATCATATTAGACAAGGTCCATTAACGAATCTGGTTACCTGCTGCTTTATCCATGAAATACTAAACCAAATTTACTTGTTGTTCCAAATTGGAATTACTAAACCATATTTACATGTCATTCCATAAATAACTATTTCATGAGATATAAATCTTTACCCACTGGGTTGGAGAGAGATATAGGTCCTAGCCATCTCATATTGAATTCATTCTATCAGGTGCCAGCAAAAATAAATCATTCATCATCGCATATTCCACGAAAATAAAATGGGGTTCATAAACATCATTCCATCATAACATAATCCATATAAAATATCATCTTATCATTAACAATAACAAATCGTTGTAATAATAGGGACAAAACATAACCCCATTTAAATTGAGTCACTTTAGAAAGAAATCAAATTTTGACAAATCATTAAAACTAAATTTTTGAAGAAAATAACCTTTCTTCTTCAAAAATGTGTTGTTTTCTCAAATTTTCATGAAATTTAAAGTGAAAATATATTTTTTGAAAGTAAACATAAAACCATGTAGAAGAATATTCCTGGAAATAAAGCATAAAAATCCATTCTTTCTATATAAGTTAAAAAAACAATATTCTCATACTCTTTTTGGAAAAGTCAAAAAGTACATCAAATTGAATAATGACAAAAGATTTCATTCATACCATTTAATAAAAATCGACCAAATGGTAAAATTAACATAAAAATTTGAGTAAGAATATATATAATATTACATAATTAGGAAACATGTTTGTGGATGATAAATATACACCAGTAAATACTAACGTATAAATAATCTTTGATAAAATGTGATATTAAAATTATCCCTTACCTTAGGTTTGAATTTTTCCTTATGTGAGATAAACTCCAATATATTGGGTTTTAAAATATTATTAACTTATAATATAACCATAATTATTGTTATCATATTTTAAATGATTCTCTTATTACTTTATATTACCCATTCTTTTGCCAATTCCATGTTAATGTTATGTATTCGGTAATGATTATATTATTTATCTTATGTGTTTTGACTTATTATTATTGATATTATAAATTATATTGTAATTTACATACTTCTATAATTTAATACAATATTTACATATCATATATATTAATTATATATATATATATAATAGATAGAAAAATTAAATGGAATACCTCTTTCATGGTGACAGAAGGTCGTACATATGCAAGAACATTGTTTACATTTCTTTATTGAATTTAATGGAAGTAATTATATGACAGAAATATATATATATACATACATAAATCCAATAAAATTATTATGGAATATATTTCATGATAATATATTATATATACATTATAATAATTTGTTAATAGTTAACGTGGATGATTAATCTCATCTTGTTGTGGAGACGGCAGGCCATAAAAATGAACAAGCGACGATATTATTCCCATAATTATTGAATGGTATTGAATTTAATAGTGTACTAAATTTCAGAATAAATATAATTTTATAATAACCATATATATTTATTACATCATTTTTATACTCATCCAAGTATGATGGTGGTGAAAAATAGATTACACCAGAGCGTGGAAATGGTAAGATGTACCTACGCACGTGTAGTGATTTTTTTTCATGGGATTGATAGATAGTAGAATATAGTTGCATAAAAATTATAATAACATCTAATTATATAAGTTCTACTACAGATATAATTATATAATTAAACAACTCATGAATTATATGTATAAGTATAATGAAATATGAAAGAACCGGTAGAGGGGATTACCTCTTCGATGATACGTTCTCTTTAGATATCCTCTTAACGGAAGTAGAATTGGCCTTTTAAGAAGACCAGAACATATATATTGTAACTAAAGATGTTAAAAAGGGAATTTTTCTTGGGTTGGACGTGCAATATGGCTCTAAATAATGTGATGTTGTGAGGGTGTTTGTGACCTTTTTAAATTGATGTGATGGGAATGTTTGGAAACCTAAAAAATATTAATTTATAATAAAATCAAAACCCCCTAAACAAACTCAATAAATGACCTAATTTAGAATATGATATGATATTGGGTTGTAATCTCATCATAAAATAAATTTTAGACAAGTTTCCATGTCCATTAAAACCTTATATTTTCTATTTAACACATATTTATTCCATTTCATTTTAACTTGGATAAAAAATATTTCAATTTATTAATTTTTAAAAATATAAAGATAAATATTTAAATTTAAACCTACTATTTTATTATATTCCAATGAGGTCATGGTTATATATATAATTCATTGTATATATCAATTATTCCAAAATATTTCTATTTTAATATTGTTAATAACATTCATTTGATATCTCTATTAATAAGATAATTACTACAATGATAATGTGTAATTATTCAATAAACTTATTTTTAGATTAAAAACTGAAAATAATATACTATTATGAATATAAATTTAATATATTTCATTCTAATATATTTTTTAGTATTTATCTTCTATAAAACCATGCATTAAAAATGCTATACTTATTAACGTATGAATGTGATGACATTAACATTACAGTAAATAAAATAATATACATGTCATAATCTATTATGTAAGGATCCAAATGGTAACTATCATGAAATTTGGATGACTTCGGTTGATATATACTTGACCAATATGATTTTTTCAGGTGTTTGGACATTATCATGGTTATTAGGGTTGTAATAAAAAATTTGTCAACTATTTCTCATCAATAAATTAATTTTTACATCATCAACGAATAAGACTTTAATGTAATTATTTCTTTCATAAAAATTAAAAAAAATTACCATAATGTAGTTAATTCTTTTATATTTCTATGTACTATTTAGTTTCTATGATATAACCTGATTATTATATATTAAAATTATTGTACTTATAAGAAATGTGAGTTTGATATTTTTTCAAACTCATCGGTCCTATTAATATCTATATCATTATCGTTTTCGAGTGGATATTAAATGAATATTTTTCAATCCTCTGTTGTTAAGGGTATAATTATATTCATATAATTGTATTTATCTAGGTATTAATATAATTTATTTGTCGTAATCATATTATTAGTTACCTTTTTTCCAGATTTACCTTTAACTGTGGTAAATAAAAATTAATGTAGTTGCAATTCATAATATCTCAAAATAAAAGTAACCTATTAATACCAGTATTGAATAAAACGAAAGCTATCGAGGAAGTTTCCTCTTGCGTGTGATGTAGGACAAGTCAGTATTAACTGTAGTGCATGATTCCTTTGATGTTTCATATAATACAATCAAAACATAGTTCATTTATTCATTGAAATAAATATAAACCCATTATTTCATGAATTTAATTCTATTAAAGAAACATTAAATTTTCTGTAACAAAATCCAAGAATAGTTTTGTGTATACTAAAAGCTAATATAGTGTTGCGTAAATTGAAATCTAATCTTGTTGTAGCGTACAACATAAAAAATCAACTAAATTAAAATAATTTATCTCAAAAAATCTCGTTGTGTTACATTCTACCCCCCATAAAATGAATTTCACCCATGTAATTCATCGGGGTAATAAATGATTTAATACATTAAATATTCTTTCATGGAAACCCACATCTAAAATAGGAGTAATAAAATTTCATTTTAAAATGGAATGTTAGAAACATAAAAATTACCTAATGTAACTCATCACTAGGTTACCACAAAGGAGAACATAGGTTGGAATTGAAAACATGGGTATGAAAGGGAAATATAACCATCATTTTCTGATTGATGGGGACAGATAATAAGATTTGGAGAAAGTTAACTACCAAATAGCCATAAATCTATGGTTATTTAAGGTACTATATGATTCATTAGACTAGAAGGTAGTAGGATTACATTTTTTGTTTTATGTTCATTTTTCTAATGTTGATGAATTTTTTTTCATTAAGAGTAATATTTACTTCATTTCAATATAATATAACCATTGGACATTCCTCGAACAAATTCCTATTTATATCTTATTTAAATAAATGAAGTTTAATAATTCGTTCTTGAAGTGATAGCAGATCATACGATGGAATTATAAGTCAATCCATCTATCTCAAAAAAATGGTTATAAAAAGTTATAAAATATGCAGAAGTCCCCATATAGTGAGATAATACATTAAACTAACAAACATCAATTGGAATATAACATATACTATTCATAAATGGATAACATTACAATACATCCAAAAAACTGAAAATATAAAACATTAGGAAAAGGTAAACTAAATCAACTAAACATTTGACTCTCATAAATAATTTGGAAGTTCTTGGCTGTTACATTCCAAACACGGAAATACCTTAATTATTCATTCTCTTGAAATATTGTAGTAATATTAATTACCATATAACCTTAGTGAAAACATGAATTCTATCAAAATTAATTCTTTCCACACACAAAAAACCCCAACAAATTCTATATACCCAAACCATGATATAACCTTTTCCTTATTACAGTCATGAGGACATTAATACTATCAATCAACTCAATATCCCCTTATCCCTTCATTCTTAAAATATCATGTGTTTTTCAAAAATATATGAATAACTTGTCATGGTTACCATTACCATTAAATATATACTTTCATATACATCTGAAAAAAATAGTGTAACAATCCATAGAAATTTCCTTATTCAATAATACCATAAAATTACTTATAAAAAAGATTCTTCAAAATCATGTAATAATTCCACTATGTTCATAAACTACTGACTTATATTCATCCATTTACTCCTTAACACATCTTTAATGTCATATATCATTTGTAGTCTCTTCATATTCATCATCATATATACTACCCCTAAATCCATGCTGATTCTCTTAATGAAATTTTCCCTTAGGACATCTATTTTCATAAAGGTCATACATTCCACATTTAAAACATTTAAATGTCATTGATGTATTAGGAATACCATTATCCTTTTCCATTATGTTAACTAAACTATTTTCATTATAACTACTATCTTTGTTTCCTTTTTTTCCACACCTAAATCATCAATCCATAACATTGAAACATTATCCTTAGTGCTTGTTCCCACATTATTTACATGGTTAAAATTTAACATTCTTTCCTCAATGATCACCATGAATCATCATCATTATCTTATTAGTTGGGCCTGGGAACTCATAAATGTATAGATAATTGATCATAATACGATATTGATAATTATGAATAACAATGATGTATTTTCTTCCAACTATGATTTCATTTGGTTTCCCATGAATAATATCATTCAATTGTCCATCGTATTCTCCATTAACATGAACCCTCCTATTTCCATCCATTTTCTAAATCCAAAAAATAATAGTGTGAGATGAAAAAATCATACTAGAAAAAACAACATAATCAAGGGGGAATACATTAAATATATAATATATCAGGTTTAATCCTATATTATTCCTGATTATTATCATAATTCTAGGATTGTAACCCATATTTTGAATTACCCTTAGGTACATTTTTATCCAACCAATAGAATTATCTATAGGTATATCACTAATTTTTTTCATCCAAGTTTCAAACGGTTGACTAGTCCTTCATTTTGATACCAACTATAGAGACCCAAGATTGATGCACATGGACATTAGATTACTTTTGTTGAATAATTAATACATGACACAAACAGGTGCCTAGATATTGTGTTAGTTTAGCATCTTTGGAATCTTGGAACTTAATCTTTTTACTTGGGGAACGATCTTCCATATCTCTATTAACGATCATCCATTTTTTCCTACCTAAAACCATTATTTATATCCTAGGGGAAAGAGAAACTTTATCGGTGAGATCAAATACCCTGTAGGGATAAACCTGAAGAACATGAAACCAAACCTAGGTTTAATAATGTGAAAACATGCACATAAATTTTGAATACAAATATAATGATTCTTGGAATAAATCATTGCAGAACGTAAGGCATAGATTATAAAATAAAATTACCAATGATAAAATTTCATTTGCATAAAAAATAGAATTCTGTAAAATAAATAAGATCATAATATTATTTCCATAGTATCCAAGTAATTAATTTCATTACCATCATAGTGGAAAGAATTCCTTATTAAACCAGTTTTACTTGTCATTCAAGCCATGTATTCTTGAACCAGACTTCATTTCCATTCTATCATTTGTTTACTGAACTGGATTTAATTTTTATTCCAGTCATACATATCACATGAAATATTAATATTTTCCTAATTAATTGCTGGGGGATATAGGTCCCACTCATCTCATTGTGAAATCATTCATACATGTTCCACAAAAACAAAAATCATTCATCATAGAATAACCCAAGAAAATAAAATGGGTTTTGTGAACATAATTACATCATTACTTAATTGATATAAAATGTGATTTTATCATTAACATAAAAAAACATAATAATAATATTAGTGATAAAAATTAAAACTATTTAAATAAAGTCATCTTAGATGGAAGATAATTTTGATAGAACACTTGAGCTTAATTCAAGGTAAAAACACATTTCTCCTTCCAAAATGTATTCTTTTCTCAAAATGCCGCACAATTTTAAAAGAAAATAATATAGTTGAAAATAAACATGAAACCATATAGAGGAAGATTCATTTAAATAAGGTGTGAAAATACATTCATTTTGTATATGTTAATAAATCATTCTACTCATACTCTTGATGGAAAATTCAAAAAGTACCTCAAATCGAATAATGAAAACAGATTCCATTCATACTATTTAATAAAAAATCAAAAAAAAGGAAAAATTAACTGTAAATTTTTTTGGAAGAATATATATAATATTACATAATTAGGAATCATGGATGTTGATGATAAATATTCCCTAGTAAATACTTATGTATAAACAATCTCAGATAAAAATGAGATTGTAAAATTACCCCTTTCCAAAGGTCAAATTTCTTCTGTATGTACACACAACTCATATATATCGGGACTAATCATATTATTAACATGTAACAGAACCATAATAATATTTATGATATCATTTATGATCCACTTATGAGTTTATATTATACATTCATTTGTCAATTCCATGTTAAAGCAACGTTTTAGGTAATAACCGTGTTATTTATCATACGAGTTTTGATTTGTTAGTTTAAATATTATTCTTTAGATAATGATTTACATACCTAAAAAATTAAAACATGACATATATATCATATATAATAATTATATAAAAATATATATATAATAGACTGATAAATGAAATTTAATACGCTATTTATAGAGATAGTATGTTGTATGTACACATGAACAAGGCTTCCATTTCCTTATTGAATTGAATAGATGTAAGAAAATGACACACATATATAAACAAAAATAAAGTAAAATTATTATGTCATATATTTCATGATAATTTATTATATATACTTTATAATCATTCTTGAATAGTTAACGTGGAGAATGAATTTCAATGTGTTGTGGAGAAGGTAGGTCGTACATATTCACAAGTGATGATATCATTCCCATAATTTTTAAATGATATTGAATTTAATAGTGTATTTTATTTAATAATAAATATATTATTATAATAATAATATATAGTTATTACATCCATGTAAGGAGGATGGAAAAAACAGACTGCACTACACCGTGGTGATAATAAACCTTACGTACACACGCTTAGTGATTAAATTTTTCTTAGGATGGATAGAAAGTGGAATACAATTGACTAATAATTATAACAAAATCTCAAAATATAAGGGTTAATGGAGTTATTATTCCATAATGAAACAACTCAAGAAGTATAAGTATTGGTACAGAGAAATATGAAAGAATTTGTAGAGGAGATTACCTCTTATTTGATGTGCTCTCTTTATATCTCATATTAATGGAACTAGATGTGGTCTATTAAAATAACCAAAGCCTATATAATGTAACTAGGGATGTTTATAAGTGAATTGTTCTAGGTATGGCCAAGAATGACAGATCAAAATGATGTGAAGTGGTGAGAGTGGATGTCCCCTTCTATAATTGAGTTGGGAGGCAGTTTTGGAAATCTCAAAAATATTAATTTATAATAAAAACAAAACCCACTAAAAAACCCCCAAAATGTCCCAATTTAGAATATGAGATTATATAGGATTTTAATATAATCTAAATAATATTTTTACAATTTTCTATGTCTATTCAAACCATATGTTTTTAATTTAACACATAGTTATTCTATTTCATTTTTACTAAGGTAAACAATATTTCAATATTTAAATGGTAAAATATTTACGTAGTTGATGTCAATTATATATTAAATAAATAATTTAGATCATTTATGACCATATAATAATTATTATATAATTTTAGAAAATATTTTATGATTTTTAACTAATTAATGAAACTCTATTTTGATGAACAATCAATATTGTCAATTTTGACACATTTCAATTTAATGATTTATAAAAATATAAAGATATCATGTTATATTCAGCACATATATTTAATTATATTTTTATGAGTTCAAGGTTATCAATAAAGTTCCCTGTAATTATTAATTATCCCATAATATATTTGTTTTAAAATTCGTAATATTTTTTGTGTTATCTCCATTAATAAGATATTTACTAAAATAATTTAATATAATTATTTAATATAGTTATTTGTTTATTATAAATCAAAAAATATATATGATAAGGAATATAATTTTATTAAAATTAATTTTAATATATTTATTCAAATTTATCTATTATAAATCATACATTAAAAATGGAATACTTATTAAATTAGGAATGTGACAATGTTAACATTACATTAAATAAAATTATATAAAAGTTATAATATATTATATAAAGAACAAAATGGTCACTATATTGAAGTTTTGATTTTTATGGTGGATATATACTTAAAAAAATATGTGTTCATGTGTTTCGACATTTTTATGGTAATTAGAATTGAAATAAAAATTGATCCATTGATTCCACATCAATTAATTAATTTTACATCATTAAAGAATAAGATATTAATGTAATTATTTAATTACTAAAAATTAAAAATAAATTTCCATGATGTATTTAATTAATTTTTTTCCATTTAATATTTATTTTTTATGATATAACTTAGTTATTCCTTTATTAAAATTATTATACTTATAAGAATTGAAATAATGACATTTTTTCACATTCAATGGTTTTATTAATATCTATTTCATTCCCATTGTCAAGTGGGAATTAAATTACATTGTTTCAAAAAAAAGATATTAAGTGTATAATTTTGTTCATATAATGGGATTTTGTAAGGTTTTAGGATAAGTTTTTTGTTCTTATCATATTATTATTTATTCTAATATACCCGATTTACCTTTAACTATGGTAAAAAATTACCATAGTTACTATACATAATATCTAAAAAGTAATGTAAACTATTATCATAATTTGGACCCACTAATTCACCATATGGACTCCAATTTTTAAAATTATAAATAATGAAATGGTATATATTAATTTAAAATCAATTCAGGTTGTCAAAATCAAAAGGCGGGTTTTTATGAAGTAGAAACCTATCAAAAGATTGTCATTTGTTTGTGTCCAATTATATGTGAAATTATATAAAATGATCAAAATGAGATTAAATGATAAAAACATTATCGAATTACAATTTAAAACTAAAAAAATATAATTTATATAGATAAATAAATTACATGAAAAGGAATTTTTGAATTAAAAGGTTGTATTATTCGATATTCATTAAAATTAGTATTTTATCATAAAAATACCAAAAAATCAACAACAAAAAAGTATGCCCCATTTCAAAATAATAAGATTATTTCTTCCAATAAAACATATAGAAGTTTCAAAACCTAAATTAAAAATGGATGCATCATTAAAAGTCGGTAAGACATCATTTTTTAAAATACATTTTTTATATGAAAAATTGGAATTTTTTATTATATCATGTTCTTAAAAATATATATTATGAATTTTAATGTAACATAAAATATAAAATTTCATTAATAATCTTCATGATGGCTATTTTATATCCCTTTAAATAATAATATTTTAAAAATATATCATTGTTTAGTGAAACTCAGTATTACGTACAATGAAATCTATCGAGGAAGGTCACTCTTGCATGCAACCGAAGCCAAATAAATTTTGCATGTAGTGAAATATTACATTGGTGTTGCGGATAAAATAATTAAAAATTAGTTAATTTATATATTGAACAAAATATATAATCAGTGTTGCATGAAATGAATTTTATCAAACGTTCTTGAAATTGTGTGTTACATAAGACAGGAATAATGTTGTGTATACTACAAGCTAATACAGTTTCTCGTATAGCACAAACTAATATTTGTGTTGCATACAACATAAGAATTCAAAAAAAATTAAAAGAATCCATCTCTTAAAATCTGGGGGAGTCTCATAGACTAACTAGAATACTGTATAATCACACTATAATTTGATTAAGGGATCAATTTAATTAATCCTTTTAAACAATTAACTTATTTAATGGTATCAGATAATGAAATTTATTTACTATTAATGGTGGATAGTGGAACCAAAGACAACATATTATACAACAAATAATGTTTTCCACCATAATAAATATAAACAATAATAGTTAGTAGATTTTTTATTGTCTATGTCAGTAGTATAGTAAAGATAAATAAACCAAACAATATAATCATAAAAACAATCAATTTTATAATATAAAATACATAACATAAAATAAATTTAAACATAATCAAGGAGTATTTTTAGTGCAATTAATTTTGGTTTCCATGGTTTCTCCTGAAACATACTAATATTTTACATGAGAAAAGAAATATTTAGTCTAAAATAGGCCATTTCCAAATTAAGTCTTCTTGAATTACTAGAATATGAAATATTAATCAAGAATACTTACTCATTTTCAATTATAAGTCAACGATTATGGGAATGTTTGATCTTATGGTCCACATGTATGCTTAAAGTATTTACTTTCCCAAATAGGTACCATTTTGAAACCATCATTATATATGCTTGTTATAATAGATATACTTGTTTATCCTATATGTTACTAATGATGTCCATTCATAGTTTTTTTCTTTATCCATTTATTTCATTACCAAAACAAAATTGAGATATACTTTTATATGATTAATAAACCTCTTGTATTTTTTTGTAATAAGCTCATCATCAACTTATAGAATAATGTAAATGCACTATCATAGAAAGTGGTTTTTTCACATTGGTTTTTATTGTTTAATGTTAGTTAAAAATCATTTTCTTATGAATATATGTTGTAAATAATTTTTTATGTATGCCATTTTAACAGATGTTAAATATAGTTTTTGAATTGGTTTCATTAAAAAACTAACATTAAAAAACATTTATATTATTAATGGAAGGTGGATTTTCAATGTTTGTATAATAACATACATTGAAAATCATTTTGAACATATGTATAACAGCCAATATCAAAAATTATTTTCAAACTCAGTAATTAAAAAACTAACATTAAATGTAATTTTATTTAATATTACATGAAAATAATATCAAATATCTATACAACCAAAAGAATATACTAGTCTAATAATTAAAAAATGATAAATACAAAGTATTTACTTCATAATTTTATTTAAATTACAATGTTAAACTTTTACGATAAACATTATAATATATATTACACACTAGAATAAAATTAATCATATAAAATACTCCACCCATATTTTATCAACATAGTTCATATCATTTTTTTATAAATATTATGTTCATTAAAAATCTAAAACTATAAATGAATTTATTTTAAACAGATACTTTCATTGTAATGATAATATAAATAAAAAAGGTTATAATAAAATATAAAATTGATTAATTTTGTAAATGTGTTGGTTGAAATTTTTCAATAAAATATATCTCAAAATATAATATCCATATTCTTTTAGTCCATATATATAATGGATATTTAGTATTCAAAGATGTTTCCAATTTAATATCTTGATTGATATCTAATTTGATCCATATATATATAAATTGATATTGTTAAATGATCCCAATATAATATATCAACCCATATTCAACAATATTATATTGGGGATCCTCAAAAAATAACTCAGAATAGTGTATAATATGAGATTTTTGTGTATAAGAGGGATCTGCATGCGAAGGTGGAGGAGCATGATTTTTAGGGTGGGGTGGAGGAGTGGGATATGTAGCAGGTAGTGTATGAGTGAGATATGAAGCATGAAACTATCTATTCATGTCAGTTAACATTGAATTTACTAAAGCATTGGTCATATCTTCAATCATAATTCTGATTCTCTCCTCCACCTTCTAACCAAACTCATGAACCTTAGCTTCTAAAGCCTCTATTTTTCCTTTATTTGAATCCTTCATTGAGGATTTTCCAGTGTGACCAAAAAATTTAATTGGAACACTCACTTCATATCCTCATATATGGCCAGGTTTTTTGGTATTTCCATGTGAAGTGGTTATAACATCCTTCATACCATCATGTGTGAAGGAATCTTGTATGGTCTACTCCTAACGAGATTTCTATATACAATATTTGAATAATTTATTAGTCAATTAAATAATGTAAAGTGTTTATGAATAATTTGAATAGATTATACGACATTAATAAATCCATATAACCCTCTCAACTATAACCCTCAATTATTTTGTATGATATATCCCCCTTTTGGTCATCAGGACATTATTTTATTTTTCATGTCTAGGTGTTAGTGTAGGAGGGTAAATCTTTGTTGATTGTTATGAATTGAATCTCATTTTTCATGTTTTTCAGTTATCTTTTTCTCGTCAAATTATTAATATTCTTCATGAGATAAATTATGAGGGTAAACATTTTAATTTTTGAGAAACTAATGTTATCTTTTCAGTTCGTATTAATTAATTATCAAAAATTCATTAAGATGATATTTATAGTGATAAAAAATAATTAAAAAAATATAATTTCACTTACAAAAAATTAATATTTATATATACTTTAAATAAATATATTATATGCCTATTCATTAAGAAAATGATATATATTACATCGATTTTTATTATATATTATACCAAAATTGAAATCACCAGTTATACATGATTTATAATACATCCCTCTTCTAGAGGCAATATATAAGCATCTATTCGAAACATATATTGACTTAGGTGTATGATATTTCTTTTGATGAAATGAAAAAAACACGTATTAGAGAAACATATTTTCATAAGTATAATAACAATAAATGACCTTTCCAATACAGTATGACCGAACTAAACTAGGGTCATATAGAGGAAATATCTCCAATAAAAAATCCAAATGTTATCTTTTTCATGAGCCTGCATTTCTATAAAACATCTAAATTGGGACAAATTTAGATCCTTGGTGTTACCATTACCATCAAACTGAATAGATATCCTCTGTTCTTAGCTATGAGCCACTCAAAATTTAGTTAAATCTGTGCAACCAAATTTACCAACCCTTGAAGCCTAATTTGTCCTTGTTGTAGTAATAGTCACCTTTATAGTAGGATGAGGACACTCATCAGTGGTATATGCAGGTTTCTCAATGAATGTTCAAGGTGAAACATGAGTATGCTGCAACATTATCCAAAAAATCAGTATAATAAACAATATGTAAAAGAATCCACCACATACAACTAAATAAAAATATAAATTGAAAAAATAATCCAAAAAAACTAATGTAATAAAAATAGTTTCTAAGATAATATAAATATAAAAGAAATATATAATAGTATTTAATCATTTTTTATTCAAAAATAAACAATGATAGAAGGATCTAGGTGATTATTTTGTTATTAATACAGATACCACTTATTGTAATTCTAATAATCTAATCTTTTTCATTAATAACAATTATTTTTTTCTATTTATTTTTATAATATAGTATATAAAATTCTTGTATGTTTTGATTTTCTAATGTCTCAAATGAAATAAAAAATAATAATTAATTGAATAAAATATTAATTTTTTAGAATATGTATATGGAATTTTGTATTCATGCATAATTTATTGTTTAATTTAAAAATTTAGTAAACATAACTTTTCTTTTATTTTTTTAAATTACCATAAGAATACATTCTTTTTGACTTCACACTTTTTATAGTTCTATAAAGTAATATTACTATTTAAAAAATAATTTTGATCAAATATAATATTTATGAGGTTTTTATATATTTTTAATTGATGATTAACTGAAATGATATAAAAAATATATGACTAAATAATTTTTTTAGAAATGATACATCTCAAAATTTGAATATTTTATAATGTAAAACAAGAAATAAATATTTGTTAGTAATAATATCAGGATGTTAGTAACATATTTTTTTCTTCTATTCTTTCCTCATGATCATTCTCTATAGCACACACCATTCCTTCAACATAATTATTAATATCCTCTGATAACATATCAATAAAAGTATGGATCTCACATAATTCATCGTTATTGTAACATTTTTCATCACTAAAGGAATGTTTTGTTCCTCAAAAAATGTATAACATTGGAAATTTGATGGATCATGGAAATAGAAAACTTATTTTGCATGTGTTTCCATAAAAAATTGTTCATTTGTGTATTCTAACCAATTCTGATATCCTGTTGTCCTACCACATTCGTCATGTATATCAATGTTGTTACTGACTACCCATTTACAATAAAACAAAAGCACTAAAAATTTATTGTAATCAATATCCGATATTTATTCAATAACACGATGATATGAAAATTAAATAGAGATTTATTTTATTTTTATCAATAGTAAAATGTGTTACTTCAGCCAAAAAATAATACACTACTATTTTGAACTGCACTTTTTTTGTCCTAATATTTTGTTTAAAATGTATATCCATTAATATCATTGTATGATCATGTAATCTCATATAAATAAAAAATTTCTACTGGCAATTTTAAAGTTTCTAAAACACATGTTATACAAAGAATAATTTCATTTAATCATAGTATTTTTTTATTATGATCAATCAATGACCACATATCATTATGCTTTTTAAAACATTATTTTAACACATTAATGTGAAATTTTATATATGGGTGAAAATCATATATGTTACTCAACATGTAAAAATATGATTTATTTAATTTTTCACCCATCAATGATTGAATTTTGAAGCCTCAGATACCCCTTCCAACAAAATTAACTTTATAATGGTGAGAGGTAAGAAAACCGGCATGCTCTACTGCAGACAAGTAGTCTACAAAAATACAATGAAACCTCTGAAGAAATATTATTCTAAACAATAGTACCTCTAGTAGAAATGGGTTCTTAACATATTCTATTAACACCATTCTATAAATTTAATAAGAATATATCAATAATATATATTGGCAAAAACAAAATACTTTTTCACACCAAATGAAACATTAAATTCACTATTAAATAAAAAAAGATTATATAAATTACATTTAATGTTAAAAAGTGTATATATTGAATTATGCTCTATCTTGATCAAGGAATTGAGATCCATCACATTGTTACACATGGAATATAAATAATAATTCACCTTCATGATAGTAATTATGACATTGATATTTATTATTATATTAAATGTAACTCATAAGACATATTTCTTCGTAACATGAAAATAATGATATTTCATTCCAACTAACATCAAATATTTCATCAATTTTATTACTTATGAAGAATAACCTTAAAGAACATTAATACTTAAGAGGCATTGAAAAAACTAATTTTCTGACTCTTTTTTAATTTCGTGCTAGAAGAGACAAGTATGCTATTTTTTTTACTTTAGGAGTGGGAGATAAAATCAAACATATTTACGTTGACAATAAATAGAATATTTCATTCAAACTATCATTTGTATCTCCTAAAATATATAAAAAAGTTCCAACAAAATTTTCACATATATTCATCTCAAAATAAATCACATAAATGTTTTGTTTTATCTTAAGAGATCTCTAATAAGTAAGATCAAATTCTATTGATCATTTCATCCATATGTTTGTTTTAGTTACAGTTCATTATGTGTTCCAAAATGTGATATTAATGTATTATTCCTCCCTTAAAATAATATACATTCTACAAAGGATTTTGAGTGATATAAAATTCTTATAAGTTATTGAATTATTTTTTTAATATTTTATAAGAGTGAATCAAAGATATAAATATTTTATTATAAATATAAACTATTTTCATACCATGATGTAGTTAACTAAATTATGTACATTTTTCAAAAATTAGACAATATTTATAACCATTAACATGTAATCCAAAAAACATTCCATTGCATTCAATTGAATAAATATTTTTTATATGAATTATAAAATATGAGACCTTCCTCCAATTAAAGTTTCAAATACTCAATTAATGGCAAAATATAAATATCAATATTGTTTCCTGGTTGTTTTGGTCCATAAATCAATAAAACCAACATGATATTCTTATGATTAATATAAAACATTTAAAGATAAGTTGTATTTTTCAAATAAAACAAGCCATGACGTATGTTTTCTACTAAGTATTTGATATGGATCTATACTACATGTTCATATCCAATGTTTGATATTTATAACATCATTAGAAAATTGATGAATTTATAGATCAATATTCCACTATTGTGTACAATAAGTAGGATTGTGTAGTTTTCCATTAGATATTTTCTCATTTGTATTTCATCTAAACTATTTTTTACACCATTTTTTTTATCATATAAATGTTTCAGATGAGGAATTATAGTAATATATAAAATTATTTGAAATGAGTTTGAGTACATCGAATAATAGATAAATCATTATCTAATTTTTCATTCATAAATTTTCATGATTCCCCATATTTATGAAACCACGAAATAGACTCACATTTCTTGAGATATAACACGTAGTCATTATGGTATACATGTATCTTTTTTTTACCCTAATCCCATATGGAATAATAAATTTTCCCATTTTATTTTTAAAATTTAAGATCATTTTTAGGAAGTAGGCCTCTAAATAGTTTCATGAATTTTGTAAAACACTCTTCAACCCATCTATTTCTTGATTTCATATTATTCAAGCCTAGCACAATAAATAAAAAATGAATTATATACAACCTGTATATAGTGGTTTTTTAGAATCACCATGTATAACTCAATCAATGATGTTTTATCAATTATCAATAGTTTAATATCATGTATAGTTTCTTCTTTTTAATCAAAAATCACATTTTTTAAATCCCCAACTTCATTAGATTTTGAATAATTCCCAATTTTATGATGCCATATCTAATGGATATATTTTAGATTAAAACAATGTAAATTTAAACAATCTCTAATATCTCATTTTTTCATCATTCTCATATTTAATATTTTTAATAATGGAAAAAAGGTCCTTATTTGGAACATTTCATATGAAAACATCCAAAAACTAATCAACCCCTTCCTTATATTTTTCATGTGTTCGATGTGTATTAATCCAATTATAATCCAAACAGCACAAATAAAACATTTTATGTATTAAATATGAGTTAACTTATTTTTTTTAATTTGAATTAAAATTTAATTTTTTAAATATCAAAATAAATAAAAAGTAAAATTGTTTATTTTTATTATAATTTAAAATTATATAATGAAATATTACCAAAACAATTCTATTTAACTAAATATAAGTTTAAAAACACTCATTAAAGAATAAATAGACGATTACAAATATCGAATAAATTAAAACACAAAATAATAACATAGAATGTAAATAATAATAGTTTTTATATAGAAAAGATACATTTATAACAAAAAATTTATGTAAACACATAGAAACAGTAAACACCCACTTATTAAATGACATATAAACTCATTAAAGGATAATAAACTAATGAATCAATTTAATATTACAATTAAAGAATAAAATCATGATAAAATAAATTAAAATTATAGAATTTAGTTTTAGTCATGAAAAAGTTACATATAATCTTATCAAACTACTTAAAAATATTGAACAACCAAAAAACATAAATCTTTCTCTTGAGAATTGTAAATATTTTATATTTTCACCTACATGAATAAAAAAATTTAAAAAAAATATCCAAAAAATATAAACATAAAAACATCACCTTTGAGATAAAAAATTCATTTATACTAGTTTTGGTGGTTATTTACAAGGGAAGGCATTTTTGAATAGGCTACCTTATTTTTGAATTATCAGTAAAAACAATAAGAGACTATTTTTGGATTCATATATGAATCTTGAACAAAATTTTTATTTCCATTATGAACCAATTCTAAAACAGAAATTATACCTATTAAATCTAATTATTCTAGATCAAATAAATATTCATCATTAAAATGACATTGAATATTAATATATGAAACCAATAATGATCTCTTATTATTATTTATTAACAATTACAATGTCATGAAACCTATTCTATAACCCATTTCATTATTCAAAACCTCTATATATGGTTTTAAAGTCATAAAACATCATTAAATATCCTGTTAAACTCATATTATTATTATATTATATAAAATATTAAAATAAAAATCAATTCCACTAATTAAGCAAAGAATAAAAAAAGATGATAGGTATAAATTTTATGAATAATAGTTACTTTCATAGTTTCATAGTTTCCTAGAACTATATTCCATAACTTTTCTTCTCAGGAATAGATAAAAATTAAAAGGAATTACTAGATTCCATAAAATGTAATTCAAAACTACAGTATTAGATGTAAAAAAACAAATGAAGACATTGAATAACGATTCAATAACTCAAGGTACCACTAGTAACCATTCATAAAAACACCAAAAATTACTCCATGAATTAAAATATATTTGGGGACCAGTGATAAAAAATAGGAATTATGAAACACCATATATGACTGTAGATTCATCCGATAGAGTATGATGGAGGATTATGTGGTTCAACCATAGTGGCTGATGGATAATCATCATGGATGAAAATAGATGAATCTATACAATGGTTTAAGGATATAATAATTAAGGTTTGGTCACTCTAGTAGGGGTAATGAAAATTTTGATGTATAATAATACTATTTTTGTAGAATTGTTTCCTTTAAATTTTATATAATCAACATGAAAAAAATGTTCTAAAAAATATACATTTCACTAGTGATCAAATTAATCATAACATGCATGAAATAACCACATCCGTAAAATTTAATTCTATGAAAAAAATTTCAATCATAAAGGAACAATAACATTTATACCATTATATGGAAGATGGTTTAAGACTATACATGGAATCTTATAAATGGTTGATTTGATAAATTTCTAAATCTGTTGAAAATCCTTGAGAAGGATTCATATAAATTCTTTCATTTTGTTTACAAGGAAAAAATAATTTTTTAAATTCAATCTTTTCAATGTTTAAATCATTGTTATAATAAAAATTAATTATAATTCAATCATATGAATGCTTAAAACAAGGTCAAATATCACAACACTTTATTTCTTTATGTTTAATTTTTAGCATAGCAGAAAACCTAAATTTTTATTTAATTTTTTTATCCCCAATTTTATCCAATGTCCTTTTAATGATATATTTGAATACAATTATATTTTCATTTTGAGGATTGTCATTGCTACCCAGGACTTTTTATTAAAAGGGTAATTCATGTCATCATTCATGGAAGATAATTGTTATATGGATTTTTTCATTTTATATCTTAAGTAATGTTTTGAGATTAATCACTTCTGATATCTATAGTAACATTAAAATCATACAAAACCACATCAGTTTGGTTGAATAAGCCAAGTTGTATAATTGTCCTCCCAACTCTATATAAAGTAAATTTATAATATCTAATATCATCACTTCTCTCATGCTCTAATTCAAGACTGTTGTCAAACCTAGACTCATTTTGAGTTAATAGGGGAGGATTAGTGAATCCAACCCTATGTTCAAGTGCATCTTAATACTTTGAAATAACCACAAAACCAAAAGTTTGGAGTGTTCCAAGATCAATACTCATGAAATTATTACCTCTAGGTAGACTATATTGAGTAATAAACATCACAACAAATAAAATTTTTATTATATCCAGGATTATCTATGAAATCCTTGGGTCCCATAACACCAATTAGATAACTAAAAAGTATAAAATTTACAACCTAGGATCTAACATATCAATCTTTGTGTATGCATAATTTTTTGATCCAAACACTATAAGATATGAAATAATATGTGTCTTTCCTATTTAGATTTATTCAGCTATCTTGAAATCATTATATGAATATGGGAAATTGTTTATCAAGTACACTACTCTAGTGGAAACCATATCCCAAAAAAGAAAAAGGTAAAAAAAGAGTATGACAACATGCAACTCACCATATCAAATATTTTCATATTCATATTTCCCTCTAATATATACAGTTCTGGATTGTACATAATAATATTATATATTTGGATACCCATAATGTTTAAATCTATAAAATTTCATTAGCTAAATATTAAAAACTTTTTTATGTTTTCAGATCCTTTAATTTCTTAGTATATTCCCACTCTACAATATATTTCCAATGATTAAATGTTTTCAAAGTATTAGACATGTGTTTTAAAATGTCAATTCAATATTTCAAGGACTATTCATCTATAAACATTACAATATATAATCCTCCACTATTGATACAATCCTGAGGGACCCTTGAGATCAATGTGCAAAAAATCTAGATGGTTTATTGTTTTTTAAATCAGTGTATTGAAACTCACTTGTATAGACATTCCATATACACTTTCCTCATATAATTGAATACAAATATGAGTCACATAAGATTACATCCCCAAATTTCTATTTTTAGGACCTGTTGAACTAGAATTAATAAGTATACTATTCCATAAATTAGTATTTTATAATTTTGGTACATGGGAGGCATTGAGTTTATCAGTATAAGTCTTACCATCGATGATATAAAGGCCAATAAATATATCTCCCTTTATAATGGTGAAGGAATCAGGAGAAATTATTATATTTATATAATAAAAATTAAATGTGTAGCCATTTTAATCTAGAATTCTTAGGGAAATGGGGTTTCTATATTATTCAGGTAACTATATAACCTCTTCAAGTGTTTTAACCATACCATCATGATCTTCAAGACACAAAAAACCAATGGAGATGATACAAAAACTCTTTTTAATTTCCAAAATACACATAACCTAGTTGAATCTCCCTTAGAATAGTGAAGCATCCTCTTATAGTACACATGTCAAAGGAGAATCAAGGGTCAAAGATCCTCTCCTTTGAGATGATATGATAATATAAATTCAACACACCAGTAGTTTCAAAATATTTTTCTAATAGTAATAAATGATCCCTATTATTATATTTTGAATCATTATTTCTATTAGGATCGTTTAACATTATAGTTCTGTGATTTTTTATTTGCAAATATTTAGTAAAATTATTCACGGATTTAGGTTTATTATTACAACACATAATCATATCCATCCACTAACTTTTATTCTCACTCCTTCATTTAATGTTCAACCCCTCAACAACACGTATAATACTTCATTTCCTTGGATGTTAATTACCAAATAAAATAGATTTAACCTCTTTGAGAGTGATAATATCCCTAGTATATATAATATATTCTTTAATATAATTGATATACACATTCCAAAATGTTAATATAATTATTTACATGTCATCATCCAATATATCAATATCAATATTCAAATGATCGAAAGATATTTTTTAAAAAACATCAAGTTATGATATAAAAAAATTTCAAGACACATAAAAAAGGTGTAAATATAATTTTATGATATAGTATTACTACGAATGATTTAGTCACATATAGGAAATATAATTTTGACTTTCAACTGACAACAGTAGCCTCAAATATAATTGGGATGTGGATATTTTTTAAGACTGCTAAAATTTCAACCGCTAGAAATATTTTTTCTAGTATTTATGTTAATGGTAAGTGGATGGAATCATAGTATAAAAATGTTAGTTTATCCAATAGAGACAAGAACATTATAAGTATATATCTTTTAAGTAATTTTAGATAGTTTAATATATTCAAAAAACTTCTTAGAAGGAAATATATTGTTTGAATACTCTAGTAGTTTACCAATGCTAGTAGTCGAGGTAAACAAGGTTACTGGAAATCAATCGTGGAATTCCATATGTACTATAACACCCTAATATTTAAATATTTAATTATACTTTCAATAGTACTATGTTTGATTTCATAAAACACACACAATACAGATCTAAAATAAATAACAATATAAGATATGATTATTATTATTATTATTAAAATATAAGTATTATAAATTAACCATTATATTGGAGAGTATGAACATAAGTAACATCATTACAAAATATATGTGGAATATTTTCCTTTAACTAATTTAATAATCTGTAATATATTGATTATCAATTAGTCATAAATGATAATAATTTTTTTTAATGTAGAAGATATATTTTTTATAATAGTTTTTTATGTTTGGAAGGTACTTTAATTCAACTAAATTAAATTAATCACTATTTATAAGTAATTTTAATGATTTTAGTAGGTTATATATTTAGAAAAAGTAATTAACATTAATTTTATTATAATTATTATGTAATGAATGTGAATAAATTTATTTTATTCTTCCAAAAAAACATTTCTTAAAAAAATTATTTCAATTTGAGATAAAATGTTACATTTGATTTATACAAAATTTAGAAATTTTATTTTATAAAATGGAAATAATTATTTGAATAACATTTTAAAAATTATCTCAGAATTTATTTATTTATTTTTAAATAATTTATTTGCATGAAAATAGAAAAATACTAATTTTTGAAAAATTATAATTTATTTTCATAAAATAAAGTAATTTAAAAGTTTGATTCAATTTTGTATCTCTTAAAAGTAAAATTAAATCCATTTTTTTTTAATAATTTATTAAATTTTATAAGAATAATTTTTTTTATATTTTTGTATAATTTTATTTTTTTTCATAAGAAACATTTTTCTGAAAAATATTTTCATTTAATTTTGTGACATTATATTAACATTATATTCTTTCAAATAAGTAAATTTATTCCAAAAAATATATTTAATATATCTATTAATTCTGATCATATTTATTAGTTAGTTTCATTTTTTAAAATATAATGAAAAGTAACCATAGTAAATTGTTATCACCTTAGTAAAAGGATAATTGGTTAGTTAAGGATAACGATTTGTAATTATGTGATAAAATATAATTTGAATTTTTATTTGACTATTTCATTTAGAGTATTATTAGTATATTATTTAAATTTAATTATTTTGGTTTCACTTGACTATGATTAAGACAGATATATTATTTTGAATAAAAAATAATTACAAAATGTCACAGTCTTTCTTTTAATATCTCTTAAATGTTGTCATTGTGATAAAAAATATATCAATTGTTTAAATGGTAACTATGAATATGAATATTTTTTGAGATATTCTATTTAAAGAAATTAACAATGGTATAATTACATTGAACACTTAAATAGCATTGACACATCAATTTTTCATGTTGTAAAATGATCAAGTAAATTATATTATAAAAAAACTAAATTCATATTATTTATATTAATTATGGTTTTCTATGAAATTTATGGTTAATAATAAATTAATATTTTTGTTAAAAGTGTTTATATTAGAATTCGATAGTTATTTTGACTCCTTTAATGTAAAAATATGTAAATAATAATTAAAAGTACATTAAATGAAATTTAATGTTTAAAATTAATTTTGAATATTTATTAAATTATAAAATATTCCATATATACTGAAATTGATTATATATTATCTATAATATAATTGAGGGTTCATGTATGAACCACTTAAAATTTTTAAAATTACTTTTATTACCAGTAATGATTGATTTTTTTCAACTTCCATTGATTTTGGCCAATAAAAAGGTCCAAAATTCATCAATTTGAAAACATATCATAATTTTATTTTTATAGAAAACATATATAAAAACCCTTATTTAAAAAAATATTTCTAAATCCCTAGTGCATCATAGTAATCATACATATCTCTTTTAAGGTCCTTAAGTACAATAGAAAGGAGGATATCGAAATTAAATTTATAAGTCTTAACACATTATTTTTATGTTTATTTATTCTTTTTACTCCATCAAACCTATCATAACCATGATGATATAACAACATATTTATATAAAATATATAAAAATATTATTATTTTTATTCAAAAACTCTTTTCTATCACCTTTTCTATCAAATAAAAAATGAACACTTTATTCATGTGGTCTACTACCTCCACCAAGAAATGGGATTCATTTTTTATTACCATCTCACATGATATTTTATTAATATGGAATTAATTATGATATATAAAATACATTATTTATATATTATATTTAAATATAAAATATAATATGTCTTCTTACCTTCCAATATTTGGAAAAATTATAGCTTTGCTTGTGCGTACGTGTAAACTAACACCTCTATGAAGAGATATGACTATTGTTTTCATTATCGTCCCTCATTGTTGGTCGTAATAATAGATTTAATGAATATTTTTTATAATTATTATATATTTATGATTTTGTAAAGATATATAATTTTTTCTCTCTCTTTATTTCCATATATTTGAGAGATGGAACATCACATATGTGTTGGTATGTACTACCATCTTCATAAATAATGCAATTAAAATTTCATTACAGCCTTACATTGATGGTAATAAAATCATATTTAATTTATAAACATGATAATTGAATATTTTTAATATTTAGGAGATTATTCATCCATGACTCCTTTTATTATGGTTAACCTTCCAAATCCGTTTTTGAAATTATAAACCGAACAACCCCAAAATGCCTAACTAAATATGACAGATTTAATAGAAAAATTATTCATGACAATGATTGAATTAAAAGGAATAAAAAGAAACATGAAAATTTTTATTGATAATTTAAATTATTAATAAAATTTCATTACTCTAGGGTTATAGAATATTAGAAATTATTCGAGACAAGAGGTAAGATATTTTTTTTAATAATCATTTCTATGTTTTTCATCCAAAATAATATTCTTCAAAACTATTTTTCATCCATGTACATGATTTTTAAAATTTCCAATACTATTATTCTTTAGGATCAAAATAATTTTAATGTAAATTTTGACTACATTTTAATTTAATTATGAATTTTTATGATGGAATATTTTTATTGTTTCATAAATCATTGATTTTGAATTTTGTTACAAAAGTGAAAAATAATTTTATTTTAACATTATCAAAATAACCAACATTTCTTAAAATAATATAGACTAATAATCATTATGATTACATAATAAGATTCATATTTTTTAAAATAAAATTCTATTCCCATTAATCTGGTAATTTTTTGTATTAAAATAAATTCAAAAGAAAATAAAACTTATTCTTATATTCATAGGGACATTCTAATATAATTGTAATGTGTTTTCCAATATGAAAATATTTTTACCTATTCTTATGATTCACTGATGTTATAATCTAATAAATCTATCCAAATTATTTCTATAGAATTATCATTATTATGGTGTTATATATATTCACAAGGGAAAATATTTACATTTTGTATGCTATTTATTTAATATTAATGTTTAGGTTGATTATGTATTGTATTATTATTAATTTATTTCTTTTCTAGAATGAATTGGACATAATAATTGAATAAACGAGAATGACTATTAAATAACATCATGATTCATCAGTAGGTCTCACGAGAATAACTTGATTGGGTAATTAGCAAATGTGACACATATTTATGTATGATTCCTTAGAACGATGCTTTGATAGAAATATTATGATATCCATCATTATGAATTCTATCATTATGTAATCAGTTATTATTATCCATGTGATTATTAATATAATCATATTTGGATATATTACCTCAATTTTTTATCTGTTTTTATTGAAATATTTTGATTTTATAAGATATAAAAATTATCATAGGATTTCTAAGAACAATTTATGACCTTCTAATGGTGAAAGGTTTATTTTCGTGTTTTTCTCTACAAAACCCATCACAAATTATGATTTTTCAATTATGATTGATTATGATATTTTTTATGAAAAATATTAAGATGTTTTTTTAAGAGTACGTAAATGATTATTTTGAGCTTAATGTTATTTTTTTGGAATGTCAAACATTATTATGGATTTTCTATAATTTCAAATTGATTAATGATATTCATTTTAAAAAAATGCATAATGATATTTTTCTTATAGTCTAACATTTTCAAATATTTTTCATAGTACTTAAGTATGTTTAGTAATTATAATAGGTTCCATGGTAACACATATTGAAGTAATAAAAAGAATCCTGAATGAAAACATTATTTTATATATAAGAACCTATTTTTATAGAAGAAAATGAAAACAGAGTGGAATTTTAAAATTTATATGTTACATTATTTATAAATTTGCACAAAATATTAACTTAAATGATCTCTTGGATGTAATAGGAGCAATATTTTATTTTTTTACATTGTAATTATAGAAGTTAACATTTGAGTCACCCTGGTTTTTATCAAACCCAATTTGTAAAGTGTATGATTTTTGCACCCAATCTGGACTTCTAGGTCTAAGGTGCTATATGGATTAACTAAATGAATGTTGGATAATGGGGTGACATGGAACACCAGATGATATTCTTATAATATTTTGTGTTTACTGATGATATAAATTTCCTATTTGAATTAAAAATACATGGTTAAAGTGAACAATGATTCTAATTATTATAAATCTTCTAATTTCATTTTAATGAATATTACTATATGAACATGTTAGTTGAATTGTGATCTTATGATTTTAGTTAATATGTATAGAATTAATGAATTAAAAAACTCATTTAAAATAATATTAATATTTTATGTCCATTACTACTTTATTTATTTAGAAATCATGTTTTTTTTATTTCTTTATTTTTTTCATATTTCAACTAAGGTGTGTGAGATGTCAAATTTATGAAATGAGTAATGTGCCGTATATTCCTATTTTTATGATACATAGTATTGGTAATTTAACATTTGAAGGCTATTTTTTCACTATGACACTGCATAAAACTTATAATGTATTGAGTTGTAGACTTCTAGTGGTTCTATTGAAAGTTAGGTGATCAATGATCTCTTACCAATATTTAGTATCAAAGATTGTTATTTTTTTGAGCTTAGTCATTACAAAGGTAACAAAACAATCATGGTATAAGATGTAGTTAAATTTAAATAAATATATCTAATAGAATGATTTTTTGTGTCTAGTGGATAAAATAGAATATTATCCCATCCATAGAGATCTAAAAGTATCATTGTATGCTATTAATTCTATGAAAATGGAGAAACTAGAATGGGAAAATATTGATATAAAGGCTTTGGTTGTGTTAGTAATATATATGGTATGAAAATTTTTTATCAACATTAAAAGTAATAAATCTGTCATATATGTTATAAAGGATCCAGAGGGATTTTATGAAAATATGTCAACTCTTCGAAATGTTTTCATGCTATGATAGTTTTCGTTTTCTGAAGGTTTTTAGATTTAAAACTCATGAAATATCTTGTAAATGACTTCAATATGATCAATGGGTATCTTTAATCAGTTGAGGATGCATTTTTATGATGTTTGGGTGCTAATATTGTTATCAAAACATCTAGAAATATTGAATTATATGGTTAAATTGATTTGTAACTCTAGTGGGAAAACAACTTTGATGTTTTATGCTATCCTTAATTTTATCTTGTATGAGGATCTTAGATAGATGAAATTTTTAGGACCTACTATAAGTCATATTAATAATAAGAAAATATCATTTTTATCTGAATGGAATAAATCCTATGAAAGGAAACATTTGGATGATGAGTTTCTTGAATGAATTTGATGTCATTCTGCTGAATCAGGTCCTATATTTTGGTTTTGTGGGAAGCACCTTTATATTAATAAGAAATAAAAAATTGTAAGTAGAATGATGTAAAAATTTAAATCTCATGTAGTTAATATTTCATTAGTACACTACAAAAGAGAAACATTTCCATATCGAATTAGGGAGTAAAGCGTGATAATCTATACTTTCCTAAAAATTCAAATTAGATTACAATGTTTGAAAGTTAAAATTATGAAAATTTACTTGTTTTTCATTATAAATTAGATTTAATCAGTTAATATAATAATAATTTTATAAAATCAAGAGTAATAATTAATCTTAAATAGATATAAAAATAAAATTCTGAGAGTTGTTAAAAATTAAGGTGGAGTAGTGTATCCTTCAACTTAGTATAATGGAATCCTAGAGTCCAAAACATATAACATTTAAATTATAATGTTTTGGGATATTCCTTAGATTAATAATATATTTTTCCATCTAATTTATAACTTCACATGTTAATTATATAAAAAATGTATGGATTTATTTTTTGAAGCATAAATATGTTATATTTCAGGTGTTTATTCATTAGAAATCCATCTATATATACAATGTGGATAGAATATGGAGTTTATTCAGAAATAGAATAGTGGTGAGTGCACATGTAACATCCCAGGTAGATAATGAATATTAAATTTTCATAATTATAAATATTTGTGAATAAAATATTAATATTTCATTAAAGGGGATGCTATGTTTGATGGCGCATCCAACACGCAACAGTGGGTTTCTCCAAAATCTTATGTTGCACACAATGCTGAGTCATACTGAAATAACAATAATGATATAATATTATTATTTTATATGGTAGTAAAAACCTAGTCGTTGTATTGGCGGATGTGAAAAAAACTAACCATATTATGATTAAACATGTTTTTAAAATGCTTTTAGAGGTTTCAAATGAGAATGGATCCAATTTTAAGCATAGATACTATAATATTTTCAAAAAGTTTTTTTACCACCTTTTAATTGAGAACCATTTTGAAATCTTGTTTTTATCCCTTTTATATTTTCCATTTATCAAAATAGACTTCTTTTTTAGAAGAGGTATATCAATAAGTACTTTAGGTAAATTTAGGTATTTTCTTGATAGAGATCATTTTTAATGAATTGGGAAAAAAATGCATTTTAATTCAGAACTACATTTTTATATAACTAATTAATATAGTTAGATTTTATTTTCAATTGGTTTTAAAGTGTAATTGGATTATAATTTTATCATTTAATCCAATTATTGTCATTTAAATTTATTAGAATTTGAAATTGGACATAAACACATGTATATCATTTGGCAGTTTTTACTTCTTAAAAATATGTTATTTGGTTTTGACAAGAGAAATATATTTTTAATAAATTTCATTAATTTATATTTTCTGAATTATGAAAAATTGAATGCATATTTGGAATCAAGAAGTTCAAATTTTGTAAATATGTACCTTTTATTTTTCTACAATATGAATAGTAACTTCAGTAATTATATTATTTACCATGGTTAAAGGGTAAATCAAGTAAATAATTTTAAAAATAATGTTATAATAATATTAAACAAAAATAACACATGTCTTTACCCTATTTTATGATATATTTTCAACCATTGTCATCCTGGGGTCGATTTTAGGACCCCATGGAGCCACTTCTGTGTGAAAATGATATTTAATTACTTTTAATTAAATGTTAATGAAATGTTACCATAACATGTATCTTTTAATAACACAATTTTTATATGAGGTTGTAAAAGAGATATCTTAGAATATAATTAGTAATTCTAAATCTAAAAATATTTACTACATCATGGTATTTTATTTTTAATTTTTAGATATCAAATAAATAAATATATATTTATGAAAAAATGATGATGTACTGATTACCTTATTATTGAATGATTTAAATAAAAAATATTATAAAAATTAAAATAAATTTACTTTTAAACTTTTAATTCCATCCTAGAATATTATGGATTCTTATGGCTTTTCATCTTTGAATTAATTAATAATTTTAGAAATTCTCAAGTTGTTATGATTTTTAAAAAAGTCCAGACATTAATAGTATTAAAATTGATATAAATCAGTTTTTAAAACAAATATTATTTTATTAAAAGATTTAACAGTTCAAAAAATATAATATTAGACAAATTAATTAATATAATGTTTTAAAATTCATTAACGAAACTGTTTTGGTTCTATTGTCATTTTATGAAAACTATTTTAACCATATAGTATGAATATACAATAATACATTGTAAAAGTTAAATTAGTTAACTAAGGGTAATAACTAAAATATATGGTTAAAATGGAACAAATACTAGTCTAAAACCTATTTTTTGAGATTATTTAGAAATAAAACCATTTTATATTTGAAATAGATGATTTTTGACCTTTGTAAAATATATATTTAGTTTATAAAAAAATAATATTTCAAGACATTTTTAAAGTACCGCTCCTCCCTCTTATAAAAGGCCACAACCTCTAACACATTACTCATGCCTATCAATCCCCATGGATCATCCATACTCTTCTCAAATAATCTCCAACATCCCTCCTATACTTATATAAGCCTCAAAATTTCCGTAAGTAAATTCATGAAAGCATTTTATCTTAAATCCAACAGAGTTTCCGGATTTGAGGTAATGACTTCTCTCAAGTTTCATTCATTTAGTTTCCTTCTCCAACCACCTAAAATATCTTTTTTAAATTTGTTTATAAAAAAACCAGTATCTTAAATATAATAGGGTTTTTTTATTATAATTATTAAAATTACACTTACACCCAAATCCTTCTAATGGATACAAAGAAACTGTTTCTGTGTATGGAAAACTACAGCCTCACGAAATGATGATGGTTCAATTTTTTCCTACTACATATCATGGTGGCCATTATGATGGAAATGTTTTATATGTGATATATATTATTTTTATATTGTCTCCATGATTTGGTAATTTTAATTTACAATATACCATTTTTCTTTTCATGATACGTAAACATGATAATTTTATTTGAGGAAGTGCCGGATACTAACCCCTCAAAGTGATATGACTCATTCATTCCATACATGGAATGTATAAAGGATAGAATATACGATAATATTATTTATATATATATATATATAATATTATATTATATTTTAATTATAATATACATATGTATCTTTTAGTTTTAATTCCTTTAAATATGAAAATGAAATGAAAGTAGCATTCATGAGTATGTACACCTTACCATCTCCATGAACAATGCATTTCATTTCTTAACTATATATTGTGTGGAATATTATATATACATATATAACAAATAAAAATATATATATAGATGATATATATTATATTTAAATCATGAATATAATTATTGAGATAATGGACATTTGACCACATGGACAATTTTTTATTATAATAAGTTAATTTTTGACTCAGTTAACGAATATCGACAAAAAATCCGATATGAACATAAGAAATTATGTAATTTTTATAATTTGGTAATAATTTATATACAGGAATAATTATCATGAAAAATGATCAAAAGAAATTATAAATTAACTTAAGTTTATTATTCAAGAAATTAAGGAATGAACGATTCAAGACGGAAACGAGGTAATGGACTTCGTCTCAATATCCTTCCATTAATGCATGTTTTGATAATATACATCTCATTCTTTTTCACGTTGTATAGTAATCCCCTTTGAATTTTATTTACACTCAATTGGAATCTTTTATCAATAAATCATTTTACTAAATGACGAAAGGAATGATTTTGACGTATGCGATGACAATGACATATCTATCGCCGTAATCGTTATTTAGATTCCTCTACAATCCTTAATGTTGATAAAATTAAATGAAATCCCTTATTCCATTTTTAGGGTTTTTTGGTATTGAAAACGGTTTTTGAAATGGACTGATCATTTCTATATCATAAATGATATCTTAAGGTTCAAATGAAATGTTACTAGTGATGTGTTGATATTTTCAATATTTTATGGGTTATGATTATATAATGGTACATGTAAATTTGAAGGGTGGTTATGTGATAAACCAATGATAGGTGGGTACATGATAAACCAAATTATTGGTGGTTTCATGATAAACCACGGACTGTTGGTTACGAAATAACCATCAATTCATTTTCTATGGAAGTCGACCTTATAGAAATTCCATTTAGTGATTTATGTGGAAGTCGACCATATGGTTATTCCATTTAAGTATGTTTATGTACCATGTTATATTTAAATGTTATATGTTTCGTTCTATGGGATTTATGGTAATATTATGGTTTCAAAAAGTGTAATAAATGATTTTATATTCTGGGAAGTGTTTTAGACACTTCTTTAAGGCGAAAGGTTTAACATTATGATAAGGCATTCATTGATTACATGTTATTTTAAAAAAAATAACAGTTTTCCTTCTTTAAGTATCCCTTAATTAGATGTTTTTCACATCCCATGTTTTGAAAAAAAAATCAGAGGACATTAATATGAATAGTGTCAAGGATGGTATCAAGGAAAAGTCAAGGAACTAAACATGTTTCTTTTTTTTAAGATTTCTTGTATTATGATAAAATGGATAGTGAGTTGAAGGGTCTACTTGTAATATTCAAGTCATTATGTATATGTTATGACCTAATTATCTAATGTTATAAACCTGAAATTATGCACTATGTGAATTATTAAGATAATTCAAGGTTATGTAATGTTTATGTATAGGGACTTATAACACTAGATACATTTTATAGTTGTTTTTCTAGAAGAATAGAATAATCCATGCAAATACAACGATTGGAACTCCATAGTAGAATGGAGAAGCCAAAATAATGAATAAAACTTTGATAGATAAATCTAAATGTATGAAGTTATACATAATAATTCTTAAGGTAGTTTTGGTGGAGGCACAAAAAATATTTTCTTATCACATCAATAGATGTCAAACTTTAACTCCTTGGTAGGAACTTTCAGTGTCATTATATTATTGAAAAAATTTGTGAGTTCTTTATCTTACGATATATTATTTTATAACATATGTAAATATAAAAGGTAATGATTGAGATAAATTCAAATAGAAATCCAAAATTTTTACTTTCATTCATTTTGTATATGAAAATATTTTGTATGGGTTGTTGTATAATGTCATGGGACAAGTCATTAGGAATTAAGATGGTATCTTTAATAAGAAAATTACATGGAATGATCAAATCATAGAAAGGAAAGAGGTCGAGGGAAAAAAATTACAGATTTTTAGGTTGATTATATTAATTTTATCAGATGTCCAAAAATTCTAATGAACATAGATATGGATGAATAGAGAATCCAAATCATAGGAGAAATGCTAATAGTAGATCAAACAAAAGGTTATAGAGTAGTCAATGATCAAGTGGGATCAATAGATATTAAAGAATTGGTTTTTTGACAATCAGATGTTTATACATTGGTCTATATAGACAAAATGAGTAGTTCAGATCACCCAATTTAGTATATGATGTCAACAAAAATTTGGATATCGAAAAAAAGGTTTTGGGACAAAATGGATTCTATAAATTTTATAGATGCAGGAGAACCCCAAATCTGTAAGTAGGTGGAAAAAATTGGTGAATTTAAATGGTGCTAATCATAAACGAATGAAAATATTGATTAATTTATGTTAAACATAATATAAGGGGTGGCTAAAATTCTACATGGGAAATGAGAGATAGGGAATAAATTGTTCTACAAGATTACGGATGAGTTCAAATGATGGAAAGCATAAAAAGATAAATTTTTGGTGAAGGGTTTTCCAATATATGAAAGGATTTTATTTGATAGAAATTATTTCATCGATCGTTAAACATTAAAATATCTATATTGTTATATGTATTGTTATATCATAATATCTATACATAGGAAAGTGTATTTCAAGAAAACATTCATTCATAGTGATTTGGAGGTAGAAATTCAAATGATGTAGCTATAAGGTTTCATGGTAGATGAGAATTAGAATTTAGTATATAAATTAAAGAAAAAAATCATATCTTGAAGTAGGTGCTATAATAATAAAATCATAAATTTAAATTATTTATGTTAAAACAATGTTTTTGAAGATGAATTGTTGATAATTGTTGTCAAAAATTAATGGCAGGATGAGAAATTCATCATTTTAAATTTTTTATGTTATATATATGTTTTTGGTTTGAATGTAGGAATAAAAGACTCAAACAATTATGTGAATTTTTTCTATATGTTTTAGAATAATGGATGTAAACCATAATAAGAAAATATTTTGATTTATGATAGAGATGAATATATATGATGAAACCTTAGTGATATTTTAGAAATATTACATTCATAATATCATAGAAAGGATCATAATGACCAGATATAATCCAGTATCTACTACACACAATATATAGTAATGCAAGGTGAACATAAGTACATTGAGATAATTCTATACTCATCATCCATATTATGTTTACAGTATGATTTGGTTTTTACATGACTAAATATTTCATTATTAATTTTATTTATAAGAATATTTATATTAAATGCATTAATGGAACATTGGTAATTTGTTAAATAGATCCTTTAGTATTTGACAGGTATAAAATATGAGCCCCTTTTTGTAATTGTATAAGTGTTATGGGATTTTATTGACTCGACATTCCCTGGATATCCAGATACTACGAATTTCATAACCAAAATTTTGATTACCTTTGGAGGAAAAACATTTAGTTGTATGTCACAAATAAACAAGTTCATTAAATTAATCATCATAGAAGATGAGTATATAAATAATGTGGATGTAGCTTAATAGATGATTTGGTTGAAATAACATCTGATGGACTTGGTATGAAGTTAAAAAGGAGGGATTATTTTTTGTGATGGAAATATTATATTCCATTTTTATACATATTAATCTATCCATGCATGGTCAAATAATATTGAATTAAAGAGACACTTCATTAGAAACATGTTAGAGAGGAAATTTCTTAATATATGGAAGATAACTTTTATCCCAAAATCTAACAATCATTTTAACAACAATTTTTACTCAAGAATGATTGAGGAAGATTCATGCCTCTATAGGTCATGGGTGAATGGAAAAACATTGAGGACCACTGTATACTATAGAAGAACAAAGTGAAAGGGTTTGATGAAATAATTTTTTTATGGGTTTCTATAAAAAATTCTCAAATTTGGAGTTTTTTGGGATTTGAGGTCGGGTTTTGGACTACCATAGGGTCAAATGTTTAGAATATGTTTACCAAAATTTCATTTAGTGGTAGGTGGTTTGGATTTGTGTGTGAAATGTATTATTCCAAATAGTGGTAATAATTCCATTGGTTGTTATGATATTTTGATATATTCTCAAAAGATAATGATATTAACTGAACACTACATAAGGAATTATCTCAAATTAAAACTCTATAATTTTACTAATGTAAGGTGTTTAGGTCAACAAGGTTATCAAAAATAAATAGTGATATTCCAGAAGAAATATCATCATAATTGTGGGATGGGGTGTGTTGGTGAAAATTATATATGTTTCCTATAAAATGGTTTGGGGACTGATGGGGAAAATGTACTAGTTGAAATCATAGTGAGGAGTTAATGTATATAGTGAATCTAAATATTTCAAATTATTTAATTTATTTTTGAATAATCTTACTGAAGAAAAATTTCAGTTAAAGTGTAATATTTATATTCAATTAAATATTTAATAGTTTTAGTTATTTCTCGCATTCAATTAGGAAAAGTCATTTGAAATAAGTTAATATTTTGTACATTTAAAAAAAATTGTAATTTTCATTTAATTTTTCATTTCTATAATGGTTTTTAAGTTTCATTGAATGTGTATTTGATATAAAATTTTCACAATGCATATAGTTTCTTGAATTCCTAAATCTAGAACACTTATTCAAGGTAAGTGAACATATATAGGTTTGGTTTCCTACTATTCAACTATGTGTGATCTTTCGGTGATTTGATGCATGACCTTATAGTTGTTATATCAGAAGATCAAGCGATCAATGGTCCCTTCACAACAAATAGAATCATTAAATAATATATTTATCTCAAAAGGAAAATAGAATAATACTACTAGATTTTATGAGAAAAAAATTAGATACATCAACATATGTAACAAAAGGCTCCCCATAATGGGAAATATAGTGAAATAAATTTTAGTTCCCTCGAGAGGGTCAAGAAGTTCATTATGGTTTAAGAGCAGGTTCATCTTGATTCACCATTTATTAAAATCATTTTATCCATAGAACATATTATTCTCTAATTTCATAAATACAATAATTAATGAATTATTTTGATTTTATACCAATTATTACAGATATTGTTTTTTTTGTTCATCCTAAATAACCATCCATGATCTACCAAAAAATTTATGATGGGTGAGAAAAAATTTAGAAAATTAATTTTTATAATTTTGAAAATAGAATAATTTTCAAAAATCAAATTAGATGATTATTCTATATAGAAAAATATCAGGAAAAGAAAACTAAAATATAATGCTATATAGTTCATATCCAACTTACATGTATAGTGAGAACACTACCCAATATGGAATTTATTTCTAATGAAATTTTTTTGCAAATGTAAAATCATATATAATAATGAGTATATTAAATATCTAATATGGAAAAATGTACTAGACCTTGTTGTTGTTTTAAAATTCATTATAAGATGTTAGAAATGTAAAATCCAGGATTCACTCACTCCTGAACCAAAATTAAATGATATAAAAAATCGTTATGAATATAAGTGAAAATTATTAAATAGTCATGTTTGTACAATGAATCTTGGTTACTATCAAAGATGTAGATACTACATCATCCAATATTCATGTAATGATCATCTTTCTTCAAAACCATGTATTTTTCTTACCCTAATGTGCTCCAAAATATATATCCATATTGTAACATCCCAGACCTAGGATCTACTAAACCGTTTCCTCGAGTCGGGCTGCCACATGACCTCAAGGTCACCTCCATGTACAATAATAGATACCAACTAGATGTGAGGTTATAAAATTCACACAGTGAGACTATAACGTATTTATTTTAGTAATCCATTTTAGTAAATTAATATAAATTTTTAATCAAAATAGAATAAAAAATGTACATTCATGAATAATTATCTCCCAAACATGGTAAAAAAACCAACAAATAATAAATATTTCATTCTATGCTACAGTACCAAGTATAAATACCCAAAATTTTGATAAAAATAGAATTCCAAAACAGTTCCTAACTCTATGTCTGGATCCTCATCCACGCACATCCCAAATTTGTCCCATCATTTTATCACCCGACCTTTTCCCTTTACCTGACCTTCAACCGGGAAATCAGCTCAGGTACCAGACGATGGGCCAAGAAGGGTGTGAGTAGAACATTGTATGCCACCACCAATGGCATCTACAAAATAACTAGTCTAAATATATAATGGATAAAATTTCTAAATTATGACAAGTAAATAAAAGAAAGTCATGTTCACATTAATAATAACGTTTCTCCAAAGATAATCTACCATTACATTCAAATTCAGTAATTATAACATCCCAGTTCATATTTATCCCTTTTCATGTGTTTAATGTATTTGAAATGAACAATAATTTCAATGAATAAAGGAATAAATAAATTCCTATCTCACATAGGACATACATCATAATGACCACATTATATTCACCTGGAAGCCTCAGTCTGGGTGGAATGTAACTGTTAAGGGAATAGAACATTATCCCATTCCCTAACATGTGTAATGATGTGAGGAGTTTAGAGACATGGTCTAACTCAATTTATGTGAGTAGAACCTACTGTCTATACCCCACTCTACCAAACTATGTGCACATATTTATATATTCATTCACCCCACATAACCACATTGGAAACAAGCATATTCAGCATCATTATTAATATCAAAATAATAACAACATAAATGAGAATTTAAATTATACAACAATCCATTATCATATTTTTCATTTATATCACATAACCATTAATCCCAATTTATATTACCCATACCTAACTCACTGGGCATATTCAAATGAAAAACATGATTCACTGACACATCTCCATTAATCCCATTTGACCTATTCATATAACAAACCAGAAAATCCATTATCTATTATCCAAAAATAGAAACATCTACCCATAATCCTTTTTTAATCATTATATTAACCTATTTACACATTCTCAAAGGATACTACTTAATCAAAATTCAATTTCACACTATACATTACCATTAACAACATATGGGGGGATTGGAACACCCCATGGGTGGAACTAAATTTGTCAATTCATCCTCCATGAATCCCATAGGGATCATGGGGGGTTAAATTGGTTATTTAAACAATAATTATAATAAACCTTGCAGGAAAAACCAAGAAAACATCAATTAAAGACCAATAACATAACCCCACATGCACAAATCTATGTAAAAACCAAGGTATATAACTTATCGACCACCTACTTTGAATCTATTTATGAGCACACTCTTAATTGATTAATTTGATCCCAATTAAACCACCCATTATAGCCTCATGCTATATATCACTAGAAAATAAGGATTTTAGTGTTTTGGATTGAAATAATATAAATATGGAAACCCCAAAACAAAAGGAAAGCAATATATGGATTAATCATACACGGATCATCGTTCCATAGCATACATCACTCCAAATGTCTTATGATCAAAGGATAATTACCTCTTGGAAGATTTTTTCTTTAGTATTTTCCACTAGGGCTTAGAGATGAAGAAATAAAAAGTAAATTGGTTGAGGGTCTTAAATATCATAATGGATTTTTTTTAAATTTTTCCAACATTACTAGGGTGCATGGTATAATCGCATAGTATGAAAAATTGTGGGATAACCATTGTATAAGGGATGATGGGTAATACAATTACCTATTTAGGATTCATGGTTTGATGTAATGTGTGTCGACCGTTCCATAAGCCTCTGTCCATGGTTGAATAGTTACCTTTGATTTTTGAATGGTTTTCTTAACTGTGTTCCAACCATTAACCTTGCACAGATTAACCCGGTTATCCCCTGTCTCCTGTCTCAGACCTTTATATCCTCAAAATACCTAACATAAAACCCATAAGAATTTAATTTAACTAAAATGAGAGATTTAAACCAAAACATAAACAGGGAAATACCACTATTATGTCTGAGATCATACAACAACCCCACCTTATGGGGGTTCATCCTTGAGCCACCCATCCTGAGCCTTACTGTGTTTTCGAATAAAAGAGATTAGGCCACTATGCCAGCATATTCGTATCTCAATCCCATGCTTCTTCCTCAATGTTTCCATGTATCAATTAAACATGAACTGAGTTCATTTTATTTCTTTTCAATATATTCTCACTATGATCCACGATACAAATTTAATTCTCCTCAAAGGAAGAATCAACCATAGACACTACCATATCATTGTTTATCATATTATATGGATCATAGTGATACTATAGGAATTTAGAGACATGAAAAAAATTATCCATGCCACTGTACCACTGCCGAAGATCCCATAGATAACCCCTAGTCTGATCCTTCCTAGTATATCAAATGGTTCCACATACTTGGGTTGCAACTTGTCTTTTTTCCAAATTTGACGGTGATCCAACCATGGATAAACCTAACGAAACACACAATCCCCGACCTAAAACTCAAGGATTCTATAATTTTGACTATTATTTGACTTATGCATATTCTGAGCCTTTTTCCTATGATTCTGAATCAAACAAACCTTCTCTGATGTCTTTTTCATGAGACTCAGTCGTAACCGCTCATATTCCATACCTTCTAAAAACCAAAAATAAGATCTACATGGTCTTCAATAGATTGACTCAAAAGGAACCATCTAAATCATAGCTTGAAAATTATTTTGGTATGTAGACTTGATGAGTGGAAGTTATTTTTCCCCCAATCCCCTAAAATCTAGTACATAAGCTCTCAACATATCTTATAATACCTAAATCATATTCTCTATCTTCGCACTCATATGCTGGTGATAAGTTGTCCTAAAAAACACTT
This sequence comes from Viscum album, assembly GCA_963277665.1. Classification (NCBI taxonomy): domain Eukaryota; kingdom Viridiplantae; phylum Streptophyta; class Magnoliopsida; order Santalales; family Viscaceae; genus Viscum; species Viscum album. The sequence continues at coordinate 1,899,782,539 of OY728140.1, read as the reverse complement.
GGATACAAAGAACCTTATATAATCTTTGAATGAATTTTGATGTGAATCATGGATCACAATCTGAAACAATGGTTCAAAACACTCTATGAAACGGCACTGTCTCTCGATCACATAACTCACCAAATAGATCAACTATGTAGGTCTCTTGGATTTTGTAAGAAATATGCCACCTAATTAAATGGGTCCACGACTACCCATACTAAATCATTCATCTAAAGAATCCTCAAAATACTCACAACAATGTCCATCATTATATTATTCTACTTCCAATTTAGAATGGGAAATGACTGTAAAAACCAACTTGGGCATTGATGCTCATCCTTCACCTGTTGATAGATAAGGAATCATTCCACAAAACCCGCAAACTCCTTCATTCCCAACCATCAATATGACATATGAGGATCAAAATACATCATAGTAAGACTATTATTCACTACTCGCATTGATGCATGGAACTCATCCATCAAATCTTCCAACAAATACACTGGTATAACCACACATCCATGAACATTGAAAATACCATCATCCCCAATAGTGCAACTAGATGGTGACTCCCCACATTTAAGACTTTTCATCATAGTCGAACACTCTAGATCCCCCATCTGACTCTGCATGACCTATCTCAAAAGTTAGGATTCCATTGTTATAGATTAAAAGGTTATTTTTCCATTCTTATCCTGCACTACCAGATGATTCTCATGAAATAAGGCCATCATTTTATACATAGAGATGGATTCTAGGAAAAAAAATTCTATGTCATGTATCATAGATAATCTGCAACATTATTCCCTATTCCTGGCAAGTAAACCATCTAAAAACTGAAGGATTGTTTGTACTAAACCAACTTCTACTACTAAAGATTAAAATCATGCAGAGGGAAAATATACTTATAACTTTTATGAATGGAAAACACCATGAACCACTCTCCCAAAAATTTATACATATAACAATTTATGTCATAGATCATAATGGCCAGTTCATGGTCAAGAGTTGGGTAATTTATTACATAAGGCCTCAAATATCTTGACCCATAAGCTTCAACTTGGACATCTTACATCAATAGTTTCCCAAGCCCAACACCAGACACTTTATATAATAAATTTTACCTCTTAACTTGTTCATGTATGATTAGAATTGGTGCGGTAGTCAGCAGCTTCATCAAACCATGAAAATAATTATCACATTCCTCTTACCACTCATACCTGACTCCCTTCTTATTTACTCTTTAGTGTGAAACATATAAAAGGGATGAATTTCATATAAAACTTTAATAATAACTGAACAAACATATAAAACACTAAACATCTGAAACATTCCTGGGTAGCACCCAAGACACCACATCATTAACACAATCTGGAACCACTAACACCCCTAACATAGAAATAATGTCTCATTGGAAATTAACTTTATTAATAGAGAAGTTACATTTTGATAGTTGTTGTAAAACTTATTCTCTATAAAATTACGCAGTACTATGTCATGATGTCAAGATAGAATTTCAAGGGTTCATGTGTACACCAATAGGTCATAAATGAGAGAGACTATGAACTGATCCAATATGGGGGGAATTTTTGGTAAATCAAGGCCATGAACACAACTATATCATTGGTCAACTTGAATGGAATAACCAAAAAATAAAAAAAAATTTCCTACCCTAGAATTCTATTCACGATACATCAGATGATATAACCCTCAACTGATGGTATCCTGATCTTAAATCGATCTCATAGAATACTGAGGCACCCCATTACAGATCAAATAGGTCATTGATTTTGGGGAGTGGGAATAAATTCTTTACCATCATATGATTCAACCTTTTATAATCAACACATTTCCTCAAAAATACTTCATCATTCCTAGAAAATAGTACATGATATCCCTAAATCAACATTCTAGGATAGATAATCCCATTACGATCCAACTCCTATAAATAAAAATTATGTTCATGAAGTGCTTGTGTAACCATTTGATTATGTGGAATGGAAATTGGATCTTCCCCAAGAATAAATTCATTCAAGAAATAAACATCTCTCAATGGTGGTCACCCCAAGAAATAGTCAGTCAACACTTCCTAAAATTGATCCAAAATAGGAGTAAATATTGGTTGTTCCATTCATCCTTCATCTATCACAATGAAATCCACTTGAGCTATGAGTTCTCCCAACTACTAAAAAATAGGCCCCATACTACTAGCTCGAACAACCCACTCACCACAAGGGACATAAGTGTCTCCATTGAGAGATGTGAATGTCACCCTACATTGGTAACAATCGATATGGGATTGATACAACACCATCCAGTCCAAACCGAAAATCAGATCAAAGCATGAAATCTCTAGGAAAAATAAGTTCCACAAATAATGATATCCACTAACCTCAAATGAAAAACCAATACACCATTTGATATCCCCAATTTTTACCCCTAATGGTGTATTGAGTGACATAATGCCACTCATTATTTTCATGGTTAAGCCCAGAAAAACTATTAAATGAGAAAAAAATAAAATACTATGTGACACCCATACATATTGAAGACCTAGAAAGTATAGAAGCAACCAGAATGATAAATTTAATAGTAGAAGGTCCTTCTTCACCACCTTTTTTCATAGACAGAACTACATGAAGATGAATTACCCCTCTACCCTGGGCACAAACCTAAGTGGAATGTTCTACACTGCCTTGCTGTTATGGATGATCTCAGCATGGAGTTCCCTATCCACCCCCTACCAATATGACATGTAGAGCTCAAAATACCTACTTGATATAGATTCATCGACCCTCTGCCTAAACTAGACATATGTGTCTAACCTCCATTACTTCTCGACTACCACATGTTCCGACAGAAACTCTTTACATGGACCAGCATGCTACACACTTGGAATTCAAATCGGGGTCAAGTACACTTGTCGCGCATGTTCCCCATACCTCCACCCTAGTAACAGAAACACCACCCTAAGAGGCTTTACCTCTCATTGGAATTCTCTGTATAATTCCACCTAGATAGGGATTCCCAAGACAACACTTACTTCCCTTAGAGGCTACACTACATTCTTGATCGATTGACACCACTAGTCCATCACTTATAGCTCCCTTCATGTTCTATTTTGAGATAATGGCTTGATCCACTACTTACGAAAAAATATTTAAATGGAATATTTTCACACGGGACCTAATATTAGGTATCATCCCATCCTAAAAATGTTTCACCACTACTTACTCGTCTTCTAACAAAATTAAAATTATGTTGTGAAGATCAATGAAATGAATGAAATAATCCATCATCATTATTTCCCCTTAGGTCATGCTAGAAAAATACACAACCCTCACCTATCTCAAGGTTTCTATATAAATTTATTGAGAAAAATTCCCTGGAAATCCTTCCACATAATCCCTTCGGCTAGCTCTCACTACTAGAAAAACAGGTATTTGCGACGGGATCCCGTCGCAAATGGCTTTTTGCGATGGGGGCCCGTCACAAATTGCCCGTTGCTGAAAACGGTGTCGCAACAACAATTATTAGCGACGGGCCCGTCGCTAAAGCCTTTTTTTGCGACGGAGATTCCCCCCATCGCAAATAGTACTCCGTATATTTGTAAAAACTTTTCAAATAGTAATTGCGATGGGCCCGTCGCAAATACCTGTTGCGATGGGCCTACCGCAAATAGGTTTTGTAATGGGGCCCGTCGCAAATACTAGTTAAAAAATAAAATAAAAAACTATTAATAAATTATTTTAATGCATATAATAATAATACTATTTGCGACGGGCATAGTATCCCGTCGCAAATACAATAAAAAAATAAAAATAAATAAATTATTAATAAATTATTTTAATTAATATAATGATAATCCAATTATAATTCAAAAATAAAAAATAATAAAATATTAATAATTTTTTTTAATTAATATAATAATAGAATTATAATTCACAAATAAAAATACTAAATTATTTATATATTATTTTAATTAATATAATAATAATAGAATTATAATTTAAAAATAAAAAATAATAGAATATTAATAAATGATTTAATTAATATAATTATATTAGAATTATAATTCATAAATAAAAAAAATATTAATAAGTTACTTTAATTAATATAAAAATAATAGAATTACTTTATATTCAAATATTAAAATAATTCAAGTATCACAAAAAAATATAATTTAATTATAATATTATAAAATTTTAATATATATGTAAAATTTAATATTATAAAATTTAAATAATATTATTATTCATATTAATATTGTTATTTCAAAATATAATATTATTAATATTTTATAATGAGACAGAAACTACGAATAGAAAAAAAAAATCATATTTTGATGTCACAAATTTTATAACATAAAAACAAACTCTAGTATGAAGGAGGGTGGGATGGGGGGATCTGCAGATGGTGGTGGAGGAAACTCCATCCCTAAAGCAAGAGTGAGTTGCCGCATGTACTCCATCTGCTCCTGATGTTGCTGCTGCCACAGACTCGTATGCTCCTCGTACAGCTGTTGCTGGCGTCGATGCTCCTCCTCATGCTGCTGACGCATCTGCTCCTGCTCCTATCAGAGACTCTCTATCAGTGCAGTCTGATATCGCAACTGATCCTCATACTGTGTAGCAGGAGAAGATGCACGAGATCCTCTCGAGCTGGACGCCGACATTGCAGCACTGCCATAATAATCTCCGGGAGTCAGTCGAGAGCTGATACCAACTACCCGGCCCATCTCGAAGGCATACTGGGTGGCCTGTATCCACGCCGCCTCATCAAACTGACGACCAGTGGTCTAATATGATGACGCGGCCTGACTCTCAGGCCGGGTTTGTGACGCTGCGGCCTCATATGACTCATGTAGTTGCAATTTAAAATTGAAAATTGTGAATATATTATATGCAGTTAATTTTTAAACTTGAAAACAAATAATACTGACCATAATGTGATGCTGACGATCACCTCTGAGCTCCCCAATAGCAGGATCACTATACATCCGCTGATATACGTCGTACTCTATAATATCGGGTTTCTCGACAGCCTATAAGATTAAAAAATAAACTTTTAATATTTATTGTTAGATAAAATATTTATAAATAATGTATGTACCAGATGCTGTCTATGTGTACTGAAAGAATGACTCCCAGTTCGATGATTCACCTTTTTTCTCCCACGATTCTACCTCCCCATCGATGATCTCCTCTGAAAGGCACCACTCAACCAGTGCACACATAATCCATCCCATACATGGGATGAAATATACTCTAGTCGGTGTGCTCTACATGACTCGTCAAAATCTGACACTCCTGCTTTCTTCATGGCAGCTTTTCTTAAATTGTGCAAAAACTGACGAAAGAGAACACGCATGGCCACCTCCCATGCCTCGTGGATGGCGTCACGCATGGTATCCTCGTTCGGATACCATAAACCCTACAAATAAATCAAAATATCAAGTTCGAAATGAAATAATTTTAAAAAAAAAATTATTTATTTACGTATGTACCAACCAATGGCCAAACATGGCCTGCTGCACATCAATGGGAATCTTCTCCCATGTGGTCCACGGCTGAGAGAAATAGTTGCGCAAAATAGCGCTGCCATGTCCGACTGCTATATGCGGAAAACTGTAAAAATAATAAACATTTATTATGTGAATAGATTAATGAAATCTTAGTCAAATCCACTGGTTATCACACAGGTTATCACACCTCCGTGTGCGTGGATCAAACCCAAGACGTGGACGTCTCTCGGGGACGGGGTCAGGAATCATCAATTGTGCAAGACCGCGCCCCCTCCGCGTACTCCCTGGAGTGCCTGCAGGCTGAGGGTCATCTGCCAGCAACTCATCCGCATCGAAAGGCAGGTCAGCATCCGTCAACTCACGAAATGTGGCATCGTCCATCTGAAACAAAAAATGTTAATGTTGTTAGCAAATAATTGATAATTACTATTATGTATACATATATACATATTATAATTTTATATAAATACCATGGAATTCAATGATTTCATCAAGTATGCCATAAAAGTCAACTTCATTTTCTCGATGTTGAGATCCTCTCAAGCTAACTCCACTGTTCATTGTTTTTTTTCAATTCCCCATATGCATGTGTGTCAAATCGAAATCCATTCACAACATATGCATTATAAGTTTTAACAAGTTTGGAAGGTGGGTTATTCAATACACACAACCGTTTGTCAATTTTATCAGCATGTTGAGACACCTGAAAATTTGTGAAATAATTATCAATATAGTAAACTATACATTGAATGAGTTGCTAAAAGATGTTACAAATATTGATAATTTTAATATTATATAAATTTTTTATTATTTTCATAGTACTAATATTATTGGTAATTATTCCTAATTATTGGTAATTATTCCTAATTATTGGTAATTATTCCTAATTATTGGTAATTATTCTTAATTATTGGTAATTATTTTTAATTATTGGTAATTATTCCTAATTATTGGTAATTATCGGTAATTATTGGTAATTATTGGTTATTATTCATAATTATCGGTAATTATTACTAATTATTGTTAATTATTACTAATTATTGTTTATTATTACTAATTATTGGTAATTAATACTAATTATTACTAATTATTACTAATTATTACTAATTATTGGTAATTATTGGTAATTATTGGTAATTATTCCTAATTATCGGTAACTATTACTAATTATTGTTAATTATTACTAATTATTGGTAATTATTACTAATTATTACAAATTATTACAAATTATTAATAATTATTGGTAATTATTACTAATTATTACTAATTATTACTAATTATTGGTAATTATTACTAATTATTGGTTATTATTGGTAATTATCGGTTATTATTGGTAATTATTGGTAATTATTACTAATTATGGGTAATTAATAGTAATTATTGGTAATTATTATTAATTATTACTAATTATTACTAATTATTGGTAATTATTACTAATTATTTGTAATTATTACTAATTATTATTAATTATTGGTAATTAGTACTAATTATTACTAATTATGGGTAATTATTACAAATTATTACTAATTATTGGTAATTATTACTAATTATTGGTAATTATCGGTAATTATTGGTAATTATTGGTAATTATAACTAATTATTGGTAATTAATACTAATTATTGGTAATTATTATTAATTATTACTAATTATTACAAATTATTGATGATTATTACTAATTATTGGTAATTATTACTAATTATTACTAATTATTGGTAATTATTACTAATTATTACTAATTATTGGTAATTATTACGAATTATTACTAATTATTACTAATTATTGGTAATTATTACTAATTATTGGTAATTATTACTAATTATTACTAATTATTGGTAATTATTACTAATTATTACTAATTATTACTAATTAATGGTAATTATTACTAATTATTACTAATTATTACTAATTATTACTAATTATTACTAATTATTACTAATTATTGGTAATTATTACTAATCATTACTAATTATTACTAGTTAGTGGTAATTATTACTAATTATTGGTAATTATTCCTAATTATTAATAATTATAACAAATAATTTGTAATTATTCCTAATTATTGGTAATTATCGGTAATTACTACTAATTATTGGTAATTATTACTAATTATTGATAATTATTACTATTTATTACTAATTATTGGTAATTATTCCTAATTATCGGTAATTGACAGTAATTGTTGGTAATTATCTGTAAATATCAGTAATTATTGATAATTATCGGTAATTATTCCTAATTATTGGTAATTATTCCTAATTATGGGTAATTATTTTTAATTATGGGTAATTATTGGTAATTGTTACTAATTATTGGTAATTATTACTAATTATTGGGAATTATTACTAATTATTACTAATTATTGGTAATTATTACTACTTATTAGTAATTATTCCTAATTATTGGTAATTATTACTAATTATCGGTAATTATTGGTAAGTATTACTAATTATTTGTAAGTATGACTAATTATTATTAATTATTACTAATTATTGGTAATTATTACTAATTATTACTAATTATTGGTAATTATTACTAATTATTATCAATTATTACTAATTATTGGTAATTATTACTAATTATTGGTAATTATTACTAATTATTGGTAATTATTACTAATTATTACTAATTATTACTAATTATTGGTAATTATTACTAATTATAACTAATTATAACTAATTATTACTAATTATTACTAATTATTACTAATTATTACTAATTATTCGTAATTATTACTAATTATTACTAATTATTACTAATTATTGGTAATTATTACTAATTATTACTTATTATTGGCAATTATTCCTAATTATTACTAATTATTACAAATTATTGGTAATTATTCCTAATTATTAGTAATTATTCCTAATTAATGGTAATTATTCCTAATTATTGGTAATTATCGGTAATTATTACTAATTATTGGTAATTATTACTAATTATTGGTAATTATTACTAATTATTACTAAGTATTGGTAATTATTCCTAATTATCGGTAATTATCAGTAATTATTGGTAATTTTCGGTAATTATTGGTAATTATTGGTAATTATTACTAATTATTGATAATTATTGGTAATTATTTCTAATTATTGGTAATTATTCCTAATTATTGGTAATTATTCCTAATTATGGGTAATTATTGGTAATTATGGGTAATTATTGGTAATTATTAAGAATTATTGGTAATTATTACTAATTATTGGTAATTATTACTAATTATTGGTAATTATTACTATTTATCGGTATTTATTCCTAATTATCGGTAATTATTATTAATTATCGGTAATTATTGGCAAGTATTACTAATTATTGGTAAGTGTTACTAATTATTAGTAATTATTACAAATTATTGGTAATTATTCCTAATTGTTGGTAATTATTCCTAATTATTACTAATTATTTCAAATTATCGGTAATTATTTGTAATTATTGGTAATTACTGGTAATTATTGGTAATTATTGGTAATAATTACTAATTATTTGTAATTATTACTAATTATTACTAATTATTGGTAATTATTCATAATTATTGGTAATTATCGGTAATTATTGGTAATTATTGGTAATTATTGGTAATTATTGGTAATTATTACTAATTATTACTAATTATTGGTAATTATTACTAATTATTCCTAATTATTGATAATTATTCATAATTATTACTAATTATTACTAATTATTGATAATTATTCCTAATTATTACTAATTATTACTAATTATTGGTAATTAATCCTAATTATTGGTAATTATTCCTAATTATTGGTAATTATTACTAATTATTGGTAATTATTACTAATTAGTACGAATTATTACTAATTATTGGTAATTATTACTAATTATTACAAATTATTACTAATTATTGGTAATTATTACTAATTATTACTAATTATTACTAATTATAGGTAATTATTATTAATTATTCCTAATTATTGGTAATTATTCCTAATTATTGGTAATTAATACTAATTATTGGTAATTACTCTTAATTATTGATAATTATTCCTAATTATTGGTAATTATTCCTAATTATTGGTAATTATTCCTAATTATTGGTAATTATCGGTAATTATTGATAATTATTGATAATTAATACTTATTATTGGTAATTATTACTAATTATTACTAATTATTACTAATTATTAGTAATTATTGTTAATTATTCTAATTATTACTAATTAGTGGTAATTATTAGTAATTATTACTAATTATTACTAATTATTGATAATTATTGATAATTATTACTAATTATTACTAATTATTGGTAAGTATTACTAATTATTGGTAAGTATTACTAATTATTGGTAATTATTACTAATTATTGGTAATTATTACTAATTATCGGTAATTATGATGAATAATGTTATTATTCCTAATTTTTGCTAATTATTGGTAATTATTCCGAATTATTGGTAATTATATGAATAATTACCAATAATTGGGAATAATTACCAATAATTAGGAATAATAACATTATTAGTATATTTTATAAATAATATTAAAATAATATAATTTTCTATAATATATACAATTCTCCTTTCATCTGTGTGTTTTCTGTCTCCACATACAAATATTACATGTGGAGACAGAAAACACACAGATGAAAGGAGAATTGTATATAATATAAAAAATTATATTATTTTAATATTACTAATAAAATATACTAATAATGTAACAATGTTATTATTCCTAATTAATGGTATTTATTACTAATTATTTGTATTTATTCTTAATTATTGAAAATTATTACTAATTATTCCTAATTACCATTAACTATGAACAATACTAATAATTTAAATTTATTAAGTAACAAAACAATGTAAACATAATTAAATTACAACTAATTAAGAATAATTGAAACTAATAAAAAATTTAAAATAAATATTAAATTTAAATAAACATAAATACTTTTAAAATTGATCTGACGTTGATCTCTGATCGTTATTGAAAACTTCAATATCAACTCCGGAGAAAAAAAATTAAACTTAAGAAACACTGAACTTTAGAAATAGAATTTTGAGAAAAGGAGAAGATGGAGTTTGAGAATGAATTGAAAAAAACGGATGAGGGTATTTATAGGTTAGATTATTTGCGACGGCTATCCCGTCGCAAATAACATTATTAGTGACAGTACCCGTCGCAAATACCTTAGCCATCATTTATTACGGTCAACGGTTAAATAGTTATTTGTGACGGGACCCGTCGCAAATAACAACCTGCCGACATACTATTTGCGACGGGGGAATAGTCCCGTCGCAATTACCTTTTACCGCCGCTGGGTATTTGCGACAGGCAATAACCGCCCGTCGCAAATACGTTTCCCGCGATTTGGCGCGCAAAGCGCGCCAGTTCTTTTGCGACGGGGAAAGCTAACCCGTCGTAAAAGACTACTTATTTGCGACGGGGGTATTTGCCCGTCGCAAATAAGTTTTTAACGGGGCTATTTGCGAAGGGATTTATCCCTGTCGCAAAGAGCCCGCTGCAAATACCCATTTTTCCCGTAGTGTCTGTTTGGAGCATGATATCCCACCAATATGTTTCTTAACCTCTCAACATATGGGCCGCTAACATAACTCACTTCTTGAGAGGAGTCTCCAACTACTAAATAATTGTCCTGGTAGAATCTATCCATAACTATTATTCTTCTATCCCACCTTCTCTGGTTAATTTTGAAGGGTTCTATAGTTGAAACTACCTAGTCTACTCGAATATACTCAATGAAACCCGCTATTGGTCTTGTTCCATCATTTTTATTAAAGGAGAAACATTCTCACAGAACTGCTCTTCTCTATTTCTATATATCACCATGTTCTTATGCTCCACTATGATATGTGTTTTATCAACAATAACATCATGTAACCCAACCATCACATGCATTAATAGTGGAATTTCTCTATAATTCAAAACACAAGATTTAGAACAATGACCAAGATGCATTCATAGTATTTAAGTAAATTTTTATCTCAAGCCATAAACAATCCATTTCACATACACTACTCGAACAAGACTATGAATACCTGAAACATAACCCTTGGCCATCCCCATAATGTTCATGGATAACATTACATAACCAACTCACAAGATTACAAGCCTTATCTTCTACTCATTTTGAAATAGTTTTTATTGCACAACCTACTCTCACAATAGATTGAATCACATACTTACCATTCTAAAGAACAAATATTTAGTTATTATTTTATATATTAAATCTCTATTTTTTCCATTTACATCATCTCATTAGAAACCATTTTATTTACATTCATGAAAATCAAATGCATCCCACCATTTATCATAAACACACTTATCCCAAGTGTGCCTACCATGATACATGGATCCAATATATAGTTTCCTGTAATGATTAATGAATCACAATACTGTGTTGTTTCATCCATGATTAAAATATTATAAAGCATTCACATCACACAACATGTGTAATAGCCAATGGTGGATAATCAAAAACTATAACAATGCATAACAAGAAAAACAATTCCCACCCTAGGTGACTTGAGTTTTCACTCTTAATTGGGTCAGCTACTCCAATGAATAATCTCATTTCAATTACATGACACCTTCATTGCCTCATTTCTACCATTCCCAAATATTATGTCACAAAAAAGACTCTCTCTAATACCACTGTGTAACTTCCCTGTCCTGGTATCAACTAAACTAGTGCCCCAATTCTGGTGGCCACATGACCTCAAACACGCCTACCCATACACAATAGGTTTCCAACTAGTATTGGGGGTATAAAAGTATCATGAGGATACTATAACATCCTTACTATAGTAATTACAACTATTAAATAGATATATAATTTGAAACAACATATAATAACAAATGAACATGCATGAAAACCCATCACCCAAACTGAGTACAAACCACAACTAATAGTAAATATTTCATTCCATGCAACACTACCACGTGGAAAAAATCCAAAATAAAGATAAAATATTGAATCCCTAAAATCAATTCTATATCCAAGTCTAGAACCTCACCCTTGAATATCCCAAATCCGACTCAAATCCCAAGAATTAGACATTTTCCATTTACCTGACCTACAACCATGAAATCTACTCACGTACCCAATGGAGGTCTGACAAGGGTGTGAGAATAACTCAATAGACCACAACCAATTATTCCTAATAAATATCCATCCTGAAAAAAATAGTTCACACAATTTATAAATAATGATATGTAAATAAAAATCAGTTCACGTTGCCATTAGTAATATAGTTTCTATTAAGATAATCCACCATTAAATCCATATTTCATTACTGAGAACATATTAGTGTATAATTCAACCTTTTTATATGTTTAATGGATTTGAAATGTTCAATAATAACAATTAATGTGGGAATAAATCATGTCATATCTCACTAGGTAAACAGACCACAATAACCACATATTCCTCACCTAAAAGCTTCAATCAGGGTGGAATTCGACCATTTGGGGAATATAACTCCATCCCCTTCCCTAATCTATTCATTGAGGGGTAGAGTTTATATCAATAGTCTATCTTAACAGCTGGGTGTAGAGCATCATGTCTATAATCTACTATACCAAGCCATGTGCAGATGCTTATTTGTTCCTACCCAACACATAACCAAATTAAAACCAAGCAGAGTCAACAACATTAGTAATATCACAATAATAACCATTAAAATGAGAATCTAAATTATGTAAAAATCCATTAACACATTTATCATCTATTTCACATATCCTTTTAGCACAATTCCCTTTCCACTTTCCTAACTCACTAAGAATATTCAAATAAAAAACATGTCCCATTGACACATTCCCATTAACCCCATTAAACAAATTCACATGCCAAACCATACAATCCCTTATCCATTATTCACAACTAGATACATCTATCCATAATAATTTCTTAATCATTAAATTAACCCATTTACACTTTCACAAATAGATAGACATAATAACAAGTCAATTTTAAAATTTAAATTACTATTAACAACATTTGGGAGGGTCTCTACACCCCATGGGTGGCCCTAAATTAGTAAATTCATCATCTATGCCTCCCATAGGTATCATGAGGGGGTTCAATTGGTTATTTTGACAGTCATTATATAAAATGATGAAAATGAAACAAACAACACATCAATGAATGAACAATAACATAACCCCAGATGATAAATTATTTGTAGAAACCAAGGGACATAACTTATATACCACCAACCTCAACTCCACTGTAAAACACACTCCTAATTGATTACTTAGATCCTAATTAAACCATCCTTTAAATTCCGAACCTAAATTTAACTAGAAAATACTGGGTTTAGATCCTTAAATGGAGATAAGATAATGATACAAACCATAAAATAAAAAGAGAAACAAGAGAGCGAACCTGATCTTTTATCCACACACAACAATGCTCTAAACAACATAGGATCGAAGTAGAGTCACCAATTGGAATCTTGGGTCACGGTGATTTGACACTAGGTATTAGAGTTCAATAAATGGGGGGAATATCAAATTAGTTACTTAAATCACATAAATAAATTTGTTAATTTTTTTTCAACCTTTTAGGGTTGCTGGGTATACCTGCACAGTTTTACAAAACTTATGTAAACTGTGTGATTTACACTATCTAAGGAAATCATTGTCACATTGTTTCTTGGGAATGAATCATCGATAGAGAAACCGTGTGTTGACCGTAAGTTAATCCGTTGTTCAAGGATGCATGGTTACCTTTTAATTTTACATTTTTTCATAACTGTTCATCAACCGTGCAGCTTGCATTGATTTGTCGAATTCTCTCCTTTCACTTTTCGTGAACCTTTGGAATAACCCGAATACCTGACATACTCCTCAAAACCATTTCATCATCCAAAAATGAGACATTGAATCTAAAGAATAAATATGGACATATTTCCATGAAGTTTGGCATCTTACACAGATATAGGGATCAACATTATATACATGAGGGAGAAAACAAAATTCCCAGAACTATCGTTCCTCCTCTTTTTCATTTATATTTCACCTAATACTAGAAATAACCACACTCCGTCTCATGAAATTGAAAACCCTCAAATATAATTCAGGAAAAATTAGATAGATTAATGGAATTGGAATATGATAACACCCAAGAGAAGTGAAAATAGACACAATGGATTAGGAGGGATGGGTCACATGTGGAAAACCATGATAAAAAAATCTGTTTATGCAACAGAACATAATCCAGTACATAGGTCATGAAAAAACACCCATTAGAAAACAATATTAAAATTCTTATAAACTAAAATTAAGAGATAAATAATACATAGTGAATTAAGCCATTTCTAATTCTTGGAGACCACTACATATGGCATGATCAACAGTCTAAATTAAACCCTTATCAATACAGTAAATAATGAAAAAATATATAATTTAAAATAAATTTTATGGAGATAATTAACATGTTGCACGTAAAAAATTAGAAGGACCACGAATAAACCAAAAATGATAATATAGATATTGGTTTATGAGAAAATTATAATCATACCAATTAATCAAATATATTAAATTGTAATGTAAATCTTTTTGGGGTATTAGTTGATCCAGGTGATGAAAACAAACAAAAACATTGAAATAAAGAGAAGAAGAATAAATATTTTACATGGGTTGGGAGTGTTCCGGCATCCATAGGAGAAGGTTCCATTCTAATATTTATCTGTAGATGAGTGTTAGTGGATCACTAATTAAAATCATTGGAAAATAATGGTATTCGATCTTCTCTTATATAGAATAAATTCAACTATGTCATGGGTTGGTTTCCGTGGTTGATCTACCCTTGAAAATTCCGTTTATACCGGCTCCTTAACCTTCATGATGGTTACCCAAAAAAGGATATTTCATCTTCTATAAACATAATACTCTATCAATATTATTCTCCAATAAATAGGAATCATTTACCGATTTCACCCAAAATAGAATGTTTACCACACAAATCTCCCCCTCCCAAACAATTTGGGGTGGAAGCTTTACCTGTAACCTGCTTGAAGGATTCCAGCTTATATTTTTTAAGAAACTTTTTCATAATGTGTACCCCATTAACATTATATTGAATTTCTCAAAATTAAGGAATAATTATCCTAACACATTTTAGATCTAATGGTATTTCATGTCGATGTGTTTAGACCTAGAATAAAAATTCAAGTTCTTGTTGTGATAAATAGTTCTTTGACTATCACAATGGAGAATATAATTCTCCAGATTTCCACCAACTCATTTAAAAAGATCATCATCCACATAATCTCCTTGTATACTTTATTTACCATGATATACCATGATTGTGTGTTGAACATGGGGAAAATTTTTTAATTCATTATTTCCATGAGACATATTCCCCTATAAATTATATTAGGTACATATATATGAATTTTTATCATGTCAACATCTCTAGATCATCATATGTGTATCCATATAAAATAGGTTTATCTCTTCGAAAACATAAACAATATCTTGATATACCTTGAAGATTCCTCAATATCCATTTGACTGATTTCAAATTATCTTTTCCACAATTTTAAATAATCTACTAACAAAACCAATAGTGTGGGAAATTTCTAGTTTAGTTCAAACCATGGTATATATAATTTTTCAAACTATTAACTAATACATAACTTTTCCATTTCTTCTTTATTCTCTTTAGTTGAAGGAATCTAAATTTTCATGACACTGAAATGACTCTCAAGTGTATTGATAACATATTTATCCTTTCTCATATTAACTTTTTAAACAACCTTCCTAATTTACCACTCTTGTTGAAGTAATATCTTTTGTTCCTAATGTCACATGTAATCATCATACCAGGAATCTGAGTAGAATCTCTCATGTCCTTCATTTTGAAATAATTTTTTAACTCCTTCATCAATTTTTCAATCTTGATGATATATATTCCAATATACATCATATATAATCAACCTAAGGTAACAATATAATGAAATATTTATCAAAAACTAGTTTGACAAAAAAGTAGTTATCAATATCCATCCTTATATACTCATTTTTCTTGATGAATAATGTTAATTTACTGTACCATTAACATGGTGCCTATTTCAAACCATGTAATGTTTTAATAATTTTATCTATGATATTTTATTTTCCTTATAGTTTAAATCACTTTGGATGATACTTGTAAATATCCTTATTTATATCACCATATATGAATATTGCTTTTATATCTATTCGTCAGTCCTATAGGTTTATACTATCATCCAATCTATGAATAACTCTGACAGAAGCCATTTTTACTACAGGATAAAATATTTCATCAATGTCAATACATTTAATCAAATTTAATCTCTTTATGACCAAATTTGATCTATATCATTGTCTTGAAATGCCAGCGTCTGCTTTTATTCTATAAACCCAATTGTTCTTGAGTGTCTTATTCAGATATAGTAACTCCAAAAAATAGATATATGTTTCTGGTGAATGGTTATTTTCTCTTCTTATATGGCCTTTTTCCATTAGATTCTTAGTTGAGTCATGATCTGATCATCATAACTAGTTAGATCTCCACTATCATTGAGCATCATATACTCATTATGTGAGTATAT
Organism: Viscum album; assembly: GCA_963277665.1. Lineage (NCBI taxonomy): Eukaryota > Viridiplantae > Streptophyta > Magnoliopsida > Santalales > Viscaceae > Viscum > Viscum album. The sequence goes on along the minus strand of OY728140.1, from coordinate 1,899,765,474 downwards.
ATGACTCAATTATAATATCTATTTTAGATATTCTAAACTATTCATCAAGTGTAATATATTCTTGAATATAAAATGATGGATACATATCAAAATATATATAAGTATTATATTTTTTTTATGATAACATCAGTGTAACATATCTCTCACACACTAGCTTGAACTGATTGTAGTTAGAATGGTTCGAGATTAACTGAAATTTCCTCATACAACAACTTATCAACATTTTATTCTTCTCAAAATCATTAATCTTTTTGTCCTCAGTAATAACAACATATATAATTATGAGGATCCTCTCATTGATAATACCTCAAACTTGGTTTCCAAACTCCTTGTTTGCATATCCAAAAAGGATATATTTCTTTCCGTTTCCCTCCAGCTTCACCTAAAAGAGAAATTTTTATATGTTCAACTGCAATCCATATTTCCTCCCCCAAAATGGGTGTTTTAAAGATTTACATTTGAGAGCATACACTTTACTCTCTATCAATTTTTTTATTCATTATATTTCTAGTAATTTTATATTGATTTGTATTCCGTGATTATTTTCCAATACTTGATATCAAAACACCTATAATAATCCTTAAATGGACCATGGTACACTCCTCTATTATATTCTCACACATACTTCAACAAACCTATAGTTTGTCCTTCCTCCTTCACATGAATGTTCGTGAAAAAATCCTTCTCTTTATTTTTAGTTCTAAAATTAAAGTACATCACTTTTTTAGAATGATCATATATGAATGTAACAAAATAAATTTAACCTTTCATTAACAATGTTATCAATGAGAAGATATCAATGTGAATAAAATAAAAAAAATATTTTTTGGATGGTAAATAACAATGAAATGATACTCTATTTTTCCCATGATCCAATAAACACATTTATCCAAATTTGAACCTTATAGTCTAAAAAATATATCCTTTTTAGAGGTTATTGTAATTAATATCTCCCTCATGTGACCAAGCCTCATTTTCTAAATATCTACATGAACATATTTTCTTGTTGTACTTACTTCTCCTCCACATGGTTTGCCATCTATGAGAATAAGATAAGTTTCGTTCTTTACATTATTAATTACCATGTTACCTATAGTAACCTTCCATTTCCCATATCTGAAAAAATTGAAATATCCTTTATCATCAATAATTCTAGTGGATATAAAATTGAGGGGAATATTTGGAACATTCAACAAAACATTCAATAGTAATTTTCATCTAGTATTAACCTATAAAAAATTACTAACACTAGTGATTTTGGATACACTATCATTTCATATCTTCCCATGTCTGAATCTCTCTAAAGTGTAAGATGATAAAAAATATTTTCAATTGATGCCATTGTAGGAGTCACATGAATCCATCACACATGTTGATCTTTGGATTTTTATCCAGACCTTATTATCTTCTTGAAAAATAATGATCTTTAAATAGAAAACTGAAACATCCTTGTTTTGGTTCTTACCATCCAAATTCATATTCTCTACCTTCATCCTCCAAAACAGCAAGATGAAGTGTTTGAGATTTATACAGTGTATTCACATAATGTTAAATCTATATTGTAATTTATATCACTACCTCTTATGTACACTTTGGTCCTGGGGTTCTCCTCCTCTATTTCATCTCTATAATTTATGCTCCCATTGAATTTCAGTGGAAAGATCTTTCGATTCAGGGGTACATCCTTCATTATTTCATAAATACCCTTCATTCATTATTATATAATTCAAAATATCCATAGAGAGTGTTACATATAGAGTTGAATTATTGACTAAAAATGTAGTGTGTACCATTTCTTCATAAAGTAGATTAACATCAAGTATTCTTGTAACTCATCAAAAACCATCATTTTTATCAAATTAAACTAATCAATAATACCTTGGAAGTCACTAATGTGCTATGATACATTGTCTCCAAAAATTTAGATAAAGTATTCAAGTCATAATATCTGTGTTTCATCATTATAAGAGGTTTTCCATTCAAACATATTTTCCATTTTTCAACACATAATGGAAGAATAATGATTGTTTGAAAAATAATGGATGATACTTTTGTCGAACAACTATAGGATTTGTGTAGGACACTTCATATTAACCCCAACCCACTCTGATTCAACTGAATTGGTACTAATAAACAACTTTTAATTTTATTGAAATTATATTTATTATTCTATCTATTTCACTAAAATGGGATTATTGGCCTCCACTATTGGTTTCCATAAATCATAAATTTTCAAAACATCATATATTTTTTTTCTTCAAGAAATAATAATTAAAACTGGTGAGTTAAATAATGAACTATTATTTTATTACATTTATGCTATGAGACTAATACAACTATAACAATACAGATGTGTCGTGAAGGATAAAAATCGTTGGAATCAAATTCGGGATCATTGAAAATGATCATCAATTAGAAAAAATATTTCCAAAACATTTTCAATGGTTTAGATCGATTGATGGTGTGGTACTAATGTGAATCACTAGAAGGGTCACTAGAAAACCCATAAAAAATAATGCCATATTATCTATAAATGATTATTGATAGCACATGGGATTTGAGTAAAAATATGGTTTTATATTTCAACTTCATTTCTAATTCATTTTTTACACTATTTACATCATTGAATTCAGCTCAATAAACTCTTCACGAATACTGATTCAAATTTTTTTCCCTACCACCTTCAATTTTCTCGTCATTGGAAAACAAATCTAATTATCCCTTATTTCTACCGCAAAACATAAGATGCCCCTTTTCTGGGGTATCAGATGATCAAGGTGATGAAAACACAAAAAATGAAGAATAAATGAAATAATATGATGAATTTTACATGGTTCAGAAATTTACCAACATAAATGGGAGAAGTGGGATGGTGTTCTATTATTTATCTCCAGATGAGCATCGATGGATTACAAATTAAAACTATTACAAAATAATGGGCTTTGGTCCTATTATATTGTGAATAAATTCAACTATGTCAAGGGTTAGTTATAGTTTTTCATCTAACCATAATAATTCTACTACCATCGGTTGCTCGTCCACCACGTAGGGTTCGCACCATAGAAGGTTACATGTTCATTTAGCAGAATACATTATCTGTAGAAATTTTAGACAAAAATGAATCCTTTTGAGAGTTCACCCAAAATTGGGAGTGGCCCCCCAAACATGAAAATATATTTTTTATTTGTTCTCATACAATGAAGCCTCTTCTATTTCTCTTACTCCCTCGAGAATGTATAATTTATTTTGTGCACTATAGGTGGTGGTTTGTTTGTGTCCAGACCATGTTATTACATCCTAAGTGAGATGTTAACCCTACTACAACATTTAAACTCGATTCTCCAACCAGTGTTTGGTTACATCTTCTTTTATTTTCCCATATTATTAATATTAGGTGTTCATTATTGGTTTCAAACCCCAATGCATGATCTATATTTTGGTGGTTTATGGAGTCTCTCTAACGAGTTCCATTTCATCTGGGTCTCCCGATGTTTTCGAGTTTGTCGAAATTTCTCTACGCTATCATTGGCGGTGATGTCGTCCTTGAGGTATAATTAAGGGATATGTGAGGTTCATTACATATATAGTAATAAAGGATGGGATGTTTTTCAGCATTAGGTGTAGTGTAGAACTCGGGTTTTGGTGGAATTTCGTTCAAGGCTACGCTGTTAGCCTGGGATCCCACTTTTTCCAAAAAGTTGTTCTTTCTAAAAAAGTGTTTGGATTAAAAAAACACACACACACTTGTATAAATAATTAAATAAATAAAAATATAATATAATAATTTTTCCTAAATATGTAACTTTAATATATATTAACATATAACTAAATGAATAAAAATCTATTAAATGTTTAAGAAAATAAGTTTATGTATACATGTCATTATATAAATATATATATGCACATGAAGATATGTATATTTATTTTTTATTTTATTATAAATATATAATTATATTACATATATAACTAAAAGTAGATAAATATGATAATTAATTAAACAAATAATAAATATATACAAACTTGTCAGTGTGTGTGTGTTTACATTATTTACTTATTTATTTGTTATAAAATTAACTTATATGTTAATATATAAATATGTTAATAATATAATTAAAAACACACCCATATATATATATATAACATTGTTATATATATAAACACACACATAGACACAAAAATGTATATAATTATATAAATATGTTATATATAATATATGTATGAAAGTGTATATATATACTTATATTTTAGTTATATAAATGTGAGTATAAATATACACTCATTTAATTATATATTAATACCAATGTAATATATTTATAAATATTTAAATAGAATTAAATAATAAAAATTATTATTGATATAAATAATAATAAATATGAATGTACTTAAATAAATATATAACTAATAGTTTTTAAAATACCTTTATGACATTTATTTATTTATATAATTCAATTTCTATACATATGTCGGCATATTATTAATTTATATAAATATGTATTAATATAAAATTTTATATATTTTTATTGACATATATATATATTTATAAAGTATATTTGATTAAAATTTTAAAAAACAAACACACCCAGACACGATAGTGTGTCAAGCCTCATCCCTCACAATAAGGAATGACAAACTCCAAGTAGAACTATTTTATTACATATTTATAGCTTGAATTCACATGTTCTTGACGACTCGAATAAACTGGTGAATATGGCCCCATGTCTCAAGAGAAATATGAACCAATATCCCGATTGAGAAACCAATATATATTATCTTTTTCCATCACCCAGACACACATGCGCTTGCATTTTATCAAAATATAATTATTCTAAAATTTAAAAAGTATAATGATAACAAATAAAAATATTAGTATATATAAATTTCATAATATATATATATTACGAATATAAAATATGTATATATATATATTTATATATTTATATTATATATCTATTAAAATTATTAAATATATATATATAATTAGAAAAACATTTTTAATTATGAATATACTTATATTTAATCATATATAAATATAAATATATAATAAATTATAATTAAATAAACGTTTATTTATTTATTTATTTATTGAAAATACACTAGAATACACAAATATAAAGATAAATTTAATTCCTTCCCAAAAAAATCATATGGGACCCAACATATCTATGATGAATTTAAAATCTCCTTAACAAAAAACAATTCTATGTTATATTCTTTGGAATATTCATAAATTCATCATAGATAAAAAATAATGCACAAGTGGGCTAACATATCTTATATGGATTTATTTAAATACTTGAAAATATATCCTTGATATATAACAAATTACTCATACGGTACATATATGAAATCTATCTTAAAAATTTGTGTATATTACTATGGAAGGATATGATATTTTCCCCAAACAACCCATCCCACGTGTAAAATTTTATTATTGTGATATTAGAATTTTTTTTTTGAAATATCATATTAATAATAATATTTAATATACATTAAATAATAATTTTAAACAAAAATTTAAATTATTGAGAATGTAGAGGAAATACTGAGTTTTAAGTATTCAAATTATCACATCAAAATTAAAGATCCATAATTGTTTTTCATTTCCAATACTTGATTCCTGATGCACTCTATCACCTTGGTGGGTTCCACCCTTTCAATAGTTTCATGGGATTTTGTTTCCATGAAAAAAATATCTAAACTAAGTATATATTTTATTTGTTTGTGGTTAAAATATTATATTAAATATATTTTGATATTTAATTAAAGAAACCACACCACAATAAAAATTTAAAACGATGATAGTAAATTCCTGAAATTTTATTTGATATTTTATACTCCATTTAATACACATTGAAGAAGTCTATCTCCAAATATTTTACGTTAATAAAGATGAATTTATAATTTTAACCTTCTCAGTAAAAAAATATTTCATTTTTAATTCTTTTAAATGTTCTTATTTTCACATCAATAAGGTACTAAATAATAAATATGTACCTCATTAAATATAATATCCTCAAATGTCAAAATCAAATTATGAGGCCTGAATAATTAATACTCAAAAGAAACTCACAATATAAGATATTCATTCAGTTTTTTTCATTCCCATGAAGACCCATGGGAGAGGAACCAGATATTGTAATTGGGTATCTTTTGTTTCCATAAATATCAAAAAATATAGTTAAATAATAAATTTAATGTATAGCATTTGATGGAATTTTATCTCCAAAATAGGGGTTTATAAAATATAGTATTTAAGATAGAAGCATTTTTTGAAATTTTTAATGATGGTGCTACCAAAAATATTTTTTTCTTTGAAAACACATCCAAGGTGTTGTTATCCAATACAATACCTTCTTTATAATTGATTCATAAGAATACACTACTTTTTATTACTCCATAATTTATTTTGTAATAATTAATTATTTATAATTTATTTTCACATAAAAATATATTAAAAGGTAATATTTTTTTGCAGTTACTTTATATAATTTATTCACATTAATATAGAATTAATTATATAATTATTCAATAGTGATTTAATCTTACTAAAAATTTTATTATTATTATTAATTATATAATGTTTAATATTGATATTATTATTTATTATTACATAAAAAATTATAATAATTACCTTCTTACTAATATTAATTACATGTGAGCAAGTATTAATACACCAATTAAGGTGTCTTACTGACATCCCAAATGTCTGGGGTTCAAAACATGATAGTTAAATTTTTCGAGTACAATAGTAAGGTACTATAGAAGAATACTTTAGTAGTGTGACACTATTATAGTTAATCATTCAGCTTATGGGGAACTATTATTTTGGAGAATTTATGCGAGTGACCTCGTATTAGAAGGGGTATATAAAAAACCTCAATTGGGAACAATAGTAATGGAATATAACATGTGTCTTTAGAGAATCTATATATACACGGATAATAATTTTCGGCCTCCCATGGGTCCAAGAAGGGTACGTGTTAATCATTTGGGGAGGATGGTTACACAAAATAATGGTGTCTTAGGATTATGTATATATCTTCCTAGTGACTATACACTAAAATAATTGATTTTTTTTTAATTATATTTTTAGTTTTTTATTAATTCAATCATTTTTTTTATTTATTAGATTCTTATTAATGATTAATAATTAATATAAAATTTCTAAAAATAAGTAAATTATTTTTAATTTTTACAAGTTAAATATAATTTTTCTTTTTTAATAATAAAGAAACAATAAAATTTAATTTTTATTAGTATTATTAATATAATTAACAATAATATTATTATAATTATTTACAAATTAGTTATTATTGATAAAAAAATATATCATAGATAATGGGGAATATAAGAACAAAAACACACATACAAATAGGAACAATAATGGGTTAAGCCTCAACTATCCCCATAGGGATTGGAATATACCCACTAAATTTTTTTTATTACACTAAAATGGACCTTATAGGCCCATGAAGTTAAATAAATGGATGAATTGTGGGTTGAGGTGTTGTAGCATATATCTGTAATCACTCCCACATGTGTCATGGCTAAGCTGACTTGACCATGCTCATTTTCCTTGATCTGAAGCTCCACAGAATGGTGTGCCTACTAGTATAATTAAACTCAACACTACATACTATTACATTGTGGGACTATATAGAATTAACTTAAGTACATCCCTTAGAAATTCAATAGTGGCACCACAATTCTCATGGGAATGTTGTGGTTCCCCATTTGGAAACATTCCTACACTCTTAGGGATCACTGTAGATCAACTAGTGATGAACCAATCCAAGAACCTACACTAGTTGATCATTTGGAAGTGCCTCATAGTACACCATCCATGGGCCATTAATATCCTCATAGAGCTCCCACAATGTTTAGAACATCCACACAACACAATATCCAACTAGAAAACTCATCTTACTATATAAAGAGTCTGATTGGGTTAGTGTAGGTCGAATCACTCAAGACCTCCCCCAAAGTCACGAGACCTCATCCCACCAATGCTTCACATCACCCCCCATGTATCATTCTTATTCTTGCAAATCTATTTATAGATTCCTCTATCAGGTCATGTTTTCATTGTTCCACAATCATAACAATCATATTTTTTTGGGATACTGTGGAATAGACCCCCAGTTCCTCAAAGGCCCAATTTTTTATAAATATATAATTATTTAATTTTTGAAAATTTAATTATTGTTAAAGAATTATATTATTAATAATAAAAACATTTTGAATTATTTATATTTATTTCATCCATGTTAAATAAAAGTCATACATTTGAAAAACATACAAATTGATAATTACGGTTATTTTTGTAGGGCTTTACATTTATTAATGGGAGATTCTATATAAAGACTTTGTTATATATTCATAAAACATATATATATATATATATGTATATTAGAGGATTTACTCCAAAATAGTGTCTTGTTTATTTTATTTTCAATAAAGATACTATTTTGTATTCCCCATTTTTTAACTGACGCTAAATAAGGATCTATTAGAATTTATAATTTTCCTTCTATGATATAAATATCATATTTTTGGAATAAAAATCCTTGATACCATAATTTTGGATTTATTATAAAAAATATTCCCATATCGTTGGATCTACCATTAGTTGTATAACTTCTTTGGTTGATTAATATTCCATGATTTTGATTTATTTTAAGTGTAGAGTGTTATCCTATCCCATCGATATGAACATATATTTATTTTGGTGTCCTTACATTATTTATCATTTCCATTTTTAATTTTGAATTTAATTGATTTTTGTTTTTATTTTCAGTATCAAATGAGAATATCATAGAATGTATTTTGAATTAGAAAATAGTTTAAATTATATTGGAATAATTAGTTTCATTTTTTTAAATTGTTTATTGAATCCACTAAAATAAGAAAGATGAAAAATTTGCAAAATATTAAATTATTTTTCAAATATGGGATACTGATAAATGATGTTTTGAATTTTAATTGAATAATATATATCTTATGATAATTAATTTAAATCCATTTATAATATATTGGATTTATTATCACTTATATTTATTACTCGACACTAAAAAAATAAGAAAAAAATAGAGAAAAAACCATGATCATTAGTATGAGGGCCATGGATGTAGGATACCACCAAAATCCTTCACTATGTAAAGGCTATTTCTAGGGTAGTATCCCACTGGACTATATCAATAGGGAATGACCATAGATATTGAGTGTGTTTAAGTAGTTTTTCCTATTTCCATATTCACTAAAAATGGCTGAAGCACATTTATACTATCACATATGCCTATTTTTGTGGCCCCTTCCCATGAAAATAGTTATATTAAAATTTTTATAATATTTCTAGTGGAACATAAGACTATTATCCAGTGCAGTTCCCATAAAAATATGTCTTGTAAAATATTTATATTCTTTCAAGCTGTCTTATATCTAAAAAACTCATGATTATTTTTCAATGAATTATACCACCTAATGAAAGGATATATAAATATATATAATTAAATATTTATTATTACAGTTATTTTATGTAACAAAACTATGTGTTACTAGACTTATGTCCATGCAATTATTTCCTGTTGCTATTTCCTTATTTTGATTTTTATTTTTCTACAGGTCAAGTCCATCATGGTTATAGGCCCTGTTGGTGTTTATCTAACAATATATGTCACATTACACCTTTATTTAGGTCATATACCATTTGCGAATATCTCCACGGGTCATGTGTCCCATGGACATAGTCGTTTCACATCACCATTCAACATCATCTAGGAATTTCCTATTGTAGGAATTGGCCATGATCCATGTGGCCCATGTCAATATCCATATACCACATGGTCTTAGATACATAGTATATTTTTCCCATGGATATATACCATTCATATAAGTAATATGACAATGACCCGTGTTCTTGTGTCCATATGCCCATGGACACAGTTTTACTGACCACGACTACATAACATTAGATGTACTATAATTTTATAGTAGGGTTTGAATGGATTTATTAATTTTTCTATGAAATGTAAAAAAAAAATTAATTTTAATATAGTATCATATTGATAATTTATGTTCACTATTAAGTATAAAATGTAATAGTTCCTTATAAGAGGAATCTTGGTGTCGATCTAACCCCGTTTATATTTTTTTTATGTAATGATGATTTTAATAAAAATAATATTGTTCTTATGTAAGCCATTTTGACATATTATTTCCTCTATATGTACACCATTTATTAGAAATTGAAGAAATCAAAACCATTATTTTTATTTTATATCAAATAAAGAGGAATAAATCAAGGTGAATGTAATTCACTAAATATCGAGGAATTGATGGAAAATATAGGGAATATTATATGATTTTAGACCCTCTAATACCCACTACGAGTGTTTTGTTTATCAATCATATTAAAATTAAATTCCATATTTTACTACTATATAATTTTCAATGATATTATCAAGTCAATATGACCCTAATGACAATATGAATTCATAATCATTATTATTTTGAAGATCTAACTTAAGGGTTTTTTATTCTAACAACCTTCTTCCCATAATTTTTTCATTTTTAATTATTTATGTTAAGTATTTAATAATATTGTTTTTAATGAATAAAATTGTAAAATATATATCAAATTAATCATACTAGTGAGATAAATATAATTATATAGGATATTTGTTTATTGGTTTGAGGATTCATCAAGGGTTTTTTAGAATGTTTAAAAAAATATTCAATTTGAAAAACACATATCATTAAAACAATGTCTTTTTAAGAGTTATCATAGAATATAATGTTATAAAATTGGTTAAAAAAATAATGAATCCATATTGGATAGACGAATCCATAAACACAAGATAGTAAATTATTTTAAATATAAATTTCATTGATTAAAAAAACTCAAGAATTGAAAGGGCTAGTTAATTTGGATGAATTAGTGAGACCAATTCCCTTAATTAATATAAACCCATGTCTTTTTATACAGTTTCTACTATACATTGAACAAATTTTACCACAACCTGTCATCAATATCTCAATAAAAAATTCTACTGAAGATAATATTCTATAAATTAATAACATTCTGATTTCCATTATTACCAAGGGAAATGGGAACATGAGATAGGGGAGGTCAAAATCATAGTAAGGGTATGCATAAGGGATAACAATCAAATGTCATAAGGGAGCATAAGATGAAAATATGTGTATGATAATGTAAATAATAAACATAAAAAAATATATATAATTCATACCCAATAAAACATGTAAGATAATACAAGAACCATATCCTAGGATTTAGCATAGAGAAAACAAGATCAAATTATATTGGTAATATAAGATTGGGACAAAAAAATTATTTTTTAAATCAATATAATAATTCAAGGTTCACTCTAAAGATCATTATCACATATTAGATTATGTACCATAGTGTATTATGTTCACTCCATAATCTCATATATAACATCTCATGAGATATAAAATTTCACCCAATGCATTAGAGGAATATATAATTATGGGCACACCTACCACATACACAATGTGATTAGGCTAACCAAACATGCTCTATATATGAAATATCATGAGAGGAAATCCTTGTAAAATGTATTATAGAGATAAATAATTATTTTTCCATCCATCATATCATAATATGTATATACATAATTGATATGTATAGAAAAATTTTAAATATACATAATTTCACAAAATTAATATTATCTTGAGAAAAAAATGTGTTTCTTGATTTTTTCAACAAAACATGACTATAAACCATTAAAATAAATATGGTGGATGGTTTGAAAATAACATATCCCAAATTAAAAAAAACAAACATAGAAGGATGTTGACGTAGATGAAAACACCCAATTAAAATAATCATTTAAGTGGTTCCCCATAAAAATGGAGCAATAATTATTTTTGTTTGATTCCATGTGTCTAGTCCCCAAGAGGATAAATATAAATAGTGGGTAGATCATTAAAAATTAATCCAATGATTGTAAATTATTATGAAAATGAAAATTTATGTGATATCATAAAATATTTTTGTAACATGTTTTGAACATTTTTATAAAATAAAATATTTTGGTTCACAATCATAATTATTTTTCAAAATTTTATTGTAAAAATATTGAAATTATTTAATTTTAAATGAGTAGAAAATAATTGATCGTTGAAAAATATATAATATTACCCTAAAAAGAATATTTCATACAATATAAAACATTTAGTCATGGGAGGAAAATTTTTTGATAAAATTTTAAAATACATTTATCAAAACCCACATCATAAAAGTGGTAATAGAAATTAAAATTAAAAATAGTTAAGGGAAATAATATATTCATAAGAATTAGTACACAATAGAATTTTATAATATTATAGGAGAACATTAGTGAGAAGAGGAAAACATAGACCCATGTGATAAACCATCATTTAAGTAGATGGGAATTTTTCCTATTATTGTTGAATTGTCAAAAAGGTATAAAATTCACAAATGAGAATTTGTTAAATAAAATTTGATATCTTTAAGAATAAGTAAGAGATAACAAATAAAATTAGATATTATTCTCCTAGAGAAACATTATAAATCAAAAAATAAGATTATGATATAAAAATAGCTAATATTTATGGAAGATAACAGTTATTTCCTAAAGAATAGAAGAGAATAAATGGTGGTGAAGCTTATAATATAAAAAACAGTTAGGGTATTATAAATATAAGAGATTCAGTTACACTATTCAAAATAATTTTTGTGTATAATATCAAAATAATCTATAATGAAGGATGGCTGATATAGAAAACCTTACCTTTTATCTTGGTTTCCTCAAACACATTCTAGCATCATGCATAAACAAATAACTATATTAATTAATTTTTTTAGATCCATATTCATATTTTTAATCTTTTATAAACTTCATTTATAATTTTTATCAATATTTATATTAGTTATTTATTATATATTTCAATATTGGGTGTGAGTAATCTTGATAGTTTTGAAATAGTTTTGTAATAGTGGTGTTGTTCTTCATTATTCACCAAAATTTCATCATTAACATATCATGAAAGTTATTGGAATATTTTTTAATTATTGATAACTTTATAAATTTTTCATAAGTATTTTAGTAATATTTCTATTACTATAAAGTTGTAGACAAGATTATGTTGCTAATTTATAATAAACATATGATGTTGCCTTAATTAATTAATGAAATTATTATATTATAATTATAGAAATAATAATAGACCATTATTTACTTAATAAAATCTTATGTTATTTTTTAAATCCCATCCTTTATATAAATTTATCTCATTATTCTAGTTTTTGGTTAAACTAAATCAATAATAACAAGCCACAATCTATGTGTGAATATGGCTGTGAATGAGGTTTGTTTATTTTAATATAAAAAAATATTTAAAATGAATTTATTTATATATTTTTAATGTGATTAAATATAATTTGTAATAGTTAGAATAATAATGAAAATTTAAAATATGTTATCACATATTAATAATCCTCTTTCCCTTTTGGCATGTTCATTTTAGGATGTTAGTTGTATATTGATCATTTTTTTTAATATTAAATATATAATTAACAATATATAATTACATAAAGTAAATCATTACATAAATAATATATTTATTCACTATACATATTTTTAAAACAATCAATTCATAGTGGGTATGAAAAATAAAATGTTTTGTTCATGGTGGTGGTAGTCTGCACAAAACATAAGCATCGTTTTCATCTTATTATTGGATGAAGGTGGGATAGGAAATGGTTATAAAATCAATATAATAAAATTTTAATATATTTATTATATTTATGTTTATATATATATAAATTTTAATGGTTTTGTATTATAGAGTGTGATTAAGATTTCTAAAGGATGTTAAAGGGTATACAATACTATCATTGAGAGTTTAGATATTCTCTAAATGTTGCATTTGGAAATGGGGACCTGGGGAAAATTTTTGAAGATTGGGGATTCCAAGATAATAAAGAAGATAAAAAAAATTAAAATGGTTTGTTTATAATGTGAATTTGAACATTGTATTTCTCTAGAAATGGGTGTAAGTGGGCACCTTTTATAGCTGAAAAAGAAAAATGAGTTTTTTTAGAACAATTTTTGGTTAGGGGTAAGAATGAAATTGAATTACTGATAGGTTTATTTGGGGGGGAGTTTTTTTTTGAGAAATGTAGATATGAATTAAAAATAAAAAATCAGTTATATAAGGTTTATTATTCAAATTTATTAATTAAAATCTAAGCCACATTAGATTACACATGTTAACAATTACTAGTATTTATTAAAAGATAAACATGTTAATTATTATAATAATAAAATTCCAAGATAAAAATTCTCACCAAATTTCAATGTTATAGAAATGAATTTGGAATCCATTTAATATCATTGGAATCATAATTATATAAAAATTTACTATTTATTTAGAAAATACAATGTTTTGAAAAAGAGATTAAATTTAAAATTGTTTTTTTAATAATTATTTTTAAAATATTATTTAACATTTATCCCTAATTAAATGTGTGGTAATTTATTTTTACACATGTTTAAAAATTTTATTTCAATATTAATTTAAAAATAGATCATTTTAATCTAAAACTATAACATTTATGAATGTATCATTCCTTGAAAAATGATTATTTAACCATGGTATCAAATGTTATCTTAGTAACTTCATTTATTGACCAAAAATAAAATTAACCCCACTAAAAAATTATAAATTTTTTACTATATTTATGAAAGTCATTTTTTATGAATGAATTTCTAAAATAGATAAAAATTAGTATTAATATATGATTTTTTAGCACAGAAAACAATTTTAAGAAACATGAATACTCTCAGAATAAAATAAATACATTTCTTGTCTTTTAAAAACTATTAAATGGTTGTTATTTTATTTTATTATATATATTTTCAAAAATATCGATCTAAACCATTTTTACCATAATATATTATTCTTCATAGAACATGATTATGAATAAATTTAGGTAATATTTTTTTATCAACAAATTGATTTTATTTGTTATTTACGTATAATAATTGAATTTTATCAATGAATTGTTATTAAATAAATTATAGTTTTTTTATTTATACATATAGTTCATAATTGTATTGCCTCTATATTTTAATTTCAATTTACTCGCTAAATTTTACCAATTATAGATCCTTTCATGATTCTTTTTGGTTTGATGTTTAATGTGAACCAACCTATTAAACACATTATCATTTAAAGGTAAATATATAATTTTACATAATATGGTGTTATATTATCCCCTAATTAAAAAATTTCATCTAACAATTTTAATAATCAATCAATATTAAAAATATATATGGGTATCTAATATATAGATAAGACTCAAGACTTTATTTTTATTAAGGTTTCACCTTTACAATATTATATTCGACAAGTGAACTCATATTTTCAATTATGATAATAATATAACTAACATAGAGTTTTTATCTAAATATTTGTGAAAAATATCATAATATTGTTTGATTATGTTTTTTTGGAGTATATAATCAAGCTTTTACTAATAGATAATAATGGGTTGATTTAGGATTTTAAAATGGTTTTTTCCTATCATGGAAATTATTATGGTCTATATGCAGTGAAGTCCAATACCAGCATATTATCATGTAATAGTTTACTAAATGAATAATAAAAATATATTATTTTATTCACAAAACTATAAACTTATATTAGGGAGGACTTATATACCTAGGATACAATAATCATATAAATAATTTTTTTATTAATAAATCGACATCTATTCATCAAGGTGATGGTTTGATATCATTAAAAAACATTCTAGGTAGAAATAAGTTAGATTAATAAGATACAATTACAACTCATATAGTTATTGATTGTATGATAAGTATTCCTCACTCTACATCATTTTTACAAAATACTTAAGTAGTTGTAGTTTTATATGATTTCCCTTGTTCCATAGTCATTGTAAGTTACATTTTCCTATTATTATTATTATTCCTTGTATTGTTCATTATCAAGGATAATTTAACACCAAAATATTTTTAAAAAAGACCATTATATTTAATAGTATCTATTATATGCAACCCCAAACATAAATATAAATATAACACCCAACACATTACGACATGTATATATTTAAATAAATTAATCATATTAAATATCTTCCATTACATGAAACTCAAATTTTAGCTTGAATTACAAAAAACATTTATTATATATTTTGTTTCATGAAACAATTAGTTTATCTCGTCTTCTACACAATACTATGTGTAGTCTGCGTTACAAGTAATACCATGTTTTATCGAACAACAATATTCTATTAATATAGTTATTTAATATGATAGTTATAGCCTAGAAATTGTAATTATGAGTATAAAATATATTAACTAAATTATGAAAATATATATTTTGCATCCATTCTTTATTATCTATTTATTTAATTAAAATAAGGACCATTTAAATGAAAAATAATTTCATTTTTTAAAAACTTTATTTTCTAAATGAAACTTCAGTCGTGCTTTGAGAACATAATTTAAAATTAATTTCGAACAAAATTTGAAAATTAATATGAAAGAAAATAATTTTTTTTTATTTTAAATACAAAAATTATCTTAGCGTGATTTTTTTGGAATTTTTTTTAAGAGTTTCATTTTTCAATGAATAGTGAATAATATTTAATTTGAATTGAAAACTGCATTTTCATTTAAATAATTTATAAGGTAAAATTATATTTTGAAAAGGTTTTAATATAAAATTATATCCATTTTATATCAAAAAATACACTGTGTTTAATTTAAGCATTTTTATTTTTATTATAGATATAAAAACATTGTAATCATTTTAAAATTTTCACTTTAAAAACATATTTTCTCATCAAGTATGTTGGATTAATTTTAAATAAAATTTTTTCACATCAGGAAATTTAATTTTTAAAAATAGATTCCATATTTTGAATAATCATAATTTATAATTCCTAATATTCTAAACATAATTTCTCACCTAAATTAATACTGAATGAACGAAAAAATAATTACAATAGTTAAGGTAAAAATTGGTTAATTGGGGGTTTAAACTAAAAATATAAGGATAAAAATAACCCATAGACTAGTCAAAAACTATATTTAGGGATATATTTAAATAATTAAACGTATAATTTAATATAATGGTCCATTTTGGACCCTTTAGAAAATTTAAATATGTGGGATCACACTGTTATTTTCAAAAATATTATGTGTGTCCTCTAACCCACATATAATTTCTTCCCCCTCTTCATTCTTAATAAATCCTTCAAAAAAAAATTTTCAGACTTGACTAAAAACAATCACTCCAAAAATTCCCTCAACTAATCCTATGATAGTTATTTTTTGGATAAGTCCATCCTATTAAAGATTTTGACAAAACCTAAGGAGGATACTCCAGGAAGTGTTAATGTTCCTCCGAAAACATATTTATTTTATTTCATTCTCCAACGTTGTAATTTTTTTAAAATATTATAATATAATTCAATTTTTTTATTCAATATAATTTTATTTTATTATAAAAATTTAATGACTTAAAACCATCTCTACTGTCATCAAAAATGTTAGGGAATCATTATTCATGTGTATGATAGAGTACCGCCTCACGTAACGATGTCTATTATTTTTTCATTTCCACCTCTCATGGTTGTTTAGACGGATGTATATAACATATATATATATATATATATATGAAATTTAAAACATATTTATACAAATTTATTCAATATATCATATATATATATACCTTACATTACATAATAGATACAATAATGTCGCTCATGTGTATGACAGACTACTACCTCGTAAAGAGATGTGATTCATCATTCACCAACGCTTCACATGTAAGGTGATAAAGATAATTTATATGATTATATGTGATATAAATGATATAATTATGACATTCATGAATCGTTTATGATTATTTAAAGATAATATTTGTGACTCCTCAAACATATTTATATTTTTAATATTTTACGAATTATTAGTATTAGTATTATTTTGTTTTATTTAATAATTGTCCCATCCAATATAATTACATGGAGATATAAAATATGAAATTTGTTATCCCATAGAAATTAGGAATCTATACATTTTCTATACAGGAAAGAGACCCTCACTAACCCATAATACCTACTAGGAGACCCATCTAGATGATCAGAAGAGCACCAAACACAACAAATAGACAATGTAAGTAGTGATAGTCCTTCGGGACTATTACAAAGAAAAACAATATGAAATGAAAAATAGAACATGTACTAAGAATCAAGGGGATATTGAATACAATCTTCATCGAAATGGTTTTTGAAGTTTGTAACAACCTAAACATGTATTCATATGGCCTTAAAGAAAAATATGACCTTCGATTGTCATTGGGGTCTCTAGATGACAGTTGTTTTCTTAATGGTCATAAAATATTATAACCTTTATGTATATTATGTATTTTGATTATTTTAAGTACTCTAAGTGTTTATGTATATAAATAATATGAAATGTGTTAAAAAAGTTTAAACTTGTAAAAGTGATGTATTTAGTTAAATAAAAATATGTTTTTAAATTGAAGATGTATTTCATATTTTTATTTTAATTATGTAACAATAATAACCATGGTGTTTATATTAAAATGAGTTAAAATGAATATAAATTTATGACATTTTGAAGTTTAGATTTTAAAATATTAATAGTTTTAATGAAAAAGTTAATAAAAACATATGAAAATAATGGAATTCAGAGTAAGAGTGGTTATATATATATATGTGTGTGTGTGTGTGTTATGTTTTTAAAACAAATATATATATATATATTCTACAGGTTTATTGTGTTTAATGTGGTTTTAATTTTCGTAAAAAATAGGGTGAGTGCCTACCCAACCGAGGGAAGCCTTGAAGGCTAATCCATAAAGGTCTGGTGGGCATCTCACATAGAACCCAAAGGTTAGATAATCCACAGGAAGCACATGCATGGTGCAAGTAGTGTCGAGGATAGGTTGTCCATGGTGAGGCCTAAGTGGATGCACATGCCCGTGTATAGGGCCTTGTCAGACACGAGCATGTAGTGAGGTAGGACACACACCAGCGCAAGTATGGGTGGGCCAAGGCCAATAGGCGGGGTCTTGTGTGTAATGACCCTACGGTGTGTGTGTTTATGTCATTGATGTGAATGTTGAGGCATCAAACCATTTATGGTAGTCCAGGATATCTTCTCATTTTGATGTGGGATGCATTTTTTTACCAGAAATATAAAATGAGTCGTTTGATCTCTCCATGAGAGATCTCAACCATTCTATCCAGTATTTCTTTTGAACTCCACCAACTGCTTACTTTTATAGCTTTTACACAACCGTTTGATAGGTACGTCGTTCATCTCAGTCTTGTATCTCGTTTAAAACTCACGGATTCACCGCAGCCATTCGACCAAGAATCAAAATGATCTCAATTGTTCATCTTTTGTAAAACCCGTTAAATCACCTCAACCATCTGATCAGTCTCGACCGATCTGTTCCATCTATTATTTTTTAACTTCAACCATTATTCTTC
Source organism: Viscum album (assembly GCA_963277665.1). Classification (NCBI taxonomy): domain Eukaryota; kingdom Viridiplantae; phylum Streptophyta; class Magnoliopsida; order Santalales; family Viscaceae; genus Viscum; species Viscum album. Next base: position 1,899,745,916 of record OY728140.1, on the reverse strand, counting down.
TTATTACTCATTATATACTTGTAACCTTCGCTCTCCTCCAATGTTTTCTTCTTAACCTGTGAGTATTTCCAAACCACTCCTCTGACCCATCTGGTACATCATTCCACGAGAACACCTCTGGTGTATTAGTTTAATTCAAACACTTTAGTTGATTGTGGATGTTTTCCATAATATATATAAATATTTATATATAATAAATAACTGATTTATTGAAGGTCGTCCTTGATTATAGATGTTGTTTTTTTCTATATAGTTGGAATCAATTTTCCATCGGCCACTTTGTTTATATTTTTTTACTAAATAGTGGCATATAATAAAATATATATATACATTACATAAACCATTTATATAGACCTCTATTTTCAACTCAATCCAATGGGGTTTTATCCTACCAAATTCTCTCCATCATCTGCTCGGATCCACCCTAACATTGTAGTGAAGTAATGGATTATTTAGTTTTGTGTTTTATTCAATTAACTCATATTTACGTATATATGTTTTTAATTTTAATATATAAATTCCAACCTAATTTGTGTTATGATTTTCAAATGATGAACATTTGTATTTAAATGATGTTCTTTATGCATGTAAATCATGTAATGGTTTTTAGTTTTAGTTTAGTGTTTGATTAACCATTGTATACATATATGTATATATACATTATTATATATAACTAACCTATTCTGTTTTATATTTTTCAAATAATTAGTGTTTCTATCATGTTCTTTACACATTCAATACATTTACATCTTATTTTATCTTCTGATTTGATATGTAAAACATGTATATATAGTATTCGAATATATGGTTATATATATATATACACATATGTATAATGTTTTTAATACTAATCTACTTAATAATTATTTCTTCTTAAGATAAAATATTGTTTTAAATGGTGATCATTATTCTTATATATATTCAATTAATTATAATTTCAAAACCCACATGTATAAATAAGTACTAGAATTACATATATTCATGTCTATATAATCCCAAACGCAATTTGATTTCGACAAACTATAAGAAAACATTGGTTTCTAATTGTGTGCCTAGAAATTTTATAAGAATTCATCACTTAGTCATTGCAATTGATATTACATGCATCTCAATTTTTATTTTTTGGATAAATAGATTGGATGATATTTTCCTAATACATATACACATACATGCATAGTGAAGTGTGTTCAATATTTTATGCATAATTCCTTGACATGGAATTAATGTTATACATTTGAAAATATTATATTCTTAATTCTTGATGAATCTACCAAAATAAATAGTAATAGTTTTTTATGTTTATGATTTAAACTGTTTGAAACTTATATTTATCAGTGCATGGTTTGAACATGAATGATAACTATCTTATATTCAAAAACATGTATTTTTTATATAAAATCATTAATTTCATGAAACAATGGTATTGAATTTAAGAGTTATTATTTTATGTGATAAACCCATACAATCTATAATTTAATGTGCACTGGTTATCATTTTTGAAGAATCCATAACTTATGATAATGGTAATAAATGTAAATTTCATAATGAATTATGTACTTGGAACGCCAATTATAATAAAAGTGTAGAATCTATTTTCAAAAAATTAATACATAAGATAATATTACATCTGGGATTTCATGAATTTCATTTTATGTGTTAAATGTATCATGATATTGTTATGTATGCAATTATATTTAATTATTATTTCATTTTTTAATGTGTACCTGTATCCTTGCATGTCACCTTTAAATTAGTTTGACCAATCTCTGGCCTATATATAGTATTCCATGAATTTTTTTACAATTATGGGTACTTTGTTATATGTTTTAGCCTTTAAATAAATATACTATTTCTTGAGTATGTGATTTTCCTAAAAATGATTTCATGTTACCATTGAAAAATGTTTTTGAGGTGCTACATGAAATGTTGTTTCCTTTTATGAAAATGTTTTATAATTATTTTAAAAATATGTTATAAAATGATTTTCATAAATTCGTTATAAAATCCCTTTATTGGATATTCATGTGCTCATCCTACATTTTGATTAATTTTTCCAGGGTAATTATATTTATCAGCTTTGACTTCTCCTAGGTTATGGAAACAATATGAAACTTATCTTATATAGTTTTGATGAAAAGTATCAATTTTATCTAGTTTTCTAGAACCTAGACTCGGAAAATTCTATGTGATGGAACGTGATGTGTAATATTATCATCATATTTTTTTAATAAAATTACACACCATCTTTTATGCAAAAACTCTGGGCACCTTGGGTCGGGTCCTCACAGTTGGTATCAGTGGACTGGTTTAGAAAATTCTGGGCAATTAGAATAGAACAAAAAATAATTAGTTAGGCCTTGCTATGTTGAACATTTTAATAAAATTTTTAGATGGAAGATAAGGGTTCACCAAAAATCCTCTTGTCTCTCCCTACTAAATTACATGGTAACATAATTGTCATGTTGCATTTATAATCATACTAAACATTCTTGACCATTTATTTATCATACAAACACCCCTATCAAGGGTCCATCAGCCCAAATATCCTGTGGTCTAATCAAGGAGATAGTTAAATCTAGCACCATATATAAAATTCAAAATTTTCAGAATATATGCATAGGGTAAAGTATCATGAAGGTTTATTACTCTGTTTCACATTGTCTGAGAATCATGAAGCCATTGGAAAATACTAATAAGCTAAAATAGAGGGTGACCTTTGAGAAACATATCTTATCCAGGTTCTGAGTTTTAGTATGACAGGGAGACTCTATGACATCAGAACTCTCAAGAATGACATAGTTCGACTGATTTATAAGGAACTATTCCATGCATAAATATCTGATCTCCATAGCTCCCTTTCCTCCCTATGGGAACCCGGGTGTTTTTGGAATAAATTTGACCCTAACTTCTTGAGTTGTGTTTCGGATAGGTAAATTGGGGAACAGAAAACTTCCCTAGGATTCCACTTGACCTCATCACCGATTTACACACGTTGGTGGATATAGTGATGGTATAAATTAAATTTTTGTAAATAAAAATTCGTTAAATATTTATAATTAAAATATATCTTATAGGGACATTGAGGATAATGATAGATGTTAGTGCGGTGGACATCTAAGAGTACAATAGAATTTTGAGGGAGAAATTCCACTATGTGTGGGATAATATGATTCTCCGAACATATTTATATTTGTTATATTTTTTTACATTAATATTAGTATTATCTTAATTTATTTAATAAATATTCTATGAAAAAAAATAATTATTGAATAAAAATAAGACAAGTTTCATTCAATGGAAATGTTGAAACCTAACATTTTCTATAAGGCCAAAATACCCTCACAATCAGGAAACCTACTAGGAGACCCATCAGGATCAGGAGGATACCACCGAACACAACAAAAAGACCAATTATGTCTTGAATGTCATTCAGGTCTGTCACTAAGAAAAACATAATCAAAATAACAATGGAAACCATACTAAGAATCCAGGTGGTGTAGAGAACCATCTAAACTGAATTGATTTTTGAAGATTGAAACACTATAAAAATTATTTATAATTCCTTGAAGTTGAATATCACCATTGATTCCTATTTGGGGCTTTAGATGAACATTGGATCTTATAATGGTCATAAAATTTTATAATCGTTAGGTTTTTAGATTATTTTAATTATTTTAAGTATTCTATGTTTTTACATATATTATAAATTTCAAATGTTTAAATTTTTTTTAATTTTATAAAATTTTTATCTTTTGTTAAATAAATATATGTTTTTAAATTTAAGAAGTTTTTCATATTTGTATTTTAAAGATATAACAATAATAAACATGGTGTTTCTTCTAAAATGAGTTAAAATGTGTATAAATTTATGAAATTTTGAAATTTTGATTTTGATTTTAATATTATGAAACAAAAATTTAATATATATATATATATTAAAATAATAGAATTAATAATAAGAGATGATATATATATATATATATATTTTGTTTTAAAAATAATAATATATATTATATATGTTCTTTTTTTGTTTAATTATGTTTTTTGGTAAAACATTTGGTAAGTACCCCCCAAACTAAGGGCACACTTTCTACCAAAGCCCTCAAGGTCGGGGGGGGGGGGGGGCTTCTCACATAAATCCCTGAGGTCAGAGTTCCATCAGGCACCACATTCAAGGTGCTTGTCGAGTCACACACATGACGTGAATGGTGAGGCCTAAGAGTGTGCACAAACCGGTGTATAGGGCCTATTCAGGCATGATCATGTGGTGAGGCTGGACGTGAATCAGTGTCAGTAAGGGTGGTCCCAGGCCCATGGGTTGGGGTCCTATGTGTAAGGACCCCACTGTGTGTGTGTGTGTGTATTCGTGTCATCAGAGTGAAGGATGAGACATCAAACATTAAAATGTGGTCTAGGATCTCTTCCTATTTTAATATGGGACATGTTTTTTTTACAGAAAATCTAATCTAAGCTGTTTGATCTCTTCATGCGAGACATCAACCATTCGATCCAGCCTTTCCTTCAAATTCCACCAACTTCTTCTTTTTATAGCATTTTTCTGAACTGTCCAATCAGGATTCCATTTATCTCAATCATGCATCTCATTTAAAACTAATTATTTCACCACAATATTCTGATCATGCCACAAAATAATCTCAACTATTCATCATTTTTTAAAACCATAGATATCACCTCATCCATTTTATCAGGCTTGGTTGATCTGAAACATCCATTATTTTTTCACTTTTTCCTTTCATATTCTTCTTCCTCGTGCCTCACCAGTATCCATCACTCCCCTACATGGATTTCTTTTTAACCCGTGAGTCTTTCCATTGCTCTCCTCAGACCTAGCCGGTTCATCTTTCAACAATACCACCTGGAGTTTATTAGTTAAATGTAATCCCTTTGGTGGATTCAGCATGTTTTCCATATTATATATATATATATATATATTTTATTAAAAGACATGTTATTTAATGTCTTTTTTATTATTGATTTGGTTTTTGTCTAAATAGTTGGATCTAGTTTTCCATAGGCCATTATTTTTATATTTTCATATTGAATTGTTGTATATAAAAAATATATAAAAAAGTTTTACATAAACAATTTATATAAACCTCCATTTTCACCTGAACCATATGGATTTTTATCCTCCGAACTCTTCTCCATCCTCTACTCTGCTCCAACCCAACTTTATAAGCAAGTAATAGCTTATTTTGTTTTGTGTTTGATTCAATTAACCCATATATACATATATATGCATATATATGTTCATATTTTTATTCCAACATTTTATATTTTTATGATTTTCAAATGATGAACATTTTATTTTAAATGGTGTTATTTATGGATATAAATCATGTAACGGTTTTTATTTTTATTTTGGTGTTTGATTAAACCTTAAATACATTTATGTGTATATATATATTTATATATATAACAAACATATCAATTTTCATATTTTTCATTGATGAATACTGGTATGATGTTCTTTACTCATATAATAAATGTAAGTTTTATTTTAGCTTCAAATTGGATATGTAAAACCCATATATACACATTGTGTATATACAGTTATATATATACATATATATAATATATTTAATCCAAATCTATTTAAGCTTCATTTCTTATTAAGATAAAAAATTATTTTAAAAGGTTATTCCAATCTCTATACATATTCTTTTAATTCTTATTTTGAAACTCACATGTATAAATAAGTACCAAAATTACATATATTTCTGTATGAATGATCAATAATTCCATTTGATATTGGAAAACAATTACAAAACATTGTTTATTTATTGTGTGCCTAAATTTTTTAAAAGAAGCCATCACTTTGTTATTTCAATTGATATGACATGTATCTCAATTTATAATTTTAGGAATAATAGTTGGATATATCTCTTGTTTAATTCAAATACACATACATGCATAGTGAAGTGTGTTTAATAATTTATGAATCAATCCCTCATATGAAATAAATGCTATATATTTTATAATATAATATTTTTAATTCATGATAAATCTAAAAAAAATAAATACTATTAGTTATTTAAGATTATGATTTTTTCTATTTGAAACATTTATTTATTATTGAATGGTTTGAACCTGAATGAAAAATATCTTGAATGAAAAAAAATTTATTTTTTTATATAAAATGTTTAATTTCACGAAACAAGGGTTTTGAATTTAGGATTTGTTATCTTATGTGAAAAAACACAGCCAATCAATCATTTTAAGGGGACCAGTTATCATCACATGTAAAAATTTACGTCTATGTGTCCATCAATGTCATTGATAAATTTGATGTTTCCATAACCGAAAATCCATGCACTCTTTAGATTAATGTTTACAGTTAATGATTAATTAATCTAATTTATGAATATGGACATAATTTCCCAATGAAATTTATATCTTATTATAACTTATGTATTAATAATTTAATTACTCAATTTGATATTAGACACATCAAAAACAAAAGACATAATATAATTATTTTAATTGGTGTGGGACATTTCGAATAAATGATACAATTATTTATTTGATGTGGTATGGGACACTTCAAATACAAGAAAAAATTTAATAAATCAATGTGGTATGGGACATTTTGATTTAAGGACATATTTAGACAGATGAGGAATGAATTGGACTGATTATATGACGTGTGAGGCCCTCTATATCCTATCGATGAATCCACATGTCTCATGAGAGAAAGTAGGTCATGACACGAGGCCTTGACAGAATTATTATTTAAGGCCTTGGAACGTAACCAAAATAAAATGATTGTGACTATTTGACATTATTAATTTCCTCAATATGTGTTTGTTATCTAACCACTTTGTGATTTCATAACAAGTAGAATATCCATGGTTAATAATTATTTACTTTTGATAATGGTAATAAATTCACATGGCATAATGAAGTATGTACATGGATAGTCATTTATTATGAATGTGTAGCCTCTATTTCCATAACATAGATACGTAAGTTAATATTACATCTGTAATTACTTGAATTTCTTTTTTACTTGTTATATGAATCATGTTATTGTAACATATACAATTCTATCAAATTATTATTTCAAATACGAATTTTATCCTTCATCCATACATGTAACCCTCAAATTAGTATGATAAATATTTGGCATCTATACATCATTTTATGCATTTTTGTAAAAATATCCATACTCTAATATATGTTTTACCCTTTAAATAAATATAATGTTTTTTGAGTATGATATTTTTCTGAAAATTATTTTTGTTAACTTTTAAAAAATGTAGATGACATGCTTCAAGAAATGTTTTTCCTTTAAATAAAGTTTTTTGTATTTATTTTAAATGGTATTCCTAAAAATTATTTCAATAATTAAATTTTAAACCCCCTTATTGTGCATTCTTTTTATCACCATAAATTTTGATTTATTTATAGCATGTTAGTAGATTTTTCAGTTTCGAGTTCTCCTTTGTGATGGAAACTATCAGAAGATTATCTTATACAGTTTTGAATAGAAGTATCATTTGTATCTGGTTTTCCAGAAAAGAGACAGGGAAGATTCACTGTGATGGAATGTGATGTGTAATTTTATCAACATCATTTAATAAAAAATTACAAACCATGTTTTAGGAACCGACTATTGGATTTTGGGTTTAGGTCCTCACAATATAAATCATTTTATTTCTTTCCTTTTCACTCATGTAAATATGATAACACTGTTCAGTTGCATGTGGATTACCACCTTCACAAATTGATGTGACTCTCTTTTCAACAGCACACCAGATGGATGATAAAGATAGGTATTTTATATGATATATATATATATATTATATTATTATCATTATGTAAATATTATATATTATATACCTTAATTCTATATTGATCATTGAAAAATGTAAGAGTTACTCATGCGTACATATGGCATACCATCTTCATGACCCTATCACACTTCATTTTTCATAACCACATATCATGATTGGATTAAAATGTATAATTTCTTAAAAATTATGTTTATATTTAATTATTGTCATTCTATATGTGATACTACTATATACTATGTACAATAACTAGATATTTCCTGATGAATCACATGTGATAAAAATAATGCAATTATCATCTGAATCAATGAAAATACTAAAATATTATTAAATAGATGGTGGAAAAATTTTATATAAGTATAATATATGATATTATAAATATTAAAAAGTCATGGTATAATTTTATAACATGTTTAAAACCACTATACTTGTGGTTAAAGAAATTTCATCCAAACGGTGGCATAAGGTAGGCGATTTCTTAAGTCAATATTTGTTCATTAGGTTAAAATCCCCCTTCATTGATTATGTTATTCTATGATTATGTCTATAATGAATTTAGATTAAATTATGTTTTATTTCAACTTTTTTTATGATGATTTATAGTTCACACACATAATTGATTCAATGATTTATTTTTCCTTCTCATTTATGACCATTTTATGTATTTATTACACACTCACATTTGAATCAGGATTGTTTATTCTTGAATATCACTAGTAGGAAATTATTTTATATTGTCATAATAAATCCATTTAATATTATTATAATATATCAATTAATTATTATTTTTCGATTTATTACAAATTTTTCACTCTTTGGTAAATAATTTTTTTTAGAAAATCATTTAAACAAATTCTGACTTCATTTTTCTCTTTGGTAGGAAATATATTTCCATTAAAAACCATGATTTAGAAACATTTTTCAATTTTTAGTCCTTATAAAGATTATATATTAAGGAATTTTATAACCATTTTTACTATTTGAAAAAAATCAAAATTAATACTGCTTTTTAAAATAATAACTATTTGGAATTTATTGAAAATGTGAAAGGAATATTCTTGTCCTTTTATTAATATGCAACATTCCAAACCATTTTTATTATGTAAAGGTAATTTTTTTTCTTTTATAAAATTTATTGAATCAAACTCCATAAAGAGAAATATTTATGTGAATATTACTTTTCATGTTTATTATGATCATTCGAAAATAAAATTATTTTAAAAGTGACTTTCATTGAAAATGATTTTCAAAATGATTTTCAAAATGAAAAGGATATTTTCCTAAATAATGTTTTTAAATATTATTTTATTATATTTAGATTCATTAATGACAATAACCCTATGATATTACTAAAATGCTTATGTATTTTATTTATCCCATCATTATTAGTACATTTGATGTTTTATGATCATTTTGAACAATGAATGTATTAACATTTACTTGATCGATTCATTCATGTAGTCATTAACAATCCCTTGAATTATTATCATTACTTTGAAAATTTATTTTCCGATAAATATCTATATTCTTTATTGGGGATTTTTTATTATTTAAATTTATCTCATTTCCATATATTGTGGTTTACTTTTGATTTTATTGGATTAACTATTTAAATATTGATAAATCAGAATTTAAAACTCAATATTAATACATTATGATAAGGAACATTATTTTTGAATTAAATAAATTTTTATATATATAAAGAATTATTTGGATATGAAATAATAGGTTTTAGGAAAAGTTAATAGAATATCCTAGATCTATCGATAGTCTTGTGGGAAAAAATCTATAGGCCAATCCCTATGTGTTTCTAACCAGTATTTTTAAATGGACTTATGAATGGTCTTAATGTAGGGCTATAGTTTTCCAAATGAAGTCTTTTTTATACCTAGTTTGTTCTAAACGATTTTTTTAATTGTCTTCATGGAAAAGGTATCATGTTCATGAGAAACATGATGTCTGATAATTAAACATTTCCTTAATTCGGTATTATGTTGATATTATCCATGATATTATCACTATGATCATACCTATGACTGAATTTCATTCTCATATTATTGATTAACTAAAATGCTTTCTCAATTATTTATCTTTTTATATTTATTCTACCTTATCTTACCATGATATGAAAGTTATTTAAATGGCATGTTTGTTCAGTTAGTTACCTTCCATATTGATTTTTCTTGCTGATACATGATAGATTCGACTATACATTATCCTTACTGAGAATTTTATCTCACCCTTATTTTGTTTCCCTTCTTTAGAATCCATTATGTGTATTATGTTTTACATGCAAGGATATGATAGGAAAAAAATGGTATTCTCAAAAAAAATTGTTTTAATTTGTGTATTGAAATGTTATAAGGTTATCAGGTATGTATCTATTTCACCAATACGACTAAACTATTAGGTATATTGGAATTTCTATAGTTTCTATAAGAGGATATTTTGTTGAGACCTTGGCCAATATATTTTGGAAAAAATAGATTATGTAATAAAACAATATGATATACATTGATGATAATTATAGAAGAACATTCTAATCTATAGGTTAAGTATATTTTATGTGTTTTTTAGGGAAACACTTCCATTTATGGTTAATACAAGTGGACATTGTTCTATAATATATGTAATTAGGGATACTAACTCTGAAAAAGATCCATTCGGATTGACATGATCATCACCTAGTGCATGAAAAAGAGCCTTACTACACACCTAGTTTGAAAATCCAGGGTGATATTCTTAGGAGAATATATATTTTATTTAAAAACTATTATGAATTATTTTAAAATAAAATCACATTTATTGACCTTGGTTAAGCCATATACAAAGGAAGGATATATGTTGAAATAAAAAAGATGAATTATTTGAGTATTCGGATTCAAGAATTAAATTATATAACTATTTTTACCAATGGTATTTTGGTATAATATACATTAATTGTATAAGGATTATGTTTAATTTTAAAAGAATATATGTATAATTATAAATTATGAGTTATGGATGCGATAATGGGATACTGAGTTTAAATTGATCATATATTCAATTAATTTAACTAATTTTTTATGTTTTATGTGTGGGGATTCCATATAGATTAATGATATTTTATGAGATATTTATGTAAAACATATCTTTTAGTAAAAATTTATTTCATGAAAAACTCATTTATATTTTACATACATAACGTTAATGGTATTGATAACATTTAGTGCTCATATAGAAATATGATTATTTGACTTTGTGGAAAATAAAAGTGGTATTAAAAACCATAGAATATGGTTATTTGAAGATTAATTTTATTTAAAGGAGGTATATCATATGGTTTTGGGATGTTAAAGGAATTATATTAGTAATGATTTAGAAAAAAGATATCCCACAGGTTGGGTGAAAAGCCTTCACTTCTAGTAAAGAGGTGGTGTATGTACCCAGGTTTCATGAACCGGCCCAGACACCCTGGTAACCTAATAATCTAGTGGGTCTTCACAAAGCTCGAAGTAATTTCATGATCCCCATGGGTTATTGACTAGCACCTATAATCATAAAATACAAAAGTGGGAATAGATTTTCAACAAACACAATGGATGTAAGATAAAAAAGTTTGTATGTATATAATAAAAACTCCATAGGTAGAACTGTACCAAAGGGAAATGAAATATAAAAAACTCAAGGTACAACCATAAAGTACCTGAAAAAAGGATAAACACCCATGTCCTGGTGGAATAAACTCTCCAATCCCAACGATCGACATCCATAACCACCTCTATGTGGCAATTTACCCTTTCGCTAATCTAAAAGGATAGAATCTACCAAATCCTTAAGGTACAAGTAGGGTGTGATGTATAATATTAGTAGGGTCCCACCAATGATTCCAAAATAATATTCAATAATTAATTAACAAAATAAATATTTCAATTTTAAATTAATTGAAATAGAATTTGAAAAGAATATTAAAAAACATGATTTACATTTCCTATGATGTAAATTTTTCGAGAAAAATAGATCAATAAATATTTTATGTAAAAAAAATTATATAAATTAATAATAATTTTTTAAAATAGTTTATAAATAAGGTAATTTATATCAAAACATTTACAATAGCTATAATTGTAATCTTCTATGATGTACGATAGCTAAAATCTATTGGATCCTCCCACTCTCAAAAGGTGAATCATGAAAATATGTGTATACACAATATCCTCATACACCATGTCACGACCCGTCCTTGGGGCCCATGTCATGACTAGCCCAAGCCCGCCTTCCATAGGACAGGGGCTGGCGACTAGCGCCAAGGCGTAAATAACGATAAAAGGGAAGCCATTGCCTTTTATAAAGTAAAAAAACACAACAGAGTATGCATATGAAGTAAGAACTATGTAAGACTGCGTACAAGGTAAGTGTTGAAAATTAAATGGTCCAGTTTACAACCCCAAATGAAAGTACAGTACAAATGAAAGGAAAGTACACCAGTAGTAAGTAAAACAAAAAAAACTGAGTCATCCTCTGGAAATCCAACCTGAATAGTGGGTAAAGATAGTCTCCTCAGCTCCTCAGGTCTGGCCGTCCATTCTGTGTATGTCCTGCTAAGTTGTCCACCTCCGGGTACCACCCAGCTCCACAAGCCTCCACCTCGATCAGTGTTGTCTGTCATCTGTATCCAACACAACGTAGTGCGGGAATAGACCGTAGAGGGGTGAGTATACGATACTCAGTAGGGATCCCGACACCACTGACGTTCTCTCAGAATCCACAAATGATAAACCACAAAGGAAAGACACAATGATGAAGTATCAATCGACTCTACATAGGTATATTCCCATACATATACTTAAGTCATCAGTTATAGTTCGTCTCCAACTCTAGAGCCCTAGCACAACCCAGTCCATACAGGAAAACACAACCCATTCCACACAGGAATGAAAGACAATCACATCAATGATAATGATTTAAAATCTAGACTTAGCTCACATAGGTATAAATCTTTCATATGGTGATATAGATGATCAGATTTAGTCACTGATTCATCTAAGCTGTCGGACCCGCATAGGATACAAGTGCAGCTAAGCTGTCGGACAATCACAGGATACAAGACCAGCTACTCTGCCGGACCCACACAGGATACAAGTACATAGGTCAATACTGCCGGACCCACATAGGATACAAGAATAATAGTCATCACCGTCGAACCCACAGTGGATCCCATAAAGGTATTCATCGATGTTGAACCCACGGAGGATTCCAGTACGTTAGTCGATGCAGTCGCAGCCTGTTCTAGGGTTCCCACACACATCATGCTCGATTCCGAGTGGGTCTGCTCATCGAGCAAGAGAGTTGATACATCAACTATCACGAAGTCCAAAGTAGATGTATCCCAATGTTCTGTCTTGTCAAAAGAAAACCAACGCGACAAACGGTGCATCAATCGGACGCCCGGTTAGAGAGTTATTGGCTTTTCGGTTCGAGGGGCCCGGTTGGTTGTTAATCTAAAACCAACCCGATAATACTCCAACTACTTCCCACCCTCAGTTGGGGTAAGCCCTAACAACCTTCTCATACTAAGGAATTCAATGTAGTTGACGACACGTCAATCGAACGTCATGTCCTTAAGTTATAAGCGTTTCCGCTCCAAGGGACCGGTCGGTTTTGGGTTCGAACCAACCCAGCCGTACCCAAACATTGACAAAACATCTATTGTAATATACCAAAATGACCGTCTCGATCCATGGATTCATACAAAACTGATGGTGCGTCGATCAAATTCTCATTGCTAATGTTATGGGAAAGAGACTGAAAAACGGTCCGAAGTGGGGGTCTGGGCCCGGTCCGACACTGCCCAACCCCCTAGGTCATCCCAAACCGGGTTGACCCCGACCCGGGTCTAGGTCCAGACTGACCAGCGCGGCCCGGTCCATGTAACCCGCCCCAGCCCGGCTGGGGTTGTAGGCCCAGCCGTCTGGCCGAGCGGGGGGCACAACCCCCCTGTCTCGCGTAAGCTGTGCCAGGATGGCGCCATGGTCTTCGTCTGATCCTGTGCAGCCGTGGGATACTTCTCTTGCCGCTGCGGCCGCTTCCATGGCAGACTGCTTTCGGCGGCTCACCGAGGCGCCGCCGCCTCCAGGCGGCCAGCCGGCGCCGGCCGCCACCGCCACCGCGTCGGCAACCTGCGTCGCCGGGGGCTTTCACGGGCCACCAGAGTCATTCCGGTGGTCCGTTATCGATTCTGACTACGCTTGTGGTCATCGTGAGACTCGTACATCACTGTGAAGACCTATAATCACCATTACGGTCCCACTTCATCATCGGAAAATATTTCGCACATCATGAAAAAAATAGCAATGTGTCCGGACTTGTTTGTTAGTCTGTACAAACCGTGTTAGTGGTTCAAACATTACTCACCAAATAAATGCCTTTTTCAAGAGAATAAAACATAATTATGAAAAATATACAATTCCCCTAACTCAAAAAATAATAACGAACTTTGGTGTTGCGTTGGACGACGTCACGGGGAAAGGGTTCATTGGTGATGTCGGAGTGCGCTGAGGAGGAAGTGGTGTCTCCACTCTTGTCGTGGGAAGAGAAAGGGTGGCGCGTCGTCATTCTACATGGAACCATCATTCTTCATCAAGGGTGTTCTTCGTTGAAGAATGGTTCACCTCCCTTTAATCCTTCATAGTCTTCTTCCAAAGAGATCCTCCAATAAAAAGAAAAGGAGGCTCCCAATTAATAGAAATGTTGAGCAACTCGTATTAATTCCACGTGGTGTCAATTAATTTAATGCTGACATTAAATTAATTAGTTGGAAAGTTAAAAGAATGAGAGAGGTTGGAAGGCCCCATCATAAACAAGGTAATTAAGCAAAGAGGGGTTATTTGATGGGGAAAATTCAAAGGAAACAGTAGGGAAAATTAAATGGTTGGGGCCCGTGTGGGCCCCACCTCTCTAACACTGTCCCTTGGGTAGTTTGGTGGTTGTGGGTCCCACCCTTAACTACCCATGGGTGGAATTAACCTACCTACAATAAAATTGTACATATAATTTTATTTTCCACTTAATTAAATCCCTAAATATAACTTCAAACCCACTTAAAATGAAACCGTAGTAAATGTTTCTTAAGTAATTACCGGCATTGCGAGTTCATCGGTGCCCTAGGATTTTAATTCCGGGAACCAGTTCAAAAGATAGAAAAACCCGCTTGTTTTTTCACTTAATGTACCTGCGCTAAACTTCGGAAATTGATTCTGGGAACAAGGGGTCTCGAAATCAAGTGATGTCAGGAGCCAAAGACTTGTAAAATTTGAAAGTATTTAAAAAAAAATTCCTTGAAATTTTTGGGTCTTAACATTACTCCCACCTCAGGTCTTAGCATCATCGTAAAGCTACAACGTAAAATAGGGGAATAAATGAGGGTACTAAGAACACATCTGATCCTCCCGCTCCCATGTGCTCTCCTGGAGGTTCCCATTCTACCAACAAATTCACACAAGAGGAACTGACCTCCCACGTAGGACCCACTCCTGTTGATCCTCAATCTCCACTAGGACCTCCACAAATGTCTCCCCGTCATCGATGTACAACTCCCCATGGTCAATGATATGCGTCGGGTCGTGCACGTATCTCCTCAGCTGAGATATGTGGAAGACATCGTGCAGCTGGTGCAGCAGAGGTGGAAGGTCCAGGCGGTAAGCCACCTCGCCTACTCTACTGAAGACCTGAAAAGTCCGAATGAAGAACGAAGATAACTTGGTGCCCCGGCCAAATATTTGCAACCAATACCGATGTTAGACCTGTAAGAAAACATGAACTCCAAACTCAACTCCATTGGTCTCAGCCTCCTATCAGCATAGGACTTATGTCTGCTCTGTGCAGTCCCCATCCATTCCTGGATGATTTTCACCTTCTCCGTTGTAGCCTGAACAATTTCTAGTCCTATGAGTGATGACTTCCCAGGGTCAGTCCTGCACAGAGGTGATCTGCAAGGTCAACCGTATAGTGCCTCGTAAGGTGCCATCCCGATGGTGGAGTGGTTGATGTTGTTGTACGCAAATACCACCAAGTGTAGGTGATCCTCCCAACTGCGACCAAAGTCAAAGACACATGCATGGAGAATTCCTTGAGTTTCTGAATGGTCCTCTCCATATGGCCATTTTTCTGAAGGTGAAAGGCAGTGATCGGGCGTAGATGTGTCCCAAAAGCCTCATGTATCCCCTTCCAAAGCTGGTAAGTAAAGCGATCGTCTTGATCAGAGACGATAGATGATGGAACACTATGAAGTCATAAGATCTCCTAAATGTAGTGGCATCCCACAATATCTACTAATCCCTTCTCTATAATCGGTAGGAAGTGGGACTACTTGGTGAGTCGGTCTATGATCACCCAGATGGTGTCTTGTCCTCTGGAGGTATGTGGAAGCCCCGTCAAGAAATCTATGGATATCATGTACCACTTCCAACCTAGGACCTTTAAGGGTTGTACGAATCCTGTAGTTACTTGGTGCTCTGCCTTCACTTATTGACAAATGAGGCATCGTGAAATGAACACTGCCGTAACCTTCATCATTCCCGGCCACTAGTACTATCATCTGAGATCCATGTACATCTTCGCTACCCTAGGATGTACTGCTAGTGGGGAAGTGTGGAACTCCCTCAGCACCTCCTCCTGTAGTGAAATGGGTACCCTGGTATGTCCCTTGAAGAGGATGACGTGCTCCCCATCTTCATAAAATCCATCGGGTGCCTGCCCTGAGGATATATGAGCACGTCGCACCTCACAGTCAACTTATCCACGTTGTGCCTCTATGACCCGCTGAAGTAGAGGACGAGTGACTATGAGGGACTATATATAGGTTCCCACATCTCTATCCATTAAGTATATATACAAAGTGTCTAACTTCTCCATCGCCACTTCAAGTGCTGAATGCCCAATCTCTTGTTGAGAGTATCATCCCCAACGTTCCCCTTCCCAGGAGTATAGAATATCTCAAAGTCAAAATACTAGAGGAAATC
Source organism: Viscum album (assembly GCA_963277665.1). Lineage (NCBI taxonomy): Eukaryota > Viridiplantae > Streptophyta > Magnoliopsida > Santalales > Viscaceae > Viscum > Viscum album. The sequence continues at coordinate 1,899,729,103 of OY728140.1, read as the reverse complement.
GATCCATCGCTATTGTCTCAGGTTCATGTCCTTTTGCGAGGAAATGTACATAAGACTCTGGTGGTCAGAGTAGACTCTAAAGCGCTCACCCATTAGACAGTGACGCCACATCTTTAGAGTAAAGACCACTGCTGGTAACTCTAGGTCATGGGTAGCGTAGTTCTGCTCATACTTCCTCAACTGTCAGGAATTGTAAGCGATCACTGCTCACTCCTACATCAGGACACACCCGAGTCTGGTCCCTGAGGCGTCGCAGTAAACTACGTACCCTATTCCCTCCTCCAGTAGCCTAAAGATGGGCGCACTGGTCAATATCCACCTCAGCTCATGAAATCTCTGCTGACATCTATCTGACCACAGGAAGGGCTTACCCTTCTTATTCAAAGCTATATGTGGTGCTGCATCTCTAGAGAAGTCTGGCACAAATCTCTGATAGTACCCAGCCTGACCAAGGAAACTTCGCACCTCCGTCACACTCCTGGGTGGCTTCCAAGAAAATACTGCCTCAATCAACGCATGATCCATTGCAAATCCCACCTCTGAGATGATGTGCCCCAAGAAGTGAACCTCTCAAATCCAGAACTGGCACTTCGAGAGCTTACCATAAAGATGGTTCTCTTAGAGTTCATCTAGTATAACCCGTAAGTGGTAGGCGTGCACCTCCTCGGTGTTCGAGTAAACCAATATGTCATTATTGAAGACTACGACAAACCGATCGAGATAGGGCTGGAAGATCATGTTCATGAGACCAATGAACAATGATGGAGCATTGGTCACACCGAAGGTAATGACCAAGAACTCATAGTGTCCATAACTACACCTGAAGGCCATCCTATACACATCCTCATCTCGAACTCGGAGCGGATGATAGCCCGACCTGAGGTCTATCTTCGAGAACCAATGTGCTCCCTTGAGCTGATCAATGAGGTCGTCAATCCTCATAAGTGGATAACTGTTCCTCACAGTCTCTTGGTTCAAGCGATGGTAGTCGACACACAGTCGCAAGCTCCCATCCACCTTCTTGGTGAACCGAATTAGAGAAGCCAAGGCTGAAACACTGGGTCGAATGAAACCTTTCCCCTGTAAGTCCTCCAGCTATACCCACAGCTCACGAAGCTCAGTGGGAGACATCTGATATGCTAGAGTAGATCTCAGTGATGTCCTGGGGTAACGGTATATGTAGAAATCTACCACCCTACGAGGAGGTAGTTTTGGAACGTCGTTTGAAAAAATGTCCGCATACTGATCCACCATAACTGGAAAACTCGGACTCTGCACGTTAGCTGCTCCGAGGATGAGACTAGCCAACTGATGTGTGATCAGCTGACCTCCCCTCTATGTAAGTCTATCCCGTGCTGTGAAGGTTTCCTTGTCGCTGGTGAAGGTGAACCTGGTCCCATATGTGTGGACACACCACACCTTTCACCTAATACAGTCAATTTGAGCATGGACTTTAGATAACAAGTCCATACCCAAGATGACGCCGTAAGGCCTCGACACTGCTACAAGAAGATCCCAGCCAAAGCTCTTGCCTCTTAGAGTAAGATCAAACCACCGAAACTAGTGTGTAATCATCGAGTTTTCCCCCATAGGAGTCTCTAGCCGTAAGGATCGAGCCAACGGCTCTGTCAGAATCCCCAATCTCTGAACAAGGGAATCGATAGTAAAATAATGACTTGCACCTATGTCTATAAGGACTACAACAAGGGTGGAGTAGACACAGATAGTACCTAAAATCATCTCGGGTGTGCCGTGGTCGTAAGCCTCCACTTCCTGATGCTGAGCCTACCTATGCTTGCCAGCTCCCTGTGGTCGGGGTGAACCACCTGGGGGTGGTGGTGGTAGAGCCTCGAAGCGTCATCCACCACCCACTGCTCGGCTAGCTCCTCTGCCTCATCCACCTGCTCCCTGCGGACCACCACAGTCTAACCTCTTCCTCTTCCTAGGAGGTCCCTCCACTATCTGCTTCTCGTCTGCATGTCAGGTCGGGCAGCCACGAACCATCTCTCTCTACCTGCCTCAGGCATAGCACTGTCTGCTCATCGTAAGGTTGGCTTTGCGCCCAGTGCCCCGCCCAGCCGAACCTGTATCCTAAGGTCGCCCACCTATCAGCCTGGTCCACTTGGACCCCTAAGTCATATGTTGACTACTGGATGCAGAAGGCTCCGATCCGTGCCATCCTGCGGTGGGTCTCGCTGATGATGGCTGCTCGGCAAGAAATATCTCCACTAACAGAGCACACTCCAGCACCCCCGCATGTGTCAGGATGCAGAGGGGAATCTTCGAAGCTCTGATCTCATGCCACAGTCCCTGCTCAAAGGTCCAGGCTGGGAATAATGGGTCCCGTACCATGTCTGTGGTGTAGCATGATAGGTCGGTAAATCTCGCCATGTATTGGGCTACTAACATACTGCCATGCCACATTTGTAGTAACTCATGAATGCCCACTGCACAGATGGTGGATAGAAACAAATCTGAGAGGAAGAGGCTCTCGATGTCCGTCAAAAGTAGTGATGCCTAATCATGCACATGGAGCATCATTATCCACTATCTACCTGTTTTCGTGTGCAGGAGTCCCGCTACAAGGATCACTATATGATCTTCTTGTGTCCCTACTAGTCTGAAGACTTTAACGTTAGCCTCCAGCTAATCCTCGGCTGCTAGAGGATCCGTCTCTCTACGGAACCTGGGTGACCTCTATCTCTGAAACTCATGAAATGCGCTCAAGCAGCGTGCGCTCTCCGCCACTGGGGCTGGTGGCATTGGTGGCTCAGTGGGTAGAGGTAATGCTGGTGCCGCCCTAGTAATGTGTCCATGCACTGAGGCCTCGTCTCTCGGTGGGCTTCCATCCTGCATGTAACTAGGAACCCTGGCTGGATTCCTTTGTTGGGCCATCCAAAAAAGAAACATGTGCGCCACAGTAAAAAAGTATACTTTTTGAGATGACACAAAGTAATAATAAATAAAAATTTTGAAAGGAAACACACACGCAATTAGTGTTTTTGTGCACCGAGTTGGAAATCAGAGGTCAGGGTTCTGGTGTATGGATACGTAGGCCGCCTCACTAACACTGGACTCCCTAGAGTGAAAACCACACTCAATACTCTTAACACTAGTGCTTCACAGAAAGGAATGATAATAGTCCTGAGTTAAGCGGTTGAACCGAATCTTCTGATATCAATTTTTCACGACCCGTCCTCGGGGCCCGTGCCGTGACTACCCCAAACCCGCTTTCCAGAGGCCAGGGCCTGACGACTAGTACCATGGCGTAAATCTCGATAAAAGGGAAGGCATTGACTTTTATAAAGTAAACAAAAACACAATAGAGTATGCATGTGAAGTAAGCACTAAGTAAAATTGGGTATAGGGTATGTTTTGAAAAGTAAATGGGATAGTATAAAATCCTAACTGAAAGTATAGTACCACTGAAAGGAATGTACAACATCAATAATTAACATAACAACACTAAGTAGTCCTCTTGAAATCTCACCTAAAGTGTGGGTATAGATAGTCTCCTCAGCTCCTTGGGTCGGGCCGCCCGCTCTGTGTACGTCTCGCTAAGTGGTCCACCTCCGGATACTACCTAGCACCACAAGCCTCCACCTCGATCAGTGCAGTCCTTCAACTGCATCCAACACAACGTAGTGCGGGCATAGCCCGTGCAGGGGTGAGTATACGATACTCAGTAGGGACCTCGAGACCCCCGAAGGTCTCTCAAAATCCACGAAGGATAAACCACAAAGGAAAGATACAATCACGAAGTACCAATCGACTCTACTTAGGTATATTCCCATAAATATACCTAAGTCATCAGTTAATGTTTGTCTCCAACTCTCAAGCCCAAGCACAACCCAGTCCACACAGGAAAACACAACCCAGTCCACACAGGAAAGCTAGTCAATAACATCGATGATAATGATTGAAAATAAAGACTCATCTCACACATGTAGACATATTTCGTATGGTGATAGAGATGATCAGATGTAGTCTCTGATTCATCTAAGCTGTCAGACGCATATAAGATACAAGTCCAGCTAAGCTGTCAGAGCCACATAGGATAGAAGACCAGCTACTCTACCAGACCCACACTGGATACAAGTACAAGGATCAATACTACCGGAACCACACAGGATACAAGAACAGTAGTCATCGCCGTCGAATACATGAAGGATCCCAGTATGGTAGTCATCGCTGTCGAAACCATGGAGGATTATAGTACAATAGTCGATGCAGTCGCAACCAGCTCTAGGGTTCCCGCACACATCATGCTCGATTCTAGGAGGGTCCGCTCCTTGAGCAAGAGAGTCGATACCTCAACTATCATGAAGTCCATAGTTGATGTATACTAAATTTCCGTCTTGTCAAAAGAAACCCAATGTGATAGACGGTGTGTCAATCAGACGCCCGATCTGAGAGTTATTGGCTTTTCTATTCTAGGGTCCTTGTTGGGTTTTAAGATAAAACCAACCCGACTGTATTCCAACTGAGTCCAAAACTCAAGTGGAGTAAGCCCAAAGAACCGTCTCATCAATATGAATTCAACACAGTTGATGGCACGTCAATCGGACTTCTTGTCCTTAAGTTATAAGCATTTCTGCTCCAAGGGCCCAGTTGGTTTCGGGTTCAAACCAACACGGCCGCACCCAAACTTCTCCGAAACTTCTATTGTAAAATACCAAAATGACCGGCTCGATCCAATAATTAAAATGAAACTAAAGTTGCGTAGATCAAAGGTTAGTAGCTCATGTTATGGGAAAAGACCGAAAATGGTCCGATGTGGGGGCCTGGGCCCAGTCCCACCCGGCCCAACCCCCTGGGATGGCCAGAACCGGGTTGACCCGACCCGGGTCCAGGTCCAGCCCAATAGGGAGTGGCCGGGCCCAGACCTGCCGGCGCGGCCCGGTCCGCGTGACCCACCCCGTCCCGGCCGGGGGTTCCTTCTCTACCAGCTGAACGAGCGGGGGGCACGACCCCCCAATCCCGCGGACGTGGCTCCAGGCTGGTGCTGCAGTCTTCCCCAGATCCCACACGGCTCCAGGATCCTTATCTGGCCACTATGGCCGATGCCGAGGTGGGCAGCTATCGGTGGCATGCCGGGGCACCACCGTGCAAGCAACCCACACCGTAGGGGGATTCTGCGGGCCACCAGAGTCATTCCAGTGGTACGTTCTCGATTCTGACAACGCCTGCGGTCATCTCGGGATCCGTACATCACTATGAAGGCCTCTAATTGCCATTGTGGTCTCACTTCGTCATCACCAAATATTCTGCGCATCAAGAACAAACTAGTTGTGTGTCCGGACTTGTTTGTTAGTCCGTACGCACCACGTAAGTGGTTCAAACATTACTCAACAAATATGTGCCATGTTCGAGAGTATAATACATCAATATATAAAATATAAAATTCCCCTACCTCAAAAAATGATGATGAAAGTCATCATCATGGTGGACAACGTCACGGGGAAAGGGTTTGTAGACGATGTCGGAGTGCACCAAGGAGGAAGCAGCGTCTCCTCTCTTGTCGTGGGAAGAGTAAGGGTGGATCATCATTGTTCTATTCGGAACTAGTGTTCTTCGTCGAGGGTGTTCTTTATTGAAGAACCATCCACCTCCCTTTAATCCTTCAGAGTCTTCTTTCGAAGAGATCCGCTAAGAAAAAGAAAATGAGGATCCCAATTAATGAAATTGTTGTGAAACTCGTATTAATTCCACGAGGTGTCAATTAATTTTACTCTGAATTTATATTAATTGATTGGCACATTAAAATAATGAGGGAGGGACGAAGGCTCCATCATAAACCAGGTATTTAAGATAATGGGTGTTATTAATGGGGAATGTAAAAGGAAACAACAGGGAAAATTGAATGGTTGGGGCTCGTGTGGGCCTCGCATCTCTAACACCACCCATTGGGTAGTTCGGTGGTTGTGGGTCCCACCCATAACTACCAATGGGAGGAATTAACCTCCCTACAGTAAAATTTTACATACAATTTTATTCACCTCTTAATTAAACCCCAAAATATAACTTCAATCACACTTAAAACACAACTATGGTAAATGTCTCCATAAAAAATTATTGGCACTATGAGTTCATTGGTGCCCTTAGATTTCAATTCCAGGCACCTGTTCAAAAGATAGAAAAACCCGCTCCTTCGTCCAATGAGTGTACCCGAGCTAAACTTCAGAAATTGATTCTAGGCACACCGGGCCTCAGAATCAAGTGATGTCAGAAGCCACAGACTCGTAAAATTCCAAAGTATTTAAAAAAAATTCTTTCAAATATCCAGGTCTTTACATACCTATCAATGAGGACTCATCACTATCTAACCGTGGAAGTGAACTGATACCCTTGGTTTTATGTTTAGTAGGTTATAGTTAATGAAATAATATCCCAATAACTAACGAACTACCCAGGATTTCATGTTCTCTAAAAGAAATCAATGATTGGACATTTATTCAATTTTTTTAAAAAATACAATTCAACCCAGTCTTCCATTTCAATATCCCAATTTCTATTAATAAAAAAACATGCTTTTATTAAAATCATGAATTTTTGACAATTAAGCCAATTTTTTTTATCATAACCAATTTAATTCAATAATCACCATTATAACATTCAGATTAATTTCATTAATTGAATTTCAAAATATGTATTCAACAATTTAAATATCACAATTTTCCATAAATTTCACAAACACACACAAAATCAATTGAATTGGGGGTCCCAATTTTATTCCAAATCAATCATGAAACCCCAATTCTCTGGAATTATATTTTCAATATACCAATTGAATTAAAATTAAAATTTAAATCATGAAATTTAATTTAAATAAATAATTTAAGGTTAATCAAATTGGCTATAATAAATGGTTCCATCTACCAATAGATCACTGTATATAAAAACACAAAGAAATAATCAGGAAAATCCAAAGAAGAATGTGAAAAATGAGTTTCCGAGAATGAAACCTAAATTCAAGATAAAGAATAGTGATTAGATCCTCCATTAAAATAGATATATATTCATCCATATTTTGGAAATTGGAGGGTGGAGGAGAAAGAGAACAAGAAGAGGAAACATGCTAGGAAGATATTGAACATTGTTTCCCTTTCTTCAATTATCTTACTGGGGGTCTATAGGGGTTAACTTAAACGATTTAGAGCCTCCATATATGAAGAAAATTTATTGAAATTATACAGTCCCATTAGGAAATTTAATTGAGGGTTTTGGGGTTTTGAAATAAATTTTGTGGTTAATTAAATCTCATTCACATGGTTAGAAATTAATGGTCGCATGATTAGAAAAATTGTGTGCCCAAATCATGTCCCCTTTTATACCTATGTGAGAAAATTCTACTAAGTGGGTATAGGATTTTTAAACCATCAACTTGACCTGAAAACTTATACTATTTGGTTTTTCATGGGATGCAATGAGAGGGCGATGATTTTGGAAAACTGTGTGCCAAAATTTCACATCTCCTAAACATTAAAAATTTCCAATTTTTTACCCAAGAAAACTTAAGATGAACTCCAAATAAATATTAAAAATATAGGATTATGAAATACACAAAAAATTACAGTACGTTACAAACTCCCCACCATAGAAGCATTACACAATAATAAATCATGTTAATAAGCTATCATGTCAAAAAGATGTGACCACTGATCTCTCATTAGTTCCTCCCTCTACAACGTCTCATCAGAATAAAAAATATTTTGAAATAGCACAAAAATGGAGTTTTTATCCTCCCAAGAAGTATAATTGTACCAAAATCAATGATATTTACTGGATTATCTGTCACAGATAAATCAGGGTTAACATCACGATCACACTATCTCATAACATGATATGGATGGGAAAGATACATCTAAAACTATGATACAAGAAACATTGTATGTATCATTATTAACTGTTGTAGAAGTGATAAATTATACGAATCCTTTTTCCTGATCAACAACCTCAAAAGGTTCCACCAAATGAGGAGAAACAATCTATTTCCTACCATGCCATCGATGACCAAAATGAGATGAAACTTTCTAGAACACTAGGTCACCAATAGAAAAATCTATTACTCTTTGATGACAATAAATATAAGAATTATACAAGCTCTATACCTTCAATATCCAATAAATATAACTTGAATAATTATTTTGATATCTTTAACTAGGATCAGTAAAACCATGGAACATTCATGGATATATGACTAACACAACCTGAAGGCCTCTCCCAAAAATGATAAGTGAACTGAGGGTCCCAATCATAGACTATATCATAAGGGACTCAATGCAAACAAACAATATCTTCACATATGTTAGGTCCACTAGGTAGAATACCCCGAGATAAGGGTGAATTAGGGTATGAGATATTAAAAATTTCTCCCCATTAGATAATTTTTTATTGTTAGATAAAACTCAATTCTATCATCCTCTTATAGAAATATATGAATAGATATGAAATTATGAATAGGAAACATCAACTTATACTTGGTTCAGCCTCACTAGGCTGCGTCTAAGAAACAAACAACATCGATGTGCCGATGTACCAATCTCACTAAGGCACAAAACCAATATTGAGTACAATGTTAGGGCCATTCCTTCTATTCATAGGCTTAATTCCTTCACAGGATTTAGGGTTTTCTCACTGCACTCCACATGACCACTACTAATGCATCTTTCAATGGCACAATCATAGTGGAAAGGGTCACCGTCTTCATCTTCTTGCTCTCACTGCTCTTCAAAAGGGCTCCACATAGAGTTTATCAACATGTACATAAAACAAACATTATGGAAATGTAGGTCCCTTCATTTAAATGAATTCTTGCATCCTCAACTATAGGTAGATGCAACATTGAAGTACTTTTTTCACTCAAAGGTGAATTCCTCCTTCTTGAGTATTACTAGGTACTCAAAAATAATTTCACAAAATGACTTGAAGCTTTCTCATGATTCCTTGGTAAAATATCAAACCACCCTATTCATCCCGCATAATGTGTACCGATTATGGTATGTGAACAACTTCCTCCACATACTATTGTAACTTCTACGAACTGTCATTCATCCGCGTACTGCCTTTGCCTTTGGAATCATGTACTGCCTTCACATACCTCCTTCACGTACTGAATCTATGAACCTCCTCTACAAATCTCTCCATGACTACTAACTATTCTATAATTGTGGACTACCTTATCAAACAACCTGCATACTGCACCTTCTTCCCCACATACCACATCCTTTGCGAGAAATAGATTCATGCTAAATTCTTTGGTGGAATTTCATCCGCACGAACCATTTCATCCATTGCAGAATCATCCCATACAAACATTTTTATAATTTGCTAAATTCTGAGAGGAAAATATGTTCTATACGGATATTTGATCTCTATTTTAATCAGGGTGATTAGAAATTCTTATATATGAAAAAATATCTGCAATATCCTCTAATCCATGTTATAACAATGATTTGATTTGGTACAACCTAAATGACATACCAATCTTCCGTCCACTAAGAACTGCAATCCATCATGTGAAACAATTTTCATACATGGTTGATCTCCTCCTATAAAGACAAGACATCAGCATACCACACCACCTTCTTCCATGAAAAATTTTCTAACTCCTCAACATTGCTGTTATCAGGAATTGGTATAAAGGGAGCCAACGTGGTCAGCCTATCGATCACAACCTATATCACTATATTCTATCTTTGGGTACATGGAATCCCAACCACAAATTCCATAGAGATCTCATCCCACATCTAATTTAGTATTAAAAATGAATGAATAAAACCCAAAGGATTCTAGTGCTCGACCTTAACCTATTGTCATGTAAGATAACGAGAGAAAAATTCAGCAATTCTCTATCTCATACTCAGCCACTAGAAATTAAATCGCATGTCATAGAATGTCTTCATGGTTCATGGGTTCAATTACCACTAGGAGTTATGGGAATCCCCCATCATATCATTTCGTACCGCTAATGGCTCAAAAAATTAATTATGATACCCTATAATTCTATTGGAGAATAATTACAAATCAATAAATGGTCTCCCCACAATAAAGAGAGTCTCTAATTCCATGGAACTCATCATTATGATATTCTTCCAGAATAATCAACTAGAGAAGATAAGATTTCAACTGAATAGTGGCAAACACAACCTCTTAACCTAGTTCTCAGTCTCTAATATGAACCTATGAAAAAAAGAACCATCAAGTTACACTATTTTGATGAATACATCATAGTCATGGTCGGATGATTCCTGATCAAGGAATTATTTACATCATTACTTTCCACAGGGGATATGTATTTTCAATGTTGAAATATTTCAGGTATTCCATGAAAAGCCTATGGGGAGATTCAAATCATTTTAGAGAAGATATAACACAAGTTATTATGGTCAGGATTCCTGGTATACCTTTCCTTTGAGATATAGTGTCTCCAACTCTTAATAACATGCATCCCAACTTGAAGTTAAGAGTCATGGGTCAGATAATTTTTCTTATGTGGATAGAGATGAAATGATACATAAGAATGTACATAATCACTTGACATAATAACTCATCACAAAAATGATCCTGATGCATTCAAAAGTACCTCATGGACCAACCTGACCTCAAAAGAGTCAACATTGGCACATTTGTGAAAATATATTTCATCGTAAAATATTATTTCTGACATATTTAATCCCATGAAAAATTTACTCCCTTTTGAGTTAGTACATCCATTAGAGAAATAGAATTTCATAACTCCTTAACAAAAGAACAATATTTTCCATATAGGCCATAGAAGCTATACATTTCAAAAATAATTCACAGTTGTTCCCATGTCATAAAAGCTTTAGCATTTTAAAGGTAAACTCATATAACATGTTATGATACCACATATCCCAATATGATCACTTCCGAAATCCATAAATCAATTTTCAATAGCTTGGAATATGGTCATGGATTTATGAAAATTTCTTAAACTGCTCTTAGATAGTAGACATGATCCTCCAAGGAATTAGAGTAATCAATGATTTCATCTACAAAGGATACCATGAAAGTATGACTGTAGATGAGGAAAATCATGTTCATTAAAGGCATAAAACATTAATAGAAATGGATAAACCAAATTTCATGACAAGTTTCTCATAATGGTTTTATTTCTCTAGAAGGTGTTTCTCTAAAGGTCAAATGATTTTATTCTAAAATTATTTTATCAAGGTCAAAGATCCATCTAAAAGAATAACATTGACCCTTTAGAATATTCAAAAAAATCATCAACATGTGGAAATAGATACATGTTCTTTAATGTGAATCGATTGTGTTTTTTTAATCCACAAAAAGGAGAATTGAACCATTAACTTTCTTTATCAAAATAATTTTAACTGCCCACGATTTACCAACTCAATAGAATGAAGCCTTTATCTAAAAGATCATCCAATTGATTCTTTAGGACATTCATTTTATATGGATCCATGTGGTGAGAAGGAATAGATACTGGTTGATTATTAGACACAAAATCTTTAGAAAAATCCATCTCCCTTATCAATGTTAATATAGATAATTGAGATAGAAAAACGTTAAGAAATATGATATCCATTGGAGGGAGATCAATGATAAAACAAATATCACTCTAGATCAAAATTAAACACTAATATTAAATTCCAAAACTATTAAAAAAAAGGTATTATTCTAATAAATCTTGGGTACTATACTACTAGAAAGATACGACACACCCCATCGAGTGTAGTAAAAGAGACCCATTGAAGATTATAGTAAATATAATATTTTTTATCAAGGGGAAAATCTATCTAGAGAATTATTACTGAAGATAATTTTGGAGGACTATACAATCACCATAAACCTCAAAATATGATAAATATAAAACACATGAATGACAATAAAGACCCCTATCTCTCTTCATTATGAAGTGTGTAGTAATATCCATCACATAAGACAAAATATTCCTAGGAAGATTAAGAATATTGAAAATACATGTTTAGATAAATGAATGAGAATCACATATAACAATTAAAGAAGTCCCTAACTATGAAGTTATAGTAATGGAACCTCTCACAGTAACTGGACTCATATCTGCTTCCTCTATAGAGTCCTCCACTGTATAAAGAACCTTTATTCCATATGCATGTGGATATAACCCCATTGACTAGGAAGCATATGATTGTACTGTAGTTTTAGTATGTGTTTATGGTCATGTTTCACTATGAGGAGTGGAAAATAAATGGCAAAACATTTTTATGTGACATGAGTTTCTTCTCGAACCACATATATTGTGCACCTCATTGAAAATCTACATAGAGTGCCCAGGATTTCCACACTACAAGAAAATCAACATGGATCTACTAGGAACTTCATGAGGTCTAAAAAATCCTTATGTATGTAAATACAATGAAAATCATCATTCTTCATCTTCCTATTAAATTAATCCACAACTCTATTGGGCAGAAAAGAAAATCTTTCCAACTTTTCCTTTCTCGCCATGTATATTTATACAATTAACTCTCTATCCATCACATCCTCCAAAGAAAGTAGCTTCATCAAAAAAACATGATAATTAATATCAGGTAAAAGTCCCATATCAAACCATCGAATCTTTATCATTTCATTCGATAAAATATATGATAAAAAATAAAAAAATATTAAATAAATGTTTTGAAAATTCAGTCATGATTATGTAAGACTTCTCAATTTTGAAAATCTCAATAGCCATGGACAATATCCTCAACTCTATAAATAACTAGTTAGTTAAAGGAGCCTTAAAGTCATTCCACTATAATCCCTTAACTTTTTCAGCTTCATCATCATGTCCCACCATCTCTTGCTCGGTCCCTCCATCATGAAGGTAGCCCAGTTAACCTTGATTCCATCCACTATCTCCAAGAACAAAAAACCCTTGATCCTAATGTACCACTCATGTAATGAACCAAATTATTTGAGTGATAATTGTTTTCGTAAAATGTGGGTTATATTATTCTATACACAATAAAACAATATCTCTAAAATAATTATGTGAGTAAATATTAAAATATAACCATAGAGTTTTCAATGTTATATGAACATTGATAAATAATGACAATTGTTCAATATGATTGGTAGAAACTATACATTTAATAATAATTTTAATTTTATAATTATTCTTTATATGTACAAAGGACAAAGCAAAAATAATGAAAAAAAGAAGGATGACCTCATCTAGTGGAGTTCTGTCATACGATGCTCATTTATCAGAACCTAGGTGGTAGGTAGAATAATTGGTCTTTTCTATTTACTAATACCATGAATTGATTCAAAAAATGAGGCTTGAAATAACACACCTATGAGTGAAGTTCAAGTTAGTGGAGATTACAAGTCGAGTGATGTTAGCCGAGCCACCCCATGAGTCTATCATTATCGTACACCTCAACCATAGGTCGTATGTGGGATTTATAAGTGGTTATGTTCTGAGGTTTTAGTAACATATTTTTGTATACATTTGTATAAATAGAATTTTTCATCCATCAATTTCATTTCTAGAATTGTTTTTCTAAAAAATATGATGAAATTGGTAAATTGATTTTTAGACAAAAAAATTTACTTTTCAGAAATGATATAATTATTATAATAAATTAATGTATTATGAATAATTCTGATTTAAATAGGATAGTATTATTAAATTTTTTTTCTTAAATATAAATGATAAAATATTTTTTTTCAATTGTTTGTAATTTTACCATGCAATTTCAAATTGCAATTTTTATATACTTTTATTTTTAACAAATATGAATTTATATATTTAGAAGAATCATTTCTCATATTTATACAGTCATAATTATCAATAAATATTAGCTATTAAATAAGCACATCAGAATTATGGTATGGTGAATTTATGATAATTATCCAAAATTCATTAGTTTATCATGAATTGTAAAATTACAGTTTGAGTTCTTCAGGATGTTTAATGATATTATAAGGATATATTCATTAATATAATATTTTTGTCAACTCTTATAAATTATAAAAATATTAGGTGTCCCATGTGTCCAATATCATGGTAAAATACACTGGAAAATCCCATTGTTTTGAATTTACCACTACCTAGTTGTCTAGTGAAATTAATAAACAAATCCTTCTCATTTGCTATAAATACCCACCCATTTCTCCATTTACATTACCTAATATTTAATACAACACTAATATATTCTATTTTTACCTCCCATAGAGTCATCCTATGGTTTCCTCAATTCCTTATGTTACCAATCATCTATTTTTACGAGTTATTGATCACGGTAAGATAAATCTCAACTACTCTTTTCCATTCAAGTTCCCTTTTTAGGATTTATATCTTTAAAATTTAAATAATATTTTGTTATGTCAATTTTATTACATCACATTAATATATTAATATTATTTCATGATATTAAAATCATTTTCCTCTATCTTTTTAATGTTTTCTATAACCATGTTTCATACTATTATGCTGCTGAATTTTCTTACAAAATCATCACTCTTTTTCAAAAGAAATTATCTTATTTTATTTTGTGAAAACAAATAATTATATATTATCTATTGGTATTATACTAGGTTTCAAAATTATCTATTATAATATATTATTTATATTCATGAAACAATCATTCTTTTTCCCTCTTCAATAGGGACATAAAGATCTGATATTTAAGCACTTTTTTTAAAAACATCATGATATTATTATGAAAAACATTTTTAATATCATTCATGGGATATTTACTAAAATATATAATTAAAATATATGTGTAGAAAATTAATTAATATATATTAATATTGTGTCTTAATATCATTCCATTGCATTGGGTAAAAAATTTAATTTCTAGAGATGACATGTTTTATGATACCTTGGTAAATAACCTTGGTATATTTTATAACACCCTAGAGACAAACCTAGTAGATATTCTTATGAATAACTCAATTAAATTTTGTTTCACTATTTCCAAGTTATAATCTATATTATTATCTATATTAAATTCCTATTTATCATATGTTTATTTATTTAATAACGTTCTTATTAATATTCCTCGTCATCACAAGTAAATTGTTTCCCTCATTTTCCCTCATAGGGCCTTATGACCACCATTTCAATTAATATGTGTCCCCAGGTTATGAGATGCATTAAAATTACTTAATATGAACCAACGAATAATCCTTAATATATTTTTTATAATAATACTTTATTTTTTCTTATTTTATATAATTTTTTTCCGATATAAAAAATAGTAAAAGATCCACTATCTTTTATAATTTAATGAATAGTTATATAATAAAAAGGTTGTATTCCATAATTGGTATAAAATATGGTTTAGTTATTTATGGAAAATAGTATTTTAAAACAGTATGAATAACCATAGATAAAAGTTTATATGTAGTAAAATATCCTCGTATTTTGGTGAAGTATTATGTAAGTGGTTTCTGAGGAAAGATATTCATGTCTGGATAAGAACAAGGAGTTCTTAGGGGTTACAACTCAAACATGGTGTGTCAGACCTAACTCATCATAACCTGATAAATGTCAATGAGCCTTATTGTGCACCTTATTTGAAACACTTGGAGGATATTTTTTGTTAATCAC
The DNA here is from genome assembly GCA_963277665.1 of Viscum album. NCBI lineage: Eukaryota > Viridiplantae > Streptophyta > Magnoliopsida > Santalales > Viscaceae > Viscum > Viscum album. The sequence continues at coordinate 1,899,713,529 of OY728140.1, read as the reverse complement.
AAAATCATTATAAATAATAATAATGGATTTATATAAAATCACTTATGGAAAATAGCCCTATACACATGGTATAGGTAAAACCCCTGGGTATAGGGGTGCCCTATACCTAAAGTTTAAGAAAACTATGGTTATATGTATAGTATGGGAACCTATACCCATGCTTTCCAAAACCGAGTGTATAAGTCACCTATACGAACTTTTTTTCCAAAACCATGGGTATATGTTTTTTATGGCCTATTTCCATGGTTTAAGAAAACTATGGGGAAAAAACACCTATACCCATGGTTCTACTCAAAACTGTGGGTATATGTGTTTTTTTCAAGGGTTATACCCATGGTTTTGGCACAAATGTATGAATAAATGTTTTTTATGTAGGCATATACTGAAGGTTTTGTAAAACTGTGGGTATAGGTTTCCAGTAGTATGGCGGAAATAAAATACCGGGGACACATAAGATATTTCGTGGGAAAATATATACCCATGGTTTGCCCTCATATACCCTCTATTTAAATTAATATATTTAGGCTAAGAGAAATAAAAAAACATATATAATTTATTGGTTGGTTGGTTATAAATTGTATATTAGTAGCGAATGTAGTAGGTTCGAATCTCGCTTCCATTTTTTTCTAATACAGATAGCACGACTAATATATTATAAAAATGTAGATTAATTTATTCGAAATAATTGTAGCTAAGTTGGTAAGGCACTGAAGATCAAAGAAATTAATGCGGGTTAGAAACCCCAATCTCTTTTCTTTTTATAGTATAGTTGTAGATTAATATATATTTACAAGTATACATATATATTAACAAAATTGGCGTAGGTGAAGTGGTGAAATTCCTTCAATACGTAGTATGGGTCGTAGGATAAATTGGGTTCAAAACCTATCGGCACGTTTTTGTAGTACTTTTACCTACGGTTTTAAACCCATTGTTATAAGCTCTTATAGTGTGGATTTAAGGCTTTAACACAGTGTAAAAAAGATTTACCCATGGTTGGAAAAACCATGGGTATAGGTTACAATACTATCCTGACGCCTCCATCCTCCATGGTTCCCAAAACCATGGGTATAGCTTATACCTGCGATTTTAGGGGATATACCCACTTTTTTTGAATCATGGTTATAGGTTATTTTTTCAGTAGTTAATGTATTTGTTATTATAGAATAATATATTTAAACATGATGTTTTTAGAAATGAGATTCCATTTGAATTATAAGATTATTAAATAAAAAATGGTCTCACTATGTTTTTCCTATTTTAGAAAATTGTTGGAAATATGAGAAGCTATGTAAATGCTGAGCGTAATGGATCTGGTGATGATAGCCTTCCAATGGAAGATGAAATTTAAAACACGAAGTGGATAGTGAATCAAATGACTCATGTTGTGAACAATAATTAGAATCAATCCAAGAGACCATATTCAAATTGAGGGTAATTTTTTTCATTTATTTCATAATGATTCAACAACCATGTTCTTTATGAGGATGAATTGGACTATTGATTTCTAGAAAATGTATATGCTCTATAGAAAAGATATTTTCTCTACAATATTATTTAAACCAAGAGAAATTCACACTCCATGTGTACCACTTGGAGGGAGAAGCTGATCAGTGGTACCCACTGTTTAAAAAAACAATCCAAGAGGGGGAATTGATTCTATATACTTGAAATTGTTCATGATAATTTTCTCAAAAAATATTTCCCCCCTTTGATGTGAACGAAAATGGAGAAGGAATTCGTAGAGATGAAGCAGAAGGAAAATTAATATGTGGGAAGCTATGAGATTAATTTACCAATACATTCTTAATTCACCTCAATATTTTTCGTGGATCCTATTGAGAAGGTTGATAAATTTATTGGTGGAATAAGTCCCCATATAGAAAAGAATATTTTCAATCGAAACAATGAAATCTATGAGAAGATAGTACGATGTTCTATGAATGTTAAAATAGAGTTTTGTGAGCTGTAAGGCTCTCAAAAATTGAATGAAAATATTAGCTCAATTGAGCCAATATTATAGAGTAGATTTTACTAAGAGTAAGATATCATTTTCATCTTTCTATATCGAAAAAATGTTGGAAGAAGCACTCTAGGAACTTCATTCATGAGTGCAGGTAATGTTACAAATATGAAATAGATAGCCATATTTCTTAGAACTATCATACTAAGGTAATGCGTCAACTTCCCATCAATAACGACAAGGGTAATATGGTGTAGGCCATTCCTGAATTCCAATTCTTCACATATGGATAACTTGGGAAACATCTAATCACTAAACAAATCAAAAAATAGTGTAGGTTAATCAGAATCAAACTCAGCATAGTCTATTAAATAATGCTCAATTTTTTTCTATCAAAAAGCTAATATTGATAATCAAAGTGATGTAGAGGTATGTACTATCATTTTTCTCTCAAATATATCCAGTACGTTGTCTTATATTAATTCTACACATTCATTTACTTCCTATATATTTTTAAAATATATATAAAATCAATCGTTGAACTGCTAGAAGTAGATTTATCTATAAAGACTCTTTGAGGTATTATCTAAGAATAATTTTTTTTAGAAAATATAGTATTCACTTTTGTGATAAAATCTTATTGGAAATCAAGTAATAATTACCAGACTGGAATTTAAAATTATACTAGGGTTGGAATTTCCCTCAAAGTGTAATGAAAAACTCAACATTATAAGAAAGGGAATATTTTTAGTATTGAAAGGGAATTTAATATTTATCGTTAAAGGATAGATATCTTAACTAGATATATAACAAGAAGAACATCCCATGGCCTTATTTATGGAGATATTCACTGAATACAAAGAAATAAATGATTGTATATGAAATGATATTGTCCCAATCGTTTAGTAATTTATTTAATTATTCACTATGGAGTTAACACCCCACCAAGACTAGTATATTTCTCTATTATGCTCATGTCTGGTACTAAAAAAATTTCACAAACCCTGTATCGAATGGAAAATGTGGTGATGGACGAATTAAAGAAGAAACTAACAGACTTTTAGGAGAAGGGGTTTATCCGACCTAGTGTGTCTCTTTGGGTTGAACATATTCTCTTTATATTGAATAATGAAGGGACAATACGGAATTGAACTGATTTTATAGAACTTAATAGTATCCTAGTGAAGAACAAGTACCCTCTTTCGAGGATTGATGATTTATTTGACCAGAATCGTGGGGCTCAATTCGTCTCCAACAGTGATCTTTTATCTAGTTATCATCTATTGAGTTTGAATAAAAAATATATTCCTAATACTGAATTATTTTAAAGATATGGGCTTTATTAGTTTTTTGTTATTCCCTTCTTATTCACTATTCCTCCTGTTATTTTCATGTATTTAATGCATATTGTTTTTAAGGACCAACTTGATAACAGTTTGGATGGTTTTGTTGATTATATTATAAACTATAAATTTTTTTTGAGGAGAATGATAATCATCAAAGAGTTATATTATAAACTCTGAGGAATGATATTATATTTGTAATGTTTATAGAAAGATAATTTTTGTTACAAAATGTTTAATTGTTGGGGAACATTATAACCAATGAAGGGATCTCATTTGGTCCTCCGAAGACAAAGGATGTGGAGGGGTGGACTCATCCAACAATTGTAACTGATATTTTTAGTTTCCTTCGATTAGTGAGATATTATTGATTGTTTGGAAATAATCATTTCAAGACTTTTAAATCCACTAACCATGTTAACACTGAAAGGGTTCAAGTTAATCTAGACAATGGAGTGTGACAAATGTTTCCATGATATAAAGAAGATAATAGTAAATGTACCCATGTTTACTCTGTCATCTATTAGGAAAGTATTCATTATTTTGAGTGATAAATCTATGAAAGTTATTATCTTTTTCCCCGAAAAAATAAAAAGGTTATTGTTTATGAATCTCGACGTTTGAAGCCACATGAGAAGAGCCATTCTACATGTGACCTGAAACTAGTTGTTGTTCTTTTTTCTATGATGATATTATGGTACTATTTTCAAGGGGAGAAATGTGATATGAAAACATACCATCAATGTCTGAAGTGAATTCACACGCAAAATGAATTGAACATTATGAATCAGATAAGGTTTATACTTAATAAAGACTATGATTTATCAATTAATTATCATCCTAGAAGAGCAATAAAATTCAATGATGCATTAAGTGGGAAATAACCTATTTTCCTGGAAATGATGAGGATTCATGGAGATCCGTTGATCAAAGACCTAGTAAAATAGGAAATGAGAATTTTTAAGTAATGGACATCATCAACCCTATCCCAAATTATTGTCAACCATCATTACAAGATAAAATCAATAAATATCAAAGAGAAGATACTTTTTTATAGATGGAGAGAGTGGATGTGAAGAATTTGATGTTTTCTGAGTTCAAAATTGATCAATAACGTGTTCTGAAATTTCATAAAAGGATATGTTGAGAACACATTAGTGTCTTGATTTTTAATATTTTTAAAATAAATTAATTGTGAACAAAATGAACCGGTGATACCCAAATATATTTTAACTCTAATGTTAATAGAGGATGAAAAAATATGACTATTATTTCCTCAATCTTAAAGTTAAAAGATCATTTATCAAATAGTGATATATTGTTTACAACATTGAATAAGAATTTGTTTAAGGATAATTGAAGGGTGTTCCTTGGAATTGATAATCCAATGTGAAAAGAATAATAATGAAGGTTGAATAAGTGGATTGGACTTTTTCTTGGACTTTGAGGTGGTCATGCATCTTATTTTTGTCAACATTTATGTCAACACTTAATTTTGGATTACATTTAATAAAATAGTGACATCCCGTGAGACAGCTACCAAAACTCCACCTAAGGAACATGTGGGACCACAGGGGTTGACCGCACCGATGGGGAAGTTCGGCAGAGTCAGCCTAAGAGTGACATAGTGCACACAGATCGTGTGCCGCCTTGTGGGCGGCACAGTGGAATGGATGCATAGGGTGGGCGCATAGTGTGCCTGTAGAGAACCGGTATGAGGCAGTACTAGAGAGGGGGAGAGGAAGATATGAGTAATTTATGGGGCAAGTTTATTGATTAACTGCACTCCACTCGCATCTTCGTTTTGGTGTGGGATTAATGTTTTTAATTTCCAAATTAATCTCAATCATCCATCACATATCGAATCTCACTCCATCGTTCGGTAAAATACATTAAATGGACCAAATTCGGGATGCCCATTCATCCCAAGCCACACAATTATGAACCTGATATGTCTGATTATCCCGTGATTTTTTCACCAATAGCACCGTCATCCTTTTCTGCTACTGCTCAACGTCGTGGCTACCTCTCCTCTAGAGATGTTGAAGAATCATGTATGAGCCCTCCTACCCTATTATTGCTTTTCAATGAGTAACATGGTATCACAACAAATCCATGAATGAATTTTTTGATGACCGTGATTGTATAAATCTCTAAGAAGAAGCTTAGTCTGAGGAAAATGAATTTGTTGTGGCCATGAGGTTCCATGCTAGATATGAAATGAGATTCAGGCACACATTCCTGGTCTCATAAACCAAGAGAGGAGCATTTGTTATAAAAGGAAACACACTGATGATCTCAATATATCATCACCCATGGGTTTAAAGATTTCAAAATTCTAGATACCCTGATCCTTCTAAGTAGTGATGTACTTGACATTTTCCACATATTTTGATTGCAGAAGAAAATTTTAACTCAATAATAAAAGGATAGGCCCAAACCTAGAAGAGGTTGTTTCTTTTACATTTCTTATATATCCTATTTCAAAAAACAAATCATCTCCCTTTGCATTCACATTGTGATGTGATACCATAGGTACTTCAAGACTTCTTATCTACAAAGAAGAATATCTCGTAGGTTCTTGAAAATTTCTTGGCACTATCAACACACTTTGAGAAGAATAGTTCCCACAGACACACGATTAGTTCCTCAAACATTCATTGTTCTTTGTGAAGGCTAAGTTACAGTGATTTAGTGGTGGAGCCTTAGCCTCCCACCATGCTTCACAATTTATAGAACACTATGTGCACAAAAAATCATGAATCCTCTACGTGAAGAAGAAGACATGGGCCCATTCGGGTTCATGAAGTGATGAAGATCACCCTCATGTTTTCACGACAACATCCTACTATTTTTAGGGGTTCATGTTTTGTGTGAAGAAATATTTTATACATGGAAATGGTTTCACACAATTGGGATTAAATAATCACATAATTAAACCTAAATAAATACCCTAGTAAAGTGTATGATAATGAATTGAAAGGGAGGAAAAAGGTTTTGTGTGTGTGTGTGCATGCTTAAAGAAATACACCCATTAGGGTTTTCATTGAAGAGATAAGTAGAGATAAGTGGATACATACATGAATAGACAGTCATATTTAAAGCCACTATAATAGAGATTAAATATATTGTGTGAATGTGTGTATGGAAGAAGATGAAATGTTTAAGAAAGGTTCAACCTAAATTCCACATGCATGATTACATACATTCGTGTACTAATGAGAAGAAGTTAACTCTAATGATGCCATGTGAGTAGATCCTCTGTGATTGAATAATCACATTTTTGAATGTGAATATAAATAATGAAATAAGTAGATTACTGTTGTTAGTTTTTTCACTAAGAAGAATAAAGAAGAAGAACTAGTGCAGTTTGTTTTGCACTATAGAAGAATATAAAGAATGAAGAAAATTTATTGCCTACGTATGTACAAGTAATCAATTGAAGAGCAATGAAATTGATCTAGGGAGGAACCTAATTTTTCAAGTTGGAAAACACTATCTCCATAGGTAGTATATAGAACCATCTTGATGCAACAAGTGGGAAGAGTATTATTTTTGTCCCCTTATAAGGTGTAAGGAAACACATTAGGAAATAGGATTATCTCCCTTCCCCCTCTGAGTGTAGGGACTCACACTGGGAAGAGATTATCTCATTACCTCTTCAAATATAGGATTCCACACTAACTATTGGATTGTTTTTCTAGTAAAAAACAAATAAATAAAATCACTATATAGTGGAGAATCCATGTACTGGTCATCACCATATATGGCAAGGACTAGATGCTTACATTGAGTAGTGTACCTTATAAAAATATGTTATGAATATTTTGACTACATTTTTTTATTGCATGAGACTGGGAAAAGAGAATTAGAGAATAATTATCCTAACAGGTTATGAGGGATAGTGATAAAAGGTTGGAATTGGTTCAGAAGGACCCAATCACTTATTCAACCACATCTCAGTGTCAATATTATCCCAAACTGGTCTTTTCAATTATTATAATAGGTTTAGGTTCACCTCTATTGAATTCTCTACTCCGATGTTATTCTCTTTTACATAGTTGAGTTATTTTCCTGATTAATCAATGAGGTATATTTTAATTGAATATTCAACTATCTTTGATCATAATAACATATATACCAAGGCCATGATTAATAGTAAAAAGAAAAAGAAGATAATGTCTATGAAGAAGTCCCACTTGTCATATAAATATGATGTAGCTATATCTCTATAAATTTCTGACAATGAAGATAAATAAGGCTTGGAATGTAATGATAAGGTGGCTCTTGTTTTCTCCATTAATATAGATAACCTTACAACCTCAAATGACCTAGAAGAATGTAATATTACATTTGGAAAATTTAATCATGATGAAAATTCATTCACAAGTGGTGATGATCAATCTACAAATTATCAAGAATTATCATTTAATTTATTATGATATATTCTGCATCATATTCATAAAGAAATTTTGTCTCTTATTAGTGGATTATTTCAATGAATGCATGAATATATCACCTTGAGAGAAGAATAAAATGACGTTTTTGAGAAATTATTGCAAGAAAAAAATTGTGTAATATCTAAAGCTCTCCAAAAAAGTTGCATCCTTTTATGAAACAAAGAGGGAACATGAAATACGTTCCTCAAAATTTCTAAAAGAAGATTAGGAGAATGGAGTCAATATAACCCTGTAAGATAATATAAATGCACTTGAAAATGAGATAAATAAGATAACTGATGTCAAGGGTTTATATTTGGATGAAAATTTAAATAAAATGAAGGAAAATGAGTTATTGTTACAAAAAAATGTTTCAATTCTTGAAGTGTAATTTTAATGATTAAAGAAGGGTTTCTAAGAAAAGATGACTATTATTAAAGACCATAATGAAATACCCAATATGAAATGTCTATAATTGGAAGCTCAGTTGACCAATCCTGAAAAGACACATATCGAGTCTCCACAAAAGAAGGAAGAGGTAGCAGATGATACTAAATTCTCACTTGATTGTTCTAATTTTAAAATACCTCCAATATTGGATAATAAGTTAATGGATTCATTAAAAAATTATTTCTACAAAAAGTGTAGGATGAAGGAAAAATTATAAATAATGATGGATGAAAAAGAGTGAGAAGAAACCTCCCACCATGGCTTGGGTGGATAGGGGAATCAGTGTTAAAGATAGCTCCCCAAAGAGTGGAAAAAAACCAAGAAGTCAAATTTTGTTGGTTAATGATGGCTCTATGACAGATTTGGGAATTGTGTACTTAATTGTTTGTATAATCCCTTAAATGTAAAAGCACATGAAAATCCCATCTCAAGGGATAGAAATACATAGAAGAAGAAGAAACATCCACAAATCTAGAAGCATATGTATACAACAAATAGATTTAGACTGTTAGATAACATCTGTGATGTATGTAATAGGAGTGGACACATGAATGGTTCATGTTCATCGCAACAGGTACCCAATGCTGATAATAAAAGAAGATCACAGAAGCTGGCTATGACATTGGAATCATCCTTGATAAGTAGTCACAATAATATCATAAAAACATATTCTCCCAAGAATATTCCATAAAGGATTGGTGAGAGTACTTAGATTCTAAATCAAATAAGTTGATGGTTGGTTTATCCAAAGGAACTCCTAAGAAGTATATCACTCAAAAGAAGCCATGTGGAAGATCCAATCTTGATGCCTCAAACTCTAATGACCTACTTGTTATATAGGAAGATGATTTTTAAATAATAAAGGAAATGGAAGATACACAATTTAAGGATAATGAAAACAGCAAAAAAAAAATTTCACATGATTATAAATAAGTAATGTGTGTGATGTTAAACAATGATGGTCATAATATTAAAAATTTCCTTACATTTATTCCATCCCAACAAGAATTACTTAAGAAGATGAATGTTGCACCAAGGGACTCTTGTTCTATAAAATCACTTGAAGAAAAATGCTCACACACAGAGAAATGGAAGATGTACTAAGATCTACACAATCCCAACCAGAATTGATGATCACATATTAATGTGTGAAGAATGTAAAATTTTGTTGAGAAAATCATCTCAACCTTCTAGTTCACATAAATGAAGCAAGGAGGGTCCATATTATTTCCTTAAAATATTTTTTATTGTATCTATTCAAATAATACAAGAAATTATAGGTGAACCAATTTCTCAGGGGAAAAACTTGAGATTCTATGATGAGGATTATTCCCTTGTGGTGTAGACAAATTAAGAAGCTTTTGGAGTTATTATTTTAATTAGTATCATCTTCATTGGGTATCAAATTAAATTTCCCTGAAGATTATTTGAAGATCATGTAATTAGAAATGGTATTTCATTTCTCAATCTCTCATTTTTGGTTACCCAAAATGAAAATTATCTTACAAAGGGGGGGGGGTAACTAAATTAAATAGTGACATAAGAATAATGTTTGTTCCCCAAGGTCACTCATCCGGCCTATTGCACTTAAATATTTTTATCCGTTTGTTGAAATTTGTAGAGGAGTTTCATGTTGATTATTTCATAACACACTTATTATCATAAGCCATGATTTAAATGGAAAATCCATTGAAGATAAAGCATATATGTTCTCATCTCATGATGTATCATGATTAGTAGATAATAGACCAGTCTGTTGTCCATATGAAATATTCTTGTTTTCTACACCGAGCATTGCTCAAGTAGACATAGAGTGAAATTATTGATGGAACATTGCTTCAGTATGGATTGATACATATTCCCATGATCATTGTATTTCTTAACAATAGGGAGGAGAGATGATCTCAGAATGTTGGAGGAAAAAGAAGTAAATGGGAGAGAGAACACATACAATGACATATTCATTTTAGATAACTAATGGTATTACAATAAATAAAACAGATGAGAAAGTTGGGAACATATTAGTGTCTTCAGTTTTATATGTCGTAAAAAATATTAATGATTATAAAAATGGAGATGGGATCCCCAATGATTGAAGAACCTCAATGTTAATGGAGAATGAAAAAAATCAAACGATTGTTTCACTATTCAAAATGTTCAATGAACATGTACCAAAGAGTGATACATTATTTACAACATTGAAGAAGCATCATTTTATGTATTATTGAAGAGTTTCCGTTGGAATTGATAATCCAAAAGGAAAAAAAGAATGAAGGATGATGAAGAGGCCTCAACTTTATCTTGTAATTTGAGGTGGCCATGCATCTTATTTTATATTAACATTTATGTTAACATTTCTTTGTGGATTAAATTAAAAAAATGGGCCCATCACAAGATCTAGCTACCCATCCTCAAATACAGGAACATACGGTACCACAGGGGTCAATCTCGCCCATGGGGAAGCTAGGTAGAGCTATACTGAGAGAAGAATAGTCGAAACAGAGCACACACCACCGTGCGGGGCAGTACGAAGTCAAGGATTCATATAGTGTGTGTAGAGAACACATGTAGAGAACAACTATGGCCCGATACCAGAGAGTGGGAGAGATACAAATGATCAATTTTTTAGACATGTTGATTAATAAACTGCACTCCTCCAACTCTTCCATTTTGATGTGGGACTGATGTTTATAATGATGGAAATAATCTCAAACATACATTTCATCACACATCTTGCTTCACCATCTGATCAACCATGGTATATGGATCTAATTTTAACCACCCATCCATATTGAGCCATGTGAGTATGAACTAGAGCAATCTGATGCTACCACAATGTTTAAACCATCCACGTCATCATCCTTAACCGCTACTGCTCAACATCGTTGTGGCCGCTCCACTAGAGATGTTGAAGAATCACGTTCAACCTCTCATACTATAATATTTTTACATCTTGAGTATCATTGGATAAAATAGAATCCATGCATGGAAATTATAATGATCATGAATTTAGAAATATTGGTAAGAATCTCTAGCTGAGGATGAAAATTTTTCCCTGGCCAATAGGATACATGCTTGATTTGACATTAGATTCATGCACGAGTTTCATGAACGTGTTCTTGAATTCCATCATGAAGAATGAACTCATGTTCGAAAATGAGACAAACTAAAGATCTTGTCATATCATCACCCATGTGTTTGAAGATATCAAAATGATTGAAATCATGAGCATTCAAGCTGTATTCTCCATGACATTTCACATGGATTTTGAATGTGGACGAGAAGTATCTCTAACCTATAAAAGGAGAGTCCTGAGATAAGAGGAGGTTCCTTCTCCCACATTCCTGATAGCTCCAGTTTCGAAAAATAGAGTATCTATATGTGCATTCACGTTGCGTAGGGAAACCAGAGGTCCAAAAATCTTTCTTCTCTATGAAGAATATGATCCCACATGAGAATGATAATTCCTTCTCACTCTAAAACAAAATTGTGAAGAACGGTTCCTATGAACATGCGATTGGTTCTTCAATCCTTAGTTTTTTATTGATGTGTTCCCATGATCCAGTGGTTGAGTATTATCCTCCTACCATTCTTTACGAAGACCAGCACACTCTTTGAAAAGATCAACAAAGAGTCATTTGCATGATGAAGAATACCCATGGCCATTTGGGTTCATGAAGTGAAGAATAACCATTTATGGTTTTCACTCTTACATCATACTATTTTAAGGGGTTTGTCTTCTGTTTTAAGAAGAAGTTTTTACAAGGAAAGGGTTGCACCTGTTTGGGTTTAAAGGACCACATTAATTTACATAATGAAACACCATAATCATGATAAATTGAAATATGATAAATAGAGGATAAATAGTAGTGTGTGTGTGTGTTCTTCAATAAAAACACCCATTAGGGTTTTCTAACAAGAGATAAGAAGAGGGAAGTTCATGCATACATTCATGAACATGCATATGTGAATCCACATAACTAATGAATCAAAACCGTGAGTGCATGTGTATAAAGAATAAGAATAAGTGTAGAAGAATGTTTTAACCTAAATTCCACATGCATTATCACATGCATTCATTAAAAAATGTGAAGAAGATAACCGTGATGATGCCAAGTGAGACGATCCTCAGTTTTTGAAAAATCACATTGATGTATGTGATTCTCACAAAGAAAGAAGAAGATTAGTGCAGCCTATTGTTGCACTAAGAATAATGAAGAAGAAAACTAGGGTAGTTGGATTATTACTAGAGATGAAGATAAATAAAGAAGATAGTTTCTTGCCTAATGATTTGCAAATAATCTACTGGAGATCACTGATATAGATCAAGAGTAGAACCTTTTTTTGAATAAGGTAGAAGAATGTATTTGAAGGAAGTATAAAGTACCAACTAAAGGCTTCAAGTTGGAAGAGGAAAATTTTCTTTCTCCCTCCAAGGTGTATAGAAAAACATTATAAAATATTATTACCTCCCTTATCCCTCAGAGTGAAGGTACTAACACTAGGAATCAATTATTTCCATCCCTAAACCATGTGTTGGGAGCCACACTGACTCGTAGATTTTTTTCCTTGTCAACCATTGTAAAAGTATATCACTTTATAGTAGATAATCCATATACTGGGAATCACCATACATGGATAGGACTAGATACTCACATTGGGTAGTAAACATTGTAAAAATATCATGTACATATTATTACATATTTCAATTAATTATTGTGATATGGAAGACAGATTATGAAAATCAAGATCCTAACAGGTCCGGAGGTACAGGAAAAATGTTGTTATTTGTTTAAAATGTCCCCAAAACTGATTCACCCCCCCTCTCAGTGGAAGGAATATCCCAAACTGATCCTTTCAGGCTATGTGTTCTATCATTTCTAGAACTAAAGGGATTATGGAAGACGATCTTATCTCTACACACTCTATAAATCCTATAAACACTGAAATGTATAGGTATCTTTGTGATCATTATTAGATGGATAATATGAAAATGGAGAATTTTGACTACACTACAAGGGACCTAGTGTGTCAATATGTGAAAGACAAGATACAACTTTCTAAAGAGGCATTAATACCCTACCCATATTAGCATGGATGTGTGAAAATATAACTATGGACTTTTTCACTGGTATCCCAAAAATATCCAATGGAAATAATACGATATGGGTTATAGTGGACCATCTCACCAATACATCTCATTTTATCTCTATTTGGGATGATTTTTATCTTGACATACTCACCATGACATATGTAAAGGAAGTTATAAGGATCCATATAGTTCAAATTTTATTCATTTTTATCATGATCCAAGGATCACAAAAAAATGGATAAGTATCCAATATGCTCTAAATATTTAATTTAATTTTGGTATGCCCTATCAGCCACAAATAGTTGGAAACTTTGAAAGGACTAAACTGACACTTGATGACATGATGAGAACATGATCGATGGAATTTAAAGTAGGATGGGATCAACATCTTCCATTAGTTGAGATCTCATAAAAACAGTATACATTTGTTTATTCAAATGGAAGATTAAAATCTCCATATGGGATGCGATGTAGAACTCATACTTGTTGGAACAGAGCTAGTGAGAGAATGGTTCATGGACTTGATCTTGTGCAAGAGATGACAGAAAAGGATTGTTCCATCCAACAACACATAAAGTCCACTCATAGTAGATATAAGAGTTATGATAAAAACTATTGAAGGGACAAAGAGTTTGATGTTGGAGAACAATTTTTCCATCGAATTTAACCTTGCAAGTGAGTCATGATGTTTGAGAAGAAATGGATGCTTGTCCACAATTACATTTCCCCTATGAAATCATTTATTTCATAGGAGAAGTGGAATATTATATAGAACATCCACCAAACCTATAATTAATTCATGATTTTTTCCATGTATCTCTCTTGAGTAAGTATATAACTAATCATTAAAATGTACTAAATCCAGAGAAGTACAGCTATAACATGACATCTCTTATGAGCAGTAGCTGGTGGAGATATTCTACAATAGAAAAAATGTTCTATGCAACAATACTACCCACATCATCAAGGTTTTGTAGAGGATCAAAAAATATAAAGATGTGATGTGGGAACTAGAGGAAATATTGAGGGATAAGTATGAACACCTTTTATCATCTAAGAAAATGGGATGATATTTCAGTGATTAAATTTTTTAATGGAGGAAGAATTTAATGTCCATAACATTATGAATGATAATTGTTTCCAAAAAATAGGTTTAATATTATTTTATAAACAACCAAACATAATGTATATAATAATTAAGTAAGTATATTTTGAAATGTGACCATTGGGTTTTGAATTTATATAATAATTTTCAATTAGTAATATTGGTCAATATGAAATTTGGAAACCATAATACTACATAAAATTTATCAATATTATTAATATTTGTAAAAATTAAATTACAAAGGAAACTGAATGTAAAAAAGAATAGAAAATTGACTCATCCAATTGAGTTGTGTTGTAAAAATCCCATTTTTAAAAATTTTAGAGGGAGGTAGAATTCTTGGGCTTCACTCTTAACCAAGGCCATTTCAAGCTTCATCAATAGTGTCTTGATAAAAATTGGTTGTGGGAGAAGTTCATGTTATTAGAGATTACCACTTAGAAATTTTTTCCAAGATGACCCATAAGTCTATCACCGTCACATACTTCACTATTAGGATCTATACGGGATTTTCAATGGGTTATTTGTTGAGTCCATAGTTACTTAACATGTAGTCTCTTTGTATAAATAAAAATTTTATTCCTTTAATTTTGTTTTGAAAATAGTTTTTCATAATACGTTGTGGAATTTGATAAAATGATTTTTTGGATAAAAATTGTATATTTTAAAAATGATATCATTATGATAATAAATTATTGTATTGTGAATAATAATAATTTTAATGAAATATTATGATTAAATCTTTTAATTATAAATATAAATGATAATATAATTTTATTTTTTTCAATTGTCAAAAATTTCACTATGCATTTTCACTATGCATTTTTGATCCCCTACTATTTTCAATAACATAGAATTATTATATTAAAAATTAAAAATTATCATATTTAGATCATCATTAAGAAAAAATAAATTTCATTTATTAATCAATATGTCAAACTTATATGTGGGTGAATTTATGATAAATTCTAATATACATTAGTTTTTCTTGAATAGTAAAAATATAGTTTGAGTTTTCCCGTATGTTTAATGAAATAATAATGATGTATTATGTAATATATAATTTTTTTGACCCTATTGGATTATAATAACATAATAGGTGTCCTAAGTGTTCAATACTGTGGGAAAATACCTTGAGAAATCCCATGGTTTTGAATTTACTACTACCTTGTTGTCTAAGATAATTAATAAAAAATTACTTTTATTTTTCTATATATACCCACCCATTTCCCCATTTATTGTCACTCCCATTTCATAAAATGAAAATATATGATTTTTTAACCTCCCAGGTAATCCCCCCATGTTGTTCTCAATCCCCCAAGGACCTAATAATCATGTTTTAAGTGTTACTCTTCATGGTAGGGGAAATCTAAACTTCTCTTTTCCATTCAAGTTCCCTTTTTATGTGGTATGTCATTCAAATATCTATAATATGTTCTTATATCCATAATATTATATCCATTCATAGTAATAATATTATCTTATGGAAGGTTTACCCATGTATCCTATATTATTAATGTTTTCAAAAACTATGATTCATACTTGTTGTGATGTCGAATTTTATTCTGAAGATTTATCTCAATAAATTCTATAATCTTCATTTGTAAATACCAAAACCACTTTATTTTCTATGGTTATTAACCTAGGAATAAAAATATTCATTTTTATTCTAGCATTACCCTACAGGAAACCTACCTTCCGTTATTGTGGGTGAATAATGATATAAGTATCTTTTATTTTATAACGTTTTCTTAAAAAACATCATGGTTTTGTTATGAAACCCATTTAATTTATTCTCCATTGGAAATATTGTAATGTCTTATTTTGATCTAGGTGGATCAGATTAATTAATATGTATTATGTGTGTTCTCTGATTAGGATCTAATGCACTTGGTATATAATTTAATCTCTAGTGATGAAGTGTTTTATGATACCTTGGTGAATAACCATGATAATTTTAATGAATCCTCGGTGATAAACCATGGTGATATGAATATTAGTTACTCAATTCAATTTGGCCCCTACATTTCAAAGTTATGATTCATGTTCTTATTATTATGAAATTAACCTTTCTCATGCCTTTATTTATTTCTTCTTGTTCTTATTTATATTATTCATGATCTCAAGTAAATTGTTTTCCATGTTTTCCATTAACGGGCCTTGTTCTAACCCTTTCCTTTAATGCATGTCATTAGGTTATGATATGAAATAAAATTACTTAATATGAACCAAAGAGTAATACTGATAAGTTTTTAAGAATAGTTTTTTTTTATTTTCTATATTATGCTCTTTTTTTCCATGAAGCTAAACACTAAAATATTCTTTGTATTGTACAATGTAATGAATGGTTAATTATTAAAAAGGATGGATGCCAAAATTACTCTGCCTATTTAGGATCAATTAATACTTTTAATTATATTAGTTTTAAGTGAAGGATTCACTGGGAATTATTTTTAAAAACATCCCTATGAGGTTTCATTATTGGATTCGGAACGGGTACTAGTGGTGGTGCTTATCTTAAAGATTGGATAGTGCACACAATCACCTCATCCAGACTCAAGTCCACAAGAGTATTTGATAATTTTGGTTCATCATTATATTCCTCTATAATTATATTCACACTTATTCTTGGATGCATGATACTGCACAACATCTGCAGATAACATTGAAGACCTCATATTAACACTCAAATAGATAAAAAAATAAAATTAATCCAAATATTTATAGAAACAAGATTTGCATATCAATATATCCAAATTAAAAAAGGTAAAAGGATCGAAATAAACCTCAAGACATCTTTAAAAAACCACTCATGGTGAATTAAGGTTCATTATATTGAGAGATGGGCAAGAACTCAATCACATCTACCTCCTAAGTCCCAACAATATTTCACAACTTCATACTGGCATCAAGGAAATATTCTTTCCCTTCAATTTTGATACCACTTTTTCACAAACCATCATGGATACCCTAGTAACCTGATAACTAATTTTATTGTAACATATACTAAAGGTCATACACGATCCCCATGGGTTAGATACCAGCTCTTAGAATCATACAATATGAAATTAGAAGTGAATTTTCCACAAACACAATTGAAGTAAGATAAACCAGTCAGTATGAATAAAATAAAATCCCTATATGGATAAATATTATAGAAGTGAAATAGGTTTAAATAACCCAAGGTGAAACTATAATGTACCAGAAAAGAGGATAACCACCCATGTCCCATAAAACCAAACTCTCTAATCAAAAGGATCAACAACCAAAACCACCTCCATGTGTTGCTTTAACCTTTCTCAAATATGGAAGGAGATAATATACAAACACCAAAAGGAATAGGTATGGTGTGGGATAAAATCCTAGTAGGGTCTCGCTAAGGATTCCATATTAAGATGAAACAATTAATTAAAAAAATAAATCATTTAGTTTTAAATGAATAGGAACTGTATTTCAAAATCATATTTAAAACAAATCATGCATGGAATTTCAAATATTGGGAATCTTTCTAAACATGTGGCTCTATAATAATTTTATATATAACACTTTATATAAATTCATATTGAATGTTTAAAACAATTTATTAAAAATAAAATATATATTAAAATAGGTAATATGAGAAGAATGAGCATCTTTAAAGAGGTTTGATAGTTCACTGCTATGGGTTCCTCACACAATCAAAGGATAATCATGATAACATGTGCATACACACATCCCTTAGAAATTGGTCAATGTGGACACATAACCATCCCATCAGGGGCATGACATACTACCCTATGTTATTTTGGATTTCTAAAGAATCAAAGGAGTGTTATACCAATAACTCACTTACAAAATAGGCTTTCATGTATTCTAATAAAAATGGTAATGGTTAATTTATTTTAAAACTATTCAAAATACAATTCAACCCATTATTCTATTTCAATATTAAAATATATATTATAGAACCAAAATGGGTTTTAAACAAATCATTCCTTTTGAGGTATAAAACCATAGGGATTCTATAAAAACAATTTAAATACATATTTCTCACATTTAAATTATAAATCAATTTCATCAAATAATTTTCACAATTTAAATTCAACAAATTAAATCTCACAATTTTCTATAACTTTTACAAACACATCCCAATTTAATGGAATTGGGGGGTTTCTATAATTTTGTGCCAAATCAACCACAAATCCTCATTTCATAATAATTAGGTAATTAATAAACCAATTAAATTAAAATTTAATTTTAAATCAAGAAATTGAATTAAAATCAATCAATTTAAAGTAAATGAAATTGAAAATCAGAAAAGAAACTACCTGCCATGGGATCACTAGATCTCTAAAACCCAGGAACTAATTAGGAAACACCAATGAAAAATTCTAGTAATGAGGATCTCTTAAGAAAACCTTGAATAATGATTGAAAACAATGGGGATTAGATCCTCCAATATTATGAAGATTTATTAAACCATATAGAGTAATGAGGAGAGAGTGAGGGGAATAGAATGTGAAGAGGAAACATAATGGGATGTGGATGAACATTATTATCCTAGAAGAAATTCATTTACTGAGGGGTGTATAGGGGCCAAAATAACATCTAGGGATTCTCCATATAAGAATAAAACATATTAGGGTCTTACAGGAACATCAGTCACATAAAATGAGGGTTTGATTATTTTAAAATTAATTTTTAGATTAATTAAATCTCTTACACACAGTCATCTGGGACATTTCGCATGATAAAACAATTTCTGGACCCTAGAGATACTCCCATTTCTGCCAAGGAGAACGGTTTATACATGGTGGTAGAATGGTTTTTGAAAACATTTGATATCAGTGAAAGTATCCCCTATTTAGGTTTTAGTAATTTTTATTGAGAGGGTTAATGGTTTTGGAGAACCCTGCGCCAACCGTGCATAGCCTAGAAACATTAAACATTTCCAATATTTTAATTGATATATCCCGAGATTATCACCGCCCAATGGATGATAAAAATTAGGGTTAAAGAATACCAGAAAATAGTAACATGATGTTATACCATGACTGAAGGATGATATGGGATTCACACCTAGATCTTGCTTATGTGATGTCCTGATTAATATTTTATTGTTTTAAGTTAAATGATTTGAAAAAAAACATTAATAATGAACCAGTTGTATTAATTTTATGGTTTTAAGATTAATTTATTATATTGTATGAATTTATCTAACCATATTGAATTTGTAAAATAGTAAGAGACATATGTAAAGAACTATTTTAGGGATATTATAATCTAATAAATGTTAATTTTAGTAGTTCATGCATAAAAAAATTCACTTTATGATATTAATTTCATGGAGTAAGTAATGAATTGAATATTGACTAAATGAAAACATATGGATGATGTTATTCTTATCAAATAGAAATGTAACAAGTATGTATATTTATTTATATTCATATATTTTCAATCAATTTCCCTTCTTTTGGAAAATAATTTTGAAACAAAAAAAATATCCTATAACATTCATATCCAATGAATCATGTTGTCTTTTAAACTATCAAAGATTTATGGTGTTGAGGCCCTTAATTTTACAATGACCATTATCTTCCTTTTAATCAATGACCTCAATCACTCTCTATAATTATTTATTATTTTATTCCACGTTCCTGTTTTCATTTCCCACATATATTCTCCTTATATGAAACCAAATTATATTTTATAATAGATGGCCTTTATACTGACTTTTCTATCCTATTAGGAGGAGGTTTTACAAACCCTTTTACGATGTTTCTTTTTCAAGAATGATCATTCAGAATGTCAACCATTAATTACTGATATCAAGTTACAATTGTGATGATTAAATTTATTTAATTTGGGTAGAATCTAATTCCTAAATATTTTAGAATAATAACATTATATTGGATATCATATTCTATCCACAACACCAAGCATAGAAGAAAATATTACACCATGAGACATTATGATGTGTTTATTTCAAAATAAATTAAATATATTAAACAACTATCATTGCATGAAATAATGATTTTAGCATGAACTACATGAAACCATGAGTTTATATTTCATTTATTTTAACACTAAGACTAACATTCATTCCACAAAACATTGAATTGTTCATGTGTTACATGCAATATCGAGTTATACTGAACAACAATATACAATTAATATTATTATTTAATAGGAAAATTATCACCAATATATTGGAATGACATGTTTGAATAATATGAAATAACATATGAAAATATATAGTTTATATATTTTTAGTAGTTATCTATTGATTATAAATAAAATAAGGACCACCTAAAATAAAAAATATTGTTTTCTAAAAAACTACGTTTTTCTAAAGATATATCCACACTTTTCATAGATAATTTTAAATTCATATTTAAAACATTGAGAGAATTAATGTGAAAAAATAAATTTAATTTTTTAAATCAAAATAACAAAATTATCTTGGTGTGATTTTTTGGGAATTCTTTTAAATATTTCATTTTTATGAATAGTGAAAAATATTGAATTATAATTGAAAATAAATTTTCATTTAAATAATTTATATGGGTAAATTATATATTGAATTTTTTTTAAAATAAAATTATTTAAATTACATAAAAATGTAATACAATATAGTTTATTAGAATCATTTTCATATTTAATTTAGATACAATCACTTTGTACAATTTTGAACATTTTCACTTTGAAAAGAAACTTTGTCATTACGTCTCTATGATTAGTTTTAAATTAAATTATTTTAAATTATGTGAATTAAATTTTAAAAAATAGATTATATATTTGGAGTCACTATAATATATTATTTATAACAAGGTAAACTTAATTTTTTACCAAAATAAATAGTTAATGTAGTAAAAATTAATGGTCATATTTAAGGTAAAATGGGTTTACTGAGGGATTAAACTAAAAATATAAGGGAAAAATAACCTATAAAAATATCTAAAAACTATTTCTTTGACATATTTTCACCATGAATCATATAATGATTTTTAATGGATAATTATTTACACTTTATACACATGGAAAATGTGGGAGCACTCAATTCATTTAAAAAATTCCAAGTGTGTCATCTCCCCCACTTATAAAATCCAAACCCACTCCTATCTTATCCATAACTTCAAAAAACATTTTTTCCAATACCTTAAAATTATCGTCCAAAATTAAATCCCCTCATCCTGTAAACCTTTTTATCATAAATCGAACTTTTTAAGGCTTTATTGTAATACTAAAGAGGATACCTGAAGAAGAGGTAATATTCTTCAATGAGCATCTATATTTTATTTCATTCTCTACTGACTTAAAATTTAATTAAACCAATATGATATAATAACAATATAATATTACATATAATAAGTTATTTTTATTTTATGTTCATGATCTAAAACTATATCCACTTTCAACAAATGTGTTATGAAATCTTTGTTTGTGTGTATGGAGGACTACCACCTCATGAACAATGTCTTCAGTTTTTTCATTTTCACTTATAATGGATGGGTATGATGAAGGATATAATGTATATATGTGATATTTTTATTTTTATACATATGTAGTATACATATAATATATATCTTTTACGATCCATTTCATAGGTGGTGCGATAATGTCGCTCATATATACAGTGGACTACCAGCCTGGGAAGTGAGGTGGTTTCTCTTTCACTAATGCTTCACATGGAAGGTGATAAAGATAACATTAATGAATATATTTGATATACATGAAATAATTTTTATAAATATGAAATATTTATCATTATTTAAAAATAATATATAGAATTTTATGTCTTTCCTTTTCACTCACATGCTGATATTAACATCATTCGTGTCTGTGTGGACTACGACCTTCACAAAGCGATTTGGAACTATATTTTCCACAAAAAAAATTAATGATATATATACATATATAATATGTTATATATACTATATTATGATAATTGTTTCAATATTATATATTAATTACGATTACTCTATAATGATCACTGAAAAATTGAAGAGTTACTCATGGCTACGTACAACCTATCATCTCCATGATCATAACACACTTAATTTTTCATAATCGTATATCATGATTGGTTTAATAATTTTAATTTATGAAAAAATATGATTATTATTTTATTATTATTATTAATTATATGATATACCTATCTAATATACTCATGAATTGAATCTTTCATGAAGAAACACGCTTGATGAAAACGAGGAAATTCTCACCTGAATCAGTGAAAATAATGAAAGATTATTAAATAATGCGTGATAAGATGTTATAAAAGGAATATATATGATATTATAAATAATTATATGGTTATTTTTCAAATTAATAACACTTTTAAAACCACCATAATTGAGATTAAATAGCATTTAACCAAACAGGATCTTAAGGAAAAGGATTTATTTACTCGATTTTTTGTTCATTATGTTAAACTTCTACTTCTTTGATTATCTCATTATAATATTATATTTGTAATGAATTTTCATTAAATTATTTTTTATTTCCACTTGTTTTATGTGTATTTACATTTCAAACATTTAATAAATTAATTTATTAATTATAACTTCAACATTATGAACAGTTTAAGGGTTTATTTCACAATCTCATTCTATCCAAGATTATTTATTCTAAAAATTATGTTGGAAAAAATTATTTAAATTTTTTATAATATTATAATTTAATTTTCTCATGCTCTAGTTATTTCTGATATCATTATGTTTTAGAACCATTTCCACTCTATATTAATTGAAATAATTTAGTAAATGTTTAAAAAAAATCTATTTCATTTCTCTTCTTCTATTGTAAATATATATTCATCTAAAACCATGTTTATTAAATTTTTTAAATTTTTTAACCTTTTAAAAACCCTTTATTAAATTAATAATTTAAAATTTTTTGTTCTTTATAAATTGTTTTCAATGGCTACTTTTGTCATTTAAAAAATAATGCATGTTTGGTTTTTATCAAAAATGTAAAAAAGAAACTTTATGTCCTTTTCTAAACATTAAACATTCCTAAAAAATTTATATTGAGAAAGGAATGTTATTTTTAACTTTTATAGAATGTAATGAATTAACCACTTTCCTGATCTTCATTTATTTGAATTCTCCTTTGAAATTTTATGATTAACTTTTCAAAACAATTATTCAAAAAGTGATTTTCAATGAAAATGATTTTTCTGAAATATTTTTAAAATGAAAACGAAGTTTTGTTTAAGAATGTTTTTAAAGTTATTTTATTCTTTATTCTATTAATAAATGAAAACAAAACGTTATTATTTCTCTAATGACTATATTTTTTTACGATCCTTGTTCTTCCTCTGGATCATTTTTGCTCATTTTTTACCACTGAAAGTGTTGACATTCAGTTCCTTTATTCAATCTTGTAGTTACTAATATACATTAAATTATTCAATTTCCATTTGAAATTAAATTTAACCTAAATATTCATATTATTTCTCATGTATATATTTATTAATTTATTGTAGCTCATTTTTGTATATAGACTATTACATTGAAATTTATTTGATTTACTAGGGAAATATGTATAAATTTTTATTCTTTACTAAACAATGATACATTTTTATGAAAAAAATTATTAATGAATTAAATTGATTTTTTGATATATGATGAATGATTTCAAACCCAATACACAGGTTAGGGACTATTCAACTCAATCCCCTCAATGCATTGGTAGTCTCATGAGATTAAATAAGATGAAAAAACCCTATGCATTTCTAACCAGTAGTTTTAAGCTATCATATGAATTTTCATAACTGTAGAGTTATAGTTTGAAGAACTAATTTTTTTTACCCAGTATGGTCCAAATTTATTTTAAAGGAATTTATTGTAATTGTATCATGTAAATATGAAAAAAATAATTCATCTAATTAATCTTTACCTTCTTTCATAATTCAGTAATTATTATCCATGATATTTTCTCTAGGATATATTCTATAGATGAATTTCACTATCAGATTATTGATTAAATGGATTGTGTTCATAGTTATTTACATTTATATATTGATTATTCCCCATATCAGAATGATATTAATATTATTTAAATTGATTTTGAGATCAGTTATTTATATTTCGATTTTGATTATGCTTATTTATTCATGATATCTTTGATTGTACTTAACCCATACTGAGAATTTTAAATCACCCTCATTTTATCTTTTATCATGAATCAATTAAGTGTAATATCCTTGATATGGCAGTATATTATAAATGGAAAAATTTTATGCTTGAAAAAAATATTTTTTATTTTTTATTCAAATGTAATATGGGTACCAGGTATAAATCTGGTTCAAAAATACGACTAAAATATTCAGTCCTTCCGGATGTGATTTATTGAATCTTATTTAAATGTAATAAATCATGCACAACACAGGGATAACTGTGTTAGGACTTTAACATATAATTCCAATTTCCCCCACATTTAAGACATAGAGCTCTAAGGGGTACCTCATGAAAGAATTTTTCCCATTCAACATATCCACTGATCCCGTGGTTATTCTTAAGTAATTAGTATATCTATGTCTTCCTTTACTATATTTATGTAATCTTCACATTTCTATCACACATTACCCTTGGTGACTATTCCAAAATTTCGACATGAAGAAAAATGAATATTAATTTCCTCACCAGATTTTTCACCAAAAATTCGATGAGACTCCATCCTTCTCTTCTTCGGCTTTTCAGAAATTAATCAATGTTTATTTAGTTAATCAAAATAATTAATATATGGTTTAGCATAATCAAAATATTTATCACTCCAAATATAATATCTAATGATTTTTAGGTGGATAATCTTCTAATTATCAATGCAATCTATTAATAAATTTATTCCTTCAGGATTAATACATTACCAAAACTAAATGGGGTTTATGTGGGTGAAGAATAAATAACAACGTGATAGAACTATCAAAAATCACCTCATGAAACATCACAAAAAATGTTATACTCATAATGGAAATTATGTTATCTATAAGTTTAACAAAAATCACTCTCAATTCAATATAGGTTTCATTAGTATGATATTTCTCATAATTATTATCTAATTCATTGACATGATAAGTAATTGATAGTGTCTTGTAAAGTCAATGTGATTAATAAAATAATATCCATCCGGAGTTCTAATCTAGGTGTTCATTTATGAACATTTGACATGTAACAGGTGGTGATTGAGATATTAAATAACAGAAAAATTTATATGTTATCATACCAAGAAACAAATATTCTCAATAATGAATGTAGTTATCTTATCAGAATAGATATGTTATAGATAAGAGAATCATACAATATATACTTTACTAGAACTTTTTCAATTTATCCTATACATATAATTATAC
The DNA here is from genome assembly GCA_963277665.1 of Viscum album. Taxonomy (NCBI): domain Eukaryota; kingdom Viridiplantae; phylum Streptophyta; class Magnoliopsida; order Santalales; family Viscaceae; genus Viscum; species Viscum album. The sequence continues at coordinate 1,899,687,802 of OY728140.1, read as the reverse complement.
TTACTGCAATGGCTATCTATAATTTTCTCTCATCTAAAGCTCAATAAATAACTAAACCCCATCTCTAAAACCAAATATAGAGATCCAATGGTTAAACAATTTAAATTAAATAATTTTACACATAATGTTCCTTAATAAATACAGCTTGAGAATATAGAGGTCTAGAGTATGTGTATGAATTTAGAAAAGTAGGGACCTTTAACTATAAAAACCCATGTATTTATTTTCAAATATTTTATTTTCTATACTAAGAATTGGTTAAACCATATTATATATGAAAAATATCACATAAATTTTTTACATATAATTATATTATAGAAACACCACTTGTATTAAATTTTATTATTACCTATGTAAATCGAAACATGATAAGGGGTGAGATCATGTGATTAATAAGGGTAAGTGTAAGTGATAATAATCAGATGTCATAATTGAGAATTCGAGGAACATATTGGCATAAGAATTTAATCAAGGAACATGAACATTGTATAAAAAATTCATACCAATAAAACATGTATCATAGGAAAATAATCATAGACATATGTTTTTTATTAATTAAATAGATATCAAAGGATATTGGTATGATAATATTATGACCACAACATAATACATGACATCATTAGTGTAAGTCATGGTTTAATCCAATGACCATAATCAAAGAAGGAAAAAAGCCCCATAGTGGATTAGGTTTAGTCCTTATTTTTTATGTGTTGGACACGGTTCGCCCATATATAACCCGACCCAATCATCCAAAAGACCCCAAGAGATCCTCCCTATACACTAGAGGATTCTGACTTGGACTGGGGTTCTTTGGTCTGACTATGGGGAGACTAAACACTCATAATAAGACTGTACGACATTAATATATCCACGTTAATAAATAGATAAAGTGTAAAATATAACTAAATAGTTGAATAGTAGTCATCCATATCATAAATAACTAAGTAAATCATATTCACCGATATCATATACATAAAAACAAGATCCCATAATTCTATAAAAAAGGAGATACAATCGAATTAAGGAATTTAGAATACACAACATGGTATAAAAATGAACAAAAGGCCAAATATTATCTCCAATTGCAACTTGATCATAGTATTTTTCATACCCCCCCCCATAATAGACCATCATAATAGTGTAATAAAACATTCAAAAAAGTTTTCCTTTGATTTTCCCTACCAACATTCATGAAGAATGTTTGGGTACCTAACAGTGTTCCAAATAGGGTGAGGTATGGAATTAGAAGGACACTACCAATGTAATCTAATTTCGTCCATTCTGTGACTATATTATAAACAATTTAAATTTAATAACTACAAATTTAAAAGAATATAAGTAAAAAATATAACCCACATAATTGTGGGTTCCTAGGGAATGCACGTCCTATACTACTCTCTTCAGCTTAATCTAGAATATATCTAAGAAAATTATTAGTTATGATTTAATTTATAATAAATACATGGGACCCCGATTAAATTCAAGGTGCCCCATGTTTATTATACTCATACATGGAATGTATATGTACCTATTCATTACTCCACTTGATAGAGGTAGATTAGTCTATCATAAAAGTAAACCACTGACTAAAACCATGTTTTCCCTATGATGTGGTAAATCCACCATGTAGTAAATTAATTAGGACTGTAATCCTATTCCACTATATTTCATTACTCATTGATAACCTATATATTAATCTAAGAATAAGTCAAAATAAATAACCATATAATCCCTCCCAGAGAATTCCCTCGTAGGAAATTAAATATTTCTCTAGGTCTGGTATACAAGCATATCCCTCTGATTCTCTCCTCAGCATTCCACCTATGGATCCCATGTCTAACTTGTGGAATATATAATGATCTTCCCTCTAAATGTTTTTGTGGAATTAAATAAATGGAACCCAATTTTAACACATGTAATAATATAAAGAAACATACAAGTGATTCCTTATATTACAATCATATGTGAACCCTTGCGTCACCCATGATGTAAGATAATTCATTTAGAATTCAATTAATTTAATATTCCAAAAGTGTATATTCATGGATTTCAATTTTGGAACCCATTTATCACCCATGGTAGGACATAAAGAAATAATCATGGTCTTACACTATAACCATGACATATTTTAATATAAAATGACTCAATTGGCCACTTCATCCATAAAGAACATCTCATGACTATGACAGAAGGGACAATGTTAAAGAGTATAGAAACATGGTATTCCATTACCTCTTTATTTAATCCATATTTCCACACAAACAACTCATTTAACATCCCAAAATAATGGGGTAATATAATACTCCATAATAGGTGAATCAAATTCATATGCCACCCACGTTTTTTTTATTCAATTGGGTAACACATCAATGGGGTTGCTCAATTCATTTTCTTTAACATCCCATAAGATATAATGTAAAGACCTGTATATTTCAAAGAATTTTTTTTAAATTCTTCGGAATTTTATGAGTACGCACTTTCTGATGGCGCTTGATTCCGAGGCTCGATGTGACCGGAATCAATTTTCAATGTTTAGTTCTGGTACGTTCAGTGAACGTACGAGCGGGTTTTTCAAACTATTAAACCAGTGCATGAAATTAAAATCTGAGGGCACCGATGAATTCGTAGCACTGGGATTTCTTTAGGCAAAGCAATAACATCGGTCGACAAGGGTTGAGAGAAAAATTAATTTTCAAACCTTTTGTGAAAAATAATAAAATAATTTAAATGAATTATTTAATTTTTCCTTCGACCAATTTGGGTGGTGGGGAAGTGACAGGGCGGTGATGATGCACATCAACGAGGCTCATTAATGGGTCATTAAACTCATAGCATAATGATGCTTTAATGACACCATTATGGAAATGTTGCGGCGCGCTCCTTTATATATTCTGGATCATCGAGAATATATGGGAAAGAAATAAGAGGATTCTCTAGAGAACCTCTTACGGACTTCTGCCCGAAGGCGGCGGTGCCCCGGTGGCAGGCGGCCAGATCCCACGACTGCACGGGATCCAGAGGAGGACGCGGCGCCCACCGCCTCTATGGAGCACGAAGGAGGGGGGACCGCGTCCCCGCTTCCTGGGACCGCTGGCCAAGCCAGTGCCAAACCCCCCCCCCCCCCCCGGCTGGGCCGGGGTTGGTGGAACGGACCAGGCCGGGCCGCGCCCCGCTGGGCCGGACCCGGTTCGGGCCGACCCGGGGGGGGGGGGGGGGTGGGCCGGGACCGGTCCCGCCCACTTCGGACTGTTTGCAGTCTTTTTCCCATAACATGGGTTGCAGTCCTCCGATCGATGCACCATTAGTTGAGTTGGGATCCTTGGATCTAAACGGTCGTTTTGGTATATTACACACAAGGTTTCAGAGAACCTTGTGTATAGCCGGGTTAGTTCAAACTCGAAACCAGCCAGGCCCTCGGAGTGGAAATACTTATAACTCAAGCTCAGGACGTCCAATTGATGTGTCGTCAACTTTTTTAGTTTCCTCTTTGTGGGAATGTTCCTTTGTCTTACTCCGATTGAATTTTGAATATATTTGGAGTATGGTCGGGTTGGTTTTAACTTAAAAACCAACCGGTCCCTAGGGACGGAAAAGCCAATATATCTCAGACTGGACGTCCGATTGAAGCATCATCTGTTGCTTTAAGTTCCTATTGATGAGACTGAACTTTTTTATACATCAACTCTGGACATCGTAATAGTTGATGTATCGAACCCCCTTGTCTCGTGGAGAGGGCCCTCTGGAAATCAAGCATGCTGTGTGCAGCAACCATATAGCTGGATGCAACTATGACGATGATGACTGCACTTGGATCCTCTATGGGTTCGGTAGCAAGGAAGACTGTACATGGATCCTCAGTGGGTTCGGGAACGATGACGACTGTACTGGGATCCTGTGTGGGTTTGATAGAAATGACTAATGTTCTTCTATCCTATGTGGGTCTGGCAGTATTTGATTCTATACATGTATCCTATGTGGGTCTGGCAGTATTTGACTCTATACTTGTATCTTATGTGGGTCAGGCAGAGCTGTTGGTCTTGTATCCTTTGTGGGTCTGACAGCATAACTGGTCTTGTATCCTATGTGGGTCCAACAGCTTGGATGAATCAGTGGCTACATCTGATAATGTCTATCGCCATATGAAGTGTATACCTGGGTGAGATGAGTCTTTTTACTCAATCATATCATTGATGTGGTTGACATGTTTTTTCTTGTGTGGATTGGGTTGTGATTTCATAGGTGGACTGGCTGTACATGGGCAAGGGAGCTGGAGCCGAACTGTAACTGATGACTTAGGTATATGTATGGGCATATACCTAAGTAGTGTTTTTGATACTTCGTGATTGTATATTACATTTTTGGTTTATCCTTCGTGGTTTCTAAGAGACCTTCAGGGGTCTCTGGGTCCCTACTGAGTATCTTATACTCACCCCTACATGGGCTATGCCCGCACTACGTTGTGTTGGATGTAGACGACGAACAACCCTGATCAAGGTGGATGCTTGTGGAGCTGGATGGTACATGGAGGTAGACCACTTGGCGGGAAGTACACGACGCAGACGTCTAGACCGAGGAGCTCAGGAGACTATCTATACCCACCCTTCAGGTGGGATTTCCAATGGACGGCTCAGAGTTGCTGCTTTACATTCCTGCTATTGTACATTCTTTTGAGTAGTACCTTACATTCAGTTGGGTTTGTATTCTGGCCCATTTACTTCCATCACATACTTTTGTATTCAGTTTAAATAGTGTTTACTTCATCTTGTGTACTCTATAGTGATTGTTTTCTTATAAAATTGAAATTCCTTCCCTTTTATCGGGATTTACGCCTTGGTTCTAGTCACCAGTCCCTGGCCTATGGGAGGCGGGCTTGGGGTAGTCGCGACACATGCCCCAAGGACGGGTTGTGAAAAATTGGTATCAAAGGAGTCGATTCTACCACATAACTCAGGACTCTAATAATATTATCTCTATGAAGCAATAATTTATTGAGTAAGGAGTGTGGTTATCAGTCCAGGGAGTCCAGTGTTGGTGCGGAGGCCGACATATCCATACACCAGGACCCTAACGTATGATTTCCGACTCAGTGTAGGAAAACATTGATTCGATGTGTGTTTTAAATGTTATCTTTGTGATTACTTTGTGTCAGATCCCCAGGTATACTATATAAACTGTGGAACACCTATTTCTTTTCAGGATGACCCCACTACGATATCCAGCAAGGGTTCTGAGATTTGTTTGAGACAACATCCCACTTAGCAATGAGGCCATGATGCAGGGCCCCATTACAGCGGAGGCACTCGTAGTACATTTACCGGTCGAGCCACTGATACTACCAGCCCTAGCGGTGGAGATTGCACCCCACCTCAGAGCGTTGCACAAGTTTCATAGGCAGAGGCCGCCCAGGTTCCATGGAGTGATGGATCCTCAGGCAGCCGAGGATTGTCTAGAGGCTATTATCAGAGTCTTCAGATTAATAGGGACACCAGCTGACCTCATGGTGATCCTTGCAGCGAGTCTGCTACACGCAGCAGCAGGTAGATGGTGGAGCCTGATACATCAGGTGCATGACGAGGAATCTCTTATTTGGATTGACTTCGAGATCCTCTTCTACATCGAGTTCGTTCCCGCCACCCTCTGTGCGGTGCGCATCCAGGAGTTACTACAGCTACGGTAGGGCAGCATGTCAGTAGCTCAGTACTCAACAAGATTTACCGACCTCTCACGTGACTCCACGGACATGGTACGGGACCCATTCTTCTATGTCCGGACCTTTGAGCAGGGGATAAGTCATGAGATCAGAGTTTCTATGATTCCACTCAGCATCCCGACTCAGGATGGGGTGCTTGAGCGAACACTACTAGTGGGGAGATTTCTCGCCGAGAAGCCATCAGCAATGAGACCCACCACATGACGGCACTGAGCGAAGTCTTCCATAGCAGGCAATCGATAGACAACGTAGGGGTCCAAGAGGACCAGGCCGTCAGGTGGGAGACCTAAGGACACGGGTTTAGCTGTGCAGGGCACACAGCGCAAAGCCAACCGTCTGAGGAGAAGACAGTGTTATGCATGCGGCGGGTAGGGTCACATAACTCGTGACATCCAAAACCGCCATGCAGATGAGCAGTAGACATTGGAGGGACCTCCCAGGCATCGGCAGAGGTTTGATCGTGGCGGTTTGCAGGGAGCTGGAAGATGAGGCAGAGGAGCTGGCAGAGCAGCGGGTGGTGGACGACGCTTCGAGGCTCTAACCCCACCACCCCCAGGAGGTCCACCCAGACCACACGGAGCTGGCGGGCAGAGGCAGGCTCAGCTCTAGGAAGAAGAGGATTACGACCACTACACACCTGAGATGATTTTAGGTACTATCTGTTTCTACTAAACTGTTGTTTCAATTCTTATAGACACAGGTGTGAGTCATTCTTTCATTGACACTGCCCTTGTTTGGAGCTCGGAGATTCTGACAGAGCTGTTGGCTCAATCATTGCGGCTAGAGACTCCTACAGGAGCAGAATCGACGATTACGCACTGGTGCCGATAGTGTGAGCTTACGCTAGGAGGAGAGAGCTTCGGCTGGGATCTTTTTGTTGTGGCGTGGAGGCCTTACGTCGTCATCTTGGGTATGGACTGGTTATCTACAGTCCATGCTCAGATCGACTGTATTCGGCGCAAGGTGCGGTGTGTCCACACGGATGGGACCGGGTTCACCTTCACCGGCTAGATGGGAACCTTCACAGTAGAGGATGGACTCACGCAGTGGAGAGGGCAGCCGATCACACATCAGTTGGCTAGTCTCATCCTAGGAGTAGTCGACGTGAGAAGTCTGAGTTTTCCTGTAGTGGTGGATCAGTATGCGGACGTTTTTCCTAACGATGTTACAGGACTACCTCTTCACAAGGAGGTATATTTCTACATAGATATATACCCTGGGACATCACCAATATCCACCCCAACATATTGTATGGCTCCCGCTGAGCTTCGTGAGCCGTGGGTAATGTTGGAGGACTTACAGGGGAAAGGTTTCATCCGAACCAGTGTTTCACCCCGGACTTCCCCTATCCTTTTCACCAAGAAGGCAGATGGGGGCTTGTGACTATGTGCCGATTACCATCTCCTGAACCAGGTGACTGTGAGAAAAAAGTATCTACTTTTGAGGATTGAAGACCTCTTTCATAAGATCAAGGGAGCATGTTGGTTCTCGAAGATAGACGTCCGGTCCGACCATCATCAGCTCCGAGTTCGGGATGAGGATGTGCATAAGACAGCCTTCATGTGTCGGTACAACCACTATGAGTTCATGGTCATTCCCTTTGGTGTGACCAATGCTCCAGAAATGTTCATGAGTCTCATGAACAGGATCTTCTAGCCCTACCTCGATCAATTTTTCATTGCCTTTATTGACGTCATACTGATTTACTCGACGACCGAGGAGGAGCACGCCTACCACCTACAGGTTGTACTGGATACACTCTTATAGCACCAAATTTATGGTATTCTCTCGAAGTGACAGTTTTGGCTTCAAGAGGTCCACTTCATGGGGCACATCATCTCTGAGGTGGGAGTTGCAGTAGATCCAGTGATGGTCAAGGCGATACATTCTTGGGAGCCACCCAGGAGCGTGATGGTGGTGTGGAGTTTCCTAGGTCTGGCGGGGTACTATCATAGATTTGTACCAGACTTCTCCAGAGTTACAATACTACTTTCAGCTTTGATGAAGAAGGGGAAACCCTTCGTGTGGTCAGACAGATGTCTGCAGTGCTTCCAGAAGGTGAGGTGGAGATTGACTAGTGTGCCCATCTTGAGGCTTCCAGAGGAGGGCGTAGGGTACTCATTTTACTACGACGCATCAGGGACTGGTCTTGGGTGTGTCCTGATGCAAGAAGGAGTAGTGATCGCTTATGGTTCATTGTAGCTGAGTCTGCACGAGCGGAACTATGCCACCAATGACATGGAGTTAGCAGTAGTGGCCATCGGCCTGAAGATGTGGCGACACTATCTGATGGGCGAGCGCTTTATAGTTTACACTGACCACCAGTGTCTCAGGTACATCTTCTCGTAGAAGGACCTGAACCTGATACAGAGGCGATGGGTCGAGTTCCTCCAGGATTATGAATTTGAGATTGTCTATACTCTTGGGAAGGGGAACGTTGTGGTTGATTCTCTCAGCAGGAGATCAGGCATTCAACTACTTGGAGAGATGACAGAGTAGTTAGCCTCTTTGCAGATATCCTTCGTGGATGGTGATGGGGTAGCCTATATTCAGTCTCTCACAGTAAATTTTCCAATACATCAGCGGGTCAGAGAGGAAAAACATGGGGATGTGGACTGTGAGACACGACGTGCCCAGATATCCTCAGTACAAGCACATGATGGATTTTCTCTAGGAGGAGAGAATGTCGTTCTTTTCAGGGGACGTACCATGGTACCAGTTACACTACAGGAGGAGTTGCTTATGGAGTTCCACACTTCCCCTCTAGCGGTACATCTTGGAGTAGCAAAGATGTATCACGACCTCAGACGTTAGTACTGGTGGCCGGGTATGAAGAAGGTTGTGGCAGGATTCATTTCTCGATTCCTGACTTGTCCGTAAGTGATGGTAGATCACCAGGTACCTACAGGCTTGGTAAAACCCTTAGAGGTCCCAGAGTAGAAGTGGGATGGGATATCCATGGATTTCCTGATAGGGATTCCACGTACCTCTAGAGGACCCGACTCCATTTGGGTGATTGTAGACCGACTCTCCAAGTCGGACCACTTACCTATCAGAGAGTAGGGCTCAGTGGAGAGATTGGGACACCTCTACATTCAAGAGATCGTATAGATTCATGGTGGGACATCATCTATCATCTCTGATCGAGAAGCTTTCTTTACTTACCGGCTTTGGAAGTGGTTTCAGGAGGCCTTTGGGACGCAGCTTCGCCTGAGCACCGCCTTTCACCCTCAGACGGATGGCCAGATGGAGAAGACCATTCAGACTCTCAAGGAAATGCTTCGTGCATGTGTCCTTGACTTTGGTCGCAGTTGGGAGTATCACCTACCCTTGGTGGAGTTTGCATACAACAACAGCTACCACTCCACCATTGGGATGACACCTTATTAGGAACTATACGACCGACCTTGTTGATCACCTCTATGGTGGACTGACCCTGGGGAGTCAGCACTCGTAGGACCAAAGATTGTTCAAGCTACGACAGAGAAGGTGAAGATCATTCAGGAGCAGATGAGGACTGCTCAGAGCTGATATAAGTCCTATTCCGATAGGATACAGAGACCACTGGAGTTTGAGGATGGAGACCACGTTTTCTTATGGGTCTCACCTCGACGTGGATTACAGAGATTTGGATGGGGCGACAAGTTATCTCTGCACTTCATTGGACCATTCAAGGTTCCCAGCAGGATAGGTGAGGTGGCTTATCGCCTGGCTCTTCCACCTCAGTTGCACCGGGTGCATGACGTCTTCCACGTATCTCAGCTGAGGAGATACCTGGACAACGCGATGCATATCATCGATAATGGGGAGCTAGACATCGATGATGGGGAAAATTTTTCAGAGGTCCCTTTGGAGATTGAGGATCGATAGGAGGGGGTCCTACGTGGATGGTCGATTCCTTTGGTGCACATCAGGTGGCAGCACAGGAACCTCCAGAGGAGCACATGGGAGCGAGAGGCTCAGATGTGTGCTCAGTACCCTCATTTGTCACCCTAGTTTATGATGTACCTTTATGGGGACGTAATGGATTAAGGTGAGAGTAATACAAAGACCTGTAAATTTCAAAAAAAATATTAATACATTGGAATTTTATGGGTACGTAGTTTTTGACGGCGCTTGATTCTGAGGCCTGGTGTGCCCAGAATCAATTTTCGATGTTTATCTTGGGTATATTCAGTGAAAAAACGAGCGTGGTTTTCATACATTTAAACCGCTGCTCGAAATTAAAATATGAGGGCATCGATGAATTCGCAGCGCCAAGATTCTCTTAGGTGAACCTTAACTTCTTCCGGTAAGGGCTGAGATAAAATGTAATTTTTCGGGCCTTTTGAGAGAAATAATAAAATAATTTAAATGAATTATTTTATATTTCCACCCCCCTTTTTCAGTGCTGGGGCAGTGACATGGTGGTGACAATGCACATCAATGAGGCTCATTAATGGGTCATTAAACTCATAGTGTAACGACACTTTAATTACAACAGTATGGCAATGCTGCGACATGTTCCTTTATATATTTTAGCACATCGAGAATATGTGGGAATGAAATTGGAGCATTCTCTGGGGAACCTCTGACGGACTTCCGCTCGGTGGCAGGGGTGCCCTGGAGTGCCTTCGGCAGGAGCTGCTACGGAGGTAGGCGGCCGGATCCCATGGCCGTGTAGGATCTCGAGGAGGACGCGACACCCGCTACGTCCGTGAAGCGCGAATGAGGGGGGACCTCGGCCCGTTGGCCGAGCTAGCGACCCCCCCCTGCGGGCCGAGGCGGGTCATGTGGACCAGGTCGGGCCGCACCCAGCCGGCCCGGACCCGGACCCGGGTCGGGTCAACCCGGTTTGGGCTGACCCCGGGGGGGTTGGGCCGGGCCGTGCCGGGCCCAGACCCCCCCCCCCCCCCCCCCCCCCGCACATCGGACTGTTTTCAGTCTTTTTCCCATAACATGGGCTACAGACCTCCGATCAACGCACCATCAGTTGCATTGGGATTTTTGGATGGAGACAATCGTTTTGGTATATTACACTTAAGGTTTCAGAGAACCTTGTTTATAGCTGGGCTGGTTCGAACTCAAAACCAACTGGGCCCTCGGAGCAAAAACTCTTATAACTCGAGCATCAGATGTCCGGTTGACATGCCGTCGACTTTGTTGGTTTCTTCTTTGTGAGACGGTTTTTTTGGTATGCATCCAACAAGATAGAATGTGTCTTTATCGAATTCAAAATATAGGAGATACCACATTGTATAGATTTAGGAATATATGTAGAAACTTTTTTGGGATTGGATTTTTTGACAAAGGATCAAATAAAAAACAATATAATTTGAAATGATGGGTAAAAATTTAATTTTACCATTTAAAAAGGGTCACAAATTTTGGCTTCATGTTTAGGGAAACCATGTGCCACCATGTACCATGAACTACATTAAGAAACCCATCACATGATAAAGGTGAATGGCATGACTATCCATGTTCATCATGTGATCAACTCATCTACAATGAGGGATGTTCCACTCAAACGACCATATAACATAGGTGGAATGGTAAGGATGACATGTTCACCCATATATAAAGCATTAGACTAACCCGTGTTGTTTAAAAAATAGTACGGACTTGGATTAATAGTTTACACTAACCCTGAAACCACATGTTCCTTCCAAACATTGGGGCTCTACGGTCCTAAAAGGGACCAAAAACCCTCATAACCTATATAAACTCATTAGAAACATCAATAAGGAAAAAAATAAATAATTTAAACTAAAATAAGAAGGTTTTTTACATCATATAAACTCTGGTTTCTTACAATATTCTCTACATAGAAAACAACCCCTTTTTCCATTCCAATGGTAGTGATGTATCTTAGAGAATAAATATGTAAACTATGAATGTTTTGTGGAATACCACTCTAAACTATCGTCCTATACATATTCATGCTTCCATAGCACCCATACTAATGAAACTGACTAATCTCTTTGAACCTTCAGGCCCTGATCAACAATCCTGTTATAGTGATCCTTAAAGAATCTATTAACCTCCAATTTATCCTCCTTGGGCTGAGGAATAACATACGGGCCAAAATGTTATCATAAAAGATGAGATAGATGGAATACATCTTGCATACACTGATACCTCTTAGGTAACTATAAAAAAATGGATATCAGCTAGATTCTCTCCAAAAAATCTATTGTCCCAATGTAATGAAGTCGTAGATCATCATATTTTTGAATCCGTTTATTCCCCAGTCTAAGGGAAATGTATTAGAAAACTCAACTTTATAGCTTTAAATATATTGTTCGATAATAATGATTGGAGTATGACTTCTTCCTAGATAGATCTATAAAAATATTCATTCTAATAAGGATAACATGATCTAATGTCTCTTAAATAAGATGAGGACCTAGTATCACTACCTCCCAAAACACTAAATAGAATTTGGGGTAATAGAACGACCTTACATTTACATCCTCATAATGATACATCTATATGGTTTCCTGTAATCTGTTATCATATATAAACATAGAAAGAGCTAAGTGATTCTCCTAATATACTCTAAAATTATGGGTGTCTGCTAAAATAATTCCCTAAAAAACATGTATCATACCCCTTGGACAAACCATCAGTCTGTGGGTGATAGCATGTACTCATTAGTACCTGTAAACCTGGTACCATATACAACCCTTTCTAGAAACATGAAAGGATGTGAGTGTCTCTATATAATATTAGATAATTTAAAACTCTATAGAGGTATATGATCTCATGAACATAGATACACCATATCTCATCCCCTAAAAATGAATCTCAAATATGAAAGAAATGGGAATCCATTTTTAATCTGTCTATGATCACCCGCATAGAATCACTACCCCAAATTGACCTACGAAATCCTTGAAAGATCATGGTTTTTTCTATGAGGAAAGGTTTCTTTTTGTATCTCACTAAATAGTTCATTATGTGTCATCTTTGTCTTATACCTAGAAGCTATGTTGTGGGTTGTTTGGTTTGTTTTAAATGGAGGAAGGAAGAAGAGGATTTAATTAGGATGTAGGCCAGGTACGAGACATGTAATGGGAGTATATTTAATGAAATTTTTAGACAAGGTTTAATGGAATGGGCAAGAAATTTCCTAACATGTAAAAGATTTTTTCTAGGGGAAAGTCCCCAAGTATTAAATGATGTTTAAATAATTTAAACATTGTGTAAATGTTAAATTATTGTTTTTAATATAAGAGTTAGGACCTCATATTTTTGCAGAACCAAAACCCTCCCCTATTCTACCAATTGAGAACACCCTTATCAAGCCAATTATATTATTTGATCCTGATATTCAACATGAACACCATATATTTATTCATAGGTTTCGTTGGATCCATGTCAGTGATTCCTTAATCCCCCATGTTTGGTTCTTCAATTGATTTTGTATCGATAACTTTATTTAGGTCCAAGATAATATGACCTATTTTCCATGATTTTAGTTCATTCTTTATTTTTTTCAATAATTAATCAATGATCAATATCAAATTAGTGCTTTACTATGGAGCTTTGGTAGGTGTTCTATACCTATACATGCTTGTTTTGTGTTTTATATAGTTCGATATAGTTATGCCTCACTCTATAATTTCTGATGACACCCCAGAAATTAAGGTAACTATTAAAAGGATTGTTTCAACACCTATTTATGATTCCCAGTTGTAACTTTATGTTGTTGGAGGTTATTAGCCCCTTCATAGGCCGCTTATTAGGTGCTCATTTTTATCTAACTTACATTATACAACACCATTGGGAGTTAATGTGTTCACATTGTTAAAGGGATCCCATTATAATTTGTTGAGTATCAAATTGAGATGAAATGAGAAGGTTATGACTCTTACCTTGAATAACATTATGTGAATTGTTTTAATTATTTAAATACCAATTGTTATATGAGTTGGATATGCTCAAGAAATGTGACTGAATATAAAATAAAGAATGAATAAATTTATTATTTTATTATTTTATTGGGTTCCTTGGGTTGTATACCTTGGATACTAATTCCATAGGACACCATTTATATTTCTACTCAATGTATCTATACTATGGTAGAAGATTTCATGGACTTGTTTAATCATTGGATCATGATTCTGTATGATGCTAAGTGCATTGCTACCCCATAGATTAGGCATTATTTTACTTGCATTGGACATAGTCTACTGAGACGATTCTTGGATTCCAACCATCTTTTTACTGAGATTCCATAGAGATGATCTAGAGGCACGATGGGTATTCCTTGGTCTATTATACCTTAGATCTAACCCATCAATGTCTGACGCTTTTGATTACAAGGAACAACCATTATGGATGCAATACACTCTTAATTATATGGTGTGGTCATAATGGTATTGTACATTGTATTATACGACGTGGATGTTGTATATTGTATACACCAATGAACATGGATAGGATATTATGGATATTTTGTAATGTTTTATAAATATCCCTAGTATGGGTATCATATTATAGTTGTTAGATAGAGAGCACTACACTTATTTATTTATGATTTATATCATCCCTTATTTATGGGATCTTGAATTTTATTTATAGCGTACCTTGGTACGTTAGAAAATAAACTTGAATTATATCATTTTACATTCCTTAATGTGTAACTATGATATATGAAAAATTGTTTTAGCTTGTTATACATAGACTAGATTTTTTATAGTTATTTTTGGTGGTTCTATACTGAGTGTTATCTCACACCATATTTTGGACAATGTCTAGTACTCGAATAGACTTCTTGGATGTAGGTAGGGACCCTGGAAAGTTACCATAGTGTGCTGATTAATATTTTTATTGCTTAGGTGTGGGAGAGAACAAGATCAAGCTAGGATCATGATACTATATGGGATATTTATATTTTTTTAATCATAATATTTTGATACATATATTGTACTAGATACATGTATACATGTTTTCCAACTTTTAAGAAACATGAAATGATACATCATTTTGTTTATGAAATTACATTTAGAATTTTTTATATATTAATATCCTGGATATTTGTATTCTTTTTCAATTATTTACTTCTTTAGTTATTGATATATGTGATTTATATCGCCATGTTATACTCTGACATGAGGGCATAGTCTTCACACTGACTCACCCTAGGCCCTTGATCCTTATCAGACACCTTTCCTATGATACAAATATAATGACCAAGGATTTTCAAAAATTGATAATAATAAATTTTTTATTAATATTGATTATATTACACACAAAAATCCCCAAGGACCATAATAGTTTATTACCTTTGGATACATAGAAAATTTTCCTCTAATTTTGTGAAAGATCTTTAGAATATCCTAAAAAGTTTTTCCACTATATTAATACTTCTTAAAACATTTATTTATAACATAGTGAAAGGAAGCATAATAAAGGGTGAGATCATATGCTTAGTAAGGTTAATCAACAATGATACCTAATAATAACATATTCATAATGATATGGAAATTGAAACATAACATTTGATAAGAATACCAGGCTTATGAAATATCATAATCTTGAATCCTGGAATAATATATTCATAGTTCCTATGGAATGAATCGTAGAATAATTAAATCAAAGGACCCATGAGAGTATAAGATATGTCCTAGGACATGTAATTTGTGTATTATAAAAAATCATATAATATCTTATGTTAATGATACTCACCTAGACATTCATAGTATGTTCAGCTTAAGATCATAAAATATGTAACTACTTCGGGCCTAAGATGACTTCTAATGTTCCTTCTAGTTTTAGGCTTAGGATGACCTCCCATATACCCTATTGTGGGGGGACTAGGATGACTTCTCATTTACCCTCTTATTCCCCGTTTAGGATGACATCCCTTGTACCCTTTGATCTCAATAAACATTTATTATTACCCAATACAATGGAGGTATGTATAGGTACCAATTGTCACAAAATGTCAACTATATATATGTGTACCATAGCACTATAAATCATTTATCACTTAAGAATACATGTTAATTAATGAGTTTTATAAACAGTTCATCATAGCATTACTCGTGGAAAAGAAACATGTTTAATAAATATCATGTCATCATAAACACAATCCACAGAGAGAAAAAAATGTAAATTTTCGTTCTTGTCCTTGGTAAATCAAAATTAACACCCATAAAAGTCATCTTAGATGGAAAAATGATTTTTGAAATATCACTTCAAATAATAATTAAGGAAAATATACTTTCCCTTATGTAATCCATTTTTTAAAGACCTACACAACTATAAAGGAATCCATTTTATTTGAAGGAAACATTTTATGATTTTAAATTAAGCTTAAAATAATTAAAGGGTTTTCATATTTTGAATATCCACTCATGTGGTAAAAAATAAAAAAAATTCCTTCCATATAATTTTCCAAAATGTCACAAAGTACATTGTCTATAAAACGACACAAATATTATTTTTAACTTATTTAGTACAAATTAAACATGTGTAAAAAAGAATTACATATTTGCTAGAGGGTATTAAAACCCTTTTGATAACATTTTTAGGAATCATCAAGATAGAGAAGAAATATTCCCAGTCAATAATTAAATTAAAATAAACCAGAATAATGATGAGACTGCGGAATAAACTCATACCACATTATAATCCATCAAATTATAAAACCCAAAAAAGAAATAAATAAAAATATATATGAAAATACAATAATATTCAGGATAGGATTAATAAAATACATTCATGGGGAGTAAATACACCACATAAAAGTAAAAAGTATTGTATAAGGCATGTGTCCCATAAAAATAAAGGTGAAACTAAAATACCTCACCTTAAGTCTTAAATTGTTTTGTACAATTTAAAAAATCATTTAAAATAAATATATATTTATTATAAATCTTCTAAATAATTGTATTTATAAATATAATACCATATAAGATTTACTTATTGCTTTATAACATTTTTCTGTTAACAAGTCCATGTGAAAGTTATGTTTCATGTAATAATCGCTTTGTTTTTTCATACTTGTGTTAACTTGTTATTTTTGTTCCTCATAGTTAGATAATGATTTAATAATATAATGAAATATATCCATTATATAAATATAATATAAATTCATTATATACATATTTATGGTTTTTAAAAAAATATATAAAATAAAATACCCCGTTCTTGGAGATAGTAGGTCGTACATACGCATGAATGTTTTTTTTTCATTTTCTTGTCAAATTGATAGAAATAAAATTATATGATATATTATAACTACATAATAATTTTTATTTCATTTATATCACATATTTTTATTAAAAATAATCCTTAATATGTTTCATGTAATGATTGAATGAATCACATTGCTTCATGAGGTGGTAGTCCTTCATATAGAAGAACGATGCTATCGAATTCCCAAAAAATAGAACACAAGGTTTTATGTGTGATATAACAATTAAAAAATCTTAATAACATATTAAGAATAATATATATCATATTTAAAATATAAATACATCATTATTCCCAACCATTAATGGTGTTAATAGAATAGAGGATGACATCAGTTGGAGAGGTGGTAGACATCGTACATATGAATGATGATTGTGTATCCCTTTTGATGGATGAGTGTAAAGTTTTAGTTAGTAAAATTAATCTAAAAATAATATTATATTTATGATCCTTATGTTAATATATAAAAAATGAATCATAATAATTTAAGGTGTCTAAGAAAGAAGTAAATGAAAAAATTTTGGATTAGCATTACATCTTATTGAGGTTTCTCATTTTGATTTTCACTAAATGACTTATTTTGTTAGATTTATTCCCAAAAAAATATTTCTAGGATTAATGGAAGGAATTTAGTGTGGTATTTGGATATATTATGGCTAAACCCAATCATTTTAGATGTGTGTGGAAAGTATATGAATATCTTCTCTTTTATTTAAGAGGGGCGGTGTACTTTGGGAATTTCAAAAAAGGTTAATTTATAAAAAATTCATTCTAAATAATAATATCTTCAAAATTACTTATATACTATAATAAGATAATATAATTTTGTAATATCACAAACCAATATATTTTATATATGTTTTGGTTTCATTTAAAAACTTATCATTTTGATTAGCACTTAGTTAACAAATTTTAAGTTTAATTATAGTAACGACCTTTTCCAATAACACAAGAATTTGAGTTTTACATATAATCTGTCCATAAATAGAATATTTATCATATTTATGAACATATAACATACTATTTTTCCTGATTTAATATTTTTATGATTTTTAGATAATCTAATAAAATAGTATTTTCATAAAATATCATGTGTTTCTATTCTGATAGTATCCATTACTTTGAATTTATGAAATTCTAGAAAAAAATATATATAGAAAAAATAATCATTTAATAAACCCCTAATATATTTTAATAATTTTGAAAACCCTTTGATAACCTTAGTTAGGAAAAATTATATTTCTTTTAAAATTTATAATATTATTTATTGATTATTTCATTAATTGAATAATTATTTCCTCATCATTGTGTAATTATTTATGATAATTATATATTTACTAAAATTTAAAAATAAATTTTCATGACGTAGATAATAATATTCTCTTTCCTAATAATTTATATATTTGGTAATATCCTCTAGTTAACCTCATATTAAAAATATTATATTTTTTAAAAGGAAGAGTATGGCATTTTATCACTCTCTTTGATTTTAATAATATCTAAGTCATTTTCTTGGAAAAGTGTCCCCTAAATAATTGAATTTCAAACATTATGTGTTAAGTTTTTAATTATTATCATCCAATAATTTTTCTAAAAGTGTTAGGGTTATTTTATATTAATTAAAATATTATTTTACCCTTAATTACCTAATTTACCATTAACCGTGGAAATAGAATTACTATGTTCACTATTCATATTGTCCCAAAATAAAAGGAACTATTTAATAAATTTTAATATTCTAATTCAAAATATAATTTTTTTTAAAAATTCTCAATACATAAGTGGATAAAATTAATTTTAAATTATTCACATAGAAGGGGAGAGAAAGTTGGTTTCTAAAGTTAAAATGTTCAAAATATTACTAAGTTTTTGTATCAAAATTTTAAAAAGTGATAAAGATTACCAAAATTATTTTAATGGATTTATGATTTTACTATGTTTACTTTAAACCCAATTAGAATTATAATTTAACATTATATATTATTTAAATGAAAATTCTGTTTTCAATTATAATGCAGTATTTTTTACCATTCGTCAAAAAATAACACATATCAAAAAGTACTATAAATTAAAAAAATTTTGTATATTATTATTTAAAAAATTATGTTTATTTTAATTTTCTTTATAAAATTATTATATTTTTGTTTTACAAAATGTGCTCTATCAAAAGAAATGAAAAAGATTTTTAGAACAATGCAATTTTTAGCATAAAACTGGTTTTATTTTTATATCAGGTCTAAAAAACATATAATATGAATGTTAAAAATTATATGGGTTATTTTATGATAAATTTCATTAATATAACCTAAAAATAGTAATTTTTTATTTTATTTTTATAAACTACACTTGTGGGAATTTGAATAGTTTTTTCAGGAATGATTTCAATTTAATTAAAAATGGTTTTAACATTCGTAATCCATACTTTCATACATCAGATATTTTTTCTCATAACCCCCATTCTAAAATATAGTTTATATCTATAATATTTAAATAAGTATAATAATAAAATGATTCTTAGATACATAGTGTTTCATGTAGCGCAAAAAAAGTCGTTACATGTAATGCAATATATCTTAGAAATTATATTTTTAAAAAATCAATTACATAAAAATATTAGTGTGTTACACATGAAGGTAATGGGAACCAAAGGATAGTGAGAGGAATTACGTAAATAATCTTATATATTAAGGTACTAAATAATAAAGGATGGAGGGATTACCCACGTGAAACCATATTTTATTTAATAATTAATAATATCAAAACAAAGTAATAAATAAACATAAAAACAAACTAATGAATATATAGGTTTTTTAATGATTATAAACAGTCAAACAGAAGAAAATAATTTTCAAAATTAAACTACTTATGATTAATTTCTATTCATAATTTATTTTTAATATATACATGTTTATGTTAATTAATTAATTTCATTTCACCTTAACAATCATCAAGATTATCATTGTGATACCCATCATAAATGAATTCATAGTAAATAAATGGAATAACCAATAATTAAATATAATTAAAATAAATTAATTGACCATTTCTAATTATTTAAATCTCATTCTACATTATCAATAAAATTTTATACAAACTATTGTAATTATATTTTAATGCTAGAATTAATTATTTAATATAATTTAATTCTATCAATTTTCAGGATCCAACATTGTGTGTATTTATGATCAATGCATCATGTTCCTTGTTTTCTGTGTACCTAGGATAAATTCCTGGGGATTCAATCTGTACCTCAACTGGACTACATGATGTGTACAAACCAGCTACATAATGTGTATCATGCTTTTGGTGTGTCTGCATAACCCACTTAAGGACTCTGCATGTTCATATATGAGACCATGAGACGTGTAATCCAGTTATATGTTGTGATTTCCTCTACATGTGAATCCACATAATGTGAAAACTTACATGACACTTATTTGAAACGTGGTAAAAAATAAAATTTATATCATATACACCATCTACACATCATGTGTTTAATTAATGTTCTAGGTTTTTGGTCTTATGTGAGGTAAAACTATGTATTTTCCCACATCGTTTTCATAAATAACACTGCTAAATAGTCTAAAATATATTACAAATATGCGGGATACATGATAGGTAATCATACAATATGTGTTCCAGGTTGTCCCAGTCTACTTGCGGTGTGTAATAAAATCAGTGTGTATAGTTGTTGTTTAGTATTTCATTTATCTCGCAGCAAGTCCAGGTGTAGTGAACTTGGGTACATGATGTATAATATGACTACACTCCATATAACATACTCTCACCATCCGTAATCCTTGGAACATCATAATGAAATCTCATTTCGATATTAATCTATTTTTAGTTCTTTAAAGAAATGAAACCTTGAATGAAACTAAATAATAAATCAAATTAATATTAATTAAAATAAAATTTAAGTACAAATATTATAGAAATGATATATATATCACTAATTACTCATAATTAATTAATACTAAAATAAATAATTATAAATTTAATATATGATATCTATGATACCACTTTAAGGTTTTGGGTGAATCAGAAGAACCTTGGTTGCATAAAACCATGAGTTTTTTTTGGATTTGATGGATAATGCATAAATTTCACAAGAAGTAAATTTCATGACCAAATAATTTTCCACAGTATATTGACATTACATAACCTATAACCTAGTGATATGATCATTTCACAATAAATTTTTAATAAATTTAAATATAATTGTATATAATGAAACTTTTTTAGTATCTTTCTTTGAAGGTATTATTGATCATATAAAAACCCATTTTAGATAACCTTCATTATTGAAACCATCTATTATTGATTCATACATGTTCCTTTTATCTCTAGGTAACACCAATGGACAATTGGGTACTAGCATGCTAGATCTATCGATATGTGTTGTTAGTCATGATCGCTCCTATTTCCTTTAGGATTAATGGAATATATTTAGTGCTTCTCACTATTGATAGGAAGAGATGTGGAGAAATGGAGATAGAATTATATTGTGTGTAATTAATCTAATATCAAGATTGAATCTACAAAATATACATAAAACTTTATTTATAGAGTTTCAGTATAGGTTAAAATATTGTCAATTTCACAAATATCCTCACATAATATTATAATTCTTATCAAACCACATGTCACATAATAATAGAAACGTTATTATTATTTTATATTGTGAGATAATTAGAACAATTATAAATATTATTTAACAGGATTGATACATTTAATTTATCATCATAAATGAATATTTTCTGCTCAAATTCATTAGAATTTATTGAATACTTGTATAAATATGTTATTCATAAATAAATAATTTATCTATTAAAAAGAGACTAAATTTTAATTAAATATTATATAGATTTTTTGGATAGATTAAACATTTATAAAATTATTTTTCAGCCATGAGAATAATATGTATTCAATTAGTTAAATTCGAATAGAATTTAATTGAGATAAAAAACACATAGTATGTGACCCTCTAGAATTAATTTTCATTGGCATCAGGTATGTTTTTCTATGTTCCAATATTAATATCTATTAATGGGTCATGACACCAAAGAAAAATATATTAATTTAGTTTGGTTGACAACCACATATGAATGTTTTCTATGTAATATAATCTCTTTATCAGAATGTCACATTATATATGTTTCACGTGTATGTTATCAACCTATATGTCTTATACATGTTTCTTGAACAACCTAAAATTAACACATCATTACTTCATGACTATGTAATTTAATTTGATGATTCCATTCCAATAAAAGGGAGAAGATATCAACTTCCACTAATATGGATGGGACACATCCTTCCTCGACTTATCCATTAATAACATGTCATTCATAACACACCCAATATACCCTATATATCATAAACATATGAAGGCATTATTTTGGTCAGTAAATCTAAGTGTACGAGTCATGAAATTCATAAATGATAATATTAAAAGCTATGTATCGTCACAAATGATCATAGTTATAAATAAGTGATAACAAAAAAATAATGTCGAATTCATTATAGATGGTTTTTTCTCATAACCATCCATATTTGTGATTACCAAATGTTAATTCTATGAGAAAAAAGTATAAACTTCATACGAGTACTAATACATGACAGTAAATATACTATTTGTCCCATCATAGAATGTTATCCAATATTTAGGAATAACATCTGGGTATTTCAAGGTTTTCATCATATCCAAGGACTACGACAACCTTATCTATGTGATAGATACCCTAGAATATTATTAATCAAATTAATGTTGGTCAATTGACAATATATAATAAAATTTATAATTAATGTTAAATTTCTAGAATATATATGTAATCTAAAGTCCAAACAGTTGATTCTAGATCACTAACTCCAACACTTGCTGCATAAATTACATTGATCCGGTGTGTGCCAAGATGAGGTTGGGGATAAGAGGTTAGATGATTCTTAAACACTTACACTACCTTTCCCTTTATGTCCTATGTAATTTCCCTTCTGTCTAGATGAGGTACATGGATACAACCAATTTGTTTGCAATGTTTTTTTGAATCGAGTGACATCAATTCAAGTAGTGTTTATTAAGATTATTATGAATTGATAATTTTTTCTTCACATTGTTTCAGGTTGATTATGATAAATGTCCCCTATCCATTTAGATTCCTTAATGTCATTAATTATCAACCATGATTTACTATATAGGATCTAAATTGACATTACAAATTCACTGAATTGCTTGGTCGGGACGTTGATGGGAGTCAAGAACTTTCCATCTCAAAAGTTATTTTATCTATACATCTGGTTGTGCACAATCCTTGAACATAATTCTCTACTAAATATATGCCCTTTAACATCAAACAAAAAAAATTAATAACACTAAAAATGATTAGGTATCACCAATATTGTTTGGGGGTCCCCTTTATCAAAACTAAAACGTGTTGATAAAAGGGGGCCTTTATCATTGCTAAAAAAGAAATGATAAAAGGCACCATTTAAGAGTTCTAGAAATAGAGATTATAAAATACAAACCTACTACATTGTGTTGTTAATCAACACATTATAGTAACCCATAACTTGTAAAAAAAAAATATATATATATATAATTGGATGAAATTGTATATCATGAACACAAAAAACTACTATATACATTACAAATACAGTTTTTTATAATAATATTCTACAATTACAATCCAAACACATTTTAAAACATTAAGGATTCATCATCTTTTTAACATGTGATCCCCTCTAAAAAAGTCCACTATGGGTATCAGTTGCTGAAAAAATCACCACAACCTGAGAAAAGTAAACCACTTATGTGAGATGAATTTTTTTTGTCAGTAATATTATAATGAAATAAATTTGATATTAATATTAATGAATGAATTAACAAAATTTCAACCTTATATAAAAAAGAAACACATTGAGTTATACTAGGGTCGTTGTGTGTCTTATTGAGGTGTATTTGATTCCAATGCAAAAAAATGAGGTATTTATCATTTTAGGATAGTATAAAAAAATTGAATGTGTTTCCTCAATTTTGAGTATGTATATTTTAATTTTAAATTAATTAATGTAAATTTTAAATAAAGTCACACTTGGAGCTATACAGATCACACCGTATAAGGGATTGAGATGAAGTTAATTCCTACATGTCACAAATTACTTATGGATTATTTTTCCAAAAGATTCAAAACAATATAAATGAGCTTTCTTAGTTTTCATTATGACACCTATATTTTTTATGAAAATTTAATTTCGAACCAAAAACACACAATTTGAGTCATAATAGTCACATCCTGTGTCAGTTTGATATGAGACAGATTCTTGCACATAAAAAATGACTTCTAAATCACTTTCATAAATTATCAAGACATTATAAGTGCATTTTATTAGTATTTAGTGTGTGAAACATGTTTTAAACTAAAATTTCAATCTAAAACTAATAAGAGACAATTTGAGTCCCAACCGTCACAATATGAATCCGATAGAGGTGTGAGTGATTCTTAAACATCACAGATGACTCAGAGATCATTTCATAAAAGTATCAAAATAATCCAAAATTCATTTTCTCATTTTTTAATATGTCACTTTCTCTTTTTTCTAAATATAAAGTAAATTTAAGATAAAAAACACACTTTGAGTGATATCGGCCACACCGTGTGTTGGATTGTGGTGTGATTGATTTCAAAATGTAATGATTGATTCATTGATAATTTTATAAAAGTATCAAAAAATATGAATGTGTTTTCTCAGATTTATCTACGTCACTTTTTCTTGTTACTTAAATTAATGTCATTTATTAAAAAACAAACCCTTAGAGTCATATCGGTCACAACATGAATCATATTGAGTTGAGGATGATCCCTAAACATTAAAAAATGATCATGGATCATTTTAATAAAGTACAAAAACAATCCATATTATTTTTTAGTTTATAGAATATCACTTGTTCTTTTAAAAATGTTAACATCAATTTAAAATAAAAATACTCACATGGAGTCATAATAGTCACATCATGCATTAGATTGAGGTTATGGTAATTCCTACAAGTCAAAAATGACTTTAGGATCATTTCATTAATGTATCATAACATTTTGAAATCATTTTCTTAGTTTTCAGTATGTCACGTTTTCTTTTTAATAAAATTAATGTCCATTATTTTTTTTAAAAAATATTGTTATAACAGTCGCACCATACACCATATTTAAGTGGGTATTATTCTGACAAATTATAGTTGAATTATGAGTCTTATTTATAAATTCTAAAAACAATGTTAATGATTTTTTCTGTTTTTAGTACATAACTTGTTCTTTTTTTCTAAATTTAATGTTAATTTTAATTAAATATTCACATTTTTAATTATAGTGACCATTAAGACCATCACATTGATGTGTTTATAATTAATAAATGTAGAAAATGATATATGAATCATTTTTAAAAAGTATCGATTCAATCAAAAAGAATTTTTTCTATTTTCAGTTTATCACTTGTGTTTATTTATTTCATTTGAAATTTAAAATTTGTAAATTGAGTCATACCTCCCATATCATGAGTCAGTTTGATGTGTGATTAATATTTACATGATACAAATTAATTTTGAATCATTTAACTAAATTATAAAGATTATCATAGTGTGTCTTCTTGGTTTTAAGTATGTTATACATTTTGAACTAAAATGTGAATTTTAAACTGATAATGGAAACATTGAGGCATTATAGGAACAACATGGATCATATTGATTTTTGGATGATTCCTACATGTAAAATATGACTCATGTATCAGTTTCCTAAAGTAAAAAAATAATACCAATATGTTATCTTGATTTTGAGTATGTTTGTTGTTTTTTTACTAAAACTAATATCAATTTCAAATAAAATGATTAACATGAAGTCATATTGGTAACACCATGTATTGGAGTGGGGTGACACTGATTACTAAACATCCCAAAGGACTTATAGATCATTTTCTTAAAGTATTAAATTAATACAAATGTGTTTTCCCAATTTTGAGTATTTCACTTTTCTTTTTTATTAGAATGTCATTTTAATCATGAGACACGTACGTTGAGTAATACAATTCACATTGTTTGTTATTTTGATTTGAGAATGATTAATACACATTAAAGATGACTTAATAATCAATTTAATAAATTATGAAGACAATGCAATCATATTTTCTTGATTTTTTATGAGTGAAACCTTTTAATCTAAAATTTCAATTTTAAACACATAACGAGATCATGGTGTCATTTTGGGCACATCATGTATTGGATAGAGGTGGTTTGGATTCGTAAACATAAAAAATTACATGTGAATCATTCTCTTAATGTATCTAATTACTCTGATTTCCCATTATTTTGAGTGTGTATGTTATTTTACAAAAATTGATGTCATTTTGAAATAGAATGGCACACTTAGTTTCGCACCAGTCACACCATGCATTCTATAAATGATAGGATGATTCTTAAATTTCTCAAATGGATTATGGATAATTTAAATAAAAAATAAAAAAATTAAAATATGTTTTCTCAATTTTGGTATGTCACCTGTCTTTTTTACTAAATTTTTATTTTAAACTAGAAACTCACACTTTGATTAATATTTATCGCATTTTTTTCTATTTGTTAAAATTATGATTCCTACATGTCACAAATGAATTTTTAGTTGTTTTAAAAATTTATCAATAAATTTTGAGTATATTTACTAGGTTTTAAGTTAGTGAATTTTTTTAAATAAAATGTTAATTTAAAACAAGTAACATGCACTTTGAGGCATCTTAAGAACATCATGTATCAGATTGTGGTGTATTTTATTCCTACACATAAAAAATGACTTATGGATCATTATCATAATGTATCAAAACAATATGAATATGTTTTATAAGTTTTTAGTTTATGAGTTATCATTTTTTACAAAAAATAATGTCAATTTTAAATAAAAAAACTCAAATGGAATAATATCAATCACATTATCTATCATATTAAGTTGGGGTTGATTCCTACATATCACGAATTACATATTGATAATTTTCCTAATGTATTATAATAATATTAATTAATTTTACAATTTTGAGTATGTTAGTTTTGATTTTTAGTAATAATATTGGGAAATTTTAATAAAAAGATGCACCTATAGTCATACTGATCACACCATGTGTTATATTGAGGTGATGATGATTCTTACACATCCCAAATGGATTTTGGATCACTATATTCAAGTATTAAAACAATTTGAAATACCAATTTTACCATGATTATATTTTTTTTCTAAGTTCCAAAATAACATAGAATCAATCATTATTGTAAATATCTCGACAACTAAATTTAATTGAAATTGTGGAATCATTGGAGGGAAGGAAGATTTTATCTATTTTTTGGTTTATTGTACATAGTTGAAATAAAAATATGAATTCTTAAAATATATATGAAAAAACTAAATAAGTCTTAGATAAAAATAATATGTTTATTAACATAAGAAAATTAGATAAAATGATGACCTAATTTATTAAATAAGTAGTTGTAATTCACCATTCCATGATAGTTGTATACATTATTGACTCATTTCCTTGTATTGATTATCTCAGTTGTATCTTTGAAGACCAATCACTCTTGAGCAAGGCCATCTTTAAAAAAACCACCCCAACACAAACAAAAGAATCCATATGTATAAATAAAAATTATTATTTGAGTAATAATAAAAATAAATAAATTAAACATAATTATGAAAGAATCCATTACTTCAATGGAAATCACATGTTCATCCTATTATTGAACATTCTACTATCATGTATGCTTCCCATTGATTTATAAGAAAATATATATTGTCTTGTGAGTATGATTATTTTTTATAGTCATAGTAGTGCTGTAAAAATATAAATAAAAAAAGTATTAATAAATATTTTAAATGAAATGGTAATTATCATTGATAATAACTCTCATTGAATTCTAGTTTTTCGATATAGTTGGATCTCTAACATAAATTTACAAACATAATAACCATAAACATTTCCTTATTTTTGTTTTATACACTATAGAAACATTGAAAAAAATAATTTATTTATTTTTGATATGTTTTTGGATAGTGAAAGCTTATTATATATACCCTGATACTTCTATAATTTTAGAACATTACAAGCTCCTTCTGCATAATTTTTATCCTCATGACATAAATTTCATGATATTTATACACCACCCTTTCATAAAAGAGTTATCATAAGAACATTATATAAATTATATAACATTACGTTCGTTTCTAAAACATTTTATATACTATATTAAAAAATGAAAAATTCAAAGATGTGTGGTTAGTTTTTTGGGTATTCATACGTTGAATCCAGAAAATAAATCATTAGAGTATAAAAATTGACTAAAAAAAGCATCCAATATTTCATAAGAACAAAAAAAGGAAAAAGAAATGAAAGCAATGAAAATATATTTTATATGATTAAATTTTATATTTTAACCCCTACATCATTTTTATTATGAATATTCTACATCTGTATGTTTTCTTTCAAACTATTTGGCATGTTTTGTCACTATTTCATTCATTATTATTGAATATATTTCAGGTATTTCTATAGAAGTGACGTGAAGAATAATGAGTCCGAATTTGTGTTTAGATGTTAATCTCTTCAATTTTAATTTATATATACACCTAAAAAATAGGAAATGTATTTAGTCATAATTAACATATTATATCATCTTTTGGAAAAAAATCAGGAAAACATACCTCTTGTATAAATTTACAACTGATCCTCCTAGCCATTCATAGTTGAGGATTTCATTTACATTCTCAAAAGTTATATATTCAATAACATAATATTATTACATTTGGTGTTCAAAATATCCAATATTATTTTATCCATTTTGTATCTTTGTATTTCAATGAACCTAAAATGTTAGTAAATGATAATATTAAATGGGAAGGGAGATTGTGATTTTTTGAGATATTTTCGATTGCTTGGTTGATCCTTTATATGGTTTTAAGTTTTCCTTTCAATTTAACCCCTTACCTTTGTCTATATTTAATAATTTTCATAGGATTAGAAACATTTTCATTACTTATTAATGGTTTATCAGGAAAAATAAATTATAATAGAATACATCCTTATCAACTTGTGTCTTTCAAATATCTGATGGCCATGTGACGAATGTTCCAACAGATTTGTATGCCACATGAATATCTTCGTCTTGAAGTGGAATATGTATCTCAATGCTTGGATCATGACATAATATAATTATCACTCTCAAATGACCTATTGGAAGTTGTATTTTTTGTATATGGTTATGTAATATATTGAACACTATATCCCTCACTAAAAGTTGATGTGTGGGTGTTGAAAGATATAAATCATAGTTATTTTCAACTGGTATAATATTAGTATAGAAAAGTTATAAATTCCTATATGATTGACATTTCATTGAAACAAAATTTAAAATATTTATTTCATTAACTAAGATTTCTCTTTTAGGGGAATGGATTACCTCAAAGTTGGTTGGAGTGTCGTGGGATCTACACACAATGGTTTTTCTGGATTTGTTGTACTATTTTCATCCACCCATAAATTTTTTTAGAAACTCATTTGGTAATGAAATTTTTCTAGAAGATCATTTAATCTTACATTATTCTATTTTTTTCCTTTATCATTATCCTCATATAGTTTTTTTCTCAAAATATTTTTGGGGTTTCACCCCAAAACCCAAACCTCTAACATGGTCATTATATTCAGCATGCTTCTAGGCCACCAATAGTTGGTGGTCATCAGATATATTTGTTAATGATTATTCTTCCTGTATGGGATATAAATTGTAGGAAAATAAGTATTCATTTTCATGTAATAACAATTTTAAGAAAATAAAATTTTCATTGTGTCATACATACTCATTTTCCCACAGTTTTAGTGTGTTTTCATCTATCATTATCACATGTTTATTTACACATTCTTCCTTCCATTGAAAATGATGTCGGATGAAAGTGACATTTGATTTGAATTCATCAATCTTCATATAAACATAAGACCATAATTATGTTGTTGTTTCATGTCACGTAAAAGTATTACAGTATGTTTAAAATATGTACCAGTTTTTTTTCAAGTGAATCATACACCATTATTATATTATGGTAGGGGTATGCTGGATTTTCTTCCCATTCCTTGTTTTCAACACTTATTTCTTGTTTAATAAATAAAAAAATATCAAACATTGTGACTAATACATGTATTATCTAATAATGTATTACCATTCTCAATGTAATTGAAATTAATCTCCAAAAAATGACACGTAAAGGCAACTCACACTTCTTGGATTATCAGATGTGCATACATAAGTTGTGTGTTTTGTTATAAATTCCCTTCTATATCATTACAATGAAATAATTTTAAAATTGTTGTAATTCCCATTTTATTTATTCCTATAAGAATTAATATATATTTCTTGTGGGATTAATATATTATAAATGAACTATAAATGTTATTATAAAGAGTTATTCAATGTTTTATTATTTTATTTTTTAGTTAAAATAATGAAATGATATCATAATGTTGCTATAATCTCTTCCCAAATTAGTCCCTTACTCATGGGCATAATAGAGTTCCACAAATCTAAATCAATCAGAACATGTTTTTTTTGTGATGAACCAAATGTAACTACTAAAAATGGAATTTTTTGGGTTAACATGTTGGCCCCACTCATTCCAACTGACCTAAAATTTGATGTCTATCCTTCTCACCTAAATTATTTTTGTTAACATTGTCACAATACTATAGTCTGGTTTTTCCACATCATTGGCCCTTCATCGCCTTCCATTTCCTCAAATTCAATATCTTCAATATGTTGTTCTTATGGATCAACAACATCAATATGTATTGAAGGTTATTGTACCTCCCCATTGGGAGAAGTAGAATGTTGAGAAAACTATTTTTCTTAATTATTGGGACCACCAACACATGCAGATGGTCATTGTTCCTCAACATAAGGAGAAATAATTGGTTGAGAAATTTGTTTCTCCTCAGTATTGGGTGACCCATCATGTTTAGAATTCATTATCTACAAGAGTGGTTTAACTTTTAATTTATATTTCATTCATAAATATATTAACAGATAATACAACAAGAGGAAAAACGATGTATATGTCATGACCCGTCCCTCAGGGCAAGTGTCATGACTACCCCATGCCCGCCGTCTATAGGCCAGGGGATGGTGACTTGAACCAAAAAGGATTATCCCAATAACGGAAATCCATTTCCCATAAAACTATACAAACACACTGTGTAGAAAAGAACAAGAAGCAACCAAAAAGTAAAGTGTTTTAGTAAAAGTGTCCCGAAAGTAAAGGGGGCCAGAATAGAAGCCCAACTAGAAAAGTACAAGCACAACTAAAAAGTACAAAGAACTGAAATGTAAAAAACAGCTCCTAAGTCATCCACCA
Organism: Viscum album; assembly: GCA_963277665.1. Classification (NCBI taxonomy): domain Eukaryota; kingdom Viridiplantae; phylum Streptophyta; class Magnoliopsida; order Santalales; family Viscaceae; genus Viscum; species Viscum album. The sequence continues at coordinate 1,899,656,485 of OY728140.1, read as the reverse complement.
CAGAACCTACATGAAGGGTATGTACAACTCATAATCATTAGTCCATGAATCACCAAACACCAAATCGTCCACCTCCAAGCACCGTCTATTCCTAGCTCTCTCATCCCAGATCAATGTTGTGCATCATCTGTACAAGACACAACAGGTGATCGAGGACCTTGAAGGGGTGACTATAGAAATACTCATTAGGGAACTTGAGACCCTGTGTGTCTCCTAATGTTCCATGAATGAAAAACCAAAAATCAAGACATCAACCCTACATTGGTATATGGCCATACATTTACCTAATTAATCAAGATATACTCATCTAATACATGAGTGAAGAATACCAAAAAAAACTCTATAATTATAGGAAGTACCACACAGTTAAAATACTTAGTTGAAAATGAGTCATAGATTAATCCAGGTAGTAGTGAAGTAACGAATTACAAATTATTAGTCATGAAGCATGATCTTCTTATTCTAGCAAGAGGCTGAACTTTTTACCATACAGAGTCTGACCCACACAGGATCGATAATAAACTAACCCCCCCCCACAATGATCCATATATGATCCAACCCACCTAATGTCGATAGGTACTAACCCCTACAATTACCCACACACTATCTGGCCTCCATAGGATCGGTATGTGCTGACCCACACAGGATCTGACCGAAATAGGAATGGTATACCCAGACTTACACAAGATCACTGAGCGGTGAACCACATAGGATCTGGCCTATATAGGATAGATGATGACCCACACATGATCCCTCTATACTAAATTCTGTATAATATGTCTCCAACCTCCACCTCATTGCCAGCCATTGGATTCCCCTCACACAGTGTGCTCGAGTTCTATAGAATCTAACCTCGAGATATCGGTTGTACCTAAACATTCACAAATCTCCACAAAAAAGTAACCCAAATCAGAAAAATGTTGTAAGGGTTCCAACATGATATACAATGCATTAGTCGGAAACCTGGTCTGTGAGTTATAAGCGTTTTAGTTCCTGGGCCGCAGATGTATTTGGGTTCAATCTAACCCGGACATACTCCAAGTGTATCCAAAACTCAAGATGAGTATACCAAAATGGTCTATCTCGATCCATGGATCCCAATGTTGTAGACAGTTCTTCAAACGGACATCTGATTCTCAAGATAAGGCCCTTTCAGTGTTCCTTGGCCTGGTTGGGCCCGGGTCCGATTAGACCTGGTTAGACCAACCCGGCCTGAATGGGTTTGGGTGGGACCGTGGTAGCCTCGACCCACCCCGCAAGATGGGGGGTCAAAAAGGGCGGTCTGACCCGAAAGGGGGCCTCCCACAAAGGGTGGAATGCAAAGGGGCGGCCCGTCCCGAACATGGAGGCACACATAAAGGGAATCCCACAAAGGGGTGGCCCACAAAAGGGCTACCTAGACACGGAGGTAGCAGCCTGCAAGGTGAGGCCCAGCCATGTAGGGCACGACCTACAACGGTCGACCCAGCTATTTTCCGCTGAAGCTAGTGAGGGGGGGGGGGTGTGACACCTAGTAACCCATACTCTCAAATGGCACGAAGCCAGTTCGGTTTGTGAAGCAGCTGTGCCATGTTGGCACTGCCTCATCACTGTGCAACCCTCTAGAGAAACGTGTTCTGCCTCCATCGAGGATTCTTCTATGGCTTCTTCTCATCGTTGATGTGCTGGTCACACAACCTACCCACTCACAGAAGGAACAAGGGTTGCGTCATCTCACCTTTCAGAGCTGTTTGATGTGTAAGCTTCCTCCTCTATTTGCCACATATGAAAAGCTGTGGCCCACTGCTCACCGATGAAGCACGACGGAATACCCCACTTCTTTTGTGATGGGCCACTCTGATGCTCATCGTGGAGTCGTACTGTGACCTCTCCTTACGACGTGCATTGGAATGCTTTTTCCTTCAATTTCAGTCGATGTCGCCACACTGGCAGTCTTCCACGGCACACACAAGGGTAGAAATGAAGTGGAGGGTTCGGCCCGGGTTGGTTCGACACACACCCTCCACATTAGCTCGTAAAAAAGAGAGAGGATAAAGGGGTTCAATATAATTCACTTGAATATAATACAAGGGTCAGACTCATACCTTATAAATCTGTTGTAGAACATTTGTCCTTAATTGTGGGTTGTGTTCTTCATTCCGGCAATAGTTTCCCAACAACCCTGCTCATAAGTGGTCCATCGGTTCATAGTTCATTGTCACTCGTCACCTCCGGTTCATATTGACTCCATCCTCTAAAATTCCAGCATCATGAATCTCCGTTAACACATTGTTTCTGGGAGAAGCTATGCTGACACCTCTCCCCAAGCTCTATATAAATAGGAGAGGGGGCGGGTAAAAATGATTTTGGGAAATAATGGTTTTCATTAATTAGGAATCATCCAAAATATCCCTAAATTTTTTGTTACAAATATTGAATAATAATGCCATTTAATTGTTTGACACATCACTGGTCCCACACTCTACTTATATGTTGATGGAGAAGAAAGAAAATAATATAATAAAATTATTTTATTTCATTTCTTTTAAAAAGTCGCAAAAAATATGTTTTTCTCCAGAACTATTGCATTCAAAGTAATGTATCCCTTAATCGAATCATGGCGCTGCAGATTCAACGGTTCCATTGAATTTTTAATCCAAGAAAATAGTTCAAATGTTAAAAATGCCACTCACGTGTTTACTGAAAATACCTTTAAAAATGTTCAGAAATTCATTCTGGGAACACCAGGCCTCTGAATCAGGTGCCATCAATTTTGGAAGACTCTTAACAATTCCATATAATTAAGAAAATATAAGTTAAATCTGGGCCTTTACAATCTCCACACCATATAGATTTTCATTCCATAAAGTCATAACATATAATAAGGAAACAAAAGAGGGAACTGAGCATGAATCTGAGCCTCCCACTCCCATGTCCTCTCTTGGAGGTTCTCGTGCTGCCAGTGAATGCACACAATAAGTATCAACTGCCAAAGATTGACTCACTCATGTCGATCATCAATCTCTAACGGAACATCTGTAAACATCGACCCATCATCAAAGTCTATCTCACCATGGTCGATGATGAGTGATGATTCATGCAAGTACCCTGTCATCTGGGATACGTGGAAGACATTTTGCATCCTCTCCAACTATGATGTAATTTAAAAGTGGTATGCCACCTCACATATCCTCTGATGTATTACAAATGACCCGATAAACCTTGTTGATAACATGCCGCGTTGGAAAAATCATCATAGACCTCATCGAGGAGAGACTCTCAATAATACATGGTCCCACTCTCGAAACACTAATGCTTTCTATCTCCTATCATCATAAGACTTTGGTCTACTTTGTGCATTCTTCATCCACTCCTAGATGATCTGCACCTTCTTAGTGGTATCATGTACCATCTCTAGACCCATAAGTGATGAATCCCCTAGGTCTTTCCAGCATAGGGTTGATCTGTAGGGTCGACTGTACAAGGGCTCGAATGGTGCCATACTGATGGTGGAGTGATAACTATTGTTGTAATCTAACTCCACTAAGGGAAAGTGATCATCCCATTTGCGGAAAAAAATATATTATTCATGAATGAAGCATGTGCTCTGGCATCTGAATAGTTCACTCCATTTTACCATCTATCTGAGGATGATAGGTAGTGCTCAAGTGTTGCTGAGTCCTGAATGCCTATTTTAATTCCTTCCATAACCAAGATGTAAAACATGTGTCACAGTTATAGACAATCATTGATGGAACCCCATGAAGTTTTACAATATCTTGTATATAGTGGCGTCCCAAACCCTCTATTGATCCCTTCTCTTGGATGGGTAGGATGTGGGACGACATGGTGAGTTAGTCAATGATCACCCAGATAAAATCGTGTCCCATGGATGTACATGGAATCCCTATCACAGACTCCATGAAAATTCCATCCCACTTCCACTATGACACCTCTAGTGGCTGTGATAAGCCTACTGGAACCCGATGCCTAGCCTTCAATTGCTGACATGCAAGGAATTGGGAAACAAAGTCCACTAAAACCTTCTTTGTCCCTATACACCAGTGCTGATGCCGAAGGTCTAGGTACATCTTCTCTACACCATGATGTTCTTCCAGAGGGGAAGTATTGAACTCTCTCGACAACTCCTCCCATAGTGTCATTTGCACCATGGTACATCCTCTTAAGAGGATGACTTACTCCCCACCATCAAAAAAACCAGCAGGTGCCTGTTTTTGGGGATATATGAGCATGTTGACCCTCAGAGTCATTGTCTCCAAGGTGTTCCACCCTAAATCGCTGAATGAGTGGGGGATTGACTGTCATAGACTAGAGGTATGTTGATCTATCTCATTCCACAAAGGATATCTGAAATGCATCTAGTTGCTCTGATACCTCACTCACCAACTAAAAATATACCTCATACTGAGTGCATCAGCTACCACATTCCCCTTCCAAGGAGTATAGACTATCTCAAAGTCATAGTCCTGGAGAAACTCTAGCCATTGTCATTGCCTCGGGTTTAGGTCCTTATAAGAGAAGATGTACCTGAGAATGTTATGATAAGAGTATAATATAAAATGCTCACCCATCATGTAATGTCGCTACAACTTCAAGGCGATGACCACTACTGCTAACTCTAGGTCATGGGTATCGTAGTTCTGCTCATGTTGCCTCAGCAATCATGAGCCATAGGCAATATATGCTCGCTCCTGCATTAGGAAAAACCTAAGCCTAGTCCCTGATGCATCGCAGTAGACTACATACACTATGACCTCTTCATGTAGCCTCAATATGGGGGAACATGTCAATCTCTACCTCAGCTCCTGAAAACACTACAGGAATATCTCCATCTATATAAAGGGTTATACCTTCTTCATCAAAGCTGAATAAGGTGATGCAACTCTAGAAAAGTCAGGCACCAATCTCTAGTAGTATCCATCCAACCGCAAGAATCACCATACCTTAGTCACACTCCTGGGTGGATCCCCTTAAAGAACAACCTCTATCATCATTGGATCCACTACAACTCCAGCCTATGAGATAACGTGTCCCAGAAATTGGACCTCTTGTATCCAGAACTTGCACTTTGAGAGCTTACCTTAAAACATGTACCCTTAAAGAGAATCCAGAACTATCTGCAGAATATAAGCATGATATTTATCCATCGTTTGGAACACTAATGGCTTAAATAAGAACTCATATTGGCCATACCGACATCTTAAGGTAGCATTATACACATCCTCATCTTGTACACTAAGTCGTAGATAGCCTGACCTAAGGTCTACCTTCAAAAACAAACAAGATCCTTTTAGCTGATTGAAAAGATATTCAATCCTTAGAAGTAGAATCTTGTTCATTACAGTCACTTGGTTTTGGTGCTGGTAGACTACACCGAGTCTCATACTCCCATCTTCTTTCTTGGCAATCAAAATCGTGGCTGCCCATGGAGAAATTTTTGGCCTTAGGAACCCCTTACTCTACAATTCCATCAAATGTTCGTGTAACTAAGAATGATTTATGGGAGCCGTTTGATATGATAGTGTAGATATTGATTCCATCATGGGGCATATTCCAATATAAAATTCTACCTTTCTACGTGGAATTTGTCCTAGAATGTCATCAAGAAAGGCATCGGTGTACTGGTACACCACTACATGATAGCTCAGACAATCAACATCTATTTCTTTGAGGGTAAGGCTATCCAACTAATGTATGATTTTATTGAACCATCCTCTGGGTAAGATAATCATGTTCTACAAAGGACCCCTTCTCGCCGGTGAATGAAAACCTGCTCCTGTCTACATGAACACACCACACTTTGCGCCTAATACATTCTATCTGTTCATGGAATGTGGATAACATTTCCATATCCAAGATGAGAGCGTAAAGCCTCAACGCTAATACTAGGAGATCCAAGATGATGCTCTCACCCCTATAGTAATCTCACACTTCCAACACCAGTGTGTAATCTAGGAATATTTTCTTGTATGAGTCTCTAGACGTAAGGATCGAGCCAACGGCTCCACCAGAATCCATGAGATCTGAACAAGGGTCATGGATACAAAATAGTGACTAGAAAATTTGTTTATAAGTACTACAACTAGGGTGGAATAGACATAGATCTTACCTCTAATCATATCCAAGGTATTGTGGTCATATGCCTCAGTTTCCTAAAGCTGAGCTCATCCCTGTCCACCCACTCCATGTGTTCGGGGGTGGCCACCTGGTGGAGGTGGTGGTATAATCTCAAATCGCCGCCCACCACCTGCTGCACAGCCAGCTCCCCTACCACATCCACATACCTGTGGACCTCCTAGTTCTAAACTCTTCCTTTGAGTCTTAGGCCCTTCGACATTCTTTTGGTCATCGATATGATGGGTCGGAAAAATGTGAGCCATTTTACCCTACCCCCTGTAAGTGTATCACTTCATGTCCCTCATCTTACCTACTCTACCTCACAATCTCCATACATCTGAACCTGCATCCCAAAGCCATCCACCATAAGTTTTGGCTTTCTTGGACCAATGTGTCATCTTCCTACCACGATACACAGATTATTCTGCTACAAGCCACTCGGTTGTGGGTCTCGTTGTCGGTTCCTGCTCAGTTAGGAAGCTCTTCACCAAAAGTGTTCTCTAGCTCCCCAGAATGCGTCGGTATGCTGAGTGATATCATTGATGCTTATATCTCTTGTACAAACCCTTCTCAATGGGTTGGGCCATGATGAATGTGTCTCGTACCATGTCAGTGGAGTAGCGAGAGAGATCTGTGAACTTCGCTGAGTACTGGGCCACAGTTTTGAAGCCCTACTATAGGTGCAACATCTCTTGTATATGCAAAGTGTGTAAGGTCATTATGATGAAATTTTCTATGAAAAGACTCTCAATTTATGCCCAGATGAGGGTCACCTCATCGTGAATCTGGAGCATCAAGCTCTACCATCTCCTTGTTGCTTCTAGGAAGAGACTATCTGCTAAGATCACAATAAGGTCAGCTGGTATCCCAACCAAGAGAAAAACATTAACCATAGCCCCCAGCTAGTCCTCAGCTACCTGCGGGTCTGTATCACCTTGGAAACTTAGAGGCCTCTGCTGCTGAATCTCATGAAACACACCGAGTCAGTGTTCACCCTCTATTTGTGGGACTGGTGGCAATAGAAACCCAATGAGTAGTGGTGATTCAGGTACACCACCCGAAGGTGCTAATTCCATAAGAGGGACAGGAACCGAGGCCTCATCACTTAGTGGGCCTTACTAATGTACTCTATCAGAAATCTAGGTTGGCTGTCTACATGGTGAAATCCTGAAAGAATACAGGTGTTCCATGGTTAGAAAGTTATACCTGGTGATCTGACACAAAGAAATCACAAGAAAAACACATCACAATCACATGCAATTAGTGCTTCAGTGTACTGAGTCGGAAATCAAAATTCAGGGTCATGGTGTATGGATACGTTGGCCACCGTACCAATACTGGATTCCCCAAAATGAAAACCACACTCATAACACATAACACTATTGCAACATTGAAAAGATCTGAGTACATGTTCTTCAGTAGAACCGAATCCTCTACTACCACTTTGTCCTGACCTGTCCCATGGGGCCCATTATGTGACAACCCCATGTCCACCTTCCATAGGGCAGGGGATGTTGATTTGCAATGGAAAGGAATATCCCTATAACAAGAAGGAATTTACTTTAAATATATATAAACACACATAGTAGAAGAAACAATATGTGACCACACAGTAAACTTCTACAGTAAAAGAGTGATGAAATTAAAGGGGGCCGGAATACAAGCCCAACTTGAAAAGTATAAGTACTACTAAAATGTAAAAATAGTGGAATTTTGAAAAGAATCTCTTGGATCTTCCACCATGGATCCTACCTGTAGGGTAGGTACATCTCACAATCAGTTTTCCGTGCATCACAACGTGCCAAATGGTCCACCTTCGAGCATCGTCCATTATAGGCTCCCTCACCCTCGATCATTGATGTATGTCGTCTGCACACGATTCAACCATGTACGGAGAAGCCTGTGTAGGGGTGAGTATAACAATACTCACAAGTGACCTCAGGACCCTGTAGGACTCCTAATGTTCCACGAAGGAAAAACAAAAAGTAATACTTTAACCCTACTAGGAATATTCCCATACATATACCTAAATTATCAAGATATACATATCTCATACATGAGAGAAGAATACCACAATGGTAACACCATGAAGATAGGAAGTAACACACAGGTAAAAGACATAATTCAAATAGATTCTTAGCACAAACCACGTATTAGTGATGTAATGAAGTAAACATCATTAGTGATGGAGCAAGATCATCTTATTCTATCAAGGGGCACTACTTCTGACTCTACAGATTATGACCCACATAGGATCAATAGGTAGATAACCCCCCGCAATGATCCACACAGGATCCCATTCACCCAGAATCGATCTGTAAAAAACCCTGAAATGACCCACACAGGATCTGACCCACATAGGAACAATATGCAGTGACCCACATAAGATCGCTGAATGCTGACCCAGACAGGATCTGACCCATACATGATCGGTATGCACTGACCCACACATGATCACTGATCATTGACCCACACAGGATCTGACCCACATTGGATCGGTGGTGACCCACATAGGATCAATCGGTACTAACCTCCATATAATCTTTCTCCAACCACAGCCTCACTACTTGCCACTGGATTCCTCACAACCAATGCACTAGAGTTTTGTAGAATGTTCTCTCGAGATATCGGTCATACCTCGACCACCAATATAACCCATAAAAGAGTAACCGAAATCATTTCCATGTCGTATTGATTCCAACGTGATAGATGATGTGTTAATTGGATGCCCGATATGTGAGTTATACGCATTATCGTCCCGGGGGCCTGGTTGGATTCTGGTTCGATCCGACATAGCCATACTCTAACTATCTACAAACATTAATAGGAATAAAAAAAATGATCATGTAGATCTAAGTATCCCAACGCTGCAAACAGTTTATCAAATGGACGTCTGATTCTCAAGATACGGACCTTCAAGTGTTTTTATGCCCGTGTCTGATCTGACCTGGTTGAGCTCGAGTCCGATCTGACCCGGTCGAACAGACCCGTCTAGACCAATTATAGAGTAGGATGCACTGGGATTGGACCTCTAGGCCGAGGTTTGGTTCGTCCGGCAAGGTGGGAAGCCTACAATGTGTGTCCCGATACGATAGAGGGCGGACCGCAATGGGTTGGCCCGACCCAAATTGGGCAGCCTGCTAAAAGGGTATCCTAAAAAAAGGTGGCCCAAAATAATGGCGTACCGAAAAGGGGATTCCCATAAGAGAGTTTCCCAGCCTCCAATAGTGTGTCTCGGCCATGTAGGGTGCGGCCCACAAGGGGTAGCCCATCCATTGTCCGCCCGAGATTGCGAGGGGGTGTGACCCTTTATCTCCCAAACTACGGAATAGCCTAGAGGCCATTCGATTTTTGAATCAGCGATGCCATGTGGGCACATCTTGGTCACTATTGAACCCTTAGGAGGAACATGTTCTGCTTCCATCACAGTTATAGCTGCAACTTCGTCTCTCCAGCTGCGCGATAGTCATGTGGCCACCCTATTCGCTGATGGCGTGCTGGTCGTACCGCCTCTCCTTCCGTCGTCTACCGAAGGTCCAGCCGCCTCCTCTGATCGCTACAGCTCATGAGCCAAAAACCTCTTCTCAATGGTGGCATACGATGGCACATCACACTTCCTCTGCGGTCAACCGGTGCCAGATGCTCTGATGACTGTCACAGCTTCGTGTCGTGTCTGTCTCTTGTGACGTGTGTTGTTGTGCCGCCTCCTTTGAAACTGGTTGATGCCTCCATGCGGGTATTCTTCCACCAAAGGTTCAAGGTTAGCAAAGTAGCAGAGGGTTTAGGTCAGGTTCATTAGGACCACACCCTCCGTGTTAGCTTGTAAAAAAGGGGGAGGATAGAGGGGTTATATATAATTCACGTGAATTTAAAACAATGACCAAACCCCTATCTCATAAATCCACTGGATAACACCCACGCATTATGGTGGGTCGTGTTCTAAGTTCACACAACATGTTCCCAACGATGTCGCTCAAACTTCGTCCTTCGATTCAAGGTTCGGTTCCACCCATCACCTCCTACTAGGTTCGGCTCGATTCTCTAAGGGTTCAGTGTCATGACACTCCTTCATCACTTCGTTGCTTGGTGATAATGTGCTGACACCTATCCCAAATCTCTATTTAAATATGATAATTAGAGGGTATTTAACGACATTGGGAATTAATGGGTCTCATTAATTAGGAAGCTTATTAATTTTTCCATTGTTGATGTTACTTGTATTGAATGGTCAAGCCATTTAATGGCCGGACATATCGCTGTTCCCACACTCCTCTTATCCATTGGAGGAGAAGAAAGAAAATAAAATAATAAATTCATTTCAATTTATTTTTTTTTAAAATGTCACAATATTGAAATTTTTCTCCAGACCAACTATGGTCAATGTAAAGTCTCCCTTAAGTGAATCTTGGCACTGTGGATTCAACGGTGCCCTCAGATATTTAATCTGAGTACCAGTTAAAAAGTTAGAAAATGTCGCTCACGGTTTTATGGAACGTACCTTAAAAGATGTTCTTAAATTTATTTTGGGCACACCGGGCCTCAGAATGAGGCGCTATCAATTTTCACAGACTCGTAATAATAAAATATAATTAAAAACAATTACATGGAAAATCCAGGTTTTTAGAGTATATTACAATAAATATATAACCTAGTTATTGAGCTCAATTTTTTAAAATGTTGAAGGGACTTGATATATATATATAGTATCCAAATCTCTTCATTTTGGACTCCTCTAACATACGAAACACCAAATACATTTGGACCACTATGATATGATTGTGACATCCCAATGAAAGGGTTATCCTTGGTTGGAATTTCATTTGATCTATTATTGGTTTTGGTTGATTATAAAACATTTGACCAATTTCAGTTTTCAGGATCAAGAACATAAAATAATTTTACCGCATTTGATTCCACAATAGAAATTTCTTCTTTATACCCTTACTAATTGAAACCCACTTTTGTGATTCCTAATTCATATATTTTAATAGAACACCAATTATGAACCCACATTCATTGAATTATTGTCACTTGGAATGTTGTATAATCCAAATACCAAATTTGTTTTATGATTCAGAAGTATGAAAAATTAACGTAAATTGGATTTCTATCCTCTATAGAATAAACATGCATTGCTTCATCCATACGTGTAACTCTGCTACTTTTCATAATACATACATCATCATGTTCATTTGTATAATACTTATAACCATTAATTACATTACTAGTTAAAGATAATGCAAACACACTTGGTCCTATGGCGAGACATCAATGTTTTTCAGAAATTGAATCCAGATTTTCATCTAGATCAATAAAAATTTGGTTCTAAAATGATTATGAAAACATTTAATTATGAGAATTTTATATCAATAATTTATCCCTTTATTGATTCATATTACTAATAATTTATTTGGGTATTACATCATATAGGGAAACCTCTAACTTGTTATGAATAACATAAAGGTGGTTATACTCTCGCTATGTAATATTGATTGTGACAACTTCTCTACCGGATATTCTTAAACAACAAGACTCCCAATGTGAAGATATTTAGGTAGACCAACACCTTCCACATCTGACTTGTATTCAATGTATAATTCAATGACTTCCTCAACAATATATCACTCTGAAATACAATCCTCTAGACAAAATTTATTTTTGACATACCCTTTCAAAAATTTCATATATCATTCAATGGGGTGTGTCTATCTATAGTATACATGACCACATAATAAAATATCTCTCAGTAAGTGAACCATCTCATAAACAATCATATCAAATAATGTGGGAATGAAGAACATTTACAATTCATATATTATGGTGGAAATTTTCCATTCCATAGTTGGAAATTTCACTAGGTCTATAAATAGGATATATATAGAGTTTAAAATTAAACATAGCTTGGTTAATGTATGATTGAAACTCTGAGGAAAAATTTAATGTAAATATATATGGATTTGATCATGCATCAAAACATGACAGTAATGTGATTTCAAACACATTATCATTAAATCAATCATTCACATGATATTCTTTATATTTAATTAATACCTCTATGAAACCATTATTTCATTCAAAAAGTTGTAATACTAATATCTATCACGTATGGAAAGAGTGTAAGAAAATGGGTGAATAAAATTTTGGGTTTCACCCTTCACTGTCACCAAATATTCATGCATTCCCATGTCAACAACGTACAACCTTCTAATAATTCAGACAGTTATTTTTTCAAGAGCATTTAGTAATGTTCCAATTACAATATCACAGAAATTTTTTTTCAACATGCATTACTTTAAGAAAATGTTTGACATAAAAACAATTCTAGTATTATAATTCAAAATAACTAATACATTTTTCCAATTTATTTTCATAAGGTATTTAGAAATTGGTTTTCCAAAATAAGATTCTGTATATAATATTTCTCCTATATTTGACCACTTATTAGTGGAGATATTATTGTACATTCTTCTATATTTCTATCTAATGATCTCGTCCAAGATAGGTACTTAGGGCATCAGGGTAGAGATCTGGGATGTCCAAGAAACACATTATTCAATGAATGTTTCAGCCTAATTGACTTTGTACATTTTTCTCACATTTTACACACTATAGATGCATTAATGTTATATCCTAAAAAATTTCTATAGGAAAGAAAGTAGATAATTATCTAGTAATATATGGATCTCGATGAGAAATCATCATTTCTCTAAGAATAATACAATGAAACCCCCGAATACCATAATAATTTCAAATCCTCAATCAATGGAGCCAAATAAACATAAATATCATTACCTGGTTGTTTTGGTTCTGATATAATCATAAGTAACATGATTTATTTTAATTTCATGCATCACCATAGTGGAAAGTTATAATTTACCTACATAGTTGGCCATATAGTATGCGTGCTACATTGAAAACAAAAGGATTCTCTTCATACTTATATAATGAAGGATTACGGTTTATTGCCTTTCTTCAAAATTATGAATACTCGTGATCAATTTTATGCCATTAAGTAGAGTCTACTAGTTGATGAATCTTCCCATCATTATTTCTTGAATCAGCATGCCACATTAATTGAATGATATCCTCCTGACTTCCATATACAATATTCAACCTTGGAATGATTGTAAATGATAATAAAAATTTTGGTTTGTTGTTCCTGTATCAAGACGCACCATACATTGGGAAGTATTTAAGTGACTATTGGTCATAGAAATATAGTATATAGTGATTTGGGTAGACATGAATTCTTTTATAGATCATTCCCATTGAATATAGAAATAATGTTTCCACATATGTTCAGATAGGGAGCTCATTATCATATATTATCATGTAATTTAGGAGACAAATTATTTCAATAAATATATAATCACTCTATTTGATTAATACTTTCAAATTATACAGTTTCGGTATGACTGATAATGCTATACATTTAGTGCAAGCAGCATAAAATGGCATCATTGCACAACTCTTTAACATCTCAAAAAAATTTGGACAATCAATAATATTATATTGAATTTTCCTTATCATTTCCTCAATAGGATCTTTATCATCATTCACACCTATAATTACATCCTGGATACAGAGTTTTTCATTATCCACACATTTAATCGTATAAGATGATCCATAAAACATAGTGTATTCCCAGTCACTAGCTGCATTCACATTATCTCCATGTTTATTCCAAAATTTATAACTTCGATCAATTATATGACATATCAAGTGTTCTCCTAGCTCCTCTAGACTAATTAGTATTTCATTAAAACAACATAAACACACAATAAATTAGGAAATTTTCATATGCATGATCTTTTTGAAACATGATGATGTCTTTCACTCCATTAGTATACTAATTTTTCATATGATTTGCAGTTATCCATCCGTTATTCATCACCATCCAATTTTATTCAGTCAAATTAATATTTAACAACAAAAATACAAAAAAATGTTCAATTGTATATGGATCTCATGAATATCTTGAAATATAAAGGAAATATTGAAAAACGGTTTGTTATCCAACATGATCAAACACATAACATATTGAAGGAAATTTATAAACACAACTATTTAATATATTAATGAAAAAATGGTATATTATATATAAACCTAGCTATAATAAAAAATATGGCTACTGAATATAATTATTCTATGAAAAATAAAAAAATTATTATAATATTTAAAAAAAATCATACATTTTAGAAAATATCGATCAATACATGAGAACAAATGGATTCTATATAGTGATGTGAGTAAATGTTTTTTAATGGAAAAAGTATCTAGATTTAAAATGTTCTGTGTATAAAAGAATTTGAAATTTTATAAGGGTTTATTAAGTATAATTTTAAATGGATACAAATAGTTAGCTAAATCATTAGGAAAATTAAATTTGAATCTGTTGGTTTTGAATAAATCTACAAAAATATTTTATTTTTGATATTTTTGGGGAATAACTGGGAATTTAAAAATGATTATGTTATTAATAATCCCAATAGCGTTTTTATGAAAAACCTTAGGATACAATGGTATTTTCTTAGAATAACCCTTGTATTAGAGAGACAAATTTGTGAACCATCTCATATCATCACCCTTTGGGGGAAGAGATCCCCACCGTAGATCTATCACAATATGCCATTTTCATATCACCCAGAACGATTAACATCCAACCACATAACCGTCTTAAAATATCCCAAAAGATTAGTTTTGAGTCTAAAATTCCAAAAAATATGATTTCATGTAAGCATAAGAGCATTTCAAATCTCAATAATATTTCAAATTTAAATATAACCAAGTCATAAACTTTTCACTATTCCCTCCTAGCTTAAAATGTAAATATTCAATTCAAGAGGTTGGAACATTCCTAACCAAAGTATCATATCCATATTCAACTAGGGTTTCCATATTTATTACCCATTTTAATAGATGATCTCATCTTATGGATTGTTATAGGTCTTCTATTTTTGGATTTCAGGGTAACATATTCACTTATTTCACCCTTCAGGGTGCATCCTATAATTCCTTTCTCATTAGTCCAAGGAATGTATTTCGTAGTTTCTAATGATCTAATAATTAATTTTATTATTGGACCCATTGTAACCTAAATAAATAAATTTCAACCTGAAACTAATATACATATCATTTGTTTAATTTTTAGGTCAATCAAACATTAGGTAGACATGAACACACATCATAAACACTTAGAACTTGAGTAGAAATTATGGAAAACATAGGGACCAACTATTTTATTTATGTTGGGTTATTCTCATTGAATATCATTATTTTATTTGGTCACACATTCCCAAAATCTAGAAAAATATAGAAACCATTAAATTGGGTAAAAATGGGTTTAATTTGACTAAATCTAAAAAAATTAAAGAAACGAGGGAATAGATGCCCATGAAATGTTACCCTGACCCATGATTTCTAACTAAAATAAATTACATAACAATATAACAATGTTTTATTAATATCTCAATTAGATGTGAAATTAAGAATGAGAGAAAAATTTAGAGCATTCTCACAATATTCTGGACAAAAAATACCTAAAAACTCATTATATTTCATGTAAAAATTTTATCTATATATTAGAAAATAATAACTAAACATGTCACTCTAAATTTATAGAAAAAATGATACTCTTATGTATAGATACACACATATATGGGTATCCAAAAAATGAGTAGTGGCTACACCACTCCATTATCAACATCTAGAATTAGAAGATAAATTATGAATTCACTACTTCTAGTAGTTAAAACAATAAAGTAGAAACAAATTCACACAACAAGCAATTATGAAAATTATAACATTGAGACACATATTGGTTTTGGACTTGTCCATATTTTTAGAAAACTTCTATATTGTAAAAATATGAAAAACTTTAACCCAGAAAATGTAACGCCCCGACCCCGGCTACCCATAGTCGGTGCATTACTTCGTAACATTGGCATGATCACAAAAGATCAAGTCTCGAAAGACCGATTAATTTAGCAGCCTTGTAAACACTAGATACATTCATAAATGTTACATTACATAATAAAGTGAAAATCTAATAACAAAGTCTTCATAGTCCACACTCATATCCTCTTCTGACTATCCCTGCAGGTCATTCATAAAATACTTCTTCACATCCTGGAAAAAATTAAAACATTGAAAGGGATGAGCTTAGATGCTCAGTAAGGATAACAATAATGCGGAAGCTTTCATAAATAAACATTAACATTTAAGGCAATGTATAACTAAAACAAAAGCCTTTTAAACATTAAAATCAACATAATATGGCAAAAGTAAAATGAGATAATGCCATTTACATATTCACATGGATATTCTACTGGTCGAATAATCACATGCAATATCAATAACCATTTTCATAATGATGGAATGCATAATGCCAGACATTCTGAAACATTTTTTCAAGGCCTCGGCCAAGACGTCTAAAATGATTAAGGCCTCGGCCAAAAACATAAATCAAATTGGGAAAGGGCCTCAGCCAATTCCACATCTAGTTGTCTCATGAGACCTACCGATGCATCGAGGAGCTATAGCGGGCTCCACCCGTCACTTATTAAGTCCAATGCATTCCTTATATGAATAGGTTTAAACATATCATAAACCATAACATAATCGTATCACATAAAACATGGATAAAGGAAACCTAACATTTCCACATTTCAATCACAAGATATCAATACAACACATTGATATAATAAAAATGATTTCAAAACCATTTTCAATTCCAAAATAAAATAAAGGTAAAACATGGTATTTAATTTTCTTTTAAAAAAAGGTATGGCTTGTAAAGGAATCCGAAACTCAAATAATGGTCACGGCGGCGGAGAAGTCATTGTCGCCGCATATGTACAGAAAGAAAAACATTCCCTTTTTGTCGTTTAGTAAAACGCTTCGTATAAAAAATATTCCTTTTGAATAAATGTAAAAGTCAAAGGGGTTTATACACCGTATAAAAGAAGTATGTGTATAAAACAATATATGCCTCAATGAATGGAGATTGAGACGAAGTCCCTTTAAAGATCATTTTTAAATAAAATATATCTATTATGTGTATTCACTATATGTACACATAAATAAAGTATAAATATATGATAGGACATAATAATATCATGACATAATTTGAAAGTAGGAGATTAACCCAAAGAATGGAAATTGGGTTAAAAAGTTCCCTTACCTTGCGTCTTGTCCTGACTCGACCATTATTTAACCTCCTGAATAATAAACTAGAGTTAATTTCTATTTACATAAGAACCTTTTTCATGTTCATTATTCCTTTTATATCACTTATTACCATGTTATGAACATTATGTAATTATTTAAGTTAATAACGGTCGTTTTGTCGTTCTTTGGTACTTGAGTCAAAAATAAACTTCTTATAACTACAAGTTGTTCATGTGGTGAAATATCCATTATATCCAGAATTATATTCATTATGTAGATATCATATATATCATATATATATAGTATATACATTCATTTATAATATTACGTAACATTTAGAGGTAAGAAATGAAATGCACCGTTCATGGAGACGGTAAGCCGTACGTACGCATTAACACTACTTTCATTTCTATTTCGTATTTAATGGAATGAAATAATAATGATATAAATGTATAATATAATTACAGTGTAATATATTGTATAATACCATTTACTCCATCCTTTATACATCCCACATATGGAATTAATGATTCAAATCACTTTGAGGGGGCGGTAGTCCACATTTCCTAAAATGAAATTATAGCGTTTACCCATAATGGAAATCCTAAAGTATGACATAAATGAGAAATACAGAAGCATAAGTAAAACATAAACATATTATATATCATATATAAATATATTGACATCTTAATTTCCACCTTTGAAGGTGTTATATGAGTGTTGAACAATCATCGTTTCGTGAGTCAGAAATTCGCCATCCACAGAAACAGTATGTTCTTTAACCATTAGATGTAGGTGTGTGTAAGTGTAGCTCGAATCCTTCTTATAAACACATCCTAGTAAATTTATGATACTGGTGTTATTACAAAAGAAATAAATAAAAAGAGTTTAAGGGGTTGGAGAAGCTAAATAATACAAAAAAACATTAGAGAAGACATTACATATAAATCGGGTAACTCTATTTGATTTGAGCCAAAGGCATCCTTGGGAAAAGTTCTTCCCAAAGTGAGGCTTCTAGGAGTAATAGGGGGATGTTGGGAGAGTATTTTGGCAGAGTTTGGCTGAGAAAAATGGCTTGAATGTGTGAATGAGGTGGTAGAGGTGGGTGCCTTTTATAAGAGGAGAGGAGGGGCACTCTAGGAAAGTAAGAAAATTTTACATTATTATACAATGCTTTTCGGATTCTAAAGGTCCCAAACTTATATAATTCGTGGATAAGGTGATAAGGGTTCGACATCTACCCATCCAATAGTCTTTGGACAAGTGTAAGCCTTGGATTGTAGAATATCTTTCCATTTTTTTAAAATCGTCAAATAATGAGGTCATCGGTGCATCATAATGATGTCATAAATACTTTAATTTATTTAATGTCTAAAAATTATAAAAAAAATACTATGATGTAGAAAAACTTTTTAGATTTCAAATTACTATTTATAGTCAAAAATATGACTTGTATAACCCCATGTAAAAATTGTTTTAGTAAAACATTTCATATTTGTGTCATTTTTTACTTTAACATCAAATAAAAGGTATTTTTGTCATTTTCCAACTAAAGTGGCTCCATGGGGTCCCCAAGTAGACCCATGGATTGTTTTGGTCAGCCATGGAACATCCAATGAGGGTAGGAAATGTGTCAAGCTCATCTCATATTATTAAAATATTATTTTTACGTTAAACTACACTAATTACCTCTAATCGCGATTAAGAACTTAAAAGTTACTATTCACCAAAAATTATTTTAATCTCATTGAACCACATATTAATTCTTAATGACAACCATGTATGTCGGATTTTTGAAAATCAAAACACAGAAGTGGTAATATTTCATTTAAACGAAAAATCAGTTATTTAACTTCCACTTAGTGGTTTCACTATTCATAAAAAATTGAAGTTCTTCAGAACAATGGCAAAATTTCACACTAAGATATAATTGATATTCAGATTTCAAAAATGATGTCTATTTTACAAAATTTCAAAAATATAAGTTGCATTAATTTATTTTATAATTAATTTCCGTTTTCACAACAAATAGCGTGTTTTTAAGAAACAATTTATATCAAAAGATTGGTAATTGTTTATGTCCAATTTCAATGTTAAATTAATTCTAATGAACACCATTGGATAAAATGGTAAAAATATAATCTAATTATACTTTAAAACCACTAAATAGTATAATTTATCACTATAAATTATTTTGATTAAAAAAGTTGTTTTTAAGTATTTTTCACTATTCATAAAAAATTAGTTCTCAGAAAAATACCAAAATTTCAACATAGGCTAATTTCGATATTCCGAATCCAAAAATGAAGTCCATTTTGAAATATAAAATTTCTATAATTTTAAAAAGTTTTTATTACTATTCATAACGGCTACTTTGATTAGTCGCGGTGTTTTAGAACTCGAAGTTGCGTACAATGAAAGCTATTTCATTATTGAATGAGAAGCGTATCGTGGAAGCTCGGGGTGTTACATTCTCCCCTCCTTCAATAAATTGTGTCCTCGCAATTTGAAATTTTTCGTTGAAAATAAAAGGTTGAAAAGAGAAAATACCTTTGTGGAAAACCCACATCAGAAATAAGATTAATAAAATTTAGCCTTAATAAGAGGGAAAGGGAAATGAAAAAGTCACCACCCAATTATGATCTCAATTAGGAGATCATTGGTGGAAATTAGAGACATATAATTGGAGGAAAAACGTAAATATTGGTAGGGAGTGATTGAGGTCATCAATTACAATCAACTGTCAAATTGAGGGCCTCAAAGCCTTCAATCTATGTTGATTTAAAATATCATCAGTTCAACAAGACATAAGGTATTAGGATAACACATTTTTTTTAATATCCCTTTACTAAAGTTTAAGAATTAATTTATTCATTGAATAAGAGATAGGTATATATATATTTATGCTTGACAATTAGAGTTTCAACCTTCAACTCATCTTTCACTCAAAAAGATAATAGAACTCAAAAATATTATACTTAGCCTAATTGTATAAGGTTACAAATGTTAACACATACCATTTAGATTAGTAAAATTATTTTGTAATAACCAGGGACTTCCTATAGGCTAGTGTTAGGAAATAAAGGCTTGTCGCACTATGGTTGTGGGTTCGATTCCTGCAGCTTTTTCCGACACGACGGGTTATGCCCCACCCTGCAGGTTGTCCTTTTCCTAAAAATATAGTACCATACTATTCCAAAAATAATCTTCATAAATGTTTTAACCTTAAACATTACTATCCAAAGTTCAACTTAATCCATTCCAACCTTTATAGTTATCCAAAATACCTCTGTCCAGACTTTCTCTAGAAGGTATCTAAATTCCAAAATCAATTGTAACATCAGATTCCCCAAAAAAATTAAAGTTTCTCTTTTGTCACATACTAAAAATATTATTTCCTTTATCATATTAAAACCTTAATGAAATCAACAAGTATTGCAGTACAATCCTTATATATATATATATATATCACATTATTCTAATAACCAGAATATTATCCATGAGTCCAAAAGCACCAATACATTAATTATTCTGTTTCAACTGTAGTAACAGCATAAGACTGGCCTTGATCCCTTGGCCTTTTCTGAGGTAAGTTTCCCTGACGCTTAGGACATTCATTTTCATAATGACCCATTTCTCTACAATTGTAGCATTCAAATTTGATAGCCTCTTTCTTTCCCTTACAATCATGATCCTGGTGACCCTTTTCTCGACATTTATAACAAACTCCCATTCCTTTTAGGAAGGTACCAGGGTGATTCTTCCCACAATTATCACATAATGGAAAATCCTTCTTTTCCTTTTTTCCTTTATCTGTCTCTTGTTCCACTGTTTCCTCTTCTCTTGCTTTACTTTTTTGTCATAAGACTTAGAGAATTCATTTTCTGTCTTGATAGCACATGAGACAATATCTTCGTATGTTGATCAAGATTGTGATACTAAAGCTCGACGGAGAAATGGTTTTAACCCATCAAAGAAACGATCAATCTTACCTCTTGGGTTACGTATATAATCTGCAGCATACCTTGCTAACCTTGTAAAGTTGGCCTCATACTTTGCGACATTCTCATCCTCCTTTTTTCTCAGACTCAGAAATTGCCTTTCCATATCTGCTCTATGGTCATGAGGAAAGTATTTTTCTAAGAAAAGATCATTGAACTCCCTCCATTCCATATTCGATATGTCATCATCATCCTTTGTATTTCGAATCAATGACCACCATTGATCGGCATATCCAGTGAGGCGGTAAACTTCCATGATAACCTTCTCCCTTTATCTACTCCTCAAGGCGTGGAATATTATCTCTAAGGAGTTTATCCATTTCTTAGCTACTAAAGGATTTGTAACCCCATTAAATGTTTGTGGTTGTTGCCTCATGAAGCGGTATAACATTGATCCTCCGCGTTGCGGATCAGGGTGCTCCATACGAGTAAGGTTATTATTCATAACCTGAGTGAGTTGTCCCAGTATGGTAATAAGTTGATCAACACCAGTTGTATCTCCAGATCCACAATAATTATCTTGAGCAGGAGGGAAATCCCTACACAGAGTGTGTGCATTGATATGGTTTCCATTCCTTCCACTAGGCACCATTTCTAAACAATGGCATAAACTAGATTAGTTTATGAATTAAAATACATAATTCCATATTTGTAAAACACATTACATAAATTGAACTATTTATGGATATAATCCATAATAAAAAAAAGAAATGTTTTGTTTGATAAAGTATATACTCATAACCCTTCATAGTGGTTTGTAAATAAAATGAGAATTATCCTAAGCATATCCCCCGGGAGTGTCGTAACCAAGAGTTCAGCAAGGCCCGTTGTCGTGCACCAGTTCCCGTTCGAGTCTAGCTCAAAGCGGTGTTTTCGGTTTTTACCCCTATGTACATCTGTGATAGAGCCGCCTCTACCTGCTCGTATCCAGACATGGATGTATTTCTCGGAAAACTCACAACATCTCTACAATACCAAAATTCTAGGAAGTTCTTCTATACTAATCCTCAAAGTTTATCTTTGGGCTATGTGCTCTAATCAGAGATTATCTAAATCAAGATTCCAAGGTTAGTACTAACCTGCCTCTGATACCAACTGTAACGCCCCGACCCCAGCTACCCAGTGTCGGTGCATTACTTCGTAACATTGGCATGATCACAAAAGATCAAGTCTCGAAAGACCGATTAGTTTAGTAGCCTTGGAAACACTAGATACATTCATAAATGTTACATTACATCATAATGTGAAAAACTAATAACAAAGTCTTCATAGTCCACACTCATATCCTCTTATGACTATCCCTGCAGGTCATTCATAAAATACTTCTTCACATCCTTCAAAATATTAAAACATTGAAAGGGGTGAGCTCTGATGCTCAGTTAGGATAACAATAATGCAGAAGCTTTCATAAATAAACATTAACATTTTCGGCAATGTATAACTAAAACAAAAGCCTTTTAAACATGAAATTAAACATAATATGGAAAAAGTAAAATGAGATAATGCCATTTACTTATTCACATGGATATTCTACTGGTCGAATAATCACATGCAATATCAATAAACACTTTCATAATGATGGAATGCATAATGTCAGACATTCTGAAACATTTTGTCAAGGCCTCGGCCAAGACGTCTAAAATGATTAAGGCCTCGGCCAAAACCATAAATCAAATTGAGAAAGGGCCTCGTCCAATTCCACGTCTAGTTGTCTCATGAGTCCTACCGATGCATCGAGGAGCTATAGCGGGCTCCACCCGTCACATATTAAGTCCAATTCATTCCTCATATGAATAGGTTTAAACTTATCATAAACCATAACATAATCGTATCGCATAAAACATGGATAAAGGAAACATAAAATTTCCACATTTCAATCAAATGATATCAATACAACACATTTATATAATAAAAATTCTTTCAAAACCATTTTCAATACCAAAATAAAAGAAAGGTAAAACATGGTATTTATTTTTCTTTTAAAAAATGGTATGGCTTGTAAAGGAAGCCGAAACTCAAATAATGGTCACGGCGGCGGAGAAGTCATTGTCACCGCATATGTACGGAAAGAAAAACATTCCCTTTTTGTCGTTTAGTAAAACGCTTCGTATAAAAATGATCCCTTTTGAATAAATGTAAAAGTCAAAGGGGTTTATACACCGTATAAAAAAGAATGTGTATAAAACAAAATATGCCTCAATGAATGGAGATTGAGACGAAGTCCCTTAAAAGAGAAATTTTAAATAAAATATATCTATTATGTCTATTCACTATATGTACACATAAATAATGTATAAATAAAAGATAGGACATAATAATATCATGACATAATTTGAAAGTAGGAGATTAACCCAAAGAATGGAAATTGGGTTAAAAAGTTCCCTTACCTTGCGTCTTGTCCTGACTCGACCGTTCTTTAGCCTCCTGAATAATAAACTAGAGTTAATTTCTATTTACTTAAGAACCTTTTTCTTGTTCATTATTCCTTTTATATCACTTATTACCATGTTATGAACATTATGTAATTATTTAAGTTAATAACGGTCGTTTTGTCGATCTTTGGTACTTGAGTCAAAAATAAACTACTTATAATTACAAGTTGTTCATGTGGTGAAATATCCATTATATCCAGAATTATATTCATGATGTAGATATCATATATATCATATATATACAGTATATACATTCATTTATAATATTACGTAACATTTAGAGGTAAGAAATGAAATGCACCGTTCATGGAGACGGTAAGCCGTACGTATGCATGAACGCTACTTTCATTTCTATTTCGTATTTAATTGAATAAAATCATAATGATATAAATGTATAATATAATTCCAGTGTAATATAGTGTATAATACCATTTACTCCATCCTTTATACATCCCACATATGGCATTAACGATTCAAATCACTTTGAGGGGGCGGTAGTCCGCACTTCCTAAAATGAAATTATCACGTTTACCCATAATAGAATTCATAAAGTATTCCATAAATGAGAAATACAGAAGCATAAGTAAAACATAAACATATTATATATCATATATAAATATATTGACATCTTAATTGCCACCTTTGAAGGTGTTATATGAGTGTTGAACAATCATCGTTTCGTGAGGCAGAAATTCGCCATCCACATAAACAGTATGTTCTTTAACCAGTAGATGTAGGTGTGTGTAAGTGTAGCTCGAATCCTTCTTATAAAAACATACTAGTATATTTAGGATTCTGGTGTTGTTACAAAATAAATTAATAAAAAGAGTTTAAGGGGTTGGAGAAGCTAAATAAAAAAAACAACATTGGAGAAGACATTACCTAAAAATCGGGTAACTCTTTTTGATTTGAGCCAAAGGCTTCCTTGGGAAGAGTTCTGCCCAAAGTGAGGCTTCTAGGAGTAAGAGGGGGAAGTTGGGAGAGTATTTGGGCAGAGTTTTACCGAGCCAAATGGCTTGAATGTGTAAATGAGGTGGTAGAGTTGGGGGCCTTTTATAAGAGGAGAGGAGGGGCACTCTTGGAAAGTAAGAAAATTGTACATTATTATACAATGCTTTTCGGATTCTAAAAGTCCCACACTTATATAATTCGTGAACAAGGTGATAAGGGTTCGAAATATACCCATCCAATAGTCTTTGGACAAGTGTAATCCTTGTATTGTACATTATTCATTCATTTTATTAAAATCGTTAAATAATAAGGTCATCGCTGCATCATAATGATGTCATAAATACTTTAATTTATTTAATGTCTAAAAATTATAAAAAACATCTATGATGTAGGAAATATTTTTATCTTTCCAATGACTATTTATAGTAAAAAATATGACTTGTATAACCCCATGTAAAAATTGTTTAGTAAAACATTTCATGTTTGTGTCATTTTTTACTTTAACATTAAATAAAAGGTATTTATGTCATTTTCCAACTAATGTGGCTCCATGGGGTCCCCATGTTGACCCATGGATTTTATTGGTCGGCCATGGCACATCCAATGAGGGATGGACATGTGTCAAGCTCATCTCATATTATTAAAACATTATTTTTACCTTAAACTACACTAATTACTCTAATCGCGATTAAGAACTTAAAAGTTACTATTCACCAAAAATTATTTTAATCTCATTGAACCACATTTTACTTCTTAATGACAACCATTAATGTTGGAATTTTGAAAATCAAAACACAGAAGTGGTAATATTTCATTTAAACGAAAAATCAGTTATTTAACTACCACTTAGTGGTTTCACTATTCATAAAAAATTGAAGTTTTTCAGAACAATGCCAAAATTTCACCCTAAGCTATAATTGATATTCAGAATTCAAAAATGATGTCTATTTTATAAAATTCCCAAAATATAAGTTGCATTAATTTATTTTATAATTAATTCCCACTGTCACAACAAATTGCGTGTTTTTAAGAAACAATATATATCAAAAGATACGCAATTGTTTATGTCAAATTTCAATTTTAAATTAATTCTAATGACCAACATTGGATAAAATGGTAAAAATATATTCTAATTATACTTTAAAACCAGTAAATAGTATAATTTATCACTATAAATTATTTTGATTACAAAAGTTGTTTTAAGTATTTTTCACTATTCATAAAAAATTAGAAGTTCTCAGAAAAATACCAAAATTTAAACATAGGCTAATTTCGATATTCCGAATCCAAAAATGAAGTCCATTTTGAAATATAAAATTTATATAATTTTAAAAAGTGGTTATTACTATTTATAACGGCTACTTTGATTAGTCGCGGTGTTTTAGAACTCGAAGTTCCGTACAATGCAAGCTACTGCATTATTGAATGAGAAGCGTATCGTGGAAACTAGGGGTGTTACAGAAAAATTACAATCACTTTTCACCACATACGAACTTTTTAAAAACATGTAAACTACTGAGAAGTTATAGTAAATTTAGACTCAAAACTGTTCAAATCCTGAGACTCAATTTCTTTCCAACACTATTACCTATAACACCTTGATTGAGTCTAAATACACCCAGATAATCAACAATCCAACCAGAACATTTTCAAATACCCCAAAACCAAAAAATATAGGATTATAAAATTTTAAGAATCTAAAAATTGGAGAACCATAAAAATCATTCGTTTGAGTGGTGATGATTCATTGATGAAGAGTGGCATAGGTTTTGTTTCGGTGAGATTGTAGAAGGGGCGATGAAGGCATGTAGTGAAGATGTAGGGGAAGGAGATAGGAAACAATGACACTAATTCTCCATGAAATCATGAAGGTACAAGGAAAGTGGACATATTTTAGATTTTTTATAAGGAGTAAGGTTTCTACCAGTGATATAACTTTAGTATTATCATAATGTTTTATCACTGATAAATAACTATTGTTAATACCCCAATGTCAAGGATCTGGTGGAAGGTGGTCCTAAGAAATTATTAAATAATATATGATACATATTTAGGCATACAATGGGTTATTACCCAAAATATAGTGTGAGGTGCCAAATCTATCTCCCTATACCAATGAGGTGCAGTACTCTAGGGCTATAAAAGACCACAACATTCCCATTTCAGTGATCACCTTCTTTTCCAAATCATCTACCACGTGATTGGCATCCCAATTGGCATGTGAAACAACCAAACTGATTTGAGTAATCTTATCATGTAAATTTACTCAATGAGGGAAAACTCTCCAAGGGAAATTATGTGCCCTTATTTTCTAATGATGAACCTCTAGTTGAGAATTAGATTCTATCCATATCAACTTCCAACTGTAATGGACATCGTATATAATTTCATGAATTATTCCCCATAATTATTCTTCTTAGGAATTTCTAACATGAGTGAAATGGTAGAATCATCATTTTACACACCCATGGTATGGAAGAAACACCCCACCATAATTCGATGGACCTGGTGCACCCGAGGTAGGTCTATTTACATTCACCTTGAAGCATGGCGCAGTCGAAGGTATCCACAAAAATTATTTGAGCATCCTAGGATTTTGCAGTCGACCAAAAACCCCATGAAATATGGGAGTATGTATGTCAAAACATTAATAAACATTGTATCTTCTTGGAAAACTAAATAAGCATAATCCACCTAGTGTATGGCCAACATTCCCTTCTATACAGCATTGAAAACACTATCAAATAGTGAATCATTCCAAGCTTCACATAGAGCAACAATGGTTGAAGCAGCATCAACAATTAGAAGTGTTTAATATGTTCACTATTGTGAGAATAAGGGAGGGTTGTTAATAGATTTTTATGTAGTGTTCATGAATCAACATTCATCAAAAATATAAAACCAACATATGATCTGAGTTTTTTGTCTTGGTCACATTATGGGAACCAGTGGGGCATGGTTTCTTCCGTAGACAAGTCTAGAGGATAGAGTGAAGCCCAGTAGAAACCAACTCGTTTGAGCTGTTCTGAAAGTGGGATATGGTTTTTCCAAATCCTATAATGTATGATGAAGTAAAAGGTAAAATGAAGTTGGTCCTAAATTTTATTTTTAATGCAGGTGGTTGGGAGAGGCCTCAACATTAATCTAGTTGTACACTTTATAGGTGAATTGGCCATCCCTTATATGCCTCCAAACTATGGTTTCATTCTCTATGAACATGTAAGCTTGTATTCCAATCTCATTTTAAGGGGAATGATTATATCAAAAGAATACATTCTATAGAGAATGTATGAGATTGATTGGTGTTCTACTTCATGGGGGACAACCATACACTCTTAAAGAGGGTGTTGAATTCATTTTTTTTCTCCAATATTTTATAGTGGAGTCATATAAACAATAAATTTTGTGTAATATATGATTTTCCTAAATTAGTGCTCAAGATATGACCTACCTAGTGATGCTAGGTAATACATATATCAATTAAATATTTTTCTTGTGAATTTGTTTACAAGGAAGTCAATAGAGAAATAATTGGACATTAGTCCCCATTTGAATTTCCCAATAAGACCATTAATTAATGTTCTAAGGTATTTGATTCCTAGACATACCAATTCACCTATCTTGATGCATTCTTTCCAGGAGGCAGTGATCAACATTCTCTCATTTGTTGACCCTGTCCAGATAAAGATCTGTACCATGTGTTGAAGCTCTTTGATAAGGCCTCTAGGCCATCTATTGAGATATAATGAATAGAAAAATTTGGATGTGATCAATAAAATCATAAGACTAACCCTCTTAGAAATGGACATGGCATTCCATTTCCAACTATCATGTTGATGAATTATACTTGCATATATTCCCTCCAGGTATTGCCTATTCACATTCCCCCAAAACAAGGGTACACCAAGATACTGGATAGAAAAAGTTCCCCTCTTCACTCTAATATATTTAATTATCCTATTACCCTTTCCTACTACAATTCCATTACCAAAAAATGAAGAAATGTTCCCCGATAATTTCTTGAATATAAACCACTTTATAATAATAGAAGAGGGATTTAGTAGAGGATAGAGTTCTCTATGAGGTATGACGATGAAAAAAGAATCATCAACATTAAAAATGTGAGATTGGTCATAGTCATTCATTAAATCCATAATTTTTTTGTAGAAACCCATGTTGGAAATATCATTTATTATTCTTATTATATAATCCTCAATGATAGAAAATTGAATCCCAAATAGTAGACCCCCTTGTCTCACAACCCTAGTGCATGGAAATAATCTTCAGGGGCACCATTTATGGGGATAGATAGCCTAGAGGATCCATTAATGGTGTTGATTAGATTATAAACACATTGGATAGACCATAACTTTTAAGAACATCAAGGATAATTCTCCATTTGAGTGTTTCAAAATCCTTTGAGATGTCAATTTTATGGGAAAAATTCCCTCCTTTCATTTTCAACCTCAATAAATAAACACATTATGAGGCCATAAAGAGAAACCATTGAATAATTATCCTATGTTCCAAGAAAAACTAATTTTCAGTGATCACATCATCAACTATTCCTCCCATCCTGTTCATGAGTATTTATCTGATGAGGTAGAGAATTGTGTTCCCAGGTTCCACTAGCCTCAAATCCTTAATACTAAGAGTTTTCTATTTCTTATAAATTAGGGAAATGAAATAGAATATCATTACATAAGTGATATATGAGTGATAAAATAAATCCATATTGGATTGAGTGATATAATCCTTTAAAATATTCCAATAGAAGATGAAAAATTCATCCGTAAAACCATCCGGACAAGGGGCACTCAATATATTAAGAGATATGAGAGCAGTCCAAATCTCCTCTTTTCATGGGGAGTCAATAATAATTTGATTATTATTCTCATCAATATAGGGATTTATGTTTTTTACCATACTATGAGTATTGGCATTCCCATCATTAGAATATATCCCCTTGAAATGCATTACAACAGCCGAGGAAATCTCATTTTCAAACGTATATAAATGACCACTAATACTAATAACCATGTATCCTTCTTGTTCCCTCTTATTAGAGAGCATAATTCAGAATAATTTAGAGTTTATATCCCCATACATTAATCATATCACATTCATATCATTCTAGACTATCCATTCTTTGATCATAAATATGACATAGAGCTTGTTATGAACCATAATTTCCTCTCTAGAAAGGATGGACTGATGCTTATTTATAATCTGAATAAAGAAATGTTCCTCCATAGAACACTTGATTTCATCATTATTTTTTGAGAATTACTTCCTAGTACACTCCATGAGTATCCCCTTAAGGTTCTTAATTTCCAAAACAAAGTTTTAAGGAGGGCTCCCAATAGGTTAAATCTTCCAGGCCTCCAAAACAATTTCCCTGTATTATATAATCACAAGCAATGAATTTTTAAATCAAAAAGGGATAGGTGTTGACCATGTCTATTGTGTATTAACATAAAAAAATATAGGGTTATGAAAATAATAGTTCTTATGGAGTTTTAATCCTGAGACCCCATGGGAAGCACTGTGGTCATCAATTTGGCCAAAATATTTATCATGTTTGCTTGCTTGTTTCCCATCTCAGGTGTGTCTACACCATGTGATATGTGGTACATCAAGTGGGATGTGATTAATATTGCACATGTCAATGCATTTAGAAAATATAGAGGCAGAATTCTTGTTTATATTACCTCTCAATTTATCCTCAGGTCTCAATATAGCATTGATGTCACAAAAGATCACCTATTTTGAGCTCTAATATTGATAATATGATTGTATTATAAAATATATTTATATATTTATATATATAATAAATAAATTTTATTTATTTATTTATAAATATAACTATGATTAATTAAATATTTATTTAAAAATATATATATAATAAATATATTTTTAAATAATTTTATATATTTATATAATTATTAATAATTATAATATTATTTCACATGGCCCCTAGTTTGAGTTGAATGGG
This sequence comes from Viscum album, assembly GCA_963277665.1. Classification (NCBI taxonomy): domain Eukaryota; kingdom Viridiplantae; phylum Streptophyta; class Magnoliopsida; order Santalales; family Viscaceae; genus Viscum; species Viscum album. The sequence continues at coordinate 1,899,625,820 of OY728140.1, read as the reverse complement.
TGGGTTCCATTTGTGCATCTGACTGGGGGTTTGATCCCCGACTGACCATAGTAGACCAAATTAAATTTGGTAAGTGGATGTAATGATTTAAAAATGTAGGAGGGATGACTAATTTGGAAGATTGGTCCTCAGTATCAGTATCATGGTTGGGAGTGGGTGGTTTGTGCAGATCAGTGGTGGTTGGGCACGCTGTACAGTGGAGTTTTAGGTAGTGACCGGTGGTGAACTATCAAGTTAGTGTGTATTGAGGTCATGGAGTGATGGAAATGAAAGGTTTTTGGTGGTGTTGTGATGTGGAATACATCATCAGGAATGAGCATGCATGCATACGACACCCTGATAATGATAGAAGGAAAGGAGTGTGGAATAGGCAGACGACTCCCTAATGAAGAAAGGTGATTGGGGTGGAAAATCCAATGAGTTATGAAGGTAGGAATGGATATTCATTGGACCGATGATGGAAGACATCGATGCGTATGGTTACCACATCATTTTTAGTGTTACAATGTATGGGGTGATGCATATGAGACTTGAACCTCACCCGATGACGTTGGATAGATTGGATGAGCGGCACCTGCCAGGGGATTGGTGGTGCCTCATGAGGTGGGGTGGTTTGGAGGGGATGATCCCTATTTCCTAATATATATATATATATATATTTATAAATTAGTCATTTATATAATCTAAACTATCCGTTAGGTGGGATATAATCTAGTGTAGGCCCTTGTGATGTGGTTACATGTGTTTGATTGTAATTGTACCCACAAAAACAAATATATATAATTATAAAATTTTAAATATAATAATTAAATTATATTATTTAAATATATTTGATGTAATTTTATAATTATTTATGTGGATATAATAAGTTAATGTGTGTAACATAAATGAATTATAACCAATAAGGTATATATTACAAAAAACGAGTCATTAAATATATTTGGAAACTGTGATTAATAAGGGTGTTATTGTATAAATGATAATTAATGAGTCCATAATACATAAAATATCCATGTTGTTGTAGGATCTAAATAATGATGTACATGCTCAATATACAAGAGGGTGGGGGTGAATTGTCCACTTTAAAAATTTCCTTTGACAAGGAAAGATCTATGTTTAAAAAAGTTAAACTATGAAAATTCACAAAATCTCTATCACCAATTGATAGTTTGGGAAAAAGTATGAAGTTACAAACTTCTATATCTATACACTTACTTAAATCTAGAAAGTGATTCTGAAAAACTGGTTGCGGAAATATGGATCTGGAAAATGAAACTTAACCAAAGTTTACAATATGATATTCTACCTTAAAGCGTATAAAATCTAACTGTATCAGAGTACACAAGTGTAAGAAAGTATAAGATGTTTATACTTTCTTAAACATACAAAATGCAGCGGAAAAGATAAACATGTAACAAAAACAGGTGACAATATATTAATCTTTTAACCCAAAGAGAAGGGTATCCAAAAAAATTTCATAAAAGTCCCTTGATTTATACTTTCAAGAATGTATGTCTTACCCACACCGGGATAAGCCCTCGATACTAAGATCGGAGCCTCTGTCTTGCTATCCCTGCAAGCCCTCAACTTCAAGGTAGTTGCAAACTCTATCTTCCTAAGCAAGGATGCCCTCAAACTTCAAGATAGTCGACACCTCTATCTTCTTATCCCTTGAATCCCTTGAATGCAATCACCAACATTTGGAGTTTCATGAAGGAATCTAAATGATCAATTCAGTACACAGAAGGCATGAAAATATTCTCTCTCATGAAATCACCTTGACAGCATTTGGTCTCTAGAGTGATCAACTTCATATTGAGCTATTTATAGGCTTGGTAGCAATGGTCGTATCCCTCCTCTAATGGTCATATTTCTCTTTTAATTTTAGAGGGACATGTACAGGTGTCACTCAACCAACGGTTAGTCAATAACTAAAAGCACGATGTCATTTTGTAATGAAACATGTATAATTATAAGAAAAACTGAATTTCGGATTGTAAGCAAATAACTGTTCGGATACTAACCAAAATCAAATTCGGAGTCTATAATAAAGAGATATTCGGTTTCTTTTTTATTGGAATTCGGAACCTGAATTCTATAGAAATATGGAATCTGAATTTCTAAGGAAATTCGGTTTCTCGTATTACTAGAATTGAATATATGAGATTACAATGTTTGAAGTCGAACTTATAGAAGTTCGTAGTCTAACTAGTAAAATTTCGAAGTCGAACTCATATAAGTTTGGAGTTTAACCCATAGAAGTTCGAATCGAACTCATAAAAGGTCAGAGTTGAACTCATAGAATTTTGGAGTCGAACTCATAGAAGTTCCGAGTCCAGAATTTTGTGTTGAACTTTGTTAGAGTTCGTATCCATAATTCGGAGTGGAACTTTATTAGAGTTTGTATCCATAATTCAGAATTAAACATTATTAGAGTTCATATCTAGAATTCCGAATGGAACTTTATTAGAGTTTGTATCTAGAATTCGGAGTGGAACTTTATTAGAGTCCTTATCCAGAATTCGGATCCTAAAACAGAATGCTTCATATCTATGTATTATATGATTCTGAGGATTTAGGTATGAATCTGATTTTATACTAATTTTTTTTTGATATGAGTAATGAAAATTTGGTAGGGGTAAATTCCTTTGAGAACGAAATTTCTTTTATGGAAGTAAAATATATATTTAAATAAGTATAACGAGTTTGTGATTTTCAAAAACAAGAAGGAATGTAAAACTCATAAAGAAAACCTTATTGACTCAACAATTGTAACACCCCACCCCCAGTTACCCAAATCTAGTAAATTATTACAAAACATTGGCATGATTCAATGAATCATGTCCCAAAAGACCAATCAGTTTAATAGCCTTGGAAGTACTAGACACATACATAATTTGACATTTCATAATGAAATGAAATAAAACAACATTGTGTATCCTTTGAACACATTCATCACCCTTTGAATTTCCCTACAGGTAAGTCATAATATACTTGTTCACATCCTGGAAAAAATAAATCATAGAATGGGTTGAGCAGAAATGATCAGTAATGATACCAATATAGTAGAAACTTTCATAAATAAGTAGAAACATTAAAGACAATGTATACCACTAAAACATAATCCTTTTAATCTTAATATTTATCTTAATATGGAAAATATATATCAAATAATTTCATTTAATATTCACGTAGATATTTTACTAGATGAATAATCACATGCAATATCAATAGGAAATTTCATATTGATGGAATGCATAATGCCAGACTTCATAACCAAAGAGTCCAGAACTTTTTCCAATAATGAAAATATTATTTTGTCAAGTCCTTGTGCCAAGACACTAGTTTGTCTTAGGAGACCTACTGATGCATTGAGGAGTTATAGCAGGATCTAACCATCACTTACTAAGTCCAATTCATTCCTCATTTGAAAAGGTTGAAACATAAAATAATCCTTCGTATTAAAACTATAATACGAAATGTTAATAATATAACCATAAAAATCGATTGGTATAAAAATAAGACATCCATAGTTATACATATCACAAATCCTACTATACAATATGCAAGATTGTGTCATAGTAAATCCACTTCAATCAATTGTAAAATCCATCAAATAATGTTGACATAAATGAAATCAAAACTATTTAAGGGAAATAACTATTTATATTTTGAAATCATTTAAATGTAACATAATTAGAAAATAAAACTTTTATTTTGAAAATAATATTATAATTTTGTAAGGTAAGTTTCGAATGTGTTATAACGTTGTAAAATAGATGCACCCACCTTATAAGTTTAAAAAAACATTCTTAACTTAATTTATCAAAATGTTCATAAAGTACATTGTTTGGAAAATGATGGAAATATTCTTTTCAAACCACTATATAAAAAGTAATATGAGGTTATACATGTCTTTAACCCATAGTCTTGTGAATAAAAAAATTTTGAATTACATTTTTAAGAATCATTGATGTGGATGATAAAGAGGTTCCAGTAGATAATCACGAATAAACAACCTCATATTAGGAAGAGACTGTTGAATTGACCCTTACATTGTAATTTTCCTATGATGAGTGTACGATACCCACCCCTATACTAGTTAAATAATTTTTTAATTAAATTATAAAATATCCACGTACATAAATATGATATCATATATTATCTTCTAATATTTATTTGTTAATAATATTTTTGTAGTATCATTGTTTTAGGTGTTAACTAATTTGTTTCTATTTATATTATCTCTTATGTAAGCCATGTTTTTTATGGAAATGATGTATTTTATTCATCTGTTGAGTGATATTATGTTCTTAAACATTATATTTAATAATAAAATGAAAAATATTCCTGAATGGTTATGATGGGGAATGAATTTCATTGCATTCGTGGAGACGGTAATCCGTACGTATGCATGAGCGACAATATAATTCTGTTGATGGTGAAATCATTTAAAATTGGATGTTATATAATATATAAAGAATAATTAACATGTTATATTTATTATTTACATTATTTATACTCATTATTATACCCATACAAAAAATGAAGTGTTTTAATAACAAACTACACTATGACGTGGAGACGGTAAGTCATATGTATGAACGTATGTTAACATGTCATTCATAGGATGGGTAGAATAATGAATATGGTATCATCATATTTATAATTAAATCTAATTATTAATAAGGTACTGGATTTATTATTTTTTTATGTAAACTACAATGAATGTGGAAGTGGAAGAAGATAAGAACATTGAAAGGGGTGGTGAAATTATTATCGGTTATTCAAGTGTTTCTTTTGAGCTGATGAAAAGGAATCCATAGGTTAAATTTAGGATAAAATTAAGGCCACTAGGTCTTATTGAGGGTTTTGGAGAGGATATTTGATAAGGTTTTGTCTATGAAAAATTTCTTTGGAGGTGTGATTTTGAGAAAAGGGGAATTACCCTTTTGTAAGGGAGGTGAGAGCCTCTTTAGGAAAACCTTGAAATATTATTTTATTATACAGTCATATTCAGTTAATAATGACTCCAAAATGATTATTTATATGATAAGGTGGGTATTGGTGTAAAAACGCTCAAAAAATAGGTTTTATACAGGTTTAGGTCACCATATTAACCATATCATTTAGATTTAACTCTTAGTTAAATACTTTAGCATTTACAATGTATTCTTGTATTATTATTATAAATTGTTAATAAAATTTTTATAAGATACAAGAGAGCCCCAACTGGTTCATTATATATATATATAACCTTATATATGTACTTTGGATGATCCTTATATTTTTAAGAATAATATATATATATATATTAATAATATAGTATTTGTTTAAAAAAGTCATTTATGTCAATTTTGACACTATTTGGTATTTTGTTTTTGTGAAAGTCATACAAACATTATATCTTAAAAAAAATTATTTAATAAAACCTATCATGTATTATTAACCATTAAATTAGAGGAAATAATCGAAAGTCTGAATTCTTATTTATTTGGATATTTATAATATCAATTATTTTAATCTTTCATTAATACGGTGATGAGTAAATTATTATTGTGTCATAAATAAATTTTATTATTTAATGTTTAAAATTTATAAATAGAATACCATTATGTAGGAAATATTTCTATATTTCTAATTAATATTTATGGACTAATTTATCTAATGTGTAACCCTATATTAAAATTTTTTTTGTTATGAAACATTGAATTTTACACTTTTAACTCTTCATTAAATAAAACAATAATAAATATCCTAATCTAATAAATATGGACCAAAATAATCATATTTTATTCCTAAAGTTTATTTTCGTCAAATTACACTTATCCAATAGATTTAATACATGTGTTATGGTAATAATAATATCATTTTTACCTTTAATTACCCAATTTACTTTTAACCGTGGTAAATAAAACATAAAATTTACAATTTACCAAGATTTATTTTTAACTTATTGAAAAAAATTTTACCTATTGATATCAACTGTTTCTCTCAAATTTTTGAAATTAAATTCAATGAGGTGGTAAAATAACATTTAATGAAAATTTGCAAATGTTCCTAGAAGGTGGGTAAAAGACGATAGAGAGTTCAATAAAAATTTATATATCAAATATTATTATAAAATAAATACAATTAATTACATTGAAAAAATATAGTTATTATGTATATTTTTTTCCTAATATAAATTTGTATTAAATAAAAAATTATTTAAATAAAAAAGTTGGTTTTAATTAATAACGCTGTTTTTTTACTATTCATGCAAAATTGAAAGTGTTCAGAAAAATACAAAAAATTAACCCCAATCTAATGTTTATATTCAAAATCTAATGATGAGGTCCATTTTGAAAAATATAATTTTTAAAAACAAAAAATGAGTGTATTTCTATTCAAAACAGCTAGTTTGATTGGTCATGGTATGTTAAAACTATAGGATGCGTATAATGAAAGATATTGCATTATTCAACGGGAAATGTGTCGGGGATTCTTGGGGTATTACATTATACCCTCCTTAAAATAATTTCATCCTCAAAATTTCTAGAGTAATTCTACATAAAATGATTTGGGGGGTTCTTCATCATAACTTCATCCGGTTTCCACATTGCCTCTTCTATCTTATGATTTCTTCATAAAAAATTCACCAGATGACTAGTCCAATTTATAAACACTTGTTCTCTAATATCACGAATTATGATAGGATATTCACACTAAGAGAGTTTGGGTTCCAATTCTATTTCTTCATAGTTTTATACATGCATTGGGTTATGCATGTATTTTATCAATAATGATACGTCGAACACATCATGAGGTTTGGGGATACTCGGCGTCATTGCCAAGAAATAAGCTACAACTCCAATTTGTTCAAGAATTTCAAAAGGTTCGATGTACCTGGTACTTAATTTTCCCTTCATACCGAATTTTATACCACCCTTCAATGGAGATTCCTTTATGAAAATGTGATATCTTACTTGAAATTAATAATCTTTTCTTCAGTTATAGACATAGAACTTTTTCCAACACTGAGCTGCTTTGATGTGGGTTTGGAAAACCTTCACCATTTCCATTGTTTCCTCAACATTTTCAGTGCCTATGAGTTTTATTTCACCAACATCATCCCATCAAGTTGGTGTGCGACATCTTTTTTCATATTACACTTCATATGGTGCCATAGAAATACTTGAATGGAATATATTGTTATAAAAACTTCAACCAAAGGTAAATACTTATCCCACTTACCTTGAAAGTCATTTGAGCAAGATATCAACATGTATTCTAAGGATTGAATAGTCTGTTCTGATTTTCTATCATTTTAACGGTGGTAGGAAGTTCTAAAATGATGTTCAATATCCAAGGCCATCTAAAGACCCTTCTGGAATCATGATGTAAAAAAGGGGATCATGATAAAAAAATCAATAGGGGTACTCCATGATGTATTAAAACTTCATTAATATATAGATATTCTACACTTTCAAGTGGTGAATCTTCTCTTATATCAATAAAATGTGTTGACTTAGTAAGACGATAAAAAATGACACATATTGCATCATTCCTTCTAAGAGTATCTTATAGTCCCATGACAATATCCATCGTAATATCTTCTAATTTACACTAAGGTATGGGAAGAGGTTGCATGACTCCTCTAGGATGTTGTCTTCCATCCTTCACCTATTTAAAAACCACACATCTCAACACATAATCTACAATCTCCCTCTTCATGTTTTCCCACCAAAAATGTTCCTTCAAATATATATATTTCTTAGTTATACAAGGGTGTATTGAGAAATTGGAGCTACTAGAATCATCCAATAATTCTCTTTTTAGATCATGTAAGTCAGGAACCCAAAGTCTCTTCCCAAATTTCAAAATTCCATATTCGTATATGAATTTGATCAATCTCCCATAATTCACAACATTAATTTTCTTTTGAAACTAATCATAATCAATCAGAGAAATTTTTATACTTTATAATAAAGATGGTTTGGAAACCATTGGAAAAAGTATTGATATTTCATCTTCCATGATTATTCCCATATCCATTTTTACTAGATCCATGAACATTGGATCCCTTTCAACTCTTATATTATTTAGAAATCCATGATCCTATCAGCTCAAGGCATCTTCCACCTTATTTTCCTTCCCTAGTGGTAGTGTATAGTGAAATCATAATCATTGAGTAGTTCAAGCCATCGCCTTTTCCTCATCTTGGGATCTTTCTGGGGGAAAATATACTTCAAACTCGTGTGATCGATATATGTCTCACATTTTCACTATAAATATTGCATCTACATATCTTTTATGGAAATATTACAGCTGCTAACTCAAGATCAAAAGTGGGATAGTTTTGTTTAGGAATATTTAGCTGTTGTGATACATAGGAAATAACCATGTCATTCTAAAAAAGGATACAACCAATTCCTTTCTTTGAAGCATCACTATAAATAACAAACCCATCATTCACCAATTAGAGTTTTAAGATTGGAGAATTTACTAATATTCTTTTCAGTTCTTCAAAACATTCATCAAACTATTTTGTACAATAAAATTTAACCTCTTTACGTGTGAGATTGGTTAATGGGTTTTGCAAATTGGGAAAAATTTATGATGAAATTCCAATAATAACCTGATAAACCAATAAAAATTCATACCTCAGTTATACTCATTGATGTTGGACATTCTTGTATAGACCTGGTCTTTGAATGATTGGCATATATTCCATCCTTAGAGACAATATGTCCAGGAAATGAAATTTCTTTATTCCGGAATTTATAATTTCTAAACATTCCATATAATTAATTCTTCTAAGGGTTTTCATAATAGTTCAATAGTGATTTTCATGATCTTCATAGATTTTTGATAATAAAAATATATCATCAATAAATTCCACTAAATATTCACCAAGATATTCCTTGATAACACTATTAATTATATCCATGAAATCAATGGGTGCATTATTCAGTCCAAAAGGCTTTACTTTATACTCATAGTGCACATACATGGTTCAAAATGCTGTTTTTGAAATGTCATCCTTCTTCACACAGAAATGATGATTTCTAGATCAAAGGTCAACCTATGAAAAATATTGAGCTTCCTGAATTTGGTCGAATAAATCATCAAGGTGTGGTAGGGGATACTTGTTCATTTTTTTATATCGTTGATCTCCCTATAGTCAGTGCACAACCTCATTGGTCAATCTTTTTTTAACAAAAAGAACATGGGATCCCCATGGAGAAACCTCGGGATGAATAAACCCTTTATTACTCAATTACACTAGTTATTTATTTAGTTCATCTAATTATACAATAACCATTCTACAAGGGGTCTTTGATTTGGGCATTGAACCAGTAATTAAAATAATGGAAAACTCAATTTATCATTCTATAGAATGTTTAGGTAAATCCTCTAGAAACACAACATCATATTCTTTAACAATAAGTAAATCCTCTATCCAAACATTATTTTCCTCACCCATTGTTATTTCATACTCTTCCTCCACAATAATTGAATTTAGTGGAGCTACTAGGGGTGGATATAGATAAGAATTAGGTGGTGAAGTTTCTGCTCTAAAGATAAGGTACTCCTTAATTTCATTATAAATTGTATCATCCATATTTTTACAATAAATTTTCAAATCATGGTCTGAATGAAAATCCATACAGAGTATTATATCAAATTCAATCATGGGTATGGTGATGAGATCAATAGATAGAGAAAATTTAAATGCCCTAATGGGAACTGATTCACAAAATATTGTTTCAATTATACATCCCTAAAGAGTTTTGACTAACAACATCATTGTTAAATCAAAATGGAAATATCTAATTTTCATATCAAACTAGGACGTTATGAAACAATACGATGATCCTGAATCAAATAAATCAGTGTCTAAACTTGGAGAAACCATTAAATTACCTACCTACATGTCTTTCGGGGCTTCAACCTCAGTAGTTGTGATCACATAAGCTTGTCCTTTCCCCATTGGCCTTTTCATAGGTATGTTTCTCTAGAACATAGGAAAGTAATTTGCATAATTCCCCTTTTCTCTACAATTGTAGCATTCAACATTGATAGCCTCTTTCTTTTCTTTTCCATCACAATCTTGGTGGCCCATTCCACCACACTTGTAAAAGACTCCTATTCACTTTAGGCATGTAACGAGGTGTTTTTTCCCACATTTACTACAGTATGGATATTCAACATTTCCATTCTCCCCCTTATTTCTATTTCCAATGTGTTCTGATAATATCATCTTCTCTAGATTTTCTTTAATGTCGTAAGACTTAGATAATTCCTTTACTATCATGAAATCACATGAGACAATATCAAAGTATGATGATATTGATTGTGAGACTACACTCAATGAAGAAATGGTTTTCACCCATCTAAAAAATTGATCAATCCTACTCCTTGGTTTACATTTATAATTTGTTTCATGCCTTTCTTTCCTTGTAAAGTTAGCCTCATACTTTGGAACATTTTCATCCTGCTTTCGCCTCAGACTCAAAAATTTCCATTCCACATCTGCTCGACGGTCCCAAGAAAAGTATTTTTCTAAGAAATGATCTTTATACTCCCTCCATTCCATATTTGATACTTCTTAATACTCCTTTTTGTTTTGAATTAACGACCACCATTGATCTACATCTCTCATAGGGAGACAAACAGCTATGGAAACGTTTTTCCTTTTGATAATCCCAAAAGCATGAAATATTTTCTCTAAAGAACTAATCCATTGCATAACTAAAAATGGATTTTTAGTCCCATTGAATGTTGGTAGATGTTACCTCATGAAGCGGTTTAACATTGATCCTTCATGTTGCGGATCTGGGTGCTCAATACGGTTATGGTTATTATTCATAACCAAAGTGAGTTGTCCTGGTGTGGTGATAAGTTGATCAGCAGCAGTTGCATCCCCAGTTCCACTATAATTATCTTGAGTTAGAGGGAAATCGCATCATGGATTACGTGAGTTGATATGGTTTCCATTCATTACCCTATGTTCCATTTCTAAATAATGTAATGCAGTAGATCAGTTTATGAACAACAATACATAATTCCAAAAATGTAAAACGCTTGACATAAATTGAACAGTTTATTGATATAATCTATAATCAGAAAAATATTTTTATTGAGGAGGTTTATACTCATAAGTCCTTCATAATAGTTTGTAATGAAAATGTGAATTATCCTTTGCATATTCTTTGGGAATTTCATTACCAAGAGTGCAGTGAGTCCCGTTGTCATATACCAAGATACCCCTGGTCAAGGCTAAAACTACATGTCAGAGTTTTCACTCCTAGGTACATCAATGACAGAGCCACCTCTACCTTCTCATATCCATAGAGGGATGTATTTCTTAGAAAATATACAAAATCTATAACTTACCCAAATTCAAGGAAGTTATTATACACTAATACTCAAAGTCTATCTTAGGGTAATATTCTCTAATCTGAGTTTTCCTACATCTAGCTTCCAAATATTGTAATAAACATTATCTTATACCAACTACAATGCCCCGAACCTAGTTACCCAGTGTCAGTGCATTATTACATAACTTTGGAATAATACAAGGAATCATGTTATAAAAGATGGATTGGTTTAGTAACTTTGAAGGTACTAGATAGAGACATAAGTTCTACAATACATTATGGAATGAAAAAAAAACAATATTTTATCTCTTTTGAACATATAAATCTCCCTTAGACTATCCTTATACGTCAGTTATTAAATAATTCTTCCCATCCTTGAAAAAATAAAACATTAAAAGTGATGTGTTCTGATGACCACTAAGGATAACAATATATCAAAATCATTAATAAATAAGAATAAACATTTAAGGTAATGTATAAGACTAAAACATATGTCTTTAAATGTAAACCACAACATAATTTGGAAAATATAAAATCTAATAATTCTATTTATTTATTCACATGGATATTTTTGTAGTCAAATAATCATATGAAATATCAATAGCCAATTTCATATTGATGGAATGACTAATGCCAAACTTCATAACTACATAGTCAAGGCCTCGTTCCAAGACTAAAAATTATTTTTTTCAAGGCCTTGTTCCAAGACACTAGTTTTCCTCATGAGACCTACTGATGCATCGAGAAGCTATAGCGGGCACCTCCAATCACTTAATAAGTCCAATGCATTCCTCATATGAAAAAGTTGAAACATAACAAAAACATTCATATTAAATCTTGCATAAAAAATTTAGATACATTAACTATAAACCATGAATGGTTTTAAAATAACACATCCACAATCAAACATATCAAAAAACCTTCAATGAAATATAGAAGATTGTATCATAATAAATCAACATCTAACAAGTGTAAAATCCATCAAAGGTTGTTGACATTGATGAAATAAAAACCATTTTAGAGGAATATCTCTATCTATTTTGAAATCATTTAAAAGTAACATAATTTTAGAAGTAAACTTTTATTTTTAAAATTATCTTATAATCATGTAAGGGAAGCTTTGAAGCTATTATAATTGTGGAAAATAGTCGCACCCGTTGTACAAGTTAAAAAACATTCTTACACTAATTTGTTGAGAAGGTCATAAAGTACATTGTTTTGAAAATTAATGAAAGATTCATTTCAATTTTTTTATAAAAATTCAAATTAAAGTATAAATGACTTTAACCCAAATTCTTGTAAATAGAAAAAATGTTTTGAAATACATTTTTAAGAATCATGGATACAGATGATAAAGATGTCGCAATAGATACTCACGTATAAAAAACCTTAGATAATGAATAGAATGTATAATTAACCCTTACCTTGTACTTTTCCTTGGTCTAGGGTACATTAACATCATGTATAATAGTTAAATAATTGTTATTAAATTTTACAGGAACCGCATACATAAATATGATATCATATATGATCTTCAAAATTTGCTTTGTTAATAATATTATACTAGTATCTTTGTTTAGGGTGTTAAATATTCTTGGATATGTAATACATATTTTTTTATTATATATTTTATTCATATTAAGAATGATATTAAGTTCTTGAACATTATTTTTAATTATAAAATGAAAATTATTCTTTAATGGTAATGATGGGGAATAAATTTAATCACATTTGTGGAGATGGTAATCTGTACATATGCACGAGTGACAATATCATTATATTAATGGTGAAATCATATGTTATTGGATATTATGTAATATATAAAGAATAATTTACATGTTATATTTATTATTTAAATCAGATATAATCATTATTATAACCCTCCAAATAATGATGTGTTTTAATAACAAACTACACCAAGGCATGGAGATGCTAAGCTATACAAACGCACGTATGGTGACTTGTCATTAATAGGATGGATAGATTAATGAATATGGTTTCACCATATTTATAATAACATAATATTACCTATATGTTTCAAGAGTTATAATTTTGTAATGTAAACAACAAAGAAAGAAGAAGTGGAAGAAGAAAAAACATTGAAAGAGGTGGTGAAATTATAACCTCTTCTTCAGGTGTTTCCTTTTGAGTTGATCAAAAGACTCCATAGGTTAGATTTATGATCAACGTAAGGCCTATAAGTTGATTTTATGGTATTTGGGAGGATATTGGGGAATGTTTTGGCTGAGACAAAAGGATTTGGAGGGATTATCTTGAGAGAAGGGGAAGTACAATTTTATAAGAGAGGTGAGGGTCACTTTCAGAAGAGATTGAAATATTATTTTATTATAGAATTAAATTCGGTTTATAATGGATAAAAATGATTTATTTAGAGGATAAGGTGGGTATGGGTAGAAAAAATCTCAATGAATTGGTTTTAGATATGTTTAGGTCCCCATATTAACATTATCTTTTAGATTTAACTCTTAGTTAAATAGCTTAACTTTTACTAGGTATTCTTGTATTATTACAATAAATTGATAATAAACATACTATAAAATGACAAGAGAAATCCAAATGGTTCATTATTAATATATCTAACTTTATCTATTTTCTTTGACCAAAATTTTTTTTTTATGAATATTATAATATTTAATAATATAGTATTTTTTTTAAAACTCATTTATGTCAATTTTCACACTATATTGTATGTGCTTTTTGTGAAAGTCATAACAAATTTATAACTTAGAAAATATTTTATTTAATCAATATTAACATGTCATATTAACATATAAAATTGGTGGAATTAATCCAAAGTCTCAATTTAAATGTATTTGGTTATTTATAATATCAATTATTTTAATCGTTCATTATTAAGGTAATTATTAAATCATCATTGTGTCACAAATAAATTTAATTATTAAATGTTTAAATATTATAAATAAAATACCATTATATAGGAAATCTTTTTATATTTATAATTACTATTTATTTTTGAATTAATATTATGTGTAACACTATATTAAAAATGTTTTATTGATGAAAATTTGAATTAAAAAAGTTTAACTCTTCCTTAAATAAAATAATAATAAATATCCTAATCTAATCAAAGTGGACCAAAAGGATCATATTTAATTAATTAGTTTGATTTTTTTTAAATACACTTATCCAATATAATTAAGACATGTGTTAGGGTAATAATAATATCATTTTCACCTTTAATTACTCTATTATTTTTAACTATGGTAAATAAAAGTCAAAAGTTATTATTCACCATAAATTATTTTCATCTTACTGAAACACATTTTACTTACTAATATCAACTGTGTCTCTTGGATTTTGGAAATTCAATTCACAGGAGCAGTAAAATTATGTTTTATACAAATTTTCAAATGTGCCTAGAATGTGCATAAAATATGATAAAAAGTTCAATATAGTTTTATATATCGAATATTATTATAAATCGACTCCAATTAATTACATTGAAAATATACAGGTATTATGTATCAATTTTAACCTAATATAAATTTAAATAAAAAAACTAATTATTTAAATTAAAATTCATCTTTAATCAATAACGTTGTCTTTTTCACTATTCATAAAAAAGTAAATGTTTTCAAAAAAATACAAAAAATTCACCCTAAGATAATTTTGATATTTTGAATCCAAAAATGAAGTACATTTGGAAAAATAAAATTTATAAAATTTCCAAAAGTGGGTATTACTTTTCATAACGGCTATTTTGATTGGTCTTGGGGTGTTAAAACTCCATGTTGAATACAATGCAAGCTATTTCATTAATCAAAGGGAAACATGATGTAGAAGCATTGGTTGATACATTCTCCTCTATTAAAAATAATTTAGTCCTCATAATTTCTAGAATATTCATGCATAAAAAGATTATGGTGGTTTTTCATCTTAAGTTCATCAGGTTCCCAGATTGCCTCTTCTATCTAATGATTTCTACTTAGAACTTTCAACAAAAGGGTCATCTTGTTTCTCAACACATGTTCTCTTGTATCAAGAATTATGATAGGCTCTTCACAATAAGATCGGTCAGGTTCTAGTTCTATTTATTCGTAGCTGAGTACATGCGTTGGGTCCGTCATGTATTTTATAAATAGTGATATGTGAAACTCATCATTAGAATTAGAGGGACATGGCAACATTTCTAAATGATAAGCTATAACTCCAATTTTTTCTTGATTTTTGATAGGATATATGTACCTAGGACTTCATTTTACATTCTTACTAAATCGTATAGCACCTTTCCATGAAGATACCATAAAAAAACATGATCTCCTACTTGAAATTCCAAATCATTCCTTCAGTTTTCGGCATAACTCTTTTTCCTACATTGAGATTCTTTGATGTGGTTTTGGATAACCTCTACCTTTTCTATTGATTACTCAACATCTTCCGGACCTATGAGTTTTCTTTCACAAACATCATCCCAAAAATCCTGTTTGTGACATTTTTTTTCTTAAAACGCTTCATATGGTGCCATCTAAATACTTTAATGGAAGCTACTGTTATAAAAATATTCTACAAGAGGTAAATTCTTATCCCACATAACTTGAAAGTAAAGTGATAAAGATCTCAACATGTCTTTGATAGATTGAATAGTCTGTTCAGATTGTCAATTAGATTGAGGGTGGTAGGCATTGCTCAAATGATGTTCAGTATCCAAGGCCTTCTGAAGAATTTTCCATAATCATGATGTAAAATGGGGATCACGATCTGAAATAGTCAATCGGGGTTCTCCATGAAGTCTTATAACTTCATTGATATATAGTCTTGTTAGACATTCATGTTGTAAAGCTTCACTTATTTCAAGAAAATGCGCTGACTTGATATGATGATCAACAATGACCCATATTGCATCTTTCCTTCTAGGAGTATTTGGTAGTCCCATGACAAAGTTCATCATAATATCATCCCATTTACTCTCAGGTATGAGAATAGATTGCATTAATCAACTAGGATGGTGTCATCCATCATTCACCTATTGATAAACCATACTTCTTAACACATAATCAGAAATCTACCTCTTCATGTTGTCCCAACAAAAATGTTCCATAAAATATATATATTACTTAGTGCTACCAGGGTGTATAGAGAAATTGGACCTATGAGCATCATCAAAAAATTCCATTTTTTAGATTAGGTGTGTCAGGAACACAGAGCCTCTTCCCAAATTTCCAAATTCCATCTTCGTATATGAAGTTGATCTGTATCCCATCTTTCATAGCATTAATTTTCAATTGAAATGCCCCATCATCAGTTTGAGAACGTTTTTTATTTCATTTAATGAGGGCTTAGAAACCATTTGAAAATGTATTGATGTTTCACCTTCCATGATTATTCCTATATCCATGAACCTATAATCCATTAAAACACTCATCTTCTTCAAAACTCCGTGATCCTTTTTTCTCAAAGAATATACTACCTTATTTTCCTTCCCCGAGTGGTAGTGTATAGTGAAGTCATAATCATTGAGTTGTTCAAGCCATCGTCTTGGCCTCATGATGTGTTCTTTTTGTGAGAAAATATACTTCAAACTCTTATGATCAGTATATATCTCAAAATTTTCATCATATTGATAGTTTCCCCATATCTTCAAAACAATGATTACAAATTCTAACTCAAGATGATGAGTGGGATAGTTTTTTTCATGAATTTGTAGTTGTCATGATGAATAGGCAATAACTCTATCATTATTTATAAGGAAACATCCAAATCCATTCGTTGAATAATCACTATAAATAATAAACCCACCATTCCCCGATGGAAGAGTCAAGATAATAGAATTTACTAATCTTATCTTCTGTTCATCAAAACATTATTCATTGAATAAGTGGGATAGGAGAGGAAGGAAAATGATGAATATTTTACAGTGAAATGATAACATAAAAATATATAAGATTATGTATATTTCATTCATCCAAGATAAGTGGAGTAGAATAGAGTTTACGAAAATAATAAAATTGGAAAGAAAAATCAAGAAAAATGAAGACAATTCTTAATAATGATATCTTCCCCTTGAGATCATCCTTAAGGCCTTTGGTTTTGGCCTTTTTGTGAGACCATTTGGTCTTGGAAATGGGGAAGATCATTGGGGAGGGAGGTTGTCATAACATAGAAAATTATCATGGCATGATAGGTGTGAGAGGAAGTGGGGAATGGGGGTGGTATTTTTAGTGGAGGAGAGGAGGGATTTTACATTGTTTTAATCATTATTATAACATTTTTTATCAAGACTAAGAATAACTTTGATTCCTATGATAATAAATGTTAATAATTTCACATGTGTTCTAAAAAAGTGGTATTAAATAATGATTTCAACACTTATGATGAATTAAAACAAGTATTTAACATTTATCATAATTTATCGTATTTTACTATTCAACGAAAATTCAAGAGTTTAAGAAAAATCCCAAAATTCCGCCCTAAATATTTTTTGAATTATTGAAAGAAAATGATCTCCATTTTTTATCATAATTCTATAAAAATGATTAATTTTTAAAAATAAATAATAATTAATTCAAAAAAATCATTTTTAAAACTATAACTCATTTTTGAACACCTTGAAAAATTATCCAAGATGTTGTTATCTCAAAGCCTTAGGAAAATAACATTTTAATAAAATTTACTATTCATTTGGGTCATATTAATATTAATATTACTATTCCTATGGGTATGATTTTATTTATAAAAATTGGTTTGTTCTATCAAACACTAAATATGATACTGATCACAACCATATATGACCATTTTCTAAATTCAAAACATAAAAGTGAAAAAATTTTGTTGAATGGATATTTATAAGTATCAAATTCAAACAGTGTTTCATGCATTAGAATTAATTTTTTAAAACTTTCGGTTGTAATAGTTATATACATTATTTTGTGAATTTCATTAATGATTAATCATGAAGGATTTGAATTTATGTTATGAATGAAAAATATTAGGGGCTCATTTCTTTTATGAATCACTAGGTTTCAGTTGAGTGAGAAATTGGATAAATGTTGAAATGTATTTTGACTGTAAAAGGGGGTTAAACATTTGGTCCATTGATTATTTTTGTATGTCATAAGGTTTTCAACCTCAAAAGAAGCCTCTAAAGGAACCTTAATAAATAGTTTAGCTGAGTGAATGAATTGGACATTGATGGAATGAGTATAGTGTCTAATTTTGGAAAAAAAAATACATTTTTGGGTGTGAATTTATTTACAGTGTCATATATTATTAATGTATCACTCATTATTGTTTTAAAGCAATTTAATCCATATAGAATTTAGTTTTTAACGGATATCACGTATGATCACTTGCATGTTTTCAGTTGCATGAATTTTTTTCTTGTTATATGATAATAGAGATACAAGTTGAGTGGAAAGACCTTATCTTGTATATTTATTGGAAAATGAACATGATGAGTTTGGTTAAATATTTTATAGTCCTATTTTACAGAAGCTTGTTAGAACTCATAATGCAGTAGATATGCAATATTTGACTATTATTAAAATTGATATTGGAGAAAAGTCCACTTATCTAAATTCTGATGGTATTATCATTGTTGATTCCGTTTATGATTAAGGATTACCTCATGTTGTAGACTATGATGACTATGATTATTTTCATAATTATTTTTAGGATTCACATGTTGGATTTTATACTTTTGATGCACATATTTTATCTAATGATATAATGTACAGGGGTCACTAATGAACTTGTTGTCCCACTTTCGATATTATCTATACATTGTACCACTTCTACAATGTATTTACATAATGAGTATGTCAACCTCACTAAAAGTGTTGAACATAGATCTTTTAATGAGGGTTTTTAAAGTGATATAAAGGTTTAATGGGTTACAACAATGAATGATAAGATGATATCATTTCATTACAACCTTACTTTTGAGAAGGTGAATTCCCCTAAGGTTAATAGATCCTTTCAAAATTGATGGATATATCAGATTAAAAATGATTAATACAGTTTTTTCTATGATTTAACATAATTTTTGTTTTTATATACTATCGTTAAAATAAAAATATTTAGTTGATGAAATTTTATCACCTCTCGCCAAAAATTCATTGTATTCAATATATTCTTATTTTCGATGCTAGTTTGAATATGAAAATTTATATGATTGTTGTTAACTAAAAATTTTATCCCTATTTATTTATAAGAACATATTTATATGGGAGATCCTCGGGGTTTTGGTGAAACAGGTAAATATGATTATGTTTTTTGGTCTAATAAGAGTTTATATGGTTTGTATCATGATGTGAGGTTCTGGTATAAAATTTTTGCATCTATCATTTTTCATCATGGTTTTAAGAATACCTTTCTAGTAATTGTGTTTTTTCTCAAATATTTTATGATGATGATTTTTTATACATATGATTTATATTGATGATATTATTATTAAAAACTATGATTTTTTTAGAATTGATGGATTAATGTAATTTCTTTTTTTGACATTTTTTATGAAATACATAGGACCAGCACGTAAAATTCGTAGAAAGAAAATATATCATATTAAAATGCTAATAAATTATTGTAATATTAGTGGAGGTACATTAAGAATGTTCTTCCCAGATTTTGTATCGGAATATCTAAAGTTAATAGTACCCCATGTTCTCTACAATTTAAGATTAGATCTACTTCAACACCCTCTACTAATGATAAGAGAGAAGAAATATAGAACATACCTTATTTATCAATTTTTTTTTGTTTGATATATGATAAAACATGAAATGGAAAAAACATCGATCATGAAGTTGGTGTGTTCATTTATTTTCAATAAAATTTATGTTGAGATCAATATAGTTTAATTAAGTATATGTTTAGATATATTCATGGTACATTTGATCTAATATTGTGTAATGACAGTGAGAAACCAATTATTTGTGTATTTACATATTCAAATGTAACATGATATATGGATTCAAGGAAGTAAAATTCAAGAAAATTGTATCACTTTTATTAGAATAACTATTTCATGTTAGTCTGGATTGTAGATATATATTACATTATATACCTTCATGTTTTCTTTAATTTTAGTTATACATACATGTAATGATTTTTTTAGATGAACACTTTTATTCATGAACTAATTTTTACCAAGAAAACTATATTTTATTATTATGATAGTTATAATTTTATTCTAATTGGTAAAGAAACTAATTTTCATGAAAAATTGAAATATATCATTGTTTGGCATCCTTATATCTATGAATTATCTGATTATATATACATTGATTTTGAGAGGATTCATATGGACGATAATGGGTTTGAAATATTGATTATATTAAGAAATATTCTTATAACCGTAGGTTAGGACAATGGTTATAGGAATTATTACTATGGTTATAACCAATAACCACTATTAGAGGGCCCATGTGGGATATTTCTAAAGGAAGCATTCATATGAAAATAGGTTGAAAATAAAATTCAAGTGACCAACTTTGAACTCACATTTCCCTTTTCACAGTCCCAACTCCTTAACCACTCCACTATCTAGAATTAATGATATATATATATATATATATATATATCTCTCTCTCTCTCTGAAAAACTATATCCATGGGGGACCATGGATATAATGAATTTCCCATGCTTGCACAAGAATACCTAACACCTGGTAAACCTTGACCCTGGGTGTAGTCTCTTTTCATCCCACCTATAAAAAATGAAATTATTTCAAGACTGAAATAAGAGGGTCTATAACACCTATGTACATGGTTATGTCTATGTATGGATATATCCCATTGGTTATATATTTATTTTCAAATATATTCACCACGATTTTACAAATAGATAAATTTGAGTCTTTCTAAATGATTATAGGGTTGGTCGTGATCACCACTTGAGTGGGGGCAGGTGTGGAGGTTGTTAGAGGATATCCTTAGGTGGGAACCCCACATGATTTTTATGAAATAAGACTAATAATTTATTATTTGAGTAGATATTTTTTTATGTGGGATCTTCTCTTTTCACGTGGAACAACGTGCAACTAGTTTTTGAAAACCACTTTTCCATTCAAAGTGATTTTAATAATAATTTTCATTCAAATGGAACACATTCAATCTGCACAATCAGATCCAGTTATATTTATTTCCCAGGCTTCATTATTTTTTAGACAATTTTAAGGATTCATCATCATTAAGACCTTGATCATATTTTATCAGTATTATTTTTGATATCCCACTAATCTTGGGGAGTATTTTCCAAATACTCTTGATTACAAGTGGATTCATATTCCTGGACTAGGTATCATGGTTTTCCCCTTTTTGGGTTTCTATGATAAAAATATTGAGTGTGAAATATTAATTTTATTTCCATATATTTTCTGTATCATTACACATCAAGTTTTTTTTCAGTATTTTTCAATGGAAATGAAATTGAATTTATTCTATATGTTCACTTAGTTGATCATTTTATTATTATCCACTTTCATCCTTTCTTAATATGTTAGTCCAACTATGTTAAATAAACTACTGTGTGGTGAATCAAGGTATGAAAGAATGAAACAACTACCCATTTAGATCTTGTTTTTTCATTAAACAAAACAGTCTTCTCACCTTGGAATGTTTCAATTGAAATGAAATCATGAAAGACATACAACTATTTTTTGTTTCACCCCCATTTTAATTCATCCAAGGAACATAAAATGATGATGTGATGATGTACCATGTACACAATGGATCACTTCCAAAATACACATCCTAGACTAAATAACTTAGTTTCCCTGGCTCACTACCTTGAAAAACTAAATCAACCAAAAAATACTACAATGTAACCTGGAGACATTTTTCCCAACATAATAGAATATTCATTTTAACTATCAAATCTAAAATTAGTTGGTTTTGTAGATGAGAGGTTAGAACAACCTGTAATCCTTTATAAAATCAAGGATAATTCCTATTGGAGGAGTATTTCTATGTCACAACATCATTACTATAGCACTACTATTTCAAAAATTCTATTTATCCAATTTTGTCCTTTGGGCCAGTGGTTTGGTCCAAAAGTCCATAGTTCCAATGGTCCACTATATGACTTTAGGACCCATGGCATGTAGGACACCTCAGGCACCTGATACATGGGATATTGGGTCAAAGTGACTCTTAGTATTGAATAAATTAGCTCATAAAAAATAAGGGTATACCCTAAAAGAATAATTTTATAAATTACCATCCACTAAAGAAAAGGTAACCTAATTGGAAATGAAGATGCAGTATGGAAATCAAAATCAATACCATGAGATGTTTAGTTATTTAGGTTTAAAATCTTTCTGATCAGACATGTGACTTGCGGGGCTAAGAAAAATTAGTGAAGATAATGCTAGGGATGAGTAGTTATAGTTTAGTTGGGTATTTCGGCCTTCAGGTTATATGTCTGGCATTATGCATCTAGGCCTACAGGTCATGTAAGGTTTCCGTCTCAACCTAGTTAAAAAGGTGTATTATCCAAAAAATAAAAAACTAAGGCCTTTTGTACATTCAATCAACTGTCATATATCATCAATTTATTTAAGTAGTGGTGTTCACCAAATTTCTTAAATATTTTAGAGAAAAACCACTTTATTTTTTTGAGTAAATACACATCATAACATTCTATAATGATTAATAAATTATACAAAATTTTCCATCACCTTTTTGTAACATCTCTTATTCAAACATGTCTATATAGATGGAATAATAATTAATATATATTGATTAATTAAGATTTTTAGATTATTATTTTTATCCTTTCATCATAAAGTGAATTAAATACAATATATTTATAAATTTATAAATTTGGAACTCTAATATTTGATTCTAATTTTACAAAATTCTCCATGATTTTATTGATGATTTGAATAAATATTCTATTTCACGATTATAATAATATCTAGTTTTGGGGTTTTTATGTTTTACCAAGGTATTTAGTGGCCCCCTAAGATTCCTTAATGGTTGGGTTGAATCTATGAATGATTTAAATCATTATAAAAAATGATGTAAAATTTTATGTTTAAGATGACAATGTTCATGATCTCTAGAGATCCTTTATGTGATCATAAGAGTGAGTATATCATCTAGAGATCATAGGGTATTATCTACAAATTAAAACACATATCTGATGGGTTGATGATGATCCAAATAATGTTTTAAAAATAATGAAATTTTTTATTTTCATAACATGATCTTTTACATGAAGCAATAAAATACATAGTGATAATCCCATATAGTATAATCAATAATTGAAACATTATATAGGTGATACAAGTAAATTCACTTCATATAATTCATAATATTTTAATTTATTCAATTATAACCATTTTATTTTTTTATTTTTTATACCTTATTATTCTTAATTTATACACCATATCTATCTTGTAGAGAGAGGAAGACCAAATTTAAATTTTCCTTGGGTATGTACTGTATTCTTATTTGATCTTCTTCTTCTTACATATATAAAATTTCCACTGGGATTTTTTGAGGATCAGATATTTATCCATTCCGGAATCATAATGTCCATTATGGGATTATTAATATATTGTTTATAAATATTCTTATAAAATTATTACTTTGTATGTGTTGTGTGTTTGTATAGAAACCAAAGAGTTCATTTGTAAAAAAATTCTGTGTTCTTAAAACTTTTTCACATGTATTTTAATGAATAATATTGAATAATCTTGTTTATTATGAAGTTCTATAAACCATGTTGTAAATGGATTAATGAATCACATAGGTAAGATTCTTGAATTAAATAATGTCCTAGGTTTTTTAGTAGAATAAAAATGAGAATTATCTTTAAATGATGATGAAAACATAATTCCATGATGGGTTTTTATGATTTAAAAATAAAAATAATGGAAAAATTTTATTTATACATGGTGATGCACTGATCATTGATTATGACATTATAAATTATTCAAAACATTTATGTTGTGTAAATATTTTTATTGTTCGAATGTTCTTGTTCCCATTAATTTATTTTGTATCATATAAAATTTTCAATCACAAGGATTCAACATAAATGATTGATTTAATGTTATCAATTACCTTAGATGGAATGGTTAAAACTCTAACGAACTAAGATTCAAGGTTTTTTAAGAGAGTCAATGAGAATGGTCAAACAAAGTATTTCATGTAATTTTAAATGATTATTGAATAATACGGTACTAGGTTGGAATGTTGCATGGACCATAAATGACCTAGTAGGTTTCCACTAAAAAACAATGACCATCTACCCATTGTAGTTAGTTTCCTAGAACCAACTAATTTTTACATTCAATTCCAAATTCTTCATTATTGAATGTAACACTTTCTTAAAAAAACATTCGTGTTCCCTTGCATTATGAATAATATGTATCTTATTCTAGTTCTTATTCAATTGATTGAAACATTTATTTTTAAATTTTACCATATTTATACAATAGTTTTAGGTTTTATCACTATTTAAATATTTTGAATAGAACATTCATAACATATTAATTTTATATTACATTATCACCCTATGATAACGAAACCCTCTAACTGAGCTTCAGAACCAACCAAAAGAAATTTTATATACTAATTATATAATAAATTATCACAAAACTCATATAGACTAATTAAATCCTAAATATATAATATTATTTCAATAATGGTCACATAAAAATAAGTAAAGGAGTATAAAATATTTAATTAATAAACCTATTAATAATATATAATTTTTACATTTTCCAGATAAAAAAGGTATTTGAATATTTTATGTGATCTAAAATAGTGGTACCTTCTTCCATGTGATGGTAGTATAATAATTACTACATATGAAAAAAATGGTAAGGATATTTTTCAAATATATCCACTTAAATTTTATTCAAAAACACAACAACGATTTTCTCTTTCATAATATGCTATAAAATTGTATTTTTGTGATGTATATGTATTAATGAATTAGAATTATGATAATTTTATTTTCTTTCATATTCGATCAATGATCTAGGCATCTTTATAATCTAAAAAATGAAACATCATGATTTGTTTTAGTGAGAATAACTCACATATTAATCATCCAATATGAAAATATTATGTTCCCATCAAAAATGAGAATATAAAACTTCATAATTTCTATTTTGTGAAATAAAAATATGATCATTAATGTTTGATCATATCATAAGAATACCATTAAATAGTGATGCTTGATCCGATCTAGTGTTGATCAATTAGAGCTCTATTACCAATTTATTATGAAATAAAAGGATGAAAAATGATGAAAAAGTGAAATGAAAAAAAATCAACACCATTTCAGTTGGTAATGGGTTTTTATCTCAATGTAAATATATTATGATGTTTACATGTATGTAATATTGTAAAACTTGATCTCATAATGGACTATGGATCTCCTTCACCTATTGTTTTCCCTCTATATTGGGTTTCAACATAAATATCATTATTTTTTAATGCCATTTCTATTATTTTTCATGGTTGTTCATTCTCATATTCTGAAAAACTATATTTTCCATGAATCAATTGAGGAATAAACCCCCCCTTGTTAATCCAATTCATGATAGTTCCATAATATTCAATAAATAATTAAAAATAAAAAATATATAAAAAAATATAAAGGAGGTGTATCAAATAAACCAAGTGACTTAGAAGATACTATAAACACAATACCATGTACAATCGCTGGTTGGAGCTCAGAATCTTCTAGTGAATGATCTAAAGTATATAATCAGTCAGATATTAGATGACCATGATAACTCCTATCATGATATTCTCCCTACATATTAATTCTTCCATTAAGAGTTTGATTATGTCCTCCTTGTCACTAAGATAAATTCTATGTTTCCTTTGATGAAATTAATTATAACAATGAATACTGAAATATCATAGAATCATCCATACATCATAGGAGTCAAGGATTACTATGAAAAACCTTTCGGGTAATGTAGCTGACCACACATATGAAAAATCATCATGGAGTTCATACAATCAATCCTTACATGTCTTTACATGTTTTTTTGATAGTACATAAGAAGAATACATTTAAATGAGGTCAAGGAGATGAGGCTATATGATTGTTTTACACTTCAAAAAATTTCCCTCCTAAATCCCAAATACATTATTATAGGGATAGAATAGGTACATGGCTACCACCATTTCTGTTAATGATGTTTTTTAGACTCAGGTGAAATCATTCATGTATTGGATTGTCTATTTATTGTGGACTAAAGATGTGGTTTTTATCATTTTTATTCGTTGATTATGATAAATCTATCCAATATATGTGGATATAAAATTCTTGTTAATCATCAACCATGGTTTTTTTCAATACAATGCCCCATTTTTGTGCGGTATTTAAAAAATAAAGATGAGTTTTTGGACCATTAATTTATTTAGATGGTAATTTTGAGACCCGATGATAGGATTGAAATTCGAATTGTTTGAGAAGCTATGATGAGTGTATTTGGATGAGGAATAGGGCTCAATAAGTAGCTGGAGTGCTCTAGGGAGCATCAAATAAGGGTGGTATTGACTGTTACAAAATTATATTAGACCACCTGCCAACCAGGGTCCCCCACCATCAAATCAGTGCACTTTTTATGGGTAAACGATATAAATTTTACCCAATCATATTTTTGAAAGGTGA
Organism: Viscum album; assembly: GCA_963277665.1. Lineage (NCBI taxonomy): Eukaryota > Viridiplantae > Streptophyta > Magnoliopsida > Santalales > Viscaceae > Viscum > Viscum album. The sequence goes on along the minus strand of OY728140.1, from coordinate 1,899,598,827 downwards.
GGCCGCATTTCCCTATCCCATTTTTGATCACTTGGGGTAGCTGACCCTACCTTATTTCACAATCATGATCCATTAATATTGAGAGAGGGAGTGGGTTTTCATTGAAAATTAGAGGATAGTTCCACCCTCTTCTAATCCACCCTCATTTATAATTTATTCCATCTATGGTTAGTTTATATATATATATATATATATTTAACTAGATCATCGTGGAATCACCCCAATCTCTTGGGAATTTTGTTCATCAGTGGTATGTGACATATCGTGGTTGTGATTTCTTGTGGAATATCAAAATTTTATTAGGAAATTATTTGGAATTGATTTTTATTATTTTTTTCATTAATTATATATATATATATTAATAAAATGTTATATCATAGGGGTTTGGTTATAAGTAATGTTAAGGGTTTGATACATGCCTCTTATATGTGGTTGGCAATTGTTCCGGAGTGGTAAGAGAATATGGTTGGTGTTTCACCATTTATACCTTTTTGGAGTTCATTTTTAAATTAATTATAACTAATTACAATTAATTATTTCTGATATTGCGGTGTTATTTAGGAGCTGGGAGTGTGAGTGTAGCCTGATTGGGTAATGAAGGTGCTTGAAACGCCTTAGAAACATCCTATAACCTAGTAAATTAATTAAAAAGTATAAAACATGGTAGGTGGACCTTGAATTTTTCTTATAGTCCTACATAATATTTCTATGTGAATTTTAGCAATCTCATTTGTTTTCTGAGTGATGACTATAAAATTAATTAAATATTTTATATTATACTTTTTCTTTAGTGGAATGTCTCCTGACATTCTTTAACCATTTCAAGGGTCATTCCAAGGGAATTCACTAGCCTGAAATTTAACACATTAATTTCCCTTAATGAATGGTGATCTTGAATTGGACTTTTACATTTGGTATTTGATTTGAAAACGTGATATGAAATTAAAATATTAGTAATGCATTGTGTAAAATAAAATTAATAAAATAATTATTTATCATGAGGTGATAAAATGAAAAATTGATTTGGTGTTTTGGAAAATGGTATTTTGAAAATTGAGCTATGAAGTGAATATGAAATGGTACATTGGAAATGAAAATTGAAATTTGTTTTTGAAATGATAATGTGAAATGTTTTTGATGACATGTTCGTTAAATATTCTTTTTATAATGTTGTTATAATGGATCTTTCCTTTGTTTAAATAAGTTATAAAATGTGTGAAATATAATTTTTTGGATATGTATGGCTTGGAAAATTTTCATTGGGGAGGTCAGTGTTAATAGTAGAATAATTTACATGGATTATAAAATTATCATATGGTAAATTTGTGTTCCTTGTTGGATTATTCAATTATAAAGAAAAATGTCATAGGGGATTTCTATGACACATGATATGTATAATGAAGAAAAAATGATTCTATTATATGGTTAGCATAGCCCCTCAAACATACTCAGAGACACTTTGGCACTAGTCTATGTAGGTATGATTGATCAGAATCATATCCTTATGGATCAGCAATGTTATTGTCATCCTTATGTGTACCCATGAACTTGAGGCATCAGGGGTAGATATTTTTTTATTTACAAAAATTAAATTGTTAAATTGTTTATTTATATCACTTATGCATGAGATTTTATTTCAGACTAGTTATTTTATGGTATTTCATTAGTAGTAACCCGATGAGTTTTCTAACACTAAAAGGGATTTAATGAAACTTTGTATAACAACCCAAAACTCACACTCCGATATCCAATGAAGATATCCTAAAAAAATACATTTCAGGAATTGATACTAATGAAGGTGACCCAATTTTTTCCATACAGTAATATAAAATATCAATAGGAAAAACTGTATCACTTATATTATATAGGACCTGTTATGTTTATAGTTTTATATAATTAGGAAAAACCCATAACATCATGAATTCATAAACAAATGGTTCATAAAGACGAACATCATCTCCCATGATACACAACTTTTCAAATTCCATATTAGGTCATTAACATCATCTATATGATACTCTAATATATATAATTCATTCATCTTAAATCGTAATATCCTATGTAATTAGTGAGCATAAGATGACCATAAGAGTATAATAACATAATCTAAGTGAATGATTATAACATAATATTATTCATAGTCATGAATAATTAATCATCAAACATGAAAACATAGAATAAGTATTTAACAATGGAAAGAGTCATCATAATCAATAATCATGAGCCATGTGATATCAATCTTGATCAAATGAAACATTTAAAACCAAAGTAAGCATACTGAATTTGTATTGGTATCATGGAACATAATCGTCACATAGAACATACAAAACCCATAAATAACCCTAATAATTGGAATAAACATATGGTTACTTTCTAATATAATTATCAATTGAACATAATAATTAATTAATTTTTTGGAGCTCTATTTGGGAACACCCATCAAACAAAATATATCAGGCTCACCTGATTCTATATGGGCACACTCATCATATATAATTTTCATGATCCATAAATAAAGCACATATATCATACAATAAATTGAAAAATTCATGAAAAATATTTTTTCCTTTCATAAATTTATTAACCAATTGAAAAGAAACAGGTTCAATGATATTATCTTTGAAATATCATTAAACCATGGAAAATAAATGTGTTCATTAACAATATCTTTGAAGCGTGATTATCCCATGGAAAAGAAACGTGCCCCTTGAAAGTATCATTAGATAATGATTAGAACATGAAAAAGAACTGGGTTCTATGAAAATATCTTTTAAAATAACTAACTCTTTGAAAATAAAAGGTTTCATTATAATATCATAGAAACATGATTAACCCAAAGGAAAGAAATGTGTTCCTTAAAAATCCCCTTAAAATAAGGGAAATCTATCTAGATTAAAAATTAGGATGGTATCGTTAAAATATATTCTTATTAGAGAATAAGTAAAAATAAGGGTTGTTGATATTGATGAATGGAAATACCATTAAAAGACCATTAAAAACGTTTTTAGTAAATTAACTTTTTCAATTTGAAAATCAATTTTAGAATTATAAATTCATAAAATAATATGATTTTATTGAAACTTAACTTGGAAATATATAAAATAAACTTCATGGGAAATAATAAACATGATGTTGGGAAAATCCACTGATTTCATAAATGTTGAAAATAAATATACATTCTAAATCTTTTTGAAAAGGGAAGTAAAAGATACCCATTTTGAAAAAGATAGGATTTTTTTGAAAAAAAAATTAAATGTCAAAAAATATCATGTATAATGGGTTTATGAAATAATTTATTTTTTGAATATAACATTCTTTAAAACATTAAATAAAATAAGGATATGAAAGATAAGGAAACTTTTTCTAAAAGAAAATACAACTTTGGTATCACATTCAAATGAAATTCATGATGTTTTCTAATCAATAAGGAATTAAATGGAAATTAATCATTTGAAAAGAATTCATAAAAAATGTATAATAAAAGATGTGTGGTTCAAGAAAAAAATATAAATTTGATTCATTAAATTTATTCTTGAAGAAAAATAATCACAATAGAAAAAATATTGTAACATAATTCCATTTCCACTTTGGGGTCTCTTCAATACAAAGTCCGATGAAATAATTTCATCGAATGATACTTTCAATAAAATGAAAATAATTGTTATAAAAATATATAATTAGAGACCCTATTTTTTATTGGATAATATGTTTTAGTAGAATCTTTTTAGATGCTTAAATGTGGTAAAATGATAATTTTCACTTAGAGGATTACCTTGGGTAATTTATCAGACAACTTTATTGGTCCTGGAATAGGGTTCTTACCCTAGGAATGATGTTTCGAAGAAATTTCAGTCATTTGAATTTTATAGGAATAAATAATAATTAATAAATAATAAATTAAATATTAATTTGTTTTCAGGGGTTCTTTTCGTGATATATTTTGAGTGATGAATTTGTTTGAGATTTTGTCTCCACTATTGAGTCTAGAATGGGGAGTTTTATTTGGGTGGAATAAACTCAGGGTGGGCACTAGGGCCATCATGGGCCCCTTTTTTCTTATCTTTTTCTTTTTTGTTTCTTTTCCTTTATTTCCCATTACTCTTATCTCTTTTCCAACTGATTATAAAACCCACCCACCTAAGTCTATTATTTCAAAATGACCTAATATAGAAAGGGACAGGTCGAATGAAAGAGAGAGTGATAGATAATTTTATCATTTTGGAGTCGTCAACATGTTTGATCTATATGCAACAATCTTAGTCCGCGGATTTGAGTGACTCTTTAGCAGTTTATACCCAAAGGTATGCATCTTATGATTTCAACGTAGATCCCTATATATTTTTCATTTTATAAAATTAAATACCTATTATTATTTGTAGTGGTCTCTTGTGGCCTGATACATTTATTTGTTGGTTAAAACTGGGGTTTCATGCGTTACATAAGTTTTCAGTTTTGGAAAACAAGGCTACACAGTGTATGGTTCAGGGCGACATGTCGTGGATTTTTTCACATTTTGGGAAGATGAATTTTTCTATGTACACACCATGTACTATGGTGTAAATTATATGTACTATGTCTCATCCATGTGGGGGAACATGCCCTGTGGGGTACATGACCAGACACCATGTGGGCCACACACTCTGTGCTAGTATAGGTCACAGCCAAGAATATAGCTAGGCTAGTTGAGGGACATATGAAGGTACCATGTTTTTGGTACACATCATGTGATTGACTTACGTATTTTGTTTTCATGTAATTTAAATGCCTATTATAGAATGAATATATTCCAATGTGGGGATGTGGTTGTTCATGTAGTGTACTCATGGTGAAACATCATTTACTACCCCCCGCATGAAAACCTTTAAGTGTTTTTTGTTTATTTTATCCTAATAGTAGGAATTAGACCCATGAGTTTCCCATTCTGAGTATCTCCTCATGTATATCATGATGGAAATACTTGTTAGGTGTTTCGAGGACTCGTGAGTGATGATTGAGGCCTTTCATGAATAGATAGGTTCTTCCCCCAGTAAGTTTATCTGGTGTATAATTAGATTGATACCTTTGATACGAGATGATACCTGAGCTATCTATCTAGACCGTTACCTTTTTGGTGGTTCCTTTGGTGACATATCCCTTGAGAGATGTGACTTTATGGACTAATAATCCATGCGACCAGTTGTTATCGAGGATCCCCAATAGGAATCTTTTTTTACAGTTAAACCTATAGGATCTCAAATAGGATGCCTCTATAGAAATTTTTGTTACAAAGTATCCCATTAGGAATGAATTTTCTTATATTTTGCCTTAGTTAGTCCATTATAGGATCTCGTTACTTGTATATAGTTCTATGATTCCCTTGTTGGATTCGCCTGATCCATATGTTGTCTTGAGGGTCACATGTAGAACCCATTTTTATTATGTTATTTTCTGAGGATCCCTTATGGGGTGAATCTTTTTTTCAATCTCAAGGATCCCATGTAGGATTACTCCTTTTCCTTTATAGCATAGGATCCAAACGAGTATTACTTCACTTATGTGAAAGCCTCAGGGATCCCATGTAGGATTCATCTCAGTGTTTTCCTTGAGGGGTGCAGTTATTGCCTATTGTTTGACCGAACCAGGGATATAAGTCTGGTTTTGGTAGAGATGGTAGTGGATGTCACCATAGAAGCCTTGCCAAATTTTTATGCCTATGGGCTTGTCAGTCTAGTGTTGGAATTAGACATTTGGCCACCCTCACTGTTTTTATTATGTTTTAATTTTTTTATTGTCGATGCATCGATTATAACTAGATGTGCTTCTGAGTTAGTGGATGTTGAGTTTGACTTGGGGGATATATATTTATTTTGGGATACATATTTGTTCATCCTGGGATTTTTATTGCTTTTTGGGATTCCCATACATGATTTCTTGAGATCTGGATTCTGATCCTTATTATATTTTATATTTATCTATATACCCAAAGGTAGTACCTATTATTTAGTTTTTCAGCTAGTATATTGTATTATTATATTATTTAGATGTCCATATGTGTTTCCTAGTATTCAACTACTGATCTTATGAAAATAATATATGGAAAATGCATACCTATTAATGATACTCATTGATGATTACACTCACCTGAGAGAGGACAATAATTATTCTATTCTCTAGTTAATGAGGATTATTACACTCTCCTCAATCTGATTATACTCATGGATGATTGCAATCTCCCAAGGGTAAGGAATGATTATGCTCTTCCTGACTTGTTACCTAACTGTGTTTTTGATCATGGAATCTCACATCATTGGATACTCAGAATGATTTTGTTATTCCATGTGATATGTATGATCACACTTTTCATTATTAGAGATTCTTGGAGTGATTATGGCATCTCACCAATTACTTCTTATTACATATCGCATAAGGGTCAATCCCATAGGGAATATATAAGTTTTTAAGGACATGACTTCCTACAGAATGAGACATAGGACATAGACATTGGATTGTATTTTCATGGCCTAGGAAGCGTGATGTCCAACTCATGACCATTCCATGGGTTCCAGAATTGAATACCACAAAATCAATTATTTTAGTAATTAGAGGTGGGTATAGGTAACCCTGGGTGTAGGTTGATTATCCCCCTGATGTAACATAGCTATATAATAGTTACTTTTGACATTCGTTGAAGCAGTTACATGCCAATTTAGATTACAGACCTAGAGATCGACTTACAATTACAAGGTGGTAGTGGTATGACATCGAACTCAATGCCCTTTCACAATATGTCTAGTTGATGGGGATTATAAAAAAAGGATCAAATGATTTTTAGGAATTTAACTTATTTAATTTCTTACTCATGAATATTTATATTTATGTATATATTTATAGATATTATACTACACATGTATTTGAATATGGATATGGACATCCATGTTGGAACGTTCCAATTGACTAAGAATACTAACATGTGGTTTGAATGTCGTTTCACATTTTTTTATTTAATTATCTTTTCATTTTTCTCTCAGCTAGGCTGAGTACCATGTTTTTTCATACACTTATGACATTATACCTTATTGGTTTCTTATCATGGTGGGATACTAAGATTATTTATCACTCGTGAACATGCACCTCAGTGCACATTTAGAACTTATGTATTATTTTTAGGTTGATAATTATTTCATTGTTGATAATGATGAGGCCCATAGTTTCATGGTCGAGTGGAGATACTTTGGTGCGTTCATATGATCATGTTGGTGCAATTAAACCATGTCTAGAGATCGAGTACATGGTCTGACTCATTATTAGTAATATAAAATTCTATTATTATTTTAGTGTCTTTTGTAATCCTATATCACTATGGTCGGCGCGATGGGTGACCAGTGTTGTATAAATGGCATAATTTTTCGGAATTTTATAGTATTTTCATTTATAATTACAGTATGTTCTATTTCATTTTATTTATTACATTCACACTATGTTTATTTCTTGATGTGTCCAATATTTTTCTATTAATTTTGATATCCTGAAATGATATGATTTCAAACTATCCCCACTATCACCTCATTGGACCTCACTTCTAGTCGATGACCTATAGCCTATAAGAAGGAATGACTGAGGAATTGTAATCTACGAGATTTAGGAACCCGTTTAGTGGAATCAAATAAGATATGTCACAATGTAGTATCATAGGTGTTCCTTTACTTGGATTTACTATATCATATATGTTATATAGGAGTATTAGTAATGTTTATGAAACATTAATGGATATCAGACTTGTGTGTTGAGAAAACATACACTAGTAGGTAGTCTTGGTTTCCACGGTTTCAAATTGTTGTTCTGATCAGCAATATTACAGATGTATATTATTTTCACATTGAATGATGCACATGTTTTGTGGATGTTATGATTTATAATGGATCTTTTTCTCTTGGTCAGTATCAATACCCTAGGGATGGTTTTTGACTCCTTGATAACAAAATATATTGGAATATCATGCATCATATTTGGCATGTAGGATTCACATCATATACTCCCACTAGGGTGGAAAATTTACTTTTGAATTTCGCATATTCCTATTTTCCTATTTATATATCTATATTACATTTTTATGGTATGTTATGTGTATCTATGTGGAGGTATTCGTTGTGAGGATGATATCTCATTCCTTATGTTTAGGAGGTGTAGTGACCTGAGTAGGTCGATATGGAATGTGAATCCATTACACTATACCCCTTGTAGGGTATTGTTTATCTAGTCATGGTAACCTAATCCGATCATTGAGTATGATTCTAATAGGTACCATGAATTATCTCATGAATTGGAAATCGAGGGGGTATTACTGTATGCTGATGCTTGGGGAGTTTAAATTCACATTTTTTTCCTGGTATTGTGACAACCATTGAGTAGTTACATATGAGGATACTCTATGAGGACCAATCCCTTATAGCCCTTATTTTTTGTTTTATCTCTTATAGGTGATTTTTATCTTTATATTATCCTAATAGGTTTTATCTTTTGGGCTAGGTGGTTAGAACTTGTGACCAAATTATTAGACTTGTTTAGTAGATCAAGGTGTCAGACCAAGAGGCCCTTAGATGACATTGAACCTTTTAAGACTATGTATGTTTTTTATGGGTGAATTACATTTGATGTTGGAACATCTTTTCATATGATTATTTTGGATGTGATCTTTATTGTACGCTCATTTTGGGATCTAGGCACGGTAGGTTTGTCTAATTTTCTGTTATAGGAATTCTAATGGCCTGATCATTTGATGAATCAAATTGGATGGTTTGGTATCAAGACTATCGTGGATGGGCATGAATGTCTAGTGACAGTCCTATTAGACAAGTGTTTCTTCTATTTCTAATATAGTTATGGCATTGGTAAATACTCATTACTTGAACAATTTCATGTAATGGGTAGTCGTGGAATAAATCATTCATCATGTGAGGTGATCAATTTTAAGAGGGGTTACAATGGATATTCTATATTAATGAAATTAATATTCCATTTAGAAGGATCATATTATCCTTTTGATGGATGACTTGATGTAGTATGATTCGGGAGTTAAAGGTACATTCCAGTTCTCATGGATCCTTTTAATCAAAAATCATTGAGTGGTTGGGTGCGAGTTTAAGACCGATAATTTTAATACATTTCATGGCAGGCTCACACATGAGTTTTTTTCATGCGGAAAATGTCCTTCTATGATAGAGGTGACATCGTGAATGAATCGTGTACTATGAAACACTTGACCCATGCTCGAATCAAGGTCTAGTTTTGATAGGATGTGAGCATGGATCGAAGGTAGAATTACACACCCTTTTTGTATAATCTTAGTGTACTCATGAATAAATATTAACATTATTTATGTTTAATTTCATCGTGTGTACACTGAAAGAGTTTTAGTATGTCCCTGAGCACCTTTTCTTTCCTTTTAAATGTTTTTCCTGATTAAGAAGAGGAATATGACGAGGTTTCACTATAAGTGTGGTGTATGGTAATCCATATTGTGGGTAGTGAACCATTGGCTATTTTAGGAAGGTGGATCTCATTTTTAGTTTAACATAGGAATTTCCATGGGATTTTGAGCTCATAGATAGGTTTTTAGTTGATGATATGGGTATTTCAATGTTCAGGGGTACCAGATCACTCGTAGATCAATGTATTTTAGGTAGGAGACAATTTTTGTCACTAAGAGACTGTTCATTGTATAGTCTAGATATATTTTTTTATGAATATTATTGTATTGAGAGAATTAATTTTTTAATTTTAATAGGGTTTTTGTGGATGATATGTTTTTTGGAGCAGATATTGTAAGGACCCATGTTTTTTTAGACTACAATTTTGAGCATAAATGTGAATTTTTTCATTCAGATGATTATAAGGATTATGTTGGTGATTTTAACATTTACAGTGATCTGTGAATATTTTTATGACCAATACATTGGTCTATGAATTGGGTGTTTACCATAGGATTTGAGTTTAGTGGAAATTCTAGTCATTCGATTTTTAGCGTAGTATTTAAAATTTAATAAAATTAATGTTAATTTTTGTAAGTGGTTTAATTTAGAGATATATTTTGAATGAATATATAGATTTAGACTTCATATCCTTTTCTGAATTATATAATAGAAACTCTTTCCAATGTGGGTCATAAACTCTGGGTGGGCACCTGGGCCAGCTCAGAAACCTTTTTCTTTATCTTTCCTTTTTCTTTTTACTTTTTTAATCTTTTACATTTATTTTATTTATCACTTCTCTATTTTTCCTCTACTTATCACACACCTCCAATTAGATATTCCTTCACCAAGACCTAAGATTGTTATTGATATTTGAGGGTAAAAAGATAGTTATAGAGAATGGTAGCATCAAAGAGCTCTTGATGACCTAGATCGACGTGCACCAATCATGGAAAGTGGATTTGAGTTATGCTTGGACGGTTTCCACCAAAAGGTATGAATTTCTATATTTTCACAATAAATCCACATATATTTTCCATTTTATAAATTCAAAAACCTATTATTATTTTTATGGCCCATTTTTCTTGATTTTTTTATTTTGTGGTGAAAAGGGTGCTTTCATGCATTTTAGAGGTTTTCTGTTCGAGAAAACCTGGCTACATGGTGCTTGGTCCGGAGTGACATGTCATGTGTTCATATCCTTTCTAGAAGATCAAGCTCTCAATATTCATGCCATGTACTTGGGAGTAAATTCCATTTACTGGGTCTCATATGTGTATTTGAGTACCCATACGGGGCTACCCATGTAGGGGCACATGTCGTGTTGGTTACATAGCCAGACCATGTGTGGGTCACACACCGTGTACTGGTAAACGGTCTGGTCAAGTGCATTTATAGTGTGGTTGAGGGACATAGGAAGGTATCCCATGTGGGGTAAAAAATGTGTGATTTTCTTACATTCCATACACTTAGGGCTTTTACAATCCCATGTCGGAACGAGTATACTCCCATGTGGGCCTGTCAGAGTACATGTTTTTTACTGAGGTTGACATGTCGTCTAGTACCCCCTTGCAACCCTTTATGGGGTTTTATCATTTCAACCTGGAGACAATATTCAACCCATTTTAAGTCCAATTTGAGTATATTTCCAAGCATATCTCATTGGTATGACCTATAAGATGTTTTGAGAACTCTTGAGTGGAATTTCAGGCCTTTCACGAACATATAGGTTCTTCCTTGGGTAAGGGAATCTATTCTCTTCTAAGAGTTAGTACATTCATCAGATATGATCCGTGAGGTATCTCTCTATCCCATTTCTTTAATTTTATTATTTTTAGGAAATATCCCTTGTAATGTGAGCCCTTATGGCATAAGATGTTGTGTGGACAATTTATATTGTGGATATCCAATAGGATTACTTTATTTACATTTCAACCTTGGGATTCCCATGTAAGATGCCTCCATCTTCTTTTGGGATACCAAGGATCCCATTAGGGATTTCTTTTCTTATATACTGACTAAGATTATCCCTTATAGGATATATTTACCTATATATCATTTCAAGGTTCCCTTATAGGATTACTATGATTCTTTCACTCTCTTGAGGGTCTCCTAAAGGACACATTTCTCTTATGCACTGTTCTAATGATCAATTGTAGGATTCATTTGTTTTCTGGTCATTACAGGATCTCTTGTGAGATTCCTTCTTTGTTATTGTAGTAGATGATCCTAACTAATATTCCATCATTTATGTGTATTCCACACAGATCCCAAATAATATGCCTCTCAGTTTTCATTTGACGTACCTAGTGGGTGCCCATTGTTTGACTGACCCACATTTGTTTATCTGATTTATGTTGTGATGACAGAAGGTGTCACCATAAAACACATTCTAACCTTGTATTTACATGGGGATATAACTATAGTATGGGGCTTAAAAATTCATAAACCCTGAATATTTTGTTAATGATTTAACATGTTAATTTTTGATGCAACGATAATTACTAGAGATGCTTCTTGTTTGGTGGTTGTTGAACTCGAAGAAATGGGTATTTATTTCTTTTGTAATTCCCAGACATTATTCATGGGATCCTCATTTCTTGTTGGGGTTCCCAGATATTCTTTCTTGGGATCTAGCTTGTGAGCCTTTATATTTATGATATTTACTGGTTTTACTTAAGTAAGTACCTGGGATTTGGCTATTGTGATTGTATATTTGATTATTAAATTGTTGGGATGTCCAGAGGTGTGTCCTGGCATTCAATTTATGGGACTGTGACTATGATATACACGCATGGAGTCCCTAGTAATGAAACTCATGGATAATTATTTTCTCTCGAGTGAGAATAATGATTCCTCTCTCATTTGGTTGATATGTGTTGAGGATGATTATTCCCTCATCAATATGATTATACTCATGGATGATTATGCTCTTCCAATCTATAGTGATGATTATTCTCTCCCTAATTGTTTACTTGATCAGGATTTTGAGAATGGAATCGCACAATGTTGGATTTATAGAATGATTATTCTATTCCAGATAATAGGTAGGATTAGTATATCTTATATTTGAGACTCTAGTGGTGAGTATAGCATATCACTGGTGAGTTCTCCATATAGATTGCCTCAGGGTCAGACCTTTAAGGCCTATCTAAGTTATGAATTACATGATCACCTATGGACCAATACCTAGGGATCAGACATTGGACTGTATTTTCATGTCATGGGAAGAAATACATCTATCTCAATCACCATTTTCATAATTTACAGATTTACTTCCCTAGAACTCATTGTCATAGTGATTATAGGATGGTATGGGTGAACCAATGTGTAGTTTACCCATTATCACCTTCATGGCCCATGCTTCTAGTCGGAAGCCTCTAGTGAAGGGGGGTGCATGTTTGAGGGCCAGTAACCCACTGACATGATTCAATTGATTACTAGAATCTTTTCCAGAATGTTATGTTACATTTAAATGGTAATTATATACACCTCACAAATAAATATAGGATCATAGCATAAACCTACATACCCCAGAAAGATAATTTAATACGATTAACCCGTATAAAAACCATAACATTGAATTTGAGAATTAATCGATGAATATATTAATTTTATCAAATAAAAAACAGATAAAATAATAGGATGTAAAATTTATGTTAATAAAAACCCATTACAAAAAATAAATCCCTAATAATGTCAATGAAATAGTTTATAACCCAATAAAAATAAATTGAGTTAAGATATTCTTTCCGACTTGGTAAATTTCAACATAATTTCTCTTGAATAAAGTAATTCAAATATATTTTTAAAATACAATGATGTATTATGGATTAATGTTATTAAATGTAAAATGGATATTATATACACAAAAAAATAAAAAAATTGTGAATATGACACATGTCTCAAAGGAGTAAAAGAGAGTTGATTAAAACCCTTACCTCGAGCCTAGACATTCCACATGTTTCCTTAATGTCATGTATAATAAGATTATATAAATTAGTTGATTTACTAATATTAATTTCAGGTTTTATGTCCTAAAATTTAATAGTTTATTTTTTTTAATTTTATAAAAATATTAATATACTTTATTTGTTATGTCCATTTTGGGGTTTTAAGGACATTTGGTTCGTTATTTCAAAATGTCTTTGGTGTATTGGACATGGTCAAAGAGATAATTATTTAAATATATAAAAAATAATTTTAATGAAATACTTTAAATATTTATACAGAAATTATACATTTTAAAACCAATCAATTAATATGGTTATGAAAAATGAAATATGTAATAATCAATGAGATGATAGGTTGTATGTATGAAAGAGTAATATTTCCATTTTTCAAGTATTGTTATGGGAAGAAAGAATGAATTATTTTATATTTAAAGGGTAATAATAATATAAAAAAATTTATATAATCTATTTAAATATACTTATAGAAATTATTATTGTGACGTTGTGATGAAAAATTAATCGCATCTGTTAATGAATGTGGTTGTCCAAATATACACGAACTGCATTATCATTTTTCGATGTAAGAAAGAAAATGTAATATTAACTTTTCAGAATGATAAATAATTCATTATTTTCATTGAAATTTTATTTATCTCTCACGTATTCATTAATATTATCCTTATTACCTTTCATTTAATTTTTTAGTCAAAAATGAATCACATCACTTCACAAGGTAGTAGTCTACTATTCACATGAGTGACATTAACATATCCTCTACAGAATGAAAATTTAAAAAGATATATGTGAAATAATAAAAAATTAAGTATAAATATTTTACAAATAATTTATATATATATATTCGTTATATCCATATGAAGACAAGGCAAGAGTGGTGATGATGGAAAACTAATGACATCAATTCGTAAGGCGGTAGTTCGTTCTACACATGAATGAAGATTTCATATATAATTTAATGGAATAAGAGATAAGTGTATACTATTAAATTAATATAAATAAATATATGTCTATATGATATATTAATTTTATCATATGATAATATGTTTTGAATATTTTATGTAGGTGGAAGAAGAAATAAAATAAAAACACATTGTTAGGAATTTAACCTCTTCTTAGACCACCTATTTATGATTATACCTAATGTTCCATTATAAAAATTTATGATCAAAAAAAATATTAGGATAAGGGTATGGAGGATTAGAGTTAATTTTTCTAGGTAATTTTCAATCCAAAATGGTTTAAAGGTGTGAATAATAAGGGATGGGGGATTGCCTTTTATAATTGAGGTTAGTGGCACAGTTACATTTTCTGAAATGAAAAAGGTGTAACCATGTTTTTCACAAGAAAAAGGGTCCATAATGGACTATTATTGATACATAGACATTATAACCTCTAAATATAGTAATTAAATATTTCTTATATATGTTTTAGGTCATTTTAACCATTATACATTTAGTTTATCACCTTATATACCCATTTTTAAATCCATCATGGTAATGAATATTTATTATTTTCCCAATTCATTATAGCTAATAATTATGTTTAAATTACTAGAAAAAATATATAATTTTTATGATAAATATGGAATCCATTTTACCAAATTAAATTCATGTAATTGGAAATAATTAATTTAATATTAAACACATAGTCGTGATAAAAAAACGGGTTTTCGAGAAGTCTATTATTAAAAAAAAGATTTCATTTTTATTTTATGGCTAATAATAATTATTGTAGGAATTAAAATATTATTTTTTAATTTATAATATATAATTTTCATTTAATATATTCATCATTATTTATTATCTTAATCAATTAAAATGGATAAACATTAGACATTTTTAAATGGTTTTTAGAAAATTCCCTTTTCATACCTAAAAGAAAACATATACTAAAATCCAATATGAAGTTTAAAAAATAAATTTCATGGTTTAAATATTAATAAATACACATTATGATACTCTAAATCACATTAGAACATAATAGGAATTGTAAATTTTTTAATTTTTTCAATGAAATTGACATTTTTACAAAGAATCAAGATTTTCACTATTCATTGGAAAATCAATATTTTACATAAAATCCCAAAAAAACACCAAAATTAAAATTTTATATGATTATCTAATAATTTATTTTATCATTATCAAAATAATTATTAAATTTTCAGTAATTAATTATAATATTTTTCTTAAAAGGAAATAAAAATAATTTTTGAAGAAAACATATTTTTGAATAATATAATTACAATAATAAAAATTTATCAATAATTTATATTAAGTATCAAATATATGTATATATAACATAAATTAGTTAATACTGTTAAATCCCTATAATTGAATGTCTAGGTTATAAAGGTTACATATTTTATGGGTCATTTAGGCTTGGTGTAACGTTTTGAATTTTCTATCAAACATAGTTTTCTTTTCATAAAACATAGGGTGTTACATCCCAACACTAATAAATTTATTGATGCAATTTTAACTTCAAAAAAGTAATAAACGTTTGTTCATTTGAAAATTACTTTTTTGGAAACCCATATTGTAAAAGGTTTAATAAAACATCCTCTTGATAAATGAGAGATATACGTATGATAGTTATATAGAATAACACATAATAGTTTTAAAAATAGGAGAACATGGGAGGGAAGTGAAGAAAAGAACATGTAATAAAATAATAATTTATAAATAATGATATGCAGTGAAAATAATCATAGATCACAAGAAAATGAATGATCAAGAGAATTTTTTTAACAAAAAAACCATAAAACAAAGCAGTGTGAAAAAAGGTCATTAATATAATTATAAATGATAGTCATATGACAATATTTTTTTGCATGACCAATTGACTATTATTTAGGAATTCATTTTACTTATATAATAATTTAATAAGGAAATATACTTACATTGTGAGTATAGTTTCATCCTTTTGTCTATTTCCCACACAATCACATCTTTTTCTCCGAAAGATGAGTATACAAGATGATTTTTTTATACCTGAAGCACTAATGTAAAATATTAGATACCAAATACCCATAAAAAGCTAATATATATTACTCCTATCATTATACATTATGTAATGCCCTGACCTTAGTTACCCAGAGTCGGTGAATTATTAAATAAAATTAGAACGATCATAAGAGATGAAGTCTGAAAAACTGATCAGTTTAGTAGCCTTGGATGTAATAGAAACATACATAATTTTTACAGTAAATTATGAAATGAAAAAAGACAACATTATTTCTTCTTTGAACAAATTCATCTCCATTATAATATCCTTATAGTTCCTTCATAATATACTTATTAATATCGATGGAGATATAAAACATAAGGGGTGATCTCAGATGCTCAGTAAGGATAAAAATATATCGTAAACATTCATAAATAAGAATAATCATTGAAGGAAATGTATAATACAAAAAAACAAGACTTTTAATATTAACCATCAGAATAATATGGAAATGTTAAATCTAATAATTCCATTTACTTATTCACATAGATATTCTCTTAGTCTCATAATCACATGTAATATCAATTGATAATTTCATAAAATGAATGCATAATGTCAGACATCATAACCACATAGTCAAGGCCTCATGACAAGACTACAAAAAAACATGTCAAGGAATTGTGAAAGGACACTAACTTCTCTAATGAGACCTACTGATGCATCAAGTGGTTATAGTGGGCCTCGCCCGACACTTACTATGTCTAATGCATTCCTCATAAGAAAATGTTGATACAAAACATAAATATTCATATTAAAACTAATATACAAAATGTTAATACATCTACAATAAATTATGAATGGTATAAATATATCAGATCACCAGTCAAACATATCACAAGACCTACAATAAAATATATAAATATTGTATCACAATAAATCAACATCAACCAAGAGTAAAATCCAAATAGGATGATGACATAGATGAAATAAATCTATAAAATATTTTGACTGAAATATATTTTTATAATTTTCAATAATTTAAAATAAATGAAAAAATTTATTTTCAAAATTATTCTTATAATATTTTAAGGGATGATTCGATGGTGTTTTAATGATAGCAAATAGCGGCACCCACCATATAAGTTAAATAACATTCATTCCTTAATTTTTCCTAAAAGGTAATAAAGGACAATGTTTGGAAAATGATTGAAAGATTCCTTTCAAAAAATTTATAAAATGTAAAACAAGGGATTAAATTACTTTAAACGATAGTTTAAGAAATATTAAAAATGTTTTGAAATATATTTTTAAGAATCACAGATCTGGATGAAAATGAATTCCTAGTAGATACTTACATATAAACAACCCAAGATAATAAATAGATGGTAAAATTAACCCTTACCTTGTAGTTTTTCTTAGTGCAGGGTACATTAAGCTCATGTATAATAGTTAAAATATTGTTATTAAATTATATAAGAATAAAATACATAAATATGATATCATATAATATCCTATAATATTGTTTTGTTAAAAATATTTCAGTAGTATAATTGTTTCGGGTGTTAACTGATTCACCATCCTTTGTATGTTTTTTACGTATGTCATGTTTTTTATGGATAGGATGTATTTGACTCCTATCCATAATGATATTAAGTTCAAAATAATTTATTTTTAATCTAAAAATTAAAATTATTCTTGAATGTTAACGATGGGAATGAAATATTTTCACGTCATGGAGATGGTAAGTCGTATATACGTACGAGATATAATATCATTATATTGATTGTGAAATAATATGTTATTGGATGGAATATTATATATAAATAATAATTAACATGTTATAAATATTATTTACATAAATTATACATCATTATTATAACAATCCAAATAATTATGTGTTGAATAAAAAACTACACCACAACATGGAGACGATAAGTCGTACGTACACACATATGGCGACGTTGTCGTTCATAGGATGGATAGAACAATGAATATGGTTTTAACATATTTATAATAACATCAGAGTATTTATTTGTAATTTGAACTATTATTTTGGTATAGAAACAACAAAGAAAGAAGAAGTGGAAGAAAAAAAGAACATTGAAATAGGTGATGAAATAATTACCGCTTCTTCGGGTGCTTCCTTTTGATTTGAGAAAAATATGGCTCCATAGGCAGGATTTCTACTCAATGTAAGGGCTCTATATTTAAGTGAGGGTAGTTTTGAGGATATTTTATTAGAGTTTTTGTGAGCCAAATTGCATTGGAGGTGTGAATTTAATATTTAGTGAAGTATCCTTTTATGAGAGAGGTGAGGAGAACATTAGGAGGAGGTTGAAATATTAATTTATTATAAAATAATTTTCGGTTTCTAATAGTTCCAAATTTATTTATTTAGAGGATAAGGTTGTTATAGGTCGAAATAATTTCATCCAATAGGTTTTAGACAAGTTAAGTCAGTATATTAACATTATATTTTTGATTTAACTCTTAGTTAAATAGTTTAACAATTACCATGTCTTCTTGTATATTTATATAACATGGTTAATAAACATACTATAAAATGAAATCCTAACCTCAAGTGGTTCATTAAGGACATATATAACCTTATTTATGTTCTTTGGCTGAATCTTAGATTTTTAAGAATATTATATCATTTAATAATATAGTATTTGTTTTAAAAACTCATTTCTGTCAATTTTGACACTACATAGTATTTTGATTTTTTAAAAGTCATATAAAAATTATTTCTTCAAACAAAAAATATTTTATCAAACCTAACATGTCATATTAAATAATACAATTCGTTTATGGCTTCAAAATATTCAATATATGTTTATTTTAATATTTATAACGTAATTTTTTTAATCATTCATTAATATGGTAATTACTACATAATAATTATGTCATAAATAAATAAAATAATTATATAATGTCTAAAAATTATAAATTTAATACCATGATGTAGAAAATATTTTCAGATTTATAAGGAATATTTATAGTCAAATTTATATTTTTTATAGCCAAATAGTAAAAATGTTTTAGTTATTTAAATTCGAATTTAGCACATTTAACTATTCTTTAAAAACAATATAATAAAAGTCTTAATATTATATAGGCGGATCAAAAGAATCATATATTTTTACTAAGGTTGATTTTATTTAAAACAAACTTATCTAATAGAATTAGTGCGTGTGTCGATGTAATTATAATATCATTTATACCATTAATTACACTATTTTCTTTTAACCGTGTTAAATAAAATCGAAAAGGTACTAATCAAAAAAATTAATTTCATCCTATTGATCCACATTTTACATACTGATGTGAACCGTGTCTCTTAGATTTTTTAAATTCAATTCAAAGAAGATGTAAAATTACATTTAATGCAAATTGGAAAATGTGCTTAAAACGTGGGTAAATGACGATAAAGGGTTCAATAAAAGTGAATATATCAAATCTTATTATAAAATGACTCCAAAGAATTAAATTGGACTAATATAGTTATTATGTATCTATTTTTACATTAAAAGAAAATTAAATTAAATAAAAATTATATAAATAAGAATTTGTTTTTAAACAATAATTTAGTGTTTTTCTAAATTAATAAAAAATTGAATGTTTTTAGAAAAATACCAAAACATAACCCTAAGATAATTTTTATATTCCAAAACCAAAAATGATGTCCATTTGAAATAATATAGTTTATAAACTAATAAAACGTGGGTATTACAATTCATAAATTCTTTTTGAATTCCTGGTTTGATTTGATGGGGGGTGCTAGAACTCGGGGTTGTGTACAGTACAACCTATTGCACTATTCAAAGAGTAGCATATAGTGGAGGTTTTAGTTGTTTCATTATTCCCTCCTTAAAATAATTTTTTCCAAGAAATTTCTAGAACATTAGTACGTAAAAATATTTTAGTGGTTCTTCATCTTATGTTCCTCATGTTCCCATGTTTCCTCTTCCATTTTACGATTTCTCTAATGAACATTTACCTAGCGAATCGTTTATCTTCTCAACACATGTTCTCTGGTATCAAGAATCCTAATATGATCTTCACAATAAGACATATCGAGTTGCAGTTCTATTTCTTCATAGGTGAGAACATTCCTTGGGTTATGTATGTATTTTCTGAATAGTGATACATGGAACACATCCGGAACATTGGAGAGACTTGGAGAAATTTTCAAATGGTAAGCTACAACTAAAATTTTTTCTAGAATTTCCAAAGGTCTACCTTTCCTTGGAGATAACTTCAAAAAAAACATGATCACCTACTTGAAATACCAAATCCATCCATCTGTTATCAGCATTTTTTTTGACATTGAGCTGCTTTGATGTGGGTATGGATAATATTCAACATGCCCATTTTTTCCACAACATGTTCTAGGCCTACGAGTTTCCTTCCACCAAAATCATCCCAACAATTTGGTGTGCCACATCTCTTTCTATATAACATTTCATATGCTTCCATCTGAAAACATGATTGAAATCTATTTTTATAGGAAAATTCTACTTGAGGTAAATACTAATCCCACATACCTTGAAAGTTAAGTTAGTAAGTTCTCAACATGGATTCTATGTTTTTAATAGTTTTTTCTGATTTTCCATCAGTTTGTGGGTGGTAGGAAGTGTTCAATTGAAGTTCAGTATCTATGATTTTTTGATGAATTTTCTAGAATCATAATGTAAAACTATGATCATGAACATAAATAATCAATAAGGTATTCCCATATATATCTTTACAAGATCAATGATCATATGATCCCTTTCAACTTTCATTTTTTTTTTCATAAATCCATGATCCTTTTTCTCAAAGAATACTCCACCTTATTTGCCTTCCCTGGGTGGTATTGTATTATGCAATCATAATCTTTCAGTAGTTCCTGCCATATCCTTTGCCCCATGTTGAGTTCTGTTATGAGAAAATATAATTCATACTCTTGTTATCAGTATATATCTTTCATTGTCACCATAGAGATATGGTCTCAATATTTTCAGAGTAAATATTACAACTTCTAACTCAAGATCATGAGTGTGATCATTTTTTTCATGAATTTTTAGCTTCCACGATGCATAGGAAATTTCTCTATCATTATGAATAGGGACAAAACCATGTCCTTTCATTGAATCATCACTATAAATAACAAACCCATCATTCCTCGATGGAATAATCAATATTGGATTATTGACCAATATTATATTTAATTCATCAAAAACATTCCTCAGAATATTTTTTCCACAAAAATTGAACCCATTTACCTGTGAGATTTGTTAATGAGTTATCCAACCAGGAAAAATAATGGAAGAAACACTAATAGAAACCTACTACACCAATAAAACTGTGTACCTCAGTCATACTCATCGGTGATGGCCATTTTTTTATTACCCTTGTCTTTGAAGGATCAAAAGATATTACATCCTTATAGAAAATATGGGAAAGAAAATAAATCTCCTGAATCCAGAATTCACACTTGGTAAACTGCCCATAAAATTAATTTCTACTAAGAGTCTTTAGAATAGTGTGCAAGGTATTTTCATGACCTTAGTAGCTTTTGGAATATACCAAGAAATACTCAATAAATACCACTAAAAATTCATCATGATATTCCTTGAAAAATCATTTCATTAGATCCATGAAAACAGAGGTTTCATTAGTTAGTCCAAAAGTCATTACATTAATCCTGTAATTCCCAGACAGGGTACAAAATGCTATCTTTCTAATGTCTTCCTTCTACATGTACATATGATGGTATCTAGATTGAAATTCAATCATGGAAAAATATTTGTCTTCATAAATTTTATCAAATAAATCATCAATTTGAGGTAGGGGATAATTTTTTTATATTTTTATAACACTGACCCCCCTGTAGTCAATGAAAATCCTCATAGATCCATATTTATTCTTAACAAAAAGAATAGGGGCTCCGTATGTAGAAGCACTAGGGGGAATAATTCCTTTATTACTCAATTACTATAGTTGTATATTTTGTTCCACTAATTCCACTATGGCCATTCTATAAGGGGTCTTCGATATGGGCCTTTGTCCAGGAATTAAGTCAATGGAAAACTAAATTTCTTGTTCTAGATAATTTCCTGGTAAATACTCTAGAAAAACATCAAAATATCATTTCAAAATAGGTACATCCACTATTTGAATATATTGTTCCTCACCTATAGTTATTTCACTCTGTTCCTCTATAATAATTTAATTTAGTAGAACTACTAGGGGTGGATCTAGATGAGAATCAAATGGTGATATTTCATCTCTAAAGATATGGGATTCTTTATCCTCATAAAAAACTGTATCCCCAATCTTATTGCAAAAAATTTTATCTTCGTGGTCGAATGAAAATATATACTGAGGGTTATATTAAATTCAATCATGGCTATGATAGTAAAATCGGAAGATAATTCACGATTATATGACACAATGGTAACTTATTAGAAAAACATTGTTACAATAAAACTACCCTTAGGAATTTTAACTGAAAACTCCCTGAATTAGTCAAATTTGAATTATCTATTTTCCTTTGAAAACTTGGAAGATATGAAAGATTTGAATGATCAAAAATCAAATAAAACAATTTGTATTTTTTAGGAAACAATTAACTTACCTTCCAAAACGTCATTCAGATCATCAACCTCTGTTGTTGTGATATCATAAGCTTGGCCATGGTCCCTTTGACGTTTTTGAGTTATGCTTCCATGACACATAAGACATTCATTATCATAATTCCCCATTTCAATACAATTTTCTCATTCATCATTGATAGCCTATTTCTTACACTTGAAATCACGAACTTGGTGGGATTTTTCTCTACACATGTAACGAACTCCCTTCTCCTTTTGGCATGTACTAGGATGTTTCTTCCCACAATTATCATAGGATGTAAATTCTACTTCTCCCTTCTTCCCCTTATTCCCTTTTCCAGAGAGTTCATTAGATATCTTCATCTCTTGCTTCTTTTTTAAGTCATAAACAATAGATAATTCCTTTTCATTCTTGATAGCACATGAGACAATATATTAATATGATGATATGGATTGAGAGACTAATGATCCAAAGAGAAATGTTTTTAACCCACCAAATAATCGATAAATCTTACTTCTTGGTTTACATATATATTCTACCACATGCCTTTCTAACCTTGTAATTTTATCCCCCTACTTTGTGAAATTATCATCCTCCTTTTTCCTCAGACTCAGAAATTGCCTTTCCATATCCGCTCAGTCTTCATAAGGAAATTATTTTTCTATGGAATAAACATTAATCTCCCTCCATTCCAAATTTAATACTTCTTCATCATATTTTTTGTTACGAACTAATGACCACCATTGATCTCCATATCCTATGAGGTGATAAAGTGCCATGATGACTATATTCCTTTCCCTACTCCACAAATCATGAAATATTTTGTCTAAAGAACACATCCATTGCTCTTCTAAAATAGATATGTAGTCCCATTGAATATTTGTGCGTGTTTCCTCATGAAGCGGTCTAACATTAATCTACCGCATTGTGGACTAGGGTGCTCCATACTATTAAAGTTATTATTCATATCCTGAGTGAGTTTTCCTGGTATGGTTATAAGATATTTTGCACCAGTTTAATCACCAACACCATTATAATTATCTTTGGTAGGATGGAAACCCCTGAATGAATTACATGCATTGATATGGTTTCAATTCTTTCCACTAGGCACAATTTCTAAACAATGATATACACTAGGTTAGTTTATGAAATGCAATACGTAATTCCAAACCTCTAAAATAATTAACACAAATTGAACCGTTTATTCATATAATCCATAATAATAAAATATATTTCTTTAGGGATGTATTTACTCCTAAATACTTCATAATGGTGTGTATAGAAAATGGGAATTATCCTAAGAATATCCCCCGGGAGTGTTAAACTAGTTGCGCAGTAAGCCCCATTGTCATGTAATGGGACACCTCAGGTCATGCCCGAAACACCTTGTCAGTGTTTTCACAACAAGGTACATATGTGCCCAAACCACATCCAGTTATTGTATCCAGAGAGGTATTTATTTCTTGGAAAACACAAATAATATCTACATTACCAAATTTTTTTGATGTAAATCTATACTAATGCTCAAAGTCTATCTTTGGGTAATGTTTTCACTCAATGTTTTTTATAGTATAGTTTCCAAATATTTAACTAAACATCCATTAATACCAATTATAATAACCCAATCCTAGTTACCAAAAGTTAGTGCATTATTACATTACATTGGCATGATAACAAGAGATAAAGTTCAATAGACCAAGATGTTTTGTATCCCTAGAATCACAAGACACATACATAAGTTTTACATTACATTATGAACTGAAAAAGGAACATTCTGTCTACATATAACACACTCATATATTTTAGCCTATCCAGGTAGGTCAGTCATAATATATTTTTTCACATCTAGGAAAAATAAATCATAAGAAATGGGTGAGCTTATATGCCCAGTAATGATATAAATACAGCGGAGACATTCATAAATAGAAATAAACATTTTTGGCTATGTATAAGACTAAAAAACACGACTTTTAAACTAAAAAATCAGCATAATATGGAAAATATAAATTAAATAATTCCATTTACATATTCAAATTGATATTTTACCAGTCTAATAATCACGTGTAATATCAATAGCTAATTTCACAATGATTGAATGGATAGTGCCAGACTTCATAACCACATATTCAAGGAATCGTGGCAAGACTAAAAGTAAAAATCTTGTCAAGGACTTCTTCCATGACACTAGTCTGTCTCATGAGACCCATAGATGCATCATGGGGATATAGTGGGCCCTCCTGTCACTTACTACATCCAATGTATTCAACATATTAAAAGTTTGATACATAACATAAACATTCACATAAAAACTATCATAATAAATGTTAATACTTTAACCATAAACAATGAAAGGTATAAAAATTTAACATCCATATTCAAACATATCACAAAACCTATAATACAATATGTCTTTATTATATAATAATAAATAAACTTCAAACAAGAATTAAATCCAAAAAGGATGTTGACATAGACGAAATCAACAAAAAAACTTTTTGAGTGAAATATCTCTTTCTACTTTGAAATCATTTAAATGTAATGACAAAATTTATTTTCAAAATATTCATATAATCTTCTAAGGGATGCTTCTATGGTGTTATAGTGGAAGAAAATAGACTCACCCTGTATATATGTTAAAAAACATTATTTCCTAATTTTTTTGGAAAAGGACATTAAGGGCCTTGTTTAGAAAACAATGGAAAGATTAAATTCAAAATATTTGATAAAAATTCAAAAAATGATATAAATGACTTTAACCCATAGTCTTGGAAATATTATAAAAATATTATATACATTTTTACTAAACAATAATGTGGATTATAAATAAGTCCCACTAGATACTAACGTATTAACAAACTCAGATAATAAAGAGATTGTAAAATTAACCCTTACCTTGTACTTTTCCTTAGTCAATTGTACATTTAACTTTTTAATAATAGTTAAATAGTTTTTATTAAATTATATTAGAATCACATACTCAAATATGATATCATATATTATCCTCCAGTATTTCATTGTTAAAAATATTTCAGTAAAATCATTGTTTCTGGTGATAACTGATTCATTTTCCATTATTTGTTTTGATACGTAAGTCATGTTTTATTATGAATAGGATGTATTTGATTCATATCCATAATGACATTAATTTCATAAACATTAATATTTAATCATCAAATGAAAATTATTCAATAATGGTTATGATGGGGAATGAAATCTTATCATGCTGTGGCGGTGGTAAGTCGTACGTACATATGAGTGATAATATCATTATATTGATGGGGAAATAACATTATATATGATGGTATATTCCTTTTACATAATAATTAACATGTTATATTTATTATTTACATCAATTATAAATCATTATTATTCCCATCCAAATAATTAAGTAGTGAATAACAAACTACCCCACGATGAGGAGACGGTAAGCCATACGTAAGCTCGTATAGTGTCTTTGTCGTTCATAATATGGATAGAATAACACATATAGTTTTACCATATTTATAATAAAATATTAGTCTTCAAAAGATACATGTGTTATTATTTGGGTATATATGAAACAAAGAAAGAGGATGTGGAAAATGAAAAGAACATTGAAAGAGTTGATGAAATATTTACCTCTTCTTCAAGTACGTTATTTTGATTTTAAAAAATGGGATCCTTAGATGGTATTTATGATCAAATTGAGGACTCTAGGTTGAAATCAGGTTAATTGGGAGGAGATTTAAGAAATGGTTCTACTAGAAAAACAGATTTGGAGGTGTGAATTTAAGCTAGGGGGAAGCTTCTTTTTATAAGAGAGGTGATAGGAACATTAGGAAAAGATTGAAATATTAATTTATTATAAGATCATTTTCGGTTTATAATAGCACAAAGTTGATTAATTTATAGGATAACATGGGTAGGGGTAAAAATCCATTCAACCAATAGGTATTAGAATAGTTTAGGGAACCATATTATCCTTATCATTTATATTTCACTCTTAGTTAAATTGTTTAAAATTTACCATGCCTTATTTTTTTTATATTACATTGTTAATAAACATACTATTAAATGAAAATATAACCTCAAGTTTAAAATTAATTACATATCTAACATTATATAAGTACTTTGGAAAAAAATTTTATTTTTTGTAGTATTGTATCATTTATTAAAATATTATTTGTTTTAAAAAAACATTTATGTATATCTTGAAAATATTTAGTATTTGGTTTTTTGAAAGTCATAAAAACATTATTACTTATAAAAAAATACATTTAATAAACCTTAACATGTCATATTCAACTAGAATTTATTTGTATGGAAACCAAAGTTTCAATTTACATTTATTGTAATATTTATACCATCAATTATTTTAATCATTTATTAATAAAGTAATTACTACATCATCATTCTGTCATAAATAAATTTAATTATCTGATGTATAAAATTTATAAATAAAATACCATGATTTAAGAAATATATTTAGAATTATAGAAAATATTTATAGTCAAATATATCTTATGCATAACCCTATATGAAAAATGTTTTACTTATTGAAATTTGAATTTAACACATTTAACTCTTCTTTAAATAAAATATAACAAATGTCATAATTTTATCCATGTTGATCAGAAGGATCATATTTTTTTCCTATGGTTTTTTTTATAAAAAAACTTATCCAATAGAATTAGTACATTTTTCGGGGTAATTATAATATCATTTTTACCATTAATTACCCTACTTACACTTAACCATGATAAATAAAATTACAAAGTTACTATTTACCAAAAACTATTTTCATCATGTTGAACCAAATTTTAATTACTGATTTCGTCCATTCTTCTTGGACAATTGAAATTAAATTCACAAATGAAGTAAAATTATGTTTTATGCAAATTTTCTAATGCACCTAAAAGGTTGGTAAATGATGGTAAAAAGTTCAATGAAATTTTACATATATAATCTTTTTATAAAATTAATCTAATTAATTAAATTGGACTAATATTGGTATTATTTATATATTATAACTTTAAGAAAAATTAAATTAAAAAATAATTATTTCTATAAAAAGTTGGTTTTAAATAATAACACAGGGTTTTCCCTATTCATAAAAAATTGAACATTTTTAGAAAAATACCAAAAATTCACCGTAAGATAATAATTATATTCCCAAACCAAAAATAAAGTCTATTTTGGTAAATAAAATTTTAAAATTTTTAAAAAGTAGTTATTACTATTCATAACTTCTTTTTAAATGGCGCATTTGATTGGTCGGGGTGTGATAGAAATTGGGGCAACATACAACACAAGATATTGCATTATTCAATGAGAAGTGTACCATGGAAGCTTAGGGTGTTACACATTAAACAAAACCCAAAGTGGTAATCACATGTCATCATAATTATCAAAATGAATAAATATCTATATCATTATTCTCTAAATTAAATTGTAATACCCAAAGCATGAACTAAAATAATTCTCTAAATAAAAAAACCCATATACAGAATAACTTCAAAAGGGGTGTCAAATAAATTGACCTAATTACAATCTTCAATATAAAAGACCTATGATAAAATTAATAAATCTTAATATTTACACACATGAGAACATGATAATTTCTAAATATATCTAAACCTTTCATATGATACCATATATAATAGACCTAAACTTTTACCCCTGGATCCAATGTCGAAATCATAAAAATTACATTTTTCACATTGATACTGATGATGGTGAAAATTTTTTTACCATCCAAAATATATAAAAATAAAATAAAAAATTTCATCACATACATTCCCAATGATATTGTTGGGTTAGTGTTTTATTGAATTAAGACAAACCCTTAACATCAAGGATTCATAAACAATTGGTTCATAATGATGAACATTATTTCCCACTTTACCCATGTTTTCATATTACACATTATTTCATCATTATAATCCATATGAAAACATTCTAGATATATATTTTCTAAAACATAGTATTTATAACCCATGGAAAATGAATTATAAGAAGGGTGAGAAAAAATTTTCATTAAGGGTAAATGTAAGAATTAAGAATTTAATGTCATCAGTGGTCATAAGAAAGACATAAGGGTATGATTTTATAATCAAATTGAATGAGTATAACATAATTATATTCATACCCATTAATACGTGGATCATCAAACATGAAAACTTTGAATAAGGATTTAACAAAATAAAGAGTCATTATAATCTACAATCGTGGGACATGTGATATCTATACAGATTAATGAAAATATTTATAACCATAGAATGAACAATGAAATCAGATTGGTATCCTGGAACATAACAGTCAAAGAAAACTTATAGAATCCTTATAAAACACATACAAATAGAATAACCATATGTTCAACTTCTAATATAATTCCTTGGATAACATAATCACTACCCAAACCATTAGATCTCTATTTGGAAACCCCAATCATGTAAACTATATATGGATCACCCTATTCTATATGGGTGAACCCATTATATATAATTTACATGAACCTAAAATAATGTACATAGATCATACACTTCATTGTAAAAATCATAAAAATAATCATTATTAATTCATGAAATTTAATAACACATAAAAAAATGGGATCTATGACAATCACATTGAAACATGATTTACCCATGAAAAAGAAATGGGTGCCTTGAAAATATATTTTAAACGTGATTAACCCATGGAAAAGAAATGAGTTCCCAGAATATATCATTAAAATATGATTAAACTATAGGAAATAAATGGGTTCGTGGAAAATATATTTGAAACATTGTGGAAAATAAATGAGTTCCTTTTAAATCTTTTTGAAACATGATTAACACATGGAAAACAAATGACTTACTTGAAAATCTTCTTAAAACTATATTAATCATACTATAAAAAAAATTATGGATTGTATTATAAAACAATATCCTAATTGGATCATATGTAAGATGAATGTTTATTGACATTGATGAATGTAAATATCATTAAAATATAATCAAAAACATTTTCTTAAAATACACTATCTATTTAAAAAAACATTTTATAAAAAAACATTGCCTAAATATTTTGAAAATAATGTTCATTAAAAAAACCATGTAAAAATATAAATTAAAAATCAATGAAACTAATTCAAATGATGGTGGGAAAATCCATTAAAAAATAAAACAATATTTAAAAAATATTTTCAAAAAGGTGTAAAAGATACCCATTTTTAAAATGATTAGAAATTTCATTTTAAACCATATTAAAATATGGTAAAAATCATATAAAATGGGTTTTGGAAATAATTTATATTTAAAACATAATATTTTCTAAAACATTTTATAAAACATGATCATGGAAGAGAAATATACCAAATATTAAAGAAAATACAACATTAATATCACTTATAAATGTCTTTCTTGATGTCTCATTAATAATTAAGGGAGCAAAGGGAAATTAAATAAGTGATCCACATTATTCAACATGCTATAATAAAATATATGTGGTTCAATAAAATAATATCACATTATTTCCTCTAAATTAAACATAATCATTAACAATCGCAAAAGAATAAATATTACAACACAAATCATTTCCCACTTTGATAACTCTTTTACTGTAATCCCCATTAAATAATAACATCAAATGATATATTAAATATCATGAAAATAATTGTTTTAATTAAATAAAATTTAAAAGGTATGTATGTAATTTCTGGTAAATTCCTTATAATTTTTTTAATTATATGGAATTATTTCGAGACCGTGAAATCTGACGGTGCATGATTCTGAGGTCCAGAATTGTGTGTCATTGTTTTGATAAACATTAAATAGGGAATGAAAGCAGTTCTCCTGAAAACATTGAAGAAATCTTTAATAGTTACTCAGATCATAATTCTGAGGACTCTATTGCGTTCATGATGGCAGGTTTACCCTAGGTGAGACTTTTGTTTAGTCAGCGCGAGCCTCCTGTGAGAAAACCCAAAAATCCCATAATTTTAAATAAAATAATTAAAGAAATTATTTTATTTTTCAAATGATTATAAATCACAACTGGTAGCACAGATTTACCATTGATGAACTCATGAGTGCATGATTTATTTATGCATATACTAACCATGGCCGACACGTTCCACCACTGAATGTTAGTTTTTGGATATAAATAAAATAATTAAGTGAAATTTTTTTTAATATAAAATCTATACCATATAAATGGTAACTCAGTTTTAAAATCTGAGAGTAATATTGGGTTCCTTTGGGTGTGTTTTACTTGGGAAGAGCCTAACCTCGATTGATGCGGGTCACAGGTGACTGTTAATAATTTTCTGAACTTTTTTTTGTTACATTCAGTAAACTTGCAAGCGGGTTATTCTAACTATTGAATCGGTGCTCGGAATTCAAATACTAGGACTTCATTGAACTCGTAGTGCCGATATTCTATTAGGGAGACCTTCACCTCGACCACATTAGGTAGAGGGTGGAAGTTAGATTTTCACATATTCATGAAAGAATAAAATAAAAATAAATTTGTGTAACTTTTATATTTATTTTATCTGTAAAACCTCCCACATGTGGATGTTGAGAAATGGGGACCACCCGACCTAAACCTCCCATGAGAGGATATGGTGGTAAGGTCCCCCCAAACTATCCTCTCATTAGCGGTTGTGATGGTGGGGTCCACCCGAGGCTTGAAACCTCTTGAACTCCCCTCATAAGTGTGAGAAGCCTCTTAGACTCCCTCCAACCTTAATTGTGCCAACCCAACAAATCATTATTTATGCCAACCAATGTAATTATTTGACCCAATTTGAAATTATTCCATCATATTCTATAATGATGTCTAATTCCTTTTTGTGTGGAATTGGAGGAAAATCTGGGAAAAAGGGAGAAACTTAGAGCCCTGGTAGAAAGCTCTCCAATGAAGAATGCCAACGAAAAATGCAAACAAAGAATGCCATCGAAGAACGTTCTTCAGAAATCAATGCAGTGGATGACTTAAAATCCCGTCATCAAAGCATTCTTTCAGAAGCAAGAATCATTGGCACCCCTCTATATTCTTCGACTTCTTTCTTGTGACCTTCTTCGATGAATCGAATGATGTATGGGTTTATTTGTGTATCAATACCTTTCTGATGTTCATCCCTTGAATTTTTTTTAGGATTGGGAATAAATCATTGCGGGAGGTCGTAAAGCTTGACGTTCTTCTTCATGTTCTTGTTGAGCCATATGACACCACCTTAACATGGAGGGAATGGGCAAAACAAACATGGCCCAACCCCTCTGGAAATCATGAGACGATTTGTGGTGTTGAACACGATGAAGGTGACGATGCAACTACACATCCGTACGACCACTGCCACATCGCGACATCCACTCCCTCATGGAACCCCCGTGGTCGAGCCACTCTTGGCACCCATGACCATCGTGCCCCTTAGCTTCGCCACCCGTGGACCCACCATGCCATCCACGGCCACTGCCATCCATGCTGAGCCGCCACTGCCGACCGGGCCAAGCCACCACTACCGACCGGGTGGAGCTGCCATCATCGTCCGGGCCAAGCCACCACTGCCGACTGGGTCGAGCCACCACCACTATATACCGAGCCGCCATCGTTCATCAATTAGGTCACTTCCATCCTGCCAAGCCATCGGCTATGCCACCACAGCTGCACCGACCGCGACCCTTCAAGGCACCTCAGTCACAACGCCCCAGCCTATAAGAACCACCTCGAGCCAGGCCGAACCACCCCGCACCCTCACGGTACTCCCGTGGCGGATCCGCCATCTGTCGTGATGCCAAACCGTGACCTCCACCACCCAGTGGTACCCGACGCCCCTGTGGCCCTCACATCCCTCATGACCTCTTAGACCTCTCAATGAACCGGAATGCCCCATACGTCAGGCCGCATGACGAGTCGTGCATAACCTAGCAGGTCTGGCCGGGGCGACCTGAACCGGGTCGACCCAGTCGAGTACGGGTCGGTTCGGGCCAGACCTGAACCTAATATGACACATTTAAATTAATTTGGACATATCTTTAGCACTAGATGTTCGTGTGGCGAACTGTCAATGGAACTGGAAATCATGAAGTGCGACATTCCCATTGATTATACCCTACTAGATTTTTGGATTAAGATGGAAAATGGTCAGGTTGGATTGAGGATGAATCCAACTCGGATTCAGGGACTAAAAGGCAAATAACTCACAGATCGGGTGTCTGATTGACGCACCGTCTATTACGTTGAGACCACTATGACGTGGTAGACCTTTGAGATTCTTCTTCATTGGACTTCAAGGTAGTTGGAGTATCAACCAGTAGATTGGGGAGTGGATACTCTTGGAGACGAGCGAGCATAGTGCGGGAACCTTGAAGCTGACTGAGAGTTGATGACTACTGACCTTTTCGACGCTGAGTGACTTGACATGCCTTGTGTGGGGAACCTCTGTGTGACATGGCAGACCTACGGTGGGGAGAACCCCGGTGTGATGTGGTGGTCCCAAGGTAATCAAAAGGAAGGGGTACCTCAGCAGGCCATAGTGGGGAGTGCCTTTGTGTGACGTGGCAGACCCGTAGTAATTGATAGGAGGAGAACCTTAGAAAGTTATGAGGGGGAGTGCCTATGTGTGGCGTGACATTACCATGGTGGGGATCACCTCTGTGTGATGCGGCAAACCCATGGTACTCGACAGGAGGAGTACCTCAGTAGTCCATGATTTGTTGGAAGCACCTTTGTGTGACACGAAAGGCCCACTAAACCCGATAGAGGAGGGGTTCTCTCATAGCTGGGGTGTTTGACGATGTCACTGGAGATGTTACTTATTACTACCAGTAAAATTAATCCTGGTGTGAGATGAGTCAGTATCTCTGGGTTTTTCCTCATGATTGAGTTGGATTACTTGATAACATAGATATATGAATGAGAATATACATATTTAAGGATATATGTTGATATCATTCATTTTGATTTATCCTTGTTGGATTTTGTGAGATCTTGAGGGTATCGGGGTCCCTAATGACTATCATTATACTCACCCCTACATGGGCTATGCCCGTAACTAGTTGTGTTGGAAGCAAATGAGGGATAGAGCTAACTGAGGCTGACAGTACATGGACTGGACAACACCTAGAGGTGGACCATACAACCTGTTGGTACATTGAGGAGACTGGTAGACATGGATAGCTAAGAAGGCGATCTATACCTACCCTTTAGGTAGGAATCTTAGAGGATGACCCAACAGCTGAATTTCTATTATCTTTAATTGTATTGTATCACAGTTGTACCTATAACATCTAGTTAGGCTTGTATTTTGGCCCCTTCTTCTTTCTGCACTCACTCTGTTTATAGTTCAGTTTACATGTGTTCCTATCTTGTTGTGTGTTTCTAGGTTATGAAGGAAAAGCCTTCCCAGTTTTAGGGAATACTTCTTCGGTGCTAGTCACCAACCCATAGCCTATGGATGACATGCTTGGGTTAGTCATTTCATGGCCCCCAGGGGACGGGTCGTGGCAAATTGGTATCAGATGAGTTGATTCTACCATAGAACAAGGAATCTGATCTTTTCTATGATGTAATAGTTTTATGGGTAATGAGTGCAGTTTTTAGTTCAGGGAGTCCAGTGTTGGTTCAGTGGCCGATGCATCCATACAACAGGACTGTATCATCTGATTTATAACACAGTGCAAGAAAACATTGATTGGATGTGTGTTTCCAAAAAAAAATTTTGGGATCTTTTGAGTCAGCTCACCAGGTATAAATTTCAGTTCGTTGGGTATAACAAATTAACCGTGGTGCACTTGTATCTTTTCAGGATGCCTCGACACTGAATTCCAGCTAGGGTTCCAAAAGTTGTACGCAATGATAGCCCACCGAGCGACGAGGCCTCGATGCAAGGCCCTATTCTAGTAGAGGAACCAACAGAGGCACCATCAGTACCATTACCCTTTGGGACACTAATTCCACCATCCCCAGTAGTAGAGAGTGCATGCCACTTGTGCGTGTTTCACAAGTTCTCGTAGTAGAGGCCTCTGAGGTTTTCTAGGTGAGACTGATTCCCACACAGTTGAGGGATGGATGGAGGTGATTGATAGAGTTTTCTGCCAAGTTGGGACACCAGTAGAGCAGATTTTGAACTTAGCTTCTAGTCTTTTTTTGGGATATAACATGAGGATGGTCTTCATAGTGATGAGGCTTTGGTGCGTGGAACGTTGCGCGAGATGGTACCTTTAGGTAGTTTGCTGGCTATATCGTCACCCGTTGGTCAGCAATTACAACTGATGGTACTAGTAGAGGACACATGTAGGCATAGTTCCTTAGAAATGTTTCAGCCTCAGATTCCCCTATGGTTATGAGGTGAGATCGACCCTTAAGTGGCTAAGGACTAGCTTGAGGAGATGGCAGAGAGTTCCCAATATCTTCTACAGCTTTCGCAGAACGACATGTTTGTGGCTAAGTATTCATTTAGGTTTGCCATCCATATTAGGTACTTAATGAATACAGTATGACAAGTGCTTTAGTGTTTGTACCCTTGAGCGAGGTGTGTTTAGGGACATCCGAGATAAAACTATTCATCTATGCATTCCTAAAAATATTAGGGTGGAAGAGAGAACTTTTGTGGTTGAATGTTCTTTGGCTGAGTGGAAATAGCCAACAAATGTTAGTAGTGGGAAAGCAGGAAATTGACGCCAGTCTCAGAGACATGGGTGTGTAAAATGTTTTGGGAAGAGAAAGTGTTATGGATATAGGAATATGCGGGACATAAGAGGTGTAAGTAGAACTAGGATGGAAGCATTAGGTGGTGTACATTTGGACATGTTACATCCACCACCCCTATATGGTTCTCCCCAGGCTCAGGGAGCTGGAGGACAGAGGAAGGGTGTTGCTTTATGCTGTCAAGGAGTGCGACCCAAGGGCACTAGGAATGATTTGAGGTATGGTCCATGTCTACTAACAACTATTGTATCAATATACATTGGGACCAATCATTCCTTCCTTCCATGAATCTTGTCCAATACCATGAGTTTCAGGTTAAACTGTAGACTTAACCCTCACATCAAGAGTTACCATTATGAAGAGACTCAATAATAACACTTATAACGATGGTTTGATCTGACACTTGAGGTGAGAGTTTCAGTTGAGAGAACTTGGGGGCATCGTTGAGGCCTTATGAAGTTAGTTTGGGAATGGACTAGACATCCATAGTTCATTCTCAAATTGACTATATTATGAAAAAAGGTTGTGGTTTCCCTACAACATTAGAATAGAGTTTTCCTTGGTCTACGAAAAAGGAAACCCATGATGCACATGATAAACTCATTCATAGGTGGGTGTAGCCAATCACTCTTGAGTTATCTAGAATTACCCTAGTGGCAGCATGAGTTTTTAGTTTTTAGTTCCAAACAAGAGTGGATGAGCATGGGGACATCTTTTCGGAAGATGTATCTAGGAATACCTCCCTGAAGGGAGTGGTATGTCTATTTTGGCGATGTACTACCAGAGATTTGTACCCAACTTCTCCAGGGTAGCAACACCTTTGTCAGCATTGAAGAATAAGGGGAAACCCATCATTTGGTCTAAGAGATATCGACCGAGTTTTTAGGAGCCGAGGTATAGGCTGACTAGTGACCCCATCTTGAGGCTTTCGTAGGAGGGCGTTGGGTACGTAGTCTATTGCGACGCATCAGGGATCAGACTCGTATGTGTCCTGATTCATGAGTGAGCAGTTATATCTTATGGTTCCTGAAAACTAAGACAATACAAGTAGAACTATGATACTCATGACCTGAAGTTAGCATTAGTGGTATTCACCTTGAAGATGTGGCGATATTACCTGATTGTCGAGCATTTTACAGTGTACTCTGATCACAAGTGTCTCAGGCATCTCTTTTATCAAATGTACTAGAACCGGAGAGAGCGACGTTGTCTTGAGTTCTTCCAGGACTATGAATTTGATATAGTTTATACTATTATGAGGTGGAATGTTGTAGTAGATGCACTCTGCAGGATATCTGGTATACAACAGTTGGGTGAGGCGATAGAGCAGTTGGCCACATTGTTGATATCTTTTGGGGATCGGGGTGGAGCATCTTTTCATCTGTCTCTTATAGTCACTGCCCCACTTCATGAGGGAGTCAGGGAGGTGCAGTGTGGGGATGCTGACTACGAGACTAAATGTGCTCTGATATCCAAGGTAGAAGCACCTGATGTATTTTATAAAAGTGGGGAGCACCTCATTCGCTTTATAGGACGTACCATGGTATCAGTGTTTCTTTGGGAGGAAGTGTTGAAGGAGATCCAAAAATCCCCTATAGAGGTACATCTTGGTGTGGTGAAAATGTACTAGGACCTTCAGCATCAGTACTGGTGGTCAGGGAAGGAGAAAGCTATTACAGATTTTGTATCACGATGGCTCACTTTTTAGAAAGTAAAAACTGCTCAGAGCTGGCCGAGATCTTTTTGAGACGGGAGGACGGAGAACATGTCCTCCTATAGGTCTCACCTCGACGAGGTTTGTAGAGTTTTTTCCAAGGGGGAATGTTATCTATGAGGTTTATCGGAACCTTCTAGGTCCTAGCTGAGTTGCTGAGGTGGATTACAACATATCTCTTTTACCTCAGTTGCAACGGGTGCATGATGTCTTCCATGTATCCCAACTGAGGAGATATGTGCACAACCCTTCTCACATCATCGACCATGGAAATCTGGGCATTGATGATGAGATGAAATTTACAGAGGTTCCAGTAGTTATTGAGGATCGATAGGAGTGGGTCCTTCTTGCATAGTGTATACCTCAAGTTTTCATTCACTGATATCATAGGATCCTCCAGGAGATAACATTAGAGTGGGAGGCATAGATTCATTCTCAATACCCTCATTTGGTTGTTTATATTTTTTTTAGAATTATAGGACGTAAATACCTAAGGTGGATAGAATGTAATGTCCCATAAATTCTGTATAATTTTTCTTAATTATATGGAATTATTTCAAGACCTCAAAATCTAACGGCACATGATTCTAAGGCCGGTAGTGCCCGAAATGGTTGGTTAAAATTTGGTTAAACTTTAAATAGCATTCATAAGTTGTTTTTCTAAAAAAGTGGAATAACTATTTAATGGTTTCTCAGATTAGAAATCAAAGGCCACCGTTCCATTCAAGATGATGAGTTTACCCTATGCGCGACTTATGTTTAGTTAGTGAGGGTCTCCTGTGAGAAAACAAAAAAATGGAGTAATTATAATTAAAAAAATTAAAAAAATTATTTTATTTTTAAAATGATTGTAACACCAAAATTGTAGCTTAGATTTAAAATCTGTGACCACCTCTGAACTAGTGATGCCATTTTTTATTTAAGTAGAAACTAACATTGGCTGGCATGGGCGACATATGAAAGTTAGTTTTTGGCCGTAAATAAAATAGTTAGGTGAATATTATTTTATTAAAAATTATATAACATTAAAAAATCAACTTGGATTGGAAATATGGGAGTACTGTTGGGTTCTTTGGGGAATGTTTCACTTGGGTAGAGCCTAATATTGACCGACATGGGGCGCATGTGACTGCTAAAAATTTTCTGATCTTTTTTCGGTTATGTTTAGTAAACGTGTGAATGGGTTTTTCTAACTTTTGAACTAGTGCTCAGAATTGATATTTGAAGGCACCATTGAACTCGAAGTGCATGTATTCGGTTAAGGATACCTTCACCTCTACTTTAGTAGGTCGAGGGTGGATGTTGTCTTTTCACATATTCATGAATGAATAAAATAATAATAAAATTGTGGATCTTTTATTTTTATTTTCATTGTTAAATCCTCCCACATGTGAATGTTGAGAAGTGGGAACTACCATGTCTATACCTCCAATGAGAGTTTATGGTGGTGGGGACCATACGTACTAATCTACCTTGGGAGGTTATCATGGTGGGGAACAACCAAGGCTTGAATCCTCTTGAAATCCCCTCATAAGTGTGAGAATCCTCTTGGACTCCGTCCAACATTAATTGTTCCCACCCAACAAATAATTAATTATACCAACCTATGTAATTCATTATCCTAGTTTGAAATCATGCCAACATATTTTATAATATAGGATAAGTCTTTTTTTTTGTGGAATTGGGGGAAACTCTTGGAAAAATGGATAACCATGGAGCCTTGGGAGAAAGATATCCAATGAAGAAAGCCAATGAATAATTACAATGAAGAATGTGCTCGAAGAACATTCTTAGGAAAACAAGGATGATGATGACGTACGAGCCCATCGCGTAATTGAGGTTTTGGAAGAGAGGATCATTGGAACCCCCTACATCTTCTTAGACTTCTTTCTTGCGACCACCATTGAAAAATCAAATGAGGTAGGGTTTTATTTCTGTATGAATACCTTTCCCATGTTCTTCCCTTGAATTATTTTTCATGATTAAAAAAATCATTGCATGAGGATATAAATATTGACGCTCTTCTTCATGTTCTTTTGAGCCATATGTTACCAACCTAAAACAAAGGGTACATTCCAAAAAAACATGGTCGACCCCTCTGCAAATATAGTGATGACTTGTGGTGTTGAACATGATGAAGGGGACAGTGCAACGACACCGCCCCATGGCCACCGCTGCCTCGCGACATCCGTGCCCTCGCGGTACCCCCGCGGCAGAGCCGCTCTGCAACATAAACAGCCACCACGCCCTATGCCTCTGCCTCTTGGGACCCCATTGTGCCACCCACGACTGCTGCCATCTGGGCTGAGCACCACCGCCGACCGGGCCGAGCCCCCGATGCCGACCTGGATGAGCCACCACAGCCAACCGGGCCGAGTAGCCACCGCTGTCCGGGCAGAGCCTCCGTAGCCGACCGAGATGATCCACCGACGCTGTTCGTTGAGCTCATACCACCATTCATCGAGCTTCCACCATCCCACCACACTGTCGGCCTCACCACCTTGTAAGCGCCGCCCACGGCCTTCCGAGCTGCCCGGCCCACGGTGCTCGCGGCCCTCCGAGCTGCCCCGGCTGCGCTGCCCATGACCCTTTGAGCCACGCCCCCCGTGGTTCTCCTAGCCACCTAGGCTGCACCACCCGCAACTTCTCCGAGCTGCCCCGAGTTTGGCTAAACCGCTCTTCACCCTCATAGTACCACTACGGCCGATCTGACCCACAAACTCCATTTCCCGATGATACACATGGCCCTCGTGGACCTCGCGGCCTACTGGACCACTCTGCGGGTCAGACCGCCCAGTGGGATGGGTATCACCACAATCCAGGCATGACCTAGTGGGTTGGGCTGGGTCGACCTGAACCAGGTCGATCCAGGCCCAGTCGGGTTAGGCCAGACCGAACCCAGACCTGATACGGCCCATTTACTTTAATTGGGCCATAACATTAGCACCAGACATCCGTTTGATGAACCTTCAGCGGCACTAGAAATCTTTGAGTGATATTATCCCTTTGATTTTACCCCTCTTGAGTTTTGGACTAATATGTGGAAAAGTCAGGTTGTATCGAGCACGAATCCTACCGGGCCCTCGGGACTAAAAGGATAATAACTCACAGACTGAGCATCTGATTGACGTGTCGTTTGTTGCGTTGAGACCCCTATGACGTAGCAGACATTTGAGATCCTTCGTTTTGGGACATTGTGGTAGTTGAAGTATCAACTAGTAGCATGTGGAGCGGATCCTCCCGGTGGTGAGAGAGAGTAGTGCGGGAAACCTGTTGTAGGTGATACTTGAAGATAGCTGACCTTTTGGACTATGAGTGACTTGAAAAACCCATCTAGGAGAACCTCTGTGTGACGCAGTAGACCCACAGTGGGGAGTGCCACTATGTAACGTGGCAGAACCACAGTACACGATAAGAGGGTTACATTAGCAGGCTATAATGAGGAACACCTCTGTGTGACGCCGCAGCCCCACATTACTTGATAGGATGAGTATCTCAACAAGTCACAAGGGGGGGCATCTTTATGTGATGCGAAAGACCCATGGTGTGGAGTACCTCTGTTTGATATGACAGACCCATGGTTCTCGACAGAAGGAGTTCCTCAGCAGTCCTAGATTAGTGGGAAACACCACTTTATGATGTGGCATGCCCACTAATCCAGATAAATGAGTGGTTTTTTGTGGCTGGGGTGTTCAACTATTTAACTAGTGATATTACTTTTCACTACCCCTAGAATAAATCCTGGTGTGAGTTGAGTCAGTATATCTAAGTTTTTCCTCTTGATTTAGATCGATTAGTTAATAACGTTGGTATATTTATGGGCATATACCTCAGTAAGTTTATCTATTGGTTTGATACTTTGTGATTTATCCTTTTTGTATTTTGTGAGACATAAAGTGTCTCGGGGTACCAATGGAGTGTCAATATACTCATCCCAACATGGGTTATGCCCAGACCCTATTGTGTTGGATGTAGATGATGGACAACACTGAGTGAGGCTGACAGTACTAGGACTGGACGGTACCTGGAGGTGGACTATACCGCATGTCAGTACGTAGAGGACATGAGTCGACGTGGAGTGCTGAGCAGGTGTTTTGTACCTACACTACGGGTAGGAACCTCAGAGGACGACCCATCAACTGACTTTCCCTTCTCTTTAGTTGTATTGTATCCCAATTGTACTTGTACTCTCTTGTTGGGCTTCTATTTTGGCCCCTTTTTTCTTATTGCACTCACTATGTTTACAGTTATGTTAACTTGTGTTACTATCTTGTTGTGTTCTTGGTTACGTTTTCTTTCAGTTCATAAAGGCAATGCCTTCCAAGTTTTAAGGAATGCGCCTTCGGTGATAGTCTACTGCCCCTGGCCTATGGAAGGTGGGCATGGGGTATTCAAGGCATGGGCCTCAGGGGGAAGGTCATGACAATGTATATACACCTTCAAAATGAATATATGTGATTTCATTAATGTATGTCTCAAGGAAATAGAATTTGAGATGATTATCCGTTACAAAAATCATACCATTTAATTTGAGAATAAATCGTTGGTTTCATAATTTTTATCAACTATAAAATCACATAAATTAATTTTAAATAAAATAAAAAAGAATAATAATCATTACACCCATAATTAAGTCATAATAATGTCAATGAAGAAGCATTATAACCTCATAAAAATGAAACCGAGTTACGAAATTCCATGCCACTTGGTAAATATGATATCAATTCCTATTGAATGAAACAATTAAAATACAAAATTAAAATATAATTATGTATATATTATTATTATTAAATATAAAATAATCAGTATATACACTATAAAAAAAATCAACTGGGGATTATAACATATTTATCACATGAGTAAAAGAGGGATGAGAAAAAAACCCCTACCTCAGTTCTATATATTCAATGTGTTTTTTTGAAATCATTTATATTACTTTTATATCAATTATTAAATTTATTAAGAACCATTTTCAGCACTAATACCTTATAATTAAATCATTTATTTTATTTTTTAAAATTCATATTAAATTACTTATTCTATTATGTCCACATTATGTGTTTTGCAGATGTTTGGTTTATTGTTTCAAAACTGCATCGGTGTGTTGTACATGGTCATAGTTGTCATTATTAAAACATCTAAAAAATAATAATCATCAAATAGTTATCATAATTATTCATAAATTTCTACTTTTCAAACAAATCATTTAATATTATTAAGAAAATTGAACTACATTATGATCACAGAGATGATTGGTCGTACATACGCATGAGTAGCATTTCCATTTTTTCAATATCATTATGGAAAGTATATATGAATTAATTTATCATTAATTAATTATAATAATATCACAAATATCATGTTATATATTTTAATATACTTTTATATATCATTATTTTGATGTGGTGATGAAAAAATAATCACATTGCTTCAGGGATGTGATAGTCAACATGTAGATGAACAACATTATCATCTTTACTGTAAGAAATAAAATGATACACTATCTTTTTAGAATGATAAATATATTATTAATGTATTTATTATTTTTATAATATCACATATATTAATTATCATTATCTTTATTATATTCCATTTAAAGTGTTAGTGACTAACTAATCATATCGCTTCACGAGGTGGAAGTCTGCCATTCACATGCGCGACATTATCATATACCCCACACAACAGAAATGAAAAAGGTATATGTGACATAATATCTAAATAATTATAAATATTTCCAAAATAATATATATATATATATATATATTTATTTATACTAAATATATTTTTAAAATAATACTTCTGAGGTGATGATGGAAAATGAATGACATCAGTTTGAAAGGAGGTAATACGTTATACACATGAATGTTGATTTCAGATCGAATTTGTTATAAAAGGATATTGATTTTGGTTATTAAATTAATATATTAACATATAAGTATATATTTTATACATTTTAATTATATTATTATAGTTTAATAGTATTTAATGGAGGTTTAAGAAGAAAGAAAACAAAAATAAGTAGTTAGTAATTGTACTTCTTCTAAGACCACCACTTAATAACTATAACTGACGTTTTCCAAGAATGTTTTACTGAAAATAAATACATAAAGAATAATGGAATTGATATTGGTGAGTGATTGTTTCTAGAAATGTAATATCAATTTTTTTATGGTATGAATA
This sequence comes from Viscum album, assembly GCA_963277665.1. Taxonomy (NCBI): domain Eukaryota; kingdom Viridiplantae; phylum Streptophyta; class Magnoliopsida; order Santalales; family Viscaceae; genus Viscum; species Viscum album. The sequence continues at coordinate 1,899,555,304 of OY728140.1, read as the reverse complement.
ATAGGGGAAAGGGTGAAACCTTTTCTAATTTAGGTGAGTGTCACACTAGTACTTTTTGAAAAGAAAATGGTATACCCAAGTATTTAACATGAAAAATGGATAAATAAAATATTAATTTAGGGTATTATATATTATAGGTTCTAACTATGAATATAAAATAGTTTTTAGAAAAAATTTAGGTCATTTTGACCCTTATCTTATTATTTTAACTCCCTAGTAAACCCATTTTTACCTTAACTGTGGTAAATGTTTTTTACCATTTCACTATTCATCATGGTGAAAAATTAATTTTATAGTATTATAATATAATATATATTATGATTAAAAATATGTAATTTATTTTAATAAATTATATACGCATATTTGAAAAAAAAATTAATTTAAAATTAAACTCATAGAAATGATGAAAAAGTGGGGTTTCATGAAGTGTGTATTTTATAGAAAAGATGGTTTTGTATTAACTATATGATAGAAAATAATTAATTCAAGACTATAAATTAATATTTATGGATATAAAATATATAAATATGATTTAAAAATTTCATTATTTTTTATCATCTTATATAAATAAAATGTCATCAAATTATTCATCTTAAAAATGTTTTTAGAAAAATATCATTTTTAGGCCCAAAAACAAACTTATACAAAAATCCAATATTCATTTAGTTAAAAATAAATTTTCTTTTTTTAATATAACTTAATAATAATAATTTTAATTTAAATAGTATTCAAAATACAATGAGGATTTTTTATTTTTTATTTTACAAAAAATTCACATTTTTTAAGAAATCAATATTTTCACTATTCACTATAAAACAATATTTTCTGAAAAACACTTAAATATCAATAAAATTAAATATTTATATTATAATATAAACAAATAATTTAATTTTAAAAATAAAATTTCATAATGTTCTAAAAATTAATTATATTTGTTTTCAAGAAGAGAAATAAATATAAATTTGAATGAAAATATATTTTCGATGAATAAAATCACTTTATTATAATTGATTGATTGTTTACTAAATATTTATCAATAATTTATATTTATTAGGAAAAATATATATTTTATAAATTATTAAATACTATTCATACTCACCAATTTAACAACTTGGTTATAAAGGTTATATATTTTATGGTTCAATTATGTTTAGTGTTACGTGTCTAATACGGTATCGAACAAAATTTTCTTTTCTAATGTATTTGATTCTTACATACTCATCTATTTAATAAATTTATTCATTGAAATATAAAAATTATATTCATAATAAAAGGTTATATATCTAGAAAAAAATATTTTTCGAAACCCACATAATAAAAACGGTTAATAAAACATCTGGTTGATAAGAGAGACAAGGACCAATGAAGGATATCTAGAATAACATAGACTAAGTTCATAAGTAAGATAATGTAGGTGGGAAGTAAATATTTGGACATGAAAGAAATCATAATTCCTAAAAAATGATATGAAGTGATAGAGATCACTAATCTCAAGAAATATAATGATTAATCTAATTCTAATAACCAGAGAACCATAAACCATTGAGGTGTGAAAAAGTTAATTTATATCACCAAAAATGATGGTAATTTGGCAAAATATTATTCTAAGATCATTTTCCTAGAGATAAATAATTCATTTTCCTCATAGACTAATATCATAAGAAAATATCCAAACTTGATTAGTTAGATTTTATCTTTTTCTCAATTTTCCACATAATCTCAACTTTCTATCTAATGATGAGTATTCAAGAGAAATTTTTTCATGCCTAAAGCACTAAAATCAACTTTTAATTAACACATAACCATAAAAGGGATAATAAAGATATACCACTAGTACATAGACATTTACAAAAACTAAAATAGTTAATAAATTTAAAGATAATTCCCAATAGGAATAAATATCCATATCACTAATCTCAAGAAATTCATTAACATTCCCTAAAGATCAAACTAAATAAATTCATAAATAAATAAACATATTTCATTAATAACCTCAAAAAAGAGTGTCTACGACTTTTAACATATGATAAAACTTAATATTTTCGACCTCTAATGGTATTCAAAACACGTAAGTTAACCTCACATGAAAATATCCTAATTTCCTATATTATCTTATCAATTCTTCTAATACCAACTATAATATCCCCAAACACGGACACCAGAATCCAATGAAAAAATCTTAAAAATTATATTTTCATCTTTGATACCATTAGAGGTGACAAAATTTTCACCATCCAAAATGTAAAATATAAAATGGAAATCTTTGATCAACTAAATTTTCAAAGACAATTTAGGTTTATAGTTTTAGAGAATTATTGAAAACTCTCAACATCATGGATTTATAAACCACGTGTTCAAAAATATAAACATCATCTCCCACTCTACCCATCTTTTCATATTCAATATTAGGTAATTGGAATCATCCATATTAAACCCCTCTTGAAATAATAATTTTATCCTAAATCTTTATAACATTGGTAAAATGATACATTATAACGGCTCACTCAATTGTTCTGTAATAGAATATGTAATCATTAACAATTGAGTATCATTAGGGAGAATAAAGAGATAATAAGGTTATGATGGCATAATCAGAGATAATTATTATAACATATGATAATTCATACCCAAAAAAACCTAGATCATCATACATGAAAATATGGAATAAGTATTTAACAAAGGAAAGATTCATCAGAATCAATAATCATGAGCCATGCGATGTCAATATTTATTAAAGGAAACATTTTTAACCATAAAATGAATAATAAGATCATATTGGTATCTTGGAACATCATTTTCATAAAACAGTTACATAATCATTACTGAACCCTTAAAAATGGATTAACAATATGTTCAACATTCAATATAGTTCTCTAGAGAGCATAATCATTACCCAATGCATTAAAGCGCTATCTGGGGGCACCCATCATAAAACTATAGCAACATCACCTAGTGCTATTCAGGTACATCCATCATATATAATGTCCAAGAATCATAAATAAAGTGCACAGTTCTTACATTTCATTGTAAAACTATTAAAAATAATTATTTTTCATTTCAAAACTTCATTAACCCATGAAATATAAATGGGTTCCATGAAAAGTTATTTGAAAAATAATTAACTATAGGAAAATAAATAGGTACTGTAATATTATTTTTGAACTATGATAAACCTATGGTAAGGAAACATGTTATTTGATAATCACTTTACCACATTATTATCCCATGGAAAAAATAGGTTCCATGACAATCTCTTCGAATCATGATTATCCCATGGAAAAGAAATGGGATCAATGAAAATAACCTTCAAAAAAGATTAATCCATCCATAGAAATAAAGTGTATGATAACATTACAAAATTTCCCCATTTGAACATACGTAATAATAAGGATTATTGAAATTGATAAATTAATACACAATTAAAATATCATTAAAAACATTTTTTAGGTAAATAACATTTTCATTTTAAAAATCTATTTTATAACCTAAAAATTTACAAAATATTCAGAAAATAATTTTCTATACGAAACAAATGAATCACATGAAGTAAGCATCATGGAAAATAATGGAAATGATGACGGGAAAATCCATTCATTTCATAAATGTTAAAATTAAATATTCTTTTCAAATCATTTTGAAATTTGGAGTAAACGACCCTAATTTATATGATATAAGGAAATTTTTGTTTAATAATTTAAAAATATGGAAATAGATCATATAAAATAGTTTTATTAAATAATTTATTTTTATAAAACAATATTTCGTAAAATATTTTAGAAAACATTGATATAGAAAAAAAGATACATGATCTAATAGAAAATTAAACATCAATATAACTTACAAATGAACTTCTTGATGTTTCATTGATCAATAATGATGTTAATGGAAATTAAAATTGTGAAACACATTCATAACTAGGGTATAATAATGTATATTTTATTCAATAAAATTATATCACATTATTTCTGCCAAATGAAAAATAAAAAAACAATCCTGGATGAATGGTTATTGTAACATATAACCATTGCATCTTTTATAACTCTTGAATTGTAATAAACATGGAAGAATAAAATAAACTAAATTTTTTATTATAATCAAAATTATGATTTTTATGTTAAAAATTTGATGTTATGTATATAAACCTCACACATTAATACATGTTTATAACATAATTGTATTTCTTAATGAATGAGAAAATTGGGAAGATTAAACCTTACTAAAAACAAACAATTAAATTTTTTGAATTAATCAAAGAATATATTATTTAAATAAAATTTAAAACAACATAAAATAATTATAAATATAACATGATATAGTAAAAAGTCCTTACCCACATAATCATAACATAATAATTCAAATAAAGAAGTATTATATCCCAATAAAAATTAATTGAGTTATAAATTATTTACCATTTGTTAAATTAAAATTAAATTCATCTCGAATAAAATATATAAAATAGAATCATAAAATATAATTTTGTAATAATTATTCATGTTATTAAATGTAAAATTGAGAGTATATACACCAAAAAATAAAAAACATGTGGTGAATACGACATATGTCTCAAAGAAGAAAACACGAGATGATAAAACCCATACTTCGAATCCAAACATTCCATGTTTGTCCATTAACTCCGGTATAATAAGTTTAGTAAAAATATTATATTTGTTAATATTTTTTTGTATTAATACCTTATACATAAATCATTTTTTTCATTTATTTTTAAATAAATATTAAATTGATTAATCATTTAAGTCCACGTTGGGTGTTTCAAGGGTGTTTGTTTCATTATTTCAAAAGGGCTTTAGTGTGTAAAATGTGGTCAAATAGGTCATTATTTAATGATATAAAGAACAAACGAATTAAAAAATTATCATATTTATATTTCAAATATAATATTTAAATCTAATCATGAATAATGGTTATGAAAAATTAATTACGTTATGATCATGGAGACGATAGACCCTACGACCACGTGACAAATTATTCCATTTTAAATGATCATTATAGAAAGAAGGCATTTATAATTTTATAATTAAATAATAATCATAAAATCATAAAAAGAAAATTATTTCTTTAAATATATTTATATATAACATTCTTGTAATGTGGTAATGAATAAATAATCTCATTGATTCATGGAGGCGGTAGTCTACACATATACAAACAATGTTATCATTTTTTAGTGTAAGAAATAAAATTATATATTATCATTTTAGATAAGTAAATACATTGTAAATATAATTATTATATTCTAAATATCACATATATTCATTAAAATTTTTCTTTATTATCTTCCATGTAAACCTTTAGTGAAAAACGAATTATATAGTTTTATGATGTGGTAGTCCATTGTACACCCAAGATAAATTATTATATGTCCCACGAAATTGATATTAAATAAGCTATATATGATAAAATATATAAATAAGTATACAAATGTCACAAATATCATATATATTCTTTGAATACATCATTAAAACATGAATTTAGAAGAAATAATGGAAAATAACGAGCATTAGTTTGTGGGGCAGTATTTCGCTTTACACATAAATAACGATTTTGTATACCATTTAATAAAATAGGTTATTGATATAAGTTATTAAATTAAGAAAACAATATCAATATATATATATATATATATGGTAAAATATTTGTAGCATATGATCATATTTGAAAAATATTTGAAGTAGGTGGAAGAAAAAAACAAAAACCCAAAGATATGAAATTTAGCTCTTCTTGGACCACTTCATTAGGATAATACCTTCTGTATTATTAGAATTGATTTATGGGAAAAAAATATTCATGTATTATGGGGTGTAATTTGTTTAAATTAATTGGAAAGGTAATGGTCTAAAATATTCATTAAATGGTGTGAAAATGTGGGTAGAGTGGGTGGCCTTTTATATGTGTGGTTAGCAACACACTTGTGTTTTTTGAGAACAAAAAGGTGTATCCACGTTTTTCACATGACAAAAAAAAATTGGTTTATTATAAAGCCTTATATATGAAACGGTTGAAATATTTGCAAAAAATATTTCTCAGAATACTTTTCCGGTGATTTTTACCCTTATATTTTTAGTGTAATCCCAATAATCCCATTTTACCCTAACCGTGGTAATTAATTTTTTCTGTTTTCACTATTCAATATTATATAAATTTAAGTTTAAATTATTATAAAATATATATTATAATTATTAAAAATATTAATTCCATTTTACAAAATTAATATTCCAATAATTATCAAAATATAACATAAAATTAAATATATTGACGCCCCAAAAATGAATGTTTTCAAGAAGTGTACTTTTCCAGGAAAAGATGATTTTATATTAACTCTAAGACTAATAATAATTCTAATTTTATAAATTTAATTTATCTTTTTTATATTTCTAATATATATTTTTCATATAAATCATTCAAAATTATGGGTTATATCAATTAATTAAAATGGATATGCATTATGAATTTTAAAAGATTTAAGAAAAACCAATTTATTGAATAATAAATAAATATATACTAATATCCAATATAAATTTGATTGATAAGAAATTAATTGAATTAAATATTCCTAAATAATACTTATGTTATTTTAGATCATATTCAAAACATGCTGTCATTTTTTTAATTTCATTATTTATTGAAAAAATAAAATTTTTACAAAAAATCGTTATTTTTAACTATTCACTGAAAATTCCATATTTTTTTGAAAAAACATATAATTTCACAAATGTAAATATATATAATACGATTTAAATAATTATGTTAATTTAATCAAATAAGTCCTCCAAACGTTCCAAAAAATAAATTATGATACTTTTTTCAAAAAAATCAATAAAAATAATTTTTCAATAAAACATATTTTTGAAGAATAAAATTATATTAATACAAATTGATTGATTATTTACAAAAAAATTATCAATAATTTATATTGATTAGGATGTATGTATATATATATATCATTACTTGGTTAATATTATTCATACACATTAATTTAGTGTCTATGTTATAACGATTATATATTTTAGGGGTATTTTAAGCTCGATGTTTCATGTCAAATATGATATCAAAAATATTATTACATTATAAAATATCTAGGTGTTTTATTTTGGATCCCAATCAATCCCCATTATTTTTTAGTTTCATATTTAGTGAATGACCCAATGTTAATTCTTTTTGTCTATTATTTCTTTTTCAGTGTTGGATGATGGACATGGCCAAACACGGGGAATGTGGGGATGAGCTATTAGACTCTATTTTATCATTAATTAATTTAGTATAGAATGTGTATGATATTTCATTGATGGATCAATTATGATTAGTATTCCACATTCATTTTTTATCAGATTTGATATTGTTCTTGTTTTATCAACACTTACCGGGTTTGTGATGTTATCTGTGATATATATTTGATCTATCTTATTTACATTGTGATGTGAACTCTAATAATGAGTGTATAGTTTCCCAACAACTACTTCAAGTTCCTTCATTTCTATTCATCATACTCTAGTATATGGGGGAATTTATATGTTCATGTTCTGACGACCATTTTGGTCTTTTTTTAGTTATCCTCGGTGGTTGGACATTATAGGGTAGGTTTTAAAGAGATATCACATATTTATTCAATTACTATGTTGGGAAATTGGTGGTTTTGTCCAATGTAAATCTCACAAATTATTTTATTCATACACAAGGCTAGATATTAACCTTGAATTATGTTGGGATTATTAACAAATAACCAATTAACCCAAACTATATTGGTATTTTTCATAATACAATAATCTAATTTGGATGTATGATATATGGAGTTATAAGGGGTTAAAATGTTACCAAATTTATGAAAATATTTCCTTCATTACATATATACATCCAACCTATAAATTAATAATTTTCATTGGTTCAAAAAAACTATGTAACTTCTCAATCCAATTAAATTGAGTTCAAATTGGATTTAATCAAATTTTTTAGGGTGATGAAGTTATCATTTATTTAGGATTCAGGTTGGGATTATTATTTTTGATTATGATTATAATGTGAATCACATATTAGAGAATTATATATATTTACAGTTATTTTGTTATAAAAATATAAAAATAAAAATGATCACTATAGTGTGAAAGATTCATGACTGGGGAGCGATATATATAAACATTATTAGTTCATATTTTATCATAATGTTTTCTAATTAAATAAAAATTAGTTATCAATGATAGATTCAAATTGGTTTTTTAATTTACATTTAAACTCTTCCAATTTCATTAATATTAAAATCCCAAATAGATATAATATTTAGGATTTCAAATTTAACCTATTTAAGAATAATTAACTATAAATACCAAATATATACTTGCATTAATAAGTGAAACTAAAAAAACTAGAAGTGAAGAAATGTTGTAAAACATTCAAACATCACACCGATGTTGATTTTGTTGCATCTTGATCATTATCCAATATGGTTAATATATAATAGATAATCAAATTAATATATTCAATATCTGAGTTTGCTACACCAGCCTATATATCTGTATCTATAATAAGATGACCCAAATACACCAAAGTGGTCCTAGCACCTTAGTTTTGTATTATTTGAGTATAGTTGAATTAACTCAGGTGGTCTGTGTAACTGTTATCATTCTTATTCTGAATGTCAAGGACCAAACCTCTATAAACCAGTTTAGGATCATATGTTTTTGTAATTTCTAAAATAAGATTATGTCTAGTGTTCACCACATGATATTTCCAATCAATCTACATTAATGGGGTTCTGAATAGAAACATGGTTTTATAAAAAAAGGTCAACCCAACATGTTATTCTCCTAGTTTAGGAAATTGTTATAACCCTAAAAAATACCCATAAGTAATATACTGTTATAAATAATAATATGGAAATGTGATACTACATAATGGAATTGGAATTTATTCTAAGATCTATGAACTTCATGGGATTTTGAAATTGGGTGCATGTCTTATTTTATAGGTTCTTTATCTCCCCTTGGGTTCCATTGTAATTGACAGGAAAAAGATGCAGATTCATTTAATTGGTTTTTTCCATAGATAGGGGAACCCCCTATAACCTAGTATGTTCATCATGATCTAGGACTCTCTCAGTAGGGTTCTTACTTAGAGTATCCAAAAACCACAACATATATCCTTTAAAAAACAAGAATCACTTCAAGTCAATATCTCACCTTCTTTTCACATATGCCATGATATTCTTCGTCAATGGAGAGAGTATATCTATCAAGAGTCTTAACAGTGTGTCTAATTAATATAGTATTTGGATTGTAAAAAATCAACCATTATAAAAGTACCATCTATATATCTAGGTTAGGTTCAATAAGACGTAGAAAAATAGAAGAGTTGGTTAGTGTTCAGAGATTAAAATATCATATAGAGTTCTTGGATGCACCATTATATTCGAGTAGGATTCACATCTCATATTTTGAAGGGGAAGTCAATAAAACAACTAGATGAATTAATAATTGTAATAGAAACTTCATCTCCATCTAGGTAAGTATTAATAGGATGAATTGGGTCCTTTCCTCTTTCCTGATGCATATTCTGTCATCCTCAGGTATCCAAAATTTATACTAAGGAAAATTAAGGGGATCCTGGACTTTTTCTTTTGGGACACCAATAATGAGAGATGGTTTCATATGGCTTTATGGAAGATTATTGATATCCTAGTGGAATACGGGGAAATAAAAATACATAGTGTTGAGGGAAAATCCAATGTTTTCAAGAAAATTAAGTTTGGAATTCATGGAAGGTCACTACATATGGAGAAAGTTCATTATATGAAAAGTTGGGACTCATATGGATGATCTGAGTGGGATGGTCTTTGGGAAATTGAAATTGATTTATGGGAACATCCATATCATTAAACATCAGTCATGTTTGATAGTAATATTCGGTGATATAAATTTATGGGTACAAAATTGGCCAGGTTCCCCCTCAGCTTCTATGGTATTCTAATTATAACCATCTATTTTTACTAGGCATGAAATTACACTGACATCATTCAAGACATACTAAATCATCATCATCAAGACACCTTTGATCATATAGTGATATCTTCTTAAAGTGATCATTTTGTCTTCAATAATTCCCCTATTGGGGTTTTCTTGACCAAAACATACAAGTATGTCCAATTGAACACTAGTGGTATCAATGATGGAGGAAACATATACTAGTGTAAATACAAACACAATAAGTATAACTTCTTAGTTTTGGGGATCTATAAAAATATTATTCATAAATATGACATGATCTGAAGGAAGGAAATCTATCCAACATCAAAATTATGGTTCATCAAGAATGCCTATGAGGAATCCACAAATCATCTTTTCTTTAATAGTGATATGGACTCACTAGTTTGGAGGAGCATTGAAAACATGACTGGATTGGACCTTAAGCTCATCTCATGCATGGAATTCCCCTATAATGGATTCTACGATGAATTCATTAATGAAAAAGTGTGTATGGAAATGAATATTTTGATTGTGATGGGATATTGGGATATCTAGGACACCATACACATGGCTCGTTGTGATGAAAAATACAATTATTATTTTTCCACATAGGTTTGGTCTAAGTGTATCATGGTGGAGATATGATAAATTGTTTAAAAGTGGGATAATAGATTATCCTTGATAATTTCTATGGTGGTCATATGAACATTTATATCCCATTGGATGTACCCAGACTAGGGATATGTGTTTCCTGCAGGACCCCTTCCTATGGTCTCAGGATCAATTTTGAAGGATCATTAAGCCTCAAAATTATTTGAGGACGACGATTCATCTGAAATAAAAGTTGTTTTGTTATAATATACATAAACATCTTCCATGGTCATGTGGAGTCTATCATGGTTGAGGTAAATTCTTTTCTTAATGTAATGGATGTGTGGCTTCCCTATAACATTTCACTTTATGTTATCAAAACTGACAATTTAGTGATTCAAAATTTCATACAGGGTAAGGTGACCATCCCCTATTCCATTTCATACAAAATTTGATGATGTAAAATTCAAATTCATAATGACATGAACATACTCCATACATGAACACGTGGAAAAATTATTAGATTTTATATATTTTTGTAGAAACTGGGAAAATCCTTATATGGTTTTCTCTCTAATCAGTAGTCTAACCCACAAATGCATGAGTCTTTTCCATGAGGATTATCTAAGGTTACATTTATTAGACCCCCTAATCCCCCTATTTCCTTTATTTTTTTTGTTTCTTTGTGAACTAGTTCTACACAAATAAAATAAAATATTTGATGATGATGATTATGTTTTCTTCAAATTGATCATCTCCAACAAGAGTGATCTCATCCATTTATATATCCATCCTTGACACATTTAATTTATTGAAACTTGTATGTCACATTAAACATATTAAAATATGTTATTAACAATGAAATTATTCATTAAATTCAATATATGAGTAAAATCCATTTATTCCATTCTAATGAATATCATTCAATCCATTCATAATACATTATAACTGATGAAACCACGTTGGAGAATACATGCGCATAATTCTAATTTATATTTCTCTTCACTTATAACAATCTCAAACATGCATTAATATTACATATGGACTTTATACATAACATCATAACTTTTTAGAAATCTAGATGTAACTCTTTTGAATACATTTCAATGACAATATCATCCTTATGGAAATAAAAATTCATCCAAAAACTAATCCATTTTTAGAGACGGAATAGTGTGACCATAGGGGTTTATGTAGAATTGATAAAAAAATATTGATTATCTTTTTCATTTATATAATGAATGAAACTTTTCTAAAAAATAAGATATGGTACTCAAACAACAAAGCGGTCAAGTGTGATATCCATAAAAAACTAATCTTTTTATAAAAACATTTCCACCACAATATATATAATATACATGGTATGTATACATATAGGATACTTTTTTCTATGAAATCTAGAAGATACTAGACATGAAACATGACTATCTAGTATAATCTAACTCAAACTTTTACTAATTCCATAAAATGGAATGATCATGTTAATGAATAAATCACATGAAATTTATCTAACATATGAGTATATCACATGCTACTCATCCATGTTTCTAAACGCATCACAAGTTTCTCAACTATGCATGACCATGAATTTCCTTAGTCCAATTAAATCAAGGACTAGATGTCCTTACTTGTCATACTAGTAGACAATTTTCATCTTGGTAGAACTCTGGTAATGACATTACATTTTCCATTGATCAATTAACAATCATTCTAAAATTATTTTTTTAGTAAGGTGTGAAGTCATCATGGGATCATGGTGGCCCAATGAGCCTCATTGTTGATTTGATAAAAAATATTAAATATAATATACCACAAACAAATAGTAATTCTAAAACAATGGAATATCTCCCTATCAGTGTTTCAAATGTGAAATTCATTACTATTATTAAATTTGGAATGAGGTTTTAACCTAGGCTAGAGATAATAATTGTACACAGTAGACTTTTTTTAAATGTATTAATTTCTAGAATAATAAATATATTAATTAACTAAAATTTTTATTGTTTATTAATTTACTGTGAGCGAAATCTTTTTTCTATTAAACATGGATTTTTTCAAATCCTAATGTTATTATTATAACCTTATAAATTAAAGTGGACATTGGAGAATATATTTACCAGATTAGATCAGGATCATGTATCAGTAGTCAATTTTCCAAGGAGTTTGCCTTCATCAATGTAGTTCATGGAACTTTCCCAAGACATCAAGGAAAAATTGATATTCACCAGTGATCAACCAAATTTCATGGTTATAAATATTTATTTTTGGATTAATCACAATTCTTGATTCCTACATTTCAATATGATTTAATTAATATCGAAAATTAATTCATGAATCAACTGTTAATTTATACTTGATGATTTTATTGTTAGAATGAGTAATTGATATGTGAATTTTTTATACTTCTTTGTTATTTTACATTATTTATTGATACATAAATATATTGAGACCATCTAAAAAACTGTTGGAATTCATTTCTCACTTTTTTGGTGATTTTCTCCCATAATTCATCAAATGTTCATTAATAGAATTTCATTTTACCAATTATTAGAATATACATGGTAACCAATCATTTAATTATTCGGTATTCAGCAAAAAAATTAATATTGAAGGTTCTAATTCAGGTTATAAGTCATTATTCAGGAGTGATTATGATGACGATGATTTGAAGGAGGTTTGCACGATGATAATTTCACTAATTGGATCGAGCACGTATCTCTCTTGGTACGAAGATGATCAATTTTACAATGAAGAATGGTCATAATCTGAGTTTAGAGTATCCATTTAAGGTGGTCACCTAAATAATTGGATTAAAAGTTCAGAATTATTGTTTATCCAATGTTTATGGAGTCACGATTGAAGAAGTATGAATATGTTGTTCATTCTATGAAAAAACAAATATACATGACATGTAGTTTGGAGGAACACATGACATGTGGAACCCCATTTTGTGATGTATAGGGTTACACATAGAGATAAATATTACATGATATGTGACCTATAAACATACCTTCTGACCCTACGTTAGTGACCTAGAATGTACTCTTTAGTTTGCGAGGTTTTTTAGGACTAGGGTAAAAGGAAAAGACCAGAGTACAGGGGAATATCCATATTATATAGGCATGAGATAATCTACATAGACACAGACTCAGTCATGTTTGGGATTTGAAGAACATGCTTCTTATTTCTTATGAAAACCATGTATCCCTTCGATGATAGGTGTGGACCCCCATTCTCCACAATCTAGTTCTGTATCAATAGGGTATGATCCGTGGGTCTATCCATTAAAGGGTATAGTGAGAAATCTAATCATTAGAATAGGATGAGTGGTCCTATCTATGGGTTAGTTTAGTATAGACTCAGATATGTGTACAATGGTGTTATCCAATATTATTCTTCCTTATATTGGGTCTGGTATCACATTACTAACTTTTAGGGAATGTGATACCCATCCCAGTGGGTTACTCTAGGTAGGGATAAGTGTGACTCATAGGTCATGAGTGAGATCCTCTATCTATGTATCTACATATTATAGTTTCTTGTGGGTACCTATGCAAGGTGTGGCATGATGATAATGACCTATCAGATGAGCACTATCCGTGTTAGCAAGATCTGAAGAATGGGTTATCTCATATGAGCATTACCTTGGTTCCTAGAGAATAATCATAGGATGGAAGTGTGATAGCGACCTCACTTTGATGAATGGATTCTATATTTGAGTATATCTATGATGTTATTATCATTTCATATAAGCTGAATCTCTTTCATTTTTTGTGTTTCGTCATTTTGTGTTGACCTATAATGTCTGTTTATACTCACCCCTGCATGGGTTATTATAGAGACCCAAAATTTTCATACATAGTTATTACATTATTTTAAATAAAATGACACAAAATTAATAAAAACCCAGGATCCAAAACATAATCATTAATTTAATTCCTTCTTCTATGGATTATTAAGGTTTTTTGGGTTATCCATAGTACATATAATCACCTTAGGATATACAACTATGAAAAAAGTGAGATAAAATACTAGTAAGTGGATTGATAAGAAAATAAATCAATATAAAATGGGGTGAACATAATCATTATCATCATGACATAGGTATATGATCATAATCATGAGAGGAAACATCATATAAAGGCTTGGAATGTGGGAATACATAAAAATCAGACATCATATCATAGTGGGCAACTACCATGCATACATAACATTATCCCATAAGATAAATCAAATCACCAAATTAATTGAAGTGATATATAATTATGGGTACACTCGTCACATCATATCATTCACATATGCTATATAATTTTTGGCACACCGATCACATTATAACATTTTCATTATAATGATTTCCTCAAAAAAAGCATATCAATCATGGATATAAAATAACCCAGGGAATGAAATGGGTATAATGCCCTAAATAAAAAATTTTGGAATAAAATTTTGGGTTCTCAAAAGAAAGAGGAAAAAACATACATAGTATAAGAATCATCAATTTTGAGTGAATAAGAAACAATCTCATGAGAATTAATAGATGTGTATTTAGAAAGAAGATTTCTTTTTTGAAAAAGAAATGAATTTTTCATAAGACCATATTTTTAACATTTATATACCAGAAAATGTACGATAAGGGTGAATAAATGATATTTGGGTAACATTAATGTAACATCAATACTGAAAATGGAGTGGAGGAGGTAAAAACTAAAGAAGGATAATTGGGTTCGAGAATTCCACTTATCTTATGTACGAATTATTTCTAAACATTAATAACCTAGGTAAAAAAATGTAGTTAATTATTAAAAAAAATTCATAACCATTTATACATTAATTTTAATCATTATATTTTTACTAGGTTCATTAATGTTTTTTTGGTATGTTATTTATATTAATTCCATCATTTGGGAGTGTTTGTTTTCTTGGTTTTCATGATAATTTTACTTGAATATGAGTATAAATTATTATGTAGAATTGGTATAGTTATATATAATTGAATGTTATGTTATTAATCAAAATAAATAGTTTTAAATGGTTATATATATTTTTTTGTTAATTGGGTAGAAGATGAATAATTAGATAAATAGTTAATTATAAACATTTGGGTTAATTTTGGAATTTTTCGATCCCACCAAAATCAATTTATTTTCTCTTTGGTATTATGTTAATATTTTAGTTCTACAACATAAAAAGGTTTATAAAATATATTTTATATTTTTACCAACTATTATTGTGGTTTTATGAAGAGAATTGAAGCTGTTAAAATAAAATGAGAATGCATCATCCCCGATATTGGTAAATTGACACAACACGGGGAATGATTTTATCTTTATAATAAAATAGAGAGAGAAGTTGTTTTATGATAGATATTACTTCGACACAATATAATAATATTACATAATATATACAGGACTTGTCATGAACATTTGTTTAGAGGATGTGAAAAGAGATCAAGAAATGAAAAAGATATTAAAAAATTTAAAAGAAAAAGGTATAGGATTTCACCTCCTAACCCTCTATTCCATGAATACATCCTTAGGGAAATTGTTTTGGAATTTTTAGTAGAACAAGGCTTCCATGATGTTGGGGATGGAATTCGGATGCTAATTGTTCAAAAATTTTTAATTGATCAACGATTGAGAGGAGTGTGTAAAAGAGGTGGTGAGGGATGGTATTTATAGTTGAGGAGAAGGGTGTTTTCTCATTATTATATTCATTATTTTATTATTATGATGAAGATTTTGAATAGTTTAATATTTAACAATAATTATATTTATATAGCTAACAAAAGTTAAATATTATTGTGTTTATATAATTAATGACTCATGGAATAGTGTATTGATCTTATAATGTATATATGTCGTAAATTATTCTATTTCACTATTCCCCAAAAATTCAAGTATTTTATATAAAAAAATCACCATAACCAATTTTTTATGAGTCCAATTCCGAAATGAACTCAATTTTATAAAAAAAACGTTTATAAACATGGTAAATTTAATTTTTTATTAAAATATTCATTTACTCAAGAAATACTGATATTTAAATTAATATTGATTTTCTAACACTTTGAAAAATTAATTATGGTATCATAAATTATCTTATAATTATAAGAAAAAAATTTTAATTTATAAATAAATATTATGAAAATATATTTTCTTTGAAATTATTATAATGTAAGTAAATATTTTTGATATACAAAAACACCAACAATTAATTTGATATTTTTAAAACATTTATTTACTTATGACATGAAAAAATATATCATATGTTCATTTAGAAGATACATAAATTTTATATGTACATTCAATGGTTATGTTACGATTCTATTATAAATATTAATATTCCTAAGGTTCATGTTACTATTCCATCTGTATAGGTTCCTTAATTTCTAGAAATACCTCTTATTTCATTCATTTGACATTTATTATGTTTTTGTTATTTAATATATGTAATTTTATTTGAGTTATACTATATTATATTATTATAATAAGGGTCAAATTCCATTGATAAATTTTTGCGTTGTTACATTCTTCCAGCATTTTGAAAATTTTCCCTAGAAATTTCGTTTTGCATAAACAAGTGTGGGTACTTCCCCTTCATTGCCTCCTGCAATTCACAAGTTGCTTATTCATACTTATGGTTCATATATTACACTTTTACAAGGTTGGTTGTGTTATTTCCATGATATTTATCTCTTCGGTCCAAAATCTTTATTGGTTGCTCTAAATAATATAGATCATCATCTAGGTATACCCACTCCGAGTTTTGTACATGTGAGTGATCTATTATTTACTTTCCCATAAGATATGCATTGAGCACATCATTATTTTGGGAAATAATTAGTGTATATGAAAGCCCATATGCCACTAATCCTATGCCACAAAGTATCTAAAAGGGAAAAATTTACCTTGGGATAAGCCTCCCCTTATTTCCAAACCACGTGACTCTCTTCCATGGTGATATTAGAATATATAATTTATCTCCAACGTTGAACTTCATGTACCTTGGATGGTTCCCATCTTAGACCTTTTTCAAATATATGTATATTTGATATATTTATGGATGAATTGAAGCTTATCTGTCATTTCCATCATAATATTAGGTCCAAGTAGGATTCATTTTCCATTATCAAGCCAAATGGATAGAGTTCCACATAACTTTCCATATTGATCTTCTTATAGAGATATCTGAATACTTAAGTGGAAGCTATAGTTTCATGAGAACTCATCCAATTGAAGATGCTGATCCCATCCTCATTTTCATTCTATTAATAAAGATATAAAAATGACATGGATTTTCTAAAAAGTACAATAGTATTTTTCTTTATTTTGGGGGTGATAGGTCTTGATGAAATTAAATTCAGTACTCAATTAATGTTATATACTTCTCCAAAATTGAGATTTGATCCTTAGATCATGATCAATGATGATTAAAAGTGGTACCCCATGCATCCTCTCCACTTATTTCAAATATATCCCAGTGATATGTATGAAGGAGAAATATTATCGTATATAAATAAATTGTGATGTCGTAGTGATTCATTCCACCACAACTCATATTGCATTGTTTCTATTGGATGTCTTTTCGAGACCTGTTATGAAGTCCATGTTGACATTCTCACATTTCTACAAGGGTGTACGAAATTTTTGCATCACCCCTTTGGACTTATATCACCCTACATTAACTTTTTTTCATATCAAGAACCTTGAGATATACTCAACATTCTAATTCTTCATGTTTTCTCACCAAAAGTGTTCTCGGAGACCATAGTACATCATGGGGAAACTAGGATGTATGGAGAAAGGAGGAATATTTTCATTATCAATTAGCTTCCACTTTATCCCAGGTGATAAAGGCACACACAACCTTGTTCTACCCCAAATGAAACCATAATAATCATTTTGGAAATCTTGATTCTTACCCCCCATTACAATTTTTACTTTTTTTGTGGCTTTGGATAATCGTTGTATGCCTCATTAATCTTATCTCGGATAGATGGTTGAGAAAACATTTGGTCTAGGAAAGATTTTTATCCTATCATTATGATTTCCAAATCAATCCATTATGAGTCCAATAAGATAGGGTCTTTCTCAATCTACAAAATTGATAGAGTAGCATGTTATTTTATGCTAAGACCGTCGACTACATTATTCACCTTAATAGGGTTATAGTGAATAAAGATATCATATTCCTTGATTAGCTAAAACCATCTAATTTGTTTAATTCTGAGCTCATTTTGTGTGAATATATATTTTTGGATCTAATGATTTTTATATATGTCACACTTCTCACTATAGAGGTATTACCACTACATTTTCAAGGAAAACAATCACAATTGCTAGCTCCTGGCCATGAATTGGGTAGTTCCTCCCATGGATATTCAACTTCCATGGGTTTTAGGCTATCACATTATAATTTTTAATAAGTACACATCGGAACACATTATTTTAAGCATCATTGTATATCAAAAAACCTTCTCTATTCTTTGTAAATTTGAGTAAATGTACTGTGACCAACATCTTTTTTAGCACCTTAAAGATTTATTCACATTCTTACCTATAGATTTGAATTACCTATTATATTTTTAACATATTTAGTAGTCTTGAAAATTTTGAAAATATACCCACAAAACATATATAGTACCCTACTCATCAAATAAAACTATAAATTTATATGACACTAGAGGGTCTGGACTATTATACAATTTCCTTTTTTTGAAGTGCGCATGTAATTTTACTCACATCTGATCACATGTCACAAGAATGTGAATTACTACATCAATACGATAGACTTGATGAAATTGGACTACAACTTCTCCATCCTTAATGTCGCCAATGCAAGCCTTATACATTCTTCACATTACAACTTTTTATTTATGTAGTTGATAATATCATTGAAAACACTACTACATATTTTTATAGGTAATTTCAGAACACTATATTTTTCAAATCCATGAAGTTTTATGGGGATTAGTAAGTCGGAAGGGAGTCACCATCGACTCATAGTGACTATAACTTGTATGGAATGTGATCTTATGAATATAATTCTTCTTCACCTTTAGCTGATGAAATAAAAAATAGAGTTCCACCTTTGATAAGTATTGAGCTCATCAAAGATGATGAAATATGTCATCAATCCATGGATGAGGTTACTTATTCTTTATGGTGACATTTTTGAGATCTTGGTATCCAATACACAGTAGAATTAATCCATATTGTTTCTTTATAAAGTGAACTAGCGCACCCCATGGAGATGAACAAGGGAATAAGAACCCTTTGTCTAAATTCTCTTCTATCAACTTCTTTAAATCCATTAGACTGATCGGGGCCATCCTATAGAGAAATTTTGAGAGAGGATATTCTATGTGTATGAGTTCTATTAAGTACTATATCACACGATCTAGATGAAGTCTACTAACTCTTTAGGAAATACTTCATTTAATTCCCTAAAAATGGTAATTTCCCCTTGTTTGATACCTTCCTTTGACTCAACCATTTGAGTGAGGTATTATTCTTCACTGGGAAACAAAACCCACCAGTTTCAGTTTCTTCTAGTGGATATTCATGATCTTCCATGTAATTTATAAGGATCATGGGATGGTTAAAAATATAAAAATATATTTCAATTTCATAGAAGTTGATGTGTGGTCTATATAAGGAGATCTAATCCATCACAGATATAGTATTGAATTCCACGAAGGGATGTATCAAGAGATTTTTTGTGAGAATATTCCCACATAATCCAATATGGGAAGAGTACGACACATGGGTAGAAATTAAACCACCACTATGTGTTTCTATAGATATCTCTACTTCAAGGTTTCAAGGATTTAATTTAATAGTTCCAGAAAACATGAAAAATATAATGGAATGCCTAGGACCAGAATAAAAAAAGTATTAGAACATTTTTTATTTTAATATTACACTCCTCTTATGGGATCAATGATCTAAATGGTCCAATGTACCTCAGTAAAATATTCAAATTATTTCAAAACTGCATGACTGTCTACCATGGTGATATTTGATGAAATACATTATCTCCAATGTCGAACTCCAAGTCCCTTCAAAGGTTGTCAGCATAGCTCATATGCTGATTATGAGCATATTTGATATGTTGATGGTTGGATTGAACATTTTTTTGTCATTTCTTGCATAATATCTGGTCAATTAGATTTCATTTTCCCAATTCATCCTAATCTGTTGGATATCTATATCACTATCCATATAGAGCTTCATATGGATCCATCTAAATTCTCAAGTGGATGATATTGTAGTATGAGAACTAAACCAATGGAAAATTATGACCTCATCCACATTTTAATTCCATTTACAAGGATATTAGCAAGTATTCAGGCATATAAACTATCTTTTTAGATTTTCCATCAGTTTGGGGTGATAGGTCATGCTAAAATTCAATTCAATGTAATGGGCATGCTAGATACATTTCAATAATTTAGATATGAATCATATATTATGATCATAGGTGATTGAAAGTGGTACCCCATGAAGCCCTACCAAATCCATCACATATATCCTAGAATTTTAATCATGTGAGAAAGCATATCATATTTCAGTAAAGAGAGAAGTCTTGGGGAGTCGATCCACCAATAACCATAACGCATTGTTTCATTTGGATGTCTTTGGTAGACCAGTGATGTATTCCATTGTGATATTATCCCATTTCCACATGGGTATATGAAAAGGTTTCATCATAACATTGGACTTATGTCATTATATTTTTTCTTTCTGATATATCATGCACCATGAGTTATACTCCGAAATCTTTTTCTCATGTTATCCCACCAGAAGTGATCTTGCAAAGCATAGAACATCTTTGAGATACCTAGAGTAATTGAGAAAGGTGAGATACGTGCACTATAAAATAGATCCATATTTATCTTAGATGATTTAGGCACAAAAATCCTTGTTCTAAACAAAATCACACCACTGTTATCGATATAGAACTCTTTTAGATTCCCCTCCATTACTACATTCATAGTTTTTTAACTCCAGGTCATCCCTTTGTGCCTCATTAATATTATTTTTGATATATGGTTAGTAAATAGTTTGGGAACGGTACCATGTATTCTCTATCATTATTATTTCCAAATCCATCCTTTTTATGTCCAAGAAGATAGGGTTTTTCTCAATTCCAAACATGGATAGTGTAATATGTTCTTTTATGTTAAGGGAATATACTACTCTTTATCCTTACTATGATGACAGTGAATAAAGAAATAATAGTCTTTAATTATCTCCTACCATATCCTTTTAATTCATATTGATCTTATTTTGAGAGAATATATAATTTTGGATATTCTTATCTGTAATTATGACACACTTCTCACCATAGACGTATTTATACTAGATTTTAGTGGCAATAATCATAGCTGCAAGATACAAATAATTTATCATGTAGCTATTCTATTGAATATTCAACATCTGTGAGTCATATGATGTCACATTATCATTTTCCATGAGTACACAACCCATGATATTTTTGAAGTATCACTATATGTAAAAATAACATTCTCCACTTGTTAGTAATGTGTGTACATGTGTAGTGATCAGCATCTTCATTATCTCAATGAAGCTTTCCTCACATTATTCAATCCAAACATATATAAACCCATTCCTTGTTATCATATTCAACCTGATTTAAAATAGTAAGAAAAGTCTCACAACACATTGATAGTACCCTGATATGTCATGAAAAATAATTATTTTTTTGTGACACTATATGATTTGGTCCGTTCCTAAATTACCATTATTTTTGAAGTGTCTATATAAATTCCCTCCGTTTTGATCACATGTCTCCGGAATGTGACCTGCTACATCCAAAAGTCAAACATGATAAACTTGAAATTCAAGTTATCCTTACTTAATGACTCCAACATAAGCCTTATATGTTCTTTATGATCCTCCATTCTCTTGGTGTTGATGAGAATATCATCGATAAAAACTACAAAAAATTAGTTAATTAATGTATAAATAATTTATTCATAAACTCAATGAAGATTATAGTGTAATTAGTAAGTCTGATAGGGATCACCAAAAACTCATAGTTCCCAAAACATATAAAGAAGTAATTCTTCTAAATATCATTATTCATTACCTTTATCTGATGATATATATAATGGAGATCCACTATTGACAAGTAAAAATCTCCAATTAATTTATCTACAAATTCATATATCCTTGGAAGTGGAAACATTTTCTTTATTATGATATTTTTGGGCTCCCGGTAGTTGATACACAACCGCATTGATCTGTCCTATTTATTTACAAAGAGCATATCTGAGGCCCAAGGTGATGTACTAGGGTCTATGAACCCTTTGTCTAAATGATCTTGCATCTACTTCTTTAAATCCTCTAGTTTAATTAGGGAAATCATGTAGGGAAATTTTAAGTTAGGAGTAGCTCTGGGTATGAGTTATACTGAGAACATTCACTCAAAATTTGGGGGTAGTATGGGTAAATTATCGAGAAATAAATCACTATATTCCCTTAAAATTTAAATTTACCTTAGGTTTATACATTCTTTTGACTCAAAAATTTGCGAGAGGTATGTTTCTTCACATGGAATCAACACTTATTCAATTTGAGTATTTTAAAAAGGATATTCTTGATCTTCCTTGAATTAATATAGGAGAAAAGGGTGGTTCAGAATAGTAAATGATATTTAACATTCACAACAATTGATGTGTTCCCTAAATAATGACATTCAATCCATCCTCAGTACATCATCAAATTACTCCAAGGAAAGTATCATGAAAATTTTCTGGATAATATTCCCATATATGACAATAGGATAAGAGTATAACATGTGTGTTGTAATGATCTCACCACTAGCGGGTTTTCCAAATAAATCTAATTAAATATTTTGAGACTTTGAGTCAATAATTATAGAAATTTTTCGTGATATAAATGAATTTGTTGAACTAGAATCAAATAAGACATTTGACCTTCTTGAGTGAATAAGAAGTGTACATTATATGACTTTTTTATCTTGATCCACTTCAGATGTATTTATTGCATAAGTCTTCTGTTGTTTATTTGGATTCGGTGGATGATGACATTGATTAACCTCAAGGACTCCAGGTTTAGTGCACTGGCATATATTGATTCCATTCACCCAACAGTTGTCACAATGAACCATGTGTGGTCCTCCAATTTCCTACATTATATTATCAAGATTTTTTATGTCTCTTCATCATTTAAGAGATTGGTTTCCTTCTCTCGAAAACTTATTGAATTTCCATATCCTTTTTATGTACTTCCCATGATTCTTCAGCCCACATTTTTGGCATCTGGGTGGTTGGGATTTCATTCCACCTATTTCTTCAGATCCCCCTGTTTTAAACA
Organism: Viscum album; assembly: GCA_963277665.1. NCBI lineage: Eukaryota > Viridiplantae > Streptophyta > Magnoliopsida > Santalales > Viscaceae > Viscum > Viscum album. The sequence goes on along the minus strand of OY728140.1, from coordinate 1,899,531,378 downwards.
CCATCATTTATTTATTATCATCATATATAGTTACCCATCCTTTTCATAAATTAATATTTCATCATTTTAATGATAAAAAAGAATAATAGTATTAGACATATAGGATAAAATGGTTTGGTGTCTTAGGTTAAACATGACCATACATTATAATTACAACATCATGTATAATCAATTAATTAATTCCTTCTTATATCGATTCTTATTTTCACTTGACCTCTCCTTAGTACATGTAGTAATATGAGGATACACATCAAAAGGGGTGAGATAAAATCCTAGAATGAGATTAGATAAAGACAATATAAAAATTCTTGAGAGTAACTATAACATAAAAAGGGATCATGAACATTTGTGGAAGCATTACTAAGAGATCTGAAATTTGGAAATGCATAATATGAAACATTATTTATTAGTGGTTAACTACCACACATAATTCTGAACAAAGATAGCATCTTGTTCACACAAAATTTCCCATTAACTCAGAAGATTCATCACTTTTCCCAATTCATTGGAGCACTATATATTTTCTAGGGCACATGTCACGTCAAAATATCATCATTATCATGAATTATAAAGAGAAGCTATATCGAAAATAACATATCTAACATATGGAATGGAATAGTTTTCATATCATAAGAACACATTCATAGGAATTAATTTCCGAACGAATTTTTGAATAACATACATGATACAATAACCATCAAACTAAAGTGAGAATTAAATTTTTTGTTTTTGAAAGAAGAGTAATTTTCGAAAAAATTATAAAAATCAGTATAAAACAGGTATATCTCAGAAAAGGTATGATAATTATGAAAAAATTATTTTGAAGGAGAGACCATAACAAAAATGTAGTGAAATAGGGAGAACTCGTTGAAGGAATGTTGGGTTCATGATTCTCCCCACACCTTGTTTTAGAACGCTTTCTTCACATTAATGTCATGAATAACCACATTTGATTCATTAATTAAAAATTAAAGAACCTTTTTTAACTGAATTTGGTTCATTATGGTTTCATGATCTTTTTTTTATGGGCCTTTGATGAGTTATTGTGCTTAAAAAACATTGTTCTGGAATGTCTGTTTTTATGGTTCTCTTGAGCGGTCCACATGTATTCATAAATGGAAGTTCATGTAGAACATGGGTAGACATTCATAACTGATATTTTATGTTATTAATGATATTAAATAAGTTTAAATGATATTATAATGAATTATATTATATACCATTATGATGACTTATTAGATAAGTATTAAAAGATGATTGTTTGGGTTAATTTGGGTGGTTTTTTGACCACAACAATCTTGGTTTGTTTAATAATTTAGTAATATGTACCTATGTATGTTCCATAACATGAAATAGAATACAATACATATAATATAATCTAGTTCAACCATAAAAATGTTTTCATTAACATATCTGAATGTTTTAATGGAAATTAAAAACATTTCATTCTTGGATGTGATAAATTAAAACCTCCCGAACAAGGTACTCATTTATAAAATATAAAATAATAATAAAAGGGGGTTGAATGATATAATATCCAATTTTTATCCTAAAATTCAAGTATATGTATAAAAACATATTTACCATATTGTGTGGATGAAGTTAGGTGGGTAGATATTAAGAAATGAACATGAAATTGAAAGGAATTTAATAGAAACAGAGAGAGAGAGATGAATTACCTATTGAATCCTCCTCTTGATATCCTCTTTAATGAAGCTAGGATAGGCATTTATATGAGACAAAAATCTATTAGACATGGGGTAGGGGATAATATCGGTTCATGGGTAGAGTTTATACAAGTCATTAAGCATGATGGGTGTGAGGAAATGAGGGTGTGAAGGGTTGTATTTATAGTGGAGGGGAGAGGAAATATCCCAATATAAAATCCATTAATTTATTATTTCCCTAAAAGGCAAGAATAATGATTATTCAATGGCCACAAATAGTAATTTTATCTTGTGAACTGAAACCTATTGGGCTTAAATTAGAAGAACATCATGCCAAACTCTATAAATATCTTATTTAGCTAATTTTGTAAATTATATTATTTCACCATTTATAAAAATTCAGGTATTTCAAAAAAATCCCAAAAACTCACCCAAACCATTTTCATATTTTAGAATCCAAAAATGAAATCAATTTTTCAAAAATAATTTTCTAAATATAATTAATTTAATATTTAATTGAACTCATAATTTATTTAAAAACCCAGTTTTGAAACATTCATTTACTTATTCTAAAATATAGGTATATCATAATTTCACGTGAATATTGACTTTATACATTCATAGGTAAGGTTACAATGTATTAGGATAAATCACTATTCAAAATTGTATGTTACTATTCATAAGGGTAGGTTACGATTCAAAAAAATTATGTTTTCCTTATCAGACTCCAAACATCGTACTGATCGCAACTATGTATGTCAGATTTTTGAAATTCAAAAGATAGAAGTGAAAAAATTATGTTTAATGATCACATAGTATTTAGTATCATAATAATTCATTGTGCTTCTTAATGGGATTATATTATAAGGCATAATTATAAGAAGGGAATTTGACTGATAAAAATTATGTTGTTACATTCATCCCCCCCCTTATGAAATTTCTCCCTCGAAATTTCACATTACAATAACAGGTGAGGGTACTTCTCCTTCATCACCTCTTCTGGTTCCCAAATTGCTTCTTCAAAATAATGGTTCCCCCATAACAATATAACAAGGTGGATTGTCTTGTTGTGTATAACCTTATCTCTCTAGTCTAGAATCTCTAATAGTTACACCTCATATGAGAGATCATCTTCTAGATATACCACCTCTGAGTTTAATACAAGTGTGGGATCTGGTATTTACTTCCACAAGAGTGATACGTGAAACACAATAGGAACATAATCCATATTTTGGTGATGTGCATTCCAATTGGCCACATCTCATATGAATTCAAGGATCTCAATTGGGCCAATGTAGCTTGGTCTTATATTCCCTTTAATTACAAACCACATGACTCTTTCCCAAAGAGATATTTGAAGGATGAAATTATCATCAACATCGATCTCCAAGTCCCTTGGGTAGTTGTCAGTGTAGATATTTTTCCGACCCTGAGAAGCTTTGACTTCATTCGTGATGACTTGAACCTTATCTTTCATCTCTTTCACATGATCAAGTCCATGTAGCTTTTTTTCTCCAACTTCATCCCAATAGGTTGGATTTCTACATCACATTCCATACAGAGCTTTATATGGATCAATCTGAATACTCGAGTGGAAGCTATTGTTGTATGAGAACATAACTAGCGGGAGATGCTGATCCCATCCACCATTGAATTATAGAGAGAATGATCTTAGCATATAATCATGTGTCTGAATAGTCCTTTCAGATTATCCATCATATTGGGGGTGATATGTCGTGTGGAAATTTAATTCAGTACTCCAAGAATGTTGAAGGCTCTACAAAAATTTTGATGTGATCCTTGGATCACAGTCAGGGACAATCGACAGTGGAATTATAGGCAGTCTCACAACATTATTCACATATATATTTTCAGGTTTTTTTATGTTAGAGGAATTCCTAAATAGCAATAAAATGGGAAGTCTTGCAGATTCGGTCAACCACAACCCATATTACATTATTTTTTTGACGTCTTCGGGAGACCAGAAAAAAAGTCCATAGTGAAATTCTACCATTTCCACATGGGTATATACAATAGTTTCAATATCCCTTTTCACCATTGTCACTCTGATTTAACTTGTTGACATACCATGAATGTTGATATATATTCTTCAATCAACGTCTTCATGTTATCCCACCAGAAGTGTTCTCGGAGTTCACGGTACATCATGGTACTCTGAGGATGGATAGAGAAAATTGAGCTATGTACATTTTGCAATATATCCTTCTTTATCACAGGTGATGTAGGAACACAAAGCCACTATCCACACTAAATCGCACCATCATCATTGATATGGAACTCTTGAAGATTCTCTTCTTTTACTGCATTCACCCTATTTAGTATTCCCACATCATCCTTTTGTGCTTCGTTTATCATATATTGGATGGATGGTTACACAATAAATTGGGAAAGGTACGATGTATCCCTTGCCCATATGATTTCTAAATCCATCCTTTTCATATCCACGAAGATATGATATTTACCAATCTGTAACATGGATAGAGTATTAGGTTATTTCAACATAGAGCATTAGATACCTTGTTCGCCTTTCCATGATGATAGCGAATAGAGAAATTGTAATCCTTGATTATCTCCAAACATCTCATTTGATGCATGTTGAGTTCCTTTTGTGTGAATATATACATATGGATTTTTGGGTCCGTGTATATATCGTACTTCTCACTATAAAAGTGGTACCTTTAGATTTTTAGGGAAAAAATCACATTTTCTAACTCTAGATCAAGCGTCAGTCAATTCTACTCATGGATGTTCAATTGTCTTGAGGTGTAGGTTATAACATTGTTTTTTTCTAGGACACTTGAGGTTCTGGAAAATTCCTCAATTCCCTTTTATTTTGAAGTGTCCATAGAAATTCCATCACCTGTGATCAAATTTCCCAAGAACGGGAATTTCATCATTAAAAAGTCACACATTCTGAAATTGGTGTACAAATTATCCTTTCTCAATGTTTCCAACACCAGTCATAGATATTCTTGATGTTTCTCCTTGATCATAGAGTAGATGAGAATATTATCAATAATCAGTACAAAAAATTTGTTGAGGTAATGCCTAAATATTATATTCATCAAATCCATGATCATTTTTGGGGAATTAGTAAATCAAATTGGCATCACCAGTAACTCATAGTGCTCATACCTTCTATGGAAGGCAGTCTTCTGAATATCTTTCTTCTTCAAATTTAGCATATGATATCTAGAATGACGATATGCCTTTGCGAAGTATTGATCTCTTATTAACTGATCGAACAAGTCATTAATCCTTGGAAGTGGATACGTTTTCTTTATGGTGATCTTGTTGAGTTCCCGATAATATACACATAACCGCATTGTTCAATCCTTCTTCTTTACAAACTGCACTGGCGCACCCCATGGTGATGCAGTATGGTAAATGAACCCTTCCTCAGATGCTCTTGCAGCTGTATTTATAACTCCTTCAGTTCAATAAGAGACATCATATATGGACACTTTGAGATAGGATTAGCTCTGGGTATGAGTTCTATTGAGAACTCTACCTCACAATTCGAGGGAATTACAGGTAACTCTTTCAGAAATACATCACCATATGCACTCATGATGTGCATTACCATATGGTTGGTACTATCCTTTAACTAAAGCATTTGGGTGAGGTATTATTCAACATAAGGAATAAACACCCACACCATTGAATGATTTTTCAAAGGAGATTCATGATCTTCCTTTCATTTTTAGAGGGTCATGGGATGGTTCGAAATATGAAGTGATATTTCCTTTTCCAGACAGTTCATATGTGCTCTATTTAATATGTGCCAATCCATTCTTTTTATAGCATAAAATTCCACCATGGGAAGTATTGTGAGAATCACTAGAAGAATCATCCCAAATAAACCAACAAGAGAAGAGTCAAAAACTTGGGTTGAAATGATTTACCTACTTAGTGTTTTTACAGATATATCTACTTCAAGGTTTCAGGGAATTGTTTCTATAGTTTTAGAAAACATGAAAGATGTAATGGAATGTGTAGAACCATTACCAAATAATGCGTTTTTTTATTAATTTGTGAATAAGAAATGTACCTTATACGACATAATTATATTTATCCACTTTTTTAGTAGTGATGGCATAAGACTTCTCTTGTTGCTTTGTATTTTGTAGCTGCTGACGTTGATTACCCTTGAGAACTCGAGGTTTAGTTCACTGGCTTTCATAGTGCCTTTACTCTATACAGTTGTAGCATTGAACCATGGGTGGCTATATCTTTTCTTTGACTACATTATCCATCCTTTCAATTTCATTTCAACACTCATGACCATGGTTTCCTTCATTCCCACACTTGAATCACATCCCCTTCCTATTGACGTGGTTCCCATGGTGCAACTTCCCACATGTTTTGCTTGTGGGGCATTGAGTTTTATTCCAACCATTAAATTTACATCCTCCATATTGGAAATCCATATTTTATTTTTTATCACCATATTCGTGGTACAATTCTCCAACCTTTATCTCCACTTCTTGATCACAAAGAAAAAATTCTTCATAACTCCCAAAGTCTAAAATTTTTAGAGCATTTTGAAGATTTGGTTTTAATCCACTAAATAATCATCCAATTTTTCTATCAATGTTGATAACAAAACCCAAAGTGTACCCTGCAAGTATTGTGAAATTTTCATCATATGTTGTGACATATTCTCATTTTTCTTGAGCACTATGAACTCTATCTCCATCTTCGTATGAATAATTCAGGGGAAATACTTTTATGAAACATGATTTTAAAGACTTCCCACTCCACCACCTAAATTTTTCCCCTTGGCGTGCTGTTCTTAATCAAAACCACCATTGTTGAGCCTCTCGATCTATATGATAAATGGATAGATTCAACGTATTTATCTCAAATTAGTGGTTCATTGAAAATATCTTCTCTCTAGATTTAAACCATTGATCCGAAACTAGTAGATCGGAAGACCCACTAAAGATATGGGGTTGTTGTCACATAAATAACTTGATATCTTGTTGCTCCATCATTATTGAAGGAGGAAGTTCTATATTATTGTGGTTATTGTTAATAATGTTTGATAGTTGGGTAAGAATCTCCATGATGTTTTGAAATCCACCACCCTAATCATTGGGGATGTAATTCAGGCAATCAATGCATTGGCCCTTAATTAAGTTGTTGGCTTAGTTTCTCCTGGTTCCCACGATTTTATAAAATAGAAAATGTTCTAAAAAAACATAAGTCAACAAGTCATGAATAAATAACATATTCGTTTTTAAAATTTTCACTAAAATCATAACATATGGGATCCCTATGTAAATATTCTTGTGTTCCTATTGGTACTTAGTCTCATGCTTGATGTTTTCTCTAGGGTTCATGAATCCTAATTCTCAAATTAACTAAACATTGAATTTGATACCAAATATAGATACAAATCATTTCCTAACATTACTATTTGATCATTTCAATAATAAAAAACATAATAGTATTACACATAGAGGATCCAAACTCCTAGAGTCTTGGGAAAACTAGGACTATACATATAAATTAGTACATCAAGCATAATTATTTATTTAATTCCTTCTCCTCTAGTTTCTTATTTTCACTTGGCCTACCTTTTTTACATGGAGTCACAGGAGGATATACATCAAAAGGGGTGACCTAAAAGTCCAATTATAGGATAGATAAGAATAATATAACAATTGGTGAGCATAATCATAACATAGTAAAATTAACATTAACATGATGGGAAGCATTAATGAGAGACTTGAAACGTGGAAATGTATAAAAATGAAACATCATGTCATAGTGGTTAACTACCTCACATAATTGTGAAAAAATCAAGCATCATTTTCCAAAATCATTTCACATTAACTCAAGAGATCAACAACATTACCCAATGAATTGGAGAGGTGTATAATTTCTGGCGGACCTGTCACATTCAAATATTCATATTACACTATATAATTCCAGGCACACCAATCACATCATAACATCATCATTACCATGCATGCCACATAGAAAATATATAAAAAATGGACATAACTAACACATGTAATGGAATTGGTTTCATATCATAAGAACAAATTCATAAAATTTTATTCCCAAAAAAATGTGGGAATGATATACATGATATAATAACCATCAACCATGAGTGAGAAGTAAAAGGTGTGTTTTTTATAGAAGAGTTCTTTTAGAAAACATTTAATTTACATAAACATTATTAGAAGAAATGTATATCCATGAAAAATAAAGATAATTATGAATAATTATTTTAAATGAGTTTCCATACAAACAATGGAGTGAAAGAGGGATAACCCGAAGAAAGAAAGTTGGTTTCGAGATTTCCCCTTACCTTGTATATGAATGTTTTAATCAATTAAATTTCAAGTATAACCACATTAGATTAATTTATTGAGAAATACAGAACTATGTGTAAATTACTATGGTTCATGATGGTTTCATTAAGTTATTTTATAGCCCGTTGGATGTGTTATATTGTTTAAAGAAGTTGTACGACAATGTATGTTTTTATGGTTTTCTTGAGCGATTCACAAGTATTTCGAAATTGATATTCTTGTAGAACATGGGTAAATATTAAATACTGGTATTTCATGTTATTAGTATTATTACAGAATTTTACAATATCATATAATGAATAATATTATATACCATTTGTATGAATCATTAGATACAAATTAAATGAAGATTTTCATGGATAATTTAGGCAGTCTTTTTACCACAATGAACTTGTTTGGTTTAATCATGTATTAATATATACCTATGATAGTTCCATAACATATGATAAGATATTATACATATAATATAATCTATTTAAACCACAAAAATGGTTTCATGTCCTGATTTTAAATCCATAAAGGAAATTGAAAACAAGTCATTCTTCAAGGGGATAAATTAACACCTCACCAACAACATTCTCTTTTATAAAATAAAATGAAGTGGATAAGGGGGTTTGATGATATAATATCCCATTAGTATCATAAAATATCATAATATGTATAATAATAGAGTTACCATACCATGTGGTTGATGATAACTGGGGAGATATTAAAAAATGAACTTGAAATTGAAATTAATTTAAAAGAAATGAGAGAGAGAGAGAGAGAGGAATTACCTCTTGAATCCTCCTATTGAGATCCTCAATAAATAATCTATTCTGGGTCTAATGATGAGGAATGAAGCTATTGGATGTGGGGGCAGGGCTAGGGAAGATTCTTGGGTCGATTTGAGACTTGTATTAATGCTTGAGAGGTGTGATGAAATGAGGGTGTGAATGGTAGTATTTATTGTGGAGGGGAGAGGGGATTTCTCATTATAAGAACTAATAATTTATTATATAACCACAAGACAAGGAATAGAGAGTCCTCCATGATGAAGAATTGTTATTTTTTCATGTGATACCGAACCAATTGGAGTTAAATCAGCAGAACATCTTGCTTGACTCTATAAATAGCTTATTAACTTATTCTAAAAATTATAGTATCTCACTATTTATAATAATTCAACTATTTTATAAAAATACCTAAAATTAACCCTAGCCATTTTTCAATGTGTATAATCAAAAAATAAAATACAATTTTCAAAAATAATTTTCTACATATTATTATTTTACTATGTAATTAAACACATTATTTATTTAAAAAAAATAGTATTAAAACAGTAATTTACTTACTCTAAAATATAGGTACATCATACATTCACAATAATATTATATTTATACTATCATAAATAATGTTACTAATCATTATGGTACATAAATATTCATAAGGTTATGTTATTATTCATAAGTATAGGTTATTATTTCCATAAAATTATGTTTTCCTTATTGGACTCCAAACAACATACTGATCACAACTATGTTTGTCAGATTTTTGAAATTCCAAACATAGAAGTAGAAAAATAATGATTATTGATCACATAGTATTTAGAATCATAATATTTCATCGTTATTCTTAATGGGATTATACTATAAGTAATAATTATAAGAAGGGAATTCCATTTATTGAACACTGGGTCATTACACTATACCCATGGGACAATTCTCCATACTCAATATTCATTTTGACTTCACATTGAAAAACATCTTCATAACTCCAAAAGTCATAAATATATAGATCCTTTTTAAGGTAATGTTTTATTTCATTAAATTATTTATCAATATTTGTATAATTTTTAATAACAAAACATGTATCTTGGTTTGAATGCCTTGTGAAATTTACTTCATAGGCCATGACAGATTCACCTTCATTTTTCATCAGCTCAATAAATTCACACTCCAAATTATTAAGAATATTTTGTGGAAAATACTTATTAATAACCATTAAATTAATGTCTTCCTGCTCCATCTCTACAATTTTATCCATCGTCTTTGTGTTGTTAATCAAATACAAATGTTGATAATCCTCTCCATCTAAATTGTAAATGGGTAAAGTTACCTTCTCTATCTCAGAATAGCGAATAATGGGAATTATATTCTCTATTGAGAAGAACCACTATTTCACCACAAGTGGATTAAAATATCCACTAGTCCTTGGTGGTGAATGTTTTATAAAAAAACTAATAAACGGTTTCTCCCTGTTAGTTAAAGATGGATATTCCATATTATTCATGTTATTTTTCATAAGATGAGATAGCTAGGTAAGAATCACCATGACATTTTTAACTTCACCTACCATGGAATTATGAATTTCAGTCGAGAAATCAATGCATTTTCTCTCTAATAAGTTGTTTTCATGGTTTCTCTAACTTCCCACCATTTTTTAAAATTGAAAATTTCAGAAGAAAACCTATCTAAAAAAGTTACTAATAAATAATTTATTCTTTTTTAAAATTAAGTCTTGAGACATATATTTTTGGATCGTTATGTATATAGTTTTCTAAAACAAATATTCTTGAGTGTTTATATATATTATAGTATCATACTAAGGGTTTTCACTTAGGATATCTAATCTCAAATCCAAAATTATCTAAGAAGTATTCTAATACCACTATAGAAACCATATATTTTCTTACATTTCTATTACTTAATTTTAATGATAAACAACATAAAATAATTACAAAACCAGGATCTAAAGGATTAGTTTGCTATTAAAATTATGACCATACATAACATTTATAAAATAAAAAATAAAAATTTATTTAATTCCTTCTTATCTAGATTCATAGTGTCCGTTGTGTTATTTTTAGTACATATAATCATCAGAGGATATACATAAATGGATAAGGTTTGATAAAATCTTAGTAAGAGGATAAATAAGAAGATGAATCAATAAAAAATTGTGTGTGAATAATAATTATCATCATAACATAGGCATAGGATCAGAATCATAAGAGGGATCATTAAATAAAGGATTAGAATATTGAAATGAACAAAAATGAAACAACATGAATTAGTGGTAAACTTACACACATAGTTAAAATTATCACATAAGACAAATAACATTACCCAAAGCATTGATTCACTATATAATTCTGGGCACACTAGTCACATCATATCATCTACATGCATTATAAAATTCTAGGTGAAACCATCACATCATAGCATTTACATTATCGTTCTTTTCACATAGAACCTATATCAATCTTGCGCATAAAATAACCCATGGAAATAAATGAAATATATTTAATAAATCATATATCATTATTAAAATTGTGGGGTCCCAAAAGAATGATGGAATGACTTCCTTGGTATAAGAATCATGAACTTTGAGTAAAGAAGAAACAATCTCACGAGAAGTGAAAGATGCATTTTTTTATAGAACATTTCTTTTGGAAAAGTATTTGCATTTTTCAGAAAACAAGATCGATAACATGTATATACTTGAAAATGTAATATAATGAATAATAAAAGATATTAATGGAACATTAATATAATATCCTTACTTTTAATGGGGGAAAATATTGAAAACCCAAATCTGGAGAGTTGGGTTCGAGAATTCCCCTTACCTTATGTTTAAATTATTTCTCGAATTCAATATCTTTGATAATAAAATTAAATTATTTATTTAACATATAAATATCCTTTTATGGATGAATTTGATTCATTATAGTTTTATTATGTTCATTTAAAGTGTTTTGATGACTCATATAGTTTAATTTCATCATTCGAGAGTGTTCGTTTTCTTTGTTTTCATGATCGATTTACATTATTTACGGGAGAGCCTCTATGTTGTAACACTCTCATTTCACTCCTGATATAGGGTGTTTGCGGCGATAGGGTGGGGGTGGCTTTCATGCTACTTATATGTCGTCGTATTCCCATCTGCTCACCCCCTCCATACTTTTGCCAACTCTTCTTCCCCTCGATTGATAGTGTGTGTTTTCCAAGAGGTGGCTTTGTCAGTCATGGTTTGTAGTTCTGAGTGAGGTTGTGCTTCTTTGTGACACCATTTCACTTATAACACTTCTATGTATTCATTCTATTACATCTCTATCTTATTTTTTCTATGGTGATGGATTCAAGAGGCTTTCGAAGGTGTTATTTGTTCAGACGTCGGTGTTCCTGGAGGCGCTTCCTTCTTTGACTTTGTTTTTTGTCATGTTGCGTCAGATTTTAATTATATTTTCATCCATATAAAGGATTTTATCATCCTAGTTTTCTTATTATTTGATTCATTTAGGGATGTTGGGTTTGTGAGGTTCATGGATCACTCTTAGAGGCATCCTGGTTTTTAGCCTCGATGAAGTTGATGTAGTTTGAAGATGTTATGTAGTTTTCTTTTCAATTTGAATGTGAAATCATGTTCTATAATTGGAGATGGTTTGAATCCTCAATGTGATGTTTTTTTGTTATTTTTAACAACTTTATAGACTTATTTCTATGTTATTTTGATTTTTTTTTCTGATGATGATGAGGGGTGCATTTTGAATAAGGGATCATTGCTCAAGGCAGATTGTGGACCGAGGCGATGTCATGGGTAGTTTTTTTAGGGTTTGTTCTATTTTTTGAATTTGAAATCATAATTTGAATTATGAGGTTTCTAGGTGGATTTTTCAGCAATTTTTTGGCGTTTAAAATTTTGTATATTGGTTTTTGAAATTTTTTCATCTAGTATTTTAATGTTCCCACTCACCCTTATTGTGGATTGTACAGAAAATGAAAAAAGGTATTTGAGCAAGATAATTTTACATGAATATCAGTATGGATGTTTATGTAGGTTGAGTATAATTATATATAATTGAAAATATATTTTATTAAAGAAAAAAACTAGGTTTAAATGTTTTAATATATCATTTGGTTAAATTTAAGGAGGATGAATCATTAGATAAATTGTTAATGATAATCGTTTGTGTTCATTTTTGGGGTTTTCAATCACAAAAAACTTGATTTGTTTTCTCATTTAGTATTATGTAAATATATTAGGTCCAAAACATAAAATGATTTATAAAATATATTTTAATATATGTACCAAAAATTATAGTCATTTTATAACTAGAATTTTTGTTTTTAATAAAAAATGAAAATGCATTGTCTATGCTTTTGGTAAATTGACACATCATGGATGAAAATTTAATTTTAACAATAAAACAGAGAGAGGTAGAGAGATGAGTTTGACGGTGGATCATCCATTAACATAACATAATTAAAGTATATAAAAGATATTGGAGCTATGAGGAACATTTCAATATTGGAGGTTATGTGATAATGATAAATTATTAGGAAATTAAAAGAAATTAAAACAAAAAAGGAATAGGGTTTTACCTCTTAAATCAATCCTTCTTGAGAACATACCTAGGGAAATGGTATTGGTCTTTTGAGGAGACCATGGTCTTCTAGACATTGGGGTGGATCTTGGAATGATACTTGAGCATAATTTTTACATGTATCAAATCATGATAGGTGTGTGGAAAATAGGTGGTGAGGGTTGACTTTTATAGTGGAGGAGAGGGTTTTTTTATCATTATTATATTCATTAACTTATTATTTGGATCAATACTATGAATAGTTGTAAAATTATCACAAAATACATTAAAATAATGAATGGAATTTAGAGATTAATGTTATTACAGTAGGGATGACTCAATGAATAATGTATTTAACTTATAATGTATATATGACATAAATTACCATATTTCACTATTCACAAAATTGACGTATTTTAGAAAAATCCCAAAATTCACCCTAACCATATTTTGACACATATAATTAAAAAATAATTCTATTTTATGAAATTAACTTTCTAAATATGGAAAAAAATATTTTTAATTAAAATCCTCATTTACTCAAAATATAAAGATTTTATAATTAAAATTGGGTTTCTAAAAGTTTGAAAAATTAACTAAGGTATCAAAAAATTATATTATAATCATATGAAAACAAGATATTAATTTTTGAATAAATTTGATGAAAATAAGTTTTCTTCTAAACTATTAAATTAATTAAAAAATTATTACTAACTATATATTACATACAAAAAACAACAGATAATTTTTCATTTTTCAAACATTTATTTAATTATTCAATGTAATAAATATATAATATTTTCATTCTTAATATACCTAAATTTTTTTACCTTCAAAGGTTATGTAAATATTATATTGGACAGATTATTATTCATAAGGGTTATGTTACTATTACAAAGGTCATGTTACTACTCTATTAGTATAAGTTCATTAATTTCTAGAAATAACTCTTATTTTATTCATTAGCCACTTATAATTTTTTTATTGTGTTGCCTATATAATTCAATTTTATTTATAATATATTATATTTTTATAATAAGGGTGAAATTACATTTATAAAAGTTTGGGTAGTTACCTTTATGCTTTCACATTTCATGCTTTATGCCAACAACATGGCTTTCAATAATGCCCTAGGAGGAACAAGAGTTGGTGGTGATTATTTATGAAATTTGTACAATAGTGTGTCTAGGAATTTCATCATTGATAGAATTCCAATTTTTACAATTATAATGGACTATTTTTCAGTTTTGGGGGGATTTTTTTACCCTTTGTTTCACATACTTATGTTTCACTCTAATGTGATATTTAGTTGTTTTTGTGCATTCTTGTTATCAGTTGTTATTTTCAATTCATATTATAATAGTATTTGAATTGTGTGTGTATATTGGTAAATGTAGATAAGTCCTCTCCTATGTGTGACATGCTATTGAGCTCTAGTTATGATCACATGTCCTTTTAGATGCAGGAATATTGTGTCACACATGGCTTATTGTAGACTAGGTAGGGCCCAGTGAATTGGGTCCTGTGATAGTGGGATCAATGTATATGTGTTATTAGAAATATAATTTGAAGATACAATATATAAATGATTGGTTTTAGAAAAGGGGAACAATAGAAAAATTTACCATTTTTTGGCTCCTAGTCCTAATAACTCAGTGATGTTGTGAAATTTGACAAATCCATTCACTAGGAATTTGATATCCTTAT
Organism: Viscum album; assembly: GCA_963277665.1. Classification (NCBI taxonomy): domain Eukaryota; kingdom Viridiplantae; phylum Streptophyta; class Magnoliopsida; order Santalales; family Viscaceae; genus Viscum; species Viscum album. Next base: position 1,899,516,313 of record OY728140.1, on the reverse strand, counting down.
TGTTTACTCAGTGAACATTGGCATTTATTTCATGGAAAACATCAATACATGAATCATATAATAATGTGTTGTGATTTCCATGTCCTTCTTGAGTTATATCCATATATATAAACATTGATCATGGTTAATCCTGGCTTATTTTGGATTCCATTATGAAGACACCCAACTAGGATTCTAGAATGCGATTAGGATTTTGATCCTATTAGCTATTAGGTTTTAGATTCGTGTCTTCTGAAGTAGGTGGTACCTTTGGGTGTTTAACTAGTCTTTCACCTCCATCATATGAACATATGGTTATTCTACTAGTACTTGAAGATGATGTGAATAGGACGAACAATCATCATTGGTTCTAGGGGTAGAAACCTCTCCTTATTTGGGTTGAACCAGACCCATAGGTGATAGAAAATGGGATTGAGGTAGTTGGACCATTTTCCCATTAATCAGGACCCATACCAATTAGATGGAGGTCCTAGCAGTGATCCTTATACATTGATTTATAAGGTGATTTTGAATATTGGTTGCATTGAAACATAAAAGGTGGAATTTCACTTGGAAATTTTTTGAACACCATAATAGAGGGGATTTTTACCCAATGATGTTGTCAAATGTACATATATATGGGAATATAGAGCTCTAGTTGGGTATTATTTTTGTCATAGAACACATGTTTATGTTCACTAGACTCTTATAGTACTCTATGGACATCGTTCATGATGCATACATTTGAGCAAACACCCTCAAGTGTGGAATTCATCGAGATATCCAGGACTATGTGGTATCTATTTACATTCCTTCCTATGTTTGGGTGATATAGATTTCCTTTATTTTGAAGATATTTTTAGTAGAGTAGTCACCAATAAATGGTTTTGGAAGTGGTAACACTTAAGATGAGACTTCAACATTTGGTAGTGGATGATAGACTCAATGATCCAGGTGCATGAGGAATTTCTAGATCTCGAATAAGGATAGAGGTTCTTCTATATAGGGATCCTAATATGGTTTCAGTAAGATGAGGGGGATTTTATGATATTATTGTGATGGGTGACCACATATCATGTGAGATTTTACTAACCACATTGTAGAACACATAGAGGCACTGAATGGACCACATAGGCAAAAAAAGTTGCTAGATAAAAGAGGCTCGTAGGGCGCCGAATGTGGAAAATGAGCTGGGGCGTAGTGGTAGGTGGAAGACATATTGATCATTTAAGACTACTACTTATAGGTGGACCACATTATTATTAGGGAAATGGTGGTCATGGACATGTGAACCTGAAGGCGATGAAGGCTTATAACCCGAATACATTGGGGATTATTTGATATACAAACTATATCTTCTCTACATTAGCTATAGTATTGGTAAAAACTATAATGATCCCATCATTCCTTGAAACATACCTTGTTTGATATCTTGAGATACATGTAGAGCCTTTGGCATGAACCTTGCATTTAGATTCTCCTTTTGGGGGAGATTCATCAATCACACACTTCTAAAGATAGTGTGAACTTTCTGTTGGAGGAGATTGATTTTTATGGTATCATTTCATGGTTGCGATGAGTCCTTGACTAAATAGAAATAATGCCTTCTTTTTTATTGGTTTTTAATAAAACCACCTTGTAAGGGATAATGGGGGACCCTTTCATTGACCCTAGGATTAGATATTACATTGTCCATAGGCTTGGATACATTACATGTCTTGTATGTCTTAAGGAAATCATACAGACTATGACTAACTGAAGCCGCCCCTCCCCATTATCTGTATCATGATTTTCTATCCACATTTTCTTGGATATTCGGCAAGCTGTCATGTGCAGACATGCATAGGCCCCATACCGATGGAAATACCACACCCTCTCATTCCTCCAAATTGGTTAGTCTTGATCTAGTGCATGTATCCTTATCTTGAATACCCCTATAGAGTCAGTTCCTTATAGAATCTCTCTAGGCATCTGTATATCAGGTGGCCCTGAAGGCCTTGAGGCTTCAAAAAGGCCTTGAGGTATCGTTATTGACTTAAAGTGGCCAAATAGCCTTATTGACCTGATGGCTTGCGTGGCCTAAAGGTCTTAATGACTACAAGCCCAAATTAGTTACCCAAGGTGAATATTTCCAACTACTATAGTACATGATACAATACCTTCTACAATACACACATGATACAACTGTAGTTCCCACTACAATACTTCTCTACTGACTGATATATAACTATTATTGTCCCTAGAATTATGCCGCCTCATGGTTTCAAACAAGGGTCTCATGGATGCAATTAGAGATACTTCACCAACTATGTTGAGGCCCATGTGAAAAATATGTACATCTAACACTGAATTCTATTGGGGGCCCCGATCAAGACCAAGTGCATGCCACGTTCCACAGCTAAGAAAAGTATTTGAATCACCCTTTATATAATACACACAGTTTCTGAGTCTGGTGGAACACAAGCCTATTCCATTTCCCATGGAGAGGGAGGGGTGCAACCAGTGGGTACAACTCAGCTAACACCACATGGGCTTGCGATGTGTCCTTAAGGAATAATTCTAGTTAATAAATGACTACAAAAAATTAAGGAATATATTTTATTTTTTAGGTAAAGTATATAGAGTATATGAGTTGATGGGATGAGGATTTCCTTTTTTGGTAAGAACGAAACCCATGAAGACCGAAATGGGATCATAATTAGGATGATACAACTAATTACCCAGAATTCAAATAGTATTACCCTTGGTGTAGCAAATTATATGAACTTTTAATTTCTTTTATTTTTGAGGATCATGGGGACATTATCCCTAAGGATATTAAGAATTTAAATCCTAACTGAGAGATGTATTTCTACATATAACTACACTTAAGAATTGCCTCTACACCCATGACAACATACCAGATGTCCCTTATAGAGATTTTAGAAATATAGGTTGAGTTAAAATATTTCTAGAGGAAGGGATTTGTTAGACCCAGTTTTTCCTCCTAGGTAGCCCCATTTTTTGTTACCAATATGGAGGATGGAATCTTCATATTATATTTGGATTATTGTTTCCTAAGTCAACTGAAAATCAAGAATAATTTTCCACTTCTGATAATCAAAATCCAATTCGACTAGTTGAAATCGGTGAGGTGGTTCTAAATGACTTACCATAGGCCAGGCTATAACAATATACAGGTTTGAGAGGATGATATAATCAATATTTCATATTGATATCACTATAAGAACTATTATTATTTCGTTATTCCCTTTTGTGTGATGAAATTCCCATCAGGGTTCACATGACTTATGAACCAGATTATTCCGACCTTTTAGGATTGTTTTGTTATATTCTTCATCGATTAAATCCTTATGTAGTCAGCATTAGAGAAGTACCATACGAGACATTTAGGGATGGTCCTAGCTATACTCTGATTGAACAAATGTTATGAAAATTTATCTAAGAGTCTGTTATAGACTCGAGAGGTCCACTTCCTATGAAATAGAATCTTATATGAGTTAGTAGTGGTGGACTCATCAATGGTAGTGGTAGTTCTCTATCAATATCCACCCTAGAAAATGATTGAGGTGCATACCTTCCTTTGGTTAAACTCATACATTATGATATTTTCACCCAATTTCCCTAAGATTTGGTCACCCACGTGTTCCTTGACATGAACGTGGAATCCTTTCATGTGTAAAAAATATGAAAATAATCATTTCATGAGTTGTGGTGGGGGTTTATGAGAACCCACATATATAGACTAGTAGAAGAAGGTGTTTAGTATTTGGTGTTATCTGATTCATGAATAATTGGGGTTGGATCTGTTTTAATGTAGAGGGAGGTGATGATTGCTTATATGTCCTAATAGGGGAGACCCATTGAGAAATACTACATGACCCATAATTTAGTGATGGCAACAATGTTTTTTTCAATGACGATGAGGGGAAAATATATTATGGTAAAATGATTTTTCATTAATTATTACCGCAATAGTCTTAACTATATCTTTCAATAGTGATATATGTATACGAGATAGTTCTAATGAATTGATATCTAAAAAATAATTTCTTTGAGATAGACTATACTCTCAAAAATGGGAACATGTTGGAAGATACTCTATGTAGGATATTTTGTTCACATTTTTTGAGAAAGGAATCAAAGTATTTTTCCTCATCAATGTTTCATTTAGTGGAAAAGTCTGATGTGAATTAATTTTATTTAATAGTGTTTACAACTATTTTTATTTATCATTTTATTGAGGGACATCTTATAGATACATTTATGTTTCCTTTTTTGGCTAAATATATATTAGGAAATCTTCAAATGAATTGGCTAATAGTGGGGAGAATGTAATACTTTTTAGGCACAGATAATGGAACCTGTAACATTACGAAAGGAGATACTGATGGATTTTCATACACCCCCTTATCTGTACATACAAGAGTTAAAAATATGTACCATAACCGTCTAAGTCCATTATGAGGGATAGAGATGGAGAGTTGTAAAGCTGAGTTTGCCTATTTATGCCTCACTTTCAAGAAGGTGAAGGTTGAGCACCAGGTTCTGGTGGTTTTGGATCAAACCCTTGAGGTATCATAGTAGAAGAGGGATGTTATCTCTATTGAATTTTTCATAGAACTTCCATGATTAACTAAAGGTAATGATGATATCTGGGTTATCATAGATCAACTCTCCATGTTGGACCACTTCTTATTCATTTGAGAACAAACTTCATTAGAAATATTGGGATTCCTTGATATGCATGAGATAGTCCGGATTTATAGAGTTACATCATTGATAATTTTAGACCATAATTTTCACATCACATCTTTATTATTGATAGTATTTTTCAGGCCTTTTGGAATTAGTTTTAGTTCAGAATGATGTTTCACCCCTAAAAATATGTCCAGATAAAGAAGAACATTTCGGTTTTGGAGGACTTGATTATGGATTTCATGTATGACATTGGTATTAGGTGAGAGGATCTTCTACCTTTGGTATAATTTTCATATAAAAACAACTACCACATAACCATTGGTATTACACATTTCAATGCCTTTTATGGGAGACCCTACATGTAACTATTATTCCTGATAGATGTAGGGGAGTTAGAACTCATATGACTAACATTATTTTGTGTTATGCAAGAAATGGTGTAAATCATCTAGGATAAGATATGGACATACCAAGTTCATCAAATGTATTTTGAGGATCAACTGAGGAGGATAATGGATTTCAATGAGAAAGAACATGTTTTCTTAAAAGTCTCACCACATTTAGGATTATAGGCGTTTGGTTATGGTGGAATGTTATCTCTAAGATTCATTGTACCCATATAGATACTATTTATGGTTGGGGAAGTGGATTACCAGATATAATTACCATAATAATTATACTAGTGCAATGTTTCTTAACTGTGTTTAGGTAAAGGTCTTTGTGCATGATCATTTGAATGTTATCATTTAGGGGGAAGTTTGACATTGAGGATGGAGAAACCATTGTTGGGAACTCAATAAATATTGAGGATTTAAAAGAGAATATACTTTATGGGGATGAAATTTCATTGGTGTGTGTTTGATGGATGTATGAGAATATTTAGGATAGCAAATGGGAGTGGGAGAACTAGATGTGAGATCCGTACCCTCACTTGTTTGGGACGGTTTTTTCTATTTTGAATGATAATACCTTAGGTGTGGAGAATGTAATGAATATGATTTTTCCTATTTAACAATTTCTAATATTTTAATTAATATTTTCTATATAATACACAATGTATCTGTGGGATTCAAGGCCCCAAGGAGCATCAGTTTTGATTTCAAAAAAATATTAAATATAATATATAACTAATCTGTAGTTTTAATTAAATAATGGAATATCTCCAAAATAGTGTTTTAGATGACAAACATGAGGCCTTTATTAAATATTTAATACATAGTTTATCCTAGGTGTGACATAATCTTTATACACATTGAGTGTTTTTAGATGTTTCATATGTAGAGTAATAAATAAACAAATTAACTAAATAATTTATTCCCTGTTAATTGGTCATGAACAAAATCCACATTTATTTAATCATGGTTATGGATAATTACTAAGGTTATATTCATAACCCTAGAGATTGGACAGGACTAATGGGGAGATATGTTGTGAATGAATATGAGATAATGTATTGAAGATCAATTTTCCAAAAAAAATCTATTCATCAATAGAGTTCTCAGATTTCACGAACAAAAAATGACACATAAATCATGTTTTCATAAGTGATCAACCATATTTCAAGGTAGGTTTTTTTATCAATCCCCATTCATAATTTTCCCATATTTAATGTGAATTAATTCCTTTATAATATTAATTCATCGATAAATTTTTAATATATTATTGATGATTTTATTACTAGAATGAAGAATTTATATGTGATTTGTTGATTATTCATTATTACTATATAATATTCATTTCCCAGTTAATGGATTGAGTCTAGCCAAATAATGGATAATGTTCATTTCCTCAATTTTATGTTTCTTTCTTTTCTCCCATATTCATTGAATTTTCGTCAACATAATTTTATTTGGGCAATTATTCAACTATATCTGAGATTTTATTGTTTCATAATCGATATTCAGCACAAAATATTATTCCCAAATGTTATGATTTAGGATTAAAGGCATGATTAAGGTATTATAATAATGATATTGATCCAAGGGAGGTTCATCTAAAAAGAGTTTCAAATGCCATGTCAAGTAGGTATCTACATTGATACAATGATGATCAATTTTCCATTAAATAATGCATATAATAAATATTCTAGCTGACCATTTAAGGAAGCCAATAAAATAATGGGAGTTATGGATGAGATTTGTTACAGATTGAAATTGATGGAAGTTAGGGAAATGGGTTTGAGAAGGCTGGGTGTTATGTGAAAATATAACATATAATGCATGTAGTATAGAGGAATACACACAATGCAGACCCCCATTATACAGTGGCTAAGGATATGCACAAGGATAAATATCACACAACTTTTTCCCCAAATATGGAGACATAGTGTGTAATACATAGTACATGAGCATAATAAAAACTTGAATACAAGGGAATATGAATGACTTGTGTACACATGCCTGACCAAAGGACATGAGCATTGATAATCTTTATGGGAATGAATACAGTACACAGAAATGAGATAAAGTACATAGACACATACTTAGTCATGTCCATGATGAGTAACAAATTCCTTTTATTTATTATATAATTCATATACCCCTTCCGATATTGGTTGGATCCCATTTTCTCATCCATCTAGTTGTGTATCAATAGTACAAATTCCATTGTCCTATCAATTTGAGGGTATAGTGATCCACCCCAACCAAAGTATAGATGAGTTATCCCCTGTAATGGTTATCTATAGATAGAATCAAGCATACCTTTATGTGGATCAAGGTGTGATCCTCTACCATTCATATCTATGTTAGGATTTGTATCATATTATCAACATTAAGGAATTTGATTACCATCCTATTAGATTATTGTAAATTGGGAAATGTATCCCTTATGGGCCATGGGTGTGTTCCCCTATCTATTTATCAACAAACTATGATTTCTAGAGTCTACTGCTTCACTATGCGGCCTGGAGGGAACAAAATCTCAATTAAAGACCATCAGTGTTTGGAACACCTAAAGAGTGAGTCCTCTAAGGTAGTAATTACCTTGGATCCTTGAGTAGAATCCTATGGTGGCAGTGTGAACATGACCCTATGTTGAGACATGATGTCTATCTTTGATCATATATGGGTTGTTATCATCCTTTTTATTAGTTGACTCTCTTTGATTCTTTATGTTTTGTTATTTTTGGGTGTCCTAATAGTTATTATTATACTCACCCCTATCTGGTCTAAACATTAACTTGAATTTTTTAGTAAAGATGACATACATTTTGATGGATCTCTAGGATGACTAGAAGAAAGTGGAGCATATTTATTATATATGGAAAAAAATTCATTCAAGAGTAAAATTATTGAATGCAGTCAAATTATTACATGTTGGTTACTATTTTTAGTTTTAGTGGTCTTTAATTTAGAAAATATTCATCCTTGTACTTTTTTATTCTCTAATGTTGTATTTTTTTATATTATTTTAATTTTTTATATCAATTTTTTCATTCATTTATGCATTATGTTAGTTTTTCATGTGTGCGTGTGTAAATGTACCTTTTTATATGGCCAACTGTGTAATTTATATTAAAACATGGTGTTATTTTCTAACCCATGGCCTATTGGAGGAAATATTGGGGTTTCACAATAAGCTATATTTTGGTTAGGCAAGCCCTGGTGGGTCATTTTATGACCAATCAAACATACAAAATGATCAGCAACATACCCAACCATCCACCTATTAGCTAATTTCATTATTTGACTTGGATAATTAGAGTCTCAATTTATGACGGTTATCATGCTAGGTATCATTAAAACCTCAAGTAAGATGAATTGATAATAAGTAAAAAATCATAAATATATCGATTATTATATGATATTCCCTAAAGTTTTTATAGTGTTCCATTTGAAGTAATAGTTCTCAACAAATTACATAATGAATCTATTCAACATATCTCATATAAAATACATTATAAAGAGTCTAAAAATCTATTCAAGATAACCATAACAGATCAACACAAGAAATAATACATTAGGATGATGACTGATTAGGGGAAACATTATTATTTATAATTTGAAGTGATATATATTAGTCAAATATTCTTGAAAACTAAAATGCAACCCACATGAATGGATGATAAATATAGATATCCTTTACTGTACAAAATTTATATCAATATATAAATTATCATATATAGATATATTATATATCACCTTCATGCTTTTCCTGTGATAATAGTTTTGGAAATACATTATATTTATATATAATTAGTGTCACATGTAATTGTGACCATATGATTAAATAATCCCTTAAAACTCTTTTAATGAGTAACAACATTGAGGTAATTGAGTTTGAATAATGGTAATACAATGGAATCACATTCCAAATGTTAAATCTACTAGAATATTCATATTCATACTTTATAACGTCGATATGTTATGATGTTGTCTTATATTGCCTAATTTAAACTCGTTTTAATTATACCTTCATTATTATTGGATCCAATTCCATTAAACCATTTTTTAAATAGTTTCTTAAATATTTTATCTACATATATTATAGTAATTCCAATAGATACTAAACACCTTTTAGGAAAATATTATATCCAATATTTTTTCTAACTATAATTGAACTGCTTACATTTATTTTTCTATCATATACTAATACCCTTTTAATATGTCAAGGGTAATTCACTTGTAAATTTAACTCATAAATATATTTATGAAATATTTATTTTCAAAATATACAAATATAACTATTTATTTTTCTATTTATCATACCAAATCCAAATCTCTTGATGATAAAAAATACTACAATCTTAAATTTGTATACTCGTTTATTTTTCAACTTTGAACTTCACTAAGTTAAAACACGCTTTCATTCACCTCTTAAACATTATATTCCTATAATAATATATTTATAAGATATAAAACAAACTAATTTATGTTAATAAGTAACAATTATTTCCATTTTGTATGATTATTTAACAAATAAACTCCTATTTAATTATCTTATATGATGTTGTTTATTTTAAAAACGTTATTTAAAAAAGCCTTCATTAAATTATGCCATAGATGGGTTATAGGAATACATTACTTATAATTTAATATAGAAGATAAACTCATTATCTTATATAATGAATTTATATGCTAATATTCTACTGAATGTATGTTATATAATCCGATGAACCATAATCCCAATGTATACTATTAATCATATCATATTATTCATAAAAACTCTTTCCTAACACCACATTTCAAATAACCATAATGAGATGAACATACACATCATTTACATTTATTCTTCCATGATTGATAAATAAAATTACATTAAAATATGAAATGTTTCATCTATATGATTCATCAGATGAATTAAATCTAAAAGCTCGATCAATTCATCAAATAATTTTGAGCCCCAATATATTTATAGTACTTTCAATGTTTAAATTTTCTATATTATTGAATTAAAAATTAATGAATTTATTTATATATCACATGTAACTAACATGGACCTTATTAGAAGTTTACCAAATCCCAAATGGTATACTAGATAATCCAATCACACGGAATCATCATGCATTCCTTATAATGTCCTTATTTTTCAAATATCCTCTATTGGATTCTCAAAAACAGATGTTGAACTCTTCAAATTTTCATCTTTTCAATTGAAAATTTACCAATTTTTTAGATCTATATAGTACCGAAACATAAACATTAAATGTTTATTTGATCTATTCTAAACACTTAGGAATATCGAGTAATATTTTTCTAGAACTCATTCATCTTAATGATACATATACATAGATGAAATATTGAAAAAATTCAGTTACCTTAATAAGCATTAAGGTATCCTCTAGTGATATCAAGTAATTATCAATTCTAATCACATATAATTTCATTAACATACTCAATAATATTGTGTATATTAATGTAGATTAATATTTAGTTGTCCATTTTTCATCTAATTCCATTCAAACCTTATGTGAATTACTTTATTGTTCATATGAATATTCATTCACCAATTAAACTACATCAAAAAAATTTACTTAAGAAGGTGTTGTTTAACATATATGATTTTAATTATTTAACAACTATTCTTAAGATACCAATCTTAGGAGTTTCATACATTATTGTTCTCATTTCTATAGGATTGATTAGATAATATTATGATGATTATTCTATTATCTATAACAAATGTTTTTATTAGATGAATATAATTTTTTAAATATATTCTTCCTGGGTTTTTAATGAATGTTACACCGCATTGTTTGATGACCCCAAAAATAATATATATTTAGTGATCCAAGATTAAAACTTCACTAAGAAATGATTTTTCTTTGGAATTCATTAAATCACATAGTTATCAAGGTAGGGAATCATCCGAATCAAAATAGTTATGGTTCTAGAATATTTGAGTTGATTACCCTTTATCCAAATCCAATATATAGATTCACTCAACTCTATTCCTTTTTTATCCTTCTAGTTAGGGTTTCCTAGCTCATATAACCAAAAGTAGATATCAAAATAAATATCACAATATTTTACACTTGGTTCACCAAGATATGGAACAAAACAATCTAGTAGGAAAATATTATGTGGCTTATTAATATCTTTTCATTCACAATATAATCCAAGGCCACCATAAAATGTATTGGAACTTGTTGTTTGGATTATTTAGATCTTAATAAGTGTCACTTTTTATAGAACCTCACATTTAGTTTTTTGAGCGGTATATATTTTCTTTTAATTTATCACCAATTTAATATACATAATTTAAATATTAAATTCATAAATATTATATCTCATGTTATATTTATATTATTAGTATTTATGAAAATTTATGTATTCATACTTATAATTATTAATGTTTAAGGATCTTGATTTTAATGAAAACAATAATTTTTTCACAACACATAAACGTGTCAATTTTAAACAACCTAAAATATCGAGTTAGTCACCAAAAAATAAAAGTAATTTATATTCATAAAAATTTTAAATCGCCATATGAATAATCTATATGAAATTTTATTTTAATGAGATTGAGTTAAATGAGATTTATCATCTTAACATGATTAATTATTGAATGATATATAGCCAACCCCATTTATATTTCTAAGACAAGGAATATGATTCTACTAATATAAGTAGTCTGATCCCATGTTCCTCTCTTTGAAGATAATTTACGTAATAGATAATTAAATTTATGATAATTATAACACTAAATAATCACAAACTATACACATCAACTAAATTCAAGAAACTAACTCTAAAAATTCAAGGTCAATGTAAATGATAACAAAATATTATATAGTCATACCTATCATATAATGCATGGATCTATATTCTATAATTATTTATCATATAAAAGTTTCATATAATATATTCATAATATTAATAATTTTATATAAATTAATATGGAAAATAATTTCTTAAATAAATGGTGATTTCATAAATTCAAACATAGGAACAATTTATAAACAATTTATATATTTAAATCATTCTACAAAAAAATTATAATTAAGCTATACATTATAAATCTAAAATAACATTAGACATAATATTTTTTATATCTAATTAATATAAACTCTTTCACATCTTAAATTATTTTTCATTTCAATTGCAACATAAGATATTTTATGAATTACATATTTTATAATTTTAATTATATTATTTAAAATTTTTTCATAAATTTATATATCACTAACATTATATTATTTAAACCTTTATTCATATTATTTTTACAATTAATTTTTATGTTGTCAAATTATATATCGTTAGCTATAAATATTATTTAAATTTGAACAATTTTAAATAAATTAATTATTTCAAATTCAGAATTTAAAATATAAACACTAAAATTTTATCCTTATTTATGTGATTTAAATAATACTTAATAAAACATTGATAACATTAAATTTAAATGACGTTTAAATATTACAAAGATACCATATAATTTAATACCTTTTAGTTGTGATTTATAATCCTTTTATAACCCATATTATTCTAAAAAGAATATTCATAATGTTAGCTCATTAATATTAAGGAAATTATAGTGATAAATGATTCAAAAATACTAAATGCATTGACCATAAACGTTTTATAGTTAATTAGAATATATGATTTATTCTAAAATTTTTACAAAAAATACATATTAATTAATATAAATGTTATATATTCCCATTCATTACATACTTTTAAAATTATACAATATATGTAATTATTCTTTAATATTTGATTTTTTATGCATTACAAAAAAAAATTATAATCCAATATCTATTATTTAAACATTTAACATAATCCATATATAATATATTTTAATATTATTTAATCAAAAATTAAATAAACCATAAAAATACATTTGATGTGGTTTAAATAATTTCATATAATAATCCGTCTTTTAATTTGAATAATTTCAAATTAATAATTATGAAAATTTCATAATTCAAATATAAAAAATTTATATTCTAGCCTTATTTTGAAATTTATAAAGTAATTATAAATTACCCATACAAAATGTAAATTAAATTATTATTTCTAGATCACAGTGCTTTTCATATAATTCATTAAAATGTATTTTAAATATTAACATTTAACAATTGGAATATTTTATATATTATTATTTCAAACTCATATATATTATTAATTATAAACTATTTATGATCAATTAATTTTAATATATTCTCAAAATACATATTATTATGACTGATAAACACTTTTATAAATTGTACATATTTGAAAAATATTTTTCAATCAACTTTAATTTTTTTAATTAATTTATAAAACATATTTAAATTTTTTATTAATATTTTATATTATCTTTTTCAATAAAATTTTTAAAATAATTTAATCCAATTCATATTTTAAAGTCTTTAATAAAAAAATTATATATCAATCAAATACATAATATAAAAATATAAATTTATTTTTCATATATAATTTAGTCTAGTTTATTCTTAATGTTTAGGAAGATCAAAAAGATGGCATGTTTTCTACATTTCATTATTTCATGCATGATTTAAAAATATAAAACATTGATTATCCTCTAATCCCATTGTTCGGTGTCTAATATAATGAGACAAAATTATTCAAAATAGTAGAATATATCTAGAACGAAAACACCAAAAATATCTATTTAGGAATAACTAAAACTCAGATAAGAGTGGAAATGAATAACTATTGTAAAACAAATGTATCATACATCGAATATACCACTATTACATATATATTTTTTATGTCATTTATTAATAACAATATAGGACTATATGAAATTTTCATTCCCCTAAGCATTGTACACTGGCCAATAGATCCTTGATCATAATGAGAGGACCACGATACACTAAAAGAATGCTATTACCATCACTATTATGATAAATAGTGTAACAGAAAAAAGTGAGGATCAAGATTCGTTATTGAAATCATTCCTCTCTAAAAGTAGATATATCATGCATTTATATAGACATCGTTGATGAATTTTATTTAATGAAAATGTATCTTCCATATTTAATATATCGACACATATATATTCCTATTAGAATTATTAATTGAATTATTTCATTGAATACATTTTATTTATTCCATTAATAATGGATTCTACTTAATCAATTCATAATGGATTAAAACTAATGAGACTTCATGGGATAATGCATGCACCTAAAATTAATGAATATTTTAGAGAACATTTAAAACAACCAATATATACTTATGGATCTGAATATGTAAAATAAATTTTGAAGTATGTTGTTCATTATATTTTTCTAAATATATTTTAAAAAGTGTAACATTTTCATCGCATACAAATGCCACATTTTACACATTTGTGACTATTTGTACATATTATTTCTAAAATACAATAGGAATACCACCTTTGAAAAGTATCATTGTTTTAATCATTTTAATTAAAAACATGTTTCTCTGTTCCACTACACCATTTAGTTGTGTTGTTCCTAGTATACACACTATGTTCTCAATTTGATATTTTTACAAGAATAATTTTTTTGTGATTATATAAATATCCTTCCCCATTATCATATCAAAACACCTTATTTCAGGGTTGTCTTTGACATATTTATTTTATATTTTAGTGAAAAAGAACATAATTTTTATCACTCATGATTCATAATATCATGTTGTAATTGTTAATATTTGATATTAAATATGGAATAAAATTAAATTTTATCATCTATATTTGGAACATGTCTCTATACAAGGAATAATAATTGAGGTAATTTTCTCACATTGGTCTTAAAGATTATCATTTTCATATTTTATTTATAATGTTATTCAAATACTCTAACTGTAACACTTAATATATAGAACTTTAATAGTTTCTTATGATTTAACAAACATATCTATTCTTTTTTTTATTTTTTCAATATATATTCCTTGTCATAATTGCAATACTCTGATTGTTTGTTTCTTGTTATGTTTTAATAGGAAGTATAATGGACCCCAAATACTCCTCCAAAGATGGGGTGAATATGTGAATGAATGAAGTTAATAAATAAAATGATATGAAATCTAAAGTTCAAGGTGATCATCACCATGAACTATAGAGATCATTTATTTAATCATATGAGTGAGTATATCATCTAGACAACATAGGGTGTTTCCTATAGAGTAAAAACATGTAATTTATGGGTTTATGATGGATTGAATAATGTTTCATAATTATTGGACTTAATTTTTCATAGAACTAGGTCTTTTTATTGATGAAGTCATGTAAACTACGATATTTCCATATTGTGTAAGAAATAAATGAAGTACTATATAGGTGATGCTAGTATGGTTTCTTCATATATTTCAAAATGTTACAATTTATTTACTAATAAAATCATTATCTTTCAATATTATTCCTTATTGTACATAGAAGAATTACCATATAAAATTTATAGGGAGAATAAAACAAAATTTTATTTTTCCTTGGGTATTTCCAATATGTTTATGTGCTACTTTTTTCATATATAAAATATTCGTTTATATTTTTTGGATCATGTGTTTAACTACATTAAATAATCATGTTATTACTATGATTATATTGATAATGATTTTATCGATAAAATATTTTGTTTGTGGTTCTGGTTGTGATGGGAACAAGACACATTAGTTTTGATATTTTTCATGTTTATAAAACATTTTTATTTACAAGATAATAAATCATGTTGAATATGATTATTTGTTGTGATGTTATAGAAACTATGTTTTTGAATGATTAATGATTTATATAGGTAATATTATATAATTAAATCATGTTATTATATTCATATTATAATAAAAATGAGAATAATCTATAAATTATGATGAAAATATAATTCCACTTTTATTTTTTATATGAAAATAATGAAAATAAAAGAATAGTTTTATTTACACCTAGTGGTGAATTGATCAATTAATAATCTAAGTTATATGTGTCACAATATATTATTTATGTAATGATTTTTATTGATTGTGTGTTCTTGTTCTTGTTACTTTATTTTTTATCTAAAAAAATGGGAATCGTAAGGAAAAAACATATATGACAGATTCTATATTTTCAATGAACTTATATAGTAAATATTAAACATATATGGATGAAGGATGTATGTTTATTATGTGATTCCAAAATAATATTTACACAAAAAATTTCAGATAATTTATAATTATTTTGGAATGATATGTTAATAGGTATACTTATATCATGGAATAATCATTAGTTAGGATTGGTAATTCTAGATGAAAAGCATTAAAGATGGATATCCACCATAAATAATAATCAAATAATGTGACCATAAACTATGAACATAGAGAATCACCCATAATTATGACTATAAATCGATATTAGTGATCAAAAAGGGTTTGAATGGGGTCAGGTTGGTTCAATTTGATGATAAATTTTACATGGCCCATCTTAGATGAGTGATGAATATTTCAACCAACCATAAACACCACCAATAGGTTATTTTCCAAATAACCCATTACAATAGTTTTTCTTGGTTTAGAGGAAGGGATAGTTTCGATTAAAAATAATCACCCAGAGGTCAATTCACATTTTTATGTAAGTACATGAAAATTCCATAACAAAAATCTTTAATAGGTAGTAGTTCACAATTAAATTTTTGGATTTCCTCATAACCAGTTGGTTTTTACATCCATATAAGAAAAACATTAAAATATTTTATCCAGAAAAATAATGAACTAAAAAATTTCAATATATTGATAGATAAATATATATTTAAACAAAATACAACACATGTAATAAAATAATAGATAGAAAATAAAAAATAAAAAATAAAATCAAAAATATCCCAAAAAAGATATTTATGTAATGAAAAGGTTGATTCATATAAGAAAAGATAATTTCGATTATCCTAGTTTGATTTTATATAAGAGAAATCTCAAGAATAAAACAATATAAATTGGATAACTTAGTTTTAAAAATAAGACTTATAATCACTATTGAACTCTATCGTTATACTCCCATATATAGAGTCACTAACATCATACATAATTCCAATAACCATTTCACTTTCTTATACCATAATATCCTAACAAGTTTCCACTAAATAGACTTAGTCATCAATCGTGGTGTAATTATGTATAGATGGACATCAGTCATTGTGATAATTTACAAATAATTTCAATTCAATCAATCATGTTATAACAATGAAAAAAATTACATTACAAAATTATAACATCCAAAGGAAAATTACTATGTATATTTTTTTTTCATTTTTAGTACACTTAGATGGAAAAAATAAATCTTTAACATGCCTATTTTATGTAACATATAGGATATTCTGAAGAATGGTAACAATTTTCATAAGGTGAAAACCTTTCATGACTTTTAAATGGGTGAATGTATATTTATCTTATCACATCAACATAATATCCTCCCCCAACTATTTTTTGAAATAAAATTTACTAATATATTCATATAGAGATATTATATCCAGATGGACCTTTCATGAGGTAAAATCTTATCATGACATTTCATATAGAGGAAAGATCCCCACATGACCCCATTTGGTGAAAAATATACACATTATTTATCATATAATGGAAACCACTATTATGAATGATAATTTTCATAAAATCGATTATTCGATTGTTTAAAAGGAGAATCGATGTGAATTATGCTATAGTTTTTTCAAACAAGTAGTAGAGAATGAATGGTAAAGCTGGTTTTCAATAAGGTGACTTTATTAATGTTTCATGTAAGGGTGGTCATCTTTATGATTGATGTTGAATGTAAGTTTGGGAATATGTAATATTATGTAGAGACTATATATAAGGCTGTCCCTCGATCAATTTTTAGAAAAGGATGGTATACAAGAGTCAAAAATGTGAAACATAAGAGTAACATGTTTAACTATTAGAAATATTTTGTTAGAAGGATGAATTCTATTGGTGATATAAGTTTACCAAGTCAAATGGTGTGCCCTACATTAATTTCAAATTGTGTTGAAAGTAGTTGAATGATTAGGAATTACCATGATAATATAATATCAGTAGAAATTAGATGGTTCTGATTTAAATAATTATAACATCAGATTTAATATAATGTACACTAGGTTTCTCCCATGGATCTATATCAAATGTATGAACCACATTACTATTTTTTTCATTTAGATTTATTTCATGTGAACTTATGTTATATTTTTATAGCGTGTGAGAGGTCGATCAACTTTTGTGGTGATTTAGAGATCAAGGAAATCTTATGTTTTAAAGAATTAACATCACATGATATATTTCATCCAACGGAATTTTATTGATCTTTTTTCCATGTTTTGAAGTAATTTAGGTTGTATATTCTATTGATTAGTGGTTTCACAGTTATACTAAAAATGTTATTAGAGAAATTTTTTTATTCTAGTTCTCTGATAACTCTCTCATCAATAGACACATGAAACACTATTGTCTTGATGTTAATTTGATTTACGTAGATTCATTTTTTGTAACAATTGGATTCTAAATTGGAAGAGGTATGTTTAGAAAAATTCGATGGAAAGAACTTAATCTACTTAAGATTACAGTTGGAGGACTCTCTCATTCAAAAATATCATGATGTTTAAAAGTGTTACAAATAAAAAACAATAGAAAAAGAACAATGATAAAGGAGGGATATAAAGGAAAATGAGTTTATTTGGATGATAATATATTATAATGTACCCTTTAATATTTGATAATTGAATAACACTGAAGAGTTAATGAAAACAATGATGAACAAATATTTTAATTTAACAAATTTTAACAAAGATTTCATGACGTGGAGGTCATTCAACATGAGATTATTAGGAGGAACTCCTATAGAAAATCATGTGAACGATTTTCTCATGATCTGTAGTCATCTTGAATCAATTATTGTAATGTTCATGTAAAATTTTTGGCTTTATTTCAACAATCTTCATTACTAGAATCATGGGAAGTGATGTTTAGTGATCAAAGATACTATTGTGGGAGAATTTCCCATCTGTTTAAAGATATGATAGAACTCATTCAAAATGAATAAATAAAATAAGTATTTGTCAAATATCATATAAAAAAACACAAAATATTCAATTTAAAGGATGTTTTTCTCAATGGAAATTATAAAGTTAATTAGAATTAGATCAAGGGAGAGAAGTATAGGTGGATCAACTGGGTCTTGACCCATATGTTGGATTTGGGGGAAGAAATGGAATATCAAGAAATATCATAGGGATCATAGGGTGACCATTAAAAATTAATATGTAGAATGATAAAGTATTATAAATAAATTTTAAAGGAATATCAATTCATTACTATGTGAAACAATTATATTGTAATAATGGATTAGTGATTCTGGTGCTTAATTTCACTTAATGAATGAGATATGATGCATAATGAATTACGTATCAAAATTAATTGTAATGGAGTACTTATATGATAAAGAATATCTTTAATTCAAGGTGAAAAGTAATGTTATAATATAAATTTAAAATATATGTTATTTTAATCTTTAGGATGTTCGAAACATTCAATGTAAATGGAAGAATATAATTACAATTTTTGGTAGCATGTGGGAGGACCCAAAACAAGATTAAAAAATGGAGTAGTGAAAAATACACAGGTATCCATGGTCATATCCAATTTTATAAGAGACAATACATTATATATTATGGGATGTTTAAATATTTCAATAATTTCAAGAACAATAACTTCAAAAAGATCATAATTGTCAAACAATATTCGTAGAAACCTTATCTAGAAGAGCATTAATGTTCTAGTATATAATGGTATATCAATGATATATCATACAGATTTTGGTAGTTGTGTGATATTTATACTCAAGAAGAAACTAAAGGAATCATTCAACTATAATAAGATCTTGTTCACCCAATCAATTTGGGAATTACACGATCCTATTCTAATGGGGATTATTAGACTACCTTAAATTCATTAATTATTTCATAAAAATATTATGGGTTTACTACCTTACACAAAAATATGTGTTATTTAGACTATTTCGATAATGTAAAGTAATGATTGAATTAGTGATGGATAAAAATATGAAATTCTTAAGGATTGAAAATGGCTGTAAATGTAGTAATTTTTTAATTTAATTCCTTATAGAATAAAGTTATCCAATTGGAAAATTAAATATAGGAAACCTTCATAGAAAGGTGTGGATAAGAGGATGAATCATATTTTAACATAAATGGTGCATATAATGAGGATATATCCCATAATTTCAAATGAAATTAGGGTGGAAGTGGTTAACTATAGAGCGTAACATAATAATATGACTCTAGAATCACCAATTATGTTGGATATTCTATAGAAATTATATACTAGAAGACCATCATATGTTAAAAACTTCAAATTATTTGAATGTATCCTCATTGTCAATGTTGGCTCCCATGATCTTGAAAAAATATATTCCAATTCCAAGACTTTTTTATTCATGGAATACGGTGATTAATAATCTTCTTTCTATATTTGGAAAATTAAAAACATGAATGTCATTAAATAAAAAACCATTCTATTAAATGTGATGTTCTTTTGGAACGATCATAACATGGTGGAAAATTAATTTATGAAAAATGATCAAATAATAAAATACTTGTTTATTTTAATTAATGATATGAGAAGGTAAAAATGTTTGGAATGTTAAGGTATATAAATTCATACTTTTTATATAAAGATATTTCATCTTTTTTGATTAATATTTATTATATAATTTAATAATACATTCTAGAATATTATAGTTCAAGTTCCTTTGGAAGCATTTGTACCAAAAAAATAGTTCATAAGTGAATTACATCATCTAGAACTATGTTATTAAAAAAAACACATTTATTAGAAATATCAAACATAATACATTTACTTATAACCTTCAGAAAAAAACATTTTAAAAATAGGAGGTGAGATTCTCCGTACTGGTAAAAATTGAATATATCTATGACACTTGTGAATAATGTGATAAAAATGGTATGATAATTTGAAATTATGATTTAAAAATCATACCACATATATCAAAGTTTATAATCTTCCATCATGGAATAAAGCATAGAAGTTCAAAATACATGAATCATGAAGGAATCAAATAAAAAAATCCATTATAGAATAACATATAAAAAATAACATGGAAAAAACATAATAATAAAACATTAATAACATGAATAAATAGAAAAAAGATCTCCCATTAAGTTAAGGAGATGAAACGAGACCCTCACAAAAATATATGTATATGAAATTAGGTACACCAAAAATTTTATTAACATTAAAATCATGTACCCACATAATATTATAGACATTAAATCTTTATACACATATAAAATTGGGAACATGAAATCATTTTAATTCTTATCATTGTTAACTTATGAGTTAACTGTAGTTATCAAATTCATTGTATGGATTTAATAGACCCCACCATCATGTAAGAATAATTCATTCATATAAATTCTTCAAGATCATAAATCATAACATTATAACATTATCCATTAAAAATTGAATGGTTTCATAAAAATCTCATTATCATAATAATACAACACCTAGATAATGAATAATACTAGCATCATTTAATAAATTCCCTATAGAATAAAAAGTAACATCAATGGATGTTAAAATATTTTTGGAATTCCATTAAATGATCACATTAATATTTTTTGAGGAAAATATCCTTTTCACTTTGAAATAGCGTTTTTAAATCATAGAATTTTTTTAAATATTATGATAAACATTCTATTAGATGTTAAACATGAAATATTTGTATGGAAGATTCAAATCATTTATTAGTAATGATGGTGATAAATTCGTTTCATACCGAATATGTAAAAATAATACAGTTCTTTCAAACAATTATAGGAAAATTCATATTTTTTTTAAATGACAGGTAGATTCTGTTTGTACCATTTTGTAAAAAAATAAAACACAGGAATAAATAATTTTAAACAATATTATGATAATATTAAAACATTCTTTAATATATTTTTGGAAAACATGAATATGAAAGAATACATTTTTTGACTAAAGAGATAAATAAATATGTCACTTCTTTAAAAATGTATTTTCTGCCTCTTAAGTACATAAGGAAATGAAATTGAAAAGTAAAACACGTATTCCCATGAAATAACTAGAGGAGAATAAATATTTTAGTTTATATAGGGGTTAAACATAACATTTCCTCACCAGAATGACAATCATTAACAATCTATATAATAATTTTATTATTACATATAACTCTCACCATCTCTGTAATAATTGAATTCCAATCACCCTGAAATAATTAATCAAAAAAATCATTGAATATCATCATCATAAATATAATGATGATATAACATATTAATGTATTGTATATACACCATATAAAAGATTTTAGTTAAATAATATAACATATGTCTCAAAGAAGATAATTTGAGATGAAAAACCCTTACCTCGAGTTCCAATTACATTGAATGAACTCTAACCTCCAATTATTTAAATTGATTCTTTAAAAATCCTCTTAAGGCCCTAGGGTTTGGTCTTTTAAGATTAAATAAACTCTATAATGTGACTAAGTATGTTGGTAAGGGATTTTGGTGGGGAATGGTTGAGATAGATGGATCAAATTGGTCTAAAGAAGTGAAAGGTGGGGTTCCATTTTATAATTGAGGGAAGTGGAAATCATTGGATTTCTTAAAATATTAAATAATGATAAATTAATTATCAAGAAATTTTCTTCCAAATGGCTATAAATTTTAATAAAATGTTTGATTTGGTTGTAATTCCATCAACCAATTGAATTTTGAAATGTTTGAGTGGTTTTTGAAACCTTATCTTTTGGTTTAACACGTTATCTAATCCATTTAAACCTTAACCTTGATAACAACTTTTTTACTCTTAATTGGTTATAATTTTACATATAATGTAATCGTTGAATCATAATAGGATAAATGATTTAATTTTTATCCATGTATTATACTAATTTTCATATTTAAAGATTATTATAATATATAAATAATTTAGTAAAATGTAATTTTTGTAAAATACCAATAACATAAAATTTTAACATAATCATTTAATTTATTATATTTACATTTTATCGTGGTAATACATTTTACCATTGTTACTATTCATAATGTCAAAAAATATTAGTGGACTACTTACCTAATTATAGTGTGCTGATTCCAAATATGGAATCCATTTTCTCAAATTGAATACTTATAAGTGGTATAAATTAATTTAAAAATAAATTCACAAAACGTTATGAAAACAACTTTTTAGAAAAAATCATTTTTAAGCATAAAACGTAGTTTATTATTATCCCATGTCTTAAAATATTATAATTTAAAATTAAACCATTTTATTTAAAATATAATATTTAATTACATTAAAATAATTCATAAATAGTAATTAATTAAATTTAGAATGTCAAAAAATACATTGCATGCATAAAAATAGTATTTTCAAAAAAAAATATCAATTTTTATTTTCAAATTTATTTTTATTTCTTATTAATTGTTAAAAAAATAAATTAATTTTATTCATATGTAACCATGAATTTTTCATAATTTAGTTAGTCATCTTTATACCATCCAATTTTATAGAGAAATATATTCTAAATCCTATGGATGTTTCATTTTCCCACCACTAAAAAATTATTTCCTAATAATTTTAACTCATTATTTGTGATCAAGGATTTGATACTTAAAAATTCATTTTGATGAAAACCCATATTGTGAAAATTGATAATAAAACATACACCTAAAAAAAGGATAGGGAAATATCAATGTTATCTAGAATAACACATATATAGATTCCTAGATAGGAAAACATTAGTTTGAAGTGAAAATATAGAAATGAAATGAAATTTTAATGTTAATAAAATGATGTAGAGTGAAGGAGAAAATTTATCACAATAAATTGAATAATCTTGAGAATATTAATGTCCAAAAAACATTAAGTCTGTGAGGTGTGAACAAAAGACAATAAATTCATTAGAATTTAAATGAATAGGACAATATTTTTGTTTCAATATCCACTTTCCTAGATTTTAGGAATTTATTTACATTTTAGACTAGGAATATAAGAGAATATAATTAATTTATGAGTATAATTCCTTTCTTTGATAAATATCTGACACAATCTCATAAAATTATACAAATAAAGACTATTCAAGTTGTTTTTTTCGTGCCTAAAGAAAAAAAACTAATGTTTAAAGAATCATATATTTTATAACTCATTCATTATACATCTAAATATTTACCAAAACTAATAGGGTCAGTTTATGTTATCCAATATAGATAAATAGAATATGTTAATTTCAATATTAAAAAAAATGAAACTCAATGTCCATATAAATCCATTCTATAAATAGTTAACATTAAGTATCACACAATATATATCTATCACGAATTGAAACTCAATGATTAGAATTTCTTGATCCCAAATCATTATATCAATATATTAACTATTATCCTTAAATAATTTTAAAGTCTTGTTCTAAAATGAATATACCCTGCTAATTTCTAAAACAAATGTCACTGTAAAATCATGTATTCTTCAATAATATAATTTACCCTTTTTTCATTAAATAAACTCTTATATTAACACAAAATATTTACATTTATTCATCTCTAAACTAATAGTTGATTATTGGTTGATTTCAAAATTTCATGTAGGATATACTTAATCTGGAATTTTATATGTGATCCATGTAGAGAGAGATATTCAATAATTATAAGGCCATCAAATTTCCCAATATAATAAGTTTATCATAGGTATTATTAAAAGAAATCAACATAGACCCCAAAAATATATGGGGAAGGATAATGTTTCCCTAACTATCTTGATTCACTTCAGCTATTATGATTTTGTAGGAATTACCCTTATCATTTTACATTATAGGTTGTTTTGGATTATTATCCTAATTAGAAAATATATTAGGGAATAGATTTTTATAGTTTAAAAAATTATTGATTTTATAGAAATGAAGTGTGAGATGTATATTTTTTTATTTTTCCTTCTATTTGTTTCATTAAAAAAACTCTTCACATCACTTTGACATTATTTTTTTAATTCCCAAGCTTCCCACCATTGAAATATTTTTTCTTTTTCAAGAATTACCCTATTTGATCCTTTCCACGTTATTTGGAAATTAATAGGTTTTAAATTTTTATTCCCCCATTGAGACATACCACCAGAGCTTCCAAGAAACATCATCTTACCTTTCTTACCACCATAACTAATATGGTTTCTAGCTTGTATTTCCATATTTAGTGAACATCAAATGATTTCAACATAGATTATAAAGTATCTTATGGATAATTCCATTTAAAGACATTGTTTAAAAACAAAAAATAATTGATCCATTTTTCATTAAGGTATTATAAATAAAATAGAATCATACATTTAAATTCATTCAAAATTTTCCTCATATGCACCAATACATTCACCATCCTTATCTTAAGCTCCAAGAATTCTTTCTCCATTTTTGTATGTAGAATATGAGAAAATTACTTATTGAAAAATAATCTATTAAAATAATTTAATTTCATGGAGTAAATTAAATTATATTTCATCATATTCTTAAAAATATTTCACCATTGATATGTTTTTACTTCCAAATGATAGATGAATAGGAAAACATTTTCATTTTCTTCGCATGGAAGAGAAAAAAATATATTTTCCATCACATTGATCCATTTCATAGGAACCTATCGATTAGAATACCCTCATAAAGATAGTTTATGCTTTCATATAAAATATTCAATAAATTATTTCTTAATGAATTACTATTGTTTAATCTATGAAAAATAATTTTATCGATGTGTAACATAAGATCTGACCTAGGTCATTATCTTGAACTGCTTTTCTGGTTAATAACTCACTACTTCTAATTAAATTTTTAAATATATTTTAATTTTTTAAATAAAAAAAATTAATAGAGGTTTTAAAATTCAAAATTTATTAATAAAATTAAACATTCTAATACAATGAAAAAAAATAATCTAGATAAAGTGATGTTAGATGAAAGGAAATAATGTTAAGAGAATCAACTAGATGAAAACAATATTGTCTTATTATTAGTTTCATATTAACATAATGAACTCACATAATAATATGTGTAAAATTACTCATCATTACATGGTTATGAATATATTTCACACTCATTAATCAATAAGAGACCATGTATACACACCTCATCAATAGAGGGAAAATATTATAAAATTAAAAGCTTATCCTCAGGATGAATGTAGAGACATAAAGGCCCCTTTACCACTAAATCCTTCTTGTACTAACTCTAATAAAATAAGAAACATTAAGAATGAATGTTCAAATACAAGGGTTCGACATTGGATTACTGTAGGGGTACTCATGATCATGAGCATAAGAGTTCACAATGAAGAAGAAAATGGGGGAAGGAGAAAAGGATAGAATGAATAATATATAAAAGATAAAACACAAATTAAACAATGAATTTAAATTAAATAAGGAAAATAAAATATAATTACAGACAAAACTCTAAGAAATATCCAATAAAGTATTTCCCAATGATTTCAACCCTTTGAAATTGAGAGGAGATACAATTTTATAGGGAGGGAGGGAGAAATTTTGGCTAAAATATTTCAACTGAATGTATATGTCTGGAAATAAAATTAAATAGAAAAATTTAAACAAAAAATTATTGAATTTTTTTCCTATGAATTATACTAGAATTTCATAAAAATTTCAACAGAATTGGTTATAGGATGTAGGAGTAATGGCTGATTCTATTTGAGAAATTAATTCTATAAAAGTGACGCTTCATATTAAAATTCTCCACTTTACCATTAATTAATGACCCAAAACATGGGAAAATCTGTTGGGGACAAGTTAAAGTATTTTCTCCTCCAAATTTTCCTTTTATCCAGGTGGAATTTGTGCTCATTTAGTTTTTCCATTTATTATACAGGGTCCCAACATAAAAAAACTCTATATATCTTTGTGCATATATTTAATGGCCCTAATTATAATCTAGATTTGGGCCTCCAAATGATGGATTGATCATTGGTTCCAAAATAAATAAATTAAGACCATCGAATATATAAAAATAAAAGAGAAGAATTTTGAATTTTCATTAGTGAATAAAATGGTATAGATGAAATACAGAATAAAAATAAAATATGTAAATTCCAAAAAAGATAAATTTTTTCAGTTTTTCTAAATAATGATTATAAACCATAAAATATCATAGCTACCCATAAAATTAAACATTGGTGGTATTAAAAAATTCGAAATAAATGTAAAAAAGTAGAGAATATTTACTCATATAATTCACCCGAACATAATAATTGAACTATTGGGAAATCATATTATACCAAGGTCTGAATAATCTTCTCAATCAATAAATGGGAACATTGCTCAACTATCATTTAAATGAAAACATCATTCCTCCTAATTAGATAAAAATTTCATAAATCCTAAAAAATCGTAAGAATATATTCAACCATAGGTGAATCCTAATGTTCATGTTTTACCTTCCTCCCCAAAAAAATATTTCTCTCTCCACTCATAGATTTTTAATGCAGAGTTTTACAAATTCTCTAGAACACATTTGATTTCCACAGGCTATAGATCCTCATAGTATCTCTACTTCAAAACTACAAAAAAAAATTCAATCACGATGTATTTCTCATGGTTTTCACTTGGTATGATGTTTGGAATGTTTTAATAGTAAAAAATAATTGAGGTATAATTAGAAGGGTTATGATATAAAGTGAAGTAAATGTTTGAAAATAGTTTTGATCAATAATTATGAGCTCCTAAATCAGCATGAAAATGAAACACCACCAAACAAATCGTTCTTTGGTAAGTCCACACATTAAATTTCATCATTGATGATGAATTTATTCCCTCTTTTAGTAAATTTATAGATTTATTTATATTGAATTCAGATAAATAATTATCTTTAGAGTCATTATTTTGAAGAATGAAATGAATCTTATGATCATCAAAATTTTTTGAGCACCTAGAAAAATATTTGTAATTATATTTAGTCCACCCATACATCATTCCATAAGAAAATTTCTTATACCCAGTCAGCAATAAATATGGCCACACATTCAATTCAACTCAAAATGGTTCTTCACAAAAGTGAAATATAATTCATTTTCCCCTCCCACACACTTGAGTTAAACTATAATCATGAATTTATATTATAGAGAAGTATGGAAGCAGATAAATGGATTTTAGAGTGTCATATTAATAATTTATTTCATGGAAACCAAGGGCTTGATAAAAGTCATATTAAAAGGAAAGAAAAAAGTATATTTCAATGTAAAAGGGTCTATCAAAGTGGTTCCTCAATTATTCTAATCACATTCCATAAACTATAATAGTTTTGAAAAAGAGAAAACAACATGTGGTGGTTCACACAACTTTTTAAAAGACTCAAAATAAATATATAACGGTTAAAAATATTTCAAATAGATTTATAAACCTCTCAGGATTGGAAAATATTTTCAATTTGAAAAGTACTTGTGCAAATTATTTTCACAGTCAATCAAACATCATCAAATAAAAATATTGCAAATAATGAAACAAAATCCACTAAGTAATTATTTAAATTCTAAAATACTAAAATTTTTCCACATTCCAAAAAAGTGCAGTTCATATTTTCAAAAGAATATGATTTAGGTCAAGAATACTAAAAAACAAAAAAATGAAAAATAATCCATGAAAAATTTAAAAAAAAAGTCATTAATAACCAAATGGGAGGACACACAAAATACCTATGAACAAATTGATATAACTCCCATGAACTTATTCCATTTACTACCCTATCTTTTATCAAATCATATTATGAATCATTTAACGTGGATTTTAAATTGGGATGAAAACAAAATAAAGATTAGGAAAGATGCAACCAGATTTATTTTTCAGTGGTATCCATGAGTTAAGATCCTAAATTCTACCACATTTAAACTATAAGAAATAAATGATAATAAATTATATAAAGAAATGTAAAAAATAGAATGGGAAAAATTGATAATTCATAGATTATAACACCATCTATGTGATAGGATTTAATTAACCTCATTCCAGAAGTTGTAGTGGATTATCCCCAATAAAAATGTGGATGTGTTTTTGTTGAGATGTACCACCACATGTGACTTTTCATGTTTCCGTGAGTATATACCAATAACGGTCAACCCCAAAAAATATTATAATATTCCCAACCCCTTCTAAAGATGAAATAGATAATTTGAGATCTTGAGTGTGATGGATGCATAGATTGGGGTGCTCCATGTTAACATATGTGGTCTTCTCCTTATAGTATTGATGTTTTTGTAGATAAGGAATTCTCCCCACAACCATCCTGTACATATATTTTTTTCATGAATCACCAAAAATTGGGTGGTATCTTTATTAACATCTAATACCTTCCCCATTTTTTCAGTATCACGAACTAATTTCATTAAAAGATAATTCCGATAACAATTCTACTTGAATTAGATTAAAAAATTAATAATAAATAAATAAATGTTCCATTTCTCATAATTCACCTAGGTAATTGATCTATTATGGAAGGACTACAAGAATCTAAATATTCATAGGTAATCGTCATCATAATATTCTAAAGAAATAGAGAGGTAGAAAAGTAATTATTTTTCGTTATCAAGGATGGGAAGATCATGTTTTAAGTTATCTTTAACAAAGCTATTCCTGGATTCTTCAAAAAATTGTTCACCTACCATAAGTGCATCATCATGAATGTGTAATTTAGAGACCTCCTTGAGTAATTATTGTGTAATATATGATGTTATTAATTCCTTTAGAAAATCCTTCTCACAAGCCTTATATTCTTAATCATATAAAATGATTGGTGAAAAAACTTCCACTACTCATTCAGGATCTGGTTATCTCTTAGGTTTATGTTCAGTTTTCTTTTGACATTCATGTACATATTCAGCTATCCACTATATTTGGATCAGAAAGTTTTAACTATGTAATTATTGCATTCTAACCGAGTTTAAAGATCATTGTATACATGTTTTTGTACAATATATTGGTTAGTCCATCCATAATAATCTTAATTTGGATATATCATTGACAAAAATAGTTTTTTAGTTTTTGAAATTTATGATATTTTTTGTGTTTTCCGATGAAAATTATATATTTTATAAAAAATTGAAAAAAAATTGTGAATAAAGAAAACATGTATCCATGGAAATGATACCAATTATATAAACTGTTGTCATGTGCAATGTCAAAAATATTTATAACTAATTGCATCATAAGGGATGACCTATGTTGTTATCATGAGGATATATTTTTGTTAATTTCACAAAACATTTAAGATACTTTTTTTAATATTTATATTTGAAATAAAACCAAATTAAATAGGGTTTTGATAATTAAACATGAATTACTAAAATTAAACATGATAATGTAATGAAAACATAATTTTGTTAGAAATATGTTAGAAGAAATAAAATATTCCTGAGAGAATCACCCAGATTGAACCTCCATTATATTATTATTAGTTTGAACTTTTCATTATGAACACACTACATAATATGTGTTCAAATCCCCCTATTAATTTCTTTTTAAATATATGGTACACTCAATGATGAGAGAGAGAACACATATACACCTCCTCGATCAAGGGAAATATTATTGAAGTGAAATCTAAATCTCTGGTATCATGTGGAGAAACCAATGTGACATTCCAAATACAAAATCCATCGGACTAACTCTATCAAAACAAGAAAAATTAATATTTATTGTTCAAAGGATAGGGTTCATCACTGTATTTCTCCCTCAGTAACTTCCTCAGGTTAGATACTAATGATCATGTGCGTTAGAGTTTACAATGAAGTGGAAAATTAGGGAAGAAAACAAAAAACATAAAGAATAAGATAGAAAGAAGAAAAATTAAATTAAAACACCAATTGTTATTACATAATTAAAATAAAATATAATTCATCATTTAAATATATACGGAGAAACATAGGCTACCCACATGTTTTCAATCCATTGAAAATGAGAGAATATACATTATTAAAGAGAGAGGGGAGAGAAATTTTGGCCGAAAATATGTCCACCAAATTTATTCATGTGAGTGCCCATTAAATGACATAATTTGAAAACCATTCATTATTGAAAGATTTTTCAATAAATTACATGAATATCCACTCAAATGTTATACTTTATTGACCATAGAAGGTAGTGTTTATGTCTAGTTCTATACGAGAAATTAATTCTCGGCAGGCAGTTATTTATATTCCAATGCTCCACTTGACCGTTAATTAATGAACATGAAGAAGACTTGATCTGATGGGTCCATAGTTAAAGAATTTGTCCTATCAGATTTCATATTTGTCCATGTGGAATTTGAGCTCATTCGGTTTGGCCATTTATTATTTATGGGCTTAAATATCTCCATATTTGTGCCAAAATTTCGAGGCATGTCTTGTGAGTTAGATTTGGGACTCTATATGGTGTATTTCAATTTGGGTAATGAATAATTAAATTATTACCATTGAACATAGAATCCTAAAAGATGAAAATTTTATAGTTTGTAATTGTGAAGAAAATTGAGTTTCCAAAATATAGAATAAAATTAAAATAGTTAAAATCTAAAATATACAATTTTAGAAATTAACCTCAAAAATGAATATAAACCATAAAATATGTTACCTATTAATAAAATAAAACATCCATAGAAATAAAAAATTAAAATTGAATGAAAAATAATTGGAAATATTTTATCTATCAATTCCTACAAATTTTAACATTAAACTCTTAGGCAATTATCTAAAACCAAGGTCAAAACAAACTTCAAAAAGCATAAATGACAAAACCACTCTATTATCATATGAAATTAAATATCATTCCTCCTACTAAAATATAAATTAACATAACCTCACAAATCATAATAATTCAATCTTCATCATATTAATCTTCTTGTTCATGTTGTATCTACCTCCCTGAAAAAATATTTCTCTCTTCACTAAATGATTTTTAATGTGTAGTTTTTAAATTCTAATGAACATATGTGATTTCTATAAGTTTTATATCCTTCTAGTATCTCTACATAAATTATACAAAAATAAAAAAATAATGATGTCTTGTTCTTGGGTTATTATGTGGTTGTGTGTTGTTATATTTTAAATGTAAAAACCAAATGGGGCTAAATGAGGCGGGTTAGGCTCTAAAGTGAAGTAAATGCATGAAAAAAGATTCTATCAATAATGGTTTTCTCTTTATTCACCTCAAAAATTATTATCCAAAAAAACAATTTTATTGGTGAAGTTAACACTTTTAATTTCATCATTACTGATGAAGTTCTTCTCTCTTTTCACCAATTTTTATCATTGTTTCAGCTTGATTTCAAATGTATATTTCGCTTTAGAACCATGTTTTGTGGAAAAGTGAGGCAGGTTTTTATCATCAAAAATTGGTGAACACCCAACCTAAATTTCTAATGACATTTATTCCACCAAACAATACTTCTAATAATAAATTAATTTTACAAAATCAGCAATAAATATGACTACACATTCAATTTAACTAAAAATTTTCTTCAGTAAATCACAATAAACATCATCTTCCCCCTCCCCCATAGTTGAGTTCATAAAAAATCATGCATTTAACATTTATTAGGTTGGAATGTGATAAATGGATTATAGTGTGGCTTCATAAAAAGGTATTTCAGGGCTACTACTGTCTTAAAAAATGTAACATTAATAGGAAGGGTCAAATTAGATTTGAATGTAAAAGGGGATTTCAAAGTGATGACTCAGTCCTACTGAACACATTATGTGAACTCAAAAAGATTTGAAAAAATGTAAAATAACAATATATTGATAACAGAAAATGTCTCAATACACTCAGTAAAAATATATATGTAAAGAATAGTTCAAATATTTTTAGAAACATTTTAGGGTTGTGATATATTTTTAATTTTGATAGTACCTGTGCACATGAGTATCACAATCAATCAGAATTTATCAAATGAGAACATTTAAAATCAAGGAAAAAAATCTATTTAGAAATAATTTAAATCTTAAAATATTAAAATTGATAAATGTTTCCAAAATACTAAGATGGTTTATATTTTCAAAGCATTTGATTCATCTCTAGAATCCTAAAAGCTCATAAAAATTTGAAAAATAAATCATAAAAAATTGAAAAATAACATGAAAAATAAAATGAATGAACATATAAAATTCCTAATAAAATATTGATAACCATCCAAAAAAGTTATTCAATTTACCACCCTCTATTATAAAAAAATGGATTATAAAACATTTTCATACAAAAATTTTAATTAGGAAGAAAACATGATAATGAAAAGGAAAGGAACAACTTGATTTATTTTTCAATGGAAGCGATGACTTAAGCTCTAAGAATATACAACATTAAAATTATAGGAAATAAATGAAAAGAAATTTTAAAAATAAAATTAAAATAATAAAGCAGAAATAAAATGGATAATTTATAGTTTTATCCCCTAATTAGGTGCAAGGTTTTTATTATCCGTAGTCAGATAGTTCTAGTGGATTTTGCAGAATCAGAATGTGAATTTGATTTCTTCGAGATGAACCCCCACATGTGACTTTTTCCTATGTGCATGGGTAGAAACCCAGAATATAGAACCCTAAATAATATATGAAAATTACTTACCCCATACAAATAAGAAATATATAATTTGAGAACTAGTTTAGGAGGGAAAAGTGGACATGGTTTATCCATATTAACATTCATTATTTCCTCCTCCTTGTGGTATGAATGTTTTTATAGGGGATAAAATCAACCCATAACCATATTTTACAACTATTATTCTTCATAAATCACCACCAATTGGTTAGTATCTTCCATAAAATCCAGATCCTTAACCATTTATATTGTATAATAATTTTCATGAAAAGAGAATTCAGAAAACAATTTAGCATGAATAAGACTAAAACACAAAGAATCAATAAAGAAATACACCATTTTATGTAGTTCGTCATGGTAATTGATCTCTTATATAAAGACCACTGGGAAAAAAATATAATCAGGTACATCTAATTCATCATCTTCTAAAGAAATATAGTGGTAGAAAAGTAAAAAAATTTTGTTATCAAGGATGGATGATCCAGTTTCAGGTTATCATTAAATAACCTATTCAAGGATTCTTTCAAAATTTATTGATGTCCCATAAGTGGATCAACACGAATGTGTACATCATATACCTCCTCAATAAATTTATGAGTGCATGATGATGTCATTAACTCTTATTAGGTCCATTATGAATGATATGGTGAGAGGGGAGGCGAATAATGATATTCCTAATTAAAACAACTTCCTCTTTGATCATGTTTTTTCATTGGAAAAAACACATTTCTCTCTCTTTCCAGGTGATGATTAGGAAAACAATTAAATCATGCACCGGACACATCAATTTTACCCAGTTCACCCTCACTGGGAAAAATCCATTGATCATACATTAGTGATGTTCTGATGTACCAAATCAACTATAATCACGCTATTGTTTACAAGTTTGGAGTGGACTCACTCTCACTCCTGGTTTACAACCAATCATAATATGAAATCTCACTACTCTTTTAACTAAATTGTGCTCACTGGTTCATTAAAACATCTACTGACAGTTTGTAGACTTGTAGGTCTCATCATTATCCCTAATGAAATCTGTATCTTTTACTGATAGTAGATGCTCTATTGGGGTTCCACATTCATCCACTAATGAATGAAACTTTACCGAAGTATTTCTGGGTAACCTCATGTATTTCGTGTAACTTTTGATATGTTGTGTGTGTAACCTTAATGCCATTCCTACAAGATTCCACTTTTATCATGAAACACCCCTTATGTGCAACATCAATCTTACCCGCAACTCAAATATTATGTGCAAATTTCATATCTTGCACACAACTCTAACTATTTCCCGAAACTCCCTTTGTGTGGAATTTTTATGTGATTCAGTTCTTGGATTTTCTCTCAGTGTGGAGATTAGTAGAATGAAGGGGGCCACCTCTTTTTTATAGGATTCTCCAACCCCAATATAGAATATTTACCATCTCACGCAAGATTCTCTTCGAGTACACAAAACCATGTTTGACATCACATTGGGGCAAAAGATTCTTAGATGCAACCTCATATTTAACGCACATTTCCAAATATTTTGTGTGCAACATGCCTTTTAAATATTTCAACATTATGACCCCAAAACATGACTTGCGTGAAAGATTAGAAACTACCCTAGATATTGTGCACAAATTCCATTCCCAAAAACATGTCTATCAATTTTCTGATTTTTAGCCCCTAAAATTTGGCAAACACGAGAAAATGGATCCACCTTCTATCTTCTATATTGTACCACTTCAAAATCTTACATTCCTTCTTTATGGTTCTTTGTCAACATAGATATTCAAAAACATATCTAGAATTCGACAATTCAACATGGAAACCTATATTGTCAACAAACACTACCAACCCAAAAATGATGCAATGTTACCTTGAGGGATATTATTTCCAACAATCTCCCCCTTTGTGTTTTTTGAAAACTCTTCTCAAAATGATTATCTTCAATTTGATACCTCATTGATGATCCTTCCATCAGCTACTACCATTCCCCACTTATGATTCATATCGCGATCAAGGATTTACTGAAAAGATACTCTAAATCCACATGAGAAATGCTCGGCGTGAGAAACAAGAGTAAATGAAAATTTAATCAATGAATCACTTCATTTGAGACACTAATTATTGATACCACACTGATAAAAATTACTAAACTGATACGAATTATTGATCACTGGAATCCTTCCCACACCATTCCAATAATACTCATCATTTTTCATCATGATCCCCAACTGTTGTGACATTTATTCTTTGATCGATCACTTATAGAATTGACATATTTAGAACTCATACTCCTCCGACCTTGTTTATCTCCCCCTATCTCACTACTCCACTTATCAAATTCTCCCTATGTATTTCACTAAGATATTTTCTCTCTTCCATCACCATAGTTTCTCCCCCTTGAGGATTCAGAATTTCTCCCCTATTTTCAATGAACCCAAATGTAACTCATCTATGGTCTAAGACATTGTAAAAAACATATATTAGAACATTAGGGAAAAACCCTACCTTAGGGAGAGGGACGTACATAGCAACACTTTCTCAAGTTTGGGGAGTCGACTGAACTCCAAGATCTTGTATATGCCTCTCAAAAGAATCCTTGGTAATGGATTTAGTTAGAATCTCTCCAATATGTAGTTCTGTAGGCACATAATCCAACTTCATGATTACTTTCTCAACTATCTCTATGATAAAATGATACTTTATCTCAATGTTATTTGTCCTTGAGTGATGGACGAGATTGTTTCTAATATTTACAAAACTTGAGTTATTGCACTAGATTCCGATCAGAGACTTCACTTTAAATCCAATATCATTAAGTTGCTTCGTCATCTACAATAACTGTGTTCATGCTTGAGTGGCAGCAATATACTCTGATTATATGATGTTCAATGACATGGAATCTTGTTTCTTGCATAGCCATGGAATACCCAAACCACTGTGATCGAAATCACATCCTGACATTTATTTCCTGTATCCGTTAAACCAGACAAAACATAACTCGTATATCCCAATACATCTGACTGGGATTTGTCGTTATATATCTAGCTAAAATCCACTTTGTCCTTGATATCCCAAAGTATTATTTTCACTGTATGTATTTGGCTTTCCATGGTATTGATTTGATATCATGCTACTTGGAATGTGGTGAAAATAATATCATGTATCATTATTGTAACGTACAATAAACTCCCAATAATCCTTATGTATTCTGTGATATTAACTAGATTCCCATTATCATTATTCAGTAATTTAAACCGAGTATCAACTAGAGTCTTCATCTCATTGGAATTTTTCAATCCAAATATTATCATAACCCCCTTGGAAAATTTGGATTTAGAAATTAATGTAGTATTCATTCCATTTGTCACCTGTAAACAATGGAAAAATGTCAGCTCCCCAATTGTTGAAAATTCGAACTCATGTTTCATTAATTTAGAAATATGTATGCACTATGCTTCATCTGATCCGTCAAATATTATTTCATCAGCCTAAACCAGCACTATCATCCTTTGATTACTATTGTTGTTGAAATAGATATTGTAATCAATTACACCATGCTAGAAACCACACTTCATCAAATACTGATTAAGCCTTGAGTACCATAATATTAGTTCTTATTTCAGCCCATATAATGCCTCCTTAATATGATAAACCTTTTTGTCATCCTCATGAATGAGAAAACCATATGGCTGCTCAATATACACTTCTTACTCTAGAATCCCGATCAAGAATTCATTTTTTACATCCATCTAGAACACTCTGATCTTCCATTGCACTATGATTGCTATGAATAATCTGATTGTCTATAGCATTTTAACGGGTGCAAATGTATCATCAACATTTATTCCCTCTATCTAGTAGTATCATTTTTACACTATCCATGCTTTGTTTTGAATCACTATTCTATATTCATTCATCTTGTTATAAAATACCCATTTAGCCCCAATGAAAATTTTATCATTTGGCCTCGAAATAAACTCCAATGTTTGATTCTTCTCAATCTGATCTATCTCTTCATTCAAAGACTGAAACTAGTTTTCATCTTCAACTACATTAGAAACACATTTAGGATCTACCAGAGTTTAGACAGATTTGTCTTGTAGATATTTCATTCTTTTTTTCTGAACTAGAGCTTACTTATCACTAATGATATTATGCCTATAAATTTCAGCTCAACTTCTTGGATTATATGCAGATACATATTTTTATTCTTCATGCTCATCACCAGTAGCTTCTTCTAAAGGAGAATGAACCACTTATGCTCCTCCTGTGTTTCTTTCCTTCTCATCGCTTTCTTCAAGAAATTTTTCACTCTGTTGTTGAATATTCTCATCATTTCACCAACAGTTATGTCGTTACTCTCAACTACTTTTCACATCATTTTATTAAAGAATTTATATGTTCTTCTTTTTCCTGAGTAGCCAAGGAATATTCCCTCATCTCAACCTGACTCAAACTTCCTGCGTTCTTATTTATTGAGTTTAAATCATTTTCTCTGAAAGATTAGAAAGTACTTCACCATTGGCTTATTTTTGTACCACAGATCGTAAGAATTCATTCCCTTTTGACACAATAGATCCCTATTATAATTGTAGAATGGTGTCAATAATGATTACTTCCAGAATTTCCCGGGTAGGTCATTTTCTATAAGCATCGTTCTGAACATGTTGATATGATTTCTCCTTGAAACCCCTCTATTTAATTGGGGTGGGGGTTCTTACTAATGAAAATTGTTTCCTTATCCCATGTTTCGCGAGATTGTCTTCCACTTGACTGTTTCTGAATTCCATACCATTGTCTATATAAACAATATGAATTTTCATTCAAAGAATCCTTTCACACTCATTCCAGTACGTTTTTATGCCACTAAACCCATAAACCATATGGGAAATAAACATTACCAATTCTATTCTAATATATTCATCAATGAAAATAACTTAGTACATCTTTTCGTCAATTAATCTTGGTGTTATATGCCAAGAAACATAAGAATTCACCAATTTGAGCACTCTTGTTGACTTCTTTTCATTTTCCTTATACATCTTTATGATGAGATTCCCTTGTTGGAATGCATCGCATGTGTGACTATGATTACATGATAGCTTATTGAGGTCTTTTGTTACATAACACATTACCATATCTTCCAGGGATGGTTGGTATAGATGACCAAGATATTTATTCCATGACTTGGTTTCTTCCTCGCTAAAAAGAAAACACATATCTTCTTCTCCACATACCAGGTAGAGATTTCCCTTTGTTCGTTTTCTCAATATAACCATTTCTTTTTCGCTTACATTGATGATACACATATTCTTAGTAAACCTTATAGAATATCCTAAGTCACATAGTCGACCGACGTTATGAAAATTATGAGTGAGGCCTTTAACTACTAAGAAATCATCATGTCACATCTCTTTCACCCAAACCATGGCCTTTCCTAAGCTAACAATCTTCATGAATTCATCATTTTCAAAATTGACAACTCATTTTTTGTCATATGTTATGATTTTAACAAGATCTATATTACCTATCATGTTAGATGTGCAACTTCTATTAAGGATCCACACACCAGGACGATCTGGTACATTATAGGTTATTTCTTCCACCACTGCCTTCTCATCCTTTTTCTTCTTGGTCCGTATTTTCTCCTTTACACATGGAATAGATTTAGACATCTATTCTTTCTTAGTGTATGATGGATCATCTTCATATTATAATACTACAAATCTAATTTTCATTTTGAACTCACTAGTTATTTAATTGATTTGCTGCTTGCAAACATTTTGATTCTTCTTTGGAACATTTTTCTGTATGGTCGGTGTACAATATCATGCCATGTGACCAAATACATTGCAGCAAAAATAGTGTCCTTCAAAATATTTTCTAAAGAACTATTCCATGTTTGGATTCCACCTCGGCTCTTATTCCTTTAAGTATCTTCTGGCAATAGAACACACATTTTGTCAGTTTACCATATTTCAACACAAATTGCACCTAATTACGGGCTCATTCATGTGTGTCACTTATATAATTCTTGTAGTTTCTTTGGTTCCATGAATTTTTGATTCTTCTCTATTCCAACATCATTTTCTGTTCTTGGAATGGTTTCTAGTGGTCTTACTTCAAACCGAACTACCTTTTGTTTCTGATAGAGTCCCAAATCAGCCTTCACATTTGATCTTGATTATTGCCTCTTTACTAATAGACTACTAGGATCATCATTCAACTTTTCTATCTTCTAAATGATATGTTTTCCCAATAACATGATGGGAATCATAAGTTTTTCTTGTTCTTTAACCCCTTTTCATATACTGAAAACTTATCCATCATGTTCACCAATACACTTGATTTTATCCTTCATTGTGTTATTCAAGACACCGATCACCCTTTTTTGTTCTTCAATATAAATTTTAAACTCACTATCCAATTCTGAGACTTCTAGTGCTGATGACTTGAGTTTTTTAATTACTTTCATCAACTCAAACTTTTATTTTTCTTTCTGCTACATATAGAGTTTGGATTCATGAACAATTTTGATGGTGTTCTTTGTTTTAGCTCTCCAAACATCAATATATTTAAGAGTATCTAGTAACTCAGCTTTCATATTAACTCTTGCATTAACTTATTCTTCTTTATCAATGATGGTTTTCCTCATTTTCTGAGTTCTATCGACAACTTCCACCATTGAATTTTCTCCACGATACTTGTAATTCCATATCTCTTCAACCTCCTCAACCTCAGACTAATTAGAACTATCACATTATTGTGAAAAGATGTTTTTCTTCTAATAGAAATTTATCTTGAACTTATTCTTGACATTCCTATATACTGGAGACTTCTTTCTAGTAATTTATAATTCATCCAGATCATCTTCTTGGAACTTATCAGGGAACCATGCCACATGATGTCCAACCTTTCCACATTGAAAACATGCTGATGGAAGTTTCCCCTTGAAATTTCATTTTCCACTTTGAAAATTTGAAGAAAGAAATGAAATCACCTCATCTTTATCTTCCTCTACCTGAGAATCTTCAATGGTGAGATTCTTCATGGCCTTTAATGTTACCTCCTTATATTTAATCTTTTCCATAGCCTCGTTATCATCATTTATAATTTCATATGAATCTAAGGTACTCTATAAATTATCCACTGTTAGCTCTTTCAGATCGTTACCTTCCAGTACCGAATCTTTTGGATTGAACTGAGGTGGAAGTTTCCTGAAGATGCACTTTATGATCTTTATATCATCAATGAATTTTCCAAGACCCCACATATCTTCCACAAAAATATTTATCCTTTGAAAAAATTCATCAATAGACTAATTTAGGTTCATTTTCAAATTTCCATACTTGTTCCACCGAACTTGCAACTTTGTGTCTCTAGACTTTGTATCTCCTTCATATATATTCAATATCTTTTCCCACATATCATGTGATGTTTTTTTATGATGTCACCTATTTATAGTTATCATTGGATATGGCTCCCCCTAAATCACTGATTCCCTTGGGATCAACTTTCAATTCTCTCTGATCAGCTTCTGATAATGCCCCACTCTTAATATCAGTTGTTATACCATACACTTTTACTATAAACACATCCATTTCCCAATTGTGGGATGTAGTGATGTACCTGATTCATCCATAACTAATAGTTTTTCTAATAGAAGATCATAATCGCTTTATGATTGGTCACTTCCATTGAGAGAGAAACAATGATATTAGTCTTTACCTCTGATACCAATTGTTTGGTCTACTAGTTAATATACACTGAGAGGGGGGTGTGAATTAGGGTATGCCAAATCAAAACAACTGCAGCTTTGATAATGTTTCATTGTATGAAAAAACACTCTACTCTCTCCTTCCCGATTCTAAGTGTGAACAAAAAATAAAGCATGAAAAAGACACAAACAATTTTACTTGGTTTCCCATCACTATGCTACATCCTAGGAACATACACAACTGATGTGACAATGTACCAAATCCGCTGTAATAGCACTACTATTTATAAGTTCAGAGTGGACTCACTGTCCCTCCTGGTTTACAACCAATCATAATATGAAAGCTCGCTACTCTCTCAACTGAACTGTGCTCACTGATTCTTTAAAAGATACACTCACAATTTATTGATATGTAGGTCTCACCATTATCTCTATTGAAATCTTCAACATTATCTATTAATAGATGATCTGTTGCAATTCTACTTTCATCCACCGATGAATAAAACTTTACCACTGTATTAAGTGGAAAACTCAAATCTTTCGTGCAACCCTTAATGCGTCTTTCACACAATTTTAATGCCAAGCACACAAGATTCTACTTTTCTCATGAATAACCACATGCACATAACATTAATCTTACTTGCAAATCAAATCATATTCACTACTTTCCTAGTTTATGCGCCACTCAAAATCTTTCATTGAACTTCATTAGCGTGAAATTCCTACAAAATCTGGTGGTCTTATTTTCTCTATGAGTATAGAGAAGTATAATAAGGGGGTCACCTCAAATTTATAGGCTTTTTCGACCCCTGTGCGGAAGATTTACCATATTGCACAAGATTATCTTCGAGCGCACAAAACCCCATATGACGTCGCATTGGGCGCACAAGTTTCTTTCACATATATTTCAAATATTTCATGTGAAACCTTATTTTTCAATTTTTCAACATTTTGACCCTGAAAAATGCTTTAGACACATGTTTTAAAACCACCCTACATCTTGTGTGCAACTTCCATTGCCAAAAACATGTGTCTCCATTTTTCAGTTTTCAGGCCAAAAAATTTGGCAGACACTAGATAAATGGCACCACCTTGTATTTTTTTTAATACCATCTCCAAATATTCCAATACTTTGTCATTGTTCTTTTTCAATGTATATTTTCAAAAACATCTCTTGAACTCAACAATTCAAAATGTAAACCAACAATTTTATCAAACACAACCAACCCAAAAATGTTAAAATGTTACCTTGAGGGATTTTTTCCAAACAATTTCTTTAATACCTCATTATTCCACACATCAGGCTCTTCAACATAGAAAATGATTTGTAAAATCTTTTCCACTACTCAATCTGGTTTTGGTTCTAGCTGAAGTTCACGATTTACTTTCTCAGGACATGTCTATACGTATTAAGATATACACTCTATTTGGCTCTATTGGTTTGTAACTACACAAATTATACATTCTAACTAAGCATCAAGATCATAATAAAAATTTTCATGCACATGATATTGGATAGTCCATGCATAATAATAACAATTTGAATATATCATGGACAAAAATAGTTTTTTAGTTATTGAAATTTATGAAATTATTGTTTGTTTTTTTTAAAAAAAGTAAATTATTTATATAATGTGAATGAAAATAGTGAGTGAATACCAAATGGTTCTCCAGAAATGACATCAATTTTTTGAATCATCATCATGCAAACTTTCAAACATATTAATTGCATGAGAGGGTTTGATCTAGGTCGTTCTCTTGTGGAGATTTTGGGGTCAATCACTCACCAATTAAAATTGAATTTTTTATTTTTTTTATTAATGGAATAAAAAATAGAGATTTGATAATAGAAAATTAATTACTATAATTAAATGCTAATAAAAAGAAAATAGAATAAATGAACATGAAATGATGTTAGAAGATTTCAAATACTCCTGATAGAATTACCCAGATTGAACCATCATTGTCTTATTATTAGTATCAAATTTAATTAAAGAACACATCACATAGTATGTGTGAATATAATACTCTTCATGTGGATTTCAATATATGGTACTCTAAATGATTACTGATAGACCGCACATCGACCTCCTTGATCAAGGGAAAATAATGGAGAAGAAAAAGCTAAAATTTGGGTATTATGTTGAGACAAAATGGAACATTGTCAACTAAGATCACCCTCTAAATAACTATAAGAAAATAAGAAAAATTAATCATGAATATTAAAATTATTGGGTTCATCACTGATCTATTCACTTGATTACTTCCTCAGGATAGTTTTTTATGATCATGAGAATAAGAGTTAACAGTGAAGAAGAATACATGGGAAGAAAACAAGAGAGAGAATGAATATGATAGAAAGAATAAAAGTTTAATTAAAACATGAAATGAAATTATTTGATTAAGAAAGATGAATGAACTACTAAACTATTAAAAAAGGCCAACAAATTTTACCCTCAAGAAGTCAAACACTTTAAATTGATAGGTGATACATTTTTATTGGGAGGGGGGGAGATAATGTTTCAATCCAAATCATTCAAATGAATATTTTTGTCTGGATGTCCCATGTAATGACCAAATTTTTTAATATTTCTCTCTTGAAAGTATAAATATATTTTATACAAATCTTATATTAAATTTTTATCTTCATTGATCATGGTAGGTAGCATTTTTTTGTTGATTCTAGATGGGAAATTAATTCAGGATATGTGACACTCTATATTTCAATGATCCACTTTACAATGCATTAATGACCACAAATAAGATTGAACTAGTGGGGAAAAAAGATAATTATTTTGTTAATACAGATTTAATATTATTCCATGTCAAATTTGAGATAATTTTTTTTGTCGACTTATGACATATGGGCCTAAGTAAAAGATATCTTGAACCATTCAAAAATTTCGAGGCCTAGCTTATCAGCTAGATTTTGGCCCCCAAATGATGGATTGAGATTTGGTTGAAGAAAAATTAAATGAATGGAATAAAGAATGTAATACCAAAGGATAATAAATTTTCAATTTAGATCTATGAATAAAAATTTATGTTAAAAATACAGAATAAAAATAAACGAGTTACAATCCAAAATATTCTATTTTACCAATTAAGCTCAAAAATGATTTTAAACCATAAAATGTGAAAAATACCCATGAAATATTAAGTTGTTGGGTTTAAA
The DNA here is from genome assembly GCA_963277665.1 of Viscum album. Lineage (NCBI taxonomy): Eukaryota > Viridiplantae > Streptophyta > Magnoliopsida > Santalales > Viscaceae > Viscum > Viscum album. The sequence goes on along the minus strand of OY728140.1, from coordinate 1,899,471,762 downwards.
ATTTTTAAATTAAATGTAAAATAATTTATTTTTTTTAAATATAATTAATCCATCCTTGGTGAATTCATAAGTTCAACATTATATGTGTTATAACTAATAGTGTGAGAGAGTTGAGTGAGTATAGTCTCATGATATTTCATCCCAGATATTAATCCATTTGGTTTATCATTATGCAGGTCTTTGTATTGGATGTCATATTAACTTTTCACATGATTTAGTTATATTCCAGGCATTTAATAATACCAAAAACATGGTGTAAGAATAAATATGCCAAAAATAAGAGTAAATAATCATATATATATGAATATGATTCCTAGGTTTCTATAAATAATGACACCTATGTCATTTTAAGTATTTATCTATTAAAATCTATTATAATAGCTTGTAAATAAAATATCATTTAATAAAAGAATATCCCTTGGGAGTTTCAAAATAGGTGCATTGTATGAGAATATTGAACATTCATTGAATAATTTATAAGATATACTCAGCCAAATATTTTTGGGGGATAAAATCCTTATATACATCCATTCTAAACCATACCTACTTACAATATCCATATATAGATTTATTAAAACAAAAAACAAAAAACATCTTCCTTAAAAATACTTTAGGATGTTATCCTATACTTATACTTATCCCCAGAGTTCTCACTAATGTTTTTCTATCCTATTTTTTAAGGCTAACTCCACCTCAACCTGATATGAACTATAGTGACCCCTACTTTTAATACATAGAAATTTCATATTTTTAGATGAGTATTCATTAAATAAAATAATGATCTAATATAGAATAGTATAGGTCTGGTATAATTACATAATTTTATACATAAAAAACTGGTTCATAATTGAACTACATCATCTCCCACTATGTTCTTCATAAATATCACCCTTATTAGGCATATCAAACATAACAATTTTCTTCATAACCTAAAGAAATGGAATCATAAAAAAGGGAGAGAGTAGATCCTAAATAAGAGTAATAAAGAGAGATATAAATGATAACAAGATCATAAAATTAGCACAAGGGTTTGAGAATTTTATAAAAATTTGAATATTAGACGATGTGTATCAAAGATCATAATCTTAAGCCATGGTATATGTTTTGGTAGTCCATAAGACATGAATCATGAATGGATCATAGAATATGGTCCATAAGATCATAACATAGACATTATAATGTTGGAAAACATAATATTATAACATTTTGAAAATGTATAAATTGAAATATATTCACTCATTTTATTAAGGACATTAAATTAGGACCTCACATTAAATCTTAGTCATGAAAACACATCCATGCATAATCTTATAGAAATAAAGACCATTTCAATGCATAACATTTTGGATATTAAATCTAGTTCAACACATCAAAATTTGAATATGAAATTAGGTTCATGCATAACTTATTTATCACATGATTTATCCATTTTTACCCAATGTGTTGGAGCGGTTTAACAGAACTAACCATTATGCAATCATAATTTATTCCCATAAATTCCACATGATCATAAATCCTAACCTTATAACATCACTCAAAGAAAATAAACTATTTTAGTAAATATATCATTACTAGAATCAAAAAATACCCAGAGAAAGAGAATTTATGGTATCAGTGGATCATATCCCTAGTAAATAAAAAGTAACCTTAAAGGATTTTAACATTTAAAAAATTATTTTAAGGGATCATAGGAAATTTTATTAAGTAAAATATAATTTTTAATTTGAGATAACATTTTTAAAACATAAAAGATTCCCATATATTAAGGAATTTATTTTTTTGAAAATAACCTTTTAAAATTGAAATGAAAGATACAAATCATTTATTATTCATGAGGGGTGAAAATTCTATTAACGTCATTTAAGTTAAAATAAATAAATGTTTTCACACATTGTTAAACAAATAAAAATATTTCCTCTTTCTGAAATGGACATGAAGATCAATTTTATACTAATTAAAAAAAATTAAACATGAGTATAAATGACATCAGAAAAATATGAATAAACAAATCCTTTTATAAAACGTCATTAGAATGCATGGATTTGGAAGGAAAAAATTTTTCATCCAAAGAGAGAAATAATGTTGATTTTCTATAAAAATATATTTTCAATTTCTTGAATTCTTATGTTGAGGAAAATAAATGGAAAATGTATATTCTAATGAAATAAATAGTGGAGAAGAAAATTCATGATTTTTTTGAGAGGTAGATCAGAATATTTCATCATCATAATCATAATAAAAATAATAATGAACAATGAGATTGTGACTAAAGCCATTACCTCTCTGATAACATTTGAATTGAAATCCAAATAAAATAATAACTTCCAACAACACATTAAATATAATAATCATAAAGATTATCATGAATTTACATGTCAAGGGGAATTATGAAAACCTCATAAGTTAATATAGGTGCATAACCAAATATATTCAACGAATAAGATAATATCATATGATAAACCCTTACCATGAGTTCATCTTTCATATAAAGAACTATATCTTCCAATTCATTGAGATAACTCATTTAAATTCCAACTTACTAGCCATGTGGTTGGACTTGTGGGAATACCAGCTCCTATAGAATGTACCTAATGATGTCCAGAAGGGATTTGGTAGGGGATGGTCGAGCTAGATGGCACAAAGTGGTGTAATGAAGCGAAAGGATGGGTATACAGTTATAATTGATGGGAGGGGCGCTCTTGGGATTTCGTAAAATATTAAATTATAATAAATTTTTTATTAAGAAAAATGATTCAATAAGGAAATATATATGAATATAAGGTATTATGTGGTTTTAATTTAGTTGACCAACATAATTTTGATGGGATTGAGTGGTGTTTTAAACCTTATATCATGGTTTAAACCCATAATTATCCCATTTTAACATTAAACGTGGTAACAAAATTTTCTATTTTAATGGATTCTGATTTTACTTATAAGGTAAATATTGAATCATAAAAGGATAAATTATGGAATTTTTATCTTATCCTACACTAATTAAATTGTTTTATTATGTTTTAAATTTTTAAATAATTTAATAAAATACTATTTTGATAAATTAACGTTATTGGAAAATTTGACATTTTTCACTTAATTTCACATAAAAGAAAAAAAGAAAATGTTTTACATAAAATATAACAATTTTACATATAAATAATATGTTATATTTTTTTAAAAAACTAGGAACACTCTAACTCATCAAATTATATTACTTTTATTTTTTTTAAATCATTTATTTATATTATAAATGATTTGAAGAAATACTACTGCGGTGTACCGTAAGATGGAAATGTAATTATATAATTTCTAATAAATAAAATTAAAAGTATTTAATTAAAATATTTTTATTATTATAAAATTATATTTTTATATTCATTCAATACCTATTTTTTTCCCTATAGTATCACCTAAAATATATTTAAATCATAAAGATTAATATATTCTAACATTCATTACATTAAATATTATATAAGTAATTTTCATGTGAAATTGTACATTAAAAAATAAATTTAGATCCTGAGATGATAAGGTTATAAATATATTCACCCAATAATAATTATGATAAAAACATATGGACATGCCACATTTTTTAAACCTAAATTTAAACAATTTACCCTTTACTGTGATAATAAATTTTCCATGGAAACTATTCATAAAGTACTAAAATAAAATTCACCGATATAAAAAATATGGAAAACCTAATTGAAAATATGGACACCATTTTATCAAATCAAATACATTTAAGTGGTAGAAATGAATTTAAAAATGAACATAAAAAACGGGACGAATCCCACTTTTTAGACAAGTACATTTTTATGCATAAAACATGGTTGATTAATATACGATGCCTCAAAATATTAAATGCATTCCAAAAACAGAGATTGAATATATAATATATACATTAATTATTATCATTAATTTTATTTATTAAATTAATTTATTAATATTAAAATATATTTCATGCATAAAAACAATTTTTCATAAAGCATCTTTTTTTCATTTTCAAATGATTTTTGTTTATAATTATTTAAAAAAATGAATTAATTTTTACATTTATAAAAATAAATTTTTCATTATTTAGTTTTTAATATTAATAACTTCAATCAAATGGATAATTTATTACAATAACATTATAATATTTTAATATCACATCACATATCGTTTAAACTCGATGTTTCATGTAACATAATCAACTAGAGATATAAGATTATTTGAAGACTAATTTATTCTAAATACATAATTTTTTACCTTAGGAAGAATAGGAAGTTGATGATGTAGGTAGGTAGGATATGTAAAATAATTTTCAAGGAGCCTGAAGTCCCAAGTAATAATATTGGCTAGTAATGTTTTAGAAGTTTCCATTTTGAAATTATAATAGTCGTATGTTGAATTGTAGAGATATTCTAGTACTGCATGTCGAATTCAACAATATTGAACTAATATTAATTATTTGATTCGAATTGATAAATTATGACTAATTTATTTTTATGAATAGAATCTTTATTTTTACTATAAAATGTTAGAGTTTTCTGTGAATGAATTACTTGATCCAGCGAATTCAGACAAAACATGGGAGAAAACATATCTATGAGAGGGGAAGAAAGATAATGAGAAAAAATTATTTATTTTTTCGAAAAAATAAGTTTATAGATGGAATATATGTAAGGATAATGTGGGTTTGAATATATTTTATTATAAAATAGTATAATTCTTTGGAATATTCTCACTAATATTTAAAAAAACTACCATCCATTCAGTACCAAGTCTAGTTTGTTTTGATTGGAAGTATTTGGAGAAGATAGATATTAAGATGAAATTCCTTCATGGTGACTTGTCGTAGGAAATATAAATGAAGATGAAAATGGTTCTTTGGATACATAGGAAAATAACATTATTTTTATGTTTTTATGAATTATTTATGTATTTAAATATGATCCAATGGAGTGGAATTAGATGTTCAACACATTATAGTAAATAAGGTTTTAACTGAATATAAATTATATAATTATTTATATTTAATTGAATTTAACGATAATATTTTAATCATCCCAATTTTATATGTGTATGATCTACTCCTTGTGGGTACAGATGTTAAAATGATTCAGGGGGTGAAATAATATTTTTATACAATATTTGAGATGAAATTTCTCAATGAGGCTAAGAAAATCATGGTAATATTGATTAATATAGACTAGAATATTGAGATATTGGTTTCTTTATCTAAATGGGTAAATTTATAATTTAATTATATGGTTTTGAATTTATGTATATAATCTAGTTTGAACTCAAATTGATGAAAACATCTGGTTATTAGAAGAAAAAGAATTCAAAATTTAAGATAAGGCTTCATATATAGAAAATGTTATATTTTTATCTGTGTTTTATATCCTTATATATGACATGATATCAATATGGATACATTTTATTTTTATAGGGATTCTTTAGTTGGTTCAGGGAAAATATGGGGAATGAACACTTGGAATATATAAATTGGATCCTCTAGTATCTCAAAGAATTAGAAGATAGGCATTTATGCATCATAATTGATGGTCCATTTCAGAGATATGTGGATATGTACATTGGGGGAGATATTTAAATATATAATATATTTATAGGCTATGTGTTTTATTGCCTGAATATTTACATTAAATTAATAATAAGAACGATATCTTGTTTAACATTCCACGTCATGATTTAAGCGAACTGTGATATAATGTAAATATTTTATTATTTAAAATTGATTTTTATAAACTAGCCATAAAATTAGAGAAATGAATATTAATGAAAAATTATAAAAAATACGTTCATAATTTACTTTATAATTAATATTTATTTATTATTTCAAAATAAACATTTACTCAATTTTGTGTAATGTCACTTAATACATTAAAAGTAGGTTTCCTTTAAAAAAGGGTTTTATTGCATTTTTAAGAAAAATTTATAAGTAATTTATACCATTTTAATATATTTAAATTGTCTAAATTAATATTTTTTTTGGATTAATCATGCAAATATAATATTTGGGTTAATTTTTTGGATTTTTATAAAAATATTTATTTTTAAGTTAATAGCGAAAACACCTATTTTTTAAAGCTGTAATTTATATTCATTAAATAAAACTGTTTAAATATCACATAATGTATTTAATTTAATACTAAAGTATCATAATTGTTCATATTAATGGTCAAATTTGGTATTCAAATTTTCTCTAAATGTAGACACTACAATCAAGACCAAGAAGACAATAATCATATCTTCCAATCTTGTTCTACTACTTATATTCATTGGAACTATATTTTTCACATAAATAACTATAGATGGTTGATTCATGACTTTTTCAACACTTAACTGAAGAGTTGTTCCAAAAAGGAAAATTCTAAAAAAATTAAGAACATCTTCCTTGTTGCTATTTCTATGTTACATCATGTGATCTGGTATGATAGAAATGAAATTATTCAAAACACCCACTCACTCAATCATAATAAAGGTCAAATGCAGATTCTTATTTATGTTCGTGAATATGTATCGATGAAAATGATTCATTTATATAACATTGTGAATGACTTCCCAATTCTGTGACATCTTCAGATTGATGAAAAATTCAGTCAAATACAATTCACCTTTGATGTGTTTTGGCATGCTCCTTTTCATGATTGAATTAAAGTAAATTTGGATTGTGTGTCTAAAGGCAATCTAGGCCCCACAAGATGTTTTTCTTTCTTCAAAAGTGATCATGGTTAGATCCTCATATGTTTCATTGGTACATGTGGAATTTACTCTTCTTTGGAGGCCCAAATGATGGTTATAGTACATAGTGTTCCTTTTGCAAGGATCCATTGTTGGATCAATCTCTGGATTCATTGTGATTCCACCACCATTGTACATGCAATTTGGAATGGTGTGAAATACCTTGAGTGGAAGATTAAAACACATTGGATGCATTTCACCAACTCTATTCATGACATCAACTACATTTTAACTAATATTTATCATGAATCTAATATGGTTGGTGGTGGCCTTCCAATTATGTGAGTAAATCAAGCTATTACCTAGTTTGATGATCTACCTACTGATTTTCTACTTCTTCATGAGAATAATTGCAATATGATTCCCTAATTTCTACTCATGTAATTTCATCTTGTATTTTATTAAATTTTTTTCCTATCCATATTGGACATGAAACTACCCCAAAAAATAAGTGTGATACATGCTTTTGGTATATGATCATTTTTTGGGCATAAAATGATTTTTTAAAAAAGTGGTTTTCATTGAGTTTTGCGCAGTTATTTTAAATTTAATATATGCCACTTATGGAACATGAATCATTTGAAAAGGTTTAAATTTTTTTAACTTGTATGAACTAATACCATTTAATAAGGCCACATTAAAATATAGTCATAATTAATATTAAAAACTATAAAATTTTATTACCATGGTTAAGATTAAAATAAATTTATTGTAGGGGTTGACCTAAGAGATAAGGGTGATAAAGGGGCATAAAAATCTCTAATTACCACTAGTTGAGTATATATCTACGTTACATTATCACATATTTAAATTATTTTCCATTTGGATATACATGCATTAAAAGTGACTTTATATTATTAAATTATTTCATATAATTCCATGTATGTCCCACCCCTAACTAATTTAAGGGAAACTATTCTCTACCCTTATTCATAATCATCGATCACTCTAGCTCATAAAATACCTATCCAAAAAATCCTTTCTTCCTTCCACATGTATTAAATCCTTTTTTACTCTCATAAGACAATCTTAATAAGGATTAAGCTATATGTTTTGGAGGTCTCTCAAATAAGAGGGAATCATCTAACTAAACTCTTTGAATGTTTATTTATTATTATTCTTACTCTAAATATATTATATCCACCCTAAAAGACATAATAAAATATATAAAATTTACTGATATGTTAACATAACTATAGGACAACCATTTCCCACCTACTTTACATCAAATTGGAAATGAAAGTATTACTCATGCGTACATATGGACTATTGCCTCCACATAAAGAAATGATCAATTTTACATCAACATATTTCTTATTTTATTATTATAATATATTTAATATTTATATATAATATTTATGATATATTTTATCTTTTTTAAATAAAATATATCATCTACCTTTTTATATTCCCATTTTTTGAAAAACGATAATGGCGCTTGTCTGTACCTGTGGGATACCACGTTCACAATGTGATGAGATTCGATTTTCATTTATAATATATAAGGCTAGTAATAATAATTGATTGAATTTAAATATATTATATTTATTATATTTAAAATATTATATAAAGGTGAATTTTTACCCAATTTTCTTTTATTCCATTCACCGAGAAGTGAAAACGTCACTCCTGCGCACATACACACTACCATCTCTTCAATGTGATGTAATTAATTTTTCATCACCACCCTACATCGATGAATATAAATGTATATATGATTGATTAATAATATAATTATTACATTATTAATATTATGACGATTATGTAAGCATGTTCAATGTTCAAGGACCATTATCTTTGAATTAAAACATACATAAAAATAAAAATAGTTATCATCCCAAAAAAAGGATTATAATTAATATTTATTAATAAACATGTGTTGAAATACTATAAGATGATTATATATGATATTATAAGAATGTAAATGTTTATGGTATATAATTAAATTAATTATAATTTTATTATTCATGAGTTTAGAGAGTATAAAAATCAATTTATACATAAGGTAAGGGTTTCATATCTATATATTGTTTCATTTCTGAATATCTGATGTTCTGAACATATTTATGTTTACTATGTGTATATAATTATTATTTTATATGTTATAACATGAATAATTATTTATTCATGGTATTTAAATTGATAATTCAAATTATTTCATTCAACTGGCTTTGATTTGAATGTTACCAATGTGGTAGGGGTTTATCATCCTAAACTGTGTTCTTTGGACAATATAATTTTTTATACACATATCTTATTTTATAATATGTATTTACTACAACTTTGACATTTTTTAATATTAATATTATTATTTTATATGTATTTAAACATTTATTTTATATTTCTTAATTCATGGTACTTACGACTAAATGTTACCAAATAACTAACAGTATTACATTAGAATGTCATTTTTTATAGTTATTATTTATGCTTATATTTATTATACTGAAATTATATGATATATTTCTAAAAAATATTTATTATTTTATTATTCTATCTTTACTTCTATAAACTAAAATTTTTCCGTTCATTTTACTCCATCTATGTAATCAAATTATTGAATGACTATTTTTTAAGGAATATTGTCTTTCACTTTCTATTCTTTCATGAATAATTTTCTTCCATGTACATATTTTCTTTAAAATGAATTAAATAATTTTTTAGTATTATATAATTATTATTTAATGTAAATTTTAACCATGTTTTACTTTAATAATTTTTAAAAAGTAATCTTCTTTTTATTTTCTGAACAAGGTAATTTATAACAAATGAATAAACAAAAGAGTTACTTTAAATTACACTACAATAAAGAATATTTTGGGAATTATGACTACTATTATAATTAAGTAATAGTTTTTTATTATACATTTTTATTTAAAAAAAATTTTGTTTCTTAATATTTTATAATTTTTATGATTTTAATTTGTTAATTTAAAAATAAAAATAGTGTTTTCCTCAGGAATATTTCTTGTGATCATTTAATGCCATTTTTCATCAATTTTCCAACCTTTGACGTTACTTATTGTTAACTAAGGATGTGGTTCTACAATAATATCCATATTATTTCTCTTTATGGGAAGTTATTATGAGGATGAAATCCTAATGAAACCTATTTAGTATAGAATGTGATAACATATAACGAAACGATAAATGTTTTCATGATCATGTGCCACACATATGAATGGATTATGATTATATGATGGGGGGTACATAATGTTACTCCTCTATAAAGGGTAAAGCTAATTTTTGAATGAGATAAAAGAGTATATGGTAGGTTATCACAATTCTAAAGATGTTACATGAGTGGTTATCTGAAGCCTGAAGTATGTAAATGGGTGTTCAACCCGACACAGACATGTAATGGATTTCCTAGTGGGAAACCTTAAAATAATATTTTCCTAATTATGATTATGACACTCTTTTTCTTCACAATAATATAACAATTTTATGACCTCGTGGATCATGTCCCTTGGTTCCATTATGATTCATGTCTTATGAACATCTATGATTAATCCCATGACTAATTATTATGATCAATGAATGGTTGGGTTTGATTTCTCAATGTTATGATCATGTTACCATACCCTTATTCTATGTTATTCTTACAAATTATCATTGATTATTATCTCCATTTTGTTCTATTTATGAGAATCTGAGATAACCATTTATTATGTTTACTTTTCCTTAGTTAATGAAAATTGTTTTTATGAATGATTTGTTTAAGAATGTTGCTAGTTTTGAAGAATATAGAGGGAGATGATGTAGATATTTTATGTATCTGTTGTATGTATATCCATGATTCCTAATATATAGAAAGATACAATTATGACATTTTCTGTAATGATATCTATTAAATATTATTATAATAATATTTATTATTTATTTATACAGAGTTTGGGATATCTTAGTTTTTATTAGATTAGTGTTTTGTTATTTTTTATATTTAGATTAGATATTTTTTTTGAAATCCTTTGGGATAATTCTATATGTGGGATATCATCTTGAAGCTTTGGTAAAATAATGACTATGTGGTTTTCCTATAATTTACATCTCTATTTGGATACTGGAATGTGGATGTAGCTATGATATAGATACACCTATGGGTAATAAAACCAGAAACGGTATATTGGGTATTAACATAATAATCACTAGTGAATGATGAGTGGTACAAAGACAGAACATTTGGCCATTATGAATGATTTGAATAGATAATGACCATGTGTGGACTATGTTAATCCTAATGTGTCATATATTAATAAGAACGAGTCGTTATTTAGACATACTATGAATGATTTTCATGATTAAAAAATTTATTACTATGATAATTATTGTTTATACTATTTTTAGGATTTATGGAATGGATGGAAAAAGGAGGAATCATGTTGCCACTGAATGTGATGGACGGTGAAGTAATTTTCCTTACGATCACCCAACAAAAATTGTAAATTGAATGAGAAATATTATGATTATGTCTAGCTATCTATCTAAATATATTTTTAATAACATGAACATATGTGAGTTTCCAAAAGAACCCAATTAGAGAATATTTGAGTTTTACAAAGACCATAGAGGAAAAAATATTTGTCTTTCGACATATATCAAAAATGTGGGAATAATAACCAAGGGGTAATGTGTCAAAGTAAGATTAATGTGTTCTATTTTTACAAAATAAGGGAATAAATAAATTAATTGTTGAGAAAAGATGAAGGGTTAAATAGAGGGAAATAATGTACATCAAAATGTACCATTTATAGTTCAATAGATTATGTGTGGGGAATTTGGTAGTATCTTATCCAATTCCTCTATTCCAGGGGTCAAATCCTAGGCCATGGAAGATATTATGCTATAATAGTATTTTATGTGGAATGATTTAAGTGTTTATGTATTTGTATTTGATAAATATGTGGAATAAGTGATTTATCAATTACATTATGGTTATAAAAAACATGAAACATCAAATTATTGTTCTTTAATATCATTTGATTAATTATTTTCTAGAATATATTGAATATTGTTGATAACCAAGATATACTTTTTAGTGGTAAGGTGATATTATTTTTTTGAAAATAACATTATCATGGGATAAATACCCCATAATATGTTCTGGATGATGACCAAATAATGTTTAGTTGAGATAAATTGTGGATTTATATTGATAGTGTAAATTTGATAGTATTGGTGACCTTGAAATTGATTAGTTATTTGATAAAAAAGTTAATTTTTGTTAACTTTGATGAATTTTATTGCAATTTTGGATTTATTGAATGTAATAAATAGTATAGGATTTTAGTTCGGTAAGATTGTATTTATAAAATTAAAATGAATCAAGTAACTAAATTTCCTCATGTTCTCTGTCACGATATAAAAATAATCCCTCAACTCTAAGAAAATTATCTTATAATTAATTGTTTATCCTTTTTTAGTTATATATTATGAATTTATTGTGTAATTTATTGATCATAAATTTATGGTTTTTTATCACTAACTTTCCCATAATAATGTACTATATCATTATATATTATTAAATGGATGTTCATTTTCTATTATATGTTTATATTTTTATTTACTAATAATATATTCTTCATCATGGAACATTATTACTTGTTATTTCAGGTAACCTTTATGTTTCCCAATTTCCCTTTTCAATTTATGTTTTATAATACCTTTTTTTGATTTGAGTATTTGAAAAATGTTTTTTAAATATTGAACCCTTGATTAACAAGATAAAAATCGCAAGGATAGAATTTTTTCAAGGGAGGAGAATGTTCCACCTAGAAAATTTTGTTTAAAATAATAATAATATAAATAACATTATTAACATGAAACACTACGATTTAGGAGAAAAACTATATAAAATAACAATATTATTAATTAAATTTGAATATTATAACCTAGCCATTAAATTAGAGAAAATAATATGAAAACGAACATTACAAATGAATGTATAATGTTTCCATATTTTAAAATTTATATATTAATTCACATTAAATAATTACTCAACTTTTAGTTATGCCATTTTCTACATCAAAAATATGATTCATTCAAAAATGTGATTTATTTAATTTCCTTACAAAAAATAATCACTTATTTATACTATTTATATAGAATTTACATTAATAAATTAACATACTTTTTTAAGTCAATTTGTTAATATTCTCTTAGAGTTTTTTTGGGGATTTTATTAAAGCGATTTACACTAAGTGAATAGTAAAAATAATGATTTTTAAACATTCAATTTTAAATTAAATAATATAATTTAAAAGTCCCATTATGTTTAAAATTTGAACATAAATTAGTATAATTCTTCTTTAATTATAAATAATATAATTAATTAAATATAATTCTTATTATACTTGAGTTTGGTATAAGTTCATTTTATGGAATTAAAAATGCATTTTTCTTAAAAATTAAATTGCAATGAGTTTTTAAATCCTTTTTAAAAGTGAATATATAAAAATAATATAAATTGAATCATTTAAAATGGATTTAAAATTTTCAATTATAATGATTAATATAATTTAATAGCTTAAACAAATTCTGTCATGGTGGATAATAAGTATATTAAAATTATGTTACCGTGGTTAAGGTGAAATTAGGTTTACCAATGGCTAAACCATTATATAAGGGTAATAATTAAACATTAAAATTTCTAATTATTATTTTTTAAGATATTTCAACATTATATTATCGTAAATTATAACAAAAGACCATTTGGAGCAACATTACACCCAAATTGACTTTTAATTACTTAAATATTTTAAATAATTACATGTCTGTCCCTCCCCTAACATATAAAAGGGATCCTCTAATCCACCATTATTCACAATATTTGAGAACTTTCTATATGAAAATATATATTCCAAAATCGTTCTATATTCCTTCAACACATCCCATAACATCTAATATTCACAAAATACCATCCTAATAGGGCCTATGGTCCAAAGGTGTTCTCTCGAAGAAGTGGTAATTATCTTATCAAACACATTAAAAAAATTCTTATTATACATCCACTAAATATGTCTTATAAATGATAACATTATTAATATGGTAGTATAAATATAATTATTTATTATTAAAATTATTCTACAACTATTCTTCACCTCCTTTACATCAAATTGGAATACAAGTTTTATTCATGCGTATGTGTGGACTACTGCCTCTAGGTAGAGATATGATTAATTTTATATCACCATATTTCATGGTTTCTTATTATGATGGTGTTAATATCTATATATTATTTTTATGACATAATTATTCTTTCGAGATTATAATATCTTATTTACATTCTTACTTTCCCATCAACTGGAAAATGATACCACCACTCGTGTGTGTGTGTGTACTACCACCTCCATGAAGTGATACGATTCGTTATTAATTTCCCTTGTACAAGGATGAAAATAAGGATAGATTTATTTAATGTATATATATAATATTAATGAAATAATAATTAATCATTGATGTTCAATTAATATTTACCTTTCTTTTATTCCATCCATTCAAAAGTTCAAACATCACCCATGTGTATGTACAAGCTATCATCTCTATGAACTGATGTTATTAATTTTTTATCATTGATTAACAAGGATGAATATAAAATTAAGTATGATTAATTAATTTAAATATTACAATAATATTAATATTTATGTGATTATTTAACCATAATCAAATTTCATGGTCCATAGCTGTTAAACCTAATCAAACAGGAAAAACAAATGAGTTATCACACATTAACAAGGATTTTAATTTTAAATTATTAACAACATGGTGGTGAAATTTTATAAGTGGACCACATATGATATTATAAGTGTATAAATTAATATTTTATATAATTATAATTAATTTAAATTTATTATACATAACCTTATAATTCTTATGAATCATGTTTGACATAAGGTCTCAATTCTTCATCTCAATATTGTTTCCTTGAGAAATGTTTGATTTTATGAAAGTATTTATGTCTATGAGGTTTATATACTTCCCCTTTTACATTTTATGTAATTTATACTTATTAATTAGTGTTTTATGATGTTATTAATCAAATTATTTAATTTAAGTTGTTTTGATATGAAGGTCAAAAAAGTAGTAATCATTTATCATCTCAAATTGTCTTCTTAAAGACATATGTTTTTTATACACCTATATTGTTTAATTAGATTTATCAACAACTAATTGGAATTTTTTTATAATGAATAAAAAATTTCAATAATACTTAAATTTCAATTTTTTTATTTCATTGGACTTATAACTCAAAAGATATTAAATGTGAGAGATTTATGGTACAATCTCATTTTTATGGGGATTTATTATACTAAAATTTATGGTGATGAAACTATATGGTCTATCTCTAAAAAATATTATTTATTTTATTATTTTATTAATATTTATGGAAATATAATTTTTCTTTAATTTTTCTCTCTCTAAGAATGAAAACTTCTGAAATAATCATTTTAATGCAAATCAATTTGTTTTCTATTCAATTGGGAATATTTTTCTTCCATGTCTATATTTTATTTAAAATTTTTTAAGATTTTTTTACTATTCCCCAATTTTATTTTAAAATTCATTTGTAACCCTACTTTTAAATTATTTTAAATAGATGTTCTTATTATATTCTCAATAAGGTATTTTTACTAGTGGTGTGAATTAGATCTTTATTTTCAAAATACATAACAAAAAATATTGAAACATAATGAATAATCATTAATTTTAAAAATCCTTTACAAGTTTACATTTTTCCTTTCAAATAAAATTTTTCCTTAATATTATGGATAATTATAAATTCTAAATAATGAAATTTATAATGAAAAGGGTATTTTCCTCAGGAAATATTCACATGATATTTTAAATGAATTTTTTACTGGGGATATGATTCTATGATACCATCCTTATTATTTATATCGATGGTTCTTAATTGTGATGATGAAATCGTAATGAAAACCAATTAACTTCTCATGGGTTTAGTTGTGTTGAAATGACAATTTTTTCTTGATATTGTGAAATACATATGAATGGATAATGATTATGTAATGTTTCGGTCCATTATCGATGTAGATACCCGAATCTTGACGTACATGAACATTACATTACTTTTTCGGAATACTTAGTACATAACAAAAAAACACACACACAAGGATCGTAATAGTTTAGTGTCTTTGGAAACATGGAACGTAATCTTCTAATCGTGGGGAATGATCTTCAATATCTCCCATAAAGATCATCCCTTTTTTTACCTAAAACCTTTCTTTAGATCCTGGGGAAAAGAAAACATAAAAGGGTGAGCTCAAATGCTCAGTAAGGGTAATCAAAATAAAAATCAATCACATCATATTCATAAGAACATAACTTTTGGAAATCATAACCTACAAAAGAGTGCATAATTTCATAACATGGGATAAATCATAATACTGAAATGAAATCCCAATAATCATAACATAAAACATGAAACTTTGTGGCATACATACATAATCATAGAGAATCATTTCTTGTTAGTCAAGACTCTTTTCCAAGACTATCTTAGTGGACAATGTCCCTTTCTGAACCGAGTCACCCTCATTTCAGTCTTGTTTCACTGAACCGGTATAACCTACCATTCCAGCCATGTCTATCTCATGAGATATAAAATCTTTACCCAATGCATTGGAGGGAGATGTAGGTCCCACCCATCTCATAATGATACCATTCTTATGTGTTCCACAAAATCATAAATCATACATCATTGCATAACCCATGTAATACAAATGGGAATCTTAAACATCATGACATCATAAAAAAATTCATATAAGATAAAGGAATTAATAAAAATAATTCCATCACAACATAATCAAATAAATGTAATAATAGGGATAAAAACATAACCCTTTATTATCTTAGATGGAAAATAATTTTGATAAAACACTTGAACTCCATTTATGAGGAAAATATCCTTTCTACTTCAAAAACATTTTCCTTTATTAACATGTCTTACAATTTTTAACTAAAAGAAGCCGATTAAAAATAAACATGAAAACTTTTAAAGTAAGTTTCTTGGAAATAATGTTCTAAAAATCCATTCATGCCGTATAAGTTAAAAGAAAACATTCTTCTCGTACTTTTGTCGGAAAAGTCATAAAAGTACCTCGTACGAAAAACGAAAAAAGAATCCTTTCATATCTTTTACTAAAAACTCACCTAAGGGTAAAATAGGATTTAAAAAGTTGTAGGTGTATGGAAATAATATTACATATTGAGGAAACATGGATGTGGATGATAAAATACACCCCAGTAAATACCAAAGTATAAACAATCTCGGATAAAAATGAGATTGTGATATTTCCCTCACCTTAAGTCCGATTTTCTTCGTAAGTGTCCAAACCTCCTGTATAATGATTTAAATAATGTCATTAACTTATTAAAGAATCATATTCATTGTTATGATATCATATATGGTTCACTTATGACTTTATATTTCCAGTTCTTTTGTAAATTCCATGTTAAAGAAGCGTTTTGGGTAAAATCGTTTCATTTATCGTAGGTGTTTGGACCTGTTGTTATTGACATTATTATTACTTATATCATGATTTACATACTTACAGAATATAAAAAATGATTTATATATCATATCTATTCAGTATATATATATATTTAATAAATATATAAATGAAATGAAACACGCCGTTCATGGAGACGGTAGTCCGTACGTACGCATGAACGTTGTTTTCCTTTCCTCATTGTCTTGAATGGAAGTAAGTAGATGACATACATATATACATAAATCCATTAGCCTTATAATTTCATATATTTCATTATTATTGCTTATATATACTTTATAGTTATTCTTAAATGGTTAACATGGAGAATGAATCTCATCGCGTCGTGGAGACGGTAGTCCGTACGTACGCACGAGCGATGATATCATTCCCATGGTCGTGGAATTTTATTGAAGTATATGTATACTATTTCAGTATCAATATCACTCTATGATAATCATATATATTTACTCCTTACACCATTATACCCATCCAATTAAGGAGGTGGCGGAAAATAGATTACACCACGGTGTGGAGACGGTATTTCGTACGTACGCACACGCGGTGATTTCATTTTTCCGTAGGATGGATAGAAGGTTAAATTAGAATTGTTTCATATTTATAATAACATATCAGTATATAATAAATACTGATGTTATTACTTTATCATGAAACAACTAAAGAAGAAGAAGTTGAAGAAGAAAGAAATTGAAAAAGATCGGTAATGGATATTACCTCTTTTTGATGCGCCTTTTCTTAACCTCCACTTAAAGAACTAAGGATTGTCTTTGAAGAAGACCAGGACCTCTAGGATGATACTAGTGAAGTGGAGAAGAGATTTAGGCAGGGTTTGGCCGAGGTTGAATGCTCAAATTGCTGTGAGAAGGAGAGGGAGGAGGTGCCCTTTTATAAGGGAGGAGAGGGGCACCTTAGGAATATCTCGAAAAATTATTTTATATTAAGTCAAATTCGGTTTATAATGGTTCCAAATGGTCTTATTTAGAAGAAAAACTGGGGATGGGTCGAAATACTCTCATCCAATTGGATTTAGACAAGTTTGGGTTATTATTTTAACCTTATCAATTAGATTTAACTCTAAGTTAAATAATTTAACTTTTACCGTGTCTTTTTTGTTTTCTTACACTATATGGTTAATAAACTTACTATATCAAGCCAAACGAACACAAAGTTGCTTATTATTAATATATCTATCCTTATATAAGTCATTTTGCCGATCCTTAGATTTTTAGGAATTAAATAACAATTAATAATATAATATTTGTATTAAAAACTAATTTATGTCAATTTTGACACTATTTGGTACATGATTTTTATGAAATTTTTAACAGAATGATAAGTTCTAAAGAAGTTACTTAAATCAACAATAACATGTCATATTAACCTAGAAAATTAGTTTAAGTCATAAGAAGTATCAAATTTCACATATTTGGGCATTTATGACATCAATTATGTTAATATTTTCTTAAAAAGGTAATTACTGCATCGTCGTTGTGTCATAAATAAATTAACTTATATAAAGTATAAAAATTACAAATAAAATACAATTATGTAGGAAATCTTTTTATCTTTCTAATGAATATTTATAGTCGAAATTATATTATGTATAACCCTATATTAAAAATGTTTTAGTAAATAAACTTTTATTTTAACTCTTTTAACTCTTGTTTTAATTAAATAACAATAAATGTCCTAATCTAATCCAAGTGGGCCTAAATGATAATATTTTACACTTAAGGTTGTTTTTAGTCGAGATAAATTTGTCCAATTGGATTATGAAATTTGTTAGGGTAATATAAATATCATTTTTACCCTTAATTACCCTATTTACTTTTAACCGTGGTAAATAAAAGTAAAAAGTTACTATTCAAAAAAAATTATTTTCATCTCATTGAACCACATTTTACTTACTGAAATCTACCTTGTCTCTCAGATTTTTGAAATTCCATTCACAGAAGCGGTAAAATTAAGATTTATGAAAAAAATTAATTTTTTTAACTACCACTTAGTAGTTTCACTATTAATCAAAAATTGAAGTTTTTCAGAAAAATGCCAAAATTCCACCCTAAGCTATAATTGATATTCCGAATTCAAAAATGATTTCTATTTTAAAAAATTACCAACATATATGTTGCATTAATTAATTTATAATTAATTTCTGCTGTCACAACAAATAGCGTGATTTTAAGAGATAATAACTATCAAAAGATTAACACTTGTTTATGTCTGGTGTAAATGTGAAATTACATCCAATGACCAACATTGTATTGAATTGTAAAAATATATTCTAAATATACTTTAAAACCACTAAAATTAATAATTTATCACTATTAATTATTTCGATTAAAAAAGTTGTTTTTAATTAAAATTTAGTAATTTTCACTATTCATCAAAAAATAAAAGTTATACGAAAAGTACCAAAATTTCACCCTAAGCTAATTTCGATATTACGAATCCAATAATAAAGTCCATTTTGATAAAATAAAATTTACAAAATTTCGAAAAGTGGTTATTACTATTCATAATAGCTAGTTTTAATAATATTTTAATAGCATATTACTGTTTAGTGAAACTCGTTATTGCGTACTACACACGCTATCGAGGAAGGTCGCGATTGCGTGTAATGGAAGGCAAGTCAAGGATGCGTGTTGTGAAATCTTATTTTGGTGTAGCATACAAAAAAAGACATTAATGAAATTAAAAATAATATTTTTCATAAAATTTTGGGGTGTTACATTCTACCCCCCTTAAAATTAATTTTGCCCTCGAAATTAGTCGGGGTTATAAATGGTTTAATATTCGAAATTTTCATTAATAGAAACCCACATCATAAAAAGGAATACCAAAACCAATCTTTAAAAACAAAAGTATGAAACGTAACGGTTACCCAATTAAACTAATCATTGGGTTTCCACATAGTTGAAAATATGGATATGGAAGAGAAATCTAACCATCATGTTCTGATGGAGAGTGGTAGAGAACATGGCTATGGAAAAGCCAGCAATCACAAAGCCATAAATTTGTGAAGATCTAGGGTACCATCTGATTCATCGGGTATAAGGGCACTAGGACAACATTTTTGGTTTTCAAGATCATTTCCCTAAAGTTGAAAATTTGAATTAGAATAAATACTTACTTTATTTTGGTACAATATCACTATTGTTCGTGCCTTGAACAATTTCCACTTCATCTCTTAAATAAATGAAGTTGAATTTGTTATTCGTGAAGTGTTAGAAGATCATGTGATAGAATGACGAGTCATTCCATCTGTCTCAAACAAAAGGTTAGCAAAAATTATATACATAAGTCGATATATAGTGAGATTAATCATATATGGTTCCTAAAATGGACTTATACTTCATATATCATAATTCTTAATATAATAAAACAAGTTTCTACTAAACATGGACTTCCTATAGGCCAGTGGTATGCGATAAAGGCCAGTCGCACTTCGGTTGTGGGTTCGATTCCCACAGCCTTGTCCGAAGCGATGGGCTGTCGCCCGTCCTGCAGGTTGTCCTTTTTCTAAAACTACATTACTATAACATCCCATCAATAATATCGAAAATCTTCTATCCTTAAACAATAATAAATTATGTCCAACATAATCGATTCTAATCTTTAGGATTATCCTTAATACTGCAGTCTACTCTTATAATATAGTGAAAAAGATTACCAGAGATTTAATATTGTCGTTAATCCCCATATATCATATGATATGTCTTGTTGGTCACATTCCAAACATTAAAAAGCCTTAATCGTGTATTCTCTTGAATACCCATTGAACCTTAGTGAAAACCTGAATGCAGTTAAAAGATAACCCTTTCCACATACCAAAATCCAAAAATTCTATATACTCAAACATTGATATAACCTTCTCCTTATATCAGTCATGAGCTCATGAATACAATCAAACACCTCATTATCTTATTATTCCTTCATTATGCGCATATCATCTATTTTCCAAAAAAATATCTGAATAACATTTCATGGTAACTAGTACCATTAATCATACACTTTAAAAACATAGGAAAGACAATAGTTTAACAATCCTTAGATGTCTCTTTATTCCATAGTACCATGAGAATACTTATACAACATTACACTTGATAAACATGTAATCATTCCACTACCTTCTTAAACCATTGACCGAGCATCAACAATTCTTTCATCTCACATATCATTTGTAGTCTCTTCATCATCATCAATATAAATACATCCCATACGACCATACTGATTATCTTCATGAGACTTTCCCTTAGGGAATTGGTTTTCCTAATGCCCGTACATTCCACATTTAAAACATTTAACCATTGTTGATGTCGTAGCAATACCACTATCCTCATCCATGTTGTTAACTGAACCTTTTCCTTTGCACTTACTTGCTTTGTGTCCTTCTTTTCCACACCCAAAGCATCTTCCAGTTCCTTTGAAACATTCTCCTTGATTCCTCTTCCCACATGATTTACATAGGGGAAATTGAACTTTCTTTCCTCTATGATCACCATGAAACTCCATCTTTCTCTTATTAGCTGAGTCAGGAAACTTACCAAATTTTACATTATTGATCATATTATGAGATTGCTGATTCGGCATAATAATGATGTTTGGACTTCCAAATCCCATTTCATTATGATGAATATCATTCCATTGTCCATCATATCCTCCATTATCGCGAATCATCTTGTTTCCATCCATTTTCTAAAACCCAAAAAAGAATAGTGTGAGAGGCAAAAATCATGCTAGGGAAACCAACATAATAATGGTGGAGTATCCTCAATATCTAACATCTTAGGTTAAATTCTATGATTGTTACCGTAGTTCTAGGACTGTATCCTATACGTATACTTATCCTTAGGGACATCCCTAGACTTACCTTATAAATATCTCTAGGGATCTCACTAAAGTTATCGCATGATAGTTTCCAAAGGTTGACTAAACCTTTCCTCTGATACCAACTGTAGAGACCTGAATCTTGACGTTCATGAACATTACATTACTTTTGCGGAATACTTAGTACATAACAAAAAAACACACACACAAGGATCGTAATAGTTTAGTGTCTTTGGAAACTCAGAACGTAATATTCTAATCGTGGTGAAAGATCTTCAATATCTCCCATAAATATCTTCCCTTTTTTACCTAAAACATTTATTTAGATCCTGGGGAAAAGAAAACATAAAAGGGTGAGCTCAAATGTTCAGTAAGGGTAAAAAAAGAAAAATCAATCACATCATATTCATAAGAACATAACTTTTGTAAATCGTAACCTGCAAAAGAGAGCATAATTTCATAACATGGGATAAATCATAGTAGTGAAATGAAATCCCAATAATCATAACATAAAACATGAAACTTTGGGGAATACATACATAATCATAGAGAATCATTTCTAGTTAGTCGAGACTCATTTCCAAGACTATCTTAGTGGACAATGTCCCTTTCTGAACCGATTCACCCTCGTTTCAGTCATGTTTCACTGAAACGGTATAACCTACCATTCCAGCCATGTCTATCTAATGAGATATAAAATATTTACCCAATTAATTGGAGGGAGATATAGGTCCCACCCATCTCATAATTATACCATTCTTATGTGTTCCACAAAATCATAAATCATACATCATTGCATAACCCATGTAATACAAATGGAAATCTTAAACATCATGACATCATAAAAAAAATTCATATAAGATAAAGGAATTCATAAAAATAATTCCATCACAACATAATCAAATCAATGTAATAATAGGGATAAAAACAGATCCCTTTATTATCTAAGATGGAAAATAATTTTGATAAAACACTTGAACTCCATTCTTGAAGAAAATATCCTTTCTAATTCAAAAACATTTTCCTTTCTTAACATGTCTTACAATTTTAAACTAAAAGAAGTTGATTAAAAATAAACTTGAAAAAATTTAAAGGATGCTTCTTGGAAATAATGTTTTAAAAATCCATTCATGCCGTATAAGTTAAAAGAAAACATTCTTCTCGTACTTTTGTCGGAAAAGTCATAAAAGCACCTCGTACGAAAAACGACAAAAGATTCCTTTCATATCTTTTACAAAAAAATCAATGAAGGGTAAAATAGGATTTAAAAAATTTTAGGTGAGGAAAATAATATTATATATTGAGGAAACATGGAAGTGGATGATAAAATACACCCCAGTAAATACCAAAGTATAAACAATCTCGGATAAAAATGAGATTGTGATAGTTCTGTTACCTTAAGTCCGATTTGCTTCGTAAGTGTCCGAACCTCCTGTATAATGATTTAAATAATGTCATTAACTTATTAGAGAATCGTAATCATTGTTATTATATCATATATGGTGCACTTATGACTTTATATTACCCGTTCTTTTGTAAATTCCATGTTAAAGAAGCGTTTTGGGTAAAATCGTTTCATTTATCGTAGGTGTTTGGACCTGTTGTTCTTGACATTATTATTAATTATATCATGATTTAATTACTTCCAGAATATAAAACATGATTTATATATCATATATATTAAGTATATATATATATTTAATATATATATAAATGAAATGAAACACACCGTTCATGGAGACGGTAGTCCGTACGTACGCATGAACGCCGTTTTCCTTTCCTCATTGTCTTGAATGGAATTAAGTAGATGACATACATATATACATAAATCCAGTAGCCTTATAATTTCATATATTTCATTATTATTTCTTATATATACTTTATAATTATTCTTAAATGGTTAACATGGAGAATGAATCTCATCGCGTTGTGGAGACGGTAGTCCGTACGTAAGCACGACCGATGATATCATTCCCATGGTCGTGGAATTCTGTTGAAGTGTATTTATACTATTTCAGTATCAATATCATTATATAATAATCATATATAGTTACTCCTTACACCATTATACCCATCCAATTAATGAGGTGGCGGAAAATAGATTACACCACGGCGTGGAGACGGTATTCCGTACGTACGCACGCACAGTGATTTCCTTTTTCCGTAAGATGGATAGAAGGTTAATTAGAGTTGTTTCATATTTATACTAACATATAAGTATATAAGAAATACTAATGTTATTACTTTATCATGAAAAAATAATTAAGAAGAAGTTGAAGAAGAAAGAAATTGAAAAAGATCGGTAATGGATATTACCTCTTTTTGACGCGCCTTTTCTTAACCTCCACTTAAAGAACTAAGGATGGTCTTTGAAGAAGACCAGGACCTCTATGATGATACTAGGGAAGTGGAGAAGAGATTTAGGCAGGGTTTGGCCAAGATTGAATGCTCAAATTGGTGTGAGGAGGATAGGGAGGAGGTTCCCTTTTATAAGGGAGGAGAGGGGCACCTTAGGAATATCTCAAAATATTATTTTATATTAAGGTCAAATTCTGTTTATAATGGTTCCAAATGGTCTTATTTCTAATATAATGTGGGGATGGGTCAAAATAATCTCATCCAATAGGATTTAGACAAGTTTAGGTTATTATATTTACCTTATCAATTAGATTTAACTCTAAGTTAAATAATTTAACTTTTACCGTGTCTTTTTTGTTTTCTTACACTATATGGTTAATAAACATATTATATCAAGCCACAAGAACCCCAAGTTGTTTATTATTAATATATCTATCCTTATATAAGTCATTTGGCCTATCCTTATATTTTTAGGAATTATATAACAATTAATAATATAATATTTGTTTTAAAAACTAATTTATGTCAATTTTGACACTATTTGGTACATGATTTTTATGAAATTTATAACAGACTGATAAGTTAGAACCAAGTTACTTAAATCAACCATAAAATGTTATATTAACCTATAAAATTAGTTGAAGTCATAAAAAGTCTCAAATTACATTTATTTGGGCATTTATAACATCAATTATGTTAATATTTTCTTAAAAGGGTAATTACTGCATCGTTGTTGTGTCATAAATAAATTAAATTATTTAAAGTTTAAAAATTACAAATAAAATACCATTATGTCAGAAATATTTTTATATTTCTAATGAATATTTATAGTCTAAATTATATTATGTATAACCCTATATTAAAATTTTTTAGTAAATAAACCTTTATTTTAACTCTTTTAACTCTTCTTTGAATTAAATACCAATAAATGTCCTAATCTATTCCAAGTGGGCCTAAATGATAATATTTTACACATAAGGTTGTTTTTGGTCGAGATACACTTGTCCAATAGGATTAGGACATGTGTTAGGGTAATATTAATATCATTATTACCCTTAATTACCTTATTTACTTTTAACCGTGGTAAATAAAAGTAAAAAGTTACTATTCACCAAAAATTATTTTCATCTCATTGAACCACATTTTACTTACTGACATCAACCGTGTCTCTCGGATTTTTGAAATTCCATTCACAAAAGAGGTAAAATTAATATTTATGAAAAAAATTAATTTTTTTAACTACCACTTAGTAGTTTCACTATTCATCAAAAATTGAAGTTTTTCAGAAAAATGCCAAAATTCCACCCTAATCTATAATTGATATTCCGAATTCAAAAATGATTTCTATTTTACAAAATCCCTAACATGTAAGTTGCATTAATTAATTTTATAATTAATTTCCACTGTCACAACAAATAGCGTGTTTTTAAGAGATAATAACTATCACAAGATTAACTCTTGTTTATGTCTGGTGTAAATGTGAAATTACATCCAATGACCAACATTGTATTGAATTGTAAAAATATATTCTAAATATACTCTAAAAGCACTCAAATTAATAATTTATCACTATTAATTATTTCAAATAAAATGTTGTTTTTAATTAAAATTTAGTAATTTTCAATATTCATGAGAAAATAAAAGTTATCCGAAAAGTACCAAAATTTCACCCTAAGATAATTTCGATATTACGAATCCAAAAATAAAGTCCATTTTGATAAAATAAAATTTACAAAATTTCAAAAAGTGGTTATTACTATTCATAACGGCTAGTTTTAATAATATTTAAATACCATATTACTGTTTAGTGAAACTCGTTATTGCGTACTACACACGCTATTGAGGATGGTCGCGATTGCGTGTAATGGAAGGCAAGTCAAGGATGCGTGTTGTGAAAGTTTCTTTTGGTGTAGCGTACATCACAAGACATTAATGAAATTAAAAAGAATATTTTTCATACAATTTCGGGGTGTTACAATTGACCTCTAATTCGTGAGGTAAATATTAATGTTTTATAAGATAAAGAAGTACATGGGAGATTAATCCAATCCCAAAATTGGGTATATTAGTGGATAAATTATACCAAAATTAGGGACATTAGTTGTTAGAATAAACATAATGTGTGATGAATGTATTCACGTGTATCCTGTAAATGATATTTCTATGATTATGATTATTCTAATCTTTGTTCGACATTTTTATTTTATGATAATATGCTAATGATATGATCTCATATATCATATTATTTTATTATGTTATGATTCATGTCTTATTAACATCCAATATTTTTTCCCTAAAAATGATTATGATGTATGAATTATTGGGTTCAATTTTGACATGATAATATCATTTTTCCCATAACATTATTCTCATATTAAACAAAAACAATGATCATAGATTATTATATATCTTGTTTACATTTACTGACCATCTCATCTCACTCTTGGTTATATTTCATTTTCCCTGGGATATGACTAATGTTTTCCTGTTTGATATGTTTAAAATTTGTGCTAGTTGTGATGAACATAATGGCAGAGGATTTATATATTTTATGTTACATGTGATTATGTATCCAATTTTAATACTACACTAAAACAATATGCTTTTAGATTTTATCATATTGATTTGTAATGAATATTCATTTAATGAGATGTATTATTTATGTATAGAAAGTTTGTTTCAATTTAATGTGTTAAAACGTAGAGTAAAGAATGTAAATAGGATTTAAGGTTGTAAATGGTTGTAGCATAAACCATATTGTATGATTAGCCAATTACCAAAATATAAGTAGGGAACGAATTGATATGGTTAAAATATATTTTGGATGGTCTCAGAAGAAGTTATGAATGTGGGTTTATATAATCTGATAGTGAGAGGGTAATTAATTTTTTAGAGACTTTTTTTTACTTTTGGATGAAACACATAGACCTATAATATCATTTAATCTAAAAAATTCTTACGAATGGATTTATTTAGTTTTGAATGATAGTTGAATTCCAAAATCCATCTAATTTTTTTTCCAAGATTCTCATATAAATATTTATGAGTCAGTCTTGTACCTTTGTGGGATTTAGGTAATTGGAATGTGTTGGAGGTACTATTGTTATTATCAAAAAAATATTTCCCAATTTTCCTTACGTTTTGGGGTTCTCTATGGTTTAAATGAATTTATCCATTAAATATAAATTTCTAGGAATGTGAATTTTCATTCAATTATTGATTCAATAAAATAGATTGATAAACCAAGGAATTTACACTTTATCCTATTCAGATGAGTAATAATGGAATTCCAATTGATGCGGTTGTCTAGAAGGTGAGTTTTGTTGTTTTTCTGTTTCCATGTGGTTAGGTGTCTGGATAAAATTGAATGGAGTTTTTAGAATATATAATATTTTTTGGAGATTTTATATAAGGTTATTTAATTTTATATTTTGAAAAATGTATGGTGCATATCAATTATTAGGGTAAAATATAATAGTAACATATTTATCTACCGAAATTCAGTGATGGAAGGTATGATTTATATAACAGATTTAATTTTTCTACAGTGAACAATGGCCACCCTTGAATCTCAAAATATAGTGGAATTGGTTGAACATTTGGTAATCACTATAAAAGTGGGTGATAATAATTACACATGTGTTGATTAAAAATAATATGATAATATAGTATCAACGGGAATAAAATGATATGATTATAATATTTGTAACATCCAATTATATGCATATTAAAACAATAATTATTTATTTTATATTGGACCAACATCCAAAACAGGTAATACATATATTCATCTCTGTATAGTTTTTATCTAGAATGTTTTTTTATAATTTTTTTGATTGTGTGAGGGTGGTCTACATGGTGTGGTGATTTAGGGTACATTAACTTCCTAACATCATATCCATCAATTTATTAGGAAATATTATGGTTAGAGGATTTTTTTGGATACATTACCCATTGTTTTATGTTTTGATGCACAAAAATCCCATTAATTGGCGGTTCTACTAGAAACCTCCTCACATAGTCCTGTTAAGAGGGAAACACACTTTTCATGTGTTATACAAATTCATCCATCTTTAATAACCCCACTATAAGGGAACCATTAATTGTCATATTTCATATAGAGGTAACATATATGCCCATCCCAACTGTGATGGAAAATGTAGGAATCAATTCATGTTCCATAAGCATTATTTCCTTGAATTGTAACCAGTTTAATATATTTTAATAAGCAGTAAATTCCAATTTATATTTCTAAAATTAAATATTTTACATCATTGAATATAAAAAATTATAAATGGGAAACCTAATAATATAATTGATTCAACGTACACACATGAAATTTAAATAATCAACCACTATTCTAAATAAACAATAAAATATTTCCTATATTTTTTTAAAATAAAATGTATCTTCTACTAAAGTAAAATTTATTACTTATTCAATATAATAAATGAAATTTTGTACACATTTAATGTATTTGGTCCAACATAAATTAGATACCCTAAGAGAAGTGAATTAGTTTTTTTTCATTTAAAAATAACCCTAACAATGTTTTTGTAATGATATTAAGAAATGCAATCATTATTTCCCACAAAATGAACACGGATGTGATAGACAATGTAAAGAGAGACATATGTAACTTTTACTTGATTCCCCCAAACCTGGATACATTCAAGGATCATACAATGTTTGTGTTTCAATGGACAAAATTCAGTAAGTGCATTTTCAATTTGTTTCAATGTATGATTTTCCACACTAAACATTTAGGATTAAAACCCACAAAATTTTGAAAAATTCACAGCTATCCCTTATATAGAAATCTCATTTCATCACCAAGAAATTCCTTTATATACAAGAAATTATAAATTGTGTTTACATAAAAAATAATTTAGTGATTAGATACTTCTTTATTAAAATTTTTAATTACTATACATTTATATAAAAATTTATCGTCTTGTCTTCCATCTCTCATTTACCCCCAATAATACTATAGAACCCAATTTTTTTTTAAAACTATTTAAAAAACGAACTCCCTAATTATTTTATAGATAAATAAGTTTCTTTAAACATAAGAAAACCACCACATTTATTATGTTATAGAAATTCAATTTTTCAAGATGATGATAGAAAATTCATACATAATGGTTATCCAAATACAAGTCATTATCCATTCATTAATATATCGAAAAATACATAAAATATAGTAATATTGAATACTATTAATATGGTCTGACTCATCCACCCCATGGAATGACCCATTGCATCACTAGTCACTCTCTTTTATCATCTCAAAATCATTAATTCAATCTTTTTTTCTAGCTTCATAATCACCCTAGCATGATTTCCATTATTCAGTTATAATTCATATCACCTCCAAGAATCATGTATCAAATTCTCAAATTTGTAGCTTGATTACATTTTAGGAAATTCGACTTTACAAAAATTTTATGTAGGAATAAATGCTTTAGGATGAAATGTTCACTTTCTAGAAGAACAATATAATTTCATAGCATTTATCTCAAGACAATTGAAAATCCTTATTATACTGATCTTATGAGTTGTTGTTTAATCATACACTATAATCATTTATCTAATTTCATGATGTAGCAAAAAAATTCTATGAGGTCTTTATTTTATCCCAACCCATTTCTGTAAGTCATATTCTCAAAAAATTCTATTCATTTGCAGGACCATTACAAAATAGATCCTTTATCAATGACAACCAGTTTCATTTATAAGAATTAATTCATGATTTACTACATAAATATACACATAATAAAGTCCCAAAATTTGAAATGGTATAGTTTATTTGGTAATTAGATACATTACATGATAACATGATACATAATTGTTAATATATTATTTAAAAACATAATAACATTATCTTAAATTCCATTTATCTTCAAATACCAAATGGGAAAACCTAAGGACACACATTATAGAAGGGTGAGTCAAAATTCTTAGTGAGGTGACAATCAAAAAATATCTTTATTAAACTAATACATCAGATTCTAGAGGCATATCAAAATGACATATAATGGTCAAAAGCATAAAAAGGAATACCAAATCCTGACATAATATCATAACATAAAGGCAACAGAAAATGTGGATACAACATGAAACATGCCATTATAAGCATAACATAAGGCTACCGTCAAATCATTCATAAAAGAGTACACATAGGATTTCATCCATTTAACCATAGATGTTATATCAATAGATAAATACATCACCTAATACATCGAAGGACTATGTAATTATTGTCCCACCCATCACATTCATTTCATGTACATGCATTTGTGTGCCACATAAATCATACAACATAATAATTTCAATCATCATTTTTAAACCCATGATTAATTATTTTGTGATACATATATGGATTCCCAAATCAATTATTAATATTTACCTCTACGTTAATACCCCTCGGTAGAAATGGGTACGGGAATTCATTACACAAATGTTTGGCAAGGAAAATAATAGGATAATTTCAGAAACATAATTAATATGCATAAAGGCTTTTAAAAGGGTTTAATGAGAGTGAATAGTTGTATATAATATCTTTTACCTCGTATGGAATGTAAAATGGATGTGTAAATAAATATTCAAATATAAAAAATTGGAAATAAAATGGAATAATAAAAATACTGTGCTGGAATAAATAGTATAAGGAGATAATGATTTTTATTGATATAGTAACAAAATAGGTAAATGTTATAATGATAGTGGAAAAATAATATCCCATTATTATAGCATCAATTAGATAGTAAAGGGATAAATAAAAATATATGAGAGAGATCACTTACTATGAGTGGATACCTCCAAAAGAACAAGAGAAGATTCATATGATCCATGGAATACTATGAGAAAAATTTAGAGATGGATATAGAGATGAAATTTGTTCTCAATGGGTTTTATTGAAGAAGAGTTGTAGGTTGTGAGGGTATTTAGAGAAAAATAGAGGATAATTCATTATTATATACAAAATCTTGGTTTTGGACTCAATTTGATAAAATTATCAAAACCCCAAAATATCTAATCGGTATTCACATTGTTTATACAAAATAAGAGTGGTTGTCAATATTTAATAATCCAAATAATTTTACATGTCAAAATTAATTCAACTGGGGCTTTTTATGTTAGTCATGTTCATAATGATTTTCTATTAAAACCTTAAAATATAATAGTGGTTTTGGAGGATTCAATAAAGGATTATAAATGTAATAAAAAAACATAAAAAATATTATTTTAAATGTAAAATCTATATTTAGTCACATATGACTTTTATATCATTTATTATATCACTTTGGTTCTATTATTATGTCATAATATAGATCATATATTTAGAACATATTTAATTTTTACCAAAAAATTCAACTGTTTAGAAAATTATGAAAAATTAACTTTCTGTTAATTTTAACATTATGACCTTAAAAAAATATTAATTTTATCATAATAAATTTTGAAATATGGTATTTTTAACATGTAAATAGAAATCCTTATTTACTACATCATACTAGTTTTCACAACATCAATTACCTTCCAACACTTATAAAAATTATATTGAACTTCATTATGTTATATTATCATTTTTTTTATGAAAAATTTATTAAATAATAATTTTTTATTAAAAAAACATTTATTTCAGAAATTATTTAATTTATCAAAATCATGTCTAAATTTAGATAATCTATTTCAAAAAAACAATTTTTATTTCTTCATATCTGAAACAAATCGTTATCAAACCCATTATATTATCATTTATATTGAAATAATAAAATGTGATAAATATAATTATTATTTTTTTAAAATAAAATCATAAATAACCATTTTACTAGGTTATAGATACATAACCCCCTATTACACCAGCATACACCCTATAGTAAAGGTGTAAGATGATGGTTCTTTAATGTGGTGGTTTGATGAACATGGTTTGGGTTCTTATCTTGATAAGATTAATCATCCAACAGAAATAGATTCATTCAATGTTTTAGGGGATTATTAAATTGAATATCCCAGTGATACCTTAACCCCTAGAAGCTTTGATACATAGTCTTCATAGGGTATTATCTTCATAGTAGATGTCATATCTTCTTTTATCTATGTCAAATTTACTTTATCATAACACTGAATATACTCATCATAATTGTTACTATCAAACATCTATACTATAAATGGTATTTTAAATTCAATAGGATATACCGATGTCATTCCATGATAACCAATGTTTTGAATGTGTTTTTTATTACTACATTAATTAGTGAGGAATTTATTAATTCAAAAAATGATTTTTATTTATAACAGTTTTGAACATTACTTTTCACTCCTATTCAGAAATTTCACTGTCAAAATTTATTTCAAACACTATAATAGTTGAGTGTACTTATTTTTCATCACCTCTTCTAATTACAATGTTGCTTATTCAATATTTTGGTCCCATCATAACACTTTGTCCATGTGAGTTGCATTATTTTGTAGAACATTATCTCTAAAATCCAAATAATTCACCGGATATTGATCATATAAAATCTCATTATCTATGGATACCACCTATAGATATAGTATATGTGATGGGTATGATGTGTACATACTCAAGAGGGATAGATGGAACACATCATGAACATGAGATATATATGGTGGGAGTACAATTAAAAAGGCCACAACTGTGATGTGATCGAGGATATCAAAGGCGGTGATGTATCGTGGGGTATGCTTTCCTTTCTTATAAAACTTC
This sequence comes from Viscum album, assembly GCA_963277665.1. Lineage (NCBI taxonomy): Eukaryota > Viridiplantae > Streptophyta > Magnoliopsida > Santalales > Viscaceae > Viscum > Viscum album. The sequence goes on along the minus strand of OY728140.1, from coordinate 1,899,438,567 downwards.
ATAAATTCTTTCATGGATATATATGAAGGGACACCTTATCTCTAACCTCAAACATTAGTCCTCATCAATGATAGTTGGTATAGATTTTATTTCTTTTTTGTGCATATTTCTTATGGAATTGATTGATTTTATACTTCACTATCATTTATTGGATATGGTTAGGTCCCATAAAAATTTATTTTATATATTCATAACAAATTGTTGGAGTGTCACACCTATTCCTATATAGATCCACATAATGTGTCATTTGAATGGTAGAATGGAAGTAATTTTTATAAGATAACTCCATTATGGAAGTTTGTTGATCCCAATATCCATAAAAATTCATTGAACATGATATGGTTGATTCAAAAGTCCTCGTTTGACTTTTATATCTTGTTTTGGAAACCAAAAATGTCATTTATCATGTTTATCATATCGTACTGAGCATGCTGATCGTATTGACCATGCTGATCGTACTGAACATAGTGATCGTACTGACCATGATGATCGTAGTGATCATGCTGATCGAACTGATCATGCTGATGGTACTGATCATGCTGATCGTACTGATCATGCTGATCGTACTGATCATTCTGATCGTACTGAACATGGTGATGGTACTGAGCATGCTGATCGTACTGAACATGTTGATCATACTGATCATTCTGATCGTACTGATCATGCTAATCGTACTAACCATGTTGATCTTTCCGATCATGCTGATCGTACTGACCATTCCAATCGTACAATGCTGATCGTACTAAATATGGAAATTATATTGACTCTGTTACTCATAACTTTCATTACATGCTTGTTTTGGTACTTAGTCAAAAACACATGTTTCATATAAATCGTACTCATGATTATCTTGTTCATATATATTATGTTTTAACAAAAACGATGTCGTTGAGTTAGTTACAAACTAATTAAAATGATGTCATGCTTTCTGTTTCAATATGTCCTTTATAATTACAGGTTTCCACGTCCCTCCGAGTTTTTCGGAGAAATATGACCGTTGGAGGCACCATGACCATTGGAACCCGAGGCCTATAAATAGGATGTCATTTGAAGCTGAAGGTAGAAAAACATAGAACTGGGGAACAACTGCGATAATCTACTTCTATTATGTTATAGAGAGAGACATTGTGACTTCTCTCATCTACCTTGTGTGTCTGATCATCGTATCGAGGGCTTTGAAGTGATTCAAAGATAGATGTGCCGATTACCTACAAAATCAAGGGCTGTGGGGATAGGCAGACGGATGGTCCGATCATCGTATCAAGGGTTGCCGGGGATAGGCAGACTGGGGTTCCGATCATCGTATCAAGGGCTTACCAAGGTGTTGGTGAGACAGACCTTTTATCCTAGGTGAAAGGATAACCCATCTCTTTGGGTCAAAATAATTGTAATACTTTTACTTTTCCTCTTCTGCTTGTATTAGAAAGGAATTTGTATTGTTTCCTTTCTTCTTTACATATTAAATTGTAGTTGTTTCAATTACAATCATTCTATTAAATATTTTATTGAATGATTCTATATGCTTTAAGGTAGAATCATTCATCCTTATGTTACTCTGATTATTGTGTTCATCTTGAATACAATTTTTTTACATTTCATTTGTATTACATTACATCATACCATTTATATTCAATACAATTGTGGGTGTTTGTATTTGTATTAGTTTAAGATCTTTTAAACTAATCACTAAGTGTTTAAAAACAATGTTTTTAAACCTACAATTAACCCCCCCCCCCACTTGTATTGTTCCATGTAATATACAAATTCATATTCATAACTGATCCATCAATTGGTATAAGATGAGGTTTTCCACTGTTTTTTATTAATTTTTCTGTTTCTTCCAAACTCTATTTTCAATTACTTACTACACTAACATGTGGAGTGGAAAAGTTTTTTGTATTAGATGGCAGGAATGAATATTGGGTCAATTGACAATCTGAATCCTTCTAGACCACCTATCTTTGATGGAAATGATTATGAGTACTGGATAGATCGTATGAAGACGTTCGTTATCGATACCGGTGTAGAAAATTTTATTATTCTTACTGGAGGTTACAAAATTCCTGACAATGATGTCAGTACTTTCACTAACCAAGAGAAGCAAGAATATAAACTGAATTACAAGGTACACAATACTTTATTATGCTCTATGACCAGAAATATATACAGCCAGATATCTTCATGTGAAGCAGCCAACTGTATTTGGAAGAACTTGGAATTCACTCATTTTGTCACATCCAAGGTTATATAAACAAGAAGAGCAATGCTTCGAGCTGAGTATCATGGATTTTTTTTCCGTATAGAGAGCCAGTATGTAAAGTGAAACAAAGGTTTATGACAATTGTCATCAACTTACAATCTATGGGAGAAAAAGGCCTTGATGATGAAGCTCTAGTAGATAAGATTATAGATATAATGCCGAATGAATGGGAGTCAAAAAGGACAGCTATTGATGAAAATTTAAAAGTTTCCTAGATTACTCTTGATGTAATTTTTTGGAACTCTTTTACAGCACGAGACAAGAATGAAAAGAGATGATGACTTCAATAAGAAGAAGAATGGAAATGGATGTGTAGCTTTTAAATCTAAAGCTAAAACACCTGAATGGATAACAAGATCCAAAGCCAAGAATGTAGTTATATCTGATTCAAGTGATTGTGATCTTTCGGATAATGAGTTATCCAATCTGGCTCGAAGGATGAACAAGATTGTGGGAATGAAAGATTTCCAATATAGATTCAAAAAGAAAGATAGGAAGGACAAAAAATATTCAGAGGTAACTTGTTATGAATGTAAGAAAGTAGGGAAAATAAGGACTGATTGTCCTTTACTAAAGAGAAAAGATAGAAAGGAAAGACACTATAAAAGAAACAAGAAAATGTTTTCCAAGACAAAGACAAATAAATTCTTGAAGGCAAATGATACGTGGAGTGCAAGTGGTAGTGATTCATCAGACGATTCTTCAGAATATGAGTCCTCAGGCCAGAGAAATATTGGACTTATAGCCAGACTACCAATTGAAGATCATTGTCTCCTGGAAAAGGTACATATTGCTGAAGCTATTACAAATGACTCTTTAAATGAAAATTATACTAATAATGGATATTATGAAAATTCAAATGATGAATCTTCATCATCAGAAGATGATACATTACCTTCTTTTGAAGAAGTATCTAGATTTTCTATATTACTAGAAAATGAAAATTCCAAACTCAATAAGAAGCTTGAGAAATCAAATTCTAGAATTTCAATTTTTACAAAAGAAGTGTCATATATTTCTAATGATCTTGATATAAAATCTTCTGATTTTGAAAGTATTTTAAAAACCCTTGAGAAAGTAAAATCTGACAAAGATGAACTTTCTAAGGATCTTGAAAATATGAATTCAAAGAAAAATGTTTTAGAGCATAACTCTTGTTTAAAATCAAATGTTTCAGAACATAAAAACTTAGTTTTATGACTAATGTCAGAAATTTTATCTTTAAAGAAATTTTTTTCAAACATTACTTTTGGCAAGGATAACTTTGACATGATGTATTCTCAAATTAAACCTTTCAGAAATCGTTCTGGACTTGGTTATACTTATCCTAAACCGGTTTTTAGCAATAACTATTTTATTCCTCAAAAAAACATTTTTTTCTCTAAGTGACAATGTGGAGGAGAATTGAGAAGAGATTTTTTTCTTAACAGAACTCAATCTTTAGGATTTCAAAATGCTCATTTTTCAAAAACAAATGTGAATTCCTAAAATTCTTTTATCTAACCCTTCTGGATCCAAACATATTTGGATTCCAAAAAACTAATTGTTTATTTTTCAGGAAAATGATAAGTGTACCAATACGAATATTTGGTACATGGATAGAGGTTGTTCTCGACACATGACCGGAAACAATGATTTCATTGAAAAGGTTATCAAAACAAAAGGTGGAAAAGTTACCTTCAGAGATAATGCTCAAGGAATGATTGTTGGCATAGGTAATATAGTTTTTCATGGAAGAGTTCTTATTTCAAATGTTTTGTTTGTTAAAGGTCTTAGGCACAACCTCATCAGCAAAAGTCAACAATGTGATGAAGGTTACCTTGTGAATTTTAGAAATGATAAGTGTCTAGTTCACAATTCCAAGGATGAGTTCATTATATCTGCTCATAGGCAAGAGAATGTTTACACTATTAACATAGAAGAACTTAGGAGCCAAAATTTACCCTGCTTAAGTGCGATAGAAGACTATTCATGTATATGGCATAGAAGACTTGGACACTATAATCTGAGAAACCTTAGTAGACTCTCAAATAAAAGACTTGTGAGGGGGATACCAGATCTTAGATATGATTTTTTAAAAGTTTGTGATCCTTGACAATTTGGCAAGAAACATAAAACTAGCTTTAAATAAATTAATGAAGTTTCAACTTCTAATGCATTAGAGCTACTACATATGGATCTTTTTGGGCCCACAAAACTGGAAGCATTAGGGGAAAATACTACGTATTTTTTTAGTTGATGACTTTACTAGATTTACATGGGTCTATTTTTTAGAAAATAAATATGAAGCCTTCTACTATTTCAAAAAATTTAGAGCCGAAGTTAAAAATAAGAAAAATCTACCATTGATAACTATCCATATTGATCATGGTGGTGAATTTCAAAATTCAGATTTTGAAACTTTTTGTAGTAAGAAAGGTATTACTCACAATTTCTAATCTCCAAGAACTCCTCAGAAAAATGGTGTTGTTGAAAGAAGAAATCGTATTCTTCAAGAAATGACTAGAACCATGTTGACTGAATACTCATTTGCTTAGCACTTTTGGGCCGAAGCTGTTAGTACTGCTTGCTATACTATAAATCGTGTTTTAACTAGAACATTTCTTAATAAAACACCTAATGAGTTATGGACTGGCCGAAAACCAAAAGTTTCGTACTTCAACATTTTGGGTGAAAAGTATTCATTATGAATAAAAAATATAATCCTCACAAATTCACACCAAAATCTGATGAAGGAATCTTTCTATGATATTCTACAACTTCTAAGGCTTATAGAGTATTCAATAAACACACTTGTACTATTGAGGAATCAGTACATGAAAAATTTGATGAAACATATCATTTTGTTTTCAACCAACCCAATCTTACATCCCCAGATGAGTTTTCTAAAAAAATATCAACTGTTATTAGAAGATCATTTTGATAAGGAAAATGTTCATGAATGTAATCCAGATACATTTACAACAGAAGAATTTCTACCATTTGTTGATGAACAGGTTTTACAAAACCCAAATCAATTGTTTCTTAGGAATCATCCCAGTGATAACATCATTGGTGATGTAAATCAACCTGTAAGGACCATAAATTCATTAAGAAATGAAGTAGAACATCTTGCTTTTCTTTCCCAATTTTAACCAAAAAGTCCAAGTGAGGCCTTAGGTGATGAAGATTGGATCAAAGCAATGCAAGATGAACTAAATAGATTTAAAAGGAATCAAGTCTGGATTTTAATTGATAGACCTAAAGAAACAACTGTAATTTGTGTAAAATGGGTTTTCAGAAACAAATGTGACGAAAATGGAATCATTGTACGAAATAAAGCAATACTTGTTGCTCAAGGCTATAATCAGCAAGAGGGAATAGACTATAAAGAAACATATGCTCCTGTATTTATAATTGAAGCTATTCGTATTCTATTAGCCTTTCCAGCATACATTAATTTCAGACTATTTCCAATGGATGTAAAATGTTCTTTTCTAAATTGTTTTATTCAAGAAGAAGTTTTTGTCAATCAACCTCCTAGTTTTCTAGACCCAAAACATCATGAATATGTTTTTAAACATACCAAGGCTCTATATTGCCTTAAACAAGCCCCTAGAGCGTGGTATGATAAACATACAAGATTTCTTTTACAAAATAATTATACAAAAGGTACATCAGATCCAACCCTTTTTATAAAAATGGAAAATAAAAATGTTTTGATTGTTAAAATTTATGTTGATGACATCATATTTGGTTCAACTCAGCAATCATTAACTGATTCTTTTTCTGATTTAATAAAATATGAGTTTGAAATGAGTATGATGGTTGAGTTAATATTCTTTTTAGGTTTTAATATTTCACAAAAATCAGAAGGAACATATATATCTAAACATAATTAGATAAAATATTTTCTCAAAAATTATGGTTATGACATGACTAAAAGTATTGTCACTCCAATCAGTACCTCAAATACACTTGATCCTGATGAAACTGGGAAACCAATAGATCAAACAATTTTCAGAGGTATGATAGGAAGTTTGTTTTATTAAAAGCTAGTCAACCATACATAATTTTTTTTGTATGCTTATGTGAAAGATATCAATCTAATCCTAAAGAGTCTCATTTAAAAGCCGTAAAGAGAATGTTTTGGTATTTAAAAGTCACTATGGATTTAGGTCTTTTTTACACTTCTGGAAATGATTTTCTTTTAAAAAGTTTTTCAGATGCTGACTTTGGTGGTTATAGAATGGATAGAAAGAGTATATCTGGAACATGTCATTTCTTGGGAGTCTCTTTGGTTTCTTGTTCATGCATGAAACAGCAATCTATAGCACTCTCCACTGCTAAAGCTGAATATGTAGCAGCTGGAAGTTGTTGTGCTCAAGTGTTGTGGATGCAACACACACTCACTGATTATGGAATGATTTTTACGAAAAATAATATTCTTTGTGATAATAAAAGTTCCATAACTTTTATTAAGAACCTAGCACATCACTCACGTGAAAAACAAATATATGTTAGGCATCACATTCTTAGAGATCACACACAAAAAGGATATATTGTTTTAAAATTCATCGGAATGCAAGAAAAACTTGCTAACATTTTTACAAAACCATTACCTTCCGATAGATTTGAGTTTATAAAACAGAAGCTAGGAATGATTACATTAAAATAATCATTCATATCTACTTCATGTTTTAGAAATTCTCCTAACATTAAATAACTCCTCTTATAAAGGGGAGAACATTTCTCTCGGTGTTTTTTCTTTTCTCTAGGGTTTTTTTTTTATCGTATTGACAGTTTTATCATAATATATACCTATTTGTTTATCGTATTGACAGTTTTATTTTTATATCCCTTTCTGTCCATTGTACTATCAGTTGATGGTAATGATTTTCTTCTCCATCGTACTGTCCGATAATGGTAATGATTTTCTTTTCCATCGTACTGTCCGATGATGGTTATAATTTTCTTTTCCATCATACTATCCGATGATGGTAATGATTTTCCTTTCCATCATACTTTCTAATGATGGTAATGATTTTCTTTTCAACCATACTGTCTGATGATGGTAATGATTATCTTTTCCATCATACTGTCTGATGATGGTAATGATTTTCTTTTCCATCATACTGTCCGATGATGGTAATGATTTTTTTCCATCATACTGTCCGATGATGGTAATTATTTTCTTTTCCATCATATTTTCCAATGATGGTAATGATTTTATTTTCCATCGTACTGTCAGTTCATGGTAATAACTTAGTTTTCCATCGTATTTCCAGTTCATGGTAATAACTTTGTTTTCAATCCTATTATCAGTTAGTGGTAACAACCTTGTTTTCCATCGTATTATCAGTTCATGGAATCAACTTTGATTTCCATAGGCTTTTTAGTTAATGGTATTGAGTTTGTTTTCTATCGGCATGAATATTGATAATATTCTTTTTCTTTATGTACATTTGCGTTTTCTTTTGAACTCTACTAACACCAACAATTACCTTATATTATCCGTCAGGTACTTTCCCTTTTTTTAAAAAAAAATTTACATTCGTTTTAATCCTAACAATTTTTTTCCTCTAATCATGACCGTAGAAGATCAAAGGTCGCCCTTTTCATGCCTACATATTGGCCCCCCATCCCTAAAACCCACATCGTTTTTTCAGGATCTACATCGAAGCTCTGACTCTCTATTTTTAACTCATCGTACGATCTTTCATCGCTAGCATCCCTATGTCTCAGTGTTCTTCCAACAGTCCTGCCAAAATGTCTTCAAAGACTTTCTCGAAAATAGACCTTTTAAGGGAAAGGTTAGTTTCCCACGACTTCTATGATTCATATTATTCCACTATCAAGAGGATTATCTTGTTTCAAGGATGGGAGAATTTTTGTGTTGAAAGGCATGATTTTCATGATCCGGTTCTCATTAAAGAAGTCTATCAGTTTTATAAAACCGTATCTTTTGATAATAATATGACTATCAATTTTTCTGTGTACGATCTAAAGTTATCTATGTCTGTGAAACAAGCGGATCATTTTTTTAATGTCCCGATAGAAGGTGATTCTTTCTGTCCTTCCCATGTACTACCAGAAGAGGTTGGTATGTTTAATAGAGAAAGTGCCGAGAAGTATTTGATTGTTGTAAATGAAGAGAAGAGGAACGTGGCTCATCATTCTTCAGACAATAGGTTTGTGGCTTTATAGATGCAAGGTTTTCTTATCCCAAGAAAAGGGGATAGAGATTCTCTGAAAGTATCTGATATTTTCATGATGTACTATCTTGTCAACATGAGAAAAGTGAATCTCATGGGATATGTTTTCGAAACAATTAATAATGTAAAGACAAGGGAAATAAAATCTCATTTTATTATGTATCCATCCATCCTTACAAAGTTAATTCTCGAGAGTATGATGTTTTAAAACATTCCATTGAAAGGAAAGATGATATATTTGAAGCCCTCCTGGATTAGCAAAAGTACTTTGAAGAAGTTTAATGTCTGTTCTGATAATAATTCAAAACGTTTTGTTAAGGATGTAGATGTTGAATTCTCTCAAAATCAATCAACACCTATGCCAGCCAAATACATTCAATCTGATGGTATTACTCAAAAGTTTGATCTGCAAACCAGCTCAAAGCATAAGAAGAATCCAATGTATAGTAAAGAAGTTGTATCCAAATGGAGAAAGCATAAGGAACAATGAATGGAAGGTGATCCAAATTTTGGACTTGATCCAGTAAAAGCGTTTTCTGAAAGAATTAGGGTATAAGAAACCCTTAAAGTTGAAATGAAAAAGAAAACTGTTTTGAAAAGAAAGGCTCAAGACTTTGATATCTCTAATGTCTTGAAAATGGTTGAGAATGCAAGTGCTCAACTAACAGAAGAAGTGCATCAATAACCCATCGTACAAAGTCTTCCTGAAAAAGAAAAAGGAAAATAAATGTTAGAAGAGATATAATAAGTTCATTAAGAGGAATGATATTTTCTTTTGGAATTTCTTCCAAGTTTGAAGAAGAGTAGAGAGAAATGGGTTCAAAAGAAAAGTGAAGGTATTCAACAAGTTCCTCATGACGATCAACCACTTTTTCAATCTTCTGAAACTCCGGATAGAATTTCGTCTCATGTAAAGCAAGGTGCACAATCCCCTCACACTGATAATGTTATTGTCATCAGTGATAAAGTGGAAGAAGAAAGAAATAATAAAGAAAAAGGAAAAGGAAAACAACTAGTTGTATACTCAAGATGATCAAATGAACTGGCTTCGTATGATGAAGATACTGATTCAGAACACACAATCTCTCTCAAGAAGAGTGATTACATTGTCCATGTTTTGAGAAGGGTTGAGAAGACCATTCCATATTTCCCTAGGCTGGATGGAAAGATTGATTTTATTACTGAAAATTAGAAAAAGAAGTTTGGTTTTGTAAATGAATTAAGAAAGAAAGTTTTTTCAGTCGAAGCCGATTTGAAAGTCCTTTCAGAATGTTCGGCTGCCCATAAGAAGGTATGCAACAAGATGACCAAGTGGTCGTACAAAACAATGATCTTAGTCAATGATCAAGAGATAGCAATTGAAAATATATGAAGGTTGTCAAATAAGATTGCAATTGATTTCAATAATCTTGACAATGAAACGGTTGAAAGGTTGAATCTTTTTCCTTCCCAACGAGCTGATGTTCCTTTAGTAAAAGACTTACATGAGAGAATTAATGCCTTTCAGTATGAGTTTTCGAAGCTTTCATCTTTCAAAGATGAAATAGTTCTCTTGATGAAATAGAACTCTGGGTTATCCAAAGATAACAAGAATTTTCAAGACAGAATTAATACTCTTGAAGAAGTAATCAGAGTTCCGGAAGAGACAATCAAAAACCAGGATCAACTCTTTGTCGATCAATAAGACCTTCTCAGATCTCAGGGTGATTTTATTTCTGAAGACAAGAAAGAGATCAAAATGATGAAGGCAGTTCTTCATGAGTTGATCAAAAGGAGAAGGAAAGAGAAAACAAGTGACTTGTATTTGTTTTCATTTTTGGCCTTGATTGTTATCTTAATGAAATTTCTTTTATCCATTGTCTGGTATTTATTTTCTATCCCTTACAGAAAATTCATGTTTACCCCTTTCTTTTTTTAAATCACAAAGGGGGAGAATTTTTATAAAGGGGGTGAATGTTTTTTCAAGGGGGAGAATGCTTTACAACACTTAAGGAAAATCTACGAATACAATCCTTAGGAATGTCCATACCTAAGGGGGAGTTAGTTGTATTCAATTTCTTATTTCGAAGAGTTTCCAATAACTCAGGGGGGGATAAGTATTTCTTTTAGTTTTTATTTTGTTATTTTTGCTTTCCAAAACGGGGGAGATTGTTGCGTGAAAAGTCCTCTTTTGACTTTTATATCTTGTTTTGGAAATCACAAATGTCCTTTATCATTTTAATCGTATCGTACTGAGCATGCTGATTGTACTAACCATGCTGATCGTACTAAACATGCTGATCGTGCTGACCATGATGATCCTACTAAACATACTGATCATACTGAACATACTGATTGTACTGACCATGCTGATCGTACTGATCATGCTGATCGTTCTGATCATGCTGATCGTACTGATTATTCTGATCATACTAAACATGCTGATCATACTAACCATGCTGATCTTACTGAACATGATGATCGTACTGATCATTCTGATCGTACTGATCATGATGGTCATACTAACCATGCTGGTCGTACAGATCATGCGGATCATACTGACCATGCCAATCGTACAATGCTGATCGTACTGAATATCGAAATTGTATTGTCTCTATTACTCATAACTTTCATTACATACTTTTTTTGGTACTTAATCAAAAACACAGGTTTCATATAAATCGTACACATGATTATCTTGTTCATATATCTTATGTTTTAACAAAAATGATGTCATTGAGTTAGATACAAACTAATCAAAACAATGTCATGTTTTCTGTTTCAATATGACCGTTATAATAATAGGTGTCCAAGTCCCTCCGAGTTTTTTGGAGAAATATGATTGATGGAGGCAACATGACCATTGGAAACCGAGGCCTGTAAATAGGAGGTCATTTGAAGATGAAGGTAGAAAAACATTGAACTGGGGAAAACTGTGATAATCTACTTCTATAAAGTTCTAGATAGAGACAATGTGTCTTCTATCATCATCCTTGTGCGTCCGATCATTGTATCGAGGGATTTTAGGTTATTTAAAGGCAGAGGTTCCGATTACCTAAAAAATTGAGGGCTATTGGGGAAAGGCAGATGGACGGTCCGATCATCGTATTGAGGGCTGCCGGTGATAGGCAGACAGACGTTCCGACCATCGTATCAAGGGCTTACCAAGGTGTTGGTGAGACAGACCTTTTATCCTAGGTGAAAGGATAACCCTTCTCTTTGGGTCAAAATAATTGTAATACTTGTACTTTTCCACTGCTGCTTGTATTAGAGAGGAATTTTTATTGTTTCCTTTCTTCTTTTCATATTCAATTGTAGTTGTTTCAATTACAATCATTCTATTACATATTGTATTGATTGATTATATATGCTTTAAGGTAGAATTATTCATCCTTATATTACTATGATTATTGGGTTCATCTCGAATAAAATAGTTTTACATTTCATTTGTATTATATTACATCATACCATTTATATTCAATAAAATTTTGGGTGTTTTTATTTTTATTAGTTTAAGATCTTTTAAACTAATCTCTTAAGTGTTTAAACATAATGTTTTTAAACCTACAATTCACCCCCCTCTTGTATTGTTCCATATAATATAAAAATACATATTCTTAACTGATCCATAAGATAATATAATATATTTTAGGATTTTAATGGTTCTTCTAGACTGAACATCCATAGGAAAATTCTAAGAAGTAGTGAAAATAATCTATATATTTAACTCTTGTTGATGGATTTTTTGAAACGGTGAAGTAAACATTGTATCTCAATAAGAAACAACATCAAATGAAACTCTATATAGTCTTAACCCTTCACTAATGTATGCATTAGATTGTTTTTAAAGAGATAAATCATTCTTGATATCCATAAAATGTGGCTACTATTTACGGTGATCAAATACCATCCAATTGGTGTTACTTCCTTTAAATTTCACGAAGAGTCTTAGAATGAAAACAATTCTTTTATTATCAAATTTCCATATTGGTATGATAAATGGTTTCATCATAGCTTTAAACTTCGTCCAATTTGTCTTAACATGTTGGTATACCATGCATTGATATAAAAATTATACACCCCCCATTTTTATGTTATCTCCCCACATGTTTTGATTTAGATCTATATATATCATAGTGATTAATGGATGAATAGAGAAGCATGAGATTTGTGCATCATCGAAAAGATCCATCCTAAGGGATTATTTTTATGGTCCATATATATTGGTTCCAAACATCAGAACTTAGTCTTTAGCAAAATTAAACTACAGAATATTTGATAACTTAATATATAGCTTTTCATCTTATTTTGTACCTCCTTGATCCTCTCAATAATAAATTTTTGGATATTGAATAAGAAAGGTATGATTAATTTCCATTTATGATTCCCTTTTCCATCCTTTGAATATAAAATAATATTTTATTTATTTCAATCCTTATAATGGATACAGTTGTAGGATACTTTCATACATTGACCGTCTACCATTTCGTTTTCATTCCTAGAATGGTAATGGATTTAACAATCATAATCTTTGATCAGCTTTAACCATCTTCATTGGTTAATATTGAGATCCTTTTGTGTTAATATATATTGGATTATTTTATGATCCATGTATATTCCACAAGTTCTAGATCATGATTTGTTTAGTTATTATAAGGGATATTTAATTATCATGAGGCATAATTTATCACTTTTTTATATTACATGAGTACACAACCTAATCAATTTTTGGATGCATCATCCCCAATCCTTCCCCACTAGTGGGTAATCTGATAGTAATTGTTTTAATTTTCCTCTAATTTAATTCTTTAAATCCTGTTACACATTTATTAGTCTAGAAAAACATCACTTGTTATGAGTTTGTTTGGTTAGTGGGATTGAAAATTATGAGATGTTCCCCAAAAATCGATGATGGTACCTAAATAATCCATGTAAAATATAGATCACTATCATAGATGTTGATCTAGGCCAGCCTTTAATTGCCTCTATTTTTAAAGGATCTACTAATATCAACTTGTTGTTACGAAAAATACCTAGGAATATTACATTTGACCTCAAAAACTTGCATCTACTCTACTTCACATATAAATGTTCATTTTGATGGTCTTTATTAAAATATTCAAATGATCCCCACGCTTATCCATGATTTTGGAGTAGATGAAAATATTATATATGAAGAATACCATGAATTTGTTGAGGAAATCACTAAAGTCTCTATTCAATAAGTCAATGAAGATATCTAGAGAATTAGTTAGTCCCAATGGAATCACTAGAAACTCGTAGTGCCCATAAAATGTATGAAAATAAGTCATGCGGATATCATACATCTTAAAATTTACATGATAATATCCTAAATAACTATCCACCATAGATAAGTATTGATCTCGACATAACTGATCAAACATGTCCTCAATCCATGTCATAATATACTTGTTTTTATCGTGATCTTGTTATGATCACAGTATTCATTATAGAGGTGCAATGACCCATCCTTCATGAAGGAAAGGACTAGTGTAACCCATATGGAATCACCTTGGAATATAAAAAATGTATCCAAGTTCTATTCTTGTTTCTTTTTTAGATCCATAAGTTCTATAATGTCCATTCTATATGGAATCTTTGATATTGAAAAATATTTTGGTATAAGTTCAATAAATAACTCAAGCACTGATCTAGGAGGAAGACCAACCAATTAATTTGGAAAAACATTACTGTATTCACTCATAATGGGAATTTATTAATGGATGATCATTTCTTTTATCTCCATCATTTATGAATGATAAACTTTATTAAATGTAAATAATATCCATACATGATATCACAATTCCAAATTATATTTACCCTCTTCGTAGTACTTGAATAGAATCATAGGATAATTCATGATATAGAGGGTTATTTTCTTCTCATTATATTTTTGGTTGGATTTATATAATAAATCCCATCCATTACCATAATAATTTTGAATTCTTCCTAATGGAGTATCACAAGGTTCACGGGGGAAATTAATCCCACAAACATGGATAAAGGAGAAGTTAAATAATTACGATAAAAAAATTCCCCCATTTTTCATTTTCACAAATATATCAACATCCATGTTTTGAGGTGGTGTTTTAATTGTTCTATAATACTTGTATGATATGATGGGATGTGTAGAAACATAGTCTCATATGGAATTTTAATATCATGAATGGTTGATGATATAGACATCAACTATTTGATTGTGGTTTTAATCATTTTATATATCGAAATTATCCTTAGGGAAAGGGATTTACAAACAATAATCATGTAAAAGAAAAACTATAAAAATTTAAGGAATAACTAAAAAATGACATATATTCTGTAACACAAAGTATTTCTTTGTACATTTACCTTTTAAAGTTAATAAATAGCTTGTGATACACGTAACACCAAGTTTGAACGGAGCATGACTTACCAAACTTGCAATTCAAAAAGCAGTTATGAATTTTTTTACATTGATTTTGAATTTTATAAACTTCATATAATTTTAACATCCATATTTTTTGTTTCTTATAGATAATATAAAAACAAATTCAATTTTCAAATAAAATTAATAATTTTCAAAAAATGAAAATTTACCTCCATTATGTGGAGAACCCTTTTTAAATCCTATATTTGAAACATTAATATAAAAAATTTGAAAAAAATAAACTTATTCATTAGAATATGGACATAAAATTAAATTTTGGTTAAATTTTTGGTGTTTTCTGGTAAATTCCATATTTTGATTAATAAGAAAATATACTATATTTTTAATGAAGAAAAATTTTATAATCAAAATAATTTATAGTGTTCAATTATACATTTGAATCGTTTTGATGTATAATTAAATTATATTTTTTTATTTAATCCAATATTTTTTATGGTATCTAATTTCACATTTAAATTGACACATAAACACATATCAATATTTTGATACTTTTTACTTCTCAAAACCTTCTTTTTGGTATTGAAAATGGGAATTAATTTAAAACTAGTTAATTAAACTCCAATGTTTTAAATTTGTGTAATAGAAATCATTTTTGAATTTTTAATATCTAAAATTTCTTAGGGTCAATTTTTTGGTATTTTTTTGAAAACATTGATTTTTTTATGAATTTTAAAAAGCACTACGTTATTGTTTAAAACCAAATTTTTATTTATATAATTATTAATTGTACATAAATTTATTTTAAGTTATATAGATTCCCAATAATTATATAATTTCAATGTAATTCATTGGAGTAATTTTACAATAAAATTATATGTATAAAATTTTATTGAACTTTTTAATAACTTTTACCCACCTTCTAGGCTGATTTTCAAATTTTCATAGAACCTAATTTTAACACCTCCGTGAAGTAAATTTCAAAAATCCAAGAGACACGGTCGACATCAAGAAGAAAAATGTAGTTCAATATGATGAAAATATTTTTTTATGTATAATAACTTTTGAATTTTATTTACCTAGGTTAAAAGTAAACAGGGTAATTAGGGTAAAAAATGATATTGTAATTACCCTAACACAAGTCCTAATTATATTGGATAAGTTTCTTTTTGACCAAAATAAACCTTTGGAATAAAATATGATCCACTTGGATTATATTAGGAAGTTTATTATTATTTTATTTGAAAAAGGGTTAAAAGTGTTAAATTTAAGTTTTAATAACTAATCCTTTTTTAATATAGGGTCATACCTAAGTTAAATTCGACTGTAAATATTTATTAGAAATCTAAAATTATTTCCTACATCGTGTTTTTTTTATAATTTTCATATATTTGATAATTAAATATATCTATGACATAATTATGTTGCAGTAATTATCTTATTATTTCCTAAATGGCCGGAAGGCCTTATTTTTTATTTTATTAGGGATAATACCCCTTTTAAGGGTTGAAGGGGAACCCGTATATGACCTGTAGGCCCAAGGCGGAAGGCCCAACATGACCCGCAATACATGACCTGAAGGCCAAGAGGCATACCATGCCCATTACATGACATGTAAGCCCAACCCACTAGAACTAACCTTCCCCAGCTTCTATATCATTGATCACCTACCTCTCTAACATGCATTTCTGATCGGCTAGCATTTCCTTATACAACGCTACATGGTGTCTGGTCTCGATGGCGGCTGCCATACCCTCTCATTCTTCAAATATGGTTAGCTCTTCTTTTGGTTGATGCTACTATTGTTATTATGATCCTCTTCTAGGGCCTACTCTGTGTGAATTGGGCTTCTCCATGGAATCTATGGCCCAAGGGCCCTATGAACCGAAAGCCTTTGATGAATTGAATTCCCTTGAGACCCGTAGGCCCAAACCGGTGGCCCGAAGGCCCAAATCGGGCGAATAGTTCAAGGTTCTACAATACCAGACAGTAACTTCAACAGTAATGCTACAGTACTGAAATAGTACTACTAAAGTACCCAAATTTTTCATCCACCTAGTTTTGAAATGTGTCTCATGGTTTCCAATTAAGAGACCTTACCACTCGAGTACAAGCTCGTTGGCATTACCTTATTATTGAATGATTATAATAAATGGTTTTGTAAATATCCAAATAAATTTAAAATTGAGACTTTTCTTGCATTCCACTAACATTATTTGTTAATATGAAATGTTATAATTAATTTAATCTATTATTTTAAAGTAATAAATATTCAATGATTTCACCAAAACCAAATCCTAAATAATGTCAAAATTGACATAATAAGTTTTAAAAACAATTCTATATTTTTAAATGATATAATATTACTAATAATATAAGTATCATGAAAAATTATTTTATAATCATAGATATGTAATTAATTAACCAATTGAGGGTCTCTTTTCATTTTTATACTAATTTAATGAACCATGTTATATAAAAATACAAGAAGATATTTTAAAAGTAAAACTATTTAACTAAGAGTAAAATCTAAATGATATGCTTAATATGGTGACCTAAACTTATCAAAAAACAATTGGTTGGTAGTATTTAGACCCATAACAACATTATCCATGAAATAAATCCATTTGTATCCATTAGAAACCGAATATTATTTTATAATAAAATAATTTTCCATATAGTTCCTAAAGTGCCCCTCACCTCTCTTATAAAAGTGTTCTTCCCCTTATCATAATTTCATGTCTGCATAGCCATTTTTCTCAGCCAACACATACTCAAATATACTTCCTACAACCCTCAATTCACCTTATAGTCCTTACATAGATCAGAAATCCAACTCAAGGATCCCTTTTGTTCAAATCAAATGTAAGTACCTAAAGAAGAGGAAATTGCTTCATCACATCATTCAATGTACTTTTCATCTTCCAGTTACTCATTCGTCATTGTTTCCATGATGAAATAATAACTCTAATACCTTATACATATTTGTGATGTTATTATAATTATGGTACAAGTATATTAATTATTCTATCCATCCTATGAATGGCAACGTCACCATATGTGCGTACGTACGGCTTATCGTCTCCACGTCGTGGTGTAGTTTGTTATTCATCACTTTATTATTTGGATGGATATAATAATAATTATATTTGATGTAAATAATAAATATTTTATTATTATTCTCTGTATTGAATATACCATCCAATTACATATGATTTCACCATCAATAGAATAATATTTTCACTCATTGCTACGTACGGATTACCGTCTCCACATACACGATGTGATTCAATCTCCATCATAACCAAGGTAGAATAATTTTCATTTTATGATTTAAATTTTTTTTAACAACATAATATCATTCTATATAATAATAAATTACATCCTATCTATAAAAAACATCCATTAACTTACAAAACATAGAAAGGAAAATGAATCAGTTGACACCTGAAATAATGATACTATTGTAAAACTATTTACAAAGCAATATTAGAAGATCATATATGATATAATATTTATGTATGTAGTTCATGTATAATTTAATAAAAATTATTTGACCATTATACCGGAGGTTAACATACCATCTACTAAGGAAAAGTACATGGTATGGTTTAATTTTACAACCTATTTATTATATGAGGTTGTTTATACATAAGGATCTACTATGAATTCATTACCATCCAAATTCATGTTTCATAAAAATGTATTTTAAAAGAAATTAAAATTTCCTAGAATATGTGTTAAAGTCATTTATAACCTTTTTTTTATAAAATTTCTTAAACAGAATCTTTTGGTTATTTTATAAACACGGTACATTATAACCTTTTTGAAAAATTAAGGTATGAATGTTTTTTAACATAAATGGCAGGTGCGGCTATTATATTACAATATAACACCATCGAGGAATCACTTAAAATATTATAATAATATATTCAAAAAATTATTTCTTTAATAATTATGTTACTTTTAAATTATTTCAAAATATAAAGATATATTTCTCATAAAAAATTTTTATTGCATCTATTTCAACATCCTTTGATGGATTTTACACTTGCTTGAAGTTGATTTATTTAAAAATAATCTTCTATATTGTACTGAATGGTTTTGGATATGATTAACAATGGATGTGTTATTTTATTACCATTCATGGTTTATAGTTAAAGTATTAACATTTTATATGCTAGTTTTAATACAAATGTTTATATTATGTTTCATCATTTTCATATGAGGAATGAATTGCAATTAGTAAGTTATGGGTGGAGACCACTCTAGCATCTCGATGCATCAGATGATATCATGAGACAAACGATTGTCTTGGAACAAGGCCTTGAAAAGATATTATTTGTATTCTTGGAATGTGGGCTAGACTATGTTGTTATGATGTCTGGCATTATGAATTCCACCATTAGGAAATTTGGTATTGATATTACTTGTGATTATTCGACTAGTGGATTATCCATTTGAATAAGTAAATGGAATTATTTGATTTATATTTTCCATATTATGTTGATGGTAAATTTGAAAAGGATTGTGTCTTAGTAGTATACATTGCCTTCAATTTTTATTCTTATTTATGAATGATTTCCCTATATTGTTGTCCTTATTGAGCATCTGATATCACCCCTTTATTATGTTTTAGTTTTTGTAGGATGTGAAGAAGTATATTATGATTGAACTGTAGGGATAGACAATGGGATAAGGGTGTGTTCAAAGGAGGAATTTTCATTTTATTTCTTAATGAAATCTAAAATTTATGAATGTATCTAGTACATACAAAGATACGAAAATGATCAGTCTTGCAGGATATTATCCCTTATGATCATGACAATGTTATGTAATAATGCACAGACTTTGGGTAACTAAGGTAGGAGCATTGTAGTTGGTACCATAGGAAGTTTAGTATAATCCTTAGAAACTAGATTTAGAAAAACTCGAATTACAGATCATTACAGAAAGATAATATTTTGGATTTGTATTGAAGAGCGTCCAAAAATTTTTGTGGTGTGAATATTATGTGTGTTTTCCAAAATAATGCATCACTTCTTGGATACAAAAAGGTAGAGGTGGCTCTGGAATAGATGTTCCTTGGAGTGAAAACACTGGAAAAGATCTTTAGGCTTCACATGGGGTATCCTAGTACCTAACAATGAGCCTTGCTACACTCTTGGTATTGACACTACCAGGCGATATACTTAGGATAATTCACCTTTTCTTTAAAACCAATTTTGAAGGATTTATTAGTTGATACATCCTTAAAGAAAACATTTTTATGATTTTGGATTATATGTATAAGCTTTTCAATTTATGTTATGTATTTCATAGGTTTGGAATTATGAATTACCATTCATAAACAAACCTAATGTAGTCTTTTGTTTATAAATGGTGCCCAGTAGGAGGAATGAGAACTCCAACAATACGCATGATCCAACGAGTCAGTGGGATCATATCTTTTATGTTCTTAGTCAAACATTTATAAGGGAAATAGTCTTCCACATATTCTAATCATATTAAGAACTAATATCATGTGTTAATAAGTTAATTAAATATTTCTCTAAGTCCTATGGATTTGAAGGGATACCAGATATGAAAGGGATGGTAGATAGAAAGACAGATAAAGGGAAAAAGGGAAAAAGGCTTTTCCCATATGTTATAATTGTGGAAAGAATCACCATGGTAAATGATTTAAGGGAATTTGAGTTTGTTATAAGTATGGAGAAAAAGGACACCATGTATGTGATTTCAAATGTAATAAAATGGTTTTAAATGTACAATGCTTCATCTTCATGGAGTTGGGACACTACGTGAATCAATGTCCAAATAATCTGAGTATACCCTGATTGATGTTATTGGACAATAATCAATTTATAATACTACTTCATATGATGATGACAAATTTTCATTCTTATATATTTATTAATGAATTATTTCATTTTAGTGTTTTTCAATGATGTAATAGTAGTATTAATTATGGAAATAAATAAAGATTGTTGTATAGTAAATTTACATTGAGGATTTCAGACTGTACGTTATGAAGAAAAGTGAATCAATATCATGTTAAACTCATGAAAAATACATCATTCAATGAATGATAAACCATAATATTTTCTTGATACTAGGATAGTGAATTTGGAAAAAGAGATTGTTGATTTGGATAAATTATTTTGGATATTTTTGACTATCGTGGAACTAATTAATGGTTTGTTTATTGCATCATTGTTGGAGTACTGAAAATTTCTGGATATAAAAAATATATATAGTATTATATAAGAAATAAGAGAGCATGATTTATATTACTAATCTTCTATATAAATTCATTATGATACCATGTTTCAAGAGAATACCTGATAAAGTCACTCACATGTTATTTTGTGGAAAAAATAGATCTTCATTATGTTATGTTGACCTTGCTTATAAATTTTTGGACTATGATTTTGGACACAAGTATTCGGGATAAGTTTAAAGTTTGGAATGAATTTATTTGGACATAGGATAATATTGTTTAAGGTTGAAAATTTTCTTAAGATTATTTTTTATATTTTTTTATAAAACAGACAACCCAATGGTCGGGCGATAACATGTCATGTCCGACAAGGCTGTGAGACTTGAACAGGAAACCAAAGGTCAACAAGGGTGAATCACTTATAACTGGCCTACGTGATGTCCTAGTTTGTATAATGTTGTTTTTTATTGATCTTATAGATGAATTATAAATTTTTTTTGAAACACTATATGATTAGGATAAATTCTATTTATTTTCACAAGTTTCGGATTGATGACCTCAATCAATCCCAATAAATATTTATGTTTTTCCTCCAATTATGTGTCCCAAATTTCAACCAATGTTCTGATATTATATATCCAAATTTGGTGGTGACATTTTCATTTCCCTTTTACTCTTATTAAGACAAAATTTTATTCACACGGTTTCCGATATGGGTTTTCCACAAAGCTATTTTCAATTTTAAAACATTTATTTTGGAAGAAATATTTCTAATTGATAGGAAACAATTTATTGAATTAGGGGATAATATAACACCCTATGATTTCATAGTATACTATATCTTTAATGTAATTCAACAGCTTGCACTAAACACAACACTGAGTTTGAATGCCGAATGACTTACCAAAAAACCGTTCAAAAAGTTGTTATGATTAGTATCACTTGTATTTTTTATTTTCCATACTCCTTAATATTTTAACATCCATATTATGTGTTTATCAGACATAATTTAAGATCTAACTCTATTTTCCATATAAAATATGTGTTTTTAAAAATATAAAATTTTAATACCTTTTAATAGTGAACCCCTTATAAAATCGAATATTTGGCACTTTAATATATTCAATTTGAAAAAATAAACATCTTCTTTAGAAGTGGGACATAAAAATTTAGTTTTGGTCAATTTTTGGTGTTTTATGATAAAAGTCATATTTTGATGAATAGTGAAACATACTAAATTTTATGTGAAAAAAACTTTTCAAATGAAGATAATTTATAATTTTTAGTTATAAATTTGAATGGTTTTGAAGTATAATGAGATTATATTTTTATAATTTAATAAAATATTGGTTATTATTTTAAATTTCACATTTAAATTGTACATAAACACATATTAAACATTTGATAGTTTTTATTTCTCAAAAACCAACTTTCTAGTTTGGGCGATATGAATTAATTTTAAAATAAATAATGCAACTCATTTGTTATGGAATTTTTTAAATTATAAATTATTTTTGAATTTGGATGATAAAAATTATCATAGGGTGAATTTTGGGTATTTTTCTAAAAACATTCAAATTTTGATGAATAGTGAAAAACACATTGTTATTGTTTAAATCCATCTTTTTAGTTAAATTAATATTTAAATGTATTTAAATTTATTTTAAGTCAAAAATATATACAAAATAGATATATATGTTTAATGTAATTCATTGGTGGAATTTTATAATAAAATTATATATTTAAATTTTCAATGAACTTTTTAACGTCTTTTACTAACCTTTTAGGCACATTTCAAAATTTCCATAAAATTTAATTTTACCACTTCAGTGAATTGAAATTAAAAATTATGAAATACTCGATGGAAATTATTAAGTAAAATGTGGTTAAACACGATGAAAATAATATTCTGTAAATAGTAATTTTTTTAATATTATTTACCATAGTTAAATGTAAATAGGGTAATTAAAGGTAAAAATGAAATTATAATTACTATAACAGATGTCCTAAATCTATTGGATAAGTTTTTTTCAGCCAAAGTAAACTTCATGAATAAAATTTGAACATTATTATCCAATTAGATTAGATTAGGAAATTTATTATTATTTTATTTAAATAATATTTAAAAGTGTAAAATTCATATATTAATAATAAACCATTTTTAATAAAGTGTTATACTAAAGATAAATTCTACTACAAATATTAATTAGAAATACAAAATAATTTCATACATAATTGTATTTTATTAAAAATTGTAAGACCTTCAATAATTAAATTTATTTATTACACAATGATGATGTAGTAATTATATTATTAATAAAAGATTAAACTAATTCATGTAATAAATATCCAAATAAATATAAATTGATACTTTTGATGCATTATACAAATATCTAGGGATAATTTGAAATTTTAGGATAGATTTGATGTATTTTTTTCTAAGTAATATTTTTTTGACTTTCACAAACACCAAATACAAAATATTGTCAAAATTGACATAAATTAGTTTTTAAAACAAATAATATATTATTAAATGATATAATATTCTTATAAAAATAAGGTGCATCCAAAGGATATATATAGTGATAAATATGTATGTAATCAACCACTTGATGTTATCTTAGAATTTTATATTCTATTTGTTAACCATGTAATATAAAAATACAAGAAGACATTGTAAAAGTTAACCTATTTATCTAAGAGTTAAATCTAGAAGATAAGGATAATATTGTGACTTAAACATGTCTGAATCCTATTGTTTGAGAGGATTTCGACCCATCTCCACCTTATCATTTAAATAAATCCATTTTGATATATTAAAAAAATAATTTTTTTTAATGAAACAATAGTTCCATCTTTTCCTAAAGAGCTCCTCACCTCTTTTATAAAAGGGTACTTGTCCTACTCTTAATTTCACACCACAAATGCCATTTGGCTCGAAAAAAAAACTACTCAAATATCCCCCCAACTACCAAAAAGTAACCCTATATGCCTTAAATTTATCATAAAGCCAATTTAGGGATATCTTTTGTTCAAATCAAAAGGAAGAACTTGAAGAAGAGGCAATTACTTCATCACATCATTCAAAGATCTTTTCTTATTCCAGTTACTCTTTATTTGTTCTTTCCATAACAAAATAATAACTCTATTAAATTCTACATACTATGATATAATTATAAATATGCTACAACCATATTCATTATTCTATCCATCCTATGAATGACAAAGTCACCATGTGTGCGTACGTACGGCTTACCGTCTCCACGTCGTGGTGTACTTTGTTATTCAACACTTCATTATTGGGATGGTTATAATAATGAGTATAATTGATGTAAATAATAAATATAAAATGATAATAATTCCTTATATATAATATACCATCCAAATATATATGATTTTTCCATCAATAGAATGATATTTTCGCTCGTGCGTACTTACGGATTACCGTCTCCATGAACACAATGTGATTCATTCCCCATCGTAAACATTAAAGAATAATTTTCATTTTATGAATTAAAATTACTATTAATAACATCATTTCATTCATGATATTAATAAAATACAACCTATCAATTATAAACACGACTTATATTTCAAAACATATAAAGGAAAACGACTCAGTTAACACCTGAAATAATGATACTATTGAAATACTATTACAAAAGAAATATTAGAAGATCATATATAATATAATATTTATATATATTGTTCATGAATCATTTAATAATAGTTATTTCACCATTATATAGGAGGTTAACGTACCCTTGACTAAGGAAAAGTACAAGGTAAGGGTAAATTTAACAGCCTCTTTATTAAATAAGGTTATTTATACGTAAGCATCTATTAGGAATTCATTATCATCCTCATCTGTGTTTCTTAAAAAAATTATTTCAAATTTTTTTTAATATTTCCTGGAATATGGTTTAAATTAATTTATAATATTAATTTACTTTTTATAAAAAAAATTAAGAAACATTACGTTGTTTTCCCAACAAGGTACTTTATGTCCTTTTCGAAAAATTATGGTATGCATGTTTTTTCAACTTATACAGAGGGTGATGATATTTTCTACCATTATTACACCATAGAAGCTTCCCGTAATTGATTAAAATAATTTTTTCCAAATAAATTGTTTTATAGTTATGTTACTTTTTAAATATATCAAAATATAAATAGATATTTATCTTAAATAGTTTGGATTTCATCTTTGTCAACACCCTTTGATTAATTTTACACTTGTTTGAAGCTGATTAATTATGATACCATATCCTATATTGTACGGAATGTTTTTTGATATGATTGAATTTGGATGTTTTATTTTTATACCATTCATGATTTATGGTTAATGTATTATCATTTCAGATGCTAGTTTTAATATGAATGTTTATGTTATATTTCAATCTTTTCATATGGGGGTTGCATTGGATGTAGAATGTGATGGGTGGAGCCCTCTATAGCTCCTTGATGTATTGGTAGGTCTCATGAGACAAACTAGTGTCTTGGATCAAGTCCTTGATGAAATTTTATTTTTACTCTTGGCACGAGGACTTGACTATGTGGTTATAATGTTCTAAATTATGCATTCCATTGTCATAAAATTAGCTATTGATATTTCATGCGATTATTCGACTAGTAGAATATCAATGTGAATAAGTAAATTGAATTATTTGATTCATCTTTTCCATATTATGCTGATGTTTAATTTTAAAAGGCTTATGTTTTAGTCTTAAACGTTTCCTTCAAGGATTATGCTTATTTACGAAAGTATCGACTATATTTTTATCCTTACCGGGCATCTGAGGTCACCCCTCTGTTATGTTTTATTTTTACAAATATGTGATGAAGTATATTATGATTGACCTGCGGGGATAGGCTGTGGGATATTAGTGTGTTCAAATGAGACACAATATTTTTTTTACATTACATAATGTAATTTAAAACTTATGTATGTATCTAGTACATAAAGGTTAATAAACTAATCTATCTTTCGGTAATTTATTCCCAGTGATCATGTCAATGTTATGTAGTAATACAATGACTTTATGTAACTAGTGTTGGGGCATTAAATATTCATCAACCTATGAATTTATAGGATTTAATCTAATTTATCCATGGTCTATTTCTTGTTGAAAATTGTGTTGAAATTTATATTCCCTTCATAATGTTTTTTAATGAACATATGGAATTAAAAAAGAATATATCATGGGATTTTCAAATCATGTGTGAAAAAGGAAACTTTTATCTAAACTTTGTGATAATCGATTTAATACCCAATGCGTACTCTTAATGGTTATTACCCTTATGCACAACTATTTCAGATCCACATCCCTTTGTACTATATAGATATGTATTATTTTGATACCACTTATTATATACTATAACAATGTTTAGGGATATTTTCTGTTTTTAGTATTATCTCTAAGTATTTGACTATTTTTTTATAAACTGGATCACCAAAAATAACTAAACCTAGCTATGATACCAACTACAAACCCCCATAATTTTATAAACAATAATTCATGATTTATTGCGTAAATTCAAAAATAATATAATCCAAAAATATCGAAAGGCATTGTATGATTGGTTAATTGGATACATTGCACTACAACCTAAAACATCGATACAATTTCATTATTTAGAAACAGCATAACAAGACCATAAATTCCATTGATCTATTAAAACCACATGTGATAATCAGGGGATGTACGTAAGAAAGTAGTGAACTATAATTCCATTAATGGAATAATGAAAACATAACGTTATAAAATTAATACATGTGAGAAAAGAGCCAAATAAAGGTGAAATAAAAGAGGTAATAATCATAAACATGAATATCTTATCATTATATAATATGATAAATCAAATCAATATAGGAATTTTAGAACAACATAAAACATTACATCATAAATATATGTGAACAATAACCATAGAGAAATCATAACATAGTGTACTTAGGATACCCTCATTTGCACAATACATGGTATATCTTGAGATAAAAAATCTACCCAATGCAATATAGGGCTATATATTTCTGGTCCCACCAATTACATTGATATCACATACATGAATTTATGTTCTATATATATCATAAAACCTAAGAACAACAATCCTCAATTTTTAATCCCACGATTAAGGAGTATGGGTTATATACATAGAATTCTCTAATTAATGAAGGAAATGTACATCTTGGTGAATAACATTAAGTGTAAATAGGGATGTGTATTCACTACAAAAATATTTGGCATGAAATATCATAGAATAATTTTGGTATGATAATGGTTGTATATAATGATTCAGAGAAGGCTATAATGTGCATTGAATGTGGTCTTTCATTACTTGTACATCATAAGTATAAAAATATTTATGTAATGAAATATATTACAACCTGAACGATTGAAACTGAAATGGAATAATACAATGAATTATATTAGAAATTATAAAATTATATGATCATTTAGATTTCAATAAATACTATTTAATAATAATACATTATTATTATAACATTTATTAAAAAATTATTGAATTTAAAAAAAAGATTCTTAATTGATGCTACATATTTCCCAAAAATGTTGATTTGTTCATAGGAAAATAAAATTTTTATGAAATTCAATATATAATGAGATATAAAGTAATATATAAAAATGGAGAAATATAATCATTTTTTATTAAAAAATTAATATAAAAACTCATATCAGTAGGGTCTTGATACATAACCCCTTATTACATGAGAATATTCCCTAATAATTAGTTTTGTGATAGTGCTTCTTTCTTGGGTTGGTTTGGAAAACATGGTTATTGTCATGATCTCTATATGCATGAAAATATCACATAACTAGTTTATATCATATTTTAGATTTTGAATATTGGATTGGGCTAGTCATGGGAAAGGCCTAGTGATTCTGTCTACATTAAAATATCTATTAATTGGGCTTGATATGGTACAATGCTACTAGTTTATGACATATTTTCTTCATTTTGTCATAATAAGACTTTATCATAACCCATAATATATTAATCATAATTGTCACTATATAATAATTATGTTGTCCAAGGTGTTTCAAATATGATAGGATATATTTATAATGGTCCAAGAGAACCAAATTAATGCATGTGTGTTCTAAAAATACAGTACATAATAAGTAAATTATATAGTAAAAAATGTGTTTTATTTATAATGTATAAGGTCATTGCACTCCCCATGTTGAGACCATCTACCTTAAAACAAAATAAAATTCAAATAAATAATGTATTAAATCATTGAAAACATAATTTTGTGATAATTTATCAATATTTATTCATATATAGACTCACAATGGTGTGATAGATTCAATAATTACCCAAGAAACTAAACAACTCTAGAACATTAAAATCATAAAATGTGAATTTTGTGTCATGAAACCCAATGTATTAATGTGATATATGTTATAAAGACATAACTTCCAAATTTCATCCTAACATCATCAATCTTCAAGACCAAAGTCCTCCATATATCCTTAAAACTTTTTGGATGATTCTCCCATTTCTTTTCTAAGTAAACACAACCAAAAATGACATTTGGTTATGGAAAAAAATCAATATATCGTTAATAAAAACTATAGCTTCATATACCAATCACCAAATAATATCTATATCCCTAGATAATTAATCATTAATTCACTTTTCATTCACTCTGAACTCATATGATTCCATATCATTGTGAGAATCAAGATTTAAATTAAAGGTACCTCATTAGAACACATTATGTATTCTTTTTCTCTTTAACACCACTTATTACTAAATCATGATAATACATCCATAGGATTCCACTAGATATGTTATCTGGTTAATTCCTTCTAATGCTCTTTTGACACACTCCCCATGAATAATAATTCATGTACTCTCTCTTAATAACTTCTAAAAGTAAAATCAATCGTCCCCATCTTTAACTGGGAAATAGTTCCCTTTGATAATAATTAGGGAGAAAAACAACATAAATTATACGTGAGTTTTTCTCCTAATGTAATTAGGTAATTTATCTCCCATTTTTAATGAATAATAAGTGGACACCATTTAATGTTTACAATATAGGATTATAAATCAGGAAAGTTATTCTATTATATGTTTCCTTGAACCAATTATTGGTTATACCCCATGATGTTTATATTAATGGTATGATAAACACATTAGGGCAGTGGTGGCCCCTTCTCTAAAAAATCTATGTGGTTGAAGATAGCCAAACTACATGATCTAACCAATACTTATCAAAACCAAATTTAATGAAAATATTAGTCATGGTGTTGGAAACATGATTTTTTGGATACACATACTCTCACATTACTAACCGAGTGATGGGTAATATTTTTTATAATATTGACAGAATTAATGTTATGACACTTTATTGAAATGAGATACTTCACACCATCTCGAACAACCCCATGATATTTCGTCATCCAAGGAAACTACGTACATGCATGTAATGTAGAAATGAATTCATCTTTTACATTGATTAATAGTATGTGATACTGGATCTTTATCATCAAATATATAAGAAAGCTCTAAGATAAAATACACCACCTGATGTTGAATTTTGATCATCCACCAAACCCGACCAATATATAGTAGGAAATATTAATAACTATATCTTTGATGAATCATAATAAATCTGATAAAAATCATTAGTTCTATTAAATAACAAATTATTCTATTTACTTCATACAAGTTGATTTATTTGAGATTAGTTGAGTATCGTGAGGCTAAAAAAGTTGAAAAAAAATTATCAGGTCTTCTTACAATCATACATAGAATGATTCAAATTATTTCCCAATATTCTATGACCTCAATATCTTTTTCATTTTCATCCCTTTTCAACTTCATCCAAACTGAAAACAGTGCAATTATTTCCATCAAATCCCCTATTAAAAGTTTTATCAAAACCTACATGGTATATTATTATTGAGAAATAAATTTTCAATTCATTCTTTTTATTACAAAAAAAACAAGAGAAATTTTCAACACTAAAATCATTATGATTTCATAGGCACACCACCTGAATTCCACAATCATCTTATATTTTGTTTTATCTAATTATCAAAATATCGTGTCATCATCAAAAATGAAAATCATAATAAATTGATAATTATCCACTTTATCATAGATAATATAATCAAATCCCCAACATTGGAATCCATTATTTTTTTATTGTTCCTAAAACCTAAAATGTCAACCCCTTGGTGATTGATTCATCACATAAAACACCTTCTTCAAATGGTAAACTTTTCATTACTCATATTTAATAATAAAACCATATTGTTATTTATGTACACTTCTACCTTATGTAATCTATTATGTAATTATAAATTTATATCTATTTAGAATACACTAAATCACCGTTCACCACAATGGACATTAATAAATTAATTTTCCACAACTTATCGATGGGTGAAAATTTATCATCCACATCAATTCCATTAATTTTGGATTATCCCTTGCACACTATATTTAAATATTCATTGATTTTTTATAGAAAACACATTGGATTCCAATAAGTATATTTCCCTCTATCCTTAGTAAAATTTCCTAACATTTATCCAATTCTCATCTTTAAAAGTCTCTATAAATTAGTCAACTCTGCCTTAGATTATAGTAATTTATTATATATAATTCATCCACCTTGTTTATACTTGATCTACATAACTAATAATGATATTATATTCATTTAGATTAGCACTAAGTTATGAAATCCTTATATCCTTTGACTTGTATTCATTATCCTCATCTCATTGACTTCTCCAAAAGTATCCATTTACCCTTGAGGTCTAATGAGACTGTCACTTAATCAATAATTTCTTCCATAATTTAATAACAAATTTGATCATCTTTTTCATTCTATAACACAGTGATGTATCTGAATTCAATTATTTTTATGACTCTTATTAAAACATTTTTATAACTTTTACATTCATTATTATCCATGAAAATTACATCTCCATAAATAGGATCTAACTTTTAGTGACCCATTTCATAGTTGAGAATAAATCACATAAAATTGGAATATTAAAAATTATTTTAATATTTAATTATTCATATACTATATGTAATACACAGTATTATCTTATCCTAGATATAAAAAATATTTATTGGTAATATATTCCAATTTCAATACAACTTCTTTCTAAAACCTTTCAAGTAGGTCTTTCTCAATGAGCATTGTGTGTGACATATTGTTGTTGGTTAAATTCATCCAATAAACCAAAATATTTTTTTAGGAGTCCTTATTGATAAAATGTTGTGACATATCCCATGATTATATATATTTTTTATCCTCTTAGAAGTTATTAAATCTATACTATTATTAATATGTAGTTTTAGAATTTTTCTTCCATGCATATTTTCAAAAAATTTCGGATGTTGGGTAATAAAATTGAATACATATAATTTTTTTATAATTATCTATGACCCAAGATATCCATTATAAAAAATCTATTAATTTAATATACTACATCTTTCTATTGATTAAATTTTGTGATATATTCTTAAAAACATCTCACACACCATCATGGGGAACCTTATTGACTTGTTGTCCATGGGAATGAGACCCCTTCGAATGATCTTTCCATTTTGATAGAAGTAACTAATTTGATTATGATCATATGAGTTTATATGAATATAATCAGCTCCATAATTAATAAATCATCTATTGATTTCTGGATGATGTGGACAATCCATTTATTCCAGTTTATTTTCTTTTCTTTGGATATGAATCATATGTATTAATATCTAATAATGAGGTAAATATTCCCCTTGTTGTACTTACAATTTATCAAAATTGAACAATATTTTTATTTTATAATCAAATTTTTGTTTTAGAAATTTATGTAATTCCACAAGTAACATAATTTTATTACACATATAATGTTGAGACCAAACCCTTCGACTACAAATATATTTGTGCACCATATGTTTCAACCATGATTTGGATTTTCCAAAGAAAATGGTATTAACTCCTTAATAATTTTCTAATTAAATGAAACATTCCATGTCATAATAGTTTCACAAGTCATTATTTTTATTTCTCATCTTATATAATGTACACCCCTATCAATAATCCAAATTATTTCTCTGTCCGGCGATTTCAAATATATTTCTTTTACATTTATCTCCCCATCCAGTTACTTCTTGATCCATTTCCATTTCCTTACCTTTTTTCAGTGTATATTATCATTCCACATTTGGATTTTATAAACATATATCTATTACAAGGATGTAAATAGATTATATGTTTTTATCTCACATGATGAAGCCTACAACTATTGATAATACTCTCTTCAGTTATCCTTTGGGCCACTCTTTCATATTATTGATGATAAATACATGGTTTTGTGACTATATCGATTAGACCAAAAATAGTATCCATTAAAAAAATACATAGTATATTAAATTAATAGTTTATGTATCAAAGTATCTTTATTATTTATGTTACTCTTGTCTATGTAACAAACAAACATAATATACCTAATTTTCTAAAACAATGACACCTTATTTGTGGTGTATTACAGTTTGTCTCTACTACTCCATGAGTTGCCTTTTAGGTATTTTGTGATATACCCAAATAAATATTATTAAATATCGTGGTATTTTATGTATTATTATCAACAATTATTTTATTTTACTTTTGATCAAACCCTATATTATATTTTACTTCTTATTTGGAACTTTTCTTTTTCTAGGAAATCATCTAACCTTTTTGGATATCCATTTTTTTCATCACATTATCTACACTATAAACAATAAAAAATCCCAATTTTTGGATTTAATATCCTCTCTTGATCCTTAAAAATTATTCATAGTCCAATTATTTATCATATTATCTCTAAAATTCTATTGAATTTACTGTTTATTTAGTTTTTTAGTTATTAATAATCAAGGATATCTCTTCAATTTGGAGTTTTTACTCGACCTCCTTCTCTGAGTTTTCTATATTTCTATATTTCGTCCATTAAATCTCTAATTTCAACTCATATTTATCATTTTTTTATGATTTCATATAGATTTTGTAATAATGAATCACTCTATTTTATTTTTCTATTTTTCTCCCAAAATATAAATTTATTTAAAGTTATCCTGTAACTCAACTTTGATGTTTGTAACTCTATTTATTTTAGCATATTCACCATCAATTTACTTTATTTGTGGTTTTTCTCTAAATACTACATAGACTTTTCTATTAATGCATTTGAAATAGTTTACCTCTTTCAGCTCCTACCGTTTTGATGTAAAAACCACTTATAAATGAAAAAATCTAATTCTTGAAGATTTTATACTATGAAATCCTCTTTCCTTTAGTATATTTTAAATATTTCTTCATAGGAATTCCTACATATCTATTCTCTCGAAATATATTGGTATTGATTATATACAGGTTCCCAACCATTCAAAACTGAAATTTAGTGAGTGTAAAAATAAATTTGAATATCCATTTCCCATTTTCATGTTTGATTAAAGAAAATGATAAAATCAACTTCCCTATCTTGAAAAACAACTCCATTGAGAGAATATTCAATTTATTTAATCCAACTTTCGAATAATTCTCATTCACAATAATATCATTGATATCATTCCATATCATGTATATAATGAGAGTTTTGTGCATACTATCTAATAAAACCACCTTTTGATCCATTTCCATGAGTAATCTTTTTTATTGAACTGTGGTGAAAATCATATTTGGATTCTCTTCTTGGTCATAATACCACTGAGGGTCTCTCTTAATATTTAAATGTCATCCAAAATACTGTTTTCATAATAAATTAATGCATAAATAACTAATAAGTGTTCATCCTTAAGTCTTCCAACTTATAGAAAATAACCTATAATTTATCTTTATGTACAATTGAGTCGCCTTCAAAGAGATTGAGATATTTTTTCCATATAGAGTGTGGGGATTTAAATGAAATCATTGTATTAAATATATTATTGGATATAGATCCAACTAATTAATTGATAGTGTGTTTATAAACCAAAATCACTAATTTGACTGCTTGTGTGTTTCGAATTTTAGAGTATCCAAACTAACACTTAACATTAATATCACTCAAAATAGTGGAAAACACACTTCTCTTCATAACATACACTGTTCATTTCCTATCTATTAATACCTTTATATCCTATGTACCAATAATATATTTAAACACATGATAGTATAGAATTTATATCTTTCTTATCTGTGTGATGAATTCACATGAATTTCAATGAGATAACTTGTAATTTCTCTTTCTAACATCTATTATTTTACATTATAAAAATTATAGAATCCCTCCTTTTTCCTCTCTATTTCAAAACAAATTTTTTAAAAAAAATTAGACATGGAATTATATTTTCACACAGGAGAGTCATTATTTTTCACATGCATTAAATATTCTATTTATATTGATAATTACAGGAAAATTCATCCATAATAGTTATCCAAATTTGACTTAACTTCCATAAAATAATATCTCAAAATATTACTAAAAGAGATTAACATTAAATAATATAAAAACGTATTTTAATTAACCCCTAAATATTCTGTGCAATTTTAACAATGTTTAATCTCCTTTCCCCTCAAAAAAACACAATATTATGTTTTTATTAATTATAGAATCACCATGACATGAATACAATCATTAGAGTAAAAACTATGCACATTATATAATGTCTATATTTTAGGTTAATATATTTTACTATCCTATTGCGGAACAATCCATGATATTTGATGTGAAGTAATCTTTCCATAAAAACACTTCAACTTCATGGACTGAAATTCATAGTGTAAAAAAACCCTTCACTATATGATCTCTAGAGTTGTATGATATTAAACTATAATAATTTCCTACTTTAATCATCATATCACCAAATTTATAGATTATTTGTATTGAATTTTTATATTTTCTCATAATTTTTATTCTTAATAAATTTTAACCATTGATTTATCCATTAAAAAAAGATCAATTCCCCATGGTGGAAACCTCAACAGAACTACAGAAGAACATATTCATATGTGAAAAATTATACAGTGTGGCGTGCATCCTTTTGGAATAATTTATACACATTTATTTTTTTAGTCACATTTTTTTGTGGAAGATTCATTTATTGATGAACTAAAAAAACAACTCAATAATATAAAAATATTTCATGGTGAATTTTTTGACGTGACACGAAATATTATGGAATGATGTTTGTTCTAAAGAGATAACTTCCAATACCTCTTCCAAATACCTTCCATCCTCATGAATCTAATTTTTCATGGCATCTAAAACCATTTTTAATATTCCCCAATTTATTTTTAAACAATCACTATATAGAAAATATATGAGGATTTATACTATCACATTCCAAACACCCAAAAGCGACCAAAAATACCATTTTTGTAGTTAAACACAATGAGGAATAATTTTTGGTAATATTTTAAATTCATTACACCATTTTATGATTTACCATTGGTGCCCTATGATCCCATTTCATAATTTCAATTTTATTTAAGGAATTATGGATTCCACTTTGGATCTCCTAAACCCAATTCACTTCACCTAACTCACATAATAACACTCATACCACATGGGAATCACGAGTGACTATTATGATCAATAATATTTAATTAATCCAATCAAATTTGTCTCAACCTAGGAACAATAATCTAATTTCATATAAGAATACTATATCCAAGGAATCTAAAACCCCTAAAAATCATGAAAATTCATAATTTAGATCAAGGAAGTGTTTTAGTTAGTGTCCAAGAACTATCTAGTGTGGACCTTAGATTTCTAAATATATTTAAATAAGTAAATTATATATATATATATTATGAAAAATAGATTATTATTTTTCAAGAATTTAATGTGATAATTTTTTAGGGAATCTTTCATATCCAAATAGGTCATGGAAGATCCTCTCTATTATTAGAACCTTTAGATACTATGATGATATCTCTTAAGTATCATTCCTATGGTTCAGATGATAAAATATGATGGAGCACAATGTTTATCAACTATAAAGTTAGAGACCTTGTAAGAAAATGATTCTTCATCTCATAAAGTTCACTCCTCATGATCTCTAAGACAGTATACTATGAAGACATAAGCACCAACAGATATCTACATGCATTTATGTCATCGAATTTTCCTATATTCAAGTGTGTGTCATGGTCTTTATACATTAATATTTTTTTTAATATATATCAAGACTCATGTACTTAGATGTGAGGATAATAGTCATGATTTAGTTTATTCATTATAATATGGATATGTTGGGTACATAAAAATCCGTATGTTATTAATGATTTAGTCGAGGAAGGATTTATCCTATACAGTTATAAATGTTAATATCTAAAGTTTTTATTATAAAGGAGTCATCAAAATAAATTCCATATACATGGGGATATATTAGAGTTCATTATAGATAATCAAGAAAATATATATCAACTATTAAGATTAATGACATAATAGTACAACCCTATTGATGAGATATCAAGAAAAATGTATTATATTAAATAATCCTCACATGTATGTGATTTTAAATAATGTGTCATTAACTTCTTATTCTTGGGATCAATGAACCATTCATATATTGTAATAATTGATTTTAGGAAGAATTCTAAATTAAAATGAGGAAAAAAACCAGAGGGTCATAGACTATGAGTTTCCATTAATATCAATTAAATTACATTTTAATTTAATTATTGGATTAAATATTATTCAAAAGTACAAGGAACAATTTTATTCCATATTTATTTTTCACATAAATTATATAAATATTTATTTTCAAATTAATTATTATATCACAATGATAGAGAATATTTATTTATTAATTTATTGAATAAATAAATATTTAGTATTTATTCGAGTATTCTATAAAATTTGAGGAGGAAAAGTAGAATTAAACAATTTTAGATGATAAAGATTAAATTTAATGGTAGTAAAATAATAATTATCATTGTGCTAGTTAGCACATACCATGATAAAATATTATTATTATTATTATTACATCGCATTGGGCCATTTAATGGTTCAATTTATTTTTAAGTGAATAATTATAATTAAATAATATTTAACCCTACCCCAAAAATCTATAAATTGACAATTGTGTATATTATGCTAGTTTAAATGGATATGGAGAATCCTTATGCCCCACAAAATATATAGCTCTCTCTCAACACTGAAGAAAAATGTAGAGATTATTTTCTCTAGCCCGAGTGATTATACTCCCTCCTCCATATTCTATATTATGAGACTACAATGATTGTTCATTAAGACCAATGAAATCATTACACAAACCAATGAAAACACTATAAGATGATCGATATACTCTCCTAAAACTTGAAAATCCATCATTATTGTTTGATGATCAATGGAGAACGCGTGGGTCGTCACTAGAGAGAGTTTACACTAGAATCCTTCAAGAACAATGATGGTCATTGAAAGAGTTTTTGGATTACCAATATATTCATAAACAAAATCA
This sequence comes from Viscum album, assembly GCA_963277665.1. Lineage (NCBI taxonomy): Eukaryota > Viridiplantae > Streptophyta > Magnoliopsida > Santalales > Viscaceae > Viscum > Viscum album. The sequence continues at coordinate 1,899,401,059 of OY728140.1, read as the reverse complement.
AAATACTAAGTTAAAAATTATTAAAATACAGTTAAATTAAATATAAATTTAACGTGGAATATCATCTTCGTTCTAATGTGTCCACCAAGTTTCATCAACAAAGTCATCATTGGTCACGTATTTCATTTCATGTACATCAAGGAACATCTGTTGAATCTAGAAATTACTGATTAAGTATTACACTTGATAGGTGATATAACTTTTATAAAAACCATCAATTGGTATCAAAGAAGTCACATTCCAAAAAATAATTACTTATTTAAATTTTTTTCATTAATCATTTCAAGGTTAAATTTCATTTCATGTTTTATTTTTTTATAAATATTTCAACACTAAAGGTGATTAGACATGTTCTTTTTTGGTTCAAATCACTATATAATGTTTTAAGGGTATAAAATTTCAATTAATCTTGATGTTTATGCTTCGATAAAACTTTATTCTTTCTCTTTTTTCTCAGGAGGATATTTCATCCTTACTCAAGGATCAAGATTCACAACAGATTATTAGGAAATGTAATACCTCCAATTTAATGGCCTCTGATTTAAGTAATTTTGAGAGGATATATCTCTGTAGGAATTCATTAATTTCTCATATCAATATTTTAAATATTATGAAACCATGGAATGTCTTCAACTAGTTTTGTAACTAGTTACAATTTGGAGATGTTCTACTTTTAAAATTGACTCTCTCGATCAATGTTTCTTCCAAATCCTTTCAACTTATATGGAATTGATTGTTAGTTCATGGAGTTAAATCATAGAAAATCTATAGCTGGGATCATTGAATATTCATGATTAGAATTATAATTTTAATATAAATTATTTTTATGAAACATTTAATCAGGTATGGGTCCAAATTCATTATTTCAATTGGGTCCTATAAAAACCAAAAATCATGTTTAATAACGATTCTTTAATTTTAATACAAATAATAATTAAAAACATTATTTGATTCATTATTTGATGACATTATGATTGGGTACTTGTATATATAGATTTATGTTATACCCTTATTGGTAAAGTGTTCCTATCTACACTATGGGATGAGGTTTTCCTAAAAATTATGTATGAATGGATTGTGCAATTATGTGAATCTTATGAAACAATTGGACACTAAAAATCAATTTTATGGGGGATATTTTTTGTTCCAATTTTCATCTAATTGGTCAATAACTACTACACCACCACTGATGAAAAAGCAAGGGGACTACCCGGTGCTCTAAGGATCATCCTAAAGACCAAATCAGAGCTGAAGATGATGTTATGGGAAATCTAAATCACATAAGGGTGAAAATACCCCTTAATGTTAAAGGTCCATTATAGGGTACGATGTATTTTTTTTCTAAATTTCATCCTAATAAGTATTGGTGTGTATAGATCTCTAATACTGAGATTATATCTCCTTCCCTCGAAAAGGATATTGGTTGCTGGAATATCCAAATCCCAAAATGAATTGGGCTGACAATAATGATGGGGAACACTTTACTATTGCTATTTTTTCTTTAAATATTCATTTTACGTAGTCTTAGTGGATGAACATAATTATTATAATTCAAATGATATCAATTCTACTGAAGATATCTTTTCTCAGGATGATTTTGATTTTAATATTTGGAAGGAACATATGGTGTTAACTATAAATTTTCACAATTGGAAATACCAATTCTCAAATAGAAATTCAAAATTGATGATACCACCTCAATGGAAACAATAATCAGTTGGAATAATCCATCAGCTGATTAGGAACAAGCTATAAAATACTAGTTATTACATGAAATAATTAAATAGGATATATCAGTGCCTCATATTTTGTCCACTTACTCTCAATTTCATGATTCGTGGAGGGGGTATGCTGATAAAAATATTATTTATAGTGATTCAAATTTATCATCCAATCCTTACATTGATAAATAAAAGTATGAGTCAATAATAATATGTTCTAGTAATAATGTCTATAGTTTTACATGTTTTTAAAACATTTTCGGATAGTAAAATGTAACAGGAGGCTTAAGATTATACTAATATTTAATTTATTAAACATCTATGATTTGGGATACTACCATCCACTTCTCTTGGTAGTTTGGATTACTATACCACAACTAAAACTCATCTAGCATCAATACATGATAATTTTTAGTGGGATAGAACAAATTTCATATACTATAAAGAAACACTGAACATTTTTTATGTTACTGATTCTAATAGATATTAAGATTAAAAAATTATAAATCCCCAAGTTTGATAGATCATTATTTGAAACTTATCTCATGAAATTTTCCATTATTCAAGGTGATAATAAGGTGATTATAATGGTATATAAACAAAATTTATTTGAGTTAATTGCTTCAAAAATTAGAGATGAAGATACTCGAACAATTTGTGGTATAACAGAATATGTGAGAGACATAATTAATGTTAATCTTCAAGAAAATATTGTCAGGAAATAACATCAAGTAAAGAAACAAAAGATGGGATTAAATCCTTATGAAATGGGGGTACCACTCCCTTATCATAATATGAGTACTATATCTTGAGGCTATAATTTTTTATTTTAAACTTCATTTTTGTATTTTTATAGTAATGTTTTTCATTTATTTCTCCACATCTATAACTATTTTTCATTATAATAATTTTGGGTCCTCTTAATAAAAACATAAAAACCACATTTTAAGGACCCATATGGAGGTTCCAAGAACATTTTCTAAAAAACACTAGGTTACACGGTGTGTGCTTTTTTATCACACATTGTATACCCTTGTTCATTACACTGGGATACCTTTGTAGACATCAAGTTACCATGTAATGAATACATCCTATGTACGATAAATGCACTGCATGTAGACCATATAGGGTGTCGCATGGATTTTCTAGACTACATGACATGTAGATTAATTATATTCAATGTAGTCCATCTTCTTTCCATAAATAAAACTTGGGGTTAATACATGTAATTAAATGAATACACTGTCAGTATTTAATACAAGATGTGGATATATTAGAATATGTGAAAATTTAATTAAATGTATTGTATCTTTCATGCATGTCATGTAATTAATTAATTTCAATATTAAGTACATGCCATGTCCCTACGCATGTACTGTAGACATCTAGTTAAGAAATGAATACATCGTATGGAAGCCATTACTCATTTTTTAATTTATCCATTTATATGGGAATATTAAATTTAATTAATAACCCTATTTAAAATAATCGACACAAGTTCCACGAGTCATTATATTGACATTACACTCATATTATTAGGTTATATTATATATAAAAACTGAATTAATGTTACATAATATACAAAACTATAAGTCATTTATGGTTATTTTATATTAAAGAATCAACATATATTAAATCATATAGAGAATGTAATTTTCATGTGTTTAAGGTGGTATTAAATTGAAAGTAAATGCCAGGAAATTATGAGACATTTCATTTATAAATTTTGTTTTGTGAGGGAATTATAAACAATGAGAAACATAATAAGTAGTTTGGACAAGAAATTCCTTTGTTTCTTCCTTGTACAAAGTTGATTACTATTTTATTTAATTTTAAAAAAAATAAAATATTCTATGTTATTTAAAATCAAAATGGATATAAATTTACCGTATGATTTGATGGAATAAATTAAACATAATTAATTTTTTAATATTATAATTAATCAAAATAATTTATGCATGTTTTATCTTTTAGAATAATGAATTTGAAGGAATGATTATGAGTTGTTCTAAAAATTTAGTCATTGCATGTGTTTGACTAATAATGAGATTTGAAAAGATCTATGTATGTGGAAACATTATTTAATTTAATTTTATTACATGGTTTTGTAATTATTATTTATTAAAATAATGTTCATTCCCTATAGATTATCCCTCCCTCCATTATTTATGACCTTTGTGAATGGTGTTGTTTTATTTAATTCCCCTTAACCAATCCATTGGTTCCCCTCACTTGTATCTGAGTTATAAAACATATGTTATAAAATGAATATTAAAATTCTAATGGAATTTGTTCAAGGAATGTTGAGATGATGTTGGTTCATGATAAAAACTAATATGAAACCAACTTCGGAATTCTATAGCTTGGTGGGTGGGATGCTAAAACTCATTCCAACATTGAAAAAATATATTCCCACTATAGGGATTGGTTGATTTATTGTACACTGAATAAATTGGATGTTAGATGAATATCATGATAATGAAATTTATTTATATATTTATTCATTTCAATATATTTCATGATTTATTTTATATAGGCACGACCATGATCACTTAAATAAATAGACTAGTATGAAAATATGGAATTAAAATAAATTGATTGTGTTTAAAATTTTTATTAGATCATGGATAATCACTTAAGAGAATTCCAATTAATATTAATAATACATGTAATGGGTGATGAAGTAAAATTTTATGCATAATAAATAAAATCTATCAGCATAATATTAAGTCAAACTAATCCTTGAATTACTTGATTAGTAAAAAAACAATATAATTTTGTGTTTTTACAATCCTTGTTGACAAAATTACATATATAAGGGAGTTATTATGAATTTTTTAGGTTTAATTAATGAATTTACAACAAGTGGATTATAAATTTCTCGAATTCATGTATCTTGGAGGAATGTGTTGAAAAAACAAAAGCAAGGGTTGTTGGATTGGGGAGTCTACTCAATGGATCATGAAGTTATATGTCCAGGGTTGGAAAAGATATTCCCACCTAAGTACCATCATGTAATTGATCAATACCCTTACTGGTTTATATTAATAGTAACATTTAGACATTCAAGTATAATTTCAATGAAACTAGACCTTCTGATTCCAATGGTAAGGGCTACTAGGACATTATAAAATAGTGAGAGACATATAATAAAATTTATGTTGTCTCACTTTCAATTATCAGATAATGTACTAAAAATATTATTTAAATTTTTTTTGAATTTAATGTAATATTAAAAAATCATAAAATATCCCTACAAACTATCCTAGATAAGAAAAATATCCTTACAGATGCAAAATTCATTGAATGATACAAGATCTTGGATATAGTATTACACCCAGAATAGAAAATATTTCTTTAATACCATAGTTATGATCTTCCTACAATGGAGGAGAGTATGGAAGAGTTACTTGTCTATAAGAAACATTTGGATCATTCTGTTGATAACTAGTGTTTAATGATATCTTCTATGTCTAGAGCACTATAAATATTACAAGTTTCTATGGATACATATGTAATTATATATTTTCTAATAATCCTTTATCACAAGTGATAAATACAAGTAAAAATTTATATATCCAAGGAACTATTCTCGTACAATCATGGAGAAGAAATGCCATCTAGACCATGTGTAGTAAAAAATGATTATCTATGTTGAGAATCTAAAAATTCTAGATTATAAAATACATAGTAAATTTTTAGCCAATAAAATTATCATTTCACTCCCTTAGATCCTCTACATTTATTGTGGAATTAAATATAAAAAACATAATGAAGTCACTCCCACATGTCCTCACATTAATTCTCTAGACATAAATGGTACAGAATACCAACTTTTTTTTATTTTTGGTGAATAAGAGGAAAGACATAGAAAATAGAACCAAGACTAATTACAAGTATAATTATTTTATAACTCATCCTTTTAAGTAGAGGAAGATAAATGGGAATTAATGGAGTATGGTGATGTCTATTTATGATGTAAAAAAAGGGTAGGAAAAGAGATTCATTATGTATGTTCATTATTGAGTCTAACCCTTTGATTTCAATGATTTTGATATTTGATACAACATGTGGCTCTCACATATGTATAAAAATTTGTAATCATAGTTTATTTAACATGATTTAATAGGGTGTGGTAGATTTTGGTGTTTTAAATTGAGTGATGTCAACAACACTCTCTATTGGTGACAACCACCTCACATTACTAATAAGAATGATCTTGGATCTTCATAATTGTTACTCTATTCCATGAATTACTAAAAATATTATTTTATTATCTAAATTAGATACCAATGCATTTTTTTAATTCATAAATAATGATTTCATATTTTATAAAGAAAACATATATTATGGTAATGCACATTTACATTATGGTATTTATGTATTAGGTAATTATTATCTTATGTTGGGAATAGATAATGAATTTGGATAGCATGACTCAATCCAAACCCAACTCTGGAATCACCACTTGGGTGATATAAATGATAAATAATTGACTATGTTATATCAAGGTGGTTAAATAAATAAATTCTAACTAAAACAACTCGATATTTTCAAATTATTATTATAAGGTAAAATAATCAAATGCATAGTTAGTATAGAATGTAAAGGGGCCGTAATGCTTCTTAATTTTGTTAAAAATAATGTTTTCGGACCACTCCTGGTAAAATCAAGGGGTGGGTACTCATACTATATAACATTTACTGATGATTTTAGTAATTTTAGTTATATATTCTTAATGAGGTACAAGCCTAAATAATTTGAAAAAATCAAATAATTTCATATTGAGGTTTAGAATTAGCTCGATATGAGTCATAGGAAACTCCAATCATACCATGGTATATAATATTTAAATCAAGACTTCATTGACAATTTATGGGAGTATGAGATTTTATCCCAACTCATGCCTCCTTATAAACCCCACTTGAATGGTTTAATGAAAAAAGTGTAACCACACCTTGTTAGACATGGTGAAGTCAGTGATGAGTCCTGAAATTATTCGACATTCATTTTAGATATATGAATTATAGGTAGCATTGAAAAACTATACCATGTATAAACAAAAGCATCAGATTCTATAGAATAAAAAGTATGGAGTGGAGAGAAACCAATGTTGTCAAACATACATGTGTGGGGATGTAAAGAGTTTATTATATCCTATTCAAGAAAAAACATATTGTCCAGGACACAATATATAAATTTTTATGACACCCTATTTAATGACGGGGATATTAGCTATAATAACCATAAAATAAAAAGGAAATAATGGCAATAAATTCAATTTTCCTTGAAAGTGATAACATCCATAAAATAAAGAGTGTGTTTGAGATAGACTTTGATAAAGTCCATGGTTAGGATACAAATTATTTTTTATGGGAACGGTTAATAGGAAACCTTATAAAATATACTATTCTAGAGACACAATTTATACATATGTGTGAATGAGAGGGTATATAACCTAAAGGACATGTTTTTCTAGCCATTGTGGATACTGAATGATTATTAGTTGATAATAAGGGTCCTCTAACCTAAAATGAATAAGTAATTGGAAAAATTTATTATAGATATAATGATGAAATGAATTCTAAAATGGATCCCATGTATATAACCATGTCTAGGTTTAGGGATATCCTCAAGTTGAAGAAAATCCAATTGGATATAAATGGGTATTCAAAAATAAATTGGGCATGGTTTGACAATTATGTTTATATATGGAATGATTGGTTGTAATATGGTTCAAAAATTACAAGTCATAGACTATGATGACAATTTAAAATAGTCATCATACATAAATCCATTAGAGGTCTGCTTTCCATAAATTATAACGATGACATTGAGATTTTTTAGATGGATCTTAAAATAGACTTCCATAATGAAAAGCTCCGAGAATATATCTATATGACACAATTAGAAGATCTTGCGACTCAGGATAACAATAATAGTGCATGTATATTATAAAGATCCATATATGAATTAAAGAAAGAATTCAGGTAACGTAACATTAATTTTGATTAAGATACATATTTTGGTTTCTTATCAAATAAATATGGCCCTTGTGATAATAAATGGTTTACTGGGAGTGAGTTTATTTTTCTATTAGTATATGATGATGAAATTTTACATCTAATAAATCAGATACCAGCACAATAGACCATTGAGATGTGGTTAAATACATTCTTCTCCTTGAAAGTCCAAGGAAAATTAGCATATGTTCTTTGGTTCAAGATCCACCATGATAGACCCAAGAAATATTTTGTTCTATGTCAGGGTGCATATATTGACAATATACTAAAAATATTCAATCCAGAACATTACAGTAGGGGATTTTATATTATTTCAAATGGTATTCATATTTCAAATAAAATGTATCCTCACACACATAAATAGAGACAATAAATTGAAATTATAACTTATGTGTTAGCAATTATGTTAGTAATGTATTCCATGATATGTACCAGGCTAGATGTTGCATATTCCTCAACTCTAGTGGGAAAATATCAATCATATACAAGACACCACTATGGGATGGCTGTAAAAACTATCCTTATGTTCATGTGGTGAACTAAGGATATATTCTTTGTATATGGAGTAGACAAGGGGATAGTCATCAAGGGACCTGTAGATTCTAGTTTCCAAATAGATTAAGTTGTTCTAAATTCAATTTTAGGATAAATCTTCAATATTTATGGAGTTGTTGTGATATATATGGAGTAGACAAGGGGATGGTCATCAATGGGACATGTAGTTTCTAGTTTCCAAATATATTAAGTTGATCTAAATTCAATATCAGGATAAATATTCAATATTTATGGAGTGGTTGTGATATATAAAGTACTACAATATATGTTTTCAATTACACTCGAATTGGATTTTATCTTCGCTGAAAAAAAATTACTAATAGATCTTGATTAAACGCCCTGTGATTTTATCAGTGATTTTAGAAGTGGTGATAAAATCATCATTAATCAAGGATTTTATTTAGTGTTAATAAAGGGATAGTTTATCAATGACCTTTTATAGATCAAATAAAGGGGATTACCATAGTGTGATCTAATATCACACTGCAACACCAAAAATAGGGTAGTGTTCTATAATGGCACACCAATATACTAGAAACATTAAAAATAGTGTACTTAAAATGATATTAAATGAAATAAATCTCAAAAAAAAATACATGAAAAAATCTATATTATAGTTAAAAATAATAAACTATATAAAATAACAAACCATACCTTCTTGAGTAAACTAATTCACCTGTATAAGAAAATAATTATTTTTTTAGTAATAATATAATAAAATAAATTAAACATAATGTGTTAATTTTAAACAAAACTAGGAGTCAATATCACACAATTGGAGTCAATCTGATCAAAATATGTATCTAATTGAGGTTAAGATGATTCCTATATCACTAAAATTAAATATGGAACATTTTATTAAATTATAAAAATAATCTAGAAGCCTTTTCCCAATTTGTATTATGTTACATTTTTAACTAAAAATTTCATTTTAAACATGAAAAATTCACTTTGAGGAATATCAATCATATAATATGTTAGATTGACATGATATTGATTCATACACATCAAAATTTACATGTGAATCATTTTCCAAAAATACCAAGTCCATATTAATGTTTTATCTCATTTTTCAGTGGGTGACACATTTTGAACTAAAATATTAATTTTAATCTAATAAATAACACTTTTAGTCATAATGAGTACATTGTGTACAAGATTGTATTGGGGATAATTACTAAACATCAATAATTTATTATTTATTATTTTCCTAAAGCATCAAAATAATCTTATTGTTTTTCTTAGTTTTGAAGATGTTAGTTTTCTTTTTTATTAAAATTAATGTCAATTTTAAATAAAAATATGAACTTTGAGTCATATCTGTCCAAAAAAATTTTGATTGAGGTAAAAATAATTCTAAAACGTTCTAACATTTTTATGGATAGTTTTCCTAAAATATCATAATTGTCTGAATGCGATTACATAGTTTTTACTAGGTCACTTGTGTTTTTTCTGAATTGGCATGCTGATAGAGAAACAAGAATTCTGTGTCATATCAATCACATCGTATGTTGGTTTAACATGATACTGATTCACGCACATCAAATTTTAATTATTAAAAATTTTCCTAAATTATAAATATGTCCGGATAATTTTTCTCAGTTTCTAGTGAGTGACACTTTTTGAACTGAAATAATAATTTTAAATGGATGAGATACAGATTAGGTCATTCTCGGAACATCATTTAACATATTTCAGTTAAGATGATTCTTACATGTCAAGAATGATATATGGATCATTTTCCTAATGTATCAAAAAAATATGAATTCATTTTCCAAGTTTTCAGTATGTTAATATTATTTTTTACTAAAATTAATGTAAATTTTAAATAAAATGATGCAATTGGAGTCATACATGTCACAATGTGTGTTATATTGAGGTGAAGTTGATTCCTACACATTCTAAATGTCAAATGGATTTTTTCCTAAAATATCAAAATAATCTAAATAATTTTTCTCTTTTTTAAGTACGTTACTTTTATTTTTTACTAAAATGTTATTTCAAAATGGAAACAAGAACTTTGAGTCATATCTGTCACATCATGTGTTAGTTTGATGTGAAACAGTTTTGAAAATATAAACAATTACATATTAATCATTTTACTAGAATATCAATTCAATATAATTTTGTTTTCATAGTTTTCCTTGATTGATACTATTTCAACAAAATTATCAATATTTAACAAATAACGACCACTTTGATCCATGTTGGGAACATTTTGCATCAGATTGAGATCCATATGATTCTTACACATAAAAAATGACATAAATATTATTTTAAAAATGTATCAAAAAATATGAATGTGTTTTCTCCATTTTGAGTATGTTTCTGGCCTCCTTTTGAGAAATTTATGTTAATTTGTTATAAAAATGATGTACTTAGAGTAATACCCGTCACATTGTGCATTGGATTGAGGTGAGTATGTAACATCCCATGTAAATAATAAATATAAAATTTTTATATTTATTAATATTTGTGAATAAAATTATAATATTAATTTAAAGGGAATTCTATTTTCAATGTCGTACCCAATACACAACAATGAGTTTCTTTGAAATCTTACGTTGCACACTAATAATATAATAATATTATTTTAAATGGTAGTTAACACCTAGCCATTGTAATGGTGGTAATGAACAAAACTAACTAAAAATTTACTATATATCTTTGATAAATATTTTAACAATTACCCAGTATATTATAGAGGCTTAAACTGAAAATGAATCATATTTTAAGCATAAATATTCTAATATTCTTTAAAAGGATGATTAACAACCTGTTGATGGTGAAGCCTTTTTAAATCTAATTTTTGTAATTTTATATGTTATATTTGACAAAATAAAATCTTTCTTAGTAATTAGGAAATCAATATTTACTTTGTGTAAATTCTTGTTATTTTTCGGATAAAATTCTTTTTTTAATGAATAGAGAAAATGTTGTATTTTAATTCAAATCCAACTGTTAATATAACTTATTTATATAGTTAGATTAACTTATTAATTGTTTTTAATGTATAGTTAAAAAATATTTATACCATTTATTACAATAGTGGTCATTAGAATTAATTTCACTTTAAAATTGGACATAAACATGTGTCAATCTTTTGATAGATTTTGTTTCATAAAAACACGTTATTTTTCTTGACATCAGTAATTAATTAATTTATGTTATATTTTTTGTATTTTTTAAAATAGATATTATTTTATTAATTTGTAATATCAAATTTACTTTGGATAAAGTTTTGGTATTTTTCTGACAAATGTTCATTTTTAATGAATAATGAAAAATACTGCATTTTATAAAAAACTACTTTTTCATCTAATTTAATTATTTAATTACATTTTCCATTTAATTGGGTTAAAAGTGTAATTGATTTATATTATTATCACTTAATAAAATTTTGTTCAATGGATGTAATTTCACTTTTCTATTGGATGTAAAAAGAAGTCAATCTTTTGATAAATTTAACTTCTTAAAACTCGTCTTTGGTTATGAAAACAGGAATTATTTTTAAGCTCATTACTGCAATTTCTGTGTTTGGATTATTGGTATAATGGGTTCTGTATTTTTAATCAGAAGGTCCAAATTATTTAATTAACATGATTTTGTTTTTTGGACATTATGAACATTAACGATGGTAATTATCATTAATTATCTTGATTAATTAGTAATCGTGTAGTTAAGGGTAATAAAATAATATCATAATAATATAAAATGACCCCAACATGTGTCCAAATCCTTTTATTGAGTAATTTATGACCATGGGAAGCTTCGTACCAATAATTAGGTCCCATGGAGTCACATTGGTGTGATAGTGTCATTTATGACATTATTTTAGAAAAGAAGAGAAATATTACCAAGGATTGAATATCCTAAGTAAAACAATTTTAATTTTGTTTAAATAATTTATCTCTTAGATTATAAATAGTCATTGGATAGATAAAATTATTTCCTACATCATTTTAACTTTTTTATAAATTTTAGACAGTAAATAAATAAATTTATTTATGACACCATGAGGATGAAGTGATTACCTCATTAATGAACGATTTAAATAAAATAAAATAAAAAGGTCAAATCTAATACATAAACTTGTAAAAACCAATAATATGGGTTTATTTAAAAAACTATCACCTTATCCTATAAATATATCATTGTGTGACCATTAAAATCCGAAAACCATTTTATAATAAAGTAACATTTCAAGACTTTCCAAAAGTGACCCTCCTCCCTCATATAAAAGGCTCCCACCTCTACCCCCTACCCACAACTCTCAAGCCCTTGGATTTTCTAACCTATGCTCATATTATCTCTCAAAATCCATATAATATTCCTAGAATCCTCACATAATTCCGAAGTGTTTCCAAGGAACCCTTTGGCTCAAATCAAAAAAAGTTACCTGATTTAGAGGTAATGTCTTCTCTTATGTTCTTTTGTTTTATTTTTCTTTTAAAAACTCTTAAAATATTTTTATTCCATTCATTCATAACAAAACCAGTATCTTAAATATAATAGGATGTTTCTATGAGACTTATTAGAGCTACACTTACACTCACCTCCATCTAATGGTTAAAGAACATACTGTTTCTGTGGGCGACAAACTACTACCTCACAAAACGATTATTGTTCAATTATCTCCTACCTCCTCTCATGTTGGCCATTAAGATGTCACTATATTTATATATGATATATATCATGGTTATTTTTTCCTTATGATTATTTATTTTTAATTTAGTCCATACCTTTATGGTTTCCATAATGGGTAAACGTGATAATTTCATTCTAGGAAGTGTAGACTACCGCGCCCTCAATGTGATTTGAATCGTTAATGAAATATATGGGATGTATAAAGGATGTAGTTAATGATATTATATATGATATTATACTATAATTATAATATATCTTTATATAATAATTTTTTCATTCGATTAAATGCAAAATAGAAATGAATGTAGCGTTCATGTGTACGTACGATTTATAGTCTCCATGAATGGTGCATTTTATTTTTACCTTCAAATGTTATGTACTCTTATAAATACAAATATATAGTGTATATATATGATATATATGATATCGAAATCAAGAATATCATTCTATATATAATGGATATTTTTGTACATGAACAACTTGTAAATATAAGAAGTTCACTTTTTACTCAAGTACCATATATCGACAAAATGACCGTTATTAACTTAAATGATTACATAGTGTTTATAACCTGGTAAGAAGTGATATTAATGAAATAAAAAAATTGAAAAAGGTTATTATGAAAGTATAAATTAACTTATTTTTATCATTCAGGAAGGACAAGCAACATATGTGCGAGTCAAGTCAGACACGTGGTAAGGGGATTTCTTATCTCACAATTAATTCCATGAGATTACCATTTTTTGCCAATTATTTATTTCATGTGGTATATTGTGTAATGAAATTTCATATATCTTATCATGATTCTATTTATATTCATTGTATTATGTGATTCATTTTGTGTTTATTATCTTTTGGCCATACAACTCGATTTATTACAATGAGGTAAGGGGTTTTATCTCACTTTTTATTCGCATGAGATTCATGCTACATTTGACACTATTTACTTTTGTGTGGTGTATGTACTGCCTGTGATTTTATTCTTTTTGAAATTTTATTTAATTTATGGTAATTTTCATCTTCATTGTATGATCCTTCTTCCATGGGGTGTACGTTCAGAAAGTTACCCAAATTAGTAAGGGAACCATTCACCCTTCTCTTTTTAAAAGGATTATTTTTGTTGGGTGTTTTAATTTACATCTTCTTATGTTGGGATATTTTCTTATATATCCTTATTGCTGTAAATTTCATGTACAACTGATGAGATACCCTTTTAATCTCTGATCAACTCATTTTTATAATTTTAAATAGACGCCATTAGGCTGTCGAATTTCTGTATGGTAATTTCTTAGCACAATTTCAATTCTTTGGGTTAAACATCTACTTCTTGATTATTTAATACTATGAATATGTGTGGATTAAATCAGATTGTTTTACATTTAATATCCACTCCTATTGGGTGTATTTATATTTTTCACACATAATTATATAATTGATTTATCTATAATCTTAGGATACTATCATTGAACGGGACTTCGTCTCAATATCCTTTCATTAAGGAATCTTTTGATTTCTACATTACATTATTTTATATTGTGTATAAAACCATTTTGATTTTTCATTTCATTAAAAAGAAATATTTTTACATGATGAGTTTTTCTAAATGAAAAAAGGATTGTTTTTTTGTCTTACGTATGCGGTGATAATGACTTCTTTACCATCGTGACCATTATTTGAGTTTCGGCTTCATCTATAATCCATAACATTTATTTTAAAGAAACCTAAATACCATGTTTATATTTTATTTTATTTTTTTATTTGAAATGGTTTTGTTAATTTTTTGATTATATCAATGTGTTGTATTGATATCATTTGGTTGAAATGTGGAAATGTTATGTTACCTTTATGCATGTTTTATGTGATACGATTACGTTCTGGTTCTTGGGCATTATTTATGAAGTCGGGTGGTTCTGTGATAAAATAACTGCTGGATAGCCCGAGATAGATCTCTAATTCATTGGTTAATGGAAAGGATTTAAATGCTAAGGTTTCTACAAAGATATTTAGGGAATATACTATGATGGGTATTCTAAATGTAACCATGAGGGTTATTCCCTACCTACGAATGTTATGAATTCCGCAGGTTAGCTTTATGTCTTGTGATTTTAATGAGTTATTAATAAATCATATGATTTCATGCGGTATGTTATAATGCTTATGTTTTAAGAGTAAAGAATGATTTCTTTTTTTTATGTATACATGGACTAATGTTTTCTTCTCGTATTTTTATATCCCTTACAAAGGTTTTTATGCTCATCCAATGTTTTAGATATTTTTTCCAAAGGACATAAAGATAACTAGGGTTAATGATGGGATCAATGAAAGGCATGATGTCTGAAACATGGAACTAGTCATGATTCTTTTTAAGAGTTTTTATTTTATGAAAAAATGGAAACTAAATGGAATTGTGTACTTTATAATCTTTGGATATGTAATAGTTATGTACTAATTCTCTTAAAATCTAAACCTGAAAAGATACTCAATGTTAATTATTCATTTAAATCAAGATTATGTAATGTTTTAAGGCCAGGTTCTTATAGTTGGTATCAATGGTTGCTTTAGATATCTTTAGAGGTTAGGGTATTCTTTAAGCTTATGTGACATTACCATAATGATTAGGATTTCAGAAAGATTCATAGTTTTTTTTAGATAAAGTAAATGAGTTTACGATTACATGAATAATTATATCTTAGTATTATATGATTATTTTACTCATATACTCACACTGACCTTTTTGGTTTTAGTAAATAGCTGGATCTAGAAGGCACCAAAGTAACAGTGGATGTGAAGAAAACTACGACGATTTTCCGAACAAGCAACGGAATGATATGGGAGCTACAATGAGAACACTTGTGGTTATTCTCAACCTATCTGGAGTCATGATTGACCACCTGAACCTTAGATTTTTTTATAAGGAATCATATATGCGAGAAAAAAATCCCTATGGAAGTCCATGTAATAATCATAAAGGTAAGTGTGTTCAAAAATCTATGTGTAAAAGTTGTGTAATGAAACACCTAGGAAAATTATTCAAAGGGACATAAAGATGAAATAGATGTGGAAATGGAGGACATAAAGCATAAACCTGCCATGGAAAAAGGAAGCATCTAGTTTACTCTAGGAAAGGGAAAGATGTTCTTTCTGAATGATCAATTGAATGTTTTAAATGTGGTGTGCATTGTCATTATGCAAACACATGTCCTATGAAGATGTTTAAATTTTGGGATCACCAGGATCGTACAAATATATGTTTACCAATACCTAATGCCATACCAATTGAGGATGAAGAAACTGACAATGACCAATGAAAGGTATGGATTATTTGTTAACATTTGTTTTCCAATTATTTAATATTAGGATATGATTCATGATTTTGTTTATAGTAAAGAAGTATTTCAGAATAAGTTAAAAGGAATGGTTAATGGATCATAAAGAATGTTGAATGAGTAAGAAGTTAACATATAAGGGATTCAAGAGTTATAGTAGATTTTAGGATGGTGAAATGATTAAAAGTTTTATGGCACTTTAGATGATGGGATTAAATTAGAAGAATTTTTATAGTATGTGTAACATTGCTGTTTGATATATGAAAATTTTATTCAAGGAATAATTATATTTTCTTTTGTGGATATAGTTATAATGAACCATTCGGAATTTTAAGATCCTTGAAATTGAGGCAATTACCGGTTAATACATTTTGGTATGCAAAACGAAAGTTATTAGATAACCTTTGTGGTTAAAATATGTTATGTTTATTTGTGATGAATTCTTCTCTTTTTGGGGAATGTTATAAAATAATATTGTTTTTTAAAAGGGAGAACAAGGAGACAGTGTGACAACCCGTCACGTCGGACAAAGCTATAGGAATTGAACCCACAATGAAAGTGCGACTGGTATTTATCGCCTACCACTGGGCTATGTGAAGTCTCTGGTTATTATGACTAATTATTTTTAGTTATATGATCTTATGAATGATGAATAAGTTGATGTTGGGTTATCTATGGGAATGATTAACCTATCATGGAGGATATTTTATTATGTTAATTACTTTTCAATATTATACTTTAAGAGTAACTGATTTTATTTGGAGGTAAATGTTAAGATTTACCTTGGAAGACTATGTGATTAATTCCTTCAGAAATTTGGGTTTCAATCTTAGTTTGGATTACATTGAAGAATTTTATGGATAGCTGTTTATTTAATGGTCTTTGTTGAACATTGGGTATTGTTGGAAAAATTTTGGAGATTAAGAGTAGCTTTTATTTTTGTAAAAGATTATCCTTTTTTAGGATTATATAATATTTTACTAAACATTTTTGGTTTTGGTTGATTCTAAATACATGGGAAATATATAGATCATTTTTTTGGATTATTTGATTCTCTAGAAGTCGATTATAGCGCTCTTAATGTGAGCAAGTCATCCTGAATACTCATCGTTTGGAGAAAATATGAGTTTTTGATAGATATCTCGTAAAAGATGAAATTATACATGAAAAGTAAGTATATTTTTTCTTATGTTTTAGTTAAGATCATAAATATATTCCTCAATGAAAAAAAACTTTAAACAAAAATGTATTCTGTTAAATTTTCCTAATGGGGAATCAAATACCGTTTAACCCATCACAAGTTTGTGATTTTCTGGTGATTAACTTTCTCTTAAATCATTTTTTCTATCATTACTCATCTGAACTTGATGGTTTTTTTCTCTTCAATGTCCATGTTTTCATGGAATCCTAGTATTATTTTTCTCGGGTGACCATTATACATCCCTTTATTTCTTTTAAAGTGATAGTTTTATTGACTCCTTTTCCGATCTGGGGTTTTTAACGATGCTTCTGAGCCTAATTTTTAAATTGCGAGGACGAAATTCCCAAAAGGGGGAAGTATGTAACATCCCAGGTAAATAAAGAATATGAAATTTTCATATTTATAAATATTTTTTAATATTATGTTAATATTATGTTAAAGGGAATTCTATGTTCGATGAAATACCCAATAAGCAACAATGAGTTTCATTGGAATCTTACGTTTCACACTAATAATATAATAATATTATTTTAAATGAGAGTTAATGCCTAACAGTTGTATTGGAGGGAATGAACGGAACTATCTAAAAAATGATTGTATAAGTTTGTTGAATAATTTAACAATTACCCAATAAACGATAGATGCTTAAAATGCGAAAGAATCCATTTTTAAGCGTAAATATTTTAATATTCATTAAAAGGTCGATTAACCGCCTTTTGATGGAGAAACCTTGTTAATTATGTTTTTAGTCAATTTTATATGTTATATTTGAAAAAATAAAATCCTTCTTTAGAAATGGAACATAAAAATTTACCTTTTGTAATTTTTTTTATTTTCCGCTAAAGTTCATTTTTTTATGAATAGTGAAAAAGCTGTATTTTAATTCAAAACGTTGTTTTAATCTAATGTATTTATATGGTTAGATTAACTTTTAATTTGTTTAAAGTTTAGTTAAAATTTATTCCTACCGTTTAATCCAATGGTGGTCATTGGAATTAATTTCACTTTGAAATTGGACATAAACAAGTGTCAATCATTTGATAGATTTTGTTTTTTAAAAGCACGCATTTCGTTTTGAAAGATTGAATTAAATATAAAATTAATTAATGAAACTTCTATGTTTTGAATTTGGTAAAATAGAAATCATATTTGAATTTGAAAAATAAAATTTACTTGTGATAAAATTTTGGTATTTTTGCTGACAAATGTTAATTTTTAATGAATAGTGAAAAAATACGGCATTTTACATCCCAACTGCTTTTCCATCTAATTTAATTATATAGATATATTGTCCTTTATATTATTTTTAAAGTGTAATTAAATTATATTTTTATCACTTAATACAATGTTGTTCATTGTAATTAATTACACTTTTCAATTAGATGTAAAAATATGTCAATGTTTTGATAAATTTAATTTCTTAAAACCCGTCTTTGGTTGTGAAAACATGATTTATTTTTAAAATAATTAAAGAAATTTCTGTGTTTGTAATTTGGAAAAATGGATTCCATATTTGGAATCATAGGGTCCAAATTATGCAATTAATACTCTTTTTTTGACATTATGAATAGTGACGACAGTAATTATCTTTAATTATCGTGATTAATTTGTAATCGGGTAGTTAAGGGTAATAAAATAATATCATAATAATATAAAATGACCCCAAAATATTTTCAAATCTCCTATTTCATGTCTTGTCCAACCATGAGAAGCTTTTTACCAAACATGATGGCCCATGGAGTCACATGGGTGTGATAGTGACATTTATGACTTTATATTTAAAAAAGAAGTGAAATATAACA
Organism: Viscum album; assembly: GCA_963277665.1. Lineage (NCBI taxonomy): Eukaryota > Viridiplantae > Streptophyta > Magnoliopsida > Santalales > Viscaceae > Viscum > Viscum album. Next base: position 1,899,381,784 of record OY728140.1, on the reverse strand, counting down.
AAGGTTTTTATATCCTAAGTAAATCGATTTTAATTTTTTGTACATAAATGAAATATTATACTATAAATATTAAATTGAAAGATTAAAATATCTCCTACATCATGGTAGTTTTTTCTATAATTTTTAGATGCTAAATAAATAAATTTATTTATTACACCATTATGATGTAGTGATTACCTCATTAATGAACGATTTAAATAGAATTAAATGATAAGGTAAAATATAATTCACACATATATATAAAACTTTTTGTATGGGTGGTTTTAGAACCATTATCACATTTTACTATAAATATATCATTTTGGGACCTTTTAAATCTGAAAACTCTTATAATAAAGTAACATTTCAAGACTTTCTAAAAGTAACCCTCCGACCTCTTATAAAAGTCCCCCACCTATACCCCCTTACTCACAATTCTAAAGACCTTGTCTCACCTAAAATTTGCACATATTATCTCTTCACATCCCCCTATTACACCTAGAAGCCTAACTTTTGGCATAAGTCTTTCCCTAGAAGCCTTTGTCCCAAATCAAAAAGAGTTACCTGATTTATATGTAATGTCTACTCTTATGTTCTTTTGTACTGTTTTGATTATCCAACCCCTTAAACTATTTTTATTCCATTAATTTTAACAAAACATGTATATAAAATATACTAGGATGTTGTAATGAGAATTATTAGAGTTACACTTACACTTACCTCCATCTAATGGGTGAAAAACATACCATTTCTGTGGATGGCGAACTACTATCTCACAAAATGATGATTATTAAATTATCTCCTACCACCACTCATGGTGTCCATTAATATGTCACTGTATTTATATATGATATATATCATGTTTATTTTTTCATTATGATTTCTTTTTCATTTATTCCATACCTTTATGGTTTCCATTATGGGTAAAGGTGATAATTTCTTTTTAGGAAGTGTGGACTACCACCCCCTCAAAGTGATTTGAATAGTTAATGCCATATGTGGGATGTATAAAGGATATAGTTTATGATATTATACTGGGATTAAAATATACCTATATATCATAATTTTATTATTCCATTAAATGAAAAATAGAAATGAAATTAGCGTTCATTTGTACGTATATCATACCGTCTCCATAGACGGTGCATTTCATTTCTTATAGTAAAATTTTTTATACTGGTATAAATACATATATATAAATATATATAATAGATATATATTACATATTTGATATCTAAATCATTAATATAATTCTATAGATAATGGATATTTTGATACATGAACAACTTGTATATATAAGAAGATCACTTTTGACTCAAGTACCAAATATCAACAAAACGACCGTTATTAACTTAAATGATTACATAATGTTTATAACATGGTAATAAGTGATATAAATGAAATAAAAAACTTCAAAAATGTTCTTATTAATATTTAAATTAACTTACGTTTATCATTTAGGAAGAACAAGGATCATACAAGCGAGTCATGTTAGACACGTGGTAAGGGGATTTCTTATCTCACTTTTAATTCCGTGAGATTTCCATTATTCACCAATTATTTATTTCATGTGGTGTATTTGGTACTGATATTTCATATATATTATCATTATTCTACTTATATTCATGGTATTATGTGATTCATATGGTGTTTATTATTTTTTGTCATACGACTCAATTGATTAGAACAAGGTAAGGGGTTTTTATCTCACTTTTTATTCCAATGAGATTCATGCTACATTTACCACTATTTCATTTTGTGTGGTGTATGTACTTCACAGGATTATATAATTTGTAAAATTTACTTTAATTTAAAGGTATTTACATCTTTATTGTATGATCCTTCTTTCATGGGGTGTACGTTTTAAAAGTTACCCAAATCAGTAAGGGGACCTTTCACCCTCCTCTTTATAAAATACTTATTTTAGTCAGGTATTTTAATTTACATCTTCATATGTTGGGATATGTTATTATATTTCCATATATCTATAAATTTTATTTACAAGTTATGGATACATTGTTTATCTCTTATCAACTCATTTTTTTAATTTTAATGTGACGTCGTTAGGCTGTCGAATTTAGGTAATGGAACTTCATAGGGCAATTTCAATTCTATGGGTTAAACCTCTACTTCTTAATTATGTCGTACTATGAATTTGTGTGGTTGAACTCTGATTGTTTTACACTTAATATCCACTTATATTTGGGGTATTTATAATTTTGAATCATTATTATGTAAATGATTTATCCTTAATCTAAGGATACAGTCTTTATATGATATTTCATCTCAGTCTTCTTTCATTAAGGAATCTTTTGATTTCTACATGACATTATTTTATACTATGTATAAAATAATTTTTAATTTTCATTTCATTCAAAATGTATGTTTTTACACAAATTTATTAACTAAATGACTAAAGAATGTTTTTTCTCTTACGTATACAGCGACAACAACTTCTCCACCTCCATGACCACTATTTGATTTTCGGCTACCTCTAGAAGCCATAATTTTTTTTTAAAAAATACACCATGTTTTATGTTTATTCTATTTTGGTATTGAAAATGGTATTGATAATGTTTTGACTATATCAATGTGTTTTATTGATATCTTGGGATTGAAATGTGGAAATGTTATGTTTTCTTTATACATGTTTTATGTGATACGATTATGTTTTGGTTCTTGGGAATTGTTTAGGAAGTTGGGTGGTTCCACGATAAACTACGGGTGGGTGAGCACAATATACCTCTACAATTCATTGGGTATTGCAAAGTAGTTAAACGCTATGGTTTATCCAAATAGATTTTGGGAATATATTGCGATGGGTATTCCAAACGAAACCCTAAGTGTTATTCCCTTTGTAAAAATGTTATAAATGCCTCAAGTTACCTTTATGTCTCATGATTTCTATGAGTTATTCTGAAATCTTATGATTCCATGAGGTATGTTAAAGTGCTTAGGTTTTATGAGTAAAGTATGATTTTATTGATTCTTATGTATACATGGACTAATGTTTCTTTCCATATTTTAATGTCCCTTACTGAGCTTTTTCTGCACATCCCATGTTTTTTAAATGATTTCCATAGGACATAAAGATGAAAAGGGTCAAGGATGGGATCAAAGAAAGACATGATTTCTAAAAAATGGAACTAGTAATGTTTCTTTTTTAAGTGTTTTCATTTTCTGAAAAAATGGAAACAGAGAAGATGTGTCTACTTTATAATCTTTTGAGATGTAATAGTTATGTCCTAATTCTCTAAAACTCTAATCCTGAAACGATCCTCAATGTGAATTATTCATTTAATTCATTATTATGTAATGTTTTAAGGCTGACTCCTTATAGATTATTATTACTAAACATCCCAAATGACATGTGTATCATTTCATATTAAAATAATCTAAAATTGTTTCATTTTTTTAGTACATCACTAGTGGTTTTAACTAAAATGTCATTTTAAACTGGAAAAAAGTACTTTGTGTAATACTATTCAAATCGTGTGTTAGATTTATGTCGAAATTATTCCTGTACATAAAAAATTAATTATTAATCTTTTTCATTAATTAAAAAGACAATCCATTTTTGTTTTCTCGTTTTTTAGCAAGAGACACTCTTTGAACTAAAATGTAAATTTTAAAATGATAAAAGACACATTGAGTAACAAAGAGAACATAATGTATCCGATTGAGTTGAGAATAGTATCTATTAAAAAAAATTACTTATATATCATTTTACAAAATTATAATAACAATATGATATTTTTTACTCTTTTTTGAGTATGTAAAATGACTTTTTTATGACAATTAATGTCTATTTTAAATAAAAAGACAGATTTAGATTCATACCAGTCACATTGTGCATCATATTGAGGTATGTTTGATTCCAACTCATGAAAAATGAATTATTTATATTTTTCCCTAATGTATCAAATAAATATGAATTCATTTTATTAGTTTTGATTACATCACATGTGTCTTTACTAAAATGTCATTTTAAACTGCAAACGCACCCTTTGGGTAATATTGGTCAAATCATCTATTATTTTTAAATGTGGTCAATTCATACATATCACAATTGAAATATGAGTAAATTTAATAATTTGTCATGAAAATCTGAATTTCTTTCTTCCCTTTCGTTGAGTGAAATTATCGGAATTAAAATGTCTACTTAAATCTTATAAAGGACACAATGTGTTATTTCAGGAATATAATGTATCAAATTATTGGGTGGATGATTCCTACTTGTCAAAATGACTTATAGATCATTATATAAATTTTTAAAAAATATTTTTAATAAGTTTAATAAATTTTAATGATTTTATTTATGTTTAGAACAAAAATGTAAATTATAAAATAAAAATGCATTTTTCAAATTATACTGTCACAACATTGATCGATATGATGAGTGGATGATAGAGTGTATGATGTAGGTTTTTTATTTAAACTATATGCACCAAGCCAATTAAATAAATAAATTTTTCATTTGTATGGAAGAATAAACCACATGCATCCTAAAACACCTCATCCAACATCAACATGTTCTCTCTTTTCTGGATTGTTTCTGACAATTGAATGAAAAATATGATTTCAAAGGAAATATATGAAAATAAAACTAATCATTACATAAAAATTATATGTAAATAAAAAAAATTATAGCTAAAATGATGAAAAATTAACTAAATAATTTGTAGGAATTAAAATTTTAATTATGGTTGTATATATTCATAAGTCATTTCTTATTTGTTGTTATATCAGTTGCAGCCTTGAAGTCCAATCTCTTGGGAGAATGAGAATCTTTATACCAACCACCCCAAATTGAGAAAAATTATCCATTTTTATAAAAAAAGTTATTATGTTAGTCATAAAATAAATAAATTAATTATACAAAAATAGGAAACAATACATTAATAAAATGTGAATTTTAAACTCTAACCACAAAAATTGGGTTTTACCGAGTACAATGTGTATTTATATGAGGTATGGTGGATTCCACTAGTTCTGTTTATCCTATAGTTAACTAAACACTTTCATTCATCTAACAATATTATTGTTTGAAAACCAAAAATATTGAATATATTACATAACATAAAGATAATTTCATAATCATGAGTGAATCATAATTATTATGTGCATGATTATTGTACAAGAGTGAATCATCCTTGTTTATGAAAACATTTATTCATATAAAACATTTTCCATTAGTGTGAACCTATTATTGTTTATTGATTGAATTAAACTAAATATTTAAAAATGATTATTTTTATTAATCATCTTATGAAAATGGATCATTTTACCTAAATAATGTGTGCATGAATAATGAAAATTAATTGTATGGATTTACAAATAATTTGTGATATTATATCATGAAACTAATTGATGATCCAGTATCACAAATAATTCCACCACTGACTAATATAAAACAAATAGGTTTATCTTTTTTAAAAAATATAATTTCAATTGATTAAATTTTTTATTCATTTCTTTTAATAGGTTTTTTATCAAGTTACTAGTTTTATTTTCAAAGGGGTAATCATTTGGATTTTTTATTCTTCATGATTTAATTTGAAGTGGGGTATTTTATTTTTCGTGATTTCTTCATAAGTCTTTTAATTTTCATTTAATTTCTTGTTTTCGATGACACCATCCCTACTCGATTGCCACAATTAAACAATGTTGGTTATCATCTCAGAGACATATCACACACCTTATCGGTTAAGTTGTTGATTAAAAACACATTTATCAAACATTTGATTTGGATTGTATAATATTATGATGATTCAATAGGTCTTGTATAACTCATCAGTGACTATTGGCTACATTACTCACACCCATTAAAAAATGTAGAGAAGGCATGGGAAACCAACTGTATATTTTTTTTAATTTCCTTCTTGGTGTGGGGACAATTTCACACCTCAGTAATATTTTATTGTACTTGTAATGTTCTAATATAAATTATAATTTATGATAATCAGTTTAAAAAAATAACCGGTGTTTTTATCTAAAAAAATAGTTCACATTCATTCCTATGAAAAATCACTTCGAAAAGTGATCAAACATTTTTTAATTAATCCACCTAAAATACTCTCACAATTTATCTTATCTTATGTGTCAAGTGTTGTGCGTAATTTTCAACAATTATTAAAAAAAATTATGTTCACTATTCTAATATATTTCCCGATAGTTTTATTGTTTGTATTCCAGTTCTTCATCTCCTTCACCACATGGTTCCCTACTTGTGACTTCTCATCCTCCTTTGTCAAAGACTTCGACCCTGCCACCTCCTCCACATCCATTTCTTCCTCCACCTTCAGATCCAGATAAATCTCTTTTGACAGCTCCTCGTTTTCCCTACAACATTATTTTATTCAGGCTTGTTCTTATAGAAAAATTAATTTCATCCATTATAATTATCCTGGAGAAACATTTAAAAAAGAATATATAAGAAATACGACACTAATTATTCACACCCAAAATATATTTCTAAGTCATCATATACCATTATAGATCACACACATAGTGTATAATAATTTAAATTTTTTATCGGAAAATAATATAACAGGATTTACGCTTCCCACTCATCAATATACAATTTTAATTCTTATTTTGTGAATAAAGGTTATCATAAATCATTGTAGTAATAATAAAATATATAAAAACTGACTAATAAATATTTATAATGAATTTTATTTTAACGTTGAAAATTAAAAAATTTTGTATGAGGGTCTTTTTATGGTTTATGATCTCTATCGAAAATTTACAAACAAAATATCTAGAATCAAGGTCATTAACATGTATCTTACACTACAAAACCATACAAAAAAATAGGTAAACTATTTAAAAATATGTTTTTATAGTTAAATACTTATATAAATACCTAAATTTGATACAATTTTTTGAAATCCATAGCATTTATCAGTTCATTCACTAATTTGGTGCAATGATTTAGCCTATATTTAGTAATCACCCTATTATATAACAATTCTGTTAAAACACATACTAAAACATAAAATGTAATGATTATCTATATAGTTTGGATTGAAATGTATTATAAATTATCAATATACTTCAAGTGTGGTTGATTTTTTGGATATCAATTCATTGTGTCCAAAAAATAATTCTATGTAATAACCATATTCACTGCGATCAGCATCCCGTGCTGCCTAAAAAATAAGTAATGAAAATTAATTATAATATATATATATATATATTTTATGTTAAAATATTCTAGATTTTTTCCACTATATTGTAGGAATCAAAAATATTCTACCGTGTGTTATTTTTTTGTTAAACACTACACATAAATCATATTTTCTCCTCTCAGTTTATTCATTTTGAAATGTAATTTTTTCCATAGAAATGATATAGGGATTAATGAATAAAAATTGTACATCCCATAGTTTCCAATATATATAGTAGTAATATAATATTCAATAGAAAATATGAATAGTTATTAAACTTAATAAACATGATAGCTCTCTATTTCGATTAACGTGTTATGAAAATGTACCTTATCTATGTTTTCACAACTGAGACTCCCGATCATTTATGAATGAAAACATCATTAATAATCATCAGATTAACTGTGTCAATCATGACATTTTCACATATTTATTATTCATAATGAATAAAAGACATATTTTAATCTTTAAATGTATTCATCATATGTATTGGTAACGATAATAAATGTTTCTCTAGAAATGATTGGGAGAAGGTACTCTTGAAAAGTCATTTTGATTTCTTGGTTGATCCACTCAATTTTCATAATCCAACCATCTGATTCCCCGTCAGTTTATCAATTTGTAATATCATACCTAACATCACACATTTTTTTCATTAAGTGTAATTGGTTTTTACTATGATTTTTTAAGGAAACACATAATGTATCGTTATAAGATTATATTTCCATTCTAGGAAACTTCCAAAAACATTATTAACAGTTGTAATATCTGGATCATCAAGTAGAACATAAAAATTAGTAGCCAACTAATGAACTACCTCAATAAAAAATCTAATATGATATTTTGGGACTTATTTCAGGTCTATCTTGTCTCTTTGGATATTATATGTTGTACCTCACATAATACAGAAGTATTTGGATGTTGATAGATATAAATATCATGCTACTATACACTATAGAAATTTAGTAACATAATGTTATCATAATTTTTTATTCACATTTTATAGAAAGAGTAATGAAAAAAAAATTTACGTCGACTAAGGTATGTTGTTTATGGGAATGAATAGCCTCACAGTTAGTGGGGTTATTTGGTTCATGTGAAGATATTTGTTGCACTACCAGTTTGCATTGATAAATTATCTTACATTGGTTTTCCAAACCTATCCAAAATATAATATCATACAAATCATCTATTTGTGTCTACAATCCTTTCACCATAATATATATATATATATTCATTTGGTTTTATCATCAAAATATAATTTATATGATAAACTCTAGAACCTAATCCTCTCATACAACCTTATTATTCTAGCTGCTTCAAATCTACTTAAATTAGTTTTCATTCCAATGGAATCCCTGCCGATTATTATGTCTAAACTATAAAAAATATGAATATAAATAGTTATTTATATATAATATATTTATATCGGATGATGAATTACTGTTATAAAAATACTAACTCATGTTACCTTTGATAATTGTTTTGTTTTCATTAACTAGTATACCCTATTTATTTATATGAGCCTCCTCCCATAACACATTTCTCATGATGGAAGTGGATTTCTATTTCTATTCATCAATTTATATATTTAAAAAGAAACATATTTTTTTCATATCACCTAAAACATTTAGTTCTGATTTTAAATACATACCAATTTATTCTCTAGTGATGAGTACCCCATCATTTCATTTTTCTTATTGTACATTGGTTTCAATGCATGTTATTTATTTTTATAACTATTTTTTCATTTCATAAATTAATAACTTTGAATCAAATTGGAAAAAATAAATAATTTAAAATAATATATTATAAATTTATATGCACCTGAAATTATTTTTCATTGTGACAACTTATAAAATAATTCAATGTTTGCTAATTTATAATGGGTGTATTACTATATGGTGGGTGGGGATTTATTTTCCCCATATAATCCCTATGATGTAACTTTGTATGAAGCGTCTTGAAGTCTCTATGGTCTTTTCTAATATCCATTAAGACATATTTTTTAGGAAAATACTCCAAAATAAAAAATCTCTACAAGGAATAATGAAAATTAAACAGAAGTTTCATTATATATTTTTATGTAAAATAGATATAGTATATAGTAACCTTATGTTTACATCTTCCTAAAGGTTATACATCATTATAGTTTGTCTATGGCCCCATGAATCAATATCAATAAACACATTCATCCTCATTGTGAACCCAACATAACTAATGATCATTAACTTGTTGGGGTCAATAGGTTGGCCACATTGATTCTAGCCAGTATCATGTTTTATACCCTCAAATTCTTCATATATAATTTTATTCAACATTATTATCCTACATTTTTGTTTTTTTCATTAACATGTTATTGATCACCAAAAATTTCTATAGTTTTAGTATCAACATTTTTTTCCTAAGGATTGGTAACGTCGTCATGTTCTGAAAATATTATCCTCACATGTAGTGAAATATTTAGTTAATATTGAAAAAAAACAATGTCAACATGGAAAAAGGATTTGATATGTTTATATACATGATCTATTAAAATCATGATGAACTCTTCAACTACATGTTCATATTATTTTGTCAAACGATTTGCATGCTTCTATTTTTAAGGAAATGTGCAATTGAATTTAAAAATATAATTACTCCACTATGATACGTCTGATACTATTAATTCATCCAAAGGATAAAGTTATAAACAATGTTCGTACTCATCGACTTCACGTATAGAAAAAATATTATTTCATTATTTTTCTTGAGACTCATCCACCATCTCTTCTACAAATGCACCTATGTTTCTTGAAATACTATGAGAAATAGTCATCCAATATCAAGTACAAGTCTACATTTTGAATGACCAAATGATATTGTAGTTCATGTAACATAGAATAATTGGGGGATCAGTCTCAAGAATAATAATTTAATAATAAATGTTCAAGAGATAAAGCAGATGATGATGAATGTTATACCACAAAAAAATTTTAAATTACCACTTCTCAATTTCAAAATTCAAATCAATTTCAAAATTTTAAATGTTTTATAAACCTATGATCATAAAATCAACACATCCCCAGAGAGTATCACTAAATATAATCTATGTTATTGGTCTTTTTCCCTCACCTGTATCTCAGATATAAGAGCTCTATGTCCACTGAGGTTCATTTATAATTTGTGTGTATAAAAATCAACAAGTAAATTCTAACAATGTCCCTAAAATAAACATAAATGAACTTATTTTATTACATGTTCAATGTAGTGTCCCTCAAGATACACATGTAATTCTGGTCATTGTGTACTAACAAGGACACCTTGATAATCAAATTTACCTACTTCATTTCACAAATATGAATTATACTAATCATGTTATAAGTTTATATTATGGTTGTTCCCTTAAATTAAAATCATTTCTCTAATAAGAGGATAAAATTTGAATTATATGAGGATAAAAACCCATTTATCTCCCTCTAGAAATAACCATATCATAGGTACCATGAGATTAAACCTCGTTCGCCTAGCATCTAAGACTATCCATCAGGGATAACAGTCACATGTACTTATTACATCAAAATCATTAAATAATTATTATATAGCCATTTTACATAGGAATTAAATTTTAAATATGGGGGATTACTAACATAATTTGTTCCCTTAGTAAAGAACCGAAGAATGGGTTCCACAATACAATAGTTAAACAAAATTCTAAAAAAATATAAAGAAGAAGAAATAACCCAAATATCACATCACCCTCACCATAACCCTAAATGTATCACTAACATATCTCTAGTAAATCACATTAAAACATACCATACCTAGACCGCACATAATACCAATAATATTATAATATACAATAATCTTAGATTATATATATAATATATTTTTTAATTTTTATTTTTTAAAGTATATTACACATTTTTACTTGTTTTTAAATTATAAATTTCATGTAATTAAAGTTTGGAATTATGTTATTTAATTATTTATATTGATTAATTTATATAAGTTCATTATTATATGTTCTATAACCTCCAAATAAATTTATGATCCATAAATGAATGTATTTTTCATATTATTGTTCTAACAAATTGAATCTATATATATTGGAAACCAATATTTGGTCCATAAGTGGTTTCAAGTCCAAACACATTAGGTGAAACTACAAAAGTGGGAACCAGATCCAACTATTGGTCTAAATATTTATTATTTAAATTATATCAAGATAATTTCCTTGAAATTTCATAGCCTATCTCATCAATGAAAATTATATATGATTTTATAAAGAACCTAAAACATTGGATAATAAATTTCCCATGTTTCGATTGAGAAATTCATTAATGAACCTATAAATTTCCCATAACATATATACAATTGTTTTTTAGATTCTCCATATAAGTGTGTGTTTATTGGTTTCTTCTAAATTTTCTCAACATTAATATCAAAAATAATTTATTCAATTGGATCAAAAATATCACCCTAATAAAATTAAATGTTATTAGATCTTGAAATGTACCAAATTTCACCATACCAAATCAATGGATTGAAAATACAAAAAACCATAAAAATTTAAATGATCTTTAATTTATCTACATTGAAACTCTATCATATGTAATATTTTTAACCAAAATATAGAAAAGAGTCATTTTTTAGAATATTCTATTTTTCAAATTCTAAACAATCATAAAACCTTTTCTCATATTCATCACTTTTTTACAGTGTTGTAATCCTAATATGATTCATTATCAGCAATAATAAATTTATACTAATAAACATAGTTTTTTAGAAAAATTAAAATTAAAATTTCCTTTATAAATAGAAATACAGTAAAATTGATGAAAAATATTTCATAAATAGAATAAAGTTAATTATTAAAAAAATAAACTTACACTAGTTAAATTATAATCATTTTAAAAAAATACAAAAGATAAATAAATATTAACATTGATTTAAAATGTTCAACAAATATAAAAATAAACTTATCTTTCTCTTCATTATATAATTTGGTACTTATTATTTTCAAAATAAATAAATAATTATAAAATATAAAATAACATTAAGATTAATATATTAGTGATGAAAAAAATATTAATTGTGATATGTATAAAAAAAGAGGAATATGAATATATACGTCATATTATAAATGAAAATTTCAATTCACGTTGTAAATTTAAATTTATATATAATTTGAACATGATTAAATAAGAAGGATATTTGATTGTTTTTTTATATTTTCATTCTAAATAAATTCTATTCTTATTCTATTTATGATATCATTTTATAATGATCAATATTGGTATACTCTATGAATACATATGATATAGAAAGTAAAATTTTGGAATTGATGATGTTTTTTCATGAAATATAAATGGTACCTAATGAGGGTTATGTTGTAAAATTATCATAGGGATTTTATATAAATATTAAACTATATAATGGAAAATAAATGGGGGATAACTCTAAAAAACACTGACAGTATTGTTTTGTTATTAAAACATAATTATAAAGTAACTACCCTATACTGAAATTACACTATCAACACAATAAAAATATTACCATGATGTTTATTTAAAAATATATTTTGAATATACCATATTCGAACTCTATAATACATTATACATTCAAAACATTCATTCACAACATAAATAAATATTAATTAATCATCCAAACACTCGTTTTTTAATTAATCATACCTTAATTGTTGTTAAAATATTAATAAGTAAATTAAATATACCTTAAATTTCACTAACATGCACTAAAATATCTACATGTAACTCATTCATCAATAAATAATTCCTAAAATATAACATAGGTTAAATAATAATTCAAGAAAACTAATCATACAATAGTTATCTAAACACTCATCAAATAATAATTTTGTCAATGATACCAACAACTAAACATAACTTAGACACCCATTTAAAAACAAATAAACAAGATTTATAATTCTCCTTCATCAAATAATCATAAAAGAAATCATTAATACCAAAATAAATATTTATCAAATAAAACTGACATTTGATGTGTGAAAAAATATAACTATAATTCAAACCCATAGAGAACAATCAAAGTGATTTCATTTTAGAGGACAAATAAAAATGAGGATTTGATGATTGTAAGAACCTAGAGCACCCTGAAAGGCGATGGGTTAATCAGGGTCTCAAATAATACTTATAAATAAATGGATATTGTTCCCACATTAGTAGGGACTTGTTAAACATATCAGTTGGAATAGAGGACTAATAAAACATTCACATGCAAGGAGACTACACAACTATTTTACATGGATCACTAATAAGGTCTATTAATTGGAGAATAATCCAACAATTTTTTTTCCATTGTTATATCCACAAATCCTCACTAGTTGTGGAATACTGATGTTTAGACACAATCACTCTATTTTGGGAACTCTACCTTTATACGATTTTGGGGATATCCCACAACGTCCCTTGTAACACATTGGTCAACTCTATGAAGATCACTTCCTTGGGTGAAGTCTTACTGAGTTTATCAAATTATAGGTCACTTCAATAGATTAACATTAATGTGTTTGTCCTTGACTTGCACAAGAATATACTTGAATTTTAATCCTGATTTGATGCATGTTGAAATCACTGTTCACTAAAAATCTGATGTCGAAAAAAGCCTTTCGTGGAGATCCTTTGTGAAGATCAACCCTTCACAAAGCTAACTGCCTTTTCTGAACAAACTAAGTCAATGTGAAAAACCTTATAATCAAGAATCAATCGTTCCATATAATAATTTACATCTTCTAAGACTATACTAGTCATTTTACGACACTCAAGATCACATAGAATGCCAGATTCACGGATCTCTTATAGCTTCATGATATTAGAGTGATTCCATATTTTCAGATAATAATTTAGTGTGTTAATGAATATAAGAAGCCTTATATTTATTGAAATGGTCATTTGCGATGGTCTACCACATCCAATTCATTTTTTGGACCATCTAAAATAATTATCATGGTGCACCTCCCTTGTTGTCATTGTAGAGATCACTATCAACACATCATGCAGTCACAACGCTCTATGTCGAGTAATCGTGGGGATCACTGCCTCCATTCGCGATACTCTACAACATCATGATCCTCAACCTTGTCTTTATGAAACCCATTCCTTGACGATGTTATAACGATTTTATTCCAGAAAATAAACTTTGGTTTTGCTATGCCTTCCTCCAGATTTATTGCCCAAAAATTTGGCAATCATTGGGAAATTAATCCATCTTCAACATTGTTGTCAGCCTGTACTATAAGATCCCTTGTCTTGCAAATACCTTGATCAAACCAGTGTGGATTGGCAAAAAACACAAACAAAATCCATTTCCAGCATTGAAAATTCTTATATCCAATAACGATGTTGATAGCGATAACACTAAAAATGGAAAGAGACATGAGTGAAGGTGTAGATATGAATGGAAATAATGAGGAAGAATGACAGACCAATCACAACTAGAGTTTTGGATGAATATTTGTAGGGTTTATCTGGGATTAGAAAACTACAATAACAGAAACCATAAAACCCAAACAAGAAATCAACGAGAGATGATGAACAGAAAATAACATACCACAAATTCTATCATTGATTAGTCATAGATAACGTATATGAGGAGCACTGATGGTATGGGAGTTCATTGAGATGTTAAGAATCATGATGTAATTAGTGGCATTTAGTGTTTTTTAAAATACATCACCTATACCCTTATCATTTCTTCAAAAAGCGGTAATAAAGATATCTTTTACTAGTTATAAATTAATAAGCATTGTTAAAAGACATCATTATCAGTGCTAAAGGTTTAAAACTTATAAATAGGTCTATTATCATTTTTTAGCACTGATAAATATCCCTCTTTATCTACACTGAAGAAGAACTCCTAAAGGTCAGTCATTGAACATATATTTAAAATTATAAATATATTTATATCATTATATATATTTATATAATTATATACAATTATATATATATATATATATTCAACAAATATATATATATATATATTCAACAAATATATATAAGTATAAATATAGTAAATATAATTATTATTTAAATATATTTATAATAATTTTCAAATAACAAAGAAATTTATATAATTATATATATATTTAATAAATATATATAAATATAGTAAATATACTTTTTTATTTCAATATAATTATTGTAATTCGATAATTATTTAAATTCATAATTATATATCTATAAATATATAAATACATTTAAGAAATATTTATATATTTATATAATTATATATATTAATATAAGAAACTTCTTCGAGTACTGGTTGGTATGCACACCCACACCCATCAAATTTATAGAAAATAGTAGATGAAAGAAAGAGAGTGTAGGATGGGGAAAGATAGGCATTCCATCCCTCCATAAAGGGAAAATAACTACACATAAAATGGATCAGGTCCATACCCATAGTCATACCCAAAGTCATCAACATTATCTCTGATTTCCCAATCATACTATGACTACTTTTGTTTTGAGATCATAGAGTATTTCTCAATGATATTTTCGTTCTCTAGAGTGATCTGTGCCGGAGTATCCTTGGTAGAAGGCCTAGCAGACACACACATACACTTGCATTAGTCCAATAATTTATATACATTTAAATATATATATATATATATATTTAATTAATAAATATAAATATAAATATATTAAATATATTCTTTTTTAAAATTAATTTATAATTATTTAATAATTATATTGATATATATAATTATTTAATTATAATTTTATATATTCTTTTTTAAAAAGTAATATTTAATTATTTCTAATTAAAATTTAATAACTTAATAATTATAAAAAAATAAAAAAATATAAATATATTTGTTAAAAAATATTTGCATACAAGTATATTTTTAACAATATAAATTAATATATAATCTTAAATGCATGCATCTTAAAAATGAGTGAAATTGAATAATTAAAAATGTGTGCACTTTAAAAATATTAAAAAATGGATTTGTTTTACTAATTGAAAATAAATTGTTAAAAAACTATGGATATATATTGATGTAACGATGAATAAATATAGAAAATTCTATAAAAAGGTAAATATTTTTATAAATATATATATAGTAGAAAATTATTAAATTCAAAAAAAATATAAAAAATATTAAAAAAATATTAAAAATGAATAAATAATAAAAAAGAATGATTATATTAAAAAAAATAAAAATTTTACCAAATGAAATCATAATATATTAAATGAATCTTGTTATAATAAAATTATAAATTAATACTAACTTTTGAATAAATTAATTAAATATTAGGTGTATGTATTTCTGTGTAAGATTTAATTGCATTAATATTTGTGTGTGTGGGTAATATATAAAAAATGCTTTAATTATGTATATGTATGTGAACTCAATGTAACACACATTTGATATATTTCAAATTGAAAATTAAAACAACATTCAATTATTTCCATTACATTATGTAATTATTGTTAGTTTTTTTAATTAATATTAATTTTTAATTATAAACCATTTTCACTAAATATATTATTTCATGTTGGCATAAATATTTTTTTATTATGTAAAACATATTTTTGGAAATATTTTATACAAATATATATATATGAATATATTTATGTATTAAATATATTAATGAATAACATTATATAAAAACCCTTAAAAATTAATAGGACATATATATACATGTTTTTAATTATTATATTTTATAAATTTTCTATAATTATATATAAGATATATATTATTCATTATAAATTATAATTAATATATATATATATATATTAAACTTATTCATTTCTATTAATGATTGTTTCTTAAAAAAAATTAATAATTTATTTATTTTTATTTTTATTTTTTTCTTAATTATTAATAGTTTTTTATTTTTAAATTTTTTTTCAATTATTATAATTTAATAAAATTACATATTTATATTTAATATATTTATTTACTAATTTTTTTAATATATATATATATATTGAATTAACTCATTTTTACTAATAATTATTTAATTAATAAATGGTTTAATATTTTACTTAATTTACTAATTTGTTTTATTTGTTCAATTATTTAATTTTATTTAATTTACATATCTATATTTTTAATATATTGTATTTATTAATATTTATAATTAATATATATGTATATT
The DNA here is from genome assembly GCA_963277665.1 of Viscum album. Classification (NCBI taxonomy): domain Eukaryota; kingdom Viridiplantae; phylum Streptophyta; class Magnoliopsida; order Santalales; family Viscaceae; genus Viscum; species Viscum album. The sequence continues at coordinate 1,899,364,503 of OY728140.1, read as the reverse complement.
AAATTTATTCATTTTTATCAATAATTATTTAATTGTAAAATTTGTTATTTATTTTGGAACATTATCGACACATTTTGTGAGCACTAATAAAGACTAACGTTGTTAAATAAATTTTTTGATGTAGTGATAATAACTCAAATAATGTAGTGGCTACTGATTCTATAGTGTTGTCATAGTATATTATGGCTTCTTAGGTAGCTAAACAAGTAGTATGGATCTGCAATTTTGTTTAAGAGTCGGATGTGGTACCCAACATTAATTATTCAATCATAATTTACAATGATAATGATGTAATGGGGGATCTCACTGAAGAACCAAAATATCTAGTGGATGAAAGACATACTCTGAATGTATAATCTATTATGGGGTTTTTCTTATAGAGTTGAATTTATAGTGAGTAGTATTTCCGTGAATGATAACACGGAACAACCCTTAACAAAACCAAAATCTTAGAAGAAACATGATATAAATATATATGATAGATAATGGACTAAAACTCATTAACAGTTGGCTCTAGGATAAGTTTTAGTTTGTTATAGTATGTGTTTTAGAACCAATTATTTGGTACTTTAGATTACAGAATATATACGAATAAGTGAATAATAAATATATATTATCACATATTGATCATTTTTATATATGAATATGATGTCATAATTTCATAGGATATCAATCACTTTAAAATATGCCATATCAGTTCTCCTCTAAGGTGACAACCTTAAGATTTTATGATGATATTTCTTATATATCAGTCCTATAGTCATGATGATAAACATTGATGGGCCACGTAGTTTTTCTACTATTAGGTGCGAGTGATTTTAAGAGGATAATGCTTCATATCATGATGTTTTCACATTTTGATATCAATTATGGGAGATTCTGATAATAATCCATCCAATATTAATTCCACATGTTATTGTTTCCTCGAATATGCCTACATGAAAGTGTATGAGATGGTCTTTAGACATTAATATTATTATTAATTCATATCGTGACTCACATACAGAGATGTAATATTTAAACCCTTGATGAACAATATTCACATTAAATAGGATATGTTGGTTTGCAATGATTCTTGTGTTACTGATAAATTAGTCGATGAAGGATTTTTCCCTTCCATTTATGGAAGTTAATATCTATTTCATTTAATTGGTATGGAACCATTGATATAAATTTCATGGAAAAGGTGTTCTAGAAAAGTTTATTAAAGATATCCAAAGAATGATATATCATGAAATAAGGACGATAAAACAAGTGTGAATCTTCCTTCATGTTATATCAAGACAAATGAATAATATTACGCATCCCACACTCATATGTGGTTGTCGACATTGCAAAATTACCTTCATCCTCTTGGATTCATTGACCAATTTCTAGAGAGTAATATTTGAATTCAGGTAATCCCACCAATCTCGAACAAGGAAAAATCTTAGAGGGTTACAAAATAAGTGTCTCTACTTATCTCAATTAAATTCCATTTGAATTAAATTATTGGAATAAATATTATTTTCAACACAGATGAAATGTTTTATTCGGATTTTTTGTCACATAAATTATATATATATTATTTACAATGTAATTTATTAATTTCATATATATATAATATTTAAATATCTATTGAATAAATATTTAATATTTATTAGATTATTCGATAAAATTTGTTGATGGAAATTGGAAAAAGACAAGATCTAACGATAAATATTAATTTGTAAGACTGTAAAATTACATTTATCATTTCATTAGGTAGCAGACACTATGAGAAAATGAAATTACTATTATCATTACATGGAATTTGTTCATATAGGGTTTAAAAATTTATTTTTGGTCTATGTGAAAAGAAAAAATATTAAAATATAACTCATATGTATAAAAATATATAGTTATGAATATTATTATAGGATTAATAAATTTGAATAATCATTGTAAATAATTAAATCTAGAGCACTCTTGGAAGACTGAATAACACCCTAGATTCTCTTCCCTCAAGACTAAGAGATTATTCTCCCTCCTCCATCTTCTCATGAATGAGAACATAAAATTGAATTTTCAAGCATGAATGAATCATTATACAGATGAAGGGGAACATTTCAAGATGAATGATCTACCATGCTAGCACCCAGCAATCCATCAATGTTGTATTGAGATAAATGGAGAATGTGTGGTTTACTACTAGAGGGGTTCTACACTTGGATCGTACAAGCACAATGACTATAGTCAAAAAGTGTTTATGACATACACATCTTCGTCGAAGAAAAACATCATGGTTAAGGTAAAATGTCATCATATCCATTTAAATTTATTATAAATTTGACACTAAATATCATATTGTTTTTGGAATGTAAGAAAATTTTCAGCAAAAAAATCATTGGTCCTGGATTCCAAGATATGTACATCGTGGAAAATATTCCAAATCAAATAGTTTCTAAGTTATACCCGACCCTAATCAGAACTTCCACCATGACCAAAACGTTTTGGAGGATCCGTAATAGTTCAACACTGATTCGAATAAGATAGAAATAAAATCCTGGTGATGAATCCTTTAATCTAATTGATTTGTTTAGTACAAAATTATTAAGAGAATAGAAAGTGGAATCCATCCCATTAGAGAAGGATAGTGTCACAAGGGATACTACTGATGAGGAACATGTTTGAGTGAATGTAAGCGGAATGAGAGGGTGATTACAATAGTTGTATTTATTACACATTAATAATAATAATATTTATAATTTTATTATTAATTTTTTTTAAGGTCCTCATTTTTTCATTATTTTCCACATATAAAAAATTTATTTAACCATCATCACCATTTCAAATTATTTAATTACATTAATGAAATAACTCATAATATTATTATAAAAAATTGATGATTGACCAATTTATAATAAAGGAATGATATAACCACATGATTTCATAACTGTGAATATAAAATATACATTTAAATAATATCCCAAATCATTTATTGTTATATTTTCAGTTATAAAAACCATAATTATTAAAAATTTTATAGTAGATATTATATTTTCATTCTCCTCACCATAAGAATTTTCTCACTTAAGGATTAATCGATATGTTCTTTTGATTAATATTCTAACCCAAATTCATTTAAATATATCTCAGATCCCCAATACACCACAATAAATTTACCGCACTACCATTATATCACATTCTTACTCAAAATTTAAATAATATTATAAATTATATTCATTAAGCCATTTGATTGATGTAATGGCTCAAAACTACTCATTAAATATTTATCATCATAATAACTCTAAAATAAATCATTGTTATCTCATAACAAAGAATGAATCATTAAAGTATTCCTTAAATTTATAATGTATCATCACATGATGTCATAAAAATAGGCATCACACTACAATTTTACTACACCAAAGTGGATTAATTAGATTAATCATATATGAAAATGAAAAGAATACTCCTTCCCCCCTTTGACATTTATATATATATTCCAACATAAAAAATAATTCTTGATTTTACCTCATGATCTAGTATAATATTTAGTATAAATATAATATAATCTTGTAAAAAATCAATATATCCAATTTATATATTATAACAATTTTAGTACCATTGGGACTATCACACACTTTATTGAGGTGAGTTTGTTTCCAAAGATTGAAACCTCTCTTCATTTACCAATTCCATGCTACATACATGAGTAATTTACTAGAGAGAATTGATTGGGTTATGTTAGAAATTTAAATAGAAAACACACATAAAAATATTATACATGAACCATAATTTTATCCTATACAAATGTTTTTTAAATTCCTTAGTTTGGAAAAATAGTAGTAATTTGGTAAGACATTATTTAACTAAAAAAAATCAAAACCTTTGTCTAATAATGGGTTTGACTAATATTTCAGGTATTAATCACCCTGAACATAAATGTTATAGAATTTTATGGTCATTTTACTATTTAATCCTGGATCATATTTGGTTCCACTAAGTTTATACCCCTTGATTTAGTAATTTAAAGAGATAGAAATAAATAATTCAAGCCATAATAAAATACAAACAAAAATAAAAAACGAAAACATGATGAATTATCTAAAATCATGTCAAAATAACATAATAAAAATAATATAGACCCAAAATATGAATAATATATATCAAAAAACAAAGATCTAGGGATTTAGACAATAAATATGAATGAATGTATAACAAAAAAATTATAGCCAAATATTCACAATTTTTTATTTAATTTAAGTATATAAAATCCTAAAAATTTATACATTTTGAAATAATTAATCACATTTTAAAATAATTATGAGAATAAATTAATTTTATCATAAATGGATTAATACTTGGATTTTAAATATATTACTCATTTTACAATTATTCTGAATAAGTAATATATTAATTTCATTTGATTTTGATATCATGCAGGTGCTATATAGGAACAATATAAAACATATATATGTTGTGGATGACTCAAATATAAATATTTTAGGCTATGTATCAATAAAATAACTTTTAGAAATTCTATGTGAGAATAAAATAGTTCTTCAACTAGCTAGATAAGAAACATGGACCTCTTCTCGGTGATAAAGCAAAAATCAAGCTACATATTATTTTCTATAAAAGTGACCAAACTACACACAATTTATTTCTATAAATGATATAATAGGTAGTTATACTTTCCATATAATTTCATATTGACAAGAATCGGAGTTGTGTATGATCAAAAGGGTCTTTTTCTGAATAATGTATGAAAAATTGTAAAATTATAATTTCAATATCTTATTAGATCCAATTTATGAAAGAATAGACTTAAACCATGTAATATTGAACAACCATGTATATATGATATGTATGAATAACCAAAGGATAAATAGTTTTTTTAAGATAATATGGAACATAAGTGAGGATAAAGGGAAAATTGTGATGGTTGTGTATGATTAGAATACCGCCGACATAAAAATGAATTAGAACACCTATATTCTATACGAGGTTTTCCACTTTATAAAACTCTTCCAGAAAAATATTATAGTACAACACTGAAATCCTATGAAAACTAGAACCCATGAATGATATTACACAAAGTCTTGGGAAAACTTTTATGTCCCCAATAATATTTTTAGTCAACTAAGGATGTGTTATAAATCCAAATTCCACATGGATTCTCTATACAAACTCATAGAAAAATGGAAACATCTCATTCTCCATGTATGAACAATTATAAAATTACCAAGTACTGCTTCTTCATTCCTTATATCCATGTAAAAGTATAAAAAAATATCATTCGATAATTTAATGGGATATTTTAATCTAGGGAAAATATTCTTAATTTTCTCCACATGTGATCATCCAAGAATATACCCCTTTTTAGATAAAATTCACTTTATAAAGAATAGATTTCTCCTATAGTTATTTCATCACATAATCATCTCCCTTATAAAAGATTCTAGAATATTCATCCCACACTTTTTTTTGGATTAATTATAATTATTTTTAATTAAATCTTTATTTTAATATATTTCACAATTTAATTTTTTTTTTATTATCTCTCCCCTTGTATACATTTTACATCAATGATTGTTGATGGATAACCAGTTGTTGGGTGGACCTTGGGAGGTGAACCCTTGAAAATATTGAATGATATTTTAATTCTTCATTTTTATTTGATTTCCAACCGAAGGAGAGGATATTTTGGATGAGAATATTGGTAGGTGGTAGTAACTTTTATTTATCCAAACTTATTTCATTATTTTAAAGTATTATTATGCATCAAATCATCAACTCATGAATTCATCTAACATACAATGGATTTTGGTGGACTATTTTTATATGGTTTACAAGATTATTGCAATATATGAGTTATGTTTAGTACGAAATGTTTTATTAGATTATATACTCTATTTAGGTAGATTTTGAATGAATGAGATGGGAAAGGTTCATTGTACTCCAACCAATTTGAGGATTCCCTAAGACAATGCACATGAAGAGACGTGGAATTGGTTATAAGATCTATCAGTTGAATGAAAAACGTAAAATAATAATAATAATGGGGGATCTTGTTAGAATGGTATGGGATTATCACACATGTATGGAATGATATTAAACATTTATGAAAAATGTATTAAGAAATATTAGGTAATTAATCTCAGTGTACATTCCAAATTTCAACTGACATTTATTTTTTTTTTCCTTTTATTACATTTTTTTTAATTTCAAAAAACATTTTCAATTTTATTTTCATAAATTAGATATTTTAAAATTATATAAATAGCTAAAATAAAATATACCAAGCAAAATTGAAAAAAAAATTAGTCTAAGTTAGAGGCTCATACTTGACCTCAGGTATACCTCATTGAATGCCATAGGTTTTTGAACAATTGTGAGGGTTTGATAAACCATGCAGAGATATTATAAAATCTAGAATAATCATAATAACTAACAACTAATAATCAAAACATAAATAACATAAATCTTATCGTAGTGTAGAACATATACTTATGGTAGAAATACAACCCTAATAATAACAAAGCCATGCTATAACAAAAAGATATATTCATATCATACCATCAACCATATTAGTAAGATCACCCAATGGGATCATCAAAAATAGAATTATATAAGATAAAAATATGATACATGGAGTCACCACAACTGTCTTTATCCTCTCATAAACCATATATCCAATACTATCTAAGATTCATAGTCTCTTATTCATATATTAGAGACATCACTCAAGCTTTAAAGTCTACTGAAAAATTTTCATTGAAACCTACGTTCTCATGTATAGTGTTAGAATAAAACTCAGTATCCCACAACCAATAGTTTCCTTAACAAACACCAATATATATATATATATATATATTTATATTTATAAAATTAATGAAAATTAATTCATATACATTATATGGAATTCCCCCGTCACAATATGGGTACTCAATATTCCACCCTTACGATTGAATCAGACATTCTTCCACCAATGTCGGGTTATGGTATATTTATAGTACTAACTCCAACAAGGATATTCCACAATAATAGTAACACATTTAAAACTATTTTTAGAATTAAACTAGACTACGAAAAGTGTACCAATATTTAGATGGAAGATTTTCCTATAGGAGTGTAATCATTAAAGAGAGTAATACATCCCTTATAATCATACTCAATCATGGGGGGGGGGGGTTATGTCTCATCTAAAAAAGATAATTCTATAGGGTATTATTTACTTAATAATCATACGCATTCATAGAGGTAGTACATTCCACTTGGATACCACATCACATAAGGAATTATATTCCATCTAATCATATTTAGTCATTGAGGGCAGTAGATCCCACTAGGAAAACTTATCACATAGTATTCTGCATCCCATACAATCATACCTAATCATAGGGAAAGAATATACAAAGTAGACAACCCCTAAAATAGAAAATTAAATCCCTCATAATCATACTCAGCTAAAGGGGGTAATATGTGCCACCTAGAAAACTCACTACATAGGAAAAATGACAATTATAACATTACATAGACATTGGGTGAGATACAACACAACTAAAAAAATAATCAAATAAAGAAGTAAATAAATCATAATCATACTCATTAATTGGAGAAAGTATAACCCATTTACATTTAACATCACATAGATCAATAATTCCCTCATAATCATATATAGTCATAATGTGTATTAAATCCCACATGGAATTCCCATCACATATGAAAGTATTTACTTTACAATAATACTTAGCCATATGGGGTATTATTTCCCACTTGGAATGATCATCTCATTTTATACATTATCAAAAACCACAAAATGGAATGTCATCCTTCTTAGGGTTTCATATATAATCATAGCCATAATAAGGGTGAATGTAAAATCATGTTCAACCATAACGTAATTAAACATAACGATAACCATGGTAAATAGTTTATCACTATACGTGTTGGTTCATCCAAACCGGAACCACTTACTAGGATACCTAAAGACTTGTAGTTGAACTTTTAACCATCATATATTATGCTTAGATTTCATTGGAAGGGTTCTAAATATATACAATGACCAATCCCATAAGGGTCATTATATAGTATATGATCATTATAACGAGACCCATAACAAATGATATCTCACTACTTGTCCTAACCTATACATAAGATTTAATCATTAAGGAGTACACAAATATTGTTTATAAGTATCACAACACAACACAAGGTCCATGAAATCCCTATTGGTTCCACTCCCATGATAGCATAACACTTTCCCTAGGTGACATGACCATCGATGGAATTATATTTAATGAACTATTTGAAATTTACTATCATATCCATGATTTTGGTTTATTATCACTATTTAAACAGAGAACCAACTTTTTTTGCATTCAAGTTTATCATCACATGCCCATTCATTCTTGTACCATAAATTAACAACTTCATGTTGTTCCATAGGCTCACCCCTAGAAATAACTCTACACGATCATCAAGTACCAAAAATGAATTCACAAACATAATAGAGAAATAGATCAATGATGGACACCCATATTGATCTAAATTACCCTTTTTTAATCCTTACACATTACTGATAAACCCCTCAATAATGATAAAACAAATTCATAATACTAGTGGAATCTCTATGAGTCTAGTAAGACTCAATAGCCTTTCCTCTCTAAAGGAAAACCACTCATGGTTCCATCTTGGTTCACTCACAATAGATATCCCATTTTTAAAATCTATATAATATGTACAATGTCATAAAAATATATAATATTAGGTACTTCCAACTTCAATAATGCTATTTTTCCTTTTATTTGATGCTCATCCATTATCACCCAATCTTTTCCATGCTCTAACATACCACTATTTATGATCTCAAAAAACTACTAAGGTCACCATTATTAATTATAACTATCTTATTATTAATTTTTATAATTGATTTAGTATATTTTAGTTGTCTATAAATGATGTAAAATTCATTTGGTATCCTTCCATGACTAAGGCCGTAAGTAATGGACTATGAAACATAATCCAACACCTATAGACATACCACTAATAAAATCCCAATGATACAAAACCCATTTATAGATTCATTTCATTCCAATCTGATGAAATCTATACATCATTCAATTCAATGGGTTCCTTTAAGAAAGTAGATGTGAAACCATGTGTTTTATCCTCTCCCATGTATCTTCTATATATGATAAGAAAAAACCCCATAATCTTTACCATATTAAACAATGATCCTCAGAAATCAACACCAACTCATGAATCTCTTATCTACATGAATATAATTGAATATAGAGGCTGAAAAACATTTAATAGTTGAAGGAGACATCCCAAAAACGATCATCCATAAATATAAAGGTCCATTGATTAATGATAGAAATAGGAAATGATTAAAAGAAGAATAGGTGTTGCAGAACCAAGCCTCAAAAAACTGAATAGAGTTTCCCAATAATTCTTATAAAATTTAAATAATATAAGCAATTAATAAAAACAATTATTTAGGGAAACAATAAAGAGTGGTGATGAATGTCATGGTTAAAAGCCCAGTTACCAGAAAACCAAAATAAATATACTAGAAAAACATTATTAGAAGATGACATCTCTCAAAAAAAAATTTCTCCTTCTAGTGTATCCCAAAATAATAATTTACCCTTAGTTATTGTGTAATAAAGGCCTTCATGGTGGAATTACCTCATATTAAAACATGAATCATCCCCAAAATCTTAAAATATATTCTCCCACTAGGCATTGTTACTTGATCATGTAAATCTGGAAACATCACCCCAACGCTATTATTCATATAGAAAAATCATTCCTCCTCCTCATGTTGTGAGGCCATCTATAGAAGTGTGATTTTTTACTAATATAAAAATAGACATACAATTCCTCAAATATCCAAATACAAAAATATACACATTGTTTGGAAAGAAAATTAAAAAAATCATACCATGGAATATACAGGGCATTATAGAAGCTCATATATATATATATAAGAAAAATTCTTCTAGATAATAGGATATATTTCTTATAATAAGAATTTATTAAAAAAATACCCCATGATAAACCTCGTTCAATATGGATTTATTATTGGGGGGAGAGGATGCTTAAATTTCCTTCACATAATAATTATAAAAAATTGTATATTTCTTTTTTGATTGTTTTTTCTATTGAATATTTATTTTATTTTAACTGTGGTGAACATAATTGTGTTTCAATTCATTAATATTGGGCTATAATTATTTATGCATCATTAAATAAAGTCGATAAAAATATTGTGGGAAAATGTCAACACCTGAGAGGGGGGATGAATTAAATGTTGAATAATGTTTCCAAATTACATATCTTTGCTAAAACCCCATGATAATTTATCATATATCTCTCATTATTTCAATTAGATCTATATAATGTTTTACCATGAAACTATCTACAATATTCACGAATGTATTGTAGAAAAAATACATGTGGTATTAGAATATGGTTTGGTACAATGCCTAGTAATTTTCAGGATATGTTATTTCCCCAATTATGGATTCCCTAGTGTAATAAATCAATGATTATAATGAGTTATGTGTTTCCCACACCAAAAACTAACAATGTCTTATTTTAATTTATTTTCCTATTTCCCATAGTACTTCCTATTATAACTTCAAATTTTTTCCAAAAATTTAGAAATTTATCTCCTTTCATAACTTATGTCACAAAAGTTCTTTTGACTCTAACCATGTATATACTTGTGATTGATTGAACGTTTCTCTTGGAAGTAGATTTATGGTCCGGTAAAGTATGCTTCTACACCAATATAACATATATTCCTCAGATAATATTAGAGTATTCAAATACGTTCTAATCTTCATGATATATTGTTTGAAACTTAGTACCTTCCATATCTTATCATCATAACACTTTTAACAAACCTTCTTTCAAGATTCTTAAAACATTGAATCTCTATAAAATTAATCTTATATTGATGGATGATTTCAAATTATAAATTATTTATATAAAAAATAGTTTATTCTTCTTCTTTTTCCTTCAAGAGAGCTCATCCAGGTATCATGTGGTGTAACATCATGATTATCTACTTTTAAAAGGTTTTATAGAAAATCCCGCCTTTTTTTTTTACTTCTTCATCCTTATTATTTACAGACACGTGTGGCATCCTTTATCATCATTAAACTTATTCAATCAAAATTAGTATCCTCAAATTGAATAATAATTTTATTTTCATAGTATTATCCAGAAATCATCATCATTAAATACCCATTTTGTGTCGAATTATTACTTTATTCATTACTTTTTGAACTCATGTGATATAACCAAATTATGATAATTAAATGATTATTATTTTGGATACTCAGCTAAAAATGTGTTCAAAAAATATATACATTATAAAAAATATTTAGAAAATATTTTGAAAAGCCTCATGTTGAATACATAGCCTTTTTTAACTCTAAAAATCCGACATAAAAAATTAGCAGTGATCAAACTTTTTATTACACTACCTTCTCTTAAATCCTAAAATTATCTTGAATCTACCTTAAATGATTTTTGGAATTGGTATACAAATTTAAAACTCCTTATAATTAATTTCCGAGGAGTTACAACATATAGAATACTCATATAAAATTATTTCAATGACTACATAATCCATCTCAGGTATTTCTTCTCTTCAATCAATCTCGAGCCAACTTTATTCACATTTGATATCATCTAAGAGTCATTTAAAACTAATTTTAGTAGTTAACATAATTTTAACTCCTTGTGTGTTTTTTAAAATGTATGTTCAAATGAATCTATCAAATTAGGCATTATAAGAATTGTTTATTTATTCCTTATAGTGGAAACTCGCTTCCATGGGTGGATTCTTAATTATTCAGCTCAGACCTCATATTTTCATGTTCACATTGAAAAAAAAATCCCAAAAAAATATAATCAAACACTTACTTTGGGAACTTCACAAAATTTTCTATTGATTTCCAATTTTGAGAGCAATATGAACCTTTTCAACAACCCCATGTTTAATGAAGTGTATGGGTTGAAGAATTTTCTAAAAATAATGAACCTAATTTACATCAATCTTATTTTCCCCCAAACATTGGAACTGAATAAGTTAAAAAAATCAAGGATATACTTAATTTCAAAGAAAAAGAAAAATTGATAGAATATGGGGAGTTGAATGAAATAATGTTATATATGACATCCACTTTATATAATTACATAGGTAAAATGTCAAAATAATAATAAGAAGAAGAAGAGTTTGAAGAGGAAGATATTCCTATGTTATTTGATCAAGAGGACATTGAAGATCTAGGAGCTAGATTGACAAATACTTCTCTCACATGCATTAAACCACTCCATTCAAATTAATTAATTGAAGAGAAAGAGGTCAGGGATGAACCATTACTGTTTGTATATCATTATATGAATTCACTTGTATTTTTGATACATGAATTACCTTATGAATCCATTTCATCATAGTGTATATTCAACTACATTAGGATATTGATGATGATGATGAAGAGTCCAATTCATAGGAAATAAAATTTTGTGATTTTATGAATAAACCACCATGGGGGTGGTGTTACATAACTATGAATAACTTCAGACACCTTTTGATAATCCTTCACCTCCTTAGACACATTAGGATATCGATTTGGGAAAGGATATAACTATAAATGATTCCCTTTATTTATATTCCCTTCATCCTGTAATTTTATTTATTTCTTATTATTGTGGTTGGGGTGAGTTTTACTATATATAGGGTGATCCATGATTTGATTCCACTCATGGAAATAGGGAAAACACATATGTGGTGGTTCTCATTTCTAGGTAAATTCAATAATGCCAATATTCGTAACATAATGCATTTGAAATTTAAAATCAGAATAACCTGAATTAATTCCCCGCATGTTTCTCCTAGACGTCAAAAATTAAATAAGGCACCCTAAATCTTTGATTTCCAAATAAACCCCAATTAAATCAGTGTATGAAACTGAGAAGTCCTCATAACCCATCTGTCACATGGATTACAACTTTCTCTTAGTTTTATCTCCTTGGATTCATTCTAGATATTCTATACATGAAAAAAAGAATAAGTATGTTACAATCAAACATAAAATATGCACAACACACAAGATTACTATGTTTGGAAATTTGGTATACATAAATGAGAAAACTATCTGAAAATTTCATGAAAAGATAATATATATTTTATATATAAGAGAACCATGTTATAGAATCATTACAAGACTATTATAAAAAGCCCCACCAATACTTATTGTGTAAATTACCGACTGAATGTTCTCGCACTCTGAAGAAAAAAATGTGGTATGTGGATTCTCCTTTGGTAGTTTTATATTTTGATTTTTTGACATATAGTCTTATTTTATTCCACACTATCATATCCTACATTTCTCACCAAGGCCTCTGGTATATGGGTTCCCCATATCAACATTCCATCATCAGATTCTATGATGTTTATTCAGAATGAAAATACATGTGTACCTACCACACCTAATTTTGTGGGTTCAAGTCGATCAAAATGTTCCCCACCAATCCGAGTTTAGTTTGGGACACAATGTTGGACACATCGACCGATTCTTTCATATAGTTAGTTTTTCATTAACTGAATACTATTGGTTAACATAATAGTTCATCATATATTATATCATTATAAACATTATGTATCATAAATTTATCAAAAATATTCCCAAAATTAATTATATGTATCATCGCTAGAAAACCATTATTTATTTCATAACGTCTTTACATCCATCACCTTCAATAAAATTTAATTTTTCATTTGAAACTGCACAAATGGATGTATCACTACATCCTCTAAAACATGACCAGTTTTCACGTGCATTCATTAAATGAATCCCTTTGTAAGTTCCCATAATTAGTCTCAATTAATTCAATTTCCATTGATCAATATTCCACTCAGATTATTGCATTATATTTCTTCAAATCATATAATCTCTCTTTAACAGCATCTACCCAACTGAATCTGGACTTACATGGTGAATGTGACCATGAATCAATCTTATTTCACCATGTGTAACATCTAAAGACATAACTGGAGGATCTTTCAATACATAACCATAAAAATTACTCTTTACAACAAGACTAAAAATCTACCACAAAAGAAATATTTTCCTAGATTAATCCTAACAATATCCCTCACAAATACAATTATCAATTAAATCACCAATGTTTCACCTATAAACTTCTATTAACTATTTTATATCACCTGCATGGGTCTCCACCATGATTTTGATAATTAAGGCCCTTAAAAAATAAACACAATATTAGATTTTGAAACCATGATCCATGACTCCTTAATCCAAAAACCATATAAATTCATACATGGAATTCCCTATAAATAAATAAGTCTTGTGATCAGTAATTTTTTTGAATTCACCCCAACAAATAATGCCTCATATATTTTCTATGGCCATAATCCTTCAAAAAACATGTACTTATGAAACCCTTCCTATGGGATTCCATAAAACAATGATCTATCGGGTACATTGAACTCTAGAGATCCCATCGGGTCCAACATCCATACATAGGTTTTACCTTCTAAAAATTATAAAATAATATGAATTATGAACTACTAATATATCATTTATTAATGAAACCAAGTCATAAAAAGTCATTTTCTCCCACTTTATTCCATATTTGTTTTGATAAATCATTACTACCCTTCTATCATAGAGGTCCTTTGGAAACACTGATGATATTTCAAAAAATAATTTCCACATATTCAAAAATTCCAATGAATTCAACTCCCCTAATTTATAGAGAATTTTACTAGGAACTTGGGGTTGTCCCCATTTATGAATTAATGTGGTTGTGGGTTACTTTTCTCAAACTTTGTAGATGGAAAAACAACAAACCATATAACTTCAAAACATGGAGTATATCAAATTTATGACAACCCAAACAAATTAACCACCACTCCGTGACACTTTTTAGTATTTTTGGTTCTTTCTCCACAAACAATAGGCCTTTCCTACAAGCATATATTCTAAACTATCACTTACTACATGAACTCTCACTCTTGAGACAAAAATTTAGATTAATTTATTATACTATTATTCTTCAGGATGAAGGTTTTTCATAACCTCAAACATGTTCTATTATGAATGATTACACTTTCACTATTGTTCAACTTTTTCAATTAAGAAATAATTTGTAATGGCATCAAGAGAAAAAACCATAACTTTATAGGTTTGGATTCACTAGTTCCACCACCTTTAAGATGATAAAACCACCCATGTATTCAAAACAAAGCACTCCCACATGATTAAAAAAAATTTCATAATATTTTAAATTTTTCATTCAGTGACTATGGTTTTCCACCCTTCTCTCATCCATGTGATCAAACACCCCCGACACAATAACTATTATTGGTGGTTTTCTTCTTTAGTGTGTAATGGTCTGATCAAATAATCATAAAACAAAGACCCATAATTCCCACTTACTTAACTGTGAGGCCCCTTTGTTCATCTTTCACAATATATAACTCATTATTCAAATTCTAGCTGACCATTTCAGTCATCTTTCAATAATTCATTACTATAAAATACTCCTTCCATCCAATCCTTGTGGGAATGGAACCACCCCTTCTCAAAAAATCATGTGTCTTCTAAAAAACCAAATTTAATATTAGATATTGAGTAACTATAATCCAATTTTAAATTTAACTAACTCATTATGGACTACAAAAATACATCATAATAAAATATCCACTCCTCTGAGTTGTGGGATTTATGAGACCATTATAAGTTTAAAAATATGATAAATGACCATCTAGTCCAAATAATCCTACATTAATATATTCAGTTTATTCTATAATTACATCCCTGAAATATATGGCAATATTTTAAATGTCATCTAATTTAATGTTTATCACTTGAGTCAAATTAATGTGATTTCCATTGACATTACCACTAAATCCTCATTCTCGATCATGCACTAAATAACCTAGATAAATCTTTTGAAACAGTTCTTATGATTGTTTTCATAGCCTAAAAATTCTTCTTAAAATATGACTTCTAAAATATATCACCTTTTAAAGGAACTTTTTAACTCTCTGGGTGTAGAAACATCAATGTCCTCAAAGGCCAAACCTACCTTACCTGTGCAACTCTATCTTTTGAAAAACATAATCTACCACTATATCTAAAACATATTGAGATCTATAATATCTTAAATAAGTATTTTATGTCCTTACCATAAGTTATTATTTTGAATCTATAAATAAATCATGCTTCATCACTCAACCATTAGAGAGAAATTTTTACATAACCAAAAAACCTAGAACTACTGATATATAACTACTGACATCCTTCCAATAAAATAGAAACCTAATCACCCAGGGAAAAAATTATTCTTCAAATTAATATCTAATTTATATTAATTATAAATCACCCTCCATATTCACTAAAACAAACCTATAATACCACTTTTGAATACACTGATCCACACTATCATAGGGTAGTTAAACCAATGGAAATTTTTAATTGAAAGAACCGAACTTACTTCTCTGGAATTTTCTCCTACAACTCAATAGTATAACATGAAACATGATAACTTTAATCTCCAAAAAACACATATGAAATATATGTTTGGAAATATGAAGTCCATTCACACCATCCATCATAACTATTTTTCTTTTTCTCTAGGTTTTGGATCCATAGTTTTATTTTAGATCATTATTCTAAGACAAATGATCAAGCAAGAATAAAAACCTAAAAAATTGATAAAATTAACATCACATGGTATAAAATGGTTTGAAAGTTAATCCTACTTGTATAGGAGAATATAATCCATTATTTATTTTATTATAACATATATCTGTGTTATAATTCAACTATGTTTTGGAACCCTGCCCATACCACCAGAAGAACTTCCACCAATAATTTACATGAAAAATACCTTTTAAAATATCTATCTCTATAAAAAAACACACATGGAAGTCCAAATCCCCTTTGATAGTTTCATATTATGTGTTTTATTCATTATTTCTTTTATCGTTCAAAATATTCAATTCCCACTTATGATACTAAGGCCTCCATCAAATGGGTTACTAGCTTAGTAATTTATATATTGATGCCCAGATGTGTACCATGTTTACTAGAATATATAGACCAACCCCAATTTATATAGTGGGGTTCAATATGGTAATAGGTACGATCACAATCCAAATTTTATAGGGGAAGTTATATAGTGTATAATAACCATTGATTTCCCATAGGAACTTCTGCAGTGAACACCAACATATGATGAATGTTCTAGTCACACATACAATCCATCCAAATGATTTTACATATAATTAATTTTTGAAAATACTTAATAGAATATCCATTAGGAATCAATATCATAAAACCATCACGTATGTCATAAAATCCACATACCCAACACCTTATTTTGGGATTCATGTTGTATCATGAAATTTCCTTCCAACTCCATCCCTTGATCCTATAGAACATGAACACTTTCTATGTTCCTTCATTGGATATTCATCATTCCAAAATCAGAAACCCACTTTTCACTAATTGTTTTGAGCTACTGTGCAACCATATTGTTAAGATGGATTAATTCCATTCATCTAACCTCCACCAAACAACTTCTGTCAACATGAAAAAAAAATCAATGGTGAAGGTGATTATATATCCATTTGGTTTTATCTAGTGTAATGTGTGATGTCTTAATTTATCGGGCATTAAACAAATTACTAAAAATTAGTTCTCACAAAAAACCCCAACACTATTAGGGAAACCAAAAACACCACCAGATCTAATATAACTGTTGGAAATACCTCAATGTAAGTTAAAAACCCCTAAAAATATCTGGTGGATGAGCAGATAATTCTTTGACATTACAAATTTATTTTTCCATTTTTGTTTCATTTTTTAATATGTATTATTACATGCCTTTTGATTAAATTTGTTTTTAAAACCATCATTAGGTATATTAACTCATGTTACATTTTTATTTTCATCATTATCCTATTTTCATTTTTCATATCATTTTATTTCATTTTCATTCATTCACAAATTAATGATTCACATTAGTTATAATTTAACAAATTAGTGTATTGGGGTAGACTTATAATATTTTAGGTGTTTTTAATATTTCATGTACTTGTAATTCATTTTATTTATTTTTTGTTTTTTAGAGTACACATTGAGTTTAAATGAATAATATTTTTCATAATTGTGTAAATTTTGAAAAATATTTCATTAATTTTGGAGACCTAAAAAATATAACATATGATATAAAATATTTTCCTAAATATTTATTTTTAAATATTATAATTAGTTTAACCAATTTTTTATGTTTTTTCCATGATAATAAAACTAAATTTTATAACATATACTAATAGGTTTCATATCCTTTTTGAACCATTTTTTCTAAAATTGTTACTTCTCATGAGAGAAACATGGGAATTTTTTGTAATCTAAAACCAATTATTATTATTTTCCAAATATTTGATATTTTCTAAAATATTTGTTAATATGATTAAGGAAAATTTTTAGTTATGACATATTATTTATTAAGGAATATATTTTACATCAACCCATATTTATCCCTTTGACAACCATGAAAGAACTATTTGGTTTAATCCATATTATAGGTTGAATTTTCTCTTACCTACCAATTCCTATAAATATTTTGTACGATTTTTTTGGTTGAGTGTAGAGGAGGGACTTTATTTGTATATTTTAGAGGAATTTTATTATTATGATATATTTGAAGGTGGTGTAATCATTTTATGATTTATATAATAAATTAAAATAATTTATTTTCATTACATGATTTTATTATACTATTCTTGTTGAAAAAACATATATATAAATGAGTATGTATAAAATGGAAAATAATAATAATAATGGATAATTAGATTTAATCGTTCATTATGATTAATTATATGACTCGTGAAACATATAAAAATCAAAATGGATGGAGTTAAGTTATTATCAAAGGGGGGATTTTTTGAGGTATACATTATAGGATTTACTTGAATTATCATGAATTTTATTAAAGAATAATGCTATCTGAATTTTGGAATTTTTTTAAATTACATTCCCTAACCCAAATACATAAAATATTCTATTCAAAGATATAATTATGGAATTAATTTTTCATTTTCACATTTTGAGAATAATTATATTTTTTGTTAAAATATTTATTGATAATTCATTAACAATGTATGATCATAAAAAATACATAAAATTTCAGTTGAGTGAAACGTTACGTGTATTTACTATAAATGTAGTTTGAAATTTGGTTAAGGATTGATAAATGAGTTTGAATAAATTTTAAAAATTACAATAGAAATGGGGTGGGGGTTTCATAAAAGATACATGATAATGAATATTATAAAAAATTGTATATTATAATAGGTTTGGATCTTGTTTGCAATTCATTTTTGATATTTTAGTTTTAATATAGTGAAATAATTATGTTCTGGGATTGGTGAGAGCCATATTTTCATAATTTTTTATTAAATTTAATTACATAAAATTTTATAAAATGAAACATTTTTATCTTAGAAATAAAATTTTTAGCTATTTGGATGATAATTGGCTTTAATTTTAAGAATAATAATATTTTTATTTATATTATTTTATTCATTTTAAAATTATTCGGATTAATATATTCTATGATTTTTTTCATTATTGATTTTTTATAGGTTCTATGTTTGAATAAAATTTAAAATATACACAATATGGATTATTAAAATGGTTATTATTTAGGCTATAGATGCATAAAATAGATTTCAGTAATTCTCAATAAGATTGAATACAAACATAATCCAACATGGTCAGAAACCTTCACTTTTCCACTGTATTGAAGGGCCAAATAAGCTATGAATGATTAAATGAAAAATTAACCAATCCAGATATGGATAAAATCTTTCTATGGTAGAGTTATTCAATAGTTGTTTTAATCATGTAAGTGTAGTTTGACAGAAATTGGATCCATGTAAGATTATAAAAGGTTTTGGGCAATCTAAAGAAGATTAAATGAATTATTCTAAAGGTATTGTTATATTAAACCAATTCCACATTAGAATGGAATCAACAAACATATTATTAACAAGTTCATATATGAATTATAAAATGTAAAAGAACATTCATAATTAAATTAAAAAATTGTATAATAATATATTTAAAATTAAAAATTAAATGTATGATTAACATTTCACCCATGTAGAAATAAATTAGATCACATGAAGGCTATGTGAGATTTTAAACAATACACTAATCCAACATCATAGTTCCACTATGTGAGTCTAAACCTTTTATAACTCCTAAAAAATATTAAAATAATGTTAAATAAAACATTCAAACAATCAAAAAGAGTCATTAAGACAAACTAAGGCCTTGGGATCATTTAAAAATCCATGTGGATTCAATGAAAAAACTCTAGGACCAAAACCAAAAACTATATATCCCTACATGGAAAAATTGGGAAATACCTGAGTGGTATTTATAAATTCCTCACATCTATGAAAAAACATAAAAATAAGATCATGGGAAAATTTTGGGGGATTATTCAATTACAATGATAATATTCTAAAACCATCCCCCATGTAATCATTTGAGGCCATAAAAGAATCCATGTAGATTTAATCAAATGACGAAGATATTTTTGATACTGGTATTTGAACACATTATCTCATCATATGCTTCATGCTTAAATGATAAAATAAGGATAATCCCCTAGTAGTTAGTCTAAAAGAGTATATTCTTTTATTATCATGACTGATTTATCCTAAATTATTTCATTCTTTTCCATCAATATTATGATTTAAAGGCCCCAAAATGAATTTATATGACATAGGGTCGAGTTGGATAAAGGACTGTTAACATGGTGTATACATATAGTTACATGTCTTAGTTGGAATTATGATGACTTGGTTTCATTGATTCAACACTCGGTTGACGTATATTTTGGGTGGTTGAGTTGTGATGGGTTCAAGACACTCTATTCGGTTGAGGGATTCACTTTATCAATTCACACAAGGAATGATAGAATTTGGAATTTTCCCAGTTGGGTGGATGATGAAGAATAAAAAATTAACAATAAAGGTATATTTAGGGTGAATGGTATTATTCCCTCAAACATGGAAGGACTAAGATTAAATATTTAAGATACAATGACGCAGTATTCTTGGAAAATTTATCAGAGTGTCCATTCAACATTCCCAAAAATATTTTTATTTCTTTAACTATATTTTTTTGTTTCCTAACTATTTTAATTTTTTAGTATCTATTATTAATTAAAATAAAATATTTTATTATAAGTTACAAGCATTATTTGGTATAACTAATGTTACTCAACTCTATATAAGAGGAAACAAAATTTATCTAGTATGTTTCATTCCTTGAGATTAAAATGATTTAATAAGTACACCACAATTTTCCATGTACACAAACCATAGATATAATGAAAATTTAACACCAACCCTTGATATGCTCTAGTAACCATTATTTATATTCGATATGATATTTTTTTGGATTACATGATTTTTAATAACAATTAAATATATTATGACATGAATAAGGCTTCCAATTTGGTGAATTATTGAACATTTTATGGTTTTGGAACTTGTGGAATGGTTTTGATTCCTCTGAAACACCTAAATGTGGATTACTATTCTACCAAAACACCTCTAAATCATGTATTATTCTTTTGGAAATTAAATTTCGTTCCAATACACCTAAATGAAACATTTATTGAAAAAAATATAGTATTTGAAGAAGTTTTCATAGTAAATCACTCAAAAAATTAATGTAAAAAATAGGTTCATCAAAGTTACCCATACATGAACATTTTCCTAAAATTTGAAAAATCTAGGAAATCATTTCAAAGGAAATATAATATAAAAATATATAAAAAGAAATAATATAAAACAAATGATCCTGAGTTCAAATAAATAATAATTTAAAATTCAACACACACCCATCATAACTCACTAATCCTCAATGAATGAATGAAAAGTAGTGTCAAGATAGTTTTTCAATTTAAATATATGAAACATTGTTTATTTAAATATAAATAGACCATATGTGTTTAAAATAAATTCACCCTATCCATATGCATCTTCATATATACATGGATAAGGTAAATAAATAGTTCATCAACACAAAATGGTGGGTTACTGGTTGTATAGGTCATTAACTCTCATTAATCTTCATCATTGAAGGATAAATGAAGGAAATCATTATTTTTAGGAATTCATTTTGATATCTCAATTTTTTCACTAATGCGAGGTATTCACATGATATTTTTCAGCCTTTTATATTTAAATAACATTCTATGAGTAATTTCTTAGAAAATTAAGTGATTTTGAAATTAATACAGTGTCATCCCCACATGTGTGGCATCAATAAATTCAAAGCATAACATACCTAAAACTACCTATATAAGCCTTCAATTTAAATATTTCCTTGATTTAAACTAGTCTAAAAAAATTAAATTATAAATATTATGATTTAGGAAAAATAATAAAAAATATTTCTTATGTGGACTGAATAAAAATTATGGTTTATCCAACTAACCATATGAAAAAAATAAAGATGATTAAAACAATATCTTAATTAATTAACTTCAATAAATTTATATAATTTACTAAATTATTATAAATGGTCACTAAGAAGAAAATTCCATATTTGGCTAAAAGAGATTAATTTTTCAAGTGATGTACATATAAGAACCTCCCCCCACAATTAAATCCATATACTATTTCTAATATAAAATTTAAAGGAGGGTATATATATAATATTATTTTTCATTGGATTTAATTCTCACACACAAGAAATAAAATAATGGAAAAAATAGAACAATACACCCTTTATGGTTTCTTATATAATTTTCAAAGGCCCATATGAATGTAATTTCACAATTATCCCTTTTATCAAAATTAATGTTCAAACAAATAAAATAAAACAGCTAAACAACCAAGTCACATATTCAAATAAATTAATGATTCCTAAATATCTATGTGATTTATAATAAATGTACATGACATCCCCAATATTAATGAAAATGGGTAATCCTAATGATTGAAATTGGGAGCCAAATGTTTTCGAAATATAAATTAAAAAAAATTGAGAAAAATGAAAATGAAATGAAAAATAAAATAAAATATTAATGTACATATTTTTATTTATGGGTTTTCATACCAATAAGCACATTTTTAATCTTATTTTATTAACCATTTATCCAATGACACTTCCATAATCAATTATAAGATGAAAATGGTTCTAAGATAATTACCATTTTAGATTTTCCATTTTTGATTACTACCTCACTCTTTGGTTAAAAATGAATCAACTTTAAGAGGATGAGTTGGTGATTTATAACGAAAATATTATGTTTCCAAAATTCATTAATGGTGGATATTTGTTTGTTTAATGGTACATATCTCAAACACCGTACATTGTAAATTTGTTTCAATATATTCTTGTTTTTGGTGTTATTTTCACAGTATGTATGGTTCTACTTGGATTTTATTAATCTATATTTCATTAAATTAGAAAAGTGTAGAAAAACCATCAAAATCAATTGAAAAGTCAACTTATTTATTAAAAAAATATATTCACATTAAACATTAGCATGGAGACTCATAGATGTGATCAATGTTGACATTAGTTCCTGTTATTTGTAATTATACTAGGAATTATACTTTTTATTGGGTCTCAAATCTACAAAGTAAAAATATCATTTCAATGTATTTTTCATTAAAAAATTATAAGGTTTAGAATAAATTTCTAATTTTGTACGCAAATAATTGACATCAAAACAATTAAATTGTATAATGGATGGTTCAATAATAATCCAAGACCACTTATATGAGAGAACATAATTACATTCATTTACAACTTGATGTAGTCTTCAACCAATTTTGAAATGATTAATTTATAAAAATACATTTTTTAGAGTGGGATCATTTTTTTAAACATCAATTTATCCACACTATATGGGTGAAAAAATATTTATATCAGTTAAAATATAAATTATACCTTTACATAAAACTAAATATAGGTTTTCAATGTTATTTTATATCTCAAGTAGTTTTCTAAATAAAAAATTCAACATTTACAACCTATTATATTGTTATAAATTTTGGGGACTGAAGGCTTCAATAATTAATAATAATTTTTCAAGAAAAAAATTCTCCCCCAAATAATGTAACGGTTCCCATGGAAAACCATAAATTAATACATTTTAACTTCTGATTTATTACATAAGTACACACTTAGTACAACCCAAAATATCCTTAAAGAGAGTGTATTTGGAAAATTAGGTATATAGAACATAAAATTGATACATGGATACATGAAAATTATTTAAAAAATACTTTTTATTATATAAAATTCTATTGTTATTAAATTTAAATGGGATATCCTATGGAAATAAATAAGAAAGGGGTCAGCTATAAATCCCAATAAGGGAATAAAAATGTATAACATGATGAATGTATTACATGTTTTTCAATAGAAATTTTAATGGGATATAAAAGGGGTGAGAATCATAATTTTTAAAAGTGAGTATTGATACCACACAATATCATAAATGAAACATGGTAAAGTGGTGAAAAAATTAAACATAACATCATAAAAATAGATCAATGCAAACCTCCAAGACATTATAACATAGTGAAAAAATTCTCATAATGGATTTGTGATGTGTAACTATTATTTTACACATTTCCACAACTCTTTTGATTAATTTATTGTGTTTTAAATGTTAATAATATAATAATTTATTATCATAATGTTTGTAGAATATTTTTTGGAAATCATTATTTATTAAAATTTATAATAAAAAATGACTGTTTTCAGGTGCTAAACTATTCTAGACCATTACAATTTAAATTTATCTATGGGAATTTAAAAAAATGATTTAGTTTTTGAGAAAAAATTGAAAATACTAATAATTTCTATATAGTTAGTGAAAAGTATAATATAACTTCTGAATTATTATGTTAGGATCTATATTATGGATTGTATGTACATTGGATGTTTTTTATTAATATTGTGAAGTCCAATTCCCCAAATATACATTTATATCTAAGGGATTCCAACGACACCACTTATTGTTAGTCTAAAATTTTAAATGCATGTTTTAAAACATAATTTTAAGGTCCTGTAATTATTAACATGGTAAAATCTTCTTCTACCTATATAATATATATTTTAAATGATTTAAACCATGGGTGACACCAAGGACTTCACTCAGATGTGATACAATGTAAACTAAGATTCCGAATAGACCACATCTACTGTTTTTAGTAGATGTCACTCCTCCAATTATAATAGTATTCCATTTTTGAAGAAGCGTGGTTTTATTTAAATAGTTCATCATGGAGTGTTTAAATATCATGGTTTAGTAATACTTTTTGGACTGATAAGTCATCATGCTCTTAGTGTACTGCCTTTCGTTCATGATGTTTAAAATTCAATGAATGAATTGGATATGACGGGATAAATAGATTATGTAGTCATAAAATAATGTGAGTAATCATGTACATCTCATGAAAATCCTACATCCCAAAAGCATTCATAGGAGAAATTGTCTAATGAAACCCAAAATCCAATGTTAATATTCATTTATGTAAGATAAATTGGCCATATTAATGTAATTGGCATTGTTGAAAACACCTACATTGGGATAAACTCCTATGTTTAGGAAAATGACTATATTTATATTTTCATATGTCAAAATTGGATATGTAAAAATGAATTCCTATATGAAATAAAATGGGT
The DNA here is from genome assembly GCA_963277665.1 of Viscum album. NCBI lineage: Eukaryota > Viridiplantae > Streptophyta > Magnoliopsida > Santalales > Viscaceae > Viscum > Viscum album. The sequence goes on along the minus strand of OY728140.1, from coordinate 1,899,338,749 downwards.
ACATGAAGAAACATCTTCATCAACATAAAAATATATATTGAAATCAACTACATGTTAGTCACATATATCGATGAAAACATTTACATATATCAAATTACCTATGTTGATCCAAATGATTATGTGGTCAAATAATCTATTTCATTAATTTTGATTAATGTCCTATTGACTGGAATGATGGATCTCCTATCATTCAAACATAGATGAGGCATCCAAAAGAAATTTCAAGGATGTGGGTGAGAGTTGGTCAATGAATATCAAGAGGAAACATCCTTCCAAATATATGAAGGGTGAAAATATATTTGGATGGTAAATAAATAATGGGGATATTTTAGGACACAGAAGAGAGAACTAAAGGTTTATTAGGAGTAAGATAAAGCATAGAAACTTTTTTTTATCTCAAATCCCATGGTATCATTTTATTTTGTGTTTTCAATTTCTTTTTGTTACTGTGTTTTAAATAAATTTTAAAATAAATTTTATATATTTCATTATATGGTTGGATAAATCAACCATAGGGGAATGAGTTTTATCTGGTAGTTATTTTTAACCACACTACAGTGTTAGGAATTGTAGGAGTGCACCCTTTTTTTAATTGGTCATGTTATTTATGAACTTCAACCATCCAAACTCAGTAGGAGGTATTTTGGATGTTGGTGTCATTAATAACTCGCTATCAGTAATTATATATATGAAGAGGGAATACCATTCAAGGGTAGGTCTCAAGGATACCCTAATGTGTGGGTAAAGTGTCTTTTATCTATGAAGTTGAAGGCTCCGTTCACATATACATTGGCCACTCAATAGAGATAGTAAACCACTTTTCATTGCGCAGAAGTGACATGCCTTGTGTGAGAGAAAAAATTAAAAAGAAACACATATGATAAAGAGATTTCCATATAACAAATTCCCTCATATACGGTCATTGAATTTATTCAAATTTCATAATCTCATTTATATCTCTCTTTGATTGACACTTTTGTTGTATATATGTCCCTGACTTCATTATTTTATCCACATCCCAGCTATTTCACCAACTTTACACCCCTTATTTTTTGTCTTAGTTTATTCATTTATTTATTCACCAGAACCAACATTTTATTGAATTCCTTTGCTAGGTATTTACCCCTACTCACCACTAAACATGTACTAGGTAGTGTTAATAAATAATTAATTTATCTCAGACATTTTGATGACCTTTCCCTTGTCTCCAAATTTTGGCTCCACTTTCATGGAAAAGAACATGTATCCAAATATAAAAAATTAATCAGAAACTTTTTTTATTCTTTTTGTAGTTTTGAAAAGTGGCCGAATAAAAAATCAGTAATCATCAGATGACTGAAAGGATTTTATAATCAAAATTACTGTGTTTCTATGTTAATTGAAACATAAAAAGAAATATTAAAAGTAAAATACTATGTAAAACCAGGAAAATCAACCAAATGAAAATCTCATCCAATGAAAAAAATTTCATCCCATGACAAATGGTAAATATAGTAATGGATAGAGTGAGGTTGAAAGATATCTGGGTGCATATTATGTCAAATAACTTTTCCTACTTTAGGGAGACTCCATGATCTAAAAACTATGAAATTATGAAAGATTGGATCTATATGTTACCCTCATATCATGGATTAACCAATGAGGATTCACTATATATAATAAATTATTTTTATAGAATAGTGTTTAATTTTTCACAAAGGGGACTAGACGAGCGGGAATTATAGATGAGTTTTTTTCATTTTAATTGAATGTAAATGAATATTTATGGTTACAAAAAAAATTTGAAGATATTTTTTATACCTACATCCATATTTACATGCCTTTTTCATGAATTTATACCCAATGTGGATGATTTATGAAAAAGGCATCAAATTACCATATTTTTATAAGAGGAACATGAATTTTTCCATGAATCTTGGATACATTTACATTAATTTTTATATAGTACCCAATCCATTAATGTGAACTCCAATTCCTAGTGGATACATTATAATATTTTATTACACTATATCATCAACCATATGTTGATTAGTCATCTAGAGGTTATTTCTCTAACAAGACAACTAAAGAGATCATCAAAAAATTTCAACAATTTGGGACAGAATACAAAAGACAAATATTCTAGGAGGTTGACCATTGTTAGGAAGGAACTCAGACTCATATCTCATGTTAAATCACAAACTTATGGTGTTTATAGTTAATGTGGTAAAAATATTTAGGGAGTAGTGTCAATATTGATGTATTTCTATCCATTTAAAATCTTGTTTCTAAAACATTTATTTGGTATCCCTCGTCAATAAAAATTCTACATAAATTCGGTATGGACCTAAAATTAATCCCAGAGATGATAGATTCTTAATTAAATATATCCATGGCTACTAGAATCAACCCAACTTGTTTTAGAGGGAGAAATTATTGTTGAAACCCCCATACCCCCAGATTTTCTATATAATATACATCAATTTTAAAAATTCCATCATTAATATAGTGCTGAGCCATTATGTTCACAAGATTAATTTAAAGGGATGTTCTTAATTTTTATGGTCCAATTCAGTGATAAATATTTCATGATTTATTTTTATAAAGAATAATAAGAATTTAGGTTTATAAACCTATATTTTCAACATATAATTCCTGTAAAAATGAAATATATAGATATAAGGGGATGATTTCTAGAACCACTGAATCAAATACTAAATAAAATTCCATGGTAGTAACCACTATGAGTGATAAAAATACTCATGATAAAGTAAAATTAGATCCCAAAACTTATTTTTATAATAACACAATTGAATCAAATGAGACACATTTGAATATAACCTATATATATATTTGGATAGCCCTATAAATATTTAGTCATAGCCTACTCCATCTGCTTAAAAAATTCACTTGGGGAACACCAGAAAAGTAAAAACACTAAATGAAAGAATATAGCTATAGAGAAAGTTTATAGGGTACCTATAGTTGTAATTAATTTATCCCTAACCATTCTATTCCCTCAAATAATCTTGAATGAATATCAAGAATTATATATTTTTTATTTTTATGAAGGTTTTCACAATGATGAATGTTGATATAACTTTTCTTGAGGCTCTTATTAAGATCCATTCTTATCTAAAATATCTTATAAATATTTGGCAATGTATAAACGATTTTGAAGAGTTTTCCACCTATAATATAATGAAGGAATGTAGTGAAATCTTACAGAATATGATAACTCTTGAATTTCATGATTCATTCAATTTTGGTTACAGGGTTCATGTGTTAAACTATTTTTGTGATATGGGTGTGAGTATCAATTTTATACCTTTATCCTAATTGCGGAGATTTAGGGTAAGAGTTCCCCAACGAACTATTGTTGTTTTTAATCTTGATAATAGATTGTTTACCTACAGAGTTGGATGGGTTTATTACTTTATTGTTGTAGTTGGTAAGCTATTTTTACCCACTAATGATCTTAATTTGGACAAGTAATATGATCAATCACCCCTATTGTTCTTAGAAGACATTTGTTTCCACTAGGGGGATATAATTGATGTTCCAATGGGAAAACTATTTTTAAAATTTTTTATCAAGGGAGAGGAATTTAATTTTTTTTAAATACAAAGGAACCACCCCAAAACCATGTCATACCAAAAGACGAGTTTCTAAATTTTGATAAATTTTTAGACGAGGAGGTGAATAATATTAAAGTATTATTGAGGAAATAAATAATACCCATATGTTACTTGAAGAAACATGAATGGGAATTATTTTATCCAAGGTATAAGATTCCTTAGATTATTTGGAAGTGGAATTCCTATGTCACTTAGAAGAAGATTCAAAATAATATATTTTTACCCCATGTAAGAAACCTTCATCTAGATAATTCATGTCCTACACAAGTAATTATGAATAAGAGGTTTTGTACTATTAATTTTTATGGAAGAAACATGAAGATCTTTGATCCCTTTAACCTAATAGTCTTTATTTAGGATAATTTCCTCCCAATTTGGAGATCAAACCTTTTCTGGTTAATGTGACATATGAATTTGGGGGGAGAATCATCTTTCCCAGTCATAATTTCTTTTAAACATGAAGAATTTCAATAATATAAGTTGATGGATCATCTATAAAAGTTTAAATCTATTACTGTTAGATCTATGGATAATATAAAGGGTATATATAAATATTTTTAATGAATAAAATACCAACAGAACATGATAAAAAGCCTAGGGTAGAAGAACAATGAATTATATATCTAGACATTAAAGAGGTAGTTATGGAGGAAAATTAATAAATTCAAGATATAAATGCAACAAAGGGGAGATTCTATATAGATTATAAAAAAATAATTCTACCACTAGAAAAGATCATTTTCCAATACCTTTCCATGATCAAATTTTTTAATGGTTGGATAGAAATTAATTTTTCAATTTTATAGAGAGATATTAATGTTACAATCAGCTTCCCATGGACCCTTAAGTCTAGGGAAAGACCTCCTTTACTTGAAATTTATAGACTCTCATATAAGAATATTTCTTTTGGCCTATGTGGTGATCTTTCCCAAATTTAGAGGTCTATGATGGTAATATTTTATGATATGATTGAGAGGATTATTGAATTGTTCATGGATTACTTTTATATTATTATTTCTAAATTTGAGGTACATTTGATGAATTTGAATGTTTATTTACATAGGTGTAAGGAGACAGTCCAAGTCATAAATTTGAGGAAATGTAAATTCATTTTTATTGAAGGAAATGTATTAGGTCATACAGTTTCTAAGAGGGGAATTACATGAGGCTGTTATTATATTGAAATAACTTAAAATAAACCACCCCCTTCAAATTTAAAATCCATCAGAAGATTCTTATGACATGTGGGTTTTTACAATATATTAAGTATATAGATTTATTAAATAGTTAGGCCACTATTCATATTTTTAGTCATGTATATACAATTTTTTATTAGATTTTTCAAGAATCATATAATATTTTAATGGAAAAGAGCACATCATCAACAATCATCGCTACACCTAATTGGTAACTTCCATTTGATGAAATGTGTAGTGTAAGTGATTGGGTATGCGGGGAATTTTTAGGATACATTATAGATAAGTGTTTTCATGTTATTTAGTATTGTAATATAAAACATTATGATGGATAGAAAAATCAATATATTACTACGAAATATTTGACTTTTGTTATTTTTTCCGTATATAAAATTACGTATTATCTCATAGTTTTGAAAATCATAATATTCAATGATCATTATATTACAAAATATCTCTTTGTTAAAATGGATTCCAAACTGATAATTATGATGTGGAATTGGTTATTTCAAGAGTTTTATTTAGTCATTATATATAAAATAGGTAATGAAATTGTGGTATATAACCACTTTTCTAAGTTACCTAAAACCAAAATTCAATATAGTGAGAAAAAATAACAGATACATCTTTTTTTGATGAAAAAATGTTTACTGCATCTATGAAGAAATCATCTTAGTTATCATATTTTTCCAACTTTTTGGATGATGGTTTTATTCCAAATTAATATAAAATAATACACGGAATAGGTTCATTACAAAGATTTTTTTACCACTTTTGGGATAATCCATTTATTTATCATGGGTGTACTAATCGGATTATCAAGATATGTGTTAATTAAGAGTAAATGATTGATATTTTAGATATTTCACAGTCTTCTCCATCAGGTGGAAACCATGGGGGATAGTGTAATAATAAAAAGTTACATCAATAAGGTTTTTACTAGCCAATCCTATTTAATTATGCATGATGTTTTGTGATAAGTTGTGGTAAATTTCAATGGATTTGAAATTTTGGTAGGAAAAATGAGCTTCCATAAAAAGGGAATCAGGATGTTAAACTTTATTATGTTTAGTGGTCAGATTTTACGGGACTATATCCATCATATATTATGGGAATGAGTAAATACTTTTTTATAAAACATAAATAAAAATGTGGTATTAGGTAGTTTCACATCCAAACAATATTTATCGTAGTGTTGTAAATTATGTCAGAAGAATATCTTCTCTTGATTTGGTGTGTCAAGAGTTTTAATCAAGATAACAGAAAACATTTTAAGAACATTACATTAAAATAATTAATGTAAATTTATATATATATATATACATTCATCAAACTGATACCACCTATCACCAATATTCATATTGGTGGTTAGAGATCGAAAAAGGAGAATTGAAACATATTTTTTTGAAAATGTGGGTAATTCAATAACGGGTTATCATGTTAACTTGGATGAGGCATTATGGACATAGAGTACTGTTTATAAAACTTTCATAGGTATTTCTTATTAAAAAATCATTTTTGATAAGACATATAATTTTACTATATAACTCCATAATAAATCATTATACGCCATAAAACCCCTCAACGATGATATCATGTTAGTTGTGGAGATTATATTATTAGAGTTACACAAAAAAAGGAATTCATATAGAGTATTATTTAAATTCAAGGATCTATAAAAATTTACTAAAGATTTTCATGACTCTATAATTAAAAATATGAAATTTAATGTTGGACATGAGGTATTAATTTTAAATTTCATATTGAAACTATTTACTAGAAATCATTACACCAATTGGTAAGGCCCATTATCAATTTTAAGAGTGATGGTAGATAGAGTAGTAGAGTTTAATAGTATGGGTAGATGGAGCAGTATAGTTAATTGGACTTGATAACCATCAGTTCTTGGTCATTGGTCAAATAGTAAATTGTTATTTTGAGGAGAATCCAGTGGGAATAAATATCACATTATATCTTCCAGATTTAATAAATTTTTTTCTGACTAAAGACTCTAATATTAGTGATTCATCATATTTGACCCAGGTTTCTGTAGTTTTTTCTGTTTTTCAATTAGTTATTTCTCATTTTTTTCTCATAACTATTAATATAATAAAACATCTATTTCTGTATAATTAAACCATTAAAATAAATGGATTTATTTAATATAGAGGATGTAATTTTTCTTGGTCTAAGTGCTTCCATTATTATCTCATTTCACTAAAGCATTACTTTTAATTGGGCCCATGTATTTATTTATTTTTTCTGGAAGCTAAGTGTTGTTGTATCCCATTGTTTTTCAATTTTTTTAGTAATTTATATTATATCATGATATATTTTATATAAGTTTAGAATTTATTTTATTTTCATTATAAAATTGAGAATAAATAACATTAAAGAAAATGTTTGTTTTATAAACTTGTTGGAAATGAGAAAATGGTATTGTCTTTGATCTCTCATGAAACACTATTTCAGTTATTTTCACTAATTTGTTGTTATATCAATTTTCCCTTTAATAGTATCCAATTTAATATTCAAAATTAGGGACAATTTTGAGTTTTAAATTTTGGGGAATATAGGATTTTGTCCTTTAAATTAGCTATGAATTAATTCTACAATGTAAAAAACCAAATTGTTTTTCAAAATGCCTACAATTTTGAGAAATTAGTATGTGTAAATTAGAATTTAGGGTGACTCTTAGGTCAAACAATAAAACACATAGTGTTTAGCCTAGGGAAAATTTTTTTTGACCTATTTGGTACATTTAATTTAATCTAGAGTTATACTGATTAAGATATTGATGAGTATTGATGTCTATTTTTTTTTATAGAAATAGATGAACATTTGGGAGAGAAATATGAATAGTTTAGACAATTGAGGGATTTAATCTATAGCTTGATGAATATATAACATTAATTTGACCTTATCTAATTATCATAAGTTATATTGAACACTGTAGGGTGCCATCCCATTTAAAAAGCATTATAAATCCCCTGAATCTAGAGTAAAATGGGAAATTGGGACACTAAAATTAGTATCATAGACAAAGGTACATGGTGTTTTTCTGTAAATTAATACAAATAATAATTTTATTTCATTGTTCTTTTTACAAATTCTTTGATAGAAAAAATCAAAATTAAGTGACCCTGTAAAAAACAATCTCATGATAGTGATGGGAATGTTGAACCGTGAAGAATAAGTGGAATTGAGTTGTAGCAACAATAATGCAAGTGAAATAATTATTTAAGGAATCAAAGTGATATTTAATGTTCTTTTACCTTTCATTATAAAACAAATTCCACATAGATTTCTCTGATATTTTCTATTGGAATTCTAATTTGAGTTTGTATTGAAATTGGGTTGCGTGATAAACTTTCATATGGGTCATGAGTATCTATTGCAATAGATGATTTGGTCCTTCCCATGGTAGGCTAAAATTCATTAACCCTGAACCCTTTTATAATGATCCTATTAAATTATAAAATATCATAAGAGTTAAATGTTTTAAGTGTGGGGGATCTTGACGTGGCACCATTTTTTTCTTTTTTCTACATCTTCTTTGAATAATTCAATGTGGTTTAAATTTTAATTGAGCTTATAGTGCATTATTTTCATGTTTGTATACAATATATTTGAAATTTTTATTTATTGAATTATATAATGAAAATTCCTATTTTTGTGTTCTAAGATGTTCCCAAATACTGAAAATAAAATTTAAACATGGATATTGTACAAAAAAACTACTTCTTGTGAAATAAATTATATAAGTTGGAAATTTTTTTAAATAAAATGAAAATAAGAAGAGGAATGATACATTTTTGTGTTGGGGTATATATTATTGAATATCTATACATTAGTCATTTCCCAATAATATTTTGAATCCAAATTCCCAATATCTGAATTTTTAGTTGAGGGATGTCGATGCCACCACTTCCTTTTGGTATTTAATTTTATATGAATGTTTCTAAGGATTATTGTCAAATGACTATAATTTTTTACATGGGTAGATCATATTCCACCTCTATGATCCCCATTTAAAATGAGATATAATGTGGGTTCTACCAAGGAATACACTCAAATATACACATATATGAACTGAGCCATAGAACATCCCATATCTCATGTTATTGGTCAGTGTTACTACTCCCATTATCACTAAACACCATTTTTTAAGGTTTTATTTTTCTATTTGAATGGATGACCATCAAGGGAGTTTATGTCATGGATGAGAAAAGTTATTCTAACTAATAATATGTAATACTAGATCTATTGTTCCTCTAGTGTGCTATGATTCGTGTTTATAATATGAACTAGAGAAGAATCATCAAATCGATTACATAGTAATTTAGGGATGTGAGGAATTGTGTATGCCTTGAGAAATTCCTACCTCACAAAATGCTACATAGGCCGAATTTATAATGACATACTCAAAAACCATGTTTTGTATTTGTATACATAAGTAAATTAGGCTATGTGAAACGAATTGTCTATATTGATATTTTTATGTCTATATAAATAGAATCATCAAGGGAAATGTCTATGTAGATATTTTCATAACTAAAAAACATCTATGTAAAAGGAAACACCAAAGTGAAATGAAAGGGCTACGTAACTAAATGTCTGCATTGGAACTAATGTATATGTGGAAATCAGAAACCTGGTAAAAGCGTATGTAGATGAATATTAATATGTATATTGAATCACCTATGTTGATCAAAATGGTTACATTTACCAATTTGCTATGTCATTCATGAAAATGAACAAAATGTTTTATGGACATTTGGATCACTCAATATTCGAAATCGTGTGCGGCAGCTATTAATAGTTTCAAGGAGGCTGGTGAGAGTTACTGAATGACTATTAGGGGGATGTTTCCTTAAAATGAAAATAATAATGAATATAATATATGCATAGGTGAAAAAAAATTATAGGTTGGGACACATAATAGATCAAATGAAGGCATATAAATAGGAATAATATAAAGAATAATATCCTTGTTTTTAACATTAATCCATTGTAAGGGTGTTCTTTTGTGTTTTCAATTTTCTATTATTACTCGATTTTAAATAAATATTCAAATAAATTAAAAATCATTATTGATATGGTTTTGTAAATAAATCATGCAGGGATGAGGTTGATATTTTAATAATTTTTTATCTCATAATGTTGTTTGGAATAGTAGGAGTCCACCCTTATCTCCATAATCAAGTGATTTATAATGTTCAAATATCCAAACATAGTGGTAGTTATTTCATTTTTTTCTCATTAATAAATTTTTATCATTAAATCTATTTGAGAAGAGGGGATACAATTCAATAGTGGGTCACCAGGTTTTCTAAATGAGTTTGTAAAGAGGTTTTTAGACGAGAATTAAATGATCATATCATGTACACACTGGCCACTTGAGCGAGTTATTGGTTTAATTTTTATACTCTTTTAGTGACTGACCTTTAGTTAGAAAAATAAAATAAAAAAACACCTATAAAAATAATCTTATTTTGCAACCAATTTTTCCAACTCTAGTCCTTGATGTTCTTCAACTTTCTGGTTATCCAATTTTTATCAATGTTCTTAAATCCTGTGTTTGTCTGTATGCCCTAGAATTCACTCCATAGCCATCATCACTACAATTTCAACCACAATACCCCTTTGTTTCTTGTCTTAGTTTTATTTTTTTTCTTTTGTTTCATTATTTGGTCTCACAAAAAAATATTATATGGAATTCCTCCCATAAAGATAGACCCATACTCACCACAACAGTAGTATTAAGTAGGGTTTATAAATATTCTTGTTATCTGAGACCTAGTGAATAAATAATCCTTGAGGACAATTACATTTAATACCTAGTCCTATGCATTACACAATTCATCAAACCACTATATAATTTATGGTGAACCTATCACTTTCATATAATTTATATGCATAAGTTAGCTATATCAGTCATTCAACAAAGGGTATTATTTCATCCAATTTAATCCCATGACTATAGTGTGTGGAATACATACATGTAATTACCCAATAACATAAGGGTATGTTTTTCTAGATGAGTACCCTTTAGAGTTAATGGTGATGATATTCAAAATTTAAAGGTTTGGCATAGAAAAATCGCCAGATAATTTCAGCGGCATAACAAAGATACATAATGAATCAAGGGAGGGATTAATGATACTAAAATGGTTATCTAATAACCATTAAATCATAATCTTAGTAATAGTTATATTTAGGAACATAATAAAACATGAAAAATTGTGAATTTAAAGGAAAAAGATAAAATGTGTGCCTGAATAAAAGTTTGGCATGGAAATATTAAATGATAATTTTGGCAGTATAACAGGGGAATATAAAGAATCATGTGAAGTATTAATGATATTTAGAGAAGTATATAATTAATTTCAATAAATATGGATAATTATAGTGATAATTAAAATCATATCCCATCAATTGGAATAAAACAATACATTACATAAAGAGGGTACTTGAATAAAGAAGAGAATGAGTGGATCGTTTACCTTCAAAGGGTATTTTCAAAAGCTTGTATGGAGATTCCTAATATAATGTGGGAACCATGAAGGGTTATTGTGAGTAAAAATAAAGTATAGTCATGCTCCAAGTATTTTTAGATAAGATAAATGTGAGATTTTGTGGCTTTATATAGGACAAGAGAGGGAAGTTCTTTATTATTTTTCAAATGTAGGTTTTGGAACCTATATAATAAAGTCATAAAAACCAACAAACCTAAGATTATTTATTCACTTATTTTATACCAAATAATATTGTTTTTAATTATTTTATATCTTCACGAATCGGGAACATTAAAATAGTACCCTTAGTGATGTGGAAGCAAGTCGTGTTTATAAATAAATGATTTTTAAACCTTAAAAATTAATATATTTTTTAGAGGATACTTAAATGATTTATAAAATCAATAAAATAATATAAAAAACATTTTTTTAAATTTTCAATATATATATGGAATGGGATACCTTTAATGGCATATATTTCACTAATTTCCATCATTATGATCTCATGAGACAGACATATATTTCTACTATATTTAATTTTAACCAGAAAATTTGATTATCTCATAAAATTATGAAAAAATAACCATTAAATAATTTCAATGTGGTGAATCGAAAAATTATTTTTTCATTAAAATAATTCCTTTAATATTATTAATTTCAATTTAATATTAAAATACTTATTTATTGAAAAAAACTAGTTTTATATATTAACAGTTTTTTGATCATATAAAAAATACATTTTCACACCATAAAATTATATTATTATTTTTATAATATTTGATAATAATAATTTATTAAAATATAATTTATTTAAAAAAAATCACAACTTCATGAAATGTATATTCTTAATTGAAATTACATATTACTGGAAAAATATTTGAGTTTTTCATATTCAAATTAATTTTTTTTCAAACTCATTATTTTACCATTCACAAAGAAAAAAACTAGGATTAAATATAATAATAATTTTATAGTAAAGAAAAAATAAATATTTATACTATAAGGGTTGAGATACATAATCCACTATCACAATATTAAACCCCTGAAGTGTATTGTGTGTGATGATGAGATTCTTAGGGGTGGTTTGGCGAACATAGTCTGGGTCATGATCTCAACGAGCCTAAACTTATCTCCTAAATGGTTCTACTCATTATTTAGTTGTTAGATATCAACTTGGGCTTGATCAAGGTCAAATCCTATTGATGATATATGCCTTGGAAGCTCTAATAAATAGTCTTTATCGGGTAAATCATACTTTTTGTGCCATTGATTCTTCTTTCAATGTCAATACGACTATATAATAACCCTTAATATATTATAATCATTAAATCATTGTTCAAAATCAATATTTTCAATGGTTCTTAAGATTATTGAAATTTTGAATAAAAATGTATATAACTTATAATGGTCTATATCACCAATGTAGTTCTTGTGTTTTCAATATATGCATTTTAAAAATAAGGAACTTATTCATCTAGAAAGTTAATTTCAATTAAAAAAGATTGGGTCGTTACATTATCCACCCTTCAAAATTTTCACCCTCAAGAGATTCATTTTATACACAAAAATAGATTACAAAAATTGTGTTTCACAACCTCTTATGGTTCCCATGTAGCTTCCTCAAACATGGGGTTCGACCAAAATATGTTGACTTGGTGTGTTTATTTATTTAATAGAACTTTTTCTTTACAATATATGATCTTTATCAGTTTTTCCGAGTTAGAAAGATAAGTCTCTAATGGAACTACCTATGGATTTAGTGCATTTGAGGGGTTTGGTATATAATTTATCAAGACGGATACATTGAACACATCATGTACTTGAGATATGTAATGTTGTTGAGATAGTTGATAGGAATTCGCTCCAATGCGATCAAGGATATCAAAATGGTTAATATAACTAGGACTGGGATTTCACTTATTTCTATATCTCATGAATTTATTCTATAGTGATATAAAAAGGAAAAATTTATCATCATCCTCAAACTCTTAGTATCATCTATGATTTTCTTCACAACGTTTCTATTGAATTTGTGAATACCTTTTAAAAAATTGAAGGGTTTAAACATTTTCTAGCATCTCTTCTAAATGATAATGTATCCTAATATTCCTCTATCCAACATCAACATGGAATGTCAGAGTCCAAAACCACTTCCCAAAAAGAGCCTCATAAAAATCCAGTTGAACACTATAATGGAAACTATTTTTATATGAGAACTCCACTAGCGGAAGGTGTTGATCCCAACATCCATTGTAATCTATTGAACAAGATCATAGAATATCCTACAATGTTTGAATGGTCCTTTCATATCAATCATTTAAACAAGGGTGATAAGTATATATGAAGCTCAATTTTGTATTCAATTCTATCTGATGTGTTATCCATAGCATGAAGGTAGACCTCATTTCTCGATTTGATATAATGGAGAGTGGAACTCCATTATATTTTATAACTTCCCTTTTGTATATATTAACATGTTTGTCAAATGAAAACCCATCCTTGATAGAAATAATATTTTATGAATTTTAATAGTGATTGACTACCATCAAGATGAAATTATTACTATAATGTGTCATGGGGAGTCTTATGATTGAATTTATGGTTGTATTTTTTCATTTAAATACTGATATAGTAAATGGTCTCATCATACCCTTATACTGTTATAGGTCAGACTTGACTTGCAGGAATACTAATAATTTAGATACAAACTCTGCAATCTCTCAGTTTATGTTATCCCATCCAAAATTTTACTTCAAATATTTATACATATTAGAGATTCATATATGAATTTATGTGGATAAGATATTCTCATTACTCATAATTTACCTCTTTAGTTTTCTTTTTTATGGTTCATTTATCCCTGATCAAAACCTTGTAACACTATCTTCAGCAATGTTTAACTCTATAGTATTCACTGACTTCTTCTGTTGAATTTCATCATCTTAATAAGTCTCTTTTATCCTCTTAATAATGGATGATTTATTAGATATTTGAGAAATGCAGGTTGATGTTCCTTTTATTATTCCCATATCCAACCTTTTAATTGCCAATAATGTTGGATCCCTTACAATCATCATCATGGATAGAATTATCAGATCCTTTCTATTCAATGCATCTGACACATTATTTTCCATCCAGGGACTCTAATGGAAGAAATAATCATAATCTTTGATCAAATTTAACCATATATGTTTGAGTATATCAAACATCTTTAGTGTGAATATAAAATTTAAGGTTGTATGGTTCATATATGTATCTCACAACCCCCAATAGAGATTATGTAGCAAAATATTTAAGGCAATGATCATTGTAGCCAATTATATATCATAATTTGGGAAGTTATTCTAATGGATCATTATTTACTGAGAGGAATATAAAATCAATTTTAAAATTTTTTTATGAGTAAAAAAACCCATGAACTTTTATGATTAATCATTTTTTATCCCAAATCATTCTCTACTGGTGGGTAATGTGGGAACAGTTGCAGTGGTTAGCCTCTTTTTTAACTCATTAAAAATTTCATCACATTCATCATTCTAAACAAAAATGATGGATTTTTTAGTCAGTTTGGATATGGGAGCTAAATAATTATGAAATTTTTATCATAAATCAATGATAATACCCAACTAATCCAAGTAAAATAAGTATTTCCATCATAGTGGTTGGTCTAGGTCAACATTTAATCATCTCACTTTTAAAATACTTTTAAAACATCTATTCCTTTCACATGGTCCTCAATACATTATTAAAATTATATTCAAGTTCATCCTTGATTTGTGGAGTATATATTTTTATCATCAATGTGTAATTCCTAAAAATTATCAAGATAATAGCTAAAGACCTTATTCATCAAATCCTTGGCAATTATTGGTTCATTGGTGAGTTTAAATTATATCACTATGATATCTATTTCCCATAAATTGTATAAAAGTAGACTAAGGTATTTCCTCCTTATTAACATTTAAATGATAATATCCTGACTGATGATCTAAATTAGTTAAATTTTGGGATCCACATCATTGATCAAACAAGTCGTCAATCCGTAAAAGAATATTTTTTTTATCATGATCATGTAGAGCCAACGATAATCATTGAAAAGGTTATTTTAAAATAATTATTCATGAAAAATAGGAATGGTGTCACCCATAGCGAACCACTTTGGAATATAAACTCTTTATCAAGATTCTATTATAGTTTCTTTTTATTTCCCCAAGAATTACAATGATTATTATATATAAATTCAAGGATATTGAAAAATACCCTAGTATAATATCATTTGAAAATTCATCATCTAGACTAGAAGGAAGACTACAAAAATTTTCAGGAAACATATTAGTGTATTACATCTTAATTGGAATGTATTCAAGGATGATCTTTTCATTAATCTCAGTCATTTTGGAAAGATATGCTTTCTCAAATGGAAATAATATCCAATCTTTAAATTTTGTTATTAATAAGATTTATCCCCCTCCTTTCACTCGTATAGAACCAATAGATGATGCATGATATAGAGGGTGATTTTATTCTCTTGGATATTTATGTTTTCTCTATATAAGTAAAATTCAATCGATAAAAATAATTTAATAAAATTTTATTAATGGTAGAGTGAAAAAGTTTCACTTAGATGTTTATCCCATAAATTTTGATAGGAGAGGAGTTATATACTTGGGATATAATAATTTTCCTATTTTTAGTTTTAACTAAAAATTCTACTTATAAGACTTGTAGTAGTGTATGAATAGTTTTTCTAAACCTGAAATATATGAAAGAACGTGTAAAAATTGAATAGCAAAGTATCTCTTCTATTATTTAATGAATAACTAACTTTCCATTTACCATTTCATTATTAGGATGCACCTATGTGGTCTTGATGTTTTAAGCTCTCCCATACTCTCTAGGCATCAAGGGTTACTATCATCAGTTTCTATAGAAAACCCTTGGATTAGAGAATTTACTCACACAGTGTCCTTGTTCCTTGAAGATGAAACATTTAACCATAGTCAAAGTGGTGAATGAGTAATTAATTTATTCAGTCTCATCAATGGGTTTCTCTCTTCCCAAATTTCTAGCTAGGTGCACATCCTTACCGCACCTACAACATTTACTTATTCCCATCAAGAAATTTCTAGGTGAATCATCCCACACCTTTGAAAATTGGGATGTTTAATTTTTTTCTACAATTATACTTCTCATTATCAAAACCTACATTAATATCCACTCATTTCTTCCTATCCCCATTTAATCCTTGAGATTTTCTAATCCCCATTTATAATTTTAGGGATCACTATACAATTTCCTCATAATTTCCAAAGTACTGAATGGATATGTTTTTTCATAGACCTAGATTTAGTCTACTAAAGAGGTATTACACTATACATTTGGTTTTAAAGAAATTTTTTTAGGAATATGATGATATTATTGTGATTTTTTCTTAATATATCATGATATATTATTCATCCTTTTTCTTGAGGCTAATAATTCCCTCTCCATTTTTATATAAAGTGCGTGGAGAACATATTTTATGAAAAAAAAATATGGAATTAATTCCATTCCATCACGTTAATTCCTCCTTGATATTTATTTTACTAAACAACTTTCACTGTTGATCATCTTATCCATCCATACTATAAATTAAAAACATGTTATTCTCTTCCTAAAAGCATTGAAGGATAGAGAATATATTTTTAATGAACATGGTCCTTTTCTCTATAATCAATTGATTGGAATATCCACTAAAAGATAGAGTCATAAGTCATATAAAAGTTATCTGTTTCAAATTTCACATTATTATGGTGATTTGGGTGTTCCTTATAATTCATGTCTCAATTAAAAACATGGGTTAATTAGTTATGTATCATCACAAAGTTCATGATTCCTACTCCCATTTGGTTGGGTATCTCGTTTGGGAAGTTATCACATTCTCCCCCACATTGGTTGTTGGTTCAATTTATCCAATTTCCAGACCATTATTAGAGTAAATGGAAAATTTTGGATGCAATTTTAATGTATTAAACCCATAAAATGAAAAATATAAACATTATAGGAATAACTCATAGGAAATATGTATTTCTTAACCGATGAATATTTAGGCTTCAATTTAACTTATTCATGATATATTTCCTAATAAAAAATAATGTGATATTTTTCTCCTAAATAATATATAACAATGATCTTGTGTATTTACCAAATCATATACTAGTGTAGTACCAAAAAAATTTGTACAATATGGACCATTTCATTCCCCGGGTGATGATCGTGTCCAGCCCAACGCATTGTTTTGGGGTTATTACCCCTAAGTACCTCTCACCTATAAAAGAATCCACCTGTAGTATCCATACTTTGATATAGTTTCTTAAATATCCCATACTCTATACATACCGAAATTTCGAGATGTTTTCCTATGTTTAGTATTTTCCGTAAGGAATTATCAAGAGTTTTTAAATCCTAATCCAAAAAAATAACTAAACATTTATCTCATATGAACTGTGGAAACCCATAACATTAATAAATTTTATTTAATAATTTATTACATAAAAAAAACATAGTATAACCAAGATGATTTTGAAGCCGAGTTTCATTATTAAATTTTGGTATATCACATCTACATGATACATGAATTCAACAAAATTATTTTAAACTTACATAACATGCTCTAAAATTACATTTCTCTGAAAACAACTTCATATATCCTTGGGAATACATATTAAAGGGGTGTGTTATAAATCTTAGTAAGTGAATAAAAATAATGAAAAACAAGATAAATGTATTAAATGTTATAAAAAATTAATTCAAATTGGTCGTAAAAGTCATTTGAATACTAATATTGAACAATAAGTCAAGATACAACATGATAGCATAAAGGAATCATGGTAATGTGGATACAATATTTAACATGAAATCATAAGCTTATTTAAATAAAACCACCAAGACATTACCAAATTTTATAAAAAGTCCCATAATGGACTAAGTTTAGTCCTCAATCCCATAAATGATTTATCATGAGACTAAAACAATACCATATGCATTAGAGCACTATATAATTCAGGGCTCACACATCACCTTTATACCATGTCAATGCATAAGTGTTCCACATGGATCATTGAACATAGTATCATATTTCAACACATTTAATTCCATGATTAAGGAGTTAATAATACAAATTTTTAAATCCCTAATCATTGAAGGATAAGTATGTCTATGTGAGGAATCTAGAGTGTATATGGTGATGGTATTCAAAATGTAATGTGTTAGGAAGGAAAAACATTAGATAATTTATATAGCATAATTGGTGTATATAATGAATCATGGGTGTGATTAATGAACGTGAAAGGGGTATTTCATAATTTTAAAATTATAAGGGATTTAATAGTTATGTGGAAAATCATATACAATAAATTTTAATTGAATGAAAAAGTGAATTATATAAATAAAGTTCTTGAATAATGAGGAGATTGAGAGGATCCCTTACCTTGAGAGGGTGTTTCCAAAAACCTGTTAGGAGCTTATTGAGGTCTTGGGAACATTGGTAGGGATATATATAGTATTTAGTTGATTATAGTTTTGGTCTATGTATTTTTAGTGTCTACAATTGGGAGATTGAGTGGTATTTTTTTCAGAAAATAGAGTAGAGTTCATTAATATTTTCCAACCTTTTGTTTTTGACACTATAGAAAAAAGTTATAAAAAACGTCACATGGTTTTATCCATTTTTTATACAAAATATATTTGGAATTATGTTTTTTATAGAAAATAAATTTATCACATTAAAATAATACCCTTGGTAATGTGGATGTGAGTCATGTTTATATAGAATTTATTTTAAAACAAAAAAAATATAAAATACGTTTTGGAGTATTCATAAAGGGTTTGTGAAATCTAATAAATAACAATGAAAATACATGATTTTAAATGTAATATATATATATATAGTAATGGATACATTTTTTGGCACATATTACATCACTTTTGGTTCATTATGATGTTGTAATACACACTGTTTATTTAGAGCATATTTGATTTTAATCCAAAATTCGACTATCATAGAAAATTATTATAAATATGCATTTCATAAGTTTAAAACTATGAATCCAAAACAATTATTTTTTAAACAAAATATTTTTATAATTATATTAAATTATTAAATTAAAATAAAATAATTAGGTATTCAAAAATAATGTTTAAAAAACTATTTTCCAACCCTTAAAAAAATTACATGTTCACTTTGTAAAATTATATTATAATTTTTATACTATTTGGTAATAATATTTTACTAAAATATAATTTATTAAAAAAAATTATGCTTTCATCAAAAGTAATTTTTTGTGTTAAATTTATTATTTCTAAAAATAAAATTTCTAGTTTTTTCATTTTAAAGTCATATTTATATCAAACTCATTAATAAATCATTAAAAATTTTAAAAATTTTGAAAAAATATAATCATTATTTTATTGAAAATAAAATAAATTTATTTATAATGTCATGTTTGAGATACATAATCTCGTATTATGTAATTGATCACATTATGGTTAAGGTTCCTGATGGTTAGATTCCCATTGGGTGGTTTGGTTAATATAGTTTGGGTCATGATATCGATGAGAATGAAATTATCCCACAAATGGTTACACTCATGATTTAGATTTTCTATCTTGGATGGGTCTTGATCAATGGAAAATCCTATAGATTTTGTATCCCTTGAATGCTCTGATAAATGGGCTTCAGAAGGTATAATCCTATAGGTTGAGGTCATTGCTTCTTTTCGCTATATCAATAGGATTTAATTATACCAATTAAAAAATATTATGTCTATAACCATCTTAGGTCATCTTTGGAACGGTCACCTGAGTTAGCTCATGGCATGTCCCAATGGGTATTCCCAATACCCATGGGATATAAACTACTATTGGGCATCAAAAGAAATATAATTGGAATGGTGTAGATGATAAAATATATATAAATAAAAAAGAATAAGCGGAGAAATAAAAAAATATATTAGAAGAAAGAGAATAAAATTTAATACCTAAACATACCTACACTTGTCCTAGTTGGTCACAACCAAACACAGAACCACACTCACTCCCAGAGCGATCCAAAAATATTAGAACCGAAACAAAAAATATAGATTAGGAGAGAGAACTGAGATTCTTTGTAGGGATTCAAAAGATAAAACATTCCATATTTCATACCTTTATTGTGAAAAACCATATTTTCTTGTCTGAATAAAGATATATAAAAATATTTTTTTTCATTCTTTTACAAAAACAAGTTAAAGAATTTTTACTTTTAATAAAACCGATTTTCTGTTCACTTCCAAAAAACCAATTTCTAAGGCTTGTAAGTCATTTAAATATGTTCCTTTAATTGAATAAAAATGCAATAGAATCTGTTTTAAATACGATACACAATGTAAAGGTGTCAAGATTTCTAATAACCAAACGTTAGAAAAAAGAGTCTAGAATATATAAGTGTGTAATCAAGGGAATTACCAAAACATCTCTTTAAGAAATCCCTGGTCGTAGTCGGATTGTAACCACCTATCGACATATGGTGAAGCCCCTAAGTCAATAACCAAATGGATGCCCTAACTTGGCCTAACTAGTGACATAAACACCCTAGCCTATCAACAAATATAGATTGGTACCAACCCCTCTAGTCAATTTTGGTTAGAAACTATCACTCAACCCTATGAAATATTCCTAGGAAACCCATGATAATGATATATTGTGTATGTAGGAGGCCCTCCCATGTGTGACTCACCTTACCATCCCTCACCATACATTCCTACCCCAATCACTGAAAACCCCTATACGATAACCCATAATGGGATTTCCAAGATTGTTGTTCCCAATATATATATATATATATTTTATAATGTTTATGGTTTCAACCAAGCCATCATTTCGCATAAACATTCATATCATTTCACAAAGTACATTATGTTTTTAATCAGGAATTCACACTTTCAAAACCCCTTCAAAACCAAATTTCACTTCCAAAAATAAAATAATGTACCAATCTATCCTATAATACTATCACTCAAATATATCATATAAATATTCCCAACCATTTCTATATCTACTGGATACACCCCTTCCAAAATGACTAGCTATATGATCCCTTACATTTTCCAAATAAATTCACTTTCTAAAATCATTTATAACACTCGTTTAAAAAACCCAACACATATAAAAATTATCAAATGGGCCATCATGTCGTTTAATTTTCAAACTACACTTCAAGGTTCCAAACAAGTCATTTTTTAAATAACACACTTTACCAAATCCTTTACATTCCACAAAATACACTTCACCACACTTCCAAAACCATTTCTATGATGATATAAAACAACATTTTCTAATATAAGTTGTAAAATAGGATACACTAAATTACAATAAATGTAAAAATTTTAGACAAACCATACATCATCATGACCTTATGTTAAAAAACCATTTAAAGGCACAATTACACAACCATGGAACCACACATTTAGGTGAAAGCTGGAAAACATGCATAAATCGAAGCAACCCATTTGAAATGATTATTAAACACTAAAAAATTAGGAATTTTTTCTTAATATTCTTCATTTAAAAACAATTGATCTCAAGAAATACATCACTACTTATAAACAAGTTTTAAGACATGTTTCTATATGAAAAATCAGGTTTTCAAGTGTGTATAAATTATGTAAAATAAATAAATCACTATTTCAAACCCCAACATCCAAATCAAAAATCATATGCATACTACATGAATATAAATTTTTTTTAACGAGATCAAGAAATTATGGATTTCAAATTAAAGTAATGGGATTAAAGAACCTACCTCAACATGGGAGTGAACCAAGATGAGACACTATGTTTCCTGACCCAAAAGAGGCAGCAACCATTCAGAACCATTCTGCACTCACACACACACACACAAAGACACACACACAGATATATATATCATTTTGTCAAAGGCACATAATCCCTGCTCAATGAGGGAATACGTGCGGGGATGATATATATATATATATATATGTATATATATATATGTATATATATATTAATATACATACATACCAATGCATTTAGGTTCACACCATAAAAGACAATTAAAACTCACAATAATAAATTTTAGGGACTCAATGCACATTAAGAGTAACAAATTACTGGTTAAAAAATAGTATTGTAAAACCATACACCAAGAGGCGTATACTAGATGGGAAGAGGACATTATTCTTTGACTTCGACATAAGATGATTGAACACAACTGAAGACTACCTGAGAAAGCCTTCTCACACCTGATGGAGGAGGGTTCTGATGAGGGATGTCTGGCTAGAGGTGGGACTATTGAGGGATGGTATGTTTCTAGGGATTCTTCTAGAAGAGGGATTCTGAAGAGATGGGTCATAGATAAAAAGTACACAATCAGGGAGGGAGGGGTGCAATCGAAGAAGTGGGTGAGGGATCCGTGCGGAGAAGGGTGCTCACGCCAGAGCAGGCCATTAGAGTGGAGGGGTTTTCACTGGTAGCAGGCCACTAGATAAGGTGGAGCAGGGGTCGTCACTTGGAACAGAGCTCCGATAAAGGATGTGTGGGCATTGATAATGGACTGGGGGGACGCAGCACATAGGATTAAGGGGGGGTTTTCAGTGAATAAAGGGTAAGGGGATTTAGTATTTTATGAAAAATAATTATGTTATTAATAATAATAAAATAATTATAATAATAATAAATCTAATAATAATAATAATACTAGAAATAATAATAATATTATTATTCTTCATAATAATATATGGACATTTTTATTAATATTAATAATTATTTTTAATTAATTATTTAATTCTTGTTTTATTTTACTTCCTAGAATATTAATATTTCTTAAACATTTAATAATAATAATAATAATAATTTCATATTATTATCATTATTATCTGCATAACAATAATATTATTGTCATTTTAAACCACTATCATATTTTAATTTCATATAATTTTATTTGATTCAAATATTTGGCTACTACATGGTTTAACCCATGCTTTAGCCACAATCTACTGCTGGCACCCTCCCACCATTACCTACAAGCATACACATAATTGAGAAACTGTGCTCCAACTCTTCCAAATGGCATTTTCCTGATGATGGACCCTCATGCACAATTTCCACATTGTTACTATTAAATGTGCACAACTCATGTAAAGGACCCCACCTTGATCACAATTTACCAATTTCAACCCAAACTAGCCCTAAATAAAATAAAAGAAGATATATCTAATAATAGTTTGTAAAATAATTAAAATAATTAAATCCCTATGGTCAGGGTGTGATAATTTCCCCCACCACATAAACTTTCTACCCCAAAAAGTCACTATGCTAAAATTCACCTAAAATTCTTGTCCATTCCCCATCAAAACTGAGACGAGACCAAAAACCTTGGGGTAACAATTCATTCCACAAATCAAACTCGACCGATCATGTGGAAACCACATTTGAAGAATGTGGGGAAAACATGAGGGAGGTTCTCCCCACCCAAGGACTCAACTAGAACAGGAGTTTCAAAACCCAACACCACCACCACCACAACTGAAAAGTAGTGGAATTCCATTCCATAATCAATCAATTTCCAAGTATGACCAAACCATCACAAGAGATAGGATCCAAAAACACATGGGAAACCACAAAAAAATCAATCTAAATAATTGAACCAAACCCACCATAAAACATTGATATACCCAAACACTTACATCTCTAAATGTACAAAACTAAAAAAAATGAAACCGAACCATGCAAGGAGAAAAAACGAGTTAAGAAAAATGAAGGGATCTAAATGAAAAATTCATAAAAATAGGAAAACTTGGATTATAAAATATTTAGTTCATCACAATATCACAACGAAAAAAATGAACGTATAATATTGGAAAAACATTAACATCAAAAAAATAATGGAAAAACATTACATGTTCCACTCCCAATAGGGAACACAAAACTATGATGGAGGTTTCACACCCCCAGCAACTTATCACAATTCATGAGCTTCACACTGAGACCTATGGAGGGTGCTCAAGTTGATAAAGCATATCTTTCTTCATAGTTAGGCATTAGAATCCTCCATTTGTAGCATCTTATTTTGGAAACGCTTCCTGAAAATCCCCATGTAGATGACCTAGACCACTACAACGATAACATTTCTTCCGTGGTTTGCGATAAGATGGATTTAAATTCCCAAAATGACCACACCTATGGAACAAAAGTGAGTATTCAGTTGGAATAGAATCCATAACCACAAAATAGGACTCTTTAGAAATTGGTCCCTCCATTATTTGTTTCTATCCAGATATGGATCCTTTACTCGATCCAACCTCCACTGACTGAACACCAAGAACTAGCTCATCCAAATATTCCTTATCCACCAATCTCTCAAAACGTACCTCACTCGATGAGAACACCTTGTCCATAATATCATGACAAATACCCCATAGTAAAAGTTGATCTTTCATTTGATCCTATGATAATGCCTCCAATGAAAAGGGAACCAACACATTAAAGTGGTCAAGGTATGTCTTCACCATCAATTTCCTTGTTGAACACACATCATATCTTCCATATTCATTATCTTTACCACTTATTGTACAATACACAAGATAAAAAAGGACATAAATTCATCCCACTTCATCCCAAATGTAATTGAAAGTGGGGAGAACTAATCCCATTCATCCAGAGCTGGACCTACGAAATAACAAAAATTGCATGAACTCTAACATATTCAAGAGTTTCCAACACACTAAATACATGATATACCTTGTTAAAGCATATATCTTATACTGATGGACCTCTAACATTGTGAATGTCTTGGAACACACAAGAAAACTCAAGAAATTGTCATTATTCATTATCAACTTTGAATACCATTTTGTGTGGAATTTTCTACAAAACCTATAGGGAAAAAATCTCAAACTGATATCAATGTGATGAAAAATAAATAAAATCTCATTCATTAAAAAACAATCATCTTAAAAACCAAACAAATATAAACATATCCAAATTCAGGCCATTAAAATTCCACATTTAGAAAACAAGGTCATTATCTTAATGTCAAGTACAAAAAAAACAAATCCCATAAAAAATTTCACATGTGTTCATCTTATTCAATTCATATGCCCCAAAACACATATTCCATACACATATCCCAATATGGCAAAATGCACATAAGGAACTCTGTGGTTCTCTCGAATTTATTTAATTAATAATTCAAAAAAGCACTAAATTTTCTAACCAAATGACATTCAAATTTTATAACCTGTTTTACCAACATACAGTCATTAAGAAGATGAATTCTCATTTCAAAAATATTTTCCTATTTAAAAGTACACATACACCAACCAAAAACATGATAAGGCACTGCTCACACCAAACTACCAGAGGTAGAGACATTCATTTATGCCAAACTCATTGACATGGTAGTGGTCCATGCCTTAAGTAGTTCATAATGCTAAATTGATCTTGATCATTTCCCTTGGAATTAACACGAGTTATCACACCATGAGGGGTCACAACGTTAAATATTCACACCCCTGTTTCCATTTCTCAACCACCATAAAATAATAAATGACTTGAATTCCAGAAAACCCCTGGTAACCTGAGGATCAATGCGAGCAAGATTTCACAATCCTCATCTCGCACTTACTTACAGAGTCTTGACAGTCTTAATCTCCATCTACTAGAAATCCAAAATAAAAAGAACATCCCTCTAATACCATTTTGTCATAACCCAACCCAGGTTGACCTTAAACTTGTCACACGATCCAGCTTTAGGAATTGCCCTAGGGGCATTTCCAATCCCCACAGGCTGGAAACTACTCTTGTGGATCAAAATAAATGTATTGGGAATGCTTTGGACTATTAAATAAAAATAAATAATCATGAATAAATAGAACAATAAAACTAAACATAGATGGAATAAAAAGAGTAACATTGAATGTATAAATTTACCTCAAGATAACCTCATCAGTAACCATCGACTAGAGAACCACACTACCTACTAGTGTAATTCAAAACTAGGTGAACCTGAAACCAAAAAGATAGAGTATGTGTGAGCACCGAGATTCTCGACAGTGATGTAAAATATAAAAAACACCCTCTACCTCACCTTTAATGTTAAAAAAATATTATCTAGTTTGAAATAGGATATATTAAATTCAGTTTTTCATTATTTTACCCAAAAAAGAAACATGATTTTACTTTTATGAAAACCCCTATTTCATTTCACTTTTTGAAAACAATTTCCAATGAACATAATTCAATTCAATAAGTTCCTATAAATGATATTTAATTTTATAGAAGATGATTTAAATATGAAACAAATAGTAGAGGATTCATGATTTCATATAACCAAATGTGACACAAAATAAGAAGGTACATAAAAGTGTATAATCATTGGCATTTTCTAAACATCTCAAGAAGAAATAGCTAGATGTAATTAGTTTGGAACCACCTGCTGGCATATGGTGAAGCCCCTAAGTCAATAACTAATTGGCATCTCTATGATTACCTCACTAGTGGCATATCCCTATAGACATATAAAAAATCCATGAGTGTACCAACCTTTCTAATCCGAGGTGATCAGAAACCATCACTCGACCCTCTAAAAGACTCACATAAACCCAATGATAATAATATATTGTGTATGTAGGATTCCCATTCACTCATGACTCACCATAATATAGTCACCATATTTGCATACCCCAAACATGGAAATACCTAATATGATAACTGATAAAGAGAAATCCTAGATTGGGGCACTAATTATATACATATAAATATTTTACATCGTTAGAGGTTCTAATCAGGTTATCATTTCACATAAACATTCAAATCCTTTTATAATGTAATTTATGTTTTCAATCAGGTATTAAAACATTTAAAACCACTTCAAAACAAATTTCCACATCCCAAGATGACATAAGGCTCTAAAAAATCCTTTCATATTATCACTCAAATATATCAAAAGAATATTCCGAACAATTTCTTTAACAAAATGATACACTAATTCAACAATCACTACCTATAAAATCCTTTTCATTTCCCAAATCAAATTTACATTCTAAAAATACATCAAATTATAGTTTAAAAGAAAAAAACACATCTAAAAAGTAATAAATGGTCTGTCATGTCATTTAATTGTCAAACTAGACATCAAGTATTCAAACATGTCATGTTTTAAATAGCACACTTAACCAATGCCTTTGTGTTCCACAAAATAAACATCACCACATTCTAAAAAACCATATCAAACAAGGTATTAAAAACCATTTTCTAATATAAAATGTTAAACTGGATTCACTACATTATAAGAAATATTTTATTTTTAGAAAAAATAGTTTCATTATGACTATATGTTCCAAAACAATTTAAAAACGCAATTACAAAACCATGGCACCACACATTTAGGTGTAATCTTGAAAACATTCAATCAACGAAACCCATTATAATTAATTATTACACACTAAAAAATATTTATGAAACCAATATTTAATAATATATATCTAAAACCAATTGAGCACTAGAAATACATCACTACTTCAAAACAAGGTTGAAGACATGTTTCAATATGAAAAAATCGAGCTACAAGCATGGATAAATTATGTAAGAGAATAAATACATATTTCTAACAACTGTAACCAAATAAAAATGAATATGAATACTATATAATTATAAAAAAAATTTTAAATCAATCATGAAATTGAGGATATCAAATTAACGATGATGGTTTTGGGAACCTACCTAAACAAGGGGGAAGACTAAGCCAAGATAGTTTGGACCTTGACAAAAAAAGCAGCAACCACTCGAAACTGCACTGTAGTCGCACACACATACACTATTATATATATATATATATATATATATATATATATATATTTGTCCAAGGTGTATATTGCCTACACCATGAAGACATATGCCCGAGGGAGATATAAATATATACCTATGTATGTTTTTGTGGACTACCAAACATGACTAGAACTCCCATAATCTTGTTTATGGTCTCAATAAACATTAATTGTAACAAATTAAGGGTGAGAAAAAAATAAGGTCAAAACCTTACCCCAAGTGGTTTCGAAAATCCTAGAAGTGACAATTCCTCTTTGCCTTCGGGGTAGATAATGTCAGAACACATCCATAGACAACCCGAGGAAGCCTTCTAACAAACGATGGAGGAGGGAGATGAAAAGGGAGGTGCAGTCGGAGGTGGTGTTGGTGAGGGTGGGGTGACTAAAAGAGATTTAACTGGAAGAGGGCTGCCAGCGTGGCTGGTTGTGGCTGGAAACGACACTGTCAGTGAGAGAGGGGAGCATACGGTGCAAGGGATGGGGAATCTGGCCTATGAAGTAATCTCGTGCTAGAGCAGGCCACCGAACAAGAGTATATTACACCGATAGCAAGTCTTTAAGAAATAGGGGGTCACACCGATAGTAGATTTCCGAACATGATTGATTAGGGGGTAATCATCCGGAAGGGACCTCTGGGCAGAGAGGGGTGCACATTGAGAATGGACTGGGGGGGAATCGTGCTACATATAAACACAAGGGGGTTGCTCCATAAAGAAGGGGGTTAGGGGATTTGGAGTTAAAAAATCAATTATCATAATGATAATAATAATAATTCAGATAATAATAATAATTATATAAATATTATTATTAACATTATTCATAATAATACATGTACATTATTATTAATATTAACAATTATTTTTATCTTATTTTTCATTCTTATTTTATTTTATTTCCAATAATAATAATATTACTCAAAATATTAATAATAATTACAATAATTGTAATATTTTAATAATAATATAATTATTTTCTCCATAATAATCTTATCATCGTCATTATTTAAACATTCATTATATTTTATTTTAATAAAATTTTATTTATTTCTAATATTGGGCAAACTACACGATTTATCCCATGTCTGGGCCATAGCCTAGGCCATGCATCTTGACATGGTTTCCTACAAGTAGATGCATATTTGAGAAACTATGCTCGGACCATTCCAAATGGCATTTTTCCGATGATGGACCCTCTTGAACAGTTGTCACAAATTTACTCTTAACTATGTACAACCTGTGTAGAGCATCCCTCTGTGATCGAAAATTTTAATTTTCAAACAATATTGGCCCGAAATCAAATAAATGAGGATAAAACTATTTAAAATGATTAAAAAATTAAAATAAATAAATCCCTAAGGTTTGGGTGTGACAAACTAATTATATGATAAATATTTCTTTATTATATTATCAATGGTTACGATGCTTATCATTATTTTTAATCCATTGGGATATAACTTTAATTGTCCAATGTAACTAATTTAGTGAATGTTTTTCTATATTTACATTATATAAATAATGAATTTTTTCATTTCAAAAAGGAATATAATTTTTAAATGACTATTTTTTAATAGTTCATGATGGTGTGGAACTGAAAATTGGTCCATGTCATCTAGGTATTCCACCCCATTTTATCACACCGTTGATATGAAAAATTGATTGAAATCAATAATTATGAAATGAATCCAAAAATGGTGGGGTATTAATAAAATAGTATGGAAATTAATTCTCCCACAATTACTGATATTAACAGTTTTAGTCATGGAATATTTCAAGAAGTATATTGTTTAATTCACATTAATACTTCCTCAACTAAATTTTAATTAAAAAAAATGGATCATACATTTTTTTATGGGAAAATTGATTTCCTACATTGTATTTCTTAAAAAAAAATTAATAATAAACAAATAAATTACTTCTTTAATTTTTTTTATAAATTCTTATTTCAACATTATTTCATTAAGAGAACAATGAATAAAAATTTTATCGTGCAATCAAGGGCACCGACTAGTTTATGAATTATAGTTTAACATAATCAACATAACCTTTTTAAAAGTGGAGGTAGATTATGATTCTATAGAAAAAAAGAATTGTCCATATAGATATTTCTTTTACCAATTATCAATTTGACGCCATGATATTGAAGAGAAATATAAAATAAAAAATCATATCCTATTTTAGTGTAATGTCTGGTACGATTTTAATGTTTTATTAAAATATAAGGTGAAATAAAAAATTTCTGGTGTTCTTGGATTAGTGTCACAAAATGGTAAAATTTAATTAATATTTATCGTTATATTGAATTTTATACAATATTCCATGGTCTGATACATGAACAATAACAATATAAAAAATTTAACCCTCAATCAAGTGATGGATTTACATAATATTCCCTGATTTAATCACCATTGAAAAGGAAGGTTCATAAATGGTCATAGTGTCCCCGAGTACATGATTATATTAGGTTTATATTTATCTAAAACCCATTTGATAATTATTCAAATATACCTAAATAATGTATTTATTTCACAATATGATCCAGACACAAATCATAAATTAAAACCCAATTAACTGACTTTAATCATAACAACACAACATTATCAATCAAATATATACCACCAATAATGTAATAAATATAGAAAAAATATAATGGTTTTTATAAATAAAACAATAATAAAATTAATTTAAACCCAAAAGTAGAGGTTGATTTGAAAAAATTCCTTATTCTGGGATGATCCTAAAATGAATAACATTATGATCCTCCATAAAATCATTTATCATTTGACCTGCCTAGGTTATAGTTAACTAAGTAATGTAAATAAAAATATAATGAGTAACTTTTTTGTTACAAGACGAATACAAACATAAAATTCATAAAATATTGGGTAAAAATGAATGTTAGGGGTTGGTAGAAGTATATATGGTTAGTTAGAATGGTTTGAAAATTATATTTCTATTTGTGATTAACTTTTAGGATGACATTTGGAAATTAATGTCATGTATTAATGTTCTCGTATCTGACATTAAAAAATTTTCTTCCACCCTTGTGAATTATTGAGCGGTTCATATTTACTATAACATTTGGAATGGTTTTTTGGCATATATAACATCTAAAAACTACCTATTCACCCTGAATCAATTCCATATCATGATATCTTGTTGGGTAATTTCGATATTGCCCTAATATAACTATGTGAATCATTTTAAGATAAAAAAAATATTATATAGTACAATAACCATTTTGGGATGATAATTATGCAAAATGTTATTTTAAAAATAGGGTTATTCAACACATTAACCTAGTGTTATAATTTGATTCTCCCATTTTTAATTAACAACTGTACATTTTGTTTATTACAAAACACACACACTCATCTAGTGGAATTTTATTACATGTACCACTCTAAAAATATAACACGATGAACACCCCTAGAATAATCTGATAATTTATCCTTCCAAATTATAATGCATATTTGATGAAAAAAATTCAATGTGTTACAACGTAAATCCAACATGCTTAACATGTATCAATTGCATCATTAAAAGTCAAGAACATATTAATAAAAAAATAAATTCCAACTCTATTTGAATAAACTATAATTTCATAAATTCATAATTTTGAATTAAATTTTGAAATTCCCAATTCTATCCTAAAACCATATTAAAAAAATACATCACAATATTTAGTAAACACTTTTTATCAATAAAACACAATAATTTTTTTTTGTTTTAGAAGTGTTTTTTTCTAATTAATATATGAAAACACATTATTTCACCATAGATTAAAATTTCAATTATGTGGTTTTAAGGAATAATACTTTAAAATAATAAAAAAATAGTATATACCTCATTAATATAATAAAAATCATAATCTTGTTTAAGATAAAGTAAATATTATGTCATACTAAACATGTAAATATTTATACTAATAGTGTAAAATTTATAATATTTATTTTTGAATTATTTCAACTAAATCTTATAAGAATCCAGAATATAAACACTTTTTATTCATTAATATTAAATAAATAGATAGTATTTAATAAATTATATTTTTTATGGTTTATTATTAATAGATACATGTTTTAAAAATTAAATAAAAATTAGGTAAGCTTATGTTTAAATCTTTATAATATTTGAATATTATGAAATATTTGATAAATTTATGATTAATAAATAATCCTTTGAGTTTTCTTAGAGTGCATAAGGATGATTATGAAAGGATGTCATCACAATTGGATAAATCAAAAAAGATGCGATTAATAAAATATTCCATATAAAATATTTGTGTCTCTATTTTCTCTATTTACATTAAAATCAATGTTCAAGAAATTCATGAGTAAGAGATAAATAATTTCTTTGTTTTAGGAGACATTCATGTTTTGTGGATTATCACTTTCAGAGGGATTATTCTAGCTACCTCTTAAAGTGTATCCATAAATTTCCATTTATGTGAAGATTAATCCTCTATAAAAGGCATATTTTCATTATTTTTTATAAATTTAATTCAAGAATAACATTATTGGATTGTGTGACTAATGGTTTGGTAGTTATTATTACTTTAAAGGGAGATATGTTACAACCTTGAAAACCATTTAATAAATTATATGTCATGAAATATTACATAGAACTATGTTATTGTAATGATGGGAACTTTTGAGTAATATTAGTTTCCAAAAAAATATTTCATTTTATACTCCACTAAACTATATCCATTAATTAATGAAGTGATACTGTTGGGTTTTTACTGTTATATTACTGTTCATTAATATGAACATTAGAAACTAAACTCTTAACATTACAATTATTGTTTATAAATACAAGTGATATTGGATAATTAATATTGATAGAATAGTCGAAGGCCTCATCCAGTATACTCGGGCCGTACAAAGCCCATCTGTCAGAGATTGGGAAGGAGGTTGAATCTTTAGGATTTTCTCTGGAAAAACCCAAGCCAAGCTTCAATTTGTGAAGCTTGAACGAAATTCCCTAAGGGAGATGTTCGAGCTGATAGAACTTTTTACTCGGGTAATATTGTCCGAGCTGCCCCAATATTCAATCACCATAGCACACCTTACACTTGGGTCCTATGTAGGTGTTATAAGGGGCTATGTAACGAGGATATAAATACTTATTGTAATCCCTTGGTATAAATAAATTATTTATTTATTATTATAGTAAAATTTGTGATTTTCAAATGTCGGAATAAATATAGGATTAATATTATTAATGAATTTTTTTAAAAGGGTATTTTAAATTATTCATGTATTCATTAAATAATTAATACTGTGAAATGATTATCCAAAAAATGGTCTTTTATAGTTGGGATTAGTAAGAAATTTTGAGTCTAAAAAGATCAACTTGATTATGAGTAAATATTAATGTATGAATAGTAACATACAAAAATGAATATTAATGAATAGTAAATCAGACAGAAGAATTGAATCTTCACTCATGAATGTATAAATACAATTTAGACATCTTAAAAGTGAAAATACGATCATAGTATAATTTTTTTTATTTCTGAATGTCATAAATACTTTATTTAAAATATTTTAATTAATTTCATGATTTAAATTGGAATATTATTTTCATAAAATATAATAATAAATTGTTACAATATTTCATTATGTTTATATAATAATTTTATGGGACATTAATTACTTTTTCAGGGTATTAAAAAATAAGTTATAGTTTTAGAGTTGTATTTTTCAATAAATGATGAATTTTTTTTGAAATTTAATGAAAATTATTTAGAAAATTATTTTAAAAAATGGAAATCATTTTTTAATTCAGAGAATATATATTAGGATAGGTTGAATTTTTGATATTTTTGTAAAATGTTTTGTTTTTCAGTGAATAGTTAAAAATACTGTTTTATGTTTCGAGTGTTTAATGACATCAATAATGATGTAGTAATTATGTAATAAATATTTAATAATTATGTTAGATTTTTTAATAGTAATATATGATATTATGTGTCCTAATTAGCTAATACCATGGGAAAATACCATGGGCATGCCTGTGGTTTTTAAAATACCACTGATGAGGTGTCCCTAAGAAATAATTAAATATTCTATCATTTTTTCTATAAATACCAAGCCATTACCTCATTAATTTCATTCCAAAATTCTCCTCAAATAATTTATAGTCTTTTAAATCCCAAGTAATCCTCCTATGGTTCCATCAATCCCCCCAAGGTCCAAACCTTCATGCTTTTGAAGGCACTCTTCAAGGCACGGGAACCTTTCACCCTCATCTTTTAAGTTTTACTTCCTTTATGTTACGTCTTCTACATTCCATATCATTATGTGTGGGTATGTTATTATATATATTTTTTACTATCCATTTCATTTACAATTGATGATATACCATTTCTTCTCTCATCAAATTATTTTTTTGAATTATAAGCAACGTCATTAGGCTGCCGAATTTTCAAAAAAGAAATCGCATTTTCTCTTTTCTTTCATGTTTCCTTTTCATGTGGTGTTTAATTATAAACCATGATATTATTTATTATTATTATATAACTATACTCTAAATAATTCATTTATTGATGGGAGACCCTTGTACCCTCTATTTTTTTCATTTTCTACAACCATGTTATATTGCAGTTATGTTGTAGAAACTTTTTCTCAAAATATCATTCTCTTTTTCTCAAGAAATTATCCTCTTTTATTTATCTGAATAACCAAATATATTTTCATTTTCATATATATTAATCAAGACATAATATTTATCTATTTGTTTCTAGAATCAACATACATGAAACCCTTTTTTCTTTTCCATGGTTTATAAAAGACATAACGATCATGTTTCTAAGCACTTTTAAAACGTCTTGATTTTGAAGTGAAACCCATTACTTTTACTCAATGTGGGTTATTTATTAAATGTTTGATTATGATTTATGTGGATCATGTGAATATAAAGACATATTAAGGGTGCACCCAAATAGTGCTCCAATGCAATGGGTAATGAATTAATCTCTAGAGATGACAAGTTTCATGATACCTTAGTGGATAACCTTGGTAATTTTATGACACCTTGTGTATGAAACTTGGTGATTTGTTCATGAATGTATAAATTAAATTATGTATCCACATATTCATGTTATTGTTCAAGTTATTTTCATTATGATTTCCCTCTACTTATATTTCTCTTGTCTTTAGGTTTTTCATCATGTTTATATTGATATAACGAGTAAACTAATTCCACTGCATTCCTTACTAGGATGTTTTCACAACCTTTCATATTAGATATGTCTCGAAGTTATGAGATGTAGTAGTTGTACATAGAATGATATTTTCTATAGGATTTTCAAGGGGATTTAAAATTGTATTTTACGTTTTCATGTATTTTTTTCATGATTTCCAAGACACCAGACTTTAATGGTCCTCTGTTTGTAAAATATAATGAAACATTATGTTAAACATGAAGGAGGCCATAGTTGAAATCAAAGGAATGTTCAGTTATTTATGGAAATTAGTCTTTGAAAACATTTATAAGAAACCTATAAAGAATTTTTAAAATACAAATACTTCCAGAAATTTTGATGACTATTTAGTAAGTGGATTATCAAGAAAATAAATCCTTGGCTGGATATGAGCAGGTAGAGGCGGATCTGGCATAGATGTACATAGAAGTGAAAATGTAGAGATTATTTTCTCAAGCCTGAGTGATTCTACTTCCTCATCCATATTCTCAATTATGTGTATACAATGATTGTTCTTCAATCCCAAATAAATCATTACATTGACCAATGAAAACACTATAAGATGATTGATCTACTTTGATAGCATCTTACAATCCATCATTTTTCTTTGATTATTAGAGGAGAATGTGTGGGTCTTTACTAGAGGGATATTATACTAGTATCCTACAAGCACAATTATGATCATCGAATGTGTTCTTGGATTATCAATATATAAATAAAAAAATCACAATACTAAGGTAAACAAATATTAATAAACAATTAAATTATATATAAATTTAATGTGGAATAACCTCTTGGTTCTAATGTGTCCATAATGTTTCATCAAAAAATTATCATTGGTTATGTATTTTGTCTCATCTACAACAATGAACATCTATTGAATCAAGAAATTACTGATTCAAGAAAACCCCTGATAAGAATTGTCACTTTTATGAAAACCATAAATTGCTATAAAAGGAGTCACATTCAAATATATAATTATTTATATAACTGTTTTTTCATTATACATTACAAGGTTAAATTTCATTTCATGTTTCAATTGTTTTCGAAATATTTCAACACTCAATGAGACTACACTTGTTCTATAATGTTTCAAACCACCATATAAAGTGTGAAGGGTTTAAAATTTCTAATAAACATGATGTGTATACTTCGATCAAACTTCATGCCTTCTCTTTTTTTGAGATGATACATTATCCTTCCTCAAGTTTTAGGATTTACAATGGATTATTAGGAACAGTAATACCTCCAATTTATTGGCCCCTAATTTAACTATTTTTGAGAGGATAGATCTCTATCGAAATTCCTTCAAATCTCATATCACTCTTTAAATGGTGTGAAATGATCAAATGTCTTCAACTAGTTTCATAACTTGCTACAATTTGGGGATGTTCTAATTTTAAAAGTGTTTATCTTGATCATGGTTTCATACAAATACTTTTAACTTATATGGAATTGAATTTTAGTGCATGCAGCTTAATCTCAGCCAATCTACATTAAGGAACACTGAATATTCATGATTGGAATTATAATTTTAATATGAATTATTTTTAGGAAAATTTTACTCATGTATGGGTCAAGATTAATAATTTCAATTGTGTCCAATATAAATTAAAAATCATGTTTATAATGATTTTGTAATTTTAATCCAAATAATAAATAAAAACACAATGTAATTCGTTATTTTTTGAAATTATTATTTGGAACCAGTACGAATAGATTTATGTTCTATCCTTATTGATAGAGTGATCCTCTACACGCCATGTGATTAGGTTTTCATAAAAATTACTTATGAATTGACCGTGCCATTATGTGACTCTTATGAAACAATTGGAGACTCAAAATCTATTTTAAGGGGTGATATTTGTTGATCAAATTTTCATCTAATAGGTCAATATCTACATCACCACCACAGATGGAAAAGTGAGGGTACTACCCGGTGCTCTAAGTATCATCCTAATGACCAAATCAGAGCCGATGATGCTACTATGGGAAATCAAAATCCCATAGTGGTGAAAAGTAACCATAATGTTAAAGGTCCATTATAGGGTTTTTATGTATTTTTTCTGAATTTAATCCTCATATGGTTTGGTGTGTAGATATATCAAATACTAAGATTATTTCTCCTTCCCTCGAAATGAATATTGGTTGCTGGTGCATCCAAATACCAAAATGAAATGGGATGACAATAAATACGAGGATCACTTTACTATTTCTATGTTTTCTTTAAATATTCCTTGTAAAATGTCTTAGTGGATGAAAATTATGATGGCAATTCTAATGATAAAAATTCTACCAATGAGCTCTTCTCTCATGATGATTTTCATTTTAATATATGGAAGTAACATAAGGTTATTACTACCAATGTTCACTAATTGATATGCCAATTCTCATAAGAAAAAACAAAATTGATGATTCCACCTCAATGAAAATAATAATCAATAGGAAGCCTCTATCAATTTTTTATTAAAAAGATAGAAAATACCAGTTTTTACTTGAATGCATAAAATAGAGATATTAGTGCGTCATAATTAGTCTACCACCTCTAAATTTCTTGATTAATTGATGGTGTA
Organism: Viscum album; assembly: GCA_963277665.1. Taxonomy (NCBI): domain Eukaryota; kingdom Viridiplantae; phylum Streptophyta; class Magnoliopsida; order Santalales; family Viscaceae; genus Viscum; species Viscum album. Next base: position 1,899,300,777 of record OY728140.1, on the reverse strand, counting down.
TGTAGATAAAAACTTTATTAATAGTGATTCAAATTTATCGTCCAATCCTTACGTTGATAATAAGGAGTATGAGTAAACAATGAAAATTGCTAGTAATAATCTCTAGATTTTTACTTGTTTTTAAAAAATTTGTGGATAGTAGGATGTAATAGGATGATAAAGATTATTATAATCCTTTTTTAAAAAAATTATAAGTGTTGGGATGCTGTCATCTACTTCTCATTTCTGTTAGGATTCTTATACCACTAATACACCTCCTATAGCATCAATACATGAAAATATTTAGGGGATAGAAAAAATTTCATAGCCCATAAACAAACCATGACATTTTCTTTGTTATTGATTCTATGAGATATTAATATTCAAAATTATAAATCCTCAAGATGGATAGCTAATTTTTAGTTACTTATCCCATGAAATTGTACATTGTTCAATGTGACAATAATGTGATTATAAAGGAATGTATAGAAAATTCCTTTGAGTTATTTTCTTTTAAAATTATCTAAAACATTTTTTTTCTTTTTTCAATAGTCGGTTTATGGGTTCCCGATACCCGTACAAACAGTCCACAAAACCAGCATTCCTAATTCAAATTCAAACCAAAAAACTTCCCTCAAAATCCACGTGTCATACCTTGAGATTCAAACGCATCATCACACGTCGTCTTCACTAAATCGTAGTCACATCAGGTCAAACCATCAAACTGCATCGAATCATGCACATCATCCATTCCAGTCATTGATGAGACCGTCAGAAGGGTCGTTGCCGGAAAACCGAGATCCATCACCAAGTGCTACCGTTCACCGCAGGAAGTCTCTGAAACCATCAGCTGACGATGTCGCCAAAGCACTGTCAGACCACCACCTTCATCCCGTCCATCGTAGAACAAAAACCGATGCACAATCCATGGTCTGTCTCGAATGAACAACAAAACGATTCATCCGCTTTATCCAGATCACTGCTAAGCTTCACCAACTTCCTTAGACAACACCGATGAAAAACCAGACCACAATTTAATCCCTAAGTGGAAAAGAAACAACCAGGATGAAATCGGTGAGCAAAAATCCACCACCAGATCGATACAAAACAACATGCAATAGACTTCCTCAAACGAACAAAACCAACTCAACCTAAAAAACACATCCCAGCAAACATCAAGAAACCCAGCTCAAATGAAAAAGAAAAGATGAAATGGAAGAGTAGGCACATCATCCGCTTCAAGAAGACCAGATCCTAATGCTGCCATCTGACAATTCCACAAAACAATGCTATAACTTCAAACGCCCAAAACTGGACGAAGGGACGGTATCAGACCACCGGGCTAGGATCTCAGGCCCAGATTCAACATTGTGTCAAAGAGAAAGACACCAGTGCGCGCATAATGATTCAAACAAGGCTATAGCAATAGAGAACCACCACCCCAACTAGTCGAACCAGGAAGGTAAGGATGTTTAGCTCCGGGAAGGGGATGGCGGCGCGAGAACCCTAGCAGAGCAATGATGTGCCCCTTACAGGCCCGTCATATATATGAATTCCACTTTTCCAATTAGATATGAAGATAGTCGAAAATTTGTGGTATAAGAGATTATGTGAGAGACATCATTAATGTTATGCTTCTAGATGATAGTGTCAGGACTTGAAATTAAGTAAAGAAACAGAATACGGGATTAAATCCATATGGTTTGGGTGTACATCTCCCTTATCATAATATGAATACTGTATCTTTAGCCTAATGATTTCATTTTTTTCACTACATTTTTGTATTGTTGTTATAATGTTATTCATTGATTCCTCATCATGTATAACTATTTTTCAATTTTTTAATAATGGGTCATCTTAATCAAAATAGAAAAAATTCATATAAAGAAGCCATCTAGAAGTTTACAGAACATTATTTGAAAAACACCAGGTTACACGGTGTGTTCTACTCTATCACACATCATATACCCTTGTTCGTTTCACTTGGATTCCTATGTAGACTTCAAGTTAACATGTAGTGAATTCATTCTGTGTATGATAAATGCACTGTGTGAAGACCATATAGGCTATCACATGGTTTTACTAGACTATACGACTTGTAGATTACTTATATTCAGTGTAGTCCATCTTTCTTCCCTAAAGAAAACATGGTGTCAATACGTGTCATGAAATGAATACATTGTCACTATTTAATACATGATGTGGATAGACTAGAAGTTGTGAAAATTTAATTACAAGTAATTTATACTTCATATATGTCATGTACCTCATTAATTTCTATAATAAGTACACACCAAGTCCCTATGCATGTACTGTAGACATCATGTTAAGAAAATAATATGTCATGTGGCAGCCATTACTCATTATTTAATTTATCCATTTATATGGAAATATTAAATTTAATAAATAACCTTATTAAAAATCATCGACACGAGTTCCATGAGTCATTAAATTGATAATACACTCCTATTATTTGGTTATATTATATATAAAATACTGAATTAATGCTATATAAAATTCAAAACTATAGGTCATTTATGGTTGTTTTATATTAAAGAAACAACATTCATTAAATCATATATATAATGTAATTTTTATATGTTTCAGGTTTTATTAATTTTAAAGAACATTCCATGAAATTATGACAGATTTAATTTATAAAATTTGTTTTGTGAGGGAATTATAGAATATGAGGACCATAATAAGTAGTTCTGAGAGGAAATTGTTATTTTTCTTCCATGTACAAAGCCGTTTACTATTGTATTTAATATTATATGAAACGAAATATTTTATTTCATTAAAATCGCATTGGATAGGAATTTATATTATGGATTTCATGGAATAAGATAATCATAATAAATTGATTAATATGATAATTAATCATATTAATTCATCCTTGTTTTGCCTTTTAGAATAATGAATTTAAATGAATGGTTAATAGTTGTTATAAATGTGTAGTCATTTCATGTGTCTGACTAATCATGAGATTTCATTAGATATACTTCTGTGGAAAATTTATTTAAATTAATTGTATTACATGGGTTTGTAATTATTTTTTATTAAAATAATTTTCATTCCCTATGATTATCCCTCCCTCATTTATTTAGGACCTTGGTGACTAATGTTGTTTTATATAATTCCCCTTAACCAATCCTTTGGTTCCCCCTAGTTGTATTTGAGTTGTAAAACATATGTTATAAATGGAATATCTAAAGGCTCATGGATTCAGTTCATGGAAAGTTAAGGTGGAGGTGGTTCAAGATGAAACTGATATGAAAACTAATTGGGAAGTCTATAGATAGGTGGGTGGGATGCTACAACTCATGCCAATATTGACAAAAATATTTTTCCCCTAGTGTCATTGTTTTATTTATTGTACCCTGAAGAAATTGGTTATTAGATGAATCCCATGATCATGTAAGTTATTTATTTATTTATATAATTTCAATATATTGCATGATTTATTTTATAGAAGCACAACCATGATCACATAAATAAATAGACCAGTATGAATATATGGAAATAAATTAAATGTATTGTGTGTAAAAATTTTATTAGATCATGGATAATCCATTTTGATAAATTCAATTAATATTAAGAATACATGTAACAGGTGAATAAAACATATTTTATGCAAAAAAAATAAAATCTTTTAACAAAATATTATGTCAAACTAATCCTTGCATTACTTTATTAGTTATAAAACCTTATAATTTATTTTTTTTACAATCCTTGTTTAGAAAATTACATTTATTTGGGAGTTATTATGAATTTTTTGGGTTTAATTTGGAATTTACATCATGTGGATTATCACTTTCTAGATTTCATGTATCTTGGAGGAATGTGTTGAAAAAACATAAGAAAGGGTTGTTGGATTGGGGAGTCTACTCAATGGATCAATAAGTTATAATTCCAAGGTTGGAAAAATGTTAACCACAAAAATACCTTCAGGTAATTGATCAATACCCTTATTGGTTTATGATAATATGAACATGGATACATTCAATTATAATTTCAACGAATCTAGAACTTATGATTCCAATGGTAAGGAAACTGGGACACGATAAAATAGTGAGGGAAATATAATAAAATTTATGTTGTCTCACTTTTGGTTATCAGATAAAATACTTTAAATATTATCTAAATTTTTAAGGAATTGAATGTAAATTTAAAAAAACATAAAATATCCCTACATACTATCCAAGATATGTTAAATATCCATACAGACAAAACATTCTTGGAATGATACAAGATCTTGGGTGCAATAATACACCGAGAATAGAAATTATGTGTTGAATTCCTTAGTTATGATCTTCCAGTAATGCAGATGAGTAAGGAAGAGTAACTTGTCTACAAGAAACAATTGGATGATTCAGTTGATAGCTAGTGTTTAATGATATCTTTCGTGTCTAGAGTACTTGAAATATCACAAGTTACTGTGGATGTATATGTAATTATCTATTATCTCCAAGACCATTATCACAAGTGACAAATACAAGTAAAAATTTTTATATCCAAGGAACTATTCTCATAAAATCATGGAGAAGGAACTCTATCTAGACCACCTGTAGTCAAAATTTTTGTCTACATTGAGAATTTATAAATTATAGATTATAAACTACATAGTGATTTTTTAACCTATCTAATTCTCAGCTCACTCTCACAAATCCAGTCTATCTTTATTTTGGAATTGAATATGAAAAACATAATGAAGTCACTCCCACATGTCCTAACATTAGCTCTCTAGAAATAAAGGGTACATAATACTGAAAAAATTAGTATTTATGGTGAATAAGAGGAATGATATGAAAAATAGAACCAAGACTAATTAAAATAATAAGTATTTTATTATCCATCCTTTTAAGTTGAGGAAGATAAATGGGAATCAATGGAGTATGATTATATCTATTTATGATGTAAATAAAGGGTGGGAAAAGAGATTCATTAGTTATGTTCATTATTTAGTATAACCCTTTGATTTTAATGAATTTGATATTTCATACAACATGTGGCCCTCACATATGTATAAATATTTATAATCCTAGTTGATTTTACATGGCTTTATAGGGTGAGGTTGATTTTTGGGTTCCAAATTGAGTGAAGTTAGTAGAACTATCCATTGGTGACAACAACCTCACATTACTAACAAGAATGGTCTTGGTTCATCATAATTGTTAGTATATTCCATGAATTACCAAAAAACATTGTTTATTATCTAAATTAGATTCCAAATATATTTTTTTCAAATTCATAAATAAAATTTTCTTATTTTATAATGAAAACATATATTATGATAATGAGCATTTAAATTATGGAATTTTTTTATTAGATTATTATAACCTTATGTTGGGAATAGATAATGAATTTGGATAGCATGACTCATTCCAAACCAAGCTCTGGAATCCCAACTTAGGTGATGTAAATGATAAATGATTGACTATGTTATATCAAGATGGTTATATAAATTCATTCTAACTAAAACAACTCAATATTTTTCAAGCATGTTTATAAAGTAAAATAATCAAATGCTTATATAGTAGAAAATGTAATGTTTCCACAGAGCATCTAGATTTGGTTAAAAATAATGTTTTAGGACCACTCCTTGTAAAATCAAGGGGGGTACTCACACTATATAACTTTTAATGACTATTTTAGTATGTTCTATTATATATTCTTAATGATGTACAAGTCAATATAATTGGAGAAATTCAAATAATTTATGAATGAGGTTTAGAAAAAGATTGATAATAATCATAGAAAACTCCAATCATAACATGGTAGATAATATTTGAATCAAGACACCAATGAATATTTATGGGATTATGAGATTTTATCCCAACTCATGCCTCCTTATAAAACCCACTTGAATCGTTTATGTAAAAAAGGGGAACCATGCCTTGTTAGACATGGTGAGGTCAGTGATGAGTTCTGAAATTATTCAACTATCATTTTAGATAAATGAATTATAGCCAAAATTGAAATACTAAACCGAGTAACAACTAAAGAATAAGATGATATACAAAGAAATTATGTAGTGGGGAGAAACACATGTTGTCGAACATACATTTGTGGGGATGTGAAGAGTTTATTATGTCCTCTTCAAGAAAAAAAATGTATAGTCCTGGACACATTATGTAAATTTATAAGAAACCATATGTAATCAAGGGGATATTAGATATAATAACAATAAATTAAAAAGAAAATAATGGAAATAAATTCAATGTTCCATGAAATGGATAACATCCATACAATAAATAGTGCGTGTGAGATAGACTTTGATAATGGCCAAGGTTTGGATACATGTGATTTTGTTTGGGAATAATTTCATCCAAACCCTAGAGAAGAAACTATTATAGAGACACAATTTATACATCTGAGTGATGGAGAGGGTATATAACCTAATGTACATGGTTTTCAAGACATTTTCGATAGTGAATAATTATCAGTTGATAATAACTATCATCTATCCTAAATGGAAGAAGTAATTGGAAAAAATTATTATAGATATAATCAAGATATGAATTCTAAAATGGATTCCATGTACTAGAACCAAGTCTAGATTTTTGGATATCCTCAAGTTGAAGAAAATCCAATTATTTTTAAGTCGCTACTCAAAAATAAACTGGGCATGGATTGTCAATTAACTAAATATATGAAATGATTGGTTTTAATATGGAACAAAAATGACCGGTCATAGACTATGATCAATATTTACAATAGTAACCATACATAAACCCATTAGATGTGTGATATCAATAAAAGTGAATGATGACTTTGAGATTTTTTATATGGATACTAAAATAGTCTTACATAATGGGAAGCATCGAGAATATGTCTATATGAAAAAATAGGAAGATCATGTGACTCTGAGTAATAATAATAAAGAATGTATATTATAAAGATTCATATATGAATTAAAGAAACAATCCAGGTAATGTAACATTAATTTTGATTTAGATACAAAATTTGGTTTCTTAAGAAATAAATATGGTCCTTCCATCAAAAATGGTTTGCTGGGAGTGAGGTCATTATTCTATTAGTATATGAAGATAAAATTTTACTGCTCAGAAATCAGATACTAGTCCTATAGACCATTAAGATGTGGTTAAATAAATTATTCTCCATGAATGTCCTAGAGATATGTGTATATGTTCTTTGTATCAATATCCACCATGAATGACCCAAGATATTTCTAGGTCTATGACAGGGAACATATATTGACAAGATACTAAGAAGATTCAATCTAGAACAATAAAAAGGAAATTCTATCCTATCTCACATGGTTTTCATATTTCAAAGAAAATGCGTCCTCAGACACATTAAGATAGAAAATGAATAGAAATTATAACTTTTGTGTTAACAATTTTGTTAGTAATGTACACCATGCTATGTACTAGGCTAGATGATGCATATTTCACAAGTCTAGTAGGAAAATATCAAGCATATACATGACACCACATTGGGATGAAAAAAAAAACGATCTTTAAGATTATGTGGTGAACTAAGGATGTATTCAATTTATAAGGATTAGACAAGGGCCTAGTCATCAAGGGACATGTAGTTTCTAGTTTCTATGTAGATTAGGATGATTTAAATTCAATTTCATGATAAATTTTCACTATTAATGGAGTTTATGTGAGATAAAAAATACAAAAAAACATGTCTTTAATTACACAAGAATTGTATATTATCATCACTGAAAAAACATCGACTAATAGAGATTGATTAAATGCCCTATGATTTTATTAGTGCCTTTAGAAGTGGTGTTAAAATCCCCATTTATCAGTGCTATTATTTATTGCTAATAATTGGTGAATTTATGCATGCTTTTTTATAGTGCTAATAAAGAGGAATACCACAGTGTGATCAAATAGCACACTACAACACCAAAAATAGGGTAGTTTACTATAGATGCACACCAATACAATATAAAATTTAAAAATCGTATACAAATAATGAAACTAATTGATATAAAATAGACAACACAAATACAAGAAAAACACAATATTTTAGGGAAAGATAATGAACAAATATAAAAGAATTAAACACCCCTTCTTGAGTAAAATAATTCACCTGTATAAGAAAATAATTATTTTGATAGTAATAATATAAAGAAATAAAGTAAACATGAAGTGTTAATTTTAAACTAAACATTGAGTCAATATGACACACTTGGAGTCATTATAATTAAACCATGCATCTAATTTATGTTCTGATGATTATTATATGCCCCATATGACATAAGGATCATTTTACTAAATTATAAAAAAATGCAGAACCATTTTCTCGATTTTTAGTATGTGACTTGTTTTTTCACTAAAATTTCATTTTAAACTGGAAAAATTTACTTTGAGTCATACCAGTCAAATCGTGTGTTAGATTGACATGATATTGATTCATACACATAAAAATTTACTTAATAATAATTTCCCAAAATTACCACGTCAATATTAATTTTTTATCTCATTTATCAGTGGGCGACACATTTTGAACTAAAATATAAATTTTAAACTAATAAAGAACGCTTTCAGTCATAATGAGTACATGGTGTATCATATTGAATTGTAGATAATTACTACACATCATGATATTCATATGTACTATCTTCCTAATGAATCAAAATCATCTGATTGTTTTTTCTTAGTTTTGAATATGTCATTTTACTTTTTTATTAAAAATAATGTCAGTTTTAAATAAAAATATGAAATTTGAGTCATATAGATCCCAACATAAGTTTTATTGAGGTAAAACTAATTCATAAAAATTTTAAATTTATTATTGATAAATTTACTAAAATATCATAACAGTATAAATGTGTTTCTTTAGTTTTTAGTATGACACTTCTGTTTTTACTAAATCTTCATATTGATATAGAAAAATGAATTTTGAGTCATATCGATCTCATCGTATGTCGGTTTAACATGATAACGATTCATGAACATCAAATATTAATTATTAATCATTATCCTAAATTATTATAATATCTTGATATCTTTTCTCAGTTTTCAGTGAGTGACACTTTTTGAACTAAAATATTAATTGTAAATAGATAAGTTGCACATTGAGTCATTCAAGGAAAATCATGTATCATATTGTGGTGAGGATGATTCTTACATGTCAATAATTATGTATAGATTATTTTTATAATGTATAAAAAATATGAATACATTTTCCAAGTTTTAAATATGTTAGTATTTTTTGTTAAAAAAATTTATTTATATTTTAAATAAAAAGATGCACTTGGAGTCATGCCTATCAAAACATGGATTAGATTAAGGTGAAGATTATTCCTACACATCCTATATGTCAAATGAATTACATTAATAAATTATCAAAATAATTTGAATAATTTTTATTATTTTTGATTACATCACTTTTTTTTCTAAAATGTCATTTTAAAATTGAAACAAGAAGTTTGAGTCATATCGGTCACATCATGTGTTAGTTTGATGTGATACAGATTTAAAAATATAAACAGTGACTTATTAATCATTTTAATAGAATATAAATACAATATAATCTTGATTTTTTAGTTTTCATTGATTAACACTATTTCAACTAAAATGTCAATATTTAAATAACATTGAACACATTGAGCCGTGTTGGGAACATCATGTATCTTATTGAGATCTTGTTGATTCTTGTACATAAAAAAGGACATAAAGATAATTTTAAAAATGTTTCAAAAAATATGAATGTGTTTTCTTCATTTTGAGTATGTTTGTGGTCTCTTTAACTAAATGTAATCTTAATTTGGAATAAAATGACGCACTTATAGTCATACCAGTCACACTGTGCATTGGATTGAGTTGAGGATGATTCCTAAACATCCCAAATGACATGTGGATCATTACTTATTATTATAATCTGAAATTGTTTCAATTTTTGAGTACATCGCTTGTGTTATTAACTAAAATGTCATTTTAAACTGGAAACATGTCCATTGAGTAATACTAGTCACATCATGTGTCATATTGAAGATAAAATTATTTCATTATGTAATAATTGAATTATTAATCTTTTTCCAAAATTATCAAGACAATCCATTTTTTTTCTCATTTTTTAGCAGGAGACACTATTTGAACTAAAATGTCAATTTTAAATTGATAAAAGACACATTGAGTCATAAACAACACATCATGTATCATATTTAGTTGAGAATAGTTTTTATGCATCAAAAATTACTAATGTATAATTTTAAAAAAATTATAAAAAAAATATGAATTTGTTTACTCAGTTTTGAGTATGTCAGTTGTCTTTTTTATAAATATTAATGTCAATTTTAAATAAAAAGACACACATAGATTCATACTAGTCACACCATGCATCATATTGAAATAGGGTTGATTCCTACATATCAAAAATGACTTATTTATTTTTATATTAATGCATCAAATAAATATGAATTCATTTTGTTAGTTTTGATTATGTAACATGTATCTCTACTAAAATGTCTTTTTAAATTGAAAACGCACCCTTTGGGTCATATCGATCACATCGTATATTATTTTGAAATGATGTCAATTAATATATGTCATAATTGAAATGTGAATAATTTTAATAAATTATCAATGAAATATAATTTTTTTTCTTCCCTTTCAGTGAGTGAAATTTTTTAAATTAAAATGTCAATTTAAATCTGATAATAGACACATTGAGTCATTTCAAGAAAATCATGTATCATATTATGGTGCGAATGATTCTTATATGTTAAAATGACTTATGGGTCATTGTACTAATTTATCAAAATATTTTCAATGATTTTGATCAATTTTAGGTATTTTATTTGTGTTTTGAACAAAAATGTAAATTATAAACCAAAAACGCAGTATTGAAATTATATCGTCACATCATGGATTGGTTTTATGTATGTATTATGGAGTGTAATATGTGGGTTTTTATATTAACTATATGAACCAAGACAAAATATAAATAAATTTTTCATTTGGATGGTTGAATAAACCCCATGCTTCCTAAAACACCTCATCCAAAATCAATATATTCTTTCTTTTCTGGCATGTTTCTATCAATTTCATGAAAAATTTGATTTCTATGAAAATATATGAAAATAAAGAATATCAATAAATAAATGTTATATGAAAATTAAAATAAAAAGTATAGTTAAAATGAGGAAAAACTAACTAAATAATTTGTAGGAATTAAAATTTTAATTATTGTTGTATATATTGATAAATAATTTCCTTTTTGTTGTAATAATAGTTGCATGGTTGATGTACAATCTCTAGTGAGATTGAGGATCTTCAAACCGACAACCCCAAATCGTTAAAAAGAATCCACATTTATAAAAAAAATATTATTATGTTAGTAATAAATTAAATAAATTAATTAAACAAAAATATGAATCATTACATTAATAAAATTTTAATTTTAAACTATAACCACACACTATGTGTTATACTGATCAGATGATGTATTTATTTGAGGAATGGTGGATTCCACCATGTCTTTTTTACCCTATAGTTAATTCAACACTTTCGTTTATTTAACAATATTATTGTTTGATTCCCCAAAATATTCAATGCATTACATAATAAAAATGAAATTTCATCATCATGGGTAAATCATCCTTGTTGAGTGAATGATTATAGTACAAGTGTAAATCATCCATGTATATGAAAACATTTATTCCTAAAAAAAAATTACCATTAGTGTAAACCTATTATCGTTTATTGATTGAACTAAAATTGATATTGACTTAAGATTATTTTTATTAATCATCCTGTGAACATGGATAATTTTACTTAATTAATGTACACATGCATAATGAACATTAATTGAATGGATTTCCAAATAATTTTTGATTTTATATCATGAAACTAATTGATGATCTAGTACAAAAAATACTTCTTCCACTGACCAAAATGAAACCAATATGTTTTAAAAAAAACTTTTTTCAATTGATTAAATTTTGTATTTATTTTTTTAGAGGATTAGTTTCAAGCTAATATAATCTTTTTAAAATGTGTATTAATTTAGATTTTCAATTCTTAATGATTTAATTTGAAGTGGGGTTTTCATTTTTATGGATTTCTATATAGGTATGTGTATTTTTCTTTTGATTTATTATTTTTCTTGACACCATCCCTACTCGATGGCCACGATTTAAAAATGATTGTTATCCTCTCAGAGTTATCTCATACACCTTATGAATTAATTCGTGTATTAAAAACACATTTATTAAAAAAATTTAGTTGGATTGTTTAATTTTTTGATGATTCGATTGGTCTTGTATAACTCCCAAGTGACTATTTGCACCATTACTAGGACCCATTATATAAAATGTAGAGAAGCCATGGGAAACCAACTGTATCTATTTTTTTATGATTCTTCTTGTTGAGGGGACAATTTCACACCTCATTAATATTTTATGGTACTTGTAATGTTCTAAAATAATATATATTCTTTGAAAATCAGTTTGAAAAAAATATAACTGCGGTTTTTTTTTAAAAAAAATAGTTCAAATAATTTCCTATGAAAAGTCACTTAGAAAAGTGGTGAATTTTTTTAAAATAAGCCACTTGATACAATTTTATAATGGATCTTATCTTAAGTGAAAAGTGTTGTGTGCAATTTTGAACATTTTTTCTCAAACCCAAAAATATTATGATCACTATTATACTTTATTTCATTATAGTTTTATTGTTTGTAGTTTAGCTCTTCATCTCCTTCTCCACTTAGGTATCTACTTTTGCCTTCTCCTCCTCCTCTAATAATGACTTTGTTTCTGCCACCACCTCTGTATCCACCTATACCTCCACCTTCATCTTCACATGAACTTCCTCTGACACATCCTCCATTTCCATACAAATTTATTATTTTCAGGCTAGTTCTTCCAGACAAATTAATTTCCTCCATTATAATTTTCCTTGAGAAACAAATAAAAAGAATATATAATCATTCTGACACTAATTATTCACACCCAAAAAATATTTCTAAGGCATCATATCCCATAATAGGTCACAAACACAGTAGGTAATAATGTAAATTTGTTATCAGAAAACAATATAACAGGATGTACAACTCCCACTCATCAATAAAAAAAATTAATTCTTATGTCAAGAATAAAGATTATCAAAAATCATGGTAGTACTGATAAAATTTATAAAAAACTGACTAATAAATATTTTTAATGAATTTTTTATTAACGTTGAAAATTACATATTTGAGAATGCAGGTCTTTTTTGGTCTATGATCTTTGTCAAAAATGTTCAAACAAAATATCCATATTCAATGTCATTACCATGCATCATAGACTACAAAACCATTGAAAAAAATATGTAAAATATTTAGAAATATGTTTTGATAGTTACATATTTATATAAATATATTAACTTGTTTAATTTTTTTGAAATCCATATCCTTTATCAGTTCATTCATTGATTTGATTCCATTATTTAGCCTATATTTAGCAATCGACATATCATAATACAATTCTGGTTAAAAAACATACTAAAACATATAATTTTAATTTTATCTATATATTTTGGACATAAATGTATTAAAAATCCACAATAAACATCATGTGTGGTCATTTTTTTCTATATCAATTCATTGGGTCCAAAAATATAAATCTATGAAATATCCAAATTCACTGCAATCAGCATCCACTACTGCCTAGAAAAATATTTAACGGAAATATATATATATATATATATATATATATGTTTTGTGTTAAAATATTTTGTAGTTTCACCACTGTATTGTTGGAATAAAAAATATTCTATAGTCTGTTATTTTTTTCTCAAACACATCACATAACTCATCTTTTTTCCTCTCAATTTCTTCATTTGGGAAAGTAAATTTTTCCATAGAAATGATATAGGGATTAATGAATAAAAATTTTACATCACATGGTTTCCCCTTTATATATTAGTAATATAAGCTTCAATAGAAAATATGAATAGATAATAAATTTAATGAACATGTTATCTCACTATTTGGATTGACGTCTTATGAAAATCTATCATATGTATGTTTTCACAACTGAGACTCCTAATCATTTATGAATGAAAACATCATTTATTCTCTTAGGACTAACTAGGTAAATCCTAAAATTTTTATATATTTATTATTCATAAGGAATATAAGATATATTTAAATCATTAAATTTATTTTTTGTATGTAGTGGTATTGATAATAAATGTTTCTCTAGAACTGGTTGGGAGAAGGTAATCTAGAAAGGTCCTTTTGAATTCTTTGGTTGATCCACTCAATTTTCTTGATCCAACCTTATGCTTCCCCATCAGTTTATCAATATGTAATATCATACCTAACTTCAGTCGTTTTTTTCATCAATTTTTTTTTGGTTTTTCATATGATTTTTTTTAATGAAATACATCATGTATCTTTATAAGATTATATTTCCATTCTAGGAAACATTCAATAACATTATCGGCAGTTGTAATATCTGGATCATCAAGTGGAACGTACAAATCAGTATCCAACTCATGAGATACCTCAATACCAACTCTATTGTCATATTTTGGAACTTATTTTAGGTGTATCTTGTCTCTTTGGATATTATATATTGTACCCCACTCAATACAGAAGTATTTGGGTGTTGATAGATAGTAATATCAGGAAAATATAACCTATAGAATGTTATTTACATAAATTTATCTTAATTTTTTTATTCACATTTATGAGAAATATTAATGAATGAATTTATTACATCGAGTAAGTTATGTGGTTTAGGGAAATAAATAGACTCAAATCTAGTGCTGTTATTTGGGTCATGTGCAGATCTTTGTTCCACTATCAGTTATCTTTGATCAATTCTCGCACATTCGTCTTCCAAACAAAACCCAAAAATAATATCTCACAAATCAACTATTTGTGTCTATAATCCTTTCACCATATTATATATATCTTCTTGGGGGTTTATCTTCAAAAAATAATTTCAATGAAAAACATTAAAACATAATCCTCTCATGCGACCTTATTATTCTAGTCAATTAAAATATACTAAAATTAGTTTTTATTATGATACAATCGCTATTGATTCTTATATATAAACTATAAAAAAATATGAATATAAATATATATTTTTATGTAATATTGTTATAACAGATAATGAATTATTATTATGAAATACTAACTCATATTTCCCATGATAATTCATTCGTTTTCATTAAATATAAACAATAATCGTTTAGAGAGCCTTCTTCCATAACACATGTCACATGATGGAAGTTTGTTTAGATTTTGATTCATCAATTTATATATATAAAAAGACACATTTGTTGTTTCATATCACATAAAACTTTTAGTTTTCATTTAAAATACATAACAATTTGTTCTATTGACATGAGTACCCCATCATTTCGTTGTGATAGGGGTACATTTGTTTATAATCATGTTCTTTATTATCATAATCTTTTTTAATTTCATAAATTACAAATTATGAATCAAATTGGATAAAATATATAATATAAAATAATATATTATAAATTTAAATTCACCTGAATTGATTTCTCATTGTGATGAATTATGAAATAATTCCATGTTTCCTAATTTATAATGTGTGTATAACTATATGGTTGGTGGGGATTTACTTTCCCTTAGAATCTGAATTATATAACATGGTAAGAAGAGTTTTGAAGACCCTATGGTCTTTTACAATATCCATTAATTCAAATTTCGTATGAAAATCTCATAAAATAAAAACAATCTACATGGAATAATGACATTTAATCAAATGATACATTTTTTAATTTTTATGTAAAATAGAGAAAGTATATAGTAACATTAAGTTTACATCTTCCCAAATATTATCCTCTTTTATAGTTTGTCTATTGAACCATGAATTAAAATCAATTAGCACATTCATCCTCATTGTGACCCAAACATAACTAATGATCATTAACTTGTTTAGGTCATTAGGTTGGCCACATTGATTTCATCCAACATCAAATTTTATACCCTTACATTCTTCATGTATAATTTTATTCAATATTATGATCCTACATTGTTCTTTTTTTCATTGAAATGTTATTGACAACAAAAAAATTCAATACTTTAAGCATCAATAGTTATTTTCCAAGATATTGGTTACATCATCATGTGCAGAATACATTATCTTCATGACTATTCAAACATTTAGTTATTATTTTATAAAAACAATGTAAACATGGAAAAAGGATTTGAGAATGTATATATACATGATCTATTACAAACCTGATGAAATATTAAAATCCATGTTCATACTATTTTGTTAAGGGATTAGCGTGAATCCATTTTTGAGGAAATTTTTAATTGAATTTAAAAATATAATTACTCCACTTTGATAGATATTATCCAATGAATTCATCCAAAGGTAATAGTTATAAAAAAAATTTGTACTCATCGACTTCATCTATGTAGAAAATATTATTTCATTTTTTTCATGAGACTCATTCACCATTTCTTCTACATATGCACCTATGTTTCTTGATCTACTCTAAGAAGTAGTCATATAATACTGAGTACCAATGTATATTTTGAATGACTACATGATATAGTAGTTCCAGTAACATAGAATAATTGGGGGAGCAGTCTCAAGAATAATATTGCGATAATAAGTTTTCAGGAGATAAAGCAGATTATGTTGAAAGTTTTACCCTTAAAAAATATTAAATTACCACTTCTAAATTTCAAATTTCATATCTATTTTAAAAATTTTAAAATATCTATGACCCTATGATAATAACATCAAGACATCACCATAGAGCTTCACTAACTCTAATCTATGTTACTGGTCCCTTTCCATCAACTGTATCTCAAATATAAGAGAACTATTTCAACTGAGGTTCATTTATAGTATGTGAGTATAAAAATCAACAAGTAAATACTAACAAGGTCCCTAAAATACACATCAATGAATTTATTTGATTACATTTTCAATGCAGTGACACTCAAGAACACATTTAAGTCATGTCATTGTGTACAAACTAGGACTCCATGATAAAAAAATGTACCTACTTCATTTCATAATGATAAATTATATTAATAGTGTCATTAGTTTATACCATGGTTGTTCCATGAAATTCAATCATTACACTAATAAGAGGATAAAATATGAATTATAGGAGGATAAAAAATCATATATCTCCCTCTAGAAATAACCAAATCATAGGTACCATGAGATTCAACCTCATACCCCAAGCATCTAAGACAATCCATCAGGGATAACAATCCCATTTACTTATTCCTTCAAAATAATTAAATAAGTATTACCAAGCTATTTTTCCTAGGAATTTAATTTTAAATATGGGGACTTATTAACATAATCGGTTCCCTTAGGAATGAACCACAGAATGGGATCCACAATAAGTTAGTTAAACCTGTATCTAAAAAAAATATAATGAAGACAAAACAACACAAATATCACATCACCCTCAATGTATCACTCAATGAATCACTATCATGTCTATAGTAAATCACATTATAAGATACCATACCTACCCCACACATAATACCCATCATATTATAATATACAATAATCTATGATCATATATCTTATATATTTATTCTTGGTTTATTGTGTAATGTATATTATACATGTTTACATTTTTTAAATTTATATATTTAATGAAATTAATGTTTGTAATTATGTTCGTTAATAATTTATATTCATTCATTTATATAATTTCATTATTATATATTTTATAAACTCCAAATCTATTTAAGATCCATAAACGATTGTATTTTTCATATGATTTTTCTAAAAAATTGGATCTACAGATATTATAAACCAATACATGGTCCATAAATGGTTTTATGTTCATAATCGTTAGGTGAAACAAAAAAAGTGGGAACCAGATCAATCTATTGGTCCTAATTTTCTTTATTTCAATTAGAACAATATCCATTCCTTGAAATCACATAGCCTATATCATTCATGAAATTTATTCATGATTTAAAAAAGAACCTAAGACTTTTTCCAATAAATTACCCATGTTTCGATTTTAAAATTCATTAACAAAACTATAAATTATCCATAACATATATACAATGGTTTTTTATAATATCTATATAAGTATGTTATTGTTGGTTTCATTTCAATTTTCACCACGTTAATATCTAAAATTATTTAATCAATTTTCTCAAACATATCACCCTAATAATATTCACCATTTATAGATGTTGAATTGTACCCAATTTTACCAAGCAGAATCCATGAATTGTAAAATATATTAAAACCATAACAAATTAAATGATATTTAATTCCTCTACTTTGAAACTCGGTCATCTTTAATAATTTCAACCAAAATAAAGAAAATTGTAATTATTTGGAATATTCTATTTTATGAATTCTAAACAATCATAAAACCTTTTCTCATATTGATCACTATTTTAAAGTGTTGAAATCGAACTATGATTCATTATCACCTATAATATATTCCTACTAATAAATATACTTTTTTTGAAAAAATAAATTTAAATATGACTTTATAAATAAAAATACAGTAAAATAAATTACAAATATTGCATAAATATGATATATGTATTTTTTAAATAAATCACCTCTAACTGGTTAAATTATAATCCTTTTTAAAATCCAAAGAATAAATAAATATGAGCATTTATTTATAACGTTGAACAAAAATAAATATAAACTTCTATTTATTTTCATTATATAATTTGGTACATATTATTTTCATAATAAAAAAACAAATATACATTATAAAATAACATTAAGAATAATATATTAGGGATGAAAAAATTATTGATTGTGATATGGGTGAAAGAGGAGGAATATGATTTTATACATCATATTGTAAATGAAAATTTCACATCATGTAGTAAATATAAGTTGATATATATAATGAACATGATTAAATAGGAATACGATTTGATTATTTTTTTTTTCAATTTACATTCTAAATAAATTGTAATCTTATTCTAATTATCATATCATTTAATAATGATCAATATTAGAAAACTCTATGAATATATATGATGTAGAAAGTAAAATTTGGGGATTGATGATGTATTTTGACGAAATATTAATGGTACATGATGAGAGATAAGTTGAAAAATTCCCAAATGAATTGCATATAAATATTAAACCATAGAATGGAAAACAAATGGGGGATAAATCTAAAACACACAATCATTATTCTTTTGTTATTAAACGGAATTATAACACAACATCCCCTACACTGAAATTATACAATCAACACAATACAAATATTACAATGATGATTATTTAAATATTTATTATGAATACACCATATTAAAACTCTATAATCCATTATACCTTCAAAACCATTATTCATAATATAAGAAAAAATACTAATTAATCATCCAAACACTAATTTTTTAAATTAAACATACCTTAATTGTTTTATAAAAATTAATATGTAAATTAAATATACCTTAAATTTCATTAAAATGAATTAGAATATTTACATGTCACTAATTCATCAATAAATAATTCATAAAATATAACATCGGTTAAATAATAATTCAAGAAAACTACTCATACAATAGTTATCCAAACACTCATTAAATAATAATTTAGTCAAAGATAGCACCAACTAAACATAACTTAGACACCCATTTATAAGAAAATAAACAAGATTTAAAATGCTGGTTCAATAAATAATCATACAAGAATAAATTATTCCCAAAAATAAAATTATCAAATAAAACTATCATTGGATGTGTGAAAAATTAGAACTATGATTCGTAGCCATGGAGAACTATGAAAGTGATGTCATGGTAGAGGAAAAATAAAAATGGGATGTTTATTATTGAAAGGCCTTAGGGAACCCTGAAAGGGTAGGGTTGAATTAGGGTGTCAAATAAAAATTCCAAATCAATAGATCTTGTTCCCATATTGGTATGGACTTGTTAATCATATCTATTGGAATAGAGGACTAATAAAACATTCACATTAAAATAGACAACATAATAGTTTTACGTGGATCACTAGTAAGGGATATTCAAAGGAGAATAATCCAACAATGTGCCGACCATATCTAAATCCACAAATCTCCACTAGTTGTGGAATACTAATGTTTAGAGACAGTCACTCTATTTTGGGAACACTACCTTTATATTATTTCAGGGATATCCCACAACGTCCCATATAACACTTTAGTCAACACCATCAGGATGCCTACCTTGGGTGAATTATTACTTGGCTTATTGAATTAAAGGTCAATTAAGAATATTGGCGTTAATTTTTTTGTCCCTGAATAGTAGAAGACTCTACATGAAATGTAGAACTGATTCAATGAACATTGAAATTATTGTTCACTAAAAACTGATGTTGAAAATGGCCTTTCGTAGTGATCTTTTGTGAAGCTCAACCCTTCACGAAGCTAACATCCTTTTACGAACAAACTAATTCCATGCGGAAAACCCTATAATCAAAAATCAATCATTAAATAGAATAATTTACATCATTCAAGACTAAATTTGTCATTTCTTGACACTCAAGCTTGCATAGAATTCCATATTCATGGGTCTCCCCTTACTTCATGAAATTAGAGTGATTCCAGAATTTCTATTTATAATTTAATGTGTTAATGAATAGAGGAAGCATTATATTTATAGAAACGGTCATTTTTGATGCTCTTCCACATCCAATGAATTTTTTGGACCATCTAAAAAATCTTTGTGGTGCTCCACCCTTGTTGTAATCACAAAGATCACCTTCAACACATTATGCAGTCACAATTCTCCACTTATCGTAATCATGGAGATCACCGTCTCCATTCACAATACTCCATATCATCATGATCCTCCCCCTTGTCTTTATAAAACCCATTCCTTGACAATTTTATAAATATTTAATTCTAGAAAACAACCTTTGGTTATGCTTGCCTTTCCTCCAGATTTTGATCCCAAAAAATTTGAAATCATTGGGAAATGATGCCAACATCAACATTGTTGTCATCCTGTACTATAAGATCACTTGTCTTGCAAACACTTTGATCAAACCAGTGTGGATCGAAAAAAAACACAAAATAACTCATTTTCTAGCATAAAAATGTCATATATCAAAAAATAATGGCAGTGGTGATAGTGATAGCGATAACACTAACAATGGAAAGAGCCATGAGTGAAGGTGTAGAAAAAAATGGAAATAGTGGGGAAGAATTAAAGACCAATCACAACTAGAGTTTTGGGAGAATATTTGTAGTTCTTGTCAGTGATTAAAAACTATAATAACCCAATCAATGAAACCCAAACAAGAAATCAATGTGAGATGAGGATGAGAAAATAAAATTCCGTAGATTCTATCATTGATTGGTCATAGAGAACATAGAAAAGGAGCACTGGTTGTAGGTTAGTTCTATGGGATCTTAATAATCATGATGGAAGTAGTCGTAATTAGTGTTTTGTATAATACATCAGGTATACCCATATCAATGCTTCAAAAATCACTGATAAAGATACCTTTAATCATTTATAAAATAATAAGCATTGTTAAAATATATCTTTATTAGTGCTAAAGGGTTAACACTTATAAATTGGTCTTTTATCATTTCTTTTTTAGCACTTTTAAATATCCCACTTTATCAGCATATAAGAAAAACCCTTAAAGGTCCATATTTGTACATATATTTTAAATTATAAATATATTTATATCATTATATATATTTATATATTTATATATATTTTTATATTTATATTTTAATATATATACTAAAAATATGTATAACTATAAATTTAATAAATATAATTATTATTTAAATATATTGATAATAATTTTAAAATAGAAAATAAATTTATATAATTATATATATATATATATATTTAATAAATATATTTAAATTTAGTAAATATATTTTTTAATTCAAAATAATTATTAAAATTTTAAAATTATTTAAATTTATAACAATTTATCTATAAATATATAAATACATAAAAAAATATTTATATATTTATATAATTATATATATTAATACAAGGAACCGGTTCGTGTACAGGTTGGTAAGCAAACCCACGGCCATAAAATTTATTGAAAAAAGTAAATGAAAAAAAAACAAAGAGAAGGATGGGGGCATACATGTATTCCATCCCTCCATAAAAGGATAATAACTACACATCAAATGGATCAGGGAGATACCCATTGTCATACTCAGAGTCATTGACATTATCTATGATTTCCCAATCTTACTCTGACTTCTTTTAATTGAAGATCAAAGTGTATTTCTCAATGAGAATTTTCTTCTCTATAGTGATATGAGTCTGAGTATCCTTGGTAGAAGGGCTAGTAGACACACACCCGATTGCATTTTTCCAATAATTTATATATAATTATATAATTATATATATATATATATTTAATTAATTAATAAAAATATAAATGTAGAAAATATATTAATTATTTAAATTTACTTATAAATAATTTATAATTATCTAGATATAGATAATTATTTATTAATAATTATATAAATTCTTAATTAAAATATAATATTTATTTATTTATAATTATAAATAAATAAATTTCTAAATATAAAAAATATAAATATAGTAAATATATTTATTTAAAAATATTTTTATACAAGTATATTTTTAACATTATTAATTAATATATAATCTTAAATTCACGCATCCAAAAAATGAGTGAAATTGAATAATTAAAAATGAGTGCACATTAAAAATATTAAAAATGGATATTTTTTACTAATTAAAAATAATTTTCTAAATAATTATGTAGATATATTGAAGTAAAGATGAATACATATTGAAAATTCTATAAAATAGTAAATATTTAAATATATATATTATATAACATTATAAAAAAATTATAATATTTCAAAAATTTAAAAATGAATATAAAACAATGATATTATTAAAAATAAATAAATAAAATTTATCGAATGATAACATAATATATTAACTGTATCATGTTATAATAAAATTATAAATTAATATTAAAATTTGAATAAATATAATAAATATAAAGTGTGTGTGTTTCTATATAAGATTTAATTGCATTAATATTTGTGTTTGTTAGTTATATATAAAAATATATTAATTATGTATATTTATGTGAAATCAATGTAACACACATTTTATATATTTCAAATATAATATTAAAACAACATTCAATTATTTTAATGTCTTGTTGTAATTATTTTTAGTGTTTTAATTAATATTAATTTTAAATTGTAAACCATTTTCACTAAATATATTATTTAATAGTAAGCATAAATATTTTTTATTATATAAATCATAATTTTCGAAATATTTTATAAATATAAATATATATATATATATATATATGAAAATATTTCTGTATAAAATATATTAATGAATAACATTATATAAAAAACATTAAAAATTAATAAGACACTAATATATATGTTATTAATTATTACATTTTATTAATTTTCTATATTTATACTTAATATATATTATTCCATACAATTTATAAGTAATATATATATATATATATTAAAAATATTCATTTTAATTAATGATTGTTACATTAATAAATTTTTTGATAATTTAATTATTTTTATTTTTTATTTTTTCCTAAATATTAAAATTTATTTATTTTAAATTTTTTTGATTTTTTATTAGAATTTAATCACTTTATATATTTATATTTAATATATACTATATACTAATGTTATTAATATATATATATATATTGAATTAACTCATTTTTACAAATAATTATTTAACTAATAAAATGTTTAATCTTTTCCATAATTACCAGTTTTTAGTTTTTATTTGTTTAATTATATAAATTTATTCACTTTACATATCTATTTTTTAATATATACTATTTATTAATATTTATAATTTATATATATATATATATTAAATTTATTCATTTTTATCAATAAATATTTAATTGTAGAAATTGTTAATTATTCAGGACCCTTATCAGCCCTTTTTGTGAGCACTAAAAAAGACTAGCGCTGTTAAATATCTATTTTGTATTAATGATAATCACTCAATGAATATAGTGCCTACAGATTCTATTGCTTTGTCATAGTATATTATGGATTATCATAAAGATAAACACTTAGTATGGATATGCAATTTTGTCTAAGAGTCGGATGTGGTACCCAACATTAATGATTATATCATAATTTACTATGATAATGGTGTAATGGGGGATCTCACTGAAGAACCAAGATCTATATTGGATGAAAGAAATACTCTGAATGTATAATCTATTATGGTGTTTTTCTTCTAGAGTTGAATTTATAGTGAGTAGTATTTTCTGTGAATGGTAACATGGAAGACCCCTTAAAAACCCACAATCTTAGAAGAAACATGATATATATATATATGATAGATAATGGACTAAAACTCAGTAACTGTTGGCATTGGGACAAGATGTATTTTCTTAGAGTATTTCTTATATAGTCAATTAGTTTTTACTTTAGATAACTGAATATATTTGAATAAGTGAATATTAAATATATATTTTCACATATTAATCATTATTATACATGAATTTAATGTGATAATGTCGTAGGATATCATTCACTTCAAAATATGTCATATCAGTTCTCCTCTATGGTGGGAAACTTATGATTTTATGGTTATATCTCTTAAATATCAATCCTATAGTCATGATGATAATCTATAATGGGCCACGTAGTTTTTCTACATTAATGTGCATGTGATTGTAAGAGGATAGTTCTTCATATCCTGATTTTTTTACATTTTTATATCAAATATGGGTGATTCTAAGAATAATACTTACAATATTAATTCCACATGTTTTTGTTTCATTGTTTATTCATACATGAATGTTTATGTGATGGTCTTTAGACATTAAGATTATTATTAATTCATATTGATACTCACAAACTTCGTTGTATTAATTAAACCCATGATGCACCATATTCACATTAAATAGGATATGATGGTATGTAATTATTATTGTGTTACTAATAAATATGTTGATGAAGGATTTTTCCCTTCTATTTTGGAAGTTAATATATATTCCCTTTAATTGGTATGGAACCGTTGAAATAAATTTCATTGCAATGGTGTTATACAAACATTTATACTAGATAACCAAAGAATGATATATCAAGAATTAATGATGATAAAACAAGAGGGAAACATCCATCATGATATATTAAGACAAATGAATTATATTACAAATACCACACTCGTATGTGGTTGTCGACATTGCAACATTAACTTCTTCTTCTTGGATTCCATGACCAATTTCCAAAGAGTAATATTTAAATTTATCTAAGCAGACCTATTTCCAATAAAGAACAATATGAGAGGGTCACACAATAAGTGTTCTATTGATCTTAAGTAAAATCTATTTGAATTTAATTATTGCAATAAATATTATTTTCAACTCAAAGGAATACTTCTATTCGGGTTTTTCTGTCACTTAAATTAAATATATATTTATTATTTACAAGGTAAATATTTAATTACATATATATATATAATTTATTTATTTATTGAATAAATATTTAATATTTATTCGACAATTTGATAAATTATGATGACGAAAAGTGTACCAAGACATGATCTAATGATAAATATTAATTTTTAAGACTATAAAATTACATTTATCATTGCATCAATTATCACACATCATGGGAAAATAAATTACTATTATCATTACTTGGAATTGGATCATATAGGGTTTAATATATTATTTTGGGCCTATGTGAAGAGAAATAATATTTATCTATAACATATAAGTCTAAATATATATGGTTATGACTATTATTCTAGGTTTAATAAATTTGGGGAATCTTTATAAATAATTAAATCTAGAGAACTATTGGAAGACCGAATAACTCCCTAGATTATCTTCCCTCAAGACTATGAAATTATTCTCCATCATCAATCCTTTCATGAATGAGAATATAAATCTGATTCTTCAACCAGGAATGGATCCTCATATTAATCTAGGCGAAAACTTCAAGATGATAGATCTACTATCCTAGCACCCAGCAATCCATCAATATTGATTAGAGATCAATGGACCATGTCTGGTTTACCACTAGAGGGGTTCTACACAATGATCGTACAAGCACAATGACTATTGTCTGAAATATTTTATGACATACACATCTTTGTTGAAGAAATACCTCATGGTTAATGTAAAAATTCATCTTCTATAATTAAATTTATTATAAATATGACAATGAGTATCATATTGTTTTAGTCATGTTTGTAAATTTGCAGACAGAGAATTCCTTGGTCCTAGATTCCATTACATGTAAATCGTGAAAAATATACTAAATAAAATAATTGATATGTCGTCCCCAACCCTTATAGGAACTTCCACTATGACCAAAACCATTTGGGGGATCCATAATAGTTCAACACTGATTCTATTAAGATAAAATTAAGAGGTTGGTGATGAATCCATTAATCTAATACATTTTTTTAGAAAAAAATTAAAATTAGAAGAGAGAGTGTAATCCAACCCATTAGTGAAAGATGGTGTCACAATGGTTACTACATAAGGGCATCACATTAAAGATAAAATAAAGGGACTGAGAGGGTGATAACAATATTTGGGTTTATTACACATTAACAACCATTATATTTATAATATTATAATTAATATTTTCTTTAATTCAATATTTATTCATTGTTTTCCACATATAAATAATTTATTAAACCATCATTACTATTTATAATTCTTTAATTACATTAATGAAATCCATAATAATATTATAATTAAAAAATTGATGTTCAAATAATTTATAATAGAGGAATGATAAAACCAAATGATTTTATAACCATGAACATAAAATATCCATTTTAATAATATCACAAATCATTTATTGTTATATTTTTAGTTAAATAATACATAATTAATAAAAATTTTATAGAAGACAATATATTTTTATTCTCCTCACCATAAAAATTTTCTCCCTTAATAATTAATCGACAGGTTCTGTTGATGAATATTTAAACCCAAATTCATTTAACTATATTTCAGATTCCCAAACCACCTCAAGAAATTTCCATAGTACAATAATATCACATTCTTACTCAAAATAGAAATAATATTTTAATTCTATTCATTAATCCATTTAATTTATTTAATTGCCCAAAACCGCTCATTAAATATTTATCATTTGAATAACTCTTAAATAAATCATTATTATCTCATAATAAAGAATGTATCATTAAAGTATTCATTAATTTTATAATATATCATCGGATGATGTCATAAAAATTGGCATCACCCTACAATTTTAATACACCATGGTTGATTAATTATAATAAACATATATAATAATGAAAGAATACTCTTTCCCCCTTTTGGCATTTATATATATATTCTAACATATAAAATAATTCTTGATTTTAACTTGTGATGTAGGATAATATTTAGTATCTATTTAATATAATCTAGTTAAATATATATATATATATACAATTTATATATTATATCAATTTAGGTACCATTGGGACAATCACACACTTCGATAAAGTCAATTTACTTCCAAGCATTGAAACCTCCCTTCATTTACCAACTCCATGTTCCATATATGAGTAATTTATTGGAGGGAATTGATATGGGTATTTTAAAAATATAAACCCAAAACACAAATAAAAATCACAAAAGTATACATGAACCATAAAATTATCATATACAAAAGATTACTAAATTCCATAGTGAGGAAAACAATACTAATTTTTAAAGACTTTATTTAACTAAAAAATTTCAAAAACATAATCTAATAATGGATTTATCAAATATTTCATCTATTAATCACCATAAAAATAAATGTTATGGATTTCAATATTCATTTTACTATTTATTCCTTGATCATATTTGGTTCCACAATGTTTATACCACTTGTTTTAGTAATTTAACGATATATAAATAAATAATTCCAGCCACAATAAAATAAAAACAAAAATAATAAATGAAATCATGATGAAATATATAAAATCATCTTAAAACCACATCATAAAAATAATATAGATCCCAAATAAGAATAAAAGATATCACAAAACATAGATCTATGGATTTAGACAATAAATATGAATGAATGTATAAAAAATAATCATAGCCAAATGTTCATAATTATTCATTTAACTTAACTATATAAAATCCCAACAATTTATACATTTTTAAATAATTAATCAAATATTAAAATAATTATGAAAAAAAATTAATTTTACCGTAAATGAATTAATACTTTTATTTTAATTATATTACCAATTTTACAATTATTCTAAGTATGAAATATATTGATCTCATTTGTTTTTTATATCGTCTAGGTGTTGTATAGTAACAAAAATGAACTTATATATGTTTTAGATGACTCAAATATAAATTTTGTAGGAAAAGAATCAATATTATAAATTTTAGAAATTCTATGTGAGATTAAAATAGTTCATTAGCTAGCTAGATAAGAAACATGCACCTCTTCTCGGTACTAAATTGAAAATCAATATACGAATTATTTTATATTGAATTGCCCAAACTAAATTCAAATGATTTCTATAAATGATTAAATAGGTAGTTATCATTACCATGTAATTTCATATTGACCAGAATTGGAGTTGTATATGATCCAAAGGGTATTTTTCTGAACTATGTGTGACTAATTATAAAATTATAAAGTTAATATCATATTAAACCCAATGTATGTAATAATAGACTTAAATAGTGTAAGATTGAACAACATTTTATATAGGATATGTATGAATAACCAATGGTGAAATTATTTTTTAAGAGAATTTGGAACCGAAATGAGGATAAAGGGAAAATTGTTTATGTTTTGTATTATTAAAATACCACCTACATAAAAATGAATTACATCAACTAAATGTAAAATTTGGTTTTCCAATTTATAAAAATAATCCAACAAAATATTATTGTACAACCATGAAATCCTATGCCAACTAGAACCCATGAATGAAATTAAACAAAATATAGGGAGCACTATGAAGTCGCCAAGAATCTTTTTTATCAACTAAGGATGTGGGATAAATCCATATTCCACAAGGATTCTCTGTACAAACTCATTGATAAAAGGAAACATCTCATTTTCTATGCATGAAAAATTAGGAAATAACCTTGTAAAGCTTCTGCATTCCTTATATCCATGTAAAATAATAAAAAAATATCTTGGGATAATTTAATAGGAAATTTTATTCTAAGGAAAATATTCTTAAAATTCTCAACATGTGATCATCCAAGTCCATACCAATTTTTAGATAAATTTTAATACATAAAGAATAGATTCTGCCTATAATTATTTCATCACATAATCTCATCCCTTATAAAGGATTCTAAAATTTTCATCCCACTCTAGTTTTTAGATTAAATATCATTATTTATAATTATATATTTATTTTAATAAATTTCAATATTTTATTCTTTTTTTATTTTTATTATATCAACCCTTGTATAAATTTTACTTGAATGATTATAGAAGGATAACCACTTGTTGGGTGGACCTTGTGAGGTGATCCCTTAAAAATATTGAATGATGTTTTAATTATTCTTTATTATTTGATTTCCAACTGAAGGAGATGTTATTTTGGATGAGAATATGGGTAGGTGGTAGTATCTTTTATTAATCCAAAATTATTTCATTCTTTTACAATATTCATCTGCTTCAAATCAGCCAATCTTGAATTAATCTAACTTACAATGGATTTCGGTGAAGGATTATTTACATGGTTTACAGGATTAATGCCATATATGGGTTGGGATTATTATTAATAATTTTATTGGATTCTATACTCAGTTGATGTAGATTTAGAATTAATGATTTCAGAAAGGTTTAGGGGACTCCAACCAATTTGAGGATTCCCTTAACCAATGCACACGAAGAGATATGGAATTGGTTATATGATCTGTGGGTTGAATGATATACATATAAAAAAAATCTGGTGTATTATTTGAAAGGTATTTCATTATCACACTAGTAGGCAATGAAATTAAAGCTTTAAGAAATAATGATTAAGAAATATATGGTAATTCATATCAGTATCAATTAAAAATTTCCACTAACATTACTATTTTTGTCTATTCATTTCAATTTATTTATTTCCAAATACAATTTTCAATTTAATTTAAATAAATTAAATATTTTAAAAAAATATAAAAAGTGAAAATATAATATAAAATCCAAATTGAACAAAATGGGTCGGGGTTTGTGGGTCCTACTTGACCTCGGGTATCCCTAATTATATTCAATAGGTTTATAATCAATTGTGAGGCCTTGATAAACCATATATACTGACTATAAAATCTACAATAATCATAACAAATAACAACTAGTAATAGAAACTTACATATCATAATTCTTATCACAGTGAAAAAGATATACTTATAGTAGAAATAAAACCCGAAAAATAACATATCCTTTATATAAAGAAATATATTTTCATATCACACCATCAACCATATTAGTATGATCACCCTACGTGATCATCAAAAATAAAATTATGTATGATAAAAATAAGACACATGGACTCCCCTCCACTGTCCTCATCCTCTCGTAAATCCTATATCCAATCCCATATGAGATTCATAGGCTCCACTTACAGTATTAGAGACATCACTCATGATTTCACGTCAACTGAAAAATTTTCATTCACACCAACGTTCTCATGTATAGTGTGAGCATAAAATGTAGAATCCCACCACCAATATTTTCCATAATAAACACCAATAGATATATATATTTGTTTTTTTATAAAAGTAATGAAAATAAATCCATAAATATAAAATGAAATTCCCCCATCACAATATGGGTACTCAATAGGCCACCCTTATGATCAAATCATATTTTCTTCCACCAATGTCAGGTTATGGAATATTAACATTACTACCTCCAACAAAGATATTCCACAATCATAGTAACACATTTAAAACTATTTTTGGCATTAAATTAAACTAGGGAATGTGTACCGATACATAGGGGAATGAATTTCCAATTAGAGTGTACTCATCAAATAGGGTAATACATCCCTTATAATCATACTCAATCCTAGGGGGTTTATGTTTCACTAAAAAAAGATCATTTCATTGGGTATAATACACTTAATAATCATACTCATTCATAGGGTTATTACATTCAACTTGGATACCACGCCACATAGGGAATTATATTCCATAAAATCTTGTTTAGTCATTGGGGGCAGTAGACCCCACTGGGAAAACTTTTCACGTAGTATTTTTCTTCCTATATAATCATACATAATCATAGAGGCAGAATATACCAACTATTCATCCCCTAAAATTTAAAATTACCTCCCTCATAATCATACTCAACTACAGGGGGCAGTATGTTCCACCTAGACAACTCATCAAATAGGGAAATATGACTATTATAATATTATATAGTCACATGGTTCGTTAAATCAGAACTAAAAAATTAATCAAATAAGGAATTAAATCATTCATAATCATACTCATTAATTGGAGAAAGTATGTCCCATTTACATTTATCATCACATAAGGAAGTACTTCCCTCATAATCATATACAGTCATAGGTGGTAGTACATCCCACTTGAAATTCCCATCACATAAGGATGTATATTATTTACAATCATACGTATCCCTATGGTGTATTATTTCCCAATTGGGAAGATCCCCTCATTTTATACCATATCAAAATTCTATAAATGGAATGGTATCCTTCCTAGGGTTTTATATATAATCTTATCCATAATAATATTGAATATAATATCATGCCCAACCGCAACATAATTAAACATAACAATAACCATGGTAAATAGTTCATCACCATATGTGTTGGATGATCCTAACCTAAACTGCTTACTAGGACACCCAAACCCTAGTAGTTGAACTTTTAACAACCATATATTATTCTCAAAATACATTGGAAGAGTTATAAATATGTACAATGACCAATCCCATAAGGTTCATTCTATTTTGTCCAATCATTATAATGAGACCCATAACAAATGATATCTCACCACTTGTCCTAGCCAATACATACTATTTAATCATTAAGGAGTAAAAATATATTGTTCATAAGTCTCACAACACAAGATAGGGTCTAGTAAATCCCTATTGGTTCCACTCCCACAACAGCTTAACACTTTCCCTAGGTGACATTACCATCAATGACCATATGTTTAATGAACTATTTGAAAATTACTATCATATCCATGATTTTGTTTTATTATCACTAATTAAACAAAGAACTAACTTTTTTTCAATTCATGTTCATCCTCACATTTCCATCCATTATATTATCATAAATTAACAACTTCATGTTGTTCCATAGGCTCACCCCTAGAAATAACTCTACATGATCATCACATACCAAAAATGAATTCAAATAGTTAATAGAGAAATAGATCAATTCTTGACACCCCTATTGATATAAATTACACTTGTTAATCATTACACATTACTGATATATTAATCAATAATGATAAATCAAATTCATAATACTAGAGAAATCTTTATGACTCTAATAAGTCTCTATAACATTTCCTCGCATAAGGAAAACAACTTATGGTTCCATCTTGGTTCACTCACACTAGATTACCCATTTTTTAAGATATATAATTTGTTCAAAACTATATAAATATATTATATTCAGTACTTGCAACCTCAATAATGTATTATCCCATTATGTGATGCTCAAACATCATCCCCTAATCTTTTCCAAGGTCAAACATTCCACTATTTATCATCCCAGACCCCTACAATGGTCACCATAATTAATTATAACTATCTTATTATTAATTTTTATAATTGAATTAATATTTATCAGTTAACTATAAATGAATTAAAATTAATTAGGTATCCTTCCATGACTAAGGCGTTAATTAATAGACTGTGAACAAATAATCCAACAACTATAGATTTACTACTAACAAAATCGCTAAGATACAACACCCATTTATAAACCAATTTCATCTTAATATGATGAAATTTATACATAGATCGATACAATGGGTTCCTTTTAATAAGTTGATTTGAAAACATGTGATTTATCATCTCCCATCTCTCCTCTATCCATGATAAGAAAAAACCCCATAATTTTGATCATATTAAACCATGATCCTCCTGAATCCACACCAAATCATGAATCTCATATCTACTAGAATATATGTGAAAATAGATGATGAAAAAAATAGAATGGTGGAAGGAGAAATCACCAAAAATTATGATCCCTAAATATAAAGTTACATTGATTAAAGATATAAACAAGAAACATGGAAAACCAGAAGGGGCATGGATGACCCCAACCTCAAAAGTACAAAATAGTGTTTCCAAATAATTCCTTTAAAATTTAAAAAATATATGCAATTAACTGAAAAAATTATATAGAGAATATTCAGGAGTGACCATGAATGTCATGGTTAAAAACCCCATTACCAAATAACCAAAATAGAAATCCTAACCAAACATTATTATAAGATTACATCTCTTACAAAAAAATGTCCCCTTCTAATGTAGCCCAAAATAATCATTGACCCTTAGTTATGGAGTAATGAAGTCCTTCATGGTGGAATTACCCCATATTAAAACATGAATCCTCCCTAGAATCAGAAAATATACTCTCCCACTGCACATTGTTACATGACCATGTGAATCAGGAAACAACACACCAATGAAATTATTCATATAAAAAAACATGCCTCCTCATCATGTTGTGAGGCCACATACAATAGTATGATTTTTTACAACTATTAAAAAACATACAAATCATCCAATATCAAATAACAACAAATACACATTGATTGGAAAGAAAATTAAAAAAAAATCATACCATGGAACATTCAGGGAGTTATAGAACCTCATATATATCTATGAGACAAACTCTGTTAAACAATAGGATATATTTATTATAATTCGAATTTATTAAAAAAGACACCCTGAAAAACCTTAATCAATCTGGAATTATTATAGGGGGAGTTGATCCTTAAATTTCCACCACATTTTAATTATAAAAAAATATTTATTTTAATATTGATTGTTTTTTTCTATTGTATATTTATTTTCATATAACTATGGTAATCATACTTCTGTTTCCATTCATTAATAATAGACCTTAATTAGTTATGCATCATTAAATAATGTCGATAAAATAATTGTGGAAAAATGTCATCACCTGAGAGTGGTGACGAATTAAATGTTGACTAATTTTTCTAAATTACAAATCTTCCTAAAACCCCAAATGAAATTAAGACTCTATATCCCTTTAATTTAATTATATCTATGTATTTTTTTACAAATAAACTATCTACCATATTCACAAAAGTAATGTAGATAAAATAAATGTGGTATTTGTATATGGTTTGGTACAATTCCTAGTACTTTTCATGATTTGTTATTCCATAATAATGTATTCCCTACTATAATAAATCCTAGATTATAATGAGTTATGTGTTTCCCACCCCAAAAACTAAAAATGTATCATTTTATTTCCTTTTCCTATTTCCCATAGTACTTTCCTATATAACTTCACATTGTTTCCACAAATTGAGAAAGTCGTTTCCTTTCATACCTTATGTCACAGATGTTCTATGGATTCTCACCATATATATACAACTGCAAGATTTAATGTTAATCTTGGATGTAGATCTATGGTTCTTTAAAATGTGATTCTGAACCAATATAACATATATTCTTCAAATAAAATTAGATTATTCAAATACATTCTGATATTCATGATATATTGTATGAAAATCAGTATCTTCCATATCGTATTGTCATAACACTTTTACAAATCATTCTTCCAATATTGTTAAAACTTTTAATCTCTCTCAAATTAATATTATATTGAATGATGATTTCAAATTGTTTATTTTTGATATAACATATAGTATATTATTCATCTTTTTTCCTTTAAAAGAGCTCCTCCAGGTATCATGTGGTGTAACTCCAAGATTATCTTTTTTTTAAAGTTCTAATAAAAAAAACTACATTTTATTTTTTTATTTCTTCATATTTATTATTTATAGACACAATTGGCATAATTTGTCATCATTAAATTTCTTCCATCGAAATTAGTATCCTCAAATAGAATAATAAGGGTAACTTCACACTACTATCCATAAACTATTATCATAGAATACCCATTTTGTATTGAATTTTTACGGTATTCATTACTTTTTGAACTCATGTGATATTACCAAAATATGATAATCAAATGACTCTTATTTTTGAAACCCAACTAAAAATAAGATCAAAAATATATATAGTACGAAAAATATTTAGAACATAGTGGGAAAAGCCTTATGTTCAAGACATAGACTTTTTTTTTACTCCAAAAAGAAGTCTTCTAAAAATAGCTTCGAAATAACATCTTCTTACTCTACCATCTCTTCAATCATAAGATTATCTTTAATCTATCATATATGATTTTTGGAATTGTTATAAAAATTTACAACTCTTTAAATTTAATTTCTGAGGTGTTACAACATATAGAATAATCATAAAAGACTATTTCAATGATAACATCTACCATCTCAGGTATGTCTTCTCTTCAATTAGTCTCAAGCCATCTCTATTCTAATTAGACATAATCTAAGAGTCATCTGAAACTAATTGTAGTAGTTATCATAATTTTGACTCCTTGTATGGGTTTTAAACAGTAGGTTCCAAGGAATCTATCAAATTTTATATTATAAGGACATTTTCATTATTCGTCATGGTGGAAAATCCGTTCCATGGGTGGATTCTTAATTATTCAGCTGAGACCTCAGATTTTATAGTTCACATTGAAATAAAAAATTTCCAACAAAAATATAATCAAACACCTCTTTTGGTGACATCACATATGTTTTTATTGAGTTTAAATTTTGAGAGCTATATAAACCTATTCAATAACACAATGTGTAATGAAGTATATCGGTGGAATAATTGTCCAAAAATAATGAACCTAATTTACATCAATCATATCTACCCATATACTATTGAACTGAATAAGTTATAAAAATCAATGATATACTTAATGTCAAAAAAATAGAATATTACACAGAATATGGGGAGTTAATGGAAATAGTGTTCTATATGACAACAAATCTCTATAATTACATAAGTCAAATATCAAAATAACAAGATGAATAAGAAGAGGATGAGATTCATATGTTATTTAATCAAGATGACATTGATGATATAGGGGATAGATTGAAAAATACTTCTCTCTCATGAATTAAAACACTCCATTAAATTGAAATACTTGGAGAGAGAGAGAGAGATCATGGATAAACCATTACTATTAGTATATCATTATTTGAATTCATTTTTAATTTCGCTACATGAATTACCTTATGAATACATTTTTATCATAGTGTATATTCAACTATATTATGATATTTATTATGATGATGATGAGGCCAATGCATAGGATAATATAATTTTGTGATATTATGAATTAACCACCATGGAGGTTGTGTTACATAACTAAGAATAACTGGAGACACCTTTAGAGAAGCCTTCACCTCCTTAGACACAATAGGATATCAATTTGGGGAAGGATATAACTATAAATGAGTCCCCTTATTTATATTCCCATCATCCTATAATTTCTTTTATTTCATAATTCTGGGGATTGGGTGAGTTTCACTATTTATAAGATGATCCAAACTTGGATTCCACTCATGGTAATTGGGAAAACACATATGTGGTGGTTCTTATTTTTGGGTAAATTAAGTCCTAAAATCACCAATATGTTAATCCATATGAAATTTCAAATCAGAATCACCCCAATTAATTCTCTATATGTTTCTCCTAGACATCAAACATGAAATAAGGCACCCTAAATCATTAATTTCCAAAAATACCCCCAAAACAATTAGTGTACGCAACTGAGAAGTCCTCATACCCTGTCCATCACATGAATTCACACATTCACTTAGTTTTATCTCCTTGTATTTTTTCAATATATTCCATCCATGATAAAAAACAAGAAACAATAAGTATGTAACAAACAAACATAGAATTTGCAAAACACACCAGATTAGTAGGTTTGGACATTAGGTTTACATCATGGAGAGAAATTTATGAATATTTCATTCAAATACAATATATATTTTAGATACAAGAGAACCATGTTATAGAACCTTTCCAAGACTATTATAAAAATACCTACCAATACATTTTTAGTAAATGACCGACTGAAAGTTCTCCCACTCTGATGAAAAAATGTGGTATGTGGATTCTCCTTTGGTATTTTTCTATTTCTGTTTTACTATATATAGTATTCTTCTATTTCACACTATCATATCATACATTTTTTACCACAGCCTTTGGTATATGGGTTCCCCAGATCAATATTCCATCATCAGATTCTATGATGATTATTCAGAATGCCAATACATGTATACCTACAACACCTCATATAGTGGGGTCAAGTGGATCAAAATTTTCGATACACATCTGAGTTTAGTTTGGCACACAAAGTTGGAAACACAGACCTTTTTTTAATATAGTTAGTATTTCATTAACATAAAACTATTGTAAATGTTAGATATACTCTTACCTTCTATCGTTATAAGCCTTATGTATCATAACATTATCAAAAATATACCTAAAATTACTTTTAATTATCATCATTAGAAATAGATTATTTTTGTCATAACTTCTTTACATCCATCATCTCCAATAAAATTTATTTTTTCATCTGAAACTGCACTTATGAATGTATCACTCCATCATCTAGAACATTACCAATTTTCATGTTCATTCATTAAATGTTTCACCTTGTAAATTCCATAATCAGACTCATTTACTTCAATTTACATTGATCAATCTTCCACTCAAGTTCTTGCACTATATTTCTTCAAATAATATAACCTCTCTTGAAGAACATCTATTGAAATGAATCTGGACCTACATGGTGAAGGTGACCATGAATCCATCCTATTTCACCATGTGTAACATATAATGACATAACATGAGGAACTTTCAACACATAACCATAAAATTTTATCATTACACCAAGACTGAAAATATAACACATAAGAATTATTTTCATAGTTTAATCCTAACAATATCCCTCTCAAAGACTATTAACAATGAAATCAACAAAGTAACACCTATAAACTACTATTAACTATTTTATACCACCTTCATGGGTCTCCACCATGCTTTTAATAATTACGGCATGTTGAGTCAATATGATTTTTCCTTACGAATTTTACATTCATGAATACATGGGGGAGATTGTTAAGTCTTTAGGTTTCCATATGACTTTACCATTCATTCTTGTTTTGAAAATCACAAACACCTTATCTCAAGGAAAATCTCTTTTTACCCTATGTTTTACTTCTATAAGGAAAAATTTCCTTCCCCAAGGAAATTTATTCTTACCATGTTTTTGTTGTTCTTATCATAATTTTTCTATGTATAAAATTTTGTGGGAAACCAAAACCTTAGAATCCTATAATTGCCTAGATATGAATCATTCTATTCTATGATCCGAATTCTCAGAATTCTGGTTACAAACTCTTCTGATTTATGACTCCGAATTATGGTTACAAATTCTGGATACAAAATATTCTAAGATGTGACACATAATTCTAATTACGAAATATATGATAATAACTCTTTTGAGTACTAACTCCAAATTCAGAATACAAATTTTGGTTAACAACTTCTCTGAGTTCTAACTCCAAATTCTAAATACGAATTCTGGTTACGAACTTCTCAATGTTATGACTCCGAGTTCTCTAATAAAGACTCTGAATTATTATGAGTTCTAACTCTGAATTCTCATGAACTCTGACTCCGAACATTGTAAGTTTTGGTTATGAATTCTTTTGAATCTAGATTCTGAATTTCCATGAAAATCTGACTCCGGAATTCTACAACATTCAGGTTCTGAATTCCTTGAAAATAGAATCCGAATATCCTTGTATTATATAATCTGAATTCATTTTTGGTTAGACTCTAAAAATAAATTAGTTTATATTCCAAATATTTGATCATAGTAATGTAACCATATTTTTTCTTACACTTTTTTATTATAAAACGATGTCATGATTTCAGTTACTAACTGTTCTTTGAGTGACACATGTATAGGTCCCTCTAAAATTTTAGGGGAAATATGACCATTGGAAGAGGGTGCCGACCATTGAAGCCTTTCCTATAAATATGATCTCGTTTGAAAGAGCTCACAACAATGATTAACTGTTCGATGAATCTAGAAATTACATATTTTTGATGTGATTTCTAGAGAGAGACTCTCATGCTGAGTGCATACTGAACTTCTTGTTCAGATTTTCTTTATGTGACTCCAATTTTTGTTTTATACAATCGAGGGATTCCTGGGATTGGAAAACAGAGGTGCCGACAACCTTGATGTTGAGGGATTCCTCACTGAGGAAGACAGAGGTGCCGACTACCTTGAAGTTGAGGGCTTGTAGGAAAAGAAAGACAGTCTCTAATCTTCATATCGAAGTCTTACCCTGGAGTGGGGAAGACATACATTCTGGAAATTATAAATCAAGGGGCCTTTATCCAAGGTTATTGGATACCCATATCATTGGGGTAAAATAATTACTACATGTTACAAGTTTTCCACTACATTTATATTGTTTAAGAAAGTATAATTATCATATACTTCCTTATACTTGTACTCTAATTTAGTTAGATTTTATAATCTTTAAGGTAGAATCATCATCTTTGTGAAGTTTCATTAAGTTTAAATTTCTTGTAACCATCTTTTCCAGATTCACATTCTCTAAATCATATTTCTAGAATCAATCAAGTGTGTACAACTAGAGGTTTTGTTAATTACCTCGTTTATCCTTGTTAAACAATAGGAAGGTTTCTACCCAACAGTAAATGATCCTAACAAAATTTTAAAATATAAAATTCACCCCCTCTCATGTATATTTAGCATCATTAGATACTTTATACATTATCTCTATTATTTCAGTAATAAATTTGGTATTATATAGTATATCATACTCACATACCATCTCAAAAATTGGTATCAAAGTAGGTGACC
Organism: Viscum album; assembly: GCA_963277665.1. NCBI lineage: Eukaryota > Viridiplantae > Streptophyta > Magnoliopsida > Santalales > Viscaceae > Viscum > Viscum album. The sequence goes on along the minus strand of OY728140.1, from coordinate 1,899,260,910 downwards.
ATGAATCATGAACCAACCTAACAATTGGAATCATAATTTTTGATCAATATGAATTAATCTCACCATTAGATTCAGAAGAGAATTCATCTCGTGATCAATTTTTCGGACTCATATAGTTCAGATTCATTTTTCCTTAGAGATATTGTTGTTCTATATTTTCCATGCTTAGGAATATATTCCTTGTTTACAAACTTTTTCTATTAATTTTTTTTGAAATAACTCTTTTTAAGATGGTAGGATTCAATGTTGGTTCCATAGACAATCTAAATCAAACTAGAAAACCTATTTTTAATTGAAATGGTTATGAATATTTTAGAGATCACATGAAAACTTTCATTATCAATACTGGTGTTGATAATATAGTTATTCTTACTGGATGATATAAAATCACTGAAAAGGACATCAGTACCCTCACTAATCATGAAAATCATGAATATCAACTAAATTATAAGGTACAGAATACATTGATTTTCTCCATTAATATATATATATATATATATATATATATATCCGAATTTCATCTTGTGAAGCAACAAATTATATTTGGAAGAAACCTGAAGTTACAATCTTTGGATCTTCCAATGTTATTGAAACTAGAAGAGCTAAGCTCAGAGTTGAATATCAGGGTTTCTTCTTTCCTTATTGAGAACCCATATGTAAGGTGAAAAAATGATTCATGACTATTGGGAATAGTTTACAATCCATGGGTGAGAAATGATTAGATTATAAATCTCATGTAGATAATATCATAGACATCATGACAAATGTGTGTGAATCCAATAGGACTGCTATTGATGAGAACAGAAAGGTTACTCATATTACTCTGGAAGAGTTGTTTGGAACTCTTCTTCAACATGATACTAGAATGAAGAGATATGATAATAATTTAAATAAGAATAATGGAAATTGTAGTGTTACTTTTAATACAACATCAAATAATTTGAAAGCTAAGACGCCTGAGAGAGTTACCAGATCTATGTCTAAGAAGGTTTTTATCCAATCTGAATTTAGTGGATGTGATTCCTCAGATAATGAATTAGAAAATATTGATCTAATAATGAACATGATTATTGTATAGTGGAACTTTCAATCTTTATATAGGAAGAAGGAAAAGAAATAAAATAAAGATTCAGAAGTTGCATGTTATGAATGCAAGAGAGCTGGTCATATAAGACCTGATTGTCCTATGCTCAGGAAGAAATAATGAAAGGAAAATCATTCTAAGAAAAAATAGAAAAAAATTACTATAAGGCTAATGTTATGAATGTCTTGAAATCTAATGACATCTTATGTGCCAGTGGTGGAGACCCTTTAGATAAATCTTCAGATTATGAATCTTCTGGATAGAAGAATCTTGGTCTAATAGCCAGACTACCTATTGATAAACATTACTTAATGGCTAGGGTGCACAATGCTGAATCAATGACCAATGTTTCTTTAAATGAAAATTATAGTAATTATAAATATTATAAATCTTTGGATGAAGAATATTCTTCTGATGAAGATAATACATTACCTTCCTATGAAGAAGTTTCCAGTTTTTCCAATTTCCTTGAGATTGAGAACTCAAAACTCATGAAAAATCATAATAAGGAAAATTATAGGAATAATATTTGTTATAAGGAAATATAAACTCTTTCTAACGATCTTGATAAGAAAAATGTTGATTTTGAAAATATTTCAATAAATAATGAGGAAGAATATTATGAAAAAAATATACTTTCTAAGGATCTAGAAAATGTAATTTCTAAGAAAAATATTTTTGGGCCTAACACTAGTTATAATTCTAATGTTTTGGAAGACAATAACTTAGTTATCAAACTGAAGTCTGAAATATTTTCCTTGAAAAAGTTTTTTTTTCAATCTTTACCATAGTTAAGGAAAAATTTGGTAAAATGTATTCTCAAATATGACCTCTAAGGAATAGTTCTGGTTGTGGTTATACTAGATCTAAACAAATTTTTAGTAACAATTATTTTGTTCCTCACAGTGCTCCATTATGTACTAAGTGTCAGTGTGGTGGACATTGGGAAAAAAATGCTTCCCTATACAAAACTATACCTCTAAGATTTCATAAAGCTTATTTTTCTAAAAAGATGTGGGTGCCTAAAATTTTCCTTTCTAAGATTATTAGATTCAAGAATGTCTGGATTCTGAAAACCTAACTTTTTTTATATTCGGGAAAATAGAGATGGTACCGACAGTAATACATTGTACATGGATAGTGGATGTTCCCGGAATATGACTTGTAATAAAAAGTATTTTGAAAATATTATCAACACGAAAGGAGGAAATGTAACATTCGGAGATAATTCTCTGGGAAAAATTATTGGTATAGTTAACATCATTATTCTTTTAAGAACATTGATTTCAAATGTTTTTTTGTTAAGGGTATTAAGAACAACCTCATTAGCATGAGCCAATTATGTGATGAAGGTTACCTTATGAATTTTAGGAATGTCAAGTGCTTAGTACACAATTCCAAGGAAGATTTTATTCTTTCTTCCCATAGGCATGAGAATGTTTACACATTAATCTTAGAACACCATAGGAGCAAAGATCAACCTTTAGTTAGTTCAATGGAAGAACATTCATGGTTGTGGCATAGAAGGGTATGACACTGTAACCTTAGAAACATATCTAAAATTTCAAAGAAAATATTAGTTATAAATTGAAGAGATCTTTAATTTGATTCTTCAAAAGTTTGTGGCCCTTTTCAATATGGAAATCTACATAAATCAATTTTTAAATCAGTCATTGAAGTATTTACTGCTGATGCATTATAGTTAGTGCATATGGATCTTTATGTTCTACACAAACTGGATGCATGGGAGGCAAGTATTATGTATTTTTTTAGTTGATGATTACACTACATTTACATGGTTCTATTTTCTAGCAATGAAATATAAATATTTTTCTTATTTCAAAACTATTAGTGCCCAAGTTAAAAATGAGAAAGCCATCCATTGAATACTATTCATAGTGATCATGGTGGAGAATTTCAAAATTCGGATTTTAAAACTATTTGTAGTAGAAAAGGTATTACTCATAACTTCTCAGCAGACAGAACACTACAACAAAATGGTATTGTTGGAAGAATAAATTTAATTCTTCAAGAGAAACTCGAACCATGTTGACTGAGTATTCTGTAGCCAAATATTTTTGTGCTGATTCTATATGTACTGCTTGTTAATCTATAAATCGTGTTTCGATTAGACATTTTATTAATAAAACTTTTAATGATTTAAGGAATGGTAGAAAACCTAGACTTTCTTAATTTATGTTTTTTGGTAACAAGGTATTAATTTTGAATAGTAAGGATAATCTAAACAAATTTTCACAAAAATATGATGAAGGAATTTTCTTAGGCTACTCCACAGCTTCTAAGGCCTATAAAGTTTTCAATAAAAGCACATTTACTGTTGAAGAGACAGTACTCGTAAAATTTTATGAATCAGATCATTTTGTTTTTAAACAAACCCAACCTACATCTTCGAATTTATTTTCAAAAACTGATTACCAAACATTGATAGATGATCCTTCAGATAATGAAAATTTCAATGAAGATACTTCTGAAACATTTACCCAGAAGAATTCCTACCCTATGATGGTGAACGGGTTTTACAAAACTGAAATCAGACGTTTCTAAAGAATTATCCTAGTGATATCATCATTTTTTATTGGAATTATCGTGTAAGGATTAGAAGTTACTTTAGAAACTAAGTAGAACATCTAACATTCCATTGCCAATTAGAACCAAAATGCACAAATGAAGCTTTAGAAGATGACGATTGGATTAAAGCCCTAAAAGATGAACTAAATGAATTTGAAAGGAATAAAGTTTGGACTTTGGTTGCAAGACCTAATGAAACTTCTGTTATTGGAGAAAAATGTGTCATTAGAAGTAAGTGTGATGAAAGTGGAATCATTGTACAAAATAAAGCTATATTAGTTGCTAAATGATTTAATCAACAAGAAGGAATATACTGTGAAGAAACCTATGATCCTTTATCTAAACATGAATATATTCGTATCTTACTTAACTTTGTAGAATTCTTAAATTTAAAACTCTTTCAAATAGTTGTTAAATGTTCATTCCTTAATTTTTATGTTCAAGAGGAATTTTTTGTTGAACAACCTCCTGGTTTTAAAGATTAAAAACATCCTGATCACATTTTTAGTCTTCCCAAAAATTTATATGTCCTTAAACAAGCACATAGCGCTTGGTATGCTGGACTTACAAGATTTTTGATTTTAAATAATTATGTTAATGGAAATGAAAATCAAACCCTTTTTATAAAGAAATATATGAAAAATGTTTTCATTTTTCAAATTTATGATGATGAAAATATATTTTGTTCAAATCAACAATTTTTAACTAATTCTTTGTGGATCTATTGAAATATGAGTTTGAAATGAGTATGATGGGTGAGTTAACATTTTTCCTTGATTTTAAAATTTCTCAAAAACTAGAAGGAATCTATATATCCTGAAATAAGTATATTAAATATCTTCATAAAAAGTATGGATATTCCAACACTTAAAGTATAAGTACTCCCATTGGTACCTCAAATACACTTGATCACGATGGAGCTGGGAAACCAGTTGATCAAACCACTTTTAGAGGAATGATAGGTAGTTTACTTTACATGACTACTAGTCATCCAGATATAATGTTCTAAGTATTCTTATGTGCATGATACCAATCCAATCCTAAGGAACCTCATTTAAGTTTAGTGAAAAGAATTATTCACTACTTAAAGTGAACCATGGATTTAGGACTCTTTTATACTTCTAGAAATGATTTTTTTTTAAAAGTTTTTCGAATGATAAATTTGATGGATGTAGAATGGATAAAAAGAATACATCAGGAACTTGTCATTTCTTAATGGATTCAATAGTATCTTTTTCATGAAAGAAGCAACACTCAGTAGGATCTTCCACTACTCAAGCTGAATATGTGACAGCTGGAAGTTTTTGTGCTCAAGTGTTGTGGATGAAATACACACTCACAGACTATGGAATGATTTTTACCAAAACACAAATTTTGTGTGATAATACAAGTTCCATTTCTATTATTAAAAACATTGCACATCACTCTCATACAAAACACAAATATATTATGCATAACGTTCTTAGGGATCACACATAAAAAGGAGATATCATTCTTAAATTTATCGAAACACAATATCAACTTGCAGATATTTTCAAAAAATCATTACCCTCCGATAAATTTGAAAACATTACACAAAAGATAGAGATGATAACTGTATGGTAATCCTCTTTATTAACTTCCTTTTGAATCAACCTCCTTACAGTAATAAAATCCTTTTTATAGGGGGATACATTTTCTTGTTATTTTTCAAAAAAATTCGTAATAATGTTTTCAAAATATTTCTTAATGATGTTTTTATAAACTTTCGTAGTGAAGTCTTTTCAACCGTCAGATCTGATCAAAAGAATTCACATCCATTAGGTTGAGATAAGAATTTGTAGTGTCACTTCATCACCTATAAAAGGGGACCCCTGATGGTTTTCCCACATCAGTTTTCTATCTTTTGCATATCGAAGTTGTACGTCACATCAAAATCCAGTTCTAAACATTTCAAAAGTACTCAAGCCTTAATGTCTGGTGAATTTCCTTCTCAAGATATGTCTAATGTCAAGCCGATTGCGGAGTCTCAGATATACAGGGGGAGGTTGGTACATCTGAACTTATTCAATATGTTTGATTCTATTATCTCCAAAAACATCAGGCTGAATGGATGGGAAAGAGTTTTCATATCAATGTTGGGAGCTCAAGATGATGAGTATCTAGATCTGCTGAGAGAATTTTATGAATGAGTTTGTTTTTTCAAAGAACAAGGCCATGAAAATTTTCCTTTAAGAGTTATGGAAAAACATATGCTCTTTCATACACCAAGGATTCTATCTTGGTAGGGTAATCCTATGAAAGAGACTAAGAATTCTGTTCTCACAAATTACCGGATGTTCAAGGATGTTTTGTAAAGGTAAATGTTATAGAGTGTCTTGTACATACAGATGGCAAGACTGCAAATTTTGCTCACTTGTCTTCCAGTAATTGGATCCTAACGTTATGGGATCTGGGTTTTATCATACCGAGAAATGGTGAAAAGGATATGATAAGGAAAAGTGATAAGTATATCTTACAATTTTTTAGAAAATATAGGAAAGATGAATCTGATGAAGCATATTCTCATTATGATAGAGAATATCAAGAATGGGAATTTGAGAGCACATATAATCATGTATCCTTCCGTACTATCCATGTTGATTGTTCAGTGTCTGGAGTTCTTCATGATTCCAGGCATTTCAAAGGTAAGTAATTGAAAGGTGATGTTAGTAAGCAATGATACATTGAAAAGAATGAATACCAACATTTCTAAGGAATCTATAGTGATTTTTGATCTACTAGTGGAAGAAGTAGAAGTTGTTCCAAAGAATGAAGAAGAGGATAATCTATCAAAGAAGGTTGGAAAGAAAATAAAATTGAAGGATGTAGATGTTGAAGGAGATACCCATAAATCTATGGAAGCTCAAACCGCACCTCCAAATCCCAAGAAATAAAGATCCTATCTAGATGAGGTAGTAGCCAAATGGATGGAGGATAAGAAAAACTAGAAATAAGTAGAATCGCAGTTTGGCCTAGATCCTGCTGAGGCCAAGGCATTGAAATAGAAGGCTGATTATGAGATTGAGAAGCAAGCCAAAGAGGAGAATCTTGAGAAGAAAATGACTGAGGTTGAAATTTTCCAATATTTTTTCAGGGACACTGAAATAACATCTAAGAACATTCATGTACCAAAATATTTCTTTGTTGAACCATTACCTGAGACACCGGGGAGGAAGTTTATGACTCTGGAAAAAGTACTTGAAAATGATATTGACAAAATGGATGTTGTGGAAGAAGTAGAAGGATCTAAAATCAGTGATGATACAACTGATCTCATAAAGCAAGTTGAATACTTTCATAAGAAGGAAACTTATTCCAAAATAATTTCAATTTGGAATTCTCATGCCGAATCTTCAAAACATGATACTCCTGATATTGATGAGAAGGATGAAGAATAAGTGAACAAGCCTATTGAGGATGAAATTTATTCTCAGCACTTTATTCATCTTGAAGATATTGAGGCAGGAACCGAGAAATAAAAAATTGATGAAGATAGGATTGTTCAGTTTTATGAAAGTGAACATGAGTCTCCAGAGGAATAATTTGTTTTGAGAACCAACAAGGGTAAACAAGTGGTTGTTGATACCCTAACCAAAGCAATTTTTAGATTAAAGGAAGATGGTTCATCTTTTAAGTGGAAGCTGGTCGAGCTTGAGAAAGAACCATCTCCAACAAAAGTGTCAGATTCAGAATCATAATCCCTGGGACATGACTTTTTCAATCAATCTCTGAAGTATCTTGTTGAAACCAGTCCAATCATTCCAACCATTGGCATCATATGTAAGATGCTTGATCATAAAATGAATCAAAAAGTGGATTCTATATCCATTGTGATGAATATGTGTGTTAATATTGAGGCCGATTACAAGTACTTCATTATCAACTACAATTCCCACAGAAAATCTTGTAAGAATACGGTCAGATGGTCAATGAATATTGTTGAAGATCTGAGAGAGCCTGATGACTTTCCAGGGGATGTTAAGGAATCTTTTTATACTCAAGATAGAAAAATCAAGGACCTCACAAATAGATTCTCTAAAAAGCTAAATCTTGAGTAGAATTCACAGATTCAAGAGGATAAAGATCTGAATGGGAGGACGAATTATGTGGTCCATAGTTGGAATATATAAAGGGATCTTCGGATTGAGATTGAAGGAAAGATAGTGAAGCAAGATAACCTGTTGATGGTTCATGCAGAGAATCTGAAGTCTCAAGATGACCAGATCAAAGACTTAGAGAAGCAAGTAAATGAAGATCACACGGATCTAAAGAAGCTGAAAACCATGGTAAAGATGTTGATACCCAAGGAGAAGGAAGGAAAATAGCTAAATATGTTATTTTGTTGTATTGTTTCCCATGTATAAATTTTTCCAATCATATTGAAATTGTGGTTTCTCATTTTTGTTTGGATGTTTGTACTAATATTTCTTGAACTATATTTTTTTCCATTCTCTCATACTCTTTTTGAAAAATAGAACGGGGGAGAAGGAATAGAATTCTATGTAAAGAAGAAATATCCCTAAGTAAGGGGTTGTTTATCTATGGGGGATTGTCCATTACAGAGATTTCCATACATAATATAAAGAAAAATCTATTTTTGGAAATCTGGAATATGATCCATAGTGGTCCAAATCCTAAGGGGGGGGGGGGGTTAGTAGAATTATCTTTTTCCAATGTTAGAAAGGAGATAAGTAATATTTTCAATGTCTAGTAAAATATTTAATAAGTCCTTATATTCATTTTCGTAAAGATGTTTATTCTTTAAAAAAGGGGATATTGTTGATTAAATATGGTTTTCCTTATGAATTTTCCAATACTTTATTCTTGAGGGACATTGTTAAGTCTGTAGGCTTACTTATAACATTACCATTCCTTCTTGTTTTGAAAATCACAAACACCTTATCTTGAGGAAAATCTCTTTTTACCTAGTTTTTTACATATATAAGTAAAAATTTCATTCCTCAAAGAAATTTATCATTACCATGTTTTTATTGTTCTTATAATATTTTTTCTAAGTATAAAATTCGGTGTGAAACCAAATCCTCAGAATCCTATAATTAACTAAATATGAGGCATTCTATTCTTGGATCTGAATACTCAGAATTATTGTTATAGACTCTTCTGAGAACTGAATATGAATTCTAATTTCAAATTCTGGATAAAAATTCATCTAAGTTCTGACTCAGAATTCTGATTAAGAATTCTAGGATATGAACTCATCTTTGTTCTGACTCCGAATTCTATTTATGAATTCTAGATATGAACTCTTCTGAGTTTTGGATTTGAATTCTGATTATGAATTCTGATTATGAATTCTAGAAATGAAATCTTTTGAGTTATGACTTCAAATTCTGAATACGAATTCTAGTTAAGAACTTCTCTGACTTCTAACTCCGTGTTCTCTAAATACAGACTTTGAACACTAAGTATTTCTGACTGCGAAATCTCATGAACTATGACTCCGAACATTGTATGTTCTGGTTCTGAATTTTTTTGAATCCAGATTCCGAATATTCTTGAAATTCAGAGTTTAGAATTCTATAGAGTTCAGGTTCCTAATTCCTAGAATACAGAATCTAAATATCCTTGTATTATAGAATCTAAATACAATTTTGGTTAGACACTGAAATTTCATTTTCTAACATTCCGAATATTGGATTTTAGTCATGTAACCATATTATTTCTTACACATTTTTTATTATAAAATGATTTTGTTCTTTCAGTTACTAACTAACAATTGTTTGAGTGACAAATGTACATGTCCCTCTTAAATTCAAGGGAAAAATGACCATTTGAAGAGGGAGTTGATTTTTGAAGCTGTGCCTATAAATAAGAGCTCATTTGAATGATATCACAACTTTGATGAATTGTTCGATGACTCTAATTATTACATACAATTGAAGTGATTTCTAGAGAGAGACTCTCATTATTAGTGCATACTGAACTTCTTGTTTAGATTTTATTTTTCGACTCTTATTGTTGTTGTGTACAATAGAGGGCTTCTGAGTATAGGAAGACAGAGGTGCCGACTAACATGATGTTGAGGGCTTCCTTGCTGAGGAATACAAAGGTGCAGACTACTTTGAAGTTGAGGGCTTGGGGTGATAGCAAGATAGACTCTGATATTTATATTGAGGGATTAACCTAGTGTGGGTAATATGGACTTTCATGAAAGTATAAATCAAAGGACCTTTATCAATAGTTGTTGGATACCCTTCCCTTTGGGTTAAAAGACCTACTACTTGTTACTTGTTTTGATACACGTTTTCCGCTGCACTTTTATTTTTGAGGAATGGATAACTGTATTATACTTCATTACACTTGTACTATGATTTAGTTAGATTCTATATGCTTTATGGTAGAATCTTCATATTTTTAAACATTTATTAAGTTTCATTTTCCAGAACCATCTTTTCCAGATTCACATTCTCATAATCATATTTCTGGAATCATGAAAGTGTGTAGAATTATTGTTTTTGTGAATTACCTTTTTAGCCTTGTTAAACAATAGGAAGGTTTCTAACTAATATAAAAGTTCCTAAAAAATTTTTAAAATATAAAATTCTCCCACCTATTGTATATTGAGCATCATTATATACTCCATACAGTATCTCTATTATTTCGATCTTGCATTTAGTGTTATAGAGTATATCATACTCACATACCATCTCAACAAGGCCCCTACTAAATAAACACCAAATTGGATTTTAAAACCATGTTCTAGGATTTCTTAACCCAAAAAACATATATATTCATAAATGGAATTTCATTTAAATAAATTAGTCATGTGACCACAATTTTTTTGAATTCACCCCAACAAAAAATGATTCATACATTTTCTATGGCCATAATCCTGCCCAAAGCATGAACTTATGAAACCCTGCCTCTTAGATTCCATAAAACTAAGATCTATCTGGTACATTGAACTCTCGTGATTCCATTAGGTCAAAAATCCATCCCTAGGTCTTACCTTTTAAAAATTATACCATAATTTGAATTAAGAACAACTATTATAACATTTATTAGTGAAACCAATGCATGATCATTCCTTTTCTCCGACTTCATTCTATCATGGTTTTGATCAATCATTGTTACCCCTCAATCAAATAGGTCCTTATGATGCTCTGATGATATTTCAAAAAATAATTTTCACATATTCCAAAAATTCTAATGAATTCATCGCCACAACTTTAGAGAGAAATGCACTAGGAACTTGGGGTTGTCCCCCTTTATGAATTAATGTGGTTGTGGGTATCTTTTCTCAGACTTTGTAGATGAAAAAACAAAAAACCATATAACTTCAAAACATGGATTATCTCTAATGTAAACTATCCCAAAATAATTAACCACAACTCCATGAAACTTTTTAGTTTTTTTGGTTCGTTCTCCACAAACCATAGTCCTTTAATACAAAAATATCTTTTAAAACTCTCACATACTTCATGAACTCTCATTATTGAGAAAAAAATTAAGTTTAATTTATTATACTATTATTCTTCAAGAAAAAGGTATTTAAAAACCTCAAACATTTTCTTTTTGGAAGAATAAAACATGCACTATTGTTCCACTTTTTGAATTATGAAACAATTTATAATGGCATCAAGAGATAAAAAACCATAACTTTATAGGTTTGGATCCACAAGTTCCACATCCATTTAGAATTATAAAACCACATAGGTAATCAAAATAAAACATTCCCACATGTTTTGAAAAATATTTCATATTATATTAAATGTTTCTTTCAGTGACCAAGGTTTTCCACCCGTCTCTCATCTATGTGATCAAACACCCCCCACAGAACAACTATTTTTGTTGGTTTTATTCTTTAGTATGTAATGGCCTTTTAAAATCATCTGGAAACAAAGACCCATAATTCACACATACTTAACCATGGGGCCCCTCTATAAATCATTCACAATCTATAACTATTTATCCAAATTCTAGCTGATCATTTAACTGATCTTCCAATAATTCATGACTATGAAATAATCCTTCCATCCAATCCATGAAGAAATGGAACCACCACTTCTCAAAAAAATCATGTGTCTTTCAAAAAACAAAAAATTTAATATTACATATTGAGTAACATTAATATAATTATAAATTTAACTGGCTCATTATGGACAAACAAAATACATCGTAATGAAATATCCACCCCTCATAGCTGTGGGATTTATGAGACCCTTATAAGTTAGAAAAATTAAATGACCATGTAGTCCCAATAATCCCACTTTAATATATTCAATTTATTCTTTAATTCCATTCAAGAAATATATAGTAATCTTTAAAATGTCATATAATTGAATTTTTATCACTTGAGTCAAAATTAAAGTGATTTCCTTTGACTTTACCAGTGAATTATCCTTCTCAATAATGTACTAAATAACCTAGATAAATCTTCTGAAATAGTACTTATGTTTGTTTTCATAGCCTAAAATTTATTCATAAAATCTCACTTCTAAAATATATCACCTTTTAATGGAACTTTTTAGCTCTCTGGGAGTAGAAACATCAATGTCCTCAATGGCCAAAGCTACCTTACCTGTGCAACGCTGTCCTATGAAAAACATAATCTTTCACTAGATCTAAAAAATATTGAGATCTTGAATTTCTTAAAGAAGTATTTTATGGACTCACCATATTTTTTATGGTAATATTGATAAATAAAACATGCTTCTTGACTCGACCATTAGGGAAGAATTTTATCGAACCAAAAACCCTAGTACCATTGATATATAACTAGTGATATCCTTCCATAATGATAGTAAACTCATCACATAGGGAAGCAATTATTATTAAAATTAATATATATTTTATATTCTTCATAAAATACTCACCATATTCACTACAGTTAAACTATAATACCAATTTTGAGGACATTGATCCACATTATCATTTGGTATTTAAACCACTGGAAATTTTGAATTGAAAGCACCCAACTTACTTCTCCAGAAGATTCTACTACACCTCAATAGTATAACATGATACTTGATACTTTCAATCAACAAAAAACACATATGAACACTATTTTTGGAACTAAGAATTCCATCCACACCATCCATCACACCTATTTTCCTTTTCTATAGGTTTTGGATCCATATTTTTATTTAAGAACATTATTATAAGGCAAATGATTAAGCAAGAATAAGAACCTAAAAAAATTAATAAAATTAACAACACATAGGATAAAAGGGTGTGAATGTTAATCCTAATTTTATCAGAGAATATAATCCACCATTTATAGAATTAAAACATAGATCTGAGTTATAATTGAACTATGTTTTTTAACCCTACCCCTACCACTAGAATAATATCCACCAACAATATCCATGTAAAAGACCTGCTACAATATCTATCTCTATAAATAACCACACATGGAAGGCTAAATCACCATTGATAGTTTAATATTATATGTTTTATCCTTTATGTCTTCTATCCTTCAAAATTTTAAATTCCCACCTTTCTTACTAAGGCCTCCAACAAATGGGTGACTAGCCTAGTAATTTATATTTTGATGCACAAATGTGTATCATGTGTACTAGAACATATGGACCAACCCCATTTTATATAGTGGGGTTCAATAGGATATCATGTACCATCACTATCCACATTTTATAGGGGACCTTATAAAGTCCATAATAACCATTGATTTCCCATAAGAACTTCTATATTTAACACTAACCTATGATGAATGTTCTAGTCACACATACATTCCAACCTAATGATTTTACTTATAATTAATTTTACAAAACACTACATAGAATATCCATTAGAAATAAATATCATAAAACCATCACGTATGTCGTAACAACCACATTACCAACACCTTATTTAGGGATTCATGATGGATCTTGAAATTACCTTCCAACGAAATCACATGATCCTATAGAACATGACCAATTTCTATGTTAATTCATTGGATATTCATCCTTCCCAAATCACACACCCATTTTTCACTACTATTATTTTTTTGAGCTGTTGTCCACCCATATTATTAAGATGGATTACTTCAATTCAACTATTCTCTACCAAACAACTTCTATCAACATGAATTCAAATATCATTAATTAAGGTGACCATATATCCATTTGGGTTTTTTGAGTGTAATATGTTATTTCTTAATTTATCAGGCATTAAACAAATTACTAGAAGTTAGTACTCACACAAAACCCCAAAACTATTAGGGAAACCAAGAACTCCACCAGATATAATATAATAGTTGGAACTAACTCAATGTATGGAGAAAAAAGTCAACAATATCTAGAGAACGAGTGAATAATTCATTCACATTCCATATTTATTTTTCGATTAATTTTTATGTTTTTAATAGGTATTATCACATGTTTTTTCATTAAATCTTTTTTTGAAACCATTGGTAGGGCTATTAACTCATGTTACATTTTTATTTTCTTCTTTATCCTTTTTTCCATTTATCATATCATTTTTTTCATTTCCATGCATTCAAAAATTAATGATTTATAATAGATATAGTTTAATAATTGAGTGTGCGTGGGTAGAACTATAAGATTTTAGGTATTTTTAAAATTTCAAATACATTTCATTAATATTATTTATTTTTGGTTTTTTAGAGTACACTTTGAGTTTAAATGAATATTATTTTTCATAATTGAGTAAATTTTGAATAATATTTCACAAATTTCTAAAACCATAAAAAATATAACATATGATATAAAAAATTTTGTTTAATATTTCCTTTTAAAAATATTGATTAGTTTAACCATTTTTTAAGTTCTTTTCCATGATAATAAAAATAAATTTTATAACATATAATAATAGGTGTCTTATCCTTTTTGAAACATTCTTTATAAAATTATCACTTTTCACGATAGAAACATGGGATATTTCAGTAAACTAAAAAACATTATTATTATTTTTCATATATTTTATAAGTTATAAAAAAATTTCTTAATATGATCGAGGAACATTTATATCTATGAAATTTTTTTATTGAGGATTATATTTTACATCAACCCTAGTTTATCCATTTGATAACCATAAAAGAACTATTTGGTTTAATCCATATTACAGGTTGAATTTTTTCTTACCTACCAATAGTTATAAATATTCTGTACAATTTTTTTGTTTAACTGTGGAGGGACATTAGTTGTATATTTTGTAAGAATTTTATTATAATGGTATATTTGAGGGTGGTGTAATCATTTTTTGATTTTTATAATAAATTAAAATGATTTATGTACATTACATAATTTTATTATACTATTCCCATTGAAAAAATATATAAATATAAATGGGTATGTATGAAATGAATAATAATAAACATAATTGATAATAGGATTTAATCACTCATTATGATTAATTATATGCCTCATGACCCATATAAAAAACATAATTTTTGGTGACAAGATATTCACAGAGGGGGGATTTTTTGATATATAATTTATAAGAGTTACATTAATTATCATGAATTTTTTTAAGAATAATGCTATCTACATTTTGAATTTTTTTAAAATACATTCCCAAACCTGAATCCATAAATTATTCCTTTTAACGGCATCATTATTGAATTAATTTTTCATTGTATCGTTTTGTGAAATATTATATTTTTTGTTCATATATTTTGTGACAATTCATTAACCACATATGATCAAAAGAAATTCACAAGAGTGAAAAGTGAGTGGTATTTACATGGAAGGTAAGTTGAAATTGTGTTCAAGATTGATAAATGAGGTTGAATAAATTTTACAAATTACAATATAAATTGGGGGGTTTCATAAAAGAGATATGATAATGTTCATTATAAATAATGGAATATATTATCAACATTGGTTCTTGTTTGGAATTCATTTTTGATATTTTTATTTTCCTAGAGTGAAATAATTATGTGGGGGGGGGGGGTAGTGAAGCCACATTTTCATAATTTTTCATTGAATTTAATTGTATAAAATTTTATAAAATTAAACATTTTTATGACTCAAATAATATTTTTTATCAATTAAGATGATAATTGGATTTAATTTTAAGAATAATAATATTTGTATTTAAATTATTTTATTCATTTTAAAATTATTCGGATTAATACATACTATGATTTTTTTAATTTTTTGTTTTTAATGGTTTTATATAGGAATAAATTGTTTATTATAGACGTTATGGATTATTAAAATTATTATTGTTTAGGCTATAGATGCATAAAATAGCTTTAGATTATTCTCAATAAGATTGAATAGGTACATAATCCATCTAGGTCAGAAACCTTCACTTTTCCATTTTACTTAAGGGACAACTAAGCTATTAATGATTAAATGAAAAATTTACCAATCCGTATATGGAAAAACACTTTCTATGGTGGAATTACTCAATAGTTGTTCTGGTAATGTAAGTATAATTTGACTGAAATTGGACCCATGTATGATTATAATAGGTTTTGGACAAGCTATAGAAGATTACATGAAAAATTCTAATGGGTGTGTTATATTAAACTTGTGTCACATTAGAATAGAATCAACACATGTAATATTAATTAGTTCATATATGAATAATAAAAAATAAAATAACATACATAAGAAAATTTTAAATAAGTTTAATAATATATTAAAAATTTAAAAGGTAATGTATGATAAACATTTCACACATGTAGGGAAAAAGTAGTTCGCAAGAAGACTTTGTATGATTTTAAACATTACACTAATCCAACTGCATAGTTACACCATCTGATTCTACACCTCCTCTAACTCCTAAAAAATAATAAAATAATGTTAAAAAATACTTTAAAACTATCAAGAAGAATCTTTAAGACCATCTAAGTCCTTGAGATCAATTAAAATTCCATGTGGATACCATGAAAAAACTCTAGGACCAAAACCAACAACTATATATCCCAACATGGAAAAATTGGGAAATACCGTAGTGGAGTTTATACATTCCTCCCATCTATGAAGAAACATAAAAATCATATCATGGAATAATTTTGGAGGATGATTCATTTCCAAATACAATATTCTAAAAGCTTACCACATGTAATAAATTGAGGCCATAAAACAATCCATATAGATTTCATGTCATGAAGAAAATATTTTCCATACTATTATTTAAACTCATTATCTCCTCCATTGAAAAGTATTCTGGACTTATCCACTCAACCATGTTTGAATCAGTTTGGTTTCATTACAATTATAGTTTTATTTTATTGAAATTCGTTGTTTTATTCTTTTACATTATTATTGAGTGTTTATGCCCTCATATGCTTTATACATTAGTGATAAAAGATAGATGATACCCTACTAGTTAGTCAAAAAGAGTATATTACTTTTTTATCATGAGTGATTTATCCCAAATTATTTCATTTTTTTCCTTCATTATTATGATTTAATGACCCCCAAATTTATTTATATGATATATGGTGGAGTTGGATAGAGTACTATTATCCTGGTCTATACATATTCTTACATGTTGATGTTGGAATTATGATGACTTGGTATCATAGATTCTACACTGAGTTGATATTTAGTTTGGGTTGTTGAGTTGTGATAGGTTCTAGAGACTCTATTCGGTTGGTAGATACACATGATCAATACACACAAGGAAAGATGGAATTTTCTATTAGCCATGTTGGGTGGATGATAAAGAATAAAAAATTAAGGATAAAGGGGTATTTCTGGTGAATGGTACTATTCTCTCAAACTTAGAAGGAATGATGTTAAATATTTTAATAATAATGAAATGGTAAGATTTGGAAATTTATCTAAGTTTCCATTCAACATTCCCAGAAATATTTGTATTTCTTTTATTATAATTTTTTTGTTTCCTAACCATTTTATATTTTTAGTTTCTTTTATAAAATAAAATCAAAAAACCCATAATAAGTTACCACCCATATTCGGTATAATTAATTTTACTCAACTCTCTATAAAAGAAAATCACTTATCTAGTATGATGAATTCCTAGAGATTAAAATGTATTAATAAGTACACCACAATAGTCCATGTCCACAAACCATGGATATAATTAAAATTTAACACCATCCCATGGTATACGCTAATAATGATTATTTACATTCAAAATGATATTTTTTGGATTCAATGATTTTTAATAACAATTAAATATATTATGACATGAATAAGGATTCCATTTTGTTGAATTATTGAACATTTTATGGTTTTTGGAACTTGTTTAATGGTTGTGTTTCTCTTGAAACAGCAAAATGTGTGTTACTATTTCACCAAAACACCTCTAAATCATGTATTATTCTTGGGGAAATTAAATGTAATTCTAATACACCTAAATTAAACATTTATTGAAAAATAAATATATAGTATTTGCACAAGATTGGAATATAATCCCACAAAACATTAATGTAAAAAATTGGTTCATCAAAGTTACCCATACTGGAACATTTCCTACCATTAGAAAAATCTAGGAAATCATTTTGAAGGAACAATTATATAAAAATATATAAAATTTACAAATAATATAAAAAAATGAGCCTGAGTTCAAATTAATAACAATTTAAAATACTACATACACCCATCATAACTCACTAATCCTAATTGAATGAATGAAAAGTAGAGTCAAGATAATTTTTCAATTTCATTACACGGAAAATTTTTTTTTAAATATAAATAATCCTTATTTTTTCTAAAATAAATTCACCATATTCATATCCATCTTCTCATATACTCGGATAAGGTAAATAAATAGTTCATCAAAGAAAAATTGTGGGTTTCTAATTTTATAGGTCATAAAATCTCATTAATTTGCATCATTGATGGATAAATGAGGGAAACCAGGAATTTTAGGAATTAATTTTGATATCTCAATATTTTCTCTAATGTGAGGTATTCACATACTATTTTTAAGACATTTATTATTAACTAACTTTCCAAGAATAATTTAATATAAAATTTAGTGATTTTAATATTAATATTGTTTAATCAACACATGTGTGGAATCAATAAATTCAAAGCATAACATACCAAAAACTAACAAAATAATACATAAATTTCAATATTTTAATTGATTTATACTACTATATAAAAATTAGAATTTTAAATAATATGATTTAGTAAAAATATAAAAAAATGGAATTTTATTAAGTGGACTCAATAAAAATAATGGTCTATCGAACAAACCATATGAAAAACATAAAGATTATTAAAACATGATCTTAATTATTTAACTTCATTAAATGTATATAATTTATTAAATTTTTATAAATGGTCCCTAAGAAGAAAATTCCTGATTAGGCCAAAAGAGATTCATTTTTCAAGTGTTGTACATATGAGAACCTCCCCCCATATTAATCACCCTACAATATTTCTAATATAAAATTTCAAGGAGGGTATATATATATATATATAATATTATATTTCATTAGATTACATTCACACACATAAGAAATCAAATAAAAGATAAAATAGAACAATATGCCCCTCATGGTTTCTTATGTATCTTCCAAATGCCTATATAAATGTACGTTCCCAATTATCCCCTATATCAAAATAAAAGTTCAAAAAAATAAAATAAAACACAAAAACAACCAATACACTTATTAAATGAAATTTATGATGCCTAAATATCCATGTATTTATAATAAATGTGCATGGCATCCCCAATCTTAATGAAAATGTGTAATCCTAATGATTGAAATTCAGTGCCAAATGTTTATGATATATTAATTAAAAAAATTGTGAAAATTGAAAATGAAATGAAAAATAAAATAAAATAATATTCAACATATTTTTATTTATTGGTTTTTATACCATTGAGGGCATTTTTAACTTAATTGTATTAAACATTAATACAATCACTCTTCCATAATCAATTAGAGAATGAGAATTGCTCTATGATAACTACGCTTTTTTATTTTCCATTTTTGATTCGTACCTCACTCTTGGGATAAAAATGAATCATATTTAAGTGGATGAGTTGGTGATTTATAAGGAAATTTCTATGTTTTCAAATGACATTAAAGGTGGATCCATGTTTCTTTAGTGGAACATATCTCATACACCATCATATGTAAATATTTTTCAATATATTCTTTGTTTTAGTGTTATTGGAATAGTATTTATGGTTCTACCTTGATTTTATTAATCTATATTTAGTTAAATAATAAAATTGTTAAAAAACATCCAAATCAAGTGACAAGTAAACTTATTCATTAAGAAAATATATTCATATTAAACATTAGTCTGGATACTCATAGATGTGATCTATGTTGAGATTAGTGCCTAGTGTTTGGACGTATACGAGGAATTATAGTTTTAATTGCGTCTCATATCTACAAAGTAAAAAAATAACATTTATATGTATATTTCGTTAAAAAAATAAACGATTTAGAATGTTTTTAAAATTTAGTACTCACAGAATTAACATCAAAATAATTAAATTATAGAATAGTTGGTTCAATAAAATTCCATGACCACTTAGTTGAGAGAACATAATTACATTCAATTACAACATGATTTAGTGTTCACCCACATTTTGAAAATGATTAATTTATAAAAATACATTTTTTAGAGTGGGACTAATTTTTTAAACATCAATTTATCCATACTCTATTGGTTTAAAAATATTTATATCTGTTAAACTCTCATTTATACCTTTTATATATATATAAATATATGTTTTCAATGTTATTTTATATCTCAAATAGTTTTCTATGTAAAACATTCAATATTTACAACTATTATATTGTTATAGTTTTTGGGGTGTGAACTCTTCAATAAATAATAATAAAATTTTCAGAATCAAATTCTCACCCAAATTAAGTGATGGTTCCTATGATAAACCATATATTAATTCATTTTATTTTAAGATTTATAACATAGGTACACACTTAGTAAAACCCAAAATATCCTTAAGGATAGTGTATTTGGGAAATTAGGTATATAGCACATAGAATTGATACATGGATACAACAGAAATATTTGAAACATACTTATAATTATATAAAATTCTATTGTTATTAAATTTGAATGGGATAACCAAGGGACATACATAAGATATGTGTGAGATATAAATATTAATGAGGGAATAAACAAAGCATAACATGATGATATTATTACATATTTGTAAATATGAATTGTAATGTGATATAAAAGGGGTGAAAATCATAATTTTCCACAATGAGGTTTGATACAACACAATATCATAAAATAAACAAGGAAAAGTGGTGAAAAAATTAAACATAACATCATAAAAATAGTTCTATGAAAATCACCAAGGAATTATAACATAGTGAGGAAATTATCATAATTTATTTGTGATGTGTTACCGTTATTTTACACTTTTCCTCATCTATTTTGATTAAATTATTTTGTTTTAAATTTTAATTAATATTATAATTTATTATTCTCATGTTTGTAGCAATTTTTTTTGAAATAATTATTTATTAAAATTTATAATAAAAAATTCTTGTTTTCTGGTGCTAAACTATTCTTGACCATTGCAATTTAAATTTCACTATAGCTATTGTAAAATTTAATTTGTTTCTTGAGAAAAATTGAAAATAGTTGTAAATTTTTGTGTAGGAAGTGAGAAGAAGAATATAACTTCTACATTGTTATGTTAGGATCTATATTATGGATCGTATATATAATGGTTGTTCTTTATGAATATTGTGAAGTCGAATTCCCCAAATATGAATTTGTAGCTAAGGGATTTCAATGCCACCACTTATTTTCAGTCTAGAATTTTAAATGTATGTTATCAAAAAAAATTTGGAAGGTCATATAATTATTGACATTCTAAAGAAATCTTCTATATATATAATATGCATTTTAAATGATTGAAATCATGGGTGACACCAAGGACTTCACTCAGATGTGATGCAAAGTAAACTGAGCTACTAAAGAGACCACATATACTATTTTCAGTCGATGACACTCCTCCAATTATAAATGTATGCCATTTTTTAAGGATAGAGGTTTTTATTTAAATAGATTATCATGGAGAGTTTAAATACGATGGTTTAGTAATATTTTTCAGACTGAGAAGACATAATGTTTAGTTTGTACCGCCTTTCGTGCATGATGTTTCAAATTCAATGAATGAATTGGATAAGAAGGGATAAATAGATTATGTATTCATTCAAAAATGTGTGTAATCGTGTACTTAGCATGAAAATTTTACATTCAAAAAGCATACATAGGTGAAATTGGCTACATGAAACTCAAATTGATGTGTTGATATTCCTTTATGTAAGACAAATCACACAGATGAAAGTAATTGGCTACAATGAAAACACCTATGTTTAGATAAACAGATATGTTTAGGGAAATGAATATATTTATATTTTTCTATGTCAAAAATTGGATATATAAAAATGAATTCCTACATGAAATGAATTGGGTACATGAAGAATCATCTTCATCAACCTGAAAAGTTATATGGAAATAAACTATATGTGAAACACATACATCGATGAAAATATATTCATATATCAAATTACATAATTTGATCCAAATGTTTATGTTGTCAAATCTTCAATTTCATTAATTTTGATTATTTTCTTATTAACTGGAATGTTGGAACTCCTATCATTCAATCATGAATTAGGTGTCCAGAAGCAATTTCAAGGAGTTAGGTGAGAGTTGGTGAATGACTGTCAAGAGGAAAAATCCTTCAAAATATAAGAATGGGGGACAATATATTTGGATGTGAAATAAAATATGGGGATATTCTAGGATATAGAAGATATAAAATAAAGGTTTATGAGGAGGATTAAGACAAAGTAGTGAAAATTAGTTTTTATCTTAATGCCCTTGGTAGAGTTTTATTTTGTGTTCTAAATTTCTCTATGTTACTGTGTTTTAAAAAATAATCAAATAAATTTTATATATTTCATTATAGGGTTGGGTAAATAGACCATATTGGAATTAGTTGATCTAGTAGTAATTTGTAACCAAAATCTAGTCTTAGGAATTTTAGAAGTGAAACCTTTTTTTATTTTTTGAAGTAATTTATGAACTTCAACCATCCAAACACGGTATGTGGTATTTTGGTTATTGGTATCATTAATAACTAGATATGAAGAATTATATCTAATAAGGGTTAATACCATTCAAGGGTAGGTCACAAGGTTACCTCATAGAGTGGTTGAAGTGTCTTTTGGCTAAGAAGTTGAAGGCTCCATTCACATATAGACTAGCCACTCAAGAGACTTAGTAAACCACTTTTCATGGCCTAGACGTAACATGTCTTGTGTGAGGGAAAAATTAAAAATAAACAAATATCATAAAGATATTTCCATATAACCAATTTCCCCATCTCTATTTATTGAATTTATTCCACATTCGTATTCCCTTTTCTTTATATTTGTGCTTGACACATCTTGTTGTCTGTATGCCCCTGACTTCATTCTTTCATCCACATCAAAACAGTGTCACCCACTTTACACACATTATTTATTGTCTCAATTTTTTACCTTTATTTATTCTCCAAAATATACATTTTATTTCAGGCCTTCAAAAGGGATTGACCCCTACTCAACAATAAATTTGTATTAGGTAGGGTTTATAAATAATTAATTTATTCCAGACCTATTGATGCCTAGGTCTTGTCTCTAAATTCTGGCCCCACTTTAGGGGAAAGGAACATGGGTCCAAATATAAAAAATAATCAGCAACATTTTTATCTTTTTTTTTGTATTTAAAAGTGGGAGAATGAAAAATTAGTAATCATCTGATGACATAGAGGATTTTATTCTCAAAATTGATAGGTATCTACATTCATTGAATCATAAAAAGAAATATACAATGTAAAATAATATGTAAAACATGGAAAATCAACCGAATAAAAATATAAACCAATGTAAAGATTTCATTCCACCACCAAAGGTAAATGTGGTAATGGATCGAGTGAGGTTGAAAGAGTTTCAAGTGTATACAGTGTCAAATAACCCGTTCTGCTTGAGTGATACCCCATGATAAAAAAACTTTGAAATTATGAAACACATACTCTCTATTGTACCCTCATATAATAGATTAAACAATGATAATTCACTAGATATAGTAATGGATTTTTGTGGAACAGTGTATAGGTTTTCACATAGAGGACTGGATGAGCAGGAATTAATGTTGTGTTTTTTTTATTTTGATTGAATGTAAATGAAACATTATTGTTCCATAAAATTTTTGAAGATATTTTTTACACATGGGCCCATATTTCCATGATTTTTCATTAATTTCTACCCAATGAGGATGATTTCTGAAATAAGGCCTAAAATTGCCATATTTTTTTAAGAGGAAAGTGAATTGTTCCACGAATCATGGATACATTTAAATGAATTCTCATACAGTACAGAATCCATTAATGTAGACTCAAATTCATAATGGGTACCTTATAAAATAATATTACATTGTATCATCAACAAAAAGATTATTAGTCATATGGATGTGATTTCTCTAACAAGACAACTAAATAGATCGAGAAAATTTTCAACAATTTGGGACAGAATTACCAAAAAAATATTCTAGGAGGAAGACCATTGATAGGTAAAAACTCACACTCATATCTCAAGATGAATCACAAACTTATGGTGTTCATAGTTATTGTGATAAAAATATTTAGGTAGTAGTGTCAATAATGTGGGATGTCTGGACATTCATAATCCTGTTTCAAAAACTTATATATAGTATCCCAAGTCCATGAATGAGCTACATAAACTGGGTATAGACATAATATTAATTTTAGAGATGATGCATTTTTAATTAAATATAACTAGGGCTATTGAAATCATCCAAAATTGTTTTGGAGGGAGCATGTAGTATTGAAACCCCCTGTACCCCTTATTTTGTATAGAATATACATCAATTTCAGCAATTCCATCATCAACATAGAGCTGATCCATCAGGTTCACAAGATTAATTTAAATGGATGTTCCTAATATTTATGGGTCAATTTTATAGTAAATATTTCATGAGGGAGTTTTTTATGGAATAATAAGAAGTTAGGTTTAAAAACATATATTTTTATCATATAATGTTATTCAAAAATGACATATATATATATATAAGGGGAAGATTTCTAGAACCAATGAATCAAATACTAAATAGAATTCCATGGTAATAACCACTATGATGGATCAAAATACTCATGATAAAGTAAAAATATATCCCATAACATATTTTAAAAAAATACAATTGAATCAACTACGAACACATTGGAATCTAATAAATATAGATATTTGGACAACCCTATAAATATTCAATCATAGCCGAATCTACCTGCTGAAAAATCTCTACGGAAATACTAGAAAAATAAAAACACTAAAGGAATGAATCCATATATAGAGGAAGTTTATTCGGTACCTATAGTATTGATTAATGTTTCCCCAACCATTCCCTACCATCAAATAATCATGAATGAATATCAATATTCTATGTTTTTTTGTTAATGAATATTTCCATAACGATTAATGTCGATATCCCTTTTCATGAGGCTCTTATTCAGTTCCCTACATAACTGAAATATATTATGAATATTTTGTAAATTAAAAAATATTTTATCGTTTTTTAACCAATAATATATGGGAGGAATGTAGTGAAATCCTATAGAATATGAAACCTCCAAAATTTCCTGATGCATTCAATTTTGTATATAAGGTTGATGTGTTTTACTATTTATGTGATCTGGGTGTGAGTATCAATTTTATACCCTTATATTTATTCTAGAAATTTAGGGTAAGAGTTCCCCAACAAACTATAGGTTTTTAAATCATGAAATTAGATTGTTTACCTACTGATTTGGATGGGTAGATGGATATCTTGATATAGTTGGTAATCTATTTTTACCCACTAATGATCTTAATTTAGACAAGAAATATGATCATTAAACGCCTACTTTTAATATAAGACATTTTCTTTCCACTGGGGGGATACCATTTATGATCCAATGGGAAAACTATTTTTTAACTTTTTTAACAAGGGAGAGGAAAATTAATTTTTTTAAAAGACAAAGGAACCACCCAAGACCATGTCATACCAAGAGACATGTTTCTAAAAGTTGATGAATTGTTAGATGATGAGGTGGATAATATTTAAGTATTATGAAAGAAATAAATAATACTCATATGTTACTTTAAGAAACATGTGTGGAAATTTTATTATCCAAGGAATAAGATTCCTAATATTATTTTGATGTGGAATTCCTATGTCACTAAGATTAATTTTCAAAATATTATATTTTTACCCCATGTATGAAGCCTTCATCTAGAGAATTATTTTCCTACACTAGTAATTACGAAGATGAGTTTTTTTACAATTAATTATTCAGGAAAAAACATGAGGAACATCGACCCCTTAAACCTGCGAATTTTTATTCAGGACATGTTCCTCTCACATTAGAGATCAAACCATTTCTGGTTCATGTGATTTATGTATTTTGGGGGGGGGAGAATAAAGATTACCAGTAATTATTTATTTTAAACTTAAATAATTTCTAGAGTATAAGGTCATGGATATTAAAAAGAAGTTATAATATATTATTTTTGGTTCTATGGATAATATAAAGGGTATATATACAAATTTTTTCATGCTTAAAATACCAATGTTACTTGATCACAAGCCTAGGGTAGATGAAAAAAGAATTATACATATAAACATGAAAGGGGTAGTTATAGAGGAAAATGAATAAATTTATGTTATAAATTCAAAAAATTGTATGGTCTGTATAGATTATAAAAAACATAATTCTACGACTAGAAAAGATCATTTTCCAATTCCATTCCCAGAACAAATTCTTGAAATGTTGTCTATAAATAAAATTTAATATTTTATAAATGGATATTAATGTTACAATCAGCATCCCATTGACACATATATCTATGAAAATACCACTTTTTTTAAATTTCAAGACTCTCATATAGGAAGATTACCTTTAGCCTACGTGTTGATATTCCCTTCTTTTATAGGTGTATGAGGGTAATATTTATTGATATTATTGGGAGGATTATTGAATTTTTCATGGATTAGTTTTATATTATTGATTCTAAATTTGAGGTATGTTTAAAAAATTTTAATGTTTCTTTATAGATGTGTTAGGATACATACATAATTTTTAACATAGAGAATTGTAAGTTGAAGGTTACTGAAGGAATTATATTAGGTCATATAGTTTCTAAAATGGGAATTGCGGGTGACAGTTATAATATTGAATTAATTTAAAATAAACCACCCCCATCAAATTTAAAATCCATGAAAAGACTCTTAGGACATGGGGGTTGTTACCAAATATTATGTATATAATTTTATTAAATAGTTTGGCCAATTTTCAAATTTTTAGTGATATATATACCATTTTTAATTAGAGATTTCAAGAATCAGTTAATATCTTAATGGAAAATATCACATAATCACCAATCATCATTGCACCTGATTGGAAGCTTTAATATAATGAAATGTGTGGTGTAATTGTTTGAGATGTGGAGGAATTTTTTGGATAATAATAGAGATATGGTTTTATGTGATTTAGTATTCTAATATAATATTTGATAAAGAATAGAAAAATCAATATATTATTATGAAATATTTGACTTTTGTTATTTTTTCCTTACATAAAATTATGCAATATCTCATAGGTTTGAAAGTCATAATATTCTATGATCATTATATTAAAAAATATCTCTTTGTTAAAAAGGATTAAAAATTGATAATTATGATGTGGAATTGGTTATTTCACGATTATTCTTTAGTCCTTAAATATTAAATAGGTGATAAAAATATGGTACATAACCACTTGTCTAGTTTACCAACAAACAGAATTCAAACTAGTGAGCCAACAATGATAGATACATCTTTTCTTGATGAACAATTGTTTAATGAATATATGAATCAATATTATTAGTTATCAACATTTTAAAACTTTTTGGATGAAGGTTTAATTCCAAATGAACCAAAAATAATAAAAGGAATAAGTTTATTACTATGATTTTGTACCATTTTTTGGATAATCCATTTCTTTTTCAGTGGTGTGCTAATGGGATTAACAAGTGGTGTGCTACTTAAGAGTAAATGATTTCTAATTTGATATTTCTCACTCTTCCCCATTGGGTGGACACCATGGGGGAAAAAAATACCAAAAAGGTCCCTCAAAATTATTTTTACTAGCCTACCATATTTGTTGATGTGGGAAGATTGGTTATACTATGTGATAAATTTCGAAGGATATGAAATTTTGGAAGGAAATATGAGTTTCTATAGAAATGGAATCAAGAAGTTAACCTATATTATCTTTAGTGGTTAGATTTAATGGGAACATATCCATCATATTATGGGGATGAGTAAATAATTTCTTATATAACATAACACAAAAGGTGGGATTAAGATGTTTTACATCCAAACAATATTTATCGTAGTGTATAAAATTTCATCAAAATGAATATCTTCTCTCGATTTGGTGTGTCAAGGGATTTAATCAAGATGATAGTACACATTTTAATATCATTACATTAAAATAATAAATAGAAATATATATATATACAATCATAAAACTTGTACCACATGTCACCAACATTCATATTGGTGTGTAGAGATCCTAAAAAGAGAATTCAAGCATTTTTTTTTTGAAAATGTGGGTAATTATATAAAGGATTATCCTGTTAAGTTGGATATGGAATTATGGGCATAGAGGACTGCTTATAAAACACACGTTGGTATTTCTCATTATACATTAATTTTGGATAAGACATGTTATATTCCTATATAACTCCATAATAAATCATTATAGGACATAAACCCCTGAACTATGATTTCATGTTTGCTGGTGAGATGATATTATTAGAGTTATATGAACATATAGGAATTCAAAGGGAGTATTATTAACATTCTAGGATCTATAATAATTTTCTAAATATTTTCATGACTCTATAATTCAAAATATAAAATTTAATGTTGGTCTTGGGGTATTAATTTAAAATTCAATATTGAAACTATTTACTAGAAAGATTCACCCTAATTTTTCAGGCCCATTATCAATTTTAAGATTGATGGTAGATAAAGTAGCGGAGTTTAAGAGTGTGGGTAGATGGAGTGGTAGAGTTAATTGGACATGATAACCATCCGTTCTCTGTCAATGGTAAAATGATAAATCAATATTTTGAGGGGAATCCAAACAGAATGAATATCATGTTTTATCATTAGGATTTAATAATTTTCTAATTTCCAACTTAAGAATCTAAACTCAGTGCTTCGACATATTTGACCACAGTTTCTTTAGATTTTTGGGGTTTTCAATTAGTTATTTTTCATTTTTGTTTTATAACTTTTAATATCATATGTATTCTATTACTATATAATTAAACCATTAATATATACATATTTTTATCTTATAGTGGCTAGAATTTTTCTTGGTCTAAGTGCTTCCATTATCATCTCATTTAAATAAAGCATTGGTTTTAATCGGGCCCATGTATTTATTTATTTTTGCTGGAAGATAAGTTTGGTTGTATCCCATTGTTTTCAATTTTTTTAGTAATTTATATTATATCATGATATATTATTAATAAGTTGAGAATTTATTTTATTTTCATTATAACATTGAAAATAAATAACATTAAATAAAAAAAATTTATTTAAAAATTATTTGAAATGAAAAAATGGTATTATATTTAATCTCTCATGAAACCCTATTTCTGTTCATTTCAGTTCTAAGTTGTTATATCAATTTTCCCTTTACTAGATCCAAATATAATTTTCAAAATTATGGACAATGGTGAGTTTTATGTGCGGGGGAATAGGGGATATTGTCTTTTACATTACCTGTACATTAATTCTTCCACATAAAAACCCCTATTTTTTTTAAAAATGCCTCCACTTTTGAGAAATTTCTCTGTGTAAATAAGAATTTAGCGTGACTCTTAGTTCAACTAATAAAACACATAGTGTTCGGCCTTGGGGAATATTTTTTGACCCATTTGGTATATCTAATTGAATCTAGAGTTATAATGATTAAGATATTGATGAGTATTGATGTCTATTTTTTTTTATAGAAATGGTTGAAAATTAGGGAAAGGAATATCAATATTTAGAAAATTGAGGGATTTGATCTATAACGTGAGGAATATTTAACTTTAATTTGAACTTATCTAATTATCATGTATAATATGGAACACTATAGGGTGTCATCCCAATCAAAAATTATAATAAATCCATAGAATCTAGTGTAAAATGGGAAATTGGGACGCCAAATGAGTATATGAGACAAAAGCACATGGTGTTTTTCTATAAATAAATACAAATAATTATGTCCTTTTTATTGTTCTTTGTACAAATTCATGGATACAAAAATTTAAAATTATGTGACCTTGTAAAAAACAATCTCATGATAGTGATGGGAATATTGAACATAGAAGAAAACAGGGATTTGAGTTATATCTACAATAAGTGAAGTGAAATCATTGTTTGATGAACCCATGGGATATTTAATGATATTGTACCTTTCTTTATAAACCTAATTCCACCTGGATCTCTCTGATATTTTCTATTGGAATGGTAATTTGAGTTTCTATTGAAATTGGGTTTTGTGATAAACTTTCATATGAGGCCTGAGTATCTATTGCAATGGATGATTTGGTGCATCCATAGGTAGGATAAAAATAATTATCCTTGAATCCCTTTATAATTAACCTTCTAAATTACAAAATTTCATATGAGTGAAACATTTTTAGTGTGGGGGAGCTTGATGTGGCACCATTTGTTTTAATTTTTTCTATATCTCCCTGAATAATTCAATGAGTTTTAAATTTTAATGTAGCTTATATTGCAATATTTTCATGTTTGTAGAAATTCTATTAGAAAATTTTATTTATTTAATTATATAATGAAAATTACTTTTTTGGGTGCTAAATTGATCCCAAATACTGAAAATAAAATTTAAAATTGGCTATTGTACAAAATAATTTACATTTTTGAAAAAATGATATAAGTTGAAAAATTTGGTAAAGGAAATTAAATGATGAAAACATATGCTATATTCTTTTTTTGGGGTCTATTTTATTGATTATATATACAACAATCATTTACCATTTATATTTTGAATCCAAATTCCCAATGTTTGAATTTTTAGCTAAGGGATATCGATGCCACCACTTCGTTTTGTTATTGAATTTTATATGCATGTTTCTAAAGATTATTGTGAAATGACAGTAATTTTTGACATGGGTAGAGCATCTTCCACATCTACTATACCCCTTTAAAATGATATATAATGCGTGTTCTTACAAAGGATTGAACTCAAATATACTTCTATATGAACGGAGCCATAAAAGATCCCACATTCAATGTTTTTCAGTGTTACTCCTCCCATTATCACTAAACAACATTTTTAAGGATGAATATTTCTATTTAAATGGATGATCATCAAGGGAGTTTATGTCTTGGATGATAAAAGTGATTCTTACTAATAATATGTAATCCTTGAGATATAGTTCCTCTAGTTTGGTACGATTCGAATTCATAAGATGAAGTAGAGAAGAAGGGTCAAATGGATTACATAGTCATTCAGTGATGTAGGGAATATTGTATGTGTTGAGAAATTCCAACCTCACAAAAGCCTACACAGGCCCAATTGACAATGACATACTTAAAAACCTAGATCAATATTTGGCTACAGAGGTAAATTAAGCTATGTGATAGGAATTGTCTATATTAAAATTTATTATGTCTAGGTAAATGGAAACATCAAGGGAAATGACTAAATAAATATTTTCATACCTACAAATTCATCTATGTAAACCAAAACCCAAATGTGAAATGAAAGGGGTACCTAACTTAATGTCTACATAGGACCTAATGGATATGTGAAAATCTGCCATATTGTAAAAGCCTATGCTGATGAATATAAATAAGTAGATTGAATAAACTATGTTGATCAAAATGGTTACATGTCCTAATTGTCTATGTCTTTCATGAAAATGAATATAATTTTTATGGTCATTTGGAACTCCCACCATTCAAAATTGTGTGAGGCAGCAAGCAACAGTTTCAAGGTGGTAGGTGAGAGTTAGTGAATGACTATTAGGGGGATGTTTCCATCAAAAGAAAATAATAATGAGAATAATATATTCATAGGATAAATAAAAAAGTTGGATTGGGAGGGAAACCTAAGAGAGAAATGAAGGCATATGAATAAGAAGAATATAAAGCATAATATCATTGTTTTTAACATGAATCCCTTGTATGGGATTTATTTTTATTTTTAAATCTCCTATTATTAATATATCTTAAATAAATATTAAAATAAATTAAATATAATAGTTGATATGGTTTTCTAAATAAATCATGGAGGATGAGTTTGAGATTGTAAGAATTGTTCATCTCACTATGTTGTTTGGAATAGTTGGAGTCCAGCGTTTTCTCAATAATCAAATTATTTATGATGCTTAACTATCCAAATATAGTGGAAGTTATTTTTAATTTTTTTCATTAATAAATTTTTATCTATAAGTCTATTTGAGAAGTGGTAAAACCATTCATTAGTGGGTAACCATAATTCCTAAATGAGTTTGTAAAGTGGTTTTTAGCTGAGAAGAAAAAGGATACATTCATGAAAAAACTAGCCACATGAGAGAGTTATTAGGTCACTTTTTATAGACTTTTAGTGACTGTCATTTATTTAGAAAAATAAAATAAAAATACACCTATCAAAATAATATTATTTTCCATCCAATTTCCCCAACTATAGTCCTTGAAGTTCTTCAACATTCTTTTTCTCATTTTTTATCAATGTTCTTGAAACTCGTGTATATATCTATGCCCCAGAATTCACTCTATAACCCTCTTCACTACCATTTCACCCAATTTACCACTTTTTTCTTTTCTTTGTTTTTTTTCTTTTTTTTCGTTATTTAGTCACACTAGACAAGCAATAAACAGAATTCATCCCGTACAGATAGACCCCTACTCACCACAATAGTAGTATTAAGTATGATTTATAAATAATATATTTATTTAAGACCATTTGAATAAATAATCCTTGAGTTCAATTAGGTTTAATACATTGTCCAATACATTACACAATGCATTGGACTACTATATAATTTAGGGTGCACCTGTCACTTCATACAATTTATATGCATTAGTTAGCCATATAGATCATTCTACATAAAATATTATTTAATCCAATTTAATCCCGTGAATATATTTTTTGGAATACATACATGTAATTTCTTTATAAAATAAGTGAATTTTTTTCTAGGTGAGTACCCTTTAGAGAAAATGTTGTTGGTATTCACACTTTAATGGTTTGGCATGGAAAAATCACCAGATAATTTCAGCAGTATAACGAGGATACCTAATGAATCAAGGTAGTGATTAAGATACTGAAATGGGTATCTATTAACCTTTAAATAATAATAGTTGTAATAGTGATATTTAGGAACATAATAATACATGAACAATTGTGAATTTAAAGGAATAAGATAAAAAGTGTGCCTAAATTAAATTTTGGCATTGAAAATTTGAAGGATAATTTTGGAAATATAACAACGGAATATAATGAATCATGTGAGGGATTAATGATATTTAAAGGGGTATATAAATACTTTTTCAATAATAAGGTTAGTAAGAGTGATATTTAAAATCATATCCCAACAATTGGAATTAAAAGAAAAAATTCATTCCATAAAGAGGGTGCTTGAATACAGAAGAGAATTAAAGGATCTCAAATATTTAGAGGGTGTTTTGAAAAGCATGGAAGGAGATTACTAAGATCTTGTGTGATACATGTAGGTTTATAGAGAGTAAAAACAAAGTGTATCCAAACTCCATGGATTTTTAGATAAGATAAATGGGAGATTAGGTGGATTAATATAAGAAAAGAGAGGGCAATTGTTTATTATTTTCCAAACATAGGTTCTAGACCCTATACAATAAAATAATAATAAAAAACCTTAGTAATATTTTTTACCTTAGTTTCTACCAAATAAGAATTTTCTTAATTAATTTATAACTCCATGAATCAGGAACATTAAAATAGTTCTGTTGGTGGTGTGGAAGTAAGTCATGTTTATAAATAATTGATTTATAAACCTTAAAGACTAATATAGTTTTTGGAGGATTCTTAAATGTTTTATAAAATTAATAAAATAATATAAAACATATAATTATAAATTGTAAATATAGATCTGGTAATGGATAACTTTTATGGCATATATTTCATCAATTTCCATCATTATGATGTCATGAAACACACATATATTTGTACCATATTTATTTTTAACGGGAAAATTTTACAATCTCATTAACTTATAAAAAATTATCTATTAAATAATGTCAATGTGCTGAATCAAAAATAATTATCTAAATATTATTAACTTCAAATTAAAATTAAAATACATATTTACTGAAAAAAACTTGTTTCATATAATTACAGTTTTCTTGAACATATAAACAAAATACATTTTCACAGCATAAAATTAAATTATAATTTGTATACTATTTGATAATAATATTTTATTAAAATATAATTTATTTAAACAAAATCAAAACATTATCAAAAGTAATTTCATAATTGAAATTACATATTACTGGAAAAAAATTCGAGTTTTTCATATTAAAATAAAATTTTATCAAACTCATTGATTTATCACTCGCAAAGAAAAAAAGGATTAAATATAATTATAATTTTTTTGGTACGAATATATAAATATTTATACTATTAGTGTTGAGATACATAATCCCATATCACACCATTTAACCCCATAAGGGTAATGTGTTTGACGATGAGATTCTCAGGGGGTGGTTTGGCGAACATGGTCTGGGTCATGATCTCAACAAGCCTAAAATTGTATCTTAAATGTTTCTACTCATGATTTAGTTGTTATATATCAGATTGGGATTGATCAAGGTCAAATAGTAATGATTATATACACCATGTAAGGTCTAATAAATAGGCATCATAGGGTTATATCATACTTTTTGGGCCATTGATTCTTTTTTCTATGTCAATAAGACTTTTCAATAAACCTTAATATATTTTAAGCATACAATCATTGTTCATAATCTGTATTATCAATTGTTTTTATGATTATTGCAATTTTGAATACAATGGTATATAACTTATAATGGTTGATATCTCTAAAGTAGTCCTCATGTTTTCAATATTTACATTTTAAAAATAAGGCACTTTTTCTTTTAAAAAGATAATTTCATTTATAATTTTTTTGGAAATTATATTATTCCCCCATCAAAAATTTCACCCTCAAAAGATTTATTTTTACACTAATGTAGATTACGAAAATTCTATTTCACAACCTCTAATGGTTCCCATGTAGCTTCCTCAAACATGGGGTTCAACCAAAATATTTTTACCATGTATGTTGTGTTGTTTAATTGAACATTGTATTTACAATATACTATCTAAATCAGTTTCTCAGAGTATGAAATATCATTCTCCAATGGAACTACCTATGGGTTCAATACATTGGAGGGTTTTGGTATATAATTTATCAAGAGGGATACATGGAACACATCATGTTCTTGAGATATGATAAGTGGTTGTGATAGTTGATAAGCAACCACTCTGATGCGATCAAGAATAAAAAATTGGTTGATGTAGCTCAAACTGGGATTTCCCATATTTATAAATCTCATGAATTTATTCTATAGTGATATATAAAGGAAAACATTATCACCAACCTCAAACTCCCAGTCTCAGCTATTATTTTCTTCAGAACTTTTCTATATAATTTGTGAATATTTGTAATAAAATATAAGGTTTTAATCATTTTATATCATCTCCTAGACATGATCATGTATCCTAATATTCCATTATCCATCATCAGCCAAGCATGTCGAAATCCAAAACCACACCCAAAAAAGAGCCTCATAATGACCCATTTTAACACAATAATGGAAACTAATTTTATATCATAACTCCACTAGTGGATAGGGTTCAGCCCAACATCCTTGTAAATATATTGAACCTGATCATATCATATCCTCCAATGTTTGAATGGTCCTTTCATATCAAACATTTGTACGAGGGTGATAAGTAGTTATGAAGCTCAATTGCTTATTCAATTCTAACTGATGGATTATCTAAAGCATCATGGTAGACCTCATATCATTATTTTATATAATAGAGAGTGGAACTCCATGTTGTTGTAGTACATACCTTTTGTATATATTATCAAGTTGGTCAAATTAAAATTCATCCTTT
The DNA here is from genome assembly GCA_963277665.1 of Viscum album. Classification (NCBI taxonomy): domain Eukaryota; kingdom Viridiplantae; phylum Streptophyta; class Magnoliopsida; order Santalales; family Viscaceae; genus Viscum; species Viscum album. The sequence continues at coordinate 1,899,225,077 of OY728140.1, read as the reverse complement.
TTAGAAATAAAATGTTACGAATTTGAATAGTTATTAACTACCATCAAGATTAAATTATTACTATAATGTATCATGGGAATTATTTTGATAAAATTGATGGTTGTATTTTTCTATTTACATACTAATATGGGAAATGGTCTCATTTTACCCTTATATTGTTATCAGTCAGACTTGACTTTCATGGATACTAAGTATCGAGATACAAACTTCACAGAATCCCACTTTATGTTTTCCCATCATCAATATTACTTCAAATATTTATAAATCTTAGTGATTACTATATGAATGTATATGGATAAGACATTCACATTACCCATAATTTACCTCTTTAGTTTTATTTTTTATGGGCCATTTATCCATGATAAAAACCTTGTGACTCCATCATCAGAAAACATTAACTCTATAATATTTACTACCTTCTTCTATAGAATTTCATCATCTTTATAAGTCTCTTTGATCCTCTTGATAATTGATTGTTTATTAGATATTCGAGAAATGTATGATGAAGATCCTTTTATTATTCCTGTATCTATCTTTTTAATGTCCAATATTATTGGACCCCTTATAATTATCATCATGGATAGAGTTATCAGATTCCTTCTACTCAATGCATCTGACACATTGTTTTCCATCTAGGCATTGTAATGGATAAAATAATCATAATACTTGATCATATTTAACTATATATGCTAGAGTATATTAAAATCCTTTTGTGGGAATATATAATTTATAGTTTTATGGTTCATATATATATCACACTTCTCCCAATATTGATTATGTAGCCAGATATATAAGGAAATGATAACTGTAGCCAATTATATATCATGAATTGGTAAGTTATTCTAATGGATCATTATTTAGCGAGAGGAATATAAAAACAATTTGTAATATTATTATATTTAAAAAACCCATGAACATTTAAGAAAAACCATTGTAGATCACAAATATTTCTCTACTGGTGGGTAATGTGAGTACATGTTCAGTGATTAGCCTCTTATTTAACTCATTTAATATTTCCTAACATTCATTATTCCAGAAAAAAACATGACTTTTTTTTGAGTTACGTTGGATAGGGGAGGTTGATAATTATGAAATTTTTATCACAAATCAATTATAATACCCAAATAATCTATGTAAAATAAATAATTCCATTATAGAGGTTGGTCTAGGTCAACATTTAATCATCTCACTTTTACTATACTTTTAAAACGCATATTCCTTTCACATGGTCCTAAATACATTATTTAATTTATCCTCATGTTCCTTGTTGAGTTGTGGGTTATATATTTATATCATCAATAAATAATTCCAAAAAATTATCATGATAATACCTAAAGACACTATTCATAATATCCTTGATGATTACTAGTGCGTTAGTGAGTTTAAATGCACTCACTATGATATCACAGTGCTGATAACTTGTATAAAAATCATACTAATGGATTTTCTACTTATTTAACTTTACATAATAATATCCCGACTGATGATCTATATTAGTTAAATTTTTGGATCAACATAGTTAATTCAACAAATCATCAATCCATAAAAAAATATATATTTTCACTATCATGATCAAGTTGAGCCAATGATAATCAGTTAAATGGTTCTTTAACACATAATTCTTCTTGAAAAAGAGGAATGGGTGCCCCCCATAGTGAACCACATGGCAATATAAACCCCTTATCTAGATTCTTTTATAGTTTCTTCTTCATCTCCTCAAGCATAACAACGAATATTCTATATAAATTCATGGATATTGAAAAATACCCATGTATAATTTCAATTGAATATTCATCCTCTGGGCTAAAAGGATGATTAAATTATTCTCCAGGAAACATACTATTGTATTACCTCAAAATTGGATGTATTCAAGAATTATATTTTCAATAATCACAGTCATTTTGGAAAGATATGCCTCCTCACAAGGAAAAAATATCCATTCTTGAGATTTTGGTACTAAATAAGATTCATCCCCCTCATTTCACATGTATAGAACCAAATGGTGATGCATTATACATATGGTTATTTTTCTCTCTTGAATATTTATTTTTTCCCTATATAAGTAAAATCTAATCGATAATGACAATTTTATAAAATTATATTAATGGTAGAATGAAAAAGGTTCACTTGGAAGTTTAGCCCATTAATTTTGATAGGTGAGGAGTTATATACTTTGGATAAAATAATATCCCCATTTTCTGTTTTATCTGAAAATTCTACTTATATGATTTGTAATAGTTTTTGAATAGTTTTACTAATCTTGTAAGATATGAACGGATGCATGAAACTTGAATAATAAAGTATCCCTTATATTATTTAATGAATAACTAACTTTAGTTTTACCATTTCATTGTTAGGATCCATCTATGTGGTTGTGATTGTATAACCTCTCCCTTACACTCTAGGCCTTGAGGGTTACTCTCGTCAGTTTCTTTAGAAAACCCTAGGATTAGTGCATTTACTCACTTAGTGTCCTTGTTCCTTGATGTAGAAACATTTGACTATAGTAAAAGGGTTGAATGCGTAATTCATTTATTCAAAATAATCAATGGGTTTCTCTATTCAAAAATTTCTAGATTGGTGCCCTTCCTTCCCGCACATACAGAATTTACTTATTCCCATTATGAAATTTTTAGTAGACTCTTCCCACACCTTTGAAAATTTGGATTTTATAATTTATTTCTACCATTAGACTTCTCCATCCCACCACCGGAATTGAAATCCACTTTCTTCTTCTTTCCCCCATTAAATCCATGAGATTTTCTAATACCCACTTTTACGTTGAGTTAACATTATACAATTTCCTCATAATTTCCAAATCACTGAATGGATATGTATTTTCATAGACCTAGATTTAGTCCACTAAATAGGTTTTGTACTATACATTTGGTTGTAATGATGTTTTATGAATATCATGATATTCTTGTGATGTTTTCCATATATAATGTGATATATTCTTCATCATTTTTCTTGAGGTTAAGAAGTCGCTCTCCATTTTCAAATTAAGAGTGTGGAGAACATATTTATTGAACAATATATAGAATTACTTCCACTCCGTCACTTTGATATCCTACTTGATATTTGTTTTACTAAATAGATTCCTTCATTGATCATATTCTCCTTCCAAATTATAAATCCAAATCATCATATTCTCTTCCTAACAGCATTGAAGGACATAGAATATATTTTTAATGAGATTGGTCCATTGTTCTATAATTAATGGATTGGAATATCTAATAAAAGTTAGAGTCATAAGTCCTATAAAAGGTTTCAGTTGAAATTTCACATTATTATGGTGATTTGGGTCTTCCTTTTAATTGATGTCTTGATTCAAAACATGGGTTAATTAATAATGTCTCATCAAAAAGATCATGATTTCTACTCCCATTGAGTTGGGTATCTCATTTGGGAAGTCAGTACATTCTCCCTCACATTGGTTGTTGGTTCAATTTATCATATTTCCTACCATTTATTTGGATAAATGAAAAATTTGGGATGATTTTTTAAAGTATTAAACCCATCAAATGAAAACAATAAACATTCTATGGATAAATCATAGAACATATATATTTCTTAACCTATGAATTTTTAGGCTTAAATCTATCTTATCTATGATCTATTTCCTAATATAAGTTACTATGGTCAGTTTTTTCCTAAATAATAGTTCTCAGTGATCTTTTGTATTTACCAAATCATATACGAGTGTAGTACCAAAAAAATGAATACAATAAGACCCATTTTTTTCTCCAGGTGACGATCAGGTCGAGCTCAACACATTGTTTTGGGGTTATTACTCCTGGTACCTCTCTTCTATAAAAACATCCACTTGTGGTATCCAAACATTGATATATTTTCTTAGATATCCCATATTCTATACATACCAAAACTTTGAGATATTTTCCTATGTTTAGTATTGTCTCTAATGATTTATCAAGTGTTCTCAAATCCTAATCCAAATAAATAACTAATCATTTCTCTCATACCAACTATAGAAAACTGTAACATTAATAATTTTTATTTAATTATTTATTACATAAGAAAAATCTTCGTATAACCCTGAATATTTTGAAGCCTAGTTTCATTGTGAAATTATGATATATCACATCTACATGATACATGGACACTAAACAGTTATTTAAAACATACTTAACAGGCTCTAAAATTTCAATTCATTTAAAACAACGTTGGGTTAAATAGGGAATACATTTTAAAGGGGTGTGCTATAATGCCTAGTAAGTGAATAAAAAGATTGAAAAACATGATGACTGTATTACATGTTAGTCAAAAGTAATTAAAATGGGTCTTAAAAGGCATTTGAATAATAATATTGAACAATAAGTCAAGATACAACATGATAGCATAAAAGAAGCATAGTAATGTGGATATAATATTAAACCTGAAATCATATGGTTTTTTAATGGAAAACTACCAATAAGTTACAAAATTTTAGAAAAATTCCTATAATGGACTAAGATTACTCCTTAATACCATACACAATGTATCCGGATACTAGCACAATACCATATTCATTATAGTGCTATATAATTCAGGGTTCACCCATCACCTTTATAGCATGTCAATGCATAAGTGTTGCATATAGATAATTGAAAATAGTATCATATTTCATCAAATTTAATTACATGATTATGGTGGTTATAATAAATAAAAGTATTTCCCTCATCAATGAGGTATAGGTATTTCTAGGTGAGTGCACTTTAGTGGATATGGTGATTATATTCAAAATGTAATGGTTTGGCAAGGAAAAATCATAAGATAATTTCTGTATAATAATTGGTGTACATAATGAATTATGGTTGAGATTAATGAAAGTGAAAGAAGTATTTCATAAATTTTAAATGATATGGGATTTAATAGGTACTTGGAAAATCATATCCAATCAGTTTTAATTTAAAGGAAAAATGTAGTATATAGATAATGCTCTTGAAAAAAGAGGAGAATGAGAGGATCCCTTACCTTAAAGGGTGTTTCCAAAAACATGGTAGGAGCTTATTGAGATCTTGAGGAACATTGGTATGGATATATATAGTAAATAGTAGATTATTGTCATGATAAATGTATTTTTAGTGAATAAAATTGGGAGATTGAGTGGGATTTTTTTAGAAAATAGAGAGGAGTTCTTTATTATTTTCCAAACATTGGTTTTGGACTCTATAGAAAAAAGTAATAAAAAACATTACATGGTTTTTTAATATTTTTCATATAAAAATATAAGTGGTTTTATGATTTTTGAAAGGAAATGAACTGATCATATTAAAATAATACCACTACTAATGTGTAAGTGAGTCATGTTTACAAAGAATTTATTTTAAAACATAAAAATATAATATAGGTTTTGATGTATTCATAAAGGGTTTATAAAATCAATTAAATAACATAGATAAAATAATATTTTAAATGGAAAATATATATTTAGTAATTGATAAATTCTTTTTCACATATTACATCACTTTTATTTCATTATGATGTCATAATACACACTGTTTATTTATACCATATTTGATTTTTATCAATAATTCGACTATCATAGAAAATTATAAAAAATTAACCATTGTATAATTTTGAAATTCTAAATCCAAAACTAATATTTTTTATTCAAAATAATTTAATAATTATAAGAAATTAATAAATTAAATTAAAATAATTATGTATTGAAAAATACTATTTTTTTTTAAAAACTATTTTCCAAACCTCAAGAAATTACATTTTCACTTTATAAAAAATATATTATAATTTATATACTATTTACCATACAATATTTTATTAAAATATAATTTAATTAAAAAATTATGGATTCAAAAAAATTAGTTTTTTAAATTAAATTTATTATTTCTGAAAAAAAACAATTCGAGTTTTTTCATATTAATGTCTTATTTATATTAAACTCATTAAATAGTCATTTAATATTTTAAAAAATCATGAAAAAATATAATCATTATTTTATTAAAAACAAAAAATATTATTCATAATTTCATCTTTGAGAAACATAATATCGTATTACTCAATTGATAACCCTAAGGATAAGGTGCATGATGGAAAGATTCTCACGGGGTGGTTTGGCGAACATGGTTTGGGTCATGATCTTGATGAGCCAGAAATTTTACCATAAATGGATGCACTCGTGATTTAGTTTTTTGATATTTGATGGGTCTTGATCAAGCGAAAATCTTATAGATTTTGTATCCCTTGAAATCTTTGATAAATGGGCTTCATAGGGTATAATCCTACTGGTTTAGGTCAGTGCTTCTTTTGTCTATATCCATAGTATTTAATCATATTCCTTAAAATATATTATGTCGCAAACCATGTCAGTTCATCTTTGGACAAGCCACTTGAGTCCACTAATGTCGTGTCCCAAGGGGCATTCCCTATAACCATGGGAAATAAACTATCATTGGGCATCAAAATAAATATATTGTGAATGGTTTGGCCCCTAAAAGAAAAATAAATAAATAAAATAAACAAAGAAATAAAAAACTCTAGTAGTAGAAAGATAATAAAATTGAATTCCTAAACATAACTACAGTTTACCTCATGGGTCACCACCAACCACGGAACCACACTTTCTCCTAGAGCGATCCAAAACAAGGAGAACCAGAAACTAAAAAGACAGAGTAGGAGTGAGAATTGAGATTCTAAGAAGGTATGCCAAAGATAAAACATGCCATATTTCTAACATTTAATGTAAGATACCATTAATTCTTGTTTGAAATAGGAAATGTAAAAATATTGATTTCATTCTATTACCAAAACAAGATAATGGATTTTTACTTTTAAGAAAATGCATTTTCCATTAAATTTCTAAGAACCATTTTCTAAGTCATGTATTTCACTTTAATAAGTTCTTTTAAATAAATATTAATGCAATATAATATGATTTAAAAATGATACTTAATGTAAAGGTGTAATGATTTTAAGTAACAAGAAGTTGCATGAACGATTCTATGATATATAAGTGTGTAGTCATGGGAATTTCCAAAACATCTCTAGAAGCAATCCCTTGTCGTAGTCAGATTGTAACAACCTATTAGCATATGGTGAAGCCCCTAAGTCAACACCAAATGGCTACCCTATCCGGCACTCACTAGTGGGATAACCATCCTAGATAATAAAAAAATCCAGGTTTGTACCAACTCATCTAATATGTTTTTTTCAGAAACCATCACTCAACCCTCTTGAATAATCCTAGGAAATGCATGATAAATATATATTGTGTATGTAGGACTCCCTCACATGTGTTACTCACCTTACCATCCCTACCCATACATTTCTACCCAAATCACTGAAAACCCCTATACAGTATACCATAAATGGAATTCATAAATAGGGGTTCCCAGTATATACATATACATATTTAACATATTTCAAGGTGTCAACCAAGACATCATTTCACATAAACATTAAAATCATTTCACAAAGTACATTATGTTTCCAATCGGGTATTCACCCTTTAGAAACCCCTTCAAAACCAAATTCCCCTTCCAAAAATGACATAAGGTAGCCAACTATCCTATAATAATATCACTCAAATATATCATAAGAATATTTCCATCCATTTTTATAACCAAAAGATACACCAATTCCAAAATCACTAGCTATACGATCCTTTGGGATTTCCAAATAAATTCACTTTCTAAAACCATTTCTAATTCAAGATTAAAAACACAGAACACATCTAAAACTTTCCAAATGGTCTTTCATGTCATTCAATTGTCAAACTAAACTTCAAAGTTCAAAACATAACATTTTTAAATAACACACTTAACTAAAGCCTTAACGTTCCACAAAATACACATCACCACATTTCGAAAACCATTTCATAGAAGATATAAAACAACATTTTCTAATTTTATTCATAAAACAGGATACACTACATTACAATAAATGTATAATTTTTATAAAAACACTTTATCATATTTCCCTTATGTTCCAGAACCAATTAAAGCCACAATTACACAACCAAGGAACCACACATTTAGGTGAAATCTAGAAAACATGCATAAATCGACGATTAGAAATTATTATTAAACACTAAATAAAATTATGATTTTTTTAATATTCCTCATTTAAAACCAAATGAGAACTAGAAATACATCACTACATTAAAAAAAGATTAAAGACATGTTTCTATATGAAAGATCATGGCTATAGGCTAGGATAAATTATGTAAAATAAATAAATCACTATTTCTAACGATAGTAACGAAATCAAATATCATATGTATACTAATTAAATATATAACAAATTTTAAATCAATCAAGCAATTATGGATTTCAAATTAATGGCATGGGATTAAGGAACCTACCTCAACAAGGGAGTGAACCATGCTGAGACATTATGTTGCTTGACCAAAATAATGATGCGACCATTCAGAATCGTACCGCACTGGCATGCACATACACTCTGATATATATATATATATATATATATATCATTTAGTCCAAGGAACATATTCGCCGCTCCATGAGGTAATATACATGGGGAAGATATATATACCAGGAAATTCTGAACCAGGCGTAAGCCTGATCCCGCAAATTTATTAAAGGAAAAAAAGAGAAAAAGCAACCGGTTTAAGGGTTGCCGGTACCCGTTACAACGTGACACAGCAACCAAAGACCACTCCGCATCATACAGTGCAAATACAAATTCAAATTTCAAAACCAATTACCCATACAGCTGTCCTCGATCCGCACGCCGTCACCGCACACCTTTTAAGTGCCTCGAGTCGCTCACACCCTCGAGAACGACTACTGATTCACCACCGGTGACCGTACCCACCGTCGACCGTCATTTTCTACCGTCGGTCGTCGTCGTCACTAACATCACAGCGTCCATCGACTCCAGGCAGTGCTGACGCCACTCCCAACTCCGCAGAATCCAGACACACCATTCGCACCGCACCAGTCTCACCAACAGCAACTAGCATCACCAATTTCACACGCAGTCGATCTCTTTCAGCTCCAACAACAAACCAGAGTAACTCACAGATCACCAAATTCACAGCCAACCAAACAAATCACGGATGAAACCAAATCAAAAAACCTGCAAAAAACCCCAAAGAAAACCGAAAGCAGGACCTCCCCCCTCCAAACCATTCCAGATCTCTCGACGAGCAGCACCGGAAGCAAGCCATAGGCGTAACCTGGAAAATGCGTCCGACTGAACCGCCAGATCCATGTCGTCCCGACCAAGCTGCATCAATCCACACCGGAAGAGTACGCACCGAGAAGCCAAACCAAGCCACATCGGGAGTACGATGGTGAGACCGAGCTGCTCAGGCCGAGCCGATAATGGATCCACGGGAAGTCACAGTGACACCACAGGGACGAGCCACACCGTAGAGCCGAGCCACGCCGCACCGAAATGAGACAGCGCCGACCACGCCGGAGACCCACTGCGCTATGCCGTCACCCCGACACGCCAAGGCAGAGCCGATCCAGGAGAGGCTGACTTCGAGATCAAGCTTGGCCGAAGGGGGAAGGGAAGAGGAACCTGGGAAAACCCTAGCCGCCGCAGATGAGAGAGAGAAGCCGCTCTGAGGCCTTCAATATCATGGGGAAGATATATATATATTTACATACCAATACATTGTTGTACACATCGCAAAATATGATTAAAACTCGCTATAATCAATTTTAGGGACTCAATACTCATTAAGAGTAACAAATTATGTGTTAAAAACGGAATTTGTAAACCCCTACACCATGCGGCATCGACTAGATGAGAATAGGCCATTATTATTTTCCTTTTTCATAAGATGATGGAACACAGCTAAAGACTAGTCGAGAAAACCTTCACACACCTGATGGAGGAGGGTGCCAAGGAGGGAGGTGTGACTAGAGGTGGCACTAGTGACAGATGGGCAGTTTTTAGAGATTCTTCTAGAAGAGGGATTCTAAAGAGACAGGTCATAGATAGAAATGACACAGTCGGGGAGGGAGGGGCATAACCGAAGCAGTGGGTGAGGGATCAGGATGAAAAAGGGTGCTCGTGCCAGATCAGGCCGCTGGATAAGAGGGGGTTGCGCCGGTAGAAGGCCATTGGATAAGCTGGAGCATGGGTCATCACTAGGAAGGGAGATCTAGTGAAGGAAGTGTGGACACTAAGAATAGACTGGGGGGCACGCTGCACATAGGAATAAGGGGGTTGGTGCTATGAAGAAGTGGTAAGGGGTTTACCATTTTAAGAAAAATAGTTATATTAATTATAATAATAGAATAATAATAAAAATAATAAGTCTAATAATAATAATATTAATAATAATAATATTAATAATATTAATATAAATAATATTATAATTATTATTATTCATAATAATATTTGGACATTATTATTAATATTAATAATTATTTTTAACTAATTATTTCATTCTTGTGTTATTTTATTTCCATGAATAATAATATTCCTAAAAATTTTAATATTAATAATAATAATAACAATTTAATACTATTATTATTATTTTCCCAATAAAATTATTATACTCATGGTTTAAACCTCCACCATATTTTAATTTCATAATATTTTATTTATTTCAAATATTTGGCTACCACATTGTTTAGCCCATTCTCTAACCATGAACTAGGTCTGGTACCTTCACATGGTTACCTGCAAGCAGACACGCAGTTGAGAAACTATCATATGGACCCTCATGCACAAATATCACATGGTTACTCTTAAATGATCACAACTCGTGCGAAGGACCCCACCTTGATCAAAATTTATAAATTTCAACTCAAACTGGCCCGAAATATAATAAAAGAGGATAAAATTAAGTAAAATAAGTAAAATAATTAAAATAATTAAAACCATGAGGTTGGGTTGTGACAATTCTCCCCACCACAGACACTTTCTACCCCAAAAAAGTCATTAAGCTGAAATTCACCTAAAATTTGTGTTCATTACCCATCCAAATCTAGAGGAGATGAAAAACCTTGGGGTATCTATTCATTCCACAATCCAGACTCGACAAATCATGTGGAAACCACATTTGAAGAATATGGGGAAATCATGAGGGGATTTTTTCCCACCCAAGTACTCAAGTAGAACAGTAGTTTCAAAACCCAACAACACCACCACCACAACCGAAAAAGGGGAATTCCATTCTGAACTCCTACAATTTCCCCGTATGACCAAACCATCACAAGAGATAGGTTCCCAACACATATGTGAAACCAAAAAAATTAAAAACAAACAATAGACCCCAACCCACCATAAAAAAATTGATATTCCCAAACACTTACATCTCTAAATGAACACAACTAAAAAAATGATGCCAACCCAAGCAAGGAAAAAACACATGTTCGAAAAAATTAACGGTTCTAAATGCCAAATTCATAAAAATAGGATAGCATGGATTATAATATATGTATTCCATCATTTCATCACAACTAAACAATGAACATATAATAATAGAATAACAGTAACATCAAAAAAACAAGAACGGAAAACATTAAAAGTTCCACTCACAAAAGGGAACAGAAAACCCCTACTGGGGATTCACACCCCCTGCAATATTTGATTATTAGTAAGCTTCATCGTGAGACCTATGATGGATTTTCTGATTCCTAAATCTTCTCTTTTCTCATAGTTAGGCACTAGAATCTTCTATTAATAGCATCTTATTCTGGAAATGCTTCCTAAAAAATCACTCTAGATGACCTAGACAGCTACAATGATAACATGTCTTTAGTGGTTTGTGATAAGATGCATTTAAATTCCCAAAACAACCACACTTATAGAACATAAATGATCATTCTGATGTAGTAGAATCTATAAACACAAAAGCGGACTCTTTTGAAATTGGTCCCTCTAGTATGTGTTTCTATCTAGAAGGGGAAATTTTACTCGATCCAACCCGCACTGTCTGAACACCAAGAACTAGATCATCCAAAATTTCCTTATCCTCAAAATTCTCAATTCATACCTTTCTCTATGATAACACCTTTTCCATAATTTAATGTCAAATACCCCATATGAAAATTTGATCTTTCAATTGATCCTTTGAAACTACCTCTAATGAAAAGGAAACCAACACCTTAAAGTGATTAATTTATGCCTTCACCATCTATTGGCCTTGTGGAACACACATGATCTCTTCCATATTATTCATCTTCACCACATAATGTAAAAATAAGTAGATAAAACATGACTTAAACACATACCACATCATCCATAATTTCATTGACAGTGGGGAGAAATACTCCAATTCGTCAGAGCTGGACCTACGAACAAAACCAAAATTACATGCACTCTAACAGCTTTAAGAGTTTCCAACACCCTAAATATAGACTCTACCTTGTCAAAAAAAAATATCATCAACTGAATGACCTCTAACATTGTGAAAGATAGGAATCACCAAGGAAAAATCAAGAATTGGGCATGAATCATTTGTAAATTTGAATACCTTTTTGGGCAGTATTTTCTGAGCAACATATAAGACACAAATCCCAAACTAATATCAAGGAGAAGAAAAATATATAAAAACACATTCTTCAAAAAACATTCATATTAAAAACCAATAAAATATAAACATATCCAAAATCATGCCATCAAAATTCCACCTTTAGAAAACAAGGTCATTCCTTTAATGTCAAATACGCACAGAAGCAATCCAAAGAATAGTTTCATATGTGTTCATCTTGCTTAAATTCATATGGTCCAATACTCACATTCCACGTACATATCCCCACATGTGAAAATGATCATAAATAACACCATGGTTTTCCCCAATCTATTTAATAACTAATTCAAAACAAGCACTAAATTTTCAATCCAAATGACATTTAATTTTTAAAACCCATTTTTTCAAGATAAAGTCATTATGAAGACTAATTATCATTTCAAAAATATTTTCATTTTTAAAAGTTCACATACACCAACCAAAAACATGATAAGACATTACTCACACAAAACTACTAGAAGGAGGGAGATTCAACTATGCCAAAATTAGTGGCATGGTAGTGTTCCATGCCTTAAGTAGTTTATAATGCTAAATTGAACTTCATCATTTCCCTTGGAATTCATATGGGTCACCACTCCATGTGGGGTCAAAATGTGAAATAGTCTCACCTCTATTTCCATCCCTCAACCCCAAGAAAATAATAAATTACATGAATCCCTAACTACCTCTAGTAACATGAGGATAAATACGAGCACGAGTTCACAATCCTCAACCTGAACTTACCTCCCAAGTCCTGACAGTCATAATCTTCATCTCCAAGAAACCCCAAATAATAAGAACCAACCTCTAATAACATTTTGTAATGAACTATCCTAGGTTTGACCCGAAGCATGTCACCCAATCCATCTTCTGGCATGGCCCTATGGGAATTCCTAATCCCCACGAGCTAGATACTACTCTCATGCATCAAAATAAAGGTATTTGAAATGGTTTGGACCATAAAAGAAAAATAAATAAATAAGAATAAATATAATTGTAAAAATAAACTCAGAGAGAATAAATAGAATAAAATTTAATGAATAAATGTACCTCTAGATAACCTCATCGGTCACCATCGACCATAGAACCACACTAACTCCAAGTGTAATTCAAAACTAGGTGAACATGAAACTAAAAAGAAATTGTAGGTGTGAGTACCCAGATTCTCAGTAGGGATTCTAAAGATAAACCATGTCCTATACGTCACATTTAAATTGAAAAACCAATTGTCTAGATTTAAATATGATATATAAAAATAGGGTTTTCCTTCTTTTACCAAAACAAGTAACATGATTATACTTTTAAGAAAACCCGTTTTCTAATTCACTTTTCGAAAACAATTTCCAAGTCACATAAGTCATTTAAAATAATTCCTTTAAACGATATTTAATTCTAGACATGTTGATTTAAATTTGAAACACAAAGTAGAGGTTTAATGAGTTTAAATAACTAAATTTGAATGAAAATAAGAATGATCATATAAGTGTGTAATCATGGGAATTTACTAAACATCTGAAGAAGAAATAGTTTGATGTAATCTGTCACACCCGGTTTTTTTTACAAAATTTTTTTGCCCGAGTTGCCGAAAAATGGTCTGTTTCACATTCTTATAAAAATGTTTTTGTTTTGAATATGTCACCTAAGTTTTTTAAGGGATTTATGAATATGGTTTTATTCTGTAAATGGTGTTTACACACCTCCTTAATAAAATTTAAAATAATAACTTCATCAAGCATTATTTTTGAGAAAATTTTTAAAGGCATGTTTTCCCTTTCCTAAAAATGAATGTGTGTTTTACTTGTATATACCATGTTGTCAAATTGGGATTTTTTTATGGTCCATGAAATGATTTTATTAAATTTTTTTAGGGATGCCAAATATGGGTTGGTATTTTTTTGATGTGTTTTTATAATTGAAAGAGTGTTTTTGAATGAGTTTTATGTGAAAAGCCTCAATACAATTCTTGAAATTGTATTACAAAAATATTTAGCAGTTTGTTGATTTGTGTAAGAAAGTTGAAGAAATTTTATGGGTTGATTATGTTTTCATGTTTTGGGAATGGAATTCAGATGTGAAATGTGTATTTGATAATATGTGTGACTTTATTTAGCACTAAAGGGAATCTCGGGTATCCAAGTGGGAGGACGTGTACTAGTATGCTAGTGATTCTGTGGGGTTTGCCCCATGTTTCATGTAGCATGTTTTATGATGAAAACACTAACTAAAATATTATGATGATGATAATGATTGGGAACCACTAGGTTATGGGTATCTCCCTTATTAGTGGCTCGTGCATGAGAATAGATATTTATTATGGTTATATTCACTGAGATATGAGGTACCATGGGCTCAAAACTGACTAGTATGTAGAGGTGCTCCCATTACTTATGCTCATTGGTTCTTTTGTAGTCACTGTCAGCATATGGTTTGTTTGGTTGGTAAATTAAGTAGTGTTTTTAATTTATTTAAAAGTTAAAATTATTTAAATCATCCCTCTTGAAAACTATTTTCATTTTGAAGTTTCACCTCTTTGAAAAAAAATTTATTACATTCATTTTTGTTTATTAAACATGCATGTTTTTGTCTTATAATAATTATAGCATGGAAGCTCATTTGAAAACATACTTTCATATATTGAATTTAAAACTATAAATTGATGTTTCTTTTATTTTAAATGAATGTGCATTGGGAATAGAATATCAGGCTAACCTACTGAGTTTTAATACTCACACTTATATTCATCTTCTATTTTTTTCCCTTATTCAGGATTCATCTTGAGTTTGGTCACCTTGGGCGATGTGTGATCATTTTTTGGAGAGTGACCAGAAAGGTCACATGAAGTTATTTGGATATAGGGTATTGTCATTTGAGATGTTGTCTTAGTTGTACATTCAGTTTCTTGTAAAAATAAAGTTCATTTCAATTTTTATAAAAATGTATTTTGGGTTTTTATTTCCATTACTCAGATTGTTTGATTATTCATATATGGGTGAAATCATTCCCTTGTGTACTCTATTGATTCCCTTGGTGCTTGTCTCTATCTTGGGAGGATCGGGAATGCCTCTCGGGACTTGTTGTGGGTTGTCCTGGGTGACCGGTTCAGGGTCGACTCAGACAGGTTCATGACAAAATGGTATCAAAGAGGTCTGCTCTTAACAGACCATTCTTTTTAGAGCTCCCTTGTTATTTTGGGGATATCAAGGTATATGGATTAGTATTCTTGCGACTTGAGGGGTAAGGGGAATAAGAGCGTTACGAACTCTTTCTCGTTCTAATCCTCGGGTTTCCATGGGAAGTCCTATTTTATTACTATCCTTTGTTCTTATTGATTGTTTGGTGTTGGGATATGACAAGGGGAGTCTGACTAAGGGCCTTCATGATCTCGTAGGGCCTGGTAATCCATGTGTAGTTTGGGAATGGTCCTAATAAGTCTCTCTGTGTTGGTGTTGTGTGCGACATATGTCCGCCAACAATATGGTCAAGTCACCCACCAACACTAGTTCCCTTTTTTGGGTATATTAACCCTTTCATGAATTCTGAATTTTTGTTTCTAAAATCCATGTGTGAGAAATGTGTAAATGGGTTTTAAAGTAAGGATTATATTTTGAAATGTGAAAAAGGGGGTTTTCAAAAATTAAATATATGAATGGTTTTGGAAGGTTTTGTTTTGTGAAAAAAATGAAGGGAAGTGTAAATGATTTAATAGGATTGGATTATCCATAATCTAAACTTGTGGTTTGTTGGAATGAATTGTTTTGAAATTGTGAATCATTTTAAGGTGATTTAGGATCTATGTTTTAAATGCGGAATTTTCGGATGTTAAAATGTTTTTGAATTAGATAAATTAGTTTTGGAAATTGGGTTTGATCGGTTGGTGTTTTCCTATAAAGGGTATTGGTATCAATGGACCTCAGATTATGAAAATATACCTTGCGGAATTTTAAAAAAAATGGGAAGGGGTTATTTTGAGTGGCTTGGTTATTTTAAACATGGTTAAAAGTGAAAATTATTAGGTTTTTAGAAAATGGTTATTAATTAATTGTGGGTTTTTTTGAAAAATGAAATGGGTTTTTGACATGGTGGTTGGTGTTCATTTTGAAGGTAAATGATTTTTGGAATTCTGTTGTTTTGTTTTAGCCTTTGGCGCTCTAATGGGTTCTCACATGCATGGTTTTATTGATATCTAGATGGATGGACTATATGTCATGGTAATTGGGTTCTTGGGTTGTAATGGAAATGTGCATGTGGTTGATAATTGAGGAAACACCTTTGGTGAATCTGGAAACCCACCAAGTTAGTTTTTTTTTTCAAAAGTGTTTTGAGTTGAAAAATTTTGGCCTTTTTTTAAAAACCAATGGTTATGTGGATATATTTTTTTCTTATGTCTTAGAAGAGTTCTTTATTCAGTAATATTACTTGTGATCAATAATTCATACTCTTGTTGTATCTTGAGATGAGATATTGTTGGTGGCTCGGTTTTGGAGTAATTTTCATTGGGTTTCTAAAGATGTGTTTGATGTTGTGATGTGGCCATGGATAGTTCCCCGTTGGAAATATTTCCTGATGATCAACCTAAAGATTCATTTCAAATGTTAAATCCACTTATTTTGATGATGCATCAAACTGTTTGTTGGAATAGAGAGCTGTTTGGGATCTATTAAAATTTCTCCAAGGTCGTGATAATTCGTTTGGACAGAGCAGTTGTGTTCGGTGATGTTGATGTGTTTCATCATATTCCTTGTGAATTATGCCCATCGTTCGGAGTGAGATATAATTTTGATATATATATATATATGAGTTACTATTTAGATAAATATTTTTTTGGATAGAATGTGTGTTTTTTAGTGGTGTGAACCTTATCGCATGACTGCGGTGCAGTAGATGCTTCAATAATCAGGGCTCCAACCATAGGCCTCGGAGTGAATCTTTTCAAGCAGTCCGGAAGTCACTAAAGGTGTGGAGTGCTCGATTAATATCATTACTCATCTTTTTTGATAAATTATTTTCTATGTCAATGTTTTGGTTCTTCATTTATTTTAATTTCCCTTCGTCGTATCAAGCGGGGTGGACATACCCCCCACACAGTGTCTATGGTTATGCCTTTATGGATGTGGTTTTTCAATCAATGTCCCTGTGTGGACCCTCTGTGAAAATAAGGTGTAGTATTGGTTTTACCTATTCTTAGGTGTAGAGTTTTGGGTAGTTTATTTGTTTCTTTTATGGTTTTAGTGGCCAAATTATTGGGTCCCCTTCCCTCCTATCCTCGAGTGGTGGGGGTCCAGATCTGTGCTGAATGTGTTATCCAAGTTCTTGTCCCATCCATTCAGGAGTTGGTGGTTTATATTTTTATATTGAAACCCTATTAAAATGGTATATTAGGTTTTTGTAGGAGTTTTTTTGGCCTTGTGTGAGTGACGCCCAATTCTATCTCATGTTGAAGTCTTGTCTGTTCGTTTCTAGTTGGTTTCTAATGGTGGGGAGACCCACCATGGGTCTCCTAGATTTTCATCCTAAGAACTATTCTATTGATAGTTGTTTCTAAATGGTGGGGAGACCATTCTATACTCCGCTGGAATATTTGGGTTTTGTGAGTGGTCTTTGGTTTGGGTGATGGTTGGGTTCATTGGGAGAAGGCCCAACAATCGGGTTCTTGGCTTCGTTGTGCAGGTGGTGGCTTCATCTTTCCGTTGATTCTCCGTATGTGGTTGTGAGTTGTGTTTTTTTGGGAAATAGTATAAAGTTGAATTATTGGTGATTGATATTTACATATATTTATAGGCTATATTATATTGTTAAGGAATCCTTGGGTATTGAGTTTTTCATCCAGAAAGTGTTATGGCATTCCGTGGGTGGAATGCTTTAATGGTGGGGAGAATTTTCATACCCTGTTTTTTTGTCCTTGTATTGATCTGGTCCATTGGAAATCCCTATCATTTTCATGGGTATTTTTTGAAATGAATATTGATTTTTGAAGTTTCATATATGTCTAATCACCCTAATTTTGGACCCCCATTGCTTGATTAGGTGTTTCTGAAGAAAGGGTGGTTACTTCATGATTTGGGCCAACCGTGAGCCTATTTCCAGTTTAAAAAACCGAAATTGTTTCTTCTATAACACTTATGTTTTTTATCCTTTTTCACCCATTCAACTTCCCACTTGTCCTATAATGACATATTAAAACTTCCATATCCTTTTTTACACCATATAAATTCATAAGCATGGGGAATTGGGGTTACTCATTTAGGTATTGGGCAAGCCCATGGGCCCATTTACTGTTTAAAAACAATCTTTTGTATCTAATTAAATCTTTAATAATGTTCAGTGATTACACCTCCCCCTAAAATCCAATAACCCTATCCTTACCCTCAGAATCTATTTACCCTATTTGGAGATCATATGGCTCACGGATTAGGGAGAAAGTTCTCAAGATACCTCAAATCGCCTTGAATTGATAAGGAAAATCGTTTTATACATAACTCATTCAATTCATGCTATTTTTCAAAAAACTATTCATTAAATAGTTCATCCCGACATTAAGAGACTCTCTATTATGTTTCATCCCATTACCTTTTCACTGGGGGAGCAGATATAATCGAATATGAAATGTTTTCTTGTGGAAAAAGTGAGATTCCATCTCCTTTATCATCTATCTTCTTCCTCCATTTAATTTTTCTTGGTTTTATAATCTCCCCTAGTCATTATCGACCTAGGGTACTGTTATAACATGGTTTTTAATGGATTTTATATTCATTTGGGTCTAGTATTCATAGTTATAGGGTTTATAAACCCACAACGGGTGATTTCTGGTGTGCATTTCCGTTATACCAAGGATTTGAGGTAGGATGTCCCTTTCACAAACCATTATCTATTAAGTTTCATCATTTTAATTATATTATATTATTATTTATATGATATGTTCTACTATGAAACTTTGTTTCTATAGGTTTTGTTTGCAAATTATGTTTTATGCCTTATTTTGTCAAAAATTTAGTTGTTTTGGTATAAATATGAACTCCTATTGTTTGATAAATTATTCCATGACCTTTCGCACATGGATTAGGGTATTTTGAATATTTATTAGTATCTTGAATAACATTATGGCATTAAAGTGGTGTTTAATCCCTTTTTAAGTGCTTAATATAAGCTATGTTGTTGAGGAGTGCATCCCATGTGTTCGATAAATTTCCTGGTTGGCTTTTATGTGACTATTGCAATTTAAAATAATTTTTTTGGATTTTTAAATATATAGGAAGAATCTAAGAAAATAATTTTTGGATCCTTTTATGTCTTTAAATTTGGATTTTATTTTACAAACAATTGGTTTTTTTTACAACATGTTTTGGCCCGAGTTGCTGAAAAATGGTATGTTTCACATTCTTATAAAAATATTTGTGTTTTGAATATGTCACCTAAGTGTTTTATGGGATTTATGAATGTTGTTTTATTCTGTAAATAGTGTTTACACACCTCCTTAATAATATTTAAATTCATAACTTCTTCAAACGTTAGTTTTGAGAAAATGTTTAAAGGCATGTTTTCCCTTTCCTAAAAATGAAGTAGTGTTTTACTTGTATATACCAAGTTGTGCAATTGGGATTGGTTTATGGTCCATGAAATGATTTTATTAAATGTTTTTAGGGCTTCCAAATATGGGTTGACATTTTTTTGATGTGTTTTAATAATCGAAAGAGTGTTTTTGAATGAGTTTTATGTGCAAAGCCTCAATACACTTCTTAAAATGGTTTTACGAAAAATTTAGCAGTTTGTTGATTCATGTAAGAAATTTGAAGAAAGTTTATGGGATGTTTATGATTTTATGGTTTTGGAATGGAATTTGGATGTGAAATTTGTAATTGATAATAGATGTAACATTATTGAGCACTAAAGGGAATCTCGTGTATCTAGGTGGGCGGACGTGTACTAGTATGCTAGTGATTCTGTGAGGTTTGGCGCCTGTTTCACGTAACAAGTTTGATGATGACAACACTAACTAAAATATAATTATGATGATTATTGGGGACCAATATTTTATGGGTTTATCCCCTACTAGTGTCTCGTGAATGAGAATAGATATTTATTATGGTTACTTTCATAGAGATACGAGGTTCCTGGGGCTCGCAACTAACTAGTACCTAAGGGTGTTCCCTTGACTGGTGCTCATTGGTTCTTTTGTAGTCACAGTCGGCATACGGTGTGTTTGGTTGGTAGATTCATTAGTGTTTTTGATTTATTTAAATGTTAAAATTCTTTAAATAATCCCTCTTGAAATATATTTTTCATTTTAAAGTTTCACCTCTTTGAAAAAAAATTCGTAACTTGCTTTTTTTTTTAATAAACACGCATGTTTTTGTCTGATAATTATTATAGCATGGAACCTCATTTGAAAACCATAGTATAATATATTGAATTTAAAACTATAAATTGATTTTTATTTTATTTTAAAGGAATGTGCATTGGGAATATAATATCTGGCTAACCTACTGAGTTTTAATACTCACGCCTATAGTGTTTTTCTTTTTTTAGCCCTTTTGTAGGTTTTAGGTTGGGTTCGATCACCTTCGGCGATGTGTGATAATTTTGTTGGAGATTGAACAGTGATGTCACATGGATTTAGTTGGTTATCGGGTTTTTTCAGTTGAGTTGTTGGCTTAGTATTACTTTCAGTATCTTGTACAAATAATCTTCAGTTCAATTTTTTATGTAAAAGTATTTTTGGGTTGTTCTTTACTTTCTACTGTTTCTTTGATTGTTCATATATGGGAGATTTCTTTCCCTTGTATAATCTATTTATGCCCTTGGTTCTTGTCCCCATCTCGGGAGGATCGGGAACGCCTCTTGGGACTTGTCGCGGGCTGGCCTGTGTGACCGGTTTAGGGTCGACTCGGACTGGTTTGTGCATTAATCAGTTCGGAACCACCAGTTGGAATATGGTGAAGAAACTAAGTCAATAACTAATTGTCATCACTAAGACAACCTCACCAGTGGAATATCCCTCTAGACTTTTTAAACATCCAGGGGGTACCAACCCATCAAATCAATGGTGATCAGCAACCGTCACTCTACCCTCTAAAATACTCCCATGAAACCAGTAATAATAACATACTGTGTAAGTATGATTCCCTTTTACACATGAATCACCTTACTATCATCATTGGACTTGCGTTCCCCAAACATGGATATCCCTAATATGACAACACATAGAAGGGAATCCTAGAATTGGGCACCCATTATATACATATAAATATTTTACATCGTTGAAGGTGCCAATCGGGTTATCATTTCACATAAACATTCAAATCATATTAGAATGTACTCAATGTTTTCAATCAGGTATTAACACTTTCAAAACCACTTCAAAACAAAATTCTACTTCCAAAAATGACATACAGTTTCAAATAGGCCTTCAATATTATCACTCAAATATATCCTAAAAATATTCAGAACTATTTGAATAACAAAATCAAACACCACTTCAACAATCAATAGCTATAAAAGCATTTGCATTTCCCAAATCAAATTCACATTATAAAAATATTTAAAATTATAGTTTAAAAGAAAAAAACACATCTAAAAAGTAAAAAATGGGCCTTTAGGTCATTTAACTTTCAAACTACACATCATGGATCCAAACAAGCCATGTTTTAAATAGCACACTTAACTAATGCCTTTATGTTCACCAAAATAAACATCACCACATTTCCAAAATCCATTTCTTTGAAGATATTGAACAAAATTTTCTAATATTAAATGTTTAACGGGATTCACTACATTACAAGAAAGTATTTACTTCTTAGAAAAAAATGTTTCATAATTCATGTTTGTTCAAAAACCATTTAAAAACAAAATTACACAGTTAAGGCACCACACATTTAGGTGCAATCTTGAAAACATGCATAAATTGAAGAAACCCATTATAATTAATTATTACACAATAAAAACCAGTTATGAAACCATTATTTAATATTAAACATTTAAAACCAATTGAGCACTAGAAATAAATCACTACTTACAATCACTTTCTAAGACATATTTCAATATGAAAAACTCGGGGTACAAGCATCAATAAATTCTGTTACAAAAAAATACCTATTTCTAACAACTGTGAGAAAATAAAAAAGAATATTAATTCTATATAAATATATAAAATATTTTAAAAAAATCACGAAATTATGGATATTAAATTAACGAAGATGGATTAGGGAACCTACCTAAACAAGGTAGAATACTAAGCTAAGACACTTTGGCCCTTAACAAAAGAAGCAGCAACCTCTTGAAACTGCACCGCAGTCAGACACAGATACACTCTTATTTATATATATATATATATATATATATTAGTTCAAGGTGCATATTCCATGTTCCATGAGGAAATATTCCTAAGGGATATATATATATATATATATATATATATATATATATATATACCTATGCATGTGCGTGTGGACCACCAAACATGATTAAAACTCCCTATAATCATGTTTAGGGACTAAAAAAACCTTAAAAGTAACAAATTATGGGTGAGAAAAAAACATAAGGTTAAAACCTTACACCAACTTGTGTCACCAATACCAGAAGTGCTAATTTCTCTTAGCCTTCGACAGATGATGTTAGAACACAATCAAAGATGACATGAGGGAGACCTCTCACACCCAATAGAGGATGGAGAATATGATGGAGGTGCAGATCGAGGTGGTTCTAGTGAGGGAGGTGTGACTAAAAGTGATTCCACCTGAAGAGGGATACCATTGAGGATGGTCATGGCTGGAAATGACACTGCCAGTGAGGGAGGGGCACATTTAGAGCAAGGGGTGAGGGATCTGGCCTTAGAAGCAAGCTCGTGGTAGAGCAGGCCACTAAACAAGACTGGCATACACTGATAGCAAGTCTCTAGGAATGAGGGGGTCACACCGGTAGCAGGCTCCCAAATAGTGTTGAGTAGGGGTTCATTGCCTGGAAGGGACCTCTAGTGAGTGAGGGGTGCTAATTGAGAATAGAGTGGGGGCACCGTGCTACATATAGACATAAAGGGGGTTGCGCCATAAACAAGGGGGTTAGGGGATTTGGGGTGAAAAATTAATTATGTTCATAAAAATAATAATTAAAATAATAATAATAATAATATAAATATTATTATTAATATTATTCATAATAATACATGTACATTATTATAATTATTAACAATTATTTTAACTAATTATTTCATTCTTGTGTTATTTTATTTCCAATAATAATAATATTACTCACAATAATAATAATAATAATAATGAAATAATAAAAAAATTATTATCAACACAATAATCTTATTATCATCATTGTTTAAACATTCACCGTATTTTATTATGATAACATTTTATTTAATTCAAATATTGTGCAGCTACATGGTTTAGACCATGTGTTGGCCATAGCCTAGGCCAGGCATCCTCACACGGTTTCCTACAAGTAGATGCATAGTTGTGAAACCATGATCCAACCATTCCAAATGGAATTGTCCCGATGATGTACCCTCTTCCACATTTGTCATAAATTTACTCTTAGCTATGTGAAAACTGTGTGGAGCATCCATCTATGATTGAAATTTTTTATTTTCAAGCCAGGCTGGCGAGAAATCAAATAAAAGAAGATAAAACTAATTAAAATGATTAAAAATTTAAAATAAATAAATTCATGAGGCAGGGGTGTGAGAATTTAATAATATTATAATTATTTAATTAATATATTATTAACAATTATGAATCATATTATTATTTTTAATCCGTTGGGATATAACATATAATGGTCCAATATAACTAATGCAGTGAATGTTTCTTCTACATTTACATTACATAAATAAAGAAAATGTTCATTTCAAAAAGGAATATAATTTAAAAATGATTAGTTTTTTTAAAGTTCTTGATGGTTTGGAACTGAAATGGTTCCATGTCATTGTAGGTATTCAACCACATTTTATCACACCATTATTATGAAAAAAATGATTGAAATCACTAATTATCAAATGAAACAAAAAATGTTGGGGTATTAATACAATAGTATGGAAATGAATCCTCCCACAATTACTGATTTTAATAGTTTTAATATTGGAATGTTTTAGGAAATATATTTTTAATTCAATTTATACTTCCCCACACAAATATTCATTTCAAAAAATGGATCATACATGTTTATATAAGAAAAGTGACTTCCTCATTTGTATTTCTTCCAATAAAATTAATAATAAATAAAAAATTCCTTAATTAATTCTCTTAGAAATTCTTATTTGATCATTATTTCTCCTAGAGAACAATGAATTTTTATTGATCGATCCATCAAGGGAACATACTATTTTATGAATTATAGTTTAACATAATCAACCTAAAATTTCTGAAAGTGGATGTATATTTCGATTCTATATAGAAAAATAATATTCCAATGAGATATTTCATTGAACAATTTTCAATGTGACACAAATATTGTGAAGAAAAATATAAAATAAAAAACCATATCCTAATTACTGTAATGGATGTTATGGTTTTGAGGTTGTATTAAAATATAAGGTGAAATAAAAATTTTCTAGTGTTCAAGGATTAGAGTCAGAAAATGGTCATATTTAGTTAATATTTATTTTTATATTCAATGTTATAAAATATTCCATGATCTGGTTCTTAAACAATAACTATATCAAAAATTCAACCCTCAATCAAGTGATGGATTTACTTAATATTTCATAATTTATTCTCCCATAAAAGGTAGGTTATTGAATAGTCATTGTGTCCCCTAATACTTGATTATATTAGGATTTTATTTATGTAAATCCCTTGTGATAATTATTTAAATATACATAAATATAGGATTTATTTCACAACTTGAACCAAACACAAATCATAAATAAGTCCCCATTTAACTAACTTAAATCTTAACCACACAACATTATAAATAAAATATATGCCAACAATAATGTAATAAATAAAGAAAAAATATAATGGTTTTTATAAATAATAAAATAATAAAATTATATCGAACCCTAATTTAGATTAATATTTGATAAAATTCCATAATCTGGGATGATCCCCAAATTAATAACATTATGATCCACCTTAAAATCATTTATTTGTTGACTTGACCCTCACTTGTGAGACATCTACTGGTGAAGACCCAGTTACCACACACTGATGCCGACAGTGTGACTCAACCCTTGGAGGCGAGAGTAACGGTTGGATCTCTTAGTAATAGTGTCGAGGCCTTACGACGTCATCCTTGGTATGGATTAGTATCATCCATGTTGGGATTGACTGTTTTAGGCAAAGAATGTGGTTCATCCAGGGGATGAGACCAGGTTTCTCTTATCGGCAATGAAGAAATCTTGCAGCTCTTGTGGGACCAGAGATGGTCTGGGCCAAGTCAGAGGAGGTCCATGTCATCCAGGAGCGGATGAGGACAGCACAGAGCCGGCAGAAGTCATACGCTGACAGGAGGCGGAGGCCACTAGAGTTCGAGGATGGTGACCACGTCTTCTTGCGGGTCTCACCTCGACGTGGTATTCGGAGATTTGGCCGAGGCGACAAGTTATCTCCGCGCTTCATCGGACCCTTCCAGGTCCTCAGCAGGGTTGGTGAGGTGGCTTATCGCCTGGCTCTACCACCTCAGTTACACCGAGTGCACGACGTCTTCCACGTGTCTCAGCTGAGGAGATACGTGCACGATCCGACGCACATCTTTGACCATGGGGAGCTTGACGTTGACGATGGGGCGACTTTTACGGAGGTCCCGGTGGAGATAGAGGATCGACAGGAGCGGGTCCTGCGTGGGCGAACGATTCCTCTTGTGCGCATCAGATGGCAGCACGGGAATCTCCAGGAGAGCACATGGGAGCGGGAGGCTCAGATGCGTGCTCAGTACCCTCTTTTGTTTCCCTAGTTTTTGTTGTATCTTTACGGGGACGTAAAGCCCTGAGGTGGGAGTAATGTAAAGACCCGTAAAATTCAAGGGAAATTTTTTTTAATTTTCTCTAGAATTTTACAAGAGCGTGGTTTCAGACGGCACCTGATTCCGAGGCCCGGAGTGCCCGGAAATAATTTCCGAAGTTTGGCTCGGGTACGTTCAGTGAACGAACGAGCGGGAATTTCTAACTTTTGATACGGTGCTCGGAATTGAAATCCGAGGGCACCGATGAACTCGCAGCGCCGATATTCGCTTAAAGAGACCTTTTCAGGAGTTGCGTTTGTTGCGGGTTGAAAGTTAATTTTAGGGGTTTTTAGTTTGAGTTAAATAAAATTTGTTTAGAACAAATTTTATTATAACTTGTTAAAAACCTACCAAAGGAGGTTGGAAGTGGGACCCACACCCACTTAACCTCCCTTGGGAGGATTAAGTGTGGTGGGGCCCACACGAACCCCTAAACCTTTCAAATCCTCCCAACTCCTTTAACGCCTCTTTTAATGGCTTAACTTACTTAATTAATTAAGGGAGTTAAACCCTTTTTGAATTTAAAACCTTTGAAATTCTTGTGGTTAAGTTATGTAATAATATAAGTTAAAGCTTATATTATTCTAGGGGATTCTTTTACCACCTTGGGAGGATTTCTTGAGAGCTTTGGAAGCTTTTCTTCTTCTTCTTCAACTTGACGAAGAACCTTCGAACTTGACGAAGAACGCCGTTCTTCAACGAAGAACTTCTTCGCCGAAGAACACGGTCTTTCCGCGACGCCATATCCGCGACGTGACGTTCTTCTTCCGCATCATCTTTTCCGCGACGAACGCCATCGACAACGACTCTTCCTCCGACGTCAAAGGAATCGACACCGATATTTCACGACTACGTCAACGTGCGCCTATCGAGAACGCCGCACCTCCTTTCTTCGTTCACCGTGTCAACGAAGGGGACGCCACCTCTTCTTCGGACAACCTTCGTCGGCGTGCAAGTTTCGCCAACGACGTGTCTCTTCGAACGCAACCCTTCATCATCGGATTTGACGAACGGCTACCGCAACGCCCGACCTCCGCGACGCCGTCTTCCGCGGATCGTAGACGAATCTTCGAATCTTTAACCCGAGGTAGGGGTTGTCGAATTCTTTTGGGTTTCCTTATTTTATTCTTGATCGTGATTTAGCAAGACTAACGTGAGGCTTGATTTATTTTATGTTGCGTTATTTTTTTAACGTGAGGGGGGCCGGACCGCACGAACACGGCCGAATCCCCCTCCATCGTTCTTGTTTATTCATGCGGGTGGAAGCAAGTAGCGTGGTGCCGTCGCAGCACGCGGTTGTTCGTGCAAATATTTTACGCGACGCCGTCACGCCACGCCGAGGAAGAATCTTCAAGAACGCGATGCCGTCGCGCCGCGTTGAATGGAATCAAGGCACGGCGAAGGGGCGCGGTGCCGTCGCACCGCGCCGGTTGACGAACAACGCGGCCGGTTCCGGGCCGCGTCGGGACGAGGAGACCGCGGCCGGTTCCGGGCCGCGGCGGAAAGAGAAGACCAGCGGCCGGGCCGCCGGCGTCGGAAGCCGAAGAGGGGACCAGAAATTCCGGTCCCGTTGGAGAAAACCGGCCGGCCAGCTGGCCGGCCGGATGCCGTTAAAACCGGGGGAATTAATCCCCCGGTCACCTTGCAAAACCCCACTCTTTATGAGGGGGGCGGCTCTTTGAAGAGGGGGGGGGGAGGCAGCCGGCCCCCCGGTTGGTTCCAGCCGGCCCCCACGTGCGGGGGCCGTTACCTGCAAAAAGGGCGCGGCCCTTTGTGCCGCGCCGTCCCTCAAAAACCGCGGGGGGTTGTTCCCCCGCGTGCAGCCACCTCGCGGCGCCAGGCCGCCGCGGCCCGCCGCGCCGCCGCGCCGTCGCTCCGCCGCGCCGCCGCCCGCCGCCGCCCGCCGCCGCCGGCCACCGCGCCGCCCCAGGGGGGGGGGGGGTCGGGCCGGGTCGGCCCGGACCCGGACCCCCCCGTTTCGAACCAGAATTAGTTTTTGGCCCATAACTTGAGCCTCGGACCTCCGATCGACGAACCGTCAGCGGCAACGCGATCCTTGGATAGAGACGGTCGTTTCGGTATATCGCACTCAAGGTTTCGGATTACTTTGAGTTCGGCCGGGTTGGTTCGTTCACGAAACCAACCGGGCCTTCGGAGCGGAAACGCTAATATCTTGAGCCACGAACGTCCGATTGACGCGCCGTCAGTCGCGTTGCGTTCCTCTTAGTGAGACGGATCTTTTGGCATACTCCGCCCGAGGTTTGGACGCAGGTGGAGTACGGTCGGGTTGGTTTTACCTTAAAAACCAACCGGGCCCCGGAGACGAAAAAGCCAATAACTCACAGACCGGGCGTCCGATTGACGCGCCGTCTGTTTCTTTGACTTCCTCTTGATGAGACGGAACTTTTGACATACTCCGCCCGAGTTTTGGATGCAGTCGGTGTATGGCCGGGTTGGATTGTACCCGAAATCCAACCGGGCCCCTGGAACGGGAAAGCTGATATCTTTCAGACAGGACGTCCGTTTGACGAACCGTCAGCGGCGTTGGTGATTACGTTTAGTAACGGTCCCTATGAGTATACCCTATGGGAGTTCGGGGTACAGTTGAGATACGGCCGGGATTGGTTCGCACTCGAAACCAACCGGGCCCCTGGGACGAAAAAGCTAATAACTCTCAGACCGGGCGTCCGATCGACGCGCCGTCTGTTGCGTTGAGACCCATGTGACGAGACGGTCTTTCGAGATACTTCCTTGCGGGACTTTGTGATACTTGGAGTATCGACCAGTAGCTCGTGGAGCGGACCCTCCCGGAGACGAGCGTGCAGAGTACGGAGACCGTGTAGCCGGCTGAGACCTGACGACTGCTTGACCGACTCGACTTGGAGTGAGTCGACTAGCCCAGTGGACGGAGCGCCCGGTATTTGGCGGCAGACCCACGGCGGACGGAGCGCCTGGTAGTTGGCAGCAGACCCGCGGTACTCGACAGGAGGAGTACCTCAGTAGGCTATCTGGGTAGCGCCCGGTATTTGGCAGCAGACCCTCAGCGGACGGAGCGCCTGTTAGTTGGCAGCAGACCCGCAGTACTCGACAGGAGGAGTACTTCAGCAGTCTTAGGTTAGTGAGCGGCGGCCTCGGAGTCGTGACAGGACCACTGTACACTCTAGAGACGGAGCTCTTCAGCAGTTACGGTTTCGAAAATAAAAATCCCGGTTTGAGCTGAGACTTTTGACCTTTGTGTTTTCTCATGATTGAGATGGGTTACTTGATAACTTAGGTATATGTATGGGCATATACCTGGGTAGTGGTTATCCGTTGATCTCATGATCCTTGTGTTTCCTCAGGACTGAGATGGGTTACTTGATAAGTTAGGTATATGTATGGGCATATACCTAAGTAGAGTTTAACTGTTGAGATCTTCTTGTGGTTATCCTTGTTGGTTTTAGTGAGACCTTGAGGGTCTCGGGGTCCCCACTGAGTATCGTTATACTCACCCCTGCACGGGCTATGCCCGCACCTCGTTGTGTTGGTTGCAGACGACGGCCAGTACTGGCAGAGGCCGAGTGTTCGAGGACTGGACGGTACCTGGAGGTGGACTATACGACGAGGCGGTACCCAGAGGCAGACCACTGGGCGGGACATACTCGGAGCAGACGGCGGGACCCGAGGAGCAGAGGAGCTATCTGTACCCACCCTTCAGGTGGGATTTCCAGTGGACAGCTCGGCGTAGCAGCTTTACTTTTCAGTTCCTGTTTTCCCTTTCGAGTTGTACTTTACAGTTGGGCTTGTATTTTCGGCCCCTTTTTTTACTTTCCGCACTTTTAGTTGTACTCTGTTTTTGCTTAGTGTTACTTTCCGCTTGCTTACTCTATGGTGTTTGTTTACTTACAAAGGCAATGCCTTCCCTTTTTACCGGGATTTACGCCTTGGTGCTAGTCGCCAGCCCCTGGCCTATGGAAGGCGGGCTTGGGGTAGTCACGGCACGGACCCCGAGGGCGGGTCGTGACATGAATATTTATTTAAAAAACTAAATTTCACTTCATTACACCCTAATATATAAAAATTTATTATATAGACAAAAATGATGAATGATGTTTATTAAATACTCAACTAACATATATTCTCCCAATTAAATTGTAACTGAATATTTTATAGTCAATACAAGCATGAATAATTGTTAAAAATAATAATAATAATATTTATTCAACAAATTAAATTTATATATAATCTATATAAGGTTCTAGATATACATATAGTGTGACTCTCAAATCCCGTTTCTTAGTGGCATTAGACGAAACTTCCTAATGAATAAGGAAAATTTATAATAACATTACAAATCCCCCGTAGTGGAATAAATTAAATCCACAATGACATAAAACCTTATAATATCATGTAATAGGTAATATACTCCCTTTTTAATGATATCTCAAATCAGGCAGGTTTTATATTGTTCGATCAATCCTTATTTTCATTGCCACATTCATTGACTTTGAAAAAATGAAATTTCAGAAATATCACCAAGGAAAAAGACATTATATGTCTACTTGAGACCCATAAAATGGTCTAAGATATAAATTTCTATTAAATAATGTAAGGGAAAACCCTTTCTTTCTTTATTCATCAATTCCATGTCAGTTGTGATGTACCGAATACACCCAACTTCACCAAGAAAATATGTCATCATGGCTTACATAAATAAATCAAATAATGAATCTTTTGATATAAATTTATAAAACTATTGAAATTTTTGGAACATTGCACCCGTTTATTGATATTTTTATCCAATGACTTATATAAATGTGTATTTCCTACTATTTGGTCCAGTTTTAATTACATCTTTTGTTATGATTTACATGGATGAACATCAGGAGGAGACGTCTCAATGTCTTATGAGTTTCTTACCCATAATAGCATATATCATTTCTAACCCACCAATTGATATAATCGATCCATAGAATATATATTTAATAACACAATCACTGAACGTCCATGTTCTCATCATATTAGGGAATTTCGTTGATATTTCTATATTGTATGTAAAATTTGGACACAATTAAATAGATTGGAATACAAAAAAAATCATGATTACTAAAAAACGTTATTAATATTCAAAAACCATTAATATAAGTAATCAGAAAGTACATAGAATTTGGTTTTAGGGAACCAAATACAATAAAATGTATATTGTGTTACTCATTTGATATCATCCGTGATTTTTAATTGTATAAGATTTTATGATTCTTTATATCTTACCCAAAAATAATATTTTGACATTTATAATGCATGTTTGATAGCTTATGCATAGAACAAGTGGGTGTGGTATGTGATATGGCATATCATATTCCACATCATGTATATCACCTCTTGAAATATATCTAAATTTTATGAAACAACCTCTATATCATATATAGTGAAATTAAACATATCAAAGGTTGAAATATGAGATTTAGGGAATAAGCATCTTTTAATATCCCACATAAACAAAAACATCCCAATATTTATAAAAGAATCACACAATGTTACATCATATTAGAAATATTGTGAAATCAAACCCAAATCTCTTTTTTTATTTTACTCGAAATATATTTTGGATAATCTATACAATAAGAATATATTATTTTTGGATAAAAACATTGTAAAAAATACTCATTTGAATATAAAAATGGTCCTTTATAGTAATTATGATAGTTTTTAATTCCTAATTCATAACCATATAAAAATTGTGAAATCCAAAAATATATAACTTGTAATCAATATACAAATAGATCATTCATGATCTCAATCAAACACTCTTATCTATATACAATCACAAAAAACATATATCTCATACATGATGCATAATAATATATTATTTTTTCAAAAAACATCAATTACCTCCATTATACATGAAATATATCAATCTCAAATTAGAAAAGTATTAAATTCTCAATTTCCATGTAAAGGATCATTATGACTAATCAATATAAATCATTTCATCCATCAAGATGAATAAATATCATGATATTATTATTAATAAATGAGTATACGACATACCACTAAACTAGGTATGATCATACACTTCCTAAATCATTATTATAAAAGGGTCATATTCCATACATGTCATATAAGCGATAAAATCTCATCATTGTTATGAAAAATCCACTACATGGTCACCAATGTAGTCAACCGCCTCCTAGTTATCTCATCCTCTTTGTTGGTGTTAAAAATGTGTCAATGTATGAAGGTAATCATTTAGGGCTACATGTTAAACTCACCTGAATATAATTAATATAAAATATTCACCATAAGTATACCAATGAAATAATGTATAATATTCTATTTCATATACTTAAATGACTAAATCCAGATAAAAACTCACACTTGCGTCTCATGATTGAACATTGTATCTTTATATGACCATATTATCTATTTTACATTATTATATATTTACAACCCATGTATTTCCATGAATATCACCGGTTAAGAATAACATAAATATAAATTAATAAGGAGTTATTTTTCAATCCACTCTGACATTATAATTACAACACATATTAATGAATGATAATGTGGAAATGAATTGTTATAACATGATATATTTTTATATCATTGGTCAATTCAATAATATCATGTATAACACTATATATATATATGTGTGTGTGTGTGTTTGTGTGTGTGTGTTAGACATACTATATAATAATACTTAAATACATTAGAAGAGTTTTTGATTAGATTCAAGTAATGGGTTGTATCATGATACATACTAATTAAAAAAATTCAATTCATAATGTATTCACTTACTACATAACCATGTATCCATAAGATAAATCAACCTTCACTCTAGAAATGGATGATAGGTATCAAAATGGACATAATATTTGAAAAAATGTGAAATTGGGATATGGAGACCTTATATTTACAACTTGTAATTTGTATCAAGACAATGTTACTTAGTTTTATCCATTATTTGAATGTATTTTTAATTATATGTTTAAAATGGATAACACATAGAATATTATACTGTTTTTTTATAAAATTAACACCTTTATTGAGATTATTAGTTATTAAATAAAAGACCCTTACTTTACTATTATATCCCAAAATTTCCTCAAGCAGTTAATATTTAAATAATGAACTCCACTATGGTTTAATTTGACATATAAAAAATCAATATATTTTTAATAATTTTCATAAAAACATAATGACTCTAAGTTCAGTATTAATTCCCATTGGTCTCTTATAAAATATATTTTTTCAAAATATTTTATTTCATAACATTAATACATTCTCATAAATATATTTTAATTTTATTTATTCTATGAGATTTAAAAAAATAAATTAAAAATAAGATATATTGTAATTTTATTAGTAGTTGTGTGGTTGATAAACCAAATTGATAAAAAATACAAAACTAAACTTACTTGGACTAGTAAAAATATGTTTAGTTTATTTATTCATTGAAATTGTTTGACTAATACTATACAATTTTGTTTTCAAATTTTGTTTTTTTGAAGATGAAATAACCATTATTAACAAATTCTAATCAAAACTAAATATTTAGATAAATTATATAAATGACTTTTTAAACTAGAAGTGGTACATTTTTTTCCTCATATAAGTAGAATATAATATAAATATTTATTAAATTTTTATAATAATACAATTTTTTGAACATATGTGATGTTTATGTGAATAAATTCTATCAAAAAAAATTTCATATTAACTCCACACTCTTAAATGACATTAAATATTTTTCATGTTGTTTACTTGGTAGTATATAAAACTATTTCCATGATCTTAATATTGAATTAATCATTTTTTCTATAGAAACTCTCTCTTTGTTATTTATGTTACTATAATATATAAATTATCCAATAATCATTTGTTATTACAGTTCATGGTTTCATCATTTAATTCATGAATATTTATTGTATCAGCTAATTATTTTTCTCATTTAAAATGAATGTTAACTAATTATTACCAATATGAACAAATTCGTTCAATTTATATTAGGTCAAAACTAATAATTTATCAGTTTCTATTTTTTAGGTAATATTTTACAAATGGTTGGATAAAGTAGTTGCACACCCCCAATTATTAAATCATATATATTTTTTTAGAGAAAAAAGATAAAAATAATAATTAAAAATTGAAATGTTTTTTCAATTTAGTAAAAATGTGGATAAATTATATTTAGATCAATCTCATGGAGATGTTCATTATAACATCATCCTTACTTTTCTTTTATTATTATTATAAAATTCGGTTTATAATATTTTGATACATATTATTTTGTAAAAAAATTATTTCATTTAAAAAATCATTTTTACACAATTAATTTATTTACCCTATAAAATAAAATATAATTAAAAATAACAAAAAAAACATTCTTTTATAAATTAAATAAATCATGTTAGCATAGATCGAATTTATTTTTATCTTTATAAACAACTTTCTCTTTTCTATTCTAATATATAACCACCAAATGTCTTTATTAATATCTTTATATTTCTAAACTTATATTTATATACATAATTTTATAGTGTAAAAGTCAAATTTAATACCCTTTTGAAATTGATGAATTGATTTATATAACCAAAATACATGTCATCAACTCTCTATAAAACATTTACTACTACTTCAGTTATTATGGGAAGCTGTATTTATAGCATTACATATTTCAATAATGGAAACAATTCCCTTCCATCATAACACATCATTTTGATTTTTAAAAAGTATGATTTTTTTGTACTCTTCATAATTTTTTAAATTATTTTTGGATAAAATTTTTACATATATTTTTTATAGTATCATAATAGATCTTGATCAAGAACCTATAAATTTTTTCTCACCAAACCTCAATATATTGTGGAGATAATGTTATTTTTATCCCATTCATTATATAACATAGATAATTTTGATGAAATATTTTTGGAAATAATTTCAAGATAACCCAGTATCTAGATCTATCAAGAGTAGTGGGGATAATTTTTTTATAAAATTAAATAACCTATATTATTGATAATGAGTGATGAAAATGAAGTCCCCTTATCCATATAAAGCTAAAATAGTCCCTTAAAAATCCTAAACTTATCATACCTTTATTCTTATTGGAATAGCCATTTCATTTTTTTATCTTCCAAAATACATCCATGTGGTCCTAATTTTTTATTACTTTGGTTAAATTGAAATAAGATTTTGTTTAGATATATTATGAGAGTCCTTTTAATTCCTACATTATGAACCTTTTAACTATATTTAGCTTAATTAGTGGTAAAAAATTAAGTAATATGTTTCCCTAATATATTTAATTTTGTCACTTTTTTTAGAACAATTAAAAAGTGTTGTTACCTCTAAAGAAAATTCATATAATTTAGTTTTTCTTGTTCTACAACTCATCTCAAACATGTATTTGATATATTATTTATCTCCATTTTATCTACTAGTACTCCAAGATTTAATTTTTTATATTTTTCTGTAAAAAAATATTCTCTCATCACAAATCCATTTAGTGAGATAGTAATGTCAATTTTGCCATATATAACTCATGAATTATTGAGGAAATAACAACTACTTCCTATTCATAAAATGAATTATCAAAATTTTAAATATCTAGAAAGTTTTTTGAAATTAATTTTTTATTTATAACTAAAATATTGACATATACCATTTTGGGTCACCTATATTATAATAACCTTACACACGGTAATATAGGGGAACTAAACCACATGGATCACTTGTATTGAATTATAGATTCCTTTTTGACTGTTTACAATAGAATAAATATAATACCATGGTATTTTTGGGGGTATTATAATTCATAATAATCTCATTATATATTACTCTCATGTATTTTAGATTTTATGCTTTCCATATCTGTATTCATGATTCTATTTTATTTAATTTATAAATCATCATGTAAATCAACTAAATTAAAATTTTATAATCCCATTAATGTATATGTATTTATACAATAAATAATATCTTTTATGTATCTATAGTCTAATTTAATTATAATATTCAACCTTTATTTTTATTCAACACATTAAAATTGTAAATTAATAAAATCTATGAGAAGGATTAAAATTATAAGAAAATTAAATCCTTATAAGAAGTATATATATGAAAATGTTAGTGAACCCCACCTTTCTAAATAGTTCCAAAATTTAGAAACTGTTGTAAATTCCAAACCAAAGACTTTCTATTTATAAATCATTAATAAATAGTGAATTATAGTTCTAATATGACATAAATTTCATGTATTTGATATTTACTGTAACAATAACTAAATTTGGATTTATAATTAAAAAAATAATTACCTTGATGGAATTAAATTAAATCTCAGAGTATACCTGGCATAAAACTTTTTAAATTAATTTTATAACATATATAAAACTATTTAAATAATAAATATTTAGCATAAAAATATCCATATACTAAAAAACCATATATAAATAATATTTAACTATAGAGAACGAAAAATTAAAAAAATTATAAATTTTAATATTTTAATTTATGAACCCTTTATAATTATGTTATATAATATAAGGATAGTCGATATAATTATAAATACTTTATATTTTCTAAATATATAAACATTTCATAAAAATAAAAATAAAATAATTTTATAAACACATCTCGAATATGGTGGATTGTTTTTTTTTCATTTACATGGTATATATAAACCCCATCATATTTATTGATAAATATAATTATCTCATAAATATAAGATTATTATATTTCAATCCCTATAATCTTTTCAGTACTATAATATAAAATAATTACAGTATTTAAGATATTATATTTCTAAATAATTATCCCATGAAAAACAAAATTGCCCTTTGATCTCACCTTCTAAGATAATTTTATAGTTTTAATACATTTAAAATAATTCATTAATGTGAATAATTCATATTTTATAAAAAATCCCAAAATATTTATTTAAGAAATTCTAAAAATTTCATATATTTAATAAAAATATTTTGAACATAATTTTCAAAATTTATAAACAGTTTATAAATTATAAATTGTTTTCAGAATGAAAAAACCCCATATATCGTAGATAATTTTATTTCATATGTTATAAAATTATAAAATAATCAATTTTTTTCACTACACGCACATTGGATTTCAGATGATGATTTCTGACATTGCCTCTAGTAATATTCCAAAAACATAAATTTTGTACTATATCACTACAAAATCTATCTATATATCACTTAAATAAAATGAAATTATTTTTCATTGTATATTATCACATGCATACAATGGTTAGTTATATATCATTCCATTTTATATGATAATATAATAAATGTCCTATATTAGGATATTTTATATTAAGGACAAAAATATAAATAAATCACTTTATATGATGCTAAATGATCATCATATTCTTTTAAAAAATTACCAAATATGAATTATTATAAAATAAATAGACTGGTTTCTACTACAACTAACAGTTTTTCAGAAATAAATCATTTTCAAATAAAATGGAATAATCCAATAAAATCCCATGATACAATATCATACATTAAGTGGTTTTATAGGAATAATTAATTAATTAATAACATAAATTTTTATTCATCCAAATCTCATTCTATTGAGAAAATATTATTTGAAATTCCTTTATAAAAACCTATAGATTCTTACCTATGATTGTATCTACTACATTTTTGACATTCCAGATTCTTTGGATGTATTTATATAAACTATATAGTATGTTACTTCACTGGGTTTAAATAAAATATTAAATATAAGATTCATGTCATGTATTAACATTTGATAGATTTAGAATCAAACAAACACCATTATTATTAGTTTTATCATTTTTATATATTCACATATGGGCACTAAATAAACCATCTAAAGCCAATGATTTTCTAAAATTATTCACATATTACAACTCTTTTGGCATGTATTACGTTACTCATATAAATCCAAATATAGAGGTTTAATATAAGGCCCTAGCCTGAAACGCTACATAATCTTGAGTAATTACAAGATTACACATTGAGGATATTTTCAGGTTTAGAGTTTTAGAGATTTATATCATGAAACTTGCATTACATTCCACATTTAAACAAAGTGGTTACATAAAAGATAGTATTCATTTTTCCCATCAAGGGAAACATATTTAAAATAAAACATGGATTCTTTCTTGACACTTCCTTGACACTATCATCATATCATGTACCATTCTCTAAACCTGTGAAAAAAACATTTCAAAAACTTGGGATGAGCATAATAAGCTCAGTAAGGGTTATAAAAAAAATATGAACTGAAAACATTAGTCGATTCATGAAATCATAATTTACAAATAAAACATAATCACATACCTCATCAAGTCATGAATAAATCATATAAATCATAAGACATAAAGGTAACTTTAGGAATTCATAGGATTCTTACATAGGGAGTAACCCTCTTGGTTACGTTTGGAATACCCATCACAGTATATTTCCTAAATCTATTCAGAGAATCCTTAACGTTTAACTCCTTCACATTACCCAATGCATCGAAGAGCTATATCGGGCTCACCCGCACTTAGTTTATCATGGAACTACCCGTCTTCATAACAATGCCCAAGAACCATAACTTGATCGTATCACATAAAACATGCATAAAGGAAACATAACATTTTCACATTTCAATCACTAGATATCAATATCACATTGATATAATAAAAACATTCTCAAAACCATTTTCAATAACAAAATAAATGAAAATTAAAACATGGTATTTATTTATTTTTTAATAAAAATGTATGGCTAGTAGAGGAAGCTGAAACTCAAATAATTGTCATGGCGTCGGAGAAGTCGTTGTCGCCACATACTTCCGACAAAAAAACAATCCTTTTTTTTCGTTTAGTAAACACTTCATATAAAAAATATTCCATTTGAATAAAAATAAAAATTAAAAGGGGTTTATACCCCGTATAAAAGAAAGTTTTGTATAAAAAAAATATGCCTCAACGAATGGAGATTGAGACGAATTCCATTACCTCGGGTCCGACATGACTCGATCGTTCTTTAACCTCTATAATAATAAACTGGAGTTAACTTCTACTTGCTTAAGAACCTTTTTCACATTCATTATTCCTTTTATATCACTTATTACTATGTCACTAACACTATGTAATTATTTAATAACGACTATTTTAACGATCATTGGTACTTGAGTAAAAAATAAACTCTTTATAATTACAAGTTGTTCATGTATCCATTATATCTAGAGTTATAGTCATGATGTAGATATCTTATATATCATATTTATCTAGTATATACATGCATTTATAATATTACATAACGTTTAGAGGTAAGAAATGAAATGCACTATTCATGTAGACGGTAAGCTGTACGTACACATGAACGCTACTTTCATTTATTTTTTGTATTCTATGGAATGGAATCACAATGATATAATGGAATATTATAATACCAGTATAATATCATATATAATATCATTAATTACATCCTTTATATGTCCCACATATGATATTAACGAATCAAATCACTTTGAGAGGGTGGTAGTCTTCATTTCCTAAAATGAAGATATCACGTTTACCCATAATGGAAACCATAAAGGTATGCCATAAATGAAAAATACAGAAGAATAAGTTAAACATAAAAATATTATATATCATAGATAAATATAGTGTCATCTTAATGGCCACTTTTGAAGGTGTTAAAAGAATATTGAACAATCATCGTTTTGTGAGGCAGAAATTCACCATCCACGGAAACAATATGTTCTTTAACCATTTGATGTTGGTGTGTGTAAATGTAGCTCGAATCCTTCTTATAACAACATAGTAGTATATGGAAGATACTGGTGTTGTTACAAACGAAATGAATAAAAAGATTTTAGGGGGTTGGAGAAGAAAAATAAAACATAAGAACACAAGAGAAGACACTACCTTTAAATCGGGTACCTCTATTTTATTTGAGCTCAAAGGCTTCCTTGGGAAGACTTCTGCCCAATGTGAGGATTATAGGAGTTAGAGAGGGATGTGGAGAGACAATATGGTCCGGGGTGGGCCGAGAAAAATTATTTGGAAGTGTGGGTAAGGTGGTAGAGTTGTGGACCTTTTATAATAGGAGAGTAGGGGCACTCTTGGAAAGTACAAAAATGTTATTTTATTTTAAAATGTGTTTTGATTTAAAAGGTCCCACATTGATATAATTCTAGGATATGGTGATAAGGGTTCAAAATATACCCATAAAATAGATTTTTGACAAGTGTAGGTCTTAAATTTTAAATTATCTTTTCATTTTATTTAAATCATTAAATAATGAGGTAATTGTTGCATCATCATGATGTCATAAATAATTTAATTTATTTAATGTCTAAAAATTATAAAAAAACTACTATGATGTATGAAATATTTTTATCTTTCCAATTACTATTTATATTCAAAAATCAGACTTCTATAACCCCACTTAAAAATTGTTCTAGTAAAACAACTCATGTTTGTGTCATTTTAATTTTAACATTAAATAAAAAGATATTAATGTCATTTTCCTACAAAAGTGGCTCCATGGGGTCCCCATGTTGACCCATGTATTTTCGTGGTCGTCCATGACACATACAATAAGGGTAGGACATGTTTCTAGGTATTTTCATTTTATTATAATATCATTTTTACCATAAATTGCACTAATTACCTATAATCGCGATTAAAAACATAAAAGTTACTATTCACCAAAAAATTATTTTAATCACATTGAACCACATTTTACTTAATAATGAAAACCATGTATTTCAGATTTTTGAAATTCAATACACAGAGGTGGTAAAATTTAATTTAAACGAAAAATTAGTTTTTTAAGTACCACTTAGTGGTTTCACTATTCATCAAAAATTGAAGATTTTTAGAAAAATACCAAAACATCAACCTATGATATATTTGATATTCTAAATTCAAAAATGATGTCTATGTTAAAAAATTCAAAACATATAAGTTACATTAATTAATTTAATAATTAATTCCCACAGTTAGAACAAATTGCTCGTTTTTATGAATCAATAAGTATCAAAAGATTGACACCAGTTTAAGTCCAAATTCGAAGTGAAATTAATTCCAATGACCACTATTGGATTAAATGGTAAAAATATATTCTAATTTAATTTAAAAACCAATAAAAAAGATAACATAATCATATAAATAAATTATATTAAAAAGAGGTTTTGAATTAAAATACAACATTTTTCACTATTCATTAAAAAATTGAACATTATCGGAAAAATACCAAAAATTATCCCAAAGTAAATTTCAATGTCCCAATAATAAAGAATAAGTATTTTTTTGACAAATTGAGCTTATAAAATTGTCAAAAGTATGATTTAAAAATGTTTTTCCATCAAAAGGGAGTAAAACTATCTTTTAAAAATATTAGTGTATTCTATGCTTAAGATTGGATGTATTCTCATTTTAAGCCTCTAAAAAAAATATCTAATTCATTAATATACATAGGTAAAAATATATATTATTCATTACATATTTGGATGTTACATCCATCCCCGTTTAGATAATTGCGTCCCCGAAATTTATTTACTTATCGAATAAGTGGGGGTATTTTTCCCTCATTGCATTTTCAGATTTCCATGTTGCCTCTTCAATCATGTGGTTTTTCCACAAAACCTTTACCTGATGAATTAACTTATTCCATAACACTTGCTCCCTGTGGTCAAGAATATGAACCGTTTGTTCCTCATAAGATAGATTCTCTTCCAACTGAACTACCTCTTGACCCAAAACATGAGATGTATCTGGCATGTACTTTCTCAACATCAAAACATGATAAAAATTCTGTACCTGTGATAAACTCTGAGGTAAAGCCACTCAGTATGCAATTGAACCAACTCTCTTAAGAACTTTATATGGTCTAATTAACCTTGTACTCAGATTTCCTTTCTTACCAAACCGCATCACACTTTACCATGGTGCGACTTTGAGAAAAACATGATCACCTACCTCAAAAGATAGATCCTTCCTCCGGTTATCCGCATAACTCTTCTGTCTGCTCTGAGTTGTTCTCATGTGTTTCTAAATCAACTGAACTTTTTCTGCCATCTCTTCTACCAATTCTGGTCCCATCAGCTTTCTTTCACCCACTACATCCCAGAAAGCTGGAGTTCGACACTGCTTCCCATATAACGCCTCAAATGGTGCCATCTGTATACTGGAATGAAAACTGTTATTATATGAAAATTCAACCAATGAAATATGTTGGTCCCAACTTCCCTGATAATCCATCGAACAAGCACGTAGCATATCCTCCAATGTCTGAATTTTTTGTTCTGACTGCCTATCAGATTGAGGATGAAAAGCTGTACTAAAATTTAATTCAGTACCCAACGACTTTTGAAGGCCTTTCAAAAAGATAGAAGTGAACCTAGGATCACGGTCAGATACAATGGAGAGAGAAACTCCATGTAACCTGACTATCTCTTTCAGTAAAAAATGGGAAAGTTGATCTAGGTAAAAAGTATCTCGTATAGCAAGGAAATGAGCAGATTTAGTCAAGAGATCAAAAATAACCCAGATGTCATTATTACCTCGAGCCGTCTTCGTTAATCCCACAACAAAGTCCATGGATATTTTCTCTCATTTCCACTCTAGCACTGGTAAAGTTTGAAGCATCCCGTTCGGTAACTGCCGCTCTTCTTTAACCTGTTGACATGTCAAACACTACACAGTAAAATTAGCAATATCTCTTTTCATTCCATCCCACCAGTAATACTCTTGCAGATCTATGTACATCTTAGTACTTCCAGGATGAACTGAAAATGAAGAAATATGAGCTTCACATAACAACTCTGTCTTCAACTGTGAATCACAAGGCACACACAATCTCTTCCCAAATCTCAAAACACAATCATTATCAATGTTGAATTCAGGCAACTTACCTTTCTGAACCGGCTCTACCTTTTTCTGCAACTCACTGTCTTGCTTCTGTGGTTTCTTGATTCTGTCTGATAGAGAATATTTCACTGATACCTGAAACAAAACAGAATGACATCATGTACCAACAACTTCTATGCCAATGTTCATCAAATCCATAACCAAAGGATCACGTTCCAAATGCATCATTGTTAATGAATCATTACTTTTTTGACTCAATGCATCAGCAACTTTATTTTCTTTTCCCGGACGGTAATAAATTGTACAATCATAATCCTTGATTAATTATAGCCATCTCCTCTATCTCATGTTAAATTATTTCTGAGTGAATATATATTTTAAACTTTTATGATCAGTATATATTTCACACTTTACTCCATACAAATGATTTCTCCAA
This sequence comes from Viscum album, assembly GCA_963277665.1. Taxonomy (NCBI): domain Eukaryota; kingdom Viridiplantae; phylum Streptophyta; class Magnoliopsida; order Santalales; family Viscaceae; genus Viscum; species Viscum album. The sequence goes on along the minus strand of OY728140.1, from coordinate 1,899,181,406 downwards.
ATTTTTTAAGCGAAAACAACATCAGTTAATTCCAAATCATGTGTAGGGTAATTTACCTCATGATTTTTCGACTACCGTGAAGCATAAGCAATTACCTGATCATTCTGCATTAGTACACAACCAAGTCCTTTCAATGAAGCATCACTATAGATAACAAACTCACCATTCCTGGAAGGCTGTGCCAAAACTGTAGCATTCACCAATCTAATTTTCAATTCCTGAAAACAATTATCACATTCTTTTGTCCAGATAAACTTAACACCCTTCTGAGTTAACATAGTCATTGGACTAGATAACCATGAAATATTTCTAACAAACCTTTGGTAATATCCTGCCAAACCAAGGAAACAACGATTCTCAGTTGCATTTGTGGGTCTTGGCCATTCTTCAACAACCTTTTTTTTGCAGGATCAATAGTTATCCCATCATTAGAAACAATGTGACTACGGAAAAAAAAAATTTATTGCAACCAAAAATCACACTTGCTGATTATCCCATACAATTTATATTCTTTTAAGGTTTGAAAAATAACCCTTAAATGTCATTCATGCTCCTATTTACTTTTAGAAAACAACAAAATATCATCTATGAAAACCACCACAAACTTATGCAAGTACTGATGGAAAATTCTATTCATTAAATCCATGAATACAGCAGGTGAATTGGTTATCCCAAAAGACATTACTACAAATTCATAATGGCCATATCTTGTACGAAACGCAGTCTTCAAAACATCTGCTTCTTTTACATTCAGCTGATGGTACCCCGATCTCAGGTCAATCTTTGAAAAATGCTAAGCTCCCTAGAGCTGATAAACAAATAATCGATATGAGGCAAATGATATTTTTTCATAACGGTGATGTTATTCAAGGCTCTATAATCAATCCAATGTCTCTTAGAACCATCTTTTTTTTAACAAATAAAATAAGAGCACCCCATGGTGACGTGATTGGTCGAATGAAACATTTCTCTAATAAATCTTGCAATTCCTCCTTCTACTCTAAAAGTTTAATTTGAGCCATTCGATAAGGGGGTTTTGAAATTGGATTAGCATCAGGAACTAAGTCTACAGTAAACTCAACTTCTCGATCTGGTATTATTCCAGGAAACACATCAGGAAAAACATCCGGATACTCATTTACCACAGGCACATCATTAATCTGAACAGTTCCATTGTTTTCATCAATATGTTCAAGTTAACATTCATTTCAATCTTTTACAAGTTTCTCAGCATCTTGATATGTTATCAATAGTAAGGTTTCATTCTTGTACACAAACTGAAAGACTTTCTGAAAAGACACTTCTTTATCTCTACAATCAATCTTAGCATGGAAAATAGAGATCTAATCCATACCTAGGATAACATCAAACTCTACTAGAGGTAAAACAAAAAGGTTCCCAAGTAGTTTCTTTCCACAGATAAGGATAGGAAGATTCTTATAAATTATTTTTGCCTCAACATTTCCCCCAGGTGTTCTTACCAAAATTTCAGGAGTCATTTCTTGAGATGGTATTCCAATTTTACTAGAAATGTTTTCAGAGATGAAAGAATGTGTAGACCACGAATCAAACAACACACTTGAATAATCTGAAAAAACAAACATTGTACCTGATACAACTTCATTTGTTGGCCTGACATCTACTGAAGTAGTTGCAATGGATTTCACCACACCTTTCTGCTTGTATTCTAACTGCTTCCCATCACTCGAGCTCTTTGTCGGACACTCGTTTGCATAGTGACACATCTCATTGTACTTAATACAATTCACTAACTGTAAGTAAAATTTGGACTTACCATCACATTGTTCTTTATCAGTGTAATCACGAGCATTATGTCACATCTTACCACATCAGTAGTAGTTTCTAGAATTCAGAAGACATTCCCCAGCATGCCTTTTACCACATTTATCACAAACTGGAAACATAGTTTTTTACCGTCAGACCCTTTTTGAAGATTTATTTCCTTTATCCTACCACCTCGGTCTCTTCTTCTGTTGGTTTTTATAGAACACTTGATCATCGGAAAACTCCATTTCCACCTTTTCAGCACATCGAACAAGCTTTTCATAACTTTTGAACTCACGAGAAGCTAATGCCATTCGATATTTTGTCTTTAATCCTGAGTAAAAATGATTGATTTTACTATCATGGTCTCGGATAAAACTTGGAGCATACCTTGACAACCGAGTGAACCTTTTTTCATAGGCATCCACTGAGTCTTCCTCTTGCCTCAATTCCCAGAATTTCTTTTCCATCCTAAGTCGAACAACCTTAGGAAAATACTTCTCAAGAAACACACCTTTCAATTCATCCCAGTAGAGAGCATCAATCTCATCAGCATCCTTGATATTTTTAACCATCTACCACCACTGATCTGCTTCACCCTCCAAATGGTAAATAGAAAGACTAACCTTTTGATTGTCTGAACACCCCATGACATTGAAAATCTTCTCCAGTTCTTTAATACACCCTTCAGCTATCACAAGGTCTGATGATCCTCTAAATGAAAGGGTATGTTGACTCATGAAATGTTCCACCACTGACATGTTACTCTGTGGTTGATCTGGAAGATCTTGTGCATTGATACCACCACTATTTATCGCTTGAGTCAATTATGCCATTACTACAACAAACTGTTCAGTTCCAATTCCGACCATCTCAGGATGCTGATTCGGATGGTTATTTCCTTTTATATGCCTTCCTAGTACTGCTTCCATGTTTCCTCTGTGGAAAACCATTCTGAACAAACATATATCAGATGAAGCAACATGGTAATCTTCAAATTCTATATCATTTCAATTTGACCATAAAAAAATATATTTTTGGATAATAATTTAATAAAATTCTAACTCTTAATGTTATCTATACCAAACTTTGATACCAAATATAAGTCCCCAGCCTTAAACCTTACTTAATCATGAGTTACAACAAGATTACACATTGATGATCTTTTCAGCTTTTTAGTTTTAGAGAATTAGATCATAAAACTTGCATTACATTCTACATTTAAATAAAGTGGTTATATACAAGATAGTATTCATTTTTTCCATCAACGTAAACATATTTAAAATAAAACATGGATTCTTTCTTGACACTTCCTTGAAACTATCATCATATCATGTACCATTCTCTTGACCTATGGAAAAAAAATTCAAAAACATGGGATGAGAAAAATAAACTCAGTAAGGGTTATAAAAAAAATATGAACTGAAAACATTAGTCCATGCATGAAATCATAATTTACTCATAAAAAAAATCACATACCTCATCAAGTCATGAATAAATCATAGAAATCATAAGACATAAAGGTATCCTGAGGAATTAATAACATTATTATGTAGGTAGTCACCCTCTTGGTTACGTTTGGAATACCCATCACAGTATATTCCGTAAATCTATTTGGTGAAACCTTTACATTTAACTCCTTCAAGCAACCCAATTCATTGGAGAGCTATATCGGGCTCACCCGCCCACAGTTTGTCATGGAACCACCCATCTTCATAACAATTCCCAAGAACTGTAACATAATCATATCACATATAACATGCATAAAGAAAACATAACATTTCCACATTTCAATCACAAGATATCAATAACACATTGATATAATAAAAACATTATCAAAACAATTTTTAATACCAAAATAAAAGAAAATTAAAACATTGTAATTATTTCTCTTTTAAAAAAAGGTATGGCTTTTAGAGGAAGTCGAAACTCAAATAATGGTCACGACGGCGAAAAATTCATTGTCGCTGCATACGTACGACAAAAAAAATTCCCTTTTCTAGATTGGTAAACAATTAGTATAAAAAATATTCCTTTTGAATAAACATAAAAAGTCAAAGGGGTTTATACACTGTATAAAAGAAAGTTGTGTATAAAACAAAATATGCCTCAATGAAAGGAGATTGAGACGGATTCCCTTACCTCGGGTCCGACTTGACTCGATCGTTCTTTAACCTCATGAATAATAAACTTGAGTTAATTTCTACTTGCTTAAGAACATTTTTCATGTTCATTATTCCTTTTATATCACTTATTACCATGTCATGAACACTATGAAATTATTTAATAACGGTCGTTTTAACGATCATTGGTACTTGAGTCAAAAATAAACTCTTTATAATTACAAGTTGTTCATGTATCCATTATATCCAGAGTTATACTCATGATGTATATATCATATATATCATATATATCCAGCATATATGCATTTATAATATTACACAACGTTTAGAGGTAAGAAATGAAATGCACCGTTCATGGAGACGGTAAGCCGTACATACGCATGAACGCTACTTTCATTTCTATTTCGTATTTTATGGAATGGAATCATAATGATATAAAGGTATATTATAATCCCAATATAATATCATATATAATATCATTAATTACATCCTTTATACGTCCCACATATGGCATTAACGAATCAAATCACTTTGAGGGGGCGGTAGTCCGCATTTCCTAAAATGATGAAATCGTGTTTACCCATAATGGAAACCATAATGGTATGACATAAGTGAAAAATACATAAGCTTAAGTAAATGATAAACATATTATATATCATATGTAATTATAATGTCATCTTAATGTCCACCATTGAAGGCGTTAAAAAAATATTGAACCATCATCATTTCGTGAGGCGGAAATTCACCATCCACAGAAACAGAATGTTCTTTATCCATTATATGTTGGTGTTTGTAAGTGTAGCTCGAATACGTCTTATAAAGACATCCTAGTATAAAGAAGATAATGGTGTTGTTACAAAATAAATTAATAAAAAGAGTTTAGGGGGTTAGAGAAGTAAAATAAAACATAACAACACAAGCGAAGACGCTACCTTTATATCGGGTAACTCTTTTTGATTTGAGCTCAAAGGCTTCCTTGGGAAGACATCAGCCCAAATTGAGGTTTCTAGGAGTTTGAGATGGATGTGGAGAGACAAAATGGGCAGGTTCTGGCCGAAAAAAAGGCTTTGGAAATGTGGGTAAGGTGGTAGAGGTGGGGGCATTTTATAAGAGAAGAGTGGGGGCACTCTGGGAATGTAATGAAATGTTACTTTATTTTAAAATGTGTTTCAGATTTAAAAGGTCCCACATTGATATAATTATAGGATAAGGTGATAAGGGTTCGAAATATACCTATCCAATAGTTTTTCGACAAGTGTATGTCTTAGATTTTACATTATCTTTTTTTTAATCATTAAATAATGAGGTAATCGCTGCATCATCATGATGTCATAAATAATTTAATTTATTTAATTTATAAAAATTATAAAAAAACTACTATGTTGTAGTAATTATTTTTATATTTCCAATGAATATTTATAATCAAAATTATGACTTGTATAACCCCATTTAAAAATTGTTTTAGTAAAACAACTCATGTTTGTGTCATTTTAATTTTAACATTAAATAAAATGATATTAATGTCATTTTCAAACCAAAGTGTCTCCATGGGGTCCCCAAGTTGACCCATTGATTTTATTGGTTGTCCATAAAACATCCAATAAGGGTAGGACATGTTTCTAGGTATTTCCATTTTATTATAATATCATTTTTTCCTTAAATTGAACTAATTATCTCTAATCATGATTAAAAACATAAAAGTTACTATTCACCAAAAAATTATTTTAATCCCATTAAACAATATTTTACTTCTTAATGAAAACCATGTATGTCGGATTTTTGAAATTCAAAACACAGAGGTGGTAAAATATAATTTAAACGAAAATTCAATTTTTTAAGTACCACTTAGTGGTTTCACTATTCATCAAAAATTGAAGTTTTTCAGAAAAATACGAAAACTTCACCCTAAGATATATTTGATATTCCGAATTCAAAAATGATGTTTATTTTAAAAAATTCAAAACATATAAGTTACATTATTTAATTTAATAATTAATTCCCGTTGTCAGAGAAAATAGCGTGTTTTTATGAAATAATAAGTATCAAAATATTGACACTAGTTTAAGTCTAATTTCACAGTGAAATTAATTCCAATGACCACTATTGGATTAAATCGTAAAAATATATTGTAATTTAACTTTAAAACCAATTCCAAATATAATATAATCCTATAAATAAATTAGATTAAAAAGAGGTTTTGAATTACAATCAACATTTGTCACTATTCATTAAAAAATGAACATTATCGGAAAAATACCAAAAATTTACCCAATGTAAATTTCAATGTCCCAATCATAAATAATAAGTTTATTTTGAAAAATAGAGCGTATAAAATTGTCAAAATATTGATTTAAAAATGTTTTTCCCTCAAAAGGTAGTAAAATAATCTTTTAAAAATATTAGTGTATTCCATGCTTAAGATTGGATTTATTCTCATTTTAAGCCTCTAAAACACTATCTAATTCATTAATAGACATAGATAAATATATCTATTATTCATTAATTACTTGGGATGTTACAATGAACATTAAAAAAATTTGTAGGATACATTATCTTTTCCCTTATACACATGTTAATTATGTTTAAACTAAAATCATGATAGTAGTTCTAGAGATAGTGTGGTAGTGATATTCTTTGGATTCACGTGAATATATAAGAAACTTCACTGCTAATTACAAAAAATAAACCTTGAAAAAAGGATTCTGATGATTATATTGAATTTGGTGGAGTAAAAACTAGGCATATAGATTTTTTTCATTTCTAATGGTGTAATATCACCATTCTGAAGTATGAATAACCTGATGGATAGACCACCACAAATAATTTCAATGCCTTTTGTTTTTATATATAATACATGGGAACACGGTTCTACCCCAAAATTTGAATAAAAAAATTCCGAATTTGTGAATTTCAAGGTAAGTGTAATGGATATTCTAGTGACAAATAATTATGGTAGTTCTATCAATAATTTTTCTACAAATAATCTTGTATAGAATTGCATACATGACAGTCCAACCAATGACAACGTCCAAATATTTTATAGAAATATTATTCAAGTCTATATTATATAATTTTTTCTCCATAATATATCATTCGGGTGACCACCATAAACCATTTTGTATTCTAATCATTTATATATGATAAATGTTATGGAATGGATCGTGAATATATCTAGTAATATCTCTCCACCATTAATTTGGGAACACATTTTACTTAATTCATGGGTATTTCAACAATATTCTCAACCATTTTGAAAAATGAGGTGAATTCTTTTATTCAATAAATATGATGCTTGATTTCAAAATATTATATTCATGTAATACCTTGATGGGAATGGGGTTCTTATATATTCAATTTACCTAGTGAAATAAAAAATATGGAAAATGGGGGATTTAGATCTACCATGATAGGTGACTATTTAAACCTCATGGAATCTTTTTATTTCAAATTTCCATAGTTTCTCACTTGAAAAATTTATTTTAGACTATTGATCCTTTTTACTCACCTTGAATGGATTACTTTTAGAGTCCAAGAGATTCAATGTTTTTTCATAGACTCAATTAGAAGAATTATTTTATTTATGTTGAAACAGTCCTGCAATATAACATGCATGGAAAACCATGGGATTATCTTCATAAGAAGGTGAAACACCTTAAAGAATATCTATTTTCATGGTCCTTTGGATGAGACTCCATTACTACTAGAATTAATGATTTATAACAAGATATTATAATTCTATGTAGATGTATTGAAAATTAATTAGTAAAAAATTCCAGGTACTCAAGGAAATTCCAGGATATGTGGAATAAAATACAACATAAAGGAAAAAAACTCATTGGATCAAGCATGGATATTTAATATAAACCCAATTTAATGATTTAATTAAAGAAATTAGAATCATATGTTACATTAATTTGGAAATTTATGATGGTTTTAACTAATTTCATAAACCAATTTATACCAATGTTGGATGATAATTTTAATGAACTCTTCTAAAAACAAAAGAATATGAGATTATATCATATATTAGGGGATAATGAGGATTTATTCTATAATATTAAGGCCTCTATAGATATCCACAGGAATTCACATCTAGAGTCCACTCCAAATGCTGATTAAAATCTCAAATCTATTTGATATTTAGATTCAGATAGAACCCTAGGTCTAGATGGATATCCAAGTGAATTCTTTTTAGATTATTGGGATATTATAAATGAGGGATCCATAATATCTATTCAAAATTAATTCTTTGGAGGTCACCTATAAAAGAACACTTATGCTACAATTGTCTTTCTAAATTATAAATTGAATCAACTAATGTTTTTTGTTGTTGTTTTTATCCTATAATTTCCTGAAATTTCACTTATAATTTTTTTATAAAATAATTAATAATATTATTTGAACACATATCCACATATAGTTTTCATTAAGTAACATTTCTTTAATAAAAACAAAAATGTTAGAGGTTTCATTGCATTGGTGTAATAAATGATCCCTGAAATCAATATAAATATGTTTGGTTCCAATACCATGATTAAGGTGGATATTGAAAAATCTTAGGATGCTATAAACCGAAGTTTTGTCATGAATACTATTTGGAACTAAGGCTTATAATAATGGTTCATTGATTTTAAATTTCTTTGTTCAGCATTACCATGGTTCTCAATCTCATTGATGGGAATGATTTTTGGTTTACATTAATGTTTCAATGGTCATATGCAAGGATATCTCATCTATCATATATTATCTTTCTTTTCTCAAGACTCTCCAAGAAGTAATATTGGTAGATCACTCTGATTTAACATTATTGTCCACATCAAAGGTTGGTATGTAATCCATGATATATCTCTCTTATTATTTTTGGACGACATGTTCTTTTACAAGAATTGAATGAAAAAGGTTGAGCATGGGTTTCAAAAACATAATTAAATAATAGAATGAATAAATTTTTTAAACACCCAGCATGTCTCGAATCAATGTGAATTTTTTAAAATCATTATACACTAATCATGATATTAAAATTGATAGCTGGTAGGGTTTCTCTGAAAATTATTTTCCAATGAATTATTTTTGAACCCTTATTTTTACTGAAATAATTGGAATTAATCATTTTAATAAACTGTTGCATAAAAGTTTTATAAGAAGTAAAAATTATTAAAAAATAGTCTTCACATAAGTGGTTGAATTATTCATATTAATTTCACCATTTCCTCTATTACCATGCATATTATCGCTTTTATTGATGAACCTAAATTTTTTGACATGAATATTGAGAAAAATTCCAAATTATTACATTGGGAATCCTGTTAAAAAGTCAGAACTCATTTGGTGTTTATTTAAATGTATTAATAATTAAATTTAATATGGTATTATTATGATTATAGGACTTCACATTTCCATGAAATGAATGTATATAAATATTTTAGGGTTAGTTATTTTGGTCGAATCTCTTTAGGTATAAACTAACAAATTCATAATTTTTAATGATTATGATGCTACTAGGTATGTTCCTTTTACATCTTGTCCCATGTGGTGTTGTAACATCCCATGTTTTAGGAATGAACCATTATTTTCAATAGCGTACATGATACACTACATCAACATTAAAAAAAACTAAATATTATTATTTAAATTTAATTAATATAACCTATCATTTGGAATGGATGGATGATTATTATCAACTAAATTATGAAATTATGGTTTATATATGTTTATATGATGACTCTCTGTTAATCAAATTAACCATAAATAAAACTAAAAACCATTTGAATAGAAAGGTTTTTTTTTATTTTTATAAAATATTCATATCAATATTTTTGGATTATATTAATGATATATTAATCCAACATAATGTTCAAAATTCATCTTATGTATTTTCTAGACAAGATATAAGAACAAATTCAATTATTCAGATGAAAGAAGTATTTTTCTAAAAATGCAGTTTTAAAGCCTTTTGATGGTGATCCCATTTTGAATTTAGTTTTTGAAACCTTTATAAGTAATATTTGAAAAAAATAAACATCTTAATTAGAATTGAGATATCAAAATTTACTTGGGGTGATTTTTTTATATTTTTTTGATAACTATCATGTTTCGATGAATATTAAAAATACTTCAAATTTTATTCAATAACAACTCTTTCCATCGAGATAATATATATGGTTAAATCATATTACGTAATTGTTTTAAAGTATAAATACAATATATTTTTATAATTTATTATAATTTTGTTCATTGGTATTAATTCTACATTGAATTCAGATGTATAAACAATTCGATCATTTTCAATGTTTTAAATTTTAAAAATCTCCTTTCTCATTTGGCAATGGGAATCAATTTTAAATTAGTTTTTTCCAATTTTGTGTTTCAAATTTTGATAAATGGAATCCATATTTGGAATTATAATTTCCAAATTATTTGAATAGGTTCCTTCTATTTTTGGATATTATGAATAGTAACATCAATATTAATTTTTATTTACAATGGATAATTGATAAATTTGGTAAATTATGGTAAAAAGTAATGTTATAATAATATAAAAATACCGTAACATATTTCCTAATACTATTATATGTGACATTAAGGACCATGGTCATCCTTGGGTAAATTATATTTACCCATGGAGCCACATCGGTTTGATAATGACATGTTATAATAATTATTTAAAAAAAAGGGAAATATAACAAAAACATGTATCTCCTAACTAAAACCATTTTAATTTGGTTTATATAAATTATAACTTCAAATATAAATAGTAATGATAAGAATAATAATATTTAATACATCAAGGAAGTTTATTTATAATTTATATACATTGAATAAATAAATTTATTTTTGACACAATGATGATTCAATGATTACCCAATTAATGAAATATTCAAATAAATGATATTATGAAGAATAAAATAAATTTAATTTGAACTTTTTGATAGCAGATAAGAATTTTTTGGATGATATTTAGATGAGAGGGATTTCTTAATGCCTTTTTTTAAGTAATCATGTTTTTTTGACTTTAAAAAAAATCAATTACTAGATACTATTAATATTTATGTAAATGAGTTTAAAAAAATAATATTTTATTAAATGTATTAATAGTAATAAAAATATACGATTTAGTAAACTGAGTTATACAAAGTTTAAATTTTAGTAATGATACACTTTTTTTCTCTTTGCATTTTATACTAACTATAATGTTCATATATTATGAAAATACAAGAAGACATGGTAGGAGTTAATGTTTTTAATTAACGGTTGAAGAAAAAATATAAGGTTAATATTGAGTCCTAAACTTGTCAAAAACATATCAGTTGAGAGTATTTCGACCCATATTCATCTTATCCTCAAAATATATCATTTTTTAACTATTAGAATTTGAAAATAAATTTATAATAAAATAATATTTCAAGACTGTCCTTAAGTTCCCATCCTCCCTCTTATAATAGGCCACCACCTATACCCACTTACTCACACCTCTTAAGCCCCTTGGATAGTCCAATTTATGATTAAATAATCTTCCACCATCACACCATTCTTCCAAGAAGTCTTATCTTGGGACTAAGGCAATTCATGAAAGTGGTTTAGCTCATATAAAAAAGAGTTACCCATTTTAGAGTAAACATCATCTCTCAAAATCCTTTCATTTATTTTATTTATCCATCCCCCAAATTATCCTTTTTACATTATCATATAACAGAATCAGTATCCTCAATATACTAAGATGTTTTTATGAGATGTATTCTGACAACACTAACACACCCCTCCATCTAATAGATATGAATATTTTTTGTGTGTATGAAATACTATTGCCTCACAAAATGATGATTGTTCAATTTTCTCATACCACCTCTCATGGTGTCCATTATGATAAATATAAATATAAATATATATATATGATATATATTATAATTATACTATCTCTATTCTTCTGTAATTTTTATTTACAACATACGTTTATGATTTCCATATTATGTAAATATTATTATTTCATTTGGGTTAGTGTGGACTATTCCCCCTCAAAGTGATATGACTCATTCATTCCATAAGTGGAATGTATAAAGGATGCAGTTAATGAAAGTATATATCATATATAACATATATATTATTCTTTAACTATAATATACCGATGTATCATTTAGTTTTCATTCTATTAATATGACACAGAAATGAAAGTGGTGTACATGCATACATGCGGCCTAGCATCTCCATGAACGGTGCATTTCATTTCTTATATCCAAATGTAATATAATATTCTAAATATAAACATAATGGATATATAAGATATTTAAATCATGAATAATATTCTTGAGATTATGGACTTTCGGCCACATGGAAAATTTACATCGAAACAACTTCATTTTTGACTCAAGTACCCAATATCAACAAAACATCTAATATGAACAGAAATAGTTATATAATATTTATAACATAGTAATGGGTGATATAAAATAAATAATAAACTTTAAAAATCTTTTGATTCAATTAGATATTAACCTATGTTTCTTATTCATGAATATCAAGAACGAACGTGACAAGTCAGACTTGGGGTAAGGGAACTTCTTAAACCAATTTCCATTCTTTGTGGTAATATTATACTTCATGATTATTTAATGCTATGACTATGTGAGAAATAAATTTTTATATACAATATTGAATAAATACTTGGTTTTTGTGTATTTATAGTGAATAAAAATAATTTATAATTTTTTTTATCTTTATAAGGGAAATCTTAACTCAATCTATATTCATTGAGTTAAATATCCATGTCATTGGTTTTGTTTTTCAAATAATATATGTGAATAACCTCTTATTCTTTTACATTTAATATCAACACATATTGGGTGTATTTTTATTTTCACACATAATAATTTCATTAATTCATCCTTAATCTAATGATACGATCTTTGTAAGGTACTTCGCCTCTATCTCCCTTCATCGTGGCTTATTTATATTTATATTGGACCTTCTTTAATACAGTTTATAGTAAACCCATTTGACTTTTAATTTTATTCAATGGTTTTATAAATTAATTTTTTTCTACAAATAATTTTACAAAATGGCAATCAGGAACGTTTTTTAACATACATGGCGAAAATGACCTTTCTTCCGATATGACCATTATTTGGTATTTGTCTTATTCTACAAGACATAGTGTTTTTAAAAATAAAAGTAAATACCATATTACTTTTTTAGGTATATTGGTATTGTAAATGGTTTTGAGAATGGATCACTAGCATCAATATTTTTAAATGATGTCTTATTATTACAATGTGGAAATTTAATTTTTCATTTATGAATGTTTATGTGTTATGATTATGTTATGGTTCATGGACATTGTTAATGTATACTGGTGGTTCCATGATAAACCTAGGGTGGTGAGCCCATGAAATCCTTCCAATTCATTAGCTAATGTGATGGTGGTAAATGTTAAGGTTTCTCTTAATATATTTATAGAATATATTGTGATGGGTATTCAAAACGTCACCATGAAGGTTACTCCCTTTGTAACTGTGAAAAATATAATGTAAGTATTATATATATATATATTAAATTACCATTATGATTTATGATTTATGATTTATGATTACTATTAATTCATTTAATTATATTTTTATTTCATGAGGTATGTTTGAGATTCTAAGATTTATGGGTGAAAATTATTATTTTATCAAAAAAGTTTCAATGAGTTTAAAATATTTATCGGATAACTCTTTCTTTACTTATTTTATATCCCTCACTAAGCTTGTTATGATCATCCCATGTTTTTGAAGTGTTTCCATAGGGTATAAGCATGGTTAAGAGGAAGGAAGAAATAAAGATGAATTTTATGAGTATTTTTATCAATAAAATAAATCATGTTTTATTTTAAAATGTTTAAATTTTGTTAAAAACGGATAGTGAGTAGAAGAGACTACTTTTTAAATTTTGATTTTTTGTTTAATAGTTATGTCCTAATTCTCTAAAACTCTAAACCAAAAAAGATCCATAATTTGAATTATTAACATAACTCTATATTATGTAATGTTTAAGGGTATGTCCTTATAGTTGGTATAAGAGGTCAGCTTAAAATACATTAGAGATTAGGGTGTTATTTAAGCATAAGTGAAATGTTTAATATAACCACAATGGTTAACATTATAACGCCCTGACCCCATTTACCCAGAGTCAGTTCGTTATTACATAACATTGGCATGATCACAAGAGATAATGTCCTGAAATACTGATCATTTTAATAGTCATTGATTTACTCGATACATACATAAATTTTACATTAAATTGTGAAGTGAAGAAAGCAACATTGTGTCTCCTTTGAACACAGTAATATCCATTATCATATCCATGTTAGTAAGTAACACGCTGACTCCTCTAGACCAGAGATAGTGAATTACTATGTACATTGAAAAGGTTAGGAGGAATAAAATCCCAACAGAACAATCAGTTTATTAGTATTGAAGAAACTAGATACATATATGTATATCAAATTACATTATAAAGGTACAAAATATAAGACATAACAAAAACTAAAACCTGCATCCATTGGAACACAATAAGGGATCTCCTATTCATAACATATCAGAGGTAAACTAAGGAAAGGGGTGAGCTAAAACATTCATTAATAGATAAAAATAGAAGAATCATGAATCAATAATAACTGAATCATAACCAACTTTTAATAGTCAATATGGCATGGTGAATAAATGAAAATCCACGCCATTAATAAACTTAGAATGTTTAACAACCCAATGTTTTTAATGGAAATTACCTTATTATAAATATTCTATGCAATCACATAATAATGAACTACTAAGTGATAAGTGACCTTTAAACATAAGTTTGTCACTTATGTGTTTGAAATTTTGAAAATCTGACATACACTGTTGCGTTCAAGATGCTTTTTGGAGTCCGATAAGAAAGTTTTTTAGAATAGTAACCTACCCTAATAAATACTAACATACCCATATGAATATTAATATACCCTATTGAATAGTAACCTCACTTATGGTGGTATATAAATAATATTCAAGTTGTAAGTACAATATACCTATATTTAGAATGAGTTAATGCATGTTTTTTAAATCTTGTTTTGGATAATAAATTAGGATTTTAATTAAATATTAGAATAATAATATTTAGAAAATTATTTTTGAAAAATTGACTTAATTTTTAGATTCTACACATTGAGAAATGATTAATGTTAATTTTTGAGATTTTTCTGAAATACATGAATTTTTAATGAATAGTAAAATACGGTAATTTACCGTATATATACATTATATGATAAATAAACTATTCCAAGCATCATGGATGATATCACCAACCATGGTTCGAATTCACATGACCCATTTACTATTCTGGGTCATGTAATACTTACTATTATTTTTCTTGTGATGAAATAATAAATTAATGATTATAATATCATGAAATCCCTCCTCTCCTCCAGTATAAAACCCCCTATTCACTCCCTCTTCTCTCCACTCCTCTCAATCTCCAAGACTTATCTAAATCATGCACAAATCTCTCCCCAATGTCCTCTCACACTTTTGAAAGCCCTCATCCACCTCAAAATACCAAAACCTCTCCCCTTAAGTTGTTCTTAAAGGAGGAAGTCTCTAGAGGTAAATTCCTCTTCACAATTTTCTTCTTTTCTTTTATGTTCTTTTCTTTTTACTTTGTTTCCTCACCTACCTTCACCATAGTAGTATGATAAATCGAGTAGAATGCATGTAATGTAATGTCTTCATTATAGTGGTAAATTTCATTATCTTCTCTCCTTTACCCACCCTTTTATTGGAATGAAATGAAAGCACAGATTGAGATATGCAAATTTATCACATTCATGGACAAAAGTTTATCAATTTTTGTTATTATCGTTAATTATGGTCATGAAACCATTTGTTTAATGGTTGAACCAGATTATTATATATGTAATATATCCTATTATTTGTTCTGTAATATTTCGGTACAAATGGAATTAAGTTCTAATGAAAAACCCATTCTTTGTAACCAATTCCACCGATAAAAAAATGGTTATCACTAAGCTTATATATATAATAATTATACATCACTCTAAGTAACCTAATTAAAATTAAAACCATGTAGTCTCATGGATATGAAATAAAGAATGTAACTTCAATTCTGGGAAACCACTTTCATCTTTCATATAATCCAAACATGAATATAACTTAACCAATCTTTTAAATCCAAGTAAACAAATAAGCCCGAACAATGAAATTGAAACTTATAAATAATAAAAAAGGATTTGAATGAAATAAGAAGGGTTATAATAAACCATGTAAATATATAAGTGTTTCTAGAATTATTAATTAATAATCCTAATATTTTTATTCATTTCATTATTAATAAGTGGATAACACCACCAGATTTGAGGTAAGGGATCCTCTCCTTTTCTCCCTTAACCATGATTGTCCTCTGTACTATGCATTTACATGTGTACTAGAAAATTATGGATTATGTTTAAGATCCTCCCCATACTTCCATAAGGATTTATAAGTGATGAGAAACCCCATATCTCTTTAATCAATCCCTCTTGGTCACACCCGACACCATGCTAATAAAATCGTAACGAATTATACCCAAACCTTCTTTGTTCTTTTTGGTTGTGATGTCTTTCTTTAAAAATGGTGTTATATTATCTATATATGTGAGTATTCTGAATTCTGGTTATTTGTACAAGATTATTATATCAGGAACCTTTCCTCCCATTCTTTCGAGGATATATATGAATTTGGAAGATTCCCTCCCTAGAACTTTCTGATAAGCCAACCTATTTTAAGGGGACTTCCAAAACATTTACCCAAATTTCAAGTGAACTCTATCAAATGTTTTAAAACATCATTGTATTATAAAATAAGTATTTTTTTTATGAAAAAATTCTTGTTTAAATTATGTTTTTATATAAAATAATGTCCACTTTTCTATTTGAAAATCTCTATAGTGTTTTCCTTAAAACCACACAAAATTGTTTTAATGCTAATATTTCTAAAATACAATTTTTATATTTTGTCACATATATTTGAAACCACTTACCATTTTATATTCCTATTGTACCCTATGAATGTCAATTAATGTTCTAACCCCTTTCTTTCATGGACACTTTTGTGATACGCCAATTGGATATGTTTTATGTCATGATTGGGGTACCCAATTCGTTCCATTGTTAACCTTATGTTTATGTATGGTTGATTATGTATGATTATTTATGTGGAATGAATATTTATGTGGAATGAATATTCATGAATATGTTTTTATGGGTGCGCCTAGATAGCGCTCCAATGCATTGGGTAAGGATAAGTTTCATGAGATGCGATGTGAAACGAGATTGGTGGTTAGCCTTGACCCGTACTAAATTGGGAAATGGGATTGGAAGTTATCCGTGACCCTTACTAAAGATATGATTTATGATTCTACCACATTTATATGATTCCATGTTTATATGGTCCCATGTTTATATTAAATTATTTCATAAGTTTCATGCTTTGGATATCATGATGTCATGCCTTTTAACTCATGTGCTTGAGATGTATCCTTATGTTCATTTCCTTAATGGGCATTTTCAGCTCATCCCTTTGTTCATGGGTTCCCCAGGGTACCCTATGCAGATTTAAGAGCTCAAAGGATGTTATAATCTCTTTATGGAGATTAAATAAAGAAGTATTGTTTTAGTCCCATGATTTATGTTATATGTACCTAGTCTTCCAAGACACTAGACTTCATGATCCTTGGCTTGTACTCTAGTAATTAATTATGAATAAAATCAAGAAATGTTTTATGTAAAAAGCTTGGGTCGCTATAGTTGGTATCAGAGGATGGTTTAGATATTTTTGGAGATCAAGAATAGAGAACCTTGGTGAGAACCTTAAGGATGAGACTAAGTCTAAGATAACAATCCTAAATTTTGGTGAGTATAGATTAAGTGGTATAACAAGAAAATAAATCCATGTCTGGATACGAGTAGGTAGAGGCAGATCTGGCACAGATCTATCATGGGGTAAAACCCGAAAACATAGCTTTGACTAAACTCGATCGGGAACTAGTGCACGATAACAGGTCTTGTTGTACACTTGGTTATGACACTCCCGGGGGATATGCTTTGGTAGATTCACGAGCTTAGTACAAACCATTATTAAGGGAAAAAAAGCCCATAAGAAAATAATTTATGTAATAGATCGAGGATAACCTAGATATAAACCTATGGACATCCAAGTTAGAATGTACATCATATTTATATGTTTATCCTTTAATGTTCAAAGTTTTAATTTTTATGCTCAATAGCTAAGTATTCAAGACCTCTAATTATATGTTCTTTTTCTTAGTTAATAGCGGGAAATAGAAGAACACATTCCAACAACAAATGAGATAGGTAATGTAATGATTTCCTTAATGACTTTCCTGATTTGATGGAAGCATGTGCTCAAAACTTCATGGAAGTACTTGCTTAGCTGGATTGTGTTGTGAATAATAACTTGAATCAAGTGGAATGACCCCTCTTCCATGGAAAGAGCAAGTTTCCGTAGAATTATTCATGCGGCAAAGGCCTCCCTTGTTTTGCGAGTCTTCTGATCCCTTCCTCGTAGAATAATTAATTAACTCCATTGAAAAGATTTTATATGTCCTCTAGTTCTCGGAAGAAGAGAATGTTGTAATGGAAGTCTATCATTTTGATAGCAAATCAAATCAGTGATGGACACTGATCAGGAATACAAAGTCCCAAGAGGAAATTGATTCCATAGATTGGGAGGAATTCAAGAGGATGTTCTTCAACAAATATTTTCCTCCAACCCTTCATCTCAAGATGGAAAGAGAGTTCCTTGGACTCAAGAAGAAGGAAGATGATTCCATCGGGGCGTATGAAGCAAACTTTTCAAGGATTTCAATGTAAGCCTCTGGCATTGTACTGAACACTGAAAGCATGGTTGATAACTTAATGAGAAGAGTAAAGCCGAGTATACAAAAATTGTTGGCAATTCGAGACTTCGACAGCTATAAAGATATTGTATGTTGTTCCCTCAAGTTTGAAATGGATATTGGAGACTCTCAGTGGTCTCATGGGTTTAGTGACATGAAGCGTAAAATAGAAAAAAACATGGGTGGTTCATCAAAAAAATCATATGAAAGAATGAATCCTCACATTCCCCTTTGCAAGAATTGTGGGAAGAAGCATATTGGTGACTATCTCAAGGGAACCATAATTTTCTTCTAATGTGGAATGTTTGGTCATCTGTCCTAGAACTGCCGAAGGGATATGAAAAATCCCGCTAATTTTGAAGAATAATGGAAGGTTCAGATCAACACTCATCCTGCAGTGCAGTTTTTTAACTGCAAGGAGCTTGGGCATTATGTGAACAATTTCCTTAAGTCAAGGGTTGTCAGAGGCAATCAGAAACAACCTCCAAGGAAACAAGGAATGTCATACTCTATCACTACTGCTGAGGTGGAGCTGGAAAACGATGTAGTGACAGATATGCTTTTTATTCAATCAATAATAGCGAACGTACTATTTTATTCTATTTCTATGCATTTATTCATATCTTGAAAGTTTAGTAGAACTATTCAAACACCACCTCAAAATTTTAAAGAAAATATATCTGTGATAATAGAGAATAGGGAAATTATTGCATACATGGATTATAACTCCTCCCCGACTAATGTTTGTGGACTAAACCTCCCAGAAAATCGGTTCATACTTCATTTAGTGAAGTTTGACACTATCTTGGGCTTGGATAAGCTTCATTGTATAAGGCCATCATCGACTGCCCAGAAAGGGAGATTACTCTTCACATCTTTATGCGTCCTCTGATTTTATACCAGTTCAAGGAGGAATATGAGTCTCTTTCAGAATCTTCATCTAATGTTTGGATATTGATTCCTTATGAGCATGAATACCTAGCTCAATTGATTGATATAAAGGAGAGAATCATGCCTTAAGACAAGGCCATCGTGAGGGATTACACTGATGTATTACCCAAAGAGTTTCATGGTCTTCCACCTGACCGAGAGGTTGAGTTCTCAATTGAAATTATCCCTGGTTCTCAGCCAATCTCAGAGACACCTTATAGAATGGCCACCGTAGAGATGGAAGAGTTGAAGAATCCGTTATAGGAGAATATGGAGAAGGGTTTTATATGACTGAGTGCTTCACCGTGGGGTGATCTAGTCCTCTTCATCAAGAAGAAGGATGGATCATTGCGCCTCTGTATTGATTATCGTGTGCTCAAAAAAATCACTATAAAGAACAAGTATCCCCTTCCATGGATAGATAAATTGTTCTATCATCATTGTGGGGCCAGTTATTTATCAAAGGTGGACCTTCAGTTGGGATATCACCAACTAAAGGTGAGGAAGGAAGATATTCCCAAGACTGCCTTTCGAATAAGGTATGGACACTATGAGTTCATATTGATTCCCTTAGGACTAACTTATTATCCAAAAAATTTCATGTATTTAATGAATAGAGTCTTTAGATTTTACCTCGACAAATTTTTGGTGGTCTTTATTGAGGATATTCTGATATACTCCAAGAGCAAGGAGGAACATGATGAGCATTTGGAAATTGTGTTAAAAACTTTGCGAAGGGAGAAGTTTTATGCAATGTATAGTAAATGTGAGTTCTGGATGGAGGAAGTATCAATCTTGGGTCATGTTATCACCGGGAAAGGGATCTTTGTGGTCCCATCCAAGATGAAGGAAATTGAAGAGTGTACGAGGCCAACTTCTGTAACGGAGATTTGCATATTTTTAGGTCTAGATGGGTATTATCGAAGATTCGTGATAAACATTTCATGATTGTCAAACCCATTTACCAAGAATACACAGAAGGGAGTAAAGTTTGTCTGGACACAAGACTACGAAGACCGTTTCAAGGAGTTGAAAAAGAGGCTTATCACTGAACCGGTACTCACACTCCCTTCAAGTAGAGAACACTTTTTGGTGTATAGTGATGTTTATATGAAAGGATTATGATGTGTGCTAATTCACAATGATAAAGTGATATCCTATGCCTCAGGGAAGCTGAAAATCCATGAGAAAAACTCTCGCACAAATGATCTGGAGTTGGCGGCTGTGATCTCTGGGTTAAAAATCTGGCGTCATTATCTCTATGGGGGAAAATGGGAGATATATACTGACCGAAAGAGTCTAAAATATATATTCACATAGAAAGATATTAATATTCAGCAACGAAGATAGATAGTTCTCATCAAAGATGATGACTGCTAAATCCACTACCATCCTGGTAAGGAAAAAAAGGTGGCTGATACTCTAAGTAGAAAGGATCATGCATCATTATCAATGATGAGAATTGACAAAGATCTGATATTCTTATGTTTTAAAAGGATGTACATGGGAATAATTAAGAGAAGAACATCATCAATCCTTTCTCAAATGATTTCTCAACTATCCCTCATGTAGATAATAAAGGTTGATCAATGAAAGGATTCAGAAATACAGAAAAGGGTGGAAGCTGTTAAAAATTGGAAATCCTCTGATTTCAAATTTGATGAGGAAGGAGTTGTAAGATTTGGGACATGATTATGTGTACCATCTGATCCAGATATAAAGAAGGAGCTATTGAATGATGCACATAGTTCGACCTTCTCTATCCATATTGGGAGTACCAAAATGTACCGTGATCTCCAAGAACGCTTCTGGTGGTATAACATGATGATGGAAATTGCGGAATGTTTATCAAGGTGGTAGGTATGTCAGCAAGTTAAAGCATACTGACAAATTTCTAAAGGTATAATGTAGGCATTTCCTACACCCATGTGGAAATGGGAAAATGTCACTATGGACTTTGTCACAGGTCTCCCGAAGAAGTCGAAGGGAAATAATGTGATATGGGATGTGGTAGACCGACTCACCAAGACATCTCATTTCATCTCTATTCGGGAAGATCCCTCGCTTGATCAACTTGGAATGATATATGTGAATGAAGTGCTGAGAGTGCACAGTGTTCCACACTCAATTGTCTCTGACCAAGATCCAAGGATCACATCTAAATACTGGAGGAGTCTTCAAAATTCTTTGAGTACAGAATTAAATTTCAGCATGACCTGTCACCCCTAAACTGATGGCCAATCTGAAAAGACTATTTAGACGCTTGAAGATATTCTAAGATCCAGCTCTCTTGATTTAAAAGGTGGTTGGTATCAGCATCTCCCATTTGTTGAGTTCTCATACATCAATAGATTTCACTCGAGTATTCATATGGCTCCATATGAAGCTCTGTATGGAAAGTGATGAAGAACTCTAACCTATTAGGATGAAGCTGGAGAAAGAAAGCTACATGTACTCGATCCTCTTCAAGAGTTGATAGAGAAGGTTCAAGTCATCCAGAAACACATCAATGCTTCTCAATGTCGGTAAAAGAGCTATGATGACAACAGTTGAAGGGACTCAGAGTTCAACGTTGGAGATAAAGTATTCATTCGAATATCTCCTTAGAAGAGAGTCATGTGATTCTGGAAGAAAGGGAAGTTAAGCCCATGGTATATTGGCCCCTTTGAGATCCTTTACCACATAGGATCCATGGCCTATCGACTTGAATGTCCGCCGAATATGGATTGAGGTCATGATGTTTTTCACGTATCACTCTTGAGGACGTACATACCTGATCCCTCACATGTACTAAACTTAGAGGTGCTGCAGCTGGAAGATGATCTCCCCAATGAGGAGAAACCAGTATTGATTCTGGATTGCAGAGATAAGGTTTGACACAACAAGACAAACCATCTGGTCAATGTTTTGTGGAGGAATCATAAGTTTGAGGAAGCAACACGGGAATTGGAGGAAGCAACGAAAGAAACATATCCACATCTATTTTTAGCCTAGAATGTAAAATGAAATTTCGAGGGTGAAATTTCTTATGGGGGGAAGAATGTAACGACCAAATGTTTTTAATTGAAATTCCCTTCGTATAAATATGCCATGAAATCACATAATAATGAACTAATAAGTGATAAGGGACCTTTAAACATAATTTTGACACTTCTGTGTTTGGAATTTTGAAAATATGACATACACGATTGTGTTTAAAATTTTCTTTGGAGTCCGATAAGAAATACATATTTTTTTGGTGAATAGTAACATTCCCTAATGAATAGTAACATACCCTTATGAATAGTGATATACCTAAATTAATAGTAACCTCACCTATGGTGGTATAAAAATAATATTCAAGTTGGAATTACAATATACCTATGTTTTAGAATGAGTTTATGCATGTTTTTAAATCTGGTTTTTGATAATAAATTATAATTTTATTTAAATTTTAAAATAATCATATTTAGAAAATTATTTTTCAAAAATGGACTTCATTTTTGGATTTACACGTCGAAAAATGGATAGAGTGAATTTTTGAGATTATTTTGAAATACTTGAATTTTTTATGAATAGTAAAATATGATAATTTACCGATTATATACAGTATTAACTAAATAAACTATTCCTAGAATCATGGATGATGTCACTACCCATGGTTCGAATTCACATGACCCATTTACAATTAATGGTCATATAATACTTAAAATTCTTTTTCTTGTGAAGAAAAAAAAAATTAATGATTATAATATCATGAAATCCCTCCTCTCCTCCACTATAAAACCCCCCATTCAATCCCCCTTCTCTCCACTATTCTCAAGGTCAAAGACTTCTCTAAATTCTGCCCATGTTTTCTCCCCAAGGTCCTCCCCCAAGTCCAATATCTATCAGAATCCTCAAAATACCAAAACCTCTCCCCTTAAGAAGTTCTCAAAGGAGGATATCTCAAGAAGTAAATTCCACTTCCAAAATTTCTTCTTTTATTCTATGTTCTTTTCTTTTTAATTTATTTCCTCACTTCCCTACACCATAATAGTATAATAAATCCAGTATCATAAATTTAATGTAATGTCTTCATTCTTGTTGTCAATTTCATTATCTTCTCTTCCCACCCCCCTTTTATTTGAAAGAAATGAAAGTACCGTTTGAGATGAGATAATTTAGCACATTCAAGGACAACAGTTTATCATTTTTTGTTATTATCATTAATTATGGTCATAAATCAATTTGAGATATAGATGAACTAGATTATTATATATTTAATATATACTATTTTTTGTTTTGTAATCTTTTGGTACAAATGGAATTATGTTATAATGAAAAACATCTTCTTTGTAACCAAATCCACCGATTAACAAAAATGGTTATGACTAAGGTTATATATAAAATAATTATACATCACTCTAAGTAACCTAATTAAAATTAACAACTTATAATATATTGTATATTACAATTCTGGAAAACCACATTCAACTTTCATATAATCCAAACATGAATCTAATTTAAACGATCTTTTAAAGCCAAGTAAACAAACGAGCCCGAACAATGAAATTGAAGTTTATAACTAATCGAAAAGGATTTGAATTAACTAAAAAGGGTTATAATAAATCAATTACATATATAATTGGTTTATACTTATGAATTAATAATCATAATTTTTTTTTCAGGTTATTAGTAACATGTTGAGAACAACAAGTGATTTGAAGTAAAGGATCCTCTCCTTTTCCCTCTTAACCAAGATAGTCTTCTATACTATGCCTTTATATGTGTACTAGAAAATTATGGGGTACATTTAAGAACCTCACCATACATCCTTATTGATTTATAATTGATGAGAAACCCCATTTATCTCTCATCAATCCCTCTTGGTCACACTCGACAGCATGCCGATAAAATCGTAACGAATTCAACCCGAACCTTCTTTGTTCTTTCGGGTTGCCTTATCTTTCCTTCAAAATGGTGTTATATTATCTATATATGTGATACTTATGACTTATGGTTGTTTGAACTAGATTATTATATCAAGACCTTTTCATCACATTCTTTCAGAGATATACATGATTTTGAACGATTCCCTCCTTAGAACTTTCCGATAAGCCAACCTGTTTTAAGGGGACATCCCAAATATTTACCCAAATTTCAAGTGCACTCTATCCCATGTTTTAAAACACCATTGTATTATAAAATAAGTATTTTTATTATGAAATCCTTCTTGTCTCAATTATGTTTTTAAATAAAAGAATGTCATCTTTTATATTTGAAAAGCTCTAGAGTGTTTTCCTTCAAACCGCACAAATATGTTTTAATGATAATAATTATAAAATACATTTTTTATATGTTCAAACTTATATTTCACACCACTTACAATGATAAATTCCTATTTTACCCTATGAAAGTCCATTTATGTTCTAATCCCTTCCTTTCATGGAAACTTTTGTGATAATCCCATTGGATATGTATTTTTTTTCATGATTGTGGTACCAAATTCTTTCCATGGGTACCCTTATGATTATGTATGGTTGATTACGTATGATTATTTATGTGGAAAGATTATTTATGTGGAATGAATATTCAGGAATATGTTCAGATGGGTGTGCCCAGATAGTGCTCCAATTCATTGGGTAAGGATAAGTCTCATGAGATGCGATGTGAAACGCGATTGACGGTTAACCTTGACCCATACTGAAATGGGAAATGAGATTGGAAGTTTGACTTGACCCGTACTAAAGATTTGATTTATGATTCAACCACATTTATATGATTCCATGTTTATATGATCCCATGCTTATATTAAATAATTTCATAAGTTTCAGGCTTTGGATATCATGAGTGAATTCCTTTTAACTCATGTGATTCATATGTATCATTATGTTCATTTCCTTACTAGGCATTTTTAACTCATCCCTTTGTTCATTTGTTCCCCAGGGTACCCTATGGAGATGTAAGAGCTCAAAGGAAGTTATAAGCTCTTTATGGAGATTAAATAAAGAAGTTTTTTTAGTCCCATGATTTATGTTTTATGTACCTAGTCTTCCAAGACACTAAACTTAACGATCCATGGCTTGTACTGTGATAATTTATTAGGCTTAAAATCATGAAATGTTTTACTTAAAAGGATTGGGTCTCTATAAAATGAAACTCCATCCATTGATTTTGTCATAGTGAAAAACACATGGATAGTAATAACTGATAATGAATAAATATAATTCTTATTAGTTGGACTTCATTTATCTGGAACATGATACCACAGTACCATTAAAACTTTTTGGTTATATTTGTGGAAAACCGTCTAATTTTTGGAAACAAACTTGAAGGGTTTGTCACTAAACTGTTTGTCTCATTCGACCTATCGATTCATCGACGGGATATAGCAAGCCCTACCAATCACTACATGTCAAAATAATTCTTTATACATATATTCAATACTAAATAAATATACCTTTACATTATTTGTATGGAATAGAGGATACAGATTCATCAACACTTACACAATTAAAAAAACATTCAAAATAAATGTCGTATGTAAAATGGTATACATATTAGACAATAATCATATCCATGATATGAGAATATAGATATTTAATAGAATTATATATTCACATTAAATATTATGTCAAATTAGAATTAGGTACACCACATAAGAATTATTAGGTGAACAATACAAAGTAAGTCACAACAAAATAAAATATTTAGACAAAGTCCCTCACCACAATGTAATCAGTCGAATCATATGAACAAAAAATAATGACCATCAAATGAATCATTTAATACCATGAATATAAATATAATCATTATATTATTTGAAAAATAAAAGTACAGATAAACCAAATTCAAGAAATATGTGGCGAAAAATAGAAATCTCACGAAAATGAAGGTGAGATGAGATAACCCCTTACAAACATTTTGGCATTGTAACATGTGTTCTTATGATGGCTTAATGAGAGGTAAAGGGGTATCCTGTTATTTTTAAGTTATAAGGGTAATATGATGGAGGTTAAAAAACAAACCCCACAATTAGGAATTAAAAATAAATGGGGAAAACATAGGGGAAAGTCTTGAACAAAAGTGAGTGAGAGGATCCCTTACATTATGCTAGAAGGTCTTCTTGATTGTTCTTAATGACCTGAATAACAAAATTTATCTTTGTTAATTTATATTTACAGAACCTAAAAAACATTTAATTTATATGGTATAACTTTATTAAGTTCATTATTATCC
Organism: Viscum album; assembly: GCA_963277665.1. Classification (NCBI taxonomy): domain Eukaryota; kingdom Viridiplantae; phylum Streptophyta; class Magnoliopsida; order Santalales; family Viscaceae; genus Viscum; species Viscum album. Next base: position 1,899,154,446 of record OY728140.1, on the reverse strand, counting down.
TTTTTGATGGTTTTATGAGATTCAATTTTATTCTTTTGGAAGCATTTTCTACCATTGTTTTCATGATATGTTTACTTGAATTCGTGAAGGGAAGTTCATTTGAAATGTGGTTAAAAATAAATAACTATTAATATATATTATTATTGACATTAAAGACATATAAATTATTTTATAATGATTCTGATTATATACCATTAGTATGACTCATTCGATGTGTTAATGATAAACACTTGGATTTGGCTTGGTGGTTTTGTGCACAATGAACTTGTTTAGTATTATTATTCGATATTATTAGTGTGTATGGATTACAGATCATTAAAAAAGAAAAAATAAATATATTATTATCATTTTCAACCATTGAAATGGTTTCATTACTATTATTTAATATTGTAATGCAAATTAAAAACCCATATTACTTGACTGTTATAAATTAAAACATATCAGATATAGTTTTCATTTATAGTATAAATGGAAAGGAAAAAAAGAGAGATTATGATGAAATATTCCATTAGCATAATGAAAATATAGTACATGTATAGTACAGAAATTATCATGTCATTTGGATGAGTTAGAATGAGACGATAGAACAAAATAATGGATCCTATAAAAGTAACTGAAAGAAAAGGAAGAGAGCATCACCTTTTGAGTAATTCTTTTTGGGATACTATTTAAGGCATTTTTTTGCCTTTTTGTGAGACCATCATTTCTCAAATGTGAGGGAGGAGGCTACGGAGCTATTTGAGTAGAATATAGGAAATTATTGAATCTTGACTAGTGTGAGGGGAAGTGGGGGTGAGGGGTGGTTTATATAGTGGAGGGGAGAGGGTATTTCACTATATTATATTAATTAATTTATTATTTCATCACAAGATAAGGAATAGGGAGTCTTCCATGTCCAGGAATAGTAATTTTATCATGTGACTCTGAATAAATTGGGCTTATATCTGTAGAACATCATAAATGACTCTATAATTAGTGAATTTTTGTATTATGTAAATTATGGTATTTCACTATTCATAAAAAAAATCATGTATTTCTGAAAAATAAAAAAATTTCGACCAACCAATTTTTCGATGATTAGATTACAAAATTGATGTCCATTTTTCATAAATAATTGTTTAAATATGATTAATTAAATATTTAATAAAAATCATTATTTAATCAAAAAATATAGACATGTAAAATTTTCATCATTATTTTTAAGGTGCCTAAATTTATTTATACATTCATTGGTAAGGATAAAATTAATAAGAGTCATGTGACTATTCATAAGGGTATTTTACTATTCATAATGGTAGGTTACTATTAATAAGGATAGGATATTATTCATAGAAAATTATGTAAACTCTATCAGACTCTAAATATCATCCTGAACACAATTGTGTATGTCAAATTTTCATAATTCAAAACCCACGAGTTTAAAATTTATGTTCAATGGATATAATATGAATACCTTCTAAATAACCATGCGATGTTTCAAATAAACACAATGATTTATGAAATATAGTGATGATTATAATTTATTTTAGAGAAATATTCCTTAAAATGATTCGGGTCCTACAAGGTCAGTAGTAGTATACTTCATCACATCCTGGGAAAAATAAAACATATGAAAGGGGAGAACTTAAACCCTTAATAAGTATAAAAATATGGAGGAAACTATCATAAATTAGAATAAATAGTTAAGAAAATGTGTAAGAAAAAAACACAACGATTTAAATTTTAAATTCAGCATAATATGGAAAAGATAATTCGAATAATTTCATTTACTCATTCATATGGAATTCTACTAGTTAAATAATAACATTTAATATCAATAGCTAACATCATAATGATGAAATGCATAATTCCATACATCATAACCACATTTTCAAGGCCTCAGGCCAAGACTACAAATAAAAATATTATCAAGGCCTTCTACCAAGACACTAGTTTGTCTCATGAGACATACAGATGCATCAAGGGCCTACAGTGGGCACCTCCCATCGCTTACTATTTTTAGTGAATTCCACATGTATAATGGGTGAAACCTAACAAAAACATTCCTATTAAACTAGAACAAGAAATGTAAAACCATTAACCACAAACCCTAAATGACATAAAAATATCACAACCATTGTAAAACTTATCATAAAACTATTAATAAAATAAATAATATTGTTTCATAATAAATCAATTTCAATTAAACATTAAATCCAACAATATACTTTGACACAGATGAAATCTATCCAAAAACTACTTGAGAGAAATATCTCTGTCAACTTTGAAATCATTTAAAAGTCTCATAATTATAAAATATAACATTTATTTTGAAAATATTCTAATAATCTTGTATGGTAATCTTCAATGGTCTTATAATGGTCGAAAATATATTCACCCTTTAAATATGTAAAAAACATTCTTTCCATAATTTGTCGAAAAGGTCATAATGTACCTTGTTTGGAGAACGCCATAATGATTTATTTCAAAACATTTTTCAGAAAGTCAAAAAATGGTATAAATTAATTTAATCCATAGTCTAGGAAAATTTAAAAATGTTTTGAAATAAATTTTTAAGAAACACAGATGTGGATGATAATGATTTCCCAGTAGATACTTATAAACAACCTTGGTTAATAAAGAGATTGATAAATTAACACTTACCTTGTAATTTTACTTAGTATAGGGTACGTTATCCTCTTCGATAATGATTAAATAATTTTTATTAAATTATACAAGAAAACATATATAAATATTATATCATATACGATCCTAGAATATTTATTGTTTAATAATATTTCATTAGTATCATTGTTTAAGGTGTTAAATGATTTGTTTTACTTTATCTGTTTTGTTAAATAAGTGATGTTTGTTATGGATTGAATGTATTTGATTCCTATAAATTAGGATATTAAGTATCTAATAATTATTTTCTAATCAAGAAATGAAAATTAATCTTGAATGGTTATGATGGGGAATGAAATCTCATCATGTCGTGGAGACGGTAAGCCGTACGAATGCACGAGCGACAATATCATTCTATAGATGGAAATATGACATGTAATTGGACGGTATATTATATATACATCGTCATTAACATGTTATATATATTATTTACCAAATTTATACTAATTATTATACCCATCCAAATAATTAAGTGTTGAATAACAAACAACACCACGGCGTGGCGACGGTAAGCTGTACATAAGTACACACATATGTTTACATTGTCATTCGTAGGATGGTTAAAATAATGAATATGGTAGTAAAAAATTTATAATAAAATATCATTTTTTATAAGGTACTATATTTATTAATTAATTATGTAAAAAACTGAGAAAGAAGAATTAGAATAAGAAATGAACCTTGAAAGAGGTGACAAAATAATTACCTCTTCTTCGGGTGCTTCCTTTTGATTTGGACAAAAGGGAATCTTAGGTTAGATTTATTATCAAATTAAGGCCTCTAGGATGATTTGAGGGTAGTTGGGAGGATATTTTAGTTGGTTTTTTCAGAGACAAATGGATATGGTGGTTTGAATTAAAAATAATTGGAGGTTCCCTTAATAAGAGAGACGAAGGGAACATAAGAAAAGCTTGAATCATTAATTTATTGTAAAATTATTTTGGGTATAGAATATATTCAAATTGATTTATTTAGAAGATAATATATTTTTGGTTCAAAATACTCATAAAAAATAAATTTTAGATATGTTTAGGTCACCAAATTTACCTTCTCTTTTAGATTTACCCTTTAGATAAATAGTTAAATTTTTAGCATGTATTATTGTATTTTTAAACTACATGGTTGAAATAGTTACTAAAAAATTCCTATAGACCCAAAAGTTGTTCATTACTAACATATGTAACATTATATAAGTCATTTGGACGAATCATAGATTTTTAGGACAAATATATAATTTTAAAAAAAATTATTTGTTTTAAAAACTCGTGTATGTCAATTTTGACACTATTTAGTATTTGGTTTTTTGTTAAAGTAATAAAAAATTGATTAATTCGACAAAAATAAATTCAATTAACCCTAACATGTCATATTCACCTATAAAATTCATGTATGGCATCAAAAGATTTTATTTTCCTTTTTATAATATTTATAATATCAATTATTTTAAAATTTCATTAATAAGGTAATTATTACATCATCATTGTGTCATAAATAAATTTAATTATTATATGTCTTAAATTTATAACTAAAAAATGATGTAGGAAATACTTTTATCTTTATAATTAATATTTATAGTCAAATTTATTATTTTTATAACCCAATATTAAAAATGGTTAATTATTAGATTTTGAATTCAACTATGATTGTAGTTATACATTAAAGATCTGTAAATTTATGTTATTTCTGAATTTCTAGCACTTTTCAATTATTTAGATATTATGGATAATAAATTGGATGGTTCTATAACAAAAAACCTACATTCTTTAATGGAACCAACAATGATAAATGATAAATTAAAATTAAAATGCATTTAGAGAGTATGGGTTTTGAGATTTGGTCTTCCATTATAGATGAATATAAGATTCCTGCTACTGATAGAATCACATGAGACGAAACACTCAAAAATGCCTACAATAACAATGATGAAGCCATGAATTCTTTATACTACTCTTTTGGAGATTAAGAATTCAGTAGAATTTTTTCTTGAAAAACTACCCATGAAATTTTGGGTACCCTGTCTGTCTCACATGAAGGAAGTGCTAGTGAAAATAAAACGAGAGATAATACATATACTATTAAATATGATAACTTTAAAATGAAACATAATGATTCTATATCTGACATGTATCTTAGGTTCGATGATATTGTCAACATAATGATTTATCTGGGAAGATAAGTCTCTGCCAAGGAACATATCATGAGAACACTCAGATGTCTACCTGGAAGATGGAGAGGAACCTCTGTCTCTATTAGATAATCATGTGACATCCGCAATATTCATATAGATTAACACATTTGGAAACTAATGACATATGAAGAGGAATTGAATGTCAACAAGGAAGAGGATGAAGAACTATAGAATAAATCTATTGTAGTCAATACCACCACCTCTAAGAACAAAGACAAAGGGAAATTTGAAGCTTCTATAGAACGTTCCAGTAGTGAGAATTCATCACCAAACATTGATGAGGATAGGGTGCAATTAGCCCAAAGATTCAATAAATTTTTCAAGAATATTAATATATTACGAAATCCTATCTTCAAGGGTAAATATGACCAAAAACAAAATTGGAAGAAGGACATGGAAATAAGTGACAAGACAAATAGGATTGTCTGTTATGAATGTAAGCGAAGGGGAAATATCAAGACTGATTGTCTAAAGATCAAGTACAAAAGGATATATGAGGATAAGGATTATAGGTATAAAAATTCCATGAAAGAAACCTGGTGTGCCTCTGAGGACAATTCAAACGACTAAGAAACATCACATGATGAACATGCAAACAATGCCAATTTGTGTTTTATGAAAAACGCATCTGAGGAAACAATAGACTCTCTTGTACATAATTCATACTATTGTGAAGTTGAGAGTGACACTGAAAATATGAATAATGAATAAATGTTTTAATACTGTACCATGCTTCATGAAACATGTAATGAAATAAGATACAAATATAAATCATTGAAGAAACAATAGGCTCTTACTGTGACAGTTAAATCTGAACTCACAGCTAAAAAAGAGAAATGTGATCAACTTCTCAATGAGCACAATGAATTAAAAATGTCTAACGAGAAATTGAAGAATTTCCTAGAAAATATTACCAATGTAAAAAAATACTCTTACTCAAATGCTAGGGAAAAAAATTTCCCCTAACTATATCCTTTGAATTGTCTATCAACATGGAAAAAGATATCTCAGTAGAACAAATTCTATCTCTAAATCTAGGACATATATTTTTACTCTAAGTTCTAGAAAGAAATCAACTAATTAAATTCATGATACATTTTCTACTGTTTCACATTTTTATTTATCAAATAGATTATATTTTACAAATAATTTACTTAATGTTTATAGGAATTCTTTGATGTATATATGGGTTCCTAATTCAATTTTTACTAATATTACAGGACCCAAAAATGTTTGGAAACCAAAATTGGTTTTTCTAAATCTGTTTGCAGGAAAGGTACTTAAGGAGTACCTATAAAAGATTATGGTACATGGATAGTGGATGTTCAAGATGCATGAATGGAGACTACACATGCTTCCACAACCTAATAAAAATAGATGGAGGAAATGTCACATTTGGTGACAATGCCTATGGAAAGATCATTGGCCTCGGCCAAATAATTAACTCTAACTCAGTTTTTATTTCTAATGTACTATTTATTGATGGATTAAAATATAATCTTCATAGTATCTCACAATTATGTGATGATGTATTTCATGTTAGATTTGAAAATGATGCATGCAATGTATTCAATTCTAAAGTTGAATTAGTTTTTTCTGCCTTAAGAAATGAAAATGTTTACTCTGTTAATGTAGATTCTTTAGCTTCTAAAAATGATTTATTCTTATGTGTATTTCATAAAGATTCTTGGATCTAGAATATGAGACTAAGACACTGTAATATTCATTCTATTTGAAATCTAACTAGATAAATATTAGTTAAAGACTTACCAAAACTTTAGTTTCCAAATGAAAAAGTGTGTAATCTCTGTCAAAGGGGAAAACAACGCAAAATTTCTTTCAAACCAAAGAAATAAGTGTCAACTTCTAAACCCCTCGATCTGGTTCATATAGATTTATTTGAACCATCTATAGTTTCAAGTATAATTGGGATGAACTATGTTTATGTTCTTGTATATTAATTTTCTAGATATACATAGACCTTCTTTCTGGATCTCAAAAGTGGAGTCTGCTCTTATTTTACTAAATACGACATGTTTGTGGAAAATATTAGTGGACATAAAATTAGATCATTAATAAGTGATCATGGCCGTGAGTTTGATAATCAAGAGTATTAATAAATTTTCTCAAAAAATGGTTATAATCAAAATTTCTATTCTCCTAGAACACCTCAACAAAATGGAGTTGTAAAAAGATGAAATAGAACCCTGCAAGGGATTTCAAGTACAATGCTAAGTGGATATGGCTTACCTATTTATTTTTGGGCTAGAGCTATCAACAAAGAATGCTACATAATCAACAGAGTGTTAGTTAGACACATTCTTAAGAGAACATTTAATGAGTTATGGAACAGTAGAAACGCCAAGGTTAACTACTTCAATGTTTTTGGCTGAAAAGTCTATATTCTTAATAATAAGGAAAATATTTAAAAATTTGCATCTAATAGTGATGGAGGTATATTTTTAGGATATTCCATGACCAGTAAAGCCTATAGTGAATTTAATTATAAAACTAAATGTGTGGAAAATTTTATCCATGTCAAATTTGATGAAACAGATCCACATGATCCTAAAACCATTCCAGAGAACCTAGACGATGTTGTATCAAATCTTAACATTAATCAAAAATCCTGAAACCATTCTGTGAAAGAATCTGTGAAAACTTCCAATTCTGGAAATTCATTACACTCAATTCACAATGAACCTGAACTTATTGATGAACCCAAAATCACTAGTCCCTCATTTTCTAAAGCTAATAGAACTCTTAAGAACCATCATTTAGATTCTTTTGTTGAATACCAAGACAAACGAACTCAAACTAGATCTTCTCTAATAAACCAGGTTGAACACCAAGTCTTATTTTCATAACATGAACCTAAAAAAATTAATTATTCTATCAATGATGAATTTTGGGTCATGGCTATATAAGAAAAACCTAATCAGTTTAAAAGGAACAACGTATGAAAACTTGTTGAAAGACCTAAGGACACATTCACCATATGCACTGAATGAGTGTTTACAAATAAGTTATATGAGACTAGTAACATAGTTTGAAACAAGGCTAGATTAGTTGCACTAGGCTATAGTCAAGAATATGGAATTGACTATAAGAAGACCTTTTAACTAGTAGCTAGATATGAAGCCATCAGAATCCTACTTGCTTATGCTGCACATATAAATTTAAAACTATATAAAATGGATTCTAATATTGCATTCTCAAATGGGTATATAGCTGAGGATTCCATGGTAAAACAACCCCTTGTTTTACAAACCCCCATTTTCCAAATCATATTGTTAAATTATCAAAAGCATTATATGGTTTAAAACAAGATCCAAGATCCTAGTATGATCGGTTAAGTACTTTTCATTATTCCAAAGGGTTTACAAAATGAATAACTGATCCTAACCTTTTAAAAAACGAATTTCTATTGATGTTTTACTTGTTCCAAACTATGTATATGACATTATCATTAGATCTTCAAGAATTATTTAGGTATTGATTTTTCTAAAATGACTCAAAATTAATTTGAAATTACTTTAATGGGTGAACTAATATTATTTCTAGGATTTCAAATATTTCAAAATAATTATGGTATTATGTTATGTCTATGAAAAAATACTAGAGATCTTCTAAAATGTTTTGGGTTGGATATCACTAAAAGTAGCAACACTCCCATGAGTACAACAAGTAAGTTGGATCTTGATGAAGATGGAAAATCTATTGATCAAACCACTTTTACAGGAATGATTGGATGTTTATGATAATTAACTACTAGTCAGCCTCACATTATTTTTAGTGTGTGTTTGTGTGATTGATTTCAAGAAAATCCTATGGAATCTCATTTAAATGTTTTAAAGAGAATTTTCAAATACCTCAAGCATACACCCTATCTAGGAATCTTCTATCCTAGAGGAAAATCATTTTAATTAGTTAGTTATTTTGATGCTGACATTGGTGACATTAATTTAGATAGAAAAATCACCTCTTGAACATGTCACTTTTATGCAAGTCACCAGTATCATTGTGTAATAAGAATCAAAATTCTGTTGCATTATCTACTGCAGAAGCTGAATACATAGCTGCTGGAAGTTGTTGTGCACAAATCTTGTGGGTGAAACACACATTACTAGATTAAAGATATCAATTAAGGCATGTACCTATAAACTGTGACAACAGAAGTTCTATCATCATCTTGAAAAATCATGTTTCACATTCTAGGACAAAGCATATTGATGTAAGACAACAATTTTGAGAGATCATTATCAAAAGGGTGATATAACTTTGGAATTCATTGGTACATAGTATTATCTTACTGATATATCTACCAAACCATTAAATTATGATAGAATAGAATACATCGGACATGAATTATTCATGATAAAACTTATGTAAATGTCTTACTTTTTTATATAATACTGTTTTTTATCTTATTGTTTCATGTTTTCGGTCTCATAGTTTGTATTTCATGATTACTTTCTGACAGTCACTATCTCACCGTAAAGTTCATGTTTACTGTCTAACCATAACGATCATGTTTACTATCTCACCGTATAGTTCATTTGTACTGTCTCACTATAAAGTTCATGTTTACTTTTTCTCCATAAATTCAACGCGTTCTATCTCCTCGTGAGTTTTGTTCACTCTCTCACCGTGAAAAACTGTTATTGTCTCACCATAACATTCATTCATTGTCTCACTGTAAAGACCTGATATGATCTCACCGTAAATATTCATTATGATTTTTATTTACCAATTAATAATTGTATAGTTGTAATTATTCATTTCACATCTTTATTTTCCTGTGTTTTTTCTTCTGCGACATTTGGTATTACTAAATGAGAAAATAAAGTATCAATTTCCTTCACTCGGTCTTTCTTCTATTCACTCAATTTTTTACCCATCTTCAACCCTTCAACCCTTATCTCTCTCTAACATTTGGTAAATTCCCATGATGAAATTCCCTTCATCGTCAAATCCAGAGAAACATAGCTCAAAGAAGAAGAAAATCACACCCAATTTAGCACTTTAAGGTCCCCAAAAATTCAAATCCAGTGAATCAAGGTGTAGTACCTGATAAAGAGATTTACCCCAAATGGATTCTATCAAGTTATTCTATGATTTTTAATGTTTTAAAAGAGAAATTCTGGTTAGAATGGTTTTATAAGGAAGATAGACCTATATACCCTAAGTAAGTGACTCAATTTTATCAGTATGTTCAGCTGTAATTGATACTTGAAGATGGTTATGTTGTGAAAAGCTGGATAAATGGACAGAACTACTCATTCTATTCGAGGTTATGGGTTGAATGCCTTATGATACCACATGAAGGCCTCTATGAGGACTATCAGAGAGGACCTCCACCTTCTAGTGGATTCTATTTCTAGGAATATGCACTGAAAATCTTACCCGAAAATGGAACCAAGAAGAGATCCATTGCTGCTGAACTAGATAGAGAATCAAGGATTCTATTTATGTTTATATAGAATCTTATTATCCCAATAAAATGGTATTCTTCTATTTTAAAATATCAATATGTGTTTCTGATTCATCTTATAAAAAATTTCCATAAGATCAATATATTTATGTATATCATACACCATTTGTGTGAGCTAATCAAAACTGCATCCAAGTCAACCTCCCTGTTTTATTCTCGGATTATCTCAGCCATGATTCATGCCAAAGGTATTTCTGAACTTAATGAGAATGTTATCAAGGATTTTGAGTACTTCCTTTCAAAAGTCATTATCATGGGGATGAAAATCAATAAGAATCCTTGGAAAAAATTGACGGTGGAAAACAATGATAGAATTTATGAAAAGTTCAATCCTGTGGAACATCCCACAAGACCAAGAGATATTTCTGATCCTGGTTTGGAACCAGATGAGGTTGTTGAGTATTCTGAAGAAGAAGATAAAGAGGCTATTTTGCCTCCCATGGAAACTGTTTCTGTTGAGGAAGACAATACTCATCTCTTACATTTTGTAGGTGAAAAAGAAGTCCATGATTCTAAAGAAGATGTTAATCTAGATGATCAAACTGAGGCTAAAATAGAACCTATTGTCAAGGAAACCTAAAATAATGTTTTGGAAGAACCTATAGAATAATAATTACCTACTATGCAAGAAGTGACCTTAAAGAACTCCCAGTGGAAAAATTTGTTCCTCAAGTCAATCCCTCGGGTGAGGAAGGAATGGAGTTGGATTTTCAACTTACCATATAATAAATGTGATAGGAACTAAGAGATGAGTCTGACGAATTAGATCATGACCCTATGCTTCTTAGTCCTGATAAGGGTAAAACACTTATGGGGGAGAAAAACCCCAAATCTATATTGTACTGAAGTACCCAACCGGATTATTTCATGCCCAATAGACACTCGGTATAAGTTCCTCTATTTCTATGATGTGGATTAATGTCAGAAAGTATCAACACAATGCCTTGACCTTTCTACTATGTTCCATTTGAAGTTTTTATCTAATATTTACCCAGAAAAAGAACCTGATCCTGTATCAATCCCTATCTATGAACCTTCATCGGAACAACCATCCTTGGTGATTTTAGATGATATGAATGATTTTGGAGCTACCTTTTTGGATGGAGTTGAAAAATTCTTGAATTATTAACCATCTCTTCTAAGAAATCAATTTGAGAAATATTCCTCATTTTTGTTAGAGAATGTAATTTGGAAAATACAACCCAAAATACTTAATGAGATTTAGGAATTCATATTTGAAAGAATAATGGTTAGTGATGATGTGATGACTCTAAGACGTATGATTTATGAAATACAAAAAGAGATAAATTCGATATTAGAGCTTGTTTTTCATCCTGTATAACCTGTTGTTCCTCAAACCCACATAATTTTGTCTCTTAGATTCATCCTCATTTAGATTCCATAGCAGGGAAGGTCGCTAAAAGTAAAAAATTGATTGTGGTGGATATGAGAGAGCTAGTTTTTAATCATAACAAGCTCACTGATGAGTATATGGGGTGTCTTAAAATTGTGTTTAACCAACTAAAATCACTTACCTCAGCTGTCAATGCTTATAATGAAATCTGGTCAATCATATCAACCTTCCCTAGAAAAAAACCTTCCTAGAAAAGAGGTCATAGAAGAACTTCAGACTGTGTTTATTGGTTTCAATAAAGAATATCAATATGAAGTTATCAAGAACTGTGAAAAAGTTCTTGATCTTGTACAAATCCATTCAAAAATTGAAAATGATGCTCAGTAAAAAATTTCCAAAAAAGTATACTTCTACATCAACTGAATCTTCTCAAAGACTGACCTGACCAATCACTTTAAATATCTTGTATAAAATCTGAGGATTCCCCCTATAACTCAATTTTTCAAGACTGATGTCCAAATTCTCATAGAGATAACTCATCTATTGGATATGTTTATGGAAAAAAAGGATGACTTTGAGAAATATATGCAGTATGGTGGAGAGATAATTGTGAATTTTATCAATATTTTGAGGCCCTATATTCATTACAGAGTCTTTCCAAGTTGCTCTTGCGGTTACACCTCTGAGACCTTCTCTGACTACATTCACCTATGTCCTAGCCTCCACTTCTATGTCTTTCAGTCAGGCACTTAGTTAGATTATGCATGGGATCCTTGATCATCAACTACCTCAGACTTCTATTGCACCTACTCTGTCTCCCTGTATCTTTGAAAGCTTTCCTTTTCCTCTTCTATCAACCAGCTCAATCCATTATTCTACTTCAAATTCTGATCTTATGGCTTCTTCTTTTGTTGATGTTTCTTTTGAAGGCAAAGAGAAGACTGGCCAGTTAAGAAGTACAATGCTTACTATATTTTGATCTAAATATTGTCTCATTTGTTCTACTTTTTTGTAATTTCTATTTTATATCTAATACAGTTTGCACTTTTCTAGTCTCTTTTGTCTTTCTTATTCCTACTACTTTTTTATATTCCCAAAAGGTGGAGAAAAATAAATATGGGAGAAATAAATGGGAATAATATAGGAGATGAGAACACTCACTCTATTTTTGCACATCCGAACTATGTTGTCAGAACTCATATACACTCTAAAATTTACATGATTTTTAATCATCAAAAAGGTGATTATTGTTTGAATATTCATGTATTAATCATATTTTAATGATCCCAAATCCTATTTATTCTATAAACATTGTTAACTCTATGTAATCTATTTCTCATCAAATGTATAGTTTCTTAGTAAAATCTATCCGAAGATCTTACCTACTATACACTCAGTTTGTTTACTATGCACTATATTTTGATTCACTTTATAATGATTTATATGAAAAATGATTAAGTTTAATTCATTTCATAAATACCACTTCTTAAGTATGAATATAGATATTTTCCTAAGTATCAGATACCGTGACCAGCAGACATTGTGAACAAGACACCTTGAACAAGACAGTGTGAACAAGACACCATGAACAAGACACCGTGAACAAGACAGAGTGAACTAGACACCGTGAACCAGACACCCTAAACAAGACACTGTGAACTAGACACCGTGATCAAGACTCCATCAACGAGACACCGTGAACAAGACACCATGAACCAGAATCTCTAACCAAGACTCTGTGACATCCATACATCGTGACCGCAAGACATAGGGACCATGAGACACCATGACCATGAGACACCATGACCACAAGACACAATGGACAATCAGAACACTATGTGAAGAAGACACCGTTTCCATGACAAATTGTGACACTATTTCCTAATATGTTTTGTGGTCATTCAATTTAATCTCTAATGATAATATTTTATGATTTTAATGAACTAACATAATTAATGTTTCTTTGTAGACATGTCATTAGACAGTACGAGGTACGAGATATAGAATACATGCAACTTATCATATCCAACACATGCACTCCAAGATAAAAGGCTTATATGGCCTAGAGAAAAAATAAATAAGTGTGAGTAGTATGATACTAAAGAACAAGATTGTGGGTGTGAGCGCGAAAACAGAATACAATTTGAGAATTGTCTCACGCAAATCGATCCTGCTGAAGAACACGGGAAGCATACAAAAATCCTGAGAACATCTTCACAGTGTCAAACATCATGAAGAACAAAAACCAAATATGTCTAACTTCTGACACTCTGTTTTCCATATGAGGACATGAGTTGTATATCTTCTTCATCTCAAGAAGTATAGAGTTGCAAAGACCAACACACAGAGCACTTCTAAACCTATCTCAATATTAATTCTCTTTTTTGTATCATTTTAATAACATTCGAGTAGAGTGATTATCTATATTACAACACACTCTATCTCTTTCATTAAACTAAAGGATAAAAGATATCCTTACTCAATAATCCTTTTATTCGTGTGTATTCCCTTAGATAAGTGTGTAAGAGGTCCCTATGTGGCCAGGTTTATTTTACCCACGAAGAACTATGGAAGAGGTCCCTATGTGACCTAGAAAGTCCTATGTACTATTGTTTACCCCGATCCAAGGTGTGGATAAAGTTTATTTATACGAAATTATTGGTGGAAAGTGATCACCAAGTGGAGTGGATTAGGTCTTGGATTGATACTAAACCACTTGTTTCATATCCACTGTGCATCTTAATTTAGTTTTCTTTTATTTAATGCTATATTGTATAACTCAAAAATCTCTAAATTCACATAGATAGTAACTCTTGGTAATAAGTTATAAGTGTCTTGTCTTAGTATAATAACTTCAAATGTAACCATAATAAATGATCTTATGATTTATGAGAAATAATTAATCTTCTAGGAAGTTATTTCAAACAGTCAAACTCTTATAATAGTATATCCTTGATTTACTGGGCTGTATTTATCCTTTTGGGGAAACCTTTTAGAAAAAAAATTTAACCAGAAATTTTTATAGATACTCAACTCACATCCCCTCCTGAGTAATCTACTATGACCAACAAATACTGTGGTATTTCATTTGAGAAGTAATGGTGGAATTTTATTTCAATATAATCAATGTTTTTATTTTAAAAATTTAGAAATTTTAGTAATTTATTAAAATTATTATCCTATCATGGAGAATATGTGATTAGGATAATTAATTTTTAAATATGATACATTAAGAGTAGTCAATGTTATTTGGATCTAAATATTGAGATTTATATTGGAAGACTATGTGATCAAATACTTATAAATTTTCGGTTTTAATCTTTGTTTAGATTATTATGAATAATTTTAAGGATAATTTTTTGTAAAATTGTCTATATTGGACTTTGGGTATTACTTTCAAATTTTGGAGATTAAAAGTAGTCATTTTTCTTATAAATGATTAATTTTTTGGAATCTAGTTGATCTTGTACTAACCATTTTGGTTTTTTTAATGTCTAAAGAGAATGGAAATATATAGTTCATCTTTTGTGTATTATTTTATTCTCTCAAAGTTGCTTATTGTGCTTTAGGTGTGACCAAGTAATCTTTAATATTCATCATTTGGAGAAAAGATAAGTTTTTTTAGATATTTATTAATGTATGAAATTCTACATCAAAATTACGTTTGTTTCCCTATGTTCATAGTCAATATCATAAATAAATTCATCAAATTTATGAAAGGGATATTAAAACAAATCCTTTTTTAGTTTACATTTCCTACTAGGAAATCAATGACCATTTAACCCATCATAATTTTATGGTTTTTTGGTTGATAACTTTCTCTTGAACAGGTTTTCTATCACACTTCATCAGAACAAAAAAGTTATTTTTTCTTCAACATCAATTTTTTTCTGATTTGTAATCCAAGTATGTGTTATCTCTAGTGACCTATTGAAATTCAATTTCTATCTTTTATGGACGAACTTTTGTTAACTCTTTTTCTGATGTGGGTTTACAATAAAGGTATTTTCAAAATTAATTCCCTAGTGAACAACCCCAAATTCTAATTTTTATGTAATAATTTATTAAAGGGTAGAGGGTGTAACATCTTGAGATATAGGAATGATGCATTATGTTCAATAACGGACATGATATTCTACATCAAGATTAAAAAAAGAACTATATATTATTATTTTAATGTTACCATTATAACCTAACCATTAGAATTTCAGGAATGAGTGGAATCAACTGAAATATGAATACATGGTTTTCACTTTTTTATATAATGACTCTTTGGTTACCTAATTAAATTTAATGGAAACTAGAATTAGTAGAATATAATAGATGTTTTTTATAAAAAATCATTTAAAAAAATTTAAATAATAATATCACACTATTTTGGATTACATTATAGAAATATTCATCCAATAAAATGTTTGAAATTCATATTCCAAATTTTATAGACATGATATTAGAATAAATTCAGTTTTTTTTATAAAAGTTGAATTTTTGTAAAAATGTAGTTTTACCATATTTTGATAGAGATCCCATTTTAAATTTAGTTTTTGACACCAATAGATGTTATATTAGACAAAATAAAATTTTAACATATAAAGGTACATCAGAATTTACATTGGTTTAATTGTTGATAATTTTCCAATAACTATCATGTTTTGGTGAATAGTAAAAATATGCAAAATTTTAATTGAAAAAAATATTAACATAGAAATAATTTTTATGGTTAAATCATATTAAGTAATGGTTTAAAAGTATAAAAATATATATTTTTATCATTAATAATAATTTAGGTCATTGGTATTAATTCTATATTATATTCGGATGTAAAAATATTTCACTCTTTTGCAATATTTATTTTCTAAAAACACACTTTCTCATTTTTACAATGGGAATTATTACTAATTTAATTTTTTCCAATTATGTGTTTTGATTTTTAAAAAACCGATTCCATATTTGGAATCAAAAGTTCCAAATTATGTAAATATTTTCATTTTATTTTTGGACTTTGTGAATAGTAACTTTAGTATTTTTTGTTTTTACTTTGGTTAAAGGGTGATTAAGGTAAATAAGGGTAAGAAATAATTTTATAAATATATAAAACTATCCAAACACATTCATTAATATTATTTTATGAGATATGGAATACAAGCGGAATCCTTGGGTCAATTTTATGACCCCATAGAGCCACTTGGATGTGATAATTAAATGTTATAATAGTTAATTTAAAGAAAATGGAAATATAACATTAAAAATAATCTCATAAAGAAAACAATTTAATTTTAGTTTATATAAATGATATCTTAATATAAAAATATTAATTATAATGATAATAATATTTCCTACATCATAGTAGTAATTTATAATTTTCATACCATAAATAAATAAATTTATTAATGACAGAATGATGATTCAATGTTTACAATATAAATGAAATATTCAAATAAATGATGTTATAAATATTAAAATTAATTTAATTTGAAAATTTTTATACCATGTAATTTTTTTATTACATTTACCTATTATGTATTATTTAATGTAGTTTTATATAAGAAATCAAGTGGTTATGACTAAAAAAATTAATTACTAAATATTGTAAAAATTCATATATATGAGTTTTTTTTAATACCATTTTATTAAATGAAATAATAGTCCAAAAAATATATTATTCAGTAAACTAACCTATATAATTTTTAAAATGTCATTAATTACCCACTTTTTGTTCTCTTATAATTTTATAATAACTATAGTGGCCAGATAATATGAAAAATACATGAATACATGGTAAGTGTTAATGTTTTTAACTAAGGGTTAATGCTAAAAGATATGTTTAATATTGTGACCGTAACTTTTCTAAAACATATTTTTTGAGAGGATTTAGAGCCAAAATCATATTTTTTTATAAAATTATAATTTTTAGCAAATATTATTCCAAAATAAAATAATATTTCAGGACTTTCCTAAGTGCCTCTACTCCCTCTTATAAAAGGCCACCAACTCTACCCACTTACTCACACCTCTCATGCCAATTAGATCATATAAATTCTATTCACATAATCTCTAATCCTAATTTCCTTCCTCCTATTACCCTTACATTGGGCATAAAGAAATCCATGAAATCCTTTCGACTCAAATCAAAAAGAGTTGTCTGATTTAGAGGTAACATATTCTCTCAAGATATTTTCATTTATTTTCTTTCTCCAACCACCTAACCGATATTTATTATATTATTTAATAAAATAAACAGTATCAAAAATATACAATGAGGTTTTTATGAGAATTATTCTAACCACACATACACACACCTCCATCTAATAGATACAACCATATTGTTTCGGTGTACCGAAAACTACTACATCCCGAAACGATGATTAATCAATTTTCTCTTACCACCACTCATGGGGTCCATTATTATTTAACAATATTTATATATGATATATATTATAATTATATTGTATCTATTACTCTGTATTATTTATTTATAACACATCTTTATGATTTCCATAATGTGTAAATACGATAATTTCATTTGAGGAAGTGTGGACTACTTCCCCCTAAAAGTGATATTACTCATTCATACCATACATGGATCATATAAAGGATGGATTTATTGAAATTAAGTAACATATATAACATATATATTAAAATTTAATTATAATATACCTATTTATCATTTATTGTTTGTTCCTTTAATATGATAAATAATTGAAAGTAGTGTTCATGTGTATGTATGACCTATCATCTCCATGAACGGTACATTTCATTTCTTATGTCGAAATGTTTTCGACTATTATAAATACATATAAACTGGATATATATTAAATTTAAATATTGAATATTATTCTATATATGATATAATTTTTTCCATATTCATAATTTACATCGAAACAATTTAATTTTAGACTCAAGTACCAAATATCGACAAAATGTCCAGTATGAACTGAAATAGTTATATAATTATTATAACATGGTAATCAGTGATATAAAATAAATAATAATCTTTAAAAATGTTCTGAAGAAATATAAATTAACATAAGATTATTATTAAGTAATATAAAGAATGAATGAGACAATTTGAACTTGAGGTAAGGGAACATCTTAACCTAATTTAATTTCTTTTGGTTAATGTTATACTACTTTATTATGTTGTGCTATGCTTATGTGTGAAATAAAATTTTATTTCCTATATTGTATTTATATTTAATTTATGTGTATGTATTTTGAATACACATAATCTGCCTTATTTATTTAATTATGATGGAAATCATAACTGAATCTCTATTCATTGAGTTAAATATTTCTGTCATTATTTTTGTTTTTCCAATAATATTTGTGAATGACTTTTGATTGTTTTACACTTAAAATCCACTTATATTGGGTGTATTATTATTTTCACTCATTATAATGTCATTGATTTATCCTTAATCTAATGATACGATCTTTTTAATGGGCTTCGTCTCAATCTCCTTTCATTGAGACATATTTTGATTTATATACGGCCTTATTTTAAAAAATGTATAATCAAAACCTTAAACTTTTAATTTAATTAAATGATTTTAAAAAGGAATATTTCTCAATTTTTTTTAATAAATGAAATAATGTAATGTTTTTTAACATACACAGCGACATTGAACTTTTTACCACCATGAAAATTATTTGGTATTTGGCTTACTCTATAAGACGCTATATTTTTTTAAAGAAAATTTAATACCATATTACTTTTATAGGTATTTTGGTATTTATAATGGTTTTAATAATGGATCAATTGTATCAATATTTTTAAATTATTTATTATGATATCAATGTATAAATTTTCCGTTTCCTTTACGCTTCTTTATATGGTATGATTGTGATATAGTTCTTGGGCATTGCATATGTTTACGGGTGGTTCTGTGACAAACTAAGGGTGGGTGAACCCGTGATATATCTCTAATAAATTTTTTTACATGATGGAGGTAAACATTAAGGTTTACCCTACGATATTTAGGGAATATTCCATGATGGGTATTCCAAATGTAACCATGAAGGTTACTCCCAATGTAGCTATGAAAGATAAAAGGTAAGTATGATATGGATACCACAAGTTACCATATGGATTTATGATTTATTATTTATGATTACTTAGAGGTTTTTAAGGATTATTATGATATCATAATGTATGTTTATGAGTTTATGTTCTATGTGTGAAAATCATTATTTTCTAAAAAAATCAATGAGTTTAAAAAATTCATGGGATAATATTTTCTTTCTTTATATTATATCCCTTATTGAGCTTGTTATGCTCATCCCATGTTTTTGAAATGTTATTTCCTTAGCTTATAAGGATGTTTAATAAGAATTAAGAAATAAATTCGAATGATATGAATATTTTCATCAAGAAAACAAATCCTATTTTATTTTAGGTTATTCCATTTTATAAAAAGTGGATAGTTATTAGAAGTTAATAATTTGTAATTATTGATTTATTGTGTAATAGTTATGGAATAATTCTATAAAAAACTAAACATGAAAATATCCTCAATGTGAATTCTTAACTTAACTCAATATTATGTAATGTTTAAATCTAGGGCCTTAAAGTTGTACCCTCCAAAATCCTCTCTATACCCTTCACAAGAATTCATGGTGATATAAATTCTAGTTATAAAACTGGTATGGGAATCCTCTTTTCTTTTCATCTTTTCAATATCTAAAAATTAGGTTCAAAGAGTTTATGAATATCCCATGCTTTGCCAATTGTGTCCTTTTTTAAGATCAATGATATCATTTCAACTTCACCCTTGTTGGTGATGAGGGATACTTCTATTTTACCCCATTAATATTATAGTATATCAGAAATAAATATTTTTCGAATCATGTTCTTATCTCAGAATGTAATGATCAATGAGTATGTTCTATTGGGAGAAGTCCATTATTGATGTGTTTAGTTTACTTATTTTGGATGACCCACACTATGTTATCTCAATGGAT
The DNA here is from genome assembly GCA_963277665.1 of Viscum album. Taxonomy (NCBI): domain Eukaryota; kingdom Viridiplantae; phylum Streptophyta; class Magnoliopsida; order Santalales; family Viscaceae; genus Viscum; species Viscum album. The sequence continues at coordinate 1,899,133,785 of OY728140.1, read as the reverse complement.
ATTGTTTTTAAACATAGTGGAGTTCACATTGAATCAATGTTTCATTACTACAGTCACTCTAAAATGGAATATAAAAAATAATTATTCTTAACTAGTGGCTAGAAAAACGATATATTTTTTAGTTGTAAATTGGTTGGGTATTAGTCATTGTTTTTATTCCTTAAATATCTTCCCATCCTATTGATTTTCTAATTCATAATGTTTTTAATATCATGGTACTACATTAAAGGTGGAGCTAGTCATATGATTCTTTATTTTTTATAGATCCCATATTATCAATAATTTTTTGTTGAATATGAATGTTTTAAATGAAAACAAATTGTTAATTTATGGTCGATTGTTAAATTTTCGAATTAAAAGAATAATTTGGGTTGAATTGTAAAAATGTATTAATTATTTATTTTAATGTAATTTTTTAAATTATGTACATTAATTAGTATAGGAATATTTTAAAGTGATTATTTAATAGGAACTTATTATTTTATCATGAATTTGGGATGTCTATTGAAATTTTAGTTTTCCCAATTGTAATACACTTTATTATTTTTATTATGATTTTTTATGTATCAAATTTATATTTTAATATATTTATATAAATTTATACATATGGATATACATATTTTTTCAATTATATGAGTCATATCATAATTTTTCCTATAGATAATGTGTTTGGAGGTCAATGTTGTACTAGATTCTTCAAACAAGACCTTACTTCAATGATTGGACCATAGGTATTCTATCTTTTATCACATATGGATGGAATTTTTACATTATATTGAAGAATTATAACTCAATATCTATTTCATCTAGATCAAGATTTTATTTTATTTTAAATTTTTTATCCACATAAAACAAAAATATTGATTAATTTTGACTTGACATTCAAATGTTTCAAGTTTAAACATTTGACTAAATCCTCCCCTTCACACTATAAATTAAAGATATCACTATGATGTAATAATATCTACCATAAAATATGAAATTTTAAGAAATTTATACTATTTTAGATTATGTTTTGTGTTATATTTTAGTTTTTATCGATTTGTTAATAACATATTTAAATTAAAGTGTTCTCGTTTATTTCTCTTTTTTATCATTTTATCGCCCCATTCATTATTCATTGTAATCTCTTGATATAATTATTATGAGTAACTAAATAACGTAATATCTTTTTGGATTTATCCTATTTTGAAACCCAAGTATTTGTTTAATTTATTATTACTGTTAATTAACGGTTTTCCTTATAGTGAGACAAATTAAGATCACTTCAATATTCTAAAGAATAACTTATTCTTCAATATATAATTTCTCTTTGATAAAAGAGATGATTATTTTATGTATATTTATATAGTAGTTTTATACTAACATATAAATAAATCATAATATTTTTTCAAACATACAGTTTAATGAGTTCATTATATTAATATTAACCAAGAAAATCATGGTTCTCTTCAAATTACACTCTTGGTATAATTTCCTTTCTTATAGAATTAATTAATTTTGTTTTGTTTTATCTATGAATTTTCTATTATGTTTTGAATTTGATAAAAATAAAAAACACAATATTTATATTTGTTTCATTAAATATAAAATAATAAAAACATAATAAATGAAATAGAATTTTTAGGTTTTTAAATTCACCAACTCCTCAAGTGATTTGACCTTCATTAACTACTAATTTTTACTTGGAAAATAAATTTTTTATTTTATTACCACTATAAAAAGGATAAGAATGATTTTTTTTAAAGAATTAACAATATTATCCAACAACTATAAATTATTAGATGATATCCCTAAAGAATAAATTAATAATGAAAAATATATGGGAGATCAACATTTTTTAGATGAATCCCATAATCTCTTTGTATAAGGTGCTTTATAATATGATATCACTATATTAGAAACACTATGACTTTTTTCCAATCCATGTACATGGATAAAGAATCCACAAAAGAGGTTTAATTTGAAGAAAATTTAAAGGATCCTAACTTCCGACCATACATAAACATCTCCAACAGTATTTTTCCATGAAGAAACTATTTAGGCCTAAATAACACATGGAGATAATAGTTTTAACAAAAAAATTAAAATTATTTATATAGAAACATGGTTGGGAATTTAATCCCTATATTTTAATTTCTTTAATATAGCTGCCACATGGAATCTCTTTTTTAATAAAAAATTATTAAACATTGTATGAGGGGAACATAGAGATCCCAAAACCCAATGATCATTTATTAAATGAAATATATGGACAGTTTTTTTGGCATATACATGATGAAAAAACTTGAAATTATTATTTATAAAGTAATTATAGATTTAAATTTATTTTATTTTAGTATAATTAAAATAAGATTATTTTATAACGTTACCTCTAAAATTTCTATAGTTATATCATATTTTGATCCATCCTTAGATGAAGAAGAAGAAGTTTCAAAAGTAGAAATTGAACAAAAGGAAGAGGGCCAACATTTTATCCTACCCCCACCTAGAAAGATATAAATGATAGGTATTGAGATAGAACTAATCTACTTTATCTATGGGGTCCTCAACATGAAAGGTAATATAAATAAATGTGGAGTGAATGACACAAAATGGTTCAAATTGAAGAACTTATGCCCACCATCAGACATTAGATAATAGCTGATATTTTCCTTAAGGAGGTAGTAAAAACCAAGGGCCTACTTGGGGTTAAACAAAGAATATTTCCTTCTTTTATTTCCCATTAATGAACTTTCCATAAGATTTATTCTTTTAATGAATTTATTATCATTTCATATTTTTACTTGTAGGATCATAGTGGATAACATTAAAGAGATTAATTCAAAGTTATCACTACCAAAAATCCAGGTTATATTCCCCTTTTTTATTTAATTTATTATTTCCTAATTTAATAATTCATTCAAGGATGATAAAATATTGTTTATTGAATATAAAATATTTATTAACCATTCAAGTGGGTGGGAGTGTTACTAATATGTTTAAAATTTTTATTCTTTACTTTTTCTAATTTTTTATTTAAAGAGTGTTTTTAGGTTAGGAACATGGTTTTTACATGTTGTTGTACACAATGAATAATTTAATACTATTCATAATAATTTCACTGAATTTATATAATATGAATTTATATTTTTATGAGAAATATTTTCCACTTCTTGAATATAATTTCTTTTTGAATTGGTAAAGGTTTTTGAATGGAAAGTAATAAGGTTGAATCAATATTATATCACAGGGAATGTATAATTTTTAACTCAAACATGATTAAATTTTCAATTTTAATAAATAAAACTTCTATTAACAACCCAAAAATAAATTCATATAAGTACTTCAAAACAAGAGTAAAATGGGCCATTGGGACCCCACATTAAGTTAAAAAATATTAGGAACTAAAAAAATAATCAAAAAAACGTAAAAACTATCATGGATAATAATAAAAAAGGAATGTATTTTGGTGAGGGTAATATTAAATACCTGATGACGAAGGGGGAAATTGACTAATAAGAATGTGATTTTTGTAGTATCATAGAAGTGGAAAATTAATCATTGGTTTATGAAACATGGGAAATTGGAATTTCTGGTAGTATCTCTGTTAAAATATTAATTACCCAAAATTACATTCAATTACCAAACTTGTAAGATGAAATATGGCATAAATTTAATTGGAGAGGTCGATGAGACTTTTAGAATAAGGCATTATATTTTCAATAAAAAATAAATATCTGATTTTCCTTTTTTATAATTTCAGTTTTAATACCTAGGAATGATAATTATTTTTCATAGTATAACAAGGCCAATATTTTCAATAGTTTTCCATTGAATTTTAATGTTTTAAATCCTACCAAATTTTTAATTTTTGGTTGATTGTTAGGTTTTAATATTAAAATAATAATTTTTGTATAATTGAAAAAAATAATGAATTACTAATTTCAAGAGTATTTATTCATATTTTATAATAATTATGAAATCCATTTTAGGGATTATTTGATAGGAACATGTAATTAGAGAATGCATTTTGTAACATCATGGAAATACCATTTTTCCCTTTAAACTACACATTAGTACTTTTATTATGAAATTTTCTATGTGTTGAATTTTAATTTAATATTTTATGAAATAAATATAATCATAAGCAGTTACATATTTTAATTGAACGTTATGAGTTAGATAATAATTGTACATGGTGATAATGGCCCCTAATGTCAATTCTAGACTAGATTCATCAATCAAGACCATACTTCAAGGATAAGACCATAATATTTTCATCCTTACTTGTATTTGGATGAAATTTATACAGAAGATAGAAGAATTAAAGTAGAATATTTATTAAAATAAAAAATTATTTTATATGATCTTTTATTAGTTAAACTATGGAAATCAAAAAAATAAGATTTACTTTTCACTAGATTTTCAAACTCTCCAGGTAGTAATATTTGACTAGAGCCTCCCCTCCACTCTATAAATAAGGGAGATCACATGAAAGTGAGGGGATCGACCATTACACTATGAAATATGGTTATATTTTTTCCTACATAGGAATTATGATTTTTATTATTGTTAAATATTAATTAATTTTTTAATCATATATTTAAATAAGTGTGTTCTCATTTTATTCTTTCTCTATCTTGCTTTCTCTCCTTATTCATTATTCATTATGATATCTTACACTCATGATTATGAGAAAGTGACCCAATTGACATCTTTTTGTAGTAATATAGTTTTTAAAGTCAATTAAATGTTTAATATCAACATTGGGTTAATTTCAGGATTATCAAGTAGAGAGAGAATTTATCCTCACTAGGGAATTCTAATGATTAGCACAATATTCTATGTCCTTTCCCATAAATGAAGGATGTATATATTTTTCTTAAAATTTGTTTTTTACACTAGACACATACATCCTAATTAGAATACGATTTTACATATATGGTGGTCTGTATTCATTATTTTAATATTAAATAAGAAATGGAAGGATCCTTTGAGATGAATCCCTTGGGATAATTTCTTTCCTTACTGACTTCATTAATTTCATTAAAATGATAACTATATATTTACCATTATGTTGTGAATTCCACATGACCAAAAATATCATTTCTATTATAAAAAATAAAATACCAAAATCATAATACGTGATTTAGTATTAATAAGTGATATAACCGAAACAGATCTTTATCACTCCCCAACCTGACACTACTCTTTTTTTTATTCTTGAGATATACTTATTTTCCTATCATTATGAGTAATTCTTCCAAAATTTTGGTGTTTTTTAGATTTTATATCATATCTAATGATTAAGGTGCATGGTATTTCAAACCATGGAACAACCATGTTTTAGAGCCAAACCATACGATCAACACATAGTTTTCGAATCCATGAATCCTAGCCATCCACCGTGCATCATAATCCTAGTAGAGGAAGAATGGTTAGTAAATTTTTTTTCATACTATTCGCTCTAAATTTACACCATATCCATAATACATTAAAATTTTATTTTTCCAAAATACATCATTGGTATTAACCCCAATTCACCCATCTCCTTGCTCATTTAGCTCGCACACCTCCAAGGGATCCTCCCTTATTCTCCCATGACTCCCACTCCTCCCAATGGAGAATCTTCATGGTTTTCCCGTGGTTATATTGTGAATATTCACTTTAATGTCCTATAAGATTATTTTTCTTCTTCTTTCTTCTATTTTTTCATGGGTTCTTCTTTTTCCATGGTTCCAATGACCTAGGGTTCATGTTCCATTATTTTTAAATTGTGGTTTTAGGTTTGTTAGGGTTTCTTAAGTTGTATATTTAATTTTTAGACCTCTTTACAGAGTATTTGGGATATATTTTTTAATAGAAACTAGTTTTGAGGTAGTATTCCCTACGTGAATGCATTTTAATTGCAAAAAATGACTTCTTGATTTATTAAAAGTGTATTTTCACTATTATATTGTGTAACTATATCATAGATAAATTGTTTCAATGATTGAAAATGGGTTCTCTTTAGTTTTGCGTATTTTTATCTAAGCTTCCTACAAGGATTTCTCTTAATAATTTACTCATTCAATATTTTTTTAAATATCAAGCATGTTAAGTTCTTATTTAGTTTTCCATATGACTTCTACCATGTGAATTGGAAATTCCAAAGGATTTTTTTTCCTTTTATCTGGGTTTCTATAATGGATTGACAGAACGTTTGGTTTTTAAAAAATCCTCCATGATATTTTTAATATTAAAATTTATTAAATGTATGTTATATATAATTATATATGGGTTCCCTATTTATATATATTCACCCATGGTGATGTTAATATGTACATTTGGACTTGGGGTTTTTATATATTTTTCAAGTTGTATATGTGTGTTATTCTGAATAGTGGATTTGGAATATAGATGATTTGGGGAAAAAATTTCCAAATGAATTTTGTTTCTTTTCGAGTTGTCGAGACCCAATTATAACTTTGAATGTTTTATAGGATATGAAAACCCCACAAAAGGCCTGAACTTTAGTCTTGTAATTGGGATGGAAGTTGAATACGGGGAAGTATGATGTGATCCTGTCGAGGAGGATTGTGTATTTTTTATGTATCATATATGGTAAAAAGTAGTTTTACTTAAAAGGATGTTTAGAGGGGTCAAAGTGAGTGTTTTTAGTGAAAATAATTTTATTTGTATAAATAAAATATTTTGATAAAACACACCTCCATTATACATCCTTGGGTGCCTTGAGTATTTAAGAGGGAGATCTAGGTACACAAGATACACTATTTTAGTATTACTCTCTAACTAGTGACCCCGATATAGTTCACTAATCTATTCAGGGGATATTCCACTATGTCAATTTAGAGATTGTGAGACCATGTATAAGGGTGGGTTAATTGTTGGTATCTAAAACAATTGGATATTCCATTCCAAGATGTAGATATATTGTTTTCTAGACCATCTTGACTGGATCTTAATTTCTTATGGCACCTATATTAAATGTATTCTACATTTTTATTTTATATAGCACTCTTATAATGTAATTTACATTCTGATGTCTTCTTACTAAAACTCTTTTTATCACCCCTTTATTCTTAAAAATATTTTATTTTAAAATATTGTATTATTTATAAAATAGTTTGAATGTAATGGGGAAAGTGGTTTATTATGTCATAGTTTTCTATTTATTTTAAACGAATTGAAAAACTAAATTTTATATTTTCATATTTCTAAAAAGTATTAAATGGTGTTCTCATTAAAGGTGAAGTATAGGGTATGGATTCTATACTGGAATCCCTATTGATAATATCAGTGATCATTCCATTATTATAAATTTAGTTTTTGGTCTAATTTGGATTTAGGTCTCTCGTTGAGAAACCAAGGTTCGGAGGATGGTGGAGACCCACTAGTTCACATGGAGGTATATTTAGTTGGATGTTTATTTTCCATTGCCAGTGATTGTTTTATATATTCAATTTTGTTTATTTACTTTTATTTCATGGGATAAACCATTAAAAATTATATTAGTTTTGATTCTTGACAATATTTTATAGCTTGAAAGGATAGAGAATGCATATCGAGACTTTTTGTGTGCCGGCTCAGGCGACAGGTTCAGGGTCAATCCAAGTTATTCCATGAAAAAATGGTATCATAGCTCTGGTTCTTCTATTATTTTGTTTCTTATACTAGTGTGAATTTAATATTACTAGAATTTAAATTTTCAATCATAAATAGGTAATTTATCACAACCTATTTAGATTGAAACATGAGTTTCAAGGGTGGTCTATGTTGTTTGTATCTAAAATCCACGGTATGTTCTCATATGATTTCAAGGTTTTTGGTCTTTATTGGAGTATTTATGATTCTAATTGAGGATTTATTAGGGTTTTATAGAATATATAAGGTTTAGAGTTTCTTTTTAGAGGTATTATGAGGGTGTATAGTTACTAAGCATAATCTATAAATCTGTGAGAAGACCATGTCACCTCCTCTATTAACCTCCAGTTAACTTCATACAGTTAGAGAATGGTCTGACAAACTATACAAAACATATTTTCTTATAAATTTTTAAATTTTTTATCTTTTATAATTTTTCCCTTATTCTTTTAATTAGATTTAATTGATTTTTGTGTGTTCCCGTTATAATTTAAAATGATGTTTATGTTATAAAATTGTGGTTTTTAAAAACATGAACATTTGGTTATTTGTAAGTGGAATGGAAATAATTTAATATTTTTGAAATAATTTTAAATTTTAAAATGGAAAGTGATTTTATGATTTAATAATGTTTTGTTTTGATGATAATACGTGACATTAAATTTATTGAGTTATTTTAAAGTAAAATTTTAATTTTGACCCTTAGTATCCCTTATTAAAGTTCAGATATGTGTGTGTTTGTGGGGAGTGAATACATAAATATTTACATGGGTTTCCATGTAGAAATTTTTATATATGTATATATATATATTCATATTGAGTTTTCACTTTAGACAATTGTTAAATTTATAATATTATATGTTTATTTTTGCATTCAAAATTAGTCTTAAAAATAAAATTTCAATATTTTACTGAGTGATTAGTATTTGGTGGTTCCATTTATATACATGGGGGTTTACTTTTTGATATATTTTAATATAGGAAGTATTATTGATCTATTATGTTGATTATGTTTTTTGATTTATGATTGAGAAATTGATTTTTGGTTTCTAATTTGTTCTGATCCATTTTCATGATTTCTGTTTTAGAGAACACCACTAATAATCTCTAAGGATTCTTAAATATGATTGATATGTGGATCTTCCAACATGTTCCATTTTAGTTTTTCAAATATTTCCTCTATTGGAGGGTTTAGGTATTATGGATATGGATCATCGTGGTCCTTATCTTGTCGCCCAGTATCATGAGTTTTTCTAGAAGCATCTATAGTCGAATGCTCATCATTTCTTCTTGAATCTTGAAATATATAAATCCATGGAATGGTTTTGAATCATCTATGATATATTCATTCATATTGAACCTCTCTATCCCCTGAAGCTCATGTTTTCCACCATTATTCTAGAGGGAATATGATTGATGTGGTGTAATTCCATCATCAAAACCAATCTAAAAGAATGACCACTCATTAGAAAGCATCGAATATTTTTTCATCAAATATTACTTATCGAATGTTTTAGGGATGCCAAGGGTTACAGAGATTTATTGTATCTAGTAAGGTTATTCAACGGTTTTGGATTATTCCTATATTTTTTTGGGTTGGTTTCATATCTTCCAGATCAATCCAAATATGAATAATTAAATAATTTTTTTTGGAAGGGGCCTCTAGACAAGACAACTTAAAGAAGTGTCTTCAATCAACTCTGAAACATGTGAATATGTGGGGAGGAAGTATATTTGGTATGAATCTAGATTATATATGTAGATAGTGGTAGTTGATGTCTTGTCTATCCATATGAGAGGTGGTTGTAGTTCTTATAAAGGTAAAATAAAAAAATTGTGTCTTGCGTGTTGTGAGGTTGTGTGAAAAGGAAATTATTTTTCTTCCCACCAATTTTATCCACGAGTTATTATAGTTATTCAATTAATACAAAATTCAGTGGTATAAGAATTCTTCATTCAATGCATCCTAAAATACATATCATACTAGCGGTCATTTTGGAGGAAACATAAAAGATTATATAGTGTTATTTACAAAAGGATATTTGTGTAATGCCCCGACCGTAGATTCCTATAGTCGGTGTATTATTTTAATAAATTTCCATGATTACAAGGAATCAAGTCCCGAATGACGGATCAGTTTAGCAGCCTTGGAAAACAGATTGCATACATGAATAATACATTACACTATCTAACATACAATACAAAAATAAAATAGTTCATTGATAATTCCATTATTCCCTTTATCTTAACCCTGCATATCAATCATAATACACTTCTTGGAATCCTAGAAAATTAAAACATAATAAAGGGGTGAGCTCAGATGCCTAGTAAGGGTATATAATTTACAAGAAGCTATAAAATTTTAAAGCAAGATGTGTGATAAAAACAAAAATCCTTTTTAAACATAAACATAAACATAATATGAAAAAAATAAATCAAACATTACCATATAAACATTCATATGGATCTTCTACTAGTCGAATAATCACATGTAATTACTAATTTCGTAATGAGGGAATGACTAACGCGGGACATCATTGCCACATAGTCAATGCCTTCTGCAAAGACTACAAATAAATTTTTTTTCATGACCTTGTTCCAAGACACTAGTTGTCTTATGAAGCCTACTGATTCATCGAGGAGCTATAGTAGGCTCTACCCATCACTAATTATGTTCAATGCATTCCACATATGAAACATTTGAAGCACAACATAATCATTTGTATTACAACTAACATACGAATTGTCAATAAATTTACCATAAACCATGAATGATGTAAAAATAGAACATCCACATTCAAACATATAATTACTCATTCAATACAATACGGATGATTGTATTATAATAAATCTTCCTCAATCAAAAATAATATCCAGTAAAGGATGCTGACATAGTTGAAAATGATGAGTAAATTTTTTTGATAGAAATATCGTTTTTGTAAAATCATTTAAAAGACACACATTTATAAAGGAAGTAATTTAAATGATAATTTTGAATAAAAGTGTCCCATACCACTTTAAAACTTTTGAAAATAATTACCATTTCAAAACATTTGTGTCTATATAAATAAATCCGTAAAATCATTATCAAAACATGGACATTAATTAAAAAGATTTAGAAATATAAATCCTTAAAAAATTTAAAATTATGCTCTTGATAAAGAGTAACATTCAAAAATCCTTAAATTATTCATTTTGAAATCATTTTTATGAAAAAATTACATGGATGATAAAAATTTCCTACTAAATACTTACACATAAACAGTCTGGGATAATAATGATATCGAGGAATTAACCCTTACCTTGAACTTTCCTTTAGGTGAGGGTAAGTTAATCCTATAGTATGAAGATAGTATCAAGTTATTATATTATACTATAACCACATATATATTTATGATATCATAAATTATTCATTTATGACTTTATGCAACCCATTTAATAATAATTTCCATGTTAAATTAACATTTCGGGTAATAATCGCTTTCTTTATCGTACGTGTTTTAACTTGTTACTCTGGATTGTATCACTTAGATGACGATTTATATACTTCTATATAATAAATCATGATTTATATATCAGATATATTTATAATATAAATATGTATAATAGACATATATATGAAATGAAAAACACCATTTATAGAGAGGGTAGTCCATACGTACGTATAAATGCAATTTGTGTTTTCATATCATATTGAACGAAACTCAGTGAATAAGATATATGTATATATATATATATATCTCTCTCTATTAGAATTATTATTTCATATATTACATACATATTAGTAATATATTTCTTTATAATTGTCGATGGATGATGAACATGGAAATGAATATCATCGTGTTGTGGAGATGGTAATCCATACGTACGCACGAGTGATAATATCAATTCCTTAAAGGTGTGGAATTGGATGGTATATTAATATTACAGTGAAATTAGAATGTTATTTTAATTATTTATATACATATTAATTGTCATTATATCAATCCAAATAACATAGTGTTGAATAATAAATTACACCACGACTTGGAGACGGTAAGTCGTACGTACGCACACATGGTGACATTATCATTCATTAGATTGATAGAATAATGAATATAGTTGTGACATATTTATAATAACATCAAATTATATATAAGATACTAGTGTTATTATTTTATGATGCAAACAACAAAGAATGAATAATTTGGAGAATAAAAGAACCTGAATGAGGGTGGTGAAATCATTACATCTACTTCGAGTTCTTCTTTTGATTTGATAAAATTGGAATATTATGTTGGATTTCTGACAAAAATAAGTCCACTAGGATGAAGGTAGGATAGTTGGGAGGATATGTGGGAAGATTTTGGCCGAACCAACTGGCTTTGGAGGTGTGTATTTTATAGATGAATAAGTTTCCTTTTACAAGAAGGGTGATGGGCACCTTAGAAAAAATGTTAAATATTATTTTATAATAAGTTCATTTTCGGTTTCTAATGGCTCTAGAATGATTTATTGAAAATATATGGTGCAGATGGGTCAAAAAAAACTCAACCAATAGGTTTTAGATAGATTTAGGTAACCATATTAAACATAACTTTTGGATTTAACTCTTAGTTAAACATTTTGACATTTACCATGTCTCTTTGTATTTTTATATTATTTTGTTAATAAACATAATATAAAATTCCAATAAAACCACAATTGGTTAATTAATGTCATATATATTATTATATAAGTATTTGTCTTGAGCCTTATTTTTTTTGGACTATTATATCAATTAATAATATAATATTTGTTTTAAAAACTATTTTATGTCAATTCATACAATCATTGGTATTTGTTTTTTGTTAAACTAATAACATCATGATTAATTAAAAAAATACATTTAATAAATCCTAACATGTCATATGAACCTATAAAATTCGTGGATGTCATAAAAACATTGAAATTATTTTTATTTTAATATTTATAATTCCATTTATTTGATTGTTTCATTGATAATGTAATTACTACATCATCATTGTGTCATTAATAACATTAATTATATAATATTCAAAAATTATAAATAAAATACCACTATGAAATAAATATTTTTATCTTTCTAATGAATATTTATAGTGAAATTTATCTTACATATATCCCTATATTTAAAATATATTAGTTATTATACTTTCATTTTAACTTTTTTAACTCTTCTTTAAATAAAATAATAATAAATGCCTTAATCTAATCCAGGAGAACCTAAAGGGTAATATTTTGTTCCTAAGGTTGTCTTTGGTGGAATTACACTTATCCAACAAAATTAAAACATATGTTTGGGTAATAATAATATCATTTTTACAGTTAATTACCATATATACTTTTAACCTTGGTAAATATAAGTAAAAAGTTACTATTCAACAAAAATTATGTTTATCTTATTGAACCAAATTTTACTCCTTGATATTAACCGTGTCTCTTGGATTTTCCAAATTCTACTCATAGAAGCTGTAAAATTATCTTTTATGTAAATTTGCAAACACTCCTCGGAGGTGGGTAAAAGTAGGTAAAAAGTTCGATAAAATTTTTATATATCTAAAATTATTATAAATTGACTCCAATGAATTACATTGAATTTATATTGGTATTATGTTTATATTTTAACATAAAATAAATTTTAATGAAATAAATTATTATTTAAATAAAAGTCAGTTTTAAACAATAACTCTGTGTTTTTCACTATTCATTAAAAATTGAACTTTTTCAGAAAAAAAATACCAAAAATTCACCCTAAGATAATTTTTATATTACAAATTAAAAAATTAATTCTATTTTATCAATTCCCAAACAAATTAGTTATATTGATTAATTTAAAATTAATACCTATTGTCAAAACTAAGAAGCATATTTTTAAGAAATAATTAATGTCAAAAGATTGACACTAGTTTATGTCCAATTTCAATGTAAAATTACATAGAATGACCATCATTGGATTAAATGGTAAAAATATAATATAATTATACTTTCAAACCATTATAATGTATAATTAAAAACTATAAAAAATTTTATTAAAAAAGTAGTTTTCAGTTAAAATATAATATTTTTCACTATTCACCAAAGTATGAAAGTTATCATAAAAACACAAAAAATTTATTAAATGTAAATTATTATGTCCTGAATCTAAATAAGAATTTTATTTGGTCAAATTGAATATATAAAAGTATCAAATATCGGATTTAAAAATCGATCGCCATTAAAAGGTGGTAAAATTAATTTTTTTGAAAAATACTTCTTTTATCTGAAAAAAATGTATTTGTACTTACATTATGTCTAAGAAACTCATTATATATATTCTAAAATTATACGGATTATATAATTTTTAAATTTCAGATAATACTATTCATAAATGCTTTTGAACGACTAGTTTTGTAAGTCGTTGGGGCGCTTGAACTTAGTCATGTGTGTAGTGCAAGTTATTGAATTAATTTGAAGTGATAACGTACTATGAAATCTTGGGGTGTTACATTCTTCCCTCCTTAAATAAATCACATCCTCGCAATATGAAATTAATCTTTAAAAATAAAAGTTTGAAAATAGAAAATACCTTTGTGGGCAAACCCACATCGGAAATTTGTTTAATAAAATTTAGTCGTAATAAGAGGAATATATATATATATATATATATATTTATATATATATATATATATTTGAAACATAGAGTTTCATCTTTTAACAAATTCCTACCAAAAAACTCATATTTCACTCAAAATGATTTCAAAAAAAATCTATTTATCTAAATCGTATAATGTTCCAAAAATAATGAATTTATAATTCATTTTCCATACTATTGAAAACTATATTAAATAAACCAGTATATCACGTAGTCTAGTCGAAGGTGATACTCATTTGTCGCTCTTCGTTTGCGGGTTCAAGTCTCACAGCCTTGCCGGACGCGACTTGTTGTCTCCCGACCTCTAGGTTTTCCTTTTTATAACAATCCAAAAATAACCTTAACAATAGTATCCAATTTCAATCTTATTCCATTCCAACCTTTAGACATATCCAAAATACTTATATCCAAACTCTTAGTCAGAAATTTATAATAAAGTTAAACACAATGAAGATCCTTTTTCTAGGTAATATAATGTGAACGCGTTCATAATGTATTCATTTAAAACACTACTACATCCTAAATTACACTAAAACATTATTGATTACATTCATGCTCCCTTATTCCTTATAGAATACTGGATATACTCCTTGTATCCAAAAAAGATGTAAACTCAAAAAATGATTGAAAATAAAAATCATTAATATTTTTCAAGGAAGTCAAGAATATTCAATATAATTTATCCAAATAAACCATTTTTTATTCGAAAATCACTTTCTCATTATCAAGACTATATTAAGGATTACCTTTCCTTCAACCATGTATATTCAAAAAACATTAGCTTACTATTAAGTCATATTTCATAGAAACATATAATCTCAAATCCTCAATAAAATAGTATTGCAGTAAAATCCTTATTTATCTCCATAATTCATGTAACTAGTATACCATTGATAAAACACTCAAATGAAATAATTCTATAATAATAACATAAAAACACTAGCCATTCCTCTTACTCTGAGGTAGTATCATAACTTGATTATTATACAATAACATCATTTTTTGTGTACTCTAATAAATGGTACATTGATTCGCGTAGTGTCTCAATGCCTTGTAGATGAAGTATTTTACATTTGAAAACATTTTCATACCTTTGAAATCACATATTTTGTGTCATTATTCTCCACAATTATAACAAACTCCAATTCCCTTCAAGAAATTACCAAGGTGATTCTTACCACATTTACCACATATTGTAAAATTCTAATTTTCCCTCTTCCCTTTATCCATATTTCAATCTTCTATCCTTTTCTTCTCTCGCTTCCCTTCAAATCCATAGGACTCAGAGAATTATTTAATAATTTTATTAACAATGATACTATTTCTCCATATGTTGAGAATACATGGGAGACTATTTCCCTTCTAAATGATGGCTTAATACTATGAATGCTAGGATCCTTATTACTTTTTTGGATCATACATATTACAAGAGTTTATATTCCTTTTACTGGGCTCCATTTCTATACAATGGCATACACTTGGGCAGTTTATGAATTGCAATGAATAATTCCAAACTTGTAAAATTCATAACATAAATTGAATAGTTTTTAGATATAATCAATAAAAATATTTTCTTTGAGAAGGTATATACTCATAAATCCTTCAAAATGATTTGTAAAGAAAATTATAATTATTCTAAGCATATCCCCTGGTAGTGTCGTAACCAAGAGTGCAGCAAGTCTCGTTGTCATGTGCCATTTCCTGTATGAGTCTAGCTCAAATTGGTGTTTTCGAGTTTTACCCCTAGGAACATCTGTACCAGAGCCGCCTATACCAACTCGAATCTAGACAAGGATGTATTTTCTTTGAATACTCACAAAATCTCAACATTAACAAAATTCTAAGAAGTTATTATATACTAATCCTCAAAGTCTATCTTAGGTTAATATTCTCTAATCACATTTTATCTAAATCTAGTTTCCAAGTTTATTTCTAAACTTCCACTGATAGGAACTGTAATTACCCGACCCTAGATTCCCAAAGTCAGTGCATTATTTTAATACATTGGCATGATTACAAGGAATCATGTCCCGAAAGACTGATCAGTTTAGCAGTCTTGGAAAACAGATTGCATACATGAACGTTACATTACACATTATAACATACAATACAAAACAAGTTTCTTTGAGAACTCCATTATTACCTTTATCTTAACCCTGCATATCAATCATAATACAATTCTTGGAATCCTTGTAAAATAAAACATAAGAAAGGGGTGAGTTCAGATGCCCAGTAAGGGTAAATAAATTAGTGAAAGCTATAAACATTTAAGGCCAAATGTGTGATAAAAACAACATACTTTTTAAAAATAAACTTGAACATAGTATTAAAAAACATACATTACCATATAAACATGACAATATATATTCTACTAGTCGAATAATCACCTGTAACAACTAATTTCTTAATGAGGGAATGCCTAACGCTGGACATCATTACCACATAGTCAAGGCCCTGTGCCAAGACTGCAAATAAATTTTTTGTCAAGGACTTTTTCCAAGACACTAGTTTGTCTAATTATTGCTACCGATGCATCGAGGAGCTATTTCGGGATCCACCCGTCACTTACTAAGTCCACTTCATTTCTCTTATGAAAATGATGAAACATAACTTAAACATTCGTATTAAAATTGGCATACAAAATGTCAATACATTTACCATAAACTATTAATGGAATAAAAACGGAACATCTACCGTCAAACATATCATAACTCATTCAACACAATATTGAAGATTTTATTATAATAAATCATCCTCAATCAAAAATAATATCCAATAAAGGATGCTGACACAGTTGAAAATGACGAATAAAACTTTTTGTGAGAAATATCCTTTTTGAAAAATAATTTTAAAGTCACACATTTTTTAAGGAATTAATTTATAATAGAATGTTTAATCAAGGTTGACCATACCACCTTGAAACTTTTTAAAAGAATTATCATTTTAAAACATTCATGTCTATATAAATAAATCCTTAAAATAATTTTGAAAACATGGAAATTAATTAAAAATATTTATAAAGATAAATCATTAAAACATTTAAAATTATGATATTGATAAATATTACCTTTAAAAAATCATTAAAATATAAATTTTGAAATCATTTTTATGAAAAATGTACATGGGTAATAAAAATGTCCCAGTAAGTAATTAAACATAAACAATCTCGGATAATAATGAGATTGAAGAATTAACCCTTACCCTTCACTTTCCTTTAGTCGATGATACATTTAACCACCTATTGGATGATCATAGTATTTTATTAAATTATATCAAAATAATAGTAATTTTTATGATATGATACATGATTCACTTATGAACTTATATAACCATTTAATAGTAATTTCAATGTTAAATTAAAATTTTGGGTAATAATCGCTTTCTTTATCGTACGTTTTTTAACTTGTTACTCTTGATTATATCCCTTATATAAAGATTTAAATACATCTAGAATATAAAACATGATTTATATATCACATATATTTAGAATATAAATATTTATTATAGAAATATATATGAAATGGAAAACAACGTTTATGGTGATGGTAGTCTGTACATACGCATAAACCCTGTTTCCGTTTTCATATCGTATTGAACAGAACTAAGTGAGAAAGATATATGTAAGTACATATATATATATATCTCTAGTAGAATTATTATTTCAAATATTTCATACTTATTAGTAATATATATTTTTATAATTGTCGATGAATGGTGAACGTTGAAATGAATCTCATCGCGTCTTGGAGACGGTAATCCGTACGTACGCACGAGCGTCAATGTCATTTCCATAAAGGTGTGGAATTAGATGGTATATTAATTTTACAGATAAATTATCATGTTATTTTCATTATTTATATACATATTACTCATCATTATATCCATCCAAATAACATAGGGTCGAATAAAAAATTACGCCAAGGCTTGGAGAAGGTAAGTTGTACGTACGCACGCATGGTGGATTTATCATTCATAAGATGGATAGAATAATGAATATATTTGTTCCATATTTATAATAACATCATATTATATAGAAGATACTGTATTTATTATTATTTAAAGGAAACCACAAATTAAGAGTAAGTGGAAGAATAAGAGAACCTGAAAGAGGGTGGTGAAATCATTACATCTTCTTCAGGTTCTTGCTTTTGATTTGATAAAAATGGCATCTTAGGTAGGCTTTATCAACAAAGGAATACCTCTAGGATGAATTTAGGATAGTTGGGAGTATGAATGGGCAGAGTTTGGCCAATAAAAATGGCTTTGGAGGTGTGAATTTGAAGAAGGGGAAGTGTCCTTTTATACGAGGGGTGTGGGGAACCTTTGAAACAATTAAATTATTAAATTATTATAAATTTATTTTCGTATTATAATGGCTCAAAAATGAATTTTTTAAAATTTAAGTTGTGTATGGGTCTAAATCAACTCAACAAATAGGTTTTAGACCGATTTATATTACCATATTAATCTTAACATTTAGATTTAACTCTTAGTTAAATAGTTTGTCATTTACCATGTCTCTTCTTATTTTTATACTATATGGTTAATAAACATACTATAAAATGCCAGTCGAACTCAAATTGGTTCATTAATGTCATATATATTATTATATAAGTCTTTTGTATGAGCCATAGATTTTTAGGACTATTATCTCAATTAATATTATAAAATTTATTTTAAAAACTATTTTATGTCAATTTTGACACTCTTGGGAATTTGTTATTTGATAAATTATTAATAGCCTGATTACTACAAAAAAGTTACACTGAATCAATCAAAACATGTCATATTATTCTATAAAATTCTTATATGTGATAAAAACTTTGGAATTATATTTATTTTAATATTTATAATACCATTTATTAGATTGTTTCATTAATAAGGTAATTACTACATCATCATTATATCATTAATAACATTAATTCTAAAATCTCTAAAAATTATAAATAAAATAATATAATTTAGGAAATATTTTTAGCTATCTGATGAATATGTATAGTCATATTTATCTTATTTATAACCCACCTTAAAAAATTGTTTAGTTATTAAACTTTGATTTTAAATCTTTTAACACTTCTTTGAATAAAATAATATTACGTGTCTTATTCTAATATAACTTGTCCTAAAGGGTCATAATTTATTCCTAAGGTTGTTTTTGGTCGAATTACAGTTTTCCAAGAGAATTTGGACATGTCTTAGTGTAATAATAATATCATTTTTACCCTTAATTACCCAATTTACTTGTAACCGTGGTAAAAAAAAGTAAAAAGTTACTAATCACCAAAAAATATTTTTATCTTATTGAACCACATCATACTATTAGTTATTAACCGTGTCTATCGGATTTAAACAATTCAATTCATAGAAGCGGTAAAGTTAAGTATTTTGTAAATTTGCAAATGCTCCTAGGAGGTGGGTAAAAGAATGTAAAAAGTTTGATAAAATTGTTATATATCTAAAATTATTATAAACTGACTCCAATGAATTACATTGAATTTATATAGGAATTATGTATCTAATTTTGCCTAAAATAAATTTAAATAAAATAAATAATTATTTAAATAAAAATTAGGTTTTAAACAATACCTTAGTGTTTTCCACTATTCATCAAAAATTGAATGTTTTCAGAAAAAATACAAAATATTCTCCCTAAGATAATTTTGATATTAAAAATTCAAAAAGGAATTATTTTTTACCAATTTCCATACAAAAAACTTACATTAATTAATTTAAAATTAAATCTCATTGTCAAAACCAAGAAGCGTATTTTTAAGAAATAATAACTATCAAATGATTGACACTTGATTATGTCCAATTTCAAAGTTAAATTACATAAAATGACCATCATTGGATTAAATGGTAAAAATATAATCTAATTATACTTACAAACCATTAAAATTTATAATTCAACACTATACATTATTTTGATAAAAAAAGTTGTTTTCAGTTAAAATATAGTATTTTTCACTATTCACCCATATATTAATGTTATCAGAAAAACACAAAAATTTTATTGAAACGAAATTATTATATACCGATTCTAAAAAAGAATTTTATTTTGTAAAATTGAATATATAGAAGTTTCAAATATTTTATTTAAAAAGGGTTCACCATTAAAAGGCGTTAAAATTTCTTTTTTTAAATAATACTTCTTTTATCTGAAAAAAATGTATTTGTTCTTACATTATGTATAAGAAAATAATAATATGGATTATTAAATTATAAGGATTATATAATGTTTAAAATTAAGTTAATATTATTCATATCCACCTTTGAATAGCTTTTTTGGTAAGTCGTGATGCGCTTGAACTCAGTGTTGCATGTAGTGCAAGTTATGGAATTATTTTGAAGAGATAACATATTATCAAATCATAGGGTGTTACATTGTGGATCCATATACACACCCATAAATAATCTTCTAGATGAATTAAAAGAATGTGGTGTCAATGAATGCCCTGTTTGAGGTTTCCTTTGTTGTAAATACACTCTATTTTCAGAGTTGTGTATGGTGGAATTGGCTTTTTTTTTGAAATTGAGAATTATGTTGAAATTATTATAGGATTTGTAATTCCTGGTAGAGTGCCTTTCGTAAATTCTGAATCTTTTAAATATGGAGTGGAATAAATTCTAATTATATGCCCCATTTATCATTTATTTGGATCTCGTTACGACTCAAGAGTATATTCTGGTTTAAAAAATTAGTGTCTGACGAGAGTCCCGATTTGGAGGGAGACCGCCATAAAAGGATATCATGGAGAATATAGTAATTAGGAATTTTTTATTTATTAATTATTTATTCCCAACCACCATCCCTGATCATAGTAATTTAGAGACCATATACCATGGTTGTTGTTACATATTCTCATAAAGATATTTAATAGACCACGATGAGTTTCTCTGGAGAATTATATACACAAGGATGCTTAATTATTTTTTGAGCTCATGTTTAGTGTAATGAGTCACATTTTCCTTGTTTTCTGTCATTTGATGGTTCAAGTCCTTATGTTTTGTTAAATGTCTCCATGGTTGTTTGAGATTATTATTTTTACGTTGATTTCTATAGAATTTTTTGGTTTTTATTATATTTTATTTTGAAAGAGAAATTGAGTGTTGGTTCATTGGTATTTGGGTTGTATAACCCCGTCTTTTGTTCTATTATATTCTTGATTTTTCTCTATCAACTAAAATTTTTTATGACTTTATAGAGTAAAATGTTCTATGGTGGGGGGTATTGTCACACATTGACCTGATACTACTTAGTGATTGTTTTTTAATTTTTGGATTTATATTTATTTTACTCTCCATGCATGTAGTTTTTTCACAAATATTTGTATTTATTAAAATTAAGATAATGTAAAATTGTTAAGGTATTTGAATTTCCAAACCATTCAGATACTGTGTGACAACCTTTGTGATTTTCAGATTTGAACTGCATAGTCAGTACACTGTTTTTGAAACTGTATGCCCTACCCACAATTTTTACTCTAGAAGCCCAGTAATTTCAATAAGGATGGTTAATATTTTGTCAAACGATGCTACCTAACTATTCACTATATCCTGAATTCAATAAAATTTTATTTGACCAAAATTCTCTTCTTGGTTTTTAACCCCAAATCGAACCCATCCCTTTGCATTGGGCTCACATGACTCTAGGGGGCTCCTTACTTAATATTCCACACATCTCACTTCTTTCCATGGTTAATATTTGTGGTTGGTACATAGATTTTGTTTGACAATTTAAGGTAATATCACACAAGATTTATTTTCTTCTTCTTTAATCTATATTATCTTTGGTTTATCTATTTTCCATGGCTCCAATGACCTAAGGTTCACATTCACCCATTTTTAAATTGGGGTTTTCATTTTTTGGGTTCCTTTTTCTCCTCTCTTTCCACTTTTAACCTCCTTAAGGTGGATTTTTTCTACCATTATCAATATGATATAGCATAAATTTATCATGGAATAATTTATTTTTTGTTATGAATTGTATTATCTCCATTTTTCTATATTTTGATCAAAGTTTCCAAATTCTGTTTCTCTTATTAATTCATTATTTCAATATATTATTGAAATTTCATGTTTCTTATGTTAATGATTGGTTTTTTAATTGATTTTTAACATGTTAATTGGAAATTAAGAAATATTTTTTTGGAATGTTTCATGTTTACAACAAATTCTTGATACAATTTTTTGTTTTCTTAAAAACCTCCAAGAGATATCTAATCTTTAAATTCACTAAAGGATACTTATATATACATATATAGATAAATATATAGGTTCCCTCTTTTAAAATATTCACTCATGGATATGGGAAAACGTATATTGGGACAAGGGGTTCTTATATATTTATCAAGGAGTATATGTTTGTATGTTTCCAGGGTTATTTTGAACTTAAAAGCTTTAGACACAAATGTTTTTCCAAATATAATGTGTTTCCTTAAAAAAAATTGAATCCCAATTTGAAAATTGAATGTTTAATTAGAAATAAAAGCCCCTCTTAAGAAAATACCCTTAGTTATAGTATTGGGATTTTTTCATAATGGTGGAAGTGTGATGTAATCCTGGTAAGGGAGAATGTGTATTGTTTATGATTCTTGGAATGGAAATAGGGTTTATTCTTAAAAGGTAGTTCAGATGTAGGAAAACTAATTTTTTGTTATTGTGAAAATAATTTGATTTGTATGTATATAATAGTTTTATAAAACACAAATCTATTGTATGTTATCAGAAGCCTTGGGTAGTTAGGATAAATATTTATGTGCTCGTGATGCACTAGTTTAGTAATATGCTTTGACTAGTGGCCTTGAGATAGATCATGTAAATTCTCATGGTACATTCCTCGTAGTCAATTCGGGGAGGGTGACACCATGTATTAAGGTGGGATAATTTTTGGTGTCTAGGGAATGTTGTCTTTCCTTTCATAAACATTGATTGATTTTACCTAGACTGTACTGAATAACTCCTTTGTTACCATTACACATGATTTAAATGTATTATACATTACTCAATAACATAGAACGTTTATAATAAAATTTAAATTTTTATGTCTTCATATTTAATCTCTTATTTAGATATTGTATCTTCTTATAAATGGTTTAGTGCAAAATATCTATCTATTTGGATACTATTTTTAAAATTAAAGAGGATGTGGTGTCTAAAGTTTCTCTTTGTTAACTTTTTTTGAAAGTAATTATAAACCATATATTCATATATTCATATATTCAGACTACCATGGAATGGTTTTATCATTAATGGAAATGAATAGGATGTGGTTTCTCTCTTGGAATCCCTACTGAGCATCTTAGTTCTCCTGACTAGATTATGATTTCAATTTCTCTTCTAGTCAATATTTTGGTTTCTCATAGAGTGAGCATGGTCAGAAGGGTAATGGTAAACCACGAGGTCATATAGAGGTATGATTTTCTAATTATTTATTTTATAATATGAGTGTTATTTTTACTTATTCTATTTTGTTTATTTTTCTATATTTCGTGGACCAAATCATTCATAGTTGTGTAATAATTGATTCTTGACCCTAGTTTCTAATCATCCACCTTAATACAATAGGAAAATAAATTTTATCTTTTTTACTATCCAGATATTTGAACTTAAATTATATGGGAGCTTTGAAAAGGAATTAGACATCATAGATACCAGAGCTCTACTCAGAGTCTAGAATTGAATATTATATTAATGATTTATGAGTTATTTATTATCATCTTTAGTAACTCTTGATGAAATTTTTTATTGAGTTTCAATATTTTTCATGAGGGAATATACAGTTTCACCACCCATTAGATCCATTGTTCCCCTCCTTTCCAAAGCATGGAGCTCAATATGTATGGATCATGCTCATATGGAATCTTGTTTGGTTGAGGTATAGGTTGTAATATAAGGTCTAGGTCATTCTAATATATATTGGGAATTACATAGAAGGTATTTTACTAAAATATAAATCCAAATCTATATAGATTGGTCTTACTATCTACAAAGACACGAGAATTTAATCCTCATTGTTGGAATATCTATCAAAAGTAAGCATCAATTTTTTTCATGGTTCATGTCAAATCCACTAGTCCAATGTGTATTCCAAAATGATAAAACCAACATAACCAAAATGGAGTGGTCCAATATATCTTGTTTGAGGGAAACAATGTGGTAGAAAATAGATCTATGAAATGAAATGAATCCACTCCCCTAATCATTTTTTATTTTTAAGTTCATTTCCACATGTTTTTCATTTGGTGGTGGCTGATAATTCTCTTGGCCTCCACCACGTTAGAATACATTGAATCATTTATGTGATTTAATCTCTACTTAATAAATATTTTTCTTTCAGTCATTCTATAGCCTAACTGATGAATTTACACTTACTATACTCAAGAATCCTGAGAGTGTGATGAGAATACATTAATTTAATACATTTTTTACATATTAAGCTTACTCCAATAATGGTGATATGAAGTTCTCTATCAATCCCACAACTAAAAATACCCACCACATATTTCAAAATTCATATTATATATTCAGGTTATTTTTTCATGATTTGAATATGAATCATTGAAGAGAAAGATATATATAATCGAGAGAAACAAACAACAAAACCGATCCATTTTTATAAAAATTCATCAAGAGAAAATGGAGAGGGTTTTCAAAATTAAATGATCGGGGTTGAAGTCTGGGTTCTCATTGGGATATGAAATATAAAAAATAAGGGGTGATTGGTATTCTGAAATTTGTATTTATTTATTGAATTTATCCTATTCATATTGAGAATGACTTTATTTCTATATATAATTGCACTCTCATTGGATATATTGGTTACCATATATATTATATTGTATTATTAATCTTCTTATTGGGGTGTTATGATAATTATGGAGCAAAAATATGAAAAAATTAATATTTTTAGAACATTGGTCCCCATAAAAGAATAAATATATATATCTAAATAAAACTCAAATTAAAAATTCAACAATGTAGTATTCCATAGATTATTATTTTTAGTAATAGTTAATATTGTTTGTTTGGGTTCCGATCCCATTAAGAACCCATTTTTTCTTTTTATAATGTGGCCACTCTATCCATCCTCTCAATTATGCTCGAATTTTAGGGGAATCCATTAGAGAGGTGGAACCAAAGTCATTCAAGGAGATTAGGATATCATTTTCTTAGGTGGGATTTTTTATCATCATAGAGAATATTATATATATATATTATGGTGAAATTATATTGAAATATTACTAATTGTATAATGTTTAGTTGTTTTTATGTTGTTATTATAATTACTACTACTAGTACTACTACTAGTTGTAATTCTACTCTTGTTGTTTTTCTATTATTATCTATTCAATTTATAAATTGTTTTTTATTTTATAACTATTTATATTCTGCAATTAAAAAATAAAAAATTATATGTTGTGTTTGATCAATTCCCTTGAATGCCTTCGCCATTACAGTATAGTGGAGACCATCAAACTCAACAGAGTGAATAAAAATAGTGAGGGAATGATTGATATTAATTTAAATAAAAAAACTCATCCCTAGGATGAACCACATTAAACTGATGTTTTATTTAGTTTTACTGATCTATGATGAGTATGATTATGGGTCTTTCATCATCATTATAGGTATAGAAAATGAGATTTTATTGCACCAGGAAACTAAATGTTGTGGTTGAACATGAGGAAAGTGATAATATTTTACACATTATTAAAATAAATAAATAATTTAACATATCATTTTTTGATAAATAAAATTCTATATATATGTTTGATATTATATATATATTACTCCCCTAAAGTGGTAGTTGGAAAAGTTGTTTGGTTTGGATGTTTCGACCACCAAACTAGTATTTTAGTCCAAAAAATGTTTAGCATGAGGATGTCGACCCTTCATGAAGTCAGAGATAGAACTATTTTGGGATGCCCAATTTTTTTTATAATGATGTGCATGGAAGTCAACTATGAATTTTATGCATTTGATGTAGAGTTAGAACATCTAGATGAGTAGTTAGTGTAGTATTCTTGGGGTAGATGAGCCTAGTATAGTGTATTATATGGGTGGCCAAACCCAACATTGAATTTGCGGTAACTATTATCTCATTGAAACTGGGCCATGTTACGCTTCATACCACACTATATGGGATGCCCATAGGCCATAATATGGTCCCCCTATATCTAAAAAATATATATATTTATATTTATATTGAGATATGTATTAGTAATATGAAAAGTCTAATATAATTTCTTCCCATATAAGTCAAATGATGTGATTATTATATAATTTGGATTCCATTTAAATTGTACGATGAGAATTGTTAGTATTTGGGCATTGAATGTTGTGATTAAAAAGGATATGAAAATTCTTAAAGTACGTAGTTTTCTCTTTATAATGTAGAACACACGAGTGTCATATTTTAGGTTACTTTGAGATCCTAAGGTAACCTTTTGGAAGAAATAATATTTTTTCTTTAGATAAATGTTTGAGATATTTGGAAATAGGTTCCATTTCTATGAAATGTGAGGAGCTCCATGTGTGACCCTCAATCATAATGATGAATTTTATGAATCATTCTTATCAATGAATCATCCTTAACCATGTTTTTTTCATTATTAATATTGATTACCAGTGATATATTTTCAGTAGAATGATTAATAATAAAATTTTGGTGAGTTTTATGGGAATAGAAATGATTTTTTCACACATTTGATATTAGAAACATTATTTTATATGAAATTACGGTGTTAAAAATATCACCATTCTCATATTATCAACTAAAATAATTTTGTGTGATATTAAGTGTGGTTTTACATGGAGAGATTTATCTAAAGTTTCTCAAAACACTATATAATTATCCATATTTTTTATCGGTTATTTACAAACGAATCCATTTACAAATAATTATTTAATGTGGAATATTATCACAAATAACCAAGCACAGAACATAGCATTGTAGTTAGTAGTTTTTATGATAGATCATCTCTAAAATGATGAGACCTTATGTGTCTTTAGAAAACATAAAAAATTATCTAAGAGAGAGGGGGTTAGATAAAGGATTAGGTAGAGGGATCTCCATTCATATACTATGAAAAAATATTTGTATGTAGATTACAATATTCTCATGTTGATGCTCTGGATATTTTTATATCTCTCTATAGATTATCTATATAATATCATTTTAATCTTTCATACACTTATCATAATCTAGAACAGGCAATGAAACCTAAATATATCCATTTATTCTAATGGAAGACATCATTATAGTACCATAACAACCTGTTAGTGTTGATTGTGGATCACTATTAATCAACCAACCATGATCAATTCCATGCATGGTTCGCTGTATCCAAGCCACCTCATTGAAGTTTGAGTTTCATGAGCCCTCTCCAATAGTCTCAAACATAATATTCCATGTTGGGATATTTCAAACTGTAAAATAATAGTAATTAATAATATTTAAAATAAAAAATTGATTACATATTTTCGACTGCAAATAATTTAATTCACCAGTCTTTGAAACTAATAGGAAAAATTATGTTCTAGATGTTCCTCTAGAGTTTCTAGGTAAATTTTATAGATATTTTTTATGATCATTAATTAATATATAAAAATAATTATAATTACATGAATTTTTTTAAAATGTATAGATAAAACTATCACTTGCAGAAAAAATCATATTATTTCTTCGTAGTTCTGTTGAACATATGTATAAACTCTTTGTATTTTATCATCTGAAACCAATTGTTCATGATCTTTAACAAAAAAAGGTCTGGATGCCAACTACCGATACTATATTTTCATAGTCATAATGAATAATTACCTCATTTTGGACATTTTTATTATGTTTTAAAGGATATTCAAATTGAAAATAATTAGAGTAGGAATTTAAAAAAACAGTAAGTATGCTTCTTCAATAGACCTTTCAACTATTGATTTTTTACGTTACTTATTCTTAATTTTTTTTCAAACATTTCTCATATGACTACATCAATCAGAAATTTACCATCCCTCTAAATTATCTTTATATTTAAAATCTAATGTTAAATGTTCCATTAAATATACAAATTCTAAAAGAATTTTTTTTTTATAATTTATATAATAATAGAACAAATTTTGAAAGCATACACAATGCATTATATTTAATTATTGCTACATAAATGTCTTAAAAATATGATATTGTTATCAAGACATACAAAATATAAGAATTAAATAACTCTAATATCGATATTTTTTAAAAGATAAGAAAAATTCTTATTGTTAAAAATATAAACGTATTTGTAATTGAAAATGTAATTTTTGTTAAATTCACTTGATTGATGTTTTAACAAATTTATGTAAGTTTATAAGTCTAGTTAGTCCCTTAGAATATTCTATAGAATATTTTTTAAGTTGAGATCTGAGTTCTTGAGTGATATTTTGGCCCTAAAGACTCGGTAGAGTCAAAATAAAAATATTAAATATATTATTTTTCACAAAGCGATTTATTCAAAATAATTGAATGACTCCAAATGTGGATCATATTAGAAAAATGATACCGCCATTAGGTCTCAGATGTGATATTTACTCCAATATGGATATAAAATTTATAAGCATTGGATTTTTGGATGACTCTCTCACATGAATATATTATTTAATAATATTTATCACATTATTTTTGAAAATAAATTATTACCTCCCAAACAATGAATTTTATGAGAAATTTGAGACCATTGTTGGGTCCATAATGTGTAATTTTCCCTAGCAGGGGTATAACATTAATATGAGTTGAGTGTTTGGAAACATCACACATGATAAAAGACTTTATTTTTAATTATTTATATATCTCAATTTATAAATAATAAATAATTAATATATCTAAAAATATGCATTTAATGCGAAATCAAAGACCAACATTCGGTCATGGATACGATTTTTACCCTTTGAAAGGTAAAAATATTGCACAGGTTGAACATTTGGTTAAATCTCACTTAAGGGTAATAAAAATTATATTCTAATTATTATTATTTGTGACAAATAAAAATAAAATGGAAATATGCAAATTTAATAAAATAACTTGAATTCGCATAATTTGATAATCGATGTATCTCTATGGTGTATATTTATTGGGATACTTGGTAATAATAGTGATATTATTTCTTGTTCTAAAAAATTACTAGTGATAGTATTTATTAATTATTTTGTAAATATTGATGAAAATTAATGTATGTTTGATTTTTTGGAGATATATTGCATGAGATTAAATAAATAAAAAATTATTCTCTTGATTATTATTTATTATGAAAAATAATATTTTTGTTTTAAAAATCAAAATTTATATATATATACAGGTGTATATGCATGTTTCTATATATTAGATTTTATTTTAATATATATTTAAGGAATGATTAATTTAACTTAGAGGAAGAAGGAAAATTGGAGAGAGATAATGGTTAATTTCTTATGGAGTGGCATGAAAAATGCATCCTTGTGTGAAGAATCTCCATCATGACATAAATTAAAAATAATAATAATATATTATTATTGTTGTTGTTTTTTTGTTAATACCAGGAATTGGTCATAAAATATTCATAAAATATCTGTTTGATGGACTATCAGGGGTAGCATGACCCTGTAATTGAGGTGGTCTTTTCACAATCAATGTTGGAAATTTAATTCAAGCACGTGGTATAGGTCTAATAAGTGGCCAATATGATGATGGGTGGGTGTATGAAATTAATAAGAGATAGTAATAAATAAGTTATGCAATTAAAATTTTTTACTAAATTAATTAGTGAAAAATATTGTAAATTCGATTTGGGGTGTTGTGTATGGCATGGGTGGGAAGCCCATAATTTATCACACATATCCTCTCTCTCTCTCTCAATCTATCTCTCTTTCTCTCTCTCTATCTTTAATATTATTTTATTCTTCTAAACTTTACTCCTAAATATCTCCTTCGAAATTGATCATATTGTGACACCGTTGATTCCATCAGATTCATCTCTAAAAGTAGAAATTTATTCCCAATCTTGTTTTAGAAGGAGGTGAGAATTTGTCGCTCTGAGATCCTTATTCAGTTATGTGGGCATGCGTTTCATGTGATGAATACCCTTCTAAACCTTAATATAAAATTGGACAATTTTGATATATGATGTTTGTTACCTTATTGGATCTGACTATACATGTTTCCTTAGTATTATTATCATTTTCCAATATTTGATAACCGTGTTTGACTTGTGATTACATGTGGGAGAGTGGGTAGCCTTTAACACTGTATAATCTTTTTACAAGATAATTATTAAGATAGTTAGATTCTATTTTGTTTTTTGATTCACATGTTATATTATTGTTGATGATGTATTTTGTTCGTGATGTGTGTCTTCATATGATGTCATTTTTCCTTGAGATGTGCCTGGTATATGTTGTAGTATTTTTTCATGTGTGTCGTACCCATGCGACAATTGGACCCATCACGACTCGGTATCCCTAGAGGAGGAGAATGTTAGGATGATTCACATGAATTTTTTAAAAAAATAAGATGGATGATGGGTTATGATGGCCTAGTGTGTCCTCACCTGGTGGCATTACGATTACATGTGATCAGACCCGTATGTTATGATTGTGGGGGGTAATGATCATGAGTGATCAGACGCGCACGACAACGATGGGTCATGATTGTCTTTGTGACCAGACCTGAAGATAGTGTTGGTGAATAATGCACTAGTGTGGTATGAACTAAAGGCCTAATATATGTATAGATATTGATAATATTGAGGTTATATCTGATGTTGAGACATTTCCATGTCCATTCTAATGTTTTCTAGTATAGAGATAAAGCTGGAACAATTGGGAGTTTCTGGTGCTTGGTTAGCAAAGGACTGCTCAGTTTTAGATTTTATATTTACAATTCTATGTATTGATCATTAATAGGTAATACACTACTATATTAGAGTACATCAGGTTAAGGACACAATGTGGGTTTCCAATGGATTATTTTACTCAAAAACTACTCGGGTATTTCGATTCTATTGTATACCGCATGAGGGATTTGGAAATGGGAAAGGGCTATGTGTTCTATAGCTGAGAATAAGAGTGTAGAAAATGTAGAAGACATGGTTAGACTCTGAAGGATATGATGTTTATTTACTTTAACTTCTTATTTCCATTGTACATGCTTTCCACTTACCGGAGCTATTTTGTCCCTATGACATATTTGTTAACTTTAGTTTTCTGCATGATTTCTCTGATTATTTTTCCATTTGTAAAGTTTTTATTATTTATTTTCAGGATCAATGAAAATAGATAGAGGGTATAATATTTCTATTATCATATATAGACCCTCACTATTATTTGGAAGCCTCTTACATACGTGGAGGTGTGCATGAGGTTTTTTGGAATTCCAGCTTAGACCCTATTGTTCAGGTGGGATATTAAAAAATTGAATCAAATTATCAGTCACTAACTAACTTATTATTCACTTAATTTTGGTTTGGATATGTTATATGGGATATAGTAAGGTTGGGACTCAGTAAGGATAAATATGATAGTGTCTGACCAACACGGTGTAGTGGATCTCTAAGTTTCCATAAATTAAAAATTATGCTTTTTTATTAAATTTACTTTAGGTTATGCACATGATGTTGATATGTTAATAATGGGAATCTAGTTAAATTCACGTGTCATGACTAGGCATGTACAGTCAAATACCAAATATATACATGTTTTTGTGTTTTATAGTAGTTCATTAATTAAATTTCATTGATTTTAAATGTATTTTCTGGATAGTTTCTCCTTGTGAGATATATATATTCAATGATATTGTGATATATATTTGTTTGAAATAAATAAGGTAACTGAGAAATTTTTCTTTATTTAATATAAAATTATTTTGACTAACATGTTGTGTTTAAGATAAGGGTAAGTGCTTGGAGTTTTGTACCTTGGACTGCTGGTAGATTCCTAGTGAAGCCTCTGTGTGATCACATAGATGGGCTAGAACTTGCTATTTTCATAACATTCCTCTTATTATAGATATGTGAAAGTTGGATAATAATGTGAGATCTCAGTGTTATGATTTGTTCAAGTAATACAAATTGTGATAATTCTCATGGATAAGAAGTTAATAGAGGGGGGATTTAATATCCTATTTTTTTGTAAATATAATAAAAACTTATTGTATAAAATTTATATGTTTTTTTTTGAAAATGTAATTTTTCAATAAAAATAACCTGATAAATGTTTTAAAGGATATTACTGGTATAAGACAAGTTAGAACATTGGAATATTATATAGAATATTTTTTGAGTTGGGCACCAATTTAGTGAGAGATTTTGAGGCCCATAAAGCCTCATCAGAGAATGATTAAAAATATTAAATATATTATCTTACATATGTGTGATTAATTCAACATAATAAAATAAATCCACAATGGTGGGTCATATGAGAATCCTAAGACCATAGTTAGGTCTAGGGCGTGGTTTTTACCCATGAAGGGATATAACATTTTTAAGTGTTGTTTATTTGGACAGATCTCTCGCAATAATAAATTATTTAATAATTTCATTATATTATTTTTTAAAATAATTTAATATCTCCCAAATGGCGTGTCTTATGAGAAATCAGATACCATCATTTGGTCTGAAACATGTGATTTACCTTACATTGTATATAAATTTTATGTACGTCGTATGTTTAGAAACATAACTGGTGATAAAAGACATTTTATTTTCAATTATATATTAATTACATTTTAAAAAATAAATAATTAATATCTCACAAATAGTGCATCTTATGAGAAATATAAGATCGTTGTTAGGTTAGGGATGTGAGGGTTACCTTAGGAAGGGTATAACGTTCGAACATGTCAGACGTTTGGTCAGATCACACGTAAGGGTAATAAAAAGTATATTATTATTAGTATTATTATTATTTGTTTTAAATAAAAATAAAATGAAAATATGAATGTTTAATAAAATAATTTTAATTCTCTTAATTTATTAATGATGTTTCTCAATATGGAATATTTATTGGTTGACCAGTAAATAATAATGATATTATTTCTTATGTAATGTAAATATTAATGTGTTTGATTATTAATTTTATTTTTAATGTTGTTGGAAATTAATATATATTCTTATTTTTTGAGAAATGATGCATGAGATTTAATAATGAAAAATATTTTAATAAATATTAATAATTTTATAAAAAAAATATTTTTTTGTTAAAAATTATAATGTATATTATATATGTGTGTGTGTGTGTAAAACCAATTAGCATGTTGGAATATTCTAAGAGAAATTTTTAAAGTTGGGTGCGCATTTAGTGGGATATTCCACATCCCCTAAATGTATAGGACAGACAAAACAAAAATTATTTAATATATTACTTTACACAAGCATTATTTATAAAAAATAATTGAATAAATCCAAAACTGTGGGTCATATGAGAGAATAAAAATCACTATTTGGTCCATGATGTGGTTCTTAACCTTGGAAGGATATAATATCTGTACGCATGAGATGTTTGGAGGGATTTATTTTGAGAATATATTATCTACTATTTTTTATTATATTATTTTTTAAAATAATTTAATATCTCACAAACGTTGCTTCATTTGATACAAAATTATATCATAAGATCTATTTACAAACAAGCTATTTCTTCTATTTCTTTGTGTTATGAAATTCTAGATAGGAGATAGGATGGTTGGGACTTGGGTAAGGTAAATATGTTAGTGGACGGCAAGTACTATGTGTTGGACCTCCTAGTTTCCATAAATGGTAAATTTGGTATTTTTCATTGATTAAATTAACCTTCAGTTATGCACATGATGTTGATGGATTATTATTACGTTCATTCATCATGACTAAGAACGTAGGTTTAGATACCATATATATACCTATTATTGCGCTACATAGTAGTTTATTAATTAAATTCATTGATTTATGTTCTCTATTTGGGATATTTTGTCCCTGTGTGATATATATGTTTCATAATGTTGTGATATATCTTTGTTGGAATTAATTTGGTGAACTGAGTAAGTTTTATTTATAATATATATAGGATTATTATGATGAAAATGCAGGGATGAAGATAGGGGTATGTTCTTGGAGGGTTGTAACATGGGTTACAGGTAGGCTCCTAGGGAATCCTCTGTGTGATCCCATATATAAAATAAGACTTTTTATGTTAACGATTTTCCTCCAATCATATAGATGTGAAGGTTTGATTATGATGTTCGAACTCAGTAATATGAGTTGTTCAAGAAGGATTTCTAGTTATACTTCTCAGGTATTAGAATCTAATAAATGGAGAGAATTGTAATATCCCGATTTATTAAAAACACAATAATATCCCTTATTGTTAAAAATTTATATGTATTTATTTGTTAACATCAATTTTTTTCAATAAAAATCACATCAATTTTTAAAGGGTTTTTGTAAGTGTATAAGCCTAGTTACCACCTTTAAATATTCTATGGAATACATTTTTTATTTAGGAAATGAGTTAGTAAGAGATTCTAAGGTTTCTAAATCTTCACAATAGATGGAATAAAAATATTAAATATATTGTTTTACATAGATGAGATTTATTACAAAAAAGTGGGATGTTTGAGAAAACCTAGACAACCATTAGGTCTGGGACATGGTTTTTACCCCATGAGTGGTATAAGATTTATATTTGTATGACTTTTAAATGTATCACTCATGAGAATAATTTATATAATTATTTTTATTATATTATTTTTGAAACTAATTTAATATCTCTCAAATATTGTGTTGTATGAGAAATATGATACCATTGGTGGCTCCAAAACGTGGGATATACCAAAGTCGGGGTATAAATTTTTAATTGTTGGGTATTTGGAAACATCGCACGCGATAAAAGTATTTTAATTTTTAATTATTTTTTATTCTATTTTTTTATAAAAAATTATTAATATCTCTCAAACGGTGTCTCATAAGAGAAATATAATACCACCGTTAGGTCTGGGATGTGGGGTTTACCCTAGGTAGGGTATAAACTTTGTCCATGTCATACGGTTGTTCAGATCACACATAAGGGTAAAAATAATAATAATAATTATTATTATTTTTATTTTTATTTTTGTTAAATAAAAATAAAATGGAAATATGCATGTCCAATAAAATAATTTGAATTCTCTTAATTGATGAGTGATGTTTCTCTATGGTGAATATTTATTGTGAGACCATGTAATAATAGTCATATTATTCATTGTGCTAAACAAATTCCAACGTGTAGGATTATTAGTTATTATGTTAATATTATTGGAAATAAATGTATATTTTAATTTTTTTGGGAAATGTTAAATGATATTTAATAATAATAAATTTATTGTTGTGATTAATACTAATTTTTGAAAACGAAATTTTTGTGGGACAAATTAAAATTTATATAATATATGTGCGAGTGAAGGTATATATGCATGTATATATATATAAGGATTAATTTTAATATATATTTAATTCATGCTTAGTTTTAATGAGAGGAAGACGAAAATTTGGAGAGATATAAGGGTGAAGCGCATGGGGAGTGGCATGATGAATACCTAGGATCATTGAGACTCTCCATCATGAAATAAATTTAAAATATAACAATAATTATTATTATAATAATTATAAATTATTATTATTATTATTAAATCCTTGAATTGTTTGTAACATATTCATACGATATCTGTTTGATGAACTGTAAGTTATAGCATGACCCTAGAATTGAGGCGGGTTTTCCAGACCAATATTGGATATTTAATTCGATCTCCTGGTTTAGGTCCATGAAGTTCCCAATAAAATGACGGTTCATCACATGGAATTATTATGATAGAGAAATAAATATGGGATTTAGAAAATTAATTTTACTAATATTATTGGTGAAAATGTATTATCAATTTGATTTAGGGTGGTGCGCATATGATGGGTGGGATGCCCCTTATTTCTCACACCTCTACCCTCTCTATCTATTTGATCTTATATTATTCTTCTAAAATTTTATCCTCATTATCTACATTTTTATTGATTATATTTAAGAATCTTTGGTTATGTTGGATTCAAATTAATGAGTAAAAATTTATTCCGAAGGATTTTTGTAGATGGTGAAGATTCTTTAGCATGAAATTGTATTCCGATTAAGTGAGAGCATGGTTTGGTTAATGAAATCATTTTAAAATCTTAATGTCAACTTAGTAGACCATGAGGTTGGATGTTAATTTCCTTCTTAGGCTCTCGTTATGCATTTTTTCGTGCTATGATTATCATATTTGTCATATTTGATATATATTTTGGACTTGGGATTGCTCATGGGTGTTTGAGTGTAGCCTATGACACCTTATGACCTTGATCCATTAGAATCATTAAGATAGATAGATTCCATGTTGATGTTTGATTCTTATGTTGTATTATTGATGATTTTGTATTTTCACATTAGGTGATCCTTGATACAAATCATTCTTTAGAAGAGATATTTCTGGTATATATTGTATTATTATTGTTTTTGCATGGTACCCATGAGATTGTTGGACCCATCGTGGCTCATTGGCCCTAGATGGGGAGCACGTTCAGACGTTGCATGTGACAATATGATGAGACTAAAATGGATTAAGGGGAATGATGTCCTAGTGTGGCCTAAAATGGTGTCCTGACGATCATGAGTGATCAAGACTACATGCGACGACAATAGGGCATGACGATCATGAGTGATTTGACCTATGTAAAAATAGTGGTGAATGATGATCTATGTGACGATACCCTGTGATAGCACTTGGGAACGATGTCCTAGTGTCATTTTACTGGGAGTTATTGGGTCCATATATCTATTTACCATATTAAAGCTATCACTAATGTTGAGACGTTTCCATGATTTTTATAATGGTTTCTTTTATAGAGCCGAAATTGGTATGACTGGGGGTTTGTGGTGGCTCAGTTTACACACAACCACTCAATTTTGGAGTATACAATTATTCCTGTATTAATTGACCATTATTTTGAAATATACATCTATACTTGAGCACAATAGGTTAAGGACTCATTTGTGGTGTGTTACTGAGTCTTGTACTCATGCCGTACTCAGGTATTTTGATTTTATTGAATATTGAATGAGGGATAAGGAGATGGGAAACGAACATATGACAGATATCCAATTTGAGGATCATGGAGGTAGTAGTAGACCAACGAGAAATTAAAACCATAAGGCACACATGAGGTTTTTTGGAGGCACACATGAGGTAGTAGTATACCCATGATTCTAGATGAAAACCTCTTTCATTTGTGGAGGCACACATGAGGTTTTGTGGCATTCTAGATTGGACCCTATGATTCGTGTTCAAATGTTATAATAACAGTCATAGAAAAAAATATAGTAATATTTCTATTATGATTTGGAAATCCTGAATTCTTTACCCAATAACAGAAACATATCTTTCACAACGAGAAATTAAAACCATAAGTATTTGGTAACATCAAATCTATAATACACTGAAAAAGTTATAAATTAATTTCATTTTAAATTGTTTATTACAGTTTTGGATTCATTAAATATTTTTGATTTCTCATTTTCAAATAAATCTTTTTTGAAAAAATTGAAATTTTTTGAACGATATAATTGTACCTTTATTATATGATTGGTCGTTCCTGGTATTTTATAAATGGTATAAAATATATTATAAAAATATTTCATCTTTATATTAATGACATTTTTCATGTGATGGACGATCAAATCATATAAATATAAAAGGTCCTAAAAACTACAATAATTTATCAGAGTGTGATCACTCCCAAAGCCACCTATTTTTTGTTGTTTTATAGTTGAGCCAAAAGCAATAGGAGGTAATTAAGATTTGATTATTATTACCTAAATACCTGAAAACAGTATAGGAGTCCCATTTCTTTAAATTCTACCATTTAAAAAGTTATTTTCAATGATAATAAAAAATTATTTTTTCTATTATATAGTATGGATATGATTTTGGAATCTATTTACTCCATCTAAAAAATATATTATATGATGGAATTTATATAAATATCAACATTAATTTTTTTTAATATAAAATTATCTTAAGAAAATACAATATATATAGTTAGACCATCACTCTATTATTAATACACCCCTAAATCGGTGTCTTTAATAAAACATTGATATTCTTCTTATGATATCCTGGAATTAATAATTCCAAATAGATATCTAATTTCTTCCACAATATCAATGGTGGTACGTAGTACGGAGGTATGAAAATAGGAAAATAATAATAATGGCTTTCATAAGAACTAAGTACACATAAATCAATAGTAAAAAGGCAAAACTAGGCATTATGAGATTTCAAAATAAAAGATTGTTGTACATGATCAAAATTTTTCCATGGATCAATATAATAAGGATGATTTAAGATTATAATTATATAAATAATGGATATATTTCATTTCATCAGTATATTTGTATTACAATATATAAATAGACATTGAAATCTAGTTGTGATCATAAAATTACTCAATTGATTAATAGGAACTAATCTAAGAATTCCATACTGGTCATCATTATACCTTGATTTTCCCTATATCTAACTATTAACTAATTATACATATTTACCATAATAAAAGATACGATCATGTTAACATGCATGGATATTATCCTAAAGAAGCCCCAAATTATGGACCAATTTTTTTCATTCAAAAAAACTTATTAGTAGTGTTTTCCCCATCCTAATGCTTGAAAAAAACCCCTATAGAAATTTTAAATTGTGATATGCGGATTCAATGTTTGGGTATGACACCACTAGGTTTTCTTAATTTTTTGATATATTTGAACTCTTTATAGAAATGAGAAACATGAATGATGAGGGTGTGGAGTATTGTGACTGGAGCATCGTGGTGGTGCGAAGAGATTGATGATGATCACCATGAAAACAATGGGAATCACAAATTGAGAATCGTGAAGGCTAGTTGAACTTTTTGAAATAGGTGTGATTCGCAAATGATATGTGAGCTTTGAGAAAGGAAGGATCTTCACCAAATATATTTGAGTTACACAAAATATGAGCTTTGCAAAGGCAATGAGCATTGAGAATTATGATCAGAAGGCATTTCCCAATAAATCTGTGGTAAAGTGGAATTTATCATTGGATGAAAGTGGCGAATCAGTAGAGAATATATTGATAGGTAAGGATTTATTCATTAAAGATAAAAAATGACCTACAAGTCCATAAACTATGGGTGATACAATTCCACGAATAGTGTGAAAAGGAAGAGAAAGATGGTGATCATTTCCATAGAATATGAGCTCATGAAAGAGATATAGGGAGTGATACTTGGGATTATAGTGATAAGTCCCTAAATCTTGTAATGGCAGTGAGCATGGGCATAGAAGTTATCTATCCCAATCACTATATTTTAGTAGTGATCCATAGTGGATTCGGTACATCGGTACATTGTTGTTGTATAATCCTTGGACATTTCATAGTGAGTGTGAACCAAGTAAAATCATTTTGACCTGTAGATGATTTAATTTCCCTTCATACATTATCATTGGATAAGGAGATAATACTGTTTTGTTAAATGATAAAATAAGCACTGAAGGGGCAGTGGTTTAAATTTTTCATACCCTGATTCACCTGCACCACACTAAGGGTATTTAAACTGGTGGGCCTAACACATCTTTATGTTTATAAATATTTGTACATTTTTAGACAAATAAAATATATTTGTATAATATAATTAAATACATTAAAATATAAATATTAGAAATACAATAATGAGTTTGTGTATATATTTTGTATTTACGATTTTATGGATTTATATTCGTCTACATTTAAATCATATTAAATACATTTATATCTACTATACATTATTCAAACACAATTAAATTATATATTAAATACATTTACATGTACATTTATATTTTTTTATTTAATATATTGAATAAATTTATATTAACGTATACTAAAAAATTAATTTGGTATATATTGGTAAAATATATATATAAATATAAATATAAATATATAATC
This sequence comes from Viscum album, assembly GCA_963277665.1. Classification (NCBI taxonomy): domain Eukaryota; kingdom Viridiplantae; phylum Streptophyta; class Magnoliopsida; order Santalales; family Viscaceae; genus Viscum; species Viscum album. Next base: position 1,899,093,535 of record OY728140.1, on the reverse strand, counting down.
ATATAAAATAGAATATTTTATTAATATATAAAACAATTATACCAAAATAAATATATTTTATTCATTTATATATATATATATATATAATTTTATTTATAAATATAGTTAAATTGAGTAGAAAAATATATATGTAATATGTTAGTTTATATACATATATCAATATTAATATAAATAAATATATATATAATTAAAAAATATATTTAATATATATATATATATATATGATATTATTTTATTTAAAAAATATAGAGGGTTAAAAATATTGCTAATATAACTGATTAAAATAGATAATAATTTATATTAGTGGTATATTTAACCCCCTCTAATTTATTAAATTTTTAATTAAATCAGTTACATATTTAGTTGTGGTATTGGGATACTCACTGAAAAATATATAACTAATTTAATTTAAAAATTCATAATATGTTTTTAAAATATTAATTTTTAATATAAAATGTCTAATATACTATATATTATATGATTATAATATATTATATATTATGTGATTATAATATGCATGTGTTTGTAATGTAATATATTACATATTTATATTTTTACATACAACTCCCTTTAAATTATATATTTAAATATATATTATCTATCTAGATAAATTTATTTATCTATAATGTATTTAGAAACATTTATATAATGTTTTAATTTAATATACAAATAGGAGAGTTTATTAGGTTCTATGTATTCTGTTTATCCCCTAATTAGGGACATTCATACAACGCAATAAAATTCCAAGAAGAAGGTGTTTATTGACCTATATACATGGAAATTTGAATTTGGGAGAATTAGACTTCCATAACATTAATTTAATCATTTCACAACAAACAATACTACCAAGAAAATCCACGCTTCCAACATATAAATAAGCATAGATTCATATGTATTAGAGAAAGACACAGATGTCTTTACCTTCCAACATGGTGATAGGAAAAAAATAACACCTCATGGTTGTATTTCTCACTCCAAAATGGATCATATGGATTGATTATGGGTTTCCATGCCTATATCAATTCCATCATATGATATTCATTGTATTAGGGTGGGATAGATCATTCTATCCTAGACCTCTAGAAAATCATCGAGAAAACATTCCCCCACTATTCTATATTACTTAGTCTAAGGAATCACTATTTATTCCTTAAATGGCTATTTTTTCTTTCAGTTGTTTTCCATATAGGTGTCATTATTGATTTTATTCCTAGTTTTTATTCTCTAGGTTGACTAATATTCTGGAAGTTATATGATGGATTTAATTTTTTTTCTATGCTTCAAAAAATAGGGGTAATGTGAAACATGAAACCGGGAGGAATGAATCTATCTTAGTGTCTGAGAAGATCATCAATAAACTAGATATGTATGAGATATTATCCTTCAATGAATAAAAAATAACCACTGTGTGATATATACTTGAAGTGTTCAGACACATATGGCTTCCTTCCTAATTGTAAAACATCATTATTCTTTTAATTAAAGGTAGTAAATAGGATTTTTTGGGTGGAATTACGAAATATCAACACAGTCCATTTTGTTAACCACTAACATGTTATTCTTCAAAACATAAAGAGGATCAATAAATTTTAATAAAATAATATTTATTTGTAAAATTATATTGAGCCCTTCACACAAAAATCATAATATCTTCATTAATGGTAGGTAGTCCCATCATAATCACCTTATCATTTTATGTTAAAGCTTTCAAATTCAAGGCCTTATCTAGATTTTCACTATCCTAAATTTTCTATGATTTTGGAAAAAATGATAGACACATATCTCTTCTTCAAAAAAGACCTATACGGAATAATAATATTCCCATTCTCATCCATTTATTTAGAGTTTCACTCCTTCTATCTGTTTCCTAATAAACATTAAAAATATAAAATGTATATATATTTTTTAAATTCAAAAGTAAACTACACATCTAAATTGTTTAATTTTAGTAATATTTTATATATAAAAGTATGGTACACATATACCATAACCCATATTCACAGAAATGGTCCATAGTGAACTTGGTACATCAAATACCAATTTATATAATCACTTATAATGTTTCCAATATCGTGCATGATGTCTTCTAAACTTCTTCTAAAAGCAATTACCATTCCTTAAACCCAGAAATAATTCTTAAATAATGAAACATTTTTTAAATTACATTCTTTATCAAGATCTTACATTAATATTAACTGATTAATAATGACCATGAACTTCCATGATGTAATGAATTATTATAAGAATCATTAAATTACTCAAAGGATAATAGGTCTGACTCCACTTCACTTATGGAATCACTATCTTCTAAATTCTAGAAAGACTGGAGAATGTTCCTTAAAGGGTACAGATTAAAATATTGAGGAATTATAAATTTACTAAAAAGGTTTTGGGATAATCACCAAGGGCCTCTTCATCATCATTCATTACAAAAACAAAGAAATTCTCATTGTAAATCATAAAAAATATTTTCCACTAGGAAATAATATCATCTACTATATCAAAGAACAATGAGGTGAAGAAGGGGGTGACACAATAAGATTTTGTGAATGTTTTTTTTCAAATTAATATAATCACTTATATATTTGGGTTATTTACAACACAAAATTTATCTTTCATTGAACATGATACTAATTTTATCTTTCATTTCACCCAACAATTATTTTAAATGAAACGTAATATACAGTTGACATATTATTATTCAATATAATAGTTATCACCTAGCTGGTGGGCTTGAGAGTATGAATATTATTTATTGAATTAAAAAAATATTTTTTATTCATATATATATATATATTGAATTATTTTCTGACCAATTAATTATAAATTTAAACAAGTCCTTTTAAAAATAAAGGATATATTTTTATGAAAAAATAATTTTATATGCAGAAATGTATTTTTACATCAATAAATTAACAAAATAAAGTTTTATGATTTAATTTAAATAAATTTATATATTATATATGAAATCAAATATTTTACATTTATCTTATGATTTTTCAAGAATGTATATAAAAATTAATCAAATATTACGGTTAAAATTGTGTTTTTTCTGAAAAGCATGTATGTTGCCTTGTGCAAACATATTTTAAAACTATATTTTACAAATTTTAGAATGTTAATTTAAAAATTAAACATAATTTTTAATATTTTCCAGTAAATATTACATTAGTTTCAATTATCTATAATTTTCTGAGATGTTAATTTTTTTGATGAATAGTTAAAAATAGTAGTTTTTATTAACAGATCATTTATTTTAATGATTTTAAAAAGATTAAAATTTTAGGTTGGTTTTAAAAGAAAAAATAGTTAAATTATATAAATATTAATCCAATTTATACCATTTAATAATTAATATGTTTAATATTTATATAAATGTTTTTAAACATTTTAATATTTTCTCTTTGAAAAAATACATTCTCAACGCCTCTATGAGGTTAATTTTAAATTAAAATTTTCTAATTTTATGAATATAATTTGAAAAAATGGATTCCATATTTAGAATTATAATAATTTATATTATATAACTAGTTCCAATTAATGTTTTACCATAATTAATAGTAAAAACACTAAAAAACATTTACAGTAGTTAATGTTAGAATGGTGGTATCAAGGATTAAATTAAGAATATAAATGATAAAATGAATAAAAAACATTCAAAATTCATATTTTATTTCCATATTTTAAAATTATAATCCCCAATATAGAATATATTTTAATTTTTATTCTTTTTGTCTTCAATATTTCTTAATTATTTTGGATTCATTTGGGAAATGTCCAAGTAGTTTCCAAGTGGGTTCCTTTCCGCCACTTTTAAAATGCCACTAACACCCTTTACATATTCACACATATAAAGCCATATATTTCATCCAATCAACGAAAAATTAATTCCCCAACATTAGTATCTATTTTATATATCTTCCTTTCCTCCCAACATTCCAACACTAGGCTCTTTAATAAGATATCCAAAGGATGTGGTTCTATGTGATTTTAATTAACTTAACTAATATACCTCTTATTAATTCTTATTTTCCCACATTAAACTATGTATTAAAGCCTAAAATATTATAACACAAGTATATGCTATATACATATATATTAGTATCTTTATTTAATAACCTATATCCTTCTACTCATACACAAAATGGGTTATGAAATCATCATTCATGTGTATGAAGAACTACTGCCTCATGAACTGATGTTATTCATTTTCCATTACCATCTGTCAAGGCTAGATATAATGATGGGTTTACTATTTATATATGATATTTTTGATATGATTGTTATTATATAATTAATATATCACATTTTCCTTCTTTCTATACATTCTGTGGGAATATGATAACATCTTTCGTGAGTACGACCGACTACCACCTCACGAAGCTTTGTGATTCATTCACACTTTACATGAAAGATAATAAGGTTAATTTTAATGAAAATATGTGACATATATAAAATAAAAAATATTATATAATGGTAATATATTATTTTCTTATATTTCCTTTTTCCATCATAAAAATGGAAAAACTTTCATGCATACATATGACCAATCATCTCAATGAATAGTGTATTTTATTTTCTATCTATAACTTTAATAGATCAATATAAATATAATTATACTGAATATATATTATATGTATATCATGATTAAAATTATTTTTTATCTTGTAAACATAATAAAATTAATATAAAGAAAAATAAAAAATCAAAAAAATTCATTAATTATAAAGACACTATTACTAGAAACGTAACATTAACAGGGAATAATTAATAAACACGATATAAAAGAATCATAAGAAAATAATATATAGTATGATAAATATCATTAGGGTTATTTTATATATTTATAATATACCTGTAATATTATACAAGAATTTGGAACATGTACAATGGAATTTGATACTTAAGGTAAGATATTTATAATCTCACTATTATTTTTGGGAGACATATACCAATTCACCACTCATTTATTTTGTGTGATGTATATACTTACAATATTCATGTTATATCATGAATGTAATTATTATCATTATATTTAATGTTTCATTGGATGTGATAATTTAATAGGTCCAGTAATTCACAGTATTACAAAAGTGGTTATAGATTTCTGTCTCACTTAAATTTTTTAGTGAGACACATACCATATTCACCATGAGATTATTTTATGTGTTGTATATATTGACCATTATTTATATTATGAATATTATGCTAAAATATATTTGGTTTTATATAACCATTTAATTTTCTCTTCTTCATTGGATTTGCAGTTCAAAAGTAATCAAAGTGGTAAAGGTATTTTTTTCTTCCCAAATTGCCTTCTTTGGGACATATGTCATATTATGCACCTATTATCATAAATGAGGTGTATATAATTCAAATTTGACATGGTTGATCATGAATATAATTATTTTAATGATATTATATGTTTCATTTAATTTTACTCTTTCCTGTGGATTACAAATCAAAGTTACAAATGTGTTAGGAGTTATATGTTACAATCTCATCGTTTATCGATATTGTTTATGATTATGATTACAATAATTAAATATTATGATACATCTATAAATAAACTCATGAATTTTTTTTTCATATGGTTGTTTTACTAGAATATATGTCTTCCCATTATCTTTCTATCATTATTTGCTCAATATTTTTCAAGAATGTTTTTATAAAAATCATCATTATTTTTCTCTTCGGACGAAAAACGTTTTTCTTGTAAAAAAATGTTTTATAAATTTTTTTTACAAAATGTTTTTATCATTATTAAAATGATTTTTTAAATAAATTATTACCCATGTTTTACTTTTTGAAAATCATTTTTTAAAGGAATATTCATGTCATATTCCAAATAATTTTCATTTCGGTTTTACTGAAAATGATGTAGGATTATTTGTTTTAACCTGTACAACATGAATAGAATTTTCCTCCATTATGACCTTTTTTTGTTTTGAAGCCTATTTTATAATTTTTTACAGTTTATTTTCAATGAAAAAGATTCAAAAAAAATTAATGTATTTTTTATTTTAAAAAGTTATTTCAAAACCGGAATGGATATTTTCCTCAAGATATGATTAAAATGGTTTTTCAAGATTCCTTAATAATTTTACAAGGATATATTTAAATGAAATTAATTTGGAAATATTTTCTATTTTAAAATTTTTTTATAGTTTAATGGATATATTCATTAATAAATATTCCAACTGATATTTTTAAATAATTTTCCGTATAAGATGGAATCATTTGATGATCCTTATTTCATAATAGGTATAATATTGAGTGATACCATACTTATACTTTATCTATATCGTTAACATTTATGTTGAATAACGTTTTATGAAACCCATTTATTTTTCAGGGGTTATGCTACGGTTAATTGATGAAATGTTTATGAAACACATTTACATTAAATGGATTGTGATGTGATGACATAATGAATGTTTTATGATATTATGTCACACATAGGTTTTATTTTCTTTAAGATATGGGTGGGAAATATATTTCCCTCCAACACATTGAGTAAATAATTATATATAATGAGATAATGACAGAAAAAAAGTCAATGGGATTGATCCACTGTGTGAAATAGGTGTTTCCTAATCCACTCTAGGAAACTGGTGAATCCTAATCTACTATGGGAGACAGGTGTGTCCTAATACATTGTGCGAAATAAAAGAAACCTGATGCACTATGGGAAATATTATTGTCCTGGTTGATAATGGGAAACTTATGATAGTTCATTATCCACTATTTTGATTGTCTTAGTATTTAAACACGACATATGGAATGTTTTTCTATATTTATGATGGTGAGAAACTTTTATGATATGAGCTTATATTTCATGATTTATTTATGATCATTTATCACTGTTAGAGCCCATGATTTCTGAAATGGTAATGTTTTATGCCATGACTCAGGTTTATGACCTATGATGTGTTTGGCATGAACATCATATGTTAAGTTCAAGATTATAAAATATTATACTTATCTTAAAATTTCATAAGATCATAGATTGATATATTCTATTCTTACTCTTATAGGGCATCTAATATCCCCCATTATTATGTTTCCATCCCTGGGTTATGAATAAAAAGTTTAGGTACGATATTCCTAATAGGTGTGCAAGGTGAGAAGATCTTTATAGTAGATTTTGATGATATTTGAAAAAATAAAAAGGTGGTGTTTCTTGTCTCTATAGAAAATAAACTATTATAGTCCTTGACAGAATGATATTTCATGCATATTTTGAAACATATTATAAGGATTTGTAAGTGATTTATAATGATCAATTCCCTATTTTGTAATTTTTTAATCAAAATTGGACATTTTAAAAATGATTAAAATTTATAAATTTTAGAAAATTAATGTTGAATTTTGGAGTGGAATTTTATTTATGAATTTTTAATCTTATATTTGAATCTTATATATGATTTTTATTTAACTTATTTGGTGTTTAAATTATAAAAAAATAAGACAGGCCTATAAAAACCCTCAACTAGGGGACAAACACCACTTATACATCCCTAGAGGTCTATCCATTCCCACATCCAACCAAGAGGGCACTCTAGATATAGTGTAAACTTATGGGTAACAAGACCATATAGAGGCGGTCCATAGGGGGTCAATCTCATGATGACAATTATTTAGGTCGAATCCCACACAGGTCATGTGTGTTGAGGATCATTTGTTGTTTGTTGGTTTATATGTAGGAGACTAACCCTGATAGAGGATCCCAATCCAGGACTCTCACACCTTGTTATATAAATCATAATAAATTCAGTTCACTGTTTTGGTGTGGGAAAAACATAAGTGGAAGAGTTCATTTTTTTACGAAATACTGCCACTTAACTTCACTCGCACCTTGGACATGCTTAGACTTGTATCTCCCCTTCTCATCCCCTATCTCTGACATACTTCTCTCAATATCCCCCACCTACAACTATCCAGATCCACTATTTCTACTCTAGGAGATCTTGGAGTCGATCATCTCCCACTATTAAATTCCAAATATGATCTTGAATCCCTTTTGGTGCCCTTCATGGCCACCTTGTCTCCCATTTGATGAAGTAAAATTCGATGCATGAAGAATAGGGCTCCCTTCAGCCACATTGAATATTGAAAGGCTTGACGATATCTACTACCACACGTGACATGTCCCAATTTCCATGCATGATCTAATTCATGGATAACTAATGTTGGGGATTCCCCCATGAATTCAAATCCATGATGATATCTTCAAAGACGTAAAATATTTGGGTTTTTCTATATAATCCACTGCGAGAATCATAGAAAGAAATTAAAAAATTTATATATCTCATTTGTATATTCAATCCTGGAAAAGTAGGATCCACAATACTTAAAGAGAAACAACAAGGTACTCCGGCATATTTTAAAAGGAGGAGGCCTCACCATTTCCCAGGGTTTTGGAAACTACATAGGAGAACTATGCCACAAAAAGGATATTCAATATTCTCATTTTATTCTTAGTTTTCTTTTTTATAATATTTATTTTAGTTTTATTTTATATATAATTTTTATTTTATTTTATTAAAATTAATTAATACATTTTCCCAACAAGTGTTCTTCATCCACCCAAATAATCTATCTTCTATTTCTTCTTCTTATTTTTATTTTTTATATCTTATTTTTTATTCCTTTAACATTATATCTATATATTATATATAAGTATTTTATTACACTTGCTTTCTCCCTCTTCTCCTACTATTTGTATTTAATTATTTCATGTGCTTAAATTTTCATCCTCTTTTCCTCATTATCTTTTAGTTTTTATTTTATTTATTCTTTTCTTATTCTTTTATATCATTCCACCAACTAATATCATACTCTTGAAAATTAAGGGATTTCCTAGGGCATTTCTATAGGGATGTTATGTTTTTCTTGAATTATTTTAAAAAATATATTTATTGTTTATGGTTGATATGTGTAACATGCATTGGGGTAGAGATTTTCCCCCTGAAATGTAACTAAAATATATTTATATTATTTTATTTTATTTATTTTAACTCTATTAATTAGATTAGTAATTCATAAGATGAATTTGAGTTAATCAATGGATCAAATAGATTACGATGGGGTCAGTTCTGGGAATATGTCACAATTTCTACTGAGGTGTTCCATCAACCTTGATTATCGAAGGAGGTGTAATTTTGATTTCTTAAGGCATTAATGATTTAAAAATAATAAATTTAAGGATATTGATTCATTCATGATATCTCATAACTGATTAATAAAACATTATTTAATCAAATAATTGAGATAAATGACTAAACCCAAAACTAATCCTAAGACCAAGTTCGTTATTTCAAATTTCATTCTTTCACTTATGTCAAAACTAGAAATTTTTCCATGGAAATAATCATTGTTTTATTTAATTTTTCTATTTTTACATTATAGATATTTTCATTTATTTATAAACCCATAAAAATTATTTTACCATGAATTATTCAAATAAGTATTATTCTTTGTGGACTGGAAGCTCACTGGTGAAACAAATCAGTAACTGAATCACCTAGGTCTATAGGAGATAGGGTTTTCATATTTTCTATACATATAATGGTATATTGAAAAAAAATCATCATAGAGTGGAAATTCAAGAACCTCATTTAGGATATTAAACAGAACCTCAAAGATAAAATGATTTTAGTACTGTCCAATGAGTTTAGTAAATTCTAGGTGTACTTCCTAGATTTTATTATGAAATTTCCATGAAACCAGTAGAGTGATTCTTTTTCCTCCCAAAAATATCTAAATAAATAAACTATGTCAAATTAAAGGATTAAGTGACTAAAGAAATTCAAATATGATATTAAAAAGTTGGAAGCTATGGTAAAAGTACTACATGGACAATTTGATTGGATAATTGAGAACTTCCATGCATCCCTTGAGAAACCTAAACATGAACCATAACAGGATCAACTGGTCTTCGTTTATTTTTATAAGTAAATCATAAAATTTGTGTCCATGATTTATTGGTATATACATCATGACCATCTGAGGAACCAAATTCAAGCTAACCATGATGAGCCAGAGTGGACTTGTGATGAGGTAGACATTATTATTGAGCTATGTATGGGAGATCAACATGATTTGGATGAAAATCGGAATGAATGTGTAGAACAACTTGATCTTCTCAAAAAATAGTGTCCAGCACAATTTATGGAATACACCACCCAATGGGTAGAATTTTAAGAAAATATATAGAAACCCAACTACCTTCATCCATCCACTGAGATCCAACTTCAATAAACACTTACAACTGAGAAAGTAATTGAACCAAATAAACTTAGGGAGATGATCTTATTTTGAATTATTTATTTTCTAATAATATTAAATATAATTTTAGTATCACTCATAATAATTTCATGGTGTTTATCCCCTATGATACAACATCTAGGATTTGGAAAAAGTTTAATTATTTCATGGCATTTAGCCATCCTATACATTGTGTACCATTTTCCATGGTGGTCGAGCTATGTGATGGAGCTTATGGGGAGGAACCCATGTGAAAAGAAAGGTCTAGGCACATGTTCAGGTACCAAATTACATAGTTACATACATAGAGAATGGAAATGTCTAGAGACATGAGGGAAACCCCTTCTTAAGTGACATTTCATGAACTAAAGTTTATGGTTAAGGGAGGGGTACACATACATGGCTTAGTACACTGGCAGAACCCCAAGGGTATTGTGCAGGTAGTGTATATCTCCTAAATTACATTAATTTTTAGAAAATTTGATATCTATTTATCTCAAGTCACACAACCATGTGATGGAGTGGGAACACATTCTTTGTGGGTCCCCTCACACATCATTTACCCATTGGTTCCTTTTAAAAAAATTCAAACTCTCAAATCTCCTTTGTTTGTACTCTTATTTTCCCACATGAGTAATTTTTCCACATAAAACATGAGGTAACACTATATTGTGTATTTTTTAGGTATTATGTGAGGTATTCTATGATTTATGTTTATTATGGTAGTGTCTGATGATGACAATGATTAGATGGATCACCAGAGGAATCCTGAGTGGAACCCTCTAGCTGGCCTGGGCATGGGTCCTCAATTATTAGAGTGGAACCCTTCACATGGATTAGGAATGTGTCTAATATAGGTTCCTAGATTTTAACCCTACTTCAGAGTCAATGTATGGGTCTTATATCATCATAGAGTATAATCCTCATATTGGGACAGGGTATGGGTCCTTTAACATCTGAGATTACAACCCTCCTACTTGGTGGTGAATGGGTCCCCTTACATCAGAGATTTGTTACCCTCCTGCTGTGCATGGCATGGGTCCTCTGTCAACTATCAGATAGGAATCCTCCTACTGAGAATGTCATGGGTCCTCCTATTGGTCATCATTATTGTACTTTTATTTATATTAGAGACTCCTTTCCTAGGATAAGATGTGAGATATAGATCCCCTTACTGTATTCTTTGTATTTCTCATTGCTAAGAATATTTATTTATTTAGTTATTTATTTATTTATATATGTATCCATGTCTTTGGATTTGGTTACTCTCCTTCAATTGGATGTGAATACACACATAGTATGTAACATGATTTTTTTGTTTATATTCTAATGTTTAGATGATATTACTCTTTAGATATGGGAGGAAAAGGCTCAACGTGTAGTCCATATGCACACAATTTTGACCACCATTTGATTGAATGAGGTTACTCATTCTATTACATTTTTTTGAGTTACATCTTGTTTAATTTCTACGATCTTCATATTCCTATTGTATCTCTTACTACTCCAACTTCATATTTTAGGGTATCCTAATGGGTATGTATATTATCAACCCTATATAAGATTTCCCCACATATATCTTGTGTTATACAGATGATGGATAGGTTGGTGGAGAATTGAAATTATCTTAGGGATACCTGTTAATTTGGAATTCCTATGGTGGTATCATCTTGTAGATTAAGAGTTGGTCTCTCCCAGTATTTTACATTATGTTTTTTTCAATTTGGGTCATCTTTTGGGTTGGGTGTGTTTTTTCCACTTACTTTTTAGTTTTCACTATCATACTCTTGTACACACTAGAGGGTTTTAATTTTTGGTTTACATTCATGTTGTTGCATGTTTTAATTATTATTCATCTACACTTATTCATTAAGATGTTTGTGTGGGTTCCTATAGGTAGTTATGAAAATACCTCCACATTTTTTATGCCTTTGGTGTAGGTCTCCATCCCCTGGAATACAGAGGTGGGCTTGGGGTAGTTTAAGCTGGAGACCCAATTAAGGTCAGGTGACTGCAGATTGGAATCAAAGGTTGTATGATTCTTGGGATGATGTTTGGTGTAGTCCCCTTATGATGATTTTATTGGTATTTAGTGAAAATGGGTCAAATTATCTCTACTCAAACCCTCTATCGAGGGAATCTAGTGGTGGTATGGGTTGTTGATGTATCCATTCACCAGGACCATGAATACCAACAAGTGGACTCTGCATACCTAGACACTGGTTTTAGGGATTAGTTGTACATTCGTGATATTGGATTGAGTCATTGTCTACCATTATTGAGACATCACAACGTTTTTTATTTATATATATTCTCATGTGACTATGGTGTCTATTTATTAAATTCTTAGGATGCTTCTGTGATGATAGTCATCCATGATTCCATTTCTAGATCATGATGATGGTCTGATTAGTGACGAGACCTCGGTTTAGGGTCCATCCCATGTGATACATCCCCCTAGTTGATTGGTATAATCACCCATAATTTTTTGAGTATCAAATCATCTTAATAGATAAAGAATAGAATGTTCACATGCTTAGATCACTCCATGAGTTCCAACGTCATAGGACGTTAAAGTTCCATGATATTCCTGATCCCCAAGCCATAGAGGATTGGCTAGAGTCAGTGGCCAATGTTTTTAGGATCATCCGAACATTGATGGATGATTTTTTTCTCCAGAATATAGCAATTTTAAAAGGATCATATGGGAACTAGTGGAGTACTTTTATACAGATGCACTATGATTGGACACCATCGTGTCCCGAATTTAATCAGTTGTTCCTTATGGGTACTACCACTCTTATTTATGTTCAATTTGGAACTAGGAGATTAGAGAGCTTCATCGGGGAGGAGTGATAGTGTATGAGTATGCTACGAGTATAAAAACCTCATGTTGTACTCCCTTGATATGATCAATGATGGAAAATTATGAGCATAGATGTTTGAGTATAGACTCTATTGGTAGATATGTGTCAGCGTGAAACCCTTCTGTATCCCCACCTATTTCAGGGTCTTTGAGAAGGTACCAGTGTTAGATATTTTCATGTCTGAGCCATGAAAGGTAACTTGAACTAGTAGTGGGAATCACATAGTTGAGTCATCTGTAGTAGCTAGCAGGCACTGATCGGCCTAATATCAGCACATGAGATCTTATCATGAACAAACTCAAATGCAAGGTAATGATGCACAGGTAATGTAAATTGGAATATAGTATCCTCAATAGGGGATGTGATTTTCTTGTGGGGATCTACATCACATGGTGCATGACTACATGACCATAAATGGTGAGGGGTATAGACATATAGCTAATGGAATGCCACGACATAGGTGATGTAATGATTAGAGACCTCCTAGGGGATGGAAGGGGGGTCCCCAGGGATTTGAAGAAATAATATGATCCAAAGGATCATTGGATTTGGAAAAAACTGTGAGATAAATCCATCAGAACCACTAGGTAGGCCACTTCAGGCTCAGGGATCTAGCTGGTAGGGCAATGGGCAGCTATAGGCTTGGAATTCTTCTGACCTAGCAGCATATGATATGATTTGAGGTATTATTTGTGTTTATTCTACTCTTTCCTTAGTAATATTAGTCATAGGTTCCATTTATTCCTTCATCTTTATAATCGTAGTGCGAGAGATTGGGCTCATAGTAGATTCTTTACCCTCAAAGCTACGCCTTGAGGTTCTTATAGAGAATATATTTTCTATATATTTTATCATTTATAAGTGAAATATATTGTTTGGATAAGATATATTCATGTGGGATATTATTCTCATCATTATTGAAACCTATGAAATAAACGTGGGTATAGATTTGTTATCCATGATCCTAGTCAAGATTGATTTTCAACATAGATGAGTCAGATTCCTATGCACTTATGGGACATGATTCTATTTTGTAGGTTGGAGCGATCTCATGGAGGGACAAGTGGGTTCTAGAAGCCGGATTCTGGAACCCATCACCTATTAGTTGGCGACTATTTCCCTTGATAAAATAGATTCTTCAGGAATCTAGATTCCAACTTTCTAGGAAGATTATATGTACACCTTCCCAGAGGACATTATGGGACTACCTACAAGTTGGGATATGGTGTCTCATATTGACTCGCATCCTGGGACCACTTTGATATCTTTTTTAGAATATCAGATGGACCCTACTGAGATCTGGGAGCTACGTTTATAATTGAAGGACCTTCAAATAAAGTTTTCATCATACCTAGAGTTTCCCCTTGGGTATACCTACTGTTGTTCATGAAAAAAATGTCAAGGGAGCTTGTGAATTTTTGTTTATTATCATTGCTTGAACCATGACATAATAATGAAAAGGTACACCTTTTGAGGATTAAACCCCACTTTTACCATATTTAAGTCCTGAGATGGTTCTCTATGATTGATCTCATTTCTATCTACCACTAGTTTAGGGATTTTTTGAAAGATATTCTAAGGATGAAATTTTTTTAAAAAAAAGCAAGTAGTAAGGATTAATATAAAAATAAGGGATACCAAGGTTACAAAAGTGTGAAGCAGATAGTTTTGCATTTTTCGTTGTAAAGGGTACAGAGAAACTCACTAAGAGTATTGTAACGATAATTGAAAGCGTGACCCAAGGCTCCCATGTTTTCAAGGAAATGAGCAAGTTGATTGGATTCCTAGTAAACATGTGTGATAATATAATCCATTGAAGCAAGTGTGTTGAGGCACTTAATCCATTTCGAAGTAAGTTTCCAAGCAAAATTAATTTGAGCCATTCGAACTACTTGAACAACTGTGACATAATCACTTTCAAACAAGATATTTTTCCAATTTTTCCTTTGAGAAAAATAAACTACCTTGATGAGATCCATCATTTCCGCTTCGAGATCCATGGCCATACCACACATACCATGAACCTCATTCAGAAAGTCACCATCATTATTCCTAATGGAAAAACCATAACCATAAGGACTTGGATTACCTCTCTAGGCTCCATCCAAATTGCACTTAATCCAGCCTGCAAAAGGAGGTAGTCAGAAGACTTATATGGTTCCAAGAGGCCGAGGATAATTCTTTATCACATTCAATTTTTTCAAAACAGTGAAATATCTAACAGAGTTGTGACAATTTTCAGCATGTGAAATATTGGATTGTTGAGCCGCCATCATAATTTGTGAGAGAAGAAACCTGCTATTGATCATAGCATTTATGTGCTAGGCCTTATTTCTGCCCTTCAATATGATTTGATAAACTTTAGTTCAAGAAGAAAGGAATAGAATACTCGCATGTTTGGATAAATTAATCCATGGGATAAGCAGTAATAGATCCTCGATGTTGTTTATATGCAACGGATTAATTTCAAACCAGTTGAAGACCGTGTTCCAGAGAGAATTCCATTAACTTGTCTATGGATTTGATGATCCAGGACTTCAAGCCACACTTGGAAAAAAATTTGGTATTCTTTATTAGTGAAATAATCATATACTCTATGTCATAGGATAATCACATATATTACTTGAAAATGATCTTATTTTTTCTTGAGATCACCAAATTTATAGAAATATCTCGATTTTACATTTCTAGATTCATGAGGTTAACTTATTGGGGCATGTAATTTCTATGAAAGGGTTATCCATGGACCCAACGATGAGGAAAGTAGTGTATGGTTGGAATCACCCAAGAGCGTGACATAAGAGAAGATATTCTTTAGCCTGTAGGGGTACTACTTGAGGATTATAAAGTAATTTTCCATGATTGAATCCCCTTTGACCATCTTGAGCTGAAAAGGGAAACCACTTACCTAGATTGAGTAGTGCTAGAGGGCCTTTGAGTAGTTTAGGCTGAGGATAACGAGTGATTTTAAGTTGAGACTACCAATAGAGGTTGTGAAGTATATAGTGTATTGGGACTCCTTAGGTGTTGGGCTAAATTTCATGATGACGCAGTGGAATCAAGTAATCATATAGAGATAAAGGAATTTCATAACCTCTTAGTAAAAAATTAAAACTCACAACATATATATGGAATTGATATTCTTCACCCTGAGGATTTAGAGGCACTACCTTCTAAAAGAATTATTAATTTTTTACTTAGACGATTAGAGTCTTGGGTACGTCTTCACGCAATGATACTGAGGCTTGAGATAACAACAATAGGTGGATTTCCAGCAAGACTATAACTTTTATTCATTCTATAATATATGAAATGGTAATGTGGTAGAATATAACCATAATAAGATGTCTATGTTTCGTTTGGTGCCGGAGGATTATGAGCAGTTGGAATCCTAGTAGTTGACCCTGGTAGAGTATAGGGATGCAGCTTTTCATCCGTCAATGGGGATGAATCCTCTACCACTCCTGTGTGTGAGAGATTCCCAGTTGGGATATAATGACTTAGAGGTATTTTATGAGAAGATATCCATTGGAGATTCAGAAAATGGATATTCTAAATGATGAAATCATGTCATCATTTTTTAGGGATAGATAGTGATCCCAGTCACAATGCAGGAGGTGGTGATGAGGGAGTTTCACCCTCCTCCCCTAGTTGTACATCCTAGCGTGGGAACGATGTATAGATACCTTAAGATGTAGTTTTGGGGGTACTATATGAGAAAGAACCTGTTAGAGTTCATCTCTTGGTGCCTCATATATGATTAGGTGAATGAAAAGAACTAGGATCTAGAAGGTTTGTTTCAGCCCCTTGATATCCTAACGTGAAAGTGGGATGAAATTTCCATGGACATTATAATAGGTATTTCGTGGACATCAATTTTCCATGATTCAATATGGTTGATAGTTGAATGAATAATAATGTTAGAACACTTCATTGCTATCAAAGAGAATATTTCCATGGAATGTTTGGGAAATATGTACACATTGAAGATTGTTCTCATTCATGGGCTTTCCACAACTACTATATTTGACCATGATATGCAGTTCATGACACCATTGTGGAGAGGAAAATTGGAGGGATTCAGGACTAAGATAAGGTTGAGTATATCCTTTCACCACAAAAAGGATTAAAAGATTGTGTTCACTCTACATGTGTTGTAGGATATGTAGAGGGCGTGCATGTTAGGCTTCATTCAAATATGGTAGGATCACTTTACCTTTGTATAGTTTTTATACCACAACAGATGCCACTCATCTATAATCATCGAATGATTTGATTCCCTTATACAGATACCCTAATGGTCACCCATATGTTGGAAAAACAATGTTGATACATCTCTTGTGTGTCGATATTTCGCGCATGTGATGATGGGGAAGGTCCGTGTAATCTTCGAGAACATGAGGATGACCCAGAGTAGAAAAACAAATTTCATATCACTATCATAGGCCTTATTGTTTTATGAGGGTGAAATAATTTTCCAAAGAGTCTCCCCAGGGTGTGGTTTTTAAAGGTTCAAACATGGAGGAAATAAATCCCTGAGGTTTATCAGGCCATTAAAGCTCATGTAGAGGGTTGGAGTGGTTACTTACTTCTTCACCCTACCACCACAGTTGGAGTGGGTGCACGATGTCTTCCACATGTCATAGTTGAGGTGATACTTTCATAACCCTTTTATAATCATTGAACGGGGAAAGATGGATATTGAGGATGGATCCACCATTTTAGATCACCCATTGGAGATCAATGATCGATAATAGAGGACCATTTGTGGAACGGTAATTCTATTTGTTCGCATGTTATGGCTGGTTGAAAACATGTAGGAGATATCCTGGGATTGCGAGAGTGAGATGTAGGCTTATTATCCTGAGTTTTTTAGATAGTTTTTCTTTTCAGGAAAAAAATGTGACGGTTGGAAAAATGTAGAGACCCATTTTTTCTTTGTAAGACCTTAAAAAACACATATCATGATGAAGCTAGATGCTAAGACGTCGTCTGATTGAAAGGACATATGTTCCCAGGATTAATTTTATAAAAATTTTAAATATATTTTATATTATGAAAACACAGTATCTCAAAGAAAATGTGATAACTCTTAAATAGATGCTCAGATGAGAAATCCAAGTCCATGATTGAGTTTAGAACTCAATGTTTATCATAAGAGTGAATTAAAATTGGTTGGTGTGGGGTTTTCATTTAATCAGTTCATTGGATGTATGTTTTGTGGATTAGTTAAAATAATAATTTAATTAATTTATTTAAATAACTCAATAAATTATATATATAAATATGATTATATGCAATTTTTTTCCAAAGTTATCTACCTAAACCCTAGGAGGATTCTAGAGCACTTTTCATTCTTCCATTGGTGAATTGACATCATACGTAGACAAATTTATAGATCAGAGTAAATTAGAGCATGGAAAATGAATATACTTATTCAATTATTTTGATATCATGTTATTTGATTTAAAATGATCTAATATCTTAGTAGAAATCCTAAAACTATAGATTTCACCATTTTTAATTAAATTGATTGACCAGAATCATCCCTTCAATGATCTATGCCATTTTCCGTCCACTTTCATGTGCTATCATATCCAAATTCAATTGGTTATTATTTTTCATAATCTAGATCATCCCTTATGTATCTGTTATCCATGAACACATGGACAATGATTTTTAAAACAATGATCTTCTTTATTCCTTGAACAATTTTTTCACGTTCTTCAATGATTTGACACCGTAGTCCCAGTTCGATGTTGTCAGGTGGTACAAAGCCCGATCGGACCCATAGAATCGTAATGAATTCACATTAAAGGGAAGGATAAAAAATCCAAGGATGATTTTTAATAGAATTAGGATTGTGGAAAACCACATATATGATTATAATACATATCATCAAAAACAGGAGAATCATAGGTGTATGGGATGACATAGGTTTGTATGGCCATCGAGTGATTCAATTTATTTGGTTTTCAATCCACCGGATCACTGAAAATAATAAAAAAATTCTAAATCCACCATTTTTATGATGATAAATCTAAAAATCCATGTTATGGCATTCAAATATAGCGTGTGGATAACATATTTGAGTTTATCTGAAAAATTAGAATACACTTTATTTAATGTTGGGGAAGAATCCTCATTTATTATTAAATCAATTAAAAGACCTCTTTAACTGGGTAGAGGGAGACCCATTACATAGACCAAAGGCCCAGTGGGCATTTATCCCATTACATGGCCCGTAGGCCCAAATTTATAGCCCATGGCCCATTTTGAGAATTGTATTTCTACAGTACACACCAACTGTAGTACCACACAGTACCCGCCATTGCCATAGTGCCCTACATCCACTACTCTGACCTGCCTCCACTATGATATAGTGGAAAGGGTTTTATAAAAATATAAGGATGAAATGGGGATTGTTCCTCCAACTAACTATGTAACCAATTCCCAAGTGGCTGATCCATGTGGTGGAGCACAAGGGAAGGACCCCATGTAGAAGGACAAGACAAGGCACACGACCATGTACTGAAGTACATGGACACATCCATGGTGAACATACACATATAAATACACAAGATACACCCCAAGTGAATAATCTCATTTTGTACAAAAGTACACAGACATGAGAAGGATACATGGACATAGCCAAGCGCACAGGAGGGACCTTGAGTGGCATGATCAAGCTATTTATATCCCCTACACACCATGTATCCCTACATGGTTTTCAATAATTGTATCTAAAATGACATTTATAGGTGATAGAGTGGGACCACCTTTTGTCTGGGTCACCTCACATGTCATATACCCCATAGTTCATTTTTTGGAAACTTTAAACTCTCATTTATCCTTTGTTTGGATTGGGATTTTGCCCCATCAGTATCCTATCATGGGTATTTTTTCGCAGAGAACACAATGGTTCTACCAATTGTGGATTTTAAGAATCAATGCAAGGTTTTAATGGATTGGTTATTATTTATGAAATTCTCGACAACAACAATGATCTGGCACTATCACCAGAGTCATGCTGAGTAGAACACTCCAGCAAGGCTGGGCATGGCTCCACGATGACTAGAATTAACCCCTACAACTTATCTGGGTGTGGGTCCTCTATAAACACTTATAGTAGAACCCTCCCATGATGTTAGGGCATGGTTCTTCTAGAATTATAGACTGGAACCCTTTAGTTGGAATAAGGAATGGGTCCTCCATAATTCAGAGTGGTACCATCCTATTGGGAATAGTGTGGGTCCCGTATCAACAATTAGAGTGGAAGCCTCTTTCAGGGTAGGGCATTGGTACTTTAACGACTATCAAAGAATAACCATCCTAATATAATTTTAATGAGTCCTATATCAACTATTAGAGTGGAACAATCATTTTGGACTCAAAATGGGTCCGCTATCAACTATTAGAGTAAATCCTTGTGTTAGAACATGGAATAGGTCCTCTATCTATCCAATGAGTGGCACACTCCTATTGTACCAGGGTATGGTATTTATATATATATATTGTGTCCCATAGACTATGTGACATAGTGACATGATGCATATTAACATGGATATTTTTTATGGGATGACACATGATATTATGGTCATCGTTGTTGGAAATATGGAAATGTTTGAAACACTTTTCGGTGTTTGGTTTGGGAGATAGAGGTCCCATTACTCTCTCATTTTGGATATTTTTTTGAGAATATATATATATATATATGTGTGTGTCTGTGTGTGTGTGTGTGTGTGTATGTATATATGTATACATTCCTTTTAATTTGGTTAATCTCCTTCCTTGTGTTGCGAAGATGTGCATGGTATGCCATGAGCTTTCCGTGTTTAGACTCTCATGGTGGGATGAGGTTACTCTATGATTATGGGTGGAAAAAACTCGATGTGTATTTTATCTACACACCAAGTTCAGCCTCTTTAGTTTGGATGAGGTTACTCATTCTCTTACTTTGGGTTGACTTGCATCCTGCTTATTATCTACTACCTTTAAAATCTTATTGTATATCTTGTTACCACCCCTTCAACATTCGGGGTGTCCTACTCGATATGTATATACTCACCCCTATATAGGCTTTTCACACACATATAAGGTCTTATATAGATAGTGGATATTCCAGTGGTGACTATATAAGAGTATAGTGAAACATAGTAATTTGGACTATGTATGGTGGACTCATCTTGGAGATTAGAAGCTGGGCTCTCTCATCATTTCACTTTTTAGTTTTTTCAGGTTGGGACCGCTTTCTGGATGGTCATGAATTTTATTCCTTTACTTTTCTATTTTCACTATCATACTCTTGTACACACAAGTGTTTTTTCATGATTGGTTTACTTTTTATCTATTTCATCAATTAATTATTGTTCCTAATCACATTTTTCATCAAAATGGATGTGTTTGTGCCCATAAGAACATGGAAAATGTCCTCCCTTTGGAAGATATGTCTTCGATTATGGTAACCAACCCATGTATTATGGTCGAAGTTTAGGGTATTTGTTGTTCGATCCCTATATAGTTTTGATTTATGAAAATAAATGATAAGGTATTCATAAATAGCTAGCAGATGATTTTCCCTTTGAAAATAAAACAACCAAACAAAGAATAACATAACCAAACAAGTCTTTAAAACCATTCCGCAAATGAATCTATCATTCTCATTTCATTTCTACATATTCACACATTCATGAAATGATAGACCCCCCTATACTTATGAGTGGTGATTAATCCCTTCACAAATAAATCACTTAGATAACCATTTTATTGGGGAAATTTCATACCCTTATATTTCCCACTATTGATGATGGAAACTACATACCCTTATCTATAGATAATGCACAAGGGCACATATGAACCCATTATTCCAAACTATTTTCCCCAAAACATTTAAATAAAACAATATTTTTATTGTAAACATTTCCAAAATTATTTTCCCATAAATAAAAACAAAACAATATTTTAAAATATCCTTTTTAAAATCATGAAACAACGAACATTCCAAAAAACCACAATTTCACAAACCACCAATAAAGAGGGTTTCCATAAAAAATTACACATAAATATAAAAATTTAAATAATTTAATTCAATAAATTTGAAATAAATCCTCCAATTTATAACTAAGAGGTTTCATGACTGATGCCACACACCTCACAACTTTGGTGAAAATGAAGAGCGACAAAAAATCTTCAACAAACTAGCTTAAAACTCCTTTAAAAGTCCTTATATCTTATTCCAATTAAAAAAAATAGACATATATCATTGTGATTTTAATCACACAACATGAATCTATCCCCAAAATAATATATTCCTTAATATAATAAAGGTAAGCAGAAGAAAACTAAGGAGTCCCACCTTATATGGGCACTTACCGAGAAATGTGACTTCAAATGCACAAAGATTCACTAAAAGATCACTCTTAGATCATGTGGATGGATCTGCATATCCTTGGGAGGGAGTGGAATTCAATTTTGGGTTGGATTAGAGAAAAAATAATATATTTAAAAGGTAATTTGAATTGTATCCAAAAAATCCAGATATTATTTATAATGTTTCATGTTTAGGAAATATTTACGCTAACCTTACGCTACCCACTGCATCCAAACACCCCTCACATGGTTGTCTCACATTGATAGAAAAACTATGTGCGAACTATATAAAAACCCATATATCAATCATCACAATCATTCTATTTGGTGGCCACATGGTTTGACCAATTCATGCACCTACCAAGTGCCCACTTTTTTAGTTCCATGGTTCACTTAACGGTGTTTCACGGTTTTTACTAACTATGATAAAACTATGAACCTCTGTAAAATATCTAAAAAATTCAAAAACTCTTAAAAACCTCTAAAAACATAACCAAAATACTTAATATACTTGAAATACCTAAATTAATGGTTAATTACTTATAATCAAGGGTGCTACATTCTCCCACCCATTGGCATGTCCATCCACAAAAATTAGAAAACCAATAATGGCCTCAAAAATATCACATCATTAATTGACTATCTCTTTATTACGCTCCCACATTGCATCCTAAATTTGGACATGTTTCTATAAAACATGCAGTAGACTGTTGTTGTTACCATATAAGGCTTTTTCTTGCCAATCCAAAATCAACACTAGAACATGAACCAACATATAATGTGGCTCTAGGACAACGTGATCTCATTGAATCACATGGCTGATATCAGTTTGATACTTCTTCAATTGAGATACATCCATTACATTGTGCACTAAACTTAAATTTGGTGGAAAATACAACTAATCTTCCACCTCATCAACCCGTTCAAGTATCTCAAAAGGGGATATGTATCAAGGAGATAACTTTCCATTCTTACCAAAATGATGATTCCCACTCCTTGGAGGGATTATCTAGAACACATGATCAGTCATCTTTAATGAAAACTGCCATTTATGATCATCCACATATGATTTTTTATAAAAATAATCCATATCCATCATTATCTTAATCATATTAATCTTCTCCAATGTCTCCTGAACAAGTCTTGGTCTAACCAGTGAATTCTCACCTATTTCCATCCAAAAACTTATATAATGGAAAGGATGATTAGACAATGATTTAAAAGGAACCATATGTATTGAGTCTTATTAATTTTTGTTATATGAGAACTCCAATAATGTTATATACTCCACCCATGAGCCACCAAAATCCATTACACAAGCCCAAATCATGTCTTAAAATGTTTTCATTGTCCTTTTGGATAATCTATCTGTCTGAGAATGATAAACCTTGGTCATAGTCAATTGAGTCTAGTTGGATTTCTATAAGGATTTACAAAAATATTACATAACACCTAGATATTGTTTTGAAACTATCAAGATGTGTATTCCATGACTCTTTTCCACTTATTATATATAGATTTTAGGTAATTCTTTTACTTAATGAGATTCACTAATTGGGATGAAATGGTCCAACTTGTTGAGTCGATCCACTATCACCAATAGGGAATAATATTTCTGAACTATCCTTAGAAGACCTGTTACTACATCCATGGTTATCTTATCTAATGTATAGATAGAAATATCTAATGTCTACAACCTACTCGCTGGCAATTGGTGCTCTTCTTTGACCTGCTCACTGATTGAGTATCTCAAAATATACTAAGAAAGTTCTCTGTTAATGAAAGACCACTAAAAATTTTATTTTAGTGCCTTATACATTTTTGTATTACATGATGAAAAATCCATTTTAAATTGTAGTAAGAATAAAGGATTTGTTTTGGAAAAGTCTTAGGCATTACCATCTGATCTCAAAAAACACAACAAAGATCCCCTATCAAAAAAATTTTTCATGAGGATATATTTTAAAATAATCACACATATCACCATTGATAGTCAATATTGAACATAAAAAATCAATTTCATAGCTCAATAAAATTTCTTACTTGTGTAAAATTGTTCATTATTATCCTATTGAGATTATTTAGGTTGAGGATTCATGGTATTCCTGAGATCATCAATAGCTAGCTCAGTTCTACTGCCAATATTTAATCTTTCACCCTAATACCATCAAATAATAAAAGATATATGAAATAAGATATGTTTCCCAAGCCCCAAACATTGATCACTATAACAAAAGCACTAATGATTCTCCATATGGACGTAATTGTGTCATACTCTAGGTGGTGTCAGACAATCTCACTTATTATGATCAAAATAACCACATTAAGAACATCCCATCTTACACTTGGTTTTATGAGGAAGATTTATCGATCCAGACATCTAATTGTGATTCATAACACTACCTTAGAAATAGGGGTCCCCCTTCCACTTATTCCCACCTTTAGGGTTCCTACAATTTCCTATAGGTAACAACATCCTTCCTCCAACCATAGTTATAGAGATGTCTCTTTATAGTTTTTTCACTCTAATGACCATCTCCATATAATCTATTATTACAATAACAACATTATTCAAGTTAATATATATATATATATATAGCCCCAATTAATCAATTCATTCTTTCAAGGATAGAGTTCTAAAAACTGGTAGTGAAAATTGACTAAATTCATGAATTTAGATGTGTACTCTGTAACCATAATGTTCTCATTATTTATGCTAAAAATTTATGTTATTCTAGAAATATCGAATGTGTGAGGATAGAATTATTTGGTGAAAAAATATTCAAAAAACTACCATAAAATTTCATTGTCAAATTAATCATGAACTGATAAATCCCACAACTAGTTAGCTAGATCCCCCAGAATATACTTTTTCAATATGACTTTTAGTCGAGCTGGTGTGCCTAGAAAATTGATGATTCGATTTATCCTATTTACCCAGACTTAATATTTTTTCAGTTCTGAATCACACTGAAATATGGTTGTATTATGATTCTATATCTAAATAATATGTTCTACTTTCCTTGGATCATCCCTTATATTCCCTCCATCCACAACAGAAAATTCATGGAAAATACTTTGAATATGTTATTGGTTGACTTTTGGCTCAGTTGATACCACATTCTCAATAGCCTTTTCTAGTTGGTTCCATAAATGCCTAACTCGTGCCATTTTTCATTCCCAAAAGAAAATTCTATTTAATATCATTCTCTTGAAAAAAATGTATTAGTAATTTAAAATTTACCACATCACACTAATCACAAAAATTCTTTCCAAAACTAATCATTTTTTCACTTTCAATCCATTTGTAAAAATTACACCATGATCTTTGAATATCAAACCATTTTTAACTATTTTCAAAAATCAACACTTTGTCGCCACAAAATAAATCATTACTCAAATTTAATTATTAAATTCTAGTGGGAATTAATTAATTTCAATGAGTTTCATTATTTTCACATTTGTAAAATCTATGAAAATTAGGTAACAACTCCTTGGAGTTTATTAAACACTCATCCCTACTAACTTGATGTTCACGATAAATAGGTTAGCTACTCCTATTTATTATCTAAATTTAAGGTTATGATGTTAGTACTCTTTGATAATGTAACAACTCAAAGACTAAATAATATAGACTTTCAACACTAGGACCAAAAAAAATGATACCATTTGTAATATCCTGCACCTCACCCATTGGCTTGGGAAGAGGTGGAGGGTGTTACTTGCCTTAGGTGACATCCCCAAGACACTGAAAGCTCTCAATAAATTCCAAGGGATTCAACAATAATTGGTGAATTATTTTACATTTGAAAATAAAACTACCAAACAAATAATACCATAAACAAAAAAGAATTTAAAACCATACGACAAATTTATTTGGCATCTTCATTCAATTTCCACAATTCCACACATGCATGCAACCTTATCCATCCCTATACTCACATGTGGTGAGTCATCTTTTCACCAATACATTGCTAGGTAAACTATTTGAAGTGATAAATTTCATACCCTTATCTATACAACATTAATAGGGGAAATATCAAACCCTTATCCATCATAAATTCACAAAACACATTCCAACCATTTATACCAAAATACATGCAAACCAAATTATGCCAGACTATTTCAATAAAATAATAATTTTATTAAAACAATTATGGAAATAAAGAGGGTTTCCATGAAAACATGACACCTAAATATAAAAATTTATACAATGAAATTAATTAAATGTGATGTTAATACATCATTTTCTAACTAAGAGGAGTTGTGAGTGAAGTCACCTACCTCACAACTAAGGGGACAATGAAGAACGATACAGATTCTTCAACAAACCAGCTTAAAACTCCATAAAGTGTCTTTAGATATTGTTCTAAAAAAACAACCATATCTCAATGTTATTAGTATAAAAAACAATAATTTATCCCCAAAAAATATATTCATGAATCTATAATCATGATGAAGAAGAAACCCATGGAAACCCAACAAGAATACGTACTTACTATGTAATTTCACCTCCAACACACCAATATTCACCAACAGATCACTCATGGGTCAAGAGGAAGGGTCCACACAACATTGAAAGGATGAATAATTAAATTTAGGGTTATATTAATGAAAAAGTATCCATTTAATATATAATATTAATTAGATCCATGAAATTTGTATCTTTATTTTAATGGTGCACTGTTATGGAACACAGTTCAGAAAACGGTGTTCTAACTGTGCACTAGCAAATACCTCCAAAAAAACCCTCACAATTTTAGATAAAATGATTATAAAAATAATTTTAAACCTTTTTAATCTCCTCTACCCAAAATCGTTGGGTTTCTCCTAGGTGGTCACATTGTTTATTCATACCATGCACCGAACTGTGTGCCAACCCATGGCCCGCTCTATTAGATGCTCATTTTG
Source organism: Viscum album (assembly GCA_963277665.1). NCBI lineage: Eukaryota > Viridiplantae > Streptophyta > Magnoliopsida > Santalales > Viscaceae > Viscum > Viscum album. The sequence goes on along the minus strand of OY728140.1, from coordinate 1,899,066,119 downwards.
CTGGGAGGTGTTTCCTGATTTCTACTAACCATAATCAAAATATTCACCTCCATAAAAACTTCAACAAACTTACAAAAACTTCTCTGAACCCTTTGAAACATAACAAAGTCACATTTTATACTTAAAATAGATAAATAAAGGGTTAATTACATAATATTGTGGGTGACATGACTATCATCTTCCAAATTAATTCTTTTGATTCATTTAAAGGGTTGAGTTTCATCTCTATATTTGATTAATGATATACATATAATCATATGATATTTAAGGAATAATAAATTACTATGATATCTATTTAGATTTCAGTGTTGAAATATTGATTTATTAGTGATGAATTCTGGATTTATGAATACACCAGTCATGTTTATGTGGCTTATAATTATATTTTTTTAGTAATTTCATGATTATTTTCTAGTAGTCTTCATAGATGATATTATTTTTTCATTTAAATATAGAAGAATATAATGTAGAATATCTTAGGATTCTGTTATATTTTCATTGGAATCATTATTTATATGTGAATATGTCTAAGTCTCAATTAGGGATATGTGAGGAGAAACTTATGGTTCATGTTATTTTGAAGCATGGTGTAACAGGGGAACACACCAAGAGTGAAGTGGTTTTATCATTGAATCCTCGAAAAATGTCCCAAACCAAAGATGTTTATAAGTCATAGTTTATCATAATAATTTATCATGCCTTTTTTATCTCACATTTTGACTCCATTTTCATCTTAGACTAAGAATGAGAATGATTTTTTGGAAAAATAATTGCAATGATGATTTTAAATGATTAAGCATAGAGAGGATAGGTGATCCAATTTTTTATTACCCAAGTATAGTCTTTATTATGAGGTATATTGTGATTTTGCTCATTTTATTTTAGATGTACATTGATATAATAGTAGGAAATGATATATTATGATTTTATGAAGTTACATTTCCATGAGGGTATTTATGATACCAATGATTTGGAGCTTGTGGTGGTGGTGTTTATGCTTAATATTGGAAGGCATTATTTTATTCAAGAGAATTTCATTGTTTATTTAAATCATTAGATATTTAGATATATATTTCCCCAATTGTATTTAAATTTAATACAGAGAATGTGGGTTGAAGTTTTCCACGATATGAATGTGAATAGTCGATAAAAATTAGATTAGGACACCAGTTTCCACCAACTAATCTTTTAGTAATATTTTAAATGAGAATAAACCAACTAATGACTAGTCTATAATCAATATAAATTATATCATTCAGTTTATATTAGTTTGAATTGATTTACATTATTTATAAAAATTGGGAAAAAATTACATGATGTAGAGCTGATCTATAAGAAAACTACCCAAAAAATTCATAAAAAATGGATAAATGATAACACAAATATCATGATAAATTAAAAATTAGAGAGGGAATATCATTGAAAAAAATGATAAATTCAATATTAAAATGGAAAAAATAGTTGGATAAATAACCAATCCATTAACATATAATATTTTTTAATTGTATTTAATAATGTAATTTGAAAATTTAAAAGTGGTTTAATGAATTTTATTCACTTATTCATCTTTAATGTTTCTTAAGATTCATTATATTGAAAAATAAATAATGATTTATTATTTATTTAACTTTGGTAATAAAAATTTAATCACCACATTAATTTTAAACAATGATTTATATATTTATTAAATGTAATATTTTGATTAATATTGGTAAAGAATTATTATGGTACTGAAAACTGAATTGAACTAGTTAATATAAATATAAAATATTCACTAACCAACTTCAACTGATTAACCAACTTAAAATTCATTATATTGGATTAATGTAATTTGGGTTTTTCAGTTTATGTTGGTTAGTTTAATAAATTACACCCCTAAACTAATATTATTGTTTTGATATTATATATAACTTTGTGACAGGTAGTGTGGTGGTTAACAATATGATTTATAATTCTTATGGTGATGATTCTTGATGAATTAGTGAGAAATGGAATGAAATAGAGTTGTTGGAATCTTTTTAGCTTATTTTTGAAGAGATAAATAAAAGAGAAAATCATTATTAAATGGTAGTTTCATACTAATTAATGAAACCTTTAGAGGAGTTATAACCAAGAGACACTATGATGGATGTAAAAAAGTGACCAGATTATGAATAGAGATTTTTTGGATTTTTGGAATGAGGATGATGTGTGATGGATGTCAATTAATAGAAATTTTTTAATTCACCAAAATATATGAGAATAATTTTATCATTAACCCTCTCTCAAAAGGACCTCCACCTCAGCCAGAAAAGATGGATGTTAGAAAATGATCCCAATGTACATCTTCTAGTAGACCCCCTATTGGAAACTAGCAAAGAGGGTATAATGAATGTGACACAAAAGGGAGAAATTAACCTTAATAGAAAATTAGGATTGAGATATAGGATTCCAACCACCAAACCAATCCAACAAATAAATAAAAACAATAAAATACTATCAGTCAATTCATAAAAAAAGTCAATAAATACAAATAAAATTCTCTAAATAAATTACAAAAAAAATCATCTTTTGTTAGCAACAATACAACTACTCTAATTCCCAAGTAATTAGTTTCTAGATTGATCCCTGAAGTATTTATAGGAAAATATAAAAGATTTTATATATACTTAGTCTTAGTATAAAATTTATACTCAATATGATCATAATCATGGTCTCTCGTGAATATGTAAAAAGGGAATATTAATGCATCTGTAAACAAACAGTAGGCCTAATATGCAACTAGATAGGTCAGTTATCCATTATCATCCTCGTTATGGGTCACTTTCTAAATAATGAATCAAATTATAAAAATATTTCATCCAAAAATATAATAAATGGAACCCAACAACCACTTACCAATTGATTTGTAACACTCATGAACTAATGTTAAATGTCTTGTCACCCCCAATCCTTCTGTATCTATCATCCTCATACCATCCAAATCCTCATTATTATGGGAAAGCCCCAAATCTCAAGCTATTTCAATCACTACCTCATATACTCATCATTATTGTGTCACATACCACATTCATCGCATCCCCATCATCCCATAACCACTTCAATTTAACCAGAATAGTATGGTATTATAGACATGAAGGATATCAACCTCATTCCCTCATTCTATCCCCCACGATGAACCACCTCAACCTCCAATCAATCATCACCTCTAGCTCACTCTAACCACAATACATCACATACTATGTGTAATAATGTCAATGAGGAAAGATAGTAGGGAAATAGGGGTAACCAACTGTATGATTCACTACCTTCTTAGATGTTGGGGAAAACACCTTAATCCCAAAAAGAATTGTCATTAGTATGGTTTTACAATAATGTATGGGTGAGTATAAAAAATAAAAATAAATATATGATTGATAGATAACAAAAATACTAACATGTGGGTTCATAAAAAAGATCCATTGTGCCTTAAAACATCACCACAACATCTCACAACCATTACTAATATTCACTTCCACCACTAATGAATCACACAATACAACTTCCACAAACAATTCACAAAATACAACTTTCAAATTTCGAGTTCCATTATTTCCAGAATTATTTAGTTTCCAAAAAATCCCACTCACTTATCCACTCTAGTACACATTAAAATATACCATTCATTCATCATTCAGTTCATTTAATTCAATCACCATACATAAATTTCATCCATGCTTATTTAAATCTATCCCATGACATTTTATTTTCAACATTTCAAATTCATTCCATATCTAATTTGGAAACTAACACAACCATGCCACACCATAACTCATCCACCCCACATTATCTAATTCCATATCACAATATATTCCAATCCACCAACCCAATAAAAATATCTCACCATAATATTATCATAAATATGACCTCATAAATCCATCATTTTACATCCACCATCTACACTCACCATGCCAAACAAACATTTCCATAATTCCACCATATTCTTACTTGAGCCCTGTCACTACCATCACTAGTAAATTACTTAAAAAATAACCACACATCACACCTGACAACACAAAAATAACATCAAAACATATCAGAAAATTCCAACCTCCTCATATACCATAATTTTAGTTAAATGTTTTTCATAACAATATATATTATTTAGAATGGATATTATCACAAAATAACATTTTCTATGGGAAACTGGTTCAATTAACATTTAAATTTGATTATACTTCTTTATGCATGGGTAAATCAATATAAAAACACAAGAAGGGTCTCATAAATCATAGAAATAACATCACAAATAGGGTTCCCAAAAAAATTATTTCTAGTAATCCATCCATCTCTATAAGAAAAAACTTCTTTAGAATTATGAACTGAGAGAAAATGAGAATGAAAAAAGAAGGGACAACAATATAATTTATAGCAATCTGTATATATATAGAATGAATGAAAAATCATGGATATTGTGAAATTCCTCCTCAAATTACCTAAGATTTACATAAGAATTTGAAGATATAAAGGAAGAATATATGCTTAAAATAGGGTATTAAATTTCTACGAAATATGAAAATTAGAAGACCACAATGAAACACCCATATTATACCACAATATAAGAACCTAGAGTAGTTTCCATGGTTATAGGAAGAATACCTCACCAAAACGGTTCTATTGAAAACCATGCCTGAGAAACATTGCATTGTCCACATTATAGATCTTATAATGTAGGAGATGGATCATGGTGAAAACGAACCTCAATGTAAAATTGTTTTAATTCCATGGAATGAAACATCACAAACAAAATCTATCTTGAAGAAACAAAAATATTAATTGAACCAACAAAACTCAAGTCTCATGGATTCCCCACCACAACCTACCCCTACACTACATAAATACCAAAAAAGTTTGAAAAAAAACTCCAGTTCCTAGTTTCCATGCTACAAGGAATATATTATTCCCTGGGACTTAAATGCAAGGGTTGTCCCTGTAATAACATCAGTTCCATGAACATTTACCACATGATCAATAAAATAACAAGAACACTATAATAGATACTATCTGACTCTGTGCGGTAGCTCAGTACCCATAGTGTAAACCGCCAACTTTCAAAAATCACTAAAACTCCCTTTACAAGATATCATGCCAAAGTATTGTTCCTAATTCCAAAAAAAACACCACTATAGTGCATTAAGAAATATCAAGGCTTAAGGAATTTATATAATTAGAATCTCAACTATAATATCCTCAGTTTAAACTCATTCCTTTTACTGAAACCTTCTTTTCTTAAAACTCACATAGTATCATACATTATATGTCTAGTGCATTGCAAAAAATACCACAAATGAATTTCTCATCCTCTAGAATAAAAAAACCATAAATAATTTATAATAGTGGGTATCTGAATGACCACCCATGAGATAACTCTCAAGTAACTCGCCACGTTGAGATGAGTAAGGAATATAACATGAGACATAAATGTCCAAAAACACTCTTTTGTGGGAGATACCAATCAAATATGAGTAAACTAATATCAATACATTATAAATAATATATGGTAAAAAACTCAAATATTTCACTATGAGACAAATAATTTTCAAATTAATACCTGAAAAATAACAACAAGGACACTCAGAAATCTATAAAAACTTATTAACCAATACCTATTAATATATTAACATTTCATCAACCATTTCACAAGAATTTGGTTTGTAAAGTAATAATATCATCAGCTATTAACATATTCATAAATAACATCATTCACTATAATATCTAAAATGTTTAGAATTTTTATAAATGGTATTCTCAAATATCTAACCGCATAAATAACATCTAATCAAAGGTGAAGGAAACTTATTAAAAAGATTACAGATAACACTAATTTAAAAAAGGAAAGAAATTTAGGGTAATGATTTTATTTAAGAAAAAATTTATTGTTAACCAGCCATTAGAATAATAACTTTTTGTATAGGAAAAAAATCCACAAGGAATATCAACATCTAAAAAAGATAATTAATAAAAATGTACTTCATGGAATATTCATAGTTTTTTAAAATTAATTTAAAAGAAATATTAATTTTAAATACTTTATAAAATTTAACTATGTAAATCTTTTGATAAACAATTTGGAAATTCTTTATCGTCATGCCTCCCATTATATATTAAGTACCCTTTAAAAATTCTACCATATAGATAACATAATTTCATAGTGAAAAATTATACTACATGGGATATATTCATCAAAATGATTCATAATTAATCAAATATGGCATAATAAATAATGAAATGAACTTACATAGGTTACCTATAACGTGATACCTAAATCAGCCTATGACAAGTGTCAAAGGGAATTCATGATCCCCATGGGTTGGGGATAAGTCATTGGGCATCAATAAAAAAACCCCATTAAAAATGGTTTTTACCTTATAAAATATAATATCAATAAATAAAAAACAATGGTAATAATAATCAATTCTTGAAAGAGACAGAATTCATACCAATATAAAGACATAAAATTAAAACACAACAACTGCAACCCATCTCTTGGTAGTCCAAGGCCAATCACCACATTCTATTTTACCTACCCCTGGACAACCAACCATGAAAATATAAATTAGAGATGAAGAGAACCCATACACCAACTAATGAATCATGAAGTCTTCATACACAATGTTTTGTAACCAGGGCAAGACAAAAATACATCTATGTTGGATCCCACTGTGGAATCTATGAAATTTCTTCTACAAGAAATTCAAATATGATTGTATAAAATAAAATAACAAGATTACAAATTTTTTTCATTACATACAAATAATATGAATCATTCCTAACTTTTTAAAGATATATAAATTCATAATATTTTACTATGAGAAATAAATAATTTAATGAATTATTTTTCCCCTCTTTAATATATATTTTAATGTATCCAGAGAAAACATACAAAACTATTTTACATAAAATACCCATTATATTAAAATATTTTAAATTCATTTCACTAGATAAATTGAAGTGATCATAGTAACAATATGAGTTAGAACAGTATATCAAGAGTAATGCAACATATCAAATAGAAAGATGAGTGTATAGAAGGTGCCTCATATTGACAATCATGTATAATAAGATAGGAATCCAAAGATCGGAACATCAATGCTTAGTGACAATAAATAATTCGTAATAATATATCGAGTATCAAGAGTCAAGTGTCAAGGATCATGCTTCATGGTTAAATCCTATATATGATAGTGAGTCTTCCAAAGACAATATAAAAAATACCATGGACAACTACATGAAAATTTCATATCTACCAATCTCACAATCTTCTTGATTCAAAACACACCCAATTTCTCATAGCACATACCCATATTGAACCCATGTTCTCTAGGGATATTTTAAATAGGGTGTGATTCCAAACTAGCATAGCCTAAATATGCATCTCTCATATTGATAACCTGGTTCCCCTGGAAAATCGATAGTGGTGAGTAAGATAACAAGTGGAAAGGATCACAAATGGGATCCACATCAACCTCATCATTCAGAGTCATCATTTCCTCCACTAGAAAACACATATCAACCACACCCCAAAATCACACATAGTGAATAACCCCTTATTTAAACACTGTTAATAATGTGCACCAAGAACCCTTCATCATGTGGAAATAATACATATGGTCTTTGTCATGGAGTTCAAATAATAAGATCATTATCCTCTTCATGTTTCAAATGGGAATTTTAAAAAATTATAAACCAAACCTTTGTCAATTATACAAAACATCACTTTGAATCATCCATTCAAAAAGGTACATACATACTCGCTTCCTTTAAAAAACATTATTAAGTTCCAAAATTCTTTTTAGTAATGAATATTAAATGAAAAAAAATCCTTTTACAGGGTTTTAAATTCTATTTCAACCAATATTTTAAAGAAAATAATTACAATTTATTCTATAAATAATTCCAAAAAATTTCTAGGGAAACATACATTTAACCATATATAATTAACATTAAAAAATAATATCATTTTCATTAAAATGATTATTTTCTATTTGAAAACAAAAACCCACCACGATTTGAAAAATAACGCTTTCAAACAAAAAATAAAATCTCTAAATGGAATAGTTCTTAATAATTATATTTTTCATCCAATGGGGTCTTTGTTGATTTGGAATGAACAATCCTAGAGTAACCCAATATAAATATAATATATAGGAAACTCATTTAATGCATAAATTACAAGAGTAATAAATGACATAAAAACATTTACCTAAAAATATTTGGTATAAAATCCTAACAAATATAAAATTTATCTCATTCGATAAAAAACACCAAATCAAACGAGTTAAGATCTGAACAATCACTAGAAATTTAGATTCCCAATTTGTTCATGATACAACCCATATATATTTTCCCAAATAACCCCAATATATTTTTATTCTTGTGAAAATAGATAATTTCAAGAACAAATGTGAAGAAAAATGAAAAATCGGATTGTACCTTGAATTCACTAAATTATATGTCTCAATATTATTTAAAAATCAATCGATTAAATTAATTGAGTTTTAATAATCACTAATGGTTTGGATCTATTTTGGTATTCTAATTTTAGGAATAATAATGGAGCCAAAAAGAGGTGTTTTGTGTTTCGATATCAATTTCTGGAAAAATAAATTCATATTTCATGGTTTGGACACAATGTTTGTTAAACAATTTATCAACTAAATGATTGGTTCTACTCCACATGAGAGGTGACTGGATTTGGTCACATGGTCTTTCTAACAATGCAACAACAATAATAAATTCAGTTTTTCCCTAGGTGATCAGTTTATAGAGAGTGTCACATGGTTTAAACTAACCCTTCTCCAATAGTTGTATCTCCTCTAGGACACCAAAAAAATCCATATGGTTTCCTAAGGTAACACTCATGGTTTGGATAACTATAAAACGACTATTCACATTCATAGGAAAATAATTTTTTTTATAAAATATCATACATAAAAACCCAATCAAATATTAAACCAGAAGAAAAGGTAATTACAACATCAGTGTTCTAGCATGTTTTATTTAATAATTGATGTTAAGAATACTTTTAATGTTAGTTATTAAATAACCTCCGCTTAATCTGATACATGAATATTTATAATGTTTAATTTTAAAATAAATAATGTCAAATATATTTGGGAAAACATTCTAAGAATTAGTTATTTTAGAAAACAATTTTAAAAGTGTTCTATAATTATTTTAACATATGTTTTATAAATAAATGACTTTAAAAATATATTTCTAAATATTATAATGGTAGATTAATTAAATTACAAATGTTAATAATATAAGAATAATGTGGAAATTAATTTTTTTTACTTTAAACCCATAAAATTTTACTATCTTGCCTAAAAATTCATCCTAACAAACATAAAATGTTCATTTTATTCACAACACACTCTCATAGTTTTCATTGACGACTATAAATGTATCTTTTTGATAAATATTTCTTCCATATCCATCCTAAACATTCATTTCTCACTCTATCAATAAATCAATCATACCAACATTATTTTCTCTAAATTTCTTGTTTCATACATAATTCATTATTCAAAGATCCCTTATCATGAATTAATGTCCATATAAAATATTGATGTAGTAGACGATATGACAGAAATAGTAGATTTTTTTTAATATTCCAAAGGAATCTATTTTACTATTAGGATATATCAATTGTTCTTGTATTCATGTGAAATTCATGGATTAGTGTTTTTTATTTTCATATTATTTTTTATAATATTTTTGTTAATATTTATATTTTATTATCATTATATCAATAAAAAATCATTAATTTTTTTAGTTTTGTAATTTTAATAAAATTATTTACTTTTATGAAACTAATTTTTTTGTTATTGGTTCTCTAAAATTGATTTTCATGCTCATTAATTTTTTTCAATGACATTAAATGTTTACTTATTTTTATAAATAACCAATTTGAAATATTATTTTTCACATTTGTTTTTAAATAATCTATTTGAAGGATGAAAAAAAATTAAATTTTAATAATAATTGACATCTGAAAAAAAATTTATGTCAGTTTTTATAGATGATGTAAAAATTTATTTACGACATCTCTTATAATGACATCACTTCAAAAACATGTGTAAAAGAGATAAATACCCAATGTTAAAAATATATTTTTATACTAGCATTGAAATAAAATATCATCAATATAAGTGAAAGGATTAACATGAAAGAGACACGTGGATGTGAGAATTCTCACCACCATATATGTTTCTATCCCTAGAAAGTCTCCAGTCCAATGATCAAAATTTATGAGACAAAAGAACTTCCACACCCAACTCGAGAAGTGGATGGTTTACGGTAGAGAGTAATACTCACCTAAAAAGAATCTATGTTATATGAACTCCAAAATAATGGATGCAAAAAGATCCCAATAATCTATAAATAAGATACCCAAATATCACAACACATCTTTAATCAAAATACCAATAAAGCCAATATGAATAAATCCCGTGATGAATGAGGCAGCAAGCATTTATATCCCCACCATTTAAAAAGAAACTCTCTAAAATAATGGAACAATGATAAAACATTGCCAATGGAAAACATATCTAAAATCCCAAGGAAAAAAATCCATCCAATAACCATAGAAGACTAAAAAAAGTGATTTGTGACCCAAAAAAATCCAAACATCCAAAAAACTCTAAAAGATTCATCATGATCGTGATAAAACAACGTTCCATATATTGATTTATAAAATAGATAAAAATACCTACATTGGGTAAATACTATATGATAACCTAATAATTTAATAATATTGATTCACCCCTCAGTGATCATACTAAATTCAACATCATTACCTCTGACTACCTAGTCTAAAAATAATTTACTCAGTCCGAGATTCCCTTATTTTTACCCTGGGCTTAACCTAGTCCAACTAGAAAGAGAAAAAAACAAAAAGGTAAACCCAAAAACAAGTATCCTCAAAAATTCAAAACATAGACCATGAAAACATTGAGAAATATATCTAACTAAAAGGGAAAAATAATATAAATCTAATGAAAGAAAGAAAAAAAAATATTGAGAATAATTTATAATGATACACCCATAAAAGGTAATATAAAAAGATTTAAAACAAAAAAAACACTCTTGGTGTTACCTGAAACAATCAACAAGATTTTTTTAACAAACTATATCCACAACCTTCCATAAAATAGACTATAAATAAGGATATCAAACTACAACAAGAGAAATATCCCATAAAATCAGTCCAAAAACAACTTACAAAAGATACTTTCCCTTTCAATACCCAAGCATAAAAAACATAAAATGGTGGCCCTTTTAGAACCAATAAATAAAAACTCTAAGAACATTCAAATAAGATAAATAAGAATGACCTAATTACCTACACTAAATTCTCACAAGATTTATCTTCTTTTTATAAGAATACAATCATTCTCAACCAACTATAGAGACTCAACTGATGGGAATTATCTACTTAAAACAGCCATGAATGAGGTATTATCAACCTCTTGTCATTTATCAAGCTCTATTTTAACTGACACAATATTTATAAGAATCGACTGTTAATAAGCTAATACAAACATGGTGTCAAAAGATCTTAGGTTATGGTAGAGACCTCCTTTAAAACAAACACCCTTTAAAGAGTAATCATAGGAAATATCAATAGATAAATATACCAATGTAGAAAAATGTTTTGTATATTCCAAAACTGGCCACTTACCCTATTAAATACCCATGAGATTACTATCCATCTTCTTTTTAACATCCATAGGGTATATCCATTGATTTAAGAACATCTTAAATAATTATTATTATAATCATTCATACTATTATGGAGTAATAATGGTTTCTCACCACACTTGTCAAGGTCCATTAAATAGAGAGACAAAATCATTCATCATTGATGCCTCAGGTGTCATGAGAGAATCAAAAATTCCTTCAATCCTTTAATGCCACTTCAAAATCATGGATGAACCTATATCATTGTTTAACAATGTTGGATGATGATTCAAGAAGTATTGGGTTTAGTCCAAAGACATGAAGGATTCTATCTTGACCTCTCAATCCCAAGTTATGGCAGATTTATCAACAGTAAATGAATTGTGTAAAATAAATTAAAGGATAATTTGGGGATTATAGCAATGAACATACTTCCAACCTTTTTTTGTATATCATTCCTAGATACATTTCTAAAAATCATAAAATACAGAAAAATGAAACAAAAAATTGAACGTTAATGCAAAAATTTAATAATTAACCTAGTCCCATGATAGAACACACAATAACCATGAGCATTCAAATAGAACCCTGAATAACATTCATTAAGTTACCAAAACTTTAAAATATAATGGTATCCCCCTTTTAAAACATTTCACCTCAATTTCAAAACATCAAGTCTTAATAGAAATCCATCACAACTTAAAATATTTTTGAAACTCATGGAACTGCTACCATGGCTTCAAAAGCATGTTCCCAAATTCCCATTTTGAAAAAATATCCATTACAAATACATAAAAAATAAAAATTCATCATAAAAAACTATTTTAAAGACATTAAGAAAGAATCATGAAAAATCAGTTTTATAAACCAAAACATTTTGTAAATCACCCTTTATTGGTAATAGAAAATATTAATCAAATAATTAAAATGAAAAAAATTCAAATATGATGTCTATTAATCCATCAGATTAAAAACCTGTTAAAACTAAACTAGAGAAACAAAATATGATCTTGAAACACAACTACACTCATTATAATTCAATCAAAATCAAGGACCCCTCAAAACTAACCTCATGTCAACACAGCCAATAAGGATGAAAATGAAAAAATCATCTAATATATTGTTAAATTAGAGCTTAGAATTTCTTGGTTAAATGGGTTGGTAACCTAAAAAAACATCCAATAGTTAATATATTGGTTTCTATATCAACAACACATATTCATCATAGTTTACAAAACTATTTAGGTTTCCCATGTGGATTTGGTCACCTATGTGATCCACCCAAAATCTAATAAGAGATTCCCCAAATAATATTAGTTTCATTTGGGATCTAAACATAATAAAAAATGAAAATAACAAATCAAGATAAATACATATGTCTATAATTTCCCTGGTAAATCATGTTTCATTTCAAATTTTGGTGATTACACACCCATTTTTGAACTATCTCTTGAGTCCCGACACATTAATAATCTTGTTTTTTACCATAAATCACACTAAATAATAGATGTGATTTTTAATAATGACACAAAAAGTATGCCACTTTTTTTTAAAAAAACTCATTCAATACCATTTATTCATGAACCAACTGGGGACACCCAAAATATGATAACCGTTGTGGCATACAGAAAGGATTAAAGGCCATTTTCGATCACCATGGGTATGTGACAAGCACTTGGGAATCAATAAAGCAATTTTGGAAATACAAATAACATTCCCAATGGTTGTTTCTTGATCCCTATGTATTTTTCATCATCCCATGGGCTTTGGGAGTTCCCTTTGGGTCTTTCCATTAGTTGACATGGGTAATAGATTAGTGTTATCATGGGTTGGTTTATGAAAAATCTTGTAGAAACTTTTAATCATATAAGATGAAATAATTAAATTAATATAAATCATTTTTAATTCTTTATATTTTTCATTCTCACATAGCATATCAATAATAAATATGTTTTAAAAGATTAGAATTCTCTTAAAGAAATAACATTTATCAATTTCATGCATAACAAATTTATGTCTATCACTTTTACCTTTTAATTTATACCATACATCATTAAACCTTCATAATTATAAAAGTAAACTAGTATACATTATAATATTAAATCAATTTTGTTAAATAACAAAAATATATGTTTTATAATTCTATTTAATTAAATAGCTGTAATATATATCCATTTTTGTTAACCCCATAAATTTATACTTTAATTAATACATGAAATGAAATTTAATTTTATGAATTGAGGGAATCATAAACATGTTGAATCATCTATCTTCAAAAAAAAATTAATGTCCAAATGGATCATAATTTCACATTTAAATACAAAGTTTTTTAAAAACATTTCTGAAAAAAAACTATAACGCCCTGGCCCCAGTTACCCAAATTCAGTGCATTATTACATAATATGTTCATGATCACAAAATATCATGTCTCAAAAGACCGATTAGTTTAGTATCCTTGGAAACACTAGATATACTCATAAGTCTTACATTACATAATCGAGTGAAAAAAAATTACAACAACATGTTGTCTTCATATCCCCTCATACTATCCCTGCAGTTCATTCATAAAATACTTATTCACATCCTGGGAAAAACAAATCATTGAACGGGGTGAGCTCAGATGCTAAGTAAGGATAAAAATATAGCCGAAACTTTCATAATTATACATAATAATTTAAGGCAATGTATAACTAAAACAAAAGCATTTTAAACTTTAACATCAACATAATATGGAAAAGATAAAATGAAATAATTCCATTTACATATTCACAAGGATATTCTACTAGTCGAATAGTTACATGCAATATCAATAACCAATTTCATAATGATGGAATGCATAATTCCAGGCTATCATATCCACATAGTCGAGGTCTTGTGCCAAGACTACAAATAAGATTTTGTCAACGCCTTGTTCCAACACACTAGTTTGTCTCATGAGACCTAAAAATGCATCGAGGAGCTATAGCAGGCTCCACCCATCACTTATTATATCTAATGCATTCCTCATATGAATAGGTTTAAACATAACATAACCATTCGTATTAAAAATAGCATATTAAATGTCAATACTTTCCTGATAAACCATTAATGGTATAAAAATAACACATCCATAGTAAAACATATAAAAAAACCTAAAATACTATATGGATGTTTTGTATCATAATAAATCAACATAAAATATGTTCAAAATCTATCAAAGGATGTGGACATAGATGATATCAATACTATTTGAGATAAATATCTATTTTTTTAAATCATTTAAAAGTCAAATCATTATAAAAATAAAACATTTACTTTCAAAATATTCTTATAAGCTTGTAAGGGAAGGTTTGACAATTTTATAATGGCAGAAAATAGCCGCACCCACCGTATAAGAGAAAAAAATTATTCTTACGTTAATTCTGTCGAAAAGGTTAAAATGGACCTTGTTTGGAAAACGATGAAAATATTCCTTTATAAACATCTTATAAAAATTAAAACAAGGGTATAAATCAATATAACCCATATTTTGTAAAATAGTAAGAATGTTTTGAAATTAATTTTTAAGAAACATGGATGTGGGTGATAAAGAGGTCATAGTAGATAATTACGTATAAACAACCTCAGATAGGGAAGAGATTGTGAAATAAACCCTTACCTTGTACTTTTCCTTCGTCAAGGGTTTGATAACCTCTTTTATAATAGTTAAATCATTGTTATTAAATTATAAAACAATCATATACATAAATATGATATCATATATAATCTTTTAATATTGCTTTGTTAATAATATTTTAGCATTATCGTCGTTTCTGGTGTTCACTTACTCATTTTATTTATATGTGTTATTAAATAAGTGGTGTTTTTTATCCATAAGATTTATATTATTCGTATCCATAATGATATAAAGTTCATAAACATCACTTTTAATCATCAAATGAGAATTATTCTTTAATGGATACGATTGGGAATGACTCTGATCGCGTTCGTGGAGACGGTAGTCCGTACGTACGCACGAGCGGCAATATCATTTTTAAATATTAAAAACATATATAATTTGATGTTATATCATATATACAGAATAATTATAATGTAATATTTATTATATACATAAGTTAAACATCATTATCATACCCATCCAAATAATAATGTTTTGAATAACAATTACCCCACGACGTGGAGACGATAAGCCATATATATGCACGTATGGTGAAATGTCATTCCATGGATGGATAGAAAACTGAATATGGTTGTACCATATTTATAATAACATCACAATATATATATTATACTGGAGTAATTATTTTAGAATGGAGATATCCAAGTAATAAGAATTGTACGAAGAAAGGAACTTGAAAGAGGGTGGTGAATACATGACATCTTCTTCGAGTTCTTCCTTTCGGTTTGATAATAAAACTCCATAGGTTGGATTTTTGAAAAAACATAAGGAATCTAGAATGTAGTGAGGGAAGTTGAGAGAATATTTGGGCAAGTTTTTTCCGATCCAAAAGGCTTTGATCGAATGAATTTGAGTGAAGGGGGAGTTCTCATTTCTAAGAGGGATGAGGGGAATCTTTGGAAAAACATAAAATATTATTTTACAATAAATTCATATTCAGTTTATAATGACGGAAAATGGATCTATTTGAAGGATAACATGGTTATGGGTTGGAATCCACTCAACCAATATGTTTTAGACAGGTTTGGGTCACTTTATTAACCTTATCTTTTAGTTTTAAGTCTTAGATAATTAGTTTGACATTTAGCATGCCTCTTTGTATTTTTTATTATATTGTTAATAAACATACTATAAACCTCTAATAGAACCCTAAGTGGTTCATTAATGATACATATATCATTATATAAGTCCATTTTCCAATCATTATATTTTTAGGAATATAATATAAATTAATAATATAATATTTGTTTTAAAAACTGTTTTATGTCAATTTTGACACTATTTGGTATTTTGTTTTTTCTAAATTCATAACAGCATTATTAATTCGAACCTAATAAAGTTAATCAGCCCTAAAATGTAATATTAAGATATAAAATTAGTATGATTCATTAAAAGTCTCAAATTTATTTATTTGGATATTTTTAATATCAATTTTTTAATATTTCACTAATAAGGTAACTACTGTATCATCATTGTGTCATTAATAAATTAAATTATTTAATGTCTAAAAATTATAAATAAAATAAAATAATATAGGAAATATTTTTATCTTTCTAATGAATATTTATAATCTAATTTATCTTATCTATAACCCTATATTAAAAATTTTTTAGTTATTAAACATTTATTTTCATTCTTTTAAATCTTTTATGAATTAAATAACAATTAATATCCTAATATAGTCCATGTGGTCCAAAGTGGTTTATATATTATTACTAAGGTTTTTTTTGGTCGAATTATACTTACTTAATAGAAGTAGTGCATGTTTTAGGGGAATAATAATATCATTTTTACCCTTAATTACCCTATTGACTTTTAACCGTGGTAAATAATAGTAAAAAGTTACTATTCACCAAAAATTATTTTTATCTTACTGAATGAAATTTTACTCCTTGATATTTACTCTGTCCCTCAGATTTTCAAAATTCCACTCACAAAAGCAGTAAAATTATGTTTTATGTGAATTTCCATATTCTCCTAGGAGGTTGGTAAAAGACGGTGAAATGTTCAATAAAATTTTTATATATCTAAAATTATTATAAAATAACTAAAATTAATTACATTGAAATTTTATAGGTATTATGTATCTATTTTGACCATAATTAAATTTAAATAAAATAAATAAATATTTAAATAAATATTCAATTTTAAACTATAGTGTTTTTTTCACTATTATTCAAAAATTGAATATTTTCAGAAAAATGCCGAAAATTCACCCTAAGCTAATTTGGATATTACGAATCCAAAAATCAAGACCATTTTGAAAGATAAAATTTAAAAAATTGGGTATTACTATTCATAACCACGAGTTTGATTGGTTGTGGTGCGTGTTAGAACTCAAAGTTGCATACAACACTGGCTATTGTATTATTAAAAGAGAAGTGTACCATGGATGTGTGGGGTGTTACATTCTCCCCTCCATCAATAAATCACGTCCTCACAATTTTACATTGTTCTTCGAAAATAAAAGGTTTAAAATAGAAAATATCATTATGGGAAAACCCATATCAGAAATTGGGTTAATAAAATTTAGTCTTAATAAGAGGAAAAGAGAAAGGAAAGGTTCACCCAAATTTTGATCTTGATTTGGAGAATATTGGTGGCAATTATAGACACATAATTGAAGGAAAAATATAAATATTTATAGGGAGTGATTGAGGTCATCAGTCACAAACAATTATTTAATTGAGGGCCTCAAATCCATCAATCTATGATGATTTAAAATATCATCAGTTCAAAAAATATAAGGTATTAAGATGACACATTTTTTGGTTTTAAGATCCCTTACCAAATGTTTAAGAATAAATTTCTTCATAGAATAAGAGAAGAAAATATATATATATATATATATATATACTTGACATGTACAGTTTCATCCATTCACTATTTTCTACCACAATAACATCATTCACTCTAAAAGACAATATAACATAAAAAATCCATTTATCCTATTCGTATAGGGTTCCAAAAATATGAATTTCTAATTCATCTTCCAGACCTTTTAAAAAAACTACATTATTCAATCCAGGACAACACGTGGGGAAATGGTAGGTGATACACACATGTCGCCCTTTGGTTGTGGGTTCATGTCTCGTGGCCTTTCCGGACACGACGGGTTGCCACCCGACCTCCGGGTTGTCATTTTATGGAAATCGAAAAATAATTTCCATCTAGAATTATCCAATATACTTCTGTCCAAACTCACAGTCCAAAATTTATAAGGAAGGAAATCACAATGAAGATCTTTTTTCCTCGTAATAACATGTGAACACCTTATTCATATATTCTTTTAAAACACTGGAACATCCTAAATTACCATAAAACATTATTGATTACATTAATGATCCCTTATTCCTTATAGAAAACCGGATATACTACATCTATCCAAAAATGTTGTAAACTCCTACAATGACAAATCATTAATCAGTTTTAAGGATATCAAGAATATCCAATTTAATTTTTTAAAATCAACCATCTCTTATTCCAAAATCACTACCTTATTATTGTAACCATATTAAGGATTCCTTTCCTTTAACCATGTATTTTACCATAAGTGTATCTCACTATTAATCACTTTTCATATAACCATATAAACTAAAATCCTCAATAAAATAGTACTGCAGTACAATCTTTATTTATTTCCATAATTCCTATAACCAGTATATTGTTGATACAACACTCAAATGAAATAATAATATAATAATAACATAAGAACACTTGTCATTCTTCTTCTTCTGAGGTAGTATCATAACATGATTTTTATCCAATAGCATCATTTGAGGCTTACTCTGATGATTTGGACATTGGTTCGCGTAGTGTCCCAAATCATTACTGATGAAGAATTGTACATTTGAAACCCTTTTCTTACCCTTGAAGTCAAGTACTTGGTGTCCTTTTTCTCCAAAATTATAAAAAACTCCCATTCCCTTCAGGAAAGTACTAGGGTGTTTCTTCCCACAGTTATCACATAGTTGAAAATTCTTCTTTTCCCTCTTCCCTTTATCCATCTTTCTCTCATCCATCCTTTTCTTCTCTTGCTTCCCTTAAAAGCCATAGGACTTAGAGAATTCTTTTCTTATCTTATTAACTCATGATACTATTTCTTCATATGTTGATAAAACAAGAGATATAATTTCCATTATAAATGATGGATTAATACCATGTATGATATGATCATTATTACTCTTTGGATCATATGTATTGTTGGAGTTCACATTCCTTCTACTGGGCTTCATTTCTATAAATGGCATACACTGGAATAGTTTATGAATCAAAATACATAATTCCAATCTTGTAAAACACTTATCATAAATTGAACAGTATATGGATATAATCCATAATCATAAAAAAATTTCTTTAAGTATGTATATAATCATAAAACCTTCATAATAGTTTGTATAGAAAATGAGAATTATCCAAATCATATCCCAGGGGGTGTCGTAACCAAGAGTGCAGCAAGGCCCATTGTCGTGAACTAGTTTCCATTAGAGTCTATCTCAAAGCAGTGTTTTTGGGTTTTACCCCGAGGTACATCTGTGCTAGAGCCATCTCTACATGCTCTTATCCAGACAAGGATGTATTTATCGAAAATCTCACAAAATATCTACAATAACAAAATTCAAGGAAGTTCTTATAAACTAATCCTCAAATTATTTTTTAGGGCTATGTGCACTAATAAGTGTTTATCTAAATCTAGCTTCCAAGGTTCATAGTAAACTTCCTCTGATACCAACTGTAATGATGTGACCCCAGTTACCTAGATTCGGTGCATTATCACATTTTATTGGCAAGATCACAGAAGATCATGTCTCGAAATAACGATTATTTTAGTAGACTTGGAATCTCTTGATATATTCATAAGTCATACATTACATCATAAAGCGAAAAAAGTACTACAAAATCATGTCTTCATATCCCACCATACCATCCCTTCTAGTCATTCATAAAATACTTCTTCACATCCTGGTAAAAATAAAACATTGAAAGGGGTGAGCTCAGATGCTCAGTAAGGATAACAATATAGTGGAAACTTTAATAAATAATCATAAAAATTTAAGGCGATGTATAACTAAAAAAAAACCTTTTATACTTCAAAATTATCATAGTAAGGAAAATAAAGAATGAAAAAATTCCATTTACTTATTCACATGGATATTCTACTAGTTGAATAATCACATGCAATATAAATAACCACTTTCATATTGATGGAAGGCATAATTCCAGACAATCATAACCACATCGTCAAGGAATTATTTTGAGACTACAAATAATATTTTATCAAGGATTTGTGACAAGACACTAGTTTGTCTCATGAGACCTACCAATTCATCGAAGAGTTATAATGGACTCCACCCGTCATATATTAAGTCAACTGAATTTATCATATGAACTGGTCGAAACAGAACATAAATATTCGTATTAAAACTAGCATATGAAATGTTAATATGTTCTCCATAAACCATGAATGGTATTAAAATAACACATCCACAGTAAAAAAATATCACAAAACCTTCAATACTATATGGAAGTTTTGTATCATATGAAATCAATTTCAAATAAGTTTAAAATCCATCAAAATATGTTGACATAGATGAAATAAAAAATGATTGAGATAAATATCTTTTTTTTAATCATTTAAAAAACCTTAATTATAAAAATAAAATATTTACATTCAAAATATTCTTATAATCTTTTAAGGGAATATTAGAAGATTTTATAATAGCGGAAAATAGCTGCACCCGTCGTATAATTTAAAAAAGATATTCTTACCCTAATTCTATCGAAAAGGTTTAAAAGGACCATGTATGGAAAATGACAGAAACATTCCTTTATAAACTTCTTATAAAAATTCAAACAATGTTATAAATTAATTTATCCCATATTTGGTAAAATAGTAACAATATTTTGAAATTCATTTTTAAGAAACATGGATGTTGATGATAAAGAGGTCCCAGTAGATAATTACGTATAAACAACCTCAGATAATGACAAGATTGTGAAATAAACCATTAAATTGTAATTTTCCTTGGTAAAGGGTAGGTTAAACTCATTTATAATACTTAAATCAATATTATTAAATTTTAAAATAATTATATCAATAAATATGATATCATATATGATCTGTTAATATTTCTTTGTTAATAATATTTTAGCATTATCGTCATTTCGGGTGTTCACTTAATCTTTTTTTTTATATTTTTTGTTACTTAAGTAGTTTTTGTTATCAATAGTTTGTATCTTATTCATATCCATAATTATATAATGTTATTAAAAATTACTTTTAATCATCAAATGAGAATTAGTCTTGAAGGGATACGATGTGGAATGAATCTCATCGCATTCGTGGAGATTGTAGTCCGTACGTACGTACGAGTGACAATATCAATCTTTTGATATTATAAAAGTATATAATTGGATGTGATATAATATATACAGAATAATTATAATGTTATATTTATTATTTACTTCAATTAAAAATCATTATCATACCCATCCAAATAATAATGTTTTGAATTACAATTACACCAAGACGTGGAGACGGTTAACCGTACGTACGCACATATGGTGACATGTAATTCAAAGGATGGATAGAATACTAAATATGGTTGTACTATATTTATAATAGAATCATAGTGTATAGAAGATATTGGAATTATTATTCTAGAATTGAAATAACAAAGAAATAAGTAGTGGAAGAAGAAATGAACTTGAAGGAGGGTGGTGAAAACATTACCTCTTCTTCGGGTTCTTCTTTTTTATTTGATCAAAAGGGGTCCTTAGGTTGGATTTCTGATCACAATAAGGCCTCTAGGATGAATTGAGGGAAGTTGAGAAAATATTTGGGTAGTTTTTGGCAGAGCCAAAAGGCTTTTAAGGTATGAATTTGAGATAAGGGGGAGTTCCCTTTTATAAGAGCGGTGAGGGGCACCTTAGAAAAAACATAAAATATTATTTTATAATAAATTCATATTCTGTTTATAATGGATCCAAATTGATTTATTGCAAGACTAATGTGTTTATGTGTCGAAATTAACTCAACCAATAGTTTTTAGACAGGTTTTTGTCACTTTATTAACCTTATCTTTTAGTTTTAACTCTTAGTTAATTAGTTTGACATTTACCATGTCTCTTTGTATTTTTATATTATATGGTTAATAAACATAGTATAAAAAATATATAGAACACTAAGTGGTTCATTAATGATACACATATCATTATATACTTTATTTTTCAGAACCTTATATTTTTTGGAATAGAATGTCAATTAATAAAATAATATTTGTTTTAAAAACACTTTTAGGTCTATTTTGATCGTATTTTGTATTTTGTTTTTCCGAAATTCATAACAGCATTATTACTGAGCAAAGAATACATTTAATCAACCCTAACATGTCATATTAACCAATAAAATTATTGTAATTAATTAAAAGTCTCAAATTATATTTATTTGGGTATTTCTAATATCAATTATTTAAATATTTCATTTATAAGGTAATTACTGCATCATCATTGTGTCATTAATAAATTAAATAATTTAAATTCTAAAAATTATAAATAAAATTACATTTTGTAGAAAATATTTTTATATTTCTAATGAATACTTATAATCGAATTTATCTTATGTGTAACACAATATAAAGAAAACATAGTTATTAAACATTGATTTTAACTCTATTAACTATTTATTGAATTAAATAATAATAAATGTATTAATCTAATCCATGAGGACCAAATACATTGATATTTTATTCATAAGGTTGTTTTTGATCTAATTATACTTATCCAATAGAATTAGGACATGTATTAGGGTAATAATAATATCATTTTAACCCTTAGTTACAATATTTACTTTTAACCGTGGTAGATAAATGTAAAAAGTTACTCTTCACCAAAAAAAAGTATTTCGTTCTTATTGAATGACATTTTAATCCATGATATTAATCATGTCTCTTATATTTTATAAATGCCACTCACAGAAGTGGTAAAATTCTGTTTTATGTGAATTTCCAAATTCTCCTAGGATGTGGGTAAAAGACGGTTAAAAGTTCAATAAAATTTTTATATATCGAAAATTATTCTAAACTAACTCCAATGAATTGCATTGAACATAAATAGGTATTATGTATCTATTTTGACCGTAATTAAATGTAAATAAAATAAATAATAATTCAAATAAGAATTCATGTTTAAACTATAACAGAATATATTTTTCACAATTCATCAAAAATTGAATGTTTTCAGAAAAATAACTAAAATTAACCCTAAGCTAATTTCGATATTCCAAATCCATAAATGAAGTCCCTTTTGATAGAAAAAATTATAATATTTAAAAAAGTAGATATTACAATTCATAATGGATAGTTTTATTGGTTGTGGTGTGTGTTAGAACCCGAAGTTGCGTATAACACACGCAACTGTATTATTCAAAGTGAAGCGTACCATGGAAGCTTGGGGTGTTACAAAAACCTTTTCATACTTTTCCACATGTTAATATTTTCAACACAATACTTAGTTTATTAATTAATCATCATGGCTTTAGAAAATCTCTTTATTTCTATAAATTTCTTTCTTCATGATTTAAATTACATTAAAATAAAACATAATAATCAAGTAAAAAATTTAAGTCGTGTTGCAATAATTAGAACTCATCATACCCAACATGTAATGGAAAATAAATAACCTAACTACATCATAACCAAAATATAATTTTCAATAATTATCCACACACATACTTTATCTTGTTCACATAGAAATTGATTTATATCAAATTAATTTTTTTATCCATGTTTTTCAAACAATTACTTCATGAATCACAACAATTTATCGATTCACATAGTACAAGAATCTATAACTATAGTAGGATATTAAATCTACCATGATTTTAAAATAACTCTAGCATCCCCCACCACATTTTAAATAAAAATAAAATATCACATTTTTATTTGAGAACCATGACTATCATTTATTTCGGTAAAATGTATTACAAAAAAGGCACACCATCTATTAGGTGATTCAAGAAAACATTGGTAAGCATAATGGTACATACTATGAAATTCTATGGAAAATTATCTCAAGATCAACATTCTCAAATCTAATCCATGTTTCAAAATACATTTCACTATAATTAGACTCAATATAATATTAATTTATCTTGTTTAAATTATAATGTATTTTAGGGTATTAACACTTCATTTATCACTATATCAAAACACTGATCAAGATTTATTCATCCTTCTCCCATTCAACTGACAAAACCTTATAATGCCCTTTATTGATTTAATTTCAAATTAACATGAATAAATTCAAAACCAGTGAAAACATAGCATGATTTAGAATAATTTCTATTTATAACTCTTTAATATTATTATGTGCACATTATTTCAATTTAAATTTTAACATCTCAGGTTTTGGACCTGAATAAATTTTCAATGGAATTTGTGATTTTTGTGTGGTGGATTCTCTTAATGTTAAATTGAGATTTAAAATGTAATTCTGAGAGTTATAACAATTCAATTGTTGTTTATAGATGGGTTTTAATGCCCAGAATGTGTCTTAGGTGTTTATATGAGTTTCAGGAGCTTTAGGATCCAAAATTTCAATTTTAAGAGAAGCATACATGGTCACACAGCATGTGCATGATTTGTTCAACCATGTGTCCTATTATCTATTAAGTAATTGTTTTTTTGAAACTATGCGGCCCTATAGGTGAATCTGTTTGACCTTGTGTAGTTATAAAGAGAGACATGAAAGGCTGGTGGAAAATGTTTGTAATAGCACACTACAACCATGTATGGTGTGGGAATCCTTGGAAAGTGGAACCACACATCTAGAGCACAGCTAAACCAGAGAGCCAAATAATCCCTATCATTAAAGGGGAATGAAATTAACATGTAACCCATATTTACACTTAAATCTATTTTTTACTAATCCTCCCACAAACGCATAATAGGTAGACATAGGAGATCTCATTTTCCACTCTCTTAGAATTTTAGGGATCTCCTTCATTTGGACTTGAGATCAAGAGCCATCAGTCTCATTGGATATATTTTGGTAATTCTATCATTCCAATTTCATCATTTCCTCATTTCCCTAATGTGCCAAAAGTTATTTCAGTACGATCTAATATTCCTTATTTTTATAGAGTTTTTGGTTATTTTTATTTCACTTATTCAGGCTAGAATCAAAGACCAGTAATATATGAGTGAAGAATTCTAGTAATATGGTATGTGGTCTCTGGATTTTACCTTAATGTTTTACATTTTTATAAAAAATTTCTGTTGTTCTAAATGCTAATATTTCCTCATGTTTCTCCTAGAATTGATAAAACCATAAATTAAATGTGAAATATTGATTTAGATATGCTAAGAACTCTTTTTTACCTTGTGGAAATGGTGTAACCTCAATTTAGATCACACCTTTGGGAGAATCCCACTTTGTACCCTCGTTTGAAATTGATTTAATTGACCATAACACAACTTATGTGTGTTTGGATTGACCCTAGAATGTGTACTGATTAATTAATGATGAATGAATTATTTGAAATATAATTGGGCAAGTATACTTACATTGATCATGTTATGTTATGAAGAACACCCTAAGTTAAAAAGGGAGTCAAATAAAATGGAATAATTATATAATTCTGTTGATTCATCATTGATTATCTATGTAATAAAACCATCTCACTGGGCACGTTGGTCTCACCACTTACTAGTGGGATGTCGAAATTGATATAATGAAGTTTCTATGTGGAATTTTTATTAACATTATCATTTTATCACTTGAGAGAGAATAAAAAAAATTATGTATGTAATTTTTCAATGGAAATTATATAGAGCATTTTCTTATTCTATGTATTACCTATTTTATACTCGATTGTATTTTATTATGACTCCACTTGTTCATCAATGGATATTTATTTTTCACAAGCGAGGTTATGCTGTTATTATTATCTCTAATGTTTTTATAAATTATTTTTTTGTTAGTACTAATCCAATGGGTATAGTCTACCCATTGTACCTCCATTATACAGTCGTTCCCAATTGGTGGTCTATGATGTATGGGAAGACATGCTTGAGGCCACATAGAACACTAGAACATGTAACCATTTTAGTGGCTCCCATGTCAGAATATTATATATATATATTGTTTCATTAATTACTATTCATATATTATATACATAAGAAATTCATTTCATATCTCATTTAACTCACATAATATATAAAGTAACAATGATCAACTATTTACATGCTTCTTAATTAAATTCTTCACATTAACAACATGTATTTAATTCAAATCAATTTAGATTATCCCATGAAACACTATTTAAAATTAAAAATTTCAAAATTTAAATCATGTTCTCAAAACATTTCCCTTATATAAAAGATTATGCATAAAAGGAATATTTAATAAATAATGGATTTCATAATAAAATCAGCAAAACTATGATTCTTTAATGATTCTTCTTCATTAATGAAAACACATTAACATGCAACTCTTCTTAGTTTATAATGATATTTTTAATTCATAATATAATTTGATCTTTTAAATTTTAATATTTTCATGAAATAATATTATATTAAAATAAGAATCTCCTCATATAAGTATAAATTAGTACAGGTAACCTTTCAATACATAATTTTAATCATATTTATAAATCAAACTATGAAAATCATAAATTCACAATTAATGGGATTAAAAATTCACTTATTGATTTTTAATAACTTATAATCATTGAAAATAACTAAAAACATCAGTTTTTAAAACATGATAATTTTCCTTCAATACCATGCATTAAAAATTTGAATGAAACTGTAATCATTTAAATGATTAAATTTTGATTCATTTTTCAAAACAATTTACATAATCTACTAGGTTTAATTTTATATCATGAGAATAACATAATTTTTTAAAATATTTAAACAAGTTATATGATAACTTTTAAAATAATTATAACCATTACTAAAAGATAACCTACCACTAATTGAAAAATTAATAACATCATTGTTTAAAGTAATTCAAAAATACATTAAAAAATATTTTAATATATTACATCAGAACATTAAATAATTATTTTTATTAAGATAATATGAATGTGAATAACTTCTAATATAGGGAGTTTATATCAACACATAACATGCATCATAAAAGATGTGGTTTAAAAAATTAATTTATTACTTTTAAAGGTCCCCTAGGTCCTTATAATATCGTAATTTTTATGGATACACCAAATAAAATACTACTTCAATTTAACCATTTCAATTTTCAATTTAATTAAGGTGAGTATTATTTCTTTTATAGAGTTTTAATTCAAAACCACATTACATTAATCCAAAAATATAACCACATATATTATTATAAATAGAGTTTTATCAAGAAGAAAAATCAAGGGAACCCAACCACCACACCATGATATTTTCTGCCGTGGGTGGCCCTAACTCACCCACACAATTTTAAATCATTTCATTAAAATAACATATGTCTATGGGAGAAGTTCCCTCTATAATAATATCCTTGAATACATAATGTTTCCCCATTATAGAATAAATACCTAAACCTCATTGCATGAAATCCATTCCAATCATTTATTAAATTCTATTAATTACCAAAATCACCTTGTTTAATGACAAGTGAAAGTAGTTATAATGCTCGTATCATAACTAGATCACATCCATGGATGTGATAATAATTAACATCATCATTAAATAATCTCAGAGTCTGGGAATAAAATATTTTGGAACCCTAAAATCACATGTTATAGCTTGTATACCCGGTTTATGACACACACCCGGATTGGTTGATACTATAGCCCTACGAACCCATGTAGTCCTCATAAGTTCTGAACTCAAATATCCTTACTATATATCAACCTAAAACATTGATACAAATTTTTCATGACCCACTCCCTCCAAATTAACAAATCCATGGTTATAAATAAAGGAATGGAGTTAATGAAAACTAAGTCTCACCTCCAATAAGCCCCTATTTGGAAATACACACCAATAGTATAAACAAAGTCACACATATAAGAGGCATTACCCTAAATAGAATAGTATGATTGGAATATAGGATACCCAACACTGAAAAACTACACCACATAAATGAAAATAAATAAAAAACCATCCAACAATGCATGAATAATGTCATTGAACACAAATAAAAGACTCTATAAAAAGTGCCAAAATACAATTTTATTGAAGAAACATAAAAATTGCTCTAATTACAAAGGAATTAGTTTCTAGATCAGTCCCTAAATTCCTCATGAAAATATAAATTAAATTTATATATATATATATATATTGATAGAATAACTTGTTTACTTATTAGGATCAAACCCATGGTATCTCATTCATATGGGAAAAGATCATAATAATTCCCCATTGAGCAAACAATAAAACTAATAAGCACCAAAAAAGATCGAATATCCATTGCAAACCTCCAAAACAACCACTCACCAAATAACACATGAAAGTATAATAATATGTCATTAAATGATTATAAGAAAATTTTCCTCATATCCACATCCCTAATGATTTTAAATATCACACCTAAACATCAAATATCCTGGCTCTACCATCCCTTCCATATCCATCATCCTCATATCATCATAAGCCTAATCATAATAAGAAATATATATCTCTCAAAACATTCCAATCAATATATCA
This sequence comes from Viscum album, assembly GCA_963277665.1. NCBI lineage: Eukaryota > Viridiplantae > Streptophyta > Magnoliopsida > Santalales > Viscaceae > Viscum > Viscum album. The sequence goes on along the minus strand of OY728140.1, from coordinate 1,899,037,097 downwards.
TAACCTCATCATAATAATGTGATACACCAAAACCATCACATACTCATCATTCAATAACCACTTTTATATAACTATAATAGTGTGGTATTGGGAACATGAAGGACACAAACCAAATGCCCTCATACTACCATGAAAAAACCTCTCTATGATACAACTCATCCACTCGTCAATCATAAACTCTACCACATGATATCATAAACCCATCATAGTATGTGAGTAATAAAATTTATGTGAATAGATAGTGGGAAGAGGGGGTATCCAACCATTCCATTACCATAATCTTGGAGGATAGTGAAAACACTCAGAACCCAAAACAATTTTGTGTTTCTAAGGTTATCCAAATATAAAGGGGGAATATATAGAAATAACATAAAATATATGATAAATAGATAAAACACAATCCTTACATGTGGGTTTATAACAAGAATAGTATGGTGTCTCACAACATCACATAAACAACTCAAAATCTACACCACAATTAGATTTGTTTACTAATTCATCACACTATACAACTGCTACAAAAAAGGGACACAATCCCATTTTATAATTAAAAATTCCACCATTTCCAAAATTATTGATTTTATAAAAAATTACATTTACTATTCCATTATATTTCACATTATCACAACCCATTAATTTATAATTTAATTCATTTTAGACAATTTTTTTTAAATTGATTTTAGCCCATGCTTATTTATATCCAGCCACGATATTTCAGTTATATCAATTTAAATTTATTCCATGGATAACTATGAATATAACATAACTACAACACAGTAGGAATCATCAAACTAACATTAAAAATACCTTATAGAAACAAGGTTCCATAACTTACATATTCTTTAGAATGAGTATTATCAAAAAATTATAGATTTCCAAGGGAAAATAGTTCATTAACCATATATAAGTGATTATACATTTCCAGTAATGGTGATATCAATCAAAAAACACAAAAATAGTCTCATGATTAACAAAAATCACAGCACAAACAAGGTTCACAATATTCGTTATTTTTGTTAATAGAAACAAGAAGTATCATAGTAAATAATTTTACAAAACATTATAAACATGTGAATATTTCCAATTCCAATAAATTTAAATTAAAAAAATTCATTATCATTATGTATTAGACCCTTAATATATATCCATTTGATTTTAAAATCATGGAATCCTCATACATACACATAAGAAGGGAGAGAAAAAACATCTCCTACAAAAAATAAATCTTTCCAAATTCATATGTAAAGATTGAATAAAAATATACACCCTCATGACCATGATTTTACCATGGATGGATCAGAAACCTAGATAAAAACACCTAATTTTAATATACATCCACCACATCATCAAAACCATTGATCTCCCAAACAAAAAACTTCTCTTGAATGAAGAATCAAATAAAAAAAGAAGGAAAATAAAGGAATAGACTTACAATTTCTAATGATTAATATTAATAATCTATGAATAAAATACTATAAAGAGTGGGTTAAAGGCCTTATAAAATCAATCAAGAGTCTCTTAATAATGGAGATAAAATGATGTAGTAAAATAGTGTTTTAAGGGGTTATATCCTTTATTGGTAATCATAAAATTATAATACCATGAAGCAACACACTATATTACACCAAAACATGTTAAAATGGAACAAGTTCTTCGATGTAAGGAAAAATATAATGCTACAATGGGGCTGTTAAAAATATAATTTCATAAATATAGAATAGACCATTTTTTAGATCCAATAAAGTATGAAAAGGAATAAGATACAGAGAAACCACCACATCATAGAATTTCAGAAAAAAATATGCAGCACGTTACACAACCTAGTTATCTATTATAATGAACTCTATATTGATAGAAAAAAACACCACTCCATAATACCTCACCTTAGTCCACCTCCCCACACTATGGTGATATAGAATCAGGAAATACAACTAACTTTATATAACCCATTTTCCATGCGGCATGGAATCCATTGTGTTGTATGACTTATATGAATGTTTAATCAATGGTGTAACTTATGTTCCATGTTGTAGCTAACAAAAGATCTATAAAAACACTATTAATCCCCAAAATATCCTACACAATATTACATTGTAGTTCAACTCCCATAGTGTAAACGAAAAACTCATCAGATCAATCGAAGCTCCCTCTATATGCAAATACATTACAACGCCTTGCCTCATGTTCTAAAGACCACATTCATGGTGGAATGAAACCTGCTATTCTAAAAAAACTACTCTAGTTATAACCTCAACTCTAATCCCCTCCCTTCACCCTTTAACCATTCCCCAAAACCTCCAGTACATAAAACTCACAAAATAATGGACTTTAGAGGTCTATAATATTAAACATTTCTGAATGAGTTTTACAGTTTATCCCTAGTATATAATTTTTTTGTTTCAAATACATATCATGATTTTATAACATATTTTTCCACCTTGGTTGAAGAATATGGTAGTTGGACTTGTATCATGATGTCTTTTATTCCATTATGTGGATGTTGAACATCATGATCAGACATGATTTTTTTCATTCATTAATAATTACCTAGTAAAATTAGTAGAAAATTTCTATGTATTTTCAATGTGTTTACTCAAGTATTATTATGGTTTAATTCCATTTTTGTTGTTATGGATACATTTATGAATTCATATCATTTTTTATAATTGGGTAATTGATTTTAGTTGGCATATTGGTGAACAATTATTTGATGGTGGTGGTGAAGATTCATTTTGTTTCCTGAAAAATATTTTATGATCATAGTGATTGGTTTACATCATGGATGTGAAAATGATTTTAGTATAAATTCAGTAATAGGTTGTTCCTATGCACATTTTTTTTCCAAAAACTGTCTGTAAAACTAAAAAAATTAAAAATTAAAGGAAATACTTTTGATCTTTTGTCATAGAATTTGTAGGATCACGAGTTGATAGTTTATTACTAACCAAATTAACATACAATACTATTTTAAATTCCTGCACCAGTATGTTAAATTATGAGTGTTTTTATGAAATACTATATAGATTTTTGTGTGTGTTGGATTTAGATTTCTATGCATATTGTGGTTGGGTTGGAGATAATATGTAATGTGGTAGAATATGAGAATTCTATATGGGATCACATCAGAAAAACTAATTTAGATACAAATACTATACATATCAAATGTTTAGTCCACTAGATGTTGTTTTTGGAGTTCATATGTTCTTATATGTTTCTACACAATGTGGTCATCAAAGATTTATTAAAGGAAAAAATCTTTAATGGATATTTATTGGTCCATAAAATGTATTGAAAATGATTTTTAATGTATATTGTCAATTGGTTCTACCAACATGGTTAGAAAAAATTCATGATGTGTTTCATGTGTCACAACCCCATAAGTATTATCATGACACTTTTAAATTTATTTATTTGATATATGGGGATATCATGAATGACATGAACTTTATGGAATATCATATGGAAATTTAAGATAGTATAGAGAAAGTATTTCGAGTAAGATTTATTCCCCCAATTAAAGTTATTTTGAAATATATTAGAGTTGAAGAGAGAAATTTGGAGAGCGAATCAATGATTTGAGTGTTCTATCATGAGATCTTTTGAGTTATTCTTATTGTTTTATGATGAATTTAATTGTAATCAATAAATTATAATTGAATTGTTGGTTGGGTTATTCCATATTATCTTTACTATGGTTAAAGAAATGTGTGGATGAAATTTATTTAAGTGGTGTAGAATATTAAAACATAAGAATTTTAATTTTTTATGTTTATAAACATTTATAAATTATTATTTATAAGATATTAAATAGAAATTTTTTATTCTCAAAGCTATAATTTTTAATGAGTTGTTACATTTAGGATGTGACTTTTACCCTTAGGTAGTGGTTGTATAATTTTCTAAGGTGATGGTATTTACATGTGAGTGTTGAGTGGTAGTTAAATTTTTATTTATTTATTTATGAAATTCGTATTTTTTATATTATTTTTATAAAATAAATATAATAAAATCTGAGGTAATTTTTTGGTGGTGGTGATGTGATGATATTTGAGGAAGTGAAAGCCATATATTTATGTGCAGCATTATAAGTGGAGTAAATGTGTGGTTATGAAAATTTAAAATATTGATTTAAATGTAGTGAGGATGGTAGAAAAGAGAAAGTTTTAATTAATAGGTAATTTAGATAAATTCAGTAGACTGAATTAATTTTTCATCATTAAAAATTGATGGGTAATATTTTCTCTTCTATTCACCTAGGGTGATTGTGTCACCGTGGATTAAAGAGGGATAAAGGAAGAATAATTTTTTAGATGGATAATTGATGGATATCATTGGTGGATTGATAAGAGACCATATTATTGGAAAAAAAGTAGTTAAATTGAATTCTAATATCATCCATAATCCTGATGAATATACTAGGATTCTGATATCCTTTTCCAAATTTTGGAATGACTTCCTCCAAATTTCATTGATCTGTTTTGGGTGGACTCCCTTGACCTTCATTAATTTCGACCTCCTTATCCTCCTTTCATCCATGTCTTCCCACTTTGTGGTTGATTGTTTTTGACTTTTTATTTATAGTAAATGTAAAATGTTTTCTGTAAATGGTGAAATAATTATTCATTTTGAATAATTAAAATGGAAAAAATATGATATAAAATATGAATTATTATAAATGGAAAATTGTGAATGATGGACTTGAACATTAAATAATAATTTATTATTAAATTTATTTTATAATTAATAAAAAAAATATTTACCTTATTTTACAGTTTTATATTGAAATTAATAGTTTTATATGAGTAATTATCAAATATTTAAAAAAATTATGATATGAATTTAGAACAGAAAATAATAAAAATTCGGTGAAATCACCATGTAGGTGAGTGTCTAAATTTTAGATAATTTGTAATGATCCATTATAATTTAACATTGGGGTTTTTTAATTCTATTTAAAACTATGTATGAGTTTTTGTGAGGGATGGGGATAAAGTATTAGTTAGTAATATGGGGGTGTGTCATATATTTACTATTTTATGCCACCTTCTAGAGTTAGAGGTCCTTTATGGTAGTGATTTATATAGGAAATTATGCGCTCTATTGGGTTGTTATACATTAAAATGGGATTGTTCCACTACTAATAATGTCCATGTTTTTTTATTCTCTTGAGATATTATTATTATGGGATAGGACAATAATGGCAGTGGAACTTGGAACTAATAAACACCATTTGATGACCTATCTAGTGTGAATAAATATAGGTATGATTGATTAATAGTGTGGTATATGATAATGATTGATTGGAAGGGATCATTTGAAATTTGTTTCTATTTCATGTGGTTTTGTTGTTATCTTATGACAAGGATATGATAAATTTAAGTGACATAGTGTTGTTAAACTCCCATGGATCTGAATTTAAGAAGACCATAGTGAGAGAAAGGTATATCTATATTGTTTAATTAAATATCATTGTAAATGAATGTGTGTGATATAAAAGGGATGAATAAATGGATGGTGATGTTCGAAATCCATTAGTGATGGGTGATAACTATGATGGGTGATATGGTCGTGGTTGTGTGATAGGAATGACACATGTTGAAGAGGGGAGAGTCCTTATGGGTGGACACATAGTAATAAATTGAGTCCTTGAGGGATGAAATCTTACAAACTGATGAAAATTGAGGATATGAGATGTGGGTTAGTGATAAATCATGTTATGTAGATGAGAGACCCCATGGTTTTACAATTAGTAAAACAATGAGAGTCCTTAAGGTCGAAAATTTATCAAATACCTATTGGATTTGGTAGGGAGAGTCCTTATGTGTGGGATCCTAAATAACTTGTGAAAGTAGATTTTAGTAGATATATACCAAATAAATAAACTATTATAAATTAGTATGTTCTCCACATGTGTATAACAACATGGCTGTGTTGAAGGATGGTTAGCGAGGTCCCCACTAGTGGATAGAAACATGATGGTTTTTATACTACAGTAAGGTCCATAAAAGTTGAAAACTACAACGATATGTATTTTTGGTGGTGGATGATATAGTATTGGTTATATTATTTGGTTTCACATGATGTGATGTGTCTCAGAATCAGGATAATATGATTTGGAATGGAAGTGGATAGTTGGTTGAATTTTAGAATATACATGTGATTGATTATTTTATGTATTCATATATTGGTGTATTATATACTTTATTTACATGGAAACAAAACAGTTCAAGGTAGGAACATATTGAGTAAATTAATATACTATACCTCTTTCATATAAACTATTTTTATAATTTCTAGATATATTTATTGGTGATGGTGTCGAGTGACCTTATATTTAGACACAAGATACTTGTTAGAGTAATTGTTTTCGTTATACAGTGCCATAGGTAAGGAAGAGATAATAACCTTAATATTTTTTCATCTATGGCTTTAAATAATATGAAATGTAATGAATATATATATATTATTCATTTATTGTAGATAGAAAAGGAATAATATTATTTTCGGTTTTATATAATTATATTTTATAATGTCCAATTCTATCTATATTTGTATGAGATCGTACCCTTGATACTAGTTCCCATCATGTATCCTATTGAAGGTGGGTTTTAGGGTCCACACTCTATGTTATTTAGGACTCAGGTCGAGTCTCAATGAGGGTGGTTCTTAACAAAATTGGATTAGATATGTGATTTATTTTTGTTTTATCATAATTTCATGATTGAACAAGTATCATTCTATACTCTAAGGTAGACTATGTGTTGTTTATTAGTTATGGTAAAGACCATTGACTTCAGATGTGTTGGTATAGCTATCTAAAATACATTTTAAATTTTTACTAGATGGTTGGTAGATTTGAGAGTGTGGTATGAAGAAGAATTGATCTTTATATCAATTATGTGAACTCCTAGGAAATTACTTCTATATAAATAGTGATAAAATAATGACTCTTATCCTTATCATGTATTTAATAAAATATAAACCGATTGAGGATTGTAGAATGAAAATATTAATATTTAAGGGAATTCTTATTGGGTATGCACGAGAAATAGTCACCAAGTAATCAAGGTGAGATTGGATATAGTTAAGTGAGAAGGATTGTCTTTTTACTTATTTTGAATGGTGGATTCATTAATTAACATACAATATTTTAATAAAATAATTATTTATTCATAGAATTTTTATTTAATCATTAATTAAATAATAACATAAAAACTTAATTTAAAAGTATGAAATAAATGAAATTTTGAAAATGTTAATAAATAGATTCCGAGTATTCATAATTATGAATATTTAAATCATAAAATTTCTTTAAAAAATATATATTATATAATCATCTTAAAAAATTTATAATTCATATAAATTTATTTACATTTAAAATTTTAAATTATAAGATAATTAAATATATATATATATATATGAGTATTATTTTGAATTATAATATTTATGTAATATATATTATTATAAAATATTTAAATTATAAATAAATTATGAAAATCCTATTATTATTTCATAATTATAAATATTATATAAATACTATAATTAGTTTTAAAACAATAAATTATTTTCATAAAATATTTGAAAGAATTGATTTTATTTTCAATTATGATTTTGTTTTATATAATTTCAAAGATATAAATATGGGAAACAAAATTTTAATTATGAATATATTCACTAGTTTATGATAATTATGAAATTATAAAGAAATATTAATTATATTAATATATATATATATATATATATGAAAACAATTAAATTAATGAAACTAAATAAAATAAATTATGATGATAATAATAATAATAATTTTTTTTAAAAAAATTAATATTAAATTGTGTATATGAAATATAGTAATGTTTTATAAAGAATGTTGATGACTAAATTTATAATAAAAATTATGAAACGGCGAATAAGAAGAAAATAAGGGATTTAGTTTTGGGGTAAATCGAATATATGGTTTTATTTTCAAGCAGAGGGTCAGACCAAAGTCAAGGGAAATCTTTAGGGGATCGAATGTCAGGCTAAATAAGAAGGATGTCAAATGCAATGAGTTTGAGCACCAATATTAGACCATCAAATGATTAGATTGAGTTTGGATATGTGGTTCGAGTGTGAGATCAACTATAACAGAGGGCTTATTTGACTTTTAAATAACGTATGAGCACCTTCTAGGGTTTAATCACAGAAAAGGGGTTTGATTGCACAAGATCTGAACCCGGAAGGGGAAAAGATATAGTATGAGCTGTTTAAAATTCTCTTCTTCCTTTTAAATTTTATATCTAACAAGGTAGGAACATATTTAATTTTCTAGGTGTCTGAAATGTGATTTATCATATCTTATTGGTTTCTTTGTTGATTTTTTTTTCCATTATAATTATCTATGGTCCATGTCATTATTAAAATGTTTCCATTTTATATTCCTATTTTTTATTGATGAATTTCCTTATTATTGGCTCATTTTTTGTGGATGTATTACAATGTTTCATGAAAAATTATGAATTTTTAAAATAAAAAATAAAATTAATATATAAAATGATTTTTTCTAATGCATATCATTTTCTTCAAATTTCTTTATTGATCGACATCGGTAGTAACCATTCTTTAATTTTATTCTTCAAATTAAAGTAATAATTTTATTTTTTCTAACGCATTATTACTTATTAGATAAATTAGATTCTTGGATAAAAATGAATTCATTTTTTGTCAGAAATTTTAGAGTTTTCTAGTTATACAAATCATGATGAAGAAAAACATAAAAAATTGGAATAAAAAATATAAATTCATTAATCATGAATATAGAATTCCTCATCATTTTATTTCATTTATTAGTTGTTGTAATATATATAGTATTCTTGCTCTTCATGCATTTGATCTGAACCATAAGTATTAAAGTAGAATCGAGACACCTATCAAATTGTTGCCTTCTTACAATGGCTATGTTAATAAATGTATAAACTGTTATAAAATGATTTATCTAGAAAAAATATATATATTTATACAATAGTGAATTATTATCTATATATATGCTCCTTTATTCAGAGTTATAGGAATTTTACATAGAAACTATAAAGAAGGAGAAGGAATATGGTAAAATGAGATTAAGAATTAGAGAGACCTTATTTTGGTAGAAGGCTTCCATGTTTATTATTTAGGTTTTTAAAATGATCATTTTTGTCTAAAATTTTATTTATGACAAGACTTCATCATCATAATGCATTTAATTTTTCAATAAAAATTAAATTATGAAATTATGATTTTATTTAAGGGAAAATTTATTATTCAATAATAAATTTCTATTACTTTATTAAGTTAAATTATGTTAGATCATTTTAAAATATTTATTTATTTGTTAATATCAATCTATATTAATGCCATTAAAAATGTTTTCTGAGATTTTCATATTTTGTCAATGTTTTCAAAATTATTATTTTTATGTTCAATTTTATATGAAAATAATTATTTGTTAATTTAAAACATATTTAACTTTTATGTATAGGATTAATTATTTATTCAATTTAACATGATTGATTATTTTTAGGTCTAATTTATTTTTAATGGAATTGTTAATCCTTTTATATATTTATTTAATTCAATTATTTTATTATTGTAATGAATTTAATATTTTTAATGAAAATTATATTATGATTATATCTTACATGTACAAATCTTAATATTTTCAAGATCTTGTATCTATGCATTATTATCATTGAATCATTTCATTTCAATTTATTACTTTACATACATGTCATTCAAAATCATAATTATGTCAATATTTTTTAATTTTTTTGAAATTCCATATATATATATATTTGTGTATGTAGCTGTATATGTACTTGTATATATAAGAATGTGAAAGGAGTAACTTATTATTTTTCAAAATGTATTTTTTTTGTTTAATGAATTATATTTTAATACATTAATGTTAATTATTTTTTTCATAAGCATTATATTTATTTATGAAATATCTAGAAGTGATAATATTCAGCTATTCCAATCGATCAGAAGTTTTATTAAAAATTTATATATAAATTTATATAAATTTATGAACATATAAATGTTCGTCATTATGTTGTCATGTTTTTAATGTAATAACATTAGTGTAAGTGTATATATATATATAAATAAAGCCTAAAATTGTATAGAAACGTGAACGTTGTAAATATGGTAGGGAATTGGGATTAGACACAGCCCTATGAAAGTGGATATGCCACAGGTAACCTTCAATACATCAAGTGGACACAATGATTTGTTTTTGAATGATTATATATTGTTTATAGAAAAGACGGTGAATTGTTATTACATATATTTTTTTGGCGTAAAATTTTTTAAATCATCCTAGTATTTTAAAAGTGTAAATAATGTCAATGATATTTTACAAATTTATTTTTCAAAGTAATTTTGAACGAATTTTATCATAACGTTCAAAAGTATTTATCAAATGTTATTTTTCAAAAGTAGAATTCAAAAAATATTTCTCACTGGTTTTAAAACCCCTTAATGGGAAACTATATTCTAACCATGTTTTAAATTTATACATATAGGTATTTTAGAAGTTCTATGTAAGAATACATCTCTTATGGTGATTTCACATGCACAGAAAACTTGTTGTTTAATTTTATTATTGTAAAAATATATTAAATTTTTAGGTATTGTCTAATTTTCCAGAACATTGACCAAAAAAATGTCCCCTATTATATAAAGCACTATATATTTTTTAATTATATTTTATAAAATAAATACACAACATGTTTTGGAACTGAATCTAGAAGAACGAGTTCGGTTCATCAAAGACGATATCAATGGAAGGGATTAGAAAACATTACAGATTAAATGCTCCCATTTTGTGGAAAATCTAAGTGGTAGAGTATAGAGTATTAAAAATTTTAGTTTCTCTTCATACATAAATTCATAATATTCATAAGTCTAAAAAATGAATTGTGAGGGAACAATTCAATTTAATGTAGAGAAAAATTAATATCCCAAATTATAATAAAATAATTATTTATACATAGTATTTTCATTTATTCATTAATTTAATAATAATTAAATGAAATATAATTTAATGTTATATAATAAATTAAATTATGTAAATTTAAGGTAATAGAACATAAATATTCATAATTTTGAATATCTAATTCAATAATTTTTTTAATAAAGTTTCATGAAAAAATAAACAATGTATAAGTTCGTCAACTGAGATTCAACAACTAAACAATGGGATCGAGCATAGTCGGTGGGATCGGGCATAAATTTATGGCTCAAGAACAAGATCGACTATGGTTGATGGATTCATTGGCTTTTAAAAAAACCTCAAGTACCGTTGAGAGTTCAGACTCAAAAAAGGGATTTAAATGAACTAGATCTAAATGTGGAAGGGTTAATGATTTAGTGCGTGAGATTTAAAATTTTCTTCCTAATCCTGATTTGCAGATCTATCAAGGTAGGAAAGCATTTTATTTTTTGGGTGTCTGAAAAGTAATTTGTAGTTTCTTGTTGGTTTCATTATTCGTATTTTCTTCCATAATATTTATTGTTTATCCTTGTAATCATTCAATAGTTATCATTTTAAATGGAAATCACTTCTATAAATAAATTTCCTTGGTATTGGATCATTTTTTGTGGATGTATTTAAATGATTCATGAAGAATCTTGAACATATCAAAATCGAAAAAATAAATTGAACTGCGGGGTTTTTCTACCAATTTCCATTTAATTCAAATTTTATCACTGATTGATGTCGATAGTCACCAATTTTCAATTTTTTTCATTAAATCTAAAGTAATACTTTTTTTTCTTTAAAATGCATCATTACTCATTATCTGAATTTAATGTATGGATCAAACTGAATTTAATTTGTGTCAACATTTTTGGTGAATTTTATCTAGTTCTATAGATCTTCATGAAAAAGAACTTAACAAATTGGATTTTAAATTATAAATGCATCAATTGGGAAGATAACATTCCTCACGATTTTCATTCATTGTTTATTTGTTTCAATATATCAATAATAATCATGCTCACTAATAATTATATCTAAACTATATGTTTTAAAGAGTAATAAAAACAACTATTGAATTTTTTCATTGTTTCTATGGATATGTTAAAAATGTATATATTATTATAAATTTAATTATCTGGAAAAAATATAAATATTCATAAAAACCTGAAAAATGGCTCTGTATATATGAGTCATCTTTTGATGTTCCATGAATGTCACATAGAAACTATGGTGAAGGAGAATGAATACGGGTAAAAGAGATTAAGAATTAGAGACACCTTCTTATATGATAAGGATGCCAAGTTTATTTTTGAGTTAATGGAAACACTTATTTTATTTAAATATTTATTTATTTCAAATTTCTATTATTGTAATGGAATTTATTTTTTAATTAAAATTATGTTATGATTTTATGATTTTATTTAAGGGAAACATTCTTATTCAAGTATTTAATTTTTTATTAGCATAAGGTAAACTATTTTAAATCGTTTTCAATTGTTTATTTGTTTGTTAATCACAATTTATGTCAATACCATTTTAAATTTTTTATGAGATTATATAATTTATCAAAATTATCAAAATTATTTTTTTATTTTCAATTTTATTTAAAAATTATTAATTATTTATTTAAAACATATTTAACTTTTATGTATGGGGTTATTTATATATTTAATTAAACATGATTTATTTTTTTATGTACAATCTATTTGTAAGGGAATAATTAATCCATTTATATAATTATTTACATCAATTATTACTTTATTTTCATGGATTTTATTTTCAATGAAAATTATATTATGATTTTATGGTATATCTACCAGTATTAAAATTAGAATGGCATTGTATTGAAGCATTAATCTCATACAATATTATCATTTCAATTTGTTAATTTAGAAACACATCATTCATAATCATAATTATGCTTGTATATATTTATTTTCCTAACATTACATATATATATATATATATATATATCTGGGTGTGTGTGGGTGTATGAATATACTTTTATATATATAAGCATGAATAATGAATAACATATTCTTTTTCTAATTTCACTTTATGTGTTTTATGAATAATATTTTAATGCGTGAATTTTAATTTTTTTCCTTAGCATTCAATGAATTTATATAATATCTAAAAGTGATAAGATCCAATTATTCCAATCAAGAAAAATGTTTATTAGGGAAGTAAATATAAATTTATACAAATTTATAAACATATATATTTTTTAATTATGTAGTGAATTTTTTAATTTAAAAACTCAAATGTAAGTGTATATATATGTAAATACATGTTAAAATGTTTTTATAAAAATAGTAACTTGAATGTTGTAAATGTTATAGATAATTGGGGAGTTAAATCAACCCTTAGAAAGTCTGTGGATGAAGACAGTCTTTAATGTTTCAAGTGGCCCAATGTTTTTTTCAAAAGAATGAATATTATTTTCATATAAATCATTGGATTATTTCTAAATTAATTTTTCCTTAAAATTATTTTTAAAATGTTTTAGTATTTTCAATGGAAAAATAATTTTTGTGATATTTTGAAATTGTATTTTTTAGAATAATTCTAGTATGTATTTTTAATATATGTTTCAAGGTATTTTTCAAAAGTTTTATTCAGAAGGGGATATCATAAAATTTTGTTCACTTATTTTAAAATTCCTTACTGGGAAATTTTATACTCATCTCATGTTTTAAATATATTTTCAAAGGTATTTTATATGTTTTAAGTTAGAAGACATATCTTATAGAGTTCACAAACGCAAAGAGAACTAGTTATTTTATTTTATTGTTGTATAAATCTGATAAATTGGTAGGTTTTTTCTAATTCTCCTGAACCTAGACCCGAAAACATCCTTAATTATATAAAGCATTTTGTATTTTTTAGTATTATTTTATAAAAAAAATACACTGCATGTTTTTCCACTAAATCTGGAAGCACGGGTTTGAGTCATAACATTTTGTATCAAAAAATATAATTTTATAGATTTAGAGATTACATGTTTTTTTTGTGAAAAATCTAAGCAGTATAATGTAGATGTTTAGCAATGGTGGTTTTTTTCAGACGGATATTCAAAATTTTCCAAATTCCGAAAAATGAATTGCGATAATTCAATTCAATTTAAAGGTGTGGAATATCACATCCCATGTTTTAATAAAAAAATTATTTATTCATTTTATTTTTATTTAAACATTGATTAAACAATAATTAGAAGACATATAATTTAAATATATTAAATAAAAGAAATTATAAAAATATTAATAAATACAATTTGAGTATTCATAATTGTGAATATTTAAATTTGTAAATTTTATTATAAAATATATATTATTATAATTTATTTAAAACAATAGAAATAATTTATATTTCATATAAATTAATTTACATTTAAAATTGTGAATGACAAGAAAATTATAAAAATATATATTAGTATTATTTCAAATTCTAAAATTTATAGAATATATTATATTATAAAATATTTAAATTATAAATAAATCATGATAGTCCTGTTATTATTTTAGAATTACCGATACTTCCTAAATTTCAACATTAGTTTTTAAAAAATTATTTTTTTCATAAAATACATTAAAGAATTATTTAGTTATGAAAACTTGAGTTTTCATTATAAAATATTAACATTATAAATATGTGAATCTAAATTATAATTATAAATATACTAATGAAATTATTATAATTTTTAAATTATAATTATATATTAATTGTGTTAATATATATAGGGATATATTTTTACTAAATGTATTAAATTAAATACATAATATTTGTAGTAATAATAATAGTAAATGTTAAAAAAAGAATATAAATTTTTTATATGAAATATTAATTTTTTTATAAAAATGAAATGATGATGAATGAATTTATTAAAAAATTATGATAACGAGAATAAAAAATGATAAGGAATTCAATTTTGGTGTAAATGAAACTCTTTTTTTCATTTTAACAAAGACGGTTGAGCTAAAGTTGATGGATTTATTTAGGAGGTCTAACGCAAAGCCAAATAAGCAGGAAGCTGAAGGCAAGGGGATTGAGCACCAGGATTCGATAACTAGGTGATGGGATCAAGCATAGTCAGTGGGATGTAGAGTAGATCTATATATCAAGTGTGATATTAACTGCGGTTGCGGGCATCATTAACTTTTGAATGATATCAGAGCATTGTATAGGGTAAAGTCCTTGAAAAGGGGTTCAACTACACCAGATCTAAATGAGAAATGGTAAATATCTAGCATAGGCTATTTAATGTTGTAGTCTTCCTCCTAATTTTCAAATCTATAAATGTATGCATGTATTTAATTTTCTAGGTGTATAAAAAGGATTTTTTATATCTTAATTGTTTCATAGTTCTGTTTTTCATCCATCACCTTTATTGGATTTCTCTATTATCATTCTCAAGTGACCATTTTAAATTAAAATCATTTTGTTCAATGATTTATATTAGTATTGGATCATTTTGTGTGGGTTTATTTCAATGAATAATGAAGAATATTGAACCTATATGAATCCAAAATAAAATAAATGGAACCACTATGTTTTTATACTGCTCATCATTTACTTCAAATTAAATCATTGATCTATTTCAGCAGTCACTATTTTTGAATTTTTTTTTAAAATTTAAGTAATACATGTCTTCTTATGAATCCATCATACCTCATTAACTGAATTTTATTCTTGGATCAAACAGAATTCAATTTGTCTCAACAATTTCAGTGAATTTTTTCTAGTTCGACCAAATCTTCATGAAGAAGAACCGACCAAATTTTATAATAAAATATAAATGTATCAAATAGTAATATAAAATACCTTATTTTTTCCTTCCATTGATTAGTTTCTATAACATATATAGTGTTCTTTCTCACAAAGCAATTTATCAAAACCATGTGTTTTAAAGATGAGTTGAGACACCTAACAAATTATTTCATTCTTCCTACAACTAAGTTAATAAATGTATCTATTATAATAAATTTAATTCTCTAAATAAAATAAAAATTTTGATACAACATTCAAATATTGGATCTATATATATGATCCATCAATTGGAGTTATAGGAATGTCACATAGAAACCATGAATAAGGAGAAATAATCGGGTCAAAATAGATTAAGAATTAGACAAACCTTCTTATAAAGGAAGGCTGTCAAGTATAATTTTGAGGAATGTGAAACGCTTATTTTGTTAAAATATTAATTTATTTCATGTTTTCATTATCTTAATAAAATTAGTTTTTTAATAAAAATACTATTATGAATTTATGATTTTATTTAATGGAATCATTCTTATTCAAGTAGGTATTTTGATTATTAACATGCAGGAAATTCGTTTACATTGTTTTTGGGTGTTTATTTTTTTTCTAATTTCAATCTATGTCAATACCATTTTATTTTTTTTATGATATTATCTAATTTTATCAATTTTTTCAAAATTATAATTTTTTATTCAATTTTATTTGAAAAGGATTATTTATTAATTTAAAATTTATTTATCTTTTATGTAAGGGGTTAATTTTTTATTTAATTTAACATGATTTATTTTTTTAGGTTCTATTTATTTGTAAGGGAACACTTAATCCTTTTATATATTTACTATTTTCAATAATTTCATTACTGTAATGGATTAAATTTTATAATGAAATTTATATCATCATTTTTTGGGTATTTGTAAAAATCATAATATTTTCAAGATCATGTATCGACTCATTATTCTCATGGAATAATATAATTAAAATTTATTAAATTACACACTTTTCATTCATAATCATAATTATGGTGATATTCATTTATGTTCATGATATTTCATACATATATCTGTATGTGTGTGTGTGTGTATTTACTTCTATATATATAATCATGATAAATGAGCAACTTATTCCTTTTTAGAATGGATTTTATGATTTTAATGAATAAAATATTTTCACATGAATGTTACTTAATTTTTTCATTATCATTATATATATTTATGAAATATCTAAAAGTGATAAGATTCAGTTTCCCTAATGGTGGAAAAGTTTTATTAGTAAATTATATATAAATGTTATATTAACATATAAATATATAAATGTTTATAATTATTTTGTCATGTTTTTAATGTAAAAACACCAATCATAGTGTATATATATGTAAATAAATATTACTTTTTTTTATAAAATTATTCAGATTAATGTTGTAAATGTGGTAGGTAATTGATGAGTAATCTTATCTCCTGAAATGTGGGTTGAACCAAGATAACATTGAATATTTGATGTGGTCATTGAATACTGGTATGAATTCTGTCCCCGGTGCAATAGAATGGGTCATTAGATGTAGGATTGTTGGCATGATAATATGATGCGGAAGGAATTTGGATTGAGTGATAAGCAGACAAGATTGGTCCTAGGTGAGACTACCGCTATTAGTAGTAATTCCTTGGTGGTTAGTGGGTCTTCTAGTCGTGAACCCCTGATTAACCTCTCATCCAAGAAGCTAACTTAGGGGATGCAGTCCAGGGGGTGTCAAAGCCTGAGCAGATGCTTCTAGAACAAATGGTTTTAGACATTTTTTGAAGATTGAAGAGTGAAATGGGTGTGGGGAATTCTGCAAATTCGTTGATGTTTAAGGGTTCTTTAGTGACTTCAGGTGATAGAGTGACAGGATAATCTGTTTCAATTGCATGTTTGAAGCATTCAAACTCTCCGAATCAATGCAGATATGCCCAAACTGGATGTAAGGATTTATCTTTTGGGGAATTCCATGTGGAGGATGAGGGAATCCTCCAGACTCCTTTTGTTGTTTCTTTTGCTGAGGCATTTCAGTCAGGATAAAGTATCTCTGATGAAGGCCAGGAAGTGGTCTATTCAGACTCAATCGTGTTAAGCCCTAAAATGAAGGTGGTTGATATCAAAGTAGTTAACCATTTTTAAGGTTTGGCTAATGATGATCCGATGAAGGAGTTAGAAACATTCACGACTAGGTCGGAAGAGTAGAAGGCCTATGAAAATGCGTCTAGTGATGAGCATTCTATCCAGTTAGCTTGTGATTCATCTAAATATAGACAGGGGAGCAGACTTCCAAGCCCATGAAGAAGCAAGAGCCATAAGGGTGTCTGTAAAGAGAGGAAGGACTACTAATATTTTCCACTACCTATAGAGACTAGATCTACTATGAAGTCGA
This sequence comes from Viscum album, assembly GCA_963277665.1. Lineage (NCBI taxonomy): Eukaryota > Viridiplantae > Streptophyta > Magnoliopsida > Santalales > Viscaceae > Viscum > Viscum album. The sequence goes on along the minus strand of OY728140.1, from coordinate 1,899,018,939 downwards.
AAGCTAAGATGGTGGGAGATGAACCCAAGGATGTCTGCCAAAAGGAAGCACATATCATAGTGCAGGAGAAATCTTTGGAATTGCTAATGGACTCAAGAGAGAAGATTATGGATTCTGTTCTGACAATTAAAACTACTGATGAAGATGCCAACAGAATGATGAGCATGTTATTAAAGGTATCACCTAATGAGGAGAAATGTTGTTGGATCGACAAGTAGTGTATTATAATGATAAGGCAGTTAAATGATAGGAAGATGAATGGATATGAGTACATCCAGTCCTGGAACAATCTGGCATTAATTTTTGAAGATATTTTAAAGGATGGACCAGACACAGGTAAACACTATATCCTGGATGTTATTTAGAGGGTTTAAATCTGGTATTCTTATAGTGTGCTTTAAAAAATCTGCTATTTATTTTTGTGTCTGAACAATGGGTTTCTCACTTTCTCCCCAAAAGTGTTTAATAATAAAAAACTAATTTTCAATTAGTCTACTTTCTAGAACCTAGACCATAAAATGTTATTTATTGTATAATGTACTATGTATTTTTCAGTTATCTTTTTTAAAAGATTATACAACATGTTTTATCCCTGAATCCGGAAGTGCAGGTGTGGGTCATAACAATTGATATATTCACCTTGAACTATAATGTGGATTATAGAAAATATATGCTCATCTTAAATATGGGTAGTTTAAACACTCTATTTTAATTAAGGATTAATTTTATGAAATATAAATGGGTTTACAAGAAACAAAATATATCCAATGTTTGGGATTGATGTTGGGGACTATTACACTTATTCATAAAGCATAATTGATTGAAGTGGAAGATGTTGATATTAAGGATTTACCTAAACAAAAATTATTATATGATGTTGCGTATGGTTTACCCTTAATTGTATGTAGCATGATGTATCCCTCTGTTACTCACTAGTGATATTATTCAATAAATAATACTGATTTTTTGGTGAGTTTTACACTTCCTTGATGAAGATACACCTGGGTTATGTGGATATTAACAATGATTGTTATGAAAAAAATCAATGAATGACTATACAAGATGTATCTATAATGGTTTATTAATTGCATTCTTTTTTTCATGAGCTAAATGAATGTTGTAATTTTAAATATCTTATTTATTAGCCCTTGAAAATATAGTGATGATTTTCATGGTAGATCATCTATATTTCAATTAATGGTCATGAAACTATCATGGTGATCATTAATACATTGAGATAGAATATTTATTCCCTAAATATTAGGATACAATTTCAGTTATATGTTCGTAATTATTATATGTATTTGAGATCATGTTATTTTAGGTGAAAATATTGAAAATAAACATTATTGTGTTGCTTATTCGAACTCTTAGTTGCAATATGGATGTCATAGGTTATGGGAGACTCAATTACATTAAGGTAAGGAGTTATAATCATAGGTGTATAAGTAAATATTGTATAAAATTAAATTATTCAAGAATATATGATGTAACACTGCGATAATTTATTTATATTTAGCTTAAAATAATTCAATATATTTGATATATTGTGATGCACAAAATCCCAAGCCTCAATGTTTTTAATTGAAAATTATATTTTAATAAAAATATAATTAAATAACAATTTTAATATTTAATGTTACCAAAATTATAATTTTATAGGTTTAATATCAATTTTTAACTTACATGGTCAGAATAACACTAGAATGAATTTTTGAAATTTTCCCTTATAAATAATATTTTATGAATAATAAATAATATAGTATTTAATAATTAATCATTTTATTTATAATATGTGTTATAAAAAATTTATTAAAAATCAATTTTCTAGAAAAAATATAAGAACATTTGGAGGTAAATGGGACATTTCTCAGAAAACTCATTAATTTTCAGAAAACTATTTTTGATTAAAAAGGAATAATGTATATCATTTTTAATGAATAAAAATAATCATTAATGAATATTTTTATAAATTAAACTAATATATATTATATATAAACATATCTATTTAATTCCATATAATGATGATTTCTAGTCATATAGTAAATATAAGATCATCTTATTCCTGAACAATGCATTTCTTGAAAAATCGTTTTATAGCACATTTTACTTGTTTAATTTAAAATGAATTTTGAAACTTGGATGAGTAAAATTTGATAAAATAAATTTCATACATTTCATTAGAATAGAACTTATTATTTAATAATTTTATCTTAATCATTATTCCTAACGATTAGTAATAATAGTTATACATTAATTAAAGCTTTTATGGTTAAAAAAAGGTTGTGTGCGTTACATGCTCTTGTGTTATAATTAATTTTACATGAAAGTATAATTTGTAATCATTAGAATTTATTTATTATTTATAATAATTGGGTAAAAATTACAAAATGAGGACCATTTTATTTTAGGATTAATGGTTAATTTATCTTGGCTCAAAAGAAACTAGTTACAATGTTGAAAACTAAAATGGAAAAAATAATTAAACATAGAGATAAGGGAATAACATTTTTAAAACAGGATTTATTTTATCTTTTTGAGGTTTTTATTGACCTTTATTTACCTAAACTCAATTATATATCAATATTTAGTCCACTTTGGGTGAGATTAACTTCCCATTATTGAATATTTTTGGGTATTTACAAATATATTGCTCCTTAATTTTAAAAGGGAACACCTTATCTTCACATATTATCATCTTTCAGAAACATTTTTTCGACCAAAACCATCTAAAATCTATAAAAATAATACTTATACACAATCTAGAGGCATTTATATTTCGAAAAACCAACCCTAGAACCATTAAGAGGAGATTCAATGGATGTTTCTCTAAGAGAATGTAATCATCTTAACAAGGATATTTCTTTTTATTTATTATTTTATAAACATATATTATATCTTAACACTTACAATATAGTTACACAAATAAATCATAAATAATGAGATATTATTATGTTAATTTCGTAACATATATCCATCTCCTCTTCCTTCAAATGGGAAACGAAATTGTTGATCATGGTTATGGAAGACTACCTCCTCGAAAACATATATAACTAATTTTCCATCAACATCACTCACTATTGGATATAATGATAGATATAATGTATATATATTATCTATGATATAATTATACTTATTTAATTATAATATCACATATAACTTTTTACATTGAATTCCATTTATAATATTATAATGTCTCTCGTGTATATTATGGACTATGACCTCACGAATCAATGTGAATCATTTTTCACTTACACATTACATAGTAGGTAATAAGGATTAATTTAATGAATATTTATGACATATATGATATGATATTAATTATATAAAATGAATATATCACCCACTTTCATACCCTCCTACCCATTAAGAAATGATATCGTCAGGCGTGCATACATATGACTTACTATCTCCAAGAACTAATGGGATTTATTTTCTATGTCCAATTTTCATGAATGGTTCTGAATATGTATCTAATGAAAATTAAACATATTTATAAAACAAATATAATTATATAAATGATTTAACTACATCATATGTTTAATATCAAAATCATTCAAAACAAAACACGCATTATAAAAAAGGAAATTAACACCTGAAACTATAATAATTATATTGAAAGATTGTTTAAAAATGGGTGATAAGATGTTATAAAAAGATCATATATGATATTATAAATATTAAAATGATTATATTATAAGTTAATAACATGTTTAAGTCCCATATGTAGGAGGCTAAATCACATTCAACTAATGGAATGTGTGAGGCAAGAGATTTTGTCTCAATTTCCATTTCATTGGCACATATTTATAAATATTAACCTATTCTCTTTTATATGGTGTATATACTTCCCCTTTTATGTGTTGAACATTAAAAAATATTTATTAATGATTGTTATTTTTTCAATACAATTTTATTTTTTCAATGTGTTATAATTTAAAAGTTACTAAAGTCGTAAAATTTATAGTAAAGTCTCACCTTCTTTTGTGATTATTAAGTTTTTGTAGAGAAAAGCACTATATTTTTCACGACCAATACCCTAGGGCTTGTGTTGTGACTACACCAATCCCACCTCCCATAGGCCAGGGGCTGGGGACTAGCACCGAAAAGGAATATCCCTCTAAACAGGAAGGCATTGTCTTTATACCTATGAGCACACAGTCCAAGAACACATCATGATACATGGATGAAGTAAACTATAAAGAAAAATAGTAAGTACTGTAAGTAAAGGGGCCAGAATACAAGCCCAACTGAATAGTACAAGTAAAACTAAAAGGCTGCTCATGTGATCATCCATCAAGGATCCAACATGGATGGTATGTATAGGTAATGATCATTCATATCTACGGAATGTCACGTAAAATAGTCCCCTCTGAGAACCCTACAGTCCCGGTTCCCTTAGTATCGATCAATGCTATCTGTCTTCTGAATGAGACATAGTAAGGTGCGGACGTAGCCTGTGCATGGGTGAGTATTAAAACACTTGGTAGGGACCCCAAGACACCAAAGGTCTTAGAAAATATAAAAAGGATAAACCAAAAATTAAGAACACAAACACAAATAAGGAAAAAATGTCAACCCTACTTAGGTATATTCCCATAGATATACCTAATTTATCAAATATACTCATCTCATTCATGAGGAAACAAAAGGCTACAACCATGTTAGGTCCACTATGTTAGATACCCTGAGAGGGGGGGGGAGGGTGAATCAGGGTATGAAGGATTAAAACAACTGGCCCTACTGATCATGTCTCGTTATTAAGAAAGACTCTCTTATCTCTCTTTCATGCAACAAAGTAGAAACAAAAAAGAAATCATGCACATGACACATTGATTTTTTCTTGGTCCGCCCTCACTAGGGTAAATCCAAGGAGAATACTTTGGCGATGTGCTGATGTAAAAATTCACTAAAATTTCAATATTGTTTACAAAGTTTGAGATAGATCACTTCTATTCCTAGTCTAACTTCCTTTACAATGTTTTGGGTCAGATCACTGCTATCCCAAGGGTCACTCCTTGTTTATCACTCTCTGGATCACTACTAGTGGAGAGGATCACCTTCTTCCTCTTCCTTTGCTCACTACTCTAGAAAGGATCGACTCATAGTTTATAGACCTGTAGGTCTCTTCATTATCACTAATGAATACATCCTCTGTTGTATGTAGATGCTCTATTGATGTCCAACGTTCACTCGTAAATGAATCTAATTTTGAACTAAAGGTATCGGGCAATCTTCCAGTTTCCATGAAGCCCTGAATCACTAATGTGCTTCAACCATACCTGGAACCCTTCTCTAATCTAGCAGGAAAGTCTCGATGCACAAGTTAAATCTGGTGCACAATTTCACCACAACCACTTGCGCGACACTAGCTTCTGCAACTCCAAACATGCGTGACTCACACCCTTTTACGCCCAAACCAATTTTGGCATGCATCCATCAATAGTCATGCTTTTTCAAAACATGGCGTGCAAGTTTCACCAAACCACTTGCGCGACACCCCCTTTTTTAACTCAAAACATGGGCAACTCCCTTCCTTTCTCACCCAAACCACTCTGGACATGCAATAATCAACTAGTGTGCAACTTCTACTTGCATGACCACAACACCAATTTCACGACCACCACACTTGCGCGGTGGGAGCTCTGATTTTCTCTAAGTGTTGAACTCACACATAATGATGAGGTTTTGACCTCTATTTATAGGCTCTTGAACACCCTACGCGACGGGTGTGCAAGTCTCCTCTCAGCACACAAGTCCAGCTGCCCTAGTCACTGCCACACAAGCCACTTGTGCTACCAAACATAAAACGTGGATACCCTATTCCCTTTTCAATATTTTTATGTTTTGATATTGAAAAAAAATATGGTGTTCAAGTTTAGAATTCTTCAAGAGACCAGCGCGCGTGTCTCTTTTCCAAAAACACTTTTCTCCATTTTTTGATTACGAGTTCCAAAAATTTGGAAATCACTGGGAAATGGCACCAACACATATCTGCTCTTTTTGAAGTGCCTATAGATCAACCATTCCTTTGTCGATGTTCTTTAATCAATCATAGATCATTAACAACACCCCTTGAACTCGACATTTTACAATAATATCCCCTTTTTCAACAAATTTGTATTTCATGGTTTATTTTTTCAACAAACAAAACACATAGGCCCACTTTGTCAACAAACACAATCACCTCAAAAATGATTCAATGTTATATTGAGGGATTTTTCCTCAACAATCTCCCCCATTGTGTTTTTTGACAACTCTTCCATAAAAAGATACATAGTTAATTCTTCATCCACCATTCTCTTGTTGCGATTGTGATAGCGATCAAGAATTTAATCAACACATACTATAAGACCACATGAGAAATGCTCGGTGCGAGAAACAAGAATAAATGAAAATATTATCAATGAATCAATTCAACTCTAACACCCAATATTGACACCAAATAGATACCAATTTTTGGAAATATTATTTCCGCATTCCAACACCACTCTTCTTCTTTTATCACTATCCTCATCTGTCGTGATATCTATTCTTCGATTGATCACTTCTAACATTGTTAGATTTCATACTCCCCCAATCTGGATACTCCACCTGTCAGCTTCTCCCCATATTTTTCATGATTTCACAAATAGCCACATTGTCTCCCATTTTATCAATCACTATTTTCTCCCCCATTGTCAACGAACCCAAAGGTCAATCTTTTGTAGTATGTAACAGAGTAGAGAACACATATTAGCACATTAGGGAAAAACACATCATACCTCATGGAATGTGGGCTTCACATCCACACTCTTATAAGTGTGTGGAGTTGACTGAACTCCTAGAGCCTGTTGATGCCTTTCGAACACTTCCTTGGGTATGTCCTTTGTCATAATATTGGAAAATTATAGCTCTTATGGCACAAACTCCAACTTCACAAGCCCTTTATCCTCCTTCACCTTGATAAAATGATATTTGATCTAAATGTTCTTTTCCCTTGAGTGATGAATTTTATTTTTCCTAATATTGATAGAACTTGAGTTATCACATAGGATTCTGATCAGATACTTCACTTCAACTCCCATATCTTCAAGCTGCTGCTTCATCTACAATAATAGTGTGCATGCTTGAGTGGCAGTAATGTACTCAGCTTATGCGGTGATTAATGAAATGAAATATTACTTCTTGATTATCCAAGAAACATAGAATATTCCAAGATAGAAATCACATCCTGACATTGAGTTCCTGTCATCTGCTGAACCGATCCAATCTGCATCAGTATATAACAATAATTCTGACTGATATTTTCCATTATACATCAAGATGAAGTCCACTATGCTCTTGATATACCGAAGTATTCTATCAACTGCAATCATGTGGTGAATACAATGTCATGACTTGTTGTAGTCAAGTATAGAAAATGTCCAATGATTTTCTTATATTCTGTTTTATCAACTGCCTTTTCGTCCTCATCTTTGGATAGTTTCGTCCAGGTTGCAACTGGATTCTTCATCTACTTGGAATTTTCCATTCCAAAACTATTAAAAACCTCCTTGTTATTTATATATTGAGAAATTAATGTTCCATTTCTTATTGGTGTCACCTGCAAACCAAGGAAAACTGTTAGCTCTCTAATCATTGACCTTTAAAACTCACTTTTTATGAATTCAGAAAACTGTCTGCACTGAGCTTCATCTGATCCAGCAAATATTATTTCATTGAAAAAAAAACAAACAGCATCATCCTTTGATTACTATAATTGTTGAAATAAAGATTGGAATCAAATCCCCTATGCTGGAAAACAAGATATATCAAGTGCTGATAAAGCCTCTAGTTCCATTCTCTTGGGGCTTGTTTCATCCCATACAATGCCTTCCTCAGTCTGCAAAAATTTGTTCTCATACTCATGAATGAGAAGAACATCCGGCTGCTCAATGTACAACCCTTCATCCAGAAACCCATTCAGAAATCCAGATTTTACATCCATATGAAATACATTGAACATTCTTTACACTGTTATAGATAAAAATAATCTGATTGTATCTAGTCTAACAACCAGTGAAAATGTCTCATCAACATCTATTCCCTCTATTTGGGAATACCCATTTCACAATAGTCATGATTTGTTCCGAATCACTATGACACCTTCATTCATCTTGTTAAAATAGACCAATTTAGTCCCGATGAAAATCTTATCTGTTGGCCTTGAAACATTCTCCCACATCTGATTCTTCTCAATCTGATCTAGCTCTTCATTCAAAGCCTAAACCCAGCTTTCATATTCAGCTGGATTAGCAAAGCATTTCGGCTCTACCGAAGAATGGAAAGATGTCTGATGTAGTGACTTATTTATTCTTGTCTAAACTATAGCTATCTGATCACTAATGATATTATTCCTATCAATTTCAGCTCGGATCTTTGGCTTCTGTGCAGACACAGACTTGACACTTTCTTGTTCATCATCAGTGTCTTCTTCTGAGTCAGCATCTGCAACTTCTTCTCCACATGTGTTATTATCCTCTTTATCACATTAATCAAGAAACTGTACACTATGTTGTTCTAATATTCTCTTCACTTTCCACAATAGTGACATCATTGCTCTCAACTACTTTTCTCAGCCTCTTGATAACGAATTTGAATGCTTTGCTATTGCCTAAGTAGCCCAAGAATATTCCCTCATCTCCACATGATTCAGGTATCCTATTATTTTCATGGAACATAATGACGCACTTACATCCAAATATTTGAATGTATTTCATTGTTGGCTTCTTTCCATAACACAATCCATATGGATTCTTTCCTTCCATCGAACACAATATAGCCCTATTAGAAATGTAGACTGATGTCAATGCTGATTCATTCCAAAATATCTCTGGTAGGTCTTTTTCTATAAGCATTGTTCTGGACATGTTATTGATGATCTAATTTCATGTTTCAACCACTACATTCTATTGGGGAGTTCATACTGAAGAAACCTAATGCCTTATCTCATGTTTCTTGAGATACTCTTCCACTTGACTGTTTGTGAATTCCATACCATCGCTAGTACGAAACATCAGAATTTTCTGTCCAAGCATCCTTTCAGATTCCCTTCGGTACTATTTTAAGTAGATGAGCACATCATACTTATGGGAAATAACAAATACCCATGTAATTCTACTATATTTATCAATTAAATGAATGTAATACCTCTTCCATTAGTGGATCTTGGTGAAATAGGTCCACAGACATCAGCATGAACCAATTCAAGCACTCTTGTCGGATTCTTTTCCTTCCCTTTGTACGTATTTCTGATGATCTTTTCTTTTTGACAGGCATCGCACGTATGTGTACGATCACGTGATATCTTAGGGAGGTCTCTTACTACTTCACACATTACCAGATCTTGCAGGGATGGTTGTAAAAGATGACCATGTCTTTTATTCCACAACATGATTTCTTCTTCTCTGGACAGAAAACACATATCTTCCTCTCCACTTACCAGGTAGATATTTCCCATTGTTCTTTCACCCTATAGATCAACTACTTCATCTCTTCCTTTGACAACACACATCTTCTTAGTAAACCTTATATAATTTCCTGATTTACATAGTTGACCGACGCTAAGTAAATTTGACTGACGCCTTCTACTACTAAGACATCATCACGTCTCATCTCATTGCCCCCAGACATGGCCTTTACTATGACAATAATCTTCAGGCCTTCATCATTTACAAACTTGAAAACTCTTTCATTATCATATATTATGCCTGTAATAAGATCCATATTACCTGTCATGTGAGATGTGAAACCACTATCATGGATCCACACACCAGAGCGATCTGATGAATTAAGGGGAATTTCTACAACCATAGCCTTCTCATCCTTATTTTTTTTGGTCCACATTTTTTCCTTCACACTTGTCATGAATTGAGACTTCTATTCTTTCTCAGAGTATGATGGACCAACATCAACATTCATACCTACAAATCTATTCTGCATTTTTAACTCACATGTTTGTTTATTGATTTGCTCCTTGAGAACATTTTGATTCTACTTTGGCACATTCCCTTGTATGGTCAAGGTGTAGTACCTATCCATGTGTCCGAATCCTCTGCACCAAAAAATAGTGTCCTGCAAAATATTCATTGGATAACCATTATCTATTTGAATGCCACCTTTTTTTCTAGTTCCCTTCGATATCTCTTGGCTATGGAACACACATACTATGAATATCCCATCTTTCCACAATAAGAACACCTAAAATAAGGTGCATTTCGTCTTGTTACATCTATACTATGAGTTTCCCCTTGGGATCTCTGAATATTTTGATTCTGCTTTGTGCACAAATCAACCTTCAACCTCGAGCTGGTTTCTTGTGGTCTGACTTCAATTTTTGGAGATTTTTGTTTCTGATCAAGCCCTGAATCAGCCTTAAAGTCCGAGCTCAATTTTCGCTTCTTTCCTGCTGAACTACTAGGATCCTCTTTCATCTTTTCAGTCTTCGGAATGACCTTCTTTCCAAAGAATTTTTTTGCAATCAATGGTTTTTCCTGGTCTTTAACATTTCTCTGAATACCGAAAATTTCCTCTTCAAGCTCTTTTATAGGCTTCACGTGATCTTACCTTGTGTTTTCAAGCCATTGATATACCTTTTTTGATCATCAATCTTGATTTTATACTCACTAACTGATTCTGAGTTCTCTGGTGTTGATGACTTGAGATTGTCAATTTCATCCATCAACTCAGACATCTCTTATTTCTATTGCTGCATATAGAGTTTGGAATCATGAAAAACATTGTTAGATTTATTTGTTTTGGCTCTCCAAACAACTATCTCATCAAGAGAAGCCTCAAACTCATCTTGAATATCTATTTTTCCTTTAACTTCTTCTTCTTCATCATCAACTTCAGTTTCATTTTTCTTTTGAAAACTGTCTACAACTGCCACCATAGCATTTTATGCTTGGTCTTTATAGTTCTCTATCTTCTCAACCTCCTTGGCTTCAGACTCATCTGAACTATCACATTATTTTGTAAGAAGATATTTATTCTTATTGAAATTTGTCTTGAACGGTTTCATACCATTCCTATAGGCTGATGACTTCTTATTGGGAATTTTTACTTCGTCGACATCATCATCTTCTTTGAACTTATTGGGATACCTATCTTCATGATTACCAACCTTTCCACATCAAAAACATGACAGTCGTTGTTTCCCTTTAAACATTCCTTTTTTTCTTTGAATATTTAGGGACAAGAATGAAATCACCTCATCTATCTCTTCTTCTTCATAAGAATCTTCAATGGTGATATTCTTCATGGCCATGAACTCCACTATATTAGATTTCCCCTTTTCCATGGCCTCGTTTTCATCATTTCTCATTTCATATGCAACCAAGGTACTGTGATAATTGTCCAATGTTATCTCCTTTGGATCATTATCAAACAATATATAAACCTTCGGATTGAATTGAGGTGGATGTTTCCTCAAGATGGGATTTACTATTTTTATGTCTTTAATGATTTCTCCCAGACCTCACATATCATCGAAAACAACATTTACCCTATCGAATAATCCATCAAAAGACTCATTCAGGTTCATTTTTAGATCTTCATACTTATTCCATAGAACATGTAACTTTGCCTCTCTAACCTTCGTATCTCTTTCATATATATTCAAAATATTTTCCCACATTTCATGTGATGTTTTACATGATATCACCTTTGTATAGATAGCATTTGATCCCCCTAAAAAATTTATGCCCTTGGCATCAGAATCCAATTCTCTTCACTCGGCTTCCGATAAAGCCCCATTGTTGATGTCAGCTGTTATACCGTGCATTGCTGTTGTGAACACATCCATTCCCAAAGATCCGACGTAGTGTTGTATCTGATTCTTACATACCTAAAAATTGTTCCCTTCAATGATCAGAATCCCATTATGAATAGTGACCTCTATTTGAGAGAGAATTACAGATATTAAACATTCACTATCATACAAATTGTTAGGTCCACTATGTTAGATACCCTGGGAGGGGGGGTGAATCAGGGTATGACAGATTAAAAAAACTAACCCTATTGATCTTTTCTCGCTGTTACGAAAGACTCTCTTCTCTCTCTTTTCTACAGAAAAGTATAAACAAAAATTAAAGCATGCACATGACACATTGTTTTTTACTTGGTTCACCCTCACTAGACTACGTCTATGGAGCATACACTGGCGATGTGCTGAAGTACCAAATCCACTAAAAACGTATTGTTGTTTACAATGTTCAGGATAGATCACTTTTATTCCAAGTCTCACAACCTTTACAATGTTTTGGGTTAGCTCCCTATTTTCCCAAGGGTCACTCCCTATTTCTACCTCTGTGGATCACTTCCGGTGGATAGGATCACCTTCTTCCTATTCCTTTTCACACTACTCTAGAAATAATCCACTCACAGTTTATAGACCTATAGGTCTCTTCATTATCACTATTGAATACATAATCTATTGTATGTAGATGCTCTGTTGAAGTCCAACTTTTACTCGTAGATGAATCTCACTTTACACCGAAGGTATTAGGCAGTCTTCTAGCTTCTACACATCCCTGAATCACTGCCATGCTTCAACCATACCTAGATCCCTTCTCCAAGCCGGCATGCAAGTCTCGACGCACATGTTAAAACGGGCTCACAAGTTCACCTCAACCACTTGCGTGACACTAGCTTTTGCAACTCCAAATGTGCTCGACTCACACCCTTTTACAACCAAACCAATTTTTGCATGCAACCATCAACTATTTCACTTCATGAAAACCTGGCGCACAAGTGTCACCACACCACTTTCCCGATGTCCCCTTTTTAAACTCAAAACTTGGGAGACTCCCTTCCATTCTCTCCCAATCCAGTCTGGACATGAAACAATCAACTAGTGTGAAAATTCTACTTGCCCGACCACACCACCACTTGCACGACCACCACACCTGCACGACGGGAGCTAGAATTTTCTCTAAGTTTTGAACTCACACAGAAAGAGGAGGGGTTGATCTCTATTTATAGGTACTTGAACACCCTGCCCGACGGGTGCACAAGTCCCCTCTCAACGCGCATGTCCAGCCTCCCTAGTCACTACCACGCAAGTCACATGCGTGACCAAACATAAAACTGTTGAAACCCTTTTCCCTTTTACATATTTTGATGTTATGATCTTGAAAAAAATATGGCACGCAAGTTTCCAATTCTCCAAGTCAGTAGCGTGAAATTCCCCTTCCCAAAAACACTTTTATCCATTTCTCGATTTTGAGGTCCAAAAATCTGGCAAACAGTTGGAAACAGTGCCACCTTGTATCATCCCTTTTCGAAATTACTCTAGTTTGACCATTATTTTTTTGACATTCTTGAATAAATCATGGATCATAAACACCACACCTTGCACTCGACATGCCACAATAAAATCCCCTTTGTCAAAAAATTTATATGTCATGGTTTTCTTTGTCAACAAACACAACAAAGAGGCCCACATTGTCACCAAACACAATCAACTCAAAAATGTTTTAATGATAACTTGAGGGATTTATTGCCAACAACAACCTTTTAGCCATTATCATAACTTTTCCACGAAGGAAGGAACACCCCAAAAGTAACACCTCCAGGGTAAGTACCACAAAGGTAAAATCACAAGTAAAACATCACAAAGATAATACCACAAATAAATGTACCAAAATGTTAAAGACTCATCTCACATAATGTATAACTTATGTACAAGAGTAAAGATGATTAGATGTATCACCAGATCATCTTACATTGTCTAGATGATCTGTTGTTGACCCACACAACATTCATATAAGTTGACTGACATAGGATTCATATAAGCTGACCCCCACAAGATTCATATAGGCTTACCCAAACATGATTTGTATAAGGTTACCCCCAAAATATTCGTATAATTTTACCCACTCAAGATTTGTTTATTTTTTTCAAGTACATCTGGCCATAGGGTTCCCCGCACCTGGTGCCCTCATGTTCCTTAGAAACTACTCTATGATTCATCAGTCATACCTTGACCTCCATTAAACTCCAATAAGGTGTAACCCTCATAATGACCATGTCATAAGGTTCCCAACACAACGGACGACACCTCAAACGGATGCCCAATCTGAATGTTATTAGCATTTTAGTGTCGAGTGACTAGTTGGATTTGGGTTCGATCCAAACCCGTCGTACAACAACATTATCCGAAACTCAATTAGAGTATACCAAAAGGACCTTCTCGATACAAGGATTCTATCTCCATAGATAGTTCGTCAAAAGGACATATTTTTCTCACGATATACCCCTTTAAGTGTTTCTGGGTCCGATCGGGCCCGAGTCTAGTCTGACCCAGCCTGGGCAGACCCGACCCTGTTCGGGCCAACCTGACCCGGTCCAGGTCCAACCTGGCTGGGTAGGGCCACATCAGGCTTGGCCCACTCGGGGGCAACCCAGCACGTAATGGGGCGCAGCCCGTAGCTAGGTGGAGCAGCCCGCTGTTGCGGGGCCCACCCTAGCCTCCACCCAAGGGAGTGCCCCCTAGTTTTTCCAATTGGCCTTGAGGGATGTTATGTCTAATCTATAGTGGCAACACCACATGGAGCTGTCATTTGTCATGTGGGACCGACTGGAGTGGTTCCTACCTCCCATCGTGGGGGGCCGGTGCCGACCACTCTCTCCAGCAGTGTGTGATGGTGCGCTTCTCTTCCCCCCGTGGATGGTCGGTGTGTCGGCCACCTCCTTCAGTCCACTGCGGCTAATGAGTCATAGCCCGCATCCTTTAGTGACATGCTGGTCATGCCACCATCCTCTTTTGCGGCCAACAAGTGTGTCGGTTTCCACCTTCCTCGCATCCGGCCACCACCTTGGTTCCCATCGGCACCGGTCGCTGGTACCACCGCGTCAGCGGCCTTCCGCGGGTCACCGGGTGAGCTCGATTGGCCTATTTTTCTTTCTGAATGAATCTTTTAACATCCTAATACAACACCATCGATTCTATCCCATCGAAATTGGGTTCCTTCTATCCTGATGAACCGCCTACGAAGAACGCGTAAATTAATCAAGATAGCAGAGGGATCAGGGCTTATTTGTGTTTATCCCGCACTATGAGTTAGCTTGATATAAATAGGTTGAATAAACTGAATCATCCATATGTGAAATTTAACATGTTCAAATCCCTACCTCGATTCGTTAGAGAGCTCTCATGGTTGAAGATGACCAATCAGAGTTCGTTGCTCCTCAACTAACTTCAATATTTGTGTGAACGTCAATCATCCATTATTTTCTTAGTGTATTTTTTCTACCAAAGGTTCTCCAAATTCTCTCAAATGTTCTCCAATTTTTTCTCCTCCCAATTCAAATCTGTTCCAATTAATGACCAAGAGGCATGAGAGAATCCTTACTCATTAACTTAAATTAATGTTTTCAATAATTTTTATTAATGAGACTTCATTAAATGATGGGTTTCATGTGTACACACATTGTGTTACTGAGAATTTAATT
The DNA here is from genome assembly GCA_963277665.1 of Viscum album. Taxonomy (NCBI): domain Eukaryota; kingdom Viridiplantae; phylum Streptophyta; class Magnoliopsida; order Santalales; family Viscaceae; genus Viscum; species Viscum album. Next base: position 1,899,003,462 of record OY728140.1, on the reverse strand, counting down.
CCCATTATGAAATGCCTCACCACCCTCGTGTCATCCCCACCTCTAATTAATTAAAATGTATGGAAGGGTTTTGATAAAAATAAAACATTTTTTTATTTTAATACTTCATGAAAACCCACAAAACCAAATCTTGCCCTCGACCTACTGTGATTTAAGTGAAGGTTTATTTATGTGAATCCCGGCAATGTGAGTTCAATAGTTCCCCTGAATTACAATTCTGAGCATTGGATAAAAATATAGGAATTCCCACCTGGTACGTTTTTGGAACGTACCCTAAAGAATGTTGTGAAATTCACTACAGGCACACCAACATTTGGTATCATGTGCCGTCAATTTTAAGTGACTCGTAATAATTTTATATAATTAAAATATAAAAATTTACATGAAAAAATATAGGTCTTTACAATGTCCCCTCCTTAGGGCCTTTTATCCCTAAATCCATGCCCTAAAATAAGAAAATAAATGGTTGTACTAAGTACAAATCTGAGCCTCCCTCTATCATGTTCCCTCCTAGAGGTTTCCATACTACCAAAAAACACGCACTAGAGGTATCGATCGCCCACTAAGGACTCTCTCCTGTAGATCCTCAATCTCCGATGGATCCTCCATAAATGTCGTCCCATCATCAAAGTCGAGCTCGCAGTGGTAGATGATGTGATATGAGTCATGCATGTATCTCCTCAACCGGGATACGTGTAAGACGTCGTTCACCCTCTATAACCACAGTGGCTGCTCCAAGAGGTATTCCACCTCACCTATCCCTTGAAGTATCAGAAATTATCCGATAAACCTTGTCGTTAACATGACACCTCATCCAAATCTCTATAAACCACATCGAGGTGAGACCTGTAGGAAGACATGGTCACCCTCCTCAAACACCAAAGGTCTCCACCTCTTGTCAGTTTAAGGCTATTGTCTTCTCTGTGCAGTCATCATCCACTCCTGGATGATGATCACCTTCTTAGTGGTATCCTAAAACAACTCTATACCCATAAGTGCTCACTCCCACGGGTCCGTCCAGCAAAGAGGTGATCTGCTAGGTCGATCATACAAGGCATCAAATGGTTCTATACTGATGGTGTAGTGATAACTATTATTGTATGCCAAAAACACCATGGGCAAGTGATCCTCCCAACTATAGCCAGAATCTTGGACGCAATCATATAGCATGTCCTCCAATGTCTGAATGGTCCACTCCGTCTGACCATCCTTATGTAGATGAAAGGTAGTTCTCAAACGTAGGTGAGTCCCAAATGCCTCCTGTAATCCCTTACACAACCCAGATATAAAATGTGTTTCATGGTCAGAGACTATCATCGATGGAACCCCATGATGTCTCAAAATCTCCAGTACATAGAGGCATCTCAATCCCCTTACTCATCCCCGCTCTTAAATAGTTAGGAAGTAGGCCAACATGGTGAGTCAATCAACGATCACCAAGATGGATTCATTTCCCCTGGACGTACATGGAAGCCCTTCCACAAAGCCTATGGAGATTCCAACCTACTTCCACTTCGGAACCTCTAGTGGTTGTGCTAAGCCTGTTGGAACTTGATGCCCGACCTACACTTTCTGACATGTGAGGCATCGTGAGACAAAATCTGATAGTACTTTCTATATTCCTGGCCACTGGTGCTGACACCAAAGGTCCTGGTACATCTACGCCACTACAGGATATACCATCGGAGGGTACATATGGATCTCCCTCAACACCTCCTCCCATACCACCACTGGTACCAATGTGAATCCTTTTAAGAGGATGATCTTCTCCACACATTCAGAAATATCATCAGGATCCTATATTGTGGATATCATAGCACATCGTGCCTCACAGTATATATCCCCACGCCGTGCCTACCAAACTCTCTAAAAAAGTGGGGGGGGGGGGGTGTGACAGTCATAGATTGAATGTTATCTTCTATATCTCTATCAAAAAAGGATATCTGCATCGCAGTAAGCTTCTCTATCGCTCACTCCGCAACTGGATACTAGACCTACTGCTGAGTGAATTTGCTCCAACGTTACCCTGCCAAAGAGTATAAAATATCTCAATGTCATAGTCTTGGAGGAACTCTTACCATCACCACTATCTCAGGTTCATTTTATTCTTAGAGAAGATATACTTGATACTCTTGTGATTTTAGTAGAATGTAAAACATTCTCCCATCAAGTAATTTCTCCACATATTCTAGGTGATGACCACAGCTGGTAAATCTAGGTTGTGGGTAGCGTAGTTCTACTCATGTTGTCTCAGATGTCGCGAACCATAAATGATCAGTTCTCACTCATACATCAGGACACACCCATGTCCTGTCCCTGATGCGTCACAGTAGACTACATACCCAACACCCTCTTCTAGCAGACTCAAGATGGGGGCACTCGTCTGTCGCAACCTCTGATCCTAAAAACTATATGGAATCTCTCAATCCATTTGAAGGGTTAAACTTTCTTCATCAATGCTGACAAGGGTACCACAACTCTGGAATAGTTAGGCATAAATCTCTGGTAGTATCCAGCCAACCCCAGGAAATTCCACAACTCAGTAACAACAATGGCTGGCTCCCAATCCAGCACAAGCTCTATATTCACTGGATCCACTATAACTCTAGCCTATGAGGTAACGTGTTCCAAAAAGTGAACCTCTCGTATCCAAAACTAGAACATCAAGAACTTACCATATATATGGTGGTCTCGGACTGTATCCAGATCTATCTACATATGATAGGAATGCTCCTCTTCTGACGCTGAGTATATCAAGATGTCGTCGATGAAGACCACTGCAAAGCGATTGAGGTATGGATGAAATATCATTTTCATTAGTCCTAAGAACACTACATGGTATTTTTTCACACTGAATAGAATAACCAAGAACTCTTGGTGGCCATACCAACATCTGATGGTCAAATTATGCACATCCTCATCTAATACTCTAAGATGGTGGTAGCCAGATCTAAGATCTATCTTCAAAAACCAATGATCTCCCATCAGCAGATAGAAAAGAATCATCAATTCTTAGAAGTGGATAATTTTTCTTTATGGTATCTTGGTTCAAGAACTGATAGTAAACACATAGTCTAAAACTCCAACAGGCCTTCATGGAAAACAAAATTGGGGAGTCCCATTGTGAAACACTGGGCCTTATGAAACCCTTCCTCTACATGTCCTCCAACTATACATGTAACTCACAAAGCTCCATGGGAGCCATCTAATATGCTGGTGTAGATATCATTTCCTTCCAAGGGTACTGGTCGATGTAAAAGTATACTTCTCTGCATGGAGGTAGTCCCAGAACATCATCAGGAAAGACATTGGCTTATTTTTCCACCACTATAGGATAACTCGGACTCCTCATGTCAACTTATTTAAGAGTGAGGATAGCCATATGATGATTGATTGGTTGCACCCTCCTCTAGGTATATCAATCCTATGCTACAAATGTTCCCTTCTTGATGGTGTAGGAAAACCTAGTCCCATCCTCAGGGACACACCACAGTCTGCAACTAATATAGTCATTCTGAGCATAGACTGTGGATAACTAGTCCATATCCATGATGATGTCTTAAGGCCTTGATTCCGCTACTAGAAGATCCCATTTGATTCTATCACCTCCTAGAGTAAGCTCCCATTGCTGGAACCAGTGTGTAATTGTTGAATCCTCTCTCATAGGAGTCCCTAACCATAAGGATCGAGCCAATGGATCCACTGGATTCCCCAAGATCCAAAAGAGGGTTATGGAAATGAAAGAATGACTGGAAATTGTGTCTATAAGTATTGTAGCTATGGTGGAGTAGACACAGTTCATACCTCTAATCATCTCCAGAGTACCACGGTCCTAGGACTCAGGTTCCTAGAGCTGAGGTCGTCCCTTTCCAACTTATCCCTGTGGTTGGGGTGGACCACCAGGAGGTGGTGGAGGTTGAACCTCAAATCACTACCCCCATCTGTTGCATGGAAAAATCCTCCACCATGTATACCTAATAACTATAGGCCTCCAAGATAGAACCTCTACCTCTGCCTCGGTGGTCCATCGACCATCTGCTGGTTGTCTGTATGGTGGGTTAGGAAGTTGGAGCCATGTGACCCGTCCCACTGCACGAGTATCACTACATGATCATAATATTCCCTCCTATGTATCATGATCCCCACACCACTGACCCTATATCCTTGGGTAATCCACTAGAATTTCAAGCCCGCTTGGGCCCCTATGTCATCTGTATACTGCCTGCTAAAGATGACTCTACTACCTGACATCCGATGGTGGCTCTCACTGTCAGTGTCTATTGTTCTAGGAATCACTTCTCCTAAAGTGCTCACTCTAGCACCCCATCCTGCATCAGAATTCTGAGCGATATCATTGATGCTCTGATCTCCTATAGAAGACATTACTAAAAGGTTCAGGCCATGACGAAGGGGTATCGTACCATGTCGGTGGAGTAGCGGGAGAGATTAGTGATCCTCACCCAGTACTGAACCATTATCATGCTACCCTTATATAAGTGTAGCAGCTTATGTAGATTCACTGAGTGTAGAGTTTCTGGGAAAAACTCTCCCCTAAAGTGGCCCTCAAATTCCACCGAGATTAGCACCACCTTGTTGTGTAACTGGAGTGTCAGACTACACCATCTTCTAGCTACTCCCTGGAAGATACAGGCATCTTGGATAACCATCAGATAAGCTGGTGTCCCATCATTGTGAGAAACTCTAGCCGCATCCTCTAGCCAGTTCCCAGATGCATGCGGGTTCGTCTTGCCTCGGAAAATCGGAGGCCACTACCAATGAAACTCATGCAACGTGCTATGTCGGCATGAATCCTATACTAGTGGGGCTAGTGGAAACAACTTCCCAATAGGTAGTGGTGCTTCTGGTACACCACCCGAAGGTGCTAACAATGTAAGAGGTCCCTACAAAGAGGCCTCATCACTCGGTGGGCCGTCATCGCGTACTCTCTTGGGAATCCTAGCTGGTTGTCTACGTAGCAGCATCCTAATAGAAGAAAGGTGTTCCATGGCCAATAAGTTTAACCTAGTGAGATGACTCAAATAGATAACAAGAAAATTATTTCAAAAACATACGCAATCAGTGCTTCCATGAACAAAGATGGAAATTATAAATTAGGGTCAAGGTGTATGGATACATTGGCCACCGCACCAACACTGGATTCCCCTAACAGAAAACCACACTATTAACCCTTATCATTATAGCTACATTTAAAAGATAATAGTACTTGTTATTCGATAAAACTGACTCCTCTGACACCAATTTCTCATGACCCATCCCCCCAGGCCTATGTCATGACTACGCTAAGCCCACCTCTTATAGGACATGGGATAATGACATGCACCATAAAGGAATATCCCAATAAATAGGAACACATTTATTTAATCCTGCAGGCACACAATCCAAGAACATAGTAAGATACAAGCACGGTGTAAAATATAAATAAAAATAGTGAGTATTGTTAGTAAAGGGGCCAAAATACATGTTCAACAGAAAAGTACAAGAAAATCTGAAAGACTACACCTGTGATCATCAGTCATTGATCCTACCTAAAAGGTAGGTATAGCTCTGGATCGATCATCTCTACGGCACATCACATCAAATAGTCCACCTGCAAGCACCCTCCAATCCTGATTCCCTCACCCTCGATCAATGATGTACTTTATCAGCACAAGACACAGTATGGTGTGGGTGTAGCCCGTGTAGGGGTGAGTATAACAATACTAAGTAGGGACCCCGAGACACCGAAGGTCTCACAAAATCCACAAAGGATAATCCACAAAGCAAGACCACCAACACAATGCACAAAATAACAACATACCCTATTTATGTATATTTCCATACATATACCTATGTTATCAAATATACTCATCTAATTCATGAAGAAACAATAGGATCCATCCTTTTATCCATTAGTACAACACTTCCACCAATGTAGGAAAACCACAAAGTTACCACGACAAGGGTAAGTACCACAAATGAAAAAACACAACTAAAACACTATAAATGTAATACCATAATGAAGAGTTCCAAAAAGGTAAAGGCTTAGCTGAAACTAGGTATAACATATGTACAAGATTACATATGATTATAAGCATCACTAGATCATCTTACTTCATTGAGAAGCTCTACATTTGACCCTCGTAAGATTTGTATAATTTGAACCCGATAGGATTCGTCGAAGATGACCCACATAGGATTCATAGAATATTACCAACATAGGATTTTTAGAATTTTTCCCACATAGGATTCATATAAGTTTACCGTCATGGGATTTGTATAAGTTCTTTATTTACAAGTAGCCACAGTGTTCCCTGCACCAGGTGCACTCAAGTTCTGTTAAAACTACTCCTTGAGTCATCATTCATACCTAGACTACCACTAAATTCCACAAAGGTTTATCCCAAAAGGACTTCCATGTTGTAAAGGTCCCAATGCGATAGATGATGCGTCAATCTGACACACGATCTGCAAGTTATTAGTATTTTAGTGTCGAGGGACCGGTTGGATTTAGGTTCGATCCATCCCGTCCATACACCAACATTGTCAAAAACTCAATGAAGTATTCAAAAGGACCATCTCAATCCAAGGATCCCAACACCACGTACATTTTTTCAAATGTACATCTGGTTATCAAGATATGGCCCTTTAAGTGTTTCTAGGTCCGATTTGGCTCAGGTCCGGTCTTACCACGTCGGACTGACCCGACCTAACCAGGTTTTGGTTGACCTGACCTGGTCTGGGTCTGATCTGGCAGGTCAAGGCCATGGTGTGCTCAGACTGCTATGTCGCGGTCCTGCCCGACCTTCAATGGGCAAGGGCCGGCCCACAAGGGGGTATCCCGACCCGAAAGCGGGGTGCGACAGACTGCCACCTGAGGGAGTGATCCCTGATTTTCTTTAATGGCCATGTTGTCTGTTCGGTATCCTCCTATGTGGTGGCTTCATGTGGTGCCACTCATTTTCATAAGGGACCGTCTGGAGTTTGACATGCCTCTAGTTGCGGTCGGCCAATGCTGGACACCATCTCTAGCGGTGTGCAACAGCGTGCCACTCTGCCACCCGCAACAGGATGATGTGTAGGCCGCCTCCTTTGGTTTTCTGCAGCTTATGAGTCATTTCTCACATCCTCCGATGACATTCTAGTCATGAATTCCTCCTCTTCCATGGCCGAATGGTGTGTTGATAGCCTCCTCCCACGCAACCGGATGGTGCAGTCCACCGCCATGATCCCTACTAGCGTCGGTCGCCAGTACCGCCACACTAGCTACCTTCCATGGGTCACTAGGTGAGCTCTGGTGGCCCGTTTTTCCTTCCAATGTCATCGTTGAACTTCTCAGGACATCATTGTTACTTCTATCTCATCACAATTGGGATCTGTCTATTCCAAATAATCTCCCATGAAGAATGCACAAATTAATCAGGATAGTGGTGGGACCGGGCCTTATTCATTTGCCCCACACCCTACACGTTAGAGTGATAGAAATAGGCTGAAGAGAATGAATCATCCATACTTGTAATTAAACAAGTTCAAATCCCTGCCTCAATTTGTTGGAGAGCTATCGTGATTGATGATTACAGGTCTGCATTCATCGCTCCTCAACAAGCTTCAATGGTTGCTCGAATGCTGATCCTTCGTTCATTGCTTGGGGGATTTGTTCTTCCAAAGGTTCTCCAAAAGCTCTCCAAATTTTTCCAAATATTTATCCTCCAAATTCAAATCTTTTCCAAATAATGACCAGGATGAAGGAGTGAATCCATACTCATTAACATATGTTAATGTTTTGCTTAAATTTTCATTAATGAGACTACATTAAATAGTTGGTTTCATGGATACACTTTGTGTAATAGGGCATTTAATGCTCAGTATTAAATTCCTGAACACAATTGTGTGGTCCCCACCTCCAATTAATTCAAATGGATGGATGTAGTTTAATAAAAATAAAACATTTTATTAATTTTAATCCTCTACAGAATCCCAAAAAACCATATTTTCAACTTGACCTACTACGGTCAAAGTTAAGTCTCTATTAAGAGAATATCGGTGTTGTGAGTTCAACGGTTCTCTCAGATTTGAATTTTAAGCACCAATTAAAATTTTAGGAATTCCCACAATGTATGATTAATGAATGTGCCGTAATGAAATTTCGAACATTCATTTTGGGCACACTGGGCCTTGGAATCACGCGCCGTCAATTTTCACAGACTCATAATAATTCCATATAATTAAAAAATTATTGAAAAATACGGTTCCTTACAATATTGTGATAGTTTTTCTAGGACAATTACTTTATATTAAATATCCATATTATTTATATCATAGATATGATTATTTCCTAAAACATATACCATTTTAATATATGGTGTCAACTTTTAATGTTATTTGATTAAGTTGGAAAATATTGATAACTCTGTATTATTTACTCAATAAAGATATATGATGATAAGGTGTATTATTCGTGAAATAAATTTATTATTTGATATATGATGAATTATTGGGATATGAAGTGATGAATATGGCCTATAATTATAGATACATTTTATGCATCGATATTTCTCAGGATAAAATTTAATTGTCTAAATTAAATTTGGTTTTTTCACATAGTTTTATATTGTCTTGTGAAAGGACCTTAAAAATATTTGTATCAGGATTCATGAGATAATGATGCCTAATGATTAATAACTTCATTAATTGATTATTGATCACTGAAATATAATTTTTTATTTCTAATCCACTTTAAGGGATTAGTGGGGAACCATAAAAGACAAAATAAAGTTGACTACGTACTACAAGAACTAAAAAATTTACTAAAAACAAGAATAATATTGCATGAATTAGACACCTTATATAATACCCATTGATGTGAAGTCACCTAGATTTTTGGGTCATCATTAATTAGTCTCCAAAATGATTATCCATTCATTTACCAGTCTGTATGAGTTCTACCAAGTTGATTTTACATTCATTGAAACTTCTATCTAGAATTTTGTCTTTGTTTGTGGATACATGACCATTTCTGCTAATTTATTTCAAATCAAAGTCTTCTCTCATAAATTTTACAACATCCTCTATAGATGCATTGATCCAGATGATTACTATTATTTTATCCATAGAATGAAGAATGACCTCCTTAGAGTCCAATTAATCATATTCTAATTCTCTTTTTATACCACTATGTTATTAGTTAAGCATTCATCCATGGTCTAAAACAAAGGCTCCATTTATTATCCCTCTATTATCCACTTTCTTATCCAACTCATCTTGTACCATTGTTCCATCATCTACCATAATTTTTGTTGTTGGAGATAGCTTTCCCCTATTACCGAAGTCCTTCTTGGCCCCTTTAACCATTGAGTATTCCCCATGTTCTTCTTATGTCTTGATTATCATTACCATACCAGATGATCTGGTAACTATAGTTGTTTGTGTCATCGAATAATATTTACAAGGAATTTCATCCCCCCACTCCTTGTAGACTAAAAATGTTCCTGAGAAACATAATACCTTGTTTACCCTTTCCCGACCTAGACCCTTCTATTCTAGCCCCTAGAGAGTCATATTCATAATTTTTCATTGGTTGGGATTCCATATCATCCCCTCTAAGATCGTTATATTCCAAAGACCATGACCCAACCTATTTTTTCTTCCATATTGGAATCTATGATTTACACCCCTCTGGAACTGCAATCTTTTTACCCTCTCCACTAAATCTGGGTAAACAATTGTGTATATTAATTGCCATTGATGTTTCAATATGATCAACCACCGCTTAATTTAGAGACAAAACAATATTTAGATCATAAGAACCATGTTTCAATGCAAATACCAATGTATAAAATATTGCTATAATACCACTGGTACCTGCAGATTGCTCAATCACTATTCCATTACCCAGGTCACCATTATTAACTGTATTAGTAAAGGATAAAACTTTATATCATTGGAATTTCATGAAGCACATGTAGAAGGACATCTATACTTAACATAGTATAGTAGTTGAGGGTATTATCCACATGAGGGTTCCCCCAACTATAGAATGTTTAAAAATGACCCCCATTGCCACTTTCCCCCACAAATGTATCCATAAACACCACCTCCTATTCCAGCTCCCTACTCAGAGGTAGTGCCTCCGAAAAGGTTGAATTATCCTTGATTCCTAGGGGATATAAACCAAAAATCCCCTCATTTTCCCTAGATTAGGTGATACCTTATCAGTCAATTTTCACATATCTAATTCATACTTTAAGTGAAAAGAAATGTCCACAACTTTTGTATCATTTTTAGATCACGACTCTTTCTTTATGAAATTATTAACAACTACTCCTTTACAAACTACATGGAAAATTTTATCATATTTACTTAGTGCTACTTCAGAACCCCTTGCGTCAAAAACCCAAGTGGCAATAAGTGGATAGGTGCCCTAGAAACATACATAATGCAAAACAAGAAACCCATGAATCAAACATCAAAGCATTTATTCACCCCTATTATTCCCAAAATACTATCCAAACCCACTCTATCAGTTTCCTTGATACATCAACTTTCATAAATATATATGGATTAATAGGGTGCCACACAGCGATAATCCTTCTATCAGAACGTAGAAACATTCCTACTAGATTTCCCAACATCCATAAAATTGAAGGGTTTTGAAATGGAAATGAGACTCCAAGAAAACATACCAAAATCGTAATGGTGGGAAATTCCAATTTCATATGAAAATCATATGACCATTTAAAAAGTTAGTATCCTCATCAATTTAATTTATAAGTTGAACTATTCTATGAACAAATAAAATCATTCCATAAAGAATACCACACCATCTTATAGATGTTTTCGGGGATACCAATAGTCTTGAATTCTTATAATCCCCATGTACTAAAATAATATGTCTATGTCATCAAAAAAAGGATTAAAAAACATAAAATGACCCAACATAGTAAGATCCATGTATCTTGATGCTTCTGTGAACTCTAAGGTTGATAAATAAAGATGAGGCGTGCTATCGAGTAAATCAAGGACCTTCGTACTTAATGAGATAGCCAAGAAATGGGGGAGAAAATCAAGGCTTGAGAAAGAAAGAAAGGAGTGATGCCTTAGATCCCTAGAGGGTGGGGTCAGACTGTCATCCCCCCTTCCACAAGTGAGAAGGGGGATAGCAGGTGTCTCCATTATGATTTGGGCATTGTTTTTTAGAGAGTGATTTGAAGTAGAGCATGTCAATATCACCCCCTTGAATATGATCATTGATAATTTAATTTTCATTATTATACTTGAAAATTTTACATTTATATTATACATTTATTTATTTTATTATAAATTTATTGATTAAATGAAATGTGTTTTACGATATTTCTCTTTTCATATTGACTATGATTTATTTACTCATGATAGCTTTAGTTGTATATATCCCATACTGAGAACTTGAGCTCTCCCTTATTTTCTTTTAATTTTCCATGAAATGAAAAATATTTCATTAAATTATTTTAATTGATTCCTAACATTCTATTTTGTTTTTGTGCTATGTTTAATTCCCAATGTAAAATGTGTGTCATGCATGTATATGGTTTTGAAGACTAATAAACTACATAATCCTTTAGTATATGACAACTTGTGTATTGTAACAATTTAATAAAGTATTCATCAGATCTGGGTTACTAGAGTAAGGGTTGTTACATGAAATAACCACATAGAAGGTATTTTGAATGATTTTTTTCTAACCTAATGGTTATTTTCTATTAAGTACTAATGATCTCAGTTAAAAAATTAAAATAATTAATGTAGTTCCATAGATGATTCAATTTTTGTTTGGCATAAGTGATATGATACATCATTTATAATTAGCACTACTAATGAATAAAGACATGCAATTATATTTATTCATAGCTTAGGAGGTGATTATATTAACAGTCTTATAAAATTATATTAAATGAAAAGGTTGAAGAGAATAGTTTATGTATGCGTGAATATATTAAATAGATAATGAAATTAATTTATCAATATGTGAAGGGTATATCTTATTTTATAACATAAATCATGTTAGTTCCTCTATGAAATGATGATTGTTATTGGATCACATAAGAGTATTAAATACATGTTTAATCTTAATAGTTTCACTTTTAGATAGAGTTATGAATTTTAGGATGAAAATATGTAATGGTTTTAGGAATGTAACATCTCAAAATCATCTTGAGAATTAATTTTCTTCTTATATAAATTATTATCCCATTTTAATTATATTTGATTCATGGGTTCCAATATTTATAAAACTATTCTATTGAAATTTTTGGTGTGGTATTATAATAAGTCTGTATTGAAAATTATTAAAAAATGTTTTATTACAAATGTTATACCCTAAGAGAAACATGAAAACATGATTTTTTTTTGAAAAAATTTATTATTTTTATAAAAAAATGAATAAGGTTATGGGAAACTGTAAAAATAGAAAAAATATAAAGTATAATAATATGAGCAATTAAAGTCACTCATATTAATTTGAAGAAAACATCTAAAAAATTGATAATGACTAAGAAAATAGGGGAAAGGATCAACCAATGAATTTTATGTACACCATGAACTAGCTGTTACAAAGAAATACTATATTATTCTCAGTGCATCCACCAACTAAAAATGAACATAAAAAGAACAATGATGTAATGATAATGAGATACCGAACCATAATGCAACATCATTTCCATGGACATAAAACATAAACCATGATGAAAATATAATCAATAGTGGGGGAATCATTATGAAGGAAGGTATTCAAAAATAGAGTGGATTTATAATATTAAAAAATCAATAATAGAAAATTGAATGTAAATATATTGATGGTGAAACTGCACCAATAATAAAGAATAATGTCCTAAGACCCTATAAAATAACCAATCGGTTTATAGATTCATGCATTTTTAGATAATGAAATATAGAACACTAAAACATAAAAACCCCCATTAACTAGATCATCCACCAATTAAAGATAACCTTGAAATTTATGAAAAAACTCCCAACAATATAATTGATATATGAAGTATAAAAATTGAATGAAAAAGGATATATAATTTGGTGGTATTTTGGTGTGTTCGGGTCCGAATAACCTGAAAGAAAAATGGAATACCATTTTTTATTAAAAAGGGGACTTATTCATCTTTATTATAATATTAAATTTTTATACTATGAAGAGGTACCATAGAGGGGGAACCAAAGACACCATATGAGTGAGTATGATCCATTATTGATGTAGTATAATTGATCTAGATAGGTAATATCATTTCCTTATCAATGTCGTAGTTTTTAAAATTATTATATATAGTTTTTGTTATTTTAATTTTCTCATGGATCTATTAAGACACTGATTTGGTAATTGTATTTTACAGAAAGTGGATGGATTCTAATCTTAACTACTTCATATAAATCCTAAATTATTGTTATTATTTTAAAAAATGATCCTTATAGCCTTTGATGTAGGATAGAGAGTCATGCCCAACATCCAATAGTTTGTGGCCTATGGATTTGAATGATGTAGGATTATTGTAGTTAGATGGACCGATTTCATGTTTAATCTAGTATATGGTAATTTATGATAAATCAAGTAGCTTGGATTTAGAAGGTTGACTCACTGAAGTGGATGGATTTGGAAGAATTCAAATGATGTGGGAATATGACGGATTATACAACACTACTTGTATTCTATGTTTGAAAGAACATTTGAAATATTTTACTACTTGATGAATAGATATGTGAATGTGGTGAATAGTTTATACTAACATGATGTTAGTTGGACTACTAAAAATATGTTATTGGATATCATGAAAATTTTGAAAAATATCCTTCTAGGATAACTAATATATAACTAAATCATATAACTGACAATATATATTAATATATGATAGGTAGTACAAACAGTAAATTATTTGGTTAATGTTGATGAATAAATATGGGTCCAAATTTTTGGGTGTGGTTGCGTATCCAAATTCTTCTGGTGAGATTGTGACTAGTTTCATCGGATTGTACAACCAAATAATATTTCCAAATAATATTGTAATTATTATTACTACTCTTATTATTATTATTATTCATCCATTGGAAATACATTTTGGTGACCCCCCCTATTATGCACAATAGATGATAAATAACACAACTCAGATTATATTAGACTAATAAAAATGTATGTTTCCACCACCATGATTTAGTGGAGGGTGAAAAATTTAATTTGGATGAAGTGAAGAGTAGAGGAATGATGGATGATATTTAAAATAATTAAAATCTCAAACCATGATAGTCCATGTATATTTTAGGATAGATATGAGTTTATCATGTCAAGATGAGTCAAATTATGGTTATTTCATCATCATAGAAGGTTAGATGAAGAAGATATAACCACACTAGATATTTAGAGGTGTTTTTATAGAATAGGAATAGTAAATACCACTTCCCTTTATTTTATTTAATATAATACACTATTTATTACTTTGAAATATATTTTTTTTGTTTTTTTAAGTACTTTACTTTTTATAATATATATATGTGTGTGTGTGAAATGTATTTCATATACATGTATTTATTCCAGAATATAAGGATAAAAAGTGGTTAGTTAACAATTATCCACAACCAAACATGTATTTTAAGTATAATAGTTGTTCTGGTGGGATGGGTGACACCACGTGGGGTTAGAGGCAATGATATAGGGACAGGAAAAAAATTTTATTTGAGTGTAGTGTGCATGGAATCTAAATGATAGGTTGATGAATCAGAGGTAGGTCCTGACTGTCTAATTGGGTGGGTGGTGTAGAAAAACTATTCTAGTTGTACCTTGAAAATGTTATCCTATAGTTAGTATAACCCGAAAATACATATGGGGGAACCACACACCCACAACCAATGGGTAGTGGGATTCCAAAAATCATGCCATATGTCACTTGAGGGATACCACAAGTAGGAGTTCCTAACATTCCAACTTGGGGTACATTATGCCATGAATACATGGTTTATGCCTAAAAACCATCAATCATTTTTTCCTATATTTAATATTGTCTAAAAATTTAATTATGATACAGTTATAATTTCACTATTGGAAATTTATCCTATACCAATAGTTTCAAACTGTTGTTATGTGCTAAGAATCTATTGGGTGGATAGGTGTGGGGATATACCTATACCAATGGCTTCAAATAAAATATTGGTATTAGTAACTTGAAAAACAAATTAACCAATAAATTAATAAAACCAATGGTATATATGTTATACCCCACATGAGTCATGTATCCCTTCACATATTGGTCCAAAACCTACACCCACAATCTTCAAAACGAGTAGCCGATATAGAAAAATTGAGGAACAAAATTAATGCACTCAACCAGAAACAATACACATTTAGAGAAATGTATATATTTAATATTTTACAATTCATAACATTATCTTTAAAAAAATAGAAACCATATGTGAAATCATGTTCAGTCATCAAATATCATGTTTCATAAAAATCAGTTAGAAATGTTGAGGATCACTCTCTCTCTCAAAACAACCTCTATCATAGCCTTCATTACATTCATAATCATCCCCATCATCAAAACCATAATTATAATAATAACCATCATCCACATTATCACAATCTACATCATCATCACTATTACCTTAAACATCACCATTCTCATCACTATCTCCATCATCATCAGTATCACCATCACCATCACCAAG
The DNA here is from genome assembly GCA_963277665.1 of Viscum album. Taxonomy (NCBI): domain Eukaryota; kingdom Viridiplantae; phylum Streptophyta; class Magnoliopsida; order Santalales; family Viscaceae; genus Viscum; species Viscum album. The sequence goes on along the minus strand of OY728140.1, from coordinate 1,898,987,769 downwards.
AATGTAATTATCTCAACCACCACTAAAACCATCACCATTATCCCATGGTGAATTTTATAATGAACAAATTACTAACATGAATGTATCAAAACAGATGTGAGGATGTTATATGCATAATGCTTTTATAAATTTCAGAATATTTTTATTAATTTTTGGACATAATTCATGCTCCTTCAAATAAATTTTTCGGAATTTATTACCACTTAATGGGCCTTTGTGGCCTTTACACGGGATATTTGCAACTCGGTGCTACTAAAACTCTTTTCGGTTCTAGAATTGGGCCGATATATAGTGGGAAAATACTCTTCCCTAGTCGATAGAATACTCTCCCTTAGTGATCGTCTCCTAATATCTAGTGACTAGTGATCGTCTCCTAATATCTAGTGACTAACAGACTGAATATTTTTTTTATTGTGCAAACACTTTTGAGGATAAAGTGAGAAACCATACATGACTTAAACTTTTCACCACTTCTCCACTTCACCAAATAAATCAACACACGAATTTGCAAAAAACGAAATTTATGAAAAATGGATGGAAAATCCATTCAGGAATTTAAATGAACAAACCTTTAGTGTTGGAGATGACATTATAAAGAGAAGGTCAATGTACCATGAACCAAGAAACACAAACATCCTAAGAATTTGACAAACCATAGAACGAGTCTCCTCACGCGCCAACCGGTGTGACCGTCAACACTATCCCAAATCCCCTAACCCACTGGAGGACTTTAGTCGGAGTTCACCCAACCCACCATCGAAGTGATATGACCCAAGGAACATCCACCAAGGGTGATGAAGAAACCATAACATGGAAGACCAGGCCCTCCGGACGCTACACCCTACTCCACAATCATCACAGCGCAACCATGAGCCCGTCTACACTCTATATAAAAAAATCAAATCAGCAATGCCAATGACCATCGATATCCATAGATCCACATCTTGAGAATGTATATTATTAAGGAAAAACACAACTTCCGCGATACCAGCGATGCCACCAAACCAAAACCCTAACACCTTCATAGGAAGAACCTATAGAGAAGCACACCCGACTGTCAATGAAAAACCACTAAAATAGAAGCATCTTAGTCACACAACATCATCGAAATCAAATGTGGATCCTCCGAAAGAAGTAAATCGCACAAAATACAATAAAATAATTATCACCACAATAAAAACACTCACCACAAAATTCATCCAAAACTAGACTGAATCAAAACTAAAAAAAAATGCATCACTAAATGGTAGCCACCCGAATGAAAATGGAACCATTACATACCAGATCTGCATCATGTCGCCACCTTCCAGCCTGCACTCGAAGACCACCACAACATCCCACTACAACCAAATATGACACAGAAAAGGGATGAAACCCTCAAACTGTAGTAGATGGAACTTTTTCCACCAGACCATCACCGTGCTGCCATGCAAAACCCAAGCCAAATCGAAGGCTTGAGAAAGAAGATGATCCCGCAATCGATTATAATCGTCTAATGGACAAGCCCACAAATCACTACGATGATGTTGGAGGAGGACACACACAACACGATCATGCTGAGCACAAACGCCAAGGAGAGGGGCCACCAGCGACCTAAGACGAAGAAGAGGAAGGCGATGACATGGGGTAATCCTAGGTAAGTAGTTCCCCTTACGTGCTTATCCCGCCACCCATTTTCCCCTCTAGTTATAATGATCATTTGGACCATATTTTCTTTCATCCTTCTTATGAAGGTACTCCAATCTCAGTAGTTCAAATATAAATGATATATTTAGTCACAAGATATATTAAAAAATTTTAAATATAAAAATTAAAATATTTAATTATATTATTATTTTTTCCATTTATAAAACTTCCATAATTCTTCTATTTTTCTCAAGACAAAAATTCTAAAGGCACACAAACATAAATGATAAATACTACCTTATATAATGACATTGAATAGGGAAAAAATTATTAAATAATACAATATTTTTTTAAACTAAAGTATCTCATTGTAAAAAATATTTAATTAAAAACTACCAAATAATAATTAAACTAAATTGTACATAAATATATTGTATTATCCCAAATAGTGAAAAAATATAATCAATAAAAAAATAAAAAAATATTGTTTTATTGAAGTTAAATTAATATTTTTTTATTATTTTATTGGGTCAAATTAATTTTTTATTAGGGTTATTATATTTAGATGAATTCAGTTTGAGTAATATTTGTATAAGGAAGTTCAAAGAATATAGATACAATTCATCTTTATTTTTTGAGTTATGTATAAAAAATATTAATTTGTAATTTTTGTCAATATGGTTTAGATTAGTTTCTTATAGTTATATTTAACTTATTCATTACTATTTTTTTGTTTAGTTCAATTTTATTCAAATTTTTTCATTCAATTCCTATTTCAGTTGTAGTTACCTTCAATATAACATATCATTAATATTTCTTTCATATATGTTTCTATAATTTAATTCATATAAGGATTTATTATATTTAGTTTTGTTAAACTTAATTTGATGTATATATGGTCGGTTCATGTCATTTTATGTAATATTGCACACTTTGTGTTTTAATTTTTTTATTGTGTTTTATTTGGATTTGGTAGGTATAGATAATAATATTTTTTATATTAAGCACATTTATATTCTCACCACTTTAGTTTCAATTTATAGTTGAAAAGTTATTATTTTCATAATAAATGAATTTATTTATATATATATATGTTGTTATTATTTGAAACTATGTGAAAGTTATTAATATTTAGAGATAATATTTATAACTATTTATTTGTTAATATTATGTAAATATTTTTTCCTGTTTATATGTTGAAATTAATTTATACATTTTATAAAATATGAACTAAAAATATTAATGATTATATCAAACTATTTTAATTCATTTTAAAATTCAAATTGTTTAAAAGATGTTTTAAATGAATTTAGAAAATAGTTTTAAAAATGATTTAAATGGAGTTTTGAAAACATTTTAAAAGGAGTTGTAAAAATAGTTTAATGTAAAAAAAATATTTAATTATATTTAATTATTTTTTTTTAAATTTTTTATTTATAAATTATTATATATATTCTATAATTATTTAATTTTTTATAAAATAGATACTATGTTTTTATAATATTTCTAATTATTTTACTTACCCTTATGAAATTCTTTGAGTTTTTTCATACCCTTACTGGACGTTTTTTTTACCCTTACGTAACATTATTTTACCCTTACTAACCTATTTTTACCCTTACATATCTTTATTTTACCCTTACATAACTCTGTTTTACTCTCATTTAAGATTAGTTAACCCTTATATAACATTATTTTACACATACATAACTTTTAATTTTTATTATTTAACGTTAGATTACCTTTTATTACATTATATACACTTACATGAATTTATTTTACCCTTAGTTAACATTTTTATACTTATTTACCTTTATTTTACATTTAATTGACTTTTATTAAATTCATATCTCCCTTCTACAACCATATAGAGTTACAATTACATTATTAATGTTGTTTTGAGTTACCCTTACATAACTCAAAATTATTATGCAATAATAATTTCCATATTATTATTTTTATCATATTTTGATCATAACGTGAGATATATACTTATTAATTGAGTTATGAGTGATTTTTCATCTGTATTGATACCTAATTAATGGAAAGTGTATATGGAAAATACATGATTCGTCTTATGTTTTAGCATCATAATCTACCCTAATGTGTATAAAAACCTCATAGAATTTTTATTTATTTCTTTTTTACCATTCCTAAAATTATATTTTCTAATAAAATACTAATTACTAATTAAAATTGTCATAATTTATAATCAAAATATTAAATTTTACAAATACCTTAAACTCATCGCTCTTCTAATGATAAATCATTTCCTGATACAGTGTTGTTGGATACTCATTCTAGATAGGTTCATCCTCTAAATCTATAAAAACTATAGAAACCCATACATTATATAACTCATGTTTATGTTATCTCCATTTCTCACCAAATATCATTAGTCATTCAGTCCTCAAAGCCTCACCATTGTGAAAATTATAATGATGCTGCTACCAAAATAATAATTCTTATAAATATAATAATAATATAGTATTAAATATAATGAATTTTGTTACCCATATTTGGGCACATGTATTATCTGTTATTATATTTTCATACTTTCTCCATGGTAATAGAATGATGGGAATGATGCCAAATTTTTTGGAAAGTGTTAAAATAAAACTCATTAAGTCTCTCCCTATTTTACTAATTATTTTATTATCTTCACTGTACTCAACCATAAAATATGTTCGATATTTCCACACTTCATGAATTTTTTTTACAAATATTCCACCTTATCGTGGAATACCCATCAAATAAATAATAAAATTAAAATTTTAAATTGATTCATTTTATAAGGAAAATAAATTATGGTAAAATATTACTAGGGTTCTATATATCTACCTAAGTTCGGATGATCAGTGGGTACTACTAGATCCTTATTCTATAATGTATTGAAAAACTATGTACTACCATTGGTGTCTAAGGTCTTATCATTGTGATTAATATGCTCAGGATGTTTAGAATGCACTAGATAATATGTAAAATGAGAATGAACATACAATCACTGATAGAATAAAGTACTAGAAAATAGAGTTGGCTTGTAAATCTGGGTGAAAGGATAACAGACGTGGGTAGTGGGATCCATCATCAAATATGGAATGTATATAAAATGAGGATCAGACATAATTAATGGTGAGGTTATAGGCTGTCTAAATATAAATGGTGCCTCTAATAGAACTATGGGATAAGAAATTGGGCTACATGGTATATCTCATTAAGGAAAAGTGTGTAATTAGGTTTGAAGAGTATTGTGATAAGTACTATTACTCAATCCCTGTTTAATTTTTAGGATTATAACTATTATACTTGGAATGTCGTATATCATTTTTCTCCTAGTTGATGGTATCTAATAAAATATTTTTAGAAGGATTAATGCCATGACGTTACATGTTATTTATGTGTGTGTCTGTCTGTCTGTGTGTATATAAATATAAAATAATATATTCAAAATAGGAACAAGAGGTTTAATTCCTATATTTGTCATGTGGTGATTATTATGAGACATTATCTTCCATTGAATCTCTTCAAATTTTTCATTTCTTACATTGGAAACGTCATGTACATCTAACTATAAATTTATAACTAATCTGTAAACTAATCAAAAATGAAGATTTCATGCGACTTGATTAAGGGAAGTAAATTTTTATCCAAAACATAATATATGATGTGACATAACATAAACATACCAAATTTATTAGAAATAATTTTAATACATAAAAGATGTGTCATAGAAAACTCAACACATTCTAACAAGCATGTTAAACATGGCTGTGATAACGTTTTATTCATCAATTTTTAATTCAATACAATTTCATTTTGGTTGGGTAATTTGGTTTATTTTCATCATATAGTTATTTTTTTTGGACATTTTTTTGGTTAGGTTATTTTTTCATATTTTGATTTACTTCATTTGCCCATATTTTTGGATAGGGTACGTATTTCATTGCTTTTGTTCTTTCATTCTAATTATCTTAATATGTTTTTGTTCAATTCATTTTGTTTCTGAACTAATTGGACTGTATAATTTTTTTATGGTTTGTTAGGTTATAATATAGTTTAGTTCAATATTATATAATGAATCTAAAAAAACATTAAAAAGATTATATTGAAGATATACATGAATGTCCATATGGTTACAACATATTTGAAACCAGTATTCATGAAATTTGAATAGTACCAACCTAAAAATTCCATGTTTATGTAAAGATAAATAATTGTGAAAACATATTGGTGATTCTACATATTACCCACCACACCATCATGTTCACGATGAACTCTGAAAATTGTACTATTTGAGTCATCATAAGTAATAAATATGGTGATTCCAATGGGGGAACTTATGGTGAAAATTTCATCCCCATCATTATAAAAAATATGTATGAGGATTACTTAAATAATAAAATCTAATTCATTTATCAGAAGATCTTTCTCATAAAAATTAATTATTTCCCCAATAATGCCAAAATATTTGGATTTTCAGTAGTAAGAATGTGAGTCATGTTAATAACTCAAAATCCATAGTCATCAATAAATGTGTCATGTATTTTCAATGAATCAAACCACTTGAAAGTCATCGTATCAACTTTAACATGAGACTGATTATACATTATTAGTATTTTATCAAAAAAAACAAAATAAGATACATTTTCATATAAATTCCTGCTATCTGATACACTATAATAATAGTCTTTTATTATAGTTGCTATAAAAAATCATGTTGGGTTCTCATGTCCACTTATTGATCAGTGATAATAAATTTTTTCCCATTAATCACAATTGATTTACATTAAATAACATAATAATTTGTACAAAAATACAATGATATTATTTCTTCAAATGTAGTGTAAATAGATTAAAAAAATACCTAAAATATAAATAAATTATAAAATTAAACGAATATTTGTTTATGTTATTGTAATAATACATCTACCTTTGATTTTAACCAAGAATGATAATATTTACCATGAATATAATTTATCCCTATCAAATCTAATAAAAAATAATTTATATTTATAATATTTTTATATTACCTATAGAAAAAGATAGTAATTGTCTAACACATATGTAAAATTACATGGGATGAGATAACACATTCATGTTCTATTTACTTACATGAAGGAGTGATAAAAAAATCATAGTTGAACAAGAATATGTGTTGTGCCATCACCCGTTCTTCAAGGATTAGTATAATCAATGTATATAATCATGGAAATACACATATTGGGGAAGTGATAAAAAACTAGGTTAAATTATATCGTACTGCTATTATTAACTTTTCATTTCCTGGTTATATCCTGTGATCACGTCAGAAAAATACATTCAAATGAAATCCATAAATTCATGAGCCAAGTACCCTTTCACAATGATACCTTCAATACAAGTCTTATTTTAGATATAATATTAAATGTAAAATATTTATTTTAGTTGGATGTATCAATAAAACATAAACATCTCCTTCAAGAAGTATTTCAATTGGAATATGGATAGATGGATGTAACATACATATGAAAAATAATAGAGAAAATATTTTCTTTAACTAAAACTAAAATATTTGTTCATCTTCCATAATATTTTACTAATAAATACTTGGTTAAATTTTTTTGAAATGGAATAATCAAATCAATTCCAAACATATATTATTATACAATATATGATAGATTTCTATTTAAATCAAATCATGAATAATAATTTGGTATCATGTTTCTTTAGATATTTTATCTTCACATATGTTCTATTGAACTATTATGATAAATTTCTCGAATGGAAATTAGGAACCTTGATATTTTTGAGTACACCCATAAATTTATTTCTTGGGGAAGGCTTAATCACATACGAATAACCCATAACATTCCATTTGTTTTCACTGATTCACACATGATGAAATTATGGATTGATAACCTAATCCACCATGTCACACAGAGATCCTAAATAGTCTTTTTTCCCATGACATTTAGATGAACATAAAGAAACATTTCATATATTTTTTTCCAATGTGAATTACATCTAAACAATGACATAATTAATTGGGTTTCCAATATGAAAACTCCAAGAATATACTTTTATTCTTCCAATTATAATTTTATTCAGTGAAAAAATTCATAATATTTCAATATTTTATTTGATATTTCCTGAATGAGAAACAAAAATCTTGAAATTCATTAAGAACATTATTTATTGACATATGTTGATATATATTTTTTTATCCTAATGGTATTTTAAAATCTTCGATTATTATTTCTATATGAATGATCCATTAGAATGATTCGTTGATGTCTCATCAGACTAAAACTATATTGATATTTAATTTTTCATGATCAAGTATTCTTAATACAAATAGGACTGGAATATGTTTTATTCATGCTCTCACTAGACATCATTTCATATGCATGGAAATCAATTATTATCCACAAAAGTGAAATTTGAATTTAAATTTTTTCTTTCAATTAATCATTATATATGTGAAAAACCACATTATAAATATTCTTCAACTATTTTATTATTGGTTTAAATTATTCATGTATATAATTTTTAAGATCATAAGGTTTATATATGAGTTTATTCAAGAATGAGTATGGTTTTTTCAAACAAAACAATAGAGGAATATTATAAATATATATGAAAATAGGCCATGTGTTGTGAGATGTAAGCATTTGACCAAATAAATTAAAACCATCACATGAAACACCCAACATTACAATATGCACCTCATCTTAAAAACTAGGATATCAAGCATAAACTTTTATCCATGTTAATCCATATAAAAGATGAATGAACTCGTCATTATCCTTATTTATCAAAATATAATTCCGTTATATATATTTTTTATATTTTTTCATAAAGGAAAATATTTGGGAATATATAAATTAATGGAAACTTCCACACAACATTATGTGGAACATGAGATTGTGATTCATTATCATTTGGATTCCATAGATATGTGACACATTTTATACAATCATATTGGAAATCATTTTCATCCTAGAATTACTTAAAATCATTAAGGAAACCAAGAATTTTGTTTAAGAAAATTTAATTTAATTAATTGATATTTAATCCATAAAATTGTTCAAGGGAATATCTGCATTATCTTGAAGTAATTCCTTCAAAAAGGTAAGAAGATAAGAATCCTTAGTATTAAAAATTCCATACATAGATTTTATATGGAACATTTGTATTAAAAAATAAAAAAAAAATATTTTACCATGTAACAATCCATGATTTCATAGTACATTATCTCTTTAATGTAATTCAATAGCTTGGGCTACATGCAACACTGAGTTCAAGTGCATCACAACCTATCAAATAAGCCGTTTAAAAAGTTTTTATGAAAATTATAAACCAAATTTTTTATTTTATATATATCGTATTTAATTTTAACATTTATATTTGCTGTTTATTAGACATAATACAAGGGAAAATTCAATTTTTCAGAAAAAAGATGTATTTTTCCAAAAATGCAGTTTCATCCACCTTTTAATGGAGAAACATTTCTAAATCAAATATTTTTAAATATTATATAACAAATATAATGAAATTAAATTCATATTTAGACACGGGACCTAAAAATTTATTTTGGATAAAGTTTTGGTACATTTCTGATAACTTATATATTTTGATGACTATTTAAAAATACTAAATTTTAATTGTAAACAATTTTTTTATTTTAAGTAATTTAAAGTGTTAAAATATTAATATATGAAGATTAAAAGTATTATTAAAATTTATTTTAATCATTTAATATAATTTGAGACATTTAGTGTAATTTCACATTTAAATTGGACATAAAAACATGTTAAGCTTTTGATAGTTTTTACTTCATAAAAAACAACTTTCTGGTTTTGACAATAGAAATTAATTTCCAATTAATAAATGTAATATATATGTTTTTAAATTTGGTATAATTGACGTAATTTTTTAATTTTTTAAATCAACATCATCTTTGGGTGAATTTTTGTAATTTTTCTGAAAACATTCAATTTTTGATGAATAGTGAAAACCACTGTGTTGTAGATAAAAACTGAATTTTTCATTTGAATAATTATTTTTCATTAAAAATTTATATTAAAGTAAAAATAGTTACATAATATATATAGTAGTGTAATTTAATTCATTGTTATTATTTTATAATAATTTTATACATAAAAAAATTGAACTTTTTTAACGTCTTTTACGCACCTTATATGCACATTTACATATTTGTGCAAAATGTAATTTTAACACTTCTGTTAATTGAATTTCTAAAATTTGGTAGAAACATCTGAGAAAAGTAAGAAAAATGTTTTTCAATAGGATAAAATTAATTTTTGGTAATTAATATATTTTTATTTAAATTTACCACAGTTAAATGTAAATAAAGTTATTAAATGTAAAAATAATTTTAAAATCACCCCAACACATTTTTTAATTCTATTGGATAAGTTTATTTCCAACAAAATCAAACTTAGGAAAAAATTAATATCTTTTTGATCAATTTGGTTTATATTACTACATTTATTATATATTATTAAATGAATATCTAAAAGTATTAAATACAATGTTTAATAACTAAACCATTTATTTTATAGGGATACACATAAGTTAAATTAGACTATAAATATTCATTAGAAGTATAAATATATTTCCTACATCCTAGTTTTTAATTTATAATATTTATACATTATATAGTTAAATTTATTTATTACACAAAGAAGATGCAGTTATTACTATATTACTGAATGACTAAAATAATTGATATAATAAATATAAAACAAAATTACAATTTGATACTTTTGATGCCATACGTGAATTTTCTAGGTGAATATGACATGTTAGGGTTGATTTAATGTATTTTTTTAGAATTAATCAACTTTTTATGACTTACAAAAACAATAAATACTAAATAGTGTCAAAATTGATATAAAAAAGTTTTTTCAAATAATATTATATTATTAAATGATATAATATACCTAAATATATAATATTCAGCCAAATGACTTATATAATGATAGAAATGTCATTAATGAACCACTTTATATTCATTTTACATTTTATGGTAATTTTATAAACCCTTTATTATAATAATACTAGAGGACATCATAAAAGTTAAACTATTTAACTAAGGGTTCAATCTATAAGTAAGGTTAATATGTTGACCTAAACTTCTAAAAAACTTATTGGTTGATAATATATAGACCCATACACATATTATCCTCGAAATAAATTCATTTTGAGCTATTATAAAACTAAAATAAATTTATAATAAAATAATATTTCAGGCTTTTTATAAAGTACCTCTCACCTCTCTTATAAAAGGGTACTTCTCCTTTCCTTAAATTCACACCTCCAATGCCATTTGGAATGGACAAAACCTACTAAAATATATTCCCATATAACCTAAAATCAACATAGTGGCCTTAATTTGATCTGAAAGACATCCTATAGATCCCTTTTGTACAAATCAATAAGATGATCATGAAGAAGAGTTAATTATTTTATCACATTTTTCAAAGTTCTTTTTCTTCATCCACTTCATCTTTCTTTATTGTTTTAACACCAAAATTTTAACTCCAGTAACATATAAATGCTATTATGTTATTATAAATAAGGTATAACCATATTAATTATTCTATCCATCCTAGGAATGACAAAGTGAACATACATGCGTGCGTACAACTTACTGTCTACACATCGGGGTGTAGTTTGTTATTCAACACATTATTATTTGGATAGGTATCATAATGAGTATAATTAATGTGAATAATAAATATGACATGTTAATGATTATTTATATATAATATAACATCCAATTACATAAAATATAACCATCAATACAATGAAATCACTACTCATGCGTACTTACGGGTTACCGTCTCCACGACACGATGAGATTCATTTCCACGTTCACCATTCAACTATGATAATAAAAATATATATTACAAAAAAGTATTTAATATATGATATAATAATGATATAAGAAAAAATATAGATACATATGTATATATAGATATATGTATTTATATATATATCATTTACTTACTTCTGTTCAATATGATATGAAAATGGAAAAAGTATTTATGCCTATGTACGACCCACCACCTCCTTAAATGGTATTATCCATTTCATATATCTATCTATTATACATATTTATATTATAAATATAAATGATATATAAATTAATATTTATATTTTGTATGTATTTATATAATGATCTATGTGATACAATCAAGAATATCAAATTAAAACATATACTATAAAAAAAGTGATTATTTCCAAAAATGTTACTTTAACATTGAAATTATTATTAAATAGGTAGTATAAAGTAATAAGTGAATCATATATGATATAATAAGTATTATTATGGTTATGGTATAATTTAATATCATATTATGGTTATTATACATGAGGTTAAACGTACCCTTGACTAAAGGAAAGTACATGGTAAGGGTTAATTCCACCATATCATTATTATCCGAGATTATTTGTCTATAAGTATTTAGTGGAAAATATTTATCATAAATTTCCATGTTTCATAAATATGTGTTAAAAAATAATATTTTATTTTTTTTTGGAAGGGTATATTTATCCAGATCATCATTTTAAATGTTCTAATGATTTATTTTTCTAAATATTTTAAGTTAATGTTTATGTTTTCAAAATGATTTTTAAGGATTAATTTATATAGACATGATTGTTTTAAAATGTTAATTACATTAAAAAGTTTCAATGTTGTGTGGGACACTTTAATTAAAAACTATATTTTAAATTACTTCCTTTATAAATGTGTGACTTTTAATTATTTTCACAAAATGGATATTTCTCTCAAAGAGTTTTCCTGGTCAATTTCAACTATATTAACATCCATTATTGGATATTATTCTTGATTAAGATTGATTTATTATAAAAAAATTGTCCTTATTGTATTGAATTAAATTGGTTATTTTTTACTATGTATGTGCTATTTTTATTCCATTCCTGGTCTATGGTTAAATTATTTACATTTTGAATGATATTTTTAATACTAATGTTAATGTTATGTTTCACCCTTTGCATATGAGGAAAACATTAGATGTAGTAAGTGACTGGTGGGGCCCAATATAGCCCAATGATGCATCGGTAGGTCTCATAAGACAAACAATATATTTTCACAAGGCCTTGACATAATTTATATTGAGGGTCTTGGCACGAGGCCTTTACTTTGTGGTTAATATGTCCGTCATTGTGCATTCAATCATTATGAGATAAGTTATTAATGATACATGTGATTATTTGACTAGTATAATATCCATGTGTATATGTAAATAGAATTATCTGATTTATCTCATTCATATTATGCTAATGTTTATGTTTAAAGGGATTGTATTTCAATTTCAATCCTTTCCATAAATGTTTATGATTATTACTGACATCTTCTGCTATATTTTTTATCCTTACTGAGCATCTAATCTCACTCCCTTTTTTGTTTTATTTTCCGAAGATTCCCAAAAGTGTATTATGATTTATATGTAAGTTTAATATAAGGGAATAATGGAATTATTAAAGTATTATTTCTTGATGTGTTTTATGTTATAAATTATAATGTAACGTTCTTGTCTGTAATCTATTTTCGAAGACTGCTAAACTAAAGGGCCCATTGAGAATTGATTCATTGCAATCATTCTAATGTATTTAAATAATGCACCGACTCTGGGCTTCTAGGGTCGGGGAATTATAGTTGGTATCAGAGGAATTTTAGCAGTAAATTTGGAAACTAGATTTATATAAACTCTGATTAGGAAACATTACCCAAAGATTGATATTGAGGATTAGTATAGAAGAATATCCAAAAAAATGGTAATGTATATATTATGCGTTTTTTCAACAAATAAGTCCATGTCGGGATACTACAAGTGGATGTGTTTCGGGAAAATATGTACATTGGAAAGAAAACATAGATAAAGAGTTTCAGGCTTGACTTGGGGTATCCTGGTACACGATAATAGGCCTTACTATGCACCTGATTGACATTCCCATGGGATATGCTTATGATAACTCGCATTTTATTTATAAACTATTATAATGGATTTATGAGTAAATATGTCAGCAATGAAACCATTTTTATGATTGTGATACTAGATTTCTTAAAATAATAAATTTATTTTTTAGAATTTTCCTGTTTTTGAATTATACATTATGATATGATCTAACCTAGTGTATGTCGTCATTTATTAATGAATCCTAGTAGAAGGAAAGTGACCTCCAGCAATACACATGTCTCAAAGAGTAATAAGGATCATATATTTCATTGTATTAATCCAATATTTCAAAGGGAAATAGCCTCTAATGTATTATAATTACATGGGTAAAAAGTATAATGTGTTAATAAAATAAGTAAAGAATTATCTGAGTCATATGGATTTGAAGGTATTCCAGAGAAAAAGAGGATGGCAGAGAGGAAGATGGAATAAGGTAAAAAGGACAATAAGTATCTTCTTACATGTAATAACTTTAGAAATAATCACCTTGGTAAATTATTAAAATTAATTGGAGGTTGTTATAAGTGTAGAGAAAAACACACCATGTTCGTGATTGAAGGGGTAAGAAGATAGTTTCAAATGTACAATGGTTCATTTTTAAGGAGTTGGAAATCTACGTTAATAAATTTCACAATCATCATAGAATAACCCAAATGATGCTATTGAATAATAATCAAGTTATGATACTACCACAGATAAAGAGTTATGTTTAGTGTTCTTAAGTTGTTATTAAATAATTTTGTCATTTCAATATTTTATTAATGATTTAAATGTTATATGAATTTTAGAGTATATAAGTATTGTAATGTAGTACTATTTCATTAAGGATTTGAGATTGTGTGGTACCACAAAAAGTGACTCAAAATATGGTTAAATTGTTTTGGAAAATATGTGGTAGAAATAAAGATAAACCTTAATATGGTCATGATTCTGAGATAGTGATTTTGGAATAAATGATTATTGAGTTGGATAAAGTATATTGGATATAATTGACTAAAATAGAATTAGTTAATGGTTTTTTATTCCATAATTGTTGGATATTACAACATTTTTGGATTTAATAAGTATATCCATTATTCTATGTTTTATAGAATGAATAAAGAAGTACATACCTATTAAAATAAGGTTTTATTGTAATTCAGGTTGTTAGCATGTTTTAATATAATACATGATGAAGATATTCACATGTTTTTATGTGATAAAAGAGATCTTCATTAAGTTATGATGACCTTCCTTATAAATTTTTGGATTGTGAGTTTGGATACTATTAATTTGTATAAGTCTAAAGGTTGGAATTTAGTAAGGTGAACACTTGATATTTTTTTAAGGATAAAGAATGATTTATGGAATAAATTAGCCTAAAATTTTGGATTTCAGTAAAAATTTAGAGTATTAAGTAAATACAGTTCGACCTTTTGACTTTTCAAATGTGCTTCTGGCATAAAAAATAATTTTTTAACTTTTATTTTCTACTGTAAGGGATGAAGTTAAATAAGATCAAATTACAACCAAATAATGAAATTATGATTATGACTGGAAATGAAATCAAGTATGTTTCTTAAGTTTATATATTTATATAAAATTTATCCCTACCCTTAAAAAAAAGAATAAAAAAATGTGTTGTGGTAATACCTTATGTTTTGTTGAACCGATGATAATTTAAATAATCATTGATTGATGGCTTTTAGTCCATCAATTTTATATTCATTGTTCACTTGTTTGTGATTGATGAACTCAATAAATCCATATAAATATTTACATTTTCCCTCCAATTATTTTTCCCTAATTACCACAAATGTTCTCTTATTTGAAATCCTAATTTGGTGGTGACTTTTTCATTTCTCCTTTCCCTCTTATTAAGACTAAATTTTCTTAACCCTATTTCTGATATGGGTTTTCAACAATGGAATATTCTATTTTAAACCATTTATTTTAGAAGATAAATTTCAAATTATGGGGATGTATTTTATTGAATGAGGGTTGAATGTAATGCCCAAAGATTTCATAGTACGACATATCTTTAATATTATTCAATAATTTGCGCCACACACAAAACTGAGTTCAAGCGCATCATAACATATCAAACTAGCCATTTTAAAAAGTGGTTATGAATAGTATTAACCACATTTTTAATTTTAAATATATCTTATATGATTTTAACATTCAATTTTTTCTTTCTTAGACATATTATAAGGACAAATTTATTTTTTCAGATAAAAGATGTATTTTAAAAAAATTGCAGCTTTTCCCCCTTTAAATGGAAAAACTTTTTAAATACAAAATTTGAAAATTTTATATATTTAATTTAATGAAATTAAATTCTTCTTCAGATGTTGGATATAATTTTTTATTTTGGATAAATTTTCGGTAATTTTCTGATAAATTTCATATTTTTGATGAATAGTGAAAAATACTATATTATAATGGACAACAACTTTTTTAATCAAAATAATTTAAAGTGTTAACGTATGAATTTGAGGTTTTTAAAGTATAATTATGTTAAATTTTTATCATTTAATATAATTTGAGTCATTTTATGTAATTTCACATATAAATTGGACATAAACACATGTAAATCGTTTGATAATTTCACTTCATAGAAACCTGATTTCTGGTTATGACAACATGAATTAATTTTAAATTAATTAATGCAAATTATATATTTTAAATTTGGTAAAATAGAAATAATTTTTCAATTTGGAATATCAAAATTATCATTGGATGAATTTTTGATATATTTTTAAATACATTCAATTTTTATGAATAGTGAAATACACTTCTTTGTAGATAAAAACCAACTTTTTCATCTAAATTATTATTTTAAATTAAAAATTTATCTTAAAGTAAAAATAGATACATAATAAATATATTAGTTAAATGTAATTCATTGGAGTCATTTTATAATAAGATTCGACATAAGATTTTATTGATCTTTTTTATACGTCTTTTACGCACCTTCTAAGCACATTTGCAAACATTCATAAAATGTAATTTTACCACATCTGTGAATTGAATTTCAAAAATCCAAGAAACATGGTTTAAATAAGTATTTAAAATGTCTTTCAATAAGATTATATTTTTTATTTTGGTGAATTGTAACTTTTGAATTTTATTTACCAAGATTAAAGGTAAATATGGTAATTAAAGTTACAAATAATATTTAAATTACCCCAACACATGTCCTAATTCTTCATTAAAGTGTATTTAGACAAAAATAATCCTTTGGAAAAAAAATAATATCATTTTGATCCATTTGGGTTATATTAGGACATTTATTATATTAATATTAAAGAAGGGTTAAAAGTTTTAAATTCAATGTTTAATAACTAATCAATTTTTAATATAGGTTTACACATAAGATATATTCGACTATAAGTATTAATTATAAATATAGGAATATTTTATAAATAATTGTATTTTATTTATAATTTTTAGACATTAAATAATTGATTTTTTTATTAATCAATGATGATGCAGTAATTATCTTATTAATTAATGTTTAAAATAATTGATATTATAAATATCTAAATAAATGTAAATTCAGACTTTTGATACCATAAATGAATTTTATAGGTGAATATTACATGTTAGGGTTCATGTAATTTTTTTCAAATTAATAATCTTGTTATGTCTTTTACAAAAACCAAATACTAAATAGTGTCAAAATTGACATAAATGAGTTTTTTAAACAAATACTATATTATTAAATTATTTAATGTTGATAAAAATATAAGATTCATAAAAAGAACATATATAATGATATATCCGTCATTAATTAACCACTTTATGTTCTTTTGTCATTTTATAGTTATTTTATTAACCATTTATAAAAATAATACTAGAAGACATGGTAAAAGTTAAACTATTTAACTAAGGGTTAAATGTAAAAGATAAGGATAATATGTTGACCTAAATATGCCTAAAACATAAAATTTGAGAGGATATATAACCATCCCCACCATCATCTTGAAATAAATCCACTTGGAGAAATTATAATCTGAAAATAATTTTATAATAAATAACATTTCAAACATTTCATAAAGTGCCCCTCACCTCTCTAATAAATGGGAACTTCCCCTCCTCATAAATTCACTCCTCCAGAGCCATTTTTCTCAACCAAACTATGGTCAAATATTCTACCAACTACCCTAAAATAATCCTAGAGGCCTTACTTTGATTATAAAGCTAACCGAAGTAGCCCTTTTGATCAAATCAGAAGGGGGAATCCGATAAGAGGTAATTATTTCATCACCTCTTTCAAAGTTCTTTTCTTCTTTCAATTCCACTTTCATTGTTGTTTCCATACCAAAATAATAAATCCAATTACTTATACAAACTATGATTTTATTATAAATACATTACAACCATATTCAATATTCGATCCATTATAGGAATGACCAAGTCACCATAGGTGCGTCTGTACAACTTATCATCACCACATTGTGGTGTAGTTTGTTATTCAACACATCATTATTTGGATGGGTATAATAATGATTATATTTGATGAAAATAATATATATATAATTATAATTATTATATATATTAAATATATCATCTAATAACATATTATTTAACGATTAATGTAATGATATCGATGCTCGAGTGTATGTACGGCTTACCCTCTCCACGACGCAATGATATTCATTTCCATGTTCACCATTCAACGATGATGATAAATTTATATATTATTAATAAGTACGTAATATAATACATAATAATGATAATATATATATATATATATATATATATTTACATATATCTCATTCACCTACTTCCGTTCAATACGATATGAAAATGGAAACATCGTTTATGTGTATGTATGACCTACCCTCTCCATAAATGGCGTTTTCCATTTCATATATCTATCTATTATAAATATTTATATTCTAAATATATATGTTATATAAATAATGTCTTATATTTTTGATGTATTTAAATCATTATCTAAGTCATACGATCAAAAATAACAAATTAAAACACGTACGATAAAGAAAGAAATTATTACACAAAATGTTACTTAAACATGGAAATTATTATTAAATGGGTAGTATAAAGTCATTAATTAATGAAATATGATATAAAAAATATTAATATGCTTATGGTATAATTTAATAACATACTGTATCTATTATACAAGAGATTAAACATAGCCTCAACTAAAGGAAAAAACAAGGTAAGGGTTAGTTCCTCAATCTCATTATTATACAGGATTGTTTATGTGTAAGTATTTACTAGTACATATTTATATTTCATGTCCATATATCATAAAAATGTATTCAAAAGCAATATTTTAAGGTTTGGTTAAGGTTATATTTAAAAATATCATCATTTTAAATGTTTTAATGATTTATTTTCATAAATCTTTTAAATTAATGTCCATGTTTTCAAAAGGATTTTTAAGGATTTATTTATATGGACATGATAGTTTTAATATGTTAATTCCTTTAAAACGTGTCAAAGTGGTATGGGAATATATTATTAAAAAATCTCTTTTAAATTACTTCCTTTATAAATGTGTTACTTTTAATTGATTTCAGAAAAAGGGATATTTCTCTCAAAGAGTTTTGCAGATCATATTCAACTATATCAACATCTTTTACTGAATATTATTCTTAATTGAGGATGATTTATTATAATAAAATCATCCATGGTGTATTGAAGAAAATTTGATATGTTTGACTATGGGTGTTTTATTTTTAAACCATTCATTGTTCATGGATAAATTATTTACATTTCGTATCCTAGTTTTAATAAAAATGTGTATGTTTTGTTTCACCCTTTTCATATGAGGAATGTATTGGACGTAGTAAGTGATTGGTAGGGCCTGCTATAGCCCATCGATGCATCATTAGGTCTCATGAGCCAAACTGGTTTCATGGAATAAGGCTGGATAAAATTAATATTTAGGTTCTTGGCATGATGTCTTGACTTTGTGGTTAAGATGTCCCACATTATGCATTCCATCATTATGAGATTAGTTATTAATGTTACAATTGATTATTCAACTAGTTGAATATTAATGTGAATAAGTAAATGGAATTATTTGACTTATCTCTGCCATATTATGTTTATGTTTATGTTTAAAGGGTTTGTGTTTTAATTTTATGCCTTGCCACAATATTTTTTATTTTTTATGATAGAGTTCACTATATTGGTTATCCTTACTGAGAATTTGAGCTCACCCCTTTCTTATGTTTTATATTACTAGTACCCCAGGAACTATAATATTATTTATATGCTAGTTTATGCTAAGGTAATAATGGAATTCTCAAATGATTCATTAGGCTATGTTTTATTTTATAAATAATAATTTAATGTTCATGTTTGTAATTTATTTTGCAAGACTACTAAACTGATTGATCCATTGGGAATTTATTCCTTGTAATCATTAAAATGTTTTAAAAAATGTGCCGACTCCAGGCATCTGGTTTTAGGGCGTTACATACCACAATACTGATATACTGGAGTCGTGGTAGCATCCTAAATTTTTTTCACCTTCTAGACATCATCATATTTAATACATTCTTAATGTGTACTTGTATAATTTTATTCTTGTATTGGCATACCTTATTTCTCGTGATTTTGAATAATGAGAAATCATTCATATATGGATTCATTAATCCATATCTCTCATTCATTTCATGAAAATTTTTCAACTATATTTCACTCCATTGTGATACCAGACATAATGGTTTGTTTGGAGACAATTGTTTTTAAATGGTATAAAATTTATTTACTACTTATCCAAATTTTTAAACACAATTATAACAATGTAAGTATATATGGCCTCTATATAAATAATTATAAAATTAAAAATAAAAAAAAACTCTAAATATTTTTTCAAAAAAATTATTGTAATTCAACAGGTATCATAAATCAATATTCTATACAATATATTAAAATTTTGATATAACATTTAAAAAAATAATTGAAATAAGATTGATAAAAAATCAAATATAAATCTAAGTAAATGAGAATTTTTCATTGTATTTCAATCACATTTAAAAATGTTGAACTAAGAATGATATCAAATACATTTTAAATCACTCTCAATTTTTTTGCACAAATACCAAATTTAACATCAATGAATACATGATTATAGAAAAACATATTTAAAAATGAAAATTGAAATTACATAAGGTAAAATAAAATTTGAAAATAATTCAAACTATAGTTATATCAAACATATCCTTAATTTCATAACCCAATCCCATGATAAAAAAATGTATTAAATATATATAACCGTAATATTGAAATCCATTTTATAAATGAGTAATACCCATATATAATACCACATAAAAAAGTATATATATGGAATAACTGAAAAATTATTCCTTATGAAAATTATAATTTAAATGAAAAAAATGAATATAAAAAAAACCATGGTATATATAGTGGTTTAGGGATCACAAGATATAAACCAAACATGGGATTAGTTGAGTTTCTTCAATAACAATATTATATTAGTATTAAAATAAGTAAGTGTTTAGTGTGGTATATTTCAAAACAAATGATTTATCAAACCAACCAATACAAGGAATAAGGGAAAGAAACATATCTTTATGAATATCAAAAGAAATGAAATGATACATTTTTGAAGAATTTTAGTCTGTAATCAAGAAAACAAGACTCTTTCAATTAAAAAAACTATTATTAAGAGATACATCATCCAAAAGTAAGATGTTTTAAAAGATATTCTCTCAAATAAATGATTCAAATCAGCTGGTAGGTCATCTACTCAGAAAAAATATGTCAATAGAAACTCTGTCATTTTCATGTACATTTGTCTGTGAGTTTTTATCTCGATATAAATGGGTGATGATAAAGTCAATAAAGGACATAAAATCCAATCACATTATCCAACTTATAGTTAAGCTCAATGAGAGGTGAGAATATTTTCTTTATATGGGATGCATAATGGTAGTGGAGTCAATATCCATCCATAAGATGTACAATCGTTTTTTTCTTAGTGTAGAGAACAGAATTGATGATTTTATGAATTTTAGATAAGAGTGAAGAATTGTTTCTTCAATATTGAAAAAAATAGCCAATCATGTTCCAAATTTCTTCTCTGAAAATAGAACAATTTCTCAATGGACTAGGATTACCTTTTGAGACCCCATCTATGTTGATTTTGATACAAACAAAAAAATGGGTTTCAAAAAAACATAAAAGTAATATTTGGGGGTTTAAAGTTATCATCCACAACAAGGTGATTCAAGAAAATAAATTCATATATTGATTTGTGTCAATATTTATTTTTAGGAGTTCCAAAAAAATTTATCATCCCATATAATTCCAACAAAATCCACCTAAAATATGTTTATATAAAAAATCAGTCCATAAACATGACTATTTCCATACACCATGAATTTTAAAAGATAGGAAATCTAATGTGAACTATATAAATTTAATTTGAAGTGAAAATTTTGTTCTAGGAAAAATGGTTTTAAAGATGAAAATAATACCTCAATAAAACAATTATTTATATTTTTTTATAAAATTAAATTCCTTATATAAATCATATTTATATTCAAACATTTTTGGAACTAATATGAAACTATATATTCAAACCATATATTGAATTTTAAATCCAAATATTTTTAGCAACTAAAATGAATAATTTCAATTATTAAAAATTCATTGAAATAAATAATTTCATAAGACACAATAAATTCACAAAAATGTTTATGTGCATTAATAATTAAATATATATTTCTATCAAATATCACATAAAATAATAGTCTTATATTAGATTTATTTTTAAGTAGTGAGTAACTAAATTAAAAAACTACATCACGTATAATCATAATAATTATAACATAATGTAAAAAATATAATCAATAAAAACCCATGTCCAACGATTTGGGGAGAATATTTCCATAAAATAATCTTCGTTAGTGTTTTATACTTAAGAAAAATATATAAAATGATGCTTTGAAGAAGAGATTATGTATTTTTCACTCACCAATTCAATGTTCAGGAAGAATAGAATAAAAACACAACTAAGGATAGATCATTAATGGTATTGAAGAATAAAATTTTATATTTTTATAGTTAAACATATAATTATGGTTTATCCCACCTGGTCTATGGACCAGAGACCCAATAAGCATAACAAGACACATGGAACCCTACTCTCCAAAAATTATATTATATGTGGTTTTCGATAGTATACTCATTTAGGCCATATAAATAGACCATTTAATAATTTTTTCATAAGGATTAAAATGGTTATAATAAGAAATAATTTTATTTGATTTAATCATATTTTTATAAATATTAAAATTCAAAACTCTTATCATAGAAACCACACAAGATAAGAAACTTCTAATGTTATTTTTGTTTTTTTAATAACTAGAAAAAAATATTTTTTATTATTCTAATTATATATGGAAGAATATTGGATTCATTTATATTTTACATATCAATTTAAATGCTTGTATTATATTGATATTTGTAGTGAATATGACACAGAAGGAGCTATTAGTGGGATGTTTAATCAAAATTATGAATTTGATAATTCATTCCATTAAATATTCTCTATAAGACAAATATTAAATGACATTTTAATTAATTATGTGTTGTGATGAATCATCGGTGGGTTAGATAAGCTGTTAATTTCACATATTTTTTATGAATAGAGATGTTTTTTTCACAAATGTGAGAATGAAAATATGATTATATATTATTATGCAATATTTATTCTTATATTATATGTTACTAGTTGGTTATGTGATGAAATGTGTGGTTTTTACAAAGAGGTGTTATCCAAGTTTTCTTCATTTTACCAAGTTAGGATACATAATTTATATATGAAATCAGGATCAATTTATAATTCTATTATATAGCCTTGATAAAATTTTAAGATTAACCTATCTGATTTATTTTCATTGATTTTATAAATGATTGGTTATTATCATATTTATTTTCCTGATGACCTATGTTGTGATACATGAAAATATATACCTAGAATTGATGAATTTAAAGATAATAAATTATATCATCATGTTTACAGGTGTTTGGAGATGGAAATGTGGAAATTTTGTTTAGAAAATAATTTGTGGAATGTGATTTTGTATTATCCTAGATGTTTTTATATTATTTAAGTTATTGTGCACTAATTGGACACCTGCTAAAGTTCATCATTAAGAGACCCTAACCTCGAGATGTTATTTTAATTTTTCATCCATTCTGAGTTGATTTATATTGATTTAAAACATACCATTATTAGATATTGCGATTAATAATGAATGATCAATCATTGATGTATTCATATACATATTGTTCTTTTATTCTAGCATGACACACGACATTGCATGATCCTCTATGATATAAATAAGTTATTCCTTAGTCATGAATATATTTATGATGTTATGTAAAACTCTTCATGTAATTTTGGATTTTATTTAATGTTATTTTATAATTTCTATGTTTTTTTAAGTTTGGATAATTTTCTTGGGTTGAAATTTGATTTTTGGGATATTTTTGAGTGTTTCGCAGTTATCTCTCCGTATAATGAGTAACCATGTGGATTCCAAGAATTTGTGTCTATATTTTGTTAGTAATCCATTTTATGGTTAACACATGGTGTTTAAAATCATATGAGGTAATAGGGTAAATCCCTTGGAATGTTTTGGAGGTTCTAGTATCCTTTTCATGGATTACAAAACTATTCGGACAAACTGTATGGGTCACTAAATTTTTAATTTTGTAAAATTATTAATTTTCCCTTCGTAAATTAAAATACACAAATCCAATATTCCTCTTACACTTACTAATTTCACACCCCCATCCATGACCCACCTTCTCACATGACTTCCCATTGCAGTCCCTTCTTCTCTAGTCCCATCCTCTCTTTTCAGTTTCTTCTTCTCCATCATTGTATTCTGATTGGGCATAACCCTAGAGTGTTGGGATTGATGGGTCATTTTTATTGTCATGATTATAGTTTGTGTGATACCTATTTAATATCTTTTTTAGCATGTATTCAAATATTCAAAACAACATTCATCATAAATTTGAGGTAGGTTTTCACATTCCATAATTTTTAATTATTCTACCATTGATTACTAGAATTTTAAAATTTTGTTTTCATTTAGAAATGAATGTTTTGAATGTATTTGTTAAAATATTAAGTTGAAATGTTGGTTTTCTATTTTTTTCCATAAAAACTAAATTAATTCCATATTAAAAATATTGTTATAAATCATATTTTATTTAAATCATGCGCACTAATGACATAAAAGTTTTTAGAATGACATTAAAAATAGTATTTTATTTTTATAAAGATGTTTATGTCATTAAATGTGATTTATCAAAGGTTTTAATTGGAATTTTAAGTTATAATTTAAATCATATGTGTTTTTAAATGATTTTAAGTATTTATTAATGAAAATGTGATGTTTACAAAATACATGACCTTGTTTGGTTAATAAATTAAATTTAAGGGTGTTATCTTGGACCCTTGGGATGATTTTAATGAAATTGGGTTGATTTTTTAAATTAATTTCCACATGTTGTTAATTTTTTTTATTGAGAATAATTTTATGAAATTATTTTAAGAGTAAAACTTTATGCATTATTTTATAAAAAATAATTTAGAAATGAAATTTCAAACCATTAAAAGTGATAGCTAGGTACATCGGGTCTTTTTATGTGAAAGAACCTTTTGTAACCTCCAAATAAATAATTATTCTGATTTTTGAAACCCATATATAACCCGTGTTTTTTAACTTCCTCTTTTAGGGGTAGTTTACTATAATATGATGATAGTTACTCTTTTTCGGATTTGTTTTATTTATATGATGGTTGAATGATGTAAAAACGTTTTGATTATCTTGAGGGAATTAGAGTTTAGGTGATAGTTATTTTCTAATCATCTATAATTCTTGTGGTTCTATTGGATTTGTTGTATTCTCAAATCAACTTTTTTACTATTCATGGGAACCCATGTAACCTAGTACGAAACATTGATTTATGTCACATTAGTTAGTTCACACCATTTCTAGTGACCACTAGTTGTTTAGTTTTATCATCCTAGTGGAGTTACCTAGTGAGTCTTGTATGTGTAATCTAATTTATTGACTATATTTTTTAGGGTGCAACATATGACAGAAGTTGGTCCATTGATTTTGGAAAATTATATGATCATGTCACTATTGAACCCATGATGTGGACCATGACATTTATACTTTTCTTAGTGATTTATATTTTTTAATACCTTATTTATTTATTGTTTCCCCTATGCTTAAATATATTCAAAAACATTTATATTATGATTTAATTTGTACTTATCACCTTATAATTTTTTTATATTTAATTTTGACATTATTTTGTGTGATTTCAAAATGAATTTATAAGCTGGATTCATAAATGGTTGTTTTTATCCATTAAAAGGTTTCAATGATATTCTGGGAAAGTGTTTTTGAACATAATTATTTCAATGGAAATTTAAAATTGATTTCAAAACGGAAATTTCAACGCAGATTTTGAAGGGGAATTTGAATGGGTGATATATAAAGGATGGCTTCATATAGGAAATATTCATTCAATCAATTATTTTATTTTAATACAATGAAATAAAGCATATTTTAAAATAATTATATATAATTATTTTTTATACAAAATATTATTGAAGCATATTTTATAATATATTTGAAATTAACATGAAATTGGATCTTTGATTAAAGGTAGGGAATGTGGAAAAGTGTTTTGTTCCTAACAAAGCTTATTTATGATCATGCCTATATTATATTCTTGTTATAGGTTTCATTTCAACTCTTGATTAATTATGGGTAATACTTAGTGGTTGGATTATTTGATGTTACTTTGATGTTCACACAATGATTTGTAGTTTATTATGTTTATTTGTTTATTTATTACACTAGAAAAATTATCCACACGTTTTTTATATAATTTAATCGAAGGTGGATTATATATATGGATAAATAGATATTGAATTAATGTTTTTTTATGTGAGTAGAATTTGAATGTTAGCTGAGGGACTACCTCATTTAAATTATTTATATTTCTTCCTCTTTTATTATTTTTTCAGGCACAAGCATATGACATATGGATGGGTCATACTGAATTTAATGGTGAAAGATTTTTTTATAATTTAACATATAATAATATATTAAACCATTACCATTGGTTTTTTCTAATTCCCTAAACTAGTTTCTAACATATAGTGATCAAGAATGCCCCTTGGGCTACTGGTAGACTAGGTTAGGTGCTAGTTGAAGTGGCACCTTGGGTCAAATTTTTAAAATGTTATCAAATTATAGGTTCTTGACTATAGGGTCTAGCTTTCTAAGTTACCTTTATTTATTTGGGAAGGATCGGTAGTATAGTGATATAGTGGTCAAAACATAGGAAGTATGTATGGGTATATTTTATGTAATGAACCAAAATTTTATTAATGGAAATTACCTTTTTGTAACTATACCATGTATTATAAATCTCTTACACCATATATATAACTCCATAAAAAATTATTCATATTAATTAATAATTTAATAAGTGAAATTTTTATAAATTAATGAACCTATACTAATGGAATAGTAACCTGACCGTTGAAATAGTAATGTGACCATTAGGAATAGTAATATAGAAATTAGAATAGATAACTCACCTATAAAAGTATAAATAAAATTTAGGTATCAATTCAATGAAAATATGATATATTAATATCATGGAATAAGTAAATAAATTCTTTGAAAATGATAATTTAAGTGTTTTTTTTTTGAAATGTAAATATTTATTTACAATTTTATAATTAATATAATTATTTAAATGAAAAATTATTTTCTTAAAATATATTCATAAGATAATATTTTGTTTAATTACAATTTTAATTTATGTTTATGAAACTATGATTAACATTAGAATGTGTCATAAAATCAATTATAATATTGAAAAAGATATTTTGAATAAATGATAATTTTAATTAAAATTTTAATTTATCATATTTAGAAAATTATTTACCTAAAATGGATTCCAGTTTTTAAATATATTCATCAATAAATCATTAGGGTTGTTTTTTTGATTTTTCTAAAATAGTTTATTTTTTTATTAATGGTGAAGTAAAGTAATTTTTAGTCTTCAACAAATAAATGATTAATTGAGTAATGGTTGATGTCTTAATGAGGTATATACCCATTGGTTCAAAATATCTCAAACCATTTAATATATTTATTCATATTAATAAAAACTATTTATATTCTTGATCCGAAAAAAATAGAAAAATGAATAAAATAATCAAAGACACACCTATCCTTCCCTATAAATACCACCCCTCTCCACATCATCCCCTCACACCTTGTAGGAAATGAATATTTTCTAAATTCTGTCCAAATTCCTTTACTAATAATAATAATCTAGTCTGGGTATTTCTGATCACACCAAAAAACCTATTCTAAGTTCCATAAAAAGGTTCTCAAGGAGACGACATTCAGGAGGTGTAATCCTTCTTTTTATTTTAATTTCTTCTGATTTCTTATCCTCTACTCATATTACCTATACAATATGGCATGATAACTCAATTACCATACATGTATAATGTAAAATTATTTTATCTATGTAGTTTCCATTATAAAATATTTTCACTTATCAATTTATTCTAAAAATGAAAATATTGTTCGCGATGTGTTGATTCACCACCTTTGTGGACGATGGGTTTTTATTTTTCATTACCACCTTCAAGGCCAGAAATAAAAAAACATTATGGTTAAATAAAATTATAATATGTATATAATATCTTATTTCATGTTTTTGAACCAATATATAAACATACTATTAAATAAAATTATACTTGATTGTGATGGTCGTAAAAACCACTTAGGTAAACTAATCATTTTCATTAGTGTTCTATCTCATGAATATTTCTTATTTCTAAAAATTATATATGGAATTATATAAAATTAAGGAAGTATATTAATACCAATTAATTCCATTTCTATATTTTTTCTGGAGTTTTACAGTAACTCCCATAATTAATCCAAATGGAACATACAATAAGTCCATGAAATGAACACTCCAAGAAAAATAATATTATAAATTATAACTCATCTAAATGTCCAGAAATGAAATATATTTAATTATATTAAAAAATATGTTTATATAAGGTTACAAATTAATTATTTGATGGATTTAATTTGATTGTCCATGACATTAAGTTAAAGTGTAGAACACATTCAGACATAATGTAAGGTATTCTCCAATCTATTGAATTTACTTTGGCTTACACTTTCTCTCTCTACCCCTATGTATATATTAATTCATATTATATTATTATTAAAAATTATATTTATATGTTCTAAATATATTTATCATGTTCAATTCATCCCTATTTTATGGGTAAATACAAAATTTAAATGGTTCACTTCTCAATTCCTTCTGAAAAGCAATCCCTATTAACGGGAAATTCCCCATTTCATAACCATTCTAAAGAATAATCCACAATAAATTTTAATCAAAAATTATTTTTATAATATTTAAAAATTTATCCTAAAAAATTAAATTATTTAATTTATCTTTTTATAAAAAATATTTATGAATTTGTTCTTGTTAACATTTCTTTAATATTTTCCCTTAAAATGCACTAAAGGGGATCATTTTTATAGTTTCTTAAACACAAATTTTACATGTTTTCAATTTAGTTAGAAACAAATTATCATTATCTATGCCAATGTTTCCTGATTTATTTCCATTTATGATTTAAATGCATACATTCATGGACACCTTTATGATATTATCTTTGGTTATGCCTTATGTCATGATTATGATACCCATTTATTTCTATTATTAACCCTCATATTTGATTCATTATTTGATACACATATGTATAAACATATTATTATCTGTATTCCTAGATAGAACTCCAAATAACTGGGTTATGTTTTGTCCCATGAGACATCATGTATGGTATTTGTAAGTAAACCCAATCCATTAAGGGACATTATCCACCAAGTGAAATAGTATTTTCAGTTATCCTTCACTTGTGTTTATTTCATTTTTCATGTTTCTAAAACATTCTTATGTTTATTTGGTTACATGATGACATGTTTTATATTTTATATTTTATTATGTTTATTCAGGATTCATTCCATTTATGTGAACATTTTATTTGATTCCAACTCAAGTGACGTGATTCAGTTTTATGTTTATTCCCTCAAAAGGATTTTTAGATCATCCATTTTGTATATGTATTCCCAATGATATTGGATACAAATATTTGACTTAAAAGGAAGTTATAATATATTTATTTAATATTAATATAAATATTATTTATTATTTCACCATGTTTTCAAATTTATGTACCTTGTTTTCAAAATACATTAGAATTTATAATCCTTTGTATGTATTTTATAGACAATTATTCATAAAATCATATAATAATATGTACAGAATGACGTGGTCACTATAGTATAACTATCTATTTTCTTCCCTTATTTTTGAGTT
The DNA here is from genome assembly GCA_963277665.1 of Viscum album. Lineage (NCBI taxonomy): Eukaryota > Viridiplantae > Streptophyta > Magnoliopsida > Santalales > Viscaceae > Viscum > Viscum album. The sequence goes on along the minus strand of OY728140.1, from coordinate 1,898,957,689 downwards.
TCCATAGTAAGTGGGGATTTAATTTTGAATTTGGTAGTTTTTTATTATCTATGTTTGGGGTTTTGATACTAATTTTCATATTATGGTTTTCTTTGGGGGTTCCCTTTAATTTTGGGATAAAAATAGAAAATCAGTTAGTAGTGTAAATTTTTTTTCCTGGCCTGATAAACTCAATAGAGCCCAAATAATTTATATTTAAAACCTATTAAGAAATGTTCCAAGAATATATTGTGGTCCGTCAAAACATATGGTCAATTCATGAATGGTTACACATCTTATTTAGATTTTCTATTTAGACCCCTTAATCTTTGGGTAATTCTAAATGTTTCTCAGTAATGGGAAATAAATCAAGTGGTTCTTGTGATTTGTTGAAATATATATTGGATTTGTGGTGTGTCCCCTTATAGTTTTATTTTTGTAGAAATCAATTTTTTGTAAAGGGGGAATTTTAAGGAAAATGATTTTGGAGTGAAGAGGAGCATTTGGGAGTGTTTATCAAATACAAAATAGTTTTCCCAAAAGTGTATTAGAATGATTCAGTTTAAGAAATGGTTGATTTTGTTACAAATTCTATAATTTTTTATAAAATTAATTAATGGATTAGTTTTAAGTCCTTTTAACCCTCTTGGGATGTTTTTTCAAAAATAGATTTGTTTTATTAAATTAAAATGATGTGGTCAATTACTTTGAATTGTTTGAAAAAGAGTTAAATTTCATTTAAATGAAAGTGTATTTTATAAAAATGATTGTAATTATGTGATTTTTTATTTTAACTTGGTTTAAATTTTGAGGATTCTTTTAAAATTTAATTTTGTTACTACTTAACAAGGGTTCATGTTTCGAAAAAAGTAAAAAATTGGGTTTTGTCTCATGTGTGGTGCTATTACTTCTTAGTATAGTTTTTTTGGAAACATGGATAGGTGGGGTTCATGATTCAATTTATATAATGTATGTCACCTGAAATGGTCTTGATAAATATTGGAGTGACTATCTCTAGGGTTAATTGTTTTAATACTCCTGGCTCTTACCTGGACTCCAAATTGAGTAGAAAGCAACAATATCCCCTTTTCAACGGTTTGGAGGTGTGTTAGATGTCAATTTTGTTTAGAAAACTAGGGTATGTGAGTCTTGGATAGATTTTTGGGTGAGTTAATAAGATCTAATTACTTTTAGTTTTTTGGAAAATGTATTTATTTTGATTTTTTTGTTGGATGTATAACTGATAGAGCATTAGGGATTTTATCATTATGTATTTAGGAATATGGTATATGGTTATTTTATTGAATTTTTTGCGTGCCTTTCATTGGTTTTTCACTCTTATGTGGTGGGTTTTTTATTGTTGGTTTCATTTGTATTTTTAGTTCTTGATGTTTGGGAATGAGGAAAGGCCTTTTGGTCATATTTAGATAACTAGGGTTAGTGATTCACCAATTGATAATATTCATTGGCTGGTATTTGGATTGGATATTTGTGAATCCACCATAGTATGGTAATCTAGTTTATAACACAGGGTTATCATGACATAAAATTACTTGATGTTAGAACCCATGTCATTTTTTGATGTTTCTTATGGGGTTTTCTTGTTTCTTTTGGTTTGTTTGGGATCATAGTAGTCTTGGTGAATTTTATTTGTGAGTGCATATGTATTCCTTTGGATTTTTCCCCTCTTAGAGTTTGATAAGAATTTGGTGGATGATTACATGTGGTTGTTATCGGTTCTACTTATTTTTAGTAGTGTTTCCCATTTCTTTTTTATCAATAATTCTTTTTTATTTACATTTAGATAGATTCTAAATGGTCAGAAGACCATTATGGGTGTATATTTTCTTCATTGGAATATTGATATGAGGGTTTCACTTCATTTACTATTTGAGATGTTAGGGAAATTTTGGGATATCTATTTGGTTTTTTTTTGATATTTAGGATGAAGAGTTTATCTAACGGTTCATGTTGAGTGACTCTCTTAGGTTCAATAACTCCTTAGTTTTTTCCTAACTCGCCCACCACATGAATTGAAGTGGAATGTAATTTCTTGTTTGAATTTATTAAACTCTGTCCTAAGACTTTCTAAGGGTATAAAGTGGAATATTGAGGATAATTATAATACTCTTCATGTGTATTTAGAGTTAATTTATATTATTTTATATAATATCCATTTATTTCATATATTTGTAACTTTATGGGACAAAATTTTGTGTTTTGGACATTTTATAGTCTATCATGGTTAAAACACATTGTTAAAAGTAACAGGGATTAAATCCAGTGTTTGGCTATATAGTTTGATATTGTTCTTATGCACAATCATTACATGGATAGTCAAACCATACAGTGTAATTAGAGAAATGTTATGGAATATTTTTGAGTTTCTAGTAACCTCCACATAGTTAGTTCATGTTCTACTAATTATTAGAGTCAAATCATGTGACTCAACCATTTTTTAATTTTAATGAATTTTGGGTTTTCCCTTCCCATATTAAAAACCCATATTCCACTTCGTCTTTTTTTGAAACACTAAAAGCCATGAAACCCCAACTGATATTCCTTCCCTATTGTAAGCTAAACATATCTTGAAATTCCAATTCATTTATCATGATTTGATATTGGATCTCTAAGGTAGGAACTCCACTTCGTTCTCTTTTTCCTCATCTATTGGTTTTTTTCCATCATTGTGTCCAAATTCTGCCAAAACCTAGGGATTCAAACTTTACCAGTCATTGTGATTTTCTTACTTCTAGGGATGGTGATACCTCATTTTTGTCTTTTTAATCCTATATTATAAGCATTGATCCCTTTACCAAAAATTGAAGGTAGGTTTTCTCATTCCTCAACTTTTAATTCTATAACCGTTGATTTCATGACCATTAAATTTTTGTTTTTATTTTTGAATTATATTGTTCTGTGTATTTGATAATATTTTACAATGAAAATTCTGTTTTTTATATTTTTCAATAGAAATTGTAATATTTTCTTATTTTAAAGGTCGCTATAAATATGATTTTTTTAACCATTCTCACCTACTTCTTGTAATATTTATTAAATTAGTTTAAAAAATATATTTGAACATTATAAAGATGTTTTTAGACATCAATGTGATTATTAAAATTTTTTATTTTAATTTAAATTGATACTTTAAAATAAAGTTATTATTAAGGAGTTAAAAGTATTATTTTTTAGAAGTTATGTGATTTAAAAATGAATTGACCGCATTTGGGTCATCAAATAATATGGAGGGTGGTGTTTTGGACTTTATAAGGTTTTTAATGAGTGTGGGCTGATTATTTAAAGTAATTTCAAAATTGTTTTAAGATTATTAATTTAGAAAAAAAATTGAAATTTTTTTAAGACTGATACATAAGGAATTATTTTAGAAGGTATAGATTGATGTGAATTTCAAAATATTAAAATATTTGGCTTTGAACTCTGATTCATTTTTTTGTGAATGGACCATCTATCACCTTTCGAAGAAATCATTTTCTTAGTCCTGAAATGCTCATATGATCCTTATTTTTCACCTTCCCCTTTTCAGTTTTTTATTATTATATGGGGATTTTTACTTATTTTTTGGATTTTTATTAGTTATATAATTGTTTTATAATGTAAAAGGGGGTTTTTTGTGGGAGGAATTAGAGATGAGGTGAGATATATTTTTCTAGGTTCTATAATACTTATGATTCCCTTTTATTGGCTGTATACCCTCATTGACTTTTTATTGTTCATAGAAACTTAAATAACATTGTAGGAGACCTTCGTTTATGCTGTGCTAGTTAGTTCACACCCTAGATAATGACCCATTACTGTTTAGTTTTCCTAAGATAGTATATTTTCCAAATGAGGCTTAAGTGGGTAATTCGAGGTATCTATTATATTTCATAGGACACAACATATACTAGTAGTTACTCTTGTGATTATGTAAGGGTCTAGGATCATTAAAATATAATTCCCTTGATATGGACCATGACATGTATCCTTTTCTTACTGATTTAAATATGGTATTCCCTTGTTTATTGATTTTTCACCCACATAATTTCATTTCTTTATTAACCTTAATTTTATTTATCCAATTGTACTTCTTACCTTATTTGTTAATGTTGAATTATATTTTATTCCTAAATGATTGGTGTGATTTCAAAATGAATTTATATATTGGTTTCATAAATGAATTGGTTGCTTCTTATAAATGATTTAAATGATATTTTGAGAAAAACATTTTGAACCAAAAAAGTTCTGTATAAATTTAAAATCGATCTCGAAAAGGTTATTTTCACATGAATTCTATAAATTGTATTTCTAGTGAATGTGTTCATTTAACAGAAATAAGGAAATAATGTCTTAAAATAAATTTATATGTTTTACTAGTTCTTTTATGTAGGATCTTATATAAACTTATTTTCTCATATATTTCAATATAGTATTAAATTAGATATCTAATTAATGGTTTGGAATGTGGAATGGTGGGTGGTGGCCAAATGAGATCATTTTAGATCATTCATATATTTTATTCTATATTTAGGTTTTATTTAAGCACTTAAATACCCATGAGGTATGATAGACAATGGTATTGGTCAGTGTAAATTTAGAGGTCACACAAATGTTAGTAGTTTGTTTTATTTTATTTAGTTTCAATGTTTCACCATCCAGATCATCCACCCCTATTTATTTTCCTTTCCATAATTGGTATTTTATTATATTTTTGTAGTTATAGATGTTGGATTAATAGGGTTTTGTGTCTGAGGGAGTGGGAGGTGATTTGAGGGATTGCATTGCTTAAATTGTTTATACGGCTTCCTCTCTACTTATTTTTATGTAATGGACTTCCAAATTACAGAAGGGTTATACAATATTTTATTACAAAGGATCCACTATGATTGAGCACTAATTTAAGGTAAAACATTTTCCATTTGTAGTTTTTTTAGTCCCCAGAACTAGTTTCCAACTCATAATGATCAAGAATACCCCTCAGGCTAGTGGTGGACTGGGTCGAGTTCCAATTTAGGTGGCACCATGGGTAAGTTCATTACATATTATATGATCCCCTAGTTTTCTAGTAAAACTATCCAATTGTTAAAGTCATTTTATGGGGCCCCTATTTTGATGTGCCAATCCTTTTAATCTTTTTTATTTGGAGAGATTTTATATGTGATTGATTTTAGTATTTTTTTCCTTTTTTGAGTATGTTTTATAGGCAATTACTCTTGTTTTTTATGATACGATGGGTTCATATATGATATTTGGTGATATTTCAAATGTAAGATTCTCTCTATGTGAATAGTAAATCTAGATTTACCATTAGTTGCTTTTAGTAATGAGATAATGACAATATATTATGAATTTATATGATTTTATTACTTTTCATGCATGTGATAATGGGTGGTAATACTCACCCCTGCTCTGGATCTTATGGGGTGACATTCTCATGGTTTTATATTTTTTTGACATTTTATTATATTACATAAAGATTTAGATTTGGTGTTAATGGTCTATATAGGTGGACTGGGTGATGATCGCTAAATGTTTCTTGGTGGAGGGGTCTTCATCTATTGGGTGATGAGGTCACTTTGTGTTTTCATTCATATACATTGTATTTTTGTATGATCTATTATATTATTGCTTTCATTTTTTGACATCGATTATGTTCTATTATTTTCATAAGGAATGGTATGTCATATGTATGTTCAGGTATTGTTTTTATTATTCTTTGTTCATTCCTATATCATATGCTATTTTCCAATAGAGTATTTATGATTTTTCATTTACGGTTTCGTGTTTCAATGACTTATATTTTTTGTGTACAACCTCTTAGTACTAGTCACCGACCCCTAGCATGATCAATACAGTATTAGGGTGGCACTCTCGACCATTACATGTACCACACTAAGGTCCTGGAAGGGATGATTCACATAAACATTCCATATATAATATCAATTTTAAAAAATGAATTATTTTTATTTAAATTTATATTCACATTTATTCCCTTTTTTAAACATAAAAAATTAAATATTAATTTCCTTTTCTTAAATTCATTAAATTAATTAATTTATGACCTAATGATTCCAAAGGTGAAATTTTGAAGAACAACATTGTATTAATAGTAGTGTGGATAATGTAAAATATTTCCTAACTATCTATCTAAATAATTCTAAAATAACAAAAATAAATTATTATTCATTATTATGGATTACATTATATAATAATTATTTTAAACTATTTATTCAAAAAACTGGGGTGTTACAATAATAATATATAAATATATATATAATTTATAATCTACAATACCAACCAGTCTTTCAAATCATATACAACAAAGGAAATAATGTTTTTAACAATTGCATCTTAAACACTAATAATGATATTAATTCATGTATGAGATTAATTATATCTTAGTAAATTTCATAAAAAAAATTTAAATGAGAATATAAATTATTTTTATTCTCTTGGTTTTTAGATGATTATATTAACGGGTTAGCCGATTCATCAAAAAAAGGTACCTAATCACCACACTCGACTCAACATGGGGAAAATATGATTCACCTTATTTGAGGTGATTTTATTGTTTTTAGATTGAGTGAAAATTCATTAGACTGATTTTATGATATTATGGATATTTTGTATGCCCATAACGATTGTGGGTAATCCTGTATTATTCTAAACCAATAAATTTTTTAATAGTAATTTTTTTATTAACAAGTATGAATCATTATATAATTTTTTATCATATATTGAATATAATTTATTTTTTGTAAATTTAAATTCATTAAGGCTTTAAATATTGTTTTTATTAATATATAAATAGTCTTTTGAGTCTTTATATTGTAAATAACTAACCAGAAAAACTAATTCATGTTAATCATTTTTATGAATACATGAAGATAATGGCATTTCCACCCAGACCTGTGTTTCATACATGACTTCATGGATGGTTGGTCCAATAACTATTTTCTCCCTTTGTTTTGTTAAATGATAATTTTTATTTGAACAATATTTTATAAAAACTATACCTACAGTATGTGTTTGTGTAGTGTAATGATTTTTTTACTTTTTCACAAAAGTTATATATAGTTTTTATCAATACTTTGTGCAATTATTTTATTTCCTTTTGCTATATTATTTTTGGGCATATGTGTGTGTTATTTATATATCAAATACCAGCATAATAGTTTTGAAACTTAAATTATGAATATATGTATTAGGATAAAAAAATTAGTAACTATATACAATATATGAATATAAAGATAAAATATTTAATTGAAGGAACTTATTTTACGTATAAAATCACCCAAAAAATAGGGTATAAACAATGTGAAAGAAGGTATTATTCCCTTATTATTTATACAGGTTACAACCTCTCTCCCTCAATTATACTTAAAAAATTGAAAAACAAAATAATAACTCTCTTGAATATTCAGATAAATAATACATCACACTCATAAAAGATATTTTACAAACCGTGTTGGGTGTTACAGATAATCACTCAAGATTATATATTAAATCATGATACTTATTCTTAGAATTCCTTTAGATAACCCTAATTGTTACCTATGTACATTCCACACCATAATTTTTAGATAAAAATATTCCATCTAGGATACCTATATAGTATTAAAAAAATTATCACTTTTATTGCATCTTTTGTGTAAACTAAATTATATTAATCATCACATGCTACAATATAAATTTTATATTAGACAAAGATTCTAAAAATATCCCTCTTGAAGTTATGATTAAGATTCAGTCTTACCTTTACATGTCATTTCATTATTTATATTACCATTCAAATACTTTCATGCATGAAAAATATATGAATATTTTTTAAAAATACTATCAAATATTTTAATGAATAATGATTTTTGTAAAAAACATTATATATTCATGAAACACGTAAGTTTCATTTAATGAATCATATGAGTGATTATTTTAAAAAAAATCATATATGGTTAATTAAATTAATATATATGACTATTTTTATAAATAATAATCATGTAATTTAAAATAAAAAACCAAATACAAATATTTTTATTTCCCCTCACATAGATTTACATTTGATAAAAAACTAAAAAATATTCCCCACTCCATCCTATGTACTCTGTTGATTTATTTTCCTATATTATTTTAATTATTAAATCCCAAATGTCAATATCATTAGTCCCACTTATCAATTTCATTACCTATTGTGTCACCCTGATCATCTTCCATCAAGATCAACATCTCTAACTAAAAAATCACCTTTATTTTATGCGATTTGTATTTTATGTGATAAATTTATCTTTATATTATGTTAATTCTTGTATGTTTTTTAATGTGTATGTAATTATCATGCTATCATTTTCATGGATTATATATTTAATGAGATCATCACTTAATGGTATATATTTTTCATTTTCGATTTTCCTTATATATATATATATATATATATATTCTTCAAAACAAAATATTTGTAAAAAGAATAATAACATTTATGATATTTATCACAATAATGAAAATGATAATAATTTTTATATATTTGATAACCATTACATTATTTTTCTGATAGTGAATGCACTTATTTAAAGGCAACTAAAAACCCAAAAAAACAAAAAAACACGATACATCCATGTATATTGGAATTGAAATTCATAAATATAAAGAATATATAGAACTTTCAAGAGTAAATAAATAAAACCATTAATTTTCCATTATTAAAAAATGAACGAACTGTCTAAATTATTAATGAAGAATATATATCCTTCTATATAAGGATTAGAGGGAGATATTAGAGAAATAAAAAGGACTTCCACAAGAAAATGTATCTTCTAGTTGAGTGAATCACCAGTAACACTTCATTTTAAGATTTTCCTTTACTCTATGTCTTTATAATACATCTATTAAAATATTGAAAATATAATGAATGAATCAAAATTTAGGTAGTTTTTTGGTTTCAGGGAGACACCTTACATACTCATAATCTCATCGTACTTTTATAATATTCAAATATTCTCCTTAGAAGCTTAATTATAATATTAAACATTTCATAAATGTTTGAAATATTATTGGTTCAAACATTCATAAAATATGAAAATGATTAAGTGATAAAACTAAATTATAAACACTTTAAAAATGTTCCACCAACCATGAATGAAATATTTAACTATTAAATACTTCACTAAACTCCCTTGAATAAAATTATATAACATTAAAACCACAAATTTATGGCATATAGTGTAAGAATGAAAAAAATTTAATGAAATATTGTATATTTCATACAATTCAATAAAATTTGGAATGGATACTATGTTATCAATGTTATAAATACATTCACTAGATTTATAGAAACAAATTTAAGAGAATAATAGTTCCCACACCATGTTCTATAGTGAAAAAATTAAAATAACCACTCACTAACACTACAAACTCCTTAAATTTATGCATATTTTACCTAATTGTACATCATATGAAAAAATGTGAAATAATATCAAAAACTCATTTTAGATATCATTTAAAACATTTTTTATAGATGTTATAATAGAAATATCATGGTTATGTACTAATACTTCATAATTAAATTAAAAAAATTCATAACCACTTGGATGAACTCATGAGCCTTTTTATAATTGAAAACAATTACATATTCTCTATTCCAATATATTAAACATGGTATAACCTCTAAAAAATAATCAATGTTACTCAATCCATAAATCGATATAATGTGATATCTGTTGAATTCATGTATTGAATACTATTTTCCACCTCATGTATATAATACATCATGCATGATCAAATAATCCCTTTTTTGAAGACATTGATTGACCATGAGATGTGAAATATTTAAATTTAAAATAATCATAATCATATGTTTTCTATTATCAAATTAAAAAACTAAAAAAAATGGTTAAACACATCTAATATCATTCATCTAATTAGATTAATAAATTACATGCCACTTACCTAAATATAAAATAATATCACTTATCAATTATATTTTCATTAGTAAACTTCCTCACATTTTCTCAAATGAGGGAGTAGATTCCATAGCCATCTTATGAGATGAGAAGTTATACCTTTATTAATTAAAACCTATCAGATGATTATAAATTTACCAAACCATTCCTTGATATGATTAACCTCGTGGTTTATATTATTAGGTTATAAAAATATGAAGCTTCACCTGTGATATTAATTTTTACACATAGGTAATGTGGATTGAAATGAAATGTTCACCCAAATCATACCTATGACACTGTGTTTGACACTTCATGAGGTAGAATCATGTGGGTGATCTAAAACCCAAAACATGATTTGTTCCTTTTTTGGATATATAAATAATTATAAAATATCCATAACTTATTATACAGCTTATATTGTATCATAATCTATAAATCTTAATGATACCCTATGAATAGGTAAAATACAATGTCACACATCAAGGGGTTAATTTTCATTAAATTTCATAAATATATATCCCAAATTAATGAATGATAAATTATATATTTCTTTTGTATAACATAGTATATATTTTAAATACCTAAAAACTTTTGTGATTATTAATGAAATCATACATGAGAATCACTAATTATCACATTTTATACAAAAAAACACAAAAGGCATTATGTTTGCTATATTTTTTTGGTATTTTTAAGACATTAATATCTTATGTAATATATCATAATTCTTGATATGATCATTTAATAAATACTCTCACAGAAGAACATTAATGAAATAAATTTAATAAAGAAAAATTGTTTTATAAATGGTGATATTTAGGATTTATAATCTTTATGCTAAATATTTGGATTTATATCCAAACATATTTTCTGTACACCATCTAATATTTTCATGTTAATGGCTACCTATTATATTTCGATTCATATTAATCTTATAATATTTTTTATTTCATTATATTTTAATAGCTTTATAAAATTTCAACTTCTCTTTGAAATCATTTAGTAATATATTTAAGTTTTCCCCTTCACATTGATATCTTTATTTTCCAATATATTAAAATAACTTTTAGAATTTAAAATTTCGTTCAATTAGAATTAAAATAATTTCATAATTTAGTTATACATATTTAAATTTTATAAGTTCAAATATACTCCTTCGAGACACATATAAATTATATTTTCCCAAAATATATTTCCAACACATAAACTCTTTTATTTATTGAAAATAACACTTATTTAATTTATGATGATACTTATCAAAATAGGTATATAACAATATCTAAAATGGTATATTTATATAAAAATAAAAGCATCTAAAAAAATATCTTTATTTATTAAAATATACAACTGATTGGTGGTACTAACACTTTTTATCATATTTCAAAAAATAAAATCGATAAAAAATTATCCTATATAAATTATTTTAAATTTTATTTTTAATCAATATTCTAGGATTGATAAATCTAGAAACCATTTATATAAAGAAACATCCCATTTTCTAAAAAATAGCCAATATTTTATAAATAAATTGTCGTGTTTTATATAGGAATAATGATATGGGGAATATAGTTTATGTTAATAATTTTCAAAACCATCAATATTGAAGTAATACTTTTCATTTCATTTCTCTATAGTTTTAACTCTTAAAACATTTTTTATTGAAAATTCATTCTATATAAATCCTTCATAAATTTTTAACACATGTATATATTCAATATAATATTTTAAAATACATATTGTTTCATATACACATAAAAATAAAATATTTTGTTTGTATAACATTAATACAACACATGAAGTCTTCGTGGAGTTTATTATACCAATTTAGTTGTTTGGGACAATTATATTTTCAATTTCTAGTATTTATAAAATGGGAAATTGATCCTTCCTTACACCTCTTTTATATTTTAATGGCCCGCACTAACTATTAGACGCTGCAACATATTTTCTCTTCATCTAGATTAAACTTTTACCAAATTATATTATCTTCACAACACCAGTGATGGGACCTCCATGTTGTAGAATGTTATCTTCAAAATATTAATGATATCAGGTATACCATTATTGAACTAATTTTTATTGTAGCTCACTTTAAATTATCATAAACATTTTGATAATTATTATAGAATGAATTATATATCTAGATCCATATTTAAAATATCTTTTCCTCTTAAAGTCATTATATACCTAATTTTTTAAGTACCTGATATGTGACTAATGTTATTCTAATCATTTTTTTATTTAATAAAATCCATTGAAACTTAATATCCCTCAATAACTTCTTGTTAATAACAACCCCTATTTATTTGATCATTCATTTAGAACACATCAATTTTATCATGTTTCTTTTCAATCATAGGTTTATTGACACCAGAATGATAGTAGATATATAAATTGAATCCTTCGTACGATTCAAATAAGTATCCACATACACCTATTGAACAATTTCACTATTCTTATATTTATGTAGCGGTTTCTCTAATAACTAAAATATTTCTTTTTTTCTTGATAAAAATTATCAATTTTTTTTACTAAAAGAAGAAGTTATTTCCATAAAGTTTTTTCTTTTCAAAAAGTGATCTATTAATGAATTTCGATAAGGATGAATCAATTTTATATGTAAAAAAATCTTTTATCAGATGAGTGTTATTTATTATATATATTTAATAAGGACATTTATTAAATATTATCCCTATAAATGATGAACATTATTTTACATAATATTTATCAGTGGCCTAAAATCTATATATCGCTTAACCTAATGTTGTTTTAGTGTTTCCCTTATTTTTAATATATTTATATAGATAACTATGCCAATAATCTCATATATGAATCCTGTATTTCTGAGTGGAAAACTCTTTCCCCAAACATATCTCGTGGATTATCCAAATTATAATTAATATTCATACTTTTTTATTTTTAAATAAACCATATAATGGAGTGGGATCCATATAATTTCATTCTGGACACAGAAAACCAAAACATCGCAATCCCAACCCACAAAATACACATAAATCCCAACCATTCCCTAAAAGACACATAACATAACAAATATAACCAACTAAACAAAAAATGTTCACCGTCTTTCTAAAATCAAGTGACACCCCATGCCATGGGAGATGGTTTTACCAGGGGGAACCATAAAAAACATGTTATTATGAATTTATTGTTTAATTATTATTTATTATTAATTTATGATTGAATTAATAATCATTTATTATTTATTTATTTTTTATTTTTTATTTTTTATTTTTTATTTTTTATTTTTTTATCTATTATTAATTTGTTTTTAATTTATTTATATTTTATTATTATTTTATTATTAACACGTTATTTATTACATATCGATTATTTATTAATTTACTATTTATATATCATATATTATTTTGTTATTTTTTATTAATTTATTATTTATTAATTATTCATTCATTATTATTTATTATTTTTATATTAATAATTTATAATTTATTTATTTATTTATTTATTTATTATATATTATTTATTCATTTTCTATTTATTACTGTATTATTTATTTATTTATTTATTTATTATTCTTATATTACATAATGGTCTTTTTTTGTTATTTATTAATTATTAATTATTTAGTTTGTATTTATTTTTTACACATTATTTTTTTTTCTTGTTATTGTTTTTTAATGTTATTTTTTGTTATATATATATAATTATATTAAATTTGGTTTTCTCACTACATGAAGAGCGTGCTAAAATGATAAATTCTGTGAAGAATAACAAAGAGGTAAGGGGTACAAATCTCAGTAAGAAAATATATATATATATATATATATCTATGTGTGCTGAATTTCAATATGGAATGTGAATGGTAATAATAAATAATAATAATTATTTATTTATTATATATATATATAATAAACCACCGTTAAAAGATTTAGTAGTTGTTTAAACTATTGCTTAATTATTTTCCTTGATTTTAAATAAAAACACAATATTATTTCACATCAGTTTTGGAAAACAACTGCTAAATGATAATGCTAATTTTTAAAAAAATTTGCAAAATCATTCTACATCGGTTTTTGAAAATCGCCACTAAATGATTTATGAAACACAATTTAGCGGCATTTTAAACTGCCAATAGAGATCACACTGAATCACATTAACCATGCCACATTCGCCATCATCATTCCCATCACTATCAATTCCACCAAAACTGAATATGAAATATACATCGTAAAAGGAAACCAATCACGAAACCTTAATAACCACCACAACACCATTACTAACACCAAAAAATAAACTAACATCACTATAGAATATTCACCACAAAACCATAAACCTTCGATATAATCACCAATGAATTTAAAAAATACTTTTCTTAAATTAAATATAGTGTGCGTAGCTTGTCTTGCACACAACACTAAACTAAAATGAAAAAATGGTACATTAATAAAATTGTTAAATATTTCCCTTATTTTATAATGATTAAATTAGTGTGTATGAATTAAAGTAACCACTTTATAAAAAAAATATAAAAGTTATAATAAAAAATGTTATTTTTTTCTTAAATATACACATTTTATAAAAATTATTTTCACACATTAACTGCACTAATATGAATATTAAATATTTCTTACCTTAAGAAATTTTATTATAAGAAATTAATTCTATATTTTTAATCAAAAAATATAAATTATATAAAAAGTTACATTTTAATTATAGGCAGAAAAATAATATTTCTTACATTAAAGTAAATTACAGTGATAATGTTGAAACTGTTATATACAAATATTTGTTTTATTGATATTTTTTATTTTATACTATCTATTAAAGTATTAACTTTTAAATAATTACTCTAATATGATTTTTAAAAACATATATAATTATATCTACAGACATTTAATACTTAACCAATTATTAATAATACTAAAAACACATATTGGTTAAACCTCTATTTTTCTAAAAAACTGTTTTTCTATATATAATCCTTTTTAATTTAATTTTTTTATTTAGAAATTTAATAACATTAAATTGATATTAATTTTAGGTTTAAAACACCCAAATTTTTTCATATGGCTTACCTTAATTTTTTAGTAAAATATAAATCACATTTAAAAAATATAGTTACCAAGGTACAAACAAAAATGGAAATATGTAAATACCTAATGGTAAATAAGTAGAAAAATGTTTAAAAAAATCTATAAATTTATGGTTAAGAATTTTTAAACCTTATATCACCCCAAACCCCATTGTTTATTAGTTTTGGAACCTTTTAACTTTTAATAGTGTTATTATATTATTGAAAAATGCCGGGTGTTCATAAAACTACCATTTTCATCACCTATAAAAGGGGACACTTATATATCTTCATGAAATACCAATAGCTCCAAATATATTCTTGAAAAAAATTCTATATTGATCCTTCTATAAACATATCTCAATTTAATTTTCCTTTTGTGACACTATGTTATCCTAAGAAATTTATTTCAATGGATACATTCAATAGAATTTTTATTTTCCCAAAGTACGTATTTCTTAATACATTTATTTTTATTCTTATTCTTTCCCCGATATACCAATAAATATCATAGTTAAATGATGATGTCAATATAATTATTTTATTTAATTGTTATTATATTAATGGAACAACCATTAATTATTCATTCCCATTCACTATGAAATACAAAAGAATGTTAATCGTGTGTTGGGTGGACTATCGCCACCACAAAGTAATGTTTATCATTTTTTGTTTTCATTATTTTTATTTATCCAAAATAATTAAAATATATATAGAAATATTAAAACTTATAAATAATATCATTATTTTTTTTATAATGATATTATGTCAAAATATATAATTTCTTAACTATACTCACCCATAGAATTGTGGTATGTTTATGTTTGGGTCGGTTTAACAACCTACTTGAAAAATGATATAAAAATATATCATGTATGACTTTTAGAACTTATATTTTAAAATTATCATAATTTAATAATCAAATAATTATTTTTAATTGTTATATAAAGGTTATATAATTCATCTACCTTATGGACTTTGATTACTAAAATTACCAAAACAAGAAAACACCGATTCCATTTTCATGTAAAATAAGAAAAAACAACATTAAAAATAATTATAAAATGGTAAAAATTTTCCTTATTAATCATTAAAAAATAAATAAGGTTCCTAAAAATGTATATAATAAATTTAATTTCATTTTTAGGATATTTTTTGTGTCCGTATAATGAATTAAGACCATGATAATGGTTTCATTGACATAATCTTCAATTCATTGGATCGTAGTATTTCTTACATGAATCTAAATTTAAAGATTTAGTTGATCATATAATTACCATATATTATATATTATTTTATATTTTTTTGGTTCAATTACTTCTATTCATCAACAAACACTTATTTGATAAAAATATTCTGATATAAAAGTATAACATTGGTAATAATTACTCTAAATCCTATTAATGAATATTTTTATTCCATGTCCATATTTTTCTTAAAAAAATAGATTTTTTAATGAAATATAATTATTTTTTCATTTATATTCTTCATCATTTCCTTTATTCATTTTATGAAAAAAAATCTTTTTATCTTTTATCTGATATGGTTAATTAAACAATCTAAAAATAATAATAAAGTCATTTCTTTTTATTACATACCACTCGAATTTTGTTAGATTTGTTTTTTTATAAAAAGGTAATTTTATTTAGAACTATTTATAAATATTCTTTTATAATTCTTCACTTTCCATCTTAATATATCTTTTGAATCAAATTTTCACTTCATCTTTTTTAACAATGTTTGAATGTTTTTCTAAAAATTTTTTAACTTTCACATATATTTTCCCTCTATGGTTTATCTCTCATGAAATTATGTTTTGATCACCCCATATATTTTATTATTATATGATTAGTTTTTTAAAATGATAATATTAATATACATATGATTTCTTAAGTTCATTATATATGAAATTTTTGAGAGAATATGAAACCCAATATTTCCCAATGGGTTATTTATGATATTATGATGATTAATTTAATATAGAACAAATTTTTATGGACAATGATTAGTGGGGTCATAAATCACCCTACAAATAATCATTTTATGTTTTTGTATCATGACATAGTTAGGTTTGTAAGTAATTATTTTTTCACATAGGCATGAAAAAAATGGAATTTCATTCATTTTTAGGTGTGGAAATAATTTGTTTTTTCATAGGTCTGTTCATAATGTGTTTTATCGCACAATTTTTCATGTGATTATGGTTATTCAATATTTACATGTTGTTTATAATGTTATTCCACTTTAATAAAATTCATTTCATTTTCATGATATGCCATTTTTTATTATTATTACTTATTTTTAATGTATTCTATGATTTTATGTCATGGACATATGTTTTTTATAATATTGAGATGAATTTTGATACATATAATAACGTTTATGCTTCATTAATGTTCATTTAATAAATTGTATTTCTCTATCATTTTATTTATTATTATAATCTTATAATTTTTAAATAATATATTTATCATCTTCCTCAATTTCTCCTTTATGTTAATGATTTGATACATTATGATATGTTTTTACCTTATTGTGTGTGTGAGATCACTCTTTTCACATATTATATTTCCCTTTATCCAGGTTAAGAAGAATATTATATCATGATATGTTTTAAGAAAATGATTTATAGTAGTATGAGTATAGTGACATGTTTTTAGATGATGTAAAATGTGATGTTTATATTGCTAATCTTTAAGACACAATACATTTTGATCCTTGGATTGTGGGAATATTTGGGATATATATTAACGAAAACATGAAAATAATGCATTATTTATGTAAGGTTTAATTTGAGTTACTTTAGTTGGTATCAACACATCCTTTAGTTAATTATAGAAATAATTTTTGTTATTTTAGGGATAAGTTTTGATAACATCAGTGAAAACCCTATAGAAATATCTAAGGGATAAATCCATGTATGGTATAACATCTAGAATTTTTTTAATGTAGAGACTGTTTGGTTTTCCTAGAAATAAATTCCCTATATAGATAATACATGTGGATATAGGCTTTTCTTCGATGTAACTAGGTGTAATAAACCTAAAATGTTTATGTTGGATATTAACCCAATCATCACCTAGTGCATGGTAATGTGGAATGACTACAATAAATAGACTGAAACTTTTGGGGTATATTCATTAGTTAATTCAAAATATATTTATAAACCATAATGAAGGATTTCAATATATAAATAGTTAAGTTATAAAACAAACCATGGATAAGAAAGATTTAAACCTAGAGATTCAAAAGTTAATGTATTCACATAATTTATGAAATCATCCATCTATGTTTATAGTTTCCATATATATATATACATTTTTTTAATATAACTATATTAAATCATAATTTTCTTATAGCCTAGGTAATGATGGGAACTCGATATAACTAATTTAAAAATGGTTGACATGGAAAATGTGTAGAGTTTACCAAAATTCAACCTAATGTCATTGGGTCTAGGACAGAAAATATCATTATAAAGCTCACCCAGCTATCTAAATTTGTGGGAAATAACACAAATCATGTTTAAATCCTAAATTCTTCAAGGAAAGGGCATATTTCTATTAATTTAATCAAGATGAAACACTCACCCTATTTAAAATTTTATTTTAATCCAATGGTTTATGAGTAATGGATCAATGAATGGGGAAATATATTTTTGTTATTTATTTCTTAGACCAGGAGAATTTAGTTATTCTTGTCTCTTATTCAAATGGTAATGTTTACTAGTGGTGGAATCTCATTAAGAATACCATGGGAAGAGAATAATTTTACACAATGGAATAGGATAAACTCAAGAGGATATTTTTGAATAAGTATTTCCCTTATACTCTATAAAAATGGAGTGGGAATTCTTCGAATTATATAAAATAATAGGATGGATATATTTTATCTTATGAATCCAATTTCACAAGACTCATGATGTATTCCTGGGGTTTCATCTATGATAATAACAATAAAATCAATAACTTATATACTATATTAAAGAGTAATATTTAAAGGGAACTAGATATAAGAGATTTGGTATCTATGAATATATTTTATGAAATGCTCTTAAAGTAGAGATAGAAACTGGAACATCACATTATTCTAAGGAAAAGAAAAGTAATTTGAAGCATCATGGAAGCTCTGATCATAAGACACAAGGACGGATGAAATTCCAATTTCTTACATGAAATAAATTTGAGAGGAAGAACTCTATTAATTACATTATGGGATCAATGAATTGTTTTAAGTGTGGTAATATATAACATGAAAACCATGAAAATAGAATTAATTAAAATAGGATGATTAATAGAATATAAGCGAATACGGTACTATCTAATGATCCACCCATACTATATTTATTCATATTCAATGGGTTTAAGCATTATATGAATCGATGCCCAAAACATCATGCTAATAATGAAAATATACCCCCAAACTCCCACAATCTTAGGGAGTTAAGAAGGTCATTCACAACCACCACTAATGGGTATGATCATAATAATGAAGTGATGAGAGGTAAACTTGATGTTTTTTTATAGAACTGTTAATAACTTACATGATATTGGTTCATCGCATTATTTTATATTGCACTAGTTTTCTATGATTTTGTTATCACTAAAATATGAAATGGATATTCATCAATCCATAAAAACCACTTATGGAATAATAATAACGTTTAAGATATATAAATATTATTTGATACAATTTTTTGGGAATTTACTTTCTACATATCTAGTTCTTGTTCCACTAGTTTAATTTTACCTATTATTGGGTACGAATTAAATTTTCATACATAAATCACATAATAATTGTTGAGAATAGGAAAAATCAATTCATATTCTAAATAATATCATTTTTAAGTATCAATACAAGTATTTTTATAAACATTATATGGATAAAAATTCTATAATATGGGTTATGATACCCAACACTAAGGGATTGATTACTTTAATAATTGAGGTGGAATTCAACATTGATGATACGCCTATTGCATAAGAATAAACAAATGTATATCTGGATGAACTGCATAGTATTAACCTATATAGTGTTGTTGATATTTAAATTAAAGTCATGATTGGATCCATTCCTATATCAAAATTTCCATATATATTGGATCTCATTGAATTAGAGAAACTAAAGAAGAAACTATAATAGAATATGGAAAACTGTTTTATATACCCATGTTCTTTACTATGGGGTGCACCAGTCCTCTTTGTCAAAAAGAAGGATGGATCAATGTTTCTTTTAATTCGTTATGATGATCTTAATAAATTTAGGATCAAGAAAAATTATAATCCACCCAAAATCAATAAAGTATTTGATCAAAATGTAGGACATTAGTACATCTCGGAGATTAAACATCAGTCTAGATATCATCAGTTCTGGGTTAAAAGGGATGGTTATTTGAAATCAACTTTTTATATGTGGTATGGACAGTATGAATTTATATTTATTCTCTTTATACTTATGAATAATCACTCAATATTCATGGATATATCAAATAGAGTCTTTAGATACTACCTTGATCAATTTTTTGTTGTATTTATAAATGATATTCTTATACATTCAAAGAGAATAGAAGGCCATGAAGATCATTTTCATATTTTGTTAAAGACCTTGAGTGATGAGAAGTTTTATGAGAAATTCAGAAAGTTTGAATTTTGTGTAAATAAAGTTCTATTCTTTTTTATTTAATCACAATAAAGGGAAATTTAGTTGATCCATGAAAGATGAAAATTATTGAGAAATGAACTAGTCCAACCATAGTAACTGATATCTATAGTTTTATCAGGTTATCAAGATTTTATAGTTTCCTTGTGACTAAATTATCATGGCTATCATATCTACTAAAAAATTTATCATAGAAGGGAGTAAGGTTTATTTGTATATATGAATTTGAGTACTGTTTCAAGGAACTAAAAAAGAGTTTGGTCAGTAGTCCTATACTTATTACATTACCATGTAGTAGGGAATGTTTTTTTAATATAGTGTGATTCTTTAAAAAAGGAATTGGGTTTCATCCTCAAGGAAAATGATAAGGTAATTTCGTATGAATCACTACGGTTAATGAGTAATGAGAAAAATTACCTAACACATGACTTAGAGCTAGAAGTAGTGATCTTTACAATAATTATATGGTGACATTATCTATATAAAGAATGGTGTGATATATATATTGATCTCAAGAGCATGAAACATTTATTAACAAAGAATTAATTGAATATTAATTTATGAATATGGTTTTAATTGATAAAATATTATGAATTTTAAAAGAATTATCACTAGAGGAAGGAAAATTAGGTGGTTAGTGATCTTATTAGGAAATACCATGATACTCTATCCATGAAGAGGATTAAAAGACTCAATACTATTGGATTTTTATAGGATGAATCTTGAGAACATAATAGGAGGAGATAATTTTTATCTACACCAATAGAATTCTCAAACATCCCTCTACATAAATATCAATGAAGATAAAAAATGATGTAGATCTATAGAAAAGGGTAATATATATTATTTAATTAAAATTTGAAAAAGATGTCGTTATATGATTTTTAACATGGATATGAGTACCGTTAAATCTTGGATTGATTAAGAAACATTTGGCTTATATATATATATATATATATCACATATTTCTCTATTCATCTTGGAATAACAATAATGTATAGAGATCTAAAAAACATATGGTGGGAAAGAATGAATAGGGAAATTGAATAATATGTATATTGATGCTTTGTAATCGAGAAATTAAATGTTGAATGACAAAATTATAAGGGTATGTTGCAACAATTACCCATTCTAGTATTGAAATGGGAAAACATTACCATGTATTTTAGCACAGGACTCCCCAAAATATTTAAAGACTATAATATAGTTTGGGATTTAGTTGATTACCTTGCAAAGAGAGTACATTTTATTATAATGAAATAATTTTTCCCTCTTGAATAACATTATAATATATACATAAGGAAAGTGGAATACCTTTATGAAGTACCAGAATCCATTATATATGATCGGGATCTAAGTTTTACCTCGTGGAACATGAGATGTATTCAAAAAGTATTGGGGAAAATGCTGAGTTTTAACCATAACTATCATCCGCAAGAATATTATTAGACTGAGATGACCATTGAAGCACTAGAGTATATACAAAGATATTGTTTGATGGATTTCAAAGGATATCATGGTAATTATCTCCCCTTGGTATATTTATCATATAACAACGGTTTATATTCTATAATTAATATTATACCATTGGAGGATCATTATGGGAATATAAATGACAATCCAATATGATGGGATGAAGTTGGACTGAAAAGGATGATATTTCATGACCTTTTTTGAGATGTGGTGGAGAAAGTTCAAGTCGTTTGATGAAAACTGAAAGCAACACAAATTCGAAATATGAGGTAAGCAGATAATCATTTATGGGACCTATTTTATAAGTTAGAGACTCGGTGTAACATTGATTATCTCTATAGAATAGGGTTATGATATTTGGGATGAAATGGAATTTGTGGTCGAGATACATAATTCCCATTGAGATCCTTGATGGTTTCGATGTCGTAACCTATGGCTTGGGATCCCTCCACACCTCTCTCAAGTGAAAAATGTATTCCACATATTGATTTTGTGGAAGTGAATCCTATATCTAACACATGTAATAATCTTAAAAGATGTTCAATTGGTACATGAACTTTCATATGAATAACAACCATGATAAATCATAGATCAATATGATAATGTTATAAGAAATAAGATTACCCATTTACTCTATGGTATTTCGTGGAATCATAATCCTGAGGATGCTATATTAGATTTTAAGGATGTTCTGAAAGAAAAGTAGTGTCGCGTTTTTCCTTCCACAAAGTAAAATTTCACAGAAAATTTCATTAGGCGGGGGGTATAATGTAATTTCTCACTATTTTATTAAATAAATTTCCAATGTTTAATACTATGTGGGTAACTTGTCTTCTATGAAACATTTAATTAACACAAAAAAATTTTAACCTTAAAAAATTTATTATATTTTACCATTATTTTATAACCATTAAATAGTCAGGTATGAATAAAAGTAACCACTTTTTAAAAAATATATAAAAGATATAATAAAACAAATGCCATTTTATTCATGATGAAAAAAATTTTAAAAAACTGATTTTAACACATTAAGTGTGATAATATTAAAATAAAAATTTTCTCACTTTTATAAATTTTATTTGGTAAAATGGATTCCATATTTTGAATTAGTAGTACCAGATTACATAAAAATAATCATTTTTTAGGCATAAAATAATATTACTCATATTTAAGTTAATTATAGTGAGAATGGAGAAAGTGTTAATTTTAGAGATTAGTTTTATCAATATTGTGTAATCCATATCTATTAATTTAAATAAATATATTTTAAATAATGAATCTCATATTATTTTTAGTCCCATATGTGATTTTATTAAACCAAATTTAATTTTTTACCAATTCTAAATAATATTAAAAATATATAGTGGTCAAAAGACTATTTTTCTACAAGAAAACATGTTTCTATATATAAAAATATTAAATTTAGAAGTTATGTTTTCAAATATTTATAAATTTAATTTTAATAGACTTAGGTTTAGAAAACCAAAATTTTATTAGATTTTTACAAAATAATTTTAATAAAAAATAAATTACATGGTTAAAAAATGGTTAAAAAGGTAAAAAACGATAAAATGTAAAAACCTAATGGTAAATGACTTCAAATAAGTTTAACACATGTGTGGAAATTTATGTTTGAGTATTTATCAACCTTATCTCACACCACACTCCATTATTTATCACTTTTTGAATCTTTTACCCATGAACAATGTCAATCCATTATTGAAAAATAATGGGTGTTCACAAAAGTTCCCTTTTCTTCACTCATAAAAAGGGACACTTACATCGCTTCATGCCTCACTCATCCCTTTTTATTCTTGAAAATATTCCATTTTATCCTTCTATTAAACTATATAATGTTAATTATCCTCTATTCAATATATGTTATCGTAATCACTTCATTTCCCATGAGACTTTCAAGAGAATGTTCAAGGACCTAAAGTGGGTATATCATAGTCCTTACACTTTTATTCTTTTTATTTTAATCCCAAATATATCCTAGACATATTTAAATTATTACCTAAATATAATTATTATACTAGAGTGTTTTTATATTAATTTAACAATCATTATTTATTCATTCCCATATCCTTATAAAAATAGTAATGTTGATCTTGTGTTGGGAAGACCACTACCTCCATGAGGTATCAATTTTTTATCTTGATTTGGATTGTTTTTCCATGAAAATTAAAATATATTTTAAAATTTTATAAATATGAAAATAAAAATTATTATTATTTTTTTATAATTATATTATGTTAAAATAAACACTTACATTACTATACATACCCATATAATTTTGGTATGGTCAAGTTTTTTTTTATCTGACCACCTACTTGATTAATGCTATATAAATGTATCATGTATGGATATGGGAAAATAAATAGTAAAAGTATTATAATGATATTAGTAAATAATGATGTTTATGTGGTTATATAAATGTTATATTAATTATTTATCATATTATCTTCAATCGATAAAATTACCAAAACTAGCCAATGTTGATTTCATTTTCAAAAAACAATAAGAAAAATATATATTATAAATAAATATAATATTATAATAAACGGTCATTATAAATGAAATATAGATTAATAACATTACTAATAAGTTATATAATAAAATAAATTTTTTTACTATGTTAGTCATGTGCGTAGAATGAATTAGGACCACAACATGGGTTTCATCGACTGTATTTATGATTCATTAGGTCATAGTATTTCTTACCTAAATATAATATTAATGATTTATTTGATCTGAAAATTCCCCTATTTTATATGGTATTTCTTTATTTTCTCTATGGAAATTATTTTACATCCCCAATAACCACTTATTTATAAATGTGTTTTGAAAAGAAATGTATAATGTTGATAAGAATAACTCAAATTTTTACCAACATATCTTTTTCTATCTTATCCATATTTTTTAATAGAAAGGGTTTTCATTAATGAAATAAATTTATCTTTTCTTGTTATATATGTTATATTATTTTGTTCATATTTTATGTAATGATTTATTTCAACATTTCTTTAATGGTATTTTTTTTCAAAAACAACATCAAAAACAAAATAAAGGCATTTCTTTTCAATATTCACCAATCTAGATTTATTAGTTTTAATTTTTTTATTTTAAAATATATTTTATTTAAAAATAATTATTTTAATTATTTTAAAATTATTCAATTTTCTTTTTAAATTTTAATTTCAAAATAATTTTTATTTTATCATTTAAATCAAATAATTGGTTTTGTGATAACTTTTTCACCTTCAATTCTATTTTTCCTCCAAGGTTTATCTATCATGAAATCATATTTTGACGACCATTTATATTTTATTATTATATTATTCTTTTTTTAATTGATATTTTTTATATCCTATGATTTCTTATGTTCAGGAAATGTGATGTTTTTCAAAATTTAAAGACACCCATTTTTTTCCATGGGTTCTATAGGATATAATGATGATTGGTTTTAAGTGTCACACATATGTAGAGATGATGATTTTTGGTGTCCTTTGTCACCTTGTAATGTATTATTTTATGTTTATTTCTCATAAGAAAGTCAAACGTTGAAATACTGATTTTTTTCACACAATAATGGGCTTAATGGGATTTCTCAAATTTTTAGACATGGGAAAAATGAGTTTGTTCACACAGGAATGCGCATAATGAGTTTTATCTCAAAGGTTTCACTTTGAATATATTTGTTCCAAATTTTCAACTAGTTTATCAAGTTATTCCATATTTCCAAGAATATTTTAATTTTTATGATATTTCATGTATTTTTTATTATGCCTTATTTTTTAAGTATTCCACACGTTTATGTCATGATCACATGAATTATGATTATTTAGATATATTTTGTGCCATGTTGTAACATTTAAACTAAAATAGTGGTATTTTTATAAACATATATTCCGATATCTTTTTTTATAATGGTATTATGATCTTTAAAAAATATATTTATCCTCTTCCTCATATTCTCATTCATTATTATGATCTGATGCATTATGATATGCTTTTCCATTATTGAGTGTCTGACCACACACCTTTCTTAGGTTTCCCTTCCCTTGGGTTATGAAAATGATTATATCATGTGAGATGTTTAGAAAAGGGTATTGAGGAGTGGTAACATATAGTAGTGATTACAAGTGTTGTCAAATAAAATGTTTATGTAGATAATCATCAAGACACTAAACCTTTCGGTCCTCAGGTTGTGTCAAATGCTGCATGTACTCCATATTCTCATGTTACTACTACTACCATCGATGTATCTCCTTCTCCTCCAACTGTCATCAGAGATCTTCCTACTAATATTGTTTCCATTGTAGCATATCTTTCTGTTGTAATTGACACATCTCCTCATTCCCCCTATGCATACTCTATATAAGCTCACTCTGAACTTCTAGTTGCTCCTCATACTGTGTAGTAGGTGATGATGACTCTCTATGAGCTCCTCTCAAACTGGATGTTGACATGAATATGGTACCATAATAACTCTCAGGAATTAATCGAGACACGATACCAATAACACATCCTTTATCGAAGGAATACTAGGTCACCATCATCCATGTTGCCCTATAAAATCGGTGTGCACTGGTCTGATGATCGTTCTTATCCAGACACTTAGACTATGTTTGATACATCACAACATCAAATAACTCCTTCATTTTCAATTTAAAATTAAAATATTTAAAATATTATTTTTCGTTGATTTTAAAAATCAAAAAGAAATTATAATAACCCTAATCTGACACTGGTGCTTACCTTGAATCTCTCTAGTGATCAAATCATTATAGATCTTCCCATAAACATCAAACTATATAATATTGAGTTGTTTAAATACCTATTTGAATATATAATAATCCGTTACATTTAATATTATATAAATTATTTTTAAAAAATTACTTACCATGTGTTCCATGTGCGTACTAAATGTACAACTACCGAATCAATGTGTCACCTCTTGTCTCCCATAGATTTTTACCTTCTCAGGATCTCCTCTAAAAATCTCCACCCATCCAATGTGAACACAATCCATCCAAAGCCTATTTTAAATGTAATATATTTAGTGGGTGTGATAAGACTCATAAAACTTTGTCACTACTGCATTCGTCATTGCATTCCATCTCATATTTTGTGAAAACTGATGTCAACATACACTCATAAATCCCTCTCAATCCTTCCAGATAGCATCATGCATGCTCGCATCGATGGGATATCATAAAAAGTACAAATTAACTATAATATCTAGTTATTAATAAAATAAATTTCAATTTAAATATTATTTAATTATGTACCATCCAATGATAGAACATGTGGTGTTGAACATTAACGAGAATCTCATCCCATGATATCCATGTTAAAATTAATAATTTCACAATATAGCTCTCCATTATACAATTATTATATGTGAAAATATGTGAACAAAAATGAAAAAAAATAATCAAAATATAGTATAAAAATAAATAAATTAAAACCAACTAATATACATAGGAAATTATACCACCACATTTTTGGATCAAAGCCAAGAAGTAGACTTCACTTCGAGATAGGTTCAATAATCAAAAATTGGGCAAAACCATGCCCCTCCAAGTCCTCCTTAAACCAATGATAGTTTGAGGGTCAGATGATCCAACATCAAAATCATCCAAAGGTAGATCAGCATCCGACAACTAATGAAATAAATCATGGTCCATCTGAAACACAAAATGACTGTTTTCACAAAACAATTAAAACAACTATTATATATAGATATATATTATATAAGATTTTAAATAGAATTTGTCCATGTCAATATTTATCTACATCCTCATCTTCATAAATGACGATGTCAATGAGTTCATATTCCTCCTTGACTTCGTCAATTTACATATGAGATTATGTTTCATCATCTATTGTCATTTGGAATTCATTTTTAACATAATTTATATCATCATCACCACCAACCCTTAACTACACGGTTTCATCAATAATATTCATGTATCATAATGAAAATGATTGATTTGGATAAGTCTCTTAAAAATTTTCAATTCCTTACACTTTATCATAACCACATTCACATTGAGAAAAATCATTTTCCTGAGATTTTTTTACATTATGCTCCACATATCTACAAATTATTTTTAAATAGCATTATAATTTGGATAATAAATTTAATGTGACTCATAATCTAATAAATATGGTTCATTTAATAAAAGAATACATTTATATTTAATATCAACGATTCTATGGTTTAGATGAACATGAATCCCTCTTGTAGTATCCAACCACTAAACTTTAAAGATAATTATCAAACACTATCTCAGATAACACAATTCAATAATTTTTTCCAACATTCCATAAAATTCATCATCAGTTTCTTAAGGATGAGATCCTCTCAAGATGACATCACTATTCATTGTTTTTTGATTCCTCATTTAATTATGAATGAAATAAAATACCATTAATGACATATGACTTATAAGATTTAACCATTTTGGATGGTGGGTTACTCAGGACACACAACCAATTATAAATTTTATCACCATGTTGAGATACCTGAAAATTTTTAAAATATTTATCAATATAACAATTAATAAATTTATATTATATGTTAAATAATAAATAATATATTTTACATTTTTTTGAAACCAGTAAGAAAAAATTATTTTGTCAATGTTCTGCAAGATCAGCTGCTATAATTTGTGGAAGTTATTTATTGGTATAATTATCATATAACATGCATATAAAATAATATTAATTTACTAAAATAAATATTATAGAATAATTGGTAGGATCACTCACAGTAAAAATGGATTCATTTCATCATAGTTGAGCAGAACATATGTATGATCTCTATGATTTTCATTATCAGAAATCCATTATTTATGAACTCCACCAAAACCAAGTTCGGTCATATAAGAAATAGATAATTTATTTCTCATTTCATCATAAAAATTTCTTTCATTATAGGCCACAATGTTGTGTTTTATTGTATATTCATATTCAAATTAATGATAGTAGAAAAAATAAATTTCCACTTCCAAATAAGCTTTTGCAATTGGGCCATCAACAATGATTTATTACATATATTTTTCTTTAGTTTCTACATGCATCACTCAAATGAGTACATCCATCAAAACTATATTGGAAATTAAAAATTCTCTTCATGCAGTAAATGTAATATCAAATGTTCTATTGAGTCAAAGAATGTTGATGGGAGGATTTTTTCTAATTTACATAAAATTAAAACAACATATTTTTACAGTCTGCTTAGTATGTTGTAGTATATTGTCTCCGCATAAATTTGTCAGAAAAAATCATATGTCTGTTATCATATCCTAAATAATATAATTAAAAAACCTATTAATCCAATTGATATAATTATTTCCATTATAAAAGGAATGTAAAGAATTTTTAAGCCGGTAATATGAAAATTGACGACACATCTTCCCAAATTAGAAGTACAGTCATCTAGAAGTCTCAAATTATAATTCCACTAACAAAATAATAATCAATTTTCTTTGGGTAGTGTATAATCTTCTTTTGGATTTATTAAATTCTATGATCTCTCATTTTCGAACAGTTCATCTTCTTGTCGCCTTAATGTTTGGTGAATATATAATTGTGCCTTTACATTATCATTGGTCTTACTAGGTGTATCCAAAATTGTATGAAATAAATTATCAAAATAGTTCCTACCAATATGTATGACATCCAACATGTGACAGATCAACAAATCAAGCCAATATGGAATATCCTAAAATATGCTTCGTTTTATCCAATTCTTTTCTTTCCCAAAGGCATTAATTTATTTTATCAGTTTATTGTTGGTCCAAATGATATGGGAGGTAATTAAAAGATAAATGATTGTAAATATTTACCAGTGATTATTATTGTAGATTCATCTCTTTCAATTGTAACTTTTATAAAACGATAATTATTCCTCTGAAAAGGATGATCAGTTGGAAGGAATCTATTATGATAGTCAAAAAAATATGGTTTTTTCTACTGATGGCATAAAATTTTTTCTATCTCTCATATAGTACATACATTATTTTTCACCATGTGTACTCCAGTGAGATAACATGTCATATTCTAGGATGTTAGTAATTTTCCACATAAATGTAGCTTTTAGTAGGAAATTATATTTCATAGCAACATCATATATACTGGCACCACTACATTATAAGTTATTTAACTCATCAATCAATGGATTCAAATAAACCTCAATATTATTTTTTGGATACCCTAGAATTAGTAAGGTAAAAAAATATATATGGATCTTTCACCAACATCCATAGAGGTAAATTTTATGGAGTTATAATGATAATCCAGCATGAATATAGACTACTGTAAGAATCAAATGGATATAAACCGTTATCAAAAATACCCAATCACATGTCTTGGAATAATAAAGAAAATGGTGGATTCACTTTGTCAAAATGGTTCCATGAATTGCCATCAAAGGGATGATTCATGATTTTTCTAGTTTAAATATTGGTTTTTTCCATGAAATCAATGTCTCTGTGTTCTGAAACATGAATAAACACTGCAATCTAGGTCTTTGTGGGAAATATCTCAACTATTTTATTGTAATAAATCCATGCTTCCCTAATTTAGCATCCTTATACCTAGAATGTCCATATGTGGGACAACTATCCAATGACTCATTTCACCATAATAAAAGTAACAATTATTTTTTAATGCATGAATATTTTGATAAACAAGACCCAGATTACGATCCATCCTCTTTCCCTCATAGAAATTTTTTTCCAAACATTTCCTTCTGTTAACAGGGTTTTAACCAAAGTGAATATCTAATATAAACAACTACTTAAAATTCAATTATCATATTTAATATCCATAAATTTTTCAACTACTTCAAATTTTATTATCTTTAATCCAAGATATAATGTTTCCTCATATGACTTTAACAAGTCATCAAATTTTGATGGCTAAAACTCAGGAGTTAAATCAATATCATCCTACGATTCAGTTTGTGGAAAATAAGGACTTTCCGCATCATGTACTATATTTTAAAACCATGATTGATTTAGAAACAAATTATTAGTATCTTTTCTGTAACTGAGTTCAACATTTTTATTCCAAAAATAATAATCTGGTTGAAAAAAAATCTCAAAATATGACCACCAACATTATGAAAACTTTTAAACGTCCTCATACAAAAAAAATTACTAGGATATTTAATTGCCCCTTCTAAACGAAATTCTAGTTTTGATGAAGATAATGATACTAAATCATTAACACCCACATATATATGGGATTTAAACCAAAAATATTAGTTTTTCTTTACTGATTTATCCATGAAAGATCATCTAATAGTGACTATTGTCGACTTCTTTTTTCCAAATTTCTCAAAAAATATAAAATAATTTGTTTTTTTAAAATTTCATATAATACAAACTCTATCAATAAAAATATGTTAAATTTAAATCAACTTCCCTAGTAATTTGTAATAATTTCTATTATTTCAAAGTTATTTATAGTATTTGTTTTAAAATTTTATTAATCTACACTAATCTACACTAATTTATAATAATTTATTTTAATTACCTATAATTATTAGTAATTACTGTTAATTTATACTAATTATATCTAATTACAACTCTCACAGATTCCAATGGATTGGAAACAACTCTTTTGCCTGATGACTCATCTCTTTACAAATTTCTCTGACTGAAATCACTATAAAAAATTTTCTCTAATGTCTGGATATCCATTTTCCAATGCACAAGAATAGTGAGAAACGTGGTGAGGCCACCTTGTTGTCAACTCTCACGCATACAAAAATAAATATCCCATCGTTGAAGAAGATTATTTATAGGGATTTCAATCAGATAATGTATCAAGAAGATGAGTTGTCATGAAAAAGATACTATTTTCTGATTGCTCATCTCCTTGAAACATTTTCTCACAAAAAATAACATGAAAAAACTACTTCGATGTATGTATATCTATTATAATGAATATAAAAATTGATATATATACATTGGAAAAGAATTTTCATAGTGTATTTAGTGGGAGAAAGTTTCAAGGAGATAATCTATCGAGAAAAAATAATTTCATCAATCAATTGGAAATTTTGCCAATTTATTATAAACTATTGGGAATTATTGAAAATCACTACTAATGATTACTAATTATTTCAATTGATTTCTATTGATTTCTAATTATTTCTTGATGACTACTAAGGATTTCTAATTATTTCTAATTTTTACTAATTATTGATAATTATTGGAAATTATTGCTAATTATTTCTAATTATTGCTAATTAGTTCCAATTATTGCTAATTATCTCTAATTATTGATAATTATTGCAAATTATAGCTAATTATTTCTAATAATTGCTACCTATTTCTAATAATTGCTAATTATTTTTCTTTATTTCTGATTATTTGTAATTCATACTAATTATTGGTACTTATTGGTAATTATTTCTTATTATTGCTACTAATAACTAATTATTTCTACTTGTTTGTAGTTATTGATACTTATTGCAAAATATTTTTAATTACTTTTAATAAC
The DNA here is from genome assembly GCA_963277665.1 of Viscum album. NCBI lineage: Eukaryota > Viridiplantae > Streptophyta > Magnoliopsida > Santalales > Viscaceae > Viscum > Viscum album. The sequence goes on along the minus strand of OY728140.1, from coordinate 1,898,925,070 downwards.
TTCTAATTACTATTAATTACTGCTAATTATTTCTAATTATTACTAATTATTGCTAATTATTGAATCTTATTGGTAATTATTACTACTTATTGCTAATATATGCTAATTTTTTCAAATTTTTGTTAATTATGGATAATTATTCCTAATTCCTATTAATTATTACTAATTTTTCCTAATTTTTCTTAATTAATCCAAATTCTTCATAATTATTCATAATTATTAATAATTATTGCTAATTATTCCTAATTATTACTAATTAATCCTAATTATTACTAATTAATCCAAATTATTACTAATTACTACTAATTAAATTAAATTATTACTAATTAATCATAATTATTACTAATTAATGCTAATTATTGTTAATTAATCCTAATTATTACAAATTCTTACTAATTACTTCTAATTATTTGCAATTATTACTAATTATTCCTATTTATTATGAATTAATGTTAATAATTACTAACTAATCCTAATCACAATTATAAAAAATAAATCTTATCCCTAGTTATTACTAATTAATCATAATTATTACTAATTTTCAATAATTATTTTTATTTATTGCTAATTATTATTAATTTTTACCAATTATTACAAATTATTAATAATTGTTACTAATTAATCTTAATTATTACTAATTAAAACTAATTATTTCTAATTAATCATAATTATTACTAATTAATCATAATTATTACTAATTAATCCTCATTATTACTAATTAATCTTAATTATTACTAATTAATGCTAATTATTACTAATTAATCCTAATTATGACTAATTATGACAAATTATTACTTATTATTTCTATTTATTATCATTTATTACTATTTATTTCTATTTATTACTAATTAATCTTAATTATTACTAATGAATTATAATTATTACTACATAATCCTAATTATAACTAATTTATCCTAATTATTAGTATTTAGTACTTTTTACTTCTAATTATTACTAATTATTCATAATTATTCCAAATTATGCATAATTAATTATTACAAATTTTACTAATTATAACTAATTAGTCTTAATCATTAATAATTATTACTAATTATTACTAATTATTACTAATTATTGCTAATTATTACAAATTATATCCCATTATTCCTCGTTATTGCATATTATTAATAATTGTTCCTAATTATTACTTATTATTCGTAATTATTTCTAATTATTTCTATTTTTTCTATTTACATAAAATTATTACTATGATATTCTATTTATGAAAAATTATTACTAATTATTACTAATTATTACTAATTATTTGTAATTTTTACTAAATAATCCGAATTATTACTAATTAATCATAATTATTTCTAACTATTACTAAATACTTCTAATTATTCCAATGAATTTCTAACTAATGTAAATTATTACTAATTATTTCTAATTTCTAATAATTAGTACTAATTATGACAAATTAATTCTAATCCTAATTATTACTAATTAATCCTAATTATTATTAATTAATCAAAATTATTAGCATTTATTAATAAATATTACTAATTATAAATAATTATTACTAGTTATTACTAGTTATTACTAATAAATCCTAATTATTAAAAATTAATCATAACTATTACTAATTATTCCAAATTATTACTAATTAATCTTAATTATTACTAATTAATATTAATTTTTACTAATTAATACTAATTATTACTATTTTTTACTAATTATTACAAATTATTATTATTTATTACAAAAAATCATAACTATTACTAATTAATCATAATAATTGATAATTAATCATAATAATTACTAATTATTACTATTTAATTTTATATAGTTGGGGTTTGGGGGTGTAATTACCATAAACACAGACACACACCACATGCACTGGATGAAAAGGCAGTCTATAACACCCTAAGCGATAGCCCACCCATCAATCCTTATTTATTCAGCACATGACCCGAAGGCCGAGTGGGCATAAAACCCATTACATGGTCTAGAGGCCCACAATTAGGCCTGAAGGCCATGTGTAGCGTCATTCATGCATAATGTCTATGTCACGGTCTACCTATGTCATGTTTGTGTTACCACATGCGACCGTCATGCCTGCGTCACCACCTTCCAATGGAAATTCACTCCCACCCAAATTTGAACCCAGGTTTGGTGTAGAATCACTGGGTACCTGTAATTATTACTAATTATACCTTATTATAACTAATTATTACTAATTATTAATAATTAACCCTATTTATTACTAATTATTCCTAAGTATTACTAATTATTGCTAATTATTCTTAATTATATCTAATTAATACAAGTTGTTCCTAATTATTACTAATCCTTCCTAATTATTACTAATAGTTCCTAATTATTACTAATTGTTCAAAATTATTACTAATTGTTCCTTATTATTTCTATTTATTTCTAATTATTACTAATTATATATAGTTATTACTAATTATTACTAATAAATCATAATTATTACTAATTATTACTAATCCATCCAAATTATTTCTAATTAATCATTACTATTACGAATTATTACTAAATAATCATAATTATTACTAATTAATACTTATTATTACCAATTAATCCTAATTATTACTAATTAATCCTAATTATTACTAATTAATCCTAATTATTACAAATTAGTCCTAATTATTACTAATTGTTACAAATTAATTGTAATTATTCCTAATTATTCCTAATTATTTCTAATTATTTCTAATTAATCCTAATTATTACTAATTAATCCTAATTATTAATAATTAATCCAAATTATTACTAATTAATCCTAATTGTTACTATTTATCAATAATTATTACTAATTATTTCTAATAATTATTAGTTGTTACTATTTATTACTATTTATTAATAATTGATACAAATTTTTACTAATTAATCCAAATTTCAACTAATTAATCCATATTATTAAAAATTAATCCAAATTATTACTAATTAATCATAATTATCTTTAATTAATATAAATTATCACTAATTGATCCTAATGATCACTAATTAATCCTAATTATTACTAATTAATCCTAATTATTACTAATTAATCGTCATTATTACTAATTAATCCTCATTATTACTAATTAATGCTAATTATTAGTAATTAATCCTAATTATTACTAATTAATCCTAATTATTACCATTTAGCACTTATTATTACTAATTATTACTAATTATTATGATTTATTACTATTTAGTACTATTTCTTACTAAATAATTGTAATTATTTCTAATTTGTCCTCATTACTACAAACTATTACTATTTACTTCTAGTTATTACTAATTATTCCTAATTATTCCTAATTATTATTAATTATTACAAATTACTCCTAATTATTTACAATTAATCCTAATTGTTTCCAATAATTGCTAATAATTGCTAATTTTAGCTAATTATTACTAATTATTTCTAATTATTTTGTTAAATTACTAATTAGTCCTATTTATTGGTAATTATTATTTATTAATAATATTAAATCCTAATTATTACTAATTATTCATAATTATTAGTAATTAATCCAAATTATTACTAATTAATCCTATTTATTACTATGTAATCCTTATCAATCCTAATTATAACGATTTATTACTATTTATTCTTAATTATTACTAAATATTACTAATAATTACTAATAATTACTAATAAATACAATTATTACTAATTATTACAATTTATTACTAATTATTCCTCATATTTATTACAATTTTTTATTAATTATTCTGAATTATTACTAATTATTCCTCATAGTTAGTAATTATTCATAATTGTTACTAATTATTACAAATAATGACTTATTATGACTAATTATTTTTAATCATCACTAATAATTACCCATTATGACTAATTATGACTATTTATTATAATTTATAAATATTTATTTCAATTTACTACTTATTAACGTGAATTTTTACTAATTATAGAACATTTTTACTAATTATGACTAATTATTGATAATTTTTAATAATTTTTAATAATTTTTTAAATTAATACTAATGACTACTGATTAAAAAAATTAATATTACTATTAATTAATACTAATTATTACTAATCAAACGTAACTAAAAAAAATACAAAATTAGAGGATCTAATTCTAATTTAAATTTATCGCTACTAATTAAGAATAATTATAACTAATATCAAATAAAATATATTAAATAAAAAATAAATGAAATAGATATATACCTTAAAATTTAATCTTTCGATGGATTTAAGCGACGAATATTGCTCCGATTTAATATTTTTATCTTAAAAAATTGAGAGAGAAATAAGAAGTATAGAGTGAGAGGGGAGTTGAGAAAGGAATTGAATGAGAGGAAAAACGAATGGGGTATTTATAGGTTAGATTAGTTGTGACAGGCTTATTAGCGATGGGCGCCCCATCGCAAATACTAACCCCCTATTAATTAGCAGTGGTGGTTAAAAAGGTAATTGCGATGAGTCCCGTCATAAATACCAAGGTGTCAACATATTATTTGCGACGAGAGATAAATCCCATCACAAATACTAAAAAAACGTCATCGGGTATTTGGGATTGGCATAAAAGCCTATCGCAAATACGCTTACCGCAGTTTGGCGTGAATCTCGTGCCAAACCTTTGGCGATGGGTACCGTTTACCTGTCACTAATATCCATTTTTTCCATAGTTTATTATTTAGGTTATGGTTTTCATGGGTAACGTTAATCAATGTCAAGGAGAGACACTATGAGCTAAAGAAATGGATCATCACAAACATCAACACACTATGTGAAAGGAAGGAGTGAGGCCTAAACATGACACACCTTATGGAACACTATCATCCACATAGATAGAACATCTAAATACCTCCTTGTATCCACCTCCACAAACCAAACAAGGAAGGAGTGAAGGATCGTTGAGTTATAACATCATTAAAGTAAACTAGGTCATTAATTATGATCTTAATCCTATACCAGGACCTCCTACCCCTTCTTCATAGTGATTACAATGTGAACTACACACATAAACCTTCATCAAAGAAACAATAACTCCCTCAAATGATACCACCAAGACAAGAAGAGGTCAATTGCAGGCCACGCTTTAGGGACACCATCTCAGCTAAACCAACGCATCTAAAAACTCCATGAAAAATATATAAATGCTTATATTAAGAAATAAATAGTGAAATAGGTGAGACACGATTTCATTTTTGATACTACATTTTAGCTTATATTTTAGCAATTTTTTCTCAACGTCTGTAGTATTATCTCACAACACTCACCAAAATGTGGAAAAAATACTAATCAATTCCCAAAAAACATTTTTCCCTTGATCGGGTGAACCTTTCTTGATACAGGTTGTGAAATGGGAATTTTTTGTCCACATTAATTCACAATTATTTATTCAAAACAAGTGTACTATAAAGTCACTCTAATATCACCATTGGAATTTTATGATGATAATATTTATACAAATTTTGTGAAAACCACAACCATAATAATGACACAAGATCAAACTGATTTTATCAAATTTGATGTATTTAAATATAATGAATATACATTCCTTTAAATAGTGGATAGTAAATACATTCAATTATTTATTGTCAAAGTATCTAATCCCTTTCTTCTATATTGAAGAAAAATTATGTCCTATTATGAAATATTAAGGGAGTTTTCTAAGTGATAGCCAAATGAATTCACACTTCACTGGTATCGAAGAGTTTATTAAATCCCAAAGGGAAATTTTTTATAGGATTCCCCATCACACTAGGGCATACAATAATCTTTATCAAAGGATAAAGTTGTGAATAAAAGATTTATATTTTAATGGTTTTTTATTTTGAGATATACATCTTAATTTATTATGGTATCAACCTCATTTTATAATGTTCAATGAAAATTCATCTTAATTGTTGGAATTATGATATGTTTCATCATTCAAAATGTTTCCAAAAAACTGAACTATAAAATCACATTGAAAACACATCATAACTTACATATAACCATGAATGAAATTTCAAATATTTATGAAAATCCATTGAATACCATCACAAGATATTATCATCAATAAATTATAAATTATTGTGGAAGAATCATATTTTTTAAATTAAATATCATAAATTTCATAAAATTAAATAGAAAAAAATGCATTCCCTGCATTGGATGCATCATAATTTATTAAATAAGAACCGTTCAAACAATTTTAAGAGAATAATGATACTTGTTTCAAGTGTATTAGTTCACATTTTTCATAAATAAGATGTGTCCAATTTTATTTTTATCATTTCTACTATTGATATCAATTGTAATATTGGATTTATAATTAATTTTAAGGGATTTTAAATAATTTAAATATCATTTATATTATGTTACTTTTATTATTTTATCCATTTTCTATAATATAGTTATGATGTTATCAATGTTTATATGTGGTTTTATGAAGAATTTTTTAGCTATTGTTATTAGTTTCCCTTAAAAAAATTTATGTTGTGTAATATTGCCTCGTGCATAATTTTTTTCTTATTCTGATTCTTTTACAAAAGATTCACAATGATGAAGGTGCACTAGAATGTGGTAAAAACATAATTGTTTTTGTAAACCCTTCTAACTTATGACTAATTACAAAATGAACATTACATAATTATAAATATTATATCATTATATTTGAGAGTGAATATAATTTTTTAACTTTTTTATATAATTTTTTTATAGTAGAATTCATTTGATTCTCAATAGTTACATTATAAAAAATTTAATGGTGTTATATCATCAGAATCATAAAGTAAACTCACCAAGTTTGCCCAAAAACCTATAACATATGGGTTTCACTTATTACTTTATAAATACCATCCTTGCTATAGATATTAAACTTAGTTGGGCCACTAAAAGTTTCATAAACCCAAAAAAAACTCAACTATATAAGATAAATATATTTAATGCATTTCAATATTTAGATAAATAGGAATATACATAAGGAAAATAGTACACAAAATCTAAATATTTTTTTACCACAGTTATAAATCCATTATTAATAACTATTATCAATGTTTTATTTTTTAAAAATTATTAGTACACATATTCGAAATTTATGGTCCAAAAAATCATATCATTTATATTTCCTACTATTTTTTATATAATTGTTTGAAATTGAAAAGATTAGTTTTATTTATTAATACATTATTTTTAAAACATGAAAAAATATTTTTAATTATGTTAAAAAAAGGTAAATATTCAATATAAAATATGAGAAATTATATTCTTCAAAATAATTTATTTCTTATAATAGAGTCTATGAATATTTTTTAAGCATTGGGTTATTTATATAAAATTCTATCAAACTTATCAAAATCCTATACTGATAACCATTTTATTGTGTTTTATGAAGTATATAAAATCAAATTCTCACTCTCACACACACATACACATGTATAAATTATTATTCTCTTCAATTTGTAATTAGTCAATTTTAGATTTTCCAATAAAAAGACATCTTTACCACCTCCTCGTGCAACATCATTTATGCTCCAATGTAAAAAATTTAAATTCTTGTCTATGTAGATATAATGTGTTCTATTTAATTGATTTATAACATAGTATTTGATATATAATTTTTAAAATCGAAGAGTAATATAAACTGTTGTATGTAGTTTTTTATTCTAGAAAATAATTTGAACTATTTTATTTTGATTTATGAACTGTTTTATAGATTTAAAATAAAAAATAGTATTTTTAATATAAAAAAGATTAATTTCATCAAACATCATATATTTATTTTCAAATAAATGAATTATAAACGTTAGAAAAAATTTTGGAATATATGTTTTGGAAAATGAATATTGAATATTGTTATGGGTCTATGTGATAATGAATTTTATAATGATAAAAGTTCTATTTATTTATCAAAACATATTTATTATTATTTTTTGTATGTATCTTCTGATTTTAATTTTTTATAATTGTATGTACCTATACATTACTTTTATGGACCTTGAAAGCTTAAAATATATGTTTATTTCAAAGATTCATTATATTAAGGTATGTAGTTAAAAATAATTCTTTAATTTAATTAAGTATTATTATTTATAATAAATATAAAAAAATTTCCATGAACCTCCCATACCAATGTACCACATAGATCTAATTTGACGATAAGTGTGACCCGAAAATTCCATATTCAATAGGCCCAAGGCTAGATACTAGCACTAAGTCTATCTGTTACATGTATGGGAGAAATTCTATTCATAAATCCTAGGAAAATTCCAATTGAACCACTAATAAACTCCATAAAAAATAATTTAAAGATAACATTCTATATCAAAAATCATATCTACTGGATAAGGATTTCAAAGGAAACATTAAAAATTAAAGTACTCTTAGTATTCACACCAGATGCCTAAACAAAAACATCTTCATTGTCCATTATATTATCCTATAAAAAACTAAATAAACTATAGAGGGGTGATAAATTGGAAGCACTTTGTGGGTTCATATTTATAAGTAGTTCTATATCCATGTGAAATAAATGTTCTAGGATAAACATGTGTGAAATCAACTAATAAATACAAATATATAATTAGATATATTTTTTAATCAAGTATGTGAGTCAAAAGTGTAAACAATTTCATATTTTACCATCGCATATGGATGCACCACCTTCAATTTTATTATTTTATCAATACATAATGTAATAACTAAATAATGATGATGAAAATTATCCAAATTCATAAATAATAAGCATGAGGACTAGAAGAAATAAAAAATTCATCAAATTAAAAATATCATATTCAATTTATCCATTCAAAAATAATAAATTCATATACATCTATATTATTTATATATTCTTCTCATTGAAAATACTTCCATAACACAACAACAATCAGTCCAACATGTAAAAATAGTAAAGTACATATCTCCACCTATGCCAAGAGAAATATACAAGTACAACTTTCAACTTATTCCATTAATCCTAATATAATTCCCATCATGATAATATCACATCCCTCATATAGAAACATTATCATGTAAATGAATTATGTTATAACCTATAGAAATTGAATTCTAAACACATGAAATAACCCCAATCCATTACAACTCGAGAGAAAAAATTTCATGTTATAACCATAAACCATTACAACGCATATAAATATTCTTGTGTCTTACCATTGATTGATTAATGTATGTATATGTATATATACTTAAAATTATCCTAAATTAATTATAGATCATGTTATTATATAAATTATAGTCATAATCATAGGCCATTACATCATTAAAACATGAAAACAATCACTGAAAAGCAAGAAAATAAACAATTATATAGGAAAACAATCAATAAATAACATAAAAACGACGCATAAAAAAGTAAATACAACATCAAAATATAATAAGAAGAAATAATAATTCAATATCTAAAAATGTTACATCCATCATTCATGACATATATACTAAATATTGTGAAGAATTTCATATTAATATTTATCTATCATTAATAATTCAATTACATTATTCCATTAATATTCTAATTAATAATCTATAACAACATAAACCAGATAATTGAATTAAATCATCCTTATATATATATCACTATATCTAAATCAAACAAAATGCTTCCCCTAGTAAAAGGAAAAATAAAATACAATACCTGCAGGTTGCAGGTAGAGGAAATCCCAATCGGGTCGATTCCCAGTGATGGGTTTTCATTAGATTTTATGTGGAATCCAATAGAACATGAAATATGATCATTACGATTAATTAATATAACTGATGAAACTAGATAAAAGAAATCCCAGGATTACGAAGTATCTTTTCATGTTAAATGTATAAAAAATTTTATAGCCATAATTACCTCAGTCATGAGATTTAATCATCAACATTGATGTTGATCATTCAAAATTTGTTCAGGTTGTACCATCGTTTCCATAATAACATCCAACGTAGAATCCCTCTAGCGTTAATCCCCAAGTGTTCCTTGTTCATTGAACAATTTTAATGGAAATTTAGGTGTAAGCATAGATGATTTGATCATCTTATGTTTCTTGTCTTGATTGTAACACAATTCTTCAGGCTTAAAGGATCATCCCTCTATTTTTCTCATTCTTGAGAATAAGGGGGTGGTCGAAGAAAATATCTCAGTCTTGAGGGGGAACCTTGAGATGATGTTCATGGTGAGAATTATCTTTGGAGAGGATGTTTTTTTCACAACACATATGATTTCAGACATTCTCTAAATTTATATATGTGGTTTTATATATACAGTTAGGGTTTAATATCAATAATTGCACAAAGATGATTAATATAATAATAAACCTAACATATTCCTCATTCCAATAATAATTATGATGATGATATTGTATAATTTAATACGCTATATTATGAAATTTAAATATAATTTTAATAAAATTAATATTTCATTATTTATTTAGATGATATTTATGATTATATTATTTCCATTGTCTGGAATATAAATCAACCCTTCCACCTTCTTCAAAATTTACCAATCCAATAATAGTTTATAAATATTATTTATTTGATAAATTAATAAATTTTATATTCAAATTCATTCACATAAATATTTATTTAATATCAACTCACATAAATATAGTGACATGATATATGTGATTAATAAATCTAGAATAAATTTCATTCCATATTTTTGTGAATAAAATTTATTTCAACTATTAAATTCCAATAGAATTTAACTAATATAAATTAAAATGCTAAGAGTGTGAACATATAGAACTCTCCCATAGTGGAATTTAGTGGGATTTCCTAAAGTCCAATATTACCAACTTACAAGACATAAAGTCACCCATAAAGGAAGATGTTATTTTTATGATGAAAAAAAACATACGATCTATCAAAATGTAATATAATACTTTTATCTTGATATCTCAGCATGAATGTTCCATAATTTTGTCGTCAACCTCTAAGAATTATTTATATTTCTTTTAATACATAAAATAAAACAGTCACTCACCACATCCTGGGAATTTTGTTTGATGGTTCAATTTAAATAAAAGGGATGATATGTCATCTTCCAGTCCTGGAATGGGAAAATCATTTATTGAATTGTACATTAATGTTATATCACTCTTGAAGCACCCAATGTATCCCAAGTATCAATGAATATAGGTCACCACAGTTTTGGTCAATACAAGCGAGAACATGACTCACTATATAGATAAATAATAATATCATGTTTCACTACCAATACACTCATTTGAAGATATGAATATCCAATGAAAATAAATCATTTGGAAATCCTACTTTTGGTTCTATCCTTAAAATATTCTATATCATATATTTCCAATTAAAAATAATTAATTCAAACACCTTATAGTGTAAATCATTTGTATCCCATTAGATGATTCCATTTGGCCACGGAACATATATGTTCTATAATATTCTTATAGATCATTAAGGTTTACATTATAACAAGGAACTGATATGACCATTCTGATGAGAAATATACACTTAAGACATTATCTCATTAATTTTTCATATAACAATAATCAATTTGTGAGAGTATATTTTTTAAAATTCACAGATATGAATATGTAAGAAACACAAAATACAATGTTGTAGGTTCTAAGGCACCAACTCTAATAGACTCTCACTTGCACTAGAGTTATCCATTAAAAACATTTAATTTTATAGCTCCCACATTACATCAAAGACTCTATTCAGATATTTATATAATAAATGGTACCATAATATTATCCACCATAGAAAATATACTTACTATGACGTCACCTATCTTAGGGAAATTCATCATGAAATGATACTTCAATAGAATATTCTCTTTCCAATAATGAGACCTTAGTTCCTTGTCAGGATCCTCTACTAAAAATTAGCATAGTATAGTGTGATATGATTTTAATTGATTAAACCACATCAATGTCATGGAAAAGGATTTATATACACACCACTTTCATTGATTCATCATATGCTAAAATATATTTGGACTCTATATTAGAATCAGTGTCTATTAATTTCATTGTGCTCTTCCATCTCATAGATCCACCATTTTGGGTGAATAGATATAAAGATTGTGATTTTAGAACATCATGATATATTTGGAAACTAGAATATGTATATCCATTGATTACTATCTTCTTATCTCCTCTATAAATGAGGAATATACCCTTAATATTATTAATGTACTTTAGAATCATCATGACTGCCATTCAGTGGAGGCCTCCTAGATTATCGTGATATCTTCCTACCACATTCAAGACATAGGAAATATATATCATGTTATAAATAATGGAATACATGGATGACACTATCACTATTTAGTATGGAAACATTTTCATCCCATATATCTTCTCATGTATCTAGGGACACATTTTTCTATATAGATTTATACATCGTGATATAGACAAAAAATAGCTCTTGGATTATTTTATACAAAATGTTTTCAGTATCTTGTCAATGAATGTACGTTGAATTAATCTACACAGCCTCTTGGATCTATCATGAAGAATTTTGATCCCATGAATTTATTTTTATTCACCTAATTCCTTCATGGAAAATCATGTGTTCAAATATGTCTTAAATGACTATAAGATAGGTATTTCACTTCTAATCATTAATATTTCATCAACATATACTATTAGGGAAAAGAATACAGTCCTCAAAAAAACATTTCACACACACCTAACATTAATTATTTATGACACAAAATTCTACTATGGCTTTGGTATCGCCCAAATTTACCCATGATTTTAGAGTTAAGCGGTCGCTTGTAGTTTAGCTTGGGTTGTCAATTCCACAAAGTCCTAAGAAGTAACCTATGGACACATACATTCTATGGAATGTTTGTGGCTATTAAGTGGCCATCGTTGGTTTGATTTTAGAAGGTTTTAAGTGAAAACTTAAGTCTTATGTGAATTCAAATTATGAGAATGGTTGATCATAGGTTATTATATGGGGTGGATTGGATGCATTCTTTTTATTTTGAAATTTTTCAATTTCTTATATTTGATATGGGTTCAATTATGGAGATAAAAAAAGCATCAATTACTTGTTTAATTCCTACACATCCTAATAATAATAACCTATACACTTTATGGATCAATTTTTTTAGAACTCCATGGTAAAGGTTCGTATTATCACTGAAATGTGTGACTTTAAATTAAATAAGGATGAAATGGTTTTAAAATATTCAAATAAAAATCTCATTTAAAGGAATTGGTTAGCCATTATTGGAGTGAGAAATAAAATCCAATCCCACCCCTTGATACTACCTTATATCAACCCATAAAATATTTATCCCTCCATTAATCCTATGGTTTCAATGGAAGGGGAAAGTAGACTCATGAGGGAGAAATTGGAGAAGTAAAAAAACAATGAAATAACAATCAATCCACCATTGTGTAATTATCTAAAATGGTTTCTTATGAACATGTTCACAACTTGAGGCAATGGTATCAAAGTGATAATATAATGAATTTAAAAATAGAATATTAAGAACTTTTATCAATAAGCTAAGGTAATTCCAGGAACTTACAATTGAATGAATGTGATTACAAAATCAAATTGGAAGCATAACATTAAAATGAATCAAATCTCAAAAGATGATAAACTAATCCACCAACAATGCCATAAATAGGAATTTTGGGAGGTTGGGGTCGATCAAACAATAATAAATATCATCCTACTTTCTTATGGTATGCCTTGGGTGGTGGAAAGTAAGGGAGAGTTGACTTCTTTATCCTTGACTCGAAATGAAAAACAGCTTGCCTCCTCCGAACAGATGCACCTATATGGCCTTCTAGATGGAAAACATAGAGTGGTACATAGAAGAAAAATGTGAAACACCAAATTCCTCCAAGGTCGATGTAAAATTTCACCTGAAATCAATTTTTGGTTTCCGATATAGTAATAAAGTGGTGGGATGTTTTTCTGGGCCAAAAAATTTGGCCCATAATTTTATCTCTAACTTGAGCCATCTAAATAACCACAATGGAGGGATAATTTTCATTGGATCCTGAGTAATTATATGTTCTTATATATGTTTTATATCATCCCACCAAATTTGGGCTTTATTGGGACAGTATTTTGTGCCCCACATTATCATTTACGGGATGTTGTCCAATCTGCCTTCTCCAAAATTGTTTGAATGAAATCCCAATTTGGTGGTATTCTAATGTGAATATTTCAACACTCCAAAAGTAATAATTGTTCCCAATATAATGAGAATCCTGAAAATTAAATATGAAAATAAAATCAAGATCATTGGGTACTTTAAATGATGTTCAAAATTGTACCATATAATATTACATTTTAAGAAGGAATTGAAATCCTAATAAGAAATGATGTTCAAAGTGTAAAATGAACTAAAATTGAGTTTATTAATAATAAATCACAAGAATTATATATATATATATATTAACAATGAATATTAGCCTAATTAAGTGGCTATTCACACCCACAACTTGAGTTATTCTAGTGATGAGAAAAATATATCTCACAAAATGTGAAATTTGAATTCTCATTTCCCATAACATTTTAATAAACAATGATCACCAAAAACCATTATATCAACTAACTATGAAACCCAATATATCAAACAACAATTATCATCACCATATTTCATCAAATATCTATTAATCATGATGATGAGTTATGCATCACAATAGACATGGGGGTTCATCTTTATTCAAGGGGGAAATGATGGATGCACTAAGTGGAATCATGTTTCAATTTTAAGATTAGTATTTAATATTTTTTTTATTGTTTTTGAAATTTTTACATGGTAATTGAAAATGCACTCAACATAGTTAACCCATGTAGCGAGAAGTTTCTGATGACTCCCAGTCTGAAAGACCATAGGGCACCATGTGAAGCCCACATACTCATGCATCATCTCGAGTTAAATTAGTAGAAAAATTCAAATTACAACAAATAGAGATAAAATTACAAACATTGGGCCAGTCAACTATGGATTCACAATACCCAAGCACTGGAATCCACACAATAGGTCATTTCATTACTCTACAGACAAATTTATTGTTTTTTTTTTTGATTTTTTTGTTGAATACTCATATTAAAACTAAAATGATCACCAAACATATGCTATTTATTTATTTGACCCCATCAACAAAAACTAATACCACACTATCCAAAGGACATGTGACGTGATATTTCTTTTAATTTGGATTAAAATATTAATGATGAAATATCACATTAGGAAACCAGTCTTTCAAAAATCTATGCTCATAAAATTATACATTGATTAAAATCAGAATCGAGGAATGCAAAATTATTCGATATTCTGTTTCGAAGTGTATAGTGTCTATTATCATGTTCAAGGATAATGGAATTTTTCCTTCCATTAAGGAATACATTTTTTTCTCAAATCATTCATTTTTTTACACAATAGCAATTTTCTTATTTTATCTCCCCCAACATACAATATCATTTTCCCCATTCTTTAATGAAAAGAATTTTTAGAAGGGGGAAGAGGCAAGGAACGGGTTTTCAAAAAGGAAATTGAAAATGAGGATCCTGGAATGAAGTCACGTGGTGGTTGAAGTTGAAAATCTTGTTGCTCCCTTTTAATCACTTAATCATGATGTCACCCTGAGAATTCCCTAGTGGGAAAAATAAAAACAAACAAAAAAAAACAATAATAAACTATATATATAATAAGTAAAGTAAAATATAAGTTTATATATAATATATATTGAATAATGAAGCACAATAAGTTACAGGACAGTGGTAAGAGTGTGTCGCGGTCTCCCTTCGGTCCCGGGTTTGATTCCTCACGGCTTCACTGGTAGTGACATGATTTTTCCCACGAACTATGATGGGGAATTTTAATTTATTATTATTATTATTCTTTCGTATTATTATTTTAACATACAAACACATTAAAATAAAATAATACATTGTCTTCTTTTTATATTTTCGGGTAATGTATTACTCTAGGATCACACCACGTGACACATATGAATATGGTGCTCCCCTTTCATACTCATACATACTCATAATAAAAGAACAATTCAATAGTAGATTTATTTTTTATTTTGAAATATCAAAAGGATTCATTAATTTTACTTAAAATATAAATTTGTTTAAAACCACAAAATAATTGAAAACATGAAAACAATGGTTTTACTCCCATGCAATTCTTTGTTTAACGTATTTAGCTCAACATGATCCCCCCAACATACCTAATACCAACTTTTATCATTATATGGAACACATGTTTCACCAATTCAACTAGGTTGAGATTGATTCTATGTTTATAATTTTTATCAGTAACAAACATATGTTTTAAAATGATTGTGTAAATATAAGGAATATTAGAAATGGTTGATCTAATTGTGTTTGTAGTCTTCACTGAGACATCAATAATCCTTCCTACATTTTCCTTTTCAGTAGAAGAATTAATTCCAACTAAATGGTCATGGTTATATCCTATTAAATGATACTTGAGGGGTTTAGGAAGGATAAATATTTTGAGCTCGGTTTGGATAGGACATTCAAACACAGGTTGAGATTTTAAATCCAACTCAGTTTCATTTTCCAAATTAATCGAAAAAATTTGTTCCTTTTGAACAGAAAATTCAACCACAAAATTGGAAAGATTAGTTTCGGGGATGGGTATGGATTCAATGTTTGTTATTTCACCCAATGTTTCATTGTTTGGTGTTTCTAAAAAATCATCAATGAAGCTATAATAGGGTCACTCAATCCATGATGTCAAATTTTCCTCTTTTGAATCCAAAATTTCAATTTCCTCTTGATTTATAGACACTTCAATAATTCCATTATCATCTTCATCTATCATAAATACATTTTTTTTTCTTCAATAAATTCATGAGTGGTTTGTGGGAGAAAATATTCTTCTATAAATGAAGAGGAAGGGATAACATTAGTGGGAATGGGTTCCATAACCAACTCAAAGTTTAGTAGTTCTAATATCAATGATGAAACCTCAAAATTCATTATATCTATTTGTTGACATAGTTTTTCATGTAATGTATGTGGATTATGATGGATAAGGGGTTGAGACAAATGGTCAATTCAAGGAGGATAATTATGTTGTTGGAATTGTACAGGAGGGTGTTCAGATTGGCTTTGTAGGGATTGAAACTCATTATATATAGGAATATTTTGTGTATCATAGGAGTTAAAACATTTTGGTTAATTAGGTTGTTGATGACCCCACCATTATAAATTAGGATGGTCATTCTACATCACACATGGGGTTGGGTGATCAAAGTAGGGAGAGGTTCCCCATGTATGGATTTGTTCAAAATAGTTTTCCATAGGAATGTAATTGGGGATGAGAATTGAGAAGTAGGGTAGGAAATGCTAGCTAGTATCTATGATAACTTACGTAGGTACACTGAAACGGCACCAAAATTTGGTCTCAACCAAATTTATACAAGATTTTAGGGTTAAGCGGTTGTTTGTAGTTTAGTTTGGGTTTTCGATTCCTTATAGATCTAAGAAGTAACTTACAGACATGTACATACTATGGACTATTTTTGGCAATTAAGTAGGCCACATTTGGTTGATTTGAGATGGTTTTAAGTGAACACTAATTGCATAAGTGAATTCAAATTATGAGAAGGGTTGATCCTAGGTAATTACTGGGGGTGGATTTGATGTATTCTTTTTCTTTTAAAATATTTCAATATGTTATATTTGAGATAGGTTCCTTTAATAAGATCAAAAAAATCTATCACTTATTGATTTAATTCCTAAAAAACCTAATACAAATCACATATACACTTAAAGGATCAATGTTTTGAGAACTCCAAGATAAATGTTTGTATTAGTACTTGAAATGTGTGACCATAAATTCAATAAGGATGATACGATTTTAAATTCATCCAATAAAAATATCATATAAAATAATTGATTATCCATTAATGGAATGAGAAATAACATCCAATACATCTCATTTCTACACCCTTGGATCAACCCATATAATAGTTATCCCTCCATTTATCATATGGTTTCAATGAAAGTGGAAAGTACACTCATGAGGGAGGAATTGGATAAGTAAAAAAACCATGAAATAAAAATCACTACACCGTTGTGTGATAATCTCACAAGGTTTGGAAGGAAAAAGATAACACCTTGAGGAAAATGTATCAAAGTGATAAGATGAATAATATAAAAAGAGATGATGAAGAACTTTTACAATGAATATAAGGTAATTCCAGGAACTTACAATTGAAGGAATGTGATTACAATGTCAAATAGGTAGAATAACATTAAAATGAAACAAAGCTCAAATGATGATAAGCTCATCCACCACCACTACCTTAAATAGAAATTTTGGTAGCCTTGGGTTGAGCCTCCAATAGTAAAAATCATCCCACTTTATTATGGTAGGACTAGGGTGGTGGAATTTCAGGGAGAGTGGACTTCTTTATCCTTGAATCGAAATGACAGCCATCTTGATTCTATTGCATAGACATTCCTAGATGGCCTTATATATGGCTACATTAAAGTGGGATATATAATAAAAAAGTTAAGAACCAGATGTATTCTAGCTCTCTGTAAAATTTCTACCTAAATGAATTTGTTGTTTCCAATATATGATTAAATTGGGGGGCTATTTTTCTGGGCCTTTGAACCTGGCCCAGAATGTTGTCTCTAAATTGGGATGCCAAAATAACCAAAAATGAGGCTAAATTTTCAAAATATTATGAATAATTATATGTTCTTATATATGTATTATATCATCCCATGAAATTTGGTCTTCATTGGTCCTGTAGTTGGGGCCCCATATTCTCATCAGTGGGTTGTTATCCAATCTGCCTTCTCAAGAATTGTTTGCATGAAATCCCATTTTGGTGGCCTTCCAATGTGAATGCTGCAACACTCCACAAGTATGAATTGTTCCCAATATAATTATAAACTTGAAAATTAAATATGAAAATAAAATCAAGATCATTGTGTACTTTAAATTATGTTAAAATATGTTCCATATAATAGTGAATTTTATGAAAGGATTACAATCCCAATGTTAAATGTTGGTAAAAGTGTAAAATCCTCTAAAATAGTGTTTATGAATAATAAAGCACATGAATTATATATATTAAAAAGGAATATTATCCTCATTCAGTGGATAATCAGGCTTCATCAAATTGAATGTTCTACGATCTGGTAGCCTACTTTAATCCATGAATGAATCTTTGTAACATACATACATTATTTGAATCATTTGGTGTTACAAACCCTTTCGGTTCTTCTATATAGGCATATTAAAAATGTTTACCATGAAAGAAGGTTATTTTTAAATCTGATTTCTAAATCTCATAATCATGGTAAGCACCTAAAGAATGTATAATTGCAGTGGAATTTATCATAGTAAATGGTGAAAAAGTTTCATTGTATTCAATGCTTTGATAGTATTTAAACCCTTTTGAAACCATTCTAGACATACTGGTTATCACTTTACCTTCCATTCCTAGTTTATTCTTGAATACCCACCTTCACCAAACAATAATTACATGTGATGGAGGATCTAACACAACTCATAATTCTTTTAGTAAATGAAATACATTTTTAAATTAATGGATTATTTCCATGATGAAGATTATATACCACTTACTACTACTTTTTTGGTATGCATGTTCATTATAATAAACTAATAGGAGTCACTGCCCTAAATAAATAAAGAACCATATCTTTACAATTCTACAACCTATATTATATGCATAAAAAATACATTTTTCTTTGTAACATCCTATTCAATAGGGATTTTTTGAATCTTTTATTGTAAAAACTCTTGTCCATCTTATTCTTAGACTTTATGGAATTCTATCTCGATCCAACTATATTATTTGGATATGTGATCCCTATTACGAAAAAAAGAAATTTTAGAACTAAAATTATTTTATATGAGGGTTTATATAGGTAATATCCTTTAGTTTTCATAGGATATCATATAAAGATACACTTAGTGCTTCTATGTGAGTGTTTATTACTAGAAGAGTCCTTAACAAATTCTATACACCCCCACACTCTAATATGTGACAAAATGGGATTAATTATATAAAATATTTCTTATGTAATTCCACTTTTTAGTTTTATTAGTACATGGTTTTGTATGTGTGCTAATGTATGTAAATTGTATCCCCAAAATGATAATGGAAGGCCGATACGACTCATCATTGATCACACCATGTCCATCAAGTAACAGTTCTTCATTTAACTTACAACATTACATTATTGTGTATAAATAGTAATTAAATATTAAATAATCCCAAACTCTTACGGATAATTAATGAACAGAGGGTATAATTATTTTCTTCTATGGTTTATATGGTGTTTAGTTATCTTTTTACCAAGTTGATTATGGAATTCATTATTGAACTCCATGAATTTATAAAAGGAATCTGACTTATATAACATTATGTAGACATATCAATGTTAATTAATTTCATAGATAAAAGGTATTAAGTATGGGTATTCTACCATATATTCAATAGGATATAGTCTGAACACATCTGTATGAACCAATTCAAGGAGCTCTATTACTATTTCACCCATTCCATTGAATGGGGCTTTGAAATTTTCATCTTTTAAATAACTGTAAAAAATTCCAACTGTTTTTAGTTCAATAAAATCTAAATACCCAACTTGATAAAAAAATTCAAGTATTTTTCATTTACATGACCTATTCAGTGATTCCAGGGTTAGGCCTGATATGTGTCATGAAAATAGGCTCATTTTCAATTTTCAATGTTTTTTTCATATTTATACACAAAAAGACCATTATAAAGATGTCTCAAATAAAAACATATAACATATTTGAAAAATTAACTGATTTTATTATAAAATTTGAAAATAAAACCATTTATATCAAGATAGGATATATAAATAATGTTTTTGGTAATTCTTTGAACATAATAATGATTCATTAAAACGTGACCATTTAGGATATCAATTTATGGTGGTAGTCTCTGATATCAATTATTGTGGGTATATCTCTATTATTATCTTATAGTGGGTCGATCTTAAAAGCCTTCCCAACCTGAAGTTATGCCCTCCCAACTTAAGGTCGTTTCGGATCTTCAGGTTTTCCTTAGTTCTGAATGTCTGTTAAAGCCTCTCCTTAGAAGGAAATGTCATCTGTAAAGGAATTATGTGAATGGAAGATATATAGAGAATGTTTAGTGGATATTTATTTGTTTTCTATGTATGATTAAATTATTTCAATGAACATCAAGCTGAATGTATGGGAATGTCCATGTATATCAAAACAAAAGTCACAAGATCTGGTTTATCTAGAGTTTTTGGTTGAATTTTACGAATCATTATGTTTCTGAAACGAAGGAGGGAGAGATATGTATTCCTTCAACAGCTATATAAATACTTACTCTCTTTCATACGCTAATTTTTTTATCTTGATTAGAAATAAATATGAGGGAGAAGAAGAGTATTGTACCCACAAGCTACCTGATGTAGTAGGATCTTTTGATAAGGATAAATCTATAGATTTTCTTTGTCTTTCAAGGGTGAAGACTCCAAATATTGTTTATCTATCATCAAACATCCTGACTCTTGATTATGGGTTCAAGGTTATGACATTTCATGAAAAGTGGATATGGATTCCCTAATGAAAAGTGTCATCAATATTCTTGATTTCATGGTGAACCTCAGGAAGATAAACATGGCCAAGTATATCTTGCATACAATTGAGAATATCAAGAATGGTTCTATAAAATTTCAAATTATCATGTATATGGATATTCTCTTGAATATTATTGTTCTTTATCTTGAGTCATTAAAAATCCTTTTTTATTTGTATGCTAATAAATTTCAAAGTAATGTTACCGAGTGATTATACTCTAAGGAAGATTAAAGTTGGGTTTTCTAGTGAATCAAGAGAATTCGATGATTTTTTTTATGCTGTAATGAATGCTACATCAGAGAAACTAAATGTGGCTGGGACTTCTAAGATGGTTGGAAGGAATAGGAAGGAAATGGAACTGGAAGGAAAATAAAAAATCGATGCTGCTAAGGAAAATCAATCAGCACCCCCAAAACCAAAGAATCAATAGACATACCCTGATGAAGTAGTGGCTAAGCGTAGAGAGGAAAAGGAGAACACAAAGGAAGGGGATCCAACTTTTGTTTTAGACACTACTGAGGAAAAATCATTAAACATAATGGCTATTGAACATTGTAAGAACCCAGATCTTCTTTTCAGGTACGTTTTTCGTTTTTTTCTGTAGTTTTTGAGAAAAATGAATTTTCTGGAAATTTCAGAAGTACACACCATGTACTTTCTGAGTACATTTCATGTACTCTTCCTCGGCTCAAAGCATTGTGCTGGCCGTGCCTAGGCCACACACACAGCGTGTAAGGCTGAGGTGGAGGCCAGTTATTTTGGAGTACGGAAAAATTGAAGTACATACCGTGTACTCAAAAAGTACAAGCTGTGTACTTTATTTTTTTATTAAACTGACCAGGGTCACATCTAACCCTCAGATTCATCTTCTTCTTTAGTTTTCATCCATCCGAGAGCGACCGTACGGTCGGATCTTCGACGGGCTCTCACCTCGTTGTCCGTTCTCTGATTCAAGCACGGTTAGTTGCGTTGGAATCGCAGTGGTGAGTTCTTCCTTCT
Organism: Viscum album; assembly: GCA_963277665.1. Classification (NCBI taxonomy): domain Eukaryota; kingdom Viridiplantae; phylum Streptophyta; class Magnoliopsida; order Santalales; family Viscaceae; genus Viscum; species Viscum album. The sequence goes on along the minus strand of OY728140.1, from coordinate 1,898,902,541 downwards.
GCTTTATCCTCGTTTCGTGATTCCCCCACGTTTACAAGTTGTCGTGGGATGAACTTTTTGTGATTTTTCTCAGATCTACGTTGTTCCAAGGGGAATCTGTTGTCGTGGTTCATTTATATCGATTACTTAGGATCGAGGTAGGTGGTTTGTGCCTTTCCGTAGAATGTTGATGAATATTATGTGCAAATTCCACCAATACCCTTGAATGGGGTATTGCGTGTTTCCTGTTTTCCCTTTTTGTTTGCTTTCTTTTCTTCATTGTTATAGTAGAGGTTATTTCTTGCATTTAGGATAATTTATTTTGTGCTCTGGTTGTTTTTTCATGATTGTTTTACTTATTGGGCATTTTTTCAGTTGCTATACCTTGTTGTAGGATTGTGGAACTGTCTCTTTTGATTTTCAGTTGAGCCTTAGTTAATAGCCAAGTAGTTCTTGAGGTTTACTTGGACAATACACATACACAGCATGATTAGTTATACTCAGGACTGTGAGAACCTAGAGTAGTAGACAAAAGGGAGAATTGATGGAAGTTATCATGCAGAGTGTCTTTTAATTTCGATGTGAGACTATAGGGGGAATTGATGTTGAGTTATTACTCAGAGAATTTGTACATCCACAACGCGTGACATAGGGGGAATTGACATTGAGTGCTTCCCCATAGAGCCTTTAGCACGATAAGATACTATACGGGGAATTGACGGTGAGTGCTTCCCCAAGAGTCTTCTTAATTGTGTAGCTTAACCAGAGGGGTGAGACTGTGTGTACCTCCTAGAGTGTTGCTAGTACTTAAGGGATGAACCATAGGGGTTAGACTATGAGAGATACCCTGAGGGTTACCTATTTTTTTCTTATTGCTGACTGCATACTTGTATGCATTACTAGTTAGAATTGTGGATTGTAGCTGCATGTGCTTTTCAATTACTACTTCTTGTTTTACTACTTCCATGTACTCATTTACTGTTAGGCACAAATATTTGGGTGATTGCCTACTGGGAATGTATCTCACACCGTATTTGGGCCATGATTTTGGTCCCAGGCAGTCTATGTTGCTGCAGGTATAGATAAGGGAAAGCACCCTTCTACATCAGGTTCGTGATTTCACTAGAGCTGGGGAGCATGGGACCGAGGCGGGGCTCGCGATGATGATGAGATTAATTTATTTTTCTTTTTCATTTGGTTTCAGTTTTATTTCATCATGTTGTTTCGATTGATGTTTTCCTTAGATACTTGTACATGCTGCATCATTTACATCATAGTTATATATCTCCATTTCATCCGTTGTTTGGTTTCTATTGTTATGTGTGATGTTTACTGCTTCTGCTGTTTATTTTTGTTTTATTACCTTGTATACCTTACCAAATGAGGGAATAGTTTCCCCATCGACTCACCAAGGCCATCGCTGCTAGTCGAAAGCCTCTGGCGTTCGGGGAAACACGCTTGAGGTCATGTGGAGAACTGGGTACGGGGCACCAGTGGAGGGGCTCCGGACTCGGGTCGTTACAAAGTGGTATTAGAGGAGTTCTTTCTCTTGCTTTACAGTTTGGAGACTTTAGCCAGGTATAGGATGGATTCAGTACTTGGCATTAAATTGTGCTCGGGAGTAGCTAACATGTGTATAGTGAAAGGCCATACTACCTCGTTAATTGTAGTTTGCTGGTTTTGAGATTTTATAGTTGATCTGATTTCACCTAGAGTGATTCACATGGATTTTGCAATTACAGTGTTGATATTGCGGTTCTATTTCTATCTCAACCCAATGAGATGAGGTTATGTCATCTCATGCATCATATAGACACTTGTAGGAATAATATTCCATGCATTCTTTCCATGCCATATAGGGTGCATTAGCGATTGCATGCTGTTGTGATAGACCTTGTGTAGATTATGCATGCTGTTGTGATAGTTGCTTGATAGATTCTATGTTGTCATGTTAGAAAACTGGTTGTTTTGTTCATTGTTTAATGTTAATGCCAAATTTAGGTTCATGAGGTGTTATGGGCCCTCAGATATTGGAATTTAGCACTTTTTCGCCTTGTTTTTGGTGTTTCTGGAATTCAATGCAGTTTCTAAGCTACTGCCCAGAAAAACCCAAAATACACGGTGTTTACTTTTTTGATACACTCCATGTAGTTTTCAGGCCATGTCACTGACCGTGGGAGCAGAACATGGTGTTGTGAAAGTAACTTTAGGAACACGCCGTATATGGTAGGAACACGCCATGTAGTAATGAGCCGTGTACCCAGGTGTTTCACTAACAACACGGGTCGGGGAAGCTCGGTTAGAACACGCCACGTCCTTAGGGAACATGTCTTGTAGTGCTGTCGAGGTACCCAACCGTGTCATGAACAACACGGGCTGGCATTACCTTCCTTTCCACATGCTGTGTTTGTTCAAAACACGTCATGTAGTCTTGCCCAGGTACCCGGCCGTGTCACAAACAACACGGGATGGTGTCACCTTCACCTATGCATGCCGTCCTTGTTCGAAGAACGCCGTGTATGGTCCAGCCATGTAGATGGATGTGTACTCAACAACACGGACAGACAAAGCCTTGTCTAGTGCACACCGTGTTTGTTTCGAACACGTCATGTAGTCTCGGGTTGAGTCAGACTGTGTGGGTTAGCCATGTAAGGAGACTTGGGAAGGGGAATAGTTTCAAGTACACACCATCTGTGGGGGCCAACACGCCGTGTATATTGAAGTGCACATGGCTTTTAGGGAAGGAGTACACGCCCATGTTTGTAGCTTTATAAGACACATCATGTAGTTTTTATACATGACGTGTAGTCTATTTTTGTAAACTTTTGTGTTTTTCTTCCCATATTCCCATTTTGTACCCTTCTGTTCTATGTCCTTGTTTTCCTGATCTAAGGAGTGATTTTGATCTTTCAGAGCTATGCCTCAGAGACGTCCTCCGGTCGTACGTCTGTCGTCGGGCAGTGATTAGACGCCAGATATGGCTGATTAGGGACTTCTTATCGATCCCCCAGCCGAGCCAGTCTTGGCACTGGTTGTTGTACCAGTTGCGGGCGCTGATGCGCAGTTTAAGGAGGGTTTCATGAGGATGATGCAGGCCTTCCAGGAGCACTGCCTCCTGCCACGTCTATGGCAGAAATGATGCTGGTTTTCCAGCAGCAGCAGCATCCTACTTTCTCGGGGGAAGGAGGACCTCAGGCTGCAGAGTCATGGATTGAAGCCATGATAACTATCATTGAGCATCAAGAGACTCCTCGAGAGAGGCGGGTCAAGCTCGCCACCTACATGCTCTGAGACTCCACCAAGAGGTGGTGGGACGTGATATCACAGGCGGGTCAGTAGCAGGCTATGTCTTGGAAGGAGTTCCAGCACGTGTTCTATGATTACTTCTACCCGGAGACCCTAAGGGCTGATCGAGCCTGGGAGTTCATGATCCTAAAGATGGGTACTCTATATGACATGGACTATTCATCTCGTTTCACAGAGCTGAAGTGTTTTACACCCCTTTGGGATGGGAGTGGGGTGTTCTTGGCAAGGAAGTTTATGGATGTACTCAGGCAGGAGATCCGCTCACTGGTGAACATCTTCTAGCTAACTACCATTACATCCATCATCAACCAAGCATTGATTACAGAGCGCAATCTGAGAGACTCTAGAGCTGCAATCCATGGCGGTTCTGCTTCCAGAGTTAGCCATCCTCCAGATGACAACAAGAAGCAATATAGGGAGCCTACGCACGGTGATTCGAGGAAGCGAGACGCATCATCAGGAAGCTAGGTGACATGCTATCAGTGTGGCCGGACATGGGACACAAGGCCGTAGTTCCAAAGGGACCCAGTGGAGTGCTGATCTTGGGGAAAGATGGGTGACCTTCAAGGTTTCTTCCAGGTTTTCTCACCAGAAGCTGGTGACCAGGGTTCTTCCATGAATCCTCGTTCAGGAGCAGCACCACTAGTTTCTCACCAGTTGGGGAACTAGAGTTCTTCCGGCTATTCAGGACAAGGTGGAGGTCGAGGCCGTGGTGGTAAGCCACCAGTTCCTTAGCACCAGCAGGGCGGTTCAGCTCAGAGTAGTCTGCTAGGGGCGTAGGGCCGCGGTACATGCCAGTCTTTCACCGTGGAACAGAATTATCAGGAGCAGGATCTCGTCCCTTCAACTGTTAGAGGTAATATTTTAGTGGCCTCAATTTTATCTTCATACCTCTTTGATACTTGTGCTATGCATAGTTTTATCTCTGTTTCCATTGTGAAGATCCTTGGACTCTGCATCTTTTCTTCTGTCGACTCGTTGACTATAGACACACCTTTGGGAACGAGGACATATAGTGTACGCTAGTGTAGAGAGTGCCCTCTCAAGGTGGAAGGGTACCACTTCTTATGGGATATCTATGTCCTAGAGATGACATGCTATGATGTCATCCTCGGCATGGACTGGTTTATTCCCTTCCAGGCTGTCGTTGACTGTTATCACCGCAGAGTCAGTTTCATTTCACCTGAGGGTAAATCTTTTCTTCATAGAGGCGAATGGTACATTCGGGCGAGTCGTGCGAGACTCGAGCATCTTGGGCTAGGAGGAGTGACAGCCCAGATTGCTAGTCATTAGCTGGATGATCAGGGGACTCCACATTTGGACATTCCTCTTGTGGTGGATCGCTTCAGCGATGTCTTTACAGAGGACTTTTCAGGTTTTCCTCTAGAGCATGAGGTAGAATTTTCTATTTATCTTGTGCCAGGAGCGGCACCAGTGTCCATTACTCCCTATAGGATGGGTACACCAGAGATTCAGGAGCTCAAGAAGTAGTTGGAGGAGCTATAGGATAAGGGTTTCATTCGACGCAGTACTTCCCCTTGGGGTTCACGTGTTCTATTTTCAATGAAGGCAGATGGTACCCTTCGACTTTGTGTGGATTATTGGAAGCTGAACCAATTGACGGTCAAGAACCGATATCCCTTGCTGTGGATTGATGACCTTTTCGACTAGCTTCGAGGAGCCCGGGTATTCTTGATGATCGAATTGAGGTACGGTTATCATTATTTGTGCGTTATACCATCAGATATACCTCTGATAGCCTTCAAGAGCCGGTATGGTTTATACGAGTATATAGTCATGTCGTTCGGTCTCACGAATGGGCCTGCAGTTTTCATGGCACTGATGAACCGAGTGTTCCATCCTTACTTGGAATCCGTCGTCGTGGTCTTCATGGACGATATCTTGGTGTACTCTCACACTCGACATGATCATGCCACACATCTTGAGATCATTCTGAGTACACTGAGAGAGTATCAGCTTTATGATAAACTCTCAAAGTGCCACTTTTGGATGGATTAGATTCACTTCTTGGGTCACGTCATCTCAGAGGCAGAAATATCAGTGGACCCAGAGAAAGTGAGAGATGTAGTTTCCTGGGACCATCTGAAGAACATATTTGAGGTACAGAGTTCCCTAGTGCTGGCCGGATACTACAGACGTTTCATTCAGGACTTTTCTCGTCTAGCAGCCCCTTTGACAGGTCTGACCAAGAAGGGGAGCGAAGTTCTTATGGTCAGATTCTTGTGAATCAATCATTCAGAAGCTGAAAGGGAGGATGACGTCAACACCGATACTAGTCTTGCCGGAGCCAGGAAAGAACTAAACGGTTTACTATGACGCTTCAGGTATCGGGCTGGTAGCTATGCTTATGAAGAGAGATGGAGTTGTTGCATACAGGTCCCGACAGTTGAGGCCACATGAGAGGAACTACCCTATGCACGATTTAGAGTTTGTAGCTTTTGTTCATGCCTTGCACTGTTAGAGACACTATCTTCTGGGAGAGCACTTCATGGTCTTCACTGACCACAAGAGTCTCAAGTATATCTTCACTCAGCGTGATCTGAATCTGAGGCAGCACATTGGGGTCAATTATATTTAGTCTTTTGATTTCTAGCTTGCCTACACGCCGGGAAAAGGCAACACCATGGCTGATGCGTTGAGCAGGAGAACTCAAATTCAGGCTGTTCATGAGGCCAGTAGTGAGTGGAAACTGATGGCTCTGTTCTCTGAGATGCATCTGGAGGTGCACGATAGACGGGGACAGAATTTTCTATCTTCTGTAGCTGTTACCTCCACGCTACTTGATCGGGTACGAATGAGGCATCTATCAGACTCAGAAGGCTTAGTCCTGCAGGAGAGTTTTTCAGGAGAGGACCCTCATCCAGGATGGACAGTGGGTGAGGATGAGATCTTGTGTTTCCAAGGATGTGTATGGGTGCCAGAGGATATACGCGAGGAGCTGATATGGGATTTCCATTCCTCCATTTGGGCAGTTCATCCTGGTGTCACCAAGATGTATTGGGACCTTCGTCGATAATACTCGTGTCCAGGTATGAAGAAGGATGTTGCTGGTTTTGTCATGAGATGTTCTACTTGTCAGCAGGTGAAAGCAGAGCATCAGTGACTAGTGGGGATCATACAACAGTTACCCATTTCGGAATGGAAGTGGAACGATGTTGCGATGGGCTTCATGATCGGGTTGTCGAGGTCACCTCGGGGAAACGATACTGGGTGGGTTTTTGTCGATAGGCTTACGAAGGTTGCTCAATTCTTGCTGATCAAGGAGGCCTTCAGTGTCGATGATCTGGGATGAATTTACATCAGAGAGGTCGTTCGTCTCCATGGAGTTCCACGCTCTATTGTTTCAGACAGAGATGTGCGCTTTACCTCTCGGTTCTGGGAGGGACTTCAGAAGGCCTTGGGAACACAGGTACTTTTGAGTAAAGTATACCATCCACAGACTGATGGCTAGTCTAGGCGCACGATCCAGGTTCTTGAGGATATGATCCGGGATTTAATTATTGACATTGGCGGTTCGTGGGAGAAGCATATCCCATTGGTGCAGTTCTCCTACAACAACATTTTTCAGGTGACCATTCAGATGGCACCATACGATGCTTTGTACAGTAGGCCATGCCAATCACCCTTATGCTGGCTGGAAGTAGGAGAGGCATCTTTGCTGGGACCTCTTCTTATACAGGAAACTTCAGAACAGATAGAGCTGATTCGGAAGAGGATGGATACGTCACAGTCTCGACATAAGTCTTATGCTGATTAGCAGAGACGACCTCTGGAGTTCGAGGTCAGTGATCAGGTTTTCCTACTTGTCGCACCATGTTTGGGACACAAGAGGATTCGGAGATAGAGTAATCTATCATCGCTGTACGTCGGGTTGTTTGAGGTCTTGCAGAGAGTTGGTCCAGTCGCATATCGATTGCAGCTACCTCAGAGGTATCGGGACATGCACGACGTCTTCCACATCTCTCAACTCCAACATTACTTTTCAGACCCGTCTCAAGTCCTTCAGCCTGAGGAAGTCGAGCTTGAATCAGATGCATCGTTCGAGGATCATCCTATCCAGATTGTCGATCGCAGTATGAAGGTTCTCCGTGGGCGGTCGGTTCCTCTGGTACGAGTTCTATGGCAGCACGGGCAAGTACATGATGAGACTAATGAGATGGAGGTCGATGTACGATCGTAGTGGCTGAAGCTATTCAAGGTTTCTTCTTCTCCAATTCGTTAGGGAAATTTAGTGATGAATTTTTTTAATGGGGGAAGTTTGTAAGAACCCAGATCTTCTTTTCATGTACGTTTTTCCTTTTTCTAGAGTTTTTTAGAAAAATAAATTTTCTAGAAATTTCAGAAGTACACTCTGTGTACTTTCTGAGTACACACCGTGAACTCTGACCTGGCTCAAAGCCGTGTGCTGGCCATACCCGGGCCACACACACGGTGTTTAAGGATGAGGTGGAGGCCGATTATTTCAGAGTACGGAAAAATTGAAGTACACGCCGTGTACTCAAGAAGTACACGCCGTGTAATCTTTTTATTAAACAGATCAGGGTCACATCGAACCCCCAAATTTGTCTTTTTCTTCATTATTCGTTCATCTGAGAGCAACTGTATGGCCGGATCTTTAACGGGCTCCCGCCTCGCCGTCCTTTCTCTGATTCGAGGACGGTCAGTTGTGTTGGAATCGCAGCAATGAGTTCTTCCTTCTGCTTTAGCCTTGTTTCTTGATTCCCCATCATTTCCATGTCATCGTGGGATAAATGTTTTGTGCGTTTTCTCAGATCTATATCGTTCCAAGGGAAATTTGTTGTCGTGGTGCACTTATATCGATCACCTAGGATCAAGTTGGGTGGTTTGTGGCTTTCCTTAGAAAGTTGATGAATATTATGTGAAAATTCCATCAATACCCTTGAATGGGGTATTGTGTGTTTCCTGTTTTTCCCTTGTTATTTTCCTGCTTTTCTTGAATTCTATAGTAAAGTTTATTGCTTGTGTGTAGTGTAATTTATTTTGTGCTCAGGTTGTTTTTCCAGGATTGTTTTTCCTGTTGGGAGCTTTTTCAATTTTCATACCCTGTTATAGGATAGTGTAACTGTCTCTTTTGATTTTCTATTGAGCCTTATTTGATAACCAAGTAGTTCTTGAGCTTTACTTGTATGATACACACGTGCAACATGTTTAGTTAACTAAGTACTTTGAGATCCTAGAGTAGTAGAACAAAGGGAGAACTACCGGAAGGGCTTCTCCAGAGTGTCCTTTAATTTCGATGCGAGACTATAGGGGGAATTAAAATTGAGTGCTTCCTCAGAGAGTCTGTAGATCCACTACGTGGGCCACAGTGGGAATTGACGTTGAGTGCTTCCCCAGAGAGCCTTTAGTATGATAGGAGACTATAGGGGGAATTGACAGTGAGTGCTTCCCCAGAGAGTCTGCTTAATTGCGTAGCTGAACCAGAGGGGTGAGACTGTGTGTGCCTCCCAGAGGGTTGCTAGTACTTAGAGGTTGAACCATAGGGGTTAGACTGTGAGATCTACCCAGAGGGTTACCTGTTTTCTTCGTGTTGCTGACTGCTTACTTTTTTGCTTTACTTGGTCGAACTGTGGCTTTTAGTTGCTTATTATTTTCTGTTACTGGTTTCTATTTTACAACTGCCATGTACTCATTGACTGTTAGGCACAAATCTTTGGGTGATTTCCCACTGGGATTATATCTCACACCCTATTTGGGCCATGCTTTTGGGCCCAAGAAAACTATGTTGCTGCAGGTATAGATATGGGAAAACACCCTTCTACTTCAAGTTCTTGATTGCACTAGAGCTGGGGACCATGGGACCGAGCCGAGGCTCATGATGTTGAGGAGATTACTTTATTTTTCTTTTGAATTTGGTTTCAGTTGTATTTCAGCACGTTGTTGAGTTTGATGTTTTCTTTAGATACTTGTACCTGCTGCATCATTGACATCATAGTTATATATCTCCATTTCATTTGTTGATTGATTTCTATTGTTATCTGAAATTTTTATTTCTTCTGCTATTTATTATTGTTTTCTTACCTTGTATACCTTACCAAATGAGGGCATAGTTTCCCCACCGACTCACTAAGGCCCTCGATGCTAGTCGGCAGCCTCTGGAATTTGGGGAACCGCGCTTGAGGTCATGTGGCGAACCGTGTACGGGGCACCATAGGAGGGGCTCCGGACTCAGGTCATTACAAATATCAAGAGAATAATGAGAATGAAAAGAAGTAGAGGAATAAGATGTTAGAGGCTGAAATTTTTTAATCTCTTCTTAAGGCTATTAAGAAACCCTCTGAACAAACACTAGGTTCCAGAATCATTTTTTAATGAATAACTTCATGTGACTCTAGGAAATAATTTCATGATTACAGAACCATAACAAGAGGAAGAAGTAGAAGAAGGAGGTGGTGGAGATACTAGACACATGATAAGGTAAGTAGAGGATTATCATGACAATGAGAGTCCTTCTAAAAAAGTATCAATTCAAACATCTGAAGTCAAATCTTCAAAACATAATAATCATAGAAAATAGAAAAAAAAACTTCAGGAAGAATTCAATAAGTTATCTAAAGAAGTATGTAGAAATTATGACTTCATTTAGATAGAGGATATTATAGTAGGTACTGAGAATGAAAACATTCAGGAAGACAAGATTATTCAGTTATCTGATAGTGAGCATGAATCCCCCAAAGTTGAAGAGTTCATTCTAAGGGATTATAATAGAAAACAAGTGTTGGTCAATACACATAGTAAATATTTGGTTAAAAAGAATAATGTTGGTTCTTCATCAAATACAAAAGATGAGGAGATATAAAAAGAATCCCCACCATCCAAACACTCAGATTCAAAATCGTCCTCAATTGGTCATGATTTATGGAACAATCTTTGAAGACGTTGGTTGATATAATTCACTTATTCTTGTGTATAGACCCAAGGGGCCAAATACTTCAACACTAATTTAATCAGAATGAAGATCTAGTCACCATACTAATGGATATGTTCGTAATGATTGAGACAGATTTCAACACATTCTTCTTGAATATGAAGCTCAAAATAGATCATGAAAGAATCTGACAAGTTTGTCAAGGAGTAAAATCAAAGATCTAAGAGCCTTTGATGAATTTCAAGATAATGTGAAAGAAGATTTTGACACTGAAGAATGGATTTTTAATGATATTAATATGATTTTAGTAGAAAATATGTCTCTCAAACAGACAACCTAGAAGCAAGAAGTCAAGGAATTGAATAGGATGCTTAATTAAGAGTCTATGAATTGGAAGAGAGAAAGGGATCTCAGTATTGAGTTTGAATAAAATATTATTAAGAAAGAATATGTTTTGAAGGCTCAAGAAGATATTATTAATTCTTGGGAAGAAAAGATAAAATCCTTAGAGAAGAAAAATGATGATCAGGATCAGCTTCTCAAGCCTGTAGAAGAATATCTCAAATGGATAAAGAATCCAAAACCCATTGTCAAGAAGATAATGCCTTATGAGAAAGAAGGATAATTCTACACCATTCCAATATTTTGTTTTATTTTCTTCTTTGTACAAATTCATTCAATCATAAGTCATTTTTGGTTGTTCTTCATATATTTGGTTGTTTAGTAATAAATTTTCATGTACAATATTTTTTCTTTCTCTTTATTCCTTTTTGAAAATCACAATGGGGGATAAAAGAATGATAAAAAGTATTCTATGTAAAGAAGAGATTTCCCTATGTAATGGGGAGTTCATATAAGGGTAAGTTCTTATCAATGAAGTTTATTATATGCAACTAAATGTAAAATATCATTTAGGAAATCAAGAATACGATCCTTAGGGATTTTAAAACCTATGTGGGAGTTAGTTTTATTCAATAGGATTCAAATTTCAACGGATATATGTTTTCTTTTATATTCATAAAGAGAAACTCTAATTCCTTATATTCTTTTTTGTAAGGATGTTTATGCTTTCCCAAAAGGGGTTGATTGTTGAGTCAATAAGGTTCCCTTATGAATTTTACATTCCTCTATGTTTTGTAAATTACAAACACTCTATCTTAAGCCAAATTATATTTTTCCTAGGAATTATCTTAATATGGGAAATTTTCCTTCCCTATTGAAATTTTTTCCTTACCAATGTTTTCACTGTTCATTTTATAGTTTCTCTAAATCAAACACTTTTTATTCCTAAAGGTTAAAATTCAGTTTCATATCTAAAACATCGAAATCCTATAAATCCTTGGTTATATAGTATTTTGTTTTCAGACTCCGAATTCTCTGAAAATCAAACTCCAAATTCCCTAAAAATCAAATTCCGGATTCTTTGAAATTCATTCACTGAATTCTTTGAAATTTAGAGTCTAAATTCTTTAAAAATTGGACTCTAAAACCTATGTAATTTATACTCTGAATTATATGAAATTCAAACTCCGAGTTCCTCAGAATTCAGACTCCGACATCCTCAAAATTCAGACTATGAATTCCTATGAATTCAGACTCCAAATTCATAAGAATTCAGCTTTTGAAATATATATTATTCAGGATTTTAATTCATTGGAAAATAGAAACCAAATATCAATTATTTATAGTCCCAAAATTATTATTTTCTTAGACTCAAAACATTTAATTTTTCTTAGACTCTGAAAAAACGTATTTGGTTAAATAACCTTATTTTACATACACTTGTTATAGTTATGAAACGATGTAATTAATTCTATTTCTAGTTAACCGTTTACTGAGTGACACGTGTATAGGTCCCTCCTAAATTTAACAGAAAATATGATCATTGGAGGAGGGAGCCAACCATTAGAGAAGTTCCTATAGATAGGATCTCATTTGAACGAGCTCAAAACTAAGAAACATTATTGATCACACTAGAGATTGCATGCTAGAGAATAGATTTCTAGATAGAGAGACTCTCATGAATTTTGCGTACTGAACATCTTGTTCAGCTTGCTTCGTGCAACTCTGATTTTATTTGTTTACAATCGAGGACTTATGTGGATAGGAAGATAGAGGTGCTGACTACCATAAAATTCTAAGACTTTTGTGGATAGGAAGAGATAGGTTCTGACTAACTTAATGTTTGAGGGATTATGGGGATAGAAAGACATATTCTGATATTCCTATCAAGGTATTACCCTGGTATGGGTAAGATGGAATTTATAGAATGTATAAATCAAGGGACCTTTATCCAAGGTCGTTGGATACCCTACTCTTTCAGTTAAAAGTTTTCATGCTTCTTACTTATTTTGTTTCAAGTTTATTTCCCCTATATTTTGATAACGTAAATATGTATAACCTTCTCATACTTTCTTGTTATTTTGTATACTCTGATAAGTAAGATTATATATACTTTGAGGTAGAATCTTTTCATTGTAAACATTACTTATGATTCATTTCCAAAAACACATTTCTGGAACCTAGAAATTTAGAAGAACGAGAAGTGGTTTTTAAATTTACCTTGTTTAACATTGTTAAACATACTTTTCCTTAATGTTAATAACATATGTTTTTAAACATACAATTCACCCCCCTCCCTTATAATTGAGCATCTAAACTCATATTTTGATCCTAACATGATAGAACCAAATGTAGTATCTAATACACAATTTTATAGAAACCAATAATATTGCACTAGATAAAAAATGCACCAGAATTTTCCCCTTAATTCTTATCAATGGTGTAGTTATTTTTGCAATGGAACTTCTTGACACATGAAAAATAGACAACATTCTACCCCCTTTCTTGCATCATTATTCTCCTGCTTTTGTATGGGTGTCACAACCTAATTACAACCCTGACTTTAGATATTAGGAGTCACAACCTGAACGATCCTAAATTTATAATCTAAGAGTCATATCCTTAAGATAGAGAATTTTTTTTGTTTGAAATAATGAATATTAAAAGTTAAATCATGTGAGATATTGGAATAAGTGTTATAAACTCAATAAATAAGAACAAAATAGATAGAATATGAGTAAATCATGGTATTGGTTATTGAGTGTTTGATCATCATGATTGTCTAGTCATGAAATTTGAATAATTCATAGATTTTTTTTCACCCCTTCAGATATCTTTCATAATCAGTGAGAAATTATTAGAACAGGTAGAAATTACACACTAGTTTAATATAGCACTCCACAGTACTTCGCACTATTATCACTTGAAAATTATGAAGGCTCTCATCGAAAATGTATCACATTATAATTCTACCACATTCCCACACAAAAAAAATTATCTTGATTCCCTTTAAAAACAAGTTATCAAAAAACATGAAATACTTAGATAATTTGATATTCAAAAAGAATAATACTGGATTATTAAAGAGAGAGAGATAGATCGATATTATAATTTCATAATAAGAACTCAACTCAGGTCTAGTATACATAACAATAAATACTAATCCACCCCATGTTGAAATAATTTAATTAAATAATTCAAAATAATTACATTATAATTATTCAAAAATAAATCCCACGATAATCACAAGTCTCTTTTGAAAATCCAATTTAATAAAAATTTCATTTAAAAGAATCATAAAACATGAAAAGATCATCAAAAAATTATAGCCGCGTATTAAACAATAAATCAAATTGTGATGAGTTTATTAACAACTAATATTAATTAAAAACAATAGAATAGAATAAATTGATATTAATTAATAAAATAAATTTTTTGAGTTTCATGAAATAATTTTCATGCATGAATATAAAACACCATTTTATCTTCATATAACATGTTTAAAATAATAAAAAAAAACATCACATTGTTTCTACATAATTAATATAAATTTATAAATTCAACATTACAATTTTAATATTTAAAATGAATATAAATTAAATAAAAATATGAGACATTACATAAAATAGAGAAGATTTTCACATTTTAAAGGATCCTATAGAATTTCACTGATACTCATATACGAATTCACTTAGGTGTTTTTCCTGCAAGAGTTTTTCTATAAATAGATAAAAAACCACATAAAAGATTTCATATAGGTTAATTGATGGAGGTGAATTAATGTTGGTGATTCATGTAAATTAATCTATGTTGGTAATTTATGTATCCAAATCTACGTAATCTATTCATGTATCTGAATTTCTAAAATTTATAAATAGTTAAACTTATTCCAGTTGAAACAAAAAATTGACCTTATGAAATGAAAAATAAGATATCAATCCTATTTATTTATATATAGATTATTTTATTATATTTTCAAATAATAAATAATCATATTAATATTACATCTATATCTCATGTTATCATTCAAATATAGTAAAAACTTTTTGTTAAAAATTTCAAAATTCTATCTAAAAATTTATACTGAATTATTACCTAATTCCAAAAAAGATTGAGATTGATTTATAATTTTATAGCTTCTCATTAAATGTAGATAGTTTTATTAGAAATACAAATCAATAATAATAACTCAATTTTATGTTATTTATCTTGATATTTTTTCAAAATACCGAAGGTGAATGAAACAGGAAAATTTGATATGTGGTTTATTAATCAGTAGTGTGGGTTTCAAATTGACATATAGAATAAATTAGCTATATGGGAATAGTAAAAATCATGATAAAATGATATTTCAAGTTCCTAAAAGATTTATTTAGACTATGAACACTTCTTAAAAATAAAATATTCAAAAAAGTGATGGTTTTTTAATATTAAAAACATAAGGTATTAGTACTCCAATATTAGATAAACAAAATTCCAAGTTCTAACAAACTTTCCCTTTTTGGAAATTACAAAAATGAAATATAATTTTTAAAAATTCTCCCATTTTTCAAAACTTATCAAAAATAAATTACAATAATGATAAAAAATACACCCTAAAGAAAAGAAATAAAAAAATTTTAAACTAAATTTCTAACATTACATGGTCAAATTTGTTTTCTCAGATCAAGAAAAATATATTGGTTTTGAAATAATATCTACAAGTTGATTTTTTTTTTGTAACGTATTCGAAAATAATATCTTCTTTATTAATATAATCATGAATAAAATAAAATTTCATTTCAATATTATTAGTTCTAGGATATTGTAAATGAGTTTTCAAGATTCAAATAATAGAAGAATTATCACAATAAATAGGTATTTTCACAATTTTAATCCAAAATCAGAGAAAGTTTGTTTAATTTATAATGATTGAGAATAAAATGATTCAACATAAATATATTCACTCATTTTAGTAGAAAAACAAATTGAAATTTGTTTTCTAGAACTCTATGAAACTGATTTTTTACCAAGAAAATGGAACATACCTTATGTATTTTTTATTTCATGTATTTATCCTCCATAATTAGAGTTCGGGTAACTAATAATATCAAAACATTTATTTATATAATAAAATAATCAATTATTTATTGTTCCTTTAAAATATCAAATAATACATTTTACAATATTTAAGTGATACTTCATTGGACATTATTTATATCTAGAACATAAACAAACACTAAATATTATATCATGTCTAGAAGTATTTAAATAAAACAAACATTCAATCATACCTCTAAATAATTTATAATATATATATATATTTTCTAAAGATATCATAATCTAATTTACAACTAATACATATAGATGTTTTTAATAGATTCCATGAATCAACACCAAATTTATTAAGAAGATATTTAGTATATATAGATTTATTCAAGAAAATACAATCACTTCTTTGATTAATATTATGACCCAAAAATAATTTGAGCTCAACATAATTACAATAATTTTCAATATCATTAACATAAATTTGAGAAACCAAAATAAAATTTGAAATTCATTTGTTAAATAAATAGAATCAACTATTCCTATATTAAAATAATTTTTCATCAAAATTAGAGTATGTTTATCATATCAAGCGTGGGGTGCTTACTAAAGACTATATAATTCTCTTGATTACATAAAAACATGATTAAGTATTTTCTCATTTTCAAAACAATGGGGTTGAGAAATATAAAATTCTATAAAAAACCTTTTAAAATTTCACTTTTAACATCCATTTGATGTAACTAAAAACTTCAGAAATAGAATAAGATAATAAATTTATAATAGATTCAATAAGAGAAACTTTTACAAAATATTCATGAAAATCTATATCTTCTTATTTATAATGACATTGGGAAACAAGCCTAGCATAATTTTTTACAATTTGAATTGATTCATTCATCATATTTATAAAAATCCATTTAGATCAAATAACATTCATATCTAAATGGGAATCAACTAAATTCAAAACATAATTTATAGTAAACCTATTTTGTTAATATTTCATTGCAATAATCCAATTAGAAACATTCAAAGTATAAAAAACATCATTAGACACACAATGAGATACAAAATCATAATTATAAAATAATATTAAAGCATATACTATATTTTTCATTTAAGAAAAAACACTACTAATCATATTGTCAACAGGATGATATTTATGAATCCTCTATTATCTAGGATCGTATTGAGATGAATTTTTATTCACCTCAACAAAAAAATTATATTGATGTTTTTCTTCCGAAAAATTGATATACCTAAAATCATCTTCATTTTTTTCCAAAATTAATTTCTGAACATCACAAGATTCATAGATAATTATATATAAAAGTTTTTTCAATAGTTATGGTATTATTATTATAATCTTTACAACCATTACTATTATAATAATAAAAAATAAATATACCTTCAATAATTTTAGCATCTTTCTTTTATAAATTATCTTTTGTATTCAAGATAAAAACATCAAAACCAAAAACATTAAAACATCCAACATATGGTTTTCTACCATTATACAATTCATAAGTTTTATTCTTTAAAAATGGTCAACCATAAACTCAATTAAAACGATTTCATGTATTATTAACAGATTCTCCCCAAAAATACTATGGTAAACTATATTCATTAATCGTGGTTCAAGCCAATTCTGGAAGAGTTTAATTTTTTACATTATACAACACTATTTTTTTTATTGTGTTCTATGAGAATATAAATTATGATCATAACCATTATCTTTATAGAAAATTTCACAACTAAAATTAACAAAGTCACCACCATTATCACTTCTAATGGAAACGATTAAACAACCCTTCATATTTTGAACTACCTAAAAAATATCAATAAATCATGTTAAGGCCTCATACTAATAATACATAAAATTAACCCATATAAATATAATAATACCATAAAAAATTAAAAAAAACATAATTATTTCTACTTAAACTAGTATTTTTATTTGGACCAAATACATAAAGTGGTAATAATTCAAGAGGTTTAGAATTAGAAACATTATTGATGGATTAGAAATATTTCTCATACTACCTAAATTTTAAGTGTGATTAAAAAATTAATTATTTTCATACATTTAAAATGGATAAATCTATAAAATTTCCAAGCATGAATAATTTTTGTATCATTCAGATATGAACATGTCAAAGACATATATTCCAAATAACATTATATGTTTCTGTAGCACTGAATCACTTAACATTTTGATTATATAAATCAAATAAATTAATAGAATAAATATTAGCTTTTATAT
This sequence comes from Viscum album, assembly GCA_963277665.1. Lineage (NCBI taxonomy): Eukaryota > Viridiplantae > Streptophyta > Magnoliopsida > Santalales > Viscaceae > Viscum > Viscum album. Next base: position 1,898,884,713 of record OY728140.1, on the reverse strand, counting down.
TATCATTCAAAAAACATTTTCAATTTAAAAAACTTGGTGTTTATTATCGGAAAATTTAATATACATTCCATTATCTCAAAATTAATAATTATAATTATGTTTTCTTTTAGACCATCAACATATAAAACATCATATATTAAAACAACATTATAAATTATTACTTTATCAAAACCTTAACCATGCCTTTAGAGTTATCTCCAAAAGTGATAGATCCTCCATTAAAATTAGTATATGTGAGGAAATTTTATAGGATTCTGTTAATATTATGTGAATATCAAATTTTTATGAACATTGTTTCCTTGAGATTCTTATTGCAGTTATTTTAAAAAGAAAAATCATGTAGAGAAATTTTTTGGTACATATGCTATTTTGGGTTTAATTAGCTTTTCAATAGAATTATTAGCTACCCAAATATATTTAATACATTTATTTTAAGTTACTCTACAAGATAGATTCTTTGAAATAAAAATTTTGTTAAACTAAGAGATTTATGATATCTAAGAAAACATTCATTAGAATAATTTCCATGCATAAAACATTTAAAGCATTTAATAGAAGAAACCGTTCCAGTAAATTTTTAAACAATGATAGTTTTCTATAACATAGGAATCTATATATTATAAATAAAAATAGTTTTAATTTTTTTAGTTTCATCATATCAATTATATTATCATTTATTTTTCCTGAATAAAAGTAGATAACATTTGTTTTAAAATTACAAATTATTTTCCCAGATTATAATTTTCCTTCTAAAAAACATGAAATCATCATAGATATTACCTTTAGAACATGAAGCAGAATTTTTTATTTCTTTATTTAGATCATCATTATTTTTATTTACATTATTAATTTTTTTATAAGACTCTGATTTTTTTAATTCTTTATATAATTTAGTAACTCTTAAAACATATATTTTGTAGCTTTTAATTTTATTTTTAAAACTCATCAATGTTATAAACATCATTATCAAAATAATATCTTCAATCAGAATCATTACTAAATTAATTTATTTTTTCCACTATTAAACATATGTTATCCAGATCTTTATATCGTTCAAATATATCAATAGAATAATATTTTCAGTGAAACTACATCCTACATGATAATCACATATAAATTGTTTCTTGTACTTATTATCTATCCATTATTATTTTAATTTTTGATAGTCTGTTTTTATGTGACCTTTATTTCTACATTCATAACTTGTTATATTTATTCCATATGTGGTGACCATATTTTCTTTTTTATCATTATTTTGATCTTTACTTGTCCACATATTGAACTTTTTTTCTAATCGTCATATTGTAAATACCTTTAGTTATATTCAAAATTTTCCTTTTTTCACATTCACATGCCTTAGATTTTGAATAGTTAGAAATAACATTTATATGTTATTTGAAGGAAATAACTTTCTTATTTTAATTCTCTTGTTCAAAAATATTTTTCAACTGAAGGTTCTGTTGATGAATTAATCTGATGAGTTAATCCAATGCATATTCATTGAAATTATTAATTTCATCCATCACAACATTCTTTCCATGACATTTTTTTAGAAGATCTCTTAGAACGCCTTCAAAAAGTATAGGGATATACAAATATTCTCCATGTGATATCATTCAATTCATAATTATTGTGAATCATTCAAACATTTTATTGATTTTTTCATATTCACCCATCTTGAAAACACGGTACTCCACTAAAAGCCTTCCAGGTTTGCTTCTAATCAGTATGTTTGATCCAGGGTGAGTAACTTGTAGAATATTCATGATCTCATAAACTTTCTATCTAGAAAAAAATAATTAAACAAAATTTTATTAATAGAATAATATTAAATGTTTACTAATTTTTAATCTGAAACATATTGATCATCATAATTTCTGATGATAGTTTATGGGATAGCTTCTTGTGGTTGGTAAAGTTTTTCCATGATCGAATATTATTTTATGTTTAACTGTTAGATCTATGAACCTATTCTGGATCACCATTAGCCATAGTTATTTCCATAAAAGTGAGGTGGACTTTGAGGGATCCATCCATCATTTTCATTAATTATTTTTATCTTATATGTCTTTCCTTATACATTGAGGTCTAGGAAATGGTTATCCTAATAAAATAAAATAAAAATACTCTAAACTAAAAATTCCAAAAAGGGTTAAACATTGATACCAAATATTTGGTATCAGAAAATATAATAATAGAGGTAAACTACCCTTATTAGTGTCCAACCTTTTAGGTAAATTATTAGTTTGGATAGGGTAATTTTGTATGGTTTATATGGGGTGAATATAAATGATAAAATTTTAACAAGATAACATTTTGATTATCTAAATTAAAATTTAAAATTGTGTAAAAAATAATTACTAGTATAAAAAATAGAGAGGATGCAAGTATATTTTTTATAGAAGTTTAGTTGAATGTCGAACTAGTATACTATTATATCTCTCTATTTAGAAAGATATAAGTTGTTCACTAATTGGATTTTTTAGTGTATTCATAACCAAATTAAAAAATACATTTCTATAAAAAGAATTACTAAGACATCTGAATTTTTAATGGAGAATCAACACCCAATTACAACCCTGGATTTATATACCCTGTGTACCAACCGAAAAACTCTTGAATTCAAAATATAGGTGTTACATGCTGAAGAAAAATAATGATTTTGTATGATAAAAACATAATGGGAAGGTGAGAGCGTGGGAGATATGGGAATTACTGCTAAAGGCTGAAAAAATAAATAGAATAGGAATAAATAATTATTAAATGCTATTGAATGTTTAATAAAATTGATTGTGTCATCAAGAAAGTAGAAGAAGATATTGAAATTTCTATTAATCCCATGAGAGATCATTTAATAGTAGTGATAAATTTGTTGCATAGGCAGAATTTACACAACACTTTACTATAGCACACCAAAATAATTCACACTATATCACTAGAAGATTATTAAGGATATCATCTAAGAAGTATCATATCATAATTCTATCAATTTCCAACACATAAAATAATATCATTACTTCCTTTTAAAATAAAACAACAAAACACAACTTAGAAATAGTTATGTAATTAAAAATTTATAAATAATAATACAAGATTATCAGAGATAGAGAGAGAGGAGGATGTTACATTTTTTAATAATCACTCAACTCATAAATAGGATTTAAATCAATAATGAATAATTTAAACAAATTTTAAAACATTCAATCGAATATTATTAAATTCCAATGTAATAATTGGATGAAAAAATCGTATGAATATCGCAAGCCTATATTTGAAATTCAAAATTAAAAAATATACCACATAAAAAAATAGGTAAACATGAGAAGAATTTCAAAAATTAATTACAATACATTAAAAATATTAAAACATGATTAAATTATTTTAATATCAACTAATATTAATTCAGTATTAATATAATTAATGAAAACAATTTAAAATAATAAAAATATTTTTTTGAGTTTTGAGTAGTAATTCTCATGTGTAAAAAATCATTTGATGTTTAAAAAAATGTTTTAAACAATTAAAAGCACATCACATTGGTTATAAATAATTAATATGAATTTATAAAGTGATTATAACAATTTAAATAATTGAAATTAAAAATCAGTAAATCAAAATATGAAATATTACATAAAATAGAGCACATTACCAAACTTTAGAACATTGAATCTCATTATACCATGTATGAAAATTCACATAGGTGTTTATCACATTGATTTATTTCTCAATATATATAAATCTGACAATTTAATAAAATATCCGGTAGGTTAATTGATGCATGAGATTCATGTAAGTGAATCAATATAGGTGGTATTTGTCTTCAAATCTATATATGAGGTTCATATATCCGATTTCTGAAATCAATGAACAATTTGACTTATCAAATTTCATACCTAAAACATACCTTATTAAAAGAATAATAATCTTTAGGTACTATTTAATTATATCGATATATTTTCATTTTATTTAAAAATAGTCAAGAATCAACTTAATTAAACCTCTATACCTCATGTTTTCATTAACAAATAGTAGCAAAATAATTTTTAAAAACTACAAAATACAAAATGTAAATATACAGTGAAATATAACCCAATTTAAAAAAATATTTATATAAATTAAGAATTTTATATGTTATAATTAAATATATTTAATTTTATTATATTTCTAAATCAATAAGTATCACTCAATTTTGTGTTATGTAACCAAAGATATGGTTAAAATATAAAAGGTAACTGAAACAGGAAAATCGGCTATGTGGTATACAGTAAATTGACTTTGTAGGGAGAGTAAAAATCATATAGAAATGATATTTCAATATATTAGAAAACTTATTTATCCTAGTAAAAAAAATTTAGATTCATATAACATGTTTTGAAAAACCAATATAAGAAATATAAAGAAAATTTAAGTAACTAATTATAATGATATAATCAAAGTTAAACATACAAAAGATAACACTTAATTAATCTATGAGAAATTATAATTACATAAAGTAATATTCAATAAGATATAATTATAACTAAAAACATTGTTTTAAAATAAATACCTAAAATAAGTGTTTCATATTTTAATATTTAAAACATAAAATATAATACTATAAAATTAGACAAATAAACTTGCATGTTTTAACATTAGTATTAGATATTTTTTATTTTCCCTTCATAAAATTCACCATATGAACATATGATTTCACACAGTTAATTTATTCATCAACCTTTTTATGAAGAGTAAATAGATTTATGAGAATCTTCTCAATGTTGTTCATATAAAAATTCACAAAAAATGGATAATTAAGAGGAAGTGAACCATGTGTGAGATCGGTTTTCAATTTGTCTAGCTTATTACACCCGAGAATGTATAGATTCTCAATGTAGTTAATAATTTGAAAAAATTAGATCTAGATCATGCACCCTATTGTGGATTATGAATAAATAGTTCCTAGGATATCTAAAATGTCACATGTCTATCTTTCTCTTGATAAATATCATATATAAAATTTAGCATGTTATATGCATCCCTGTTCTCATGAGACTTATAGAATTCATTATAAATGGATGATAAAATCTAAAAATTTACTTATATATCATAATAAAATTGTTTTAATTATATAGATATCTCCACTTCACTTTCCTCTTCGTTAAAAAGAATGGGAATTAGGGCCTTTGATAAGTAAAAATTCCATTCTTAGCATAGTATAATATATAAGTGACTTTACTAGTATTAAAATTTACATACAATATAGAAGTATGGATATTGATGAAATTTATATTTTATATTACTAAATAAATGAAGTTTTAGTACATTATATTGATTTACTAAATATGTTAGATGAAATAATTATTTTTATTTTATTAATATCTAACTACTTTATCAAGGATCAATATCCCTCACCAATGGAATCTAAATTTCATTTCGCATGAAATTCTTGTGGGAAGTATATATATTTCCATTATTATAACCCAAAATAATCCCATAAAAATCATTAGAAGGTATTTAGGTAGGCGGTCTAGGAAAATTATTACTTACAACTCCTTGATCTGTTGATTGGACTCCCCAATCCTGAAATCAACCATGGATTTCCTCAACACATACCTCCAAATTTGTATTGAACAGAATATGGTAATTAAACTTAATACAAGATTGGATAAGATGTTGTTTCCCACCACAGATCATAGGGTTATTCCCATATACAGACTATTGCTTACAAATTTGTATTTAACAAACTATTGCATACAAATTTGCATTGAACAGACTATGGGAAGAGTGACAATCTGAGCATTTTTTCACTTGATTCTTTCATCAATGACCACTCAAAGTTGAAATATCCTTCCTTCATGAATATACAAATTCAAATATACATAAGGAATCAAATCTCCTTTGTACATATTCTCATGGCCTTGAATATGTATATGGGTCCTTAAATATATGATATATATGGGCACACTACTATTTCCACTTACACCAGTATGAAATTATAATATATATATGTAAGTAGAGTTTTCCCCATATATATATATATATATTCACTTCCATGGGTGGATATAAATATTTCAATGAATCTTAAATATCTATAATCCTATCTATTAAAACACAATAAGTCTCCTTTAACAATTCAAACTTGAACCCACCTCAAGGATGACCAAAAAGCACTTAACTTTTATTAGGAACCCTAAATCACTAAAAAGTCCCAAATAAAATTCGGTGAGACAAATTAGTGGGATAATTCATTACATCAAATGGTGATAAATAACTACAAAGGATCTTAAATGAATCAACATTGGTGGAGAACACCAAAACATATTTAAAGCAGACCCAAGATTCCCTTTGTATTCCCTATCCAAGGATGAAACAACCTAAATCAATTTGACCCTTGACCTAGGGTTTTTTCAAATATAATCGGGTAATTGGGAGAGGAAACATCAACCAAAACAATGTATAAGATGGAGATAAGATCTTATTTTGATGTATTAAAGGATTAATGTGAAGAAATGTGATGGAAAAGTCATGCAAGGAGGAGACCAAGAGGGGTGTTTCACGTGTGGCCAAGGAGAGGTCCAAGGGGGTGCGTCACATGATATTAAGGGGGATACCCCTTTGGGTCTCTTAAAAATATAACTTAATAATAATAATAAAAATAATAATAATATCATTACTATTACTATTATTAAAATAATTATTAATTTTTATTTCCAATTTATTTTTATTAAATTTCATTTTACTTTAATTTGAATTTAATTAATTTAATTTCTTCAAAAAACAAACAATGCATAGGGGTTGGTTCACATTGTTATCTAAACCATGTTCTAGACATGAGATAAATAGTGTGATTATATGATCAATTTGGATCTAACATTGTGAGCTATGCACATGGTTTGGGAAAACCATACACAGTCTGTATGTGGAGTTTTTCTCCGTTATTGCATCGACACAATTTGTTGTTGAGGTCTAAACTATTTCATTAAAACTATGTTCCTCTGAAAGAACACAAAAAATAATGATTTCAAGACCTCGGTACGTCTTTAACTCAATAAGACACCTAGGAATCTCATCTAGACATTAACCATGTCTAAAAACAACATGTTAAAGTGTTCCAACTGTCAAAAATAAGATTCGAAGCATGGTTTGTAAAACGGACCATCCAATTAATGAAAAATTAAAATTCCGTTATAATTTATTTCATTTTAAAAGTATGGGACATTACAACCTCCCCAACATAGAACATATCTTATGTGAGAAGCCTTCAGGAACAAGAATAAAAATCCCCCAACCTACAAGGGTCTAAAATTCTCATTCAAAAGGTCAAATTGTGCTTCGAAACATCCAATTCACCTAAAAGCATTCATCTAAGCATATGGAACATAATCCATCAAAAACTGATCCAACACACATTTTCTAATTAAAACACTGATAATGTGCTTAATTGAGCCTGTTATGTTAGAGACATGATCATGTCATCATATCTTTAAACATTAGGTATATTGTACTTCCCACTATAGGCTCTAACATCAAAAAGGTGACCAATTCAGATCCATGGCACCTCCATCATTGGAAATTCCCTACAAATCACAACTTCACGAATTTATCGATATTCTGGAATGATTCCTTTAACATGGAAAAACCAATTACAATGGATGTCATAATAGAAACCCTACCAAAAAATGGTAAAATCTCGACTTCTCAAACAGAAAAAAGTCATGAATGATCTCTTCGAAAGACATAGCTGACATTTCCATCACACACATCTTAACCAGATGATTTGTTTTTGAAAAATGGTTCCTTATGGCTATATCCATTGAACAAGAGGAATAAAATTGGTTGATCCACTCTGGATGACATATCTCGAAGATTCCTAGCATAGGATACCACTGAAATACAAAGAAAACCACAATGCATTCCTCTAATAAATCATGTGTTCAGAACGAAAAAATTCACCGAAGATCATTACTGACTTATGTTGATGTTCCTTGATCAAAACATCACCGGACCATTTAAATTGTTGTTCCTTATCATTAATAAGAGGCATAACCCAAATCCATCCCACTAGAATCAGTATGCTTTAAAAATCACCTCCAAGACTAACAACTAGTCTGGTGTGACCATGTATTCAAAGAACTCGAGTCTAGGAAGTAACCAAATTTAGTAAACACTCCATGTTTTCAAGTGAGAATTTGGTATAAGTCCATGATGTCCATCTCAGATCATTGAATGAGCCAAGAATAGTATCAACCTAGTGGTCAATTCAGAAGAAGACGAATAATCTCAATGAGTTTTCCAGGGGAATTATTGCTTAGAAACCCCATGGTCATTAAAGACTATCCAAGCCTTGATAAGAACCACACACCCGCAAGAAACACTAAGAAAAAAACATAAAAACCGAATTAATTTTAAATATTTAGAGCGGTGTAAGACCAATGCTATCCTAGAGCATCAAGAATGATTTTAAGATAGGGGAAATTCTCATCGCTTGTCCAGAATACACTATTATGTTTAGAGTATTCCCAAGAAGAAGAATAGTTGAATCACTACTGTTTGACTTCGAATGAAAGAAGATCCACTTCTCTTATTGATGCACCACCAATCACCAAACTATGACGCCTTTACCAACTGAGGAATCCCATGATCATTCATGGTTTACCACTAAAGTCTATTTGAGGACAACAATGATTTTCAAGGGTCGCTACATAGCCAACCACATCATAGTGGTACTGTAGAGCATGCACAGACACAATTATAGGCTTTTAAGTCACAAGGGAATTCATGCTAGATCAATCCATTTCTACGTGGTCCTCCTTGGTAGTTCACTTTCTACATAGATGGGAACATTTACCTAATTTGACATAATGCACCCTACCTTAGGAGTGTCTTGACCATAAAAAAGATATAGACCATCCAGAAATAAGTCTGGTAAATCATATTCGGCTCACATGAACAAATTACTCTCCTCTAATCCATGATCGTATACATAATATCACTTGGTCGTGAAAGTCAAAACCAACCCAACTGGTGTTTCAATATTCCCGATCTTCTTGGAATGTCATCTCAAGATTTTGGAAAAATGGATTCCGTAACTCATATGTCACTCTACAATGAAGATGACCCAAGAACATACTCAATATACCCAGGATCAATGATTAAACTAAACTCAACCAATATATTGCAACAATTAGCACTCGATGGGCTCTATGTATGTAATTTCATACTACACCAATGTTTCATAAGAAAAGGGAACATATTTGATGTTATCCATATGATTTCCTCCATATGTCGTCAAGTATCTGATAGTGAAAATGAGATACTTAACCTGGATGGAAATGTTACAAATTTTCTATCACTGAGGAAAATAAAGGATCAAATGAACTACGAAGCTGTTGATCTTGCTTGAGGAATGTCTAACCTACTGAAAATGAGCATTACCAGATGCTAAAGTCTATATCTTGGGTAAAAGATACCACGACCACCATTGCAAAAAATGGTTTTGTTCATAATCTAGGTGTCTAATAAGTGAAAATAGACCTTAAACAACACACCACAAGAGGGATAGTTCATAAGAAATCAACAAGAGATTTAAAGAGTCTCAGGGATATACATACAATATATAGCCCCTAAAAAAATAGAAAGAATCTTCTATATAAGGGGAACATGCTAAATTATTTTACTAATATTAAGAGGTAACAAATATTAAGCTTAATCTATAGGAAAATAGGCATACGTTAATGATTACACACATGTTTTAAGGCATAAAAATGTAAGGATTTAAAAAAAATCTACATGAGGGTTAGTCTAAAACACCACTTAATGTTCCATTTTATAGTCATTACTTTGTTTTACATTTAATATTTAAACATTTAAAATATTTAAACTCAGAATTAATATACCAGCTATATAATAAAAGAACATGGTGAATGACAGATCAAAACAGGAATGTTATTTTAAACTACCCTTTTCATCATTAATTTTTAGTGACATATCAATATAATTAATCCTTTTTTTCAAATAACCCCCATTATAAATTCTATTTATTTAATTTTAAGACATCAGAAATAAAAACTGAAGGAATATTAGGAGTTCATTCATTAATTACATGGGGGTATTGTCCAGATGAATCCACTAAAAAGTAGACACATTAATTCAGAAGACATATATAGAATAACTTACCCCCATGGTATTTGGAAGAAGGAATTAAAAATAAAAGGCATAATAATAGGTTCTTAATATCCATTTTGGGTCAAAAAACAACCCAACCTTTTTAAAAATTAAGATTTTGAAAACATATTTATCGGTTTCATTTTATTAACAATAATCCCCAACAAACCTACTTGGGTCCATTTGTGCATTTAGGAATTATCCATATGGGTCATTAAGCCCATATAAAATAAAGGTAAAAACCTTATAAAGGTATCCAAAAATTTATGATCAATATTTATCAACGTTTAAATTTAATATATTTCTACGTAAAAGTCTCACAACAGGTAATTTAGTTTTAAGGGTTACCTCCTCAATTTATAATGTGCCCACACACCATACATGTTGAAGGTGGATCCCATCTAACTGTAACAATTCTTTAGGATAAGAGAGAAATTTTTTGTATAATAAAAATTTATATAGGGGTATTTAATTGTATTAAGAACATTAAAAAAGTTCATAGTTATATCGGTCTCCAGTTTATATCGTATATGTTGCCGATACACCTTATGAATTGGACGTTGACTCCCACTTAGCCACAAACAAAAAAATTCAACATATTCTAAACAATACTGAAAATTGTAAATTTAATAAATAACACTAAATAAGTCACCTATATATGTTATGTAATCAAGCATGCTAATAGAATCACAATTCATCAAGCATGGTGTAGAATAGGCAGGCAAATGGAACAGATGGAATATCGCCAATTTAAAACAACCTAACAATGAGAACAACATGGAATGGAATATGGATGGAATGTGAATTCTTATGTGATATTATTACGTATGTAATTAAATTTTCTTGATGTACAAGGACAATGGTAATTCTATAAGTCTCATAAATCAGCAAGCAGTGGAAAGTACACCAGTCACCCAAAGTGAAATGATATCAACTATAATAGAAAACAACATGAACAATATTCCCAACTCTGTCCACATGGAATTTTCCCAATGGGTGTGGTGATCATTCCTAGACACTACTATTTATGAAGTGAAAATTCATTCCTAGTCTCCTATATGATAGTTCAAAATAGTATGATAATGTTAAAGTATCTCTGATACCACTTTGTAATGTACCAATCCTGACAGACCACTAAGATGGTAGCAAGACTGGTGGGTTACAAGTCCTCGAGCACATCTCCTCATATGCTAGAGGCTGGTGAATTATTGTGAGAGTCCTAGGAGGTGATAGTGGGGAGACAATACCCTCATATTAGAGTCGCACAGTGGTAAAACCAAAAGTAAAAAAAAACAGAAAATAGTGGAAGTAATATAATAAAAGAATGATAGATAGTAGAAGATGAATAATATTACAACTGAATAAAAGTTTTTAATAACAATTTAAAAAAATCATGTATGACAAGTGATACTACAAGTAAAAGAAGTATGATTTAAAAAAAATAAATACAATTAAATAAAATAACTTCATCTAATGACTAACTCCATGAGAATCCTAATTACTATCTCTTTCATGTAATCCCTAGATCCCATGTAAGCCAAAAAACACAAGAAATCAATCCAAATACCATCAAGTATGTAGGACTACTCAGGTACCCCAATGAAATAGTAGATTGAGCAGGGTGTGAGATATAAATCTCATTATTCCAACACCCATAGTGTCTAGAACAATCCATCTCATATAGTAAACAAATAAGCAATGTGACAATATATAAAAATTTAGAGTAGTAGAAAATATAATGATAACACTTTTTTCGAGTACCCAAAAGGGCACATATCCTTTATGACTTTCTTCAATAAAAGTCGTAATTATGTATAGGGTATTTGTGCAATAAATAATGTGTATACAAAGAAACCATAAAAACATACCCCCAAACTTGTTCTAGATTGGTATTTAATATCCATGTAATCGTAGAAGCATGAAAAATTATAAAAAAGAAGTATCAGGAAATACCACAACAGATCATAAAAATAATAAAGATAGAATCTCATATAAGAAATAAATCAATCATTAAAATCTATAAAATCTAGTGGGGGAGTCCCAATCCCATCCAAGGTAATCCAAAAGAATCACATGTGTTGTTATGGGAACATCCAATATAATCTAATACTAATGAGTTCATCCAAGGAGACCCATATGGTGTCCCTTATATAACTCGACGCATGGTGACTCTGAGTTAAACCCATGTATCTCACATAGAAGAGAGAGTATCACCCATGTAATGGAGTAGAAATCCTTCCAATGGTTCCATTAATGGTTTATCCCCTGTGGAAATGATATCACATAAGAGTATAAGAAACCGCATGAGCATCCCATGCCTTGTAAGACAAATAATCTGTATTAGTAGGTTGAGTTGTAACCAACCAAGCACAATGATTCCATCTATAAAACATTAATACAGAACCCATTTTCACTCCCATCCCATATTAAGTGAGCCATATTAAGCATGGTATATCAAAAGGTAGATCATTTATAATTACAAGACATAAATTAAACATATCATTACCAAAATCTAAATGCTACCCAAGTATCAAAATTCAAAAAATAAATGATAAGGACTTAATCACATGCATAAGTTCTAGGATAAAATATATGATCACTAGGAAGACTTCCATAATAATAAACAATGGAATACAATCATAGGCACATGGAACTAACATGACTCTAATCACATGTCACCAAGACATCAAAATGGCCTAATCTATCATGCATGGCCATCCAAACCACTCAATATAACCCAAACAAATAGATGAATCGGTATAAAATTAACAAAGTAAAGTGCACAAGAATCATGACATGGAATATGTGTAAACAAATAACATGACATGAATTAAAGTATTTATCCAACATGAAATTAGAAATTTAAATTAAAGGCATACATAATTCAAGGATATGAACAATCCAATAGAATAACATATAATTCAAGCCACTCAAATAGGCATATGAAAAATCACTAATCATAAGGCAGTTCACCTCATTGGGGTATTTTTATAGAAAACAGGACATTGTATTTAAACAATTCATTTCATTAAATTATAACAGTTTGCTTCATCTCAGGGTGTTTGGGATATACCTTATAGTATAAAGAAATGGTGCAAGGAAAGACACAAATCACGTAAGCCTACAAATAATGATTTAACAACTTGAAAAATATGGATCCCGCATGATATAAATCATATTGTTAAAAGGGAATAAGAATGGAATACTAACTCAATGGGAAGAGTACCAAGATGAATAGTTTGATATTTGACGCTTTCGTTAGGGAATACTCAAAATTATTACTTCCTGACTCTGTGAATATTCATCTTGACAAATACATAAGGACACCTAACCCCGTTTTAGATATTATCATGGCCATGAATATGTACAAGAGGGTCCTTACATATATGCTATATATTTCCATACACCCATTTCTGGTTACACCTGCATGCATTTTATATATATTTGTGTGTGTGTGTAAGAACTCATATCCCCCCCCACACACATAGATATATATATATATATATTCACTACCATGGTTGAATGTAAAAATAATGGGAGAAATTACATATGTACATTCCAACCTATGCATTTTTAGTAAGTCTCCTTTAACTATGGAGACTCTAACACACCTCAAGGATTTCCAAAATGAACTAAAAAATTTACTTTGAAACCTAAATTACAAAAAGGAACCAAATTAAATTGAAAAATACAAAGTAGAAGGATAAAACCATACCTTAAGCGGTTATGGAAAATGAAAAAGGATCTGAAATGACTCACCTTTAGTGGTGAACACCAAAACATAAACAAAACTGATCATAGTGGCCCTTAGTATTCCCTAACCCAGGAAGAAACAACCAAAATCAGATTAACCCTTGACCTAGGGTTTTAGCCGAATAGAAATAGGTGATGTGGTGATGTAAAATCGATCAAAACGAGGGAGAAGTGGGAGATGAGACCTTATGTGGATAGATAGAATGAGAAATGTGAAGAAATCCATTGGAAAAGTCATGTATGGAGGTGGATGAGAGGGATTTGTCACATACGGCCAAGGAGAGGTCCATAGGGGGTTTGTTGTATGATATGGAGGGGAAACCCAGTTGGGTCTCTTAAGAACCTAACTTAAAAATAATAATAATAATTACAATAATGACAATAATAATATTTATAACCACAACATTAATAATAATAATAACAAAAATAATAATAATAATAATAATATTATTATTATTATTATTATTATTCTTAATTTGTATTTCCCATTTATTTTCATTTATTTTTTTTTATATTAATTTTAATTGAATTAATTTATTTCTATAAAAAAACGCAATGTAGAATTTGGGTCACACAATTATCCAAACCGTGTGAAAACCCCTCATTGACCAGTGTGAGCATACTTTCAATTTGGAACTAACCGTTTGAGCTAGGAGCATGGTCTGGGTAAACCATGCGTTGTTTGTACAGGGCATTTGTGCTCTTTTGTTATATCCACAATATATTCTTCTAATGGGGCATATGGTTTAAGACAGACCATGCTTCAATAAAAGACCACCAAAACATTTATTACTATACCCCGATGCTTCTGAAACTCAATGTGGCACCTGGGAAACACATCTGGCCTTTATCCAAGTCTAAATACAACCTTTTTATGTGTTATAACTCTCAAAATTAGGTTTTCAAGCTCGATTTATAAAATCAACCATCTAGTAAATGAGAATTTAAAATTCTTTTATATTTTCATTAGGGTTAAAATCAGGGGTCATTACAACATACACTGGTTGGGAAATCTCATGATAAATTACATATATTCAACAACATCACATTCACGCATACTTTTATTCATTTAAAATTTCTCTAGTTAATTAAGATAATTTTTTCTTGAAGTAATAATTAATGGTATTATTAATTAATTTAGTATTTGTCATATTTATTAATAAAAGTGTTCTTAGAGATATATAAAATTCTCCGATACTAAATTTTTAGATAAATTAATTTAATTAATTTAATTTAAAATTATATAAGTAAACTATGTGTATGACAAGGGACATGACGTCTACCCTACTTTTGATTTTAAATTCAGTGTTGAATTTAATACATGACATATGATGGAGGAAACATAGTCTGTTCCACTCTTCTTGAACTGCATGACATTTACTACAAGTATAAATGGCATGAAAAAGTAGAAAATTTAAAATTAATTTTTTTTATCATTGATATATCATACATGGGAAATATTTTTCACATGGAGTGTACAATAACTATATGTATCTTGGTATAGATTAATTATAAAATTAATATTTAATATATGTGACTTGAATCACATGAAATAGTTGCAATGTTGTGTGCCAATATTGAGCTAGCTTAGATTTCATGATGTGTACACTAGCTTCCCGACATGTAATCCCCTTTTTCCAATCCCCCACTATATGCCTAGGGACCCAAAATGTATTCTACATGTGATAAAACAAGTAACATAGTGTGTACTCCAACTACATGTTGTGTAATATCATTTGGATCATATTACATGGTTTTAAGGCCCAAACGCAACATATATGTAATGCATGATGCATATTTTACCATGTGGTTTACATAATTTTCACTAGAAAATCATGTGGGGTTTTACAACTTGTACACCAGCAACATTTCATGTACCCCATAAAACAATGTTCTTTTATAGAAGATGTCATGTAACATTTAATTAATAAATGTTGCGTCATGGAACCCACATATCATTCCTAATTTATCACATTTAATCATGTTTTTTTATCTAAGTACAAAGCATGTACTTTTCAATTACACATCATGTACCATTGACTTTGGGAAAAAATCTCTAACTCCTTTGGATTCTATATTAGGTTGATCTTTATTACTTCAATATATTTTATTGATCATATAAAGGTGTATGAACTTGTTATATTGAATTTATAAATTATTAATGAAAACATAAATGAAAATCTAACATAAAATTTACAATAATGATCAAAAAATTATTAAACAATTATAAATTTGATTGCAGCTTCTATAGTACCACTTACAGGGTATGGGCACCAAAAATGTTGTTTGGGACCATAAGTAATGATTTTTTTGGTATATTTAATAGATAATATTTAATAAAATTATTAATGACTATAATTTATAATTAATATAACTAATGAATCTACAAGAAAGGATTCTCAAAACCAAGAGATGATCTTTTTCATGTTAAATTTATAAATATTTAATAACCAGAATACCTTAGTATTGATGTTATTTATTCAGTATAGATGTTAATCATTAAGAACTAATTAGATTTGAACAATTAATATAATAATAGGACCAATTTTATAATAATTATAATGGTAATCCACAATATTTCCTTTATCATCAGACAACACCGATTGAAATCTGGGTGATAGTGTGGACGATCTGATCACCTTTCATTGTTTGTCTTGATAACAAATCAATCCTTCGGGCTTGAAGGATCATATCTATATTTATATCATTATTTAGATGATCATCGGCCTAGTAAATCTCTTGGTCTTGAGAGGGATCCTAGATATTCTCTTCATATATATAATTCCCTAGGTAGAGGATGAATTGTGCACAACACAAATGATTTCAATTATTATTAAAAATTATATAAGTGTGTATATATAATGCTCGGGTTTAATATCGATAATTTCACAAATACCCTTAATCAAATAATAATCCTAACATATTCTCAATTCCAATAATAATAATAATAATAATATGTAATTCCATGTGACATCTTGCATACATTAAATATCATATTAATTAAATAAATAATTATGTATTTATTTAAATTATATTTATGTTCATATCATTTCCATTATTAGGAATATAACTCAACATATGTACCTTCCTCAAAAATTACCAAACCCCAAATAATAAATAATTTTTTTTCATTTTATAAATACATAAATATTATATTCACTGCCTTATGAATAAATATTTATTTAATATTTTACTCACATAATGATGGTGGGTGAATTTTTGAAATTAATAAATATTGAATAAATATTTATCATTGTTCTGGAGAATAAATTTTATTTCAAACATTAATCAAATAGAATTTAGCTAATATCAACAGATGAAATAAGTGTGAAAACCTTTAGGCCTCTACCCCATAGGCATTGGGTGGGATTTCCAAGTGTCCAATATCGATATCTAATAACATGTAATGGTAACCATAAAGGAGGAATTCCATGACACAATGATAATAACCACATATGAATGCTCACTATGTAATATAATACCATTGTCTCGATATCTCATCTATAAATTTTCATACTCGTTCCATCAACTTTTATGTTTGATATTCCTCTCGATGACTTCTTGAAATGAACCCATAAATCACCGTGGACATAGAATTTATTTTGAGAGTTAAATTTAAATCAAAGGGTTTATATGTCATCTCCTAGTCATGGATGGTAAAAATACGTTATTAACTTATTAATTAATTCCATATCACTTGTGTTACATTCAATGTATCCTACTTTTCTATAAACATAAGTCATTATGGTTTTTGGAAATAAATCAAGTAATGTGACTCATGATATGAATAAATAATAATCTCAAGTATAACAAGAAACACACACATTTGAAGATAGTATTATTCAATGAAATTGATACATATGTAATATAGGCTTGCATGTGTTTACATGTAATATCTCAACTCAATGATTATCAAGTGTGAAATTCATGAGATAAATCATCATCCTCTTATGACAATCAAGCACCTAGTAGTCTGTATCATCTGTGTCCAAGAAGATGATTCCATTTAACTATATGACCAATATTTTCTAGAATATTATCATTATACCTTAAGGTTATCATCATATTCGGGAAATTAATTTACCTTTATATGTGATAGATACCCTATGTACATTATCACATTAATGTCATGTTCAATAAAAATAAATATATGATAATTCATTTATTTATATTCAGGGATTTTAATATAAATATATTCTATAGTATAAATTAGTTGGTTCAAAGGAAAAAACTAAAACAAAAACTACAACTAATATTCTAAAAAAAGACAGATAATATTTACCTAATTAATATTACTAGACTTTTACTAAAATAACGATGTATAAATGGGACAACTATTCCTTTAATCTTAAAACATATCTCAAATCTGTTTCACAACATGAATCCTTAATAATTCAATAAACCAACAAATCTAAAAAGATTATCTCTTAAAAAACATCTCCATAAATGATACCCTTATCATTTTATATAAATTCTATATTACCATCCTATTTATATTCATTCTTAAGGTAATTTATATTTATTTAATTATAATTCAAGGTTAAAATGTATTTTATACCTTCAACATACATTCCATTTAAACATATAATTTTGAGTATCATGTTTTTGATATACCATGACAATACATGCACATAATCTAAAATCATAGAATAAATGTATCAGATTTGTTATAATATGAATCATCATAACATAAAAAAATAGTGCAACAACACATGCATATTTTATACAGGATGAAAAATAAGGTATCATATTTATTCTTTCACATTTCTATTATCTTATTGTGCATCCTTTCAATATTACATATCTATAATATACCCAATCCTTCTGGGAATCACATAAAACCATTTCTTGAATATATTTTAATCATTGCAATAGCTTGATTTAATGCATATATTTTTTCATAATAGAATTTAAAGATGGTAATGGAAAATCTATAATAATCAATACATACTAAAACTATACAAGTAGGAATTAAATTGTATAAGAATAAATATATTAACCCCTTCACCCAAAGAACATGTTACCAAGGTAAGAGTATGATATTATCATTAAGAATGTATATGATAGTTAACAATGAAAAGTATGAACATACCAAATCTGCAAGAATTCCTAGAATATGTAGTGTGATGGTGTGTTTGGTTTTCCTCTTGCTTTCATTAGTAAACACTTTTTATGGATAACCATGTCAGTGATCTACTTCTATATTTTTCAAAATCATAAATCATATTTGAAACCATTTTGATCTAGGTTTTAAACATGTTTTTATTACTTCTCCCTGGTTATTTCACATCTCCCTGTGGCACTTTCTGATTATACTAGGACATTTTGGATGCATGTTTCTTCTTCACTGTGTCAGAGGGAATTGATGGCCACCTATTATCATCATTTTGATTCACATGATACTTTTCTACCATCATTGATTTTCTCTCTTAAAAATATGAAGAAACTCAAGTTTTATCCTTGAGATATGATTTGTGAGAGATCGGAAGTTAGTGTTTGATGGCTTCCTGGGGCACCACTGGTGTGTTGGTTATAATGGATCTTGATGACGATCCCTTTTAGTGATATTTGTGTCCATTTCATTGATCAAGAATCATTGATGGTGATCTAGATGACACACCGTGAGGTGCACACATTCAATTACATAAGTCTTAGAGGAATCTAGACCACTGGAAAATTTAAACTATCCAGCCATGATAGTTTTTCATATCTTAATGTCTTATGTCTTTCAAAGAATATATTTGATGACATTTTTTTTCATTGACCGTATCCATGATTTTACCTTTTTTTTATTTAATTTTTAGATTAATAAAATTTCCATGAGTGGTTGGTGATCTTTTCATGCATGTAGGTCTACAAAACACTAAAGCATGTTAAATCAGGTGTCCATTTGTACAACTTTTTTTCAAATATAGTTTCTATTTCTATTTTTATTCTCAAACTCATCTTGAATTGCCACATTTATTTGTTTGATTCTAAAAATAATAATTTTAACCATGATAACTCATAAATTTTTAAAACATAATTGAACATAATTACATATATGTAGATCATATCTATGTCTTAAGGGTGTATGCCTCAACATCCCAAAAAAGTTATTAGAGATATAAGATAAAAAATTGATTCAAATAAGAAAGAAATAAAAAAATTTAAATGATGATAATGATTTTAATTTTTTGATATTAAATATGAGGTACCTACTTTTATAGGTTATTATAAATTATTTTCACAGACTAAAGAAACATGTTGCTTCCCATTCTGATGATGTCTAGACCTCCACTAGTTTTGAGGATTTCCCTACAGATGTCATGGTTAAGGATAATAATTTCATATTGTGGTCCCAAGGTAATAAGGTCCTTAGGTAATTTTCGTATGAGTCCATTATTTCTAGAATTCGGCTTAGGTTAATGAAATGGTAGATTATATCTTCCGTAGTTGGAATATTTTGAAATTAATATATTTATTGTTCATCATTAAATTTTTTATGGTATTTATATTAAATCTCATTAAGATTACTTTAACAAAATCATGTTATATCTATCAAATATTGATGACTGTGTATATGATTAGGATCAAGCCATTATCCTCTTCATTTCTATTGATAATCCTTGTAGTGCCTTAGTAGACACTATGATGTATGGAAAAGACTCATGGAATCATGAATAAGTCAAACATGATTTACTTTATAAAGAACTATATTCTAAACATGAAGTAAACATGGGTCTGAGAATCCCATTACTAGGGGTAGGACTCAAAATAAGGGTGACAAGAAAGGCTATGATAAATATGAGTCAAATAACCTTAGAAACCCAAACTGAGTCCTAAGTATAATGATAGGTTGGTTGCCTTGTATAATTGTGGGAAACCGGGTCATATTAGAATGATTGTAGGAAACCCAAAAATCACCCTAAGCATGATGAACTAGCTGACCACTCCCTTTTAGTTGATGATGGTTATGATACTATAGAAGACCAATGCATGTTTAGGTGTGTGTTCAATAATGATTAGGCCCTACTTTCTAGTTGTTCCTATCATATGTGTCATGTTATAGGATCATTACTTGAATGAATTGAAAGAGTATAAGGAGAGGTGATAATAGGTAATAATTGGAGATTTATGGTCTTATAGATAGGTTCTATTTTGATAAAATTAGATGACCATTCCATCACCACATTGCTTGATGTTATGTGGGTCCCTGGACTACAAAGGAATATGATCTCCTTAGGTGTTATATAGTAGAAAGGGTTCATTCGAATATTTGAATCATGATTACATGATATCTATACAGGCTTAGGGACATTTATTAGTGTTTCTCAAGTAAATGGAGTTTATAATATGAATGGAAGAACACATTGTAAGCAATTGTACAGTGCATATATTACCAACACTGGAATTGTTTTGTTATGGAATAAGATATTAGGGCATGTAAGCTCCGAGGGTCCTGAGAGACTTAGAAAAAATGAGATATTTAATGATATTACACCTAGTAATATCCCTTTATTGATGATTGGGTCATTGGTAAGTCAATAAGAGTTATTTTAAGTAGGTCCTCCTTTAAATCTAATCATCCTTTAGAATATAAAAATTATTAACTTTGGGGACCATCTAGAACCACATATCATGGTGCAGGATCATACTTTGTTACCTTTACCTATAAATATTCCAAAAAGGTTACATCCTTAAAAACAATTCTAATGTTTTTGAAACATTTAAATTTGGTAAAATACTTTTTGATGATAAAGTGGGAAAGAATATAAAATTTATGAAAACATATAATGGGATTTAATAACTATCTATTAATTTCATATAGTTCTTTGAATTATAAGCTATTTTTAGGAATCATATTTTTATGAAAACACCCCAACATAATGGGTTCGTCGATCACATGAACTGCACAATTCTTGAGCTGGTTTAAAGCATACATTCATACTTAGTACATCCCAAATACTTTTATTATAAGGCTGAAACTATTGAAATATATTTAATTAAAAAATTACATTATAGTTCCAATAAATTTAAACCTACAAAAGAGAAATTAAAGAATTATCCTCTTTCATACAACAAACTCAGATTCATAGGGTGTAATATTTATGTCGGTGTCAAAACTGATAAACTAGAACCTGGATCTCTTAAGTGTGTGTTTGTGAGTTATCTCTAAGGGGTTAAATGGTATAAACTGTGAAATGTTAAACCCATATATCAAAGTTTTATAATTAGTATATATGTTTTATTCCATGATTTTTGGTCTCTCAATTCAACATCATTCAAAAATGACATTTTATATAAACCTCACATTGAGGTTTTTCAACCTGAACATCCAGTAGGATTTGAGGATCCTAGTGATCCCCCGTTATGTGATACACAAACTATGACCTGATTAAATCTATTTAAAATTAATAATATGGTTCTAAACCTACCAATGAAAAGAATGACTATTATTTGACTTGAGACATATCTAGAAGATTCCCTACACCCGTTGCTCAATTTATACAATAATACATGTATTTGTATAATTTAAATGTTGCCCATGATCTTATTGTTGACTGCCATAAATATTACAAGCATACCATAAAAGAAAAATATTCCAAACATTGGTTGTTTATCATGGACGAATACATAAAATCCTTAAAGAATAATCTCACTTATTCTATTGTTGATAGACTTGTTAATGCCAAAATTATTGGTTGTGAGTGGATTTATAAAATAAAGGAAGCCAACACGGCTAAAAAGAAAATAAAATATAAGGATAGATTGGTGGCCATGTAATTCATTAAAATTAAAGAAATTTATTATTCTGAAAACATTTCAACTATTATAGAACATTCATTTACTCATCTATTTCTTGGTTGAGCGGCTTCTCTCTCCTGTCTCTCCCGATCTAGGTTTTCCCATGGTGGCACCTCGGGAGGGGGAGGCCTCCTCCTGGAATCAGATCCCCCTCCCTCATCTCCTCTTTATTCCTCCGTGTTTTCCCCTTTACTATTTGTTACTCTCATTCTTTCACTGGCCCTCATTAGCTTCTATTTTCCCTAGCTCCAATGCACTTTTGTGTTTCTGTTTCCAATCATGGATCCATTTCGAAGCCCCACCAGCTCCTCCCCAACTCTTTCCTCTTGGATATATCGTTTCTGACCCGACTATGGTCTGGTGGACTGGTCTTCCATGGGAGGATTGGGAGGTGCGGGCCGAGTCGCATTAGTTTCCTAGGTGTTTTTTCTATGCTCGGTCTCGTTCTTTCACGGTTCTCTCCTTCAGAGTGGTTGTTTTCTTATTCGGTGTGTTTTTGGTGTTCTCTCTTGGCAGCAGATTTTCTTGTTATGTTTGTTTGACCATGATGGGATGACCTTTTCCATGGAGGCCCTTCTATTTTAACTCTTCACTATATTCATTCTCCTTTGTTGTTTCCCCTAAAGGTCTACTGTGGTGTTTTCATGGAGGTGTCTAGAGGTGATGTTAAATCAGTTGGTGGTACTCCAGGGGGTTCAGCATTCATCGGCTTCAACCAAATAACCATGATTTGTATTAGTTTTTGATTCCACATAATTTCAAGGTGAATTCCCTGTATGGTGGGTATCCAGTATGGTGTTGGATCTTGGAGATATATTTTTTGGTTTGACGATGTTGAGGGTGATGGAGTCTTTGTCGATGGGTGCTGAAGGCGTCATGGTTAATGGATGGTGATGAGGTTTTCCAGTTGATGGACTCTGCTTGTTTCATTTTCTTCGATCATCTTGGGTGATGTTGGAGGTCCCCGATAATGATGGTGATTTTCCTATAATGATGGCAGATGGTGGTGATTTGATTCCGGCTAACACAGGTCAGGGCGTGCATAGTGAGGCGGTAGGCTCGAGTCATGATGGAGACCTCTTAATTTTATTTCGAGTGGTTCATGGCGCAAGATGATGGGTTCTTTTGAATTTTATGAAACTTCAAATATGTGATTTTTTTAGTCTTTGCGAGGGTCTGTGTCACCCAATGATGAGGTGAAATGTTTATTATGGTTCCCATTAACCTTAAAGTGGATTTTCATTAACATTAAAAAAGGATTTGTGGAGGTTTTTATTGGTTTTTTTTTCTCATCATAATCTTCACATTGAGCAATTATATTTGAAAACTAAATTCTTTCAGGGAGACATTGATCAGAAACTGTAAATGGAACCTCCTCATGATATCATTAAAGACGTTAGAATGAACCAAATATTCCTTTTTAAAAATTCCTAGTATATATTAAAAAAGACATCTTGGAAATAGTATAGTATTTTTGACTCATTCATGCTTAATAACCTGTAGAGACCCCAATATTGACGTACATGGACAATACCTTACTTTAGCGGAATACATAATACATAACGAAAAACAGAAACACAAGGACCATAATAGTTTAGTGTCTTTGGAAACATGGAACGTAATCTTCTAATCATGGGTAAAGATCTTCAACATCTCTCATAAAGATCTTCCCCTTCTTTTCATACATAAAATCTTTCTTTATATCCGGGGGAAAAGAAAACATAAAAAGGGTGAGCTCAAATGCTCAGTAAGGGTAAGCATGGATAAAATAAAACATGCCATATACATTTGAACTTAAAAACCTGAACATAATGTTTAAACATTAAAAGCCTGAGCAATGACATAAAACATGGAAGTACGTGAGGCATAGATCATAAAGAAACATTAATAATGATAAAATAGCATGGGAATAAAACATTTAATTGTGAAAACCACTAATCACGTGATATGATTTCCATAGTAGCCAAGGCATTGTTGCCAAGACCATCTTAGTGGACAAAGTGACTTTTTGAATCGAGTTCACTCCTCGTTTCAATCCTATATTACTGAACCGGTTTAACTTGTCGTTATAGCCATGTTTATCTCCTGATATATAAATATTTACCCAATGCATTGAAGGGAGATATAGGTCCCACCCATCTCATAATGAAATCCTTCTTTCGTGTGCCACAAAATCATAAATCATACATCATAGCATAACCCATGTAATAAAATGGGATTCTTAAATATTATGCCATCATAACATAATCCATAAACAATTGTGTCATTTCATCATAACAAAATTGAAACCATTTAAATCATAGAGACATTTTACTTTAAACATACACATATGAAATAATGTCATCTTAGATGAAAAATAGTTTTGACAAAACACTTGAAATTATTTCTTGAGAAAAATATCCTTTCTTCTTTAAACTCATTTTCTTGTCACAAAATTCCAGGCAATTTTAAAAGATAATTGTTTTATTGAAAATAATAATGCAATATTATAGAGGAAGCTTCTTGAAAATTAGGCGTTATGAAACCGTAATAAAAATTTCATGCCGTATAAGTTAAAAAAACAATCTTCTCGTACTTTTGTCGGAAAAGTCAAAAAGTACCTCGTAAAGTAAATAAAAGAAAGAATATATACATACCATGTAGTAAAAGTAAAAAATGGGTAAAAAGGACTTTAAACATACATGAATATACTTTTATAAAACATGGACAAGTATGATAGCAATATCCCCAGTAAATACTTACGAATAAGCAATCTCGGATAAAAATGAGATTTACAAAATTATCCCTTACCTTAGGTCAAATATGCTTCGTACATATCCAAAACTCATGTATTATGATTTAAATAATGTCATTTATTTATTAGAGAATCATATTCATTGTTATTATATTACATATGTTTCACTTATGACTTTATATTACCCGTTCTTTTGTAAATTCCATTTTAAAGCAGTGTTTTGGGTAAAATCATTTAATTTATCGTATGTGTTTCGACTTATCGTTCTAGATATTATTACATATATCCTAATTTAAATTAATTACATAATGTAAAACATGATTTATATATAAATATATTCATCATATACGTATATATATTATAGATCGATAAAAGAAATGAAATACACCATTCATGGAGACGGTATGCCGTACGTAAGCATTAATGTTGTATTCGTTTCCTTATTGAATTGAATGAAACTAAATAGATGAAATAAATATATATATATATATATATATACGAATCTAGTAGCATTATTATTTCATATATTTCATTATTATTCATTAAATAAACTTTTATGATCAACCATGTATGGTTAACATGGAGAATGAATCTCATCGAGTCGTGGAGACGGTAGTCCGTAAGTACGCACGAGCGATGATATCGTTCACATAATTATTGAATAGAATTGGAGTGGATGGTATAATATATCAGAATCAGTATGATGTTATAATAACCATATATAGTTATTCTTTACACCATTATACCCATCCATGTAAGGTGTTGCTGGAAAAACAGATTTCACCACGGCGTGGAGACAGTTTTCCGTACGTACGCACGAGTGGTGATTTCGTTTTCCGTAAGATGGATAGTTGGTGAAATAGGGTTTTTTAGTACTTATAATAACATATCAGTATGTGAGTTATACTGATGTTATTACTTCAAAATGAAACATAAAAAGAAGAAGAAGTGGAAGAATAAATAGAGTTGAAAGAATCGGAAACAGACATTACCTCTTCTTTGATGCACCTCTTTGAGACCATCTCTTAGGGCACTAAACATTGTCTTTGAAGAAGACCAGAACCTCTAGGATGTTTCTATAGAAGTATAGAAGTGAATTTGGTAGGTTTTGGCCAAGCATGAAGGCTCAAAGTGGTGTGAGGAAGAGAGGGAGGAGGTGCCCTTTTATAAGGGAGGAGAGGGGCTCCTTTGGAAAAACTAAAAATATTTTTTATTATAAATCCAAATTCGATTATAAATAGCTCCAAATTGATTTTTTTCGAATCTAAGGTGGGGATGGGTCGAAATCCTCTCATGAAATAGAATTTAGACAAGTTTAGGTTCCAATTTTAACCTTATCATTTATATTTATCTTTCAGTTAGATAATTTTACTTTTACCGTGTCTTTTTGTGTTCTTACACTATAAAGTTAATAATCTTAATATAACAAGCCAAACAAACCCCAAGTTGTTTATTATTAATATATATAGCTTTATCTAGGTCATTTGTCTGAACCTCATATTTTTTAAAATAAAATAAAATTAATAATATAATATTTGTTTTAAAAACTATTTTATGTCAATATTGACACTATTTAGTAATTGATTTCTGTGAAAATCATAACAGAATGATTAAATAAATACTAAAATGTCATATTAACCTAGAAAAATAGTGGAATTCATAAAGAGTCTCAAATTACATTTATTTGGGTATTTATAACATCAATTTTGTCAATATTTCATTAATAAGATAATTACTACATCATCTTTGTGTCCAAAATAAATTAAATTATTTAATGTCTAAAAATTTCAAATAAAATACCATTATGTAGGAAATCTTTTTAGCTTTCTAATGAATATTTATAGACGAATTTATCTTATGTATAAACCAATATTAAAAATTATTTAATTATTAAAATTTGATTTTAACTATTTTAACCCTTCTTTAAATAAATTAATAATAAATGTCCTAATCAAATCAATGTGGGCCTAAATGATCATATTTTATTCCTAAGGTTGTTTTTGGTCGAATTACACTTATCCAATAGAATTAGTACATGTTTTAGGGTAATAATAATAACATTTTTACCCTTAATTTACCTATTTACTTTTAATCATGGTAAATAAAAGTAAAAAAGTGACTATTCACCAAAATTTATTTTCATCTCATTGAACCACATTTTACTTACTGACATCAACCGTGTCTCTCGGATTTTTGAAATTCCACTCACAAAAGCGGTAAAATTATGTTTTATGTAAATTTTCAAATTCTCCTAGGAGGTGGGTAAAAGACGGTGAAAAGTTCAATAAAATTTTTATATTTGTAAATTTATTATAAAATGAATACAATGAATTGCATTGAACAAAAATAGGTATTATGTATCAATTTATCCCTGAATTAAATTTATTTAAAATAAATAATTATTTAAATAAAAGTCGGTTTTTAAATAGTAACCCAGTGTTTTCACAATTCATCAAAAATTTAATGTTTTCAGAAAAATACCAAAATTTTACCCTAGGCTAATTTAGATATTCTGAATCCAAAAATGAAGTCCATTTTGAAAAATAAAATTCATAAAATTTTATAAAGTGTTTATTACTATTCATAATGGCTAGTTTTAATAATATTTTAATAGCATATCGTTGTTTATTGAAACTCTGTATTGCGTACAACACACGCTATCGAGGAAGGTCATGATTGCGTGTAATGCAAGCCTAGTCAGGGTTGCGTGTTGTGCAAGAATCCATCATTTTTTCATATAACAGAATCCAACCATATTTCATTTATACATTGAATATATATATATATATATACATACTCAATGTTGCGTAGAATAACTATTATCAAAATTTTGTTTAACACGATCCAAGAATAGTGTTGTGTATACTGCAATCTAATACGGTGTTGGGTATAACGCAAGGTAATCTTGGTGTAGCATACAACATAAGATATTAATGAAATTAAAAGAATCTTTTTCATAAAATCTCGGGGTGTTACATTCTATCCCCCTTAAAATGAATTTCGCCCTCAAAATTCGTAGGGGTAATAAATGGTTTACTACTCGAAAGTTTGTTTAATAGAAACACACATTGTAAAAAAAATTACCAAAACTTGGCTTTAAAATCTAAAGTATGAAATGTAATGGTTACCCAAATTAACTCACTACTGGGTTTCCACATAGGAGAACATAGGTGAAATTATGAATATGGAAGAAAAATCTAACCATCAGATTCTGATGGATAGTGGTAGAGAACATGGCTATGAAAAATCTATCAATCACAAAGCCATAGATTTGTGATGATCTAAGGTACCATCTGATTCATCAGATATAAGGGCACTAGGACATCATTTTTGGTTTTCAAGATCATTTCTCTAAAGTTGATGAAATTGGAAATAGAAGAAATACTTTAGTGATTTTGGTACAGTGTCACTGTTGTTCGTTCTTTGGAAAATTTACACTATATCACTAAAATAAATGAAGTTGAATTTGTCATTCATGAAGTGTTAGCAGCTCATGTGATAGAATGATGGGTCATTCCATCTGTCTCAAACAAAAGGTTATTAAAGTTATCAAAAATACATAAGTCCATCTATTGTGAGATTAATCATATATGGTTCCTAAAATGGACTTATACATCATATATCATACTTCTTAATATAATAAAACTAGTTTCTACTAAACAATGACTTACTATAGGTCAGTGGTAGGCGATAAAGGCCAATCGCACTTTGTTTGTGGGTTCGATTCCCACAGACTTGTCTAATGTGATGTGTTGTCGCATGTCCTGCAGGTTGTCCTTTTTCTAAATCTACATTACTATAACATCCCATAAATAATATCAAAAAATGTTCTATCCCCAATCCAGTCCAATATTTAGGCTTATCTAAAATACTTAGGTCCAATCTCATAGTATAAAGAAAAAAATTACTAGAAATGTCATCTACCGAGCATGTGAATACCATCATTTATCCCCGATATATCTTTTTGAGCACATTCCAATCATGTGAATACCTTAATCATGTATTCTCTTGAAAAATGAATACCCATTTATCCATAGTGAAAACATGAATGTTGTCAAAAGTTAACTATTTCCACATACCCAAATCCCAAAATTTATATATACTCAAACCATGATATCAATTAGTCCTTATATCAATCATGAACTCATGAATACTATCAAACATTTAATTTTCTCCTTATCCCTTCATTATGTGCATATCATCTACATTCCAAAAATATCTGAATAAACTTTCATGGATATTGGTACCATTAATCATACACATTCAAAACTCAAGGAAAGACAACAGTGTAACAATCCTTAGATGTCTCTTTATTCCGTAGTACCATGAGAATACTTATACAACATTACACATGATAAACATGTAATCATTCCACTACCATCTTAAACCATTGATCGAGCTTCAACAATTCTTTCATCTCACATATCGTTTGTAGTCTCTTCCTCATCATCAACATAAATACTACCCATATGACCGTACTGATTCTCTTCACGAGACATTCCCTTAGGGAATTGGTTTGCATAATTCCCGTACATTCCACATTTAAAACATTTAACCATTGTTGATTTCGTAGCAATACCATTATCCTCATCCATGGTGTTAACTGAACCTTTTCTTTTCCACTTACTAGCTTTGTGTCCTTCTTTTCCACACCTGAAGCATCTTCCAGTTCCCTTGAAACAATCTCCCCGATGCCTCTTCCCACATGATTTACATGAGGGAAATTTAACTTTATTTCCTCTATGATCATCATGAAACTCCATCATTCTCTTATTACCTGAGTCAGGAATCTTACCAAAGTTGAGATTATGGATCATATTATTAGATTGCTGATTTGGCATAATAACGATGTTTGGACTTCCAAATCCCGTTTCTTTTTGTTTCTCATAAAGAATATCATTCCATTGTCCGTCATATCCTCCATTATCATGAATCTTCTTATTTCCATCCATTTTCTAAAACCCAAAAATAATAGTGTGAGAGGAAAAAATCATGCTTGGGAAAACAACATATTAAAGGGGGATCACCCTCAATATCTAACATCTTAGGTTAAATTCTAAGATTGTTACCATAGTTCTAGGACTATATCCTATACGTATACTTATCCTTGGGGAAATCCCTAGACATACCATAGAAATATCTCTAGGGATCTCACTAATATTTTCGCATTCTAGTTTCCAAAGGTTGACTAAACCTTTCCTCTCCAACCAACTATAACGGTATGGAATTACTTTATATGGACTATAATTGATACCTATCCGAGCAATCCATGGTTGGCTACACCCCCTGGGCGGGACACACCACCATCCCCAGTGGCAGTCATTTCCTCATGAATCCCTTAGGCGGAGAGCCATGCATCGCCCAACGCTCACATGTGAGAGTTCCCAAGGACCGGATTCATTCCTCCCTCCTATTCCTCTGATACCAACTATAACGGAGACCCAAAGCTTGACGTATATGGACATTAAATTACTTTAGAGGAATACTTAATACATAACAAAAACCGACACACAAGGACCATAATAGTTTAGTGTCTTTGGAAACATGGAACGCAGTATTCTAATCGTGGTGAAAGATCATCAACATCTCCCATAAAGATCTTCCCCTTTTTTCATACATAAAACCTTTCATTATATCCTAGGGAAAAGAAAACATAAAAAGGGTGATCTCAAATGCTCAGTAAGGGTAAAAATGGATAAAATAAAACATTCCATATACATTTGAACATAAAAACATGAACATAATGTTTAAACATCAAAAGCTTAAGCAATGAAATAAAACATGGAAGTACATAAGGCATAGATCATAAATAAACGTTAAGAATGATAAAATAACATGGGGATAAAACATGTAAATATGGAAACCATTAAGAATGTGATATTTTTTCCATAGTAGCCAAGGCATTGCTGCCAAGACAATCTTAGTGGACAAAGTCCCTTTCTGAATCGAGTTCACTCCTCATTCCAGTCCTATATTACTGAACCGGTTTAACTTGTCATTCCAGCCATGTCTATCTCATGAGATATAAATCATTACCCAATGCATTGGAGGGGGATATAGGTACCACCCATCTCATAATGAAATCATTCTTTCATGTGCCACAAAATCATAAATCGTACATCTTAGCATAACCCATGTAATAAAATGGGATTCTTAAACATCAAGCCATCATAACATAATCCATAAACAATTGATTTCTTTTCATCATAAGAAAATTGAAACCATTTAAATCATAGAGACATTTTACTTGAAACATACACATTCGAAATAATGTCATCATAGATGGAAAATAGTTTTGAAAAAACACTTGAAATGAATTTTTGAGGAAAATATCCTTTCTTCTTTAAAATCATTTTCTTTTTACAAAATTCCGTGCAATTTTAAAAGATAAGGGTTTTGTTGAAAATAATCATACAATCTATTAGAGTAAACTTCATGAAAATGAGGTGTTATGAAACCGTAAAAAACTTGTTCATGCCGTATAAGTTAAAAAACAATCTTCTCGTACTTTTGTCGGAAAAGACAATAAGTACCTCGTAACGTAAATAAAAGAACGATTCCATACATACCATGTAGTAAAAGTCAAAAATGGGTAAAAAGGAATTTAAACATACATGAATACACTTTAATAAAACATGGAAATTGATGATAGCAATAACACCAGTAAATACTTACGAATACGAAATCTTAGATAAAAATGAGATTTACAAAATAATCCCTTACCTTAGGTCTGATATACTTTGTACGTATCCGAACATCCTGTATAATTATTTAAATAATGTCATTGACTTATTACTGAATCATATTTGTTGTTATGATATCATATATGTTTCAATTATGACATTATATTACCCGTTATTTTGTAAATTCCATGTTAAAGAAGCGTTTTGGGTAAAATCATTTAATTTATCGTATGTGTTTCGACTTGTCGTTCTTGATATTATTACTTATATCCTGATTGAAATAATTCCATAATTTAAAAAATGATTTATATATAATATATATTCATCATAGACATATATATATTACAGATCAATAAAAGGAATGAAAGACACCGTTCATGGAGACGGTAGGCCGTACGAACGCATGGACGCTGTTTTCATTTCCTTATTTAATTGAATGAAACTAAATAGATGACATACGTATATATATATACACAAATCCCATAGCATTATTATTTCATATATTTAATTATTATTCATTAAATAATCATTATGATCATTCATGTATGGATAACATGTAGAATGAATCTCATCGCGTCGTGGAGATGGTAGTCCGTACGTACGCACGAGCGATGACATCGTTCCCATAATTATTGAATAGAATTGGAGTGGATGAAATAATATATCAGAATCAGTATGATGTTATAATAACCATATATATTTATTCTTTACACCATTATACCCATCCATGTAAGGTGTTGGTGGAAAAACAGATTTTACCACGGCGTTGAGACGGTATTCCGTACATACGCACTCATGTTGATTTCGTTTTCCGTAGGACAGATAGATGAAAAAATAGGTTTGTTTCATACTTATAATAAGATATAAGTATATGAGTTATACTGATGTTATTACTCCATAATGAAACAACTAAAGAAGAAGAATTTGTAGAAGAAATAGAGTTGAAATAATCGGTAACGGACATTACCTCTTCTTTGAAGCCCCTCTTTGAGACCTCCTCTTAGGGCACTAAAATTGGTCTTTGAAGAATACCAGAACCTCTAGGATGTTTCTATGGAAGTGGAGAAGAGAATTTGGTAGGGGTTGTCCGATCTTTAAGGCACAAAGTGGTGTGAGGAAGAGAGGGAGGAGGTTCTCTTTTATAAGGGAGGATAGGGGCTCCTTTGGAAAAACTAAAAATATTATTTTATTATAAAGTCAAATTCAGTTTTAAATAGCTCCAAATTTATTTATTTAGAAGCTAAGGTGGGGATGGGTCGAAATCCTCTCATCCAATAGAATTTAGACAAGTTTAGGTTCCTATTTTAACCTTATCATTTATATTTATCTTTAAGTTAGATAATTTTACGTTTACCGTGTCTTTTTGTGTTCTTATAATATAAGGTTAATAAACTTACTATAACAAGTAAAATGAACTCCAAGTTGTTTAATATTAATATATATATTCTTATCTAAGTCATTTGTCCGAAACTTAGATTTTTAGGAAGAAAATAACAATTAATAATATAATATTTGTTTTAAAAACAATTTTATGTCAATTTTAACACTATTTAGTAATTGATTTTTGTGGAAATCATAACAGAATGATTAAATCAATAATAACATTTCATATTAACCTAAAAAATTATTTTAATTCATAAAAAGTCTCAAATTACATTTATTTGGGTATTTATAACATCGATAATGTTAATATTTCATTAATAAGATAATTACTACATCATCTTTGTGTCATCAATAAATTAAATTATTTAATGTCTAAAATTTACAAATAAAATACCATTATATAAGAAATGTTTTTATCTTTATAATGAATATTTATAGTCAAATTTATCTTATGTATAAACCAATATTAAAAATGATTTAGTTATTGAACTTTGATTTTAACTGTTTTAACCCTTCTTTAAATAAATTAATAATAAATGTCCTAATCTAATATAAGTGGGCATAAATGGTCATATTTTATTCCTAAGGTTGTTTTTGGTCGAATTAAACTTCTCCTATAGAATTAGGACATGTTTTAGGGTAATAATAATATCATTTTTACCCTTAATTACCCTATTTACTTTTAACCGTGGTAAATAAAAGTAAAAAGTTATTGTTCACCAAAAATTATTTTCATCTCATTGAACCACATTTTACTTACTGATATCAACCATATCTCTCGGATTTTTGAAATTCCACTCACATAAGCGGTAAAATTAAGTTTTATGTAAATTTTCAAATTCTCTTAGGAGGTGGGTAATAGACAGTGAAAAGTTCAATAAAATTATTATATATCTAAAATTATTATAAACTGACTCCAATGAATTGCACTGAACTTATATAGGTATTATGTATCAATTATTCTCTAAAATAAATTTAATTAAAATAAATATTTATTTACATAAAAAGTCATTTTTTAAATAGTAACCCAGTGTTTTACTATTCATAAAAAATTGAACTTTTTCAGAAAAATACCAAAATTTCACCCTAGGCTAATTTCGATATTCTGAATCCAAAAATGAGGTCCATTTTGAAAAATAAAATTCATCAAATTTAAATAAGTTGTTATTATTATTCATAACGGCTAGTTTTAATAATATTTTAATAGAATATCGTTGTTTAGTGACACTCGGTATTGCGTACAACACACACTATCGAGGAAGGTCGCGATTGCATGTAATGAAATCCAAGTCAGGGTTGCGTGTTGTGTAAGAATCCTTTGTTGTTTCGTATAATAGAATCCAACCATATTTCATTTATACATTGAATATATATATATATATATACTCAATGTTGCGTATAATAACTATTATCAAAATTGTGTGTATCACGATCCAAGAATAGTGTTTCGTATACTGCAAGCTAATACTGTGTTGCCTATAGCGGAAGGTAATCTTGGTGGAGCAAAAAAGACAAGACATTAATGAAATTAAAAGAATCTTTTTCATAAAATGTCGGGGTGTTACATTCTACCCCCCTTAAAATGAATTTCTCCCACGAAATTCTTTGGGGTTATAAATGGTTTACTACTCGAAAGTTTGTTTAATAGAAACCCACATCGTAAAAAGGAATACCAAAACTTGGCATAAAAAACTAAAGTATGAAATCTAAGAGTAACCCAAATTAACTCACCACTGGATTTCCACATAGGAGAACATAGGTGAAAATATGAATATGGAAGAAAAATCGTACCATCATGTTCTGATGGAGAGTGGTAGAGAAAATGGCTATGAAAATCCATCAATCACAAAGCCATAGATTTGTGATGATCTAAGGTATGATCTGATTCATCAGATATAAGGGCACTAGGAAAACAATTTTGTTTTTCAAGATCATTTCCCTAAAGTTGATAAAATTGGAAATATATGAAATAATTTCGTTATTTTGGTACAGTCTCGCCGTTGTTTGTTCGTTGGACAATTTCCACTTCATCTCCTAAATAAATGAAGTTGAATTTGTCATTTGTGAAGTGTTAGCAGCTGATGTGGTAGAATGTTGGGTCATTCCATCTGTCTCAAACAAATGGTTTTAAAAGTTATCAAAAATACATAAGTCCATCTATAGTGAGATTAATCATATATGGTTCCTAAAATGGACTTATAATTCATATATCATACTTCTTAATATAATAAAACTAGTTTCTACTAAACATGGACTTCATGTAGTCCAGTGGTAGGCGATAAAGGTCAGTCGGACTTCGGTTGTTGGTTCGATTCCCACAGCCTTGTCCGATGCGATGGGTTATCGCCCGTCCTGCAGGTTGTCCTTTTTCTAAAACTACATTACTATATCATCCCATCAATAATATCAAAAGGAGTTCTATCCATAATCCATTCCAATCTTTAGGCTTATCTAAAATACTTCGGTCCATGCTCATAGTATAAAGAAAACAATTACTAGAAATGTCATGTACCGAGCATGTGAATACCATCATTTATCCACAATATAACTTGTTGATCACATTCCACTCATGTGATTACCTTAATCATTTGTTCTCTTGAAAAATGAATACCCATTTAACCTTAGTGAAAACATTAATGTTGTCAAAATTTAACTCTTTCCACATACCAAAATCCCAAAATTTCTATATACTCAAACCATTATATCACTTAGTCCTTATATAATTCATGAGCTCAGGAATACTATCAATCATTTAATTTTATCTTTATCCCTTCATTATGCGCATATCATCTACATTCCAAAAATATCTGAATAACCTTTCATGGATACTGGTACCATTAATCATACACTTTCAAAACTCAAGGAAAGACAACAGTGTAACAATCCTTTGATGGCCCTCTATTCCATAGTACCATGAGATTACTTATACAACATTACACTTGATAAACATGTAATCATTCCACTACCTTCTTAAACAATTGACCGAGTTTCAAAAATTCATTTATCTCACATATCATTTGTAGTCTCTCCATCGTCATCAATATAAATAGTACCCATACGACCATACTGATTCTCTTCATGAGACGTTCCCTTAGGGAATTGGTTTGCATAATGCCCGTACATTCCAATTTTAAAACATTAAACCATTGTTGATGTCGTAGCAATACCATTATCCTCATTCGTGGTGTTAACTAAACCTTTTCCTTTGCACTTACTGGCATTGTGTCCTTCTTTTCCACACCAAAATCATCTTCTAGTTCCCTTGAAAAAATCTTCCCGATGCCTCTTCCCACATGATTTACATGAGGGAAATTGATCTTTTGTTCCTCTATGATCATCATGAAACTCCATCTTTCTCTTATTATCTGAGTCGGGAAACGTACCAATGTTGAGCTTATTGATCATATTATGAGATTTCTGATTAGGCATAATAATGATGTTTGGACTTCCAAATCCCGTTTATTTTGGTTTCTCATGAAGAATATCATTCCATTGTCCATCATATCTTCCATTATCATGAATCTTCCTGTTTCCAGCCATTTTCTAAAACCCAAAAAAAATAGTGTGAGAGGAAAAAATCATGCTAGTGAAAACAACATAGTAAAGGGGGAGCACCCTCAATATATAAAATCTTTTGTAAAATTCTATGATCGGTACCATAGTTCTACGACTATATCCTATACGTATACTTATCCTTGGGGACATCCCTAGACATACATTAGAAATATCTCTAGGGATCTCACTATTATTTTCGCATCCTAGTTTCCATAGGTGGACTAAACCTTTCCTCTCCTACCAACTATAACGGTCTGGAATTACATCCAGTGGACTATAACTGATACCTATCTGGGCACTCCATGGGAGGCAACACCCCTGGGCGGGACACACCAGAATCCCTAGTGGCATCCATTTTCTCATGAAGCCCTTGGGTGGAGAGCCATGCTTCGTCCAACGCTTACATGTGAGAGTTCCCATGGATCGGATTCATTCCTACCTCCTTTGCCTCTGATACCAACTATAATGGAGAACCAATGCTTGACGTACATAGAAATTATATAACTTTAACAGAATACTTAATACATAACAAAAATAGACACACAAGGACTGTAATAGTTTAGTGTCTTTGGAAACTTGGAACATAATCTTCTAATCATGGTGAAAGATTTTCAACTTCTCCCATAATGGTCTTCCCTTTTTTTCATACGTAAAACCTCTCTTTATATCCTGGGGAAAAGAGAACATAAAAAGGGTGAGCTCCAATTCTTAGTAAGGGTAAGCATGGATAAAATAAAACATTCCATATACATTTGAAATTATAAACATGAACATAATGTTTAAATATCAAAAGCTTGAGCAATGACATAAAACATGGAAGTACGTAAGCCATAGATAATTAAGAAACATTAATAATGATAAAATATAATGGGAATAAAACATGTAATTGTGGCAACCATTAACCAAATGATATAATTTCCATAGTAGCCAAGGCATTGCTGCCAAGACCATTATAGTGGACAAAGTCCCTTTCTGAATCGAGTTCAATCCTCGTTCCAGTCTTGTATTACTGAACCGGTTTAACTTGTCATTCCAGCCATGTCTATCTCATGAGATATAAATCTTTACCCAATGCATTGGAGGGTGATATAGGTCACACCCATCTCATAATGAAATCATTCTTTCGTGTGCCACAAAATCATAAATCATACATCATAGCATAACTCATGAAATAAAATGGGATTCTTAAACAACATACCATCATAACATAATCCATAAACAATTGATATCATTTCATCATAAGAAAATTGAAACCATTTAAATCATAGAGACATTTTACTTGAAACATACACGTATGAAAAAATGTCATCTTAGATGGAAAATTGTTTTGACAAAACACTTGAAATGAATTCTTGAGGAAAATATCCTTTCTTCTTTAAAATCATTTTCTTTTCACAAAATTCCATTCAATTTTAAAAGATAAGGGTTTTTTTGAAAATAATCATGCAATATTTTAGAGGAAGCTTGTTGAAAATGAGGCGTTTTGAAACCTTAAAAATCTTTTCACGACGTAAAAGTTAAAAAAACAATCTTCTCATACTTTTGTCGGAAGTGTCAAAAAGTACCTCGTAACGTAAATAAAAGAATGATTCCATATATACCATGTAGTAAAATTAAAAAATGGGTAAAGGACTTTAAATATACATGAGTACACTTTTATAAAACATGGACATGGATGATAGCAATAACCCCAATAAATACTAATGAATAAGAAATCTCAGATAAAAATGAGATTTACAAAAATATCCCTTACCTTAGGTCCGATATACTTCATACGTATCAGAACCTCCAGTATAATGATTTAAATAATGTCATTGACTTATTACAGAATCATATTCATTGTTATGATATCATATATGTTTCAATTATGACTTTATATTACCCGTTCTTTTGTAAATTCCATGTTAAAGCAGTGTTTTGGGTAAAATCATTTAATTTATCGTATGTGTTTCGACTTTTCATTATTGATATTATTACTTATATCCTAATTTACATAATTCCAGAATTTAAAACATGATTTATATATAATATATATTCATCATAGACATATATTTTTTATAGATCGATAAAAGGAATGAAATACACCGTTCATGGAGACGGTAGGCCGTACGTACGCATGAACGCTGTTTTCATTTCCTTATTGAATTGAATGAAACTAAATAGATGACATACATATATATATACACACAAATCTAGTAGCATTATTATTTCATATATTTCATTATTATTCATTAAATAAACCTTATGATCATTCATGTATGGTTAACATGGAGAATGAATCTCATCGCATCGTGGAGACGGTAGTCCGTACGTACGCACGAGCAATGATATCGTTCCCATAATTATTGAATAGAATTAGAGTGGATGGTATAATATATCAGAATAAGTATGTTGTTATAATAACCATATATAGTTATTATTTAGACCATTATACCCATTCATGTAAGGTGTTGGTGGAAAAACAGATTTCACCAGGGCGTGGAGACGGTATTCCGTACATATGCACGCGTGGTGATTTCATTTTCCGTAGGATGGATAGATGGTGAAATAGGGTTGTTTCATACTTATAAAAACATATAAGTATATGAGTTATACTGATTTTATTACTTAATAATGAAACAACTAATGAATAAGAAGTGGAAGAAGAAATAGAGTTGAACGAATCGGTAACGGACATTACCTCTTCGTTGACGCCCCTCTTTGAGACCTCCCCTTAGGGCACTAAAATTGGTCTTTGAAGAAGACAAGAACCTCTATGATGTTTCTATGGAAATGGAGAAGAGAATTTGGCTGGGGTTGGCCGAGCATGAAGGCACAAAGTGGTGTGAGGAAGAGAGGGAGGAGGTACTCTTTTATAAGGGAGGAGAGGAGCTCCTTTGAAAAAACTAAAAATATTATTTTATTATAAAGCCAAATTCGGTTTTAAATAGCTCTAAATTTATTTATTTCTATGATAAGGTGGGGATGGGTCTAAATCCTCTCATCCAATAAAATTTAGACAAGTTTAGGTTCCTATTTTAACCTTATAATTTATATTTATCTTTAAGTTAGATAATTTTACTTTTACCGTGTCTTTTTTTGTTCTTACACTATAAGGTTAATAAACATACAATAACAAGCCAAACGAACCCCAAGTTTTTTATTATTAGTATATATAACCTTATCTAAGTCATTTTTCCGAACCTTATATTTTTAGGAATAAAATAACAATTAATAATATAATATTTTTTTAAAAAAAACTATTTTATGCCAATTCTGACACTATTTAGTAATTGATATTTGTGAAAATCATAACAGAATGATTAAATCAATAATAACATGTCATATTAACCTAAAAAATTAGTGTAATTCATAAAAAGTATCAAATTACATTTATTTTGGTATTTATAACATCAATTGTGTCAATATTTCATTAATAAGATAATTACTGCATCATCTTTGTGTCATAAATAAATTAAATTATTTAATGTCTAATAATTACAAATAAAATTCCATTATGTAGGAAATCATTTTATCTTTCTAATGAATATTTATATTCTAATTTATCTTATGTATAAATCAATACTAAAAATGATTTAGTTATTAATCTTTGATTTTAACTATTTTTACCCTTCTTTAAATAAATTAATAATAAATGTCCTATTCTAATCCATGTGGTCCTAAATGGTCATATTTTATTCCTAAGGTTGTTTTTGGTAGAATAAAACTTATCCAATAGAATTAGGACATTTTTTAGGGTAATAATAATATCATTTTTACCTTTAATTACCATATTTACTTTTAACCGTGGTAAATAAAAGTAAAAAGTTACTATTCACGAAAAATTATTTTCATCTCATTGAACCACATTTTACTTACTGAAATCAACCATGTCTCTGGAATTTTTGAAATTCCACTCACAGAAGCAGTAAAATTATGGTTTTTTTAAATTTGCAAATTCTCTTAGGATGTGGGTAAAAGACGGTGAAAAGTTCAATAAAATTTTTATATATCTAAAATTATTATAAAATGACTCCAATTAATTACATTGAACTTATATAGGTATTGTGTATCAATTTTTAGCTAAAATAAATTTAATTAAAATAAATAATTATTAAAATAAAAAGTCGGTTTTTAAATAGTAACCTAGTGTTTTCACTATTCATCAAAAATTGAATGTTTTCAGAAAAATACCAAAATTTCACCATATGATAATTTCGATATTCCGAATCCAAAAATGAAGTCAATTTTGAAAAATAAAATTCATAAAATTTAAAAAATTTGTTTTTACTATTCAAAACGGTTAGTTTTAATAAAATTTTAATAGCATATCGTTGTGTACTGAAACTCAATATTGCGTACAACACACGCTATCAAGGAAGGTCATGATTGCGTGTAATGCAAGAAAAGTCAGGGTTG
Organism: Viscum album; assembly: GCA_963277665.1. Classification (NCBI taxonomy): domain Eukaryota; kingdom Viridiplantae; phylum Streptophyta; class Magnoliopsida; order Santalales; family Viscaceae; genus Viscum; species Viscum album. The sequence goes on along the minus strand of OY728140.1, from coordinate 1,898,843,277 downwards.
AATGTTGTGAAAGAATCCCTCATTGTTTCGTATAACAGAATCCAACCATATTTCATTTATACATTGAATATATATATTTATATATATAAATACTCAATGTTGCGTAGAATAACTATTATCAAAATTGTGTGTAACACGATCCAAGAATAGTGTTGCATATACTGTAAGCTTATATGGTGTTGCGTATAGCGCAAGGTAATCTTGGTGTAGCATAAAACACATGACATTAATGAAATTAAAAGAATCTTTTTCATAAAATCTCGGGGGTGTTACATTTTACCCCCCTTAAAATGAATTTCGCCCTCCAAATTCGTCGGGGTTATAAATGGTTTACTACTCGAAAGTTTGTTTAATAGAAACCCACATCGTAAAAAGGAATACCAAAACATGGCTTTAAAAAATAAATTATGGAATGTAACGGTTACCCAAATTAACTCACTACTGGGTTTCCACGCAGGAGTACATAGCTGAAAATATGAATATTGAAGAAAAATATTTCCATCAAGTTCTAATGGAGAGTGGTAGAGAACATGTATATGAAAAATCCATCAATCACAAAGCCATATATTTTTGATGATCTAAGGTACCATCAGAATCATTAGATATAAGGGCACTAGGACAACATTTTTGGTTTTCAAGATCATTTTCCTAAAGTTGATGAAATTGGAAATAGAAGAAATACATTCGTGATTTTGGTACAGTCTCACCGTTGTTCGTTCTTTGGATAATTACCACTTCATCTCTTAAATAAATGAAGTTGAATTTGTCATTCGTGAAGTTTTAGCAGCTCATGTGATAGAATGATGGCTCATTCCATCTGTCTCAAACAAAAGTTTATAAAAGTTATCAAAAATATATAAGTCCATCTATAGTGAGATTAATCATATATGGTTTCTAAAATGGACTTATACTTCATATATCATACTTCTTAATATAATAAAACTAGTTTCTACGAAACAAGGACTTCATGTAGGCCAGTGGTATGTGATAAAGGCCAGTCGCACTTCGGTTGTGGGTTCGATTCCCACATCCTTTTCCGACGAGATGGGTTGTTGCCCATCCTGCAGGTTTTCCATTTTCTAAAACTACATTACTATAACATCCCATCAGTAATATTAAAAGAATTTATATCCATAATCAATTCCAATCTTTAGGCTTATCTAAAATACTTCAGTCCAAGCTCATAGTATATAGAAAACAATTACTAGAAATGTCATCTATCGAGCATGTGAATACCATCATTTCTCCCTGATATATCTTGTTGATCACATTCCAATCTTGTGAATACCTTTATCAGCTATTCTCTAGAAAAATGAATACCCATTTAACATTAATGAAAAAATGAATGTTGTCAAAATTTAACTCTCTCCACATACCAAAATCCCAAAATTTCTATATACTCACCATGATATCACTTAGTCCTTATATCAATCATGATCTCATGAATACTATCAAACATTTAATTTTCTCTTTATTCCTTCATTATACGCATATCATCTACATTCCAAAAATATCAAAATAACCTTTCATGGATACTGGTACCATTAATCATACACTTTCAAATCTCAAGGAAAGACAACAGTGTAACAATCCTTAGATTTTTCTTTATTCCATAGTACCATGAGATTACTTATACAACATTACACTTGATAAACATGTATTCATTCCACTACCTTATTAAACCATTGATCGAGCTTCCACAATTCTTTCATCTCACATATCATTTGTAGTCTCTTCATCATCATCAACATAAATACTACCCATATGACCGTACTGATTCTATTCATGAGGCTTTCCCTTAGGGCATTGTTTTGCATAATGCCCGTAAATTCCACATTTAAAACATTAACCATTGTTGATATCATAGCAATACCATTATCCTAATCCATGGTGTTAACTGAACCTTTTCCTTTGCACTTACTGGCTTTGTGTCCTTCATTTCCACACCCAAAGCATCTTCCAGTTCCCTTGAAACAATCTCCCCAATGCCTCTTCCCACATGATTCACATGAGGGAAATTGAACTTTCTTTCCTCTAAGATCATCATGAAACTCCATCTTTCTATTATTATCTGAGTTGGGAAACTTACCAAAGATGAGATTATTGACCATATTATGAGATTTATGATTAGTAATAATAAAGATGTTTGGACTTCAAAATCCCATTTCATTTTGTCTCTCATGAATAATATCATTCCATTGTCCGTCATATCCTCTATTAACTTGAATCTTCCGGTTTCCAGCCATTTTCTAAAACCCAAAAAGAATAGTGTGAGAGGAAAAAATCATGCTATGGAAAACAACATTGCAAAGGGGGAGCACCCTCAATATCTAACATCATAGGTTAAATTCTATGATCGTTACCATAGTTCTAGGATTATATCCTATATGTATACTTATCCTTGTGTACAACCCTAGATATACCATAGAAATATCTTTAGGGATCTCACTAACATTTTCGCATCCTTGTTTACAAAGTTTGACTAAACCTTTCCTCTGCTACAAACTATGACGGTCGGGAATTACTTCCAGTGGACTATAATTGATACCTATCCGGGCACTCAATGGGCGGCTACACCCCCTGGGCGGGACACACCACCATCCCCAGTGGTAACCATTTCCTCATGATGCCCTTGGACGGAGAGCCATGCTTCGTCCAACACTCACATGTGAGAGTTCCCAAGGATCAGGTTCATTCCTACCTCCTTTGCCTCTGATACCAACTATAACGGAGACCCAAAGCTTTATATACATGGACATTACATTACTTTAGTGGAATACTTAATACATAACAAAAACAGACACACAAGGACCGTAATAGTCTAGTGTCTTTGGAAACATGGAATGTAATCTTCTAATCGTGGTGAAAGATCTTTAACATCTCCCATAAAGATCTTCCCATTTTTTTACATACCTAAATCCTTTCTTTATATCCTGGGTAAATAAAACATAAAAAGGGTGATCTCAAATGCTCAGTAAGGGTAGGCATGGATAAAATAAGACATTCCATATACATTTGTACTTAAAAACATGATCATAATGTTTAAACATCAAAAGCATGAGCAATGACATAAAACATGTAAGTACGTAAGGCATAGATCATAAAGAAAGATTAAGAATGATAAAATAGCATGGGAATAAAACATGTAACTGTGGCAACCATTAAGCACATGATATGATTTCCATAGTAGCCAAGGCATTGCTGCCAAGACCATCTTAGTGGACAAAGTCCCTTCCTGAATCGAGTTCACTCCTCGTTTCAGTCCTGTATTACTGAACCGGTTTAACTTTTCATTCCAGCCATATCTATCTCATGAGATATAAATATTTACCCAATGAATTGGAGAGAGATATAGGTCCCACCCATCTCATAATGAAATCATTCTTTCGTGTGCCACAAAATCATAAATCATACATCATAGCATAACCCATGTATAAAATGGGATTCTTAAACATCATGCCATCATAACATAATCCATAAACAATTGATATCATTTCATCATATGAAAATTGAAACCATTTAAATCATAGTTACATTTTACTTGAAACATACACATATGAAATAATGTCATCTTAGATGGAAAATAGTTTTGACAAAACACTTGAAATGAATTCTTGAAGAACAAGTCCTTTCTTCTTTAAAATAATTTTCTTTTCTCAAAATTCCATGAAATTTTATAATATATGGGTTTTGTTGAAAATAATCATGCAATATTGTAGAGGAATCTTCTTTAAAATGAGGCGTTATGAAACCATAAAAATCCATTCACGCCGTATAAGTTAAAAAAAACAATCTTCTAATACTTTTGTCGGAAAAGTCAAAAAGTACCTCGTAACGTAAATTAAATAATGATTTCATACATACCATGTAGTAAATGTCAAAATTGGGTAAAATTGATTTAAAAATACATTAGTAAAATTTTATAAAACATGGAAATGGATGATAGAAATAACCCCAGTAAATACATACGAATAAGCAATCTTGGATAAAAATGAGATTTACAAAATTATCCCTTACCTTTGGTTCGATATGCTTCGTACGTATCCGAAACACTTGTATAATGATATAAATAATGTCATTGACTTATTAATGAATGATATTCATTGTTATGATATCATTTATGTTTCAATTATGACTTTATATTACCCGTTCTTTTGTAAATTCCATGTTAAAGCATGGTTTTGGGTAAAATCATTTAATTTATCGTATGTGTTTCGACTTGTCGTTCATGATATTATTACTTATATCCAAATTTACATAATACCAGAATTTAAAACATGATTTATAGATAATATATATTCATCATATACATATATATATTATAGATCAATAAATGAAATGAAATACACCGTTAATGGAGACGGTAGGCCGTATGTACGCATGAATGCTGTTTTTGTTTCCTTATTGAATTGAATGAAACTAAATAGATGAAATACATATATATATATACAAAAATCCAATATCATTATTATTTCAAATATTTCATTATTATTCATTAAATAAACTTTATGATCACTCATGTAAGGTTAACATGGAGAATGAATCTCATCGCGTCATGGAGACGGTAGTCCGTATGTACGCACGAGCGATGATATCGTTCCCATAATTATTGAATAGAATTGGAGTGGATCGTATAATATATCATAACCATTATGATGTTATAATAACCATATATAGTTATTCTTTACACCATTATACTCATCCATGTAAGGTGTTGGTGGAAAAACAGATTTCACCACGGCGTGGAGACGGTATTCTGTACATACTTACGCGTGGTGATTTTGTTTTCCGAAGGATGGATAGATGGTGAAATAGGGATGTTTAATACAAATAATAACATATCATTAAATTAGTTATACTGATTTTATTACTTCATAATGAAACAACTAAAGAATAATAAGTGGAAGAAGAAATAGAGTTGAAAGAATGGGTAACAGACATTACCTCTTCTTTGAAGCGCCTCTTTGAGACCTTCTCTTAGGGAACTAAAATTGGTCTTTGAAGAAGACCATAACCTCTAAGATGTTTCTATGGAAGTGGAGAAGAGAATTTGGCAGGGGTAGGCTGAGCATGAAGGCTCAAAGTGGTGTGAGGAAGAAAGGGAGGAGGTTCCCTTTTATAAGGGAGGAGAGGGGCTCCTTTGGAAAAACAAAAAATATTATTTTATTATAAAGACAAATTAGGTTTTATATATCTTAAAATTGATTTATATATAATATAAGGTGGTTATGGGTCGAAATACTCTCATCCAATAGAATTTAGACAACTTTAGGTTCCTATTTTAACTTTTTCATTTATATTTATCTTTAAGTTAGATAATATTACTTTTACCGTGTCTTTTTGTGTTCATACACTATAAGGTTAATAAACATACTATAACAAGCCAAACGAACCCCAAGTTGTTTATTATTAATATATATAATCTTATATATTTCATTTGTCCAAACCTTATATTTTTAGGAATAAAATAACAATTAATAATATAATATTTGTTTTAAAAACTATTTTATGTCAATTTTGACACTATTTAGTAATTAATTTTTGTGAAAATCATAACAGAATGATTAAATCAATACTAACATTTCATATTAACATAGAAAATTAGTTTAATTCATAAAAAGTCTCAAATTACATTTATTTGTGTATTTATAACATCAATTATGTCAATATTTCATTAATAAGATAATTACTGCATCATCATTGTGTCATAAATAAATTAAATTATTTAATGTCTAAAAATTACAAATAAAATACCATTATGTAGGAAATATTTTTATCTTTCTAATTAATTTTTGTAGTTGAATTTATCGTATGTATAAACCAATATTAAAAATTATTTAGTTATTAAACTTTGATTTTAACTATTTTAACCCTTTTTTAAATAAAGTAATAATAAATGTCCTAATCTAATCCAAGTGGGCCTTAATGGTCATATTTTTTCCTAAGGTTGTTTTTGGTCGAATTACATTTATCCAATAGAATTAGGACATGTCTTAGGGTAATAATAATATCATTTTTACCATTAATTACCCTATTTACTTTTAACCGTGGTAAATAAAAGTAAAAAGTTATTATTCACCAAAAATTATTTTCTTCTCATTGAACGACATTTTACTTACTGACATCAACTATGTCTCTTGGATTTTTGAAATTCCACTCACAGAAGCTGTAAAATTATGTTTTATGTAAATTTGTGAATTCTCCTAGGAGGTGGGTAAAAGACGGTGAAAAGTTCAATAAAATTTTAATATATCAAAAATTATTATAAAATGACTCCAATGAATTGCATTGAACATTTATAGGTATTATGTATCAATTTTTACCTAAAATAAATTTAATTAAAATAAATAATTATTTAAATAAAATGTCGGTTTTTAAATAGTAACCGAGTGTTTTCACAATTCATCTAAAATTGAAAGTTTTCAGAATGATGCCAAAATTTCACGCTAGGCTAATTTCGATATTCCGAATCCAAAAATGAAGTCCATTTTGAGAAATAAAATTCAAAAATTTCAAAAAGTGGTTATTACAATTCATAACGGCTAGTTTTAATATTTTATAATAGAATATAGTTGTTTAGTGAAACTCGGTATTTCCTACAACACACGCTATCGAGGAAGGTCGCGATAGCGTGTAATGAAAGCCAAGTCAGGCTTCCGTGTTTTGAAAGAATCCTTCGTTGTTTTGTATAACAGAATCCAACCATATTTCGTTTATACATTGAATATATATATATATATATACTCAATGTTTCGTAGAATAACTATTATCAAAATTGTGTGTAACACGATCCATGAATAGTGTTGCGTATACTGCAAGCTAATATGGTGTTGCGTATAGCGCAAGGTAATCTTGGTGTAGCATACAACACAAGACATTAATGAAATTAAAAGAATCGTTTTCATAAAATCTCAGGGTGTTACATAACTAGTTCAATCAAAGTAAACATGATGCATATAAATATTTTCAAACTGTTAAACATGGAGTTCATAACTTACTCTTGTATGTAGATAGAATTTTAATAATATAAAATAATACGATGCTCGTTACTTTTGTTAAGACACAATTGAAGAATGAATAAAAATGAAATTCGTAGGTGATGCTAAATAAATATTGGTTACGAAAATAATAATAGACTGGATTAAAAAAATTTATACATGTCTCAACATGCTTATATTCATAAATTTATAAAAATTTATTTACACTAGAACATTAAAATTGTGAATGTTCTTTTTTTCACAAAATTTCATTCTTTTATTAGCTCAATCCCTTGTTTCTACTATTGATGTAGAGTGTGTGTACAAAATCCATTATGATAGTGTATTTGTTAGCATAATTTATTCTATGATATGTATTGGTCCTAATTTAACATTTTCTATTTCTACTCTAAGTAGATTCATGGAAAATCCAGGGAATCCACACTGGAAAGCCCTGAAATGGATTCATAGGTACACATCACACAGAATACTGTTTTCTTTGTGTTTTTGAAAAAGTGTGGATACTAAAGAGATGGTTGTAGGATATGTAGAATCTGGTTATGAAAGGAACATTGATACAAAAAATTCCCCTTTTGGACTTGACATCACTACTTGTGGAGGACCCATATCCTAGAAATGTAACATTATGACATTTTTCGCTCTTTCAACCGTAGAAGTCAATAACATAGTCTTCTTCAAGGCTGTCAAGGAATAAATATGGTTAAAGGGATTACTCTATGAAGTAAACATGTATAATAATGTAATTATTGTCTACTGTGGTATCCAATTAGCAATGCATTTGTCAAAAAATTTAGTATGCCAAGGAAAATCTGGACACATAGACCTGATATTACACTTTATTAGAGACATTGTTAAAACATGAACTGTATGTGTCAGCAAAATACATACTGATAATAACATGGATGGTAGTTTGGCTAATGTCATGGTATTTTCTAAATTCAATTTCTACATTGACAAAATGATTTTGGTTTTAGTTCAATAACCTGAGGTGCATGAACATTTCCAATTTATATGAAAATGTTGGGGATTTGTGAGTTTTTATTACTAATTTTAATGCCTTATTCCATAATCGTCAATTTATTTTTCTTAAATTACATGCGTGAATAATTTCTAGATCTATTTTTTTATTCTCAAATTATATTTTATGGCCTAGTTTTTCATTTCATTGGGTTGGACTTTCGTGTGGGCCTTTAATTTAGTCTAATGTGTTCAGCTTGCCTCATATTTTCTTCAGCCTATTATTTTTCTATCTTTCCATGTCACCCATCATTAGCTAGATTCTTCTTGGTTGTCAATAATTTTTTTTCACACATTTGATCTGGATTGTCCACCTGTTCAACTCAATTCCACAAAGTTATTTGACTACTCCATATGGCACTTTTCGATTGGCCTTAGACGTTTTAGTCTCATACATCATCTATGTTGTGTCAGGGAGAATTGATGAACCCTTCACTCACCATTTCGATTCAAAAAATCATTTTCTCCCTCCGAATATTTTATGTTGTTGCACATTGAAGAAAACATAGTTTTTTCCATTAGAGTTGATTTTTGAGTGATCAAATGTCAGTTCTTGTCAACCACCATGTGTGTCGTTACTGTGTTACTTATGATTGATATTTATGATCATCCATTATAGTGATGACGTGTGGACATTTCCTGGATCCATAGAAACTGATGGAGATCTAGAAGACTTGTTCACAGGTTCCCGTATTCAAATATAGAACGCTTACAGAGATCAGGACTGCTGAATAATTTAAAGTATCTAGACAAGTATGGTTTCCATATCATTATCTCCTTTTTCATTCATGGAATCTATTTGAAGAACTGTTTTTCTTGATTGTATCTTGTATTTCATTCATTTAAAAATTAATAAGACATGTGTGGGTGGGTGGTTGTATCTCTCTGACCCGTTTACCCACCCGAATTGTGCTTCAGGATGAGTGTCACTGGCCTTAGCCATGCCTCCCCATATTCTAAAGGATGAAAAATAGAAAAAGGGGGAAATGATATTATAGTGTGGAGATAATACCCTCCGGTGATGAATAATAATAGTCAATATAAATATAAATCAGCATAAGGAAATGACCATTATTACCTAGACCAGTAACTCGCCCCTAGAGAAAGCACAATAGATAGTAAAAGCAATCCCATACAATAGTGGAAGCATAATCAACCACATTTGTAAAATAATTTAACAAGGCATTATTCCATATGTAGCTACTAAAACAGAACATGCATACATAACAGGGCATATGATAAAATAATCAGAAGGGTGTCCAATGGCCAAATATAGTACGTACATATATAACATCTTGTTGATACTGAAAAGAAATATAAAAGAGAAACTCCAGCTGGGGTAACATCCAATGGTACATCGCCTTCCATTGCAAGATAACTCAATTATTGGGACCAGATCCAGAGGTTGAATCCTTACCTAAACACAAAATCAAGAGATCATCATGAATCTCGTAGGGTAGGTTTAGGGTGTAAGAAATAAACTCAATAGTATGCCTAGAAAGTGTTCCTATCTTACATCTATGACTGAGCATGTTTATAACAAATAAATAAATAAATATAACATCACAACACACATGAATAACAACACCTATTTCTCCTTGTTTTTAATATCCACAAAAGAGAAATCGCCAGTTTCAGCCAACACTGGAATACAGATTGTGGAGAGGATCCATAGCCTAATCCTATGGATTCCCATAATACTAGTCATCCTAGGTGAACCCTTGGGTTCCACCTCCAAATTTCATCAGGAACCTCGTTCCATAAATCTAGTAATCGACATACAGAAAGCATTCTCATACAATAAGATCCTTGCCTCTTGGACCTTAGATCAAATAAAACCTCATCGACCCTTGGCCCAATGCCTGAGGCACAACAATATCTTTCCTCTATATAATATCTTCATCGACTCACAGATGATTTCCTGGGGAATGGTGATTTTAGTATTCCCAAATGTGTATTTCCCAAATGATCTCATGTACAGTGAGCCATATCCCCTTACAGACAGTATCATCATAGTTATTTGATGGCTCTTCACCATCCTCATGGAATTATACAACCATAAACTTAAGACTCAAGTACTGGAGGCCTATACCCACATGAACGATCTAAAACACCTCAATATATACGTCATCCTATGTGAAAATGACTCCAAACAGTTCATTGGCTGACACAGGTGAGCGATATTCACCAAATAAAACCTAAGACACACCATCTGGAAACTCATTCCTATGTGACCATGTCACTTGATCAGATAGTCATCACCATCCAATATCACATTGGTCTTACTCGTAACCTAATGGCTCTACCAACTAAATTTGATGAATGAGTCACTCATCCTATGATCAACATCATCCAAAATACATATATATCGGGCCATCCTAGCATGACGATCACATCGCCTCAACCCGATATACAATTCTACCACAATCCTTAGGGCAAGCCTATCATGATCCATAGGATATCATCCCATGAAATTCATATATATAAATAAATTAAATATAATTAAATTGAACACTCAATTCTGAACAAAAAACACCACAAACTAATCTTCCCATGGTCCAAACACCCTCACATGGATCATGCCATTTTTAGAGTTGGATGGGAATTCCCATTGGCATCCCACATGGTATGTTTAATTAATTAAAGGATACCATTTAATTTAGAGGGTCTCACTAGGATGACCTAATGGAATGATAAAATTCGCACCCACAAAACACTCATGAAACCCCAAATAATGATATACACCACCTACAAAATATTGGTAGATTCTTACGCGTATGATCTTATCCTTTAACTCGAAACAATTTGGAATGAATTACTGTTTTCGAAGAACATCGTGGAAATAGAGTAAAACCACTCACATAGATTTAGCACTCCATATGGAAAAGTAAAATAATAAAATAAGGAAGATGATTCAATTCCTTGAAGATATAGATCCAATGCCGCATATTAAATTGAAATTCGGAGCTTAGACAAAGAATAATGGTCAAATCCTTGTAGGAGAGTAACTGTAACGCACCAACTATTGTGCATGCATGATGGAGATGATAGAAAGGCAGGGAAAAGAAAAAAATAGTGGGAGGGGAAATTTGAAAATTTCACAATTTTTATGAGCCAAATGGTTAGCTCGAACAGTTTTTCAAACTGTGTGGAAATTTTTCGACTCATATTTCTTAAGAGACAGATCATGCATGGTTAGTCTAAAATCTATTGAGGTTGTTCATAGTCATTGGTTAAGTGGGACTAAGAGTGTGGTGTGCATGTTGTTTTCCCAAACCATTCCCATGACGTGTGGATCCCTCTTCTAAAAACTGTAGAGGTTCATACATGGTCGTGGACACCATCCAACAAATTCTCCAAAACTATGCTCGTTGTATTTGGGGCTATACGGTTTCTCCTTGGAGGCCAAGCAGTTTTTCCAAACAATACACCTCAGTCTGTGCACCCCATAAACATGGGTTTTCAGCATTCAATGGACTCGATTCCCAAAAAAACCTATGTGATAATTTTCAAGCATCAAGACTTGACTATAAGAAGCTCTTGGGGGTATGAGAAGCTTTCATAATCAAGTTCTATTAGATAAGAAAGATTTTGGTTACCCAATAAACCTTGAAAATTTAAAATGGATGAAGAATTTGACCCACTCCAAAAATCAGAGACATTACAATCAACCCACATTAACATAGATCACCCATGAGATATCAATAATAAAGGTGACATGGTACTGAACATACCCATATCGTTAAAAATTAATTATGTCTACACTGATCTAAAATTTACTTTTCAACTACATCAAGGTTCTCCCAATCATAGGAGTTACCTAGTCTGGTCACATCTCAACCCAAACATAAGGGAAATTGATGGTCCATCGACCATCTCAAAACTCAAAGTCCTCTTGTAATGCATCTTCACTCATTCACCTCATTAGGTGCTCAAATGTGATACCTAACACTTATCAAATTACTTCACCACATCGATACTCGCCTCGTACCCATACCACACATGGAACCTATGAGGTCATGCATCTGAACATATGACCAAAATCAATCTCGGTGCCTTATACCTCAAAAACGTCATGCATTTTAACAATGCCTTGATTCCAACGCACCTCATGTAACATACATCTCCTTAATTTCAAGATTATAACAGACCTCATGCAATCTTGATGCCACACACCTCATATATATATATATATACATATATATAATTCATTTGAGCCGATTACAACCTACTAACCAGAATCTGGTTAGTAAATAGTTACATCTCATGGACATCGCACACCCAAAATAGTCATGCCTATAAAAAATATCATTCCAAAATAAAACAAAATAAACACAGCTACACCCATGGAGTACCTCTGACTATAACCTTCTCCCTATCCTTCTCAGCACCTTACACCTCCACAACATGCACCTAGCATAATGCCTAACTGCCTAAATCCTAACCACCCTATGGTGCTACAGTAGCCAATAGCCACTAACCCCACAGCTAGGTCCCATTGTCTCTGCCATGAATTATTCATATAATAGAAACTCGGTTATCTACCCATTGAACTTCTCTTAGTATGATCTTAGAACACTAAGTCTTCCCCAACCCCTAATTGTTGGTTTCCCAAGAAGGCTTTGTGCAAAACCACTCATGATGTCAGACCTGTTCACATGATCGGAACACCTTTGGAGGCCACTCATACTGAGTCCATATATGTTCTAGATTCTCACACTAGAAGAACACCGTAGAATACCCACTCTAATGTGGTTTTCCAGAGTCCCTGGCAGGACCTCTCTACTAATAGTCTACTTGTCCTTGCTTCCTTCTATCTAAAGAATTGCCCCAGAAAACAATTGGGGTCATCACCTGGCTCAAACATTACCAGTCCATCACGATTTCTTTATCTATGACCACCTAATTCACCATCTATGAAAATGAGGACAACCTAAAGTTGTTTACATGACCAAAATATCATGTCGTAAACCATCCTTGAAACTCCTCACCATTGAGGTTTCATCGCATACCATACCAAGTGTGAAGCGAGGTAACTCAGTGAATGTTGTTTCATAGTCTATGGTGGACTGTCACCCTTTTATAGGCACAAAAACTCTTGAGCTCTTTCCGCCCTCACCTCTTTAGGGAGGAGTGATCATAGAACCAGGCATCAAAGTCCTTCTAGGTCAGTCCTTTTTGTCTACCTGCCTAAAATTAAACATCCCCCAGTGCTTTTTCGGACCTCTGTGCATGTAAGATACAAGATTTACCCTACAACAGGGGGGTTCCTCATGGTGCTTATAGATCATCCTCATTGAATCGATCTAGTTTTTAGCAGCATGTGTCCCACCCTCACCGTGAAATATAATTGGGTACTGTGACTAAAATTATTGAGTCATGTATGCTATAGAAGGAACTACTACCTGATCTCCCATATCAATACCCAAGAGTACATGTACCAAGATCACTCTAAGATGCTCATAAAACCACATTCCAAATGTCGTAAAATCTGGTGGCTTCCATGCCTACACCTGAGCCTGTACCTACAGCTCATGATCTTCCTAAACCTCTGGAGCCTCATCCCAACCCTCAGAGATTTCAATCTATGCCCACTATAGCAGCACCCTATCACCACTTTCCTGACGCTCCATTTGACACTGTCTAGATGGAAACCCACTTAAAAATAATACATGGTATGAATGCCTAGATAACAGACACAAATATATATATTATAGATGGGGATAGAAAAAACAAGAAAGTAACCTCACTACCCTTACTATCCCTCATAACTACCATGAAATGTGTCATCCATCCTCTTGGATTCATGACCTCCTATATTAGAGCCATGTATCACAGATGGTTCAGTCCATACTCGCCCTAATGAACCGCGCCACCTCAAAACGACGACCTCATCACACAACCTGGTGATCAAAATCATCGCAATCATTATACTTATCTTCTACTTTAAGATTGATCCCAATATATATAGGTATCACATATCACAAATAATTTATGAAGAATTTTACACATGTACATATATGAAACATATTATGTTCCTATCAAAAGAATAAACAAGCAAACACCCCTTTCCATACCGGGTCAATGGGTCCAAATCTCCATCTATGTGGTAGCATGACAATGATAACATGTCATAACAGGTAAAAATAACACCCAAGTGAACCACTCAATGTGGAAACTACATAAAATGATAAAATCGTAAAATAGATCAACCATTTCACCCCTGAAAACTTGGTTTGTCACCCGTGCATGGGGTTGCAGGCACTGAAAATGAGTTCCAAACCCGGTTGTGACAATATATTAATCTTTTGTATACTATATCCCATATATTATGACCACGAAAATGGAATGAGAGACCCCTGTGAATCCATCTATAACAAACCATCCCATTTATCCACTCAAACAGTGTTTCAGGCCAAGTGCCACTAGCATTAGGCACACCTCCCAGTATGTCGAAGGCTGTCGACTATCAACGTGGGTAGAAAGGTTAATAGTGTGGTGAATATACACTCTCGTGGTTAATGATAATGGTATATAAATATAAAGAAGTGTAATGAAAAGATCATTACAACATGGAATAGTAACCCACCCATAGAAGAAACACAATACACAATATAAGAAACATCATACAATAGTATAAGCATAATAAAAAATAATTACATTATATATAAACAGGACAACATGTCATTTGTAGCAACTGAAACAGAACACACATACATAAAATGTCATACAATACAATAAGTATATGGTTCACCAATGGCAAACCGTAGTACGTACATATATAACAACATGTTGATATTGAAGGAAAACAGAAAAGAGAAGCTCGAACTGAGGAAAGAACCAAAGCTCATTTTCCTTTCATCCCATGCTAACTCAATCACATGAATTCATCTCCAAATCCTGAACCCTTACATGAATGAAAATGCATAAACTCTACCCATGTCACAAAGGGATGACGTATGGATTGAGAAATAATATAAGTAGGTCACCACAAATGTGTGTTTATATTATATCTAGGATTTAGTTGGTATATAAAAATGGAATAGAACCTCACACATTCATAACAACAGCATACTCCCCTTGTGCTCAACAACCACAAGGCTGTGATCAGCTGCTTTGGCCAGTGCCAGAATACTTATATTGTTGAGGAATTTTAGCCTAATCTCCAGGTATTACTTGATACAAGTCATCGCAGATGAACTGTTAGGTTCCACCTCCAAATAACACCTGACACCTAGTTCCATCAATCACATAAACGAGGTCGCAATGAAATTCCCAAACAATAAGATCCTGGTCCCTTAGACCTAAACACAAAATAATCCTTATTGTCCCTTGGTCCATCATCCAAATCTTAGTGATTTAAATCCTCCAAATAATATCACCGTTGTATCCTAGTCGACGCCATAAGGAACGATGATGTCCGTTTTTTCAAATGTGTCTTACCCCAATGGCCTAAAGTATAACATGCCTCATCCCCCAAACAATTGTCTCACCACTGACATCTGATGAATCCTCACCTTCCCCATGGCTATATACGACAAGAACCTCCGACCATAAACCTATGCCACTACTACCAGAGGCTTTTAACCTGGTGAGCAGTCAAAACCACATCAACATCTGAGTCATCTTGTGTTCACACGGCTCCAAACATCGCTTTGGCCAATACAAGTGAGCGGAAATCACGAAATAAAATTTATGTCACACCATACAACACCTCATGACCCTATGACCATGTCACTCAATCTGGTGGTCATCACCATCCAATGTCACACATGCCTTTCTCGTAACTGGAAAGCCTTGCCACCTCAATCTGATGACCTAGTCCCCCAACATGTGATCAAAATCCCCCATTATATATATATATATATATATATATATATATATCAGTTCATTCCCAAAATGTAAATAACGTCACCTCTACTAGATATTAAATTCTACTTCAATCCTCGACTTGAGCCTATCACAATACCATGGATCTTGTCCAAAGTAATTAATATATATAAAAAAATCAATATTATAAAAATAAACAACTCAATTAAAAAGAAAGAGCACCCCTTCTTAATAAACCCAAGGTCAACATCCCCTCACATATCTCAAACCATTTATAGAGTTGGGTGGGAATGGACAAAGTCATCCCACACGATCAAATTAATTAATTGAAGGCAACCATTAAATTTAGAGGGTCTCGCTTAGATGACCTAATGACTCGCTAAAAGCCTCGCCTCAAAAACACTCACAAAACCATGAATAATGATAAGAACCACCTACCTTGTGTTGGTAGATGATTTCACATCCGATATTAGCCTCTAATGTGGTCCAATTTAAAATAAATTATCATTTTAAATGAGAACCCTGACAATGAGGTAAAACCACTCACACTGATTTAGCACACCGTATTGAGAGGGCAATGATGAAAAGAATCAAGAGGATTCAAAGCCTTGTTTATATGGATCCAATTGCAATTCGGAGCTCGAATGAAGGAGAACGACCTAATCCTAGTGGGAGAGAAAGAATAACCCACCCCATGTTGTGTGTTCACAATGGAAAAGAAATAAAGGGAGGAAATAAATAGAGGGGAAAATTGGTAATTTCATAATTTTAATGGGCTGCATATTTACCTTGCATGATTTTTCAAATCATTTCGGAAAGATGTGTCTTCTTCTACTTAAGAGACTGATCTCACTAGGTTATCTTGCATGTTTAGTCCAAGCCGTGTTGAACCCAGGCGTAGCCACTGGTTAAGTGGCACTAAGCCTGTGGTGTGCACACAGTTTTCCCAAACCATACATAGACTGTGTAGATCCCTCTACTAAAACCTTCATGTGTTCATGAATTCTCATGTTCCCATCCTACATGGTTTCCCAATCAATTCTAGGTGTATTTGGGTGGGAAACACTTGGATTTTAATTAGAGACTACACGGTTTTTCCAAACCATGTTAAACATTCAGCACACTCCAGATACTTGGTTTTTTGGCAATCCATTAACTCGAAACCCAACCAAACTCACATTAAACTTGTAAAGCATCAAGAATCATCTAAAATTGTCTTGGATGATGGAAACTCTCAAAATTTAGATCTATTATTCAAGAAAGAAGTTGGTATACCCACCAAACTCAAAAAATTCATAACGGGTAAGGAATCCGACCTGCTCCAAAAACTATGGATGTTACAGTGGTGTTCATGTTGTGCACGTAGCTCCAAAATGGACCGAAGAACATTAAATATTGTGTAAATAATTATTTCATTTTTTTGTTTTGAATCTGGTTTCAATTTATATTTTTCTTCATCAACACATCTTGAATAGTCACATTTCATGATTTTTTTAGTAATTGTAATCATTTTAATCACTATAGCTCCTTCGATTTTTAATAATTAATTTAACCCAATTGTGTAGTCATGAATGAAGTCTATTACTTGGGGGCGTAACCCATAACATTGTCCCCAAATAGTTTTATCAAAGCCTGAAGTGATACATGGAACATTGATCATGAGAATAAATGGTAGAGTTTCAATCAAGAAGATGCTGGAAAATTCCAATCATCATAAGAGAAGCGGGTTACAATGGAAGAGTGTTGATAATTCCAATTATTAGTTTCAAAGTGATAACAAAGAAAGTATTCAACCTCAATAAGGGTAGCTCAAAATAACACAAAACATTCCCAATAAAAAAACTATTTAAGAAGATATAAGAAAATTGTGGAAATACCCTAATTTAAAAAGCCGAGCATTTCCTTGTTAAAAGGATGAAAACCAAGAACTTGTGAACCCAAAGAATATTCCACCACCTACATGATGTCTCTGTGCATTCACAATCCAAAAACATCAATATGATCACTAGTTCCACCTACTTCAATCTGGGGCCACAACAAATGTTCAAGGGATTTAAGGAATGATGAACTTTAGAGACAATATACACCCCAAATATTTTTACATGATCCCCCATTTTGGTGTGTGTGTATAACATAGTTTTTTTTAATGAGAAACGTTTTTAAAAACCTTCTTTCATTTTCATTAATGTGGAAAATTTTTAATTTCCATTTATATTTTAAATGTAGCATCTCTATTTTTTTAAAGACTTTCTATATTATGGTTTTTTATAAATGTTAATAATTTTTTTATTGTAGGCGTCATATTTTTTAATTTATGAGTGTTACTTTTTTTTTCAAATATCTCCTTATTAAGGGGATTTTTTAATGATAATTTTTTTTATTTATATTATATGTTGTATTTTGTGGATTATGCATTTTACTGTTTTTTGAAATTATGTTGCGTTAGTCTCTCTCTATCATTGAAAGACATCGGACCTGCCCCCTCCCTTTTCTCTTGTAGCACCATCCCCTTCCCCCCACTTCATGATTTTTTACAAATTATTTTTCATATGCTCTCATGGCACATGCCTGCTTTATTTATGCTCATTTAATTGGTTTATTATATGTATTAGTGAATAGCACCTTAAAACTCTCCACTAACATAGATATTTGATTATATCACCATTAAATGTTCTCATAAATAAAATGTCCCACAATTAATTTCTTCCATAATTATTTTCAATACATTTCCATATTTCCATCATAAATAAATTATTTCTTCAAAATATTAATAATATCGTATAATTTTATTATACCCAAAAATAAAATGTAATGCAAAAAAATATATCAAATGAAATAAATGATTTTATTATATAAATTTGATATATAATATAATGTAGTCGATAAAATGTTGTAAGATATTTTAGCCAATACATAATAAATTGTAATTTATACATAAGAAATTATTAATATATACTATTTTTTAAATTTATTAATAATTTATTTTTTCTAATTTGTAATATTTTATAAATATGATAGATTTTAAACATAACAAAAATCCCATTTGTAATATAATTTCCAATTATCTTGAAAAAAATATATTAAATATTTAATAAACACTTGATGTATAATAAAATGTTAGCAATTATTAAATGATATACTTCTTGTTGGGAGTATCCTAAAATGGTTCCCATGTGGTTTATAATTAAATGTGGTCAAGACAATCCCAATTAATCTACGCGAAGACATAATTTTTCATGCAGGTCAAAGAAGCGTGTTTGTGAAGTTATAAATTTTCATGATGATTGTTTTGTTATAAAAGAGAGGCAGAAGATGCTTTGGAACATTCACCGACAAGGTTTTCCAGAATGATATAGCAAACAAGAGAGACCCAGAAAGTGGTTTTCGTGTTTGTGTTGATCCATGGTTTGAGGCGTTCGATAATATCTCTATCTTAGAAGTGCAGATCTCTCAATAATATTTGGCACAATTCAATTTAGGGTATTCCCAGTGGTTTTCAGATCTACAACAGGAAAAAAATTTGTGATCTGATCAGATTTC
Organism: Viscum album; assembly: GCA_963277665.1. NCBI lineage: Eukaryota > Viridiplantae > Streptophyta > Magnoliopsida > Santalales > Viscaceae > Viscum > Viscum album. Next base: position 1,898,823,892 of record OY728140.1, on the reverse strand, counting down.
ATATGCAGTGGTCTTTAAACAGACCATTGTGCTTTTTCATCTTCACCTTTTATTCGGACAAAGATAACCTTCTTTACTAAGTGAGATCTACTAGGGTTTCTTTATTAGGTTTTGTTCTTCATTTCTGGATGGATTTTGACTACATCTTTTTTCTGACTTTGATACACTGTTTTATATGAGTATTCATTTTGATACCCCATCTATTTTTGGGGGTATGTACCATGTACCTATTAATTTTATTGGATATTTCATTTTACATAGGGTCCTGTGGTTTTCCCTTTTGGGTTTTCCATGTTAAAATTTTAGGTATCAACTTTTATATTTTGCACATTTATTTTTGGTTATTGCGCATCTGCTTAATTTTTGAAAAATTATTTTAAGGGATACTTTTTTCCTATTGTTCATACACTTTGGTATTGTTTGTGCATTTTTTTCTTGCTTTTTTCCCAATATTTTATATTAATGGGATTGGTTGAAGTCTTCTGTTTTCATGACATGGTGGCACACATCTGGTGGATTGGTTTTTTCAAGGACTCAATGAACGTTACTTGAATATAATAGTATTACCAGAGGTGATTCTGGTATATCAAATGTCTGATAGACTAGTAGTAGTAATGATACATGTTTTGTTATTGCTAATAGTCAGAGTTCAGTTTTCGATTTCTTTTGTAGGGGGTGATGATTTTTTTTCAAAAGTGCAAAAGGGTTGGCGATGATCCATAATGGAGTCGGAGGGGAAGATTTTTGGGTTCCTCTTCAAGTGGTGCCCATGCATTTTATAATTAAATGAGACTGTATGAGTTAATTCATTCAGAGACAAGTTTTTTAATGCAGTTCAAGGAATCATTTTTGTGGAGTTTCAAATTTTCTTGCAGATTGTTTTTTATAAAAGAGAGGTAGCATATCTTTGGAACATACCCCAGTAAGGTGTGCCAGCATGATATAGTAGACAAGGGAGAAACAGGAAGGGGTTTATGTGTTTGTGGTGACCTGTGGTTTGAGACGTGTGATAGTATCTCCATCCCAGAAGTGTGTCTCTACTCATAATATTCGATTTAGTGTAGATCAACGACCATTGAAACATTCGTGGTCTGATCGACTTTCATATTCGGTGGTCATTATTCTGATCCCAGTGTTTTTTCACTTGCACCTTTTATTCAGAAAAAAAACACCTTCTCTAATGGGTAAAATCTTTTGGAGTATCATTATCAGTTTGAATTCCTCGTTTCAGTCTCACTTCATAATGCATCTGCTTTCCAACTTTAATCAATTGTTTTATTTGAGTATTACTTTTGAGATCCCATCCATTTTTGGGGATTATCTATTGTGTACATATTCATTTGAATGAATCCCACTTTCTGTAATAGGTCTTGTCGTTTTTCCCTTTTGAGTATTTCCATGATAAAATTTATGGTGTCAACATTTATATTCATCAAATTTATTTTTTGTTTTTTGCACATTCGCTTAATTTTTGAAGACTTTTTTTTGAGGGATGAAACTTTTTTCTTCTGCACATACGCTTTGTTATTGTTTTTACATTCATCACTTTTAGTCTTTTCTGACACTTCTATTAACCCTAATACCCTTTAAATGAAAACATATGGCACAAGAATATCATAGCACTTTTATTCTTAATATTATATTAATAAAACAATTTAAGATTGATTTTTGGAAAAAAATTGACTTTTTCACAATCATTTAGTATTTGTTCATTTTTTTAAAATGTTATACACTAATGTTGAGATCTATATATTTGAAGTACCTTTTTAAATGAATTTTAATATGAGGGATAAAATAAAATTTAGAAAAATTCAAGGAATATATGAAGTTTTAGGTTGTCTCTATAGTTGAATATTTTTTTCACTTATAGTAATAGGACATCTGATTACATCATTTAAGTCTATAAACCATGAGATATTTTTGAAATGATATTATGTTCTATATTTCATAAAATAATATATGTGAAAAGGAAACAAATCTCTCAGGCTAGATTTTTATTGTTACATTACATCTATATTATACACCATGATACCAGAATATAATAATATTAATAACACAAGGCTTCAAGGTTTTAAGAATATACCATGGTTTAATATTGAATTATTTGACAATGATGAAAATGACATAATTATCTCAGGTAATGGTATACAACCTACCTATGATGTTTGAGTTATTTTTACATTTATCATCTTGTTCAATATAGAAATCAAAATATTTTCATTAGTCATTGTACGTAGACTATATGATGTAATGAGATAACATATCAGTATAGGTGAAAAGACATCCTTAAACCACAATGATAGAAAACGCAATGGAAACATTCTTCCACTATAGGGAAAAAAATATGATGATGATATTTTTTGGGATTAGCGGCAGTTTTAACAGCCTATAAATTGTTTCGCAATGTTTTGAAAAATCACCTTGAAATGGTATGTCGTTCAATATTTAAAAATTATTTTCATTTTTTTCATGAAGATTTAATTATTGGTAGTTTAAATTCTGATTTAGCAGTGATTTTTAATTGGCAGTGGTTTCTATGGTGTATAATTCAGTTGTGGTTTTTGTGACTAGCATCAGTATTTTTGAAATGTTTAATAACAGTTTAAATCACTACTAAAATTTGAAATTTACCATAACTAGTGGTGATTTAAACCACCACTAATTGTGATGATATAGAAAAAATAGGATTCATGGCATCGTGATCCGTTAAAATCTAGCACACCATAAATACACAAATAAAACAGACAACCATAATAGTATAACAAAAATAACAACTTTTATACATCAAAAAACATTACATTACATATAAAAAAACAACAAATCAAATCATAGCGTAAAAAATTTCATTTTTTACAAAATTTAAAAACAATCACGAGTATTGATTACTCTATTGAGATGTTTGTCTCTCTCCCTCCGTTACTCTGTCATAGTGATTACCATCACCTGCTTCCCAATATCCTACCTCTAGTTCTTGTATTTAAAGTAGTTCACAACCCATACATAATGAGAAAATTCAATGAATAATAAATGATGTACAATTCGAACAATATATTATTTGATCTAAATTTAGTTTAAATAATGGTACAATAAATAAAAATTGGTAGTGACGCACATGCCTAGAAAATATAATGAGCCGCAAAATGATGCAAGACACTCAATACTCAATTTAACTCATTACATTACTTTAATATTTGTCTCTTGAATTATTTTATCTTATACTCAAGAATCTTTTTCAATATTTACTAATCAGAAGATAAATACTAAAATGAATAATATATGTGTAAATTTTTGATTTTTTTTGCTCCTTCACCCTCGATGAGTGTTGATACTTCTTCAGAGATACATATAATCATCTTCTGAAACATAATATCCAACACACTCTCTTATACATAGACCTGGTAATTTTGTGTAATAATAAGTGGTTATTGATCTTTAATGTAATTCTTCAATGTATCAGTTTCATTTAATGAACCAGGATCACTAAAACCTGTAAGACTCCTTCCTACTGACATAATTGAAGAAGATCATTCTATCCTACCAAACACCCTCAACAGAGATAACCCACAACCCATCCCCCCTGGCACAGCCAGAATGAACTTTTCTATGAACTCAGGCAATGACATCCTTGCAGGATATTGATACTCACAAGGGAATGCTTGTATCCTATGATTCTTTGAGTTTATGCTGTAGATTAAATAATATTATATTATAAAGTAATTTATTGTCACTAAATAATAATTAAATATTTTTACCCCTGTCTTTTTTATAGTTTCATTGGAAACAATTCCATTTTTTTGTGAATATCAAAACACAATTATATAATTCAAATATAATTCCCTACCTTATTCACCTATTTAAAAAAAATCATAACTAAAATTTTGAAAAATTAAATCATGTGAAGTGTTATGAATATATATTATAATAAATTTAATGTTACATTTCCACATTGTTTCCTCATGAATATCATGTATCCAATGGTGTGTGGAATCCATTTCTTATCTTTATTGGAAAAAATATACTCTTAAAAATCGGTTGAATAAATTATATATCAATAAAACATGAATTGTTATTAAAACATTTTCATTAATCTACTGACATGTAATAAAATACCTTATGAGACTCATAATGATGATGGTCAAATTATTTTTTCCATTGTTTCAAAATCCAGCCTTTGAGGACCTTCTCATACATCGGTGACACATGGAGAGATGTGTCATTGAAAACATGGAATTATCAGCACTTGATTCCTTTCCAGTTATTCCTAAATTATTGAAGTACCATGGATGTGAAATGTCATCATTCATTTCATAACGGAACATCATCTATAAATAAACATATAAAATTCATGAAATTATTAACCCATTAAGTAAAAATGCTTAATTTAATCATATAAGAATTCATAATAATGATAGTACCTTTATTTGAGAATGAAAAAATCATTTTTTGAGGATAACGGATTGTGTCCACAATCTAAATAATTAATATGGGGATGTTTCTTAACATGCTAAAGACCCAAGGAACTACCCAAAAACTCCTGTTGTAGCTTTTGTGGGTACCACATATTCATTGAAAGGAACAACATGAAGGTTTAGGTGGAACAGAAGCACCTTGGTGGGTGAATAATGATAAAGGTTTGGTCGATTTGATGTATCATTTGTTAAATTGTACCAAATGTAAACATCATGTCCAATGAAAATTTTCTACCAAATATGTACATAAGAGAACCCAAAACCTATGGAGGATATTTACAAGTTAAATTGATAATTTATTAATATTATAATAGAAGAAATGATACCTTGTCATGGGATCATTCTTCATACATGTCATTGATCATCTGAAAACCCTTTTAATTGATACCTTCATTGCGGTATAAGGATACAAGTGTAGAATCTATCTATCAGTGATCCATACATGCTCATGTAATCTATGAGTAACACTGAAATAATATTGGGTGATTACATGATGGATCTATCATTTGATGTTTATCTTGTTGTTCAATTTTAGTTCCTCTGATATTGAAAGAATATCTCTAGCCCTTCTCAATATTTAGAGGAAGAGATGATTAGGAATGAAGAGAGAATTCAGTTATGCACAACAATTTTCAAGTCTCAATTAACCTCTTACAAATATATAACACTCTAATTTTAGAGTTAGTTTTTAGGTCAACATATTATTTAATTTCATTCGAGACCATAAATAATTTAATAATCATAAAAAACCTTATGCCAAATAATAATAATAATTTATGGTGTGTCCTAACTTGTGCAATGATATATATTATTTTACCAGTTTGTAAATTAACATTCATCACTGGACAGGATATTTTTCCACTCCAACTCCCCAACATATATTATATACCCAAATAAATATTTAATTCATTAATAAATACTTTATCTCCAAAACTAGTGGATAAATATTTATTATATATTCAAAAAATATTTTCATTTAATTAAACTTGAAAAAAATATTCCTCGACCATGGGAAAATTGTTTATTCCATTAATTAGATTCATATATAATTTAATCGAGACTAATAGAAATGCTTATTGTGTGACCCTCTATGATAGATTCTTGTAATCATTAGGTGAGGCTTTTTAATGTCCACAATTATTGTATAACAACAATTGAAGATACCTAAGAGAAAGAACTTAATGTCTAAATTTCAACAACCACCTATGAATTCTCACTATGTAATACAATCCCTTTTTCAGAATATCTCATCAAAAAGGATTCACATATATGTCATCAACCTATATGATAGGTACATGTTTATTTGAATATATGAAATAAATTTGTCGTAGCACCATGTGCATGGAAATTAAGGAGAATGATCAATTCCAATCATAGGGTCTTGATATCAACTTCTATAAATATGTATAAGACAAATGCTTCCTCGAATTATCCATTAATAACATTCCATTCGTGATTCACCCAACATACCCAAAATCCCACAGATATATGACATCATGATTTTGGTAAGTAAATCTAAGTCCGTGAGTCATGACATGCATTAATGTTAATCTCAAACTCTAAGGGGCACGACATGTAACGACCTGAAAATATGAATAAATTTTGTTTCCTAAAATTATGTGTTATTTAATTTCATACTCAACAAAACTATTTAATTTAATAAAATGATTATAATTATAATAAGAACATTGGGTTTTGACTTCTATATGAACATTGGTCAATATGACCGTTGAAAACTAAATGTTAAAATTATTTTCTATAAATACAAGTGATTTTGAATAATTAATATAAAAAGAATATTTGATGGCCCCATACAGTAGTGTCGGGTCGATCGAAGCCCATTTGATAGAACTCGGGAAAGAGGTATCCCCATTGGGATTTCTCTGGACCAAACCCAAGACGAACATAATTGTGTGAAGCTGGAACAGAATCACATTCGCAAGACGTTCAAGATAATAGAAATCACTACTCAGGAAATGTTTGCTGAGCCACCCAAAGATTATATCACCCTATCACACCTTACTCTTAGGTAATATTCTACTGTTATAAGGTGTTATGTAACGAGACTGTAACTTCCTTGTGTAATACTTTTATTTAAGTGATAAATTGGGATGTCTTCTTATGGAGAAGTTTGTGAATTTTCTAATTTCCGGATAAATATAGTATGCATATTATTGATGAATGTAATGACCGGAAATTTTGAATAAATATTGTTTCCTAATTTTGTGTGTTGTTTTTTTTTTATTTTTTATACTCAACAAAAATGTGTCATTTGATAACATGAGTCTAATTAAAATGAGACTGTTGGGCTTTGAGTGTTATATGACCATTGGTCAATATGACTATTGGAAACTAAATGTTTTGATTATTGCCTCTAAATACAAGTAATCTTGGTTAATTATTATGGAAAGAAGATTCGATGGTCTCACCCAACAGTCTTGGACTGATCGAAGCCCATCTAAGAGAACATGGGAAGGAGGTAGCACCACTGGGCTCTGCTCTGGACCAAACCCAAGCCGAACATCATCATGTGAAGCTAGAACGGAATCACCTTTGCGAGAAGTTCAAACTGATAGAAATTACTACTCGTACGATGTTAGCCGAGCCTCCCTCAGATTCTGTCACCTTAGCACACCTTACACTTAGTTCCTAAGCTGGTGTGATAAGGGGCTATGTAAGGAGACCGTAACTTCCTTTTTTAATCCTTTGATTTAAATAAAAATTGGGATTTCTTTTTATGATGAAATTTATGAATTTTCAAATGACCGGATAAATATAGTATGCATATTTTTGATGAATTTTAGAAAAAGGATATTTTAAAAATGGTTGTGAAAACCTTAAATAATTAAAAATGTGTAATAATTTTCAAAAAATGGTCTTCTACAATTATGTTCAGTACGAAATTTAGAGTCTAATAAGATCAACTTGATTTTTGATGAATAGTAAATTATGAATAGTGATTTTATGATAAGGATTAGTAATGTGTCCAAATTTATTAGTAATCTCACTTATAGAAACTATTAATATAATCTAGGAACCTTCATTAAGTAATGTGATTCAATAAAATGGTTAAATAACAGTTTCATAAATTATTATTCAATTATTAGTTTTATTCAGGTGAATGATATTTTTTTAATTAAAAATTTAATTAAAAATATTTAGAAAATTATTTTTATAAAACGGATTTCATTTTTGAACTCAGAGCACCGATATTATGCTATGGTAATTTTTGGGGTTTTTTCTGAAAAAAAAGAATTTTTGGGGAATAGTGTTTTTATTTAAAAATTAAATTAAAAATATTTAGAAAATTATATTTATAAAAAGGAGTTCATATTTGTAATCAGAGAGTTGATATTTGGTTAAGGTGAAATTTTGGGATTATTCTGAGAAAGTTGAATTTTCGATGAATAGTGAAAATACAGTTTTTAAGTTACGAGTGTCTAATGACATCATTAAATGATGTATTAAGTATGTAATCAATCTGGTAGACTTATGAATAGTAATATAAGGTATGAGGTGTCCCAATTTTCCAATACCATTGGATTATACCATGGGCAAACCCATGGTTTTTCCAGAACCACTAATGAGGTGTCCCTTGGCCATTAATGCCTTGTCCCCTCAATTTCCCTATAAATAACAAGCCATCCTCTCATCCATTCGACTCCCCACTCTACCCCAACGAAGGTCTGGTCTCATTACCTCCCAAAGAGTCCTCCCATGGTGCCCCCAGGCCCTCAATGTCCCAACCATTGAGTTTTAAGAGTTATGATTTAAGGTAAGGGATCTGATCTCTCTATTTCTTTTCAAGAAATATCATTTATGTAATTTCTTTTATGCTCCATGTTATTATGTTAAAGGGTGTTATTTTATACTCCTCTTACTTCCCTTTTCATGTTCACATAATGATAGATCCCCTCTTACTCTCATTATTTCTTTTTATGATGTTTTAAGTGGCGCTGTTAGGCTTCCGAAATTTTTGCAACAGATTCTTTCTCCCTTCTCATTTTTCAAGATCTATTATCACGTAAAGTATTTCAAGTTACTTTTTATTATGTTGGGGTATGATCTCTAAATTTATCATATTTATCCTTTATGATCATATGATGAGATACCCCATTAGATCTCTTCAATTCAGTATTTTGAACTTTTAAGTGGCGCCGTTATGCTGCTGAATTTTTAATTGGTTCTTCACCCTTATCGTTTTGAAGTTCTACTTTCATGTAAATTCATTCAAGTTACTTTCTGTTATGTTGGGGGTATTATATCTAAATTTATCATACTTATCTTTTATGATCATATGATGAGACACCCCATTTGATATCTTCAATTAAGTATTTTGAAGTTTTAAGTGGTGCTGTTAGGCTGCCGAATTTTTAAGTAGTTCTTCACCCTTCTCATTTTGAAGTTCTACTTTCATGTCAGTTCTTTCAAGTTCCTGTTTGTTATTTTGGGTTATGATATCTTTATCTGTAATACTATATTCTTATGTTCATATTATGAGAGACCCTATTTTATCTCATCAATTCATTTTTTGTTGAAGTTTAAGTGACGCCGTTAGGCTGCCGAATTTTTAAGGGATTCTTTCACCTATCTCCTTTTCAAAGTTATAATTCCATGTCAAGTAATGCAAGTTGCTTTTAATTATGTTGGGGTATGATATCTATATCTATCATGCTGATATTTCATGTTCATATGATAAGAGACCGTATTTTACATCATCAATTCATTTTTTGTTGAAGTTTATGTAACGCTGTTAGGCTATAGAATTTTCATAAGAGAAATTTTATTTTGGTCTTCCTTTCATGTTCTTCATTTCATATGGTATATTTTAAAATTTCATTACCGTGTTCCTAAATCCATTATATTCTATCCCTCTACTTTTTCATGGGTCATTTATCATTGTTTGACCCATGTCCCCTCTATTTTCAATGTTTTCTAAAACCTTGTAACGTAGCCATTGTGCTGCAGAATTTTCGTCTCAAAATTCCTCTCTATTTTTTTGAAAACTTATTCATGTTATTAAGTGAATACTAAAAGATCTTATTTCTACAAGGTTATTCAAATATATACAGAAAATGTTCTATTTTAAATTCTGGGATTTACTTACATGATACCCGCTTTCCCTTTCTGTGGGTTTAAAGTGAGGTAAAGATCGTGTCTTTAAAGCAGTTTTTAAAACGTTATGATTATGAAATGAAACCCATTTATTTTATGCTATATGGGTTGTTTATGAAATTATTTATGATGATATATGTGGCTCACATGATAATAAAGGCATATTTAAGGGTGTTCCCTGATAGCGCTCCAATGACTTGGGTAATGATATAACCACTAGAGATTACAAATTTCACGATACCTTGGTGAATAACCTTGTAATTTTCAAATGACACCTTGGGGATGGACCTTGGTGATATGTTCATGATTGTCTATGTTAAATGACGTAGCCACATCATCAAATTACTAAAATGTTATTTTTATTATGATATGCCTCATGATTTCATTCTCATGCTTTAAAGTTCTTTCCATGACCTTATTGAAATATCTCAAGTTCACATGTAAAATGTTTCTCTTATTTCCCTTACTGGGATTTTTGCTCAACCTTTCTTTTGATGTATGTCCCCAGCTTATGTGATGCAGTAATGAACCTAGGATGAACATGAGTAGAAGCCTTTGAAGTGTTTTAGAAGAATGTTTTATGTTTTCGTGTTTAAAGTTCCTGGTTTCCAAGACACTAAACCTTAAAGATCCTCAGTTTTGTAAAATGTCATGAAAGTTTATGTGATAAAAAGGCGGGATTATATAGTTGGTATTAAAGGATGTTTTAGTTATTTGAGGAAATTAGGATATTAAAACTCTAGGAAGAACCCTATAGAAAAGTTAAAAAAATAGGAAATCTTCCTGGTAATTTGTTGAGTATTGAGTAAGGGGTTTCCAAGCAAATACATCCCTGTCTAGATACGAGCAAGTAGAGATCGCACTGACACAGATGTACATAAGGGTAAAACCCGAAAACACCGCTTTGAGCTAGACTCAAACGGGAACCGGTACATGACAACGGGCCTTTCTGCACTCTTGGTTACGACACTCCCGGGGGATATACTTCGGTAAATTCATAAGCTTAGTATGAACCATAGTTAAAGGAACAAAGATAAAATAAAATAGAGAATCACATAAGAATATATGATCATGGATAACCTATATGGGAACCTAGGGGATCACATGTTAGGGTATACTTTTCATCTACAAGTTATCCTTATATTCTTTTAGTTCTTTTTTATGATTATTTGCTAAGTACTTAAGCCCATAATTATACTTTCTCTTCTTAGTGAATGGGGGGAAATGGAAGAACATGTCCCAACAACCAATGTGATAGGAAATGTGATGATTGTCATATTAATATGACAGGGATGATTAGGGGATTAAAATATGATTATCATTTTGGAAGACGTTCACTATTTTGGGGACCCTATATGATCGAGGTAAATAGATTACTATGGTATTTTCATTGAGGAGTATGGTTGACTTATATTTTGAAGAATCGATGAATTTAAGGTGGACTTATAGTAATTTAGGTTACTTATGGGAATGATTAACCTATCTTGGGTAAAATATGTTTAGGTTAGATACTTTTGTTATAAGATGTTTGGAGTGGTTGATGTTGTTTGTATATGAAAAATGAAGTTTATTTTGGAAGACTATGTTATAAAATCCTTCTCGTATTTGGGTTTAATTATTCGTTTGGTTTATATTGAGGAATTTTAAGGACCATTATTTATGGAATGGACTATGATGAACTTTCGGTATTACCATGGAACTTTGAAGAATTAAAAGTAGTTTCTATTCCTATGGGATTATTTCTTTTTGAAGAGTTGTTTTACCTTACCCTTTTTGTTTTTGGGATAATGTTTAATGATAGAAGAAATAGATAGTTAATATTTTGTAGAATATGAAGTTGATTCTTGTGTTTTGATGAGACCAAGTAGTTTTGAATGCTCATAGTTTGGAGAAAAGATTAGTTTTGGGTAGAATCATATTAAAGGATGAAACTCTACATGAAGATAGGTTTATTTTCTTAGGTTTTTGTTTTATGTTGTAAATTAATTCCTCAAAATTATGAAAAGAAACGTAAAACAAAATCGTTGTTGCTTTATGTTTCCTACTTGGTAATCAAAGACCGTTTACAAACATCATAAGTTTGGGATTTTCTTATGGTTAACTTTATCCTAATCATGTTCTCTATCACTCTCCCCCAAAACATGACCCTTTTTTTCTTCCATGTACATGTTTTCCTCCTTGGAATCCTAGTATGGGTTAACTCGAGTGACCTTTGTACTTCGCTTTCTATCTTTTAAAGTAATATATTTTCTGACTCCTTTTCCGATGTGAAACTTTCAATGAAATTTCTAAACCCAATTTTTTAAAAAAATTAAAAAATAAAAATTGCGAGGATGCAATTTCATAAGGGAGGAAGATTGTATCAACCCGAAATTTTGAATAAATATTGTTTCCTAATTTTGTGTGTTATTTTATTTTATTTTTTATACTCAACAAAAATGATTCATTTGATAACATGAGTATAATTAAAATGAGACCATTGGGGTTTGACTGTTATATGACCATTGGTCAATATGACCACTGGAAACTAAACATTTTGATTATTGCCTCTAAATACAAGTAATCATGGTTAATTATTATAAAAAGAAGATTCGATGGCCTCACCTAGTATTCTTGGACTGATCGAAGCCCATCTAGAAGAACATGGGAAGGAGGTAGCACCACCGGGCTTTTCTCTAGACCAAACCCATGCCAAACTTCATCCTGTGAAGCTAGAACGGAATTGCCTTTGTGATAAGTTCAAACTGATAGAAATTACTACTCGTATGATGTTAGCCGAGCCTCCCTCAGATTCTCTCACATTAGCACGCCTTACACTTAGGTCCTATGCTGGTGTGACAAGGGGCTATGTAAGGAGACCGTAACTGCCTTGTGTAATCCGTTGTTTTATATAAAAATTGGGATTTCTTCTTATGATGAAGTTTATGAATTTTAAAATGACCGGATAAATATAGTATGCATATTTTTGATGAATTTTAGAAAAAGGATATTTTAAAAATGGTAGTGTAAACATTAAATAATTAAAAATGTGTAATGATTTTCGAAAAACGGTCTTCTACAATTATGTTTAATGTGAAATTTAGAGTCTAATAAGATCAACATGATTTATGATGAATAGTAAAATATGAATAGTGATTTAATGATAAGGATTAGTAATGTGTCCAAATGAATTTGTAATCTCACTAAAAGAAAGTATTAATATAATCTAGGCACCTTGGTTAAGTAATGTGATTCAATAAAATGGTTAAATAACGGTTTCATAAATTATTATTCAAGTATTAGTTTTTTCAATTGAATAGTGTTTTTGTAATTAAAAATTTAATTAAAAATATTTAGAAAATTATTTTTATAATACGGATTTCATTTTTGAACTCAGAGTACCGATATTATGCTATGGTAATTTTTGGGGTTTTTTCTGAAAAAATGAATTTTCGGTGAATAGTGTTTTTATTTAAAAATTAAATTAAAAATATTTAGAAAATTATTTTAATAAAATAGAGTTCATATTTGTAATCAGAGCGTTGATATTTGGTTAAGGTGTAATTTTGTGATTATTCTGAAAAAGTAGAATTTTAGATGAATAGTGAAAATACAGTTTTTAAATTACGGGTGTCTAATGACATCATTAAATGACATATTAAGTATGTAATCAATATGGTCGACTTATGAATAGTAATATAAGGTATGAGGTGTCCCAAGTGGCCAATACCATGGGAAAATACCATGGGCATGCCCATGGTTTTGGCAAAACCACTAGTGAGGTGTCCCTTGGCCATTAATGCCTTGTCCCCTCACTTTCCCTATAAATACCAAGCCATCCTCTCATCCATTCGACTCCCCACTCTCCCCCAACGATGTTATGGTCTCATTACCTCCCAAGGAGTCTCCCATGGTGCCCCCAAGCCCTCAATGTCCCAACCTGTGTGTTTTAAGAGTTATGTTTTAAGGTAAGGGATATGATCTCTCTCTTTCTATTCAAGAAATATCTTTTATGTAATTTCTTTTATGCTCCATGTTCTTATGTTAAATGGTGTTCTTTTATACTCCCCTTACTGACATTTTCATGTTTAAATAATGAGAGATCCCCTCTTACTCTCATTATTTCGTTTTATGATGTTTTAAGTGGCGCCGTTAGGCTGCCGAAATTTTTGTAACGGATTCATTCTCCCTTCTCAATTTTCGAGATCTATTATCATGTAAAGTATTTCAAGTTCCTTTTTATTATTTTGGGGTATGATCTATAATTTTATCATACTAATTCTTTATGATCATATTATTAGAGACCCCATTTTATCTCTTCAATTCAGTATTTTGATGTTTTATGTGGCGCCGTTAGGGTGCCGAATTATTAAGTGGTTCTTCACCCTTCTCGTTTTGAAGTTCTACTTTCATGTAAATTCATTCAAGTTCCTTTTTGTTATGTTGGGGGTATGATCTCTAAATTTATCATACTGATCTTTTATGATCATATGATGAGAGACCCCATTTGATCTATTCAATTCAGTATTTTGATGTTTTAAGTGGCGCTGTTAGGCTGCCGAATTTTTAAGTGGTTCTTCACCCTTCTCGTTTTGAAGTTCTACTTTCATGTCAGTTCTTCAAAGTTCATTTTTGTTATGTTGGGTTATGACCTCTATATCTATCATACTGTACTCTTATTTTTATAATATTATAGACCCTATTTGATCAGATCAATTCATTTTTTGTTGAAGTTTAAGTGACGCCGTTAGGCAACCGAATTTTTAAGGGATTCTTTCACCCTTCTCCTTTTCAAAGTTTTAATTACATGTCAAGTCTTGCAAGTTTGTTTTTATTATGTTGGGGTATGATCTCTATATCTATTATACTGAACTTTTATGTTTATATGATGATAAACAATATTTGACATCATTAATTCATTTTTGGTTGAAGTTTATGTAACGCTGTTAGGCTGCCGAATTTTCATAAGAGAAATCTTATTTTTGTCTTCCTTTCATGGTCTTCATTTCATATGGTATATTTTCAAATTTCATTACAATGTTCTTAAATACCTTATATTTTGTCCCTCTACTGTTTTATGGGTCAATTATCATTGTTTGACGCATGTCCCCTCTCTTTCCAATGTTTTCTAAAACCTTGTAACGTAGTCGTTGTGCTGCCGAATTTTCGTCTCCAAATGCCTCTCTATTTTACTCAAAATTTCTTCATGTTATTAAGTGAATACTGAAAGCTCTTATTTCTATAGGGTTATTCAAATATATAAAAAAAATGTTCTATTTTAAATTCTGGGATTTACATACATGATACCCGCTTTCCCTTTCTGTGGGTTTAAAGTGATGTAAAGATTGTGTCTTTAAAGAAGTTTTTAAAACGTTATGATTATGAAATGAAACCCATTTCATTTATGCTATATGGGTTTTTTATGAAATTATATATGATGATATGTGTGGATCACATGATAATAAAGGAAAATTTAAGGGTTCTCCCTGATAGCGCTCCAATGCATTGGGTAATGATGTAACCACTAGAGATTACAATTTTCAAGATACCTTGGTGAATAACCTTGGTAATTTTCAAATGACACCTTGGGGATGGACCTTGGTGATATGTTCATTATTTTCTATGTTAAATTATGTAGCAACATCTTCAAGTTATGAAAATTTTATTTTTATTATGATATGCCTCATGATTTCATTCTCATGCTTTAAAGTTCTTTTCATGAACTTATTGAAGTATCTCAAGTTCACATGTAAAATGTTTCTCTTGTTTCCCTTACTGGGCTTTTTTCTCACCGTTTCTTTCGATATATGTCCCCAGGTTATGTGATGTAGTAATGAACCTAGGATGAACATGAGGAGAAGCCTTTCAAGTGTTTTAGAAGAATGTTTTATGTTTTCGTGTTTCAAGTTCCTGGTTTCCAAGAAACAAATCCTTAAAGATCCTCAGTTTTGTAAAATGTAATGAATGTTTATGTGATAAAAAGGCCGGATGCTATAATGAATTTTAGAAAAATGATATTTTAAAAATATTTTATTTAAACCATAAATAATTAATTATGTGTAATGATTTTAAAAAAATGGTCTTCTACAGTTATGTTCAGAAAGAAATTTAGAGTCTAATAAGATCAACTTAATTTTTGATGAATAGTAAATTATGAATAGTGATTTTATTCTTATGATTAGTAATGTGTTCAAATGGATTAAGTAACCTCACATAATAAAGTATTAATATAATCTAGGCACCTTGATTAAGTAATGTGATTCAATAAAATAGTTAAATAATTGTTCCAGCAAGTACTGGATAAGTATTAGTTTTTTCAGTTGAATAGTGTTTTTTATTTTAAAAATTAAATTAAAAATATTTAGAAAATTATTTTCATAAAATTGATTTCATTTTGGAAATCAGAGCATAGATATTTGGTTAATGTGAACTTTTGGGATTTTTCTGAAACTGTTAAATTTTCAGTAAAAAGTGTTTTTATTTAAAAATCAAATTAAAAATATTTAGAAAATTATTTTCATAAAATTGAGTTCATTTTTGAATTCAGAGCATCAATATTTGGTTAAGGTGAATTTTTGGTATTTTTCTGAGAAAGTTTAATTTTCAGTGAATAGTGAAAATACAGTTTTTGAGTTTCGGGTGTTTAATGACATCATTAATGATGTAATAATTATGAAATAATTTTGTTCGAACTATGAATAATAAAGATAATGTATGAGGTGTTTCAAGTGGCCAATACCATGGGAAAATGCCACGGGCAAGACCATGGTTTTTCCAATACCACCGATGAGGTGTCCCTTAACAATTAATGATTTGTCCCCTCATTTCTCCTATAAATACCAAGCCTTTCCCTCATTCATTTCATTTCCAAATCCTCCCCAATGAAGTTCTAGTCTGAACCTCAAAAGGTTTCCTCCCAAGGTTCCCTCATTCCTCCCATGGTCCCAACGTTGAAGCTTTTGAAGTTACTCTTCAAGGTAAAGGATCCTACCTCTCTCTTTCTTTTCATGTATTCTCCTTTGTGTCATCTATTTTGAGCTCCATGTTTTTATGTTGGGGATGTTCTTTAATAATCATCCTACTATTTTTGTCATGTTCATATGATGAGATACCCCCTCTTTCTCTCAATAATTCATTTTAAGAATGTTTAATTGGAACTTTTATGCTGTCGAATGTTTGTAAGGGATTCTTTTAGTCTTCCCATTTTCAAAGTTCTACATTCATGCCAAGTCTTTCATGTTCCATTTTACTATTTTGGGGTATAATCTCAATATTAATCATATTATCCTTTAATTTTCACATGATGAGAGACACTATTTAATCTCATCAATTCATTTTTTGACGTTTTAAGTGACGTCGTTAGGCTGCCGAATTTTTGTAAGGGATTATTTCACTCTTCCCATTTTCAAAGTTCTACTTTCATGTCAAAGACATTCATGTTACTTTATTCCATGTTGGGGTATGATATATATATTTGTCATATTTTCCATTTATGTTAACATGATGAGATACCATATTTAATGTCATCAATTCTTTTTTGTTATGTTTTAAGTGACGACGTTATGCTGCCGAATTTTTCATAAGAGAAATATTATTTTTGTCTTCCATTCAAGTATTTTATTTCATATGGTATGCCATTAAAATTTCATTTCCATGTTCTTATATAATTTATATTCTATACATATACTATTTTATGGATAATTAATGAGTGGGTGACCCATGTCCCCTCTCTTTTGAATGTTTTCTAAAACCCTACATCATAGTTGTTATGTTGCCGAATTTTCATACCAAAATGTCTCTCTGATTTTCTCAAATTATTTTATTTTATTTGGTGAATACTCAAAAATATTTATTATAAAGGGGTATTCACATATATATCAAAAAATTCTATTTTAAATTCTGGGATTTATATACAATGAGACCCGCTTTCCTTTTCAGTGGGTATAAAGTGACATAAAGAACAAGTCTTTAAAGCAGTTTTTAAAATGTTATGACTATGAAATGAAACCCATTTCTATTTTGAA
The DNA here is from genome assembly GCA_963277665.1 of Viscum album. NCBI lineage: Eukaryota > Viridiplantae > Streptophyta > Magnoliopsida > Santalales > Viscaceae > Viscum > Viscum album. The sequence continues at coordinate 1,898,806,305 of OY728140.1, read as the reverse complement.
ATATGGGTTATTAATGAAATTATTGATGATAATATACGTGGATCACATGATAATAAATCCAAATTATGGGTGCGCCCTGATAGCGCTCCAATGCATTGGGTAAAGGCTTAATCTCTAGAGATGACCATTTTAACGATACCTTGGTGAATAACCTTTGTAAATTTTTAATGACAACATGGGGATGAAACATGGTGATACGGAAATGATTTTCTAAGTTATATGTTGTAGCCACATCTTTGAGTTATGAACCACATTATTTTTATTAAGATAAGCCTCATGATATCTTTCTCATTCCTTAAAATTATTTATCATGACTTTATTGATGTATCTCAAGTTCTCAAGTAAAATGTTTCTATTGTTTCCCTTGTTGGGCCTTCTACTCACCCTTTCCATTGATGTATGCACCCAGGTTATGATATTCTCTAATGAACATAGGATTAACAATGAAGAATCCTTTCAACTGTTTAGAAGAATGTTATATGTTGTTCTCTTGTTTTATGATCCTGATTTCCAAGACACTAGACTTTAAAGATCCTCTATATGTAAAATGTAATGAAAAGTAATGTATTAAAAAGGAAGGATGATATAGTTGGTATCAAAGTATATTTTAGTTATTTATGAAAATTAAGATATGAAAACATTAGTATGAACCCTATTGAAGAGTTTAAATATAGGAAATATTATTGGTATTTTGGTGAGTATTGAGTAAGAGGTCTATAAAGAAAATACATCCTTGTCTGGATACAAGAATGTAGAGGTGGCTCTGGCACAAATGTACATAGGGGTAAAACCCAAAAACACCTCTTTGATTTAGACTCGAATGAGAACTGGTACACGACAATGGGCCTTACTGCACTCTTATTTATGACACTCTTGGGTGGTATGTTTGGTTAATCGCAAGATTTTTATGAATCATTATTAAGGAATTATAGAAGAATATAATTGTATAAGCATGAATTTTTAAGATATAAAATCCTTTTTAGATAAAATATTCATAAATGAAATAAGTTTCTCTAGAAGGATTTATTATTTTAGAAAATGTCCCCATCGTCTAGGAATAAGTTGACGTATTTCCTTGGGAGTTACCCTGACCTCCCCCAGAAAGAGAGGTAGAGTTATCCATTGAACTCATACCTGGATCTCATCTGATGTCAAAGATCCCCTATAAGATGGAAAGTGTGGAGCTAGAGGAATTAAAGAAACAACTCTAAGATCTTTTGAAGAATGGGTTTATCCAAACAGGTGTGTCTCCTTAGAGAGAACAAGTTCTGTTTGTGAAGAAGAAGGATGGATCGATGCAGCTATGCATTGATTATAGAGAACTGAATCATATTAATGTGAAGAAAAAATACTCTCTTCCAAGAATTTATGACTTATTTGACCAACTTCATGGGAGTCAATTACTCTCTAAGAATGATCTCCGTTCTGTTTATCATCAATTGAGGTTGATGAATTATGATATTCCAAAAACTTCCTTCCAATAAAGATATGGGCATTTTGAGTTTGTTGTTATGCCCTTCGGACTGACTAATGTACCTTCTATTTTTATTGATCAAGAATAAGTTGATTTTGGAAACTTATGTTCTATCAAATGGTTATCCTTTGTATTGGAAAACTATTTGGTTATTAAATGATAAAGGTTATTTTTCATGATGTATTCTCTTTTGGATTACTATATGCCTAAGGGAAATGAAATACTATAGGATTTAAAATTAGGAGGAATGGTTTTATTTTTTTGGTAAGAATTTATGTATTTATCATCGATATATGTTGATTTGGGTTATTTCTGGAAAATGATGAACCTAGTATTGAGAATATTTGAATAGGTTAATTACACATTAGTATGAGACTTTAATAATACTCATTGTTATTTGGTGATAAATGGTATGATCTTTTTGGGGAAGACTGTGTGATTAAATCCTTCTGAGTTTTGGGTTCCAATATTAGTTTGGATTATTCTGAATAATTCTAAGGATGATTGTCTATTGAATGGTCTTTCTGGAACATTGGGTACTTTTCTTGAATATTGGAGATTAATAGTCATTTTTTCTTTTTTATATAGGATTATCCTTTTTGGGGATTATATGATCTCGTACTAACCAGTTTAGTTTTAGTTGATGAATAAAGACAAGGGAAAAATATAGTTATTCTTTTATGGATTATGTGATTCCCTATAAGATGATTCTTGGGATTTTGATGAGACCACATCTTTTTGAATGCTCAATGTTTAGAGAAAATAATAGTCTTGGTGGAAAATTATTAAGGTATGAAACTGTTGTTGAAGTTAAGTATATTTCCACACGTTTTTATTCTATGTAGTAAGTGAATTCCTCTAAATTATGAAAAGGTACATAAAACAAAAACGTTGTTGGTTTATGTTTCAAACATGGTAATCAATGACCGTTTAACACATCTTATGCTTGTGATCTTCATGTGGTTAATTTTCTCCTAATAATGTTTTTTATCACTCTCCATCCGAACTTAACCATTTGTTTTCTCTTCCATATCCATGTCTTCCTACAAGGAATCCTTGTATGGGTTAACATGGGTGACTTTGTACTTCCCTTTCTTTCTTTTAAATTAATAGTTTTATTAACTCTATTTCTGATGTGGAAATTTAAACGATATTTCCATGACCAATTTTAAAATAGCGAGGATGCAATTTCTTATGATGGAAATATTGGAACGACTCGAAATTTTGAATAAATTTTGTTTCCTATGTTTTTGTGTTATTTTATATTATACTCAACAAAACTAGTTCATTTTATAGAATTATTATAATTAAAATAGAATTGTTGGGTTTCAACTATTATATGACTATTGGTCAATATGACTATTGAAAAATAAATGTTGAAATTATTTTCTATAAATAAAGGTGATCTTGATTAATTAATATAGAACGAAGATTCGATGGCCCCATTCTGTAGTCTTGGGCCGACTGAAGCCCATCTGATGGAACTCGTGAAGGAGGTAGCACCTTTGGGCATTGATCTGGACCAAACCCAAGCTGAATATAATCATGTGATGTTGGAACAGAATTGACTTCATGATAAGTTCAAGCTGATAGAAATCACTACTCGGGCAATTTTGGCCAAGTCTCCAAAGATTATATCACCCTAGAAAACCTTACCCTTAGGTCCTTTGCTGGTATTATAAGGGGCTATGTAATGAGACCAGAAGTTCCTTGTGTAATCCATTGATTTAAATGATAAATTTGGATGTCTTCTTATGGTGATGTTTTTGAATTTTCAAATGTCTGGATAAATATAGTATTCATATTATTGATGAATTTTAGAAAAAATATATTTTAATAATATTTTATGCAAACCATAAATAATTAATAATGTTTAATGACTTTCCAAAAATGGTCTTCTACATTTATGTTTAGCAATAAATTTAGAGTCTAATAAGATCAACATGATTTATGATGAATAGTAAATTATGAATACTGATTTTACGCTTATGATTAGTAATGTGTTCAAATGGATTAAGTAACATCACTTAAGAAAGTATTAATATAATCTAGGAACCTTTATTAAGTAATGTGATTCAATAAAATATGTAAATACCTGTTCCTAAAAGTACTGGTTAAGTATTAGTTTTTTCTGCTTAATAGTGTTTTTTATTTTAAAAATTAAATTAAAAATATTTAGAAAATTATTTTCATAAATTGGTGTTCATTTTTGAAATCAGAGCCTCGATATTTGTTTAAGTGAATTTTTTGGATTTTTTCTGTATCAGTTGAATTTTTAGTGAATAGTTTTTTTATTTAAAAATTAAATTAAAAATATTTAGAAAATTATTTTTATAAAATTGAGTTTATTTTTTGAATTCAGAGAATTGATATTTGGTTATGCTGAATTTTAGGTAATATTCTGAGAAAGTTGAATTTTCGGTGATTAGTGAAAATACAGTTTTTGAGTTTCAGGTGTTTAATGACATCATGAAGGATGTAATAATTATGAAATAATTCTGTTAGACTTATTAATAGTAAAATAAGTTATTAGGTTTCCCAAGTGGCCAATACCATGGGAAAATACAATGGGAAAGCCCATGGTTTTTCCAATACCACCGATGAGGTGTCCATTGGCAATTAATGCTTTGTTCTCTCACTTATCCTATAAATACAAATCCTTTCCCTCATTCATTTCATTTCAAAATCCTCCCCAACGAAGTTCTGGTCTCTTTACCTCCAAATGAGTACTCCCAAGGTTTTCCTCAAGCCTCCCAAGGTCCCGACCTTCATTCTTTCAAAGTTACTCTTCATGGTAAGGGATCCTACCTCTCTCTTTCTTTCCAAGTATTTTCCTTCATGTCATTTATTTTAAGCTCCATGTTCTTATGTTGGGGATGTTATCATATATTCATCCTACATTCCTTTTCATGTGTATATGATGATATACCCCCTCCAGCTCTCATCAATTCATTTTAATAATGTTTAAGTGGCACCGTTTGGCTACCGAATTTTTGTAAGGGATTTTTTCACTCTTCCCATTTTCAAAGTTATACTTTCTTGTCAAGTATTTCAAGTTCCTTTTTTCCATGTTGGGGTATGATCTCTATATTCATCATACAGTCCTTTTATGTTAACATGATTGGAGACCCAATTTAATCTCATCAATTAATTTTTTTGATGTTTTAAGTGACGCCGTTAGGATGCCGAATTTTTTTAAGGGATTCTTTCACTATTCCCATTTTCAAAGATCTAATTTCATGTCAAGTCTTTCAAGTTCCTTTTTCCATGTTAGGGTATGATCTCTATATTAATCATACTTTCATTTTATGTTCACATGATGAGAGACCCTACTTAATCTCATCGATTTTTTTATGTTTTAAGTGACTTCGTTAGGCTGTGTAATTTTTCATAAGAGAAATCTTATTTTTGTCGTCCTTTAAAGTTTTTCATTTCATATGGTATGTACTTAAAATTTAATTACCATACTCTTATATCCTTTAAATTCCGTTCATATACTATTTTATGGATCATTTTTGAGTGGGTGACCCATGTCCCCTCTCTTTTCAATGTTTTCTAAAAACCTGCAACATAGCCGTTATACTGCCAAATTTTCATCTCAAAATGTCTCTCTCCTTTTCTCAAATTATTTTATTTTATTAAGTGAATACTCAAAACTATTTATTCTACAGAGGTATTCACATTATATCAAAATGTTATATTTTAAATTCTAGTATTTACATACATGAGACCCGCTTTCCGTTTCCGTGGGTTTATAGTGACATAAAGATCACACCTTTAAAGCAGTTTTTAAAATGTTGTGAATATGAAATAAATCCCATTATTTTATGCTATATGGGTTATTTAGGAAATTTTTTGTGATGATATATGTGGTTCACATGATTATAAAGAAAAATTAAGGGTACACCCTAATAGTTCTCCAATACATTGGGTAAATCCTTAATCTCTAAAGTTGACCAATTTAACGATACCTTGGTGAATAACCTTGGTAATTTTATATTGACACCTTTGGGATGAACCTTGGTAATATGGAAATGATTTTATAAGTTAAATTTTACAGCCACATCATTAAGTTATGAAAAATGTTATTTTTATTATGATATTCCTCATGATATCATTCTCAAGCCTTAAAGTTATTTATCATGACTTTATTGATGTATCTCAAGTTCACATCTAAAATGTTTCTCTTGTTTCCCTTACTAGGACTTTTTCTCATCCTTTCCATTGATGTATGCTCATAGGTTATGAGATGTTGTAATGAACTTAGGATGATATATTAAGAAGCCTTTCAAGTGTTTAGATGGGTTTTTTATGTTGTTATCAGGTTTTATGATCCCTATTTCCATGACACTAGACATTAAAGATCCTCTATATGTAAAATGTAATGAAATGTAATTTATTAAAAAGGATGGATGCTATACTACACATGTTCACTTATAGAAAAATCTGATGAAATCAAAACATACAAAACACTTATTGGAGGGTCTATTCACCTAATCTTTTTTCTTGGAGATTACCATGTGTAAACTTCATGAGAAGAAGACACATCTTCTTATGAGTACTCACAAAGGACAGTCTAAAAACATTGTGACCCATCACAGTGAGATATCCTACTGCATAACTCATTTTAAGAAAATTAACATAACACTTCATGGTTTTCATCATAGTGGGAAGATTCTATGATCATATCAATGAAACATATAATATAAATCATTATTACATCAAATTCATATAGAATGGTCAACAATATGTAATAAAATGTTTTATCAATATTTAAGTCTTCAATTATATATGTAATCAAAGATAAAAAGTTGTTTCTTTAAAACAAACTATAATAAATTATCACATAGACTAGAGCCATATTCCCATGACTTTTAATTTTCTAGACTTCGTATGATGATAATCTTTCCACCAAGTCAATGATTTATTCAAGGGGACCTCCATGTTATCTTCAAGGGGTATTATACTCACTAGGAATTCACATATCAGGTAAAAATATATCCAGAGATAATACATTTGAATTATGTGTTTTATCCACTGATGTGACCTTAGATCCTTTACGAGATCCACCATTATAATATTATCACAATGGAGTGTTATGAGATCATTACTTTTAGGAATCATGTTAAGCACTTAGAAGAAGTTGTGTATCTATATAACTTATTTAGCAACCCCAGATGCAGTTATATACTCCAACTTTGTTGAAGCATCTGTGACCACATCCCACATTGAGCTCTTCCAAACCACAACACCTCCATTTAGAGTGAAGATGTATCACATTTGTGATAATAGATCATCCTGATCTATTTGAAAACCCACATCTGCATATCTTCTTATGTTAGTTACTCATCTCATCCAAAAACATGGAATATATCCTTAGTATGCCTTAGATAATTAAGGATAGTCTTGAATACCATCCAATGGCAATCACCCAGGTCAGCATGACATCTCCCTACCACACTCAAAGTGTAAGGAACATCTAGACCATTATATAACATAACATACATGATTGTCCCAATCACTAAAACATACGGAATCTATGTTATCATATATATTTCCCATTGTTTTTAAGGAAATATTTTCCTAGAAAGATGAATTCCATGTGTCATCAATGATAATTCCATATTGGATTGTTCCATTGTTAATCTTTTCAGTATATTTTCAATATATGTACCTCGACTTAGGCCATGAATCTGCTTGGATTTATCTTGACTGATCTTGTCCCAAAAATATTTGATGCTTAACCAAGTTCATTTATAAATAAGCATTGATTCAACCAAGATTTATAAAATTGTAAGACTAATATTTCATTTCTAAGAGGTAATATGTAAATAAAATATACTATTAAGAAAATTAGCACACTCAAAGAAAACTACTTATAGTCACTAGGATCACATTAATTATATATATAACCAAATTAAATTATGGATTCATAAAATTAAATGTTCCATGACTTGTATGAATGTTTTAATCCATGAATGGATCTTTGAAATTTGTATACTTTATTGACAACCTTTGGAGCCACAAACTCTTTGGGTATTTTAATTTAGACATCTTTCTAAAGGATCCCATTATGGAATGATGTTTTAAATAGATTTTTACATATCTAATTTTTATTGAAAGACATAATGGAATGTATAATTTTTATGGATTTTAGTATAGAAAAAAGGTGAAAAGGTTCCATCATAGTCAATGCATTGTTTAATCATTTTTGAAACCAGTCATTCCTTATAATTAGTAACTAGTCCATAAATTTCCATTTTCTTCTTGAATATCCATTTATAACCAATGGAATTTACATCCAATAGTGGATTAACAAAAATATATTCTTGGTTTTGGTACATAGAATCCATTTCAGAATTCATAACATCTTTACACTTAGCAACATATTTTCCACTTATTGCTTAGTTGTAGGTTAGATGACAATTATTATTTACTAATAATGAGTCACTAATATTGGTGACTAGAAAACAATATCATTCTAGATATATAACCTCTCTTGTACTCTTACATAGAACTTGTGTCCCTAGAACACCTTCTTTCACAGGTATTTGTGGAATTAGTTCCCATGCCAATCATTTTGTACCATGAGCCTGGACTTCATTGAGGTCTATTTTACTCCCACAATCTATTTTTGGGATGATATCCCTCTTAAGGAATATTGTGTGCCTTACCACTATTACCATTTTTTAGGGGCCATATAGGTAATATCCCCTTGTTTTTGTAGGGTTCCTATATATGTACACTTTGTGCCTTAGGGAGAACAGTTATTACTTGAAAATGCTTCAAAAAATGCTTTGAAACCCCACACATGTAAGTACAAAAACATAGTATTATTTCTATCCCAAAATTGTATAGTATACCATCTTATTCTTTAGTTGGCACTTGGTTTAGTATTTTCGGTTCCCTTTGTAATGTGTATCATCAAAAGGATAATGAAAGACTTGCATTACTCATCGTTTATCTCACCATATTCAAAATGGTGTGGTTCTTCCATTCAATTACACCATTTCATTGAGGTGTATAAAGAGGATTGATATTGGATAGGATCCTAAGATTCCATAAATTATCAATTTAGTCTTGATTGAGATATTCTCCAACACATTTATAGCGATGATTTTTAATCTTCTTACCAAGATAGTTCTCAACCTCATTCATGTATTACTTGAATCTACTGAAGGAATACAACTTCTACCTCATTAATTAGACATATACATAAATACTAAATTTATTAGTAAACATGATGAATTAGGATTACCCACACCTTAATTTAACTTGAATGTTCCACACACATTAATATGAAGTAGTTAAAAAAATCTATTCCACCTTTCTCCCTTTCTAGTAAATAAGAATTTTGTAAATTTTCCTTGTAAAAATATGCGAGATACACCATGTGGTATTAGTTAAAAATATTCTAAATATCTATCTTGTTATAATTTAGTTAAATGTTATTTATTTATATGACCTATCCATGGATTCTATAGTTGGGTGCGGTATGAGTCATGTGAAGTAGTTACATTATCCATTTTCATTACTTGGTTAGTGTAATCCCACACATAAATAATGTTATATAATAGTGTATTACCATAAAAACAATAATCATTTATTCCTGATATTGAAAATAAAACCATCTATATCAAGTTTTGATACAAAAAATAATGGTTTTGGTAAAAGGTGGAACAAAATAAAAATACTTTAAAACCACAACCATTCTTTTAGAAACATGAGTTGGTAGTCCCGGATATCCACAACAGCTAGTTTGGTATCATTTTCTAGTTATAGATATACCCCCTCTCACTCAATCATTAAAAATATACTTAGTTCATGTATTTTAATAAATATATGAGAAACAAAAGTTTCATGTAATACCTAGTTTTTATAAACAAATAAATTTAACTTGATAATAAACACAAATGAAACACCCCCTTTATTCTTTTCTTTGGTGCAGTTTTTCTTCCAGTGACACATCATTCTACATGAAAAACAAATAAAATATTATTCCCTTACATTCTTCATGATCTTTCTCTTCATGAAATGGAATTGTGAATAATATTTTTACATAGAGATCCTCACCCAAACTTTTTATTTATTCACCATAAGTAAATAAGGATTTGCATGCTTTGTTTTATTATCAATTTGGAAAATAAGAGTGAGAGAATCTTGGATATACTTCTCAATGTTTTTCATATTGATAATTAATAGTAAAAATGAATAAGATATATGAGAGCGATGTAATAATTGGTGTGGATTTTATCAGGAAGGTTAAAACCTAGAACCTCTAGTTTTTCCATATAGATAGTGTGTTTTACTACATGAGGCCTAGTTAGAATACCCTCTCAAATATTTCTTTGATTGAGTTTCTTTGATATATCAAACTATTTATGTATTGATATATCCTGGTAAGGACCATGAATATTCATAATAATGATATAAGAATAAATGTTTTAATAAGGATTCATGAGTTCAAAAGACATTGATTAAAACTGTTAACATTGAACATAAAACATGTCATTTAGGATTCATTCAGAGGCAGTTAACTCTTTATCACTTACTTCCTTAGTAGGCGGGCTAGGTAATTAAGATTCTAGCATGTAAGATTTCTGTTCATGGTGAAACACAACCTTATGGAATATGAACCCTTCTTGGAAGATACTACTATAATTTAGATAATTTTTATCCAAAATTGATCACTACGAAAATGTAGATGATTAATTTTCCATCATTGAAAAATTATTAAAGAGAATATTATCAGAACTTATCTTGATTATGAATAATGTGAGAAATAATAATAATTAATTTTATTAAGTCTCCACCTATTTTATCATTTCCCAATAGCCCCAACCATTAGACTGGAAATGTATAGTTTCTTGGAAATTCTAGTGGGAAGGATCCATATTCCCCTTCACATAACCCCAGTTAGGGATGGTCAAGCTACTCGAATAAATTTATGTAGGAATATATTTTGCAACTATGGTCATTAATCTCTTTTATTCATTTATTGAACTACTCAATCCTAAGGTGCTCACATATATTTACTCAACACTTTCCTTCATGTTATATCAATTCCAGTGAGAGATATTATTATTGACTTAATATAGTTAATTATACCCAAAATATTCATAAATACTCCTTCATAAAAGTAATTATTTCAATGAGGGATGGTTAAACACATGGTTTTATGGGTTTATTCCTAATCATGTAATAGATGGCCATGTATGATATAATAATTATTTTAGGGATTTGGTTTATTATACATAAATTTATCTTGATTTATCAATTACATGTCTTGTAAATGATGAGTGTATTTTATTTTTGTGATTAACCTTTGTTTGAAATAAATATTCAAGAATAATTCATTTATTTTTATTCTATCATTTCATATTATTTCATTTGTTTATTTTATCATGATCTTACATAAATAAAATAAAAAATGTGTAAAACCAAGGAAAAGACATAATAAATTACTCAATCATGAGCATATATAAAAGTTGGTTTATTTTGAGAATAATAAATAAAACTCGGGCCTAGGGTAAAACTACTTGTGTAGCTATTGGTACATGTTACAACATTACAACTATCCATTTGTCTATCACTTAGGTTGGTATCATCTCAGATCCACTTTGAACCCCCATCATGTTCTTTAGGATACTCTTTTTATTACATGTATTTATAACTCCCATGAATGAGAGGGAAACTTTGGTTAAGGGGAATTACATAAATCACCTTAGACATGAATTTCAAACATAATAAGAGAAGGATAGATGACTCAAAACCATAGTTTTAATTTTAAAATTAATAATTTCAAACACATTGAACAAATTAAATTAAGTTTGATCAATGCATACACATGTCTTAGTCCTTCCCCTGATCGGTCACACACATGTAATGATTATGAAAAATTATAGTGTCTAACATTAATTTCTATAAATTATTTATTTTCAAGATAAACACACTTGCATTAATAAATAAATAAATTAATTCCCTTTTATCTTAATGACCATCTGAATTCTCATGGTGATAACCACCATAATTGAATTCATAGAAAATATATGAAATTACCAATAATTATAAATAATTATAATAAATAAATTGATCATTTTGAATTAATTATTACCGTTATTAAATTTCCAAACACATCAAGCGTCAATTAATATAATATTTTTTTAATATTACAATTATAAATTTAATGTAATTTAATCCCATCCTCTTTTGGGAGACTACACCATGTGTACTTATGTGCTACACATTGTGTACCTTGATTTTTGTGTACCTGGGATAAACAAATGAGGCATTGGTGTGTACCTCTATTTTACTACATGATATGTACTAGTCAGCTACACAGTGTGTATCATGATTTCCATGTGTCTATGAAACCCACTGAAGGACACGATGTGTTCTTCAGACAGGAGACCAAATGATGTATGTTCTAGCTAAATTCCATGTGTTACTTTTATTCTATGTTCTCCAAACTCATCTAAGAACATGACATGAACTTTTTACATGATGTGTACTCCATAAACATTCCATGTGTTCCACTAGTTGTTTTTCTTCATAACACACCAACTAACTTGCTGTGTATCTCAGATGTAGAGAATAATAAACTACATGCCATGTACACTGGCTACACATCATGTAAATCATTAATTCTTCTGGATGTTAGTATCATGTTTGTTTGACTGTGTATTTGACAACATGGTTAACATAAATTTTCATCGCAAAATCATATATACTATACGATTTTTGTGCGAGATACATACCATGTAATCCAAAAAACTATGTTCAAGGTCGGGCCAGTCATTATTTAGTGTGCAGTAAATTCAACGCATGTAGTTACTACGTGGAATGTTGTGTATCCCCAAATAGGTCTAGGTGTGGTGCAGGAGGGTACATGATGTTTACTCCAGATTCAAATCATGTAACCCGGTCTTACCAGCTAAAATTATTAGAACATCCTAATGAAATATCTAGTCTTTTATTTATTTTCACTTAGTCATTTAGTATAATGAAAACCTATATGATGATAATTAAAATCTCAAAATCATGTAAATTAAAAATCAGATTAAAGAAAGAATATTAAATAAATGAAATATCTAACAACTATTGAGAAAAACAGATCAACAATCATGTAAATAATTATAAATTTTATGACCACTCTGATACCAATTAAAGCTTTTGGGAAGTGTTTAGTTCCTTGGACGGTGAGTAGCCATAATGGTTTTTTTGATTTGATGGCTCATTTTAAAAAATGGTACATGATGTAAACATCACGAGAAATGATTTTTTTCAACCAAATATTGAAATAAGATAACATAGAACCCCGAGATGATCATTTCATGTCAAATTCATAATTAATTTATATAAAAATGGAAGAAATGGAACCTTGTATTAGGAATTTTTATCATAGATAATGTTGATCATACTAGAAATATTTTTCATATTACCTCCATGACAAAGTACGGATCCATGTATGGAATCCATCTAGTCATTATCCACACATTCTCTTTGGACCTCTAACAAATATTAAAAGAACAAAAAGTTCTAGCACATATGATTTATCATCCTGTGTCGATCATGTTGATCACTTCTAGTTCCTATAAAATTGATAGAATCTCTATTTCACTTACTGAACTTGAGTGGAATAGAGGATGTGAAATAGAAATAGAATTCTACTATGTGAAACGATTCTAAAGTCTTGAATAACACCACACAATAAACATAACCATCTATTTATAGATCTAGGGGTTAGATTAAAATATTATTTAATTGTGTATGAGTCCTTAAATAGTATAATAAACACCAATAAACCCAATTCAATATAATAATAATTTTATTTAATGGTGTTTACAAAATTACACAGTGATAAATATTATTTAAAACTGGTTGCAAATTTATATCCATCACTGAACATGATCTTTCTCTCCTACAACTTCTCAACATTTATTGAATACCATAATTAATATTTTATTCATAAAAAACACATTATAAAAAAACCAATGATTAAATATTTATTAAATATTCAATAAATATCTGAGATAAAAAAATCTGAAAAAATTTACTCCTCAGACATGAGAATAATATCTAGTCCAAAACATTAATTGAAATATAATTTAAACAAGATTAACATAAACGCTTAGTTTTTAACCCTACAAGAATCATTCTATTTGTCATTTGGTGGGGTTTCCTAAATTCCATGATTACTATCTAGAAATGGGTCGAGGCTCAAAAGAGATAGAACATAATGTAATAACATCAACAACCACATACAAACACCTGTTGTGTACTATAATCCTTTTATCACAACATCTCATAATGCATGTTGCACATTAGTGTCATCAACCTATATGCTTGATATATCATTCATTAACTATCTAAAATTATCATTTCATTATACCATGACCATGGAATTTAAGGTGGCAGTTATATTACAATCAAAGGGATAAGATATAAACTTCCATATAGATGGAAGGGAAAAATCATTCCATAACTTATCCATTAATAAAATTTGATTCATGATTCACCCAATGTATCCTACTTCCCACAAACATATAGAGTCTTGGTTTTGGTTAGTAAATCTAAGTGAATGAGTCATTATATGAATTAATGATAATATATCATCTCTGATAGTATCACGTTAAAACAATATAAGATTATGTTTCAACCACTTATGTGTACTTGTGCTTAAAATTATACATATTATGTTCCCCATCATTGTATGTTATCGAACGAAAAATTGATTTTAAGAATATTATCAGAGCACTTCAAGGTTATTATCATAATTAGGAGCTTCTCTAGCCTTATCAATACAAAAGATAACCTAGTACATTATTACATCAAATTCATGAATAAAAATGGAAAATATGTTATAATAGGTTCTATCAATATTATAATATTTGAATATACATTTAATCGAAGGTAAAATTAGTTGGTTCAAGAACACTAACACTAACATAACTAACATTATATTAGTGAAATTCCAAACACCTTAACCATTTTTGTTTTCTTCCTTCTGTTACTACTTCAACCTATTTAACATATTAATTAAATGATTAGTATTAATATTTAAGAAAGTAATTTTGTCAAATTGAATTACACATGGATGAATGTTACCCTCCAATAACCTCTCAACGACAACTAAATGACATTCAAATTATCAGACAGATCCATCATAGGTGTCCTTTATAATTTATCAACATCATCAATATAAGTCATACTTGTGCAGAAAATAATATCAGGATAGTATTAAATGGTATAGAAAATTCAGAAAGCTAGGTTATGAATTTTACCATGTTTTTAGAATTGCATCCAAGGACTAACTATTTGTACTTTGATTGCATGAATATTTAATGTTTTCCTTATTAATATAATATCTTATTAAATATTGTTTATTGTTCATAATGAAATTAATGTAAAAATTTCTTAGAGTATCTATCACATTGACAAGGTTATAATAGTTCCCCACTATGATGAGAACCATGAAATTTCATGAAAATATTCTTAAAAATATTTCAATGATTGGATAACACACTATAATAGGATACATATTATGTGGAACGTCTTGTGTGAGTAATCGTATGAGGATGCCGCTTATTCTCATGAATTTCATACTTTGTAATATTGAAGATGTGATATTATGATAACAAACTTACTGGTAGGAATTAGAAATGTTTTTCTATCATCAGATATTATTATCTGTGAGTGTGTATATTGGTCCTTAGACTACAATATTTATACTAATGTGTGTTAGTACTCAAGGTCATATATGTATTTCAAAAATTATGGTAGTTTACTATGAGGATGGATACATTAGGTGTGTCACAAGTGACATGTTATTAAAGTATAAGATGAGAAAAGATTTGTACCTCCTATCTTCATGGATGTTTATATATCAGTTATTTGATTAGAGTAAAACCATTACATCAAATTCAATGGACATTGTGTAATTATGTTTTTATTTTATATAGTCAAAGGAAGTCACATCGAGCACATAGGTTGATGCCATGGATGTGAAACCTACTTCATGACATATTGAGGAAAATGGTTTATATTACACAATGAGAAATCATATATGGTTGTTGTCACTAAAACATTATGTTCTTTCCCATGGGTGACATGACCCACTATAAGATAACAATCTTGGACTTTAGGGGATCTCAACTAATGTCAATGAGACAAAATCATATATATCCACACATTATGTATTTTTATTAATTTTGATTAAAATTTCATTAATGGAATAAATATTATTATCAAGATGATTGAATAATTTTATTCAAGTATTATTGATCACATAGATTAAATTATTATTTATTCAACTTATTGTGAATAAAAAATATTTATATATTTTATTGAATATTTAATATATATCTGATTGAGGGTTTTCAGATAAAATTTTTATAAATCAATAATGTATTTATTTAGTTATTCAATAAAATTTTAGTAGTTCAAATAGACCAAGATCGTGTTCGGTGATGAATAATAATTTACTATATAGTTAAATAATATTTTTATTATGCAAGTTAATGCATGTTCCATAAAATAATTATAAAAATATTATTATTTTGGATAGGTGTGTAAATAAATATTATTATATTATTTAATGGACTACATGAAATTAAATAAAATTTTATCCTAAACCCAAGATCTATAAATAGATGATTATGTTTATTGTGTATGGATGATCAAAAATTGAGAATAAATAATCACTGCGCAAAATAGACTTCCCTCTCTCTTAAAATTATCCTCTATTCCTCTCATGGACAAGAATAAATCCATCAATCCTCAAGTATCTTGTGTTGATCAAGATGAATAATGCATGATGATTGATTCAACAAGCTAGCATATGAAAATCAGTTTCCATTACTCAGAGTGCAATGGATCCTGTGTGGGTTACCACTAGAGGGTTTTTAGACATGAATCCTCCTAATGAAATAAATGTAATATGGGAAGGATTTACTTATGACCAATGTCATATTTGATGATATATCATTAATGGGGTAATTTTTTCTTTCTATCTAAATAAATTAATAATAAATTTAACATGAAAGATCCTCTATTGGGGTTTTAAAAAAAACTCTAAAATAAAAGAAATATTAATTTAACACCCCCAAAAGGTGCTTACACTATTCCCATAACCAAAACATGTGTTTGACAGGGAGAATAAGAATCCTATAGTGTAGAGTGTTTACTTTCACAATACCTATTTTATCGTGACAAACGTAAAAAAAATTTCCTTCCATTTTTTATTAAAAAAATTTCTTACATTTATTAATATTAAAAACTTTCATCTCATTTATTAAAATAAAAAACATATTTTTTATATTCAATTGTGGTCATGTTTTTATAGGTTTCCATTTTTAACATTATTTATTCATCTTATATTAATTCTTATTCTTCTTCACTCTCCCTCACAAGATGGAAATTTTCAAAATCATTAGGTAAAAACAATTCAGTATTTTATTTTCATGGGGTTCACTCTCAAAAATTAAATCACCTTCATCACCCATATTATACATGCCTCTCAGTTTTATGTGGTTAAAACACACCACCCATCATCAACTATATTGTCAAAATAATATCCCATAATCACTTAGGAAGCTATAATATATGTATCATGTTCTTCCTGCTCACTAGTATCGATCATCATAGAGAAAATTGACATAAGCTAATTATAATGAATTATTTTATACCCTTGTTAATTTTTACATAGTTACATTAAATTAACCCAATAATAAATTTACAGTGATAATTTAACTTGATAATATTAACACACTATCCATTGTAACCATAATCTACATATGTGAATATACCACTATTTTGTGTTTAGAAACCTTCCTCCTGATCAATAGTACAAAACATGAAACCACCAATATTATAATCCTTGAATATTATAAGATGATTCAATAAATCTCAATATAAAAACATCAAATATCTGGATAGCTCAGCTTGATTATCATTATTCATTACCTATACAAAATGATATAATTTTTTTTACATAATTTAGATAATTGTTAAAATATTCTAACTATGTATTATATTACCAATTTACATTATGTGAAAACCATTCAAAAATTTCTTTCGCAATAACTTTTTCGAATCTCTATCTCACTCTAGGATCAGAACCTAATGTATTTTTTTGTCAGTGTCCTTAATTATTTGATATTGTAATCAATAATATTAGTACTGATTAGAAAATATATTTTTTCATTTATTAACTTCATGATTTTCAATGAAAATGAAGAGAATTTTCTTACTTCTTGACCTAAATTTGGAAACATTTATAACTCATTATTATCATAAAATTTACCTGTATTATCATAAACACATCCCACTTGATTAAATCACATCTCAATGGAATCCAAATAACTTGAATAGAAGGTTAGACACTCATCTATAATGAAACATTCTACAATAGAGCCTTTTGGATGAGATTTATTTCTCAAATAATATATAAAATAACCAACATACCTAATGGTAAAAGGTATGTAATTAATAAATATGTTTAATAAAAATGAGTAATCAAATTAGGAATTTTTAATAAAAAAAATTATAAAATAAAATTCCTCTCTATGCGATACATCCCTGATTAATGTACAATCCCTCCAGTTTTATATTCTTAAAAAAATGCACCATCAGATGAATCATCATGGTGAAAAATTACTGGTTAAAGAATATATCAAAAATACATAGCATCAATACAATTATTTTTGAATATTTATCCAATTTATTGGGGTTTAATTTCTTCTATCAATGTTTCTAAAGAATCTGCAAAAGTCAATTAAAATAGTGTTTATTTTTTCAGGTATAAAATTATGAATTTCTAAAGGTATAAAGTATTTCATCAATAAATTTGAATCATGAATTTTCAATCCATGATTCTTAGAATAATTCAAATAAAAATATCTTGAAATATTACTATAATTTAAATCATACACCTTAATATTTTATAATCATCAAAGGAAAAAATATTTATGATGACTTTATATTGTTAAAATTTCTTCTTAATACTTTCCATTATCATTTGTCCATATATCATGTAATTAACCAAGAAATAGAAATATATAAATAGGTATTCGAGCTGATTCTCCACTGACCCGAAGGGAAATCCTGATCTCCAATGGATGGCAACAGGCACTGATCATAAAAATGAATGATATGGGAACAATTTTACCCAACAACCACAAATGAAAATTGAAAAATAGTGGAAATAAAATTAAAATCTAATCAAAACGAGAAATCCAAAATAAGAATATACAAGTCTCAAGATGGTATGCTAACCAAATTAATTATACAAGACCACAAAGACATCAACCAAGAAAATACACGTGACAAGTGGGTCACATTCTCCATTAGTCAACACCAACTCCTAAGTACTATTAAATAATTAAAAAAACTACATCAAAGTGTTTATTTCCCATTTTACTAGAACTAACAAAATAAAAATCTTTAAACATCCAAAGGAAAATGCAGGGTGTGTGAAATTAATCCCATTATGATTTCAATAAATGAATTCATAAGAAATTACATATAAAATAAACCATCTTTGATTTTATTGTAATAAATCATTGTATGGAAATGATTTCAAAGATTATATAAAAGCATTATTTCCATAAAAATTCAATTCCTAGTACAAAATGGGTATGAAATTGAAATTACATCAATATAGGCACGAATATAAAATTTTATCAAAGAAGAAAAAATAAGCATTTATATAAAAACAAGCATGAGTAAAAATTTTCATAACACTATCATGTAAAATAATTCCAATTATAAAACCATGGTTAGTAGACTGAGGATAGGTTTATATAGGGATTCTCAGACATCTTATTAAATTATGACTCTTGATGTGAACACACTCCTTGTTCTATGATTGGAGAAGATATACTTAATATTTTGATATTGGGTGAACCTGTAATGATGAATAGGATAACATCTTTAGGGACTAATATACCTTCATAAAAAGGAATATCCCTACGGATTAATAGAATACTATCCCTAAGGATCTGCAATGTAGTGTTAACACATGCCCAATGTACATTCATCCAATAAAACTACCAAGGATCCCACGTTCATCAAGAAAAATAAAATATTCATGGGGCTTATCATTCAATTATTTCATACTCTGATAATTCAAATAATCTGTTTGTAACTCCCGAGACTTTTATTTTATATAAATCATCAAAGGAATCTTTTTCTACACAACACTTGCTTGGCTTGCTTTACACGAAATCGCGACCTTCCTCGATAGCTTGCGTCGTACGTAATACCGAGTTTCACTAAACAACGATATGCTATTAAAATATTATTTAAAATAGCCGTTATGAATAGTAATAACAACTTTTTGAAATTTTATATTTCAAAATGGACCACATTTTGGGATTCGTAATACCGAAATTAGCCTAGGGTGAAATTTTGGTATTTTTCTGAAAAGTTTCAATTTTTGATGAATAGTGAAACCACTAAGTGGTAGGTTAAAAACTGAATTTTTCATAAAACATAATTTTACAGGTTCTGTGAATGGAATTTCTAAAATCCGACAGACACTGTTGATATCAGTAAGTAAAATGTGGTTCAATGAGATAAAAATAATTTTTTTGGTGAATAGTAACTTTTTACTTTTTTTTTTCGCGGTTAATAGTAAATAGGGTAACTAAGGGTAAATATGATATTACAATTACCCTAACACATGTCCTAATTCTATTGGATAAGTGTAATTCGACCAAAAACAACCTTATGAATATAATATGACCATTTAGGTCCACATGGATTAGATTATGACATTTAATATTATTTTATTTAATAAATAGTTAAAATAGTTAAAATCAAAGTTTAATAACTAAAACATTTTTAATATGGGGTTATACATAAGATATATTAGACTATAAATATTCATTAGAAATATAAAAAGATTTCCCACATAATGATTTTTTTTATAATTTTTAGACTTTAAATAAATTAATTTATTTATGACAGAATGATGATGCAATAATTATATTATTAATGAAATATTGACATTATTGATGTTATAAACACCAAAATAAATGTAATTTGAGACTTTTTATGAATTACAATAAATTTATAGGTTACTATGATATATTAGTGTTGATTTAAGAAACTTGGTTCGAACATATAATTCTGTTATGGCTTTCACAAAAATCATATATCAAATTGTGTCAAAATTTACAGAAGATAGTTTTTAAATCAAATACTATATTATTAATTGTTATTTTATTCCTAAAAATCTAATGATCGGCCAAATGTCTTAGATAATGATATATATATTAATAATAAACAACTTGGGGTTCGTTTGGCATGTTATAGTAAGTGTATTAACCATATAATGTAAGAAAACAAAAAGTCACGGTAAAAGATAAATTATTTAACTTAGAGTAAAATCTAATTGATAAGGTTAAAATAATAACCTAAACTTGTCTAAATCCTATTGGTTGATAGTATTTAGACCCATACCCACTTTAAATTCGAAATAAGACCCTTTGGAACCATTATAAACCGATTTTTACTTTAATATAAAATAATATTTTGAGATATTCCTAAGGTGCCCCTCTCCTCCCTTATAAAAGGGCACCTCCTCCCCCTCCTCCTCACACCAATTTGAGCACTCAAGCTCGGCCAAACCCTTCCAAAATCCCTTCTCCACTTCCCTAGAATAATCATAGAGGTCTTGTTTTTCTTTAAAGACCAATCTTAGTTTCCTAAGTGGAGGATTCAAAGAGGCATTTCAAAGAAGAGGTAATATCCATTACCGATCTTTTCAATTTCTTTCTTCTTCAACTTCTTATTCTTTAGTTATTTCCTGATAAATTAATAACATCAGTATCACTTAAATTCTGATATGTTCTTATAAATATGAAACAACCCTAATTCACCTTCTATCCATCCTACGGAAAAATGAAATCACCGCGCGTGCGTACGTACGGAATACCGTCTCCACGCCGTGGTGAAATCTATTTTCCACCATCACCTTACAAGGATGGGTATAATGGTGTAATGAGTAACTATATATGAATATTATAAAGTTATATTTATACTGAAATAGTATAAATACACTTAAATACAATTCCACGATCATGGGAACAATATCATCGCTCGTGCGTACGTACGGAATACCGTCTCCACGATGTGATGTGACTCGTTCTACATGATCATCATTACATAGTAATTATATAAATGAATTGAATGAATAAATATGATATATGTTACACTAATACCATTCTGGATATAAGGTATCTATAACCTTAATATAAGAATAAGAATTTATTCGGCAAAACATGCATAAGAACAAAAGGCAATAAAGACCCGAGTAACAAGTAACAATGAAATATTACTAATAAGAAGCTATGAATATGACCATATATGATATAATATCAATATTTATGATTATGGAATAGGTCAATAACATTATTTAAACCATTATACAAGAGCTTCAGACACGTACAAAGCAAATCGGACCAAAGGTAAGGGAAAATATCACAATCTCATTTTTATCCGAGATTGTTTATAATTTGGTATTTACTGGGGTGTATTTTATCGTCCACATCCATGTTTCCTCAATATGTAATAATTTTTCCATCCAACTACAATTTTTTAAATCCAATTTTACCCTTAGTTGAGTTTTTAGTAAAATATATGAAAGGAATCATTTGTCGTTTTTCGTACGAGTTACTTTTTGACTTTTCCGACAAAAGTACGAGAAGAATGTTTTTTTATCTTATACGGCATGAATGGATTTTAAAACATTATTTCCAAGAAGCTTCCATTACATGTTTCCAATTTTAATTTTAATCAAATTATTTTAGTTTAAAATTGTATGACATGTTAAGAATGGAAAATGTTTTTGAAGTAGAAAGGATATTTTCCTCAATAATGGACTTCATGTGTTTTATCAAAATTATTTTCCATCTAAGATAATAAAGGGTTATGTGTTATACCTATTATTACATTGATTTTATTATGTTGTGATGGAATTATTTTTATGAATTCCTTTATCTTATATGAATTTTTTTATGATGTCATGATGTTTAAGAATCCCATTTTTATTACATGGGTTATGAAATGATGTATGATTTATGATTTTGTGGCACATATAAGAATGGTATCATTATGAGATGGGTGGGACCTATATCTCCCTCCAATGCATTGGGTAAAGATTTTATATCTCATGAGATAGACATGGCTGGAACTGTAGGTTATACCGGTTCAGTGAAGCAGTACTGAAATGAGGGTCACTCGGTTCAGAAAGAGACTTTGTCCACTAAGATAGTCATGACAATGAGTGTTGACTAACAATAAATGATTCTCTATGATTATGTGTGTATGCCACAAAATTTCATTTTTAAGTTATGATTACTGTGATTACATTTCACTTCCATGATTTATCCCATGTTATGAAATTATGATCTATTTTGCAGGTTAAGATTTCCAAAAGATATGTTCTTATGTATATGATGTGATTTATATTTCTTTTGTTTACCCTTACTGAGCATTTGAGCTCACCCTTTTGTATGTTTTCCTTCCCCAGGTCAGGAAGAAGGTTATTAAGTAAGATATTCCAAAAGGGACTATAGATATGATGAAATAAATGGGAGACAGTGTAGACGCTTTAGGAACCAGTTGTTTATGTTTCCGAGTTTCTAAAGACACTATACCTATACGGTCCTTTTGTGGTTTTGTTATATGTTGTAATAAGTATGATTCAATTTTGAATTATTAACAATGTATGTAAAGTGTGGGTCGTTATAGTTGGTATTAAAGGAAAGGTATAGTCAACCTTTGGAAACTAGGATGTGAAATCCTTAGTAAGAACCCTAAGGATAAGTCTAAGCATAGAACACAATCTTAGTGTTTTAGAAATGTCCATGAATAACCTAGGATAAGACCTTAAGCGTGAAAATTTTATTCTTGAATTAAGTGGTTTTCTGATTATAATTCGTGTTGCTCACACTATTCTTCTTGGTTTTAGTCAATGGCTGGAACCCGAAGGAACCGTGTTAACGCGGAATTCGATGGGCAATGCAATGATTTTCCCCCTGAGCAACCAAACGATATAGGAGCTAGAATTCAAAATCTTGTAGCCATGCTCACACATCTTTCTCAAGCTATGAATCATGCGGGACTTCCAAACGAGCAAAGGAAGGGGCAACATTCTGTTGAATCCTTCATGAGGCAGCGTCTACCTTCTTTCAGCGGGTATACTGATCCATTAGTTGCTGAACAATGGATTAGTACTACTAAAATGATATTTTCAGTTCTTCAATGTTCTGAACATGATAAAGTCATCCTAGCAGTGTATCATTTGGAAGGAGATGTTCATCAATGGTGGAATCTTATTAAGAATACGAGGAAAAGGGATGAAATTGAGTCCATGGAATGGGACGAGTTCAAGAACTTATTTTTCAATAAGTACTTCCCTTGTATTCTCCGATCAAAGATGGAGAAAGAGTTTCTTGAACTGAAGCAAAGGGATGATGAATCTGTTGGTACCTATGAAGAAAATTTTACAAGACTTTCAAGGTACGCTTATGGTATTATTATCCAACCAGAGAGTAAGATCGATCGATTCTTTTGTGGCTTAAAACCATGTCTTCAAAGGGCGTTATCCATAAGGGACTTCAATAGCTACGAGGAAATCGTTCGATGTGATCTCAATGTCGAGATGGAGATTAGAGTAACCCATCAGTCATATGGGTTTCATAAGAAGAGGAAAATGGAATTCAAAGGAAAATCTAAAGAGCAGACTGAAAAGAAGATGAGTTTTCCCTTATGCTTAAAGTGTGGAAAGAAACATGGAGGGAGTTGTCTTAAAGGGACAAGTAAATGTTTCAAATGTGGAAAGGAAGGTCATCGGGCATTTGAATGCCGCGATGATGGGAAGAAGATGTCTAATGATGCAAACAAAGGAAGGGATACACAGAATGAACCTACTACACTTCAATGTTTCAAGTGCAAGGAGATGGGGCATTATGCCAATAAATGCCCTAATCCAAGGGTTGATGATGTTGGTCGATGTCAACAAACTCTTAAGGCTAAAGACAAAGGAATGTCACATGCAATTTCTATCAGCGATGTGGAGTACCATAACGATGTGGTGAAAGGTACACTTACCATCCACTCTAAAGTCGAAAATGTTTTATTTGATTCTGGATCCACCCACTATTTTATTTCTGAAGAATTTTCTAAGGGTATCACCGTATTACCTCAACAATTAGATGTTGAGTTAGCTGTGACAACACCTAATGGCACAATAGTCGCATCAAAAGTTTATAATTCTTCTCCGATCGAAGTTTGTGGGAAAGTGCTTCCTGCATATCTTGTGAACCTTCATATAGTGTAATTTGATTTGATTCTTGGCATGGATTGGATTTCTTTATATGGATCTCATATCAATTGCCAAAGAAGGGAAGTCACATTTCATATTCCAGATCAATCTATGATCGTCTATCAATGCAAGGATGAACATAACCTTCCAGTGGAAATTTCATCCATCTTATGGGTCTTGATTCCACTAAATGAAGGTTATTTATCTCAAATGGTTGGTGAGAAACTCATGATTAAAAATATTCCCATTGTACGGGAGTTTGATGATGTATTTCCAGAGGAATTACCGGGACTTCCACCAAATCGTGAAGTTGAGTTTTCAATAGAACTCGTACTGGGTGCTTTGCCTATTTCAAAGACACCTTATAGAATGGCCCCAATTGAGTTGCAGGAATTGAAGAAGCAACTCCAAGAGAATCTTGATAAGGGATTCATACGCCCTAGTGCGTCACCTTGGGGAGAACCTGTTCTATTTGTTAAGAAGAAAGACGGATCAATGAGACTCTGCATTGATTATCGAGAACATAACAAGATCACTATCAAGAACAAATATCCTCTCCCACGCATTGATGACCTATTTGACCAACTACGCGGAGCTCAATAATTTTCTATGAGTGATCTTCATTCAGGGTATCATTAATTAAGGGTAAAAAGGGAGGATATACCAAAGATGACTTTCCGTACATGGTATGGACACTATAAATTTATAGTGATGCCATTTGGTCTTACTAATGCCTCTGCTATCTTCATGGATCTGATGAATGGAGTCTTTAGAGACTATCTTGATCAGTTTGTGGTAGTCTTTATAGAAGATATTCTTGTCTATTCAATGAGAAAGGAAGAACATGAAGATCACTTGAGAATTATATTTAAGACCCTGAGAAAGGAGAAGCTTTATGCCAAATTTACCAAGTGTGAATTTTGGCTTCAAAAAGTTGAATTTTTGGGTCACATAATCTCAAAAGAGGGGATATCTATGGATCCAGCAAAAATAGAGGTTATTGAAAGATGGTCGAGACCAACAACAGTAACTGAGATCCTAAGTTTTCTTGGTTTGGAAGGATATTATCGACGTTTTGTGAAAGATTTTTCACGATTATCTAATCCACTAACCAAGTTGACTCGGAAAGGAGTTAAGTTTGTCTGGACAGAGGAATGTGAAGAGAATTTCAAGGATTTTAAAAGAAGGTTATCCAGTGCACCTGTGCTCACACTGCCTTGTAGTGGAGAAATGTTTGTGATCTACAGTGATGCATCCATGAAGGGATTGGGGTGTGTTCTGATGCAAAATGATATGGTGATAGATTATGCCTCACGACAGTTGAAAATCCATGATCAAAATTACCCAACACATGATTTGGAGTTAGCTGCGGTAATCTTTGCATTAATGATTTGGAGGCATTACCTTTATGGTGAAAGGTGTGATATTTATACTGATCATAAAAGTTTAAAGTATATTTTCACACAAAAGGAGCTGAATATGCGTCAAAGAAGATGGTTGGAGCTGATTAAGGATTACGAATGCTCAATCCATTACCACCCTGGGAAAGCAAACAAGGTGGCAGATGCATTAAGTCGACAAGACCATGCTAGTTTATCCATGATGAGGATCACAAAAGATCCAATATTTATGGATTTACAAAGGATGGATCTTGGAATTATAATGGAAGGGGAAAATCTTATCTTTCTCAAATGAATGTTCAACCATCTATACATGTGAAGATTAAAGAGGCACAGAAAGAAGATGACGAGTTACAAAAGAAGGTGAGAAATGTTCCTGAATTCAACCTTGATTGTGATGGGATAATAAAGTTCAGGAATAGGGTTTCTGTTCCTCCCATCCCCGAATTAAAGAAGGAGCTGCGGGATGAGGTTCATAGTTCTTCATTCTCTATTAATCCTGGAAGCACGAAGATGTATAGGGACCTGAAAGAGTACTTCTGGTGGGATGGCATGAAAAGAGATTTTGCTGAATATGTCTCTCGATGCTTGGTTTGTCAACAAGTTAAAGATGAGAGACAGAAGTCTAAGGGGATGTTACAACCATTACCCATACCTGAATGGAAATGGGAAAACATCACTATGGACTTTGTCACATGACTTCCCAAAACATCCAAAGGAAATAATGTTATCTGGGTCATAGTTGATCGTCTTACAAAGTCTTCACACTTCATTTCTATAAGAGAGGATTTCTCTCTAGATCAGCTTGCCAGGATATATGTAAAGGAAGTGGTAAGATTGCATGGAGTACCACTTTCTATTATATCTGATCGGGATCCGAGATTGACCTCGAAGTTCTGGCGAAGTCATCAGTATACTCTGGATATAGAGATGAGTTTCAGCACTGCTTATCATCCTCATACAGATGGTCAGTCTAAGAGAACAATTCAAACCCTAAAAGATATGTTTATAGCTTGCTCTATGGTTTTCAAAGGAGGTTGGGATCAACACCTACATTTGGTGGAATTTTCTTATAATAATAGCTTTCACTCCAGTATTCAGATGGCTCCTTATGAATCTCTCTATGGAAAGAAATGCAGGACTCCAACTTCCTGGGATGAAGTTGGGGAAAGAAAGCTATTAGGACCTGATCTCGTTGATGAAATTGAAGAAAAGGTCAGATCTATTCAACAACACATAAGAGCAGCTCAAAGTCGACAGAAAATTTATGCCGACAACCGAAGAAAAGACCTAGAGTTTGAAGTGGGTGATAAAGTGTTCTTACGAATATCTCCCTGGAAGAGGGTTATGAGATTTGGAAAGAAGGGGAAGTTGAGCCCTAGATATATCGGTCCTTTCGAAATACTGGATCGTGTTGGAATGGTATCTTAACGATTGGCGCTTCCACCGAATCTCTCTCAAGTTCACGATGTGTTCCATGTATCTCTCCTGAGAAAGTACATACCTGATCCTTCACATGTACTCAGCTCAGAAGTTGTACCGCTGGAGCAAGATCTTTCTTATGAAGAACAACCGATAGAGATTCTGGATCGTAGCGAAAAAGTCCTACGAAACAGGGCCTCTCGATTGGTGAAAGTTTTATGGAGGAACCACCAATTAGAATAATCTACACATGAGCTTGAGGATATGACGAGGGAGAGGTATCCTCATCTGTTTGTTACAAAGTGACGAATTTCGAGGGTGAAATTCATTTTAAGGGGGGTAGAATGTAACACCCGAGACTTTTATGTTATATAAATCATCAAAGGAATCTTTTTCTACACAACACTTGCTTGGCTTTCTTTACACGAAATCGCGACCTTCCGCGATAGCTTGTGTCGTATGCAATACCGAGTTTCACTAAAAAACGATATGCTATTAAAATATTATTTAAAATAGCCGTTATGAATACTAATAACCACTTTTTGAAATTTTATCTTTCAAAATGGACCTCATTTTTGGATTCGGAATACCGAAATTAGCCTAGGGTGAAATTTTGGTATTTTTCTGAAAACATTCAATTTTTGATGAATAGTGAAACCACTAAGTGGTAGGTTAAAAACTGAATTTTTCATAAAACATAATTTTACCGCTTCTGTGAATGGAATATCGAAAATCCGACAGACACTGTTGATATCAGTAAGTAAATTTTTTTTCAATGAGATAAAAATAATTTTTTTGTGAATAGAAACTTTTTACTTTTTTTACCGCGGTTAATAGTAAATTGGGTAACTAAGGGTAAATATGATATTACTATTACCCTAACAGATGTCCTAATTCTATTGGATAAGTTTAATTCGACCAAAAACAACCTTATTAATATAATATGACCATTTAGGTTCACTTGGATTAGATTATGACATTTAATATTATTTTATTTAATGAATAGTTAAAATAGTTAAAATAAAAGTTTAATAATTAAAACATTTTTAATATGGGGTTATACATAAGATATATTCGACTATAAATTATTCATTAGAAAGATAAAAATATTTCCTACATAATTATATTTTATTTAAAATTTTAGACTTTAAATAAATTAATTTATTTATGACACAATGATGATGCAGTAATTAGCTTATTAATGAAATATTGACATAATTGATGTTATAAACACCAAAATAAATGTAATTTTAGACTTTTTATGAATTCAAATAATTTTCAAGGTTACTATGATATATTAGTGTTCATTTAATCAACTTGGTTCGAACATATAATTCTGTTATGACTTTCACAAAAATCATATATCAAATAGTGTCAAAATTAACACAAAATAGTTTTTAAATCATATAATATATTATTAACTGTTATTTTATTCCTAAAAATCTATGGTTCGGCCAAATTACTTAGATATGGATATATATATTAATAATAAACAACTTGGGGTTCGTTTGGCATGTTATAGTAAGTGTTTTAACCATATAATGTAAGAAAACAAAAAGTCACGGTAATAGTTAAATTATTTAACTTAGAGTTAAATCTAATTGATAAGGTTAAAATAATAACCTAAACTTGACTAAATCCTATTGGTTGATAGGATTTCTACCCATCCCCACTTTTCCTTCAAAATAAGACCCTCTGGAACCATTATAAACCGATTTTGACTTTAATATAAAATAATATTTTCAGATATTCCAAAGGTGCCCCTCTCCTCCCTTATAAAAGGGCACCTCCTCCCCCTCCTCACACCGATTTGAGAACTCAAGCTCGGCCAACCCCTGCCCAAATCCTTTCTCCACTTCACTATAATAATCCTAGAGGTCCTGGTCTTATTCAAATACCAATCTTAGTTACCTATGTGGAGGATTCAAATAGGCATTTCAAAGAAGAGGTAATATCCATTACCGATCTTTTCAATTTCTTTCTTCTTCAACTTCTTCTTATTTAGTTGTTTCATGATAAAGTAATAACATCAGTATTAATTACATACTGATATGTTATTATAAATATGAAACAACCCTAATTCACCTTCTATCCATCCTACAAAAAAATGAAATCACCGCGCGTGCGTACGTACGGAATACCGTCTCCACGCTGTGGTGTAATCTATTTTCCACCATCACCTTACATGGATGGGTATAATGGTGTAATGAGTAACTATATATGATTATTATAAAGTTATATTGATACTGAAATAGTATAAATACACTTAAATACAATTCCACGATCATGGGAACAATATCATCGCTCGTGCGTACGTACGGAATACCGTCTCCACGATGTGATGTGACTCGTTCTACATGATCATCATTAGATAGTAATTATATAAATGAATTGAAAGAATAAATATGATATATGTTACACTAATACAATTCTGGATATAAGGTATCTATAACCTTAAATGAAGAATAAGAATTTATTCGGAAAAACACGCATAAGAACAAAAGGCAATAAAGACCCGAGTAACAAGTAACAATGAAATATTACTAATAAGAAGCTAAGAATATGACCATATATGATATCATATCAATATGTATGATTCTGGAATAAGTAAATAACATTATTTAAACCATTATACAGGAGCTTAGGACACGCACAATGAAAATCGGACCGAAGGTAAGGGAAAATATCACAATCTCATTTTTATCCGAGATTGTTTCTACTTTGGTATTTACTGGGGTGTATTTTATCGTCCACATCCATGTTTCATCAATATGTAATAATTTTTCCATCAACCTACAATTGTTTAAATCCAATTTTACCCTTATTTGAGTTTTTAGTAAAATATATGAAAGGAATCTTTTGTCGTTTTTCGTATGAGGTACTTTTTGACTTTTCCGACAAAAGTACGAGAATAATGTTTTTTTAACTTATACGGAATGAATGGATTTTTAAAACATTATGTCCAAGAAGCTTCCATTACAAGTTTCCATGTTTATTTTTAATCAACTTCTTTTAGTTTAAAATTGTATGACATGTTAAGAAAGGAACATGTTTTTGAAGTAGAAAGGATATTTTCCTCAGGAATGGAGTTCAAGTGTTTTATCAAAATTATTTTCCATCTAAGATAATAAAGGGTTCTGTTTTATCCCTATTATTACATTGATTTTATTATGTTGTGATGGAATTATTTTTATGAATTCCTTTATCTTATATGAATTGTTTTATGATGTCATTATGTTTAAGAATCCCATTTTTATTACATGGGTTATGAAATGATGTATGATTTATGAATTTGTGGAACACAAAAGAATGGTATCATTATGAGATGGGTGGGACCTATATCTCCCTCCAATGCATTGGGTAAATATTTTATATCTCATGAGATATACATGGCTGGAACGGTAGGTTATACCGGTTCAGTGAAACATGACTGAAAAGAGGGTGACTCAGTTCAGAAAGGGACTTTGTCCACTAAGATAGTCTTGGCAATGAGTCTTGACTAACAAGAAATGATTCTCTATGATTATGTGTGTATGCCAAAAAATTTCATGTTTTAAGTTATGATTATTGTGATTACATTTCACTGCCATGATTTATCCCAAGTTATGAAATTATGATCTCTTTTTCAGGTTATGATTTCCAAAAGTTATGTGCTTATGTATATGATGTGATTGATATTTCTTTTGTTTACCCTTACTGAGCATTTGAGCTCACCCATTTGTATGTTTTCCTTCCCCAGGTCAGGAAGAATGTTATTATGTAATATATGCCAAATGGGACTATAGATATGATTAAATAAATGGGAGATAGTGTAGACGCTTTATGAACCAGTTGTTTATGTTTCCCAGTTTCTAAAGACACTATACCTATACAGTCCTTTCGTGGTTTTGTTATATGTTGTAATAAGTATGATTCAATTTTGATGTATTAACAATGTATGTAAAGTATGGGTCGTTATACTTTTCAAAAATCCCCATGTTTTATTTTAATAATATAATGAATTTATTTTCAAAAATCTTCAACATAGGGTTTTTATCAAAAAATCATATTTTTAATTTAAAAAACAATCATCAAAAAGATTATAATAGAAACTCATGAATTTCAAATTAACCTATACCACATAAAATAATAAAACATTTCTTGCCTTTTTCTTTCATAATAATCATTCTTGAAATCATCATTTCAAATCTAGAACATTTTACAGGATTTAACAAAAAAAATTCAAAGGACACTATGAAATGTTACGATCACACACATCGTGCCTTTCAAAATTTATTTTACAAAGACAAAAATATTTCCCTGATAATATTGGAAATTAATTTTATTTTAAGCAAATACTACAGGTTTAAATAGATATGATTTGACTTATAAAATCACCTAACATAAATATAAAATTTTAGAACACATAATTGGAGATCCATAATAGCAAAAGGAGAGGGTACTCAAAGAAAAAAAAAGATGAAACCACCCCTAACACACTCTAATTTATCACCTAGTAAATGGTTGACTGATAATCACCAAGAATAAATCGCTAATCAACGATAAAAAAGCTTCATGTATTTTTGAATATATATACCATGCATGGAAGCATTTAAAACCCCAAATTAAAATAGCCATTTAATTTTTCATTTTATGGTAATATTGAATGTGGATGGGTTTAAAACATTATAAATGAGAGTTACAAACTTTAAAATGGGTTAAATAATATTTTTCCACAATTTACAACATTTTAAATAATTAAAATTGTATTAAAGGTCAAGATGGAGCATGAAAAAATGAAAAAGTGGGTTTTAAAAAAATTAATCAAAATTTTCATTGAGTAAGGGTAGCATTGTTTAACATTACTTTGATCATTTTCATTAAAAAGGGTAAAAAACTTTACCCTTACATAATCCATATGACCCGACATAACCTTATGCAAAATTAGAGTACCCTTACATAGCCTTTGGAAAGTGGGAATTATGTTTATATAATGTATAGAGTACCCTTATATAACTTTTTATCCCAGAGGCTATCCTTATTCAATGAATCTGGTATAATTACATGGATAAAGGTTACCTTTACACACAATTTTAAAATAGGTTATTAACATTTTTGATACCCTTATGTGAGTTGGTACCCTTATATGATACACTTACACAATTGAATACCCTTATTTTACACCCTTATATGACATGGGAAAATACATGTTAACCCTTATACATCCCATAAACTCAAGGTAATACCATTTAATAACA
Source organism: Viscum album (assembly GCA_963277665.1). Taxonomy (NCBI): domain Eukaryota; kingdom Viridiplantae; phylum Streptophyta; class Magnoliopsida; order Santalales; family Viscaceae; genus Viscum; species Viscum album. The sequence continues at coordinate 1,898,773,440 of OY728140.1, read as the reverse complement.
TGTAAATAATACCCATTACTCTAATGTAGTGGTAAGTGATGAAATTTACACAACTCATGGGTCACTCTTATGCATTACTAGATTACCCTCATATAGTGTCGGATGACCCTTACACAGTGCATAAAAAAGAAGTTACCCTTATGAAACCTAGTGAAAAGAAACATTACAATTATGAAACATAGGGAATAAATAATATTGCATTACAAAGAGGCCTAGAAAACCCATTTAACCCAATGAAATTAAAGTAAATTAACAAATACCTTTAAAAAACATAGTAAATATGGATTTTCCCCTAAATAACTCCGAAATGTTTCTCTATAAAAAGGTAGGAGGCATTTTACCCATAAACAAACACTATAGCATGATTAAGGGTAAAGATAAACATAAAATTTAATAATTTCATCCAAAAAAATGGATTAAATAAACAAAAAAAAAAGTTTCATCTATTACTATAAAAAAGAGGATGTTATAATTATCACCACTATAGGGATTTTTGTCACTATAAATCTTCTAGCATGATTGATAGATAAATAAAATATGAAAATAACTTCTACACTACAAACAATAGGTGAATGGTTCCAAAAATAAAATAAGACTCAACCAAAATAATCCACTTGATTCAAATATACTATAAACACACATATCAAAATACAAACTCAACAACACCGGGAGATACTGGAAACCAACCGAAAAGAAGTAATGAAGTAGAATAGTTCTAGAAACCATTTAAATATTCTTCAAAATTGTTAAACATGAGGTAAAATTTCCAGGAAAAAAATATATTCATATAAGATAACTGACATTGATCACAAATCACAAAAAAACACCCAAGAGTTGAAATTAAAACATTAAGGAATGACACATACAAAAAAACTCAATGATTCCCAAAAGAGATAATGATCTAAAAACCCATAAAATATCCATAAATCCATAATAAAGGAACATATCTGATTTGTATTTCTACCATAGGGAATTACCCAATAGTAGCCTAGTATTTTTAACACTGATCCCTCCCCTCAATGGGCTCATTTAACCATCTACCAACACCTTCAGGTGCCAGGTCTATTTTGAATCCATGTCATCCGAGTCACCCAAGTACAATCCAAGGCATATCCAAGTCCAAAAATAAAGTTAACATATAATAATGTTAGTGCATAAACAGTTCACTACACTCTCAAAAGGGAAATCAATAATCACATAAATATTTGATCTCTAACCATAAAGTATAAAACAACATGATACCAATAAAAAATAACCAACTGAATGGTATCAAACACCTACCATAAAGAGAAACCCATAGAAGGAAGAAATAAGATGGATTTATATGAACATACACCCCATATATAATGTTTCTTATAAAAAGATTCCACTATACCAAAAAGATAAAAAAACATCTAGGGACTAACAGAATTAAATATACAGGCTAATCATTCAATAGTGCACATCTATAAGCAATTACAATAGATATCTCAGGAGAAAAAGAAAATAGTCATAATAACAACTGAGTCCCACAAGAGAAAATCCACAAAAGAACATACATGTTCAATGTGATTTCACTCACAACATAATTTTGGTGAATGAAGTCATTTTCTATTTAGCATACTTGTTCTATGTGATTTCACTCTCAAAATAACCATGATTTTAATAGAAAAAATTCATCGCACATGTTTATTTTATCTAATTATTTCCATTTAATATTATACTACAAGATAACATGTAAAAAACACACATTAACAAAATAATATATGATACATATAAGAAAATAAAAAAATAATGATGTGATAATTATTAATTAACTATATGTTAATCCATCGAGTGAATAATTTATTAACTGAGGCCCTAGGGAAATTCCATGAGTTGGTACCTCACTCGAATTGCAGCACCCACAATACCCATTCACTTCACTTATTTGTTTTATGCCAACTCTAAACTTGAAATGCTTTTCCACAAAATCCTCCAATATTTAAAATGTATTACCACATGTAGGTGAGGTGAACCCCGAGTCAAAAAGTAGATTATATTACATAAATGCGGCCATGAAGACCTTTACATTAATTAAATATTTAGGGATAATACCTATATCATTAAAATATAATAATTATAAAATTTAAAACAGTAACGAAATAATTAAATAAATAATAAACTAAACATGCATGGGTCAGTCTCAGATCAGGATCAGTCAACATGCAATTATATTGCGTATGTGGAGTTAAATTTGGTAAAATTAAACATGAGGTTATTTTTATAAAATCCTTGATAATTAATTTAAAATTTTGAAAGTCATTATATTTTTTTCGGGTCTGTTTCAACTTAAATAATATCAGTAAATATTAATTTTGGGCTTATGATATGGTTGAAGGGTTAGGCATGTTGGATTTGGAATAACCCAATCCTACCCTAGTCTTATTGGGCATCCAGTAAAAGTCATGAACACACACAATATATATAAATATATAAATAATATCATAATATATAATTTATATAATATATATTATAATATATATATAATATAAAATGTAAAATTTTCACCCTTTTTATGAGTCATAAGAAATTTATTTTAAATTTTAATGTTTTTTATATAAATAATTTCACTCTCACTATGGTCCTAATTGAATGAACTCAGGATACAAAAGAAGTGTAAAAAATACATAATATAAAATCATGTGTTTAGATTCATTTTGAAAACACTTAATCCATAAAAAACCATCAACAAATTTCTCAAAGTATTACATGCAATTTTATGTTATCATTAAAAATATTTTCAAGAAAAACTCTAAATGGTACCTTGTTCATTTGAAATGACTGATTTTATTCACTCGTTGTTAGCAGGTCATGGCTTAGAGGCACTATGATAGACAACCTCTAAAGTTTCCACATGAAAAGTAAATATCCTAGTCATCGATCTTCAATTCCTTCATGCTAGAATGGGAAATCTTAAAGATTTATGACATCTCTTGGATATCAGGAATAAACATGACTCGATCGAGAAAGTGATATTGATCAAACATTATTCTTACATTGGTTTCTCACTATAAAACTTTATAAATAATAGGATAGAACTCAGCACTCTTCCATATGGTTGATATAACTATTCACGAAGCTAAAATGACCTTTTATACCAAGGTTATACTTCAAAAATTTCACTCTAGTCCTTGAAAATTAATAATCTTAATTTTATACCATTTCATAAACTTATGACTTAATTAAAATTGTGCCAAATTTCACAAATATTTTATCAATAACTCATAACACCTTAAATTTTTACGTGATAATATAAAATACATCAACATGGCCCATAAGAAACACAAATAATTTAATAAACCATGAACATATTATGTCTGTTAAAAATATAATATTTTATCATATTCAATTTTATGATCAAAAAACTTGTGAATACTGGTCTCGCCCAAATATACACAAGTTTTTTTGGTTATGCGGTCAATTGTAGAGTAGCTTGGGTTGTCTATTCCTTATAGACCTAAGATGAAACCTATAGACACACACATTCTATGGAATTATTTTGGATATTAAGTGGCCAACATTGGGTACATTTTAGATAAGTTTATGCGAACACTAAATGACTTTAGTGAATTCAAATTATGAGAAGGCTTGATCCTAGGTTATTACAAGGGGTGGATTTGATTAATATTTTTTTAAACAATTTCAATTTCTTATATTCGAGATGGGTTTATTTAAGAAGATCAAAAACATCATCACATTTTGATTTAATACCAACACACCATAATACTAATCACCTATACAATTGGAGGATCAAATTTATGGGCACTCCATGGTAAAGGTTCATATTATCACATGAAGTTTGTGGCCTTAAAATTCATCAATGACAAAGAAGCTTTAATGTCATCAAATAAAAATTTCAATTAAAATAAGTGGTCAGAAATTAATGGTGTGATAAATAAAATCCTATCCAGCCGCTTTCTAATCCCTTGGATCAAAGCATAAGTTGGTTATCCATCCATTGATTCTATGGGTTCAATGGATGCAGGAAGTAGACTCATGAAGGAGGAATTGGTGAAGTAAAGAAAACAATAAAAATAAAATGATCACTCCAATGTTGTGTGAAGAATTTAACATGGTTTGGCGTGAATAAATTTACACCATAAATCAACAGTATCAATGTGATAATAATAAGAACATAATAAGTTATGATGAAGAATTTTTATTGAAAACTAATGTGATTTGAACAACATATAAATAAAGAAGAACATTACAAACGAAAAGTGAAGCATAACACAACAAAGAAATAAATCATCCAAAATGAATAAAACCTTCAACACCACTGCATTAAATAAGAATTTTAGGAGACTTGGGTCGAGCATCCAATAGTTAATGTTATCCCAAATGAGTATAGTAATCTTAGGGTGGACGAAAGGTTGTGAAACATAGAATTTTTCACCCTGGACCCGATCTGGTTGGAAACTTGCATCCACCAAAAAGATGCGTATAAAGGACCTTCTAGATTGTCAAATTAGAGTGTTCCATTGAATAATAAAATGGATATTCAGATTCCTCCTATCCTCCGGTAACATTTCATCCCAAATGAAATTTTTTTTTGCGAGATATTATCAAAACGGTGGGATGTTTTTTTGGGCCATAGAATCTGTCTTAGAATTTCATGTCCAAATTGGGCCGCCTGAAACTCCGTTTAAACATCTGAATTAGCTCTTAATACTTCTGGATGAAATGTTCTCCATGATTTCCTACATCTTTAGATAAATTGTGAGAACCATTGGGCTTGTATCTCGGCTGATATAGTCTCTTTTTTTGGTTGTTGTCTAGTTTAATTTCCCTACAATATTGTAAGGTCAAGGCCAACATTGGTGGTCTTCTAAGGTTAATATTCTAGTTCTCCAAAAACATGAATTGTTCCTCATATAATGGGAGACATGAAAATAAAATATAAAAACAAAATCAAGTCCATTTTTTTATTTTAGGATGTTTTTAAATATGTATCAAGTAACAGTGCACATAAAAAAACTATTAAAATCATAATATGAAATAATGTTCAAATTGTAAAATGCACTAAAATGGTATTTATGAATAATAAATCTCAGAAATATTAAAAAAATTTACAATAAATATTATATTATTTATGTGGCTAATAATATCCACCTATTAAGTTTTTTTCTATTCCTGAGGAAAATGTATATCAAAAATATGATATTCAAATTCCCTTTTCCAAAAAAAATTTAATACACAATGATCACTAAAAAACCTTCTACCAAATAACTATGAAACCCATAAAAATCATTTAATATATGATATTTTCATAAGCATATCCCAATCCTATGCCCATTCCTTTTTTCAAATTCATCACTATATTTCATCCAATATCAATTAAGCATGAGGATGTGTTGTGTATCACAATAGACATGGGGGGTTCATCTTAATTCAAGGGGGAAATGAAGGAATTTCTTGGTGGAATAACATATCAATATTAAGATGAGTATTTTTTTTCGAATTTTCCATTATAATTGAAATTGAACTCAATAGACTCAACCCATATAGCGAGAATTTGCTGATGAATCCCATGATCAAAGACATTAAGGCACCAAGTGAAGCCGACATACTCGGTCATCATCTTGAGTTAAATCATTAAAAATAAAAGTAAAATTACCAAAAATAAATATTTAATTACTAACTCTAGGCCAGACAACTATGGAGTCGTGATCCCCAAGTGCCAAAAGCAACGCATTTGTTCATTTCATTTCTCTACACTCAGATTTATTGTTTTTTTATAATTAGTTTTTATTGAATACTCATATTAAAACTAAAAAGGAATTGGGGGGTCCCATGAACTCAAAAAAATACCCCATTATCCAAAGGACGTGCATTGTGATCCTTTTTTATATGAATGAAAATATAAATGATGAAATTTCACATTAGACCGCAACACTTTCCAAAATAAATGCTCATGTAATTATACATTGATTAAAATTAGAATCAGGGAAATCTAAATTATTTGATATTCAATTTGAAAGTGTTCAATGGGTATTATCAAGTTAATTGTTAAATAAATTATTCCTTCGACACTTTTTTTAACCACAAAAAATTATTATTATTTTATATTTTAACACCCAACATATAATAACACTGTCCCCAGTGTTTAAAGATAATAAAATTTATAAGGGGTAGTGGTAGAGGAGAGGAGTTCTAAAGGAATTTGAAATAATAAACATGAAACAAAGTCACCTGGTGGTTGAATTTGAAGTTTGTGAAACTCCAATTTAGACCGTTGATATCCATGTTGCTCGCAAAGTTCCCTAGTGGATAATGGGAAAAACAAACAAACAAAAAAACAAAAACAATATATATATATATATATATATATTTATATATTCACATAATAAAAATGGTAAAATATAAGTATATATACAAAACTTATAGAATAAAGGATCACTATAAGTTGTAAGTCAGTGGTAAGTGCACTCCCATGTCCCCCTTTGATCCCAGGTTTGAGTCCCCAAAACATCACTGGTTGTGACGAGGGTTTCCTCACGCCCAACGATGTGTCATTTTAATTTTTTTTAATTTATTTTTATTTTATCCAAAAAACACCTAAAAATAAATGATCTGATGATATATTTTCTTATTTTTAAAATTTTGGGTAATGTATTACTCAAGGATTTAACCACATGCCATAGATGAATATGGACCTCCCCTTTCATACACATCCATACTCATTATAGAAGAACATGTCAAGAGTCTATTTTTTTAAATATCAAAATGATTCATCAATCATATTTGAAAAAATAATGATTATTCAAAAATATTGGAATCATGAAAACCACGGGTTGCCTCCTGTACAGTGCTTTCGTTTAATGTCGTTATCCTGACATGGATCCTAAATCAATCAATTCTTTTCTGGTTCATAGGTTGGTTCAGTAAACACAACACATGCCTCCTGTTTATTTAATGATTCAATGAATAGTTTTAAATTATGAACATTGACCATGAAAATGTGTCCACTTGTGGGATCCTGAATCTCTACTGCCCAATGGGGGTAAACCTTATGCACTATGAAAGGACCTAAACATCAAGACCGTAACATTATCGAGTGTAAATGATGTTTTGAACTATTTAAAAAACCAAATTTTCCAACCTCCAAATGTCAGACTTTGATATTCTTGGATTGGTAGGCTTGAACTCTAGATTTTTTTATCCTGGTATTTTCATATACCTCTATACTAAGTTCCTCATGTTCATTAAGATTTAATTTACTCTTTGCTTCAGCTAGAGAAATGTCAAAATTCATTTTTTGGTTGCCCAAAATTCCTTATGCTCAATTTCAACATTAAAATATCTTACTTTCCCACAAACCAACCAATATGGTGACATTTCTAGGATGGTTTTAAATACTGTACGATATTCCCAAAGGGCATTTACGTGTTTCTAGAACCAATCATTCCTAGAGGGATTAATATTTGTTTCCTGAATTTTCTTAATCTCCCTATTCACTATCTCTTCTTGACCATTCATTTGAGGATAGTATGCAGTGGAAAGTTTATGAGAAATCCCATAATTATACATGAGTGATGATAATGGGTAGTTGCGGAAATGGGTTCCTCGATCATTGATTATTGACATAGGAATTCCTATTCATGAAAATATGTTCTTTTAAAGAAACTGGATCACAATATGATGGTCATTGGACTTGGTGGGAATGGACTCAACCCATTTCGAGATTTAATCAACTGCTATGAAAATGTAGTTGTATCACCTAGATATGGGGAAGGTTCCCATGAAATCAATTCCCCAACAATCAATGATTTCAACAACAAGAGTGTGAGAGAGGGGCATTTGATTTTGCATAGTAATGGATCCTAATTGTTGAAACATAGGATGAATTTTTCAGAATTGGAAGGAATCGTTAGTGAGGTTAGTCCAGTGGAATTTACTTTGGAGGTTCATTGATGTGGTGTTTTTATGGAAATGGGGCCTCTACATGCCTATCCATGAACATTTGTTTAGAATTTACTCTAGATCATACTTGGGAACACATCTCCTAATGATTTGATCAGGACAAAACTTGGAGAGGTAAGGATCATCTAAGATATAGTGTTTGATATTTGAAAATAATTTCGGCATAGCTTGTATCCCTAAGAATATTGGAATGCCACATGTCACCAAATGAGTTTCCATGTTAGCATACCATTTGAAATAACTCACATAATAGAGGTTCTCATTAGAAAATGAACCTGTCTCAGAAAGATGATGGGAGTTGTCTTTGAATTCCATCCTAGAGAGGTGATCTGTTACAACATTTTCAACACCCTTTTTATCCATAATGGTTAAATAGAACCCGTGAAGAAGATGGACATAGCTAATCAATCATGCCTTGCCATCATGTTTTTAGTAAAACGTATTTTAGGGGTGAATGGTCAGTGAAGACAATGATGGGTGATCCTAAGAGATTGGAACTGAAGTTATCTAATGTAAAGACAATAATAAGAAACTCTTTCTGGGTGGTGGTGTAGTTGATTGGTGCATCATTTATGTATTAACATGAATAAGTAGTGGAATATGGAATTTTTTCACACCATTTACCTAATACTTCTCCAACAAAAAAGTCAATCGCATCACACATGAGTTATAATGAAAGATTCCAATTTGGAACATCTTTCACCAAAAGAGCACAATGTTGTTGAGAAATAGAGCTAAAATTCATAATGAACCATCTATATAATCCTACATGTCCTAAGAAGGACCTAACTCCTTTAACAGATTTTTGGGAGGGAAGGTGGTGGATGATGTCGACGTTAGCTTTATTAATTTCAATCCCTCTACCAGATACTAGATGGCCTGCAACAATTCCATCTTTTACCATGAAATGGAATTTTCACTAATTTAGGATGAGATTCTTACCCTCGTATCTTGAAAAAACACATCAAAAATTCCGAAGGCATCCCTCAATAGAATTACCAATGATAGAGAATTCCACCATGAAGACCTCTAAAAAATCCCCTACCATGTCCTAGAAGATTCCCATCATGAACCGCTGCATGTTACTAGGAGTATTACATAACCCAAAGGGAATGCGTTTGAAGAAAAAAGTGACTAATAGACAAGTGACTTTTGTTTTTCTTTTATCCTCTAAGGATACCTCGATTTGATTATACTATAAGAATCCATCTTGGATGTAATAGAATTGATGACCTGCCACTCGCTTGAGGACTTGATCAATAATGGGAAAGGAGAAATCGCCTTTCTTGTTACAAGAGTTGAGCTTCAGATAGTTAATAAAGACTCCCTATCCAATACTAAACCTTCTGGGGAGAAGGTCACCATCCTCATTGGTGATCACAGTAATTCCGGATTTCTTTGGGAAAACATGAATTGGGCTTTCCCACTCAGTCTCAACTATGGGGTAGATGATACTTTCTTTCAATAGCTTAAGAAGTTATTTCCTTACCACAAGCATAAGATTAGTATTGAGTCTGAACTGAGGTTTAAAACATGGTTTTCATTTATATTCAAGAACAATCCTATGTGTTCCAAAGAGTGGGATAATCAGAAGAATATAAAAAATTGTCCATCCAATTACTTACTTATGCTTTCTTAGGACATCCAGAAGCATCTTCTCTTGATTGGAATCAAGAGAGAATGAAATGAAAATACGAAAAGATCATTTGTACCCTAATAAAACATACTTGAGTGATGATGGTAAGACCATAAATTCATGATCAAATTGGTTATCAAATTCCAAGAATGAATGAGACTTTGTATTTAACTCTATTTCTTTGTTCATATTTCTTGATATAATTGGTTCCTTGTGGACAAAAATTTCATCCATCAAATTCTCCAGAGCAGTGTCATGAATAAGTATGGACTCAATGTTATTGATTTCACCCTTGGTATAATTTATTGGTGATTCTGTAAAATCATCAATAGTGCTATCTGAAAGAGATTCAAGACAATGAGAAACATTTCCCTCAAGTGAACAATGAAAATCAATCACTTATTGAATTAAACATCCATTAGTAATTCCTTGATGTCCCTCGAGTTCACTATCAACACTACTAATACACATAACCTCATAAATCTCTTTATCATCTCCAATTTGAGTGTTTTCATTATAGATGATCAAGTCTAGACTCGTGTCCATAAAGGTTATTGTCATGTTCCCATTTCAGACTCATAAGACTGAGTTGATGGTTTCAAAGAAGGGACGACCAAGGATGATTGCGATTTTCTCTCTATGACCTAAGATTGGGTGACTTTAAAGTACAATAAAATCATATGGGAAATGAATTTTTCGACATTCACAAAAACATCCTTTATGATCCCCTTAAGATCTCGAACACTTCGATCATCATGTTAAAGAGTGAAAGCTGTGGGTTAGAGTTCATTGAGACCTAACTGATAGTACATGGCATAAGGAATGAGGTTCACGCTAGCTTCTAGATCACAAAGGGCTATGACATCCTTTTTCTCTCTTATCTCAACATTGATGTATGGATATCCAGGATCATTAAAAATTTGAGGATTGGTCCATTGAATGGTGTTACTCACATTAATATCCAAACAGACTTGGTTTTTATCTGAAAATTCCCGTTTAAAAATTCAAAATTTATTAAGGTACTTTGAGTAGGAAGGAATGGTTTAGATTGCATCAAGATGTCGAATGATCAACTTAACATAAGAGAATATTTCCCTCAAAGATTCATTCAGTTCTTGTTTAGTTTTTTCTATCATGCATTTAGGGTAGGGATAATGTTGTTTTATTTTTTGGTGTGGTTGTAGTTTCTTCACATTCTCATTGGGGTTTTCCGAATCTATGGGTGGTTCTTCATCATTTTGACTCATTTTTGAAGCTTTTAATTGTTCTGGAATGGCTTTTTTAAGTTTCTCAATGATTTTCCCACTTTTTAAAACAATCACTTTTTTGAGTTGTTCATGAAAGGTTTGTGTGTAACTGGATTCTACCCTTAATGTTTATTACGGTGTCGCCTCTGTAGAAATGGGTGCCTTCATTGTTTTAATGGTTTTTAGTTCATGTTTAAGTAATGTGACTTATGAGTTCATTTTCTCCATTTTTTTACACAACTTCTCAAGGATTGGAAGAGGGACAAATTTAGTGGGCGCTTGTGTAGGTTGGTTTTTCCTTGGAGGATACTTTGGTTGTTGGATTAGTTGTTGCATGGGTTGCTATATGGGTTGTTGTTATTGGATATGAGGATGTTGGTATTGGACTGGTTTTGGTTGGAACTGTTTATGGTTTTGAAAATATTGTAGAGTGTAGGGGTTTGGTCCCTATGGCCAGCTAGGTTGTTGCTTGTCTTTCCTACGGAATCATGGTTGTTCATTGTACATTAGATTGAATGTGTTTTGGTATTGTGTCTTCTAAAATTTCAGATCATTGATCTCCACAGTTTTTCCTCCTAGAAGGTCATATTTAATAGAATAGATGGTCGGGTAGTTTTCCCTCTTGTGGTCATGTTTTTCCCAAATTGTGCTAGTAGGGTCAACAGACTGAATTTAATTGACCTTCATAAGATCGATCTCATTGACCATCCTAGTGAGTGTAACAAGTTTCTCTCTAAGGATTTCCTCCTCCCTATGTGTGTTAATTCCACCAGATTTGGGTGGCTTCTCATAGTAAGGTGATGCTCCCTATTTTTGGTTTTGATTGCCCAGTCCTTCCAGATACTCATCAATATCATTTTGGGCTTCATTTTTGAATGTCCCATTAAACATCATGTCGGTGAATTGTTTGTTTTATGGGGCCAAACCTTCATTGAAAATGTGAACATGTTATGGGATTGAAAATCTAGGGTGAGATATCATGTTGATTGTGTCATTGAACCTTTCCCATGTTTCATAAAATGTCTCCCCTAATTTTTTTAAAAAAAATCTAGATTCTTTTTTTAGTTGAAATTGTTTTATGATGGGGGAAGTATTTTTTTGTAAACATATCTTTGAAATTGGTCCCAAGAGTGGATTGATGCAGGTTTCAGATTTTTTAACTAGTTTATTTATCGATTATTTAGTGAGAATGTAAAGAGCCTCATCATTGGTGACTCAAGTTGATGTGGGGGAACACAGTTTTAACAATTTCATTAAACTCTTTGACATGAAGTTATGGAATTTCTGACTCCATCCCCTGGATGGTTGGAAGGTGTTTTAGGACATGATGTTTGCAAACATAGTGGGATTATCCTAGGGCATCATGCCCAATTCAATATGGTGCATCGGTCTAGGAAGGTGTGAGGTAGGCATTCATGGTTTGGTCGACTACCAACCCCAAGTTTGGGGCTCCCTTATTTGGATTTTCACTTTGGTTCCCACCTGAGTTTATGAGTTGGTTTATTTTAGTACCTTACATTGAAATGGTCTCAATTTCTGAATCTAGAGTATTAGTAAGGTTAGGATCTAATGGAAATAGTTCCATTGGTGGACTTGACTACCCAAACTCAGGATTATCAACACTAACTAAACGGTTTGATTGGTCATGGGTGTAGGTGGACATGTGCCAAATGGAAAAAACTGGGAAAGGGAAAAGAATAGAGATTGTGAATAAGAATAGAAAAAATTTGGGGAAATAGAATGGGTTTTGATATGAATTACTTGGTTCACTTTAAATGGTGCCAAAATTTGGTCTTGCCCAAATTTACCCATGTTTTTAGGGTTTAGCGGTCAATTATATAGTATCTTGGGTTGTCAATTTCTCAGGGACCAAAGATGAAACATATAGACACACACATTCTATGTATTGATTTTGGATATTAAGTGGCCAAATTTGGGTAAATTTTAGAAATGTTTATATGAAATATATGTGACGTAAGTGAATTCAAATTATAGGATGGGTTGATCCGAGGTTATTACATGGGGTGGGTTTGATGAAATTCATTTTTAACGATTTTAATTTCTTATATTCGAGATGGGTATATTCAAGTAGATCAAAAAAATTCATCACATACCAGTTTCATACCGACAAACCATAATAATAATCACATATACACTTGGATGATAAAATTCATGAGTTCTCTAAGGTAAAGGTTGGTATAATAACTTGAAGTATGTGGCCTTAAAATTAAACAAGGATGATGAAGATTTAAAATCATCAAATAAAAATATAAATTAAAATAAGTGATTAGAAATTAATGGGGTGATAAACAACATCCAATACATACCCTTAATACTTCCTTGGATCAACACATTAGTGGGTAAGCCCTCCATTATTTTTATGGTTTCAATGTAAGAGGGAAGTAGACTCATGGGGGAGTAATTGAAGAAGTAATGAAAACTATAAAAAAATGATCACTATACCATTGTGTGAATAATTTGACAGGGTTTGGTGTGAATAAATTTGTACTATAAATCAATGGTATCAATTTGATAATAATAAGAACAAAATAAGAGAATATGATGATATTTTTTTGAAAACTAAGGTAATTTGAACAACGTATAGATGAAAAACATTACAAAGGAAAAGTGGCACCATAACTCTACAATGAACGAATTCATCCATGAATAATAAATCCCCCATCACCACTACCTTAAATAGGCATTTTAGGAGCATTGAGTAGAGCCTCCAATAGTTAAAGTCATCCCACATTAGTATAGTAGGAATTGGGTGGTTGAAAGCTTGTGAAACTTAGGATTTTCCACCCTTGACAAGAAGTGTTCAGTCAGAGTGGCTCGAATGAATTAATTTATTATTATTTTTGATAACCCACTTTCTAATGGGTGACGTGGAACCCTTACAATTCCTGAAGTGAAAGGAATCTTGCATCCACCGAACAGATGCGCCTAAATTACCTTGTACATGGAAGAATTAGAGTGGGCTATATAAGAATAAATCGGAGCTCCAGATGGCTACCAACTATCTCTAAAATATTATCCCAAATGGAATTTTGGTGTGTGATGTATCTTTCAAATGGCAGGATGTTTTTTGGGCCTCAGAATCTAGCCTAGAGTTTCATTTCCACATTGGGCTGCCTGAAACTCCATTAAATCTTCTGAATTAGCTATTGTCGTTGTTGGATGAAATTTTCTCCATGATGTTCTATATCATCATATTAATTATGAGAATTATTTGGATTGTATCTCAGCCGACACAGTCTATTTATTGTTCTATTATTTATATTACTTTGAGAAAAATGTTGTTGGTTCAAGGAAAACTTTGGTGGTCTTGTAATGTGATTCTTCTAGAACTCTAAAAACATTAATTGTTCGTTATAACATGGAATAGATTGAAATAATATATTAAAAAAATCAAGACTATTATGTATTTTAGGATGTGTTTAAATATGTACCATGTAATAGTGCACTTAAAAAAATAATTACAATCATAATGTGAAATAATTTTCAAAGTGTAAAATGCACTAAAATAGTGTTTATGAATAATTAATCTCATGAATATTAAAATATTAACAATGAATATTATCATATTCAAGTGGCTAATCAAATACTATGAGAAATAATTTCAGTAATCATTATTGTAAAATTTCCTAATGTTGTTGAATTATTCTACTTATGAATGATTATGCATGGACATTCACTAGCACCACATGGGGGGGCACATAATCCTAATATCCTATTACTATGAATAGGTGAAACTTATGGGTATACTTAATGTTTGACCCTCTTAGTCTTTATCTCGATAGTAGTGAGTCAATCCCACGTACCAAGAGTGGAGTATATGAACCCAACATGATCCTTAAGGTGATAAGGAATGTCATATTTATGAATACCTATTAAGAAAACATTTTTTGTAATAAAATCTCTTTATCTCATAATATCCTATAAAGAAGGATGCGAACTTATTTCATCATTATTTCGATGATTTATATATTTCATGACCTTACTGGATATAATTACCATCTAGTACATTGAAAATGGATTTAATGAATTTTTGACCATTCTATTTAACATAGACCCATGATATATATCTTTGTAAAGTTGAAATCAGAAAATTATATCCTAATCATTCAACAAATTTCATGAAAACAAAGATGCTTCCAACACTAGCTTCCTCATCATGACTTCACTATCATGGTTTTTGTCTTTCATCAATGTACATGAACAAATGGTAAACATTTAGAATGATATGAAGTCCAAAGTTCAATACAAATGTCCATAGATACGAATAACCAATGACATATGAAACATGCGGTGTTCATATAGGCTGGTTATTCCCCAAGATCTCATCTACTCGACATCACCAAGTGCCAAATTCATGAGAATATGTCTTAATGATTATGATCCCCCACTATTTGGTTGACATACATATTGCGTATTATGTTAGTATAATGTATCTAGACCATATATGATATAACTATGATTACCATCATAGTATCTTGAGGTTCTCATTATAATTTATAACTACTATAAAATTTTTAATTGAAACATAAT
Organism: Viscum album; assembly: GCA_963277665.1. NCBI lineage: Eukaryota > Viridiplantae > Streptophyta > Magnoliopsida > Santalales > Viscaceae > Viscum > Viscum album. The sequence continues at coordinate 1,898,758,062 of OY728140.1, read as the reverse complement.
ATAAATACTTTACCATATAAATAGTGGATACATAAGTATTAATGCTATTATTTTAGGAATAAAAAATATCATATATTAAATTGTATATATGTAAGGATAATAAATCTATATAAAATTAATGCCCCACATCTCACTTGTATTTATGTGCACATTATTTGAGAAGTGAAATTCAACAAATTTGTCCACATTGTGCACATTGTGTGCATCTTCCTACTACGATGATGTTTTCTTTTCCAAAGAGATTACCCATTTGGGATCTCAGGAATTTTCGGTACTCAATTGAAACATGTTTCATGTGGTTCCTGAGAGTGATAGAATTCATGCTCCTCAATTTTTCAAGATACTCAATGGGTTTTGGAAGAGATTCGTATTCGACGTTCTTGTGCTATACTGAAGGAAGAAGTTCAATTATCACTACATGTCATAGTGTAGATATTCAATTGAGAGTATTTTACATCACTCAACCATTAGAGTGAGATAACAATGAATTATAGAATCAAAGGTCTTATAACAATATTTTATAAGCCATATGTATCTCGATGAAGAGTAATATCACTATAAGGGGTTTATATTTATGTAAATTTATATTATTCCTACAAAAGAATATGACATATCCTTCCATTAATGTGTGATGTGCGCATCTATCCAAGGAGAAAAAAATGATAACTCCCCTTGATGCATTTAATCACCACCCCCGGCTTTAACAAATCATTTTCCTCAGATAGTTTCTCTAATCTATTTTACTACTTTAATGTTCTATATGTTTCTTCCAATTATTCTCTAAAAATATATATATTAAGGGTGTTATTCCCAACGTGCATGTAGGTCTACAGAGTACCAAAATATGTTTTATATCTATGTTCATTTTATTTCTTGTTTCTTATTTATAACATGAAAATATTGAATATTTATCATTTCAGTTGTTTCGGTATTCTTAATAAAACAATTTATCTAGTTCATTTTGATATCCATCCAACTCGCTTACTGGATCTTGGATATTGAATAGGGACTTCAATCACAACAAAACCAATAATAGATGTTAAAACACATATACTATTGTAGATAAAATGAAATCTATGATCAGGTATTTGAAGATAGAGATTCAAAATGTGCGGAGACATCTTTGGATTTAATGAGACTCTTCATGCTTTTTTCAATAAATTAAGAAGGCACTATTCTATCATGGTAATATCATTCATAATGGTCAACTTGTCACTGGGGAATATGCTCCGTATTTTTTTTATTTCTCATGCCTTCATAGATGAAAATTAAATATCGAATCACTATGCTAATAAAGAGGTTTAATGTAATTCCATTGTTTGGATTGAGTGAGTTCCTCCAAACATGAATGACTCAGTGCAATTAGAATTTTCTAAAACTGTCACTTTTTAAACAATAGTATTTTTTTATTTTATGATATTTGAGAAGGTGTTTGGAGCCATGACTTTCATTTTCGATTAAAATTTTTATTATTAATCTATATAAACTGTAATTTTATTTACTATATATATTAATAATATCATTAGTACTAATAATTTTAAATTGTTAATTTTTATTAATATTTATAAAATTAATTACTTATATTTTTATTCATTAATTAATTATTAAATATATTTATTATTTGTATTATTAATTATATTGATTATGTTGATTATAAAATTATTTAACAATTATATTAATTATAACCCTAACCCATTTTTCTAATTTTATTTTATAAAACCCATTAATAACATGTGTTTAATTTATTTTCAATTTTCTATAGAATAAGGTTTTTGAAAATTCTTATAATTTTTAATTTATTTTATTCATTTTATTTTGTAACTCAGGAAGTTTACTTTTTTGTAAAAGGTTTTTGGATTATATATTTCTTTTTTGATCTCTTTTCATCATCTCACCTGTCCTAGTGGGAAATAGAGACGATGTGAATCCTTTTTTGATCGCCATCAAATTAGGTCCCTCCTTTTCTTGCGTAGCACCAACCACATTCCCCCAATTTATGTTATTTTTTTGACCAATATAAAACCTACCCCCTCCCTTTACACGTGTAGTAACCACCCCTTACTGCCTACATTATGTTACCTCCCAATTTTTAATAGTTATTTTTCATATGGTTTCATGTCCCATGCCCTATTTAATTAGCTAAAATTAATTAGTTTAATATATATATATATATTAGATTCATATATTGAAACTATCCAATAGAATATATATTTGATGATATCCTCATCCACTACCCACAATCATAATACTATTATTTCATTTCATGCCATTACATTATATTTAATTAGTATTTGTAACACCCCGTAATGATAAAGGGATAAATGATTAATGATATGACTATTGTCAACAAGGTGCACCTTCCTTTTCAGAATCCTACATGATTAGAACTCCACAGTTATGAATTTTTGTATTGGAGTAGTGATCATGATGGGTGACATTATGGGATTTTTTATAGAGTGTGTGTGAGTGAGTGAAAAGAACAATATAAAGGACATGTGTTGGTCTATGGGAATATTCATTAGACAGATGATTCATTCGGGCATGTGGGTGGGATCTATGGTGTGGACCGCGTGTCTTCAGGGAAACTAGTGGTAACTGGTAGGCTAGTACCAGACGACCAGGTTAAGGTGGGGTGTATGTGCTGTCACTAGGACCCAGTTGTCACATTTGGTATCAGAGGAGGAACCGAGCCTTAGTTTCGGTGCACTGCCTGAGTTGTGATATATGGCCCACAAAAAGGACATTGTGCACTAATGGGGGGTGACTATAACACCCTAGAATGATGAAGGGATAAATGAATAATTTATGTGACTCATTTCAACAAGGTGCACTTTTTTAAGTAGCCTACCTAATTAGAACTCCACAGTTAAGAGTGCTTGGCTTGGAGTAATGATCAAGATAGGTGACCTTCTGGGAAGTTTATTAGGGTGTGCGTGTGTGAGGAAAAAGCACACCAGAAAAGAGATAACTGACCTTCTGGGGATATTCATTAGTCAGTGGGTGGGCCCTAGGGCAGGGACCATGTATCTTTAGGGTAGATGGTTGTACTTGAGGGGTGTATGTGCTGTCACTGGGACCTAGTTTTCACATTTGGTATCTGAGGAGGAACTAAACCTTAAGTGTGGTGCACTGCCAGGGTTGAGATGTGGGTCCCCAAACGAGGACATTTTTATATAATGGGTGGTGAATGAAACACCTCAAAATGATAAAGAGATAAGTGACTAAAAGATATGACTCATTACAATAAGGTGAACCTTCCTTTTCAAGATCCTACATGATTAGAACTCCAAAGTAAAGTGTGTTTGGCTTGGAGTAGTGATCAAGATGGGTGACCTTCTGAGATGTTTCCTTGGGTGTGCGTATGGGTGGGAAAATAACACTGTAAAGTGCATTTGTTTGCATGTGGGGACAATCATTAGTTAGTGGGTGGGCCTTGGGGAGGGGACCATGTGACTGTAGGGTAACTGGTAGTACCTGGCAGGGTGTATGTGCTGTCATTGGGACCTAGTTGTCACATGTGGTATCAGAGGAGGAACTCATCCTTAAGTGTGGTGCACTTCCTGGGTTGAGATGTAGGGCCCACAATGAGGATGTTTTACTATAAGGGGGGGGGAATGTAACACCCCAAAATGATAAAGAGATAAATGAATAAATGATATGAGTCATGTCAATAAGGTGCACCTTCTTTTTCTGGAGTCTACCTAATTAGAACTCCATAGATAAGTGTCATTGGCTTGGAGTAGTGATCAAGATGGATGACCTTCTAGAAAATTTCCAAGGTTGTGTGGGATTGAGGAAAAAGCACACTCGAAAGGGCATGGGTTGGTCTGTGTGAACAGTCATTAGTCAGTGGGTGTGCCCCAGGGTGGGGACCACGTGTATGCAGGGAAACTGGTGCTACCTGGTGGGGTGTCTATGCTGTCACCGAAACCCAATTGTTACAATAGTAAATTTTTTAAAAATGTCAAGGTGTTAACTATGAATAATTAAATTAAAAACTAAATAAAAAATATTGAAAACATTGTATATAACTATAATCTAAATAGTGTTATTTTTTATTTGTTAAATTTAAAAAACATATAAAGAATAAAATTTTATTTAATGAAATTGAAAATGAATTTACAATGAAAAGGGAATGTGTTGGCATGTGGGGATAGTTATTAGTCAGTGGGTGGACCCTATGGTGGGGACCACCTATCTTGAGGGAAACTAGTGGTACCTAGAGGGGTGTTTGTGCTGTCACCAAGACCCAATTGTTATAGTAGTAAAATTTATAAAACAAATCAATGTGTTAACTTTGAATAATAAAAAACTAAATAAAAAATATAGAATTAATTAAGTATAACTAGAGAATAAATAGTTCTATTTTAAATTTTTTACATTTAAAAAACCAGGAAAAAAAAAATTATATTTCAAGAATTTGAAAATTCAATAAAAATGTTTGATAAAGTAATAAAATAGTGAAAATAATAATTATAGTGATAACAAACAGTAGTTGACTCAAATTTATAAAAAATAAACTAGATGAACTACTGATTTCCTAGAAGATTTAATAATAGTGAGTAAATTAGTTAAATCACCAAAGATAAACAATATTTAGAAAACACAAATAAATATCAATCCATGTCACTGAACATATTGGTTCAAAAAAGAAAATTAATTGAACAACTAGTTAATTAAATGTCATTTTAATTATATATGTAAGGTTAGTCTTAAATATCTATGTAAACGTTAAATATTTTCTTCTGTATAAAATAATATTGATAAATGTGATAAAAAATAATAATAGTGATAAAAAATAATATTTGAAACAAATATGCATAACACAAAGTAGATGAACTACTGATTTCCTACAAGATTAAATAATAGTGGAAAATTATATAAATCACTGAATATGGACTATATTTAGAAAACACATATGAAGATCATTCCATGTCAGTGAACATATTGGTGCTGATCAAAAAATGACTTGAATAAACAGTTATGTAAAAGTAATTTTAATTATATAGGAATGGTTAGTCTTAAATATCTATGTAAAGGGTAAATATTTTCTTGTGTAAAGGTAATTTTAAATAGTATAATAGATAGTGATAAAGATTTAATGTCACTGAAAGAGGGAATAAACAAAAAAATAACTTGGTAAAAATAGATACGTAACTCATTTGAATTATCTACATAAGGGTATCCATAAATATCTACATAAAGGATAAATATTATCAAGTATAAAGGCAACCATCACACCATAATGGATATGTAAAGGTATCTTTGAATACAAAATTTTCTCTATGGTAACTCATTTATCAGGTAAGTGTAAGGTCAAATCTAACCTATATAAGGGTATAAAACTATGATATGTAACGGTATAAACTTGCTGTCATGTAAAGTTAAATTGTAAAAAAGCTGACCTATATAAGGGTATAAAGTACCTAAATGAGTGTATGTAATTATTTATATTATGGTAACCTCAAACTTCTATATAAGGGTAACCTTAAATCTATTCGAAAATATAAGCTTCACATTGTAAGGGATACATAAAGGTAACTATGAATTATAAAGTTGCATCGAGGTAACAAATTTATTTTATTAGGGTATGATTGAACAATAACCAACATATGAGTATAAAAATAACCTATATATTTTTATAAATTAGATGTCACATAAAGGAAAGATGATTAAAAAAGGACCTATGTAAGGGTTGAAAGTACCTATATAAGGGTAAGAAATTAGATATGTTAGAATAAGAAATTAATTATATATTGATAAGGATAAATTTTGACTTGAAAGTAACCTTAACATTATATTTAATGGTATGATTAGATTTTTAAGGGATACTTAAAGGAAACTATGAATTCAAAAATTTCATGAAGGTAACTAATTTGCTTCTTAGGGGTATGGTCTAACTCCATCGGACATAAGGGTATAAAGATAACAGATATAAGGGTATAATGTAGATGTAACATAAGGGAATGTAGTTAGAATAATAACCTACATATGGGTATAAAGTAACAATGTGATGCTATAATGTATCCACATAAATGTATATAATTAGTTACATAAAGGTAATCTTATATAAAGTCTTGGCTGGGCTCACTTGATAATAGTATCTGAACAAGTGAGTCATAGGGCCTCCAACATGCCTCCCTATACAATAGAGGATTCCGACTAGTAGTGGTGGTTTAACAAGGTATAGTGGGGATATTATACCCTAATAATTTGAGTCACACAGTGGTGAAATATATTGATAACACAATTTATTAAGCATAATAACATTTGATAGAGAGAACAACGAAAGTAAATCCTCCAGCAAAAAAAATAATCCATCAATTACAAAATCATGTATCATATAAAAAATGATTTAATGTCTAGTATCTACGAAAAAATGACCGGAAACATTGCATCAACATACATATATATAGGGAAATCAAAAGAACCAAAAATACTTTCTCCAGATAAAATCTCAATCCATAGCTTGGTACTGTGCTCCCCCTTTCCCATGCTATAATCAATCAATCATCTATAACTAGAAGTTTTCTCTTATCTATAACAACATCCATGAATTCAATCTGGGCACCAATCACTGACCCGAACAAAGTGTGAAATATACTTACTAGGATAACACTAATAGTTTCCATAAAAATATAAAATGTGCCAAAAAACTAGAACTATTTGGAGGTGTATAAAGTAAGTTGTAACTTAAGGTAAACATAATAAGTTCATGGAAAAATATGTTGAATAAGAAGGATATAAAAATGATAATAAATATATATATAAATTACCAACATTAGGTAGTAACCATATCAACATAAGCCACATGTGATAAATGTAACAGACATACATGGGCTAGGTTCTAAGGCGTATAACCGAGATAGCCTATATTTGGAGATGTGAAAGTTTATAGAAGTCGAAGGTGTTATACTTTCATCCTCATTAATGTTTTCATACCATAAATAAAAATAACTAGGGGTCACAGGTTCCATACCTTGATAATTTGGTCAGTTCTATAACATAATAATCATAAACTTCATAAATTAATATTCAGAGGTTTCATACCTTAATAATCACTGGGGTCTTACCATAATAATTATAGAATTCATAAATTAATAATAATATGTTCCACACATTAATAATCATATGTTATATACAATATAATCATAATTTCTATACCTTAATAATCATAGGTGTCATACCTTAATAATCATAGGTTCCATGCCTTAATAATCAGTCGGTGTCATACTGAGATTTCCATTAATAAAGAAAATAATATAGTCAAATTTAAGGGCTATGTTACTATCCCTACCAATTTACAAATATCATTTAATAAATATTTTAATCATTTTAATATAATATAATAAATGGAAAAGGAGTAACGATCCTCTACTACTAACTCATTTAATTTATAGAGGCTCCCACTATAATGGTGATGAGATCTGACACACAAAGGTTTTTGTGTAACATGGGGTAGATATAAGAAATTCCCCACATGTGTGGCTAAGGATGGGGATGAAAACCTCAGACCATGATTAAGTGATAAATGGGAGACCCAAATAGCTTCAATAATTAATTTAAGCCTTAGCATTTTGTTTATACGTGATGACTAGAAATTTTGATGCGCGGCATGAAGAAAATGGTAAAATAGTATCAAACCTTTGGGAAAAGGAATAACCCAACTACCTTATGGAGGTAGAGGTGTACTCACCAATTATAGTCCATTGGTTCAGTCAAGATCAAAATAAAAAGGAATTATGGATGAATTCCATGGAAGAAGAATGATAAAGGTGCTAAATGTATTGATAGATTGCCTGTGGATATCCAACAAGATAGACATATCTTGAATTGGAGTTTTGAAGGGGATGTAATCAAAAATATTAGATTAAGGATGACGGAGGAGCTCTTATGGTGGACCTTTAGTGCGTAAGAGAAGAGAGGTGAGGGGATTCTATAAAAAAAGATGACCTTTATCCTTTTAAAAAAATATAACTAGATCATTTACATGATATGTAATCTATACATGCCATGTAATGATATGTTTTTACCATCTAGTAAAAAACCAGCACACATCATGAAAAGATTCCATGTATACTAATAAACATCGTATATTTAATAAAATCCATGTATTTAATTACATTTATTGTATTTTCCCTATACACAGGCTCCAACACCGTGCAACCGTACATCAAAAAACCAAAAATACCCACCCTAGGGCGTGATTTATGGGTTTAATCCAAAAGTACATCTCATCAAGGATCTAAATTTTTCTAAAGTAACCGTACCTCATAAGAAAATATCGGGATCATACAACCATCCTATTTAAATTAACTCATCCCTTAGTTTCCCTTCCAAGTGTGGTTAAACATAATTTCAGAATAATTATGGCCACTAAGCATGTATATCAACCTCCCTCTATTGGGTATCTTCCTATATGTGATCATGATTCCATAACATCCATACTAAAGGAAATGGTCTTCCATGGAGAGCCTCCATGATTCAATCCATGATATAAAAAAGGTTATCCTCAAAAGAATCATCAATATCACATTCCACCTCGTCTGGATAGAAAACACAATATGGTTTTGAATTGTAATGACATAATTAATATATGTGAAAAATGTATTGCATAACCCGTTATCTATCATGATGTACTATATAATAAGAAACTGGTCCAGACCTTTTCATAACATCAAAAGGTCCAACAAATAGTGGTGAAAACTTAACTTTCCACCTAAAATGTTGATACCCTAGTATATTCAATAAATTCCAGAATACCCAATCCCTAACCTCAAACTATATAGGTTAAAATTAGTAGTTGAAATTTTATTTCTACATTGACTAAGCTATTAATTTTTTACTTATGAAACAACAAAACCCATTCTAAAGTCTCTTATCTCTGATGAGGTCAATGTAGTGATGCCTTACCTACCTGTAAGTAGTATAATGTTAAAAAACATTGACAAAAACATAAGGCCTTATAGGGATCCCTCTATATCATCACATGAAGTCTATTATTTGTAGGTGATCTCAACAAATAGGTGTATCATTCTCTTAATAACCACTAAAATCAAGATTTTTGCATGGAGTATGTCCACTAAAACATATATCTTTCATTCTGACTGAACATCAGTCTGAGGTTGAAAGGTTGTGATTAAAAGCACCTTAGTACCTAACGATTTCTATAAACCCTTCCAGAACCATGATGTGAAATGAGAATACCTATTAGAAAAATTATTAAATGGGACCCTATGTAAAAATATATCTCAAATACATAGAGTCTGTCAATATCATCCCCTGATAAGGTCTATTTGATAGGTAATAAATGAGTGACCTTCATTATCCTATCGATGATCACCCATACCTGATCATTACCTCGAGGGGATCTAGTAATCTAGTGACAAAATTCATAGTAAAATCATCCCATTTCCATTTTGGAATGGGAAACATCTATAAAATTACTTCTAGATACTATTGATCTACATTGTAGAGACCCGAATCTTGACGTACATGAACATTACATTACTTTTGTGGAATACTTAGTACATAACAAAAAACACACACACAAGGATCGTAATAGTTTAGTGTCTTTGGAAACTCGGAATGTAATCTTCTAATCGTGGTGAAAGATCTTCAATATCTCCCATAAAGATCTTCGCTTTTTTTACCTAAAACCTTTCTTTATGTCCTGGGGAAAAGAAAACATAAATGGGTGTGCTCAAATGCTCAGTAAGGGTAAACAAAAGAAAAATCAATCACATCATATTCATAAGAACGTAACATTTGGAAATCTTAACCTGCAAAAGAGAGCATAATTTCATAACATGGGATAAATCATGGTAGCGAAATGTAATCACAATAATCATAACTTAAAACATGAAACTTTGTGGCATACACACATAATCATAGAGAATAATTTCTTGTTAGTCAAGACTCATTTCCAAGACTATCTTAGTGGACAAAGTCCCTTTCGGAACCGAGTCACCCTCGTTTCAGTCCTGTTTCACTGAACCAGTATAACCTACCGTTCTAGCCATGTCTATCTCATGAGATATAAAATCTTTACCCAATGCATTGGAGGGAGATATAGGTCCCACCCATCTCATAATGATACCATTCTTATGTGTGCCACAAAATCTTAAAACATACATCATTTCATAACCCATGTAATAAAAATGGGAATCTTAAACATCGTGAAATCATAAAAAAAATTTATAAGATAAAGGAATTCATAAAAAATATTTCCATCACAACATAAACAAATCCATGTAATAATAGGGATATAAACATAACCCTTTATTATCTTATAAGGAAAATAATTTTGATAAAACACTTGAACTCCATTCTTGAGGAAAATATCCTTTCTACTTCAAAAACACTTTTCCTTTATTAACATGTCATACAATTTTAAACTAAAAGAAGTTGATTAAAAATAAACATGAAAAATTTTAAAGGAATCTTCTTTGAAATAATGTTTTAAAAATCCATTCATGCCGTATAAATTAAAAAAACATTCTTCCCGTACTTTTGTCGGAAAAGTCAAAAAGTACCTCGTACGAAAAACGACAAAATATTCCTTTCATATCTTTTACTAAAAACTCACCGAAGGGTAAAATTGGATTTAAACAATTGTAGGTGGATGTAAATAATATTACATATTGAGGAAACATGGATTTGGATGATAAAATACACCCCAGTAAATACCAAAGTATAAACAATCTCAGATAAAAATGAGATTGTGATATTTCACTTACCTTAAGTCTGATTTTCTTCGTAAGTGTCCGAACCTCCTGTATAATGATTTAAATAATGTCATTAACTTATTACAGAATCATATTCATTGTTATGATATCATATATGGTTCACTTATGAATTTATATTACCAGTTCTTTTGTAAATTCCATGTTAAAGAAGCGTTTTGGGTAAAATCGTTTCATTTATCGTAGGTGTTTGGACTTGTTGTTCATGACATTATTATTACTTATATCATGATTTAATTACTTCAAGAATATAAAATATGATTTATATATCATATATATTCAGTATATATATATATTTAATAAATATATAAATGAAATGAAACACACCGTTCATGGAGACGGTAGTCCGTACGTACGCATGAACGTTGTTTTCCTTTCCTCATTGTCTTGAATGGAAGTAAGTAGATGACATACATATATAAATAAATCTAGTTGCCTTATAATGTCATATATCTCATTATTATTGCTTATATATACTTTATAATTATTCTTAAATGGTTAACATGGAGAATGAATCTCATCGCATCATGGAGACGGTAGTCCGTACATACGCACGAGCGATGATATCATTCCCATGGTCGTGGAATTGTGTTGAAGTGTATGTATACTATTTCTGTATAAATATCACTCTATAATAATCATATATAGTTACTCCTTAAACCATTATACACATTCAATTAAGGAGGTGGCGGAAAATAGATTACACCACGGCGTGGAGACGGTATTTTGTACGTACGTACACGCGGTGATTTCCTTTTTCCGTAGGATGGATAGATGGTTAATTAGAGTTGTTTCATATTTATAATAACATATAAGTATATAATAAATACTGATGTTATTACTTTATCATGAAACAACTAAAGAAGAAGAAGTTGAAGACGAAATAAATTGAAGAAGATCGGTAATGGATATTACCTCTTTTTGATGCGCCTTTTCTTAACCTCCACTTAAAGAACTAAGGATGGTCTTTGAAGAAGACCAGGACCTCTAGGATGATACTAGGGAAGTGGAGAAGAGATTTTGGCAGGGTTTGGACGAGCGTGAATGCTCAAATTGGTTTGAGGAGGAGATGGAGGAGGTTCCCTTTTATAAGGGAGGATAGGGGCACCTTAGGAATATCTCAAAATATTATTTTATATTAAGGTCAAATTCGGTTTATAATGGTTCCAAATGGTCTTATTTCGAAGATGAAGTGGGGATGGGTCGAAATCCTCTCATCCAATAGGATTTAGACAACTTTAGGTTATTATTTTAAGCTTATCAATTAGATTAAACTCTAAGATAAATAATGTAACTTTTACCGTGTCTTTTTGTTTTCTTACACTATATGGTTAATAAACTTACTATATCAAGCCAAACGAACCCAAGTTTTTTATTATTAATCTATCTATCCTTATATAAGTCATTTGGCCTAACCTTAGATTTTTAGGAATTAAATAACAATTAATAATATAATATTAGTTTTAAAAACTAATTTATGTCAATTTTGACACTATTGGTACATGATTTTTATGAAGTTTTTAACAGAATGATAAGTTCGAACCAAGTTACATAAATCAACAATAACATGTCATATTAACCGATAAAATTAGTCTAAGTCATAAAAAGTCTCAAATTACATTTATTTGGGCATTTATAACATCAATTATGTTAACATTTTCTTAAAAAGGTAATTACTGCATCATTGTTGTGTCATAAATAAATTAAATCATTTAAAGTATAAAAATTACAAATAAAATACCATTATGTAGGAAATATTTTTAGATTTCTAATTAATATTTATAGTCGGAATTATATTATGTATAACCCTATATTAAAAATGTTTTAGTAAATAAACATTGATTTTAACTCCTTTAACTCTTCTTTGAATTAAATAATAATAAATGTCCTAATCTAATCCAAGTGGGCCTAAATGACAATATTTTACACTTAAGGTTGTTTTTGGTCGAGATACAATTGTCCAATAGGATTAGGACATGTGTTAGGGTAATATTAATATCATTTTTACCATTAATTACCCTATTTACTTTTAACCGTGGTAAATAAAAGTAAAAAGTTACTATTCACCAAAAATTATTTTCATCTCATTGAACCACATTTTAATTACTGACATCAACCGTGTCTCTCGGATTTTTTAAATTCCATTCACAGAAGTGGTAAAATTATGATTTATGAAAAAATTAATTTTTTAACTACCACTTAGTAGTTTCACTATTCATCAAAAATTGATGTTTTTCAGAAAAATGCCAAAATTTAATCCTAAGATATAATTGATATTCCGAATTAAAAAATGATTTCTATTTTACAAAATTCCCAACATATAAGTTGCATTAATTAATTTTATAATTAATTTCCGCCGTCACAACAAATAGCGTGTTTTTAAGAGACAATAACTATCAAAAGATTAACACTTGTTTATGTCTGGTGTAAATGTGAAATTACATCCAATGACCAACATTGTATTGAATTGTAAAAATATATTCTAAATATACATTAAAACCAGACAATTTAATAATTTATCACTATTAATTATTTCGATTAAAAAATTTGTTTTTAATTAAAATTTAGTATTTTTCACTATTCATCATAAAATAAAAGTTATCCGAAAAGTACCAAAATTTCACCCTAAGCTAATTTCGATATTACGAATCCAAAAATAAAGTCCATTTTGATAAAATAAAATTTACAAAATTTCAAATAGTGGTTATTACTATTCATAACGGCTAGTTTTAATAATATTTTAATAGCATATTGCTGTTTAGTGAAACCCGTTATTGCGTACTGCACATGCTATCGAAGAAGGTCGTGATTGCGTGTAATAGAAGGAAAGTCAAGGATGCGTGTTGTGAAAGCTTCTTTTAGTGTAGCGTACAACACAAGACATTAATGAAATTAAAAAGAATATTTTTCATAAAATTTCGGGGTGTTACATTCTACCCCCCTTAAAATGAATTTCGCCCTCGAAATTCGTCGGGGTTATAAATGGTTTACTATTCGAAAGATTCATTAATATAAACCCACATCGTAAAAAGGAATACCAAAACCAATCATTAAAAAAAAGAATGAAACGTAACGGTTACCCAATTAAACTAATCACTGGGTTTCCACATAGGTGAAATTATGGATATGGAAGAGAAATCTAACCATCATGTTCTGATGGAGAGTGGTAGAGAACATGGCTATGGAAAAGCTAGCAATCACAAAGCCATAAATTTGTCACGGTCTAGGGTACCATCTGATTCATCGGATATAAGGGCACTAGGACAACATTTTTGGTTTTCAAGATCATTTCCCTAAAGTTTAAAATTTGAATTAGAATAAATACTTACTTTATTTTGGTACAATATCACTATTTTTCGTGCCTTGAACAATTTCCACTTCATCTCTTAAATAAATGCAGTTGAATTTGTTATTCGTGAAGGGTTAGCAGATCATGTGATAGAATAACGGGTCATTCCATCTGTCTCAAACAAAAGGTTAGCAAAAATTATATACACAAGTCGTTCTATAGTGAGATTAATCATATATGGTTCCTAAAATGGACTTATACTTCATATATCATACTGCTTAATATAATAAAACTAGTTTCTACTAAACATGGAATTTCTGTAGTCCAGTGGTAGGCGATAAAGTCCAGTCGCACTTTGGTTGTGAGTTCGATTCCCACAGCCTTGTCCGAAGCGATGGGTTTTCGCCCTTCCTGCAGTTTTTCCTTTTTCTAAAACTACATTACTATAACATCCCATCAACAATATCTAAAATCTTCTATCCTTAAACAATACTAACTTATGTCTAACACAATCCATTCTAATCTTTAGGCTTATCCATAATACTGCAGTCTACTCTCATAATATAGTGAAAATGATTACCAGATATTTAATACTGTCGTTAATCCCCATATATCATGAGATATGTCTTGTTGGTCACATTCCAAACATTCAAAGGCCTTAATCATGTATTCTCTTGAATACCCATTGAACCTTAGTAAAAACATGAATGCAGTTAAAAGTTAACTCTTTCCAGATACCAAAATCCAAAAAATCTATATACTCAAACCATGATATAACCTTCTCCTTATATCAGTCATGAGCTCATGAATACAATAAAACACCTCATTATCTTATTATTCCTTCATTATGCACATATCTTCTACTTTCCAAAAAATATCTGAATAACATTTCATGGTTACTAGTACCATTAATCATACACTTTAAAAACATATGAAAGACAATAGTGTAACAATCCTTAGATGTCTCTTTATTCCATAGTACCATAAGATTACTTATACAACATTACACTTGATAAACATGTAATCATTCCACTACCTTCTTAAACCATTGACCGAGCTTCAACAATTCTTTCATCTCACATATCATTGGTAGTCTCTTCATCATCATCAACATAAATACTTCCCATACGACCATACTTATTATCTTCATGAGACTTTCCCTTAGGTAATTGGTTTGCATAATGCCCGTACATTCCACATTTAAAAAATTTAACTATTGTTGATGTCGTAGCAATACCATTATCCTCATCCATGTTGTTAACTGAACCTTTTCCATTGCACTTACTTGCTTTGTGTCCTTCTTTTCCACACCCAAATAATCTTCCAGTTCCATTGAAAAATTCTCCTTGATGCCTCTTCCCACATGATTTACATAGGGTAAATTGAACTTTCTTTCCTCTATGATCATCATGCAACTCCATCTTTCTCTTATTAGCCGAGTCAGGAAACTTACCAAATATTACTTTATTAATCATATTATGAGATTGTTGATTCGGCATAATAATGATGTTTGGACTTCCAAATCCCATTTCATTATGAATAATATCATTCCATTGTCCATCATATTCTCCATTATCATGAATCATCTTGTTTCCAGCCATTTTCTAAAACCCAAAAAAGAATAGTGTGAGAGGAAAAAATCATGCTAGGGAAAACAACATAATAAATGTAGAGTATCCTCAATATCTAACATCTTAGGTTAAATTCTATGATCGTTACCGTAGTTCTATGACTTTATCCTATACGTATACTTATCCTTAGGGGCATCCCTAGACATACCTTATAAATATCTCTAGGGATCTCACTAATGTTCTCACATCCTAGTTTCCAAAGGTTGACTAAACCTTTCCTCTGATACCAACTGTAGAGACCCGAATCTTGACGTACATGGACATTACATTACTTTTGCGGAATACTTAGTACATAAAAAAACACACACACAAGGATCGTAATAGTTTAGTGTCTTTGGAAACTCAGAACGTAATCTTCTAATCGTGGTGAAAGATCTTCAATATCTCCCATAAAGATCATCCCTTTTTTTTACCTAAAACCTTTCTTTATATCCTGGGGAAAAGAAAACATAAAAGGGTGAGCTCAAATGCTCAGTAAAGGTAAACAAAAGAAAAATCAATCACATCATATTCATAAGAACATAACTTTTGGAAATCTTAACCTGCAAAAGAGAGCATAATTTCAAAACATGGGATAAATCATGGTAATGAAATGTAATCACAATAATCATAACTTAATACATGAAAAATTCTGGCATACACACATAATCATAGAGAAGCATTTCTTGTTAGTCAAGACTCACTTCCAAGACTATCTTAGTAGACAAAGTCTCTTTATGAACCGAGTCGCCCTCGTTTCAGTCCTATTTCACTGAACTGGTATAACCTACCGTTCCAGCCATGTCTATCTCACGAGATATAAAATCTTTACCCAATTTATTGGAGGGAGATATAGGTCCCAACCATCTCATAATGATACCATTCTTATTTGTGCCACAAAATCTTAAAACATACATCATTGCATAACCCATGTAATAAAAATGGGAATCTTAAACATCGTGAAATCAGAAAACAATTCATATAAGATAAAGGAATTCATAAAACAATATTTCCATCACAACACAAACAAATCCAAGTAATAATATTGATAGAAACAGAACCCTTTATTATCTTAGATGGAAAATAATTTTGATAAAACACTTGAACTCCATTCTTGAGGAAAATATCCTTTCTACTTCAAAAACACTTTTCCTTTCTTAACATGTCATATATTTTTAAACTAAAAGAATTTTATTAAAAAAACATGAAAACTTGTAAAGGAATCTTCTTTGAAATAATGTTTTAAAAATCCATTCATGCCGTATAAATTAATAAAACATTCTTCCCGTACTTTTTTCAGAAAAGTCAAAAAGTACCTCGTACGCAAAACGACAAAAGATTCCTTTCATATCTTTTACTAATAACTCACCGAAGGGTAAAATTGGATTTAAAAAATTGTATGTGGATGGAAATAATATTACATATTGAGGAAACATGGATGTGGATTATAAAATACACCCCAGTAAATACCAAAGTTTAAACAATCTCGGATAAAAATGAGATTGTGATATTTCCCTTACCTTAAGTCCGATTCGCTTAGTAAGTGTCCGAACCTCCTGTATAATGATTTAAATAATGTAATTAACTTATTAAAGAATCATATTCATTGTTATGATATCATATATGGTTCACTTATGACTTTATATTACCCGTTCTTTTGTAAATTCCATGTTAAAGAAGCGTTTTGGGTAAAATTGTTTCATTTATCGTAGGTGTTTGGACTTGTGTTATTGACATTATTATTACTTATATCATGATTTAATTACTTCCAGAATATAAAACATGATTTATATATCATATATATTCAGTATATATATATATTTAATAAATATATAAATGAAATGAAACACACCGTTCATGGAGACGGTAGTCCGTACGTACGCATGAACACTGTTTTCCTTTCCTTATTGTCTTCAATGAAAGTACGTAGATGACATACATATATACATAAATCCAGTAGCCTTATATTGTCTAATATTTCATTATTATTTCTTATATATACTTTATAATTATTCTTAAATGGTTAACATGGAGAATGAATCTCATCGCGTCGTGGAGACGGTAGTCCGTACGTACGCACGAGCGATGATATCATTCTCATGGTCGTGGAATTGTGTTTAAGTGTATGTATACTATTTCAGTATCAATATCACTCTATAATAATCATATATAGTTACTCCTTACACCATTATACCCATCCAATTATGTAGGGGGCAGAAAATAGATTACACCACGGCGTGGAGACGGTATTCCGTACGTACGCATGCGCAGTGATTTCCTTTTTCCGTAGGATGGATAGAAGGTTAATTAGAGTTGTTTAATATTTATAATAACATATAAGTATATAATAAATACTGATGATATTACTTTATCATGAAACAACTAAAGAAGAAGAAGTTGAAGAAGAAAGAAATTGAAGAAGATCGGTAATGGATATTATCTCTTTTTGACGCGCCTTTTCTTAACCTCCGCTTAAACAACTAAGGATGATCTTTGAAGAATACAAGGACCTCTAGGATGATACTAGGGAAGTGGAGAAGAGATTTCGTCAGGGTTTGGCCGAGATTGAATGCTCAAATTGGTGTGAGGAGGAGAGGGAGGAGGTGCCCTTTTATAAGGAAGGAGAGGGGCACCTTAGGAATATCACAAAATATTATATTATATTAAGGTAAAATTCGGTTTATACTGGTTCCAAATGGTCTTATTTCGAAGATAAAGAGGGTATGGGTCGCAATCCTCTCATACAATCGGATTTAGACAAGTTTTGGTTATTATTTTAACCTTATCAATTAGATTTAACTCTAACTGAAATAATTTATCTTTTACCGTGTCTTTTTATTTTCTTACACTATATGGTTAATAAACTTACTATATCAAGCCAAAAGAACCCCAAGTTGTTTATTATTAATATATATATCCTTATCTAAGTCATTTGGACAATCTTTAGATTTTTAGGAAATAAATAACAATTAATAATATAATATTTGTTTTAAAAACTAATTTATGTCAATTTTGACACTATTTGGTACATGATTTTTATGAAAATTTTAACATAATGATAAGTTCGAACCAAGTTACTTAAATCAACAATAACATGTCATATTAACCTATAAAATTATTTTAAGTCATAAAAAGTCTCAAATTCCATTTATTTGGGCATTTATAACATCAATTATGTTAATATTTTCTTAAAAAAGTAATTACTGCATCATCATTGTGTCATAAATAAATTAAATTATTTAAAGTATAAAAATTAAAAATAAAATACCATTATGTAGGAAATCTGTTTAGCATTCTAATGAATATCTATAGTCGAAATTATATTATGTATAACCCTATATTATAAATGTTTAATAAATAAATGTTGATTTTAACTCCTTTAACTCTTCTTTGAATTAAATAATAATAAATGTCCTAATCTAATCCAAGTGGGCCTAAATGAAAATATTTTACACTTAAGGTTGTTTTTGGTCGAGGTACACTTGTCCAATAGGATTAGGACATGTGTTAGGGTACTACTAATATCATTTTTACCCTTAATTACCCTATTTACTTTTAACCGTGGTAAATAAAAGTAAAAAGTTACTATTCACCAAAAATTATTTTCATCTCATTGAACCACATTTTACTTACTGAAATCAACCTTGTCTCTAGGATTTTTTGAAATTCCATTCACAGAAGCGGTAAAATTAAGATTTATGAAAAAATTAATTTTTTTAACTACCACTTATTAGTTTCACTATTCATCAAAAATTGAAGTTTTTCAGAAAAATGCCAAAATTTCATCCTAAGCTATAATTGATATTCGAAATTAAAAAATGATTTCTATTTTACAAAATTCCCAACATATAAGTTGCATTAATTAATTTTATAATTAATTTCCACCGTCACAACAAATAGCGTGTTTTTAAGAGATAATAACTATCAAAAGATTAACACTTGTTTATGTCTGGTGTAAATGTGAAATTACATCCAATGACCAACATTGTATATAATTGTAAAAATAAATTCTAAATATACTTTAAAACCATTCAAATTAATAATTTATCACTATTAATTATTTCGATTAAAAAAGTTGTTTTTAATTAAAATTTAGTTATTTTCACTATTCATCAGAAAATAAAAGTTATCCGAAAAGTACCAAAATGTCATCCTAAGCTAATTTCGATATTAAGAATCCAAAAATAAAGTCCATTTTGATAAAATAAAATTTACAAAATTTCAAAAAGTGGTTATTACTATTCATAACGGCTAGTTTTAATAATATTGTTATAGCATATTGCTGTTTAGTGAAACTCGTTATTGCGTACTACACACGCTATCGAGGAAGGTCGCGATTGCGTGTAATGGAAGGAAAGTCAAGGATGCGTGTTGTGAAAGCTTCTTTTGGTGTAGCGTACAATACAAGACATTAATGAAATTAAAAAGAATATTTTTCATAAAATTTCGGGGTGTTACATACATTCACCTACTAAAAGGTGGAACACTTAGTAATGAAACCAGTTATACCCATTTTAATCCCCGACCACCAGTATTGGCGGCGTAAGTAATGATACAACTTTGTATGACTGGGATGTAATTCCCAAGTAAAAGGATGAAACTCTCACATCTATTCCTCTTGGATTCTTGTTAGAATCCAGATGTTTTTATAGATGCGTAATACCTTCTCTTTATTAATTATCAAGCCAGGTGTCATGTCCTCGCTTGAAAAACACTCCCTTAGGATTAAGCTATCGAGATCCAATAAATGAATCAACTTCAATATCTCTAGAAGTTAATAGGTCGCTGGTAATGATGCAAGTACAATCTATCCATGATGGTCCTGAATCTCCTAATGAATCTCAAAAAACATGGCTATAAGCTACTACTCGTTACAATCCTCCAAAACTGCATCAGTATGATTCCCTCAGCTCCGAGCATATGCTAAATAATGTCCATTACCAAGTGAATATTAAATCTCAAAGAATAAATAATATATTTATTCAACCCACATTATTTTAATAAGATTCAATTGAAACTATTTGAAAATATTCTCGAGGATTTTTTGGTTTGTAAACACCAAAAAATGCACTCCCAATAAGTAATGCATCCAATAACACAAATCATGAACAAAAACTGCAATCTCGAGATCTTGGTTAAGGTAATTCGATGCATTTTGTCTTAGATACAAGAATTTTATTCCATGAATCGATCTTCAGAAATCATAACTTCTCTTAGACTCATACACGATTCAACACAATATACTGTATAGCTTCTACCCAACTTTAGCAGAATCTGGATTGGTACAGATTTCATTGTCCCTTTTAGCTCCTAAAAGGCTATCATATTGGATTCGAACAATATAAACATTAAAAAATTCTTATTCAATTCTATAAGAGGAGTTTATAATTATTAAATGTTCTGAATAAATCACTTTTATTAATTAGTTATCCCCAAGAAACTACATATGTCGAAAAAATTATTGGGTTGCTCACAATTAACTGAAACGCCCACCTCATCTGGGTTAACTGATACTCCTGAATCTAAGATAATTTGACCCATGAAGTAGGCCATATCGATCCAAAAGTGGAATTTACTGATTTTATCATATATCTGGTGCTCTCTCAGTGTATTCAAAATGATCTAAAAATGTTTTTCACAGCCATGTTGATTATGTGAATGCACTGAGATGTACTCTATAAATACTGCCATAAAAAAAATAAAAATATGTGTTGAAAAGCTAATTCATCAATGTCATAAAAAGGAGGGTGCATTCGTGAGGCCAAATTTCATAACCATATACTCATTAAGACAATAACTACTCTCGAATACTGTATAATGTATTTTGGAAAGTCTGACTTATAACTGGTGATAGACTAACATCTAAACAATAATTTTGAAAACCCAAGCTCTTTGGATTTGATCAAATTGGTCATATATACGAGGAAAAGTATACCTATTATTCAATGTATGTTGATTCAACTTCTAATATCCTACATAAAGCCTTGGGTTTATGTTTTCCTTCTTGTAAAAAATGACCAGTGAACCCCAAGGTAAAGTGATGGTCCCCATAAAACCCTTAGCTTCTATGTCATACAACTGTCTCTTAAGCTATTGAAAATTAGTATTGTCTATTATATAAGGTGGAATGGAAACTAATGATTCTCCTCGATCCAGATCACTAGAGAACTCCACCTCTCACTTGGGAGGCAAACCAAAAAATTCATCTGGGAAAGCATTCATGAAATGATCTACTACAATAGTGAAATTAGCCTAACATATTCCCTGATAATATATATAAATAATAATTATCTAGGTCTTCACTCTACCCAGCTAAAAATACTATAGTCCACCTCTACCAAACTGTACATCCCACTCACCCTTATGAATATATGTACCCCCCTATTTTGATGTAAACAACACCCTACAATAATAATAGTTCACAAAGGAATGATATGGAATCATCTAGTAATTATTGGTAAAAATATATTTCGTGGTGATTTTTTACTAATAATAAATATATTTATGATATTTTTTCATAATTTTATTTTTTTTAAAAAAATTAAATTTATTTTTATGGTTGGTTTTATAGAAACAGCTGAGAAATGGGAACGTTTTTAAAAAAATCAATGATTAATTAAATAATAAAATATGATATATAAAATATTTACTTATGATTCATTAATTATTATTTAATATCTTATATTGTTTATTATTTATAATTTTAATTAAAGAAAATTTTTAATTAATAAATATTTATAATTAATGGTTATTAATTATTTTAATGTAAAAATTATTCTTAAATAATTTGAAAATAAGACATTGGCATCAAATGACAATAACTTTTGATCCGAGAGTCTATTTTAGATCCACAATCAGAAAAATTAATGCTTATAAAATGAACTAAAAACCAAATTAGATAATAATTTTGTAATAAATAAAAGAAAAAATTATTAAAGTTTTAAGATATTTTTTAGATCGAACTTCAAATTCAAAAAATTATAAATTTTGAACCGATCATGTTTTGTGTGGCCAAAAAAGGCTCAAAAGGCCTCCAAAACTAAGTTTGTAGTTGCTGTATCCCATTTTTTTAACATTAAATGAGATTTAAGCCTCGTTTAAGAGGGTATTATTATTTTTTTGGTGGGGACTAATTTTATTTTTAGGGATTAAATTCATATTGATATTATAGTTTTTTTGTTTAATCATTTTTAATAATATAGTTTGATTTATAATTAAAAATATGTATATTTTATTATATTTACTTATAATAAATCTATTTCATAAGAACATATTTAAATAAAAATTTATTTTTTAATATATAAACTATACAGAAATACATATTTATTATTAATTTCATTTTAAAAAATGATTTCCCATTTTATTTACCTTATAAAAATGGAATAATATTTTTATATATTAATATATAATTAAATATGTTTATTTATAAATATTTCTGTGTTAATAAAAAAAATTATTTATTTTTATATTCCAATATATTTAAATAATACATATATATGTAAATATTTGTTTATATAAGAAATATAAATGTGTATATATGTGTGTAAATGTATGTGCACGTGTGTGTGTATCAATATTACATTTATATATCATATATAAATGTATTTTAATATAAATATATAATTATCATTAAATAGAGTATTTTAATGAATTTAAGTTAAAACTTTTTGAATACACACACACACAGACACACAAATATAAATATAATTTTTATATATACATACACATGTGTATTGACCAAAAAAATTTATATTTATGTTATAATATATTTAAAGGAATATTAATATATGATACATTTAAATAAATTATATATATATATATATATCATAAACATTCTATGACATTTCATATTTTTCTAAGAGTGTCTCCATATTCCATTTAATTTGGTTATGATTTTATTCTATTGATTTACATTAATATTAATTTTATGATGTTGCAATTGTAATGACCCCAACCATAGTAGCCCAAAGTCGGTGCCTTAATTCATCACATTGGACCACGAAACAATAAATTTCATCCCAAAGGATCAAATAGTTTAGTAGTATAGGTAATATAGATACATATGTGACATTAAAATTAAATTTTAGATATAAAATACAAATGTATTTTATTTGAGAACACCAATATTCACCTTAGGGAAACCTTTCATATCAATCATAATAAACATTCATGGAAACCATTGAAAAAATAAAAATAATAAAGGGATGATCTCAAGAATATAAAAGGGTAATATTCCAGGGAAAAATAAATGAATAATAAGTAAAATATATTATACAAGACATAATCAATATATAACGGTAAATAACTGAAAAACACATCCCTATTAATCAATAAAATGAGAATGAAAATACATCTAATGATGTTTTTATAGTGAATATCTCAGGGATAATAATAAATCAATATTAAATGATCTAAATGATTAATTATCACATGTCATGTATCTGGAACTTTAACCACTACCTTCAAGAACTTTCATAAGATATTTTAATCATTATGAGTAAGAAATCATTTAATTTGCCCAACTTTGTTGTCTCATGAAACTACCGACGCATCAAGGGGATTTCATACATACAATCCAAACCCATTATTCCATTTCCAAAGTATTAATATTATATAAAAATGATTAAATTAATTCAGAATTGATAATCCTTATCATGAAATATATGTAATGAGTAAATGATACAGATTTAACATTATTTCACTAGTTATTCAAATAAATTTAAATGTAAACAATGTATGTTTAAATCCTATCTCTTTTAGGAAATAACCAAATGTCAAAATTATTTTTATCCACTATAAATCCATATAAAAATATTTTTAATACAACATATGATAATAAAAAGTTATTTTATGCACAAAATAAACATGGATCAATCAATGAAGAAGAAATTTAACCCAATGATTGGAAATTGAATTAAGAAATCCATTACCAATTTGAAATTTGGCGAATAATATCCACCATAAATGAATGAAATTTAAAAAACATTAAATACAATGAAATATATATATTTCTATTATTATATATCTATGTCGTAGTACACCACACAAAATTAATAAGTGATGGATAAGGCATATCACACAGAAAAAAAGTGAGATAAGAAAACCTCAACTTGCACTTTTATTTATTTAAACATGAATTAATCTCTTGTATAGTGATTTTAAACCCATTTATAACATATACCATAATTACATTCATATTTATGATATCATATATTATTCTCTTATATCATTTTATCACCTGTTTGTTAATAATATTTCATTACTACCATTGTTTTGGGTGTTAAGTGCTTCATTTTTCTATGCATGTTTTGTCATAAAGGCCCTGGTTCTTATCAAGATGATATATTTATAAATTATATATAATTATATTTATTTCATATATATCATATTTATTATTTATATAATTTTTTATAATCATTGTTTAATGGTAAGCATGGAGAATGAACTGCATCGCTTCGTGGAGTGGGTAGGTCGTACATATGCTGGAGCGAAAATATCATTCCATTAATGGTGAAAGAGTGTGGTAGTGAATTGTATATTAATTTTTGAAAAAATAATAATATAATTATCATATATATATATATATTATATTCATCATTATATCCATACAATTAAAGTGGTGATGAAAAAAATTACATAATGATGTGGAAACGGTAAGCTATACGTACGCACGCGTGGTGCTTTCGTTTTTCATAGGATGAATGAATGGTGGAATATTTTATTCCCATAACCATAATATATTATCAACTTATATATGATACTATAAAGGATGGGGCCGAAGCCTAATTTTTATTATTAAATCAAAGCAAAGTCCTCTATTAACTGGGTAGAGGGAAACCCATTACATAGCCCGAAGGCCCAGTGGGCTTGTAGCCCATTACATAGCCCGTAGACCCAAATTCTAAGGTCAATTCACATTCTGTTAATAGTAACATGCTGCTATAGTACCACAGAGTATCATCGTCGCTACAGTGCCCTGCCTCCGGTACAATACCCGCTGATGAACCATGTCGCCGCTGCTATAGCACCGCTACAGTAATGCTACAGTACCTGCGCCCCTTCGGTTTTGAACCCCCATTTTCGATTTGGTATTACGAGGTGCTTACCACTAAGCCAAACCCCAACTACCAAACATGTTGTCGGTTTAGAGGGTATTAAGGTGGCCTTACCCCACCCCCTATCACACGTCCCCAGCTAGGCCCAAGGTGGACAGCCTTCGGCTTGGGCCAGTTCCCACGGAGTCGAGGGGACGAGAGGATCGCTAGCGTATGGTGCACGTTGCCTTTGTGAGGACTCGAACCCGGAACCTCAACGACGGGACGCCACCGCCTTGAACCAACTCACCAAGCCCCCACAGGAAAACGTGTTGTCTGTTTAGATGGTATTGAGGTGGCCTTACACCACCCCCTATCGCACGTCCCCAGCTAGGCCCAAGGTGGCCATCCTTGGGCTTGGTCCAGTTCCCACGGAGTCGAGGGGACGAGAGGATCGCTGGCGTATGGTGCACGTTGCCTTTGTGAGGACTCGAACCCGGAACCTCAATGACGGGACACCACCGCCTTGAACCAACTCACCCATCCCCCGCGGGCTATATGATACTATACATATTACTTTATCAAGGTAACGAAACATTAAGAGTATGTTAATGATGAAACACAGGTGAATGGGTCAATAAGAATGATTACCTCTCCATCTGTGAACTTCATTTAGATATAATCTTATGGGATATAGGGTTGTCCATTGGATGAAAAAGATCCTCTAAAACATAGATATGTATGTTGAGTATATAAATCGACATTATTTGGTTGATCTAGAAGGCCCATTTTGGCATAAATAAATGAAGGAAGAACTTCCTTTTTATAATTCAGGTGAGGGGCACCCTTAGAAATCGTTAAAATATTAAATTATAATAAATTAATGCTCTATTTAAATACAACCAAAGTGACATGAATTTGAATATAAGATGAAATAAGTATATAATCTCATTATCAAAATAAAATTTGACCTCTTTTGTTTTTATATTAAACTTTATCATTTTGATTGACTTTAGTTAACCTGTTTTAATTTTAGTTATGGTAACAATTTATTTAATATTAAAAGTTGTTAATTTTTAGTTATATATTTTAAAATTGACCATATTATATGAAATTTTATAACAAATAATAAAAAATTTATTATTAAATAATTTTTTAAATAAAATTTAATAAAATATTTGTTTTACATTTTCATTACTGTCAATTTTAACAATAGTGATTAACTTGGAATTATGAAAATTAAGGAAACTCGATAACTTCAAAAAAAACATTTAATAAACTCCTAAAATGTAATAATCATCCAAAGTATTCATGGATCACCCTTATTAATAAAAAATATATATTGTTTAATACTTTTAGTATCATTTTGTTTTGATTCATTAATAAAAAAATTTACTACATCATCATTTTATAATTATTTAGGGTAAATAATTATTCACTAAAAATCAAAAATAAAATACCATGATGTATATAAATATTTCAGATTATTTAAGGTAATTAATTATTCCCTAAAAATAAAAAATAAAATACCATGATGTATATAAGTATTTCAGATTTAAAAATAATATATATAGTCATTTATATCTTATGAATTACTATATATTTAAAATAATAAAGTAAATAAAAATATGAATGTGAAATATTTTCCTTTTCCTTAAATAAAACAATATAAATATCATAACTAAAAAATTGTCCAATAAGACATAAATAAATTAGAATAATGAAAATTTGTTTGATACATTACAAATATATACATATATTCATTCATAACCTACCTTTTTCCCCATATAGAAACTTGAGAGATGTTAAAGACAAAGAATGTGATTTTTTTTGATTTTATTAAATTTATATAATATCATAGTAAATTTTATGAACAAGTATCCATCGAATAATTAAAATTAAAACCATATGTTTAAATGGTATTACATAAATCATAATATAAAAATATTATAATTGTTAGATAATTCTCTAGTCCTCATCATTTTATTTTTAATCTAAATTACCAAATTTACCACTTAACATGGGAACAAAAATTAACAGGGTTACATTTCATGTTGGAAAAATGGGTATTTCAACTAAATTTTAACATTATGATTATAAATATGGAATATATTATTCAAAATTAAAAATATTTAAATGGATGAATTTAATTTAAAATTAATGTGATAAAATGATACTAAAATCAGTTTTCTTGAAAATTCATTTTTAATCCAAAAAAAATTACTTATACCAAAATAATATATAATGATGATTAAAATGAAATAAATTAGAATATTTACAACTGAATAGTATTTATGTTACATTTAGATCAAATTCAAATCAAGAATACACGTTTAATATAAAATATTTTACTGTTTTATAAAAATTGTATTTTTTATTATTTAGTGGAAAATTAATATTTTTATAAAAATTTGAAAAAATAAATCGAAAATAATTTTGAAATTTATATTTTAAAATAAATTTTTATTTTAACCAATATAATTTATAAAATTTTAAAAATTTATATTTGAAATAACAATGCCATTAAAATGTGATAAAACTACCTTTTGAAAATAATAGCCATTTTATAGGCAAAATTTTATTTGCTCTTATATTATGACTATAAAATATATTATATGAATTTAAAAAAATATTTAATATAAAATATATAAATTTCGTTATTTTGTTATTACAACTCCTTCCCACCAATTTAATTCCTAGATTATAAAGGTCTCATAATAATATTTAATTGTTTTTTTTAAGATGGGTGTTGTGTGGAACACCAGATACTAAATTGATTAAATTTAAAAGGGGCATATCATAAAATATTGGGGTGTTGCATTCTCCCCTACTTCAATAATTTTCATCCTCCAAATTATGAAATTTTATATTTAACATCAATGATTGATACTTGAAAATTCCTTTGTGGGAAACCTACATCGTAAAAAGGGTTAATAAAATATCTTCTTAATAAGAGGGAAAGGGAAATTAAAGGGCCACAAAAAAATTAGGCTATAGAATATGATAAAATTAGTGGGATGTGAATAAATTAACATGGAAGAGAAATCTAACTATCAAGTTCTTGTATTGGATTATAGAGAACATTTTTACTATAAAGATAACCATCACAAAACCCTAAATTTCTGATTGGTTAAAAGAAAATTGATTTCTCAATAAGAAAAGTAAATATATACCATTTTGTTGCAAAATAATTTTCCTACAGTAGAGGAATTATTTTACTATAAATATAAAAACATGAGAATATAAATATACATTATTTCATTCTATATCATAAGTATAATCAAATCCTTTTGTTCTACATTGATTCATCTCCACTTCATTTATTTAAAAAATTTATGAATAATAATGATGATGTTTTATGCCCAAATAACATTTATCAAAATATCCATAATTAATTCGTCTGGACTAAAAAAATTTACTAAATAAATGGTTATAACATGTTATCCAATATGATAAATCATACTTTTACTGCAAAAAATATCCAAATATTTACTTAAACTCTTCCAAAAGTAGTTAGTTGTAAGACTCAATTGAAATACATTTGTTCGATTTCACAATCCAAGAATGTAGAAGGAATGTTATCAAATTTAAAAAATAAAATTAACATCAGTTTCTCAAAATAATTTATCTTTCATTATCACAAAACAAATATATAAATACCTTGATAAATATGAAACCTTAATTCCAATATGTATAATTCGCGAAGTAAAATATCCGGTTGTTGAATATATTCCTTAAATTCAAACAGAATATAAACCATCAAATCACTAACAACATTCACAGTAAGCAATCCAATCCCCTGAAAAACTATTTATTACTATATCAACTTCTAACAAATATTTAGGGTTATCATTCCCAATTCATGTGTGTTCCAAAAGTTCAACTTACAACAGAATCACTTCTCTTGGTTTCAGGTGCTACTTATCACATGATTCCAATTCCTTAAAGAATAAGAACTACAATACAATCCTTTTGTATATCTCATGATCGTCATAACTAGTCCATTATGAACAAAATACTCAAATAACAAAGTTTTTTGGAATCCATACATAGACATATTAATCATTCCTCTTTGTCTGTGGTAGTATCATAAGCTTCACCATGATCCATTATCCTCTTTTGGGGTATATTCCTTTAATTATTAAGACATTGATTTCTGTAGTGTTACATCTAATTATTGTTGAATAATTTTAAATTGGAAAAAAATTTCTTATATATTGAATCAAAATAATGGTGGTGTTTCCCTCCACACTTGTAGAAAACTCCAATTCCATTTAGTTAGGAATTGGATGTTTATTTATACAATTACTGCAATATGTAAAATAATCCATTATCCTCATTTCTTTATCCATATTTTTACTAGTTGTAATATTTTTCTAATTATTCTTTCTGAATCCATATTACATATAAAATTATTCCTCTTTCTCATTATCACATGATATTATGTCCTCATACGATGTTATTGTTTGAGATATTTGTTCCCTTCTAAATATTGACATAAGACCATAAAATATTTTATCCGCCTTACTCTTTAGATCATGTGAAATGATGATGATCCTATTTCTTTTGTATGGTTCCATTTCTAAATGGAATCATAAAATATATTAGGTTATATGATTATTAATCTTAATTTATAATCCCAAAAATTGTGAAATATATATGAAAAATTAAAAATATTATGAACCTCTAAACTCATAAACATGTTTTTTGGGATGATCTTATATAATTATCCTCAAACACTATATTAGGATTATGTTCCCTAATATATTATTTCCTCAATCAGTTTCACAATGATTCTATTAAAATTAATCTCATATGATCTATAATGACCTCAACCCAAGTAACGTAGAGCTGATACCTTACATTATTAGATTGGAATAAGATACAAGAAATCATATCCTAAAGGATTGAAAATTTTTGTAGTCATCATAAAATATATACATATTTAAAATTAAACTTACATTTCAGATATAAAATAAATAATGTATTTTATTTCATAACATCATTATTTATCTTAGCATTACCCTGCATATCAATCATAATAAAAATTCATTAATTCTTGGGAAAAAATAAAAATTAGAATGGGGTGAGATCAAATGATCAGTAAGGATTACAAATAGTGTAAACATGATTCAATAATAACTAAAATAGTTTTTAAAGGTGGAATTAATATGGAAAGCTAAATTAAAGAAAAACACATTCCAATTAATCAATAAATTTATAATGAAAATACATCCATAGATTTTGTCATAGTGAAAATCTTATGGATAGTTATAACTAAATATATAATGAAGGAAATTATAAATAATCAAACTTCATGTTTGAAGCACATTAACCACTACTATCAATACCTTTCAGAAGATGGTATAATCTTTATGGGAAAATACCCATTTAATGTGGCCAACATTGTTGTCTCATGAGACTACTAAATCATCAAGGGGATTTTATGCATATTTCCCACACCCATTCTTTCATGTCCAAAGAATTAATATTATATCAAAATGATTTATCTAATTCATGAATAAATATGAATTATCAAAAAATATTCATATTGAGTAAAATATATATATTTACCATTATTTCACCAGTTATTCAAATAAATTTCATAGTAAACACTATGCTTAAAAATGGTATATGGTTTTAGAAATAATGAAATGAATCAATTATATGTATCCAAATAGATACACAAAAAATAAGTGGAAATAAAATAAAATATAATAAAAAATCATTTTCGACATAATATTAACATGACACAATCAATGAAGTGAAATTTTAACCCAATGATTATAGTTTGTGTTTAGAAATCCATTATCACTTTTCAAGGAGTCGAATCATATTCCCCATAAAAATTTATGTTTAAAAAAACTATAAATATGATAAAAACAAATATATTTGTGATATGATATATCAGATGATTAGTACCACACATAATTAATATGTGGTGAATAAGTCATATCTCAAATAAATAAAAGTGAGATGAGAAACCTTTACATTGTGGTTTAATTTTGTTGAACATAATTTAATATCCAATATTGTTGTTTTAAACATGTTATTAAATCATTGAATAATTGTAATCATATTTATTATATCATATAAGATCCTCTTATATCATTTTATCACAAATTTGTTAATAATATATCATTATTAACCTTTTTTGGATGTTAGATCCTTTATTTTTCTATGCGTGGTTTGTCAAGTAGGTATTGGTTATTTTGAATAAGATACAGTTCATTAATATCAATAATTATATTAAGGTCATAGATAATTTATTTATTTGTTAAATTATTTTATTTCAATCATTCATGAATTTTGATCTTGGAAAATGAATTTCCTCGTGTCGTGGAGACGGAAGCTCGTCCATAAGCATTAGTGATAATATCATTACCTTAATAGTGGAAGGGTAAGGGAGTGGATGGTAAATTAATTTATCCAAAATCATGTTTTAATTATCATATATGACTATTATATATATCATTATATCCATCCATATAAATCTATGTTGAAAAACAATTACACAACGATGTGAAGATGGTTAGCCGTACGTATGCACATAAGGTGCTTTAATTTTTCATAGGATGGTTAAAGGTATAATAAGATTATTACATAATAATAATATCATATAAGAACATATATGATACTATATATATATATTAATTTTTCATAGATACAATTCATGAAGTGTAAGTGTATGAATAAGAAAACATGAAAGAGTCAATAACGATGATTACCTCTTCTTCGTCGAAAATCCTTTAGTTATCATATTAAGGGATCTATGGTTGGTATTTTGGAAGGATGATTACCACCATAACATTGATAATTATATTTAAAAGAAAAATATATAGAGTTAGGTTCATCTAAAAGGCTCTTGGTCATGAAATATGTAGAGTTGAAAGTTCTCTTTTTACTTTTATGTTTCATTTTCTAAATGAAAAATGTTTTCATATTTGCTTATCATACTGACTATACTTATCGTGATGTGTATGTTAATCGTACTGAATCTTTCAATCGTACTGACTCTATCAATATTAATGACTCTGCCAATCGTACTGACTCTGTCAATCATACCGACTCTGTCAATCGTACTAACTCTCTCAATCATACGGACTCTGTCAATCGTACTGACAATTGTGAATCATACTCCCATTATATCATATAAATATATTACACTATGTAATATATATAGTAATAATCTTTTTATCACATGTTTGATTTTATCCTTTATCAAAACATGTCAAAACAAATCATGTTTATCAACAACATATATCTTCTGTTTTAACCAAAATGATGTCATGGAGTTAGTTATAAACTAATTGAAACGATGTTGTGTTTTCTGTTTCAATATGACCGTTATAATGCCAGGTGTCCAAGTCCCTCCGAGTTTTCTGGAGAAATTTGACCGTTTGAGGAAATGTGACTGTTGGAACCTAAGGCCTATAAATAGGAGATCATTTGAAGCTATGAAGAAAAACGGAGAGACTTTGATCAATATGTGCTTCTATCATGTTATATAGAGAGACGTTGTGACTTCTATCTTGCCTCGTGCGAAATCCTTGAAATTACAAAACATGAAAGACTCATTCTTAGTATTTTTATTTGAATAAGTTCATTTTTTTTCATTGTGTGAACGATCAGGTGATAACGATCAAGGGATGCTAAGGATAGGCAGATGGTGCTACTGATCTTCGTATCGAGGGCTTTTAAGTGTTTAAAAGATAGAGGTGTCAATTACCTACAAAATCGAGGGCTTGAGATGATAGCACGACAGACATACCAATCATCGTATCGAGGGTTACCAAGGTGGTGGTAAGACAGACCTCCTATACTAGGTGAAATGATACCATTCTCTTGGGGTTAAATGAATTGTAATACTTTCACATTTCTACTGCGGATTGTATTAGAAATGGAATTTTTTTATTTCCCTTCTTCATTTCATATTCATTTGTAATTGTTTCAATTACAATAATATAGTTACATATTGTATTGATTGATTCTATACGCTTTATGGTAGAATCCTTAAATATTTTATTACTCTGATTATTGTATTCTTTTTAAATACAATTGCATTACCGTTCTTATAGTATTACATCTTATCATACCATTATACTCAATTCAATTGTGGTTAATTGTATCTATTATGAGTTGTATTTATTATGTATTTAAAGAAAATGTTTATAACCCTAAAATTCACCCCCTCTTGTATTGTTCCATATAATATATATATATATATATTGATCCATCAATTGGTTTCAAAGGAGGTTTCCAGGGATTTTTATTACTATCCCTATTTCTTTCTTTCAAATTTCTATTTCAACTATTTACTACACTAATGTGTGGAGTGAAAAAGATTTTGTTTTATTAGATGGCAGGAATGAATACTGGATCAATTGGCAATCTAAATCCAACTAGACCACCTATCTTTTATGAGAATGATCATGAATAATGTAGAGATCGAATGAAGACATTTGTTATCAATATTGGTGTAGAAAATTTTATTATGCTTACTGTAGGTTACAAAATTCCTGACAAAGAAGTCAGTACTTTCACAAATCAAAAAAATCATGAATATAAACTGAATAAAAAGGTACACAATTCTTTGATATGTTTTATGACCCAGAATATATACACCCAGATATCATCTTATGAATCAGCCAATTGTATTTGTATGAAATTGGAAGTCACACATTTTGGTACATCGAAGGTTATAGAAACAAAAAGAGAAATAATTCGAGCAGAGTATCATGGATTTATTTTTCCTTATAAGGAACTAGTATGTAAAGTGCAACAAATATTTATGACAATTTTCAAAAGTTTACAATATAGGGGAGAAAATGTTCTTGATGAGGAATCTCTTTTTGACAAAATTATTGATATAATTCCAAACAAATGGGAGTAAAAAAGGACATCTATTGATGAAAATATAAAAGTTTCCCAGATTAATCTTGATGAACTTTTTGGAGCCTATATACAGCATAAGAGAAGAATGAAGAGAGATGATGATTTCAATAAGAACAAAAATGGAAAAGGAAGTGTAGCTATTACTACTACATGTAAAGCTAAAAAATTTGAAATAATAACAAGATCCAAAGGTAAGAATATTGTTTTATCATAATCAAGTGATTGTGATAATTTAGATAATTAGTTAGCCAATATTGCTCGAAGGATGAACAAGATTGTGGAAAAGAAGGACTTCTAATACAAATTTAGGAAGAAATATATAAAGGAAAATAACGATTCACAGGTAATTTGTTATGAATGTAAGAAAGTAGGTCATATAAGACTTGATTGTCCTTTACTGAAGAGAAAAGATAGAAAAGATAAACATTCTGAAATAAATAAGAAAAAGTATTACAAGACAATGACAAAGATAGACTTGAAGAAAAATGATACTTGGAGTGAATGTGGTACCGATTCAACATACGATTGTTCAGAATATGAATCCTCAGGATAATAGAATATTGGAATTATATCCAGACTACCAATTGAATATCATTGTTTCATGGCTATGGTACACAATGCTGAAGCCATTACAAATGTTTCCTTCAATGAAAATTATACTCATAATAAATATTATGATTCTATAAATGAAGAGCCTTTGTCATTATAAGATAATACATTACCTTCTTTTGAAGAAGTGTTTATATTTTCTAAATTACTTGAGAATGTAAATTCTAAACTCAAGAAAAAGATTGATAAAGAAAATTCTAGGATTTCAATTTTATCTAAAGAAGTATCAGATCTTTCAAATGATCTTGATATGCAAACATCTAATTTTTAATGTATTTTAAAAACCCTTGAGAATGTCAAATCTGATAAGGATAAACCTTCCAAGGATCTTGAAAATGTAATTTCATAGAAAAATGTTTTCAAGCCTAACTCTAGTAAAAAACCAAATGTTTTAGAGGATAAAAAAATACTTTTATAACTAAAGTCAGAAATTTTTTCCTTCAATAAATGTTTGTCAAACTTTACTTATGGCAAGGAAAACTTTGATAAAATGTATTCTCAAATTCGATCTTGGAGAAGTCATTCTGGTTTTGGTTATACTCATTCTAAACTGATTTTTAGTAATAACTATTTTCCTCAAAGTAACCCTTTTGTACCAAGTATCAATGTGGTGGAAAATGGAAAAGATATTGTTCTCTTAATAGAACTCAGTATTTAGGATTTCATAATTCCCATTTTGCAAATCATATGTGGATTCCTAAAATTCTCTTATCTAGCCCTTTTGGATCCAAACAATTTTGGATTAAAAAAAACTAATTGTTTCTTTTTTAGGAAAATAAGAAGTGTACCAGCATGAATATTTGTTATATGGATAGTGGTTGTTCTCAACATTTGACTGGAAACAAATATTTCTTTGAAATGATTATAAAGACAGGTGGAAAGGTTACCCTAAGAGATAATTCTCAAGGAAAGATTGTTGTAATAGGTAATATTTTTTTTCTTGGAAATGTTGTTATTTCAAATGTTTTGTTTGTTAAAGGTCTTAAGAACAATCTCATCAGCATTAGTCAATTATGTGACTAAGGATACCTTTTGAATTCTAGAAATGATAAATACATAGTTCACAATTCTAAGGATGAATTCATTCTATCTACCTATAGGCAAGAGAATGTATACACTATTAACATAGAAGACCTTAGGAGACAAAATTTACCCGGCTTTAGTGTAATAGAAGACCAATCATGGATATTTCATAGAAGAATAAGACATTGAAACCTACAAATACTTTGTAAGCATTCAATAAAAAGACTTGTAAAGGGTCTACCGAATATTAGATATGATTTTTCAATGTTATGTGATCCTTGTCAATTTGGAATGAAACATAAATATAGCTTTAAATCAATTAATGAAGTTTCAACTTCTAATGCATTATAGCTAGAGCCCATGGGACTTTTTGGGCCTTCACAAAATGGAATCATTGGAGGAAAATACTATATATTTGTTTTACATGATGACTTTACTAGATTTACATGGGTCTATTTTATAAAAAAAAATCTAAAGGATTTTTCAATTTCAAAATTTTTAGAACCTTAGTTAAAAATGAGAAAAAACAACCATTGATAACTATTCATTGTAGTCATGGTGGTGAATTTCCAAATTTAGATTTTGAAACTTTTTATAGTAATAAAGGTATTACTCACAAATTTTCATCACCAAGAACTCCTCAGAAAAATGGTGTTATTGAGAGAAGAAATCTTATTCATTAGTAAATGAAAATAACCATACTGAGTGAATACTCAATTGCTAAGAACATTTGGGCTGAAGCTATTAGTACTGCCTGTTATACTATAAATCCTGTTATAACTAGAACATTTCATAATAAAACACCTTATGAATTGTAGACTGGTCAAAACATTAAAGTTTCATACTTCAATGTTTTTGGGTGAAAAATTTTAATTTTGAATAATAAAGATAATCTACACAAATTCGCACCCAAATATGATGAAGGAATCATTCTAGACTATTCTTCAACATCTAAGGCTTATAGATATTAGAATAAAAATACTTGTACCTTTTAAGAAACTGTGCATGTTAAATTTGATGAAACTAATCCATTTGTTTTCAAACAACCCCAACCTATATCTTTAGATGTGTTTTCAAAAACTATTTATCAACCTCAATTAGAAGATCCTTCTAATAATGAAAATGTACAAGAAAGTATTTCTAAAACTTTTACCGCAAAATATGTTCTACCATACGTTGATGAACAGGTTTTACAAAACCCAAATCAATTCTTTCTTAAGAATTATCCCAGTGATAAAATCATTGGCGATGTAAATCAACCTGTAAGAACTAGAAATTCCCTGAGAAATGAAATAGAACATCTTGCCTTTCCTTCCCAATTCGATCTTCAAGGTCCATGTGAGGCCTTAGGTGATGAATATTGGATTAAAGAAATGAAAGATGAACTAAATGAATTTGAAAGGAATCAAGTCAGTAATTTAGTTGAAAGTCCTAAAGAAAGAACTTTAATTGGGGTAAAATGTGTTTTTAGAAATAAATGTGATTAAAATGGAATCATTGTATAAAATAAAGAAAGAATTTTTGCTAATGGATACAATCAACAATAGGGAATATACTATGAAGAAACATATTCTATGGTATCTAGACTTGAATATATTCATATTCTTTTAGCCTTTGCAGCACACTTTAATTTATAATTATATCAAATGGATGTTAAATGTACTTTTTTTAAATGGTTTAGTTCCAGAAGAGGTTTATTTTGAACAAACCCTTGGTTTTCTTGACTCAAAATATCCTAATCATGTTTCTAAACATACCAAAGCTTTATATGGCCTTAAACAATCCCATAGAGTATGGTATGATATACTTACAAAATTTATTTTACAAAAAAATTATGAAAAAGGTTTAGCAGATCCAAACCATTTTATAAAAATAGAAATTAATTTTTTTTTGATTGACCAAATTTATGTTTATGACATCATCATTGGATCAACTCAGTAGTCTTTAACAGATTCTTTTACGAATTTAATGAAATCTGAGTTTGAAATGTGTATGATGGTTGAGTTAACATTCTTTTTAGGTTTTCAAATTTCACAAACACCAGAAGGGACATATATATCTCAACATAAGTATATTAAATATTTACTCAAAAATATGTATATGACAATACTAAAAGTATTCTCACTCCAATTGGTACCTCAATTATACTCAATCTTGATGAAACTGGGAAACCGGTAGATCAAACAACTTTTAGAGGTATGATAGGAAGTTTGTTATACTTGATTGCTAGTCTACCAGACTTAATTTTTTATGTATGCTTATGTGTAAGATATCAATGTAATCCAAAAGAGTCTCATATAAAAGCTGTGAAAAGAAAATTTCGGTATTTAAAAGGAACACTGGATTAAGGTCTTTATTATTCTTCTGTAAATGATTTTGTTTTAAAATGTTTTCTAGATGCTGACTTTGGTGGTTATAGAATGGATTGAAAGAGTACATCTAGAACATGTCATTTTTTAATAAGATTCCTTGGTTTCTTGGTCTTGTAAGAAACAACACACAATAGCACTTTCCACTGCTGAAGATGAATATGTAGCAGCTGGAAGTTGTTGTGCTCATGTTTTGTAGATTCATCACACAGTCACAGACTATGGTTTGAGTTTTTCCAATGCTCAAATTATATGTGACAATACTAGTGAGATAGCTCTTCGTAAAAACCCAGCACATTACTCTCATGCAAAACACATAGATATTAGGCATCTTTTTCTTAGGGATCACACACTAAAAATAGATATTATTTTACAATTCATCGAAACACAAGATCAACTTGCTGACATTTTTACAAAACCATGAACTTTAGATAGATTTCAGTTTATAAATGAGAATCTGGGAATGATTTCATTAAAATAATCATTCATGTCTACTTCATGTTTTACACTTCTCCTTACTTTAAACTCGTCTTAAAATGGGGAGAACATTTTTTACCTTGCAGTTTTCTTAAAAATTTCCTTCTTTATTCATTTATTATTTTAGTTTTCTATATTTCTGATTATGGTTTTGACAATTAGGTTATTGTTTTAATCATATAGCGTCTTTTTTACATGAGTTTCGTATCGATTTGTTTTCCATCGGTATGTCACCCTATGGTAACAACTTTGTTTTCCATTAACATGTCAACCTATGGTATCAAATTTATTTTCCATCAGCATGTCAAACTATGGTAACAACATTGCCTTCCATCGGCATGTCAACCTATGGTAACAACTTTGTTTTCCATCAGCACGTCAACCTATGGTAACAAATTTGATTTCCATCGGCACGTAAGACTATGGTAATAACTTTGTTTTCCATCAGCATGTCAACCTATGGTAACAACATTGATTTCCATCAGCACATCAACCTATGATAACAACTCTGTTTTCCATCGGCTTGACAGCCTGTGGTAATGAATTTGTTTTCCATCAGCTTGACTACATATGGTAATGACTTTGTTTTCCATTGGATTGACCACATATGGTAATGTCGTTGTTTTCCATAGGCTTAACAATCTTTGGTAATGAATTTGTTTTCCATCATCTTGAAAACATATGGTAATGAGTTTGTTTTCCATCAGCTTAAAAACCTATGTTAATGAATTTGTTTTCCATCGGCATGAAAACCTATGGTAATAAATTTGTTTTCCATCAGTATGACAACCTATGGTAATGACTTTTCTTTCCATCATCTTGATAACATATGGTAATGACTTTGTTATCTATCGGTCTCACAACTGATTTTATTATTTCTTATCATACGCTTGTATTTTATTTCACTATGTTAATACTATTAATCAAACAATTACCTTAAAATCTATAACATGTAAATTATTTCCTTACTTTGTATTATTTTCTTAGTTTTAATTGTTTCTCATTTTTTTAAAACCACCTTTTAATCATATCTTTTGATTTTGTTTCTCTTCTAATATCAACCATATAAGATCAACAGTCATCCTTTTTTCACCTATAAATTGACCCCCTTCCCAAACCCAAACTGGTTTTATAGATCTTCCGGCAAAGCTCTTCCCCTTTTTTTTAATACTCCGTGTGATCATCGCTTTGTCACATCTATATGTCTCAGTCCTCTACCAACACTCCTGCTGAAATGTCTTCAAAAACATTTTCAGATAAAGACTTCTTTATATAATGGTTTGTTTCTTGAGAATACTTTGACTCGTATGATTCAAAAATCAACAGGATTATTTGGTTTCAAGGCTGGGAACATCTTTTTGTTGAAAACCCTATATCTCCAGATCATATTCATATTGAAGAAGTTACTCAATTCTACAAAACCATGTCTTTTGACAAAAAATGATGATCAACATTGCTATGTACCATTGAAAACATCAATGTCTGTGAAACAAGCAGCCCACTTTCTAAATGTCTTAACATAAGGTGATTATTTTTGTCTATCTCATAAGCTACCAGAGGAATTTGTTACGTTTAATATAGAAAGTTCTGAAAATTCGTTATTTCTTATAAATGAAGAGAAGAGAAATGTAGCTCATTTATCTCGAGATAATAGGTTTGTGGTGGTTTGGATGTAATGTTTTCTTATCCGAAGGAAAGGGCATTGATAAACTCTTAAATTATCTGATATTTTTATTCTAGACTATCCTGTAATCATGATAAAGGTAAATCTCATGGGCTAAATTTTTGAAACAGTCAAAAATGTCATGTCAGGAGTGATCAAGTCCCATTTGATTATGTATCCCTCTATTATTACAATGTTCATTCTTGAGAGAATTAAGTTTTGTAATATTACTTTTAATGGAAAATTAAAATAGCTGAAGCCTTCTTGTCTATGTAAGCATACGTTTATGAAGTTTTATGTTTGTTTCGATGAAAACTCAATGATTTTTGTCAAATCTGTAGAAGCTGAATCGGAACAAAATCAATCGGCACCAAATCAATCAGCACCTTTTCCAATCAAAGATAATCCAACTGTTGTTTCTCTTCAAAAGTCAGATCCGTAAACCAGTTCTATGCCAAAGAAGAAACGTAAATATAGAAAAGATGTTGAGTCCAAGTGGAGGAAAGATAGGGAACAATGAAAAGAAGGTGATCCTAATTTCGGTCTTGATCCAACTGAACCTTTTGATGAGAGGATAAGGGTAGAGTACACTCTTCAGGATGAGAAGAAAATAAAGACTCTTTTAAAAAGCAAAGATCAAGACTTTGATGTTTCTAAAAATATGAAAATGGTTAGGTAGGATAGTCCTCCACTAACAGAAGAAGTGCATCAAGAACCTATTGTATAGAGTCTTCTAGAGAAAGAGAAAGGGAAACAAATTTTGAAAGAAGTATAGGAAGGTGAAGAAGAGGAAGAATATTTTATTTTGGAATTTCTTCAGAGTTCACAAAATATTAGAGAAGAATCATTTCAAAAGGAAATTGAAGGTATTCAACAGGTTACTCAAGCCGATTAAGCACCGACTGAATATCATGAAACTCCAGATATAATTCCTCCCCATGCAATACTAGGTGCTTAATATTATAATATTGAAAAAGTAATCATTACAAGTTTAAATGTGGAAGAAGAAAGAATGGAAAAAGCAAAAGCAAAAGAAAAACATCCAGCAGAAGACTCAAGCCTATCAAATGAACTCGATTCTTATGATGAAGATACTGATTCAGAAGACACATTTTCTCTCTAAAAGGGTGATTACATTTTCATGTTTTGATAAGGATTGGGAAGACCATTCTTTATTTTCCTATACTTGAAGGGAAAATTTATTTCATCAATAAAAATCAATGGAAGAGGTATGGTTCTATAATAAAACCGAGAAATAGAGTATTGTCAATTGATGTCGATTTAAAAGTATTATCTAAATGTTTGGATTCTCATAATAAGGATTGAAATAGAATGACTAAGCGGTCATACAAAACAGAAAGATCAGTGATTGATCATGAAATATCAATTGAAGACTTAAGGAGGCTTTCAAATGATATTGCTATTGTTTTCAATAATCTTGGCAATGAAACCATTCAAAGTCTGAATCAGATCTCAATAACTCATGGAGACAATATTCCATCAATAAAAGTGCTTCAAGAGAGAATGAATTCTTTTCAGATAGAGTTTTCAAAGGATTAATCTTTCAATTATGAAATAGTTTTGTTGAAGAAGCAAAAATCCGTGTTATCTAAAGACAATATGGATATTCCAGACAGATTTGACACTCTTGAATAAGTAATCAGAGTCTAAGAAGAGACTATCAAGAATCAGGATTAACATTTTTCTGATCAACAAGAGCTTCTCAAATCCCACTGTGATTCTATCTCCAAACACAAGAAAGAAATAAAAAAGTTGAAATATGTTCTTCATGAGATGATCATGAAAGAATAGGAAACAAAAAAAATGAGTGTTTTTTATCTTTCTTTGTTAATTTATAGAATTCTATAGACATTTGTTATCTCAATTAGATTTATGTTATATTTCCCATTGCCTTTCATTTAATATCTCTAACTATTTTATGAAACTCAAGAATACACCATTATTTTTGTTAATCACAATGGGGGAGAATGTTTT
The DNA here is from genome assembly GCA_963277665.1 of Viscum album. NCBI lineage: Eukaryota > Viridiplantae > Streptophyta > Magnoliopsida > Santalales > Viscaceae > Viscum > Viscum album. The sequence continues at coordinate 1,898,715,353 of OY728140.1, read as the reverse complement.
ATATGGGGAGAATGTTTTAAACAAATAATTCTAAATCAAGGAAAGTTTATGAATACAATCCTTAGGAATGTACATACCTAAGGGGGAGTTAGTTGTATATCATTTCTTATTCAGAAGAGTTTACAATAACTTAGGGGGAGATAAGTATTTATTTTTGTTTTTACTTTATGTTTAGTGATTTAAAAAAAGGGGGATATTGTGGAGTCAAAAGTTCTCTTTTTTACTTTTATGTCTTGTTTTAGAAATCACAGGTGTATTCATATATACTTATCATACTGACTGTGCATATAGTATTGTCTATGTCAATCATACTGACTCTGTCAATCATACTAACTTTGTCAATTGTACTAGCTCTATCAATCGTACAGACTCTGTCAATCGTACTGACTCTCTCAATCGTACTGACTCTGTCAATCATACTGACTCTGTCAATCGTACTAACTTTTTTGAATCATAATCACATTGTATCATATCAATAAATTACACTACATAATACTTATCATACACATATTTTTATGAAATGCTTGTTTTTATCCTTTATCAACACATGTAAATCATACTCATGTTTATCAATTCTATATATCTTCTGTTTTAACCAAAGGGATGTCATGGAGTTAGTTATAAACTATTCAACACGATGTCTTGTTTTCTATTTCTCTATGATTGTTATAATGCCAGGTGTCCAAGTCCCTCCGAGTTTTCTGGAGAAATACGACCGTTGGAGGAAATGTGACCATTGGTTCCTGATGCCTATAAATAGAAGGTCATTTGAAGCTGATAAGAACAACCGAGATACTTTGATCATTTTGTGCTTCTATCAAGTTCTAGGGAGAGATGTTGTGACTTATCTCCTGCCTCGTGTGAAAGCCATGAAATTAAAAATAGTGAACGACTCGTTATTAGTTTTTTTATTTCAATATGTTCTTTGATTTGCTTTGTGCAACCGATCATGTGATAACGATTGAGGGATGCAAAGGATATGCAGATCATTCTACCGATCTTCGTATCGAGGGCTTTCAAGTGTTTGAAAGATAGAGGTTCCAATTACCTGCAAAATCAAGGTCTTGAGGGGATAGCAAGACAGACGTTTCGATTATCGTATTGAGGGCTTACCAAGGTGGTGGTAAGACAGACCACCTATTCTAGTTTAAAGGATACCCTTATCTTTGGGTTAATAGAATTGTAATACTTTTCCATTTCCGCTGCTAATTGTATTAGAAAGAGAATTGTTTTGTTCCCATTATTTATTTCATTTTCATTTGTAATTGTTTCAATTACAATACTAATGTTAAAAATTGTATTGATTGATTCTATACGATTTACGGTAGAATACTTCACTATTGTATTACTCTGATTATTGTATTCATTTTGAATAGAATTTCTTTACACTTCTTATATTATTACATCTTATCATACCTTTATACTCAATACAATTATTGTTAATTGTATCTATTGTGAATTGTATTTCTTAAGTGTTAAAACACAAGGTTTTTAAACCTACAATTCACCCCCGCTTTTATTGTTCCATTTAATATACATATACATCTATATATCAATCTAACAAACTATAATGAAAGGATTGCACTTTTTAATTGACGTGAGGGGAACCTGTGGAAATCATCAAAATATTAAATAATAATAAATTAATTTTGTATTTAAATACTGAAAAATGGGCATGGATTAGTATATAAAACGAAAAAATGTTTAATTCTCATTATCTAATAAAATGGATACATGTTTTGGTTTATTTTAATACTTATCATTTTGATTAACTTTTGTTAACCTATTATAATTATAATTATGATAACAATTTATTTAATATTAAGAGGTGTAAATTTTTTACTTATAAAATGTGAATTAGACCATCATTTATAAGAATATAGTCCAAATAATAATCATTTTTTATTTTTATATGATTTATTTGTGATATTTAAATAATTTAATAAAATATTATTTTAAAAATATATGATTAGTGTCAATTTTGATACTATTCATTACTTTGGCCTTATGAAAATAAAGTAAACTAGATAACTTTGAACAAAAAAATTTAATATAATCATAATATGTCAAAATAATCTTGAAAATTCATGGATAACCTTAATTAATTAAAATTATAATTATTTTAATATTTTTAATATCAATTATTTTATTGTTCCATTAATAAAAAATTACCGCAATATCGTTGAATAATTAAATAAGGTTGTTATTTATCTACTAAAAAATAAAATATGATGGTGTATGTAAATATTTTATATTTGGAAATAATATCAGTAATAGAATATATCATTAAAAAAAAATTAAAATAATTTATTTATTAAAAACATGAATTTGACATCATTGTTATTTTTTTAAATAAAATATTATAAATATCATAACCTAAACCAAATGGTCCCAAAAATCAATAAATAAATTTAAATCATGAAAATAATTTTATTAATTTTAAAATGGATGGTTTTATTTGTTTGTAACACACCATTGTCTTTATATGGACACATAAGATATGATTAAGACAAAGAAATTGACATTCAGTAATTTTCTTTAATTTAAATAATATAAAATCCATTTTGAGGAAAAAATAGCAATTAAATAACTTAAATTTCAACACTAAATGTTAAGGGTCTAATATAAATCATTCTATAAAATTCTATTAAGTGTTTGTGTAATTTTATAGTCTTTACCATTTTGTTTTTGACCTAAATTGCCACATTTACCATTTACCGTGGTAACAAAAATTTCCAAGATTTACAATTCATATTAGAAAAATAAAAGGTGTATATATACTAAATATGTACCTTCTCATCCTAAATGTGCAATTTATTTTATAAAATTCAATATCAAATAAGTGGAAAAATTCAGTTTAAAACTCATCTGATAAAACATAACAAAAAATAGTTTTGTTAAAAATACATTTTAAGACAAATAATGTAATTATACCAAAATATAGTATAATAAGGATTAAAATAAAATAAAATATATTATTTATAAATAAATAGTATTTATATTACGTTGAGGAAAAATTCAAATAATAAATATACTTTTAATATTACAAAATTAACAGTTTTATAAAAATAATTATTTGTCATTATTCACTGTCAAAAACTTATTTTCATAAAAATACCAAAAATTCAATCTAATATAATTTAGATATTATTATATTAAAAATTATGTTCATTTTTTCAATATTATTTATAAAAATTTTATAATTTTGATTTAAAATAAGTACGCTGTTGAAGGGAGGTAAAACCGACTTTAGAAAAATATAATATTTACATGTGTCAAATTGGATTTATTTTTATCTTATGCTAGAAAAATCTAGTATATGAATGTAAAAAGATTTGACTGAATATATAGTATATAAAATTTTCAATGTGTTTAATACTATTTATCCCCTCCAATTTAATGCATAGATTCTTATGATCACATAATAATATTTCATTATTCGTTTAAGAAGGGTGTTGCAAGCAACGTAATCTATTTAAGAGATAAAAAATAAAAGATACATACCATAAAATCAGGTGGTGTTAAAAATTTATTTCAGTTTCCCCACTTTTTGTGATTTATGATCAATTATATATATATATATATATGTTTATATGTATTTTTGAATATTTTTATATATTTACTAAACATGTAAATATGTATAAATATTTATTTTTATTAATTTTTATATCATATATGTGTAAATATATAAAGACATATTTATATTTACTTATGATTATATATATATATTAATTAAATATTTTATATCTGAGTGTGTATACATATATTTAGGAAACATAAATGTGTTTTATATATATTTATGTTAATTTTGTTATATGTATATATATATATATCGAAATTTATAAAAATTTATTATTTACTATTTAATATATATTATTTCTCATCTCCCAATCATTATTCATTATTCATTATTTATTATATACTCAATTATTACTTATTAAATTTTATTTATTATTCATTCAATTATTATTTATGATTTATTATTTACTATTTATTATTTATAACTAATTAACTATTTAATGATTTATTTTTTTATTATGTAATTATAAATAAGTATTTAATATTTAATATTTAATATTTAATATATATTATATATTATTACATATTATATAATATTTTTATTAACTATTTATTATTATTAATTTGTAATTTATTATTAATTTATAATCGGTATGTTATGAATTATTTATTTTGTAGTTATTTATTTATTTATTTATTATTTAGTAAGTATTTATTTAGTAATTTTTTATTATTCATTATTTATTTATTATTTATTATTTTTTTATTAATTAAAAATATTTAGTTATTATTTATACATTAATGATTCAATATTTTTAATTTATTATAAATTTATGATTATTTTATTATTAATTTATATTTTACAACGTAATTATTATTTATTTATTTTTCATTTTTATTTTATTATATATTACATATTTAATTTTCTATTATTTATTTATTAATTTTTTATTATTTATAATATAATATAATATATACTTTTCTTTTTATTATTTACTACTTTATTATTAATGTGTTATTTATTAATTATTTATCATACATTCATTATTTATTTGTTGATAATTTATTATATATTATCTATTATTAATTAATTTATTGTAATTTATCATATATTAATTTATTTTTTTATTCATTACTAATATATTTTATAATATATATTATATATTTAATATTTATCATTTACTATTTATTATTTCATATTTACCAATTATTTGAAAATGATATATATATATTATTCATTTATATTATTTATTATTTATTAATTAGTGATTATTAAATATTAAAACTATAATTCAAATTAATTATTAATTTTTAATTATTAATTATTTAGTTCATGTCTATTTTTTAGGTATTATTTTATTTTTCTATTGATATATATATATATATAAGTTTATTATATTCTATTTACTAACCACATGAAGAGTCTACTAGAGTGGTAAATTCTTTACTAAATAATTCGGAGGTAAGAGGTTCAAATCTCACACGATGCAGAATGCCTACATGGTATGTGCATGTTCATGTGTATGTACATGGTAATAAATAATAATAAAATGAGAATCAAATAACTGAATAAAAAAATAATGTAATTAATGAAATAATAAAATTTTAAAAAAAATTAAATAAAATAAATTATTTACGTGAGTAAAAAATTTAAAAAAATTTAAAATAAAAAAATAATGAGAATTAAAAAAATTACAAAATAATTTAAATTCATTACGAGAAATAAATATTAATATAATTAAATAATTAAATAATAATATAATTAAAAAATTAATTAATAAAATTAATTAATTTCTAAATTTTAAAAATAATAAAATAAATAAAAAAACATACCGTAGTGAAATGATTTAGCGGTACTTTTAACTGTCGCTAAATGATTCCCTTGATTTTAAAAAACCATTGCAAAATTACATCATAGTGGTTTCTCAAAACCACCATGAAATGATTGACGACACATGATTTATCGATGGTTTCTCAAAACCATCACAAAACAATTTTACAGCTATTTAAACAACTGCTAAATGAAAAAAAGACCAATGATAAATGCTTACGTCATCTTAGTTAGTCCATACCAAGAATGACATCAAAGCCTTCTATCTCAAGGAAGGATAAGTTCCATAAAAATCGATAACCACCTTTCTCATGGGGGAACTCCCAGCATTGGCATGCACTCTGAAAACATGTACCTAAAGGAGTGTCTAGGGTTCTCACCCCTTTGAACTACTGAATCATGATTATAAGGTTTCCTATAATATCCTCATAGATAATATAACTTGAATACCATGTGTCAAACAAAATAGACACTACAGTAGATGCTACTAAAATTTTATATTGAACTATGGAAGGATCAAGACTCTGCATCCTCAACAAATGATGCACTAAATAAACCTAGCCTATTCCACGGCCCTAAGATACAAAATGACTTCGTTGAGAAGGCCCAATATTCTAACATTTCATAACTACTATATGGATCCCCCAACCATGACAACCTCTTTGGCATGACCAGTCATTATGACTCTAGATCCCTTCCTGACACAGAGTTGCTTATCCTGCTCAAGGGCCTAGAGTTAGTGATGATTCTCTCTCACTAGCCATTAGGGAAATTTATTTAAAAATACAGTAAATGGCCAATCCTACTATTGGATCAAAACTCAATTGGGGATCTCTCACACCAAGGTTTCACATGCCCCTACTTCCCACACTGAGGAAATATTAATAAACTGCCAGTAGGTGCACTCTAACTGGCACTACCCTCACAAGAGGTCTCGATGCAATGCTTCCAACAAGTAGATACTATATTGTCGGGTTGAGGTACCGATCAACTCTGATCTGGTCCACAAACTACCTTCAAGTTATGTTTGATAATAGGAGCCTAATTTTCTATTTCACACACGATATTTAGCCAAATAAAATTTTCCTGAGAATGCATAGGATACCACAACCGATCCTATAACATCTCGCTTTCCCTGAATCATTAGTGGTATATATTAGCACAAAGTGTTGAAGCTTTGTAAAATGAGATGAGTAATTAATGAGAGACTTATAACATTACTGTAGGTTCATGAACACCCTAGCATGATCAGGCCTCAAAGTCTCAAGGAAAAAGTAGTTATAGAATGAAAATTGAATCCCCCCCAAATAACATCCTGGTACTTACCAGCATGGTTCAGAATATACCAACAACGTTTCGCAGATCCTCAATGCATATACATAAAGAGCTTCACTGTCTAATTAGGGGGTGTCTCAAGGCACTCAAATATAGGAAAGGAAGTCTCAACCAATAACTCTACAGCCTAAGTGTCGCCATCCCCTGAAAAAGTAGGTCAATTTTGCTGTTGAAAATCCTAGGTCACCTCTCCCATATAAGGGACAAGTCATTAAGATCACTATATAGTTTACATAAGAATCAAAATTTTCTCCATAAACTGGGAATCATCTCCCGTATCAAGTATATTAGGATGTACCATTGGTGGAACTGCTAGAGGTTACACTAATGGTTTAGGGACCTCCAACCTTAGATCATCGTCGTCACTACCCACATGGCACATGACACGAGTATTCCATGGGGGCATTGCTCTTTAAATTTCATGGTCACACATTGTAAATAATTTTATAAAGGAAAAAAAATATATAATAATAGGATAAACACAATACTTCCTATAGAATATTCACACCCCTTTTCATTATCCTAAATCTAGGTCTGTGTGAAAGTTATAATCATAAGGAACAAATGATAAACTACTTACTACCCACATCCTCAATCATGTTTGACTCAATCTCTCTATTTCACTATATGGGTCCCTGTATATGGATTGTTAATTTAATGTTATAAATGAAAACACCATTTAATTTTCAATTGGCATCACCATTTAAAGACAAACATGTTTAAATAAAAAATTTAACAATTCTTTTTTTTGGATAATGTACTTGTAACTAAAAAACTATTCCCAATTTATATTAGTGCATACTTTAAAAATCAAAATTGGTAGTTCATTTAACTCCATCCACACCATTACATTAAATAGGAGTATGTCACAGGTAATATAAGATGTTTTGACTAAATGAATCACCATTCCCAATCTATCGAGGCACATTTAATCTTTATATTAAAAATGACATTCATGTATTCAAAATCAAACAATGTTCCAGTCAACATAGCCTTAGATGCGTAACTCACACATGTAATAATTTATTGATTAAGGTCCCATCATCATCTTTTATAGGAAAACACAATTTAGGTTGACATAAATACTTTAATAACCAACTATAATATCCCAATTCTCCTACAGAACCATTAGCTTTATATGAAATATATCACTCAAAGTGCATGGAATAAGTACCATGCAATCATGTAATGAAAATTACATGGAATGAAGTAATGCATGGCATATTAATCCAATAAGGTTCCTATAATGATACATTTTCAGTGCATTCCTTGCCATACCAGGACATGGAAGAAATGAAATTCAATATCATAATAATAATAACATCACATATATTTTGTATCACCCAATAGTGGATTCAAAACAATTGTAAAATTCATAAACTAGAACAACATATCCCATCCAAGAAAATTCAATTTTCTCCCATAGACAGGATAAATACTCCTAGGAACATTCTCATTACCAAATTATGACACATCTTAGACTTCTTTTTACCATCCCAAAATATTATGTCTTGTAAATAATCCTTTAATACCAATTTATGACATCTTGGACCTGATCCTTTGATAACAGAAGCTGAACTAGTAGGTAAAAAGGCCTTAAGTGAGCCTCTCCATATGCCAGAGGCTACTGACTAGATGAAATGGTCTAAGGAGTTATATTGGGGAGACAATATCCTTATAATAATTGTCACATAATGGTGTAATTAATAGATAATAGAATAATCAAGGCATAATAAAATCTGATAGCAAGAACAACAGAAGTAAAACACCTAGATAACAATAATAATCAAGCTACCAATAGAAACATAATGTGTCATATACAAAATGATATAATGTAATGTCCCCAGAAAATTGATAAGAAACATGGAATCACCAAACTTATATATTGGGATCTCAAATGAACCAAAAATTCCAATAATGCTGTCACCAAATATCATCACGTGTTGTATCTCAATCCTGTGCTTCCCTGCTCCCATGTTATATTCAACAAAGCTTTAGTAACTGGGAGTTTTCCTACCTCCCTACCTATGTCCATGAATTTTATATGAGTACCAATCGCTGGAACAAACATGATTTTAGATATACTCAGTAGGCCACCACAAATGGTGTCTACAAAAAATCCCACATATACATAAAAACTAGAACTATGTGCTGGTATAGTAAGAAAGAAGTAATGTTATGTAAACATAATAAGTCCATAGAGAAAGCTATTGATTAGTCATTCTGTAATAGATGAATGTTGATATATATATATATATATATATAAATTATCAATGACCTTTAGTAACCAACATGACATAATCCACATGTTATAATATTAAAATACCTACATGGTCATGGTCACATGGTGTACAATTAGGGTGACCTATATCCATAGATGTAAAAGTATACAGAAGTCACATGTGATAAACCGTGATCCTTCTCAATAGTTCAAACCATAAATAATCATACCTAGGTGTCCCATTTTACATAACTCTTTACCCTGATAGGTGACATAACATAATAATCATTGATTTCATAACATAATAATCATAGGTCATATTCATTAATAATAAAATGTGTTATAACTTCATAATCATAGGTTCCACACCTTAATAATCATAGGCCCCATAAATTATTATTAATAAGTTCCATAACTTAATAATAATAGGTTCCATACCTTAATAATAATAGGTGTCATACCTCAATAATCATAGGTTCCATAGCTTAATAATAAGTCAATGTCATACTACGACGTCCAACATCAAGAAAATAATACTGAAACATTATAGGGCTCTATTAGTGTCTATACCAATTTAAAATTATAATTTAATCAAATATTTAATCATTATAATAAAATTCAATAACATTGAATAGGTGTCATGATCATCTAATACTAACTCATTTTTTTATAAAGGCTCCCACTATAAGGGTGACAAGCTTACAAATATAAAGGGTTTGTTTAAAACAAGGAATATGAATGAAACACAACAAAAGGGTGGCCCAACATGATGTTGATAACATAAATCCATGATAAGGTGATACATGCGAGACCCAACTAGGATCAATAATTAATATAAGGATTACCATTTAATTTAGAATCAAAAAAGGGAAATTATGATGTGTGGTACAACAGTAATAGTCAAATAAATAAAAAAACCTTAGGGAAAAGGTATAAACCGAATACCTTATGGTGGAAGATGAGTACACATCCACTATAAACTTTTGGTTCAGTAGAAATTAGAAAAAAAATTAATAATATAAAATGACCATAAAAATATTCCATATGATCTCATACCAAAATAACTCTGTTAGAAGGAAGAAGAATAACAAAAGGAGATAAAGGAATGAAGTTCTTTTCACTAGCTATCAAATGTGACAAAAGGATCTCAAGTTGGAGTCATGATATATAAGGAATCGCAAATAATAGATTTAGGCTAAAGGTGGATCTATTATAGTGGAACTCTTGTGAGAGAGAGAATAGAAGGGAGGGAATTATGTCAAAATAAGAGGCCCTACCTACATAAAAAAATAGTACTAGGGTATTCACTTGATGTATACACATTAAAAGCTATGTATTGCTCTGGTTTTTCTCCAATAGGGAAAAACCAATAATCATTGTGAAAAGGGTAAGTCCATACTGATACACATCATGTATTTAAATACACATAATGTATTTTTTAGGCAGACATCCTCTATCCCCCATGACCATCCTTCCCAAAAAAGACCTACCATAGGGCATGGTTTATAGGTTTTTTCAAAAAAAATCTCAATAAGGTTTTTACCCAAAAATTAAATTAACCATTCCTTATAAGAAAAAACCAGGATATTACATATTATGCTTCTATGTAAGGGTATCCTTATATTCCTTAATAATAGTAAAATTAAATATTTACATAAGGGTAAGGTTCACTTTTTAAGGGATATGTAAAGGTATATATGAATTCAAAAGTTGAATTTAGGTAAATCATTTTTTATATAATGGTAATGTTGAACTTTTACACATGCATGGGTATAAAACTAACTTATGTAACTGTAAAAATTATAAGTCGCATAAATGTAATCAATTCAAAAACAATCATATATAAGCGTAAAAATTTTATGTTCCATAAAGGAAAGATGTTCTAAAAACAACCTATGTAAGTGTATAAAGTTCATACATAATGGTAATAAATTATTTATGTAAAGATAAATGCTCGTTGTGTAAATGTATGAATATAAATTCATGATATTAAAGTAGAATATCAATTCTTTGATATCAAAAACATTTTATTATTTCACAGATTACTAAAAAATGTTACATCTCAATTTCAAATCCTTCTGTGCCGAGAAGATACAATAATTCAAACATTTAAACATTCTTAAAAAAGAATTAATAAGTATTCCAATAGATAACTTCTCAGAATAATATCACATAAAGCTATTTATATTGGTCTACTACGAATAAAAATATCATTAATAAACATTTAAATATATTTAATGGAAGATGTAGAGATCGACTATTTAAACAATAGTAAAACAGTTGAAAATTGAGTTTTGAGCATCTAAATTAAACAAAACTAAATTCTAATAATTGATCATAATTTTTTTAAACAATTGTATTTGATGGAAGAAGGAGAATTCTAATCATTGAAAATAACTTTGGAAGTAAGAGAATTGAAATAGTTTAGTCTTTTCTTGCATTATCATCAAGAAATTCATGCTTCAAATTTTCCTAGTAAAATAATTAAATTACTAACATTAGTAGTTAAAACCTAATATTAAGTGACACTTATATTGTATATTTTACTAATGAATATATTTGGGGTGGTGTCCTCATCATGAAAATATGTCACAAGTGGATTGAAGCTCTTTATATCTCACTTTTAATATTCAATCTCATTTCTTTCTTTTAACATGCTCATAATGAATTTTCCTCATCTCAGTTGTTTCTTGTTTCTTAAATAAAATAATTTATATATTTCATTTTGTAATCTATGAAACTTGTTTATTAGATCATGGCTATTACATAGGGAATATCAAAACAACGTGTCCCCTAATAATTAGTTTCAAATCCATCTATACTATAAAAATTTGATTTACGAAATTGAAAATAGTAAATTTTTATGGGGATTATGATTTCAATTTATGGATGATTAAAATGAGTGACCTGATATATCATAATAATCTCCTTACTTCCCTTTCTGGTAAAATGAAGAAATCAATTACTAAGTCCACTAATGGGATGTCTATTACTACTATGTTATATGATTATACAAATGTCTTTAGGAAAATTTTTGTCTCATGATATTATCATTAGATTATATGGTTTATTAGGAATTTTATTATGTTTCTACTACTACCAATGTCTAGTCAAAAATTTGATCCCTATATATGAGAAACAGTATGGTAGGAAGACATCATTAGATAATGGGATTGTATAATTTTCATATGCACACTGGAACTAAATTACAGATACATATTAATAATTTTAATAAAATTGTGTTATATTTTTATAATAAAGATGTGAAGATAGAAGTTAATGATTTATCCATAATTTTGTTTGTACATTTAGATGATTCTTAAAAATATATTAAATATTAAACGATGTATAGTAGGGACACCATAATGTTAGAAAAGGATAAATATGAATTTCTATCTAAAGAAATTAAATGAAGTATTTTATTTAAAAATAATATACAGGGATTAAACTAAGGGGTAAACCAGAATAAAGAGGTAAGAAGAGAGAATATAGAATGTTTTAGAGTCAGTATAAGTCTAGGGGTAGGCTGATTAAATGTTTTCTTTATAAATAGCCAATGCATATTAATATAATTTTCTATATAGGATCAATTACAAAAAACCAATGATCATTGATTACTATTAGAGATGTTTTTAAATACTCATGATGTTTTGAATATGCATTAAAATTCCATGATTGAAGCGTGTGTATAAAATTCGAGATACTTGTTCGACATGTTCCATACGTGAGAGTATTTTATTGACTTTAGTGATGATGAGATTAGTGATGTATTCCTGGGAAATAATAAGAGTTTCTATGTCCTGGGTAGAGGTTTTTTTGGTTCTAGAATTGCATTATGGGTCAATAATAGCCCTTACAGAGGATAGATGGGTAACTGAGTTGAAAAGAAACTTTATTTACCTTGGTATGATAGATGAAAATTGATATATATTTAGGTTTGATTTTAAAATATTTAAGATAACTAAGGGATCACATGACATTTTAATGGAATCCTCATGAATGAGCTATATGATTTAGAAGGTAGGATGCAAATGGAGCTGTTTAATGTCTCTTGTACTCTCGTGCCTGATAGTACTATACTATGGAGTATACTAATAGGAAATGTGAGTGATAAAGGGTTGAGATAACTTTGTGGGAAAGGGTTACTAAAATATGTTATCACTAATAATCATTCCTTATTTGAATGTTGTCTATCTAAAAATTCAATAAGATTCATATTGATGTGGCTTATATAAAAAGATAAACCTCCATGGATATGTCCATTCCGACTTATGGGTACCTTTTAGAGTTTCAGCCCATGATGGAAGACAATACATTATAACCTTTATCGATATATATTCATATAAATTATGGATTTACATACTAAATCACAAGTCTAAAACGTTTTAATCATTCAAGACTTGTAAATATAGTGTTAATAATGAGTTAGGGAATAAGTTGAAATCCCTTAAGATAAATAATATACTTGATTATCTATTTAATTTTTTTAATATTTGTAATTTTGAAGGTTTATTGAGACACCATACAGTTTTGGAGACCCCATAATAGAATTCCCCAGCTGATTGGTAGAATATGAGTATCATTGAGAGAGTGAGAAGAATTATCACACACATTGGTTTTTATTGGTCCTTTTTGGGAGAATAGTTTGATATGAAAATTTATTTAATCATTATTATCCCATATAGTTCCATTAGTTTTAAAAACATCAAAGGTGATGTGGACAAGTTCTTCCTTAGTCCATCACTTCTTTTATTTTTTATTTACAATACTTATTCTCATAGAAGGAAAAATAAGTTATAACCCATAGTAGATAAGTGTGTATTCTTGGAATATCCTAAGGGGACTATGGGGTGAAGGATTTAGATTGAAAATAATAGTTTTCAGAAGTGCATCCCAGGTAGAGATTTAGACATAAATGGGGTCACTAACCAAAATCCAAATCATTTTGATTCACATAAAGATGGAATACCTAAACCAATGAAAATTATGGTCCATTTAGTAATTGATATGTAGTATTATCCCAAGTATTTTTACAATATTCCTCCCTTATAAATTTAAAATTAATTTGAAAAAGATTCTATGTTTGATTCCGAGGATGATGGAGAGGGTGTTTTAAGGGACAATAAATTAACAGTATACATATCTAAGAGGACTCTTAGTGGTTCTACCAGTTCTAGTCACTCTGATGTGGATACTTAAACCATACATACTTCTCTAGACATTAAAAATGATAAGTCTAAAAACTTTAAACATTCTGTAAAATGTAATAAATCAATTTAGTGACTAGCTACTATGAATGTTGAAATAGATTCCCTTCTAAAAGGTTAAACTTGTATAGTTTTAAATAAACCCAAAATGGGAATAAATATAGGTAGCAATTGGACTTTAAAAATGAAATAAAATAATAGTGGATTGGTGATTATTAAATTCAAAACCATTTTTATAGACAATGGGTTCCTTCAATGTGAGGGGATTAACTATAGTGAAATTATATCTCATATTATAAAACATTAATATATTACATTAATGATTTATTTTATTCCCCTAAAACGATTTTCATATTTAATTGTTTATTGTGAAGACTAGTTTTTTACATGGGAATGTGGATTAAATGATTTACATGAAATAATATGAAGTATTTTCAATGTATTTTAAACTATACTAATTATTCTTTTTTTAAAAACCTTGTATTTAATGAATAATTCCTCAAGGAAATGGAATAAATTTTTTTTTGGTATTTCATGTTTTAAAATAGTTTTAAAATTAAATATGATTCTTTTATTTACATTAAATATATTAATAATGATTTTATTTAATTACTATTACATGTTGATGAAATTATTATCACATGATAATACATGAGGTTGATAAATTGTAAAAAATTCCATCTGAATACTTCTTTTGAAGTGAAATATCTCACGGATTTCAAGAAAATATTAGACATAAAAATTATCTGGAAGAAAAATAATCGATTTTTTATATATACCACATTTAACCAAAGTGAGTAAGGATTTGAATCCATATTTGAATGAGTACTTGAAAACTATATATGTTCCTTTGGGACCTCACTTCATGTTATCCCTTTCCCAATCCCTTGTTTGTGATTTTCATTTGGATTTTATTAATAAAATACATTATATTATTATAGTGGGAAGCGTTATGTATTCTATGATATGTTTTAGGCCAAACAATGAATTTTTTGTCTTTACCTTTAGATGGTTTATGGGAATAAATGGGAATTTTCATTGGCTTTTATCAAAATTGATATTGAAACATTTTTCTATGTCTTTGGATATATGTATTTTTTTGAAGATAATAGAAGTTATGAGCATGATATTGCTTGTTTTGTGGATTTTAATTATGTTCCAAACATTGGAACATAAAATTTTCTTTCGGTTATGTACTTCTTGATTGTGGTGGATCTGTTTCTTGGAAATGAAATTTTCAATATATTTTAGCTTTATCCATCATTAAGGCTGAATATATAGATTTATTTGAATCTGTTAAAGAGGTAATATGGTTATAGGGAATACATTAATTGCCTTTATCTTCTTGTAATATTGAATTATTTTTTGATAATCAATCAATATTGTATTTATCGAAAAATAACGTATCCATTTGAAAATTACAAAAGAGAGATATACATATACATTTTTTAGACAAATTAGTGAAACTATGGTGGTGTGTGTCAAAAAGGTACACACCTTTGATAACCAATTTGACAGTTTGACTACGATGTTCAATTTTCAATGTTTGCTCACAATTTAGATTTATTGAATATAATACGAGCTCTATGAAATGGGTTATTAAATAATCATTTATTGTTAGTTATTTTTCCTAAAAATGTAGTGTTTTTTTATTTTTCATGTGTTTGCATCATGATTCATTATTCGTTTACAATTAAATTGGACATCCCATTTGTTATTTGTATTCAGTTTTCTTTTTTTTATTACTACATAGTCCATGAAGAATATATTTTTATATAATTATTTTGGTTAATTTTTCATTATAATATATTTATAATTCTAGTGTTTTACCCAACTAGAAACTCAATCTTAGTTTTACTTGATGGAAATTAGGGGCTTTCAGTTGTATCCGATACAATGGTAGATTATGTTTCTGTTTGTGATTTATCAAATTCATGTCTCCTATATCATATTTTCAGGTTGATATATGTGTTTTGTTTTTGTCCCATGTATTAAGTCACCATATATCTCTAGCATTTACTATTTTATTTGTCAAAAAATTCAAGTAATTAGTGGTTCAATCATTGTGCCCATTAGGTACCTCATCCTGCTATACTGAAATCTTGACTACCAAAGTGATTTCCCCTTTGGACTTTTGAGTATTAAAGGATTTCATTTTACACATGTTTTTTCTATTTCATTAGAGTAAGAGAATGAATGTTCTTAATTTCATTAATATTATCAAATATACTTAGAGGATATTCTTGGTTTAGGTTATAATTACCCATAGAAGAAAGGTGTTCCAAAATCAACAATGGTCTCATTGTACAGATTTGGTGGAGAGGGATTGGGATCATCTGACTTTTGGAGCGAGAAGGCTGTGTATGATGGAATTAGAGGTCTCATAGCATAATTTTAGTAGCTATCCAGATCCAGGGGAAGCGATTTTTCATTATAAGTTGTTTATATTTTTTTTAATCAGTTCCTTCTTCCATGAAATCAGATGTATCCTTATATGCATGTGTGTAGTCTGTGTTCATCCAAGAATATGAGATGTTAACTATTAATAATAGAAGTCATCATTACCACAAGGTTTAAATATAATTGTTCCTCATATAGTTTCATTAGTCTATTTTACTACTTTTAAGTGTTTTATAATTCTATAATTCCTAAAAAATACGTTAATTGTGGGTTTCATTCTCTACACAATATTCTACAAAGGATCAAACCATGTTATATCCCTATGTTCTTTATTATTCATATTTCATTCTTATAAAATGTCATAATATTGAATATTCCTTGTGATATCGGTTTATTTTTTTCTTAATAAAACAATTTATCTAGTTTGTTTTTTATGTTATCCAATTGGTCTAGTGGATCTCGGCCATTTCATATGTATTTTTATAAAAAAACCTAAATATTATGCAAACACATACACACATATATATATAATTAAAGCTATGATCGGGGCATTGATGATGGTGATTCTAAAAGTGAAGAGGCATCTTTATATGAATAAAAATATACATTAATTTTCAAAAAAAAATTAAAGTAAGGTAAAGTATCAAATCATGGGAAAAAATTCCACATGGTTGTACATGTCTCTAGGGAATATAAAATATATTTTTTTATTTGTCATTGTTTTATGGAGTAAAAGTCAATAGAGGACTTATTGGTTAATAAAGTTGTTCCCTGTAAATCCAATTGGAGTTGGTTCCCTAGAACCAAATAATATTTACTTTATATTACATGTATATTAAAACATGTTAAAATTAATATAAATATCAAATCACATATTGGTTGTTCTTCGAAAAAACATTGATTTGATAATGTACATGAGTATAATTCACATGGATAAGGTCATATTAGTTCTCTATAATATTTTAATCCTTCAAATTCAATGAATATATTTTTAAATATAACTTTTCTGCTGGAAAACATAATATGATGGGACACATAGTACATATACTATCAGGTATGAATAATCATAAGTGGATGAGGATTTTATCCGGTTTTTTTCACCTTGAAATCTCAGATATGGGTTATTATTTGAATATATCCACCAATAGGAATTCTTCATATCTTAGTTTCATCAGATTCTCATATCTATGAACATATATAATGGTACCTATACTATAATATTATATTTAATTCATTTCATGACTTTCACAGCATTATTTACTGACAATAACCGACATGCCATATGTTGGTAGGAAGTAGGGTACGTTTGGTGTATTAGGAATGACATGTTATTAATGGATAAGTTAAGGAAGGGTTTATACCTTCCATATTTATGTTAGTAGATATCTTATAACATTGATTGGAATTTTAATATCTCATAAATTCCATGGCCATGTTGTAATGACATTTAGTTCATATCATTAAAGAAAGACGAATCAAACATACAGGTTGATGATGCTGATATGAAACCTATCTTAGGAGATATTGAAAAAAGGGATTAATCCAACAGTGAGAATCATAATGTGGTTATCAATGATATTACATTAAGTACTTCATCTGGGATACCATGACTTATTTAAAGATTATAATCTTGGAATATAATAATACACTCTTAATTCAAATTAGAAATAATCGACTTCATTTCCAATGGTTGAGATAGATCTGAATTCAAATTGTCATTAGGATTTCACATTGAAACATCTTCGATGGTGATCGATTCTCATTCATCTTGGTGGTGTCAGAGATTATTATTCAATGGCCAAAGATCAACCTTCTCCTTGTGCTTTGTCCGTCAGAGTTCATGGAGTTATTATCTCTCATCATAGTCCATTGATGGTGACCTATCATACTTTGTGTCTGTTGGTTTCCCTAATGATGTCTATTCAAGATTTGGTCTTTCTGCACTTCTAGTCATTCACCCTTTACTGTGAGACAATGGGCTATGATGGCATTTCCAACATTATTGTGTCGATGTTTTTGGGAGGCACTGGTGTCTGTAGTGATGATGTCTACATGGCTTCAGTATTGAAGGGTATCAAGCATGAATATATTTCAATTCCTGAGTGGAAATGATGGCCTGATTTTCTCAATCTTAATATAGTTGGTGGTTATTAGGTTGTGGAGAGATTCCTCAAATTTTGTGGCATTGTACATTGAAAATGCAATTCCTATGACCTTATAAGGTGATGGAGGCTTAGATTGGGTTGGGGAAGGTGAGTGAGGACAATCAAAAATGGCTGGAGGTGTTTGTGGTGATGAATGAGGCTGATTAGTGGAAATGTCTGATAATCATTAGTGGTTTGGTGGGGGAAGGAAAATGATGATGGAGGTATTCTGGACAGTGAACGATTTGAGTAAATCATGAATCCTTGGAAATTTTAGGTGTGGTTCAATATGAATATATCTTGTTCAGTAGTAACGGTTGTTTGATCTTCTACCTGATGACTTTGTGTGGTTGCATATCGAAGGTGGCACAATTTTTTTTTCAGGAATTTCTAAGTGGGAGACATTGAAATATGGATGAGTTTTTACACACACATCATTTAACCATCTATCCTCTTTGGATGGATGGCCACCATGATTTTATTTTTCATAATGTTTTGGGATTTGTTTTATGTTTTATCAAGTTGATAGTGCATTCATTTCCTCACTATAATTGTTGGGTGGGAAGCTCGAAATAGGGGGTAGGAGTGCTGGATTCTATCATCTGATCCTCCCACCACATGTCACTGTGAGTGGGATGACTTCTCTTCCATATTGTGTTGGAAAATCATGGAAAAACTTCTTGGAAGAGGGGACACATCATCGATAATTGATCTCACTGCTTCAATGTCTATCAGGTGGGGGTCATAATTCTTTTTATATTGGGAATATTGATGTTTTCATCCCATAGAACACTCAAGAAAATCCAATAACCATTTTTTATATTTTATTTATGGAATTTTTAACCATAAAATTGTAATGGGTTACATATTTTCCCATTTCCAAAATTATTTTTCTTGTTTTTTACTCAATAAATGGGGCATGACCTATAACCTATTAAAAAATAGAAATAATATTAGATGGTCACACACTAAGTGTATATATTGGTATTATGTAAATTAAATTATAATATAATAAAATTAATAACTATTGTTCTCATGTCCAAGGAATAATTTAATTCATGTTTTATTAATTAGATAAATTAAATAAGTATTTATTTATCAACTTGTTAATGGAGTATATTTATTTATTTTGTTTAATATTTAATAAATATTTATTCACTTGTTTGTGGATAAATATATTTATATATGTATAAAATTTTTGTTTGGGTATTCAATATATATTATAGGTTTTAAATAGAGCAAGTCCAAATTTGGTGATATTAATTTACAAGCGGGTAAAATTATATTTTTTATTATCATTTAAGGTCTGATACAAAAATAAATAATATTTTTTCCTAATCCCTAGCTCTATAAACAGATAGTTATGTGTATTCTGTATCGTTAATCAAGAAACAAAGAATCACTGTACACCCAAATTTCTATCCTGAAATCCCCTTTCTCTATATCCCACTCAGGAATGAAAAATAAAATAGATACATCTTTAATATTAAAGGATGAATGATCAATAGGAATGTCACAAGAAAAATTATTCACAATGCTATCACCAACATATAAAATTTCATCACATGAAGATCAATAGAGCTCGTGGGGATCACTGCTAGAGTGATTATACACAAATATCCTTACAGAGAAACAATGTAAATCTATAAAATTATTTTTAGCTGACTAATATCTACATATAAGAAAGGATCATAAGACAAGGTAAACAAATTCCTTAAATATTAAATAAATTACTTATAAATTTATTATGAAAGGATCCTTTATTGGGGGATTCAGGAAACTCAATGTTAAAATATATTTTAATGGTACATCCACTATAGGCACTTACACTATGCACATGACAAACAAGTGGTTACAAAATGATCACATTTCAAATTTATAATTAATTATATCATTATTAATCTATGAAAAATATTGGTTATATTTTCATTTCATATTATTCATTCTTTAATTTTATTTGAATTAACGTGTTGTAAACATATTAATCATGTTCGTTCAAGTTTTTATTTTATTCAAGGTCTAAGAATAAATAAGGAATGACTAGATATTCCATCGGTGCCTACAATTTGGGATGGTAAGACTGGGTTACATGAAATATAGTAAAAGTGAAAGTTGTGTACCCAATTACACTCTAATTGCACCAACAGTACGGTACATGGCATGCCAACAGTAACTACACATAGTAAATTTATTGTACACTGCATATAGACTGAGATAGTCTAACACATGGGTTATCAAATTACATGGAATGTAGATGGAATACATGGTGTGTAGTCTACAAGGTTTATCATTGAAATTCATGCATCCTATGTGGTCATAAACATGGTGAAACCATGTTAGACTCATATACTAGATAAATAATGACACGATGGGCATGTCTCTAGATTGTACATGACGCGTGTTTCATTATTTCCAAAATATGAAATGCCAGCTGAGATCCTCAATGAGATCTGTGGAAACAATACATAATCCCCACAATACTTTTAGTTGTTCTATACACACATTTTAGTTATGTTCAACAAACACATAAAGTTATTTAGTGGTTTTCATGGAAACATGATACGAGTGATATAGGTTGTTCATCTAGATTGTAAATTGCATGTAGACATTCTAATATGCATGATTAATCCTCAGGGGTGTAATCTATGTACATAGAAACCAATATACAAAACATGTAACTTGTAAGTACACCACATGTAGTATCCCATTAAAGGTAAGAATTAAATTTCATTAAATATAATGTTGCAACATTAAAACCTTTTTACTTTGATTAACACTTAAAATATTTCAAAGTTTGATTATGGTTTTAAATAATATTAAATGCTCAATTAATTTATTTTAATAATATATAATTTCTGTTTATTCCATTTATTAATAATGAATTCCATAAATATGGGTATCTCCAAATGAATTAGAATGGTGATTAATATGAAAGGGAACTAATTAATTAATTAAAGCTCACTTATATAAATAATAATTAATTAATAATAAGTGAATGTTTTCTAGTAATTTATGCATATTCATTTTATCTTTTTACAATAATTATTTTCCTAGTAACCATGTTTGTCATGGAAATTATTTAATTAATTTTATTTCATTAGTTTTCAAATATTAAATATTAAATTAAACTGATGGACCATGAGTCATCCATCAATCCATTATTTTGTAGGACCTACACGTCCAAGGTTATTTATGCATTCCTTATTAACCAATATTTTGGTTCTCCTCACCTGAATTTGAGTAATAAATACTTTTTATTAATGGATTGATCAATGGTTGGTGGGGGTGGTTCAAGATAGATCCATTACAATTCCATCTTAGGAGACACACAGGAGGAATGTTGCAACTCATGTCAGGATTAGAAAAAGAAGATATTACCTTAATTCAATGGTATATTTATTTTTTTCTCAATAAATTAATAATTAGATAATCTCAAGATGTGTTCATTTAATTAATTTTTTTTCTATATTAAGCATTATTTATTTAATGTATAAAAGATCACTATCACATATATAAGTAAATTAATGTGAAATGATGTAATTTAAATTAATGGATTATGAATAATTTGTTTCCAACATGATTAGTTAATTAAATAAAATCCATTTAATATTAAAAATGTTATATAAATGATAACATTAGATAAAATTTCTGGATAATAAAATAAAATCCATCAACTAAATATTAATTCACACTTGGCATTCCATTACCTGATTAGGAATGAAACTCAATTGAACAAAGTGTTTGACCATCCCTTTTCGGGAAAATGCATTTATAAGTAGAGTTCTTATGAAAGTTTTTGTTTCAATTAACCATTATAAATCTATTGGAGTATACCACACTAGATATGGTGTAATATTTAGTTAAGTGTGGAGAAAGGTCAAGACAGGTTTTTTGTATTTGGGAATCCACTGAACATATCAAGAAACAACTAACTCATAGTTAGAAAAGACATTCATACCAAAATACCATCAAGTATATTTACAAACCCTTGTTAGGTTAATCTGAATGGGAATATGGATCCTTGAAACTATAATGTACAAGAAACTAAACATTTTGAGTTTAATGGAGAGGGATGTAGAGAAATGATAAAATAGTCGGATATTTAATAAAATTAATTATTATTATTTGTCACAATATTTTTTATCATGAAAATTAATAACCTTCTATTTTAATTATTATAGAAAATATTAATAAAAACAAAAATAGTGTGATCATTACATAAATCAGGGTATGTATTTAAAAATAATTTTTTTAAGATATTGTAATGTCATTTATATGATGTATTATTATCAATGAAATTGGATTCCCCTATTCCTATTATGCCACCCCATGAATTGATTAAAAGTTACAAGGATATCTACCAAAAATATGTAGTGGATTATTCAAATATACTTTAAATCATATTATGAATTATGTATAGAGATTTGATGTTGTAACATAAATACATGGATTCATACACCATAATATCACATCTTCTTTCACTTGTTAAAGATAATTAAAGGATTGAAATAAATAAGATTGTCAATGCACTATATGTATGTAAACTGGAAGAAGGAATCTAGCTACAGATGATGATTTCAAAATGTTAGGGTATATTGATCAGTTAGTAAAATTGGGATTCCACTTTGATAATAAATTATCCATTAATTTTATCTTATTATCATTACCACCATGATTAACCTTAATTTTCCCATAAAAGATTAACAAAATAGATACGTCGCTCAAGAAACATTTTTTTGTACATCACCAAGAGGATAAGGAATAATTGAAAACTGTTTCTACACCCCTTATAGTAAAACATTTTTATAAAAAATTAGAAGATTTGATTTATAATATACATTCAAAATATCCTTTACAACATCCTTCAATGAAGTAAAATATTCAGACGTAGAAGAATGAATATGAGGCGATTTTCTTCTAATGTGGAAAGAATGGTCACTAGAAATAAAATGGTAATGAATTGAAGAAGAATGAAGTTTTATTCACATTAGGTATGTTTATAATGTTTATATTATCTTCTTGTGTATTAAATACAATATTATCATCTATGTATTTTAATATAGGAAATGAGTAACAATAGAGTGATTTTAGAGTGGACACAAAAGTAAAGGAGAAAGGGTGATTCCTTAGTCATCCAAGGGGAGATAACTACTTTTAATTTACAAATATATTTGTTCATGTTTAAAATAAGCTTTACCAGAAAAAAAAATGTAATTTATAGATCAAAGCAATGATAAATTATTTAATTTTTGAATAAATTGTTGTTATGGTACTTCAATACCAAACTAACAGTTCCGTAACAATTTAATAAAAAATATCAATTGCAATGAATGATTTATATAAAATATATGAATATTACCTGATTATAAAAAGACCATTATTTGTCAAAAAAAATTTAAGTAGTTGTAATATTTATATTCAATAATTTGTGTCAGCCTCGATCGATCTATGATACTGGATTTAGAAACAAACTACTTAACATGTCTTAGATAAATAATCCTTTAAAAAAGGATGGTCAAAAAATATTTCAGAGTTAGTTTAAAATGGAAACACAAACCACTCTAAATATAATGTTATCTTCATATTCTTTATGAGTTTTTTAATAATCTTTAGAAATGCACAATGAAGTAATTGAGTGCACTTGGTAATGATCGATGAATCTACGTGATGGCTTGTCATATAACATCCTATCAAAGTAATCATTGATAATTTATATTGGGTAAAGGTTATCCCTAACTAAAACTTCCTTGTATTTATCAATAAAATGATGGTAGTAAAAAGAATATCAGTTATGATTATTATATATATTGAAAGTATTCCATTATTCCTTCCAAGACATATTTTTTCAAATATAAGTGAACCAACTACCAATTTATCACCTATATTATATAATGGATATTATATAAATTGTGATATGAAAAGAATCTATTTTGACACTACTATAAGTATTTTATTTTAGAAATAATTATTTAAAATATGGTTTTAGCTAAAAACTAATATAAAAATACTATGATGTGTCTATGTTAATAAAAATATAGCCAATAAGGATATTAATATCTTGTCATGACTAACTATAATTCCATGAAGAGAATCATATCTCTTGGAAGATAGTGGGAGAAAAATTAACATAAAAAATGTTAAGGATCTAGATGAATATAATTTTTAGTATGAAAAATTTAATCCACTAAAATTAGTGGGAGTAGTAGTTCTAGGTACACATAATGTGTAGGAATTTATAACCAAGTAGGTGGTTTATATTCAGGATAGTGGGTGATACATATAATATTCATTCAGAATAAATATTCCTAAATAAATAGTAAATGGAAATATTCTATGGACAAAATTATATATATATTCAAGTAATAGAATCCATGTATCAATATTTATGGACTCTGTAATTTGAATGTTTCTAAAACATTGTACTTTCAGTGAGTACTCAAGCGAAACTAGACATTTATGTTATTAGAAAATACCAATAATTCATGATTCATTTTAGAAAAGTTTATTATATTAAAAAACTTATACTTCGATAATAATTAATAAGACAATTTTTATTTATTAAAATTAAAATAATACTTCTATGATAATGATATTTGGATATTGATCTTCAATTCCATCTCATTTAGAGGAATCCTAAAGTAAAATAACTATATGGCCTGAACAAAAGGGGAACCAATGATGTATTTCTACTAGGCATAAATTAAAATGGTCGGTGACATTAATAAGTTACAACAGTATATATAGACTACATAAATTAATTTATTAATACATTATGTATAGTGATCAAATAATATTATTTTGGAAACAAATGGGTGAAATGTGTCTCTAACTGTTTTGTGGTAGTGATATAAGATTTTAAGATAATTATGTCGATAACATCTGAATTTTTTATATATTTAATATTTTTTAAGACAAGGGAATGATATTTCTACAAATATGAATTATATTATAAACCAAAATCTGGTGAAAAATATCTACAAAATGGATCTATGAGTTTTCTAAAACTGGTCCGGGTACACATATTAACATAGTATTGAAAACTAAAAGTTGTAATAATTGAAGTCCAATTTTTTGTTGGAATATAATACTTCTAGAAGAACATAAAAAATAATAAGAAGATATTATTGAAATTAATATAAGTTTACAATATTATGTGACAAAAATTTATCTCACATTTCATGATATGTACAAACATTTTATATTACTAATGCATGATGCATAATTTGTGAATATCAAACAGATCAAATATAACCACATTTAATTACTGTTAGAACAACAAAACAATACTTTTCAATGTAGAACTGGATGAGTTATTTGTGTCTAAGGAAGTGGTAAAATTAGTGACAATCTGAATATATAACTTATATTTATTTAGTTAAATCTGATCTAGTATTCTAGAAAATTCTAAGGTAATATGAAATTAAAACATATTATAGCCACAGGTTCCCCATATTTAATATCCGATTACATTATGACTTTTGATGTAGCTTATGAAGAATTTTAAGAATGTCATGTTCTGAATTTGGTTTATATTAAAATAAATATATTTATAATTTTATGATAAAACATGACTATGTATTTATTTATGATTTTATGATTATTACATGGGAACAAGAGGTGGATAATCAGTTATATCACTACTTGGTGCATTTTCACAAGATAGTAATTTTGAAGTAAATAGATTTTCCACAAATACATATGGATTTTCCAAACACATCGATGAAAATGTGAGTGGCCTAGTAGATATATCCATTCTCAGAGGAATCATGCTTTGACATGTGATAACCAACAGATCATTATGAGTTTGCCCTATTGGAAGTGATAGTATTTTAGAGTTGGTTCCCTAAAACCATTTATTTTGTACTATATATTACAACTATATACAAACTAGTTAATATTAATATAAATATATTTTCACATATTGATTTTTCTTTTTCATAACATTAATGTGATAATGTCATAGAGTATCTGTCACATTGATAATGTCATAGAAGTTCTCCACTATGACTAGAACCGTAAAATTAAATTATGATATTATCAAATATAGTTTGGTGATTTTATAACATACTATGATGGGAGACATAGTATATTAGATTTCATGTGTGGGTAATCACATGTGGATGAGTCTACTTCTCATGAAGTTCACACGTAGTAATCTCTAAGATGATATGTTGTGAGAATAAAACCACTGGGTGGAATTCCATATGTTTTGGGATTATCAAATATTATAATCTATAAGCATGTGTAATGGTCCTTAGACTTTTATATTGTCATTATTTCTTGTCATGACACATACACTATGACTTATTAACAAAAACCATCATTCCATATGTTGGTGGTAAATAGGGTATGTTGGTTGCATCAATAATGACTTGTTATTAACGGATAGGTTTACGAAGAATTCGTCTCTTATATATCTATGGATGTTGATATATAATCCCTTTGATTTATATAAAGTTGTCATATAAATCCCATGGCCATGGTGTAATGAAATTTATTTCATATTTTAAAAGAAAGACCTATCAAAAATATAGGTTGATGATGCATATGTGAAACCTACTTGATAAGATATTAAAACAAATTGATTACATTATATAGTGATTGTTTATATATGGTTGTCAATTTTGTGACATTAATTTATTTATCTTGGGTGCCTTGACTCATTTCTAAATAGTAATCTTAGATTTGAGGCATACCTACCTAATGAAGAATATAAATAATCCTAGAGGGTTACATTCCAAGAATTTCTGTTGATCTGAATTATACTCTATTTAAATTTTATTAATTGAACAAATATTATTCTCACGTTTAAGGAATATTATTATTCATTTTTTATTTAACACATAAATTAAATAAATATATATTCATAGAATTGTGAATAAAACATATTTATTTATTTTATTTAATATTTAATAAATATTTATCTATTGGATTGGGGATAAAAATATGTATTTAGGAATAAAATGTTTATTCAAGTATTCAATAAATGATGAAGAGTTCAAATGGACCATGAATGAGTCATGTGATAAATATTAATTTTAAATGTTATAAAATAATGTTTTTATTGTACAAGTTAGCGTTCCTGACATTAAATAATAATAATAAAAATATTATTATCATGTGATATTTTGTTAAATAATGATTTTAATATTATATAAGGTTCTACAAAGAATTAAATATAATTTCAACCTTATACCCATATCTATAAATAGATGGCTATGTCTATCATGTAGGGTTAATAAATAAACAAGGTATTATTTCACACAATGGATTTATCTCTCGAATTACTATATCTCTCTCTCAATAATGAAAAATTAATGAGAGATTCCATAATGATCGATGGATGAATGATCAACACTAGCAACATAAGATAATTGATATGTTGTTCTAGCACCCAACAATCATTGAAATTTCATGGAGATCAAAAGAGTACATGTGGATCACCATTAGAGGGATTATACACATGGTTCCTTAAAACACAACAATGCTAATATGGAAACGTTTTTTGGATGTTCAACATCAACATCGAGGAAATGATCCTATTCAAAGGTAAATCATTCTTTTTAATTGTAAATGAATTAATTATAAATTTATGGTGGAAGGATCCTATATTAGGTTTTTGGAAAACTACATTTTAAAAAAAATTCTAACATTACACCCACCACTGGAGACTATACTCCCTCCAAAACTATCAATTCATTTTTTGGATCAAGTGAATTTTTTTAGAACATGAATGCCCTAGTGAAATCAGAATTTTTTTAGAAATATAATATTCATACTATTGTATAATTTTTATGATATTGGTCAAGGTCTATGGAGTCCCAACCACCATTTTTGATTATATGGTTAATTATTAATCTATAAAATTTATATTGATAATTAATAAATATATTTATTATATTATTATATTTTAATTAATTTAATTACTTAATTAATTATAAATATGTATATAATTAATTAATTAGATTTTAATGATAATATTATTTATAATATTAATTATATCATTATTTAAAAATTATTCTATATTGATTACTTTTTCCTTCCATCAAACCCGCCCCACCCCTTTCTCTCATAGCAGCAACCCCGACCCCCACAGTAGGCATCTTTTTTACCACTTATTTTGTATATGAATGCATGTCCCATACCAACTTTATTGATCTTTATTTAAATAGTTTAATATATATAATATTGATTTAGACATTAAAAGTATCCACTATGGTAGATATTTGATGATATCACCATCTATTACCCACAATTTTTTCTAACAGTTGACATATTCCATAATTAATATTTTCCCTAACTAGAATTTTAAATTATTCATAATAATATCATTTAAATATTTAATAAAAATAAATTATACTTAATAAAATGAAATAAATTATTAAATTATACAATTCTAAGAGCCCACTACACCCTATAAATGAAAATGTAATGACTCAAGAAAATCCAAGCCCATATAATATTAAAATTACAATGGATTATAAATAATACAAATAAATTTTTCAAAATATTTTACAACTCAAAACAAAAGATATATATATCTTAAATTTTTAAAGGGACTACTAATATTTAAAATATATTAAAAAAAGTGGATATATGAGATTTTATATTGATTATCATATTTCTTTGACCAATAACCATATTTATATAAACTTCGGGATAAGGAAGAATGAATGACTATATATTTGAGTTACTAGGTCCTGTAAATTAATAATGAGATTAAAGATTTATTTGATGGATAAAATTGGGGTTTTCATAAAAGTATAGTCTAATTTCATTATATTTCAATGTTAATCATTGAGGTTTATTTATATATATGTGAAGCACTTTTTTGTAAGATTTATAATATGAGGGATTAAATGCAGCTTAAAAAATATCATGGAATTATTGATGATGTAGGAAGTGTTTGTAAATGAATGGGTCTTATTTTCAACTATAGTATTTGGATATATCATCAATTATTTGATTCAATTAACCATGAGTGACTTTTTAAAGGATATAAAGTTCTAGATTGTGTAAAATTATATATGTGAAAATGACATAAATATTATAGGAGGGGTTTTTCATCTCTATCTGAGTGCTTCGTGTCATTAAAATTACATAAATTTAATACAACAAGATACATGAAAATTAATATTATTAATAAATTGAGGATTCCATGTTTTACCAATATACTATGGTTTAATATTTCATAATATGGAAAATATGTAATGGGAACACTACTCCCAACCAGTGGCTTAAAATCTACATGGATTTTGGTTATAATTTTTATTGTTATCATCTTATTCAATATACAACTCGATAAATTTTCATAAATCCCTCATTATTTATAGAATTAATGATGTAATGAGATACCCATTCACTATGGGTGAAAGGATGAACTCTAAAAAATTATTACACTTATTCAAAGCATGTATTCTATTAGAGTCCACGAATATTTTTAAATGTACTTTTTTTGAAATAAAACCAAAATTTATTTTGATATATGAATATAATTTTTTTACCTTTCATATCATATTTCTTTTTAATGTAATTTATTTTAAATATTTATTTCTCAACATTAGTGTTTCACTTTCTATATGAAGGAACACACACTAAAAGGTAGTAAAATTGTTGTGTTTTGTTTGTCCATCACTTGTATATAGACACAAGAGAAAAACCCAACTATATATGATCTATAATTTATATAATCAATGTGTAATAAATAAATAAATAAAAGTGGATACTTGGATATCTAAATAAATAATATACGATATGTTTCTTATGATTATCATTGAACAAATAAGTAACACCCTGAATATATTCAGTCAAATTATATCAATGGCTAGATGCATTTTCTTATCATATAAGTGAAAAACTATTATATTGGTTTCACTCTAACCAATGAACTGATTAAAATCATACCAAATCACCCATGTAATATCTTAGTTTATCAATTAATTTTATCTTGTGGGGTATCAAATTATGAAGGTTATGATTCTAGGTATCTCACCAACATCAGGTAAGAAGGATTAATAATAAGTATACACAAATAAGTATATCTATGACCAAATTAATTCCCATAATATATGAATTCAAGGATCCATCCATGTAATAATTCTCTATATATTTCCCTATGAATCTATTTTTCATATCTCATATACAAACCATTGTATCATAAAAAATCTATTAAAGTTATCCTTTAAATAAAATCACGACCCATTATACTCCATGATGTTCATCTGTTAGAGAAAAATCTAAGTATTAAGTTGAGGTGATATTTATCAATCGACTATTCGTGAAATATAAATTACAACACACCTGAATGAATAAGAAATTGATATTTCCTTTATTATAATTACATGATATGTTTACGGCCATTATGAACAACATATTAAGTGTTTAATTTATAGTGTTTCTAAATGGTACTCGTATTTTTTCTTCTATAATAGTTCTTGAACATTATATCCATTTTTAGTTTTTGTCACATCCCCATGTGACCATCAGATAAAATACTCTCACCAACCTCTTATTTAGAAACATTTATAAAGAAAGATAGTTTGAATAATTGTGAGACTTTGGAATCATATTTCTTAAATTTCATCTATTTGAATTTATATTTAGGATCCTTAACTTCTAATCATCAAATATCATAATGTTATCTTATTTTTCATACTTATTGACCATTATTTTCTTAAAATCTGCATAAATTATGAAATAAAGCCACAATACTTTCTCCTTAAGGTTAACGTATCAATTTAAATTCTTGTCTAGTATATACTAAAATCTTTTATTATAAAGACACATTTACTTCATTATTGTAAAAAATGTATCCATTTTCATTTCTATTTACTATTATTTCCTATTTTTTAGGTAGTCAAGTGAATTTATCTTTTTATATGAGAAAGCATAATTATGATATTCACATTATTATAGTATGAAAATATATCTATTTAGATTTTATTTACTATAAAATCCTAATATTTATTTCATGATACTTGGTATAAATCAATTTATCATGAAAACTAAATATATCACATTAGATTTATTTATTATCACAAAATTCATTATTTAATAGTGATATTCACTGTCTCTTGATAACTAAATTAAAATAATGACATTTTTTATTTACTTTCTCATATCCTAACTAATTTTTATGTTGAGTGAATAATCAATTATAATCTATAATAGTATTTTAATTATTAAATTTTAACATCTCTATGATAAAACCTAATCCCATTAGCATTATAGAAACTATATTATTTTCATAATATCATTCAATGAATCAATATATTATATTTAATATTTTAAAAAATAGAATTTATTCATATTTTGGAGGAATATCATACAGATAATCTATTGTTTCCATTCTCACATGACATTATACATGTTTAGTGTGTTTTCATTAAAATAAAAAATTAATAAATTAAATACGCCATTGTTGTTTGTAATAAGAATATTCAGTCATATTTTAACAAATATATATATAAAAAGTTTATCCTATTTAAAAAAATTTATCCATTTATTATTCAAAAAAATATATTATATAAACTAATGAATCATAAAACAAGTGTATCAAATTAATCAACATATAAAATATAATTATATATAAAATAATATCTATATTATATATTATATTTTTACTGAATATCCATAATATATAGTATATGATATATAGTATATAGAGAAAAAATAAATGATGGTTTTGAAAATTATAATATTATATATAATGTTTATATGTATATGATAGGGATATGCCTGAATGTTGAAACCACTATATGGTGTAATTGACCTCATCATGGTATGTGCTGAAGTAAACTATTCTATAGTGAATGACACTACATATTTGTTCGATGCATGTAAGAGAACGTGTTATATGATAAATCATGGTAAAATTATTTCTCATATAATAGATATTATATATTTTTAAAAATCACACAATGATGTTTAATATGAATCAAATTCACAGAATTATTGTTAAAATTCTAAACAATCAAAGGGAGAATGAATTTCACATTAAAAAGATTTGTTACATTTTTAAATTCTTTTGAAGTATTTTGATTATAGATGAATGAATTTATGATATTTAGGAATCCATGGAGTTTCATTAGAGTATATATAAATAAGTCTACGTAGATGAGGTTGTGTGATATTTATTCGATAATGTGTCTATTTGTGAAACCCCTAATCCGAGGCTCTTAGTCTGTTTTATCCTTAACTATAAGGTCTTGGTTGGCCTTGAGAAATTGAGAAATAATTCCTTAGTGTTGTTATATTAAAAATATATTTTCTATACCCTATGAGGAAGGTGTAATTTTTATAAATCAAATATATAATTATAAAAAATAATATGTGAACAAATTTCTCAGTTGAAATAGAGAAATGTTATATTTTTGGTTAATATGAATTCCTTCAAATGACTGATTAGATCTTGTAGAATATATATTTTTTCTTCTTCCCACTATGTTTGAAAAAGGGATTTATAATTTAAAACCCAATAGTGGTATTATAGAAACAATTATTGAGTTAACTAATTCAAGGTTACTCTCTTATAAAAATGGGTGATGTAGACTGCCTCTCCTCTAAAGAGATTCATTGTAGATCCAAAGAGTTTCATAACACAAAGTGATAGGATAATGGTGTTATTTGATAGGTTATGGTTTATATATTTTAAATTTTTATATTAGGTATATTATCCAACACTTGTAGTGGTATTATTGTAAATTTCATTACATTTGGTTTCTTGTGTTAAAAGATACAATATTTAGAAGAATTAGTTTTTCCAGAACCATGATATGTTTTATAAAATCAATTCATGGTTAAAAAAATTAATCAAACCATGTAATGGATTATAAAACATTTTATGGTTTATATTCAATTTCAAGAACTATTTCATGTTGTAAAAAAATTCTTAAGTAAATTTTTATTGGAAAAAAACAACATACATTATGATTTTATATCATGGTTTTTGAAAAAAAAAAATTCACGATTTATATAAGAATGATATTTACATAATTAAATACATGAAATTTTTGGGATAAACCAAATAATTCATTGAAAAATATAATATTTTAATTCAATAGAGAAAACTGATTTTCTGATGAAAAAAATAATGTATTTTTACATTTCTTTTCAATGGGATGCACCATGATGTGGTATATTGTAAACCCTAACTAGGTTTTAGGATTGAAAATGTTTTGTGAAGTGAAACAAATTTTTTTTTGGTGTCTGTGACTTTGGATTTCTGTGTATCTTCATGGTTTATTTATAAACTTATTACCAATTATAAAATAAATCAAAATATAAAATAGTTTACGCTCTATTAGGAAATGTTCATAAATAATAATATAAAATATCTATATTGAAAGGAATTATTTGGAATTTTATTTAAAACATTCCTAAAAATGATTATTTTATTTTATCAATATTTTATAAGTTCATATATTAAATATTTAATTTGTGTAAATTTTTTACATAAAATATAAATTGCTCATATATAATACTAACAGTTTACATTGTCATAAATATAATATGTTTTTAATATAGTGTTGTTCATTTTTATTACCATGTAATGTTATAATATGAAAGTACTCATATTAATATAAATGTGAAATGTTGATGATTGTTTATTGAATTTCCATAAATATTAGTTAATTCTAATTTTATCTCATGTCTAAATTAATGAATTTTTTCATTTATTTAAATTAGATTTAAATGTATTATACTTGAATATAAATTTTAATTTAATAAATAAATATATGAGTTAGTTTAATGTGTTAAAATTAATATTATAAATGTCATATAATATATATATGGAGTTTTATTCTAGGTAAAACAAAATATTTAGTTATATTTAACCATGAATATGATTTTTTTGGGTTGTGAACTAAATATTAAAGGTTGTTAATGATTTATACATTTTTAGTGTTGGTATTTTATTTTCAATAAGGATTATATTATGTATTAATCTATAGATAATGAGACATTATGTTGGACTTATAAGTATCCTAGTGATAACTCAACATCTAAAAAAGCTGAGGTTGACTACATATCATACCACACTTTATTTTATAGTTATTTTTGGTTTGTATGATTCTTAACATCTATATGAAATACTTTTATGAACAATATTCCTGAGATTCATTTAAATATGTTTACAAATAATAAGATTTTAGTTTTTGGTCGGTTGAAAAAAATCATGAGTTTAATAAATATATAGGCATTAATATGTTTAAAAAATATTTTTTAATTGGTAGGGGAATCCCACCCTATTAGGCAACAACCATAAAAATTACTTAATCTTGAATTAATTTAATAATTCAAATTTATCGTCCTTTTATATTTATATGTTTAGAGAATCAGGCCATAACTATTACATTACATCTCAAAAATTAAAAAGTAGACACTTATAACCAGTAAACATTTTTTCATAAAATAACAACTCTTAAAAGAAAAAAAGAATTCAATTCTTGTTATAAATATTCTTAAATACTTCTTTTTTCTTACCCTTCATTATACCCTATGAAAAACATTTCAAAAACATGGGATGAGCATAAAAAGCCCAGTAAGGGTAATCAAATAAAGAAATAAAACATTAGTCCATCAATACATACAAAACATATGCTCTTTAACACACCTCATGAAACCATAAGATTATCGAATAACACATAGAAATCATAAATCATAATGGTAACTTGTGGAATCCATAACATACTCACATTGTATAATTCACAACTAATTAGAGAGTTATGGTGGGAATTAAATTACAGTATATTCCCAAAATATATTTGGAGAAATATTAATATTTATCTATGTGGCGTTACCCAGCACATTTGAGAGCTATCTCAGGCTCACCCACCCTAGGCTTATCTCGGAACCACCCATATTCATAAACAATGCCCAAGAACCATAACACAATCCTAACATATAAACAAGCATAAAGGAAAGATAAAATTTCCAAATTTAAATCACAATATAAAATTTAAATATATTGACATAATCAATCCATTCTCAAAACCATTTTCAATAAAAAAATATGTAAAAATTTTATATGGTATTTATTTTCCTTTTTAAAACATTACATCTTTTTAAGGAAGCCAAATATATAATAATTCTCAATGTGGCAGAAAGGACATTGTCACCACGTATGTTAAAAGACACATTCCTTTGTTCATTTAGTAAAACTCATCGTATATAAAATATTCCCTTTGAATTAAATTAAATATCCAAGGGGTTTATACACCGTATAATGGAATGTCTTGCATAAATCAAAGTATGCCTCAATGAAAGGAGATTGAGGTGATGTCCCTTACCTTGTGTCTGACTTGAATGGATAATTCTTTAGTATCTTGAATAAAAATATAAAGATAATTAATAATTTCTTCTTAACCTTTTTAAAGTATATTATTCGTTTTATATCACTTCGTACCACATTATTAACATTATGTAATCATTTAAGTTAATAACGGTCGTTTTGTTGATATTTGGCACTTGAGTGAAAATTGAACTCCTTATAATTATAAGTTGTCCATGTAGTCAAAATTACATTACATACAAAATGGTATTCATGATATATATATCTTATATATCCTGTATATCATGTATATATAAGTATTTATAACAGTATATAACATTTTGAGATATGAAATGAAAATCCCCATTCATGGAGATGAGAAGACGTACGTACGGATGAATACATCATTCATTTCTATTCCATTTTTAAGGGAATGAAAATGTAATTATATATTGTTATATTATAATTCCAGTATAATATCATATATAATTTCATTAACTCCTACATTTATATGTTTCACATATGGCATGACCGAGCCATGTCACTGTGAGGGGGCGGTAGTCCGCATATCCGCAAATGAAATTATCTTATTTACCCATTATGGAAACCATAAAGGTATGTTGTAAAGGAAACGTAGAGAATCATAGGGAAAATATAAATATAATATATATCCCATATAAATATAGTTCAATCATAATGGAAACCATTAGAGGTGGGAAGAGATAATTGAAAAATCATGGTTTTGTGAGGTAATAGTTCGGTGTCCACAGAAATAGTATGTTTGTATCCTTTAGATGGAGGTGTGTTGAAGTTTAGTAATAATAATTCTCATAAAAACAACCAAGTTTATTTATTATACTGGTTTTTATATATTTAAAAATAATAATATGATCATTGGGAGTGAAGAAGTAAAATAAAAGAATAGAACATGAGGGAAGACATTACATTTAAATCGGGTAACACTCTTTGGTTTGAACCAAAAGGCATGACTAATGTGAATTATGCTTAAGTTAATTCTACTAAGAAGAAGAGAAGAATGATGGGAAATAATTTCGGCATGATTTGGATGAGCCATGGGGCTGGAGAGTGGTGAGTAATGGGTTACATGTGATTGCAATTTAGTAGAGGGAGGATGGCCTCTTTTGAAAATTTTGAAAGAATTATTTTATTATGAAATGATTTTTGGTTTCAAATTGTCCAAAATATATTTTATTCGATTATAATGATCATTTAATTCAAAATAAAATTATTCAACAAGAATAGGATAGTTTTTCGATATTTTTTATTTCTTATCTTTTTTAGTTAATCCTTTTTTACCTTTATTTAAATTTTACCATGTCTTCTTGTATATTTATACTATATGGTTAATATATTTACTATAAAATTTCAAAATACCATAAATATATCATTAATGTAAATTTTAACATTATATAATTTATTTGGAGGAATATTATATTTTTAGGACTATTTTATCATTTAATAAAATATTAATTGATTTAAAAACTCATTTTTGTCATTTTTTATACTATTAATATCAAGACTTTTTTAAAAAATCCAAACCCACATGGTTCATTTGAAAAACCATAATTTATTCAAACATAAATAGTCCTCCTAATCTATAAAATTTTTTGATGGAATAAATTTTTTTAAAATAAATTTATTTTTAAATTTACAATATCATTTATTTTAATCTTTTATTGATGAAGCAATTACTTCATCACCATCATGTCATAATTGAATTTATATATATAGTGTCTAAAAATTATTAATAATATACCATGATGTATTAAATAAATTTTTATTTCAAATAATATTTATATTTGAAGTTATCACTTAAATAACCCCATATAAAAATTGTTTTAGTAAAAAGATTCATGTTTATGATATTTTTATTTTCACTATAAATAAATGGTAATTACTATCATTATCTTACCCAAATGGATTTCAAAGGCCAAACGTTCTTCCCAATAATTTTGTTGTTCGGTCATGACTCATCCAATATGGTTCGAGAAAGTGTTAAGGTAAATTTATATTATTATAATATTATTTTTACCTTGAATTACTCTATTTACCTTTAACTGTGGTAAATAAAAATCAAATGTTACTAATCACCAAAAATTATTTTCATCATATTTAACCTCATTTTACTTAATTGTGACAAAAATGAATGTGTGGTTTTTGAAATTCAATTCACAGAAGCGGTAAAATTTTATTTAAATGAAAAATATGGTTGTTAACTAATATGTAGTGTTTTTTACTCTCAATAAAAAATTGAAGGTTTTCCGAAAAATACCGAATATTCAACCAAATATAATTTTCATTTAAAAAAATAAAAAAATTAATTAATTTAACAAATTCAATACATATAATTTTCATTAATTATTTTTAAAATAATTTTTGTTGTCAAATCTAGATTGTGGTTTTTTAAGAAATAAAAACTACAAAAGGTTGTCAGGTGTTTATGATCAATTTCAATGTGAAATTACTTCCAATGACCAAAATTGGATTAAGTGGTAAAAATATAATTCAATTACACATTAAAACAATTTAAATATATAATGTATCCATATAAATAAATCATACGAGAAGACAATTTTGCCTTAAAATGTAGTTTTGTTTCATATTCATAAAAAAATGAACATTAACAGAAAAATACAAAAAATTTACTTATAGTATATATTGATGTCCAGATTGTAAATAAGATGTTTAATTATTTAAATGAAACATATAAAATGGAAAAAAACTATATTTAAAAGGGGATTTCTATCAAAAGGCATAAAACAACCTTTAAAAAAATACTTTAGTATTTATGCTAATGGTTGATTCCATTATCATTTTGGGACACTAGATTTTATTAGAAAAATGTAAAAACATTGAAATAACATTTTTTTCTCATAATATGGTTAGTTCTATTTTTTCCAACCAATAAAACGACTAGGCATTAACTACAATTTAAAATAAAAATATTATATTATAAATTTTCAGTATGACTCAGCATAGTGTGCAACTTGAGATTTCGGAGAAACCCATTGTTGCATGTTGAGTATGCCATCGAACATAAATTAACCGTTAACATAAAATTAATTTTTAATTCAAAAATATTAATAAATATGAAAATTTATTATTCATTATTTA
Source organism: Viscum album (assembly GCA_963277665.1). Taxonomy (NCBI): domain Eukaryota; kingdom Viridiplantae; phylum Streptophyta; class Magnoliopsida; order Santalales; family Viscaceae; genus Viscum; species Viscum album. The sequence goes on along the minus strand of OY728140.1, from coordinate 1,898,676,289 downwards.
CCTGGGTTGTTACATCCTTCCCCCTTTAAGATATTGTTTTCTCGCAATTATATTCATTTATCAGATAAGTGGGTGAATTTATCCCTCATACCATTTTCAGAATCCCATATTTCCTCTTCAACCATATGGTTTTTCCACCAAACCATTACCTGAATAATTACCTTATTATGGAACGATTTCCTTTTCAGTCAAGAATCTTGATGGGTTATTCCTTACAAGAAATATTTTCTTCCAACTGAACTACCTATGGACTGAAAACATCATATGGATCTGAAAAATACATTCTCAACATGTAAACCTGAAAACAATTGTGTACCTGGGATAAAAGTTAAGGTAAATCCACTCTATAGGTAAATGATTCAAATTCTCTAGGATTTAATAGAGTCCAATTCACCTTGGACTCAGCTTTCCTTTAATACCAAATTGCATCACATTTTTCCATGGAGAAACTTTTAGAAACAAATAATCACCAACCTCAAAAGAAATATCTTTTCTTGGTTATCCGTATAACTTGTCTTACTGCTCCGAGATATTCTCATGTGCTTCTGAATGATCTAAAATTGTTCTTCAATCTCTTCAACCAATTATGGTCCCATCAGATTCTTTTCACTAACATCATCCCGAAAATATGGAGTGTGATACCTCTTTCTATATCATGCCTTATGTGGAGCCATGTATATACTGGAATGAAAACCGTTATTATAAGAAAATTTACCCAAAGAAAGATATTTGTCCAAAATTTCCTATTAATTCATTAATAAAGCACATAGTATATCCTCCCATGTATGGTTTTTTCATTCTAATTGACTATCTAATTGTGGAATAAAATATTTACTAAAAATTAATTCAGTACCCATCGACTTCTGACGACTGTTCCAACAATTAGAAGTAAACCTGGGATCATGATCAGATAAAATTAAGAGGGGAACTCAATGCAACCTTACTATCTCTTTAACATAAAACTGAGAAAGTTTCTCTAGATACAATGTATCTTGAATAGGAATGAAATGAGCACATTTAGTCAATCAATCAATAATAATCAAGATAGAATTGTTACATTGAGAAGTCTTTGGTAATCCCATGACAAAATCCATGGGCACATTTTCCCATTATCACTCTAGCATCGGTAATGGATCAAGCATCCATTTTGGTAACTTCCTCTCAGCTTTAACATGTTGTCAAGTCAAACACATCACCATTAAGTCAACAATATCTCTTTTCATTACATCCCTCTAGTAATACTTCCGAAGATCTCTGTACATCATAGTAATTACAGGATGAACTGAAAATAGAGAACTATGAGCTTCACATAATAACTCATTCGTAAAATGTGTATCACAAGGCACACATAATCTTATCCCAAAACACAAAATACAATCTTTATCAATGATGGATTTAGGTAACATACCCTAATAAACAAACTCTAAACTTTTCTACAACTCAATGTCTTCCTTTTGCCCGTGCTTAATTCTATATAATAGAGATGATTTCAATGACACCTAAAACAAAAAGAAGGAATTTCCTGCACCAAAAACTTTTATGCCAATATTCATCAAATCACTAATAAATTTTTTTTCCAAATGTAACATGGTTAATACAACTTTACTTTTCTAACTCAAAGGATGGACCACTTTATTTACTATTCATGGATGGTAATGAATCATCAAATAATAATACATGATTAATTCTAACCATCTCCTCTGTCTCATGTTCAATTCATTCTGCGTAAATATATACATCAACTTTTGAGGTCTATATATATCTCACAATTTACTCCATATAGATTATTCTACCAAAATTTTAAATAAATAATAAGACTAGATAATTCCAAATCATGTGTAGGGTAATTTAACTCATGAGGTTTCAACTAAAGTAAAGCATAAGCAATTACCTAATCATTCTTCATTATGACACAACCAAGTCCCTTCAATGAAGCATCAATTTAGATATCAAATTAACAATATCTAGAATGCAGTTCCAAACTAGATTATTCACTAATATTCTTTTAAATTTTTGAAAATAATCATCACATTATTTTGTTTAAATGATCTTAACTCCTTTTGAAGTTAACTTAGTCATTGGGCAACATAACCATGAAAATGTTTCATCAAACATCCTTTAATAACATGCTAAAATAAGAACACTACTTATCTAGGTTATATTTTCAGGTCTTGGACATTCTTCATCAAATTTAGTTTTAATAGGATCATCAATTGTGCCATTTTTTGAATCAATGTGACTAAGGAATGAAATTTTTTTGTATCCAAGTCTCACACTTGCTAAATTTCCCATAATGTTTCTTTTATTTTAAGGTTTTGAAGACAACTCTTAAATGAAATTCATCCACATATTTACTTTTGGAATAAACCAAAATAAAATTAATAAATAAAACCACAATATTATCCACGATCTCTTGAAAAATTATATTTATAATATCCATGAATACAGAAGTTTAATTAGTTAACCCAAAAGTAATTATTAAAAATTCATAATAGTCATATCTAATATGAAACATAGACTTAGGAATGTATGATTCCTTTACATTGAACTGATGGCACTCTGACCTCCAGTCAATCATCAAAAAATAATGACATCCCTATAACTGATGAAACAAATCATCAATATGAGGAAAAGGATATAGGTTCGTAATAGTGATGTTATTTAATACTCTATAATCACTGCAAAGTCTCATTGAACCATACATCTTTTTAAAATAAAATAAAAGATCTTCCCATAGTGATTTGATAGGTATAATGAAACATTTATCTAATAACTATTGTAATTTATTCGTTAACTCTAAAAGTTCAATTTGAGAAATTTGATCAGGGTTTTTTGAAATTGTCTTTCATTAAGAACATAGTCAATAGAAAATTCAAATTCCCAATAAGGTATTATAAGAGGAAAATCATCATTAAATACATCAAGATACTCATTTACCACTGGCACAACATTAAACTATACAGTTCCATTTTTTTCCAAAATAAGTGAAAGGTAACATTCATTTCCATCTTTTATTAGATTCTCAGCTTATAGATATATTATCAAAATTAAGTGTTCATTCTTGAACAAAAACTGCAATTGTTTTTGAAAAGAAACCTCTACAGATCTGTAGTCAATGTTAGCGTGATAAATAGAAATCCAATCCTTACCCAAAATAACATCAAACTCTACTAGAGGAAAAACAATAAGGTTTGTTGGAAGATTCTTTCTTCACACAAGGATATGAAGGTTCTTATAATTTCATTTTGTCTCAACATTTCCTCTTGGTGTTTTTACCATAAGTTTAGGATTCATATATTGATATGGAATTCCAAATTTACTAGAAAATTTATCCAAAATAAAATAATGTGTAGACCATGAATCAAACAACACATTTTCTTAATCTGAATAAATAAAAAGTGTACCAGAAACTACTTTATTTGATTGCCCAACATCTGCTAATGTATATGAAAATGATTTCACCACCCATTTTTGCATGTAGTCAAGCTTCTTTCCCTCAGTTGAGTTCTTTATTGAACACTCATTTGCATAATGACCCATTTAATTTCACTTAAAATATTTTACTAAATGTAAATCATTTTTTTCATACCATTACCCTGATCTTTTTCAGTGCAATTATGAGCCTTATTCACCATTTCTCCACATCAGTAACACGTACCATTATTCAAAATACATTCCCCAGTGTTCTTTTGAAATTTTTTTTCACAAACTATAAACTTATGTTTCTTACAATAAGACTTTTTTGAAGAGTTATTCCCTTTCATCTTCCACCTTGACCTATTATCCTGTTGTTTTTCAAAGAACACATTATCGTAAGAAAACTTCATTTCCACCTTTTTCCCAAATCAATAAAGTTTTTCATAATATTTGAACACACATAAAGAAAAGACCTTCAATACTTTGGAATTAATCTAGAGTAAAGATGATTGATTTTACTATCAAGATATCGTATGAAATTTGGATCATACTCTTCCGGTCGAGTGAATTTTCTTCATAAGCAGCCATCGATCCATCCTCCTAACTCAATTCTGAGAATTGTTCTCCATACTTAGTTGAACCAACTTAGGAAAATATTTCTCAACAAACATACATTTTAATTCTTCCCATCCAAGAGCATCAATCTGCTCACTATCCCTAATATTTTTAACCATCGACCACCACAGATCTGTTTGTAGTTCAAAACAATAATTATCCAGACTAATCTATTGATTGTCTGTAAAACCAATGACATCGAAAATCTTTTCTAGTTCTTTGATCCACACATCATCATGAATAGGGTCAGATATTACTCTGAAAGATAGCGGATGCTGTCTCATGAAATGCTCCACTAATGATATCTTCCTCTATGGTTAATATTTCTTATCCCATTCACGAATACCACCACAATTTATAACTTGAGTAAACTGTGCGATCATAGCAACAAACTGCTCAGTTCCGATTCTGAACATCTCAAGTTGCTGAATTGGAAAGTTGTCTTCCACCTTATGTCATCTCATCATAGCTTCCATGTTACCTCTACGGAGAACCATTCTGAACACAATAATATCTTTGGTGTAGAAACATGGTAAACTATAAAATCTATATCAATTCAACATTCCCATAAATTAACTTATGGATGTTAATTTAACAATATCATAACTCCAAATTTTATCAAAACAGTCCTTTGATACAAGCTATAAGGCCCTAGCCATATGCATTACATAATCTTAAATTAAGTTAATAATTCACATTGATGATATTTTTTTGTTTAGAGTTCTAGAGTATTTAGCCACAACTATTACATTACATCTCAAATATTACAATGTAGACACTTCTACTTAGTATCCATTTTTTCATAAAATAAAAAATCATAAAAGAAAACAAGAATTACTTTCTTGATATTGATCATATTGAACTCATCCTTTCTCTAACCCTTCCATACACCGTGTGGAAAACATTTCAAAAACATGGGATGAGCATAAAGAGAATATTAGGGGATATAAAATAAAGAAATAATTTGTCCACCAATACATGAAAAACATAATCTATTTAACACACCACATAAAAACATATTGTTTTTGAATAACACATAGAAATCATAAATCATAAAAGTAACTTGTGGCAACCATAACATACTTACATTGTAGCATTCATAGCTATGTAGGGAGTTACTTTTGGAATACCAATCATTGTATATTATCTACATCACTAAGTAGAAACATTGAGTTTTACCTCTATCACATTACTCAATTAATTGGAGAGCTATCTCAGGCTCACATGTCCTAGGTTTATAATGGAACCACCCATATTCATAAACAATTCCCAAGAAGAAAAACATAATCATAACACATGAATAAGAATATAGGAAAGATGAAATTTCCACATTTAAATCACAATATAAAATTCAATATTTTGACATAATCAATCCATTATCAAAACTATTTTCAATAACAAAATTCAAAAAAATAGTATTTGGTATTTATTTTCATTTTAAAAACATTATGGATTTTTAAGGAAGAAAAATATCAAATAATGCTCGCAGCGGCTGAAAGGTTATTGTCACCACATACATTAAAATAAACATTCATCATGTCATTTAGTAAAATGATTCATAGATAAAAGATTCGCTTTGAATGAAATTAAAATTCAAAGTGGTTTATTCACCATATAAAGTAATGTCATGTATAAATCAATGTACGCCTCAGTGATATCAGATTGAGATGAAGTCCATAACCTCGTATCCGACATGACTCATTCATTATTTAATATCTTGGATAATAAACAAAAGTTAATTTGTATTGGATTCAGAACCTTTTTCAAGTTTTTTATTTCATTTATATGAATTATTACCATGTTATAAGAATTACCTAATCATTTTACTTAATAATGGTCATTTTTTTTCTTATTTGGTACTTGAGTCCAAAATAAACATCTTATAATTACAAGATTTTCATGTGGTAAAATGTAAAATATCTCTAGAATGATATTCGTGATTTAGATAACATATATATCATATATATCTAGTATATATATGTATCTATAATTTTACATAACATTTGGTGATAAGAAATGAACTGCACCGTTCATGGAGATGGTAAGCTGTACGTATGCCTGAAACGTACTTTCATTTACATTTCATATTTAATGGAATGAAAAATTAATGATACATAAGTATATTATAATTATTGTATAATATAATATATAATTTCATTAACTATATCCTTTATACATTCCATGTATTTAATGAACAAGTCATATCACATTGAGGGGGTGGTAAGTCTGCACTTTCTCAAATGAAATTATCATATTTACCCATTATGGAAACCATAAAGGTATGATATAGAGGAAACATATAGAAGAATAGAGACAATATAAATATAATATATATCAGATATATATAATGTGCCATAATAATGGACACCATGTGAGACAGTATGATATAATTGAACAATAATTGTATTTTGAGGCAGCAGTTCGCTGTCCACAGAAACATTATGTTCGTATCCAATAGATGGAGGTGTGTGGAAGTGTAGTTTTAATACTTCACATAAAAAACCCAGTATATTGAGGATACCGGTTTTTTTATGAAAACAACTAATAATAACTGCATATAAAGTGAATATGTAAAATAAATGAATACACCTTGAGGGAAGACATTACATTTAAATCAGGTATCTTCCTTTAGTTTGAACCAAAAGGCTTTCTTGAAGTGCCTTCTACATAAGGAAATGATTTTTGGAGGAGGATATGGACATTGGGATCTTATTTAGGGAGGTTTTGGACAATCCAATTGACTTGAGATGTGTGAGTAATGGGTTAGAGGTGATGGAATTTTATAAAAAGAAGGTTGGCCTATTTAGGAAAATTTGAAAGAATTTTTTTTATTGTAAAATGATTTTCAGTTTCAAAATGACCAAAAATTATTTTATCCCAAGATAAGGTGAATATATGTCTAAAAAAGATCATAAAAAAATAATTTGATAGGTTTTGGATATTTTTAATCCTTATTTTTTTTATATAACCCTTTTTTACCTTTATATAAATTTTACCATGTGTTCTTGTATATTCATACTATATAGTTTATATATTTACTACAATGTGCCAAGAGATAAAATAAGGATCATTAATGTCATTTTTAACATAAAAAATTTATTTTGGACGAATCAAATATTTTTAGGACTATTTAATTATTTAATAAAATATTAATTGATATAAAAACTCATTTTTGTCAATTTTTAACTATTCATATCATGAATTTTTAAAATAATCCAAAAGAACTTGATTCCTTCTAAAAAATTTCATTAATTTAAATAAAACAAGTCATCCTAATATAAAAAATTCTAGGATGGCATAAAAGGTTCAAATAAATTTATTTTAATACATATAATATCATTTATTCGAATCCTTTGTTAATGAAGAAATTATTACATCAACATTGTGAGATAATTATATTTTTTTTAATGTCTAAGAATTAAAAATAAAATTCCATGATGTAGGAAAATTTTTATCTTTCCAAATAATATTTATAGTCAAAGTGTCCACTTATATAAACCAATATAACGTTTTTTGGTAAAAATATTCATGTTTATGATATTTTTATTTTTACATTTAATAATAAAATATTAATGTCATTATCTCACCCAAATGACTTTAAAAGGCCAAAAGATCTACCCAATAATTGTATTGGTCAACCATGAATGATTCAAATAGGTTTGAAAAAAATGTAAGGTAGTTTTTTATTATTATAATATTATATTTACATTGAATTACCCTTTTTACCTTTAACAATAGTAAATAAAAATTAAAAATTACTATTCAAAAAAATCTATTTTCCTTCAATTGAAACTAATTTTTCTTATTCAAGATAACCATGAGTTTCATATGTTTGAAAATAAATTCATAGAAGCTGTAAAATTAAATTTAAATGAAAAAGTCGGTTTTTAACTATTATTCATTGTTTTTCAATATTTATCCAAAATTTAATGTGTTTCAAAAAATACCAAAAATTCACCACAAACTAATTTTGATATTATGAATTCAAAAATGATGTTTATTTTACCAAATTAATAACTTATATATTTTATTATTTAAGTTAAAATTAATTTCTGTTGTCAAAACTCTAGGGCATGTTTTAAAGAAGTAAAAACTAAAAAAATGATTGACATGTGTTTATGTCAAATTTCACAGTGAAATTATTTTCAATGAAAAAAATTGGATTTAATGGTAAAAATATAATCCCATTACACTTTAAACCGATTTAAAAAGATAATCTAACCATATAAATAAATCAAATAAAAAGGCAGTTTTGACTTGAAATGCAACAATATTCATAAAAAATTTACATTATTAGAAAAATACCAAAAATTTATGCAATGTAAATTATGATGACCCAATTCTAAATAAAAAGTTTATTTTTTCAAATAAAACATATAAAAGTGAAAAACGAAAGATTTAAATGGGGTTCTCCATTAAAAGGTGGTAAATTAACCTTTTTAAAAATATTAGAGTAATTATGCTTAAAATTAAAGTCATTATCATATTAATCCCAAAACATTTATTAAATAAATGTAAATAATTTAACAATCCTGATTAATTATAATATGGGTAGTTCTCTTCATTCATACCAATAAAATATCTAGGCGTCATCTACTATTTGAAATAATAATATTATATTATTATTTTTCAGTATGACTCAGTATTGTGTGCAACATAAGATTTCATAGAAACCTATTGTTGCATCTTGGTTACGCAAATGATAATATAATCCCATTTAAAGTAAAATTACTATTTAATTCAAAATTATTAATAAATATGAAAATATCTTATTCATTAATTACCTAGGATGTTACACACCACATTTTCATTAAACTAAGAAATAACATTCTTAAATAGGTTGAGAGGTAACCATTACATGACCCAATGACCCAGTGTCCCATTGTCCAATTATAATGTCATAGCTTAAATTCCATATTACCTGAAAGACCTTTTTTATAGGCCTATAGGCCCATTATTGGTTCAATGGGCCCTTATGTGAATAGTATTTCTCAAGGATTTCATCATCCAAATGAGTATATCATTCAAAAATAAATTCCCTATGCGTTATCTATTGTACGGGTATAGAATATTAGGTTCTAAAATCGAATTTGGATCCATTATTATTCATGATTTTTCAATTTATATTTTCTGGGAAACTATAAAATTTAAGATACTAGAGGAATAAAATTGGAATAATATATGTCATGTATTTCGTTAAGGATTATTCTAATCAACTATCAAATAGTCCTATATGATATTGTGGTCATATATGTCTACCAAAATTGCAATACAGAGGAAAAAATGATAACGTTAAATAAAAATATTTTGAAATGGGTTACTTTTCCCTCTAATCAATATGATGAAATATTAATAGGAGTTATAATTTTAGTGGAATCACATTTAATAAAATTTCTTATTTAATTTGTTTATTACATTATTCTAACTTGATAAAATATTTTTTTTATATAAAATGACATCATCATAGTTGAAACTAAAATTGTGATCATTTTTTTTAAAATATATTTTTTATGGAAGAAAACTTATTTTACCGGTATACAAATTTAAGATAAGTTCATAAGTAATAAGGGAAGTTCATTATGTTAGAAAAACCCCTTTCTGAACAAATGAGTACTGAATTTATTCATCGATATTCACTAATGATTCAATAAAACTTCTTTTTTCAATAAAAATTACATATCTAAATTCAAATTAAAAACATTTAATCAATATTATTGGGTATATTAATGAATTATAGAATATATTTTCTCGACTAAGGAATGGTTTTGGAGATATATTAATAGTATAATCATCAGTGTAATGTTTTCAAATGATTATTGTAATCAAAAATATCAATGAGTTTAAAATTTTCTATCGCATTTTCTTAATATATTGATGAGAGTTATATATATATTGTAGGACTAGGTTTTGGTGTTAATTTTAGAACAAAAAATGGAAAAATTTAATGTAATAAAAAGACTATCAGAGAGTTAAAATATCATTCTAGGTCATCGAAACCTAAAGGAGTTGTTTGGAAGGAGGGAAATGTTTTTATTAGGGAAGATAAAGATATTGGATATGAAATTACCTAATTTGGTAACTCTCTAGAGAGTGTATGTCATATATTGATGTTATATAAATGAATTCCACTATTTTTAATGATATATGATATTAATGTATATTTTATATTTTCTATAGACATGATAGAGTTCAAAAATTGATAGTGGTTGAATTTTTCCTTCAATTAATTAAGAAAAGTGTTACTACCTCAAGAATGTGGATTCAATGGATTACTTGGAAGTTAAAATTAATTTGAATTAAAAATATATCTTGTATTCTTATTTTATCATATGTATAAGAGAATCTACCTGTAATAAATTACTATTTTAAATAATGTATGATGATCGATTTTATACACATGTTTTTTAATTTATCCAATTATATAATATGATCTTTAAATAAATGGTAAAAGAATTTTTATAGAGGATAAACGTTTTTTACCAAATTTATTTGTTAAAATATGAGTTATAGTGTAACCACCACCGAAAATGGAATATTTAAGATAAAATATCTTCATTTTAAAAAATTTATGTAAATACAATGAATATCACAAATGATATCTTTATTAATAGTTTTATTTTTAAATTATCTAATTAATAAAATAATTTTTATTCACTAATAGAAAATATTTTATGTCTATGAAAAATATTTTAGATAAAATATAGTTTCTAGAAGGATAATGAGAGTGTGATTTAACATCAATTAAATTAAAATGTAATATGAAAATAAAAGTACTTGTTTAGTTCAATGTTAATGCCACATATATTATAAAAGGGTTTGTGATATATTTTTAAAAATACATTTTAATATAATTATTCACAAACACATTGATATGGGAGAGACTGAAGAGACATCAAGAAGTGAAGATACAATGTAAGTGTTATGAATATATTTGTTGAGACGTGATCATTATAGAATTTATTTTTATACTACGTGATAGATAATTCTCAAAAATATTATTCTAACTAAGGGTGTGGTGCTTAGATGACTCTCATATTTCAGAAAAAAGTGAAGTTCTCTATTGATTGATGTTGTATTTTCAAAATTATTTTCAATAAATTTTATTTTTTTGAGGACGTAGTTAAAAAATTAGAAATCCCCAAACTCACTAATGAGTCAATTGATAGGTAAATGGAAATAAATTTGATTCATTAATGATGCTATGTACAGGTCATAAAAGAGGTGAACACTCTATTTATGATGCATTTTAGACTGTATATGAGTGATTTGGAGATTATGTATGAGTCATTCACCCATACAATGATTTTCATCTAAGTAATATCAACATACATATGACTCATCTTATAAATCCTCAGACATATACTCCTAGATTCATTGGTAAAAACATATATTTAATAATTTTAATTTATAAAAAGTGAGATGAAAATATCTTTATTTTATAATATTACCATTAAATAAACATTACAACTCATAAATTATCTCAAAATCCCATGAATTGAAAGTTTATTTTCCTTGATTATCAAAAACATTAGAAATTTATTTTCTTATAATTGCGGTCATTTCTACATAATTAATCCATGTTATAATCCCTTATAAACATCCCTTCAGTTATAATAATCATAATAACCTTATTTCCCGACATTCACTAAAGTTATAGAATATTGTTGAGAACCTTGAGTTTTCCCCTAGAGGGCTCCTTTAAAATGGATGACTTAGGCCAAAATATTTTGTCCCAAAACATCATAGAGTGAAATAGAATTATATGTGATTTAAAAATGGAATATTTACAATAGGAAACCTAAATTTTGGATTGTTCTTGAAGGGGTGTTTATATGACCATTTATAAGAGGTGAGAATGATATTTTATAAGTATATCAACATAATAAATAGAGAGAACATGTTTTATATGTCAAGAAGGATAAAAAATTAAAAATAGTATAGTGGAGATATGTTTTATTATAGAAAAAAAATCAACCACTTAATTAGAATTATTACTTTTAATCCATCAGTTAACAATATTAATTCAATTTTTTACTAAGGTAAATAGTTTTTACCAGAGTATTTTCAATTTTATGCATAAAATTAAAATGGGTATTATTATATAAATTGGGCCTTCTGATTCCAAATATAAAATAAATAATATCAAATAACATATTTATTTTTTATAAATATTAATTTTATTATTAGGGAATATAATGATTAAATATTATTTTTAGGAAAAGAATATTTTTAATCTTAAAATATATGTGTAGTATAAAATTATCAATTTTTTTAATTTTCAAAATATAAATTGACTTACAGAAATAATAAAGGTGATATTTATATAAAATAAATCCATAACTAAATTTAACTAAAATAATATTTAATTAAAACAAAATATTGAAACAATTTACATTTATTATAAAATATTTCTTAAGTAAACTAATTGTTAAACATAGGTTTTAAATTCATAGTATTATTTTTAAATTTCTACTTTTACTCCTAAAAAGCAGCACTGATCATGGATAATGGTTTATAAGTTTTTATTTTATAATATCTTCTTGATATATTCATAAAATCCATCATCTTAATAAAAAAATATATTATTCTCTATTCACAAAAAATAAATTATTTTAGAAAAATACCAAAAAATAATCCTAGGAAAATTTTAACCGGATTAATGAAAAGATTATATTATTTTCATATAATTAAATAACTAAAATATATAAATTTATCTTTTAAATGAAAATTCAATATATATAATGAAAAACTAGTTTTATTGGAAAATTCATTTTAAAAGATTAAGTATTCTTAATCCTATTTGTGTGAATTTATGATTATTTAATTTTTTTTATTTACTATAGGTTTCATTATTCTTAAAATTTATTAGTAATATTCATCTAATATGTTGCAGTTTATTTTTAATTAGTGTTGCGTGTGGAAAAAAATATCAAATACATTAGATTTATTCACCAATTAAAAAAGGGTTTTCATATATGTTTTTTGATTACTAACGTAGATTAAATCATGATTTTGATACATGTGAAACTATAAATATTTTTTTCACCTTGGTTAATATTAAAAAAACATTATAAATGGTTCATATTAAGTGGTGGGTTTTCAAATTTATTTACTTTTGAAACCGATATTAAAAAAATTTATAATATCGGTTTTTTTAAAAAAAATAGATCGTATAAATATATTATCATGCAATTTTTTAAATAAATAACTTGATAAATAATTATATAAACATCTTATAATCCACCAAAAAATCACATATTTTTTGTGTTTCAAACATTATTTTTAAAAAAATTGATGTGAAAACCCATTTATATCATCATTATTTGATAAAAAATGATGTTATAAATTTATTATCACATAGTTTTGAGAAAAAATAAGCGAAAAATATTCTAATTTAATTTTTTACACTAGTTATTTTGTAACTAACTAGAAAAATAATTATAAAAAAATTAAATCATATATTTTCCATAATTCCATCAGTATCCTAGATGACCATAAACAAAAAAAGTAACAACACAACTAGAAAATTAGATAACAAAATAATTGGATTTTAACTTTACAATGTATATTAGAAATATACTAAATCCCAATAAAACATATGAATTAAATTTTCCATTATAATATTATGTGTCTTATCTCTTATCCAATATAAGGCCGTGGGTCATCAAAAAAAATGTAAATTAAAATGAAATCATTAAAAATGTATTTGAATAAAATGAATGAATATTAATGGAATGGTTTATAAAACAATAAAACCTTTTATAAATTTTTATGTGTCCCAATTGTAATTAATTTAAACATAAATCGTAGAATTTAGTATTCACATTACATGGAACCTTCTTGAAAATTGATGTTCTTTTAAAAAAATAAGAATCAAAATAACATTTTTACACAAATATAATATAAAGGATATAATATACACAAAACAAAATTTTAATTTATCAAAAATGTCTAGATGTCCAAACTAAAAAATAGACAATACTTTGTCCAATGTTAATGAAATCATCTATAAGAAATTCTATTCATACAGATCTATCTATAATATCTTATAGGGTGACCCTAAGTTTCTCTATCTCTATTTATTGACGATGAAAAATATCCCCAATAAAATATATAATCCCATATGATATAATATGATTATGGGGATCCTCAATATATTACTCATAAAAAATGGAAATTTGTGGAGGCAGATGTGAAGGAGTTTGATAAGTATGAGGAGGTGGATAAGTGGAATCTGCATGTAATAGTGATGGTGCGGGATCAGTATCCGGAAACTGTCATTACATGTCTAAAAACGTAGACTGTATGAAAGATCTAATCTTTTCCACTATATTCTCACCAAAATACTAAACATTATATTCTAAAAATTTTATTTATATTTTATAAACACACTCTATTGAAGATGATTTAGAATGAGAAATACTTTTTTATCAATACACCTACTGGGAATACTCAATCATGACTTATGTGTTTGGTTTTTCACAATGTAGTAACTAAAATATTGTTCATACCATTAGACATGATGGTCCCCTATGTTCTATTCTCCTTGAGGAATACCTTTGTAGAATATTGGAAAAAATTATTAGTGAATCAAAATATACAAAAAAATGATTTAAAATAAATATCTTAAATAAATTTAATAATATCTAACAGTGCTCTTAGCTATAATCCTCGAATCCACTACAAGATATTGTTCATTTTTTACATCTAGCCCCTCTTCCATGTTTCATGTATAGTGAGGTGATGTTAGGTCGACCTCTATGGATCTTGAAGAGTTAGCTCTCAGTTTTTTAAAATTTATAGATATAATTAGTTCATCCAATAATGTATCCCCTATAATAGATAATGTATGATAGTATTTGTTTTTTGATTAGAACTCATGATGATATCTCCCTAATTTTTATAATGTTATAATAAACATATCATTAATATGATTATTAAATGAATCCTTTTAAAAAAATCTCGAAATTCACTTACCAAATAAGATTCTTCTAATTTACATTTGTAAAAATACTTATTTGTATCTTCATCTATAAACGGATATATATCACAATGATTTTGATGTTGTCTATCCCCAAAAATTAAATATGATTTGAAGGTTCATTTAAAATCCCTCCATTCCGAAGCATCTAATGTTAAACATTTACCTTTGACTCTTACAATATCAATTATATCATATGTCATTTGATAATAAGTGGAGAAACCTATATTAGTAAAAAAGATTCAGGATACGTAAAATAATAAAAAGTGAGCATACCAAAATTGACTCCCATAATTGAGGTAGTGTCAATTTTTAAATACTTCTCTAATAAAAAATCAAAATGATAACATTCCCATTATCCTGAACTATACGAAAACTCTTTTTTTAATATGGAACCCTAAAAATATCATTATCATCAAATTCAACTGGTATTTTTAGTCCTGCATACATGTAGCTGATAATTTTAGTTAACAAGTGATACCACATTTACCAACCCTCTACGACATCTCTCCCCCTTTGGTAGTTGATGGATCTTTTGCAGAAGGATGAGGAGGCTTCTCTACAGGAGTATGTGTATGGTCCTCCACTTATGTATGTGTATGGTCCTCCCTAGTACCTCATATTGAATAATATGTTTTATTTACTATTATCCAATAAATCAAAGTAACAAACAATTAGTTCAAAAATACAAAAATCTAATTTTTACATATAAAATTAAATAAAAAATTATTAAATGTCCCAACAAGAAGTAAAATAAACTAAATATTTTTTTAAAATGAATTAATGTTATAAATTAAAATTATAACAACTTTAATATGATTTTTAATGGCATAAATAAATTAAAAAAACAACTATTATATAAAAAAATTAAATATCTAATTTAAAATGAAAAAAATACTAAAAAAACTACTCTTAAACATATTCATTAGAGAATATCCCATGTAAAAAACTATTATAGAGTATAGTTAGTCTAAAAATGATGATGGAAGTGTAAAAAATGCTCTAATTTATTAAAATATTTTTACTTGAAAAATTATATTCAATGAATATACTATTTTATAAATTATTTTTATATAAATTAAATTAATATTAATTATTTTTCATTAAAGTCAAAAAATAAAAATCATATGCTAGGGTAAACATAAGTTATGTAAGGTCAAAATAAAAAAAAATAAACTAATTTAAAAATAAAATTTATCTTAACATTAATAATATGTATTTTAATAAAAAAATAAAACTAATATGTCAAATATTTTATGATATTTTAAAATTTAAGAATAAAGTAAATATGTGTTACCTGTAATGTTAGGAAATGAAAAAAATAACTATTTTCAAAAATTCCTTCCTCATGATCATTCCTTTAGAAAAAATACCACGAATATAATTGTTCCTCAATATTTTTTGTTAATATTTTTGTGGAAAAATGATGTTTTATAAATTATCATCTCCTTAAAGTTTTTCATCACCAACATACTATTTTTTCATTATTAAATTATTAAACCAATCCAAATTGGTTGGATCGATAATACTGAAAATTTGTTTCTCATGTGATTCCATGATAAAAGGATATGTTTTTATTCAAATCTATTTGTATTAACTTGTGTCATAAAAAATAAATTATTTCTTACACGTTTTACAGATAACCCATTTTTAGTTAAACATTGCAACTCAAAGTTTAATGTAATTCACCACCCAAATTTATACAATGAATTTGTAATATGTACTTGATATAGAGATTTTTTTTCTTTGGCCCACAAAAAATTACTTTTTTATTTGACACAAATAAAATACATTTCCTAACTGAACAATTTTTTTCCTAATATTTCATATGAAATGAATTTTCGTTATTGTCATACCTGGACCATGTTATCAAATTTTAACTGGACTACGCACTAACCATCTCAATGTTTCTAATGTATTTAATCTACCATGCATAGTCTCTTTAAACATTGTAAGAAACAATTCTTTATTATCATTCAAAATCCACACATATTTATTCATTAGATAAAATTAATTTAACATAATAATATTAAATGTTCTATAATTTTGAGAGTAATCAATGTTATTCATGATGTAAAAATACATCTGTTTTATATGTTCACCTATAAATAATTTTTCTTTTAAGCCACAAATCAAATTTAATACATAATTGAATCATACAAGGTGATATGTTTTCCAAACAATGATCTCCACTATAGAGAAGTAGCCAGTAAAAAAATCCTCATCCTCCTTTAAAATATACATCTAAAAATGGAGGATTTATGTTGATATTGATTATTAAGAAATGACATCAGTATCTTCTTATTCATAAAAAATGGATAATTAAAAAGTAGATATTCATATATGAAAAGATTTATTTATCAAAATAAATGAACTATTAAATGCACTATGATATCATAAAAAAAAGGAAAATACATTTCCAATTGATAAATTATTGAAACAAAATGGTTCTATAACATTTTCAATGAATAAAAATTATTCACCTTGTTAAAAATTGAATTTAATACATAACACAACATACTAATATCCATTTTTAAATGGATTATAAATATTCCATGATATTCATCGTTACATTAAAATCATGATATTTAATATCCGTTAACTTCAAATATATTAGTCGAATTTTTTACATTTGAAGAATAACATTATGACACTTTGATACCATGAAAACACAAAATTAGATAATTTTATCAATCTTGGATAATTTTTTAAAGATACAAGTTGGTATGTTCTCCATATATTAGTAGTGTGATATAACTTTAAATGTGTTCCCACTAATATTATGTACAATCATACATCCATCCCATATTTTGTATTTCCATTAATATATAATATTTTTTTAATAATTGTATCACATGTACTATTCTTCATATACATGAAATTAATTTTGTGTTTGAACTTTTGATATCTCTAACATGTATGTTAAAAATATATTGACAATTTCTCACAAATATTTCTATTATTACCTATTTGTTTGTGTCTTTTTTAAAATTACATCATTGTTTTTCACCCTCTCAAAATAGTTATCAGCTGACAAAGGTTTTGGATCTATATAAAATTATTTTGATCCATTTAATAACCATATAAATCATTTATATGAGTGATCCATAGAAAATAACAATTTTATGACACATGTATATTATTTTTCTTCCCTGATGTTGTTGAAAATATGAAGTATATTATCCAAAAATTGGACAAGAATTATGTCCCTTAACATTGTGTCCAAATGTTTTTCCATATGCTGGGAACTCATTCATATTTAACATAATCCTTAATTGAAGAAGAAAATGTTCTTTGTTATACGAACCACACACTTTAATACCTTTATCATATTAAAGTTTCAAATAATTAATTATTGGTGATAAGAAAACATCAATGTCATTTCCAAGATTTTTTTGGTCCAAAAATCATTAAAAAACATGATTCATTTATGCTACATGAAATATTATGGAAATAAATTGTAAATTTACAATAAAATTGTTCATAAACTATTATTTATAATAAGGCATAAATATAGATTCATTCCATCTACGCAATGTCCAAGTATGATATTTCAATCTTCATTTCCAGATATAGAAAATTATTGATAAAATTTCATCTAATATGATAAATGAGTTTGATGATGCAATTTTTAATTAAATATCCACTTTTAAACATTCCATCACAACATTTTCACATAATTTGAATTTACTAATAAATATTTTAACTGAGGAATTATATAAAGATACTAAATTTCTATGGAAAGAGTCTATGTAAATGAAATATCAAACTGAAATTTTTCTTTCATATTTTACCATGATATCCCATATTTTAAAAATTCTAAACGGTAATCTTATTCCTCCTAATATAATAAACATTCATTCATTCATAAATGAATCTTTTTGTACCCTAAACTCATCTGGAAAAATATCTTCTTCATATTATAATTATAATTTGAATGATCATTATATATTGGTAGTTTTTTCTATTAGAGAATATATGTCTCAATATGAGATGAACATGGAGAGGAGTAGGTTTCTTATATTGGGGTTGAATCATGTAATAATACATATGGCCACTATACTACTTTTCAGACATTAAATGTTGGTGTATTATAGGTTAAAAATCAAAAGAATGAATTATATTAAATAGAAAAAAAGGTTCCAAGACCAAATGTGTTATAGTGTAAAAGAGTATTTGTAATTTTGAAGTCAAAAACACCTGATTTACTCTCCTCTCAGGTGTGTCTACATAGATCATGTTGCACTTACGTAATGTATGACTAGAATTTTGAGATAATCACTTGTGAGTTGTATACATTCATTCATAGTAATTTATTTTCAACATTCTTATATATTTATGAAAGATTAATTATATTTAATTTAAATTAATGTAATAATAAAATCCTTAGAATGAAAAAACCACTCCATATTGTTCATAAAAACATGTGATGGTGTGTGTGATGAAAATGAATTTTGATGATCCCGAAAAATGGAGAGTTGAAATGTTCATGATTTTCTATAATTATATAGCGTATCCGTATGACATTTAACCATGTTATAGTTTTTACCACTATTGCATGGGTCATGGGGAATATTCCAATGGTTCATTTTATCTCGGCTTCTTTAGAATTTAAATATTGGAATTCGGGACTACCACGAGGAGTAAAATTATGTTAGTTTAGAAAAAAAAGTCATGACCTTTAAAATAAATAAATATTTGACCATATTAAGAAGATGTAACGGGTATATTTTTTCATAGAGAATCCAAACCATGTCTATATCTCACCATATCATGGATGCAGTCAAATTTATGATCAAGGAAAGAATTATATCCTCTATGATTAAGAGATAAATGTTTGATTTTCATCCATGGTTTCCATGTCTGGAATTGACTTCTAAATCTATATCATTGGGGAAATTAACACAATATGGTTTGTATATATATTCAAATAAACATTATTTCTCAATTTGAGATAGATATTGAAAAATTGGGATGGAAAACCATACATTATAAGCAATAATCTAGATATAAATTAGGCTGGTTTGAGGATAATAATGAGATTGAAAAAATGATTTATCATTATAGGCCACCAAGAATGACGGAATGAGATTAATCATCATATTAAATATTATTTTTTTCTTCCTTATCCAGGATTTGTGGACTATATTTTTTCTACATTCCTCTGTTCCATGATAATAATTAGTTAAGGATGTGTGAGTTAAGATCACAAATTCTAAGCACCAAGGATATAACCAATCAATAAAAAAGACTTAGTGAACCATGTATAAAACAGTTGTTCCATGTGCTATTTATTTATAAATCTTTATCCCAAATAATTTCCTTAAATTGGTTTTAGATATCATATAGTAAATGAAATAAAAAACCATCATGATTTAAAGGAATGTTTTGTTTTTAGTTGCATTGATTCTCCCCTATCAGTGCTTCTCACTATGAATTCCTATGGTGGATAATTTAGTATCATATCTTACTTATTTCTTATGGATCTATGTTATTTCATAGTGAATCCATATCCTGATTGTAAAATTTTATGGCATATTTCATGAACCAACTATGATAACCCACCAAACTAGAAACTTAAAATGACTTGAAACAAGGCATTAAGGGAGTACCCAACCATCATGAATTAGAATCTGGTACCATGGTATCAGTGAACCCCTTTTGGAAATTAGTTTTCTCAAAAAGATGATAAATATCAAGAATCCATGAAAAAATTAACATATCAAACAACAAACCACATAGAGTTATGTGACATAAATATGTCCTAACTATGAGAAAATAAAAAAATATTCTAATTCAATATAAAACCAAACATGATTTTCCAAGAGCCAAAATACATATTATACAACTATTTTCATCACACCATTAAATCACAAACATACCACACCCTCTACCCTATATATTTATTTTCTCTAACTGTATCCTTGGATTTATCTTTATCGAGTAAATCATGTCCTACATAATGTCAATGACATACATCATGTGTGAGCACAATAATCACAATAGGATTTTAGAAAGTGTTCCATAGTCATAATTTAATAAATAAATTAACAATACTCATTTTAATGGGATAAATAAAAATTAGACATGCTTTGAAAAAATTTATATACATTAAGGAAAAATACCCATTTTTATTTCATTTAGAGAAACATGTGTCAAAAAATAATTTCCAAATCCAATAATTAAATCATTATTTTAAAAAATATATACAATTTCCACATTTCAATGAAAAGAATCCATAAATAGTTTTTAAAGGTAAAATAGATAAACATTTCATCAAGGTAACACCACGGGGTAAGACACATAGTTAAGTAAGATCATAGAAAACTAGGATCATCATACCTTAATGATTAGTGAAAAATCAATTGTGCATGAAATCCAACTCGGGTGATCAACCTCTAGCCTTAGGTAAGTATAGCACATGGGATAATGGCTCCCTATTATTTCTAGAGAATTTTCAGTTAATGTTGTAGTATAAATACATTTTTAAGTAGTTTCAAACCATCCCAACATGAATATTATATCCTTCCTAAATAAGTACCCATTTTCTAAAGAACTATAAACATCACGTATTCAGACATTTTATTTGGGCAATTCCATCATGTGTAAGTAGTTCATCCATTAAGACATTATATTTCAATATAATACCATTGATAAGGAAAAGTTCTTAAAATATTTTCATCATTGAAAACCAATTTCATGGTACCATAACATGATTCAAAAATAATGTAGGAAAAAAATAAAACACATTGAAGTATTACATATTTATAGAGGAAAGCTAACATAAAAAACCTCATACCTCAATATTCAGGTTTTCAAAGAAAAAGCACCCAATATAAGAAAACCCAAATTGTCTCTCCATATCCTTCTACAGTTCTATAATAATTTACATTAAAAAATAAACAATACTATAAACCAAGTCATGAAAATATATATCTATCATTATATTTGAGTATAGAAAATAAAATATTAAAGCGCATTGAAGAATAGATGTCAAATAATCACATACCTTTGATTTCATAGATCCACCACTAACAGAATCAATAGAATCACTCTCTAGAGGGGAAGGAATCACCGAAATCATCAATAGAGAGCCTTTGGTTTTTGTCCCTTTTATAAATTCTAAATAATTAGGGGTTTGTGTTGAAATATAGATAAAAAATATTATTTTAAAATCATCAAAACAAACCACCAATATTTTGATACTTAATTAGAGATACCATGTGTTAATTGTTCGAGGCTTACTTACTCATAAGAGACCAATATGGTTTGGTACCACTAATAGATGAACCATGAGTGAAACATATAAAATGAAACTATCAATGGATGCATGTTTTCCCGGATATGGATGTATAATTAGACAAATTTTCATGCTATATGATCACCCTCCTCCTGAAAACCTCAACCTCCCACATAATTTTCATGGAATTGTGATTAATTTGAGATAACTATGAACCATCTCAAACACAAAAAAAACAATAATAACTTCCCCAAAAACAACCATAGAATATATTGGATTGAATCATGATAAAAAATAAAGGTAAAAAATAATGGTCATATGTAATAGAAAGTGACACTATGTTTTAAAAAATCTCCAGACCACATCACTTTTATACCCAAAAAATTGAAATCAAATAATGTAGACCCTCAATGAAAAGATGCCACTACTCCCTCGTCATTGATTTTTGTTCCAAAGTCTCATGGGAATATATACTATTGTTATATAGTACCCAATCCAATGAAATATAATTCCAGCAATATGATATTTTTTGAAGAATAAACTATGAGAATAGGCTTCCTAATCATCAATACATATAGTTTTAACTCAAACTCCCGCCTCTTTAGAACATGAGAGGGTCTGGATAATACATCTTGAGTAAGATATATTGAATAAGTTATGAATTGAAGTAGACTAATATTCTAAAACCCAAAGATATAACACTAACCCAATATGAAAAATTATCTCAAAAGGTCCCATGTATCTTGGAACCAACATTCATTTCCATCCCAACCGTTAGTGATCCAACAGAGGTGAAACGTTCAAGAAGACATGATCACCAACCATGAACTCCAAAATTGGAACCAATGATCCACAAAGAATTTATATCAACTATGAGCATTGATAATCCATAAATGTATGACCTGGATATTTTTCAATGTCTCTTGAATGATTAATGGCCCTAGAAAAGTGGTTTCACACTTTTTCAACAAATAAGGGGTGATTTTCAACACGAAAAATATAAATATTAAAAGGGTTCTACTTTTTTAATAAATTGATAGATATTATTATAGGTATACTCAAAAAATCACAAATGTTTATCCAAATATCCTCCAAAGATGAGAATTTAAGCATAATTCATGTCCTCCAGTATTTAAATAGCTCACTCCATCTATCCATATGACTGGGGATGATAAGTCGTTCTCATTCTGAAATAAGATCCCATCACTTACTAATTGTCCTTATAGATTTAAGAGGTAAATTGAGGATCTATTTAAAATACAATAGATGTTTTAATTCCATCAAACATAAAAATCTCTTAAACATATAACATCAAAACACATTCACTCCTGTTGTGTCCCAAATTAGATGTTTGTGTGTTTATGTGGTGATTCGGTCAATCATTTCCGATATAGAATTACTCCCTTTGGGATTCTGTGGTAGTACAATATTAAGATCTACAAAAACCAAATCCTGTTTTTATATCAGAACAAAGAGAGGTTTAAGTAACCCAAATATTCATTGATGTTATAAATTATGTTTCTAATGGGTATAAGAATGAGACATGAAGTGGGATATATCTCTTGTCAAACATGACCAAAAAAATTGAAACATCATATCATAGTATATCTCTGTAGTACCTCGATGAAAAACCCATTGAGGTAAATGAATGTACTCTACCATGGTCATTATCACTAAAAATGGAACCATCCATAATTTCTTGAATCAATGAGTTCCTTTTGGAGAGAGTGACTACTTGTGGATGGTCTTCCCACCATATAACGAATCGCTGATTCTCTAGAATTTATTTCATCATTGTTACCCATAGGGAAAAAATATGGAAGGATGGAGTATGTTGAATTCAATAAAAAATACACCAATTCATTCCTAATTTTCACCTTAATTAATTATATAATAGAAGCTTATGATATTCCAAACCTTCATTTGATTCTTTAATGGGATGAGAGGGTAACAACATTTCAATATTATTTGAAAAAGAATTCCCTTTTAATGGCATATAGGATATATTGAAATAAAGTGACCGAGGAAACTCCATCCGTGACCTTTATATATGGTTTAGCTATTTTTAATTAATGAGGTAATTAAAACTCTTATGGTCTAAGTAAATAATGAACCATTACCTAAAAATGTAGTTTTTCAAACACATTAGGCATTACAAAACAACTATATGTTCTAAATCATGGGTGGGGTTATTATTATTGTGTTATTTAAGATAATGAGAAGCATATACCACAAAATGATCTAAATATATAAGAACAGAAGAAAAACCTACACTTGAAGAATGATTATTGGCCACATATCCTTAACCATCCTTTGGAAAAGTCATTATATGTGTTTAGGTTAGAAGATTTTTAAACTCAACAAAATGATTCCAATACCCCAAGACCCACATGATCTTCCCCATATTTTTGGTAAGAGTTTTCAATGATGATTTAAGCTCATATAAATATTTTATAAACCATAAAAAGTATATTTATAATAATAATCGACTCTAAATCTCAATGAAATTTGATTTCTCCTTCAATAACAGAAAATATTTCACATTCTTGGGTTCAATTGGAATGCCACTTTTTGAGACCATGTTTTCAAAGAATATAACTTCTTAGACCTAAAAATTATATTTTCATAATTTCTTCAAAATTTTGTGCCATTTCATGATTAAAAATATCACTAAGGGGGCTACAATTCTCTTACTTGGTACTTGAGTAGAATAGAATGTCATCCACAAATAACATAATAAAGGAATAAATAATTGGTGTAATATCCTCTTTATCTAATCCATGAAAAATGTAGAAGAATTATTCAAACCAAAAGGCATTAAATAGAAATTCACAATAGCCATAAATACTCTTGTAAGCTATCTTAGGGATGTTATATTCCTTTACTCTATGTTGTTGATACCCTGATTAAAGGTCAATTTTTTAAACTACATTGAACCCTTCAACTAATCACGAAAATAATTAATACAGGTAAACTGGTACATATTCTTGATCATCACTATGTTTAGATTCAAATAATTGACACATAAAAAAATCATCCCATAGAAATACATGAAAAATTTTTGGGTTTCTTAAAGAAACAAAATTTTATTGATAAAACCCTTGGATTCCAAATCATCCAAATAAATCTACAATTCCATTAACTCCAGTAGTTCGATCTAGTATGGAGTCATAAATATAGTCTATGTTTCACACACAAATTCTATTGAGAAATCTACCTCCCTATTTATAGGTAGATAAGGTATGTCTAATGGAAACACCCATAGAAATCACTAAACCAGTGTGGAATGTTCACAACCTAAATATTACCCTTAAAATTCAATTGAAAATAAAGATATAAATTTCCCAAAACCATTCAATGGAGGTCCCCCTGAATTTACCTCAAATCCCTTTCCCCATGAAACACTTAAGAAATCGTATTGTGGGTAGTAAAGGACACCAACCAATGGTAATAATCGATCTGAGCCTTATGAGAAACTAATCATATTGTCCTAAGGATAATGAAGAAATGGTAAAATTCAAGGACTATGATATCCCATAAAATATCTACATCAAATATAGATATGTTTAATAAAGGGAAATAGAATTTTTGTTCCTTACCCTTACCTAGAGGTGTTTATGTTGAAAAAACATAGGGCATGAGCTTCATCTGATGGTTCAAGAAGATCATGAAATAGATCAATACAAAATATTTATGGTAAAATGAATCCAAAATGATATCTATATGAAAAGAAAGGAAAATGGATCCTCCCATAATTGAAGTAATTTTTTTAACTTCCACCAGAGTTCTTCCACTATGTGTAAGTATTTAAACCTAAACGTTTCCTAATTCCCACTAAGAGTATGTGGTCTAAAGCCAACAATATGTGTGTAATATGGATGGGTAAAGGCCCAAAACCTGTGATCCCATTATTTTTCATGTTTTTGAGGCATGTGATTCATGGAGGAATTATAGACAAAGATCATATGAGTTTGGTAGCTATAATATGATACCAAGAGAAGTTCATGATGTGAAATGAAATTTCAAAATTGAGAGTTTGGTTCATATCCAAAAAAGAATTCACAACCTATGAATAGAAGCTCACAGGGTGTGATTCATGATGTGTATTATTATTTCATGACATGAATGGATGGGGATCAGACTTGGTGATTAATTATTCAAATACTTATGATGTGAATTCTTGACTCTTGTTATGAATTAATATAAGGTTTATTATATCTAAGAGAGGAGATTTTGAGTGGTTATTAAAATAATTATATTTAGGACATGAATGAATCATTCACATTATAAAATTATATAAGAAAAAATTCATATTAATCCTCATATACCATCATATTTTCAGAAAACCTCTAATTATCTTGCAAGACCAAGTGTTCTACAGTTCCTCTTATTAGTGTTTTGAATCCCTTTTGATATAGATTTATCCCTAAATTCCCATGTTCATTCTATATTGTTCCTAGGTTAGCCTTCTATATTTGTATTTTGGTTTATTATCTGATAATATTTTTTTCCAATTGTTTTATCATACTATGCTATGGAGGTTGATCATCATTGTTCTAATGGGGTTTCATTTTTATTTTGTGGTATGATGTCCATGGAGCGTTGCATTTTTCTTATGAGAAAGGTGATTGGAGATCCATATTGTTGTTTCATTCTCATTTTATGAATGATTTAATCCTTGTTGCAGGGGATTCATTGATTCTTCTATACTATATGTTCATCATAACATAATCATTCTTAATCTCGTTGGATGATGGTGTAATGAAGCTTAATAAATTATTAATCGAATTAATGAAAGAAATGTCTTAAATTGTTAGTGATCACAGGTGTTTTCACCATGATAACAAATTTCCTGTTATTTTCAAAGATAGTGGTCAATATATGATTATTCTTTGATAATCATGTTTTTTATGAATGGAATTTGAATATTAATTTGATGGAAATGGTTAATAATATATTACTGGTAATATTGTTGGATATGAAATTAAAGAGGCATGCTTATTGAACACTCTAAATTTTATAATTAGATAAAAATAAATTAATTCCTATTGAAATTTTAATTGAAATTATTCTTCAATATGTTAGAAGAATATTCTAAAGAAAATGATGTTGTATATTCTTTTTATTGACAATAATTAATATGCATGTGAGTGGAATATTTTTGTTAATATTTTTTGAAATAGAATTTATGCCTGAAATCATGTTTAAATAGTTAATAGATTATTGTAGTTAATTCTCTAGGTTACTAATTGTTATAACCATTGATTTGTGAATTTTTTAATCCACGATGGTAATAAATCATGTTATTTGATAAAGATAAATGTTTTAGGAGGAGTATTATCATTAGGTGGTAAAATATGGACGCATTGGTTTTTAGTGATTATATTCTTTGTTGAACCATTTTTTTTATTTCTTTATTTTGTATTTTTAAGATGTGATCCTATGTTACATGATGTGAACCTAAGATGGATGATGTTTGAAAATATATGAGAATAGAGACCTGAGTTTGTGGAACATTTTAATGCATATGTAGGTTTGATTCAGGGTGATATGCATGGTGGTGCTGGGTATGGAACCAAGATTTATAGAACATATTTATATCCGGATTTACCATTATTTTGATGAAGGACTGATGATTTCTAAATAATTTTTCCTTTTAACAGTTGGATGGCTAGGATTCATTTTTTACCATCATTCCATTCACAAATGATTAATGAAATTTGTTGTAATTAGTTTATCAATCTCTTCTATGTCATATTTGGTTATTTCCTAGTGTACATAGAATTATATAATGATAAATATTAATAAATATTTTAACCCATGTGGTTGGTGACTAAATGGAATGAAAATGTTGATAATCATGGAGAGATAGGGATTATGTTGGATTATTCCAGGATGGAATGGACTTTACTTGACAGTAAGTGAAAATTGTATGAAAAAATGTCTATTTATATAAAATAAATTAATTACCATAATTTGAAATGTTAATTGGAAAAAATTATGAAAATGTATCTCCATGAATTATTGTTTTCATACAAGATATATAGTTCATAGCAGTGTCAGCCAAGTGTCTGAGAGATGATAACCACATTTGAATGTAAGAATATGTAAATTACCATAGTGAGGTTATGATATATATTAAATCTTATTTGTTATGTGATTTTTTATTCTACCCTTCCCATTTCAGTAAGGTGACTAACACCTAGTGAACTCTGGGAGGGTATTTTCCCCAACATATTGGTTATTGTGGAATAGATGGAGAATTACCCCCTCTAACCCTGATATCTTCTCTTAGTGGTATTATGTGTTTTCATGTATATAAAGTTTCTCTCTCCATATATGTGTATTGAGGGATATAATTTCATGTGGTTATTTAATACACATGTATATTCAGATATAATATTATATAGATCATTATAGGCATGATGTTTATGGGATGTAATGGATTGAGGTATAATACACGATATACTAGATATGATAACTCTTGTAAATAACATAGTTACTATAT
The DNA here is from genome assembly GCA_963277665.1 of Viscum album. Taxonomy (NCBI): domain Eukaryota; kingdom Viridiplantae; phylum Streptophyta; class Magnoliopsida; order Santalales; family Viscaceae; genus Viscum; species Viscum album. Next base: position 1,898,647,528 of record OY728140.1, on the reverse strand, counting down.
AAAGATGTGTAATGGGCTAATGAGATGATTTTATTCGTGGATTTCATGGTATATGATGAGATGATTTTATTCATAGGGTGAATTGTATGATACATTAGCTTAGGTACCTTTGAATTGGATTCTTTTGGATAGAGATATGTTCAGACTTTTGATGATCAAGCAGAGTAGAAAACCAATGGGGAAGTGGAGGAGAACCTTTGGGTATTGAGGATCCTGAAAAAGCTGTTTTAGTGGATCTGGTTGAGGGATAATATGGCGTTCGGAGGGAGGAACAGGTGATCACTACAAGGTTTGGTAGGTAAAAGTGCCAGGTATGTTTATTAAGAAATGTAAAAAAAAGAAAACTAGCTCAAATACATATAATTTTCCACCCAATGATCTATTTTATATAATTTTTGTTTTCTTGAGACTACTAAAGTATGTGATATTGGTTTTGGGGTAGATACCTAAGAAAAGATCATGCATCTTTCATGCACATGCCTATATTTTAAATGGATACACCATAATATTTGGTCGAAAATTAAATTAGTAAATAAATATTAAATATTAAATAATCTATGTTTTGGAGTGCTTAAAAGTTGTTTCTTTTAAATATATGGATCTAGGCTACGGTCCTCATACGTTTTGTGCCAAATATGTATAGCAGGATATTCTAGTATATTTCTATAGAGTAGTGGTTGTTGATGATGATACTTAGAGGAGGAGACTCTGAGAGTTTTAGCACTAGATTCTATATATGTATGAGGGATATATTTTAGATATCCAAGGTTTGTTCCCGAACCTCATCATCTGATTTCTTTTTGAGTGGAGGTTCTCAGGACCCCATAAAGGAATTAAAAATATTGTCTAATGTGGATGCTGATGTCATAAGTGGGGAGAGTTCCAAATCCTTTTGAGAATGATGTTTATAATAGCTGTCGAACATTAGGTTCCTCTATTGATGTAGTTTTATCCATGGAAGCAGATGCTAGTTTCTCTAGCATTGGATAAATAGAGAGGAGACCAGATGGGAAAAAATAGCCTCTATAAGCTCTCTATCTCTATATTGTAGAGTGATACCAGGGAGGTGGTCGTTAATAGGGCCATATAGATTTTTTTGTAGTCCAAGGTTAGTATCATTAATTGGAGTTTCCAATTCCATGAAATTTGAATATAGTTAGAGGTATCGTTTACTTGTTTTCTACTCAGGTGAATGCTTTGTTCAAATCAAGAGATACCCACTACTTCATATCACATTACCTATTAGGTTCTTTAGGAATTTAGTTATAGAGGCTTCTTGTTCCCTTAGTATTGGCTTTACCAGATGGAGGTTGAAATTATCTATGTGAAGTATGTAGAGACTGTGAGATAGTGTTGGGGTACTATCTCTCTTGGGATGACTTCCTATATGTACAGATAAATCCATACATCATCATTCTCAGTATAAGTTTTTTATTTGGTATAGGTTATCAAGTGATTCTTTAGAAGGCATATTGTGCACCATGGTGATGATAGAGAGTCTTACCAATTATTTGGTGGTAAATACCCATATATGGGGTATAGGTGTGTTCTGTCATTGTCTTCTTCTATAACGTAGATGATACTGAGTTCAATAGATGTTCAACCGATGATTTTTCTCAAGGTAGTAGAAGAGTGCACTAATTTATTCCATATAGAGGTTATAGCATTACCCATAGATATGAGATCAATTTTGAGATTGAGATATATTTGGGTACTTATTTAATCATGTTGTATCGATATAGAATGGAGACTTCAATGCTGTGAGAGCTGTAGTTAATGATCGATGGAATTTTTTAATGAGGTTTTATTTGAACAGGTGTGTCACCTTGTGCTCCTCTAGAACATTTTTTTGAATAATTAGAAAGTAAGTATATGTTTCTATATAAATTATCATTACTAGAATCAGGTGACAATAAATAACCACTATCCTCTTCCGTAGATTGATAATTTATTTATTCAGCTGAAATTATATAGTTGGTTCTTGAAGACAGGTATGTGGTCGATATATCGTCATATTGTGGTAAAATATGACGATATTCCTAAGACCACTTTTTTATGATTATATGGTTATTATGAGTTATTTGTAATAATCTTCAGTGTAAAAATCATTCCATCCATGTTCAACAGTTTTATTAATACAATGTTCTAATATTATTTGGATTGGTTCATTGTGATTTTTATCATTTGAATCATTGTGTAATCCACGTATGAGGACCATTCAAAGAATATGTACACTCTTTTGGGAGTTATTTTTCATTATTATCTACTCAATAAACTATCATATAGTGATTTATGGTCTCATGATGTTTTTCTAGTTTATTTCATGTATCAATGTGGTTTAGTTATAGATCCTTTGAATATTGAGGCAGTCATTACTTAGGAATCCCCCAAGTTATTTATATATGATAATAGTAGCCTTGGTCTTATAAAATATTATAGGATGTCCATATATTATTTATATTAGTTTTTGACTCCTATGATAACCTTGAAGAAAATGGATCAAGTGTTATTGTGGACTGATGAATGTCATGAAGATTTCATGTACCTAAAGAAGAAGTTCAGTAGCTCTCTAATTCATCATTTTCCAATAGAGAGAGTTTAATTCTATGTTTTATATGATAATTCACATCCTGGTTATGGATTTGTTATAATTAATAGTATATCATTGGTATCGTAAAGGTGTTTGCAGATACATCCCCTTGTGTGTAACTATGTCACACATGATATCAATTTATTAAAATTCGAGTTTTATTTGATGTTGTTGAGTCATTATCTCATCAATAATATTTTTTTTCCTAATCACAAGATACTTATTGATGTTTTCTCCCAACATTACCAAAACATATCATAATGATAAAAATGAAATTATTGGAATATTACAAATCCGAAATTATATATCCATTAGTAAAGGGTAATGTTGTAGATTATTCCCTAATAAAGAAGGGACACAGCGATGTAATGAACAAAAATGGAGATTCCTAAATAGTAATGGAAGAACTCTCAGTGATTTATATTTATATGAGAGTGTTTTTTCGAATATTTTTCTATTTTTGAGATGATAGTTTCGTCATATTTGGTTCTGTAGGTGGAGGAGTCCCTATAGGGGGATTCTAAGGTGGTAGTCTTGAGATTTTGAGTTTTCTTTAGTGACTGCCCTTATAGTTGGTATTAGGATGAAAAACATTAGTTGTTGTTTTAGGGGTTTATTATCATCTATTTAATGATGGATTAGTTGGCTTTGTGGACTATATTATTTCTACATTCCTCTATTCCATGATAATAATAAGTTAAGGATGTGTGAGTTAAGATCACAAATTCTAAGCACCATGGATATAAAAAATCAATAAAAAAGACTTAGTGAACCATGTATAAAACACTTGTTCCGTGTGCTATTTATTTATAAATCTTTATCCCAAATAATTTCATTAAATTGGTTTTAGAGATCATATAGTAAATGAAATAAAAAACCAGCTGATTTAAAGGAATGTTTTGTTTTTAGTTGCATTGATTCTCCCCTATGAGTGCTTCTCATTATGAATTCCTATGGTACATAATTTTGTATCAGATCATAGTTATTTCTTATGGATCTATGTTATTTAATAGTGAATGCATATCCTGATTGTAAAATATTATGGCATATTTCATGAACCAACTATGATAACCCACCAAACTAGAAACATAAAATGACTTGAAACAAGGCATTAAGGGAGTACCCAACCATCATGAATTAGAATCTGGTACCATGACATCAGTGAACCCCTTTTGGAAATTAGTTTTCTCAAAAAGATGATAAATATCAAGCATCCATGAAAAAATTAACATATCAAACAACAAACCACATAGAGTTATGTGACATAAATATGTCCTAACTATGAGAAGATAAAATAATATTCTAATTCAATTTAAAACCAAACTTGATTTTCCAAGAGCCAAAATACATATTATACAACTATTTTCATCCCACCATTAAATCACAAACATACCACACCCTCTACCCTATATATTTATTATCTCTAACCGTATCCTTGCATTTACCATTACCGAGTAAATCATGTCCTACATAATGTCAATGACATAAATCATGTGTGAGAACAATAATCACAATAGTATTTTAGAAAGTGTTCCATAGTCATAATTTAATAAATAAATTAACTATACTCATTTTAATGGGATAAATAAAAATTATACATGCTTTGAAAAATTTTATATACATTAAAGAAAAATACCCATTTTTATTTCATTTAGAGAAACATGTGTCAAAAAATAATTTCCAAATCCAAGAATTAATTCATTATTTTAACAAATATGTACAATTTCCACATTTCAAAGAAAAGAATCCATAAATAGTTTTTAAAGGTAAAATAGTTAAACATTTCATCAAGCTAACACCACGGGGTAAGACCCATAGTTAAGGAAAAGTTCTTAAAATATTTTCATCATTGAAAACCAATTTCATGGTACCATAACATGATTCAAAAATCATTTAGGAAAAAAATAAAACACACTGAAGTATTACATATTTATAGAGGAAATCTAACATAAAAAACATCCTACCTAAATATTCATGTTTTAAAATAAAAAACACCCAATATAAGAAAACCCAAATTGTCTCTCCATATCCTTCTACAGATCTATAATAATTTACATTAAAAAATAAACAAGACTATAAACCAAGTCATGAAAATATATATCAATCATTATATTCGAGTATAGAAAATAAAATATTAAAGCGCATTGAAGAATAGATGTCAAATAATCACATACCTTTGATTTCATAGATCCACCACCAACAGAATCAATAGAATCACTCTCTAGAGGGGAAGGAATCACAAAAATCATCAATAAAGAGCCTTTGGTTTTTGTCCCTTTTATAAATTCTAAATAATTAGGGGTTTGTGTTGAAATATAGATAAAAAATTTTATTTTAAAATCATCAAAACAATCCAGCAATATTTTGATACTTAATTAGAGATACCATGTGTTAATTGTTCGAGGATTACTTGCTCATAAGAGACCAATATTGTTTGGTACCACTAATAGATGAACCATGAGTGAAACATATAAAATGAAACTATCAATGGATGCATTTTTCCCGGATATGGATGTATAATGAGAACATTGTTCATGCTATATGATCACCCTCCTCCTGAAAACCTTAACCTTCCACACAATTTTCATGGAATTGTGATTCATTTGAGATAACTATGAACCATATCAAACACAAAAACAAAAAACTATAATAACTTCCCCAAAAACAACCAAATAATATATTAGATTGAATCATGATAAAAAATAAAGGTAAAATATAATGGTCATATGTAATATATAGTGACACATTGTTTTAAAAAATATCCAGACCACATCACTTTATACCCAAAAAACTGAAATCGAAGAATGTAGACCCTCAATGAAAAGATGCCACTACTCCCTCGTCCTTGATTTTTGTTCCAAATTCTCATGGGAATATATAATATTGTTATATTGTACCCAATCCAATGAAATATAATTCTAGCAATATGATATTTTTTGAAGAATAAACTATGAGAATAGGCTTCATAATCATCGATACATAAAGTTTTAACTCAAACTCCTGCCTCTTTAGAACATGAGAGGGGTATGGATAGTACATCTTGAGTAAGATGTATTGAATAAGTTATGAATTGAATTTTACTAATATTGTAAAACCCAGAGATATAACACTAACCCAATATGAAAAATGATCTCAAAAGGTCCCATGTATCTTGGAACCAACATTCCTTTCCATCCCAACTGTTAGTGATCCAACAGAGGTGAAATGTTCAAGAAGACATGATCACCAACATTGAACTCCAAAATTGGAACCAATGATCCACAAAGAATTTATATCAACTATGACCATTGATAATCCATAAATGTATGACCTAGATATTTTTCAATGTCTCCTGAATGATTAATGACCCTAGAAAAGTGGTTTCACACATTTTCAACAAATAAGGGGTGATTTTCAACACCAAAAATATAAATATTAAAAGGGTTATACTTTTTTAACAAATTGATAGATATTATTATAGGTATACTAAAAAAATCACAAATGTTTATCCAAATAACCTCCAAAGATGAGAATTTAAGCATAATTCATGTCCTCCAGTATTTAAATAGCTCACTCCATCTATCCATATGACTGGGGATGATAATTCGTTTTCATTCTGAAATAAGATACCATCACTTACTAATTGTCCTTAAAGATTTAAGAGTTAAATTGAGGATCTATTTAAAATACAATAGCTGGTTTAATTCCATCAAACATAAAAATCTCTTAAACATATAACATCGAAACACATTCACTCTGGTTGTGTCCCAAATTAGATGTTTGTGTGTTTATATGGTGATTCGGTCAATCATTTTTGATATAGAATTACTCCCTTTGGGATTCTGTGGTAGTACAATATTAAGATATACAAAAACCAAATCCCATTTTTATATCATAACAAAGAGAGGTTTAAGTAACCCAGATATTCATTGATGTTATAAATTATGTTTCTAATGGGTATAAGAATGAGACATGAGGTGGGCTATATCTTATGTCAAACATGACCAACAAACCTGAAACATCATATCATAGTATATCTCTGTAGTAACTCGATGAACAACCCATTGAGATAAATGAAATTACTTTACCATGGACATTATCACTAAAAAGGGAACCATCCATAATTTCTTGAAACAATGAGTTCCTTTTGGAGAGAGTGACTACTTGTGGATGGTCTGCCCACTATATAATGAATCGCTGATTCTATGGAATTTATTTCATCATTGTTACCCATAGGGAAAAAATATGGAAGGATGGAGTATTTAGAATTCAATAAACAATACACCAATTCATTCATAATTTTCTTCGTAATTAATTATAGAAGACTAGATTATGATATTCCAAAACATCATTTGATTATTTAATGGGATGAGAGGGTAACAACATTTCAAGATTATTTGAAAAAGCATTCCCTTTTAATGGCATGAAGGATATATTGAAATAAAGTGACCGAGGAAACTCCATCCATGACCTTTATATATGGTTTAGCTATTTTTAATTAATGAGGTAATTAATACTCTTATGGTCTAAGTAAATAATGAACCATTACCTAAAAATGTAGTTTTTCCAACACTTTAGGGATTACAAAACAACTATATGTTCTAAATCATGGGTGGGGTTATTATTATTGTGTTATTTAAGATAATGAGAAGAATATACCACAAAATGATCTAAATATATAAGAAAAGAAGAAAAATATACACTTGAAGCATGCTTATTGGCCAAATATCCTTAACCATCCTTTGGAAATATCATTATATGTGTTTAGGTTAGAAGATTTTGAAACTCAACAAACTGATTCCAATACCCCAAGACCCACATGAACATCCCCGTGTTTTTTGTAAGAGTTTTCAACGATGATTTAAGCTCATATAAATATTTTATAAACCATACGAAGTATATTTATAATAATAATAGACTCTAAATCTCAAAGAAATTTGATTTCTCCTTCAATAACACAAAATATTTCACATTCTTGGGTTCAATTGGAATGACACTTTCTGAGACCATGTTTGCAAAGAATATAACTTCTTAGACCTAAAAATTATATTTTCATAATTTCTCCAAAATTTTGTTCCATTTGATGATTAAAAAATATAACTAAGGGGACTACAATTCTCTTACTTGGTACTTGAGTAGAATAGAATGTCATCCACAAATAACATAATAAAAGAACAAATAATTGGTGGAATATCCTCTTTATCTAATCCATGAAAAATGTAGAAGAATTATTCAAACCAAAAAGGCATTAAATAGACATTCACAATAGCCATAACTACTCTTGTAAGCTATCTTAGGGATGTTATATTCCTTGACTCTATGTTATTGATACCCTGATTGAAGGTCAATTTTTTAAACTACATTCACCCCTTAAACTAATCATGAAAATAATTAATACAGGTAAACTGGTACATATTCTAGATCATCACTTGGTTTATATTCAAATAATTGACACATAAACAAATCATCCCATAGAAATACTTGGAAAAAATGTGGTTTCTTAAAGAAACACAATTGTATTGATAAAACCCTTGGATTCCAAATCATCCAAATAAATCTACAATTCCATTAACTCCAGCAATTCGATCTAGTAAGGAGTCATAAATATAGGCTATATTTCACACACCAATTCTATTAATAAATCTACCTCCCTCATTATAGGTAGATAAGGTAAGTCTAATGGAAACACCCATAGAAATCACTAAACCAGTGTGGAATGTTCACAACCTAAATATTACCCTTAAAATTCAATTGAAAATAAAGATATAAATTTCCCAAAACCATTCAATGGAGGTCCCCCCAAATTTACCTCAAATCCCTTTCCGCAGGAAACACTTAAGAAATCATATTGTGGGTAGTAAAGTACACCCACCAATGGTAATAATCGATCTGCGCCTTATGAGAAACTAGTCATATTGTCCCAAGGATAATGAATAAAAGGTAAAATTCAAGGACTAGGATATCCCAAAAAATATCTACATCAAATATAGTTACGTTTAATAAAGGGAAATAGAATTTTCGTTCCTTACCCATACCTAGAGGTGTTTATGGTGAAAAAACATAGGGCATGAGCTTCATCTGATGGTTCAAGAAGTTCATGAAATAGATCAATACAAAATATTTATGGTAAAATGAATCCAAAATGATATCTATATGAAAAGAAAGGAAAATGGATCCTCCCATAATTGAAATAATTTTCTCCACTTCCACCTGGGTTCTTCCACTATGTGTAAGTATTTAAACCTAAACGTTTCCTAATTCCCACTAAAAGTATGTGGTCTAAAGCCAACGATATTTGTGTAATATGGATGGGTAAAGGCCCAAAACCTGTGATCACATTATTTTTCATGTTTTTGAGGCATGTGATTCTTGGAGTATTTATAGACAAAGATCATAGGAGTTTGGTAGCTATAATATGGAACCAAGAGAAGTTCATGATGTGAAATGAAATTTTAAAATTGAGAGTTTAGTTCATATCCTAAAAAGAATTCACAACCTATGAATAGAAGCACACAGGGTGTGATTAATTATGTGTATTATTATTTCATGAAATGAATGGATGGGGATCATACTTGGTGATTAATTATTCAAATACTTATTATGTGAATTCTTGACTCTTGTTATGAATTAATATAAGGTATATTATATCTAAGAGAGGACAGTTTGAGTGGTTACTAAAATAATTATATTTAGGACATGAATGAATCATTCACATTATAAAATTATATAAGAAAAAATTCATATTAATCCTCATATACCATCAAATTTTCAGAAAAACTCTAATTATCTTGCAAGACCAAGTGTTATACATTTCCTCTTCTTAGTGTTTTGAATCCCTTTTGATATAGATTTATCCCTAAATTCCCATGTTCATTCAATATTTTTCCTAGGTGAGCTTTCTATATTTGTATTTTGGTTTATTATCTGATAATATTTGTTTCCAATTGTTTTATCATACTATGCTATGGAGGTTCATCATCATTGTTCTAATGGGGTTTCATTTTTATTTTCTGGTATGATATCCATGGAGGGTTTGATTTTTCTTATGAAAAAGGTGATTGGAGTTCCATATTTTTGTTTCATTCTCATTTTATGAATGATTTAATCCTTGTGGTAGGGGATTCATTGATTCTTCTATACATTATGTTCATCATAACATAATCATTCTTAATCTCGTTGGATGGTGGTGTAATGAAGCTTAATAAATTATTAATCGAATTAATGAAAGAAATGTCTTAGATTGTTAGTGATCACATGTGTTTTCACCATGATAACAAATTTTCTGTTATTTTCAAAGATAATGGTCTATATATGATTATTCTTTGATAATCATGTTTTTTATAAATGGAATTAGAATATTAATTTGATGGAAATGGTTAATAATATATTACTGGTAATATTGTTGGATATGAAATTAAAGAGGCATGCTTATTGAACACTCTAAATTTTATAATTGGATAAAAATAAATTAATTCCTATTGAAAGTTTAATTGAAATTATTCTTCAATATGTTATAAGAATATTCTAAATAAAATGATGTTGTTTATTCTTTTTATTGATAATAATAAATATGCATGTGAGTGGAATATTTTTGTTAATATTGTTTGAAATAGAATTTATGCCTGAAATCATGTTTAAATTGTTAATAGATTATTGTAGTTAATTTTCTAGGTTACTCATAGTTATAACCATTGATTTGTGAATTTTTTAATCCAATATGGTAATAAATCAAGTTATTTGACAAGGATAAATGTTTTAGGAGGAGTATTATCATTAGGTGGTAAAAGATGGATGCATTGGTTTTTAGTGATTAGATTATTTGTTGAACAATTTTTTTATTTCATTATTTTGTATTTTTAAGATGTGATCCTATGTTACATTATGTGAACCTAAGATGGATTATGTTTGAAAATATATGAGAATAGAGAACTGAGTTTGTGGATAATTTTCATGCATATGCAGGTTTGATTCAGGGTGATATGCATGGTGGTGCTGGGTATGGAACCCAGATTTATATAACATATTTATATCCAGATTTATCATTATTTTGATGAAGGACTGATGATTTATAAATAATTTTTACTTTTAACAGTTGGATGGCTAGGATTCATTTTTACCTTCATTCCATTCACAAATGATTAATGAAATTGGTTGTAATTAGTTTATCAATCTCTTCTATGTCATATTTGATTATTTCCTAGTGTACCTAGAATTATATAATGGTAAATCTTAATAAATATTTTAACCCATGTGGTTGGTGACTAAATGGAATGAAAATGTTGATAATCATGGATAGATAGGGATTATGTTGGATTATTCCAGGATGGAATGGACTTTACTTGACAGTAAATGAAAATTGTATGGAAGAATGTCTATTTATATAAAATAAATTAATTACCATAATGTGAAATGTTAATTGGAAAAAATTATGAAAATGAAGCTCCTTGAATTATTTTTTTCATACAAGATATATAGTTCATAGTAGTGTCAGCCAAGTGTCTGAGAGATGATAACCACATTTGAATGTAAGACTATGTAAATTACAATAGTGAGGTTATGATATAAATTAAATCCTATTTGTTATGTGATTTTTTATTCTATCCTTCCCTTTTCAGTAAGGTGACTAACACCTAGTAATCTCTGGGAGGGTATTTTCCCCAACATATTGGTTATTATGGAATAGATGGAGAATTACCCCCTCTAACCCTGTTATCTTCTCCTAGTGGTATTATGTGTTTTCATGTATGGAATGTTTCTATCTCCATATATGTGTATTGAGGGATATAATTTCATGTGGTTATTTAATACACATGTATATTCATATATAATATTATATTGATCATTATTGGCATGATGTTAAAGGGATGTAATGGATTGAGGTATAATACACGATATACTAGCTATGATAACTCTTGTAAATAACTTAGTTTCTATATAAATATGTGTAATGGGCTAATGAGATGATTTTATTCGTGGATTTCATGGTATATGATGAGATGATTTTATTCATAGGGTGAATTGTATGATACATTAGCATAGGTACCTTTGAATTGGATTCTTTTGGATAGAGATATGTTCAGACTTTTGATGATCAAGCAGAGTGGAAAACCAATGGGGAAGTGGAGGAGAACCATTGGGTATTGAGGATCCTAAAAAAGCTGTATTAGAGGATCAGGTTGAGGGATAATATGGCGTTCGGAGGGAGGAACAGGTGATCACTACAAGGTTTGGTAGGTAAAAATGCCAGCTATGTTTAGTAAGAAATGTAAAAAATAAGAAAACTAGCTCAAATACATATAATTTTCCACCCAATGATCTATTTTATATAATTTTATGTTTTCTTGAGCCAACTAAAGTATGTGATATTGGTTTTAGGGTAGATACCTAAGAAATGATCATGCATCATTCATGCACATGCCTATTTTTAAATAGATACACCATAATATTTGGTCGAAAATTAAATTAGTAAATAAATATTAAATGTTAAATAATCTATGTTTTGGAGTCCCTAATAGTTGTTTCTTTTAAATATATGGATCTAGGCTAAGGTCCTCATACGTTTTGTGCCAAATATGTTTAGCAGGATATTCTAGTATATTTCTATAGAGTAGTGGTTGTTGTTGATGATTCTTGGAGGAGGACACTCTGAGAATTTTAGCACTAGATTCTATATATGTATGGGGGATCTATTTTAGATATCCAAGGTTTGTTCCCGACCCTCATCATCTCATTTCTTTTTGAGTGGAGGTTCTCAGGACCCCATAAAGGAATCAAACATATTGTCTAATGTGGATGCTGAGGTCATAAGTGGTGAGAGTTCCAAATCCATTTGATAAGGAAGTTTATAATAGCTGTCGAACTTCAGGTTCCTCTATAGAGGTAGTTTTATCCATGGAAGCAGTAGATAGGTTCTCTAGCATTGGATAAATAGAGAGGAGACTAGATGGAAAAAATAGCCTCTATAAGCTCTCTATCTCTATATTGTTGAGTGATACCAAGGAGGTGGTCGTTATTAGGGCCATATAGGTTTTTTTGAAGGCCAAGGTTAGTATCATGATTTAGAGTTTCCAATTCCATGAAATTCAAATATAGTTAGAGGTATCATTTACTTGTTTTCTACTCGGGTGAATGCTTTGTTCAAATCAAGAGATACCCACTACTTCATATCACATTACCTATTAGGTTCTTTTGGAATTTAGTTATTGAGGATTCTTGTTCCCTTAGTATTGACTTTACCAGATGGAGGTTGAAATTATCTATGTGAAGTATGTAGAGACTTTGAGATAGTGTTGGGGTACTATCTCTCTTGGGGTGACTTCCTATATGTACAGATAAATCCATACATCATCATCCTTAGTATAAGTTTTTTATTTGGTATAGGTTATCAAGTGATTATTTAGAATGCATATTGTGCACCATGGTGATGATAGATAGTCTTACCAATTATTTGGTGGTAAATACCCATACATGGGGTAGAGGTGTGTTATGTCATTGTCTTCTTCTATAACGTAGATGATACTGAGTTCATTAGATGTTCAACCGATGATATTTCTCAAGGTAGTAGAAGAGTGCACTAATTTATTCTATATAGAGGTTATAGCATTACCCCTAGATATGAGATAAATTTTGGGATTGAGATATATTTGGGTACTTCTTTAATCATGTTGTATCGATATAGAATGGAGTCTTCAATGTTGTGAGAGCTGTAGTTAATGATCGATGAAATTTTTTAATGAGGTTTTATTTGAACAGGTGTGTCACCTTGTGCTCCTCTAGAACATTTTTTTGAATAATTACAAAGTAAGAATATGTCTCTATATAAATTATCATTACTAGAATCTGGTGACAATAAATAACCACTATCCTCTTCTGTAGATTGATAATTTATTTATTCAGCTGAAATTATATAGTTGGTTGTTGAAGACAGGTCTGTGGTCGATATATCGTCATATTATGGTAAAAGATGATGATATTACTAAGACCACTTTTTTATGATTATATGGTTATTATGAGTTATTTTTAATAATCTTCGGTGTAAAAATCATTCCATCCATGTTCAACAGTTTTATGAATACAATGTTCTAATATTATTTGGATTGGTTCATTGTGATTTTTATCAATTGAATCATTGTGTAATCCACGTATGAGGACCATTCAAAGAATATGTACACTCTTTTGGGAGTTATTTTTCATTATTAGCTACTCAATAAACTATCATATAGTGATTTATGGTCTCATGATGTTTTTCTAGTTTATGTCATGTATCAATGTGGTTTAGTTATAGATCCTTTGAATATTGAGGCAGTCATTACTTAGGAATCCCCCAAGATATTTATATATGCTAATAGTATCCTTGGTCTTATAAAATTTTATAGGATGTCCATATCTTATTTATATTAGTTTTTGACTCCTATGATAACCTTGAAGAAAATGGATCAAGTGTTATTGTGGACTGATGAGTGTCATGAAGCTTTCATGTACCTGAAGAAGAAGTTCAGTAGCTCCCTAATTCATCATTTTCCAATAGAGAGAGTTTAATTCTTGGTTTTATATGATAATTCACATCATGGTTATGGATTTGTTATAATTAATAGTATATCATTTTTATCTTAAAGGTGTTTGCAGTAACATCCCCTTGCGTGTAACTATGTCACCCATGATATCAATTTATTAAAATTCGAGTTTTATTTGATGTTGTTGAGTCATTATCTCATCAATAATATTTTTTTCCTAATCACAAGATACTTATTTATGTTTTCTCCCAAAATTACCAAAACATATCATAAGGATAAAAATGAAATTATTGCAATACTACAAATCCGAAATTATATATCCATCAGTGTAGGGTAATGTTGTAGTTTATTCCATAATAAAGAAGGGACACAGCGATGTAATGCACAAAAATAGAGATTCCTAAATAGTAATGGAAGAACTCTCAGTGATTTATATTTATATGAGAGTGTTTTTTAGAATATTTTTCCATTTTGAGATGATAGTTTCGTCATATTTGGTTCCGTAGGTGGAGGAGTCCCTATAGGGGGATTCTAAGGTGGTAGTCTTGAGATTTTGAGTTTTCTTTGGTGACTCCCCTTATAGTTGGTATTAGTATGAAAAACATTGGGTGTTGTTTTAGGGGTTTATTATCATCTATTTAATGATGGATTAGTTTTCTTTCATTGATTTCTATTTCTAGCCATTAGTAGTGAATTCTAGAATGAAAAATACGAACTGAGTTCTGAGAGGTCATTTTTCGAAGCCTAGGTTGCAACTCTTAGCTTATATTTTTTTGTATAGATTTTTATTCTAACTGAAGGATAACGATGAGCACCATGTTATTGATGGTATTATCATATTATTAGATGTTCATCAGTGGGATTGGAAGGTCATATTGATGAAATTCATCATTTGTTTACCTCATTCTAAATGATTATTTTATTCTATATGGGGGATAGTGAGGCATTTGACAAAATCAACCCAATTTATATCAATTAAAGACTTAATATACCTAGAGGATTCTATTTAGGCAGTTGTTGGAGGATGTGGTGAGACTTTATAGTTTCATGAGAATGATTATCTATAATCAAAATGCTTAATTTACCTCTATGATGTAATGTGGTATCCAACAATATTTTGGATATCAATTGTTCCATTGAACTAATTTCCATCTATAGATGAATGGTCATACTGAGCAGACTATTCAGACAATTGAGTACATTTTTCATGATTGTGTGATGGATTTTTTAGGCTCATGGATGTGGAAGATGCCTTTTTTTAGTTTTCATACAAAAATAGTATTCACTCTACCATTGGTATATAACCATTTGAAGTTTTGTATGGCTGACATTTTAGGTCTATATATTTCTAGACTAGGATCAATGAGTTAGTAATTATTAGGTCGTAAGTAGTATAGAGTATGATAATGATGGTTTAAGTGTTTTTCTAGAGGTTGATGGTAGCGAAGGATAACCAAAAGTCCCATACTGATCAAGGTTTATGTGATTTTCTCCCAGGTTTGTTGGGCCTTTTGAGGTGTTGACTCATATTGGATTCCTTACATAATAGATGAAACATCCCAATAAATGATCCAGATACATGCTTTTTTCCATGTGTTATAGCATCACTGATATCTTTATAATTTCAACCACATAAGTTGTTGGGTTGATATGAGCATTGAAAATTACATAATTTGTAAGGAACGCGCCAGTGGAGACCCAAAACCACTTGGATTTGGAGTTGTGTGGGTGTTCTATTCCCTTGATTCATGTCTTGTGGTGAAATGGTGTCATGTGGTATAGAACATAGTAACATGATTCAGGAATGTGCACTCATTATCTTTATTTGTTTGACATTTATCTGTTCTCATATATCAATAACCATTTTTAAAGTGTTTTCCTTTATCTGGGCTATTAGATGGTTTTCTATTCCATGATTATTATTTTTTGTTCATTACCTTGTTTTAGATGAATCTCCCCTAAGAGAGTGATTGGGATTTAGTTTTTTGTGTGTTTTGGTTTTATACATTGATCCTTTTAGTGAGGTGGTTAATCACACATGATTGTGTGAATCTTGTGAGGTATCTTGTGGGGTGGCTATTTGGACAACCCCTTTTTATTTTCCTTAACATCAGGTTTGGTTTTCGATTCTCTAGGATGATAATTATTTGAGATGTATATTATGTAGGATCCTAGAACATTATATCAGGTACATTTAAATGTTTCTGAGTTCTATGGTTCTTATAGGAAGCCTAGAGTAGGATCGGTGGAGTTTGGAAGTTGGTATATAGAACTATTATATGTTTACAATGTTAACAGTAGTTAAAGAATTGGGATCTTGGTTGTTATCCCAAATAAGAATTTTTGAGCTGATAAGATAAGTTCATAGTGTGTGATCCATGATGTGTACCTTTGGTATATGAAACTAATGGATGATTGGTCAAATTTAGTGAATCTATCTCTAGAAACACATAATATGAATGTTTGTTTCATGAAATGAATTAATCCCTAGTATATTTGAACAGAGTGACATATTTTATGGATGGTCTTAAACTCAAGACATTCATGAGGTAAATGATCCATTCATGCAGTGAATTTATATCTTGAAGAATTACTTTAAATCCTCTTATACTGTTTAATTATCTCAAATCATCTGATTACTCCCAAACCTTTGTGGACCTAGTTTCGTATTCAAGGTGTTTTAAATTTATTTCGATTGGGATTGATACTTGAATTCCCATGTTTGATCAATTATTATCTGAGATGATTTTTTTGTATTTATCTTGTGGTTTCTTCTAGGATCTGTTTTATTTCTTCTTATTTTATCATTCCTAGATATGGTGGTTTACCTCCTTTATTATCATGGGGTTTTATTTTTGTTTTGTTCCTCAGAGTCCTTGAAGGCTTCCAAATTCATTATGAGAGAGGTTGTTAGATATCCACCCTATTTTTTGTTCTTATTTGAGGAATGTTAAAATACTAGAGGTAGGAATTTTTTTTCTTCACTTATTTTTTTATTTTTAATAATAAACTAATCATGATTTATCTTATTGAGTCATGAAGGAATTAGCCTTAACAAACAATAAACCTGATTAAGGAAAGTGTTGACATGGGGTTTTAGCAATCTCATGTGCTTCCACCATGATAACAATTTGCATCTTGTTTTGCCTAGATAGTGTTCTATCCATGTCTATTTTTTTCATAACATGTTTTTAATTCTTGGTTTTAGTTTGTTAATTCAATGGAAATAGGTATGGAAGTAAATATGGTAATCTTGTTGAACAATGAATTAAAGTGGAATGTTTATTGAATCTTTTTGTTCTAATAATTTTATGGAAATCATATGAATCCTAATGCATGTTTAATTGAAATAGTTCTTCCATATGTTAATATAAATTTATATATAACATGATATTAAAAATTATTTTTGTTGATAATAATAAGGTGGCTTGTTAATGGGATTGTTCTTCCTTAATGTTTGTTGAAAATGGAAGTTATTTTTGAATGAATGTTTAAATAATTAATAAATTATGGTAGCTAATTCCTTAGGTTAATCAATGTTGTATCCTATGATAAATGAATCAGTTAATCTAAAAAAGTAAGAAACTAATTGTTTGATAAAGATAATTGATTGGGGTTTAGTACACTAGTTTTGTTATAAAGGTTGGATAACTTGGTTTTTAGGTACTAGATTCCCATTAGTCACTATTTATTTCCTCATTACTATATTGTGTGTGTCTTTTATGTAATCTTTTCTATGTTATGTGATGTGAGACTAGGATTTATGATGGTTAATGACATATGGGAAAGGAAGACTGATTTTATTGAATCCCTTGATGTTTCTAATAACAATATGTATGAGGATTTGTATTTTAGGAATGGAATCAGGATTAATGGAATAATTTGAAGTTGTGTGTGGTCGTTGTTGTGTTGAAATATAAATTATTTATTGACAATGTTCTACTTTAAAGGACAAATGGATGGGTTACTTGTTTAACTTCATTCATTTCTTAGCAACATTAGGTAGAAGGTTGTGATTGGATTATGTATATCTAGTGTGGTATCTTTAATGATTTTCTAGATTAACCATAATTATGGAACAATAATTAGTAATAAATGTTTTATCCTAGGAGTTTGGTGCTTCAATCGAATGAAAATGATGCTAATCATAAGGAATCCTACAATAGGTTGGTTTCTTCCTGAAGGGAATGGACCTAATTTGGTGGTTAAATAAATGTGAATATAATATTATTAGTTAATATATGATGAATTAATTTATATAAATTTAATTGTTAAATGGAAATAAATATTTTAATAAATCTCCATGAATTCTTGTGTACTTATAGAATATCTAATTCTTAGTGGTGGAAGCTAGGTGTCCGAGAGACGACATATGCAGTAGATCATAATACTAGGTTTGTTCCCATAGTGTGTTTGTGAGGAATTTCATATCTTGTTTGTTATGTTATTTAATGAACTAACCCACCCGTCTATGTAGTGATAGAGACACCTAGTGGAATCTAAGAGGGTGTTTTACCTAACATTTGGTTTGGTAAGGAATGGATTATTGGCCACCACCATATGACCTTTCTCTCTCTCCTTATAGTATTTTGTGATGGTACGCATGATGTTTATATTTCTACATATATGTGGGTTGAGGTATGTAATTAAGTGTGATTACTTCATAAAGATGCTTATCTATATATAGTATCCTATGGATTATTATAGGTATGACTTGTATTGGTTATCATAACATGAGGAATAATACCTAACATACGGGTTGTGATGGCTCTTGAAAACTACCCAGTTAATATATGAAGGTGTGGTATGGGATAACGAGATTATGAGTTGCATGGGGAACATTTCTTGTCATGATATGATGTGATTCACAAGTTTCATGGTATGGTAATTTATCCCTCATATTTTGGGATGGATTATCTTAGTTGGAGATATTCCATGATGTGCGATGTGGGGTGGAGTGGAAAATTAGTGGGGAAGTAGTATATTTGTTACCATATTTTTATATTCAATTATATGATCTCTTGTATGTGATACTTGGTGGGAGATATACATGGTGTTTCTAGGAACAAATTATACATTCTTAGGTGATGAGTTGGTTTCACTTTTTGATCTCTAGAATATTGTATTTTTTATTTTTTATTTTCCTAATAGGTCAGAGGGAGGATCATATTTAGTAAAAATGTAAATCTCATCCTATATAAAGATAATATATTTTCAGGTTTGTGTGAGCTTATTGGTGAATGGGGTGGAAAATACGACCTTTTGGGTTGTTCTAAGGTTATTTAATATATCATGGTCATTTTTGAGGATTATTCATTGGTACATGTAGTTCCAGTTTTATAGTTTCTACAGGTGTATGAAATTACATGCATGTACTTGAGATATTTTATTTTATATTGATAAGGATTTGTTGGGTGTGTCTATCTTATCTCTAATTTCTATTATCACAGAGGGCAATTCCTCCCATCTGTGTGTATGATATACCATCGATTCGTGTTTCCAATGAATAACATATTATAGATGTGATTCATGCATCATTGTCTCTATTATATCTTTGTCATAATTTAAGGGATACCATTGGGGAGTAAGGGTCATGAAATGTGTTACTATAGACCCTCAAGGTTCTATTGAACCCACACCACTATGTGTTAATGAGAGATCCTAACAGAAATTTTATAAATGGACCCAAATTCCTCATGAGAGGTGTAACACCCCAATATTTTATGAGATATATTATTTTTAATTTCTTTGATCTTCTTTTATACACTACACCAAGATTATATTTTTACTATACGCAACACCGCATTATCTTGTAGTATACATAACACTATTCTTGGATCGGGTTACACACAATTTAAAGTTTGTTTGATAGTAGTTATTCTACTCAACATTTAGTATATATATATATATTAAATGTATTAATGAAATACAGTTGGATTTTTTTTTATATTCCTCAACAAACGAGTCGTTCACTACACACAGCCATAACTTGTCTTGCATTACACACAATTGCGACCCTCCTCGATAGCATGTGCTGTACGCATTACCAGATTTTACTAAACAACTATATATTATTATAATATTATCATGAACTAGACATTATGAATAGTATAAAATAAATTTTGAATTTTATAACATTGTTATTCATCTTACACATTTCTAGAACATGGTATAAGAACAAAATACATTTTTCAGGTAAAATAAGTATTTTTTTAAAAAATGCAGTTTTGCCGCCTTTTGATGGCGCACCCACTTAAAATATAGTTTTTGAAATGTTTATAAGTTCAATTTTAAAAAACAAAATTACAATTTTGAATTAGGATATAAAAATTTACATGGGATAATGTTTTGATATTTTTCTGATAACTTTCATATTTTAATGAACAGTAAAAACACGCTATATTTTAATTACAACCAACATTTTTCATCGTAATAATTTAAATAGTTAAAGTATAATATTTAATGGTTTTAATGTATAAATAGAATATATTTTTACCATTTAATATAATGTATGTCATTAGCCTTAATTTCACATTGAATTCATAGGTAAAAACATTTCAATATTTGGCAATGTTTTAACTTTTAAAACCCATTTTCATAATAATGGCATTAATTTTAAATTAATTACTTCAACTTATGTGTTTTGAATTTGGAAAAATGGATTCCATATTTGGAATATGTGGATCCATATTATGTTAATAGGCTACTTTTTATTTTTTGGAATTATGAATAGTAACAACGGTAAATTTTATTTACCATTGTAAAAGGTAAATCAGGTAATTAAGTGTAAATATAAGATTATAAAATTACCTTAACACCTTACAAAATCTTATTGGATGACTAAAAGTCGACCCATATCACCTAAGGGTCAGTTTAAATTCGTTTAATATATTTTTGTCTATGAAAATAATTTAATTATTATTAAAACCAAAGAAAGTGACAACATGTCACTTTTATAAATTTTATAAGTAGAATAATTTTAATTTAGTGATAAACATAATGAAACATTGAACATGAAGAGTCTCCAGATAGATAATATAATTATCCACATCATATAAATTTATTTATAATTTTTAGATATTAAATAATTATAATTAATTATGACACAATAGTGATGATGAAATTAGTTTATTAATTAAAATATCAAATAAATGGTTTTAAAAATATTAAAATAAATATTATACGAACTATTTAATGTGCTCCACTAATTTAATAAATACATATTTCATTTTATGAATCTATTAAAGCTTTTAGTTATGACATATATTTTGTATATATTTTATTTAAATTCAAATAAATGAATAGTGTCAAAATTGACACTATTGTTATTCTATAAAAATAAAATATCATAAAATTGATCAAAAATCACAAAAATATTTAATAATTATAAATTAAAATTTATATGGTCGGAAATGTCATAAAGTGTCAAATTATGGAAAATTAACAACACATAGGTAATTATTTATAATAATTTAAAATTTAGAATATTATTACCACAAATAAAATAAAATTGATAAATAAAGATAAATCAAGTTGATAATGTTTAAAATACATTCCTAACATGTCTAAAATTTGCTGTTTTATGATATTACAACCTTATCTCATATAATCTTCTGATATGAGTCATTTCGGATGTTTTTAAGAGGGGTTGAGATTTAATATAAACTAATATTTCTTATATTTCCAAAGGTGCCCCTCTCCTCCCTTATAAAAGGGTACCTCCTCCCTCTCCTCCTTACACGACTTTTAGCCTTCAAGCTCGGCCAAAACCTACCCATTTTACCTCCCCACTTACTTATAAACCTTCTAGAGGTACTGGTCTTTTCAAAAGACCAACTGTAGTGCCGTAAGAGAATGTTTAGAGGAGGCACTTCGAGAAAGAGGTAATACCTTCTACCGTTTTCTTCAAATTCCATTACTTCTTCTAATCCCTCTTCTTTAGTTGTTTCATTATGAAGTAATAACATTAGTATCCCTCATATAATGATATGTTATTATAAATAAGAAACAACCCTATTTCACCTTCTATCCATCCTACGGAAAACAAAATCACATCGCGTGCATACGTACAGAATACCATCTCCACGCCGTGGTGTAATCTGTTTTTCCACCAACACCTTACATGGATGGGTATAATGGTGTAAAGAATAACTATATATGTCTATTATAACATTATACTGATTATGATATATTATACCATCCACTCCAATTATATTCAATAGTTGTGGGAACTATATCATCGCTCGTGCGTAAATACGGATTACTATCTCCACGACGCGATGAGATTCATTCTCCATGTTAACCATACATGAATGATTATAAAGTTTATATAATGAATAATAATGAAATATATGAAATAATAATTATACTGGATTTATGTATATAAATATATATGTATTTCATCTATTTAGATTCATTCAATTCAATAAGGAAACGAAAACAATGTTCATGCAAACGTACGACCTACCGTCTCCATGAACGATGTATTTCATTCCTTTTAATGATCTATAATATATATGTATATGATGAATAAATGCAATATATAAATCAAGTTTAAAATTATGGAATTATTTAAATCAGTATATAAGTAATAATATCAAGAATGACAACTCCAAACACATACGATAAATGAAATGATTTTACCCAAAACGATTCTTTAACATGGAATTTACAAAAGAACGGGTAATATAAAGTCATATGTCAAACATATATGATATCATAACAATGAATATTATTATGTAATATGTAGATGACATTATTTAAATCATTATACAGGAGGTTTGGATCTATAAGAATCATATCGGACCTAAGGTAAGGGATAACTTTTCGAATCACGTTTTTATCCAAGATTGTTTATTCGTAAGTATTTACTGGGGTTATATTTATCATCCATGCCCTTGTTTTATAAATTTTTTTCATGTATATTTAATGTCCTTTGTACCCATTTTTGACTTTTACTACATGGTATGTATGAAATATTTCTTTTACGAGGTACTTTTTGACTATTCTAGAAAAAGTACGAGAAGAATGATTTTTAAATTATACAGCATGAACATATTTTTACGGTTTTATAAAGCCTTATTTTCATGAAGCATACTCCAAATAATTTAATAACTATTTTCAAATAAATCCTTTTGTTTTAAAATTTCTTGTCATTTTGTGAAAAGAGAATGATTTTGAAGAAGAAAGGATATTTTCTTCAAGAATTCATTTCAAGTGTTTTATGAAAACCATTTTTCATCATAGATGACATTATTTCAAATGTGTATGTTACAAGTATCATGTCCCTATGATTTACATGGTTTCACTTTTATTATTATGAAATTATATCCATTTTTTTATATGGATTATGTGATTATGGGATGATGTTTATGAAAACCATTTTATTTATTGGGTTATTATGAATGATGTATGTTTATTTTGTGGCACAAGTAAGAGTGATTTCATTATGAGATGGGTGGGACCTATATCTCCATCCAATGCATTGGGTAAATATTTATATCTCATGAGATAGACATGGTTGTAATGGTAAGTTCATCTGGTTCAGTGTTATAGGACCGAAACGAGCAGTGAACTCAATTCAGAAAGGGACTTTTTCCACTAAGATGGTCTTGGCAGCAATGCCTTGGCTACTATGGAAATCATAACATGTACTGAATGGTTTCCACAATTATATGTTTTTCCCATTATATTTTATCATGGATGATATTCCATTATGATATATGCCTTACGTACTTCCCCAATTTTTGTCTTTTCTCATGATTTTGATGATTAAATTTCATGTTCAAGTTTTTTCATTCAAATGTTTATGGATTGTTTTATGTTCTCTATGTTTTCCCTTACTGAGCATTTGAGCTCACCATTTTTATGTTTTATTTTCCCCAGGAAATAAAGAAGGTTTTTAGGTAAGTATGAAAAGGGTAAGATCGTTATGGGAGTTTTTGAAGATGATTCATCATGATTAGAAGTTTATATTCCAAGTGTCCAAAGACACTAAACTATTACTGTCCTTGTGTGTCTATTTTTGTTATGTATAAAGTATTCCGCAAAAGTAATGTAATGTCCATGTATGTCAAGCTTTGGGTCACTATAGTTGGTATCAGAGGAAAGTTTTAGTCAACCTTTGGAAACTAGGATGCAAAAACGTTAGTGAGATCCGTAGAGATATTTCTAAGATATATCTAGGGATGTCCCTAAGGATAAGTATACGTATAGGATATAGTCCTAGAACTACGGTAACGATCTTACAATTTAACCTATGATGTTAGATATTGATGTTACTCCCCCATTACTATGTTGTTTTCCCTAGCATGATTTTTTCCTCTCACACTATTTATTTTTGGGTTTTAGAAAAGGGATGGAAATAGGAAGATTAATGATAATGAAGGATATAATGGACAATGGAATGATATTCTTGATGAGCAACCAAATGAAACGGGATTTGGAAGTCCAAAAATTGTTATTATGCCTAATCATCAATCTCATAATATGATCAATTATCTCAACTTTGGTAAGTTTCCTGACTTATATAATAAGAGAAAGATGGAGTTTCATGACGATCATAGAGGAAATAATGATCAATTTCCCTCATGTAAATCATGTGGGAAGAGGCATCGGGGAGATTGTATCAAATGAACTAGAATATGCTTAGGGTGTGGAAAAGAAGGACACAATGCCAGTATGTGCAATGGAAAAGGTTCCGTTAAAACCATGGACAAGGATTATGGTATTCCTACCGCATCAACAATGATTAGATGTTTTAAATGTGGAATGTATGGGCATTATGAAAACCAATGCCCTTAGGGAAAATCCCATGAAGAGAATCAGCATGGTCATATGAGTAGTATTTATGTGGATGACGATGAATCAACTACAAATAAAATATGAGATGAAAGAAATGATGATGCTCTGTCAGTGGTTTAAGAAGTTAGTGGAATGATTGTATGTTTGTAATGAATAATGTATGGTAATATGGAATAAAGAATCATCTAAGGATTGTTAAACTATTGTTTTTCCTAAAGTATTTGAAGGTATATGTTGAATGGAACTGATAACCACGAAAGGTTATTCAGATATTTTTGGAAAGTAGATGATATGCGCATAATTAAGGGACAAGAATATAATAAGATGTTTGATTGTATTCCTGAGCTCGTGACTGATATAAGGCCTAAGTGATATTATTTTTTGATTATATAGATTTTTTTGGATTTTGGTATGTGGAAAGAGTTACCTTTTGACAACATTAATCTTTTCACTAAGCTTCTATAGTAATATATATTTTAAGAGAACACATGATTAAGGTATTCACATGATTGTAATGTGACCAACATAATATATGAGGGATAAATGATGGTATTCACATGCTTGTTATATGACCTTGTTAGTAATCGTTCTCTTTATACTATATGTTTAGAAATATGTATTCTGGGTAAGCCTAAAGATTCGAAAAAATTATGTTGGACATAAGTTAGTATCAATTATGGCTATAAATTTTTCGATATTATTAATGGATTTTTATAGTAATGTAGTTTTAGAAATAGGATAACCTGCAGGACGGGCGACAACCCATCGCGTCAGACAAGGATGCGGAAATCGAACCCACAACCGAAGTGCGACAGGCCTTTATCACCTACCACTGGCCTATAGAAAGTCTCTGGTTAGTGGAAAGTAGTTTTATTTTATTAAGCGATATGATAAATAATGTATAAGTCCATTTTTGGAACCATATACGATTAATCTCACCATAAGATGGACTTATAACTTTTCCTAACTTTTTGTTTGAAATATATGGAATGACCTATCATTCTATCGCATAATCTTCTAACACTTCATAGAAGATAAATTCAACGTCATTTGTTTAAGAGATGAAGTGGAAATTGTTCGAGGCACAAGAAATGGGGAGATTGTACCAAAATCAAGTAAGAATTTCTTTTAATTCAAAAATTCTAAAACATTATGGAAATTACCTTGGAAGCCAAAAAGGTTGTCCTAGTGATCTTATATCCGATAAATTAGATGGTACCTTAGATCATCACAAATTTATGGATTTGTGATTGATGGCTTTTTCATAGCCATGTTCTCTACCACTCTCCATCAGAACTTGATGGTTAGATTTTTCTTCCATATCATTATTTTCACCTATGTTCTCATATATGGAAACCCAGTGATGAGTTACTTTGGGTAATCTTTACATTTATTACTTTAGTTTTTAAAATTAAGTTTTAGTATTCTTTTTTACGATGTGGGTTTCTATGAATAGTAAATGATTTATATCCCCGACGAATTTCACGGACGAAATTCATTTTAAGAGGGGAAGAATGTAACACTCCAAGATTTTATGAGATATATTATTTTTAATTTCTTTGATCTTCTATTATACACTACACCAAGATTAGATTGTACTATATGAAACACCTCATTAGCTTGTAGTATACGTAACACTATTCTTGGATCGTGTTACACACAATTTCAAGTTTGTTTGATAGTAGTTATTCTACGCAACATTGAGTATATATATATTCAATGTATTAATGAAATATGGTTGGATTTTTGTTATACGCAACAACTAAGAAGTCATTCACTACACTCAACCATGACTTGGATTGCATTACACGCAATCGCGGACTTCCTCGATAGCGTGTGTTGCACGCAATGTTGGGTTTCACTAAACAATGATATATTATTATAATATTATTATGAACTAGCAGATATGAATAGTATAAAATAAATTTTTAATTTTAAAACACTATTATTCATCTTACACATTTTCTATAACATGGTATAAGAAAAAAATAAATTTTTCGGCTAAAATAAGTATTTTTAGAAAAATGTAGTTTTCCACCTTTAGATGGCGCACACAAATTAAATCTATTTTTTGACATGTTTATAAGATCTATTTTACAAAATAAAATTATATTTTTGAATCAGGATACAAAAATTTACATTGGATAATGTTTTGATATTTTTCTGATAACTTTTATATTTTAATGAATAGTAAAAACAAGCTATATTTCAATTAAAAACAACTATTTTCATCGTAATAATTTATATAGTTAAATTATAATATTGAATGGTTTAAAACTATAAATAGAATATATTTTTACCATTTAATATAATTTATTTAATTATCATTAATTTCACATTGAATTCATAGGTAAAAACATTTCAATCTTTGGTAGTGTTTTAACATCTAACACCCGTTTTCTTAACAATTGGATTAATTATAAATTAAATACTAAAAATTATGTGTTTCGAAAATTGAAAAATGGATTCCATATTTGGAATCAGTGGGTCCAAATTATGTTAATAGGATACTTTTTTTTGGTCATTATGAATAGTAACCACGGTAAATTTTATTTACTATAGTTAAAGGTAAATCGGGTAATTAAGGGTAAATATAAGATTATAAAATTAACATAACACCTGAAAAAATCCTATGGGATGACTAAAAGTCGACCCATATCACTTAAGGGTCGGATTTGATTAATTTAATGGACTTTTTTCAATGAAAAGAATTTAATTATTTTTAAAACCAAAGAAAGTGACCACATGTCACTTTATTAAATCTTATAAGTATAATAATTTTAATTTAGTGATAAAATTAATGAAACGTCAAAATGAATAGTATCCAGAACCCTAATACAATTATATATATCATATGATTTATTTATAATTTATAGTGATTAAATAATTTTAATTAATTATGACACAATAGTAATGTTGAGATTATTTTATTAATTAATATATCAAATAAATGATTTTAAAAATATTAAAATAAATATTATATGAAATATTTAATGTGCTCCACTTATATTATAGATACATATGACATTTTATGAATCTATTAATGCTTTTATATTGAACATATATTTGGTATATATTTTATTTAAATTCAAATAAATTAATAGTGTCAAAATTGACACTATTGTTATTTTATAAAAATAACATATTATAAAATTGTTTAAAAATCACAAAAATATTTAAAAATTATAAATTAAATTTATACGGTCAAAAATTTCATAAAGTGTCAAATTATGGAAAATTAACAACACATATGTAATTATTTATAATAATTTAAAATTTAGAATATTATTACCACAAATAAAATTAAATTGATAAATAAGGTTAAATCAAGTTGATAATGTTTAAAATAAATTCATAACATTTCTATGTTTTATTGGTTGATGATATTACAACCCTATCTCATCTAAAATTAGTATATGAGTCATTTTGTATGTTTTTATGTGGGGTTGGGATTTAATATAAACTAATATTTCTTATATTTCCAAAGGTGCCCCTCTCCTCCCTTATAAAAGGGCACCTCTTCCCTCTCCTCCTTACACCACATTTAGCCTTAAAGCTCGGAAAAACCCTACCCATTTCACTTCCCCACTTCCTTAGAAACCTACTAGAGGTACTGGTCTTCTCAAAAGACGAACTCTAGTGCCCTAAGAGAATGTTTAAAGGAGGCACTTCGAGAAAGAGGTAATACCTTCAACAGTTTTCTTCAAATTCCATTTTTCTTCTACTCACTCTTCTTTAGTTGTTCATTATGAAGTAATAACATCAGTATCGATCATATAATAATATGTTATTATAAATATGAAACAACCTTATTTCAGCTTCTATCCATCCTACGGAAAACAAAATCACCGCGCGTGCGTACGTACGGAAAACCATCTCCACGTCGTGGTGTAATCTTTTTTTCCACCGACAACTTACATGGATGGGTATAAGGCTGTTAAGAATAACGATATATGGTTATTATAACATCATACTAATTCTGATATATTATACCATCCACTCCAATTCTATTCAATAATTATGGGAATGATATCCTCGCTCGTGCGTACGTACGGATTACCGTCTCCATGACGCGATGAGATTCATTCTCCATGTTAACCATAAACGAATGATTATAAAGTTTATATAATGAATAATAATGAAATATATGAAATAATAATTCTACTGGATTTATGTATATATATATGTATGTCATCTATTTAGATTCATTCAATTCAATAAGGAAACGAAAACGACGTTCATGCGCACGTACGACCTACCGTCTCCATGAACGGTGTATTTCATTCCTTTTATCGATCTATAATATATATATATATATTATGAATACATATTATATATAAATCATGTTTTAAATTATTTAATTATGTTAATCAGGATATAAGTAATAATATCACAAACAACAAGTCGAAACACATACGATAAATGAAATGATTTTACCAAAAACAATACTTTAGCATGGAATTTACAAAATAACGGGTAATATAAAGTCATATGTGAAACATATATGATATTATAACAATTAATATGATTATGTAATAAGTCAATGACATTATTTAAATCATTATACAGGAGGTTCGGATCCATACGAAGCATATCAGACCTAAGGTAATGGAAAACATTTCCAAACTCATTTTTATCCGAGATTGTTTATTCGTAAGTATTTACTGGGGTTATATATATCATCCATGTCCGTGTTTTCTAAAAATATATTCATGTATGTATAATTTACTTTTTCCCCATTTTTTGACTTTTATTACATGGTATGTATCAAATCGTTCTTTTACGAGGTACTTTTTGACTTTTCCCAAAAAATGTACGAGAAAAATGTTTTTTTAACTTATACGGCACGAACAGATTTTTACGGTTTTATAAAGCATTATTTTCATGAACCTTCCTCTAAAAGATTTCATGAATATTTTGAAAAATATACTTTTAATTAAAAATTGCATGACATTTTGTGAAAATAGAATGATTTTGAAGAGGAATGGAGATTTTCCTCACGAATTCATTTCAAGTGTTTTATCAAAACCATTTTAATCTAAGATGACATTATTTCATATGTGTATGTTTCAAGTATCATGTCTCTATGATTTACATGGTTTC
The DNA here is from genome assembly GCA_963277665.1 of Viscum album. Classification (NCBI taxonomy): domain Eukaryota; kingdom Viridiplantae; phylum Streptophyta; class Magnoliopsida; order Santalales; family Viscaceae; genus Viscum; species Viscum album. The sequence continues at coordinate 1,898,617,540 of OY728140.1, read as the reverse complement.
AATTTTCTTATTGTTAAATGATATACATTTATTTTATATGGATTATGTTATTATGGGATGATGTTTATGAAACCTGTTTTATTTATTGGGTTATTATGAATAATGTATGTTTATTTTGTGGCACATGTAAGATTGATTTAATTATGAGATGGGTGGGACAAATATATCCCTCTGATAAATTGGGTAAAGATTTATATCTCATGAGAAATACATGGCTAGAACGGTAAGTTAATCTAGTTAAGTGTTACAGGAGTGAAACAAGGAGTGAACTCGATTCAGAACGGGACATTGTCCACTAAGATGATCTTGGCAGCAATGCCTTGGTTACTATAGAAATCATGACATGTTCTGAATGGTTTCCACAATTACATGTTTTTTACCATTATATTTTATCATGGTTGATGTTCCATTATGATATATGGCTTATGTACTTCCACGATTTATGTCTTTGCTCAAGATTTTGATGTTTAAATTTCATGTTCTTGTTTTTTCTTTCAAATGTTTATGGATTGTTTTATGTTCTCTATGTTTTACATTAGTGAGAATTTGAGCTCACCCTTTTTATGTTTTATTTTACCCAGTAAATAAAGAAAGGTTTTAGGTAATGAAAAAAAGGGGAAGATCGTTTTGGGAGTTGTTGAAGATATTTCAACATGATTAGATGTTTATATTCCGAGTTTCCAAAGACACTAAAATATTACGGTCCTTGTGTGTCTGTTTTTGTTATGTATTAAGTATTACACAAAAATAATGTAATATCCATGTATGTAAAGCTTCGGGTCTCTACAAGAGGTTGTTTTTAAATGTTTCAAGAAGACATATTTCGTATTCTCTAACTTTATACAGTGGTAAAAATTAATTTGTCCCATATAAGTTACTATAAATGATATGTGAGGATACTGTTATAAGATACTACTCCCTATTGTTTTAAAGAGCTACCCATACATCCTCTTCTTCCAACAAGAGTCACTAAATATTTCACCTAGCATGGGAGAAAAAATAGACAAACTAGTATTACCGGATAGGTAAATCTCTTCCATAATTGATTTATCCACCATCTCACCATAAGAAGAAAGATCGATCATATTTACTAAAGAATGGTTGTATCATCATAGTACCATTAGAAAATCTTTGATCTTATATTTGTTTATTTGATACAATCTCTAGTGAGAAACATAAAAGATTGGAAAAGTTTCTAGAATACTCCATCCCTATATGATCACCTAAATGAATTGTGGGTACTACATTGACTATTCATCATCCACATATTCAATCAAAACCTTTTAGTGAAAATTTTCTCGAATTAGTTACACATAAATCCTATATTCTATTTTTTTTCAAAATTATTGTACCCCACCACCTCCAACTGAGGCCTTGAAGTTTGAAAGAAACACACATCACCTTGAATGAATCTTGGGTTTCCATGAAATCAAAGACCATTTTTGACTTTTTCAACAATAATATGGTTCACAAGGGTCATTCATCCATTGTATGGAAGGAAATTTAAGGTGAAGAAACTACCGACCACAATATCTTCCTACTCCATCTTTTGGATCAATTTGTATATATTTAATTGGAAGGTGTTTGGAACCATGGTCCATGGAATGAACCCTATTAACCATGGGCTCATCAATATTTTTTTATAATATGGTATTTTCCACATAACATTATCCATAACACCATATGGATCATTTCATATATGTCTTCTGGGAGACATGGTACTACACACCATTAATGGAAAAGAGAGAAATTAAAAAAAGTGGAAAACTTTTTTGAATTACAAGCTTCCATTAAAGATGTATTTTAAAATAAACAAATGAAGTCACATCAACATAGCACTAAATATACCACTTATTAAACACACCTTGGTAATGTATGGCTTGTTATGATATGAGTTGATCATGAACTCTCTTGTAACTTACCACTTAATTCATTATAACCCTACCTTCTACCTTTTTTGACTATCTTCCAATAATTGAAAATTATAAATTGATACTAATTAATCAAAATCTAACTCAGATCATTGATCACACTATGTACTCTAATTGGCTTACAATAAGACCTGAAGGGTTTAAAAAATCCCCATGGTCAGGGATCCAGTGACAGGGAATCGACATACTCTTATTTGAAATTGTTTTCCCCCAATAAGACAATATATATAAATCTTCCATGAAATAAACAACATAACCAAGAAGAAACCACATGATGTTTATAATTTCAACCAGTCCAGACTAAAAAAAGCTATAAAAAATAATCTAATCTAATTTAGAACCCATCTAGAAAGACCAATAACCAAAATACATGTTTCATGAGGGTATGAATCTCCCCAAGATTGACAAAAAAAATCTGTATTGAAAAAAGAAGATCTGATTTTAGTTGGGGGTGTTCAAAAATGGGAACACCAGTCTTGAGGAATATATTCAGGTTTGGGATATGATGAATTTTGAGATTGAAAACCTTATAATGGACGAAATAGACTTATTGTTAAATGACATTTCTTGGAAATTATTTATAGAATATAATTTTTATTTGCTGAAATTTTTCTGTGTCGATTCTAGAATTTCCTTCTGTGTTTGAACACATGGTTTTACACTTTTTTCATAAAAGATTTTGAATAAAAAAAATTTTGTTTTAAGTCAGTCAGTATGTATCCCACCATACCACTGCCAACATCCCAAACCCACTAGACAATGTATTCATCATTACCTAGTGATTCCTTACCATTAACCATGAAAATAAATGTCCTCATACAAATAATGATATATATAGTGTATGATCACAGTGATCCTAGTAGGATAACACCAAGGGTTCATATACATAATTTAGTAAATAAAAAAATTCACATGTTACGTGGATAAATACAATGGAAACATGTTTTTCCCTATTTTTAATATGTAATGGATAAATATATAATTTCATATCATTTAGAGAAGAATGAATCAAATAAGAAATTCTCAAACCATTAATGAATAAATAATTTGAAAAATATATGCCTATCTAATTTTTCAAACAGAAAATTGAAAAACAATTTTGATGGGAATAACAGATAAACATTTCATCAAGATATAAAAATTTGGTAAATAACTTTGGTATGTTATTTTTTTCATCTAGGATTATCATACTTTAGTAATTAGTGACATATCATGTGTTCATGAAACCCCATTTGGGTGGGAATCCTCAAGGCCTATGGTAGGATATGGCATGGGCTTGCATCTCATTATAATATATAACAAAAATATAGATAATGTTATAGTATAAATCCATTGTTAGGTAGATTAAAACCCTCTTGGAATGATTTTTCAAGAATTCCCACCCAAATACCCAGTTCTCCATGTATGATCATCATTAATTATTAAAATATTTTTTTGGACTTTTATTTAATGAAAGTAGTTTATCAATCATAAAAAATAGCCCCAAAAATTTGTCATATACCTTTCCATTTCAATTTAAATATAATTTTAAGGATAATTTCAATACATATTTTCATCATTCAATTTTTTTTCAATGAACCATAATATGATTTCAATATAATTTAAGAAAAATAATTATAATTAATGAAATAATTACAGGTTTATAGATAAAATCCAACTTACTAAATCACCTATCTAAAATATTAGATTATTGAAGAACAAAACCTAATATATGAAAACTCAAATTGTATCTACTTATCCTTTGATATATTTATACTTATTTAATTTAGATCATACCCAAATCTATATAAATGTTCAGGGAAATACAGATATATCATTCATTTTTGAGAAAAAAAGAGGACATCTAGAAGCACAATGAAGAAAGAGTGAAGCGTGAACACATACATTTTATTCCCTAGATCCATCACCCTTAGAATCAATGGAATTAATAATTAGACAGGGATTAATAACCAATGTCATCAAAGGAGAGACATATGGTTCAAGGCCATACAACACATGAGAAATAATAAGGCATTTATGTGAAAATTCATATAAAAAATAAAGTTTTGGGATCCTTAGTACCTCTAAGAATGATTTTTTTCATATGTTTTGAAAAATGGTGCACAAATAATGCAAGGAATACAGTCTCCTAGGAGACCTAAATGGTTTGATCACATAGTTAGATAAACCACTCACTGACAATGATAAAAAATAGTATCCGAAGATAAATTTTTTCTAAGATAATACTATATGGTTATCATAAAAAATGTTCTACCCAGTCCCCCCTTCTGAAAACCTAAACCCACCACATGGGTACTTAGGAATTACAAATATTTTCCAATAACCATGGTACAAAAAATTACAATCCATAGAACACTAGAAAACTCAAAAGAAATCCCCAAAATGACCCATGAAAATAAAGGGAAAAAGGTGATAAAAAGGAAAGGTAAAAAACAAAGGTTATAAGTACCAGTAAGTGACACCAAGGTGTGATAGAGAGTTTGAATTATATTAACATAAATGGTGTTACCTTTTTATATTAAAAAGGATTAAATATGTATAAATATATGATATTTTGTTATCTTATTTCACATGGATCGAACGTTATGGAAAAAATTGAGAATTGTATAAATATTTCATATGTTTTAGTAAACATTAGATTGGAATAAATAATAATATTTAAGTCATTGATAGAGTTCAAAATGCATTACTATCATTTTTGAAAGGGTCGGCATGAGTAATGGGTTTCAAAGCATTGAAATTATTCTCGATGAAACTTTATGATATTTGTAATGGAGAAAATAATATCAAGGATTCATGACCAATTTATGGATATATGGATGGATGAGAAAGAATATTTCAATGAGTTAATTATTTAAGTAATTTTTTATCTTGATCTAGAGTAAATGTGAATGATTTAAAATTATAAAAATTTAAACAAATTAATGTGGATTCTATCAAACATGATTTAAGTTAGAATCACTATAGTTGAAGATCAAGACATGGATGAGTTCACTGTTGAAAAACTAAAGAGTATTTTGAAACAATTTGAGATGTGGGGTGTTACATCCTTGAAGAATAATATAATAATTTAAAAGGATGATACTTTTAATTCTTTAAAACACATAAAAAATTAATGAATAATGGTTTATAATGGTTATTTTAAAATTATTATTGATTTTATGAACTTGAATGAGTTTATATCATATTTCATATAAGGAAAGCCATGTGGAAAATATTATTATAATTCAATCTATATTTAAATATATTTAATTATCGAAAAATTAGACATTTTTAGATAGTTATATTAAATATATCCTTAACTATGAGGAGGATTATCAATCCAAATGATCATATAGGAAACATGAGGTGGAAAGTGATCAAAGTAGAGGATAAATACCAATTGTAAATGGACATAAAATACATTATAGAATAATAATTTTCTATCAAAACATGATACTTTTTCTTTTAATGATGATAGTGATAGTTAATAAGAATACACTGTGGTTGAATTTTTCTTGATTTCATGGCGCAATTATATAATTCAAATGAATTTATCAAAGAATAATGTAGTATTGAAGAGAATATTGAGGATGAAGAGACACCAAAAGAGTTCCAATAGATAATGTGTCTCAAGATTTTTAATGGAAAATAAGAATTCTGATTGGGAAAATATATATTCTAATAAAGAGAATAATTATTTGAATATGCTCTATGATAATTTAAATAATAAGTTTATTTTTTAAAATGAAATTAGTTTTCTAAAAAAGATTAGTGATATAAATTCAATTATTGAATAATGATACACGATTAATGAGATTATAATTATAAATTTTCTTTAAAAAAACTAATATTCTAAATTCCATGAATACAAATTCATAGAATTTGTGAATTCCATAATGTGTTTGACGTTCTTGATAAAAAATCCCATCATAGATGTTACATAATATTATGAAATTGTGGACAATGTTTTTATACCCTTCATTAAACTAATTTAATATAATAATAACTGAAATATTTCATCATGGATACCCATGTGTTTAAAAACAATACTCTATATTGTGACAAAATAGAAAACTGTGTAGTTTCTAACCTATGAAATATGGTTAAACCATCATTATCTCAAGTATTTGTACTAAAAATCATAAAATATAATGAGGTGTAGAAAAATAATAAAGGTGAGGCTAAGAATATTTGAAAATAAATGGCTAAATAGAGAACATATAAGCCTGGAATGGCTGATGAAATTCATAGGATTTCAAACCTGATTAAAATTCACAAGTAGAATTTATGATGAAAAATATTCAACATATGAATAGATTTTATTTTTAAAGTGAGATTCTAGTGGTAGAAAGTGTAAAAATAGAATGCGTATGGGTTTTTTAAAATTAATAATTTATTCAATCAAATAAAATCCATGATTTTATTGGGAGAAAAGATGAAAATGATAGAGTAAAATCGAGATGCCCTCTAGGAGGGAGGGTAAAATTATAAAATTCATTTTTTATGTAGGTGTGAGATATCTAGACATAATAATGAAAACTTCTCATATTACTACTTGAGATGATTAAAAATAAATTAAAATATCAATCTATTAAGAGGATTTAATATGTGTAATTTATAGAAATTATGTTGGATCTTTGATATTAGTTACTATTCTCACACTGTTAGACAATAAATATTTTGAGAAATAATCAAAGATATTATTGATGTTATTTAAATTCATAAATGATATATTTTGAATGGTAAATGTGTAAAATGTACTAAAATTGTTGAATTTGGTTTTAAATAAAATAAGTCTATTTATATGGATAAATTGAAGCATAATCATTATAGTGTTTGTCAAAAAAATTACAATGGTAATGGGATTTACAGGGGACACAATAATTAATATTGGATAATGGAAAATTAATAATTTTATTAGAGGTCATTATTTATTAAAACATTATTTATTTGTATTTAATGGAGTATAATGACATATGAAATTGAATACTTATCCATTTTAGTCAGACAAATTAAAAATGTTGTCAAAATATAATGTTCTGAGAAATATCCCAAAGCTAAATTGAGTGGATAAGTTCATATAATCGTTTACACAAAGGAATGATGTTTAGGAGTAGTCACAAGATTATAGAGATTAAAAAGTAACTTTAGTAGATATGTATGGATGTCTATTATACAATGAGATTGAATTAAACCAATATATATATATATACATAATTTAATTTTTTGTATAATTTGACTCATAAAAAATATATATATTTTATGCCAAGTTAGTCAAAATCTAGTAAGAATTTCACTATTATTATGAAATGTATAAAAAATAAAATTGGGTATATCATCAAAATATTTCGGTCTAACAATGGATATAAGTACAAGAATAAGTACTTTAAAGAAAATTTAAATATCTATAGAACAATTTTTAAATGTACTAGTCTACACACACACTAAAAAATGTAATATGGAAAAAATAACCAATGTTTTGTTTATATGTGGATAAAATGTTCTAAATTCATGTCACCTTAATTTTCATTTAAATACAAGCCATGATAGAAGATATGTATATTTTAAATCATTGCGTACTTAATTAAAATTCTATTAATATGCCTATTGATTTTTCTTTTGTGAATAATCATAATCTAAATAGATGAAATATGTTTAACAACCCATATTTCATTAAAATATAAGGAATTCACTTTGGGAAATTTAATGAGTGTGATAAATAGGTAATATTTATTAAATATAAAAATCATTTAATTATTTATTAACGTTATAAATAGAATATATGGAAATTTAGTTTCTAAAAAGATGTTATAGTCAAGGAGGATCCTAGTACATCACAAATATCATTTCTAACTGAGGATGAGATTAATGAATAATTTGCAGACAATGATGATTATTAGGGTAAATACTCATTTGGTACAAGAAGTTTATATAATTATCTTTCCAATAAAAAATTTATAATAATAAAAATCCTAGATGATAGATAATATAAGTTATAATGTATTAGAAAATATGTAGATCTGAAAAATAACATTGGATAAAATAAGAGATAATTTTAATGGATAATTTTAAAAAAAATTGAATCCTAACTTGTATTTTTCATAGTTTGAACTGAAAAGTATAATTTAAGCCTTAAAACATAATTACTGTGTTACTTACATGGAATAATAGAAAATATAAATCGAGAAGATTAACACATGGGAGTTATTATCATTTACCAAGGAGAAAAATATAATAGGAAAAAATGGGTTTGATTGAAATAATATCTAACAGTAATGGAGTAGTAGTAGAAATAAAAACTCTATTATTTTGTAATGGGTAATCTTAAATTATGTGAATTAATTTTTATGGTACTTCTTCTCATGACACAATAATTTAAATGATACAAATTTTTGTTTTTATGTGGGATTAAAGAAACTAAAATGTGTTTAAAAAGATATAAATATAGCATTCATGGATGGAGAACACATGAAGGATTCAAATGTATTTATACATAATGATGATGTTTCTGGAGTTTTCATGTCTAATAATTCACTTTATAGTTTTAAAAAAATTCATTATAGATTGTATTGTAATTTTAATTCAAATTGAGGGGTATTAATTTCCTTAAATGGAAGGTAGATAAAAATCATTATGTTAATAAGACCAAAATATACATATTATGAATGTGTATTTCAATAAAATCATATATTTTAAGAATAATGTAAGTACATGTGAAGACGTTGTTTACCTATTTTTTTAAAATATTGGATATCCAAGAAATAAAATTCATTCTATGTTTTTAGTTTGTGAAAATGTATTTTCGATACTTTTATCATAATAAAAGTATGCACATTAGTAATTAAAAAAGTTTTATAATGAAACTATTGAGAAAATTTTTAACTCATAATATACTTAGGACCTTGTTGGATATAGGAAAATATGGATGAAATTTATATAAAAAATAGTTTCAAAGGATATTCTATAGCTTATATTAATTTATTATTCCTAGTATAGATACGGTGTTTATCACTACATGATTTTCTTGATTTCTAATCAATTAAATATATCTATATCCCATGGAATAAAAAAATCATGTGAAATTTCAATGTAAGTAATGATAATTAGTTATTTTATGAAAAATAAATGTTATTACAACTTAATGGTTTTTATGATACAGATTAGGTATGTTATATTAGAGATCATAACTCTCCTTATGAAGGTTCATTACTTGTTATTAGATGATTCATTTCCAAGAAATATTGGAGGAAACAACCTAGTATCCTTAAGCACAAAAAAATCTATGCAAGGTTCCCTATTATATAACACCCCAAAAATGATTTAAAAAAAATCAAACAAAGAAGAGATAAAGGATGAAGTAAAATAATGTTGGATAATTTCATGTTACAATCAATGTGAAATAATTAAATTATAAAAAATTCAGGAGAAAATTTTGCGATAAAAAAATGGATATCTAGTATCATTTCCTCAAGAAAGAGGTGAAATGTGGAGAGATAAACCGAAATTATATTTCATTGATTGATCAGGTAGTTGAAATTCTAGAAAATACCCTAATAAATTATTCCAACCAACGATTGGTGGTTTATTGTATGGAATTATCACCCAAAATATGAGTGACATTATTTATTTATTTTCCCTTTATATTTTTTATGTTTTTACAAAAATAGTGAGAATACATTTATAGATATTATTGTAATGAGTGATAGAGAAACCAAAACTACAATATTATAAATAATGTTGTAGTCTTTAGATAACTGTCATATGTTGGATGCTTCTATTACAATTTTATTAAGATGACAAATTATGAAGTTTAATTATGTTTTGTTGTTTTATTTATTACTAAAATTGTCATAGAATAGTTGAATATTAATTGGAATTGATGTTTTTTTTATGGAATAATTTTTTTAAAATGATCAAACCCCGTTGCAGTGTTCGTGAGAACATGTTTTTGGTGTATGTGATAGAAAATGGAATGTGAAGTTATTGAGAATATGGATATTTTAGTATTAATGTTTCTATTCAGTTTTGGCCTGTATCAATATGATATCCAACCCCATCATGGTTTTTTCCACAACACACTTTTTAATAATGAAAATGTATATGTTATTGTTTATTATGGATCCTATAAAATTTATGGGTGTAGATGTTAGTCCATGAAGGGGTTTAAAATGGATATGGTTAAAAAACCTGCATTGGGAATCAAAAATTATTTCAAACAATTGGGTTAGAAGAGGAAACTACAAAATCTATTTCATAGAGAAACCGAATTATTGACATATCTCAACACTTCATATGAGAAGTAAATGAAATAACTGATTAATGAAAAAAACCATTGATATATTATGAGATAATATAATTTTTAATCATATTTTTGGATCTTTTTTTGTCATATAAAACAATTCCATGTAAGATATCAACATTCCATGGTTTCTAAATATCATTAAATAAAATTGACGAATAACTTTGAGTTAAATGAATAAATATAGAGATAGTCTTATAAATATTCAAAAGTTCATTTAAAATATAAATTTTCTTGGAACAAGGATAAAAATTAGAGTGAAAACTTTATCCAACATTAAGAGATATTGAGAAGAAATATATAAAATCAAGAATCATATTGACACTTATTTTTTTATCTTTCTCATATGAGAGTTTAGTAAAATATAATTTCTGGAGAAATATGTTTCTTATTGATAATAAAATTATTTAAAAAGTTGTATAAAAAATATAACCTCCAAATATATTACCAATTAATAAAAATAATTGTAAATCCTTGAAAAAATCCATCACATACATTGTCATTTTTTCACTATTTATTTTTTATCATAAACTTTGATGGGTTTTGGATATCTAATGTCACATACATGATTTTTAAGGTATTATTTTGTTTATTTTTTATTTTACATATATCCTTTGGGTAACCATTTGGTGTTTAGTGATATATATATATATATATATATATATATATTGGTCTTGAAAGTAGGTGGCGCACCATTGGTGCACTGTTTGGGGAAACCATGCAACATAACCTAGGAAACCATGCAACAAAGGTTCATTTTGGAATGTGGTGACCTCATTGTTGGTTTATGGTTTGCTAAACCATGTGGTATAACATTTAAAATTATTCAGATTTTAAATTTAGGGATGCCCATTCATTTCAATGTTTGGAATGATGTGAATAATATCCATGAAACCTATCTAGGTCCTTAAAAAGTGATAAATTACCTTCTTTTCCTCTTCAAATGCATCCCCAAACCACCCCTAATTTGCACCATTTAGTATTTTCATCCTTAGTATCCCCCTGTAATCTTCCCTAGACATCTTGAACTCCAATCATAGGGTGGTTTTGGTTTTTCCACATCAAGGAATTATCAACTAAGTCCCTATTTTATTTATTTCACCATTATTTTATGTTTTCTCATCCCTCTTACAATAGTTATTATTTTCAAGTGCATTTTTTAACCTAATGGGGGACTGTTCTTGAGATTTTGGGTATAATAAATATGGTTTATTTTCCATATTTTTTATAGTGTTTGGTTGAGGTGCATTTGTGGCTAATCACTAGTTTTATGAAGTTTTCAAGTGTATGGTAGGTGGTTCTATGATTTTAAAATATTAAATATTTTTTATGTACATTCTTGGTTGTTTAAATGTGTTATTTTATTAATTTTTGGGGTGAGAAAAATGTTTTTGAAATGTTTTTATATTCACATGTGATGATAATGTGATTTATAAAATAAAAGTGGCCATGTTTCATGTGTGATTCATTTTGGTATTTCTTGAATATGATTTATGCCCAGTATAAATAGTGATAATTTTTTTTCAAATAGATTTAAAGTTTTGTATATGATGAAATTGTATTTTCCCAGAGAAATTGTTCTTGTTTCATGTTTTATTCTTTTATTATATTAAATGTGTATTTTGAATTGTGAAGGTGATATGAAGAATGTTATAAAATTATTTTTATGTGAGTATGAATTTTATTGGTATTTTCCCAGGTAAATGGTTGGATTTCATATTTTTTATTCTTTTTAAATTTATAAATGGGATTCATAAATTTTGAAAGGGTGCTAAATTTATTTACAAAGGGTTTTGGTGTGCTTGTGAAATGGAAAGTGGGTTTTTATGGAAAATGGCAGTTTCTTTGTGGATTTTGATCAGTGGATCCTTGTAAAAATTTGATTATGCTGATTTCATTATCTGTTTATGATTCTTGGTTTGCTTATGTAAAATTTATGAATTATGTGATGTGTGAAACGAAATTTGAAAACAAAAGGAATCTTGAGTATCTACATGGGAAAACTAGAACTAGTAAACTAGTTGATACATATGTGTTGGGGATCAGATTCTTCTAGAATGATTGGTGGTACAATAATAAAAAAACATGTGATATGATAGAAGAAAACTAGACCTTGGGATTGGATCTCCTCTAGGGGATCATACATGGGAACACCGTTGGTTTGGGATTGTGATACAGAATCCACTAGAGCTTGAGATGAATTCCCTTCTAGTGTCACATAAAAGAGTATGTTATTGATAGTTTAGATAGAGGATTTGGATCATCGTGGTACAAGGTTCATAGGTTTTCACTTTTTAAAGTTACCTATTTAGATTTCCTTTGGTGGTCTCTTGTGACATGATGCTCATATGATGTGGTTCTTGATGTCGATATATGGTATACCATGTGTACATTTTTATTTCAAGCAAGCTTATTTTTTAACAATGATTTCCTCAAAAAAGTTTTATCGGATAATATTTTCATTAAATAATTTCGTTATAAATGTTTAAAATATTCATATGGGAATGTGAAATTTGAATTTTATTGTATTGTTATAGCTTTAAATATTTCTATGGGTGGAATTCTATTGGTATTGGTATCACACCATACATACACCTTTGGTTGTATGTATTCATTGTTATGTATGACCGAGTGTGGTGGGTCTAATTTATATTGTTCAACTTATAGCTGGTGATTAGGGTGGTGGATTGAGGGTGATGTATCTCTTTTTTCATTATGGATTTTTGGATAGTTTTATTATCCCTTTTCCATTGTAGTACTTTTGGTTTTTGTTAAAGTGGTAAAACATTGAATCTGTAAATTATTATACCTTGTTTGGTTGTGGTTATCAGTTATTGTGAATCATATAATTATGTATTTATTATAATTATATAAATGTGTAAACTATCTACCGAAGTTCATTATTGATACCCATGAACTAGTTTCTTGCCAGTGGGGATCGGGAATGCCCATCAGGCCTTGTCACGGACCAGGTCGGGTGTCAGGTTGGATGGAATCCAAATTTGGTTCATGACAAAATGGTATCAAATGATAGTTATGATCTTCTGGGTCAGTTTATTTGGGATGAGTAAGGATAGAAATAATCAAGTATTTTAGATAATTGAGGTTATAGTTATGAGTGGGGTGTCTAGAAAACACACATTGTGGCTGAACTATAGTGACCATGGGTTATTTGGATTTTGTTTCACTTTTCCTTTTTGTAAGATGCAGAAGTATCTAAAACTATATGGACGCTGGGTAGGGATAGATTGTTTTTTGGTGTTATTATTGCATTGGATTTGGTCATCTTTTGATTTTTTATAGTGTCTGTATTTTATATTTTCATTGAGAATTTTCAAAAAGGTTGTATCAATTGTTTTACTTTTGGTTATTTCTTATTGTAGGAAGATAACTCTATAGATATTTTCTGTGAGACCATGGGAAGATTTTGGAGAGAGTTACCCCTAACTAATTGGCTAGAGATTAGTGGATTTAATGGTTCAAGCTATCCAAAATTATTTTCAAGGAGTGGTCTTTGGTCCTTATCATGTTAGAGAATCCTAGCGAGGTCTTGGAAAGGAAAAATATCCGTAATTTTCCAAGAAGAAGAATTATTCATTCCGAGTTACCAGGGAACCCTAGGATGAATATGAGTGTCCTGAGAAGATAGAAACGATGATAAAGGTTCATGATACTCCTAAGGATGTTAGAGTGAATAATTCTTTATTATTATTGGATGGTCCATGTTTAATGTGGTGGTAATTAGTTGTTGAATATGGGAATCATGATAAGATGATTGGAAAGACATTATGGTCATATTTAAAGAGTAGTATTGTCTTTAGATTTTAGATTTTCCTATGTTTTGGGAGTTTTTGGAGATTAGTCAGGGATACTGGACCATGATGGTGTAAGCTATGAAATTTTCAATGTTTTCTTGGTATGAATTCGGTATTATTTATAATGAGAAATTAAAGGCTACAAAAATTGAGATTGGGTTATGACCAGACACCGATCTTTGGTATTCATGTTGATGATGAAATCCTATTTTGATGTTCTAGATCATTTCATGATGATAAAAATATATTGTGAGGGGAATTATGGTTTTTATGGTTCAGGGTCGTTAGTGGGAAGTTTTAGTTTATCTATGAAGAAAAGGAAACATGATTTGCTGGGGAAGAAGGGAAATGGTAATTTATGCCATCCTTCTCAGGTGTCTTCATCATTGGATTATGATTCTAGGTCAGTTGTGTGATGTTAGTTGAGAAGGAAGGTAACATACGATATGTGTGTTCATATCCACCTAGACATTAACCCCATTGTATAACTATGGGGTACTTAAAATGATTATACAATGTGGTTCACCAATATTAGAGTGGATATGGATCTATAGATTTCAATGGTATGTTATTTTGGATATTAAAATCTCGGGCATCTGGTTCTTTGTTCAGTGGTCATGGCAATAGTGGTGGATCTTCTTCTAGATAGATTCTGTTCAGGGAAGAGCCACAGGTCAATGGTCTCTCTATGTAGTAGCCAGAGAAGAGAAAACGTTAGGTCATTGAATGAGAACCACTAGAATTATATGTAGGGATTAAAATAGTTAATGGTATCATTCTTATTGCATGATATTTATTTTTTTGGTTTGATATTGGTGTTTTAGTTTCATTTATTTAATCCCATCTTGTGGATGAGATAATATTTCCCACTGACCTTAGGTCGTATGTGATGGATTTCATAACGTCTCATGTTAAGAAGTGAGTATAAGGGTTCAATTTTCTGTATTGTGAACTCACCATGTTAGGGTTGAAGATGGAATGTTATTTTCTAGTTTTAGAAATGGACCTATTTGATATGATCCTTGGTAAAGATAGGATGGTGCATTTCCAGGATCACACCATGTTTTAAAGGTGGAAGTGATTTTTATGGAACATGATTAAAGTAAAAAACTTTTTCAAGGTGAGTGGGATCCAAGATTAAGACATGATCAGCCTCCACATCTATAATTTGGAATCCCAGTTTGTCATATCTCTATGCTCACATTGGAGGATGTCGATGGTTCTCCTGAGGGTGGATTACGTATTATAGTGGATTAGTTCCAAGAGGATTATATAGAGGATTTATCCAGTTTCCCTATGAAGTGGGATGATGAGATATCCATTGATTCACTTCCAAGAACACAAATGATATATCATCCTTTGTAACATATTTAACCCTATTGATTTAAATAAATTAAATGTATTCCTAGAAAAATGGATATCCAATGGATTCCTTCTGGAACATCCTAGGTAAATAAAGAATATTTCATTTTCATATTTATTAATATTTTTGACTTCAATAATAATTTTAAATTCAACAGGATACTATGTCTGATAGTGTACTCATCATGCAACAATTAGTTTCATTTAATTCTTACGATGAACAGAACTTTGAGTAATACCGAAAAATAATATAGTAATATTATTATTTTAAATGGTAGTTACCGCCTAGACATTGTATTGGTGGGAATGAAAAAACTAACTAAAATATGATTTTAAATGTTTTTTAAATGTTGTTACTTTTATATAATAAATTATATAGTCTTAAAATAATAATCAATCTGATTTTATGCATGAAATACTCTAATATTCTTTAAAAGGTTGATTTGCGGCCTTTTTTTGGAGAAACCTTTTTAAATATATTTTTAGTCACTTTTATAAGTTCTATATGATAGAATAAATATCTTTTTTAGAAGAATGAAATAAAAATTTAATTTGGGAAATATTTTTTTATATTTCTGATAAAGTTCATTTTTTGATGAATAGTGAAAAATAATGCATTTTAACTCAAAACTGCTATTTAATATAATTTATTTATATGAATGAATAATCCTTTTATTTGTTTTTAAAGGGTAATTGGATTAATTTATTAACATTTAATACAATTTTTTTCATTTTAATTAATTTCACTTTGAAATTGGACATAAACATATATCAATATTTTGATAGTTATTATTTCATAATAACACGCTATTTGGTGTTGACAATGAGAATTAATTTTAAAATAATTTCTATAAATTATGTGTTTATTATTTGGAAATATGGATTCCATATTTTTAATCATGGGGTCTAAATTGTGTCAAAAGGTAACTTTAATTTTAAACCAATATGAATAGTAACTTCCTTAAATATTTAATTTAGCATGGTTAAAAAGTAAATCTAGTAAATAAGGCTAAAAAATAATATGATTATAATATTAAATTATCCTAACACATTTAATAACCCTACTGGATAATACATTTCCAATCATGGGAATCTTTGGGCGGATTTTGGTACCCCATGGATACACTTTTAAGTTGACAAAACACTTTAAAAAAATTAATTTAATGTTATCAAAAATGTCAAATAAACATATACCTTTTAGTAAAAAAAATTTTATATAGGGATAGATAAGTCATAATTTAAACTATTAAAATTAATTAGAAAGATAAAAATATTTCCTACATCATGTAATTTTATTTATAATATTTAGATATCAAAAAAATATATTTAGTTACAACACAATCATGATGTAATGACTACCTCATTAATGACTGTTTTAAATATATGAGATTATAAATATTAAAAAAATTTATTTTTATTCTTTTTATACCATCAAATAATTTTATATTTAATTATGTATTTTTATCTTTTAATTAATGAATCCCTTTTGAAAGAGTGATGTTTTTTTAGATTTTTTAAAAAGTCATGATATGAATAGTATTAAAATTGAAATAAATGAGTTTTTAAATAAAATAATATTTTATTATATGATAAAATAGTCCTAAAAATATAATATTCTTAAAAATGACATATATGATGTTACAAATGTCATTAATGATCCATTTCTGGCCTCTTTGGCATATAATAGTAAATATATTAACCATATAGTATGAATATTTAAGAGGACATGGTAAAAGATAAATAAGTTAACAAAAGGATAAATAAAAACTATAAGGGTTAAACAGATATCTAAAAATCAATCCAATTATTATTGGATGATTTTATTTCTACTTATATTCATCTTATATTTAAATTTATGTAGTTGGGGACCTTTTGAAATCAAAACTCAGTTTATAATAAAATAATATTTTAAAACATTCCTAAAGAGCCCCTCCTCCCCCTTATAAAAGGTCATCACCTCTAACCCATTACTCACACCTCTCATGCTTCTTGGATCATACAATATCTAATCAAGTAATCTTCCAACATAACTATTTTCCATATTGAAGCCTTATGTTTGGTAGAAGTTAATTTAATAAATCCTTCTGGTTCAAACTAAAGGGTGTTACCTATATTAAAGGTAAGGTCTTCTCACAAGTTCTTGTCTTTTATTTTCCTTCCACAACCCCCTAAACTCTCTTTATTAAATTATTTAACAACAAAAAAAGTATATTAAAAATAATATGATTTTCTATGAGAATTATTCTAACTACAAATTCATACACCTTCATCTAATGGACATGAACTTATTGTTTCAATTGATGGAAAAGTATTGCCTCACGAAACGACGATTGTTCAATTATCTCCTACTGCCTCCGATGGTGGATATTATGATGGAACTGGACTTATATGTGTCATATATTATATTTATATTGTCTCTATTCTTATTTATTTTTCCTTTATATCATACCATTATGGTTTTCATAATGGGTAAATATGATAATTTCATATGAGGAAGTGCAGACTATCGCCCCCTTAAAGTGATATGACTCGTTCATGCAATATATGGAATGTATAAATGATGGGGATAATGAAATTATATATGATATTATATATGAATTATAATATACCTACTTATAATTATGTTTCATTCCATTAAATACAAAATAGAAATGAAATTAGCGTTTATGCATACGTACGATTTATTATCTCCATAAACGGTGCATTTCATTTCTTATCTTCAAATGTTATGTAGTATTATAAATAAATTTATATATATATATATTGGATATATATGGTATATATGATAACTAAATCATGAATATAATTCTGGTGATAATGGAATTTTTACCACATAGACAACATGTAATTATAGGAAGTTCATTTTTGACTCAAGTACCAAATATCAACAAAATGATCATTATTAACATAAAAGATAATGTAATTTTTAGAACACGGTAATAAGTTATATTAAATTAATAATAAACATAAACAAAGTTTTTAATCGTGTATAAATTATCTTTATTTTATTATTCAGGAGATTAATGAACGAACAAGTCGAGTCAGACACGAGATAAGAGAACCTTTCACCGTCCTCTTTTTGTCAAAGACTTCATTCATGTTATGTATTTAAAATTAAATTTTAAATTGTTGGGATGTGTTATTATATATAATTTTTTATTTAATGTTTATTTACATGTGATTAAAGGCCCTTTCTCTCTCTCATCAACTCATTTTCGGAATTGTTAAGTGACGTTGTTTGTGTGGAAAATTTTTAAAGGAACTTCTTAACCAAATTACCATTCTATGGGTTAATCTTCTTCGTCTTGATTTTTTCATGATATGAATATGGGTGAATGAAATAAGATTGTTTAACACTTAATATCTACTTATATTTCATGTATTTATATTTTTCACACATAAATATGTCCTAGATTTAACCTTAATCTAATGATATAATCTTTGTAAGGGACTAATTCTAAATCTCATTTCATAGAGGCATATCTTGATATTCTGCACCATTATTATCCTATAATGTATATATACAAACTTTTAAAATTTAATATCATGAATTTCTATATTCTAAAGGTATTTATAGCTTTATTTTAATTTATTATTTAATGATATTTATTCCAAATTTTCTCAAGTGGTATAGGAATCTTTAACTAAAACATTGTTTTAAATGTTTTAGAGAATTAATTTTCCAAATAATTTATTTAATGTAAATTTTTTAGAAATTATTTGAAGGATTTATTTATATGTATATCAATGTTTTAATATTTAAAATAATTTCAAAAGTTTCAAAGTTGTTTGAGAAACATTGATTCAATTCTATTATTATTTAATGTTTTAAATGAATGGATTATGTTAATATCTTGAACTCGGACTTTATGAATGCAATGTGGAAATTTTATGATTCATTTAATCTTGTTTTATGTTTTATCAATTTGTTTTGGATCATGGGATGTTTTGACATATATGGTTGGTTCCATGATAAATGTAGAGCGGGTGAGCAAGAGATATCTCTCTAATTAATTGGGTAACACGACAGAGTTAAATGTTAATATTTCACCATAGAGATTTAGGGAATATTCTATGATGGGAATTAAAAATGTAACTACCTCTTTATATGTCAAAGATACAATGTAAGCATGTTATGGATTTCACTAGTTAACTTTATGATTTATGATTTCTATATATTATTCACAGATCGTATGATTTTATGAGGTATGTTAAAGAGATTATGTTTTGTATGTGTTGATGGAAAAATGTTTTCTTTCTTTATTTTATATCCCTTACATAGATTTTTATGCTCATCCCAAGATTTTTTAAATGTTTTCCACATGAAATCAAGATAAATACGTTCAGGTATGAGATCTAGGAAAATTCATTTTATCTAAAACATGTAACTGGACATGTTAATTTTTTTAAGAGTTTGTATTTTATGAAAAAGTTGTTTCTGAGTAGAAGTGTATGCATGTAATATTCAAGATGTTTTGAATATGTTAGGGCATAATTCTCTAAAACTCTAAACTAGAAAATATCCTCAATGTTAATTCGTGATTTTACATAATATTTAGTATTTTTTTATGGATGGGGCTTATATTTGGTATCCGAGTTTGGTTTTGACAACTCTATGGATTATGAGTTTTTGTTAGACACATGGTTAGTCTCTATGTCTACTCCTCAAGTTAAATACTTATTTTGTACCATATACAGATCAATGATATTCTATTACAAGTGGAAGGAAGAGGATCTCAAATGATGTTCTTATCTCTTCCTGATGACATTCTAGAAATAATTATTACAAGTTCGTGTCCAGATGATTCTAAAACATTTTCAAACGTACAAATCACTTAAAATAAATTTTTTGAGATATCAAACATGTAAGTACCCGGCCTTAAAACATTACATAATCATGAATTAAATGAATAATTCATATATAGTATATTTTCAGGTTTAGAGTTTTAGAGAATTAGGACATAACTATTACATCTCAAAATATTACAAAGTAGAAACTTCTACTAAGTTTCCATAAAATAAAAACTCTTAAAAATAAACATTTCTTGTTCCATGTTTTAGATAGCATGTCTTTCCTTGATCCCATCCTTGACCCTATTCATCTTTATGTCCTTTGGTGAACATTTCAAAAACATGGGATGAGCATAAAAAGCCCAGTAATGGATACACAAAGAAGGAAAACTGTTTGTTTTTTAAAACAACAAATATACCATAAATACTTTATCAAAGTAATATTTTTCACCTTTATGAAGTAGTAAATACTTTTCACTGAATAAAAGATCACTACTTATCCTTTGTAAAAAAATGATTACCATAAACCCATATAAAGAACACATAACATATAAAGGTAACTTGAGACATAAACATACTTAAATAGAATAACCATACGGTTGACTTCCACACATATCACTATATGGAATACCCATACGACCGACTTCCATACCCAATGCATTAGAGGTTATAATGTAACCACACATCCTGGTATTCATGACACCACCCTTCATTTAGTTTATCACGCAACCACCCGTCAAATGTCCAAGTACCATTATAAAATCATAACACATAAAACAATTATAAAAGAAAGAAAACATTTCCACATTTCGATCACAATATATCTCTTAAATATATTGACATAAAAAATATATTATCAAAAAAAATTTCAATACCAAAATACATAAAATATTATATGGTATTTATATACTTTTAAAAACATTATGACTTGTTGAGGAAGCCAAGGATCAAATAATACTCGCGGCGGTAGAATGGTTTTTGTCACCGCGTAAGTTAAAATGAAAAATACTTTTTGTCATTTAGTAAAATGGTGCGTACAAAAATATTCCTTTTGAATAAAAGTAAAATTTAAAGGGGGTTATACACCGTATAAAAGAAAGTCTTGTATTAGAACAAAATATGCCTCAATGAAAGGAGATTGAGATGAAGTCCCGTTCAAAGATGGTATCCATAGATTAATGATAAATCAATTACATTATTATGTGTGAAAAATATAAATACACTCAATATAAGTGGATATTAAGTGTAAAAAATCATATTCAATCAAAAAAATTCATAGAATGACATATTCAAGGAGTAAAATTTTAACCTAAATAATTGAAATTGAGTTAAGAAGTTCACTTTCAAAAATTCGACAACCTAAATACGTCACTTTAAAATTTAGAAAATGAGTCGATGAGAGAGAAAATGGTATCTTCTAACTTGGAAATAAAATTTAAATCAATAAGGATATAAAAGAATATATCCGAAAATAACAATATGTAAATTAAAAGACCCAACAAAAATAAGTCTATTAAAAAGAGGAGGGTTAATGGTTCCCTTACCGACATGGGTAACTTTAGAAATGTACACCCCATGAAAGAAGGGTCATACAATGAATATTTAAATGCCCAAAAAAGTACATTATATTACACAAAGAATAAAATAATGGGAAGTACATACCCCACACAAAAGGAAATAGTGGAAAATGTAGCATGAATCTCAAGGGAATAAAAAGTGAGATAAAAACCCCATACCTCTATGTGGTCAATCGGGTCGGATGACCAAAAGATAATAAACAGCAATTTAATCACATAATACCATGAATATATATATAATAAGGATAATATATATGAAATGGCATTACAAAATACAACACATGTAACAAATATGTGGAAAATAATGGAAACCTCAAAGAATTAAAAATGAGATAAAAATCCCTTATGAAAATTCGACAGCCTAACGAGGCCACTTAAAATTTCTAAAAATGGTTTGATGTGATAAAATAGGGTCTCTCATCAAATGAACATAAAACTTACAGTAATATGGATATAAAATAAAATCCCCTAACATAATAAAGATGATCTCAAATGGAATGACATAAAAGAGAGTACTTAAAAAGAAAGAGAGAGGTAGGAACCCTTACATCAAGTCTGACTTGTCATGTTCATTTATTTATATTACTGAAGAATAAACTTTGGTCAATTTATAATTGATTAATGAAATCCTTTAAATATTATTATTCAGTTCATATTACATATTATAATGTTATAATATTTTGGTTAATAATGGGAGTTCATATCAGACGTTTTTGTCAATGTTCAGTACATGAGTCAAAATTGAACTTGTTGGAAAAGATTATTCCATGTAGTTTTAGGTAAATCATCTCCAGAATAGTATTAATGATTTAAATATCATCTATATCCATTATTTATTCATTTTATACTATTCCATAACATTTGGAGATAAAAAATGAAATGCACCGTTCATGGAGATGATAGGTCGTACCAACGCATAAACGCTACTTTCATTTTGTTGTCATATTAATGGAATTAAAACTAAATTAGGGATATATATATTATAATTCCAGAATTATATAAACCATTTATTTGTAATATATGACATATATATCCATTATATATATTTACTTATAATATTACATAACATTTGAGGATAAGAAATGAAATGTACCGTTCATGGAGACGGTAAGTCGTACTTACGCATGAACGCTACATTCATTTCTATTTAATAATTTAATGGAATGAAAAAATAATTATAGATTGTTATATTGAATTGAAAGTACAATATAATTTATTGCATCATTAAATCCATCCTTTATACATCCCACATATGGTATTAATGATTCAAATCACTTTGAGGGGGCCGTAGTCTTAACTTCCTAAAATGAAATTATCGCGTTTACCAATTATGGAATCCATAAAGGTATGAAATAAATGAAAATAAATCAGCATAAGGAATACATAAAAATAATGTATATATCATATATAAATAAAGTGAAATCTTAATGGACACCATGAGAGGTGTTAAAAGAATATTGAACAATCATCGTTTCGTGAGGTAGTAATTCGCCACCCACAGAAATACTATGTTCTATAACCATTAGATGATGGTGTGTATGAGTGTAGCTAAAATACTCCTCATAAAATCATACTATTATCATAGATATACTGGTGTTTTTAAAGAATAAAAAAATGAAAATAGTTTATGGTGGGTTAGAGAAGAAAAATAACACAAAATAACATAAGAGAAGACATTACCTTTAACTCGGATAACTCTTTTTGATTTGAGATCAATAGCTTCCTTGGAAAGACTTCTGCCCAAAGTGAGGATTCTAAGAGTAAGAGAGGTATGTGGAGAGACAATTTGAGTAGGGTTTGTATGAGACAAGTGCTTGAGAGGTGTGGGAATTGAGTTAGAGGTGGGGGACTTTTATAAGACGAAGGACGGGTACTCTTGGAAAGTCTTGAAAAGCTACTTTATTATAAAATTATATTGGATATCAAAGGTCCCAAAATTATATATTTCGAGGAAACGGTGATAAGGGTTCAAAATCCACCCATCCAATAGGATTTTTACATGTGTATGTCTTGGATTTTACATTATATTTTCATTTTATTTAAATTGTTCATTAATGAGGTAATCGTTGCATCATCATGGTGGAGTAAATAAATTAATTTATTTAATGTCTAAAAATTATAAAACAAATAATATTATGTATGAAATATTTTTAGATTTATAATAAAAATTTATAGTAAAAAATATGACTTGTATAACCCCATGTAATGTATTTTTGAGTCAAACAATACATGTTTGTGACATTTTTATTTTAACTTTAAATAAAAAGTTATTAATGTCATTTTCCTACCCAAGTGGCTCCATGGGGTCCCCAAGTTTACCAAATGATTTTCATGGTCGGAATTACTCATCCAATAAGGGTAGGACATGTGTCGAGTTCATTTCATATTATTATAACATTATCATTACCTTAAATTACACTAATTACCTTTAATCGCGATTACTAAAACATAAAAGTTACTATTCACCAAAAAAATATTTTCATCCCATTGAACCGAATTTTACTTCCTAATGACAAATATATATGTAGGAATTTTTAAATTAAAATCACAGAGGTGGTAAAATTTCATTTAAATGAAAAATCAGTTTTTTAACTACCTCTTAGTGGATTCACTATTCATAAAAAATTGAAGTTTTTCAGAAAAATACCAAAAATTCACCCTAATATATATTTGATATTCCATATTCAAAAATGATTTCTATTTTACAAAATAAAAAACTTATATGTTGAATTAATCAATTTAATAATTAATTCTCGTTTTTAAAACAAATAGTGTGTTTTTATGAAATAAAATATATCAAAAGATTGAGAGTAGTTTAAGTCCTATTTCAAAGTGAAATTAATTCCAATGACCACCATTGGATTAAATGGTAAAAATATATTCTAACTACAATTTAAAACCAATTAAAAAGATAATCTATCTATATAAATATATCATATTAAAAGAGGTTTTGAATTAAAATACAACATTTTCACTAAAAATGATCTTTATTGGAAAAATAACAAAAATTTACACAAAGTAAATTTTGACGTCCTGCTTTCAAAGAAGTTTTTTATTTGGTCGAATATAACATATAAAATTGTCAAAAAGTTGAATTAGAAAGGGTTCACCATCAAAATGCGGTTAGTCAGCCATTTAAATAATTTTAGAATATTTACGCTTAAAATTGGATTCATTCCCATTTTAATTCTCTAACATTTATTGGATAAAAGTAAAAATATTTAAAAAACAAATATAATCATTTTTTAGTTAGTTATGTTCAATATCACCATTATAATTGTTAGGTGTTAACTACCATTTAAAAAAATATTATTTTATTATTAGAGTGCACTGTAAGATTTCAAAGAAACTCATTGCTACTTATTGGGTACACCATCGAGCATAACGTTCCCTTTAATGTAATATTAAAATTTTATTCACAAATATTAATAAAAATGAAAATTAATATTCTTTATTTACCTGGGATGTCACATCTTTCCCCCCTTTTTGGAATTGCATCCTCACAATTTTACAATTGGGCTTGGAAACATCATTGAAAGCCCCACATTGGAAAAGGAGTAAATTAAACTATCACTTTAAAATAAAGAAAGAAAGGTACCAAGATCACCCGAGGAAACAGGTATAGAATTCCTAAAAAACAAGAATATGGAAGAAAAAAACAAACGGTTATGTTATGATAGAGATTGATAGAAACATGTTTTGCAGAAAGTTAACCACCATAAAATAACAAACTTGTAATGGGTTAAACAGTATTTGATTCCCCAGTAGGAAACGTTATCAGACAAAATTTTAGTTTTAAGTTAATTTTCAATGAATAATTTATTTATGAGCTTAACTAAATCAGAAAGAAACATAATTTCTTGTATTTAGACTTTCATCTCTTAATAGATTTCATACACAAACTCATTTTTCCTCCAAAAGATGAGTATTTAGGATGACTTGTTCACATTAAGAGCGCTATAATCAACTTCTAGAGAATCACCTAATCCAAAAAAGAGAACTATATAATTCTCATGTCTTTAGAACTTAACCAAAACAATAATTGTTTGAACAAGATTAGATAATCAACAAAAGGATAATCCTTTATAAAAAGAAAATCTATTCTTAATCTCCAAAATTTGTCCAACACAACCCAAAGTTCAATGAAGACCATTTGATAAACAATTTTTCCATAAAATTCTTCAAATTAAACCAAACTAATATTGAAACCCTAATATTTGAAGGATTTATTCACATAGTCTTCCAAGATAAAAAATTAACATTTATCTCCAAATAACAACAATTGCTCTTAAAGTCTCATATTGTCAATTAATTAACATAATCATAAATCCTTCATGATAGGTCAATATTTTCCTAGATAACACAAAATAAACTTATTCTTGATTCATAAAATTATATAACTTAAAAGAATTTGTCATACTAACCAGGTACATCACATAGTCAACTGGTAGGTGATAAATACCAGTCACACTTTCGTTGTGGGTTCAATTCTCACAGCTTTGTCCGACGTGATGGGTTGGCACACGGTGTGTGTGTTGTCCTTTTTCCAAAACTATATAATTCTCAAAAATTTGGCCAAAAATAGGTAAAATCATAAAAAATAACCATAACATAATTTAAGCTCAATTTTATCCCATGCCTTTCATTTTCCTCAAAACATATAATAACTCGTAATTAACTCAAATGTAAGGATCATATAAACCCAAATGGTTCTTTATAACTATGTCCACAAAATAATAGATAAGTATTACTTGAATAAAATTTTCATATATCAAACATCAGGGTTACACATACCATAAAAAAGACTTCTAATGTAACCCCATCATCAAAATAGACTTAATACATTTAAGAATTTCAGCATCCTATAATCTACCATAACTATTGAATCCCTTATATGATGACTTCTTACCCATTCAACATTCTACATGATCCATTAACCATTCCTTTACAACTTATTCTGAAATAATTCTTTATTACAAACAGAATCATGAATCATATCCTAAGATTACAACATAGGAAAACATATGTTAAGAAATAATCCATACCATTGATTGGTCTTTGTCAGCTTCTTCATCCTCAATCAGAATGGCATTAGGTATTGGTAAATGAATATTTGTACGATCTGGGTGATCCCATTCCTGAAACTTCTTTGTAGGACATGTGTTTTCATAATTACCATGCACACCACATTTAAAACATTCAATTGATCAGTCAGAAAGAACTTCTTTCCCTTTCCTCGAATCAACTGGATGCTTCCTTTTTCCATGGCAGGTTCTTGCTTTATGACCTTCATTTCCACTTATATAGCATCTTTTTGTCCCTTTCAATCATTTTCCTAGGTTTTTATTTCCACATCATTGACACACAGGTTTTTGAACACACATACCATTATGATTATTACCTGAACTTCCGTAGGGATTTGTTTCTCACATATATGATGCCTTATAAAAATCATCGATGTTTTGGTGGTCAATCATGACTCCAGATAGTTGGTTTATGATAAACATAGAAGTTCTCATTGCAGCACCCATATCATTTAGTTTCTCACACAGAAAACTATCACAGTTTCCTTCACATCCTCTGTTGCATTGGTGCCTGCTAGTTCCAGCAATTTAGTAAAACCAGAAAGGTCAGTGTGAGCATATTAGTAAAATATTCATATAATAATTAGGAATATAAACACTATTATATAGTTATCCATGTTATCTCATACTCATTCTAACTTAAAAAAAATAATGACTCCATCTAATATAATACCCATTGTGGTTATACACAACTTTTCACTTATGCATAAACAACACTATAACCTCAAAAGTTATCTAATCCAACCTTTGATACCAACTATAAGGACCCAACCATAAAACATTACATAATCATGAATAAATGAATAATTCACATAGAGGATCTATTAAAGTTTAGAGTTTTATATAATTAGGACATAACTATTAAATCTCAAAAAATTACAAAGTAGACACTTCTACTAATTTTCCATAAAATTAAAACTCTTAAAAAGAAACACATCTTGTTCCATGTTTAAGATAGCATTCCTTTCCTTGATCCCACCCTTGACCCTATTCATCATTATGTCCTGTGGAGAACATTTTAAAAACTTGGTATGAGCATAAAAAGCCCAAAAAAGGATACCCAAAGAAAGAAAACTGTTAGTTTTTCAAAACAACAAGTAAACCATGAATACTTTATCAAAGTAATACTTTTCACCTTTATGATGTAGTAAATAATCTTCACTGGATAAAAGATCACCACATATCCTTTGTAACCAAAATATCACCATAAAACCATATAAAAAACACATAACATATAAAGGTGACATGGGACATGTAAAGACCCGTAGAATTCAAGGGAAATTTTTTCTTAATTTTCTTTAGAGTTTTACAAGAGCGCGGTTTCAGACGGCACCTGATTCCGAGGCCCGGAGTGCCCGGAATTAATTTCCGAAGTTTGGCTCGGGTACGTTCAGTGAACGAACGAGCGGGAATTCCTAACTTTTGATCCGGTGCTCGGAATTGAAATCCGAGGGCACCGATGAACTCGCAGCGCCGATTTTCGCTTAAAGAGACCTTTTCAGGAGTTGCGTTTGTTGCGGGTTGAAAGTTA
This sequence comes from Viscum album, assembly GCA_963277665.1. Classification (NCBI taxonomy): domain Eukaryota; kingdom Viridiplantae; phylum Streptophyta; class Magnoliopsida; order Santalales; family Viscaceae; genus Viscum; species Viscum album. Next base: position 1,898,589,168 of record OY728140.1, on the reverse strand, counting down.
ATTTTTGAGGTTTTTAGTTGAGTTAAATAAAATTTGTGTAGAACAAATTTTATTATAACTTCTTAAAACCTATCAAAGGAGGTTGGAAGTGGGACCCACACCCACTTAACCTTCCTTGGGAGGATTAAGTGTGGTGGGGCCCACACGAACCCCCACCTTTTCAACTCCCCTCTCTCCCTCTTAATGGCTTCACAAGTTAACTTCTATTTAATTATACAATTCATGTATATTAAATAAGTGAGTTAATTTTGGAGTTATCCATTTTGAATTTCAAACCTTTGAAATTCTAGTGTGTTATGTGATAATAAAATAAGATGTTGTCTTATTTTATTTTTGGTTGAATGGTTTGTCTTCTTGAGAGGTGGAGAGCATCATTTTCTTCTTCTTCTTCATCTCTGACGAAGATCACGAAGAACGCTCAACTTCAACGAAGAACGCAAAGAACGCCATTCTTCAACAAAGAACTTCTTCTCCGAAGAACACGGTCTTTCCGCGACGCCATATCCGCGACGTGACGTTCTTCTTCCGCATCATCTTTTCCGCGACGAACGCCATCGACAACGACTCTTCCTCCGACGTCAAAGGAATCGACACCGATATTCCACGACTCCGTCAACGTGCGACTATCAAGGTAAGGGTTCTTGAGTTCGTTGTTTCCTTTTTATTTGACTTTCCTCGAGACTTGACATAGAACGCTCTAGTTCCGACGAAGAACGCCGCTCCGCTCTTCTTCGTCTTCGGTGTCAACGAGAGAGAACACCGCACCTTCCTCGGACAACCTTCGTCGGCGTACAAGGATTCGCCAACGACGTGCCTCTTCGGACGCGCCTCTTCGTCGTTGATTTTGACGAACGACGACCGCGTCGCCCGACCTCCGCGACGTCGTCTTCCACGGAACGTAGAACAATCTTCGAACATTATACCAAGGTAGGGGTTGTTGTTTAATTCTTTAATTATTCTGTTTCTTGCTCGTGGATCGCATGTCTACGTGAGGCTTTGAAATATTTAATTTAAGTGTTATAGTTAACGAGATGGGGGCCAGACCGCACGAACACGGCCGAACCCCCCCTCCATCGTTCTTGTTTAATTCTTGCGGTGGAAGCAAAGTGGTGTGGTGCCGTCGCACCACGCGGATTTCCGTACGTTTATTTTTACGCGGTGCCGTCGCGCCACGCCCGGGTAGAAACTTCAAGAACGCGACGCCGTCGCGCCGCGTTGAAAAGAATCAAAGCACGGCGAAGGGGCGCGGTGTCGTCGCACCGCGCCGGATGACGAATGCCGCGGCCGGTTCCGGGCCGCGGCGGGATGAGGAGACCGCGGCCGGTTCCGGGCCGCGGCGGAAGAGAAGACCGGCGGCCGGGCCGCCGGCGTCGGAAGTCGAAGGCGGGACCGTAATTTCCGGTCCCGTTGGTAAAAACCGGCCGGCCAGCTGGCCGGCCGGATGACATAAAACCGGGGGATTAAATCCCCCGGCCGGTTCAACAAAACCCCCCTCTTAATGAGGGGGGGGGGGGTTCCTTGAAGGAGGGGGGCAGCCGGCCCCCCGGTTGCGCTCCAGCAGGCCCCCCACGTGAGGGGGGGGGGGGGGGGGCGTTTAGTTACATAGGTGTGGCACAAAGGTCGCGCCACCTTGAAGAAGCGGGGGCTGAGCCCCCCGCGTGCCACCCTCGTGCGGCGCCGGGCGCCCTCTGCCGCCGCCGCACCGCCGCCCGCCGCCTCCGCCCGCCGCCGCCGGCCGCCGCGCCGCCCCAGGGGGGGTCGGGCCGGGTCGGCCCGGACCCGGACCCCCCCCCCCCCCCGTTTCGAACCAGAATTAGTTTTTGGCCCATAACATGAGCCTCGGACCTCCGATCGACGAACCGTCAGCGGCAACGCGATCCTTGGATCGAGACGGTCGTTTCGGTATATCGCACTCAAGGTTTCGGATTACTTTGTGTTCGGCCGGGTTGGTTCGTTCACGAAACCAACCGGGCCTTCGGAGCGGAAACGCTCATATCTTGAGCCACGAACGTCCGATTGACGCGCCGTCAGTCGCGTTGTGTTCCTCTTAGTGAGACGGATCTTTTGGCATACTCCGCCCGAGGTTTGGACGTAGGTGGAGTACGGTCAGGTTGGTTTTGCCTTAAAAACTAACCGGGCCCCGGAGACGAAAATGCCAATAACTCTCAGACCGGACGTCCGATCGACGAACCGTCTGATGCGTTGAGTTCATGTTTACGATACGGAACTTTTGACATACTCCGCCCGAGTTTTGGATACAGTCGGAGTATGGCCGGGTTGGATTGTACTCGAAATCCAACCGGGCCCCTGGAACGGGAAAGCTGATATCTTTCAGACAGGACGTCCGTTTGACGAACCGTCAGCGGCGTTGGTGGTTACGTTTAGTAACGGTCCCTATGAGTATACCCTATGGGAGTTCGGGGTACAGTTGAGTTACGGCCGGGATTGGTTTGCTCACGAAACCAACCGGGCCCCTGGGACGAAAAGGCTAATAACTCACAGACCGGGCGTCCGATCGACGCGCTGTCTGTTGCGTTGAGACCCCTGTGACGAGACGGACTTTTGAGATACTTCTTTGCGGGGCTTTGTGATACTTGGAGTATCGACCAGTAGCTCGTGGAGCGGACCCTCCCGGAGACGAGCGTGCAGAGTACGGAGACCGTGTAGCCGGCTGAGACCTGACGACTGCTTGACCGACTCGACTTGGAGTGAGTCGACTAGCCCAGTGGACGGAGCGCCCGGTATTTGGCGGCAGACCCACGGCGGACGGAGCGCCTGGTAGTTGGCAGCAGACCCGCGGTACTCGACAGGAGGATTACCTCAGTAGGCTATCTGGGTAGCGCCCGGTATTTGGCAGCAGACCCTCTGCGGACGGAGCGCCTGGTAGTTGGCAGCAGACCCGCAGTACTCGACAGGAGGAGTACTTCAGCAGTCTTAGGTTAGTGAGCGGCGGCCTCAGAGTCGTGACAGGACCACTGTACACTCTAGAGACGGAGCTCTTCAGCAGTTACGGTTTCGATAATGAAAATCCTGGTTTGAGTTGAGACTTTTGACCTTGTGTTTACCTCATGATTGAGATGGGTCACTTGCTAACTTTGGTATATGTATGGGCATATACCCGGGTAGTGGTTATCCATCGTTTTCACAATCCTTGTGTTTACCTCATGATTGAGATGGGTCACTTGCTAACTTTGGTATATGTATGGGCATATACCCGGGTAGTGATTATCCGTCGTTTTCACAATCCTTGTGTTTCCTCATGATTGAGATGGGTTACTTGATAACTTAGGTATATGTATGGGCATATACCTATGTAGAGTTTATCTGTTGAGATCTTCATGTGTTTATCCTTGTTGGTTTTAGTGAGACCTTGAGGGTCTCGGGGTCCCTACTGAGTATCGTTATACTAACCCCTGCACGGGCTATGCCCGCACCTCGTTGTGTTGGTTGCAGACGACGTACAGTGCTGACAGAAGCCGAAGGTTCGAGGACTAGACGGTACCTAGAGGTGGACTATACGACGAGGCGGTACCCGGAGGTGGACCACTGGGCGGGACATACTCGGAGCAGACGGCGGGACCCGAGGAGCAGAGGAGCTATCTGTACCCACCCTTCAGGTGGGATTTCCAGTGGACAGCTCGGTGTAGCAGCTTTACTTTTCAGTTGCTGTTTTCCCTTTCGAGTTGTACTTTACAGTTGGGCTTGTATTTCCGGCCCCTTTTTACTTTCCGCACTTTTAGTTGTACTCTGTTTTTTCTTAGTGTTACTTTCCGCTTGCTTACTCTATGGTGTTTGTTTACTTTTCAAAGGCAATGCCTTCCCTTTTTACCGGGATTTACGCCATGGTGCTAGTCGCCAGCCCCTGGCCTATGGAAGGCGGGCTTGGGGTAGTCACGGCACGGACCCCGAGGGCGGGTCGTGACAAATTGGTATCAGAGGAGTTCGGTTCTACCGCAGAACTTATAACTCTGATGTTACTTTCTGTGAAGCAATAGTGTTGGGAGTACCGAGTGTGGTTTTTAGTTCAGGGAGTCCAGTGTTGGTGCGGGCGGCCGACGTATCCATACACCAGGACCCTGACAACTGATTTCCGACTTTGTGCACGAAAACACTGATTGCGTGTGTGTTTTCAAAGTTTTTTCCCCTTAAAACAGCTCAAACCAGGTCAGCTCACCAGGTATAATCGTTTGATCGTGTTACGTTGTTTCTTTCAGGATGTCTTTTCTCAGACGACCAGCTAGAGCCCGGAGGGATGAGCGTGCTGACAGTCTGTCGAGCGACGAGGCTTCGGTACAGGGCCCTCTTGTAGTTGAGGCACCAGCGGAGGCACCAGCGGTACTACCATACGTTGGGCCACCGATGCCACCAGCCCCAGCAGTAGGCGATGCACGACGCTTGAGCGCGCTGCACGAGTTCCAGCGCCAGAGGCCGCCCAGGTTTCGCGGGGAGACGGATCCCCAGGCTGCAGAGGACTGGCTGGAGGCAGTGGTTCGAGTGTTTAGGCTAGTGAGGACACCAGCAGACCTCATGGTGATCCTCACTGCGAGCCTACTACACGCAGCAGCAGGTAGGTGGTGGAGCCACTTGTTTCAGTTTTGTGATGAGATGAACTTCGCATGGGAAGACTTCGAGACCTTCTTCAGGGTGGAGTTTGTGCCAGTATCTCTACACCCCGAGCATGTACAGGAGATTCTGCCTTTGCCGCGTGTTTTTCGATCAGAAGCCGAGTCATCTGTGGGCAGTAGACAGATGATGCAGAGGTCCAGGAGGACCAGACCAGCAGTTGGGCGATCTCGGGTTTTTGGACCAGTGGTGCAGGGCACCCGGAGTGGGAACAGAGCTAGCCGTGAAAGGAGCAGGTTGTGTTACTCATGCCGCGGAAAGGGTCACCTGGCACGTGACTGTCCGACTCCTCGATCCGCAGGCTTGGAGGGAGCCACCGAGGTTGAGGCAGCGACAAATGCTTGAGCAACAGTAAAGCAGATGGACAGGAGCGGAACTAGTGGATACGTCTCTTGTACTTCTAGTTCCATGTTGATGTTGCTTTTGTGTAGCGTCTTGTATTATGAGCTGCAATAATAAAAGACGCATCCTTTGTGATGTTTTCATTCCTGTCCTCTTTTGTGATGTTACTAAGAGGTTCCAGTTGACTGTTGACTTGACCCTCACTTGTGAGACATCTACTGGAGGAGACCAGTTACCACACACTGATGCCGACAGTGTGACTCAACCCTTGGAGGCGAGAGTAACGGTTGGATCTCTTAGTAGTAGCGTCGAGGCCTTACGACGTCATCCTTGGTATGGATTAGTATCATCCATGTTAGGATTGACTGTTTTAGGCAAAGAATGTGGTTCATCCAGGGGATGAGACCAAGTTTCTCTTATCGGCAAAGAAGAAATCTCGCAGCTCTTGTGGGACCAGAGATGGTCCGGGCCATGTCAGAAGAGGTCCATGTCATCCAGGAGCGGATGAGGAAAACACAGAGCCGGCAGAAGTCATACGCTGACAGGAGGCAGAGGCCACTAGAGTTCGAGGATGGTGACCACGTCTTCTTGCGGGTCTCACCTCGACGTGGTATTCGGATATTTGGCCGAGGCGACAAGTTATCTCCGCACTTCATCGGACCCTTCCAGGTCCTCAGCAGGGTTGGTGAGGTGGCTTATCGCCTGGCTCTACCACCTCAGTTACACCGGGTGCACGACGTCTTCCACGTGTCTCAGCTGAGGAGATACGTGCACGACCCGACGCACATCTTTGACCATGGGGAGCTTGACGTTGACGATGGGGCGACTTTTACGGAGGTCCCGGTGGAGATAGAGGATCGACAGGAGCGGGTCCTACATGGGCGATCGATTCCTCTTGTGCACAACAGATGGCGGCACGGGAATCTCCAGGAGAGCACATGGGAGCGGGAGGCTCAGATGCGTGCTCAGTACCCTCTTTTGTTTCCCTAGTTTTTTATGTATCTTTACGGGGACGTAAAGCCCTGAGGTGGGAGTAATGTAAAGACCCGTAAAATTCAAGGGAAATTTTTTCTTAATTTTCTTTAGAGTTTTACAAGAGCGCAGTTTCAGACGGCACCTGATTCCGAGGCCCGGAGTGCCCGGAATTAATTTCCGAAGTTTGGCTCGGGTACGTTCAGTGAACGAACGAGCGGGAATTCCTAACTTTTGATCCGGTGCTCGGAATTGAAATCCGAGGGCATCGATGAACTCGCAGCGCCGATTTTCGCTTAAAGAGACCTTTTCGGGAGTTGCGTTTGTTGCAGGTTGAAAGTTAATTTTTGAGGTTTTTAGTTGAGTTAAATAAAATTTGTGTAGAACAAATTTTATTATAACTTCTTAAAACCTATCAAAGGAGGTTGGAAGTGGGACCCACACCCACTTAACCTCCCTTGGGAGGATTAAGTGTGGTGGGGCCCACACGAACCCCCACCTTTTCAACTCCCCTCTCTCCCTCTTAATGGCTTGACAAGTTAACTTCTATTTAATTATACAATTCATGTATATTAAATAAGTGAGTTAATTTTGGAGTTATCCATTTTGAATTTCAAACCTTTGAAATTCTAGTGTGTTATGTGATAATAAAATAAGATGTTGGCTTATTTTATTTTTGGCTGAATGGTTTGTCTTCTTGAGAGGTGGAGAGCATCATTTTCTTCTTCTTCTTCATCTCTGACGAAGATCACGAAGAACGCTCAACTTCAACGAAGAACGCAAAGAACGCTGTTCTTCAACGAAGAACTTCTTCGCCGAAGAACACGGTCTTTCCGCGACGGCATATCCGCGACGTGACGTTCTTCTTCCGCGTCATCTTTTCCGCGACGAACGCCATCGACAACGACTCTTCCTCCGACGTCAAAGGAATCGACACCGATATTCCACGACTCCGTCAACGTGCGACTATCAAGGTAAGGGTTCTTGAGTTCGTTGTTTCCTTTTTATTTGACTTTCCTCGAGACTTGACGTAGAACGCTCTAGTTCCAACGAAGAACGCCGCTCCGCTCTTCTTCGTCTTCGGTGTCAACGAGAGAGAACACCGCACCTTCCTCGGACAACCTTCGTCGGCGTACAAGGATTCGCCAACGACGTGCCTCTTCGGACGCGCCTCTTCGTCGTTGATTTTGACGAACGACGACCGCGTCGCCCGACCTCTGCGACGTCGTCTTCCACGGAACGTAGAACAATCTTCGAACCTTATACCAAGGTAGGGGTTGTTGTTTAATTCTTTAATTATTCCGTTTCTTGCTCGTGGATCGCATGTCTACGTGAGGCTTTGAAATATTTTATTTAAGTGTTTTAGTTAACGCGAGGGGGGCCGGACCGCATGAACACGGCCAAACCCCCCTTCCATCGTTCTTGTTTAATTATTGTGGTGGAAGAAAAGTGGCGTGGTGCCGTCACACCATGAGGATTTCCGTACGTTTATTTTTACGTGGCGCCGTCGCGCCACGCCCGGGTAGAAACTTCAAGAACGCGACGCCGTCGCGCCGCGTTGAAAAGAATCAAAGCACGGCGAAGGGGCGCGGTGTCGTCGCACCACGCCGGATGACGAACGCCGCGGCCGGTTCTGGGCCGCGGCGGAAGAGAAGACCGGTGGCCGGGCCACCGGCGTCGGAAGTCGAAGGTGGGACCGGAATTTCCGGTCCCGTTGGTAAAAACCGGCCGGCCAGCTGGCCGGCCGGATGACATAAAACCGGGGGATTAAATCCCCCGGCCGGTTCAACAAAACCCCCCTCTTAATGAGGGGGGGGGGGGTTCCTTGAAGGAGGGGGGCAGCCGGCCCCCCGGTTGCGCTCCAGCAGGCCCCCCACGTGAGGGGGGGCTGTTTAGTTACATAGGCGCGGCACAAAGGCCGCGCCACCTTGAAGAAGCGGGGGCTGAGCCCCCCGCGTGCCACCCTCGTGCGGCGCCAGGCGCCCGACGCCGCGGCCCACTGCCGCCGCCGCGCCGCCGCGCCGCCGCGCCGCCGCCCGCCACCGCCGGCCACCGCGCCGCCGCCGTGCCGCCCCAGGGGGGGGTCGGGCCGGGTCGGCCCGGACCCGGACCCCCCCCCCCGTTTCGAACCAGAATTAGTTTTTGGCCCATAACATGAGCCTCGGACCTCCGATCGACGAACCGTCAGCGGAAACGCGATCCTTGGATCGAGACGGTCGTTTAGGTATATTGCACTCAAGGTTTCGGATTACTTTGAGTTCGGCCGGGTTGGTTCGTTCACGAAACCAACCGGGCCTTCGGAGCGGAAATGCTCATATCATGAGCCACGAACGTCCGATTGACGCGCCGTCAGTCGCGTTGTGTTCCTCTTAGTGAGACGGATCTTTTGGCATACTCCGCCCGAGGTTTGGACGCAGGTGGAGTACGGTCGGGTTGGTTTTGCCTTAAAAACCAACCGGGCCCCGGAGACGAAAATGCCAATAACTCTCAGACCGGACGTCCGATCGACGCACCGTCTGATGCGTTGAGTTCCTGTTTACGATACAGAACTTTTGACATACTCCGCCCGAGTTTTGGATACAGTCGGAGTATGGCCGGGTTGGATTGTACTCGAAATCCAACCGGGCCCCTGGAACGGGAAAGCTGATATCTTTCAGACAGGACGTCCGTTTGACGAACCGTCAACGGCGTTGGTGGTTACGTTTAGTAACGGTCCCTATGAGTATACCCTATGGGAGTTTGGGGTACAGTTGAGTTACGGCCGGGATTGGTTTGCTCACGAAACCAACCGGGCCCCTGGGACGAAAAGGCTAATAACTCACAGACCGGGCGTCCGATCGACGCGCCGTCTGTTGCGTTGAGACCCCTGTGACGAGACGGACTTTTGAGATACTTCTTTGCGGGGCTTTGTGATACTTGGAGTATCGACCAGTAGCTCGTGGAGCGGACCCTCCCGAAGACGAGCGTGAAGAGTACGGAGACCGTGTAGCCGGCTGAGACCTGACGACTGCTTGACCGACTCGACTTGGAGTGAGTCGACTAGCCCAGTGGACGGAGCGCTCGGTATTTGGCGGCAGACCCACGGCGGACGGAGCGCCTGGTAGTTGGCAGCAGACCCGCGGTACTCGACAGGAGGAGTACCTCAGTAGGCTATCTGGGTAGCGCCCGGTATTTGGCAGCAGACCCTCAGCGGACGGAGCGCCTGGTAGTTGGCAGCAGACCCGCAGTAATCGACAGGAGGAGTACTTCAGCAGTCTTAGGTTAGTGAGCGGCGGCCTCGGAGTCGTGACAGGACCACTGTACACTCTAGAGATGGAGCTCTTCAGCAGTTACGGTTTCGATAATGAAAATCCTGGTTTGAGCTGAGACTTTTGACCTTGTGTTTACCTCATGATTGAGATGGGTCACTTGCTAACTTTGGTATATGTATGGGCATATACCCGGGTAGTGGTTATCCGTCGTTTTCACAATCCTTGTGTTTACCTCATGATTGAGATGGGTCACTTTCTAACTTTGGTATATGTATGGGCATATACCCGGGTAGTGATTATCCGTCGTTTTCACAATACTTGTGTTTCCTCATGATTGAGATGGGTTACTTGATAACTTATGTATATGTATGGGCATATACCTAAGTAGAGTTTATCTGTTGAGATCTTCTTGTGTTTATCCTTGTTGGTTTTAGTGAGACCTTGAGGGTCTCGAGGTCCCTACTGAGTATCGTTATACTCACCCCTGCACGGGCTATGCCCGCACCTCGTTGTGTTGGTTGCAGACGACGGACAGTGCTGACAGAAGCCGAAGGTTCGAGGACTGGACGGTACCTGGAGGTGGACTATATGACGAGGCGGTACCCGGAGGTGGACCACTGGGCGGGACATACTCGGAGCAGACGGCGGGACCCGAGGAGCAGAGGAGCTATCTGTACCCACCCTTCAGGTGGGATTTCCAGTGGACAGCTCGGCGTAGCAGCTTTACTTTTCAGTTGCTGTTTTCCCTTTCGAGTTGTACTTTACAGTTGGGCTTGTATTTCCGGCCCCTTTTTACTTTCCGCAGTTTTAGTTGTACTCTGTTTTTGCTTAGTGTTACTTTCTGCTTGCTTACTCTATGGTGTTTGTTTACTTTTCAAAGGCAATGCCTTCCCTTTTTACCGGGATTTACGCCTTGGTGCTAGTCGCCAGCCCCTGGCCTATGGAAGGCGGGCTTGGGGTAGTCACGGCACGGACCCCGAGGGCGGGTCGTGACAGGACATTAACATACTTAAATGGAATAACCATACGGTCGACTTCCACAGATATCACTACATGGAATAACCATATGACCGTCTTCCATACCCAATTCCTTGGAGGTTATAACGTAACCACCCATCCTGGTATTCACAGCACCACCCATCATTTTGTTTATCATGTAACCACTCGTCAAATTTATAAGTACCATTATAAAATCATAACACATAAAACAATTATAATGGAAGGAAAACATTTCCACATTTCAAACACAATATATCATTTAAATATATTGACATAAAAAATCCAATATCAAAACCTTTTTTAATACCAATATACATAAAAAAGTATATGGTATTTATTCACTTTTAAAAACATTACGACTTGTTGAGGAAACCAAAGATCAAATAATACACGCAACGGCGGAATGGTCATTGTCACCGCGTATGTTAAGAAGAAACATACTTCATGTCATTTAGTAAAACAATTTGTAAAAAAATTTTCCTTTGGAATAAAATTAAAAGTAAAAGGGGGTTATACACCGTATAAAATAAAGTCTTGTATTTGAACAAAATATGCCTCAATGAATGGAGATTGAGATGAATACCCGTTCAAAAACGGTATCCTTTGATTAAGGATAAATCAATTACATAATTATGTGTGACAAATATAAATACACCCAATATAAGTGGATATTAAGAGTAAAACAATCATATTCATTCACACATATTTATGGAATGGCACATTAAGGGAGTACATGTTTAACCCAAAGAATTGAAATTGAGTTAAGAAGTTCCCTTGCAAAAATTCGACAGCCTAACGACGTCACTTTGAAATTCAGAAAATGAGTTGATGAGAGAGAAAATGGTATCTAATCACTTGGAAATAAAATTTTCATCAATAATTATATAGAAGAACATATCCCAACAGAGCAATATGTAAATTAAAAGACCCAAGAAATATAATTCTTTTTAAAAGACGAGGGAGAATGGTTCCCTTACCGATTTGGGTAACATTCAAAATTTACACCACATGAAAGAAGGGTCATACAATGCAGATATAAATACCCACAAATTAAATTATATTACACAAATAATACAATCATGGGAAGTAAATACACCACACAAAATGAAATAGTATAAAATGTATCGTGAATCTCACGGGAACAAAAAGTGAGATAAAAACCCCTTACCGCGTTGTGATCAATCGAGTCGTATGACCAAAAGATAATAAACACCAAATGAATCATATAATACAATGAATATAAATATAATCATGATAATATATATGAAAGGGCGGTAAAAAATACACTACATGCAATAAATAAGTGGAACACAATGGAAATCTGACAAAATTAAAAGTGAGATAAGAAATCCCATTACAATATTAGGCAGCCTAACGACGCCACTTAAAACTTCCCAAAATGGTTTGATGAAATCAAATAGGGTCTCCCATAAAATGAAAATAAAAATTACAGTATGATGTATATAAAATAACATCCCCCAACATAATAAATATGAGATTAAAAGGAATGACATAAAAGAGAGTACATAAAAAGAAAGAGAGAGGTAGGATCCTTGGCCTCAAGTCTGACTTGTCTTGTTCATTTCTTTATATTCCTGAATAATAAAATTTGGTCAATTTATAATTGCTTCCAGAAATAATTTAAATATTATTATTTAGTTCTTATCACATATTACAATGTTATAATATTTTGTTAATAATGTGAGTTCATATCATAAGTTTTTGTCGATATTCGGTACATGAGTCAAAATTGAACTTGTTGGAAAAGAATTTTCCATGTAGTTATACGTAAATCATCTCCAGAATAGTATTAATGATTTAAATATCTTATATATGCAGTATATATTCATTTTTTACTATTTCATAACATTTGGAGATAAAAAATGAAATACACCGTTCATGGAGACGGTAGGTCGTACGTACGCATGAATGCTACTTTCATTTCTTTGTCATATTAATGAAATTAAAACTAATTGAGAGATATATATATTATAATTCCAGAATTATATACATAATTTAGATGTAATATATGACATATATATTCTTTATATATATGTACTTATAATAGTACATAACATTTGGAGATAAGAAATGAAATGTACCGTTCACGGAGATTGTAAGTCGTACGTATGCATGACCGCTAGATTCATTTCTTTTACATACTTTAATGAAATGAAAAAAATAATGATACATAGTTATATTGTGATTACAGTATAATATAATAAAAAACAAAATTAAATTAATCCTTGATACATCCCACATATGGTATTAACGATTCAAATCACTTTTAGGGGGAGGTAGTCTGCACTTCCTAAAATGAATTTATCGCGTTTACCCATTATGGAACCCACAAAGGTATGGAATAAATGAAAAATAAATACGAATAATTAATACATAAAAATAATTTATATATCATATATAAATACTGTGAAATCTTAATGGCCACCATGAGAGGTGTTAAAAGAAGGTTCAACAATCATCGTTTCGTGAGGCAGTAATTCGCCACCCACAGAAATAGTATGTTATTTAACCATTAGATGGAGGTTTGTATGATTGTAGCTTGAATCCTACTCATAAAATCATCCTAGTATCGTTAATATACTGGGGTTGTTACAAAATAAAGGAATAAATGGAATTTATGGGGTGGGGGTTGGAGAAGCAAAATAAAACAAAAGAACATAAAAGAAGACATTAGCTTCAAATCGGATAACTCTTTTTGATTTGAGCTGAAAGGCTTCCTTGTAAATACATATGCCAAAAGTGACGCTTCTAGGAGTAAGAGAGGGACGTGGAGAGACAATATGAGCAAAGGATAGATGATCCAAGGTCTTGAGAGGTGTGGGTAAGGAGGTAGAGGTGGGGGACTTTTATAAGAGGGAGGAGGGGCACTCTTAGAATGTCTTGAAAAGTAACTTTATTATAAAATGATTTTTGGATATCAAAGATCCCACAATTATATATTTCGAGGATAAGGAGATAAGGTTTGAAGTCCACCCATCCAACAGGTTTTTGAAAAGTTTATGTCTTAGATTTTACATTATATTTTCATTTTATTTAAATCGCTCATTAATGAGGTAATCACTGCATCATGATTGTGTCATAAATAAATTAATTTATATAATATTTAAAAATTATAAAAAAACACTATGATGTAGGAAATATTTTTATCTTTCCAATTAAAATTTATTGTCAAAAATATGACTTATATAACCCCATGTAAAAATTGTTTTAGTAAAACAATACTTGTATGTGACCTTTTTATTTTAACATTAAAGAAATAGTTATTAATGTCATTTTCTTACGCAAGTGGTTCCATGGGGTCCCCAAGTTGACCCATGGATTGTCTTGGTCGGACATGACTCATCCTATAAGGGTAGGACATGTTTCATGGTCATTTCATATTATTATAACATTATCTTTACCTTAAATTACACTAATTACCTTTATTTGCGATTAATAAAACTTTAAAAATAATATTCACCAAAAAAATATATTCATCCCATTGAACCACATTTTACATCCTAATGAAAACCATGTATGTAAGATTTTTTAAATTAAAATCACAGAGGTGGTAAAATTTCATTTAAATAAAAAATCAGTTTTCTAACTACCACTAAGTGGTTTCACAATTCATCAAAAATTGAAGTTTTTCAGAAAAATACCAAAAATTCACTCTAAGGTATAATTGATATTCCGAATTCAAAAATGATTTCTATTTTACGAAATTCAAAACATATAAGTTGCATTATTTAATTTGGTAATTAATTCTCGTTGTCAAAACAAATAACGTGTTTTTAAGAAACAAAATATATCAAAAGACTGACACTAGTTTACGTCCAATTTCAAACTAAAATTAATTCCAATGACCACCATTGGATTAAATGGTAAAAATATATTTTAATACACATTAAACCAAATTAAAAATAAAATCTATCCATATCAATAAATCATATTAAAAGGAAAATTTAAATTAAAATACAAAATTCTCACTAAAATGATCTTTATTGGAAAAATAACAAAAATTTACACAATGTAATTTTTGATGTTCAGACTCAAAATAAGTATTTTTTTTGTTCAAATATAACATATAAAATTTTTAAAAAGCGGATTTAAAAATGGTTCTCCATCAAAAGGTGGTTAATTTTCCTTTTAAAGAATATTAGAATATTTACGCTTAAAATTTGATTCATTCACATTTTAAGCCCCTAAAATTTATTGGATAAAAGTAAAAATATTTGACAAACATATATAATCATTTTGTAGTTAGTTCTGTTCATTCCTGCCATTACAACGGCTAGGAGTTAACTAAAATTTAAAATAATAATATTTTATTATTATAATGGAATGTAAGATTTCAAAGAAACTCATTGTTCTGTATTGGGTAAGCCATCGAGCATAGCGTTCCCTTTAATGTAATATTAATATTTTATTCACAAATATTAATAAATATGAAAAATTAATATTCTTTATTTACCTTGGATGTCACAAAACACCTCCTCTATACCTCACACCATCTTGGATCATGGGATGTATTTAATCAAATCCTATATTTTCAATATTCTCATATTTTAAAGAAAGGTAAATATTAGCCATCAATTTTGAAAATTTTTACCATAGAATAAGATTTTGAAGAATATTATGATTTTAAAAAAGAGAAAAAAAGGACACCCTTGTGAAACCTATTTATATTTGTTTTTAAATTATAGTCTTTCAGAACGATCTTATGGTATTTTAAATAGACCATTGGTTGAATGTTTCAAATCAAACGTGGTCAGACTATTTTATAAAAAGAAAGTGTTATTAGATGTTTTGAAATTATATGTCATACATGATTATTTAATAAAACTTTTTTTTCTGTGAACACCCAAATGACCTAAGTTATACATGGTGTATTTTGATAAATGAAGTAGATAATTTCAAAGGTTGTACAAATCATTATTGCACTACATAGACCATCTATCTACATGAACATGATGACAATGAAACCTGGTGGACACCATGATCAAGGAATGATTTTTTTGGGAATAGAGTTAATTTATGGAGGTAAAAAAATTTCAATATATATATAAGACTTCATGAATGAAGATATTGAAGTCATTATGAGTTGGGATGAAAATTAGAGGTATAAGAAAACCATTGATGTTAAATAATGATATGGTTATTTTTGAGTTTTATAAAAAGGGACAACACACAAGATGGGTGATAACTCGTCGTGTCTGGAAAGGCTATTGGAATCGAACCCACAATTGAAGGGAAACAAGGGCACATCACCAAGCACTGGCCTACATGAAGCTGCTGATTATTAAAAAAATTTTAAAGTTAAAATATTTTATGGATCAAGAATAAGTAGATTTTGGGAGTTGATGTATTATCAAATTGTTATCCTTAGTATAAAAAATGATTTTTTGATTATGTTATAATGTTATTTTAGAAGACGTTCTTGATTTTGGGAAAACTATATGTGTAAAAAAAATAGTATACTGAGGAATTTCATTTGAGGAGTAATGATTGAATTTTTTAGAAGAATCTATGTTTTTATTCTAGATATATGGAAATTTGGGTAATTTAAGGAAATGATTAACTTATCATAAATAATATGTCATTATTTTAATTAAATTTTAGTATTATACTTTAAGAGTAACGATGTTATTTAGAGAGAAATGTTATTATTTTTTTGGAAGACTACGTGTTCAAATTTTTCTGAGTTTGGGTTTCAATCTTAGTTGGATTATTTTAACGAAATTGTTTAAGGAAAATTTTTTATTGAATGGACATTTTTGTTCATTGGATATTGTTTTTTTAGTATTGGAGATTAATATTAGTACTTGTTTTTATAAAATATTATCCCTTTATAGATTATTTGATCTTCTACTAACCTTTTTGATTTTGGTTAATGTATAAAGATATGGGAAATATATAGTTCATTTTTTTGGAAAATGTGATTATCTATAATTTGATTCTAGAACTTCAGATGTGACCAAGTCATCTTTAATACTTATCATTTGGTGTAAATATGAGTTTGTGGTTGAAATTTAGTAAGGGGTGAAAATCTATATGACACGTAAGTATGTTTCCTTGTGATATTAGTCTTTGGAAGTTATAAAATTATTCAACTCTATAAAAATAATCATATTGAAATTTTGTTATTTTCGTGCATTTATCATCTGACTTTTACCCAACCACAAATTTAGGTAATTATGGTGGTTATATTTTCATTATCAAGTTCTCTATCACTTTCTATTAATCTACGAGGCTTAGGAACTCTACAATATCCATGTTTTTATATAAGGAATCATAGTTTTCGTTATATTGGATGACATTTTTACTGAACTTTTTTTAATGTGAATGTTTTATTGACAATTTTCCAATGTGGGACATTCAATGATGTTTCTGATCCCAACTTCAAAATTTGATGGATGAAGTCCCCAAAGGGGAGGGATGGTGTATATTTTTGGGTAAATAAAGATTCTGACATTTATATATTTATTAATATTTATGAATTGAATATTAATTTAACTTTTTATGAGATGCTATGTCTGATAGTGTACTCAACACCCAACAATGGATTTCTTTGAAATCTTGTGTTACACAAAACTTTTAGTTTTACCGAAAAAATAATATAATAATTTTATTATTTTAAATGGTAGTTACTACCTATTAATTATATTGGTGTGAATAAATTTAACTAACTAAAATAAGATTACACATGTTTGTAATTTTTTTTACTTTTATCCAAAAAAAATTATAGGCATAAAATAAGAATAAAGAAGATTTTAATCATGAAATACTCTAATATTTATTAAAAGGTGAGATTAATCGCCATTTAATGGAGAATATTTTTTAAATCTACATTTTTTCCCACTTATATGTTCCATTTGATAGAATAAACTTTATATTTAGAATAGTGACATAAAAAATTACATTTGGTAAAATTTTAGTATTTTTATGATAAAGTTTATTTTTTGATAAATAGTGAAAAATACTACTTTTTAATTCAAAACTTCTTTTTAGTATAATTTATTTATATAAATAGATTGTGATTTTAATTTTTTTTATTGTATAATTGGATTATAGTTTTACCATTTAATCCAATATTGTTCACTAGAAGAAATTTCTCTTTGAAATTGGACATACCCAAAAGTCAATCTATTGATAGTTATAATTTCTTAAAAACTCATTTTTTGGTTTTGACAACGATAATTAATTTTAAATTAATTTCTAAAACTGCTATGTTTTGAATTTTAAAAAACGGTTTCCATATGTAATGACCCAATTATCCTTATTTTCTTAAGAATACAACAAAGGCATTACTTGGCCTTAAGCGACTTCCCCAAGGTGCCAAAGGCTGGAAATAAATGCCGAAGGGTTTTAAATACAATTGAGGGACGATTTACCCTTTAAGAAACTAATCCAAAACATCCACTAAAAACCACTATATGATGCATGTTATTAAAACAACCAACTAATGTATTAAAAAAGTGAAACTACATAATTCCACGAGTTGATACAAAAAACACAATATTAGAGTACCAAGTGGAAGACTAGCACAAGACCCAAAATAGACCAGGACACACTCCACGACTCCACACCGAGCTCCATGATCCATGAACCACCACATCTCTCAAGAACCACCACAAACCACTAGTAATGGGGTGATTTACCTTTACCTGTTTCCCAAAACATGACATCTACAGAAGCACCAAAGTGCCAATGCAGGTGTGAGTATAGCTCAGTAGGTTTCCCCAAATGACTTCAGTACTCACGCCACTAGGATAGAAGAATTAGAAAAATTTATATAAAAAAAGTGTATATAAAAAAGTTACACAAAAGCAGTTACTAACTAAATATAAACAAGTTTCCAAACCATTCATAACCAAATTCATTTCATGACCAAATATACCAATTTTTCTAGCATGTTATTTTTTCAGAAAAATAACCAAACAAATTTCGAACCATTTCACAAACATTCATTTGTCTCCTACCCAACCATTTCACAACACTGAGAAAACAACCATTCTTGCTGCGTTATGATAGTCCCATACTCATGAGCGGTTTCTCGTCAATCTACCAAGCCATCACAAGGTAATTGTTCCTCATGTACCATTACACATTTCGCACCGAGAAAAAGGTCATATTTCATCCAAGCCTTGTACTTAAAAGTCCCATGTGCCATTAATCGTTTGGCACCGAGCACAAGGTCATATTTCAACCAAGCCTCATATATGAAACATGAACAAACACCACACATACAAAACAATCATGCCAAAACTATAATTTCAATAAAACACCTTTTATTGAAAACCATTTCCATCCAAACCGAGTGTGTTCATCCAATTCAATCCATTTCAATAAAACACTCATTTTTATTGAAAACCCATCTTCCATCAAATCATTTACCATTTTAGTAAATACACAATTTAATATTGACATTTTAAATTCAAAATCCAAATTACTATACAAAACAATCCACTAAGACTTCACAATTCCATCAAAAACATAAATCATCACTAAAGAAGATTTATCCCATTCTAGAACAATTAATTTCATTTCAATATCAAATTTTGGAACTAATCCAATCAATTCATACAAGAGGAGACGTGAGTGAAGCCAGATACCTCAACATATTAGACGAAAACCACCGAAAACCACGTCGAAACACCACGAAACCTCCTTAGATTCTTTCCCCTATCACCAACAAGACCAAAACCCGACTTAAAAGTCATCCACTAACATAGACCTATCCACCTTGGGCGTAGATCTAAGGATCCATCAAGAGGGGAGAAGGAGATCTAAGAAAACCAAAGGGAATCATGGATTTGCTCGATCAACCAGCCTTTAAACGCCAATGAAAGCCTCTAGGTCACTCCCAAAAATCTTGGTAAGTGTTCCACCACCTTCTCCCGAGAGAAATCCCGAGCTAGGGCCATCTAGGAGGAAAATCTAGTGTGATAGAGGGTAAAACTAATTAGATCCTTGAAAATAGGATCTAAGATGGCTTCGCGCATAGTTAGTATACACGGTTAGGCAAACCGTGCGCTAACCATGCCCTAGTAACTGCTTTAGAAGGGGTGCTCTGCACGACCTCCTCACACAGTTTGTCCAGATCGTGTGTACACCATGCAAACTCCTCTTCCTAGGTGACTAATAACCGGATGACTTCCGCAAGGTTTGGCAAACCATGCGAAGCTCGTGCATCCCCACTTTTGCCCTCTTTACACTTCCAAAGTCTCCCAACTCTCCCCCACCATTACTCATATGCTTCAAGTACTTAAAAAGCGTAAAACACGGGATACTTACCAGAAACTGGGGGTACTACATAATATTTGGAATCTGGAGGTACAAATTGTGTAAACATGTAACTTTTATTTTTACACATTATGAATATTAACTTCAGTAAATATTTTATTTACCATGGTTAAAAGGTAAATCTAGAAAATAAGGGTAAAACAATATTATAATAAAATTTAATTCTCTTAAGACATGTCCTATCCCCACTGGCTAATACATTTCCAACCATGGGCTTCCATGGGTCAATTTTGCAACCCCATGGAGCCACTTGTATATGAAAATGACACTTTATAAAAATTAATTTAATGTTAAGGAATATGTAACATAAACATATATTTTTTAGAAAATAAATTTATATAGGGTTATATAGGTGATTGTTTTGACTATAAATATTCATTATAATTCTAAAAATATTTCCTACATCATGGTATTTTATTTATAATTTTTAGAAACCAAATAAATAAATTGATTTATGACACAATGATGATGTAATAATTACTTCATTTGTGAATGTTTTAAATAAATGTGATTTTAAATATTAAAATAAATTTATTTTGAAACTATTTATTCCATAAAATAAATTTAGATATAATTATGACTTGTTATATTTTAATTAATAAATGTGTTTATAAATAATCAAGTTGTTTTTGATTTTTTAAAGGGTCATGATATGAATTTTATAAAAAATGACATAAAAGAGTTTTTAAATAAAATAATATTTTATTAAATGATAAAATAGTCCTAAAAATATATTTTTTGTCAAAATGAAATATATGATTTTAACAATGTCATTATTGATCCATTGTGGGTCACGTGAAATTTTATAGTAAATATATTTACCAAATATTATGAATATTCAATTAGACTTGGTAAAAGTTAATTAATTTTACAACAGATTAAATAAAAATGATAAGGATTTGAAAATATCCTAAAAATTTCCAATTCTTATTGGAAGATTTTATTTCTACTTATATTTATTTTATCATTGAAATTAATGAGTTGGGGACCTTTTTAAATCAAAATTCTGTTTATAATAAAATAATACATTCAAACATTCTTAAAGAGCCCCTCCTCCCCCTTATAAAAGGTCATTACCTCTAACACATTAATAACACCTCTCAAGCCCCTTTCCTTGTCCAAAATCTGCTCCAATAATCTCCCAACATACCTATATTATATATATAATAATTTATTTGGGTAGAAGAAAATTCAATAAATCCTTTTGGTTCAGACCAAAGGGAATTACACGATTTAATGGTAAAGTCTTATCTCAAGTTCTTTTCATTTATTTTCCTTCTCCAACCCCCTAAAATATATTTTTTCCATTATTTTATTACAAATAAATTATCTTAAATATACTAGTATTTTGTTACGATAAGTATTCTAACTAACCATTTACACATCTCCATCTAATGGACATGAACATATTATTTCTGTGAATGCCGAAGTACTGCCTCCCGAAACGATGATTGTTCAATTTTCTCCTACTGCCTCTCATGGTTGATATTTTGATGGAATTTTATGTATATGTTGTATAAATTAAATTTATGTTGTCTCTATGATTATTTATTTTTTATTTATAGCATACCTTTATTGTTTCAATAATGGGTAAATATTATATTTCATTTGAGGAAGTGCAGACTACATCCCCATTAATGTGATATCACTCATTCATGACATACATGGAATTTATAAAGGATGAAATTAATGAAATTTTATATAATTTTATATTTTAAATATAATATACCTATTATAATTTTGTTTCTGTTCTATTAAATATGAAATATAAATGAACGTAGCGTTCATGGGTACGTACGGCTTACCGTCTCCATGAATGATGCATTTCATTTTTTTCTATAAATGTTATGTACTCTTATAAATAAAAATATACATATATAATGGATATATTTGATATATATGATATATAAATCATGAATATAATTCTAGTTATAATGTATTTTTGACCACATGGACAACTTTTAAGGATAATAAGTTCTTTTTACACTCAAATACCAAATATCGACAAAATGACCATTATTAACGTAAATGATTATATAATGTTTATAAGGTGGATAAAATTAATATAAAAGGAATAATAAACTTTAAAGTGGTTCTGAATCATTTATAAATTATATTATATTTATTATTCAGGAATTTAAAGAATGAACAAGTCAACTCGGACATGGATAAGGGAACCTTTCACCGACCACTTTTTGTCAAAGACTTATATTATGTTATGTATTTTCATTTAAATTTTAAAATGAAAGGATAATTTATTATATATCATTATTGATGGAAATTTTATGTACATTTTATGAGATTACCCTTTTCTCTCTCATCAACTAATTTCAGAATTTTGATGTGACACTGTTAGGGTACCAAATTTTTAAGGGAACTTGTTAATCCAATTTTCATTATTTGGGTTTATCTTCTACTTCATGATTATGTCATGGTATGAATATTTTTTAATGAAATATTATTGTCTTAAACATAATAACTACTTATATTGGGTGTATTTAATTTTTTTACACATAATTATGTCCTTGATTTATCCTTAATCTCATTATACAATCTTCGTAAGGGACAACGTCTCAATGTCCTTCCATTGAGCTATATCTTGATATTAGGGACCATTATTATCTTATAAGGTGTATATAAAACCCCTTTGACATTATATATCATGAAATAATATATTCTCATGATATTTATAGAATTCTTGTAAGTTATTCATTAATTTTTTTATTCATGATTTTCTCAATCGTAGTGGATTCTTTAAATAAAACATCGTTTTAAATGTTTTAAAGATTTTATTTTATAAATCATTTTCATTAATATACATGTTTTAGAAATGATTTTAAGGATTAATCTATATTGAATATATTGTTTTAAAGTGCAAAATACATTAAAATGTTTCACTGTGGTATTGGACTCTATGATTCAAAACTCTTCTTTTTGAATGTTTTAATGGAATTGATTATGTCAATATCTTGAACAGATATCTTGTGAATGCAATGTAAAAAATGATATCTTTTCTTTATGCTTGTATTATGTGTTATGAATATTTTAATTTTCTTAAGAATTTTTACGTATATGGGTGGTTTTATGATAAACCTAGGGTGGGTGAGCCCAAGATAGCTCTCAAATGCATTGGGTAACGTGATGGAGGTAAAAGTTAATGTTTCTCCTAAGATATTTTGGTAATATACTGTGATATGTATTCCTAATGTGAATATATATATAGCTTTGAAAGCAAAAATGTATTTATGTTATGGATGCAACAAGTTAACTTTATGATTTATGATTTCTTTGTGTTTTCATAAATCATACAATTCATTATGTATGTTAAAGAGAATATGTTTTTATGTGTTGATGGACTAGTGTTTTCTTTCAATATTTTATATCCCTTAGTCTTCTTTTTATGATCATCATATTTTTTTGCAATGTTTTCTAGTAGAATTAAAGATGAATATGGTCAAGGATGGGATCTTGGAAATTTGATGTTGTCTAAAATGTTGAACTTGACATGTTTATTTTTTTAAGAGTTCAAATTTTTTGAGAAAAATGGTTACTGAGCAGAAGTGTCTACATGTAATATTCAAATGTTTTGTATATGTTATAGATTAATTCTATAAAATTATAAACCTGAAATTATCATCAATATTAATTCATGATTTAACTCAATATTGAGTAATGTTTTTAAGGCTGGGGCCTTACAAATTTGATCAAGCATCTCACCGTGGGACACTCGAGTTATATTTGTGAAAAAAGACTGATGGATCTCTCCAGTTGAGCATTGATTACCTAAAACTGAACAAGATAATGCTAATGGGAATTTAACCTTTAGCCCACTTTTATGAACATTTCTACAATATTAAGGGGAAAGGTTGGTTTTACAAGATTTACATGTGTTCTAGGTATCACCAAGTTAGAGTTAGAGATGTATATGTTCTTAAACCAACTTTTTGAAGTACGTATGACTATTTTGTGTACTTGGTCATGATTTTTTGGTTAAATAATTCTACAAAAGTCTTTATGGATATCATGAATATGGTTTTATACTATTATCTCAATTCATTTGTTATGGTACTAATGGATGAAATCATAATCTATTCTAGGTTTGAGGTGGAGCATGAGCGGAATATTAGTATTTTTTGGGAACCCATCGGGATCACCATATCTATGAGATGATTTATAGGTTCACCTTATGGTTCATAAAGGCGAACTATATAGGTCATGTGATCTCAGAGCGAGGGGTTCCAGTGGAACATAATAATATTAGTACAGTTATGTCATGGGAATAATTGAAGAATTTTTTGAGAGTAGGTTTCTTTTTGGGATTGGTAGGGTATTACTGGAAGTTTTTTTTGAGATTTTTCTCAACTTTATTTTCCCATGACAGTGATTACCTAGAATGTGGTATTGTTTTAATGAATCCTAGAGTGTTAGGAATCTATTTAAGAGCTAAAGAGGCAGTTTACCACATCACCTATTTTGATCTTTCTAGAATTTGGAAATGGATATGTGGTCTAGTGTGATTTTATGGAATGGTTCGTATTTGTGTGCCGATGAATAATGAACATGTTATGGTGTATATTAATTTCTAACTTTGGAACCATGTAAGAAATTATCAAAATCCTTACCTAGTGTTATAAGTAGTGATACATGCCCTGAAGAAGTGGAACTATAATATATTTGGGAAGAAATTTTATATTTTTCTGGATCATATGAGCTCTACGTATATTTTATTATGTAAGTATTTGAATTGAAGGTATCATAATTGGGTTGAGTATGTTTTGTGGTTAAATTTTTATATAGTCTATACAATAGGTAAGGGTAATTTTGTGGCTCATTCCTTGAGAAGGAAAGTTCTAGTGCATGCATATAAAGAGTCCAGGGATGAGTGGATTTGTATGGGGATCTCTTATTAGTTGGACATAAAAACCATTGAACATTTTGGAGATGTGTTCTTGACAAGTGTTTAGTACACACATTAACTTGTTGAGATTATTCGACACAAGTAGCCGAGTAATGAGATTTTCCATTATTCTATGCTATTTCCAAATGATGGGGAGGCACCTTGTAATTGGTAATTTCTTCCCAAAAGATTATTTGCCGTAAGGTCCACTTTATTGTGATTTTATCACTATGTAAAGTTGATATAAAGGATAACAACCTGTCTTAGTGGTCTATTCACCCTAGTTCCACCACGATGTTTTATGAAATATGTTGGTAGTTTTGGTGGCCTGGTATGAAGTTGGATGTTGTAAAAATTATAAAGTTGCACTATACATGATAGCCTATTAATTTAAAGATCAAAATGCCCTAATGTTTTCTTCATCCACTAACCATTACTACCAAGAATATGGTCGATATCGATATGAATTTTATTTTTTGTTTACATCATACAATCTAGGAGATAAATTCAACTTGGCTAGTGATTAATAATCTGACCATATCATCACATTTAATTCTTATCAATGATTCATCCAAGGTATATTAAGATGGTTTGTTGTATATTTATGATGTTGTGAGGCTTCATAATATGATTACGTCAATTTTTTTCAGATAGGGATCCCCATTTTACTTCAATGTTTTGGGATGGCCATCAGACGACTATGGGTTTGTAAGTCATGTCATTCATGACATACTATTCTCAAGCAGATGGTTAGATTGAGAGAAAATATCATATTTTTAAGACATGATATAGGAATGTGTGTCAGACATTGGAGGTTTGTGGGATATCCATTTTGGATTGGTTGACTTCACATGTAACAATAGTTAACAATATTGATTTTGAATGGATCCTTGTGAAGTGCTTTATGGTCTTCTATTTTGGGCTCCATTGTATTGGACTAAGGTAGGAAGGACATCTTTATTTGGACCAATCCTTGTGAAAGAAGTATTTTACAATGTTAAGATGATCATTCATCATTATTTGTCCAAAAAGAGTCCATATAAGTCACATAATTATCAAAGGAACTCAGCTTTAGGGGTTTCTCTTGATGACTGAGTTTTCCAAAATGTAGAACCTCTCTAGGGACACAATCATTTAGGTATACAGGGAAACTAGCACTGAAGTATGTTAGAACATTTCTTGATTTCCAAGTGAGTTGGTAAAGTGGAATATAGGTTAGTTTTTACCTCTAATATAACATCAATTAATGATGTTTTCTATTCCTCTTATCTGAAAATTTTTAATCTAGATCCATTTCATGTGTTGAATTGGGTAGAGTGGGAATTGGTGCATGATTTTGCTGTGTTTGAATGGTCTGTATGGATTTTGGATTCTCAATATAGAGTGATTCATGAGAAATTTATTCCCTTGGTCCATGTTCATTGGAATCATGGTATTTATGAGCATGATACATGGGAGAATATGTCTTCAGTTGAGAAGAAGTATACTTTTTTTCTCTGATGAGGATTCGAGTTTACCTTCCGAGGGAAGAATGTTTTCATGGTGGGGATAATTGCCACATCCACAAATTTCTTGTGGTATTATTTTGTTAATTTGAGGTCTTGAATTTATCATTGTGATTAATTTTTATTTATGTGAAAAATAGATATTTTAAGCTTGAATGTCGGTGTAAAATAGTCTGTGCACTTTTATGGAAACAGTGCATCTTCTCCTGGGAAACTAGGTAGAAAATTTTTAGTTTGGATAGTGGAAACCACACAATTGGATCACAGTTATGAAAAACATGTGGGATAACCGTGTATCTTGTTCATATTGAATAGTTAGGGATGCACTACTGCTACATGGTTTGTTAAATCATGCATGATAACCATGTTACCATTATTGGTCATTAAAAAGAAGAAAATTAACTTCATTCCCTCATCATATTTAAACCCCAAACCACTCTTAATCTTACCCAATCAGTATTTATAACCTTAAGAGCTCCCTAGTTTCCTCCACTAACCTCTTTAACTCCATTATTTTTTGTAGTTTTTGTGTGGGAACATCAAGTAACCATTAATTAATTCTTTTTTATTTATCCCTTCTTCTGTAGTTTCTATTACCTTCTTCTTGAGTTGTTCTTTTCCAATGGGTTATTTGACCTAATTAAATTCCAATATTGAGATTCTGAGTGAAATCTTAATGGTTAATGTTCGATATTTACTTTATACGGTCTTGTTGAGGTAAGGTTGTGGTTTCACAACGTTTCAAAAAGATTCCTGGTGTGAGGTAGGTTGTTCCATCCTTTTACATTATTAGATGATTTTGATATATTTTCTTGGTTGTTTAAATGTTTTATATGGATTATTGGTGTGGAATAAAACATGTTTTTCAATATTATTGAGATGAACATGTGATGATAATGGGATTTTTACATGGAATTGGTTATGTTTAATGTGTAGTGCATTGTTCTATTTTTTTAATATGATTTATGCCTTGTGTGACGGTGAGAATTTTTTTTAAAGATATTTAATGGGTTTTTTTGAATGTGGGTTGTCCAATATATATGTGTTTTATTCCATATTGGATTCTTTTTTGTGTACCTTAAATTTTTCTATTAATTTTTAATGTGATGTGATGATTGTTTTAAAATGGTTTTTAGGTGATTATGAATCTGAAAGGGGATTTAACCATGGAAATAGTGGGATTATAGATGTATTCTTGTTGTTGATTTTAAAAATGGGTTTCACAAATTGTGAAAGGGGTGAGAAATGTAATTACAAATTGTTTTGGTTTGTGTGTGTGGAATGTAAATTGGTTCTGTTTAAGGAAGATGGTGGTATCCATGCAGATTCTAATCAATGGATCGTTGTGAATATGTGACAGTGGTGATTTTTTTATGTGATAATGATGCTGGGTATGTGTATATAAAATGGATGATTTATGTGATCTGTGAAACATAATTTGAGCACAAATGGAATCCTGTGTATCTTGGTGTGAGAAATAGAACTATTACACTAGTTGATTCGGAAGTTGCTGAGGACCATATTATTCTAGTATGATTAATGAAACAAAACTAAAAAAACATGTGTTATGATTTGAGACCAATAGATCATGGGATGGGAACCCCTATAGTGGCTAGAACAAAGTAATACTATTGGTTTTTACATATGATACAGAGACCACTAGACATTGGGACTCATTCCTCTCTAGTGGCTTATGCATGAGGACATTGTTGGTAGTTTAGTTGGAGGATTTTGATCAATGAGATATGAGATTCACAGGGTCCTACATTTTGATGTTAGCTATATAGATTTCCCATGGTGTTATATTGTGACATGATTCTTATAAGAAGTTTTGGTATTCATCGACATACATTAGTCATTATGTACATTTTTTTCAAACAAATTATCATTGATTATAGTCTTTCTTAAAAACTGTTTCTTGAGAACATTTTCCTTAAATGTTTTTCATATAAATGTTAAAAATATTCTCATGAAAATGTGCATGTTGATTATTCTTATAATGTTATATCATGGAATCTTTCTTTGAGTGTAATCCTACTAGGATTTTGGTGACACCCTACATAAACCTTTTTGTGTATTTAGACTTTTTTATGTATGGTCCTGGTTAAGGGAAGATGTGTTGTGGTGGTGATGGTGGATGCAGTTGCTATTGTTCCACTACATATAGGTGTTGATAGTGGTGGATTTAGGGTGATGTACCTCTAATTTAATGGTGGGTTTTAGGATATTTTTTTGATCCCATTCCATTGTACTACTTTTGGTTTTGGATAAAGTTGTAAAATTTTGAATCAAAATATTGTGGTACCTCATTTAGTTATGGTTATTAGTTATTGTGATTATTATTATTTTCTGTTTTTTGTGAATTTTATAAATAGGTGAAAACATTTCCATAGTGTATTACTAATACCCAGGAAGTAGTTTTCAGCCCGTGGGGCTTGGTAACACCCTTTGGGCCTTGTCTTAGACAGAGTTGGGTGTTAGGTTGGATGGAATCTCGTTTTTTATAATGAAATGTGATACTTTAATATATAAGAGAACACTAGTATATTTAAAATATAATTTTTTTGTTCTTGGTAGTGTTTATTCATCCACTCCTAGTTCTTCACACTATATTTTCCTAGGAAAAATAAAAGAAAAATAAGTATGATTTTTTATAATATAATCTCAAAGAAAAGTCTTTGAAAATGTTCCAAAATATTATGATACGATTTGAAAGATCATTAAATATTTAAATCAATAAAATTTATTAGAAACATCACATTGATAGTAATTAAATAATAATTTTTTTATCATAGTTCTTAAAATCATTATAACAATATGGCTTAAAAATATTCTATAGATATTTTCATGATGATGTTTTATTGTCGGTTTTATTTTTAAAGAATTGACATAAATTTATAGTACACATCAAATAAAAAGTAAATTGTTCTCTATTTAGTTATTTTTATTTTATATCAATCCAATATTAATCCAAAAAATACTATATTTCATTATTATTTTGGGTTTTTTATTGATCTATTTTCATTCGTACCAAAAGTAGTCTATATTGAAAAATATCCTATAAATTTGAATTTGAATATAATGAAAATAGAAACATAATATTAAATTCAAAATAATAGTAAATAAAATAACGAATCATAATTCAGTAAATATTATTTAGTGATTCTCTATTTAAATGTGATGCAACATCTCATGGGGTTAGACATTGTATTAACAGATTTAACATACTTTACTATTCACATATCTTATTAATCACTTAAATTTTGATAAAGAAATCATAAATCTAATGATTTAATTATTATCTAAAAAATTATTTATTATATTAGAGATTTTTTATTATATCATTTTTTATAAAAAAAATTATTTAAAAAACATAATAGATAAAATCTATAAGAATAATCTGAATAAAACATTAAAACCTAAAATGAATGAACAATATATAGAATCATTTTGACAAAGAAAGTACTTAGCATACATAAAAACATTCATTTTTTGAATAAAGTTTGATATTATAAAAATGAAACATATCCCCCATTGGAATTATTAAAAAAATATAGAATTAAAATTTTTATCTCATAAGAGTTAATTAATTTTATTAAAAGCATTTAATTTAAAAAATTAATAGAATATCATAGTGCAAAAAAATGTTAAATGAATTTAAATTTTTCATATTTTTAATTATCATACTTCTATTCCATGATATATAGAATTTCATTCCCATCAACTGGACTCTAATTATTTATATCTATTTTCTATTTCCCTAAAACATGTGTTTCATTTCCTCATTATTTTTATAACATGATTTCCTAGAACAAAAATTAAATTCATAATATCCTTATTTTATTTCTAAAGAACAATATTTTCAATTTTTTTCAATGATATATTTTAATTAAGGTGAAACATCTGTAAATAGTGTGGTTTGTGGAAATACATTAGTATTTAGAAGAAATACACATTATATTACCTTAGATGTTTGAATTTAATCATTCATATATGATAGATATGAAACTATTAAATGTTAAACACTTATTGTCTAATTCCCATTATAATATTTAATCATTGAAACTATGTTTTTTTCTTTTGAATAAGAAAGCTCATCTTGGGACTTGATATGATTCCATTTGATATCATCTTGTATTAGGGAGTTTATTTTACATATATCTCTTAATTCCCATTTGTGACTTTTTTCCCCCTATAAGACATCTATTTCAATGAAAATATATAATATTTAATATCCATTTTTTCCAAATAAAATTAATATATTGGGGTTTTGAAAGCACTAGTTTATTCTCATTATCATTAAGAGATGTTTTTCCTTTTTTTAAATAACATTATCTCATGTTGAGTTATTGAATAAATGGATATAAGAGGACTAAATGTTAGTATTGAATTTTATTATCTATTAGAAATAATTTTGTAACTTGATTAGACTGATTATTTTTTAGAATTATTGAAATATCAAATTTAATCATTATTATCATCAATTTATTAAAATGTTTAAATTAAGATTTCTGGTAAAATCCAATTCTATAAAATTTATGGTACATTAATGTATTATTGAGAAGTATAAATCCTCTTAAATGTGAAAAAAATGTCAGTTTCACCTTTATAATATTCCTTATGAGAAGCTTTATCTTAAAAAATTGTTTTATAAAAATTAATTTTGAGATAAAATATTCAAAAAATTCTAGCTAATTACCCTTGTTATACCTTTATCCTTCATCTAGAGGTATAAAATAGTTAACAATGACATATCATTGATATTGAGCGTAATTTAAATCTATTCAACTCTCTTCTTTAGGATGTTTAATATGGTCATTAGGAATATATTCTTAAAATAGACTAGTGATTTAATCAATACATTCCTAGAACCATGGATCCCATGAAGCATGCATCATCACTAATTAGCCATCAATAATATAATACTATTCTTAAATACTATTCACGTTTTTTTCAATTGGGATATCCAATCTATATAAGATTTAATAGATGAACTTTACATAGTGTAGTGATCTATTATCTCTCCCTTTCTCAGAGGCAATTTTAATGATCATCCTAATTTGATAAAAAAAATTCTTTAATAGTGTAAAATAAAAATAGTAAACATTATATAGTTTTAAATTATGATAGTTACCAAGTCTAGGTATAATAATAAATTTTATAAACTTTTGTACAAATTTTTGAAAATAATTGAGTTAAAATAATCTTACTTACTCAAATATTGATTTCATAATTAAAAAATATCTAAATGAAATCAACAAACTTTTCCATGTCTTATGAAAAATATTTAAACATACACTATCCTTTCCAATACGTTCCAAAGTTAATAATACATTCTATTTTTATAGATTTTATCTTGATTTCCACAATATTTATTCTATAATTTATGATTTTATAATCTCCTTCATCATAAATCATAATATTTTCATAAAATTAATATACTCATTTATCAAACTAAATTTTAATTTTAATGCATATGATAAACATAGTTCAACAACGAATCCTCCATATTTTCCATAAAATGAATTTTCAATCAATTATTCATTTGATATTTAACGTCATACTAGAGATGAATATTTTTTTCCTCAATTTTATTATAATAATAATATACAATAGACACATAAATTGATTCTGATGTGGAAAATGATTGATTCCTTACTAATATGTCATTTTTAGGTGAATAAATCTTTATCGTATATTTTATATTCCCATTGATGTAGAGGTAAAATACCTATATGGGTTCTATTTTGGATCTCCAATAAAGATAATTTTTTTTTCAAGGTTATATTTCAATATAAATTATATCAATAAAAATGGTCAATGAAAAAGTAACCTAAATCATTAATGATACTAAAAAATTCCTTTCTATAACCAAACCAAGATCATAGATATCAATGACAAATTTCATTAAAATTGGGAAATATACTATGAAATGTTATTAAAGATATAGTTTTACCATGGTTTAAAATTTTAAAAATTAAAACAAACCATGGAATAAAACTAAAGAATCATTTTGATTAATGTCTAATTTGACTTTAGATCCACATGTTTGGATGTTTCTGGATTCTAGAGGGAACTAAAATCATGACATATAGGATATAAAATTTAATAGGGTATGAAGATGTTTATATATTACATGTCATAAATCAATACAAATCACCTTTTTGATTTACTCTTTATTATCAACTCATATAACATTATTGATCTAATTGTATCTACTAACTTCTATCATCCAATATAATGGTTCTATTATAATTTTGAGTTAATTAATAGATTTAGTAACAAAACATTGTTTTTTTTCATGAAGCATAGTTGAATCACATAGTGATATAAATAATGATGCCTCCTCATGGACTGATTCAAAAAACCTTAAATTAATTCACTATTTCATAGACTCACTAACAAAATATCTATGATCTATGACCATTAATATTTGACCCAAATAGTGTTCCTAAAATTCTATAGTTATTTCCATATAGAAATCTTATGTATATAGAGTAGTTATTATTTTTACAAGAAAAAATAGTTATACAAAAAATATAAAATTATGCAATCCTTAAGAGTTTTAGTTTCTAATAAAATGTTTTTAAAATCACCATCATTTAAAATTTAAAATTCATGCAACCAAAATTGTATGATTTTATATATTTATAAGTATATCATGAAACTGATTAGTTTTTAAATGAATTATATAGTATTGTGACCATTACAGATATGGTATTTGATAAAGTGAAATCTTAATTTAATATATTTAACCATCAAATTCTAAGAGGGTTCATTAAAAAAGAAATTTTGAAGAATTTACACACACAACATATATATTATTCCAGAGTATTTAAAATTCAATCAAACTCTATCTGATCAATAAATTTTCAACACAAAAAAAATATAAGAAACATAATTAAATTATACATTAGGCAACTTAACCAAATGTTATATCTTTATACTCTATGAAACCAAATTTTTTTCAAGTAAATAACACATGACAATAATAATTTTTTTTCAATATTAAATAATCAAAAATATAAGTTTGAGTTAGTTAACCACTCAAATTATCTTTTATAGGGATAAGCCAATTCTTTGATATACATTAAGATCATATTTAATGTATTAAAATGTTTTTATTCTGAATTATATTGAAACGTATTACATATTTAAATTATTGACATTATGGTAAGTATGATTTTTTTTAAATTATATATGTGGAATCTAATCATTATTTAATATGTATTAAATCAACTAAATTCCTTTACACGTATTTCTCTAACGTAAAATGATCGTTCAAAGGATTTAATAATTTTTCATGAGTCTATACCAAATCATTACATAATTTTCATTGAGTAATACAATTATTGTATAAAGATTCCATCAATTCTAAAAAGTATTTGAAAACCAATGAAGAATTTGAATACTCTCATAAGGCTCCTCTTGAGCTCTCTAACCATCATTTTATAAATTAATTATTCATTAAATTACTAGATGATTCAACGATTATAAAATCCATAAAAATCATTAATGACTAAAATACCTTTTGAATATATTATAATTAACCATTTAATATCAACTATACCTATATAAAAACCTTATTGTAATATAAATAAAGATATTCTATCTTAATAACCATGAGGGGATGGAATTATTTAAATATCAATTCTTTTTTAATTTCAACACACAAAGATTACTTTTATTATGGTCAATAACAGGAAAATATTTCCTAAAAATATTCTAAATAATGAATCCATATTTTCTTACAATCTAATACTTTATTTGAAAACATAAAAAATTAACAAACATTATTATTTCATTCATTTTATACTTTATAAGTTATCTTCTAGGGAATTGAATTGGGTAGAATTTTTATCTCGTGATAATCTATGTCAAAAAATTATTCCCAAATCTATTATGATGATTATACTCATTGATAATTTTCCTTTACATATCCTAAATACCCCAGTTCCTTCTCTCAAAAACACTATTCCACAATAGGTTCCTAGGATCATATAAATTTTGTTTATAACCATTATCATCACAAAGAATCCCACTTTTTGGGTTATATAATTATATACCATTGTTTATCCTTTTTGAAATATTCCTAGAATACATCTCATTTTGAACCAAATTATAAAAAATTGAGAAATCTAAAAAGGTGTCACACTTATGATATAATAAAAGTACCCAATTGAATATAGTGTAATTCACTATAAAAATTATACTTCATCGAACCCAATAAAAAAACTTTTAGTATTTCTAAATAAATCAAAATAAATAATCCAAAATGGTATTCTAGTTCCTACATAATTGATCAACATGGATGATTCCTTATTTTACCTTCCTTTAATATAAATATCACAAAATAAATACTTATACCCCATGAAATAAAAAAATTATAAAACATTCTTATACTCAGACAACATTTATTAATGTCTAAAATTTATGTGATATATTATTCTATTTCATAACGAACATTCAAATAAAAATAATTTAAAAAGGTATCATTAAATTGGGTTATCTCATTTAAATTAACATTAAAAGCATTGTAAATTTTTTAATAAGTAAAAACGGGTATATAGCACTTAAAAACAATATATATATCATTTTTTAATTCAATAGATAATCCATCACCACATAACTAAGAAATGTTATTCAAATCATGATATAATCATAAAAAAATAAACAAACATACCAATTATAGTTGATTTAGTGAATCCAACCTCACTAAATCCTTTGATATTTTCTTTTATAATAATCTATATATGTTATATGGACTATACCATTTTATTGGAATCTTTTTAGATTGATGGGTCTCCTATCAATTTTCTTAAGCACCCATTATCCATATAAAATTTTTTGTTCATGATACATCCAATGAATGTATCGTAAAATAATTAAATAATTAAATATTTTAGTACACATGAAAATTTGGGTCCAATTATATTATTAACTACGCCATTATGTACTCACATTGATTAGAAATATTATTAGAAATATAATAATAAGAAAATTATTTATAAATAAAATATTTATTGTGGCATAATAACAAAAAAATAGCGAACATTCACTTTCATAATGACCTATCACTCAAAAGCTAAAACAAGTAATAGAAGAGAAATAACTAATAGTTCACATAATAAGAATCTTTATGTATATCTTATGAAATAATCCACAATAAAAATTTAATTTCCTTTTCTTGTTTATACTTTGAATATTAAGTAACATACACAAATTTTCTTCACTATTG
Source organism: Viscum album (assembly GCA_963277665.1). NCBI lineage: Eukaryota > Viridiplantae > Streptophyta > Magnoliopsida > Santalales > Viscaceae > Viscum > Viscum album. The sequence goes on along the minus strand of OY728140.1, from coordinate 1,898,554,035 downwards.
GTGAATTTACATTATCCTTCATTGAACCATATAACCTTTTATTATATTGTTTCTACTTTAGAATATTTTAAATATTTTTTTAAGAAGTGGTATTTATAATTTCCTAAATTTATAGAATCATGTTTATAATCTCATGAACAACTCTCTTATGATTCTACATTAACTTATTATATAAACCAGCTAGGTGTTGAACATTATATTTAATTCTATAATTTTTTCCAGTTGTTTAATATAAGGGTTTTTAATATAAAAATTAAATTTATAAGAACAAACATGGTAGATGCTAGCTATTTTGAAATGGTTTTCTAATTCATTATTAGTTTCATATTCACCTCTTTAGGAACTATCCTCACCAAAACTCCAGGTTTAATTCATTTATATCTTCTCTATTATTATATATTATTTAAAATTACATACATTATTATATATTATATAGTTAGGATTGATGTTATCATTATTCTTTTAGACATATAAAATCACATATATAGAATGTAAAATGGAACAAATGGAGTTAATTTTCCTATGAATCTGTTTTTTTCTTTGTAATTTTTGGAAACTGTTCACCCCTTAATTCATTTTTCAATTTATTTAATCTAATGATTAATTATTAAAAATTAAACCAAAAAATATTTAACTGAAAAAGGTTAATATATATTATAGATATTAATTTTATATTGTTACTTTATTATTTTTCTATGTTCTTCATTTTTGTCTTGTACTATAGAAATGAACAAATGATTTCATCCAATATGTATTTTGTGAAATTATTTCTTTCATTAATTGAAATATTTTGTATATTCCACATCTAGGTAATTTTAATATATTATTTCCTTTGATACTATGTTGTCTAAGGGTTCTCATAAACTAATAATTCTAATCAAAATCTTAGTGAATTTATGAAATATATGATCAAATTTCTTATTTTTTTAATCGTAGAAACATGATATTCTTAAATCACCATCCATGATTTTCTCTCTAGTGTTTTTAGTCTCATAGTGTGTTACAAGAAATATTTTCTAAATATAAAAAAGTTGTTTTATAGGATGAAATGTCAATAAAAAAATTTATACACATATAACAACAAAATATATTCATATTTTTTTAATTCAAAACATACTCAGTAACATCATTACTAGATAGTGTGTCTCAATAAAATTTAGGTAGTTTATACTATTATACCATAATTTCTAGTTATCAATGATAAATTTATTCATCTGAAATTATATTCTATTTTTTTAATACCCATATACATTTCAATTTAAGTAACATTCACTTTATAGTATCTATCCATTTTTATCACATTGTCTATCCAAGAGAAATGGATTATTCCCTGACAGAAATTAGTCAATATTTTTCGGTTAGTATCACTATAACATCCAATAAGGAAAAATAATTTGATACAAATTATTTTCATAGATTTTTCTTAATAGAAATATTAAAAGTAACAAATTTATATTAATGAATATCATATCAATAATATTAAAAGAGATAAATAACACAATAATTTATTGTGTTTTAGATACAAAAACATAATATAATCTTCATAATGTTAGGACCAACCTGATGGTAAAGATTATAGTTTTAATGTATTGTATTGTTAGTCAAGAATGTTTATTGGAAGAATGAAAATCACATCACTTTGTATTTAGTTGAAAATCAGACTCACAATTTTTTTAGAGAAAATGGACTCACTATATTTAACAATGTCCATCATTTCAAGAGGAATATGTATGGAATAAAAGTTATTGAATGGATTCACCTTAGGTCAAGAATGGTAAAAGAACATAATGAGGTATAGATTGTGTTTGGATTCAGAATTGACTTGATAAAAAATGTAACGATGATTTACTAATTTTTATTACTCAGAAATCAAAATTTGATTGAAGAAATTATGATGCATGAATGATGAAATAATGGGAAAGGTGGTGTTCCTCATTTTACCTTGAATAATTATATCTAGGTGGAAGAGGAGAAACAAATGGTGCTGATAGTATTTATATTAATAAAATTTGGATGGAATGAACAATGTTCTTAAATATCATACTCACCAAATACACAATTGGACTGATCATATTCCGGTAAATTGGAATTAGAATAATCATACTCTAGAAAATCATACCCAGTCTATGAAGGAATAAAAGAAGTTGGAAATAATGGAAGGTTTGGATACCTTTAATTATATGTCTGATGATGCTGAAGTTTCTCTCAATTTTGTTAAAAGTCAAGTAGGAAGTCACCATACAAGAACAAGATTGTAAATGAAGGAAGATGCTAATGTTTAAGATGTTGAAATTTCTATCATATTCGATGCAACATAAAACTCTGGCATAATTTTTTTTTCAAAAAAAGGCTGATGGTAAAGTAATTGTGATGAAACTAAGGAAAATTATAATGATAGAGACTAATCAACAATTTAGTCAACCAATTAAAATAGGTTGAATTAATTTTGTTAATCAAGTTGATCAACATAATAAATAAATAATCATTTTTTTATTTCTTATATATAATAATAATTGATAATGAATATGGATGGATGTGGTGTCAATGGAGATCATGAAATTAAATGAGTGTTTTGTTTCTCTCAACATGGTAAAGAAATTTCTATTGAGAAAATCATATTAAATAATTTAAATATTATTGGAAATTGAAAAGAATGTCTGTTGGAATAGATGTAAATTATATAAGAATAATAAAGATTAGAGGAGAGTTGAATATTTCATAAATTCACATGAGATTTATGTAAAATTAGTATTTGGGTGAATTTTCTTAAGTGGGAAATATTTTTAAAATTCCCACCAAAATCTCTCAAGGGTCACCTATATAAGAAAAAAAGTACTATTTACTTTTTTTAAATTATGTACTATTCACCAATGAAAATATATATTCTCTTATTTTTATATATAATAATATGTTTCATATTAACTTTTGTTGATGATGTTTTTATAGAGAAGTAAAAGGAGAAGAGACTAGATGACAACATTGTATTTAGCTGATTGTCGTATTTAGTGATTATTATAATTATCTGATTTCTATATTAATCTTTTTAGTTATATTTTTTTATCATTATATCGAGATGGATAATTAGATCATAATTTTTAATATTTGGATTTCCCAACTGTGGAAGGAGTTATAACTTGTCTCAATCGTACTCAGACAATGCTACATTCTTTTATATTGAGAAATTGTATCCGAAATAATCATACTAAAATAATAATATATAGAACAGAGGTGGTGAAAATTTTTCACAATAATATTATATAAAAATTATGTATTTTTTCATACATAGGAAATTCGGTCCATGGAGAATCATAATGAGAAGACTCGGGCTGGAAAAAACATGCTTGGAAAATTGGACTGAGTTTTCCTTAACTATGTCTAGGAAGTTCTTATTATATTCTGGGTAATAAATTGATTGTTTTTTTAAAAAGAATACATTTTTTGAAATTGAAAATAACAAAAAGTAACATGAGTAGTTACAAAAACACACTATTACCCAATTTCTGATTAAAGGATGCACACATAATTTTGGATTTGATTGAATATACTGCATGATTGAAACCGTATATCCTACTCATTATATTCCACGGATTTATTTCTAGTGATTTTGTGGTTTTGGATCATTTCTAAACCATACAAGGATGCAAATATTCTTATTTAATAGTGAAATTGTAATTACTTATGTTCCTATGGACGTGTGTTTTAATTGGTTTTATTAGAGAACAAAATCATTTAAAGTAGGTGAAGGTTATTTCAATGAAACCTAAAATAAATAAAATGAATCACTAATTCTTCCCTCCCTCTCTCAGTGATACAATCATCCTGACTGCGTAATTTCATGTGGTATTAGAGTGCATGTTCGTATTGTTAATTCTTTTCTAATGAAGAATTTGAATTGTGTAAATAGTAATGGTATTATTTTTTACAATGGAAAGAATTATCATATCTAGAAATGAAGAATTTTTATTTATCTTATGTCTATTTGATATGATGTTATTAAGGTAGAAATAGACAGGATTCCACCTATAGATTTTAAATCTCCTCTTACATATGTTGATAAGAAGAATATATAGAATGATGGAAGGGCCAAAAGTAAAATATTATCATCACATTGTGATTGTTAATTATTAAGGGTTAAATTTGTTCCCATAGCCAAATGTATATGCGATAAATTTAGAAACGTATACAAAGGAAATACAAAATTAAAGAAATAAAATTTAATAATCTGGATATTGAAGTATGAAGATCTGATGATGGGTGAATATGAATCAGTTGGGGAATTATTTACAGGGTAAATGACATTTTCTTCACTATTCGGTGTCTTGGTAAAAAAGAAGATGATTCTTTTGTTATTTAAAATATTTAGAGAATCCTTCGTAGAATGTTTAATAAAATGTATATTTAGTGGATGATAGAGATACTGAAAAATTATCTCTTGATGACTTGGATAACACTCTTATCACTTATGAGATGAGAATAGAGAAATATATAAAGAGAAAAAAGGTTTATAGGGAAATGTATTTCAAGGCTACAATGAAAGAAAAACCAATTAAGATTATCATTTAAGATGACGCTGATGAATATGATTATGAAAATGAGGTATGAAAAAAAATTGATGAAATTGTATCCCTGATTTCTTAAAATTTCCAAAGAGGTACAAAAATATATAAAGAGAAACATCCCTTGAAATGTTTTGAATATTGATACATTTGGAATTTCAGTTCCAATTTACATCAAATAAATATAGAAGAGGATAGTAATGAAGAATAAACAAGATCGAGAAGGCCTGGGAGGAAACACAGAGATAAAGGAAACTCATATTCTAGAGAGAAAGATAGAAAATTATTCAAATTCAAAAAAAGATGATTCTTATTATAAGATGAATAATAAAATTGCAGTGAAGTTCTGTAACACCCCAATATTTCATATTGTGTTATTTCTTCAAAATAATTCAATAACCGGCACTACACACAACACCGAGTTCAAGCACACCATGACTTACCAAAAAATCTGTTAAAAAGAGGTTATGAATAGTATTAACTAAATTTTGAACCTTATATAATCCTCATAATTTTAGAATCCATATTATGAGTTTCTTAGGCATAATGTAAGAGAAAATTCCTTTTTTCAGATAAAAGAAGTATTTTTCAAAAATGAACTTTTAACAACATTAATAGTGTACCCTTTTTAAATAGAATATTTTAAACTTTAATTTGACTAAATATTTATATTCTTTAGAATGGGGACATAAAAAAATTACAATGTAACACCCCAAGATTCCACGGTATGTTTCCCTTTTAATAATGCAATGGCGTGCATTGTACGCAACTTCGAGATTCTAACACATGACAACCAATCAAACTAGCCGTTATGAATAGTAATACCTACTTTTCAAAATTTTAAAATTTTATCTATTGAAATGGACTTAATTTTTCAATTCGTATTATCGAAATTAACTTAGGGTGAAATTTTGGTATTTTCGGATAACTTTCATTTTTTGATGAATAGTGAAAATTACTAAATGTTAATTAAAAACAACTTTTTTAATCAAAATAATTAATATTAATAAATTATGAATTTTAGTGGTTTTAAAGTATATTTATAATATATTTTTACCATTTAAAACATCATTGTTCATTGGACATAATTTCACAATTAAACCAAACATAAACAACTATCAATCTTTTGATAGTTATTATATCTTAAAAACACGCTTTTTGGTTTGACTGCAGGAATGATTTTTAAATTAATTTTTTCCCACTTCTGTGTTTTGAATTAGGAAAAATATATTCCTTATTTGGAATCAGTATGTTCAAATTATTTAAATAGGCAACATTTATTTTTAGACATTTTGAATAATTACTTCGGTAAATATTTTATTTACCATGGTTAAAAGTTAAATCCGGTAAAAAAGGGTTAAAAAATAATATTATAATAATAAAAAATTTGCATAAAATGTGTCCTAACCATATTTTTTGATACATGTCCGACCATGGACATCTTTGGGTCGATTTTGGGACCCCATGGTGCATCTTGTATGTGATAGGGACACTTTATTTTAATTAAGTTAAAATGAATACAGAAATGAAACAAGCATATATCTTTTAGAAAAACAATTTTTACATAGGGTTATATATGTTTTATTTTTGACTATAAAGATTCATTAGAAATATAAAATTCTTTCCTATATAATGGAATTTTATTCATAATTTTTGGACATTAAATAATTTAATTTATTTATGACATAATGGTGATGCAGTAATTACCATAATAGTGAAAAATTAAAATGATTGATATTGTAGATACCAAAATAAATATAATTTTAGACATTTTATGAATTAAACTAATTTTATAGTATAACATGACATTTTAGGAATTATTTAATTAACTTTTTTCCAAGTAATCATTCTGTTATGATTTTTACAAAAATAAATTATTGAATAGTATCAAAATTGACATAAAAGAGTTTTTAAAAAAAATATTATATTATTAATTGATATTAAATTCTTAAAAATATAAGGTACGGCCAAGAGACTTATATCATGATAGTTGTATCATTGATTGACCACATTGGGGTCTCTTGGATTTATATAGTATGTTTATTAACCATATAATATAAAAATATAAAGAGACATTGTAAAAGTGAAGCTAATTAACTAAGAGTTAATACTTAATGATAAGGTTAATATATTAACCCAAACTCGTCTAAATTCTATTGGTTGAGTGTTTTTAGACTCATACCCACATTAAAATTTAAATAATCTACTTTGGAGCCCTTAGAATTTGAATATGAATTTATTATAAAATAATATTTCTAGCGTTTCCAAAGGTTCCCCTCACCCCTCTTATAAAAGGGAATTCCCCCTTCACATTAATTGACACCTTCAAAGCCTTTTGGGTCGGCCAAAATCTACCCAAATACTCTCTCAAATTCCCTCAATTCATCCTAGTGGCCTTCCTTTAGTCAGAATGCCAACCTAAGATCTCTTTTGATCAAATCAAAAGGAAGAACCCGAAGAAGAGGTAATGATTTCACCACCATTTTCCAAGTTCCTTTCTTCTTCCACTTATTCCTTCATTGTTATTTCCATTCTAAAATATTAACTCCAGAATATTATATATACTGTGATGTTATTATAAATATGTTACAACCATATTCTTTATTCTATCAATCCATTGAATAGCATGTCACCATACGTGCGTACGTATGGCTTACCATCTCCACGTCGTGGTGTAATTGGTATTCAATAAATTATTATTTGGATGGGTATAATAATGATGTGTAACTGATGAAAATAATAAATATGACATGATAATTATTATTTATATATGATATACTATCCAATTATATATTATTTTAATATCAAAATAATGATATTCTCACTCGTGCGTATGTACGGACTACCGTCTCCATGAACACGATAAGTTTCATTCTCCATCTTATCCATTCAAGTATAATTCTCATTTGATGATTAATAATAGTATATAATGACTTGATATCATTCTGGATATTATTAAGATACAACCTATCCATGAAAAACACAGCTGACGTAACAAAACATATAAAAGAAAACGAGTAAGTTAACACCCGAAACAACGATAATACTAAGATATTATTAACAAATCAATGTTAAAAAAATATATATGATATCATATTAATGTATATGATTCTTGTATAATTTAATAACAATTATTTCACCATTATACACGAGTTTAACCTACAACAACCAAGAAAAAGTACAAGTTAAGGGTTTATTTCGTAATCTCTTCATTATCTGAGGTTGTTTATACGTAATAATCTACAGGGATCTCTTTATCATCCACATCCATTTTTCTTAAAAATGGATTTCAAAACATTTTTAATATTTACAAGAATATGGTTTAAAGTCATTTATACCCTTTTTTGACATTTTATAATAGTTCTATAAAGGAATCCTTCCTTCATTTTCCAAACAATGTTTTTTTTAACCTTTTCTACAAAATTAAGGTAAGAATGTTTTTTTAACATATACGGCAGGTGCGACTATTTTCCACTGTTATAAAATCGTCGAAGCTTACCTTACAAGATTATAAGAATATTTTCAAAGAATATGATTTATTTTATAAATATATGACTCTTAAATGATTTCAAAATAAAAAGAGATATTTCTCTAAAAAGTGTTTTGATTTCATCTATGTCAACATCCTTTGATGGATTTTACTCTTATTTGAAGTTGATTTATTATGATACAAAACATCTATATCGTATTGAAGGTTTTTTTGATATGTTTGATTGTGTATATTATATTTTTATACCATTCATGGTTTAGGGATGAAGTATTTATATTTCGTATGCTAGTTTTAATATGAATGTTTATGTTATGTTTAAACCTTTTCATATGGGAATGCATTGGACTTAATATGTGATGGTTGGAGCCCGCTATAGCTCCTCGATGCATCGTTAGGTCTAATGAGACAAACTAGTGTCTTGTCATAAGGCCTTGGAAAAATCTTATTTTTAGTATTGGCACAAGGCCTTGGCTATGTGGTTATGATAGTCTGGAAGTATGCATTCCATCATTATAAAAGTGGTTATTGATATTGCATGTGATTATTCGATTAGTAGAATATCCATGTGAATAAGTAAATGGAATTATTTCATTTTATTTTTTTCATACTATGTTTAAGTTCATGTTTAAAAGGATTTTTTAGTTATACATGACCTTAAATGTTTATTCTTATTTATAAAAGTCTCTGCTCTATTGTTATCCTTACTAGGCATTTGAGCTCACCCATTTTCTATGTTTTACTATTCCTAGGATGTGAAGAAGTAAATTATGAATGACCTGCAGGGATATTATTAGGGGATAATAGTGTGGACTATGGAGACAATATGTTGTTGTATTTGTTTTTCACTTTATGATGTTATGTAAAACTATATGAATATATCTAGTGTTTCCAAGGCTACTAAACCAATCAGACTTTCAAGATTTGATCTTTATTGTTATCATGCCAATGTTATGTAATAATGCACCGACACTAGGTAACTGGGGTCGGGGCGTTACAGTTGGTATCAGAGGAAGTTTAGTACAAACCTTGGAAGCTAGATTTAGATAAACTCTTATTAGAGTACGTATACCTAAGATAAACTTTGAGGATTAGTATAGATGAACTTCCTTGAATTTTGGTATTGTAGAGATTTTGTGAGTTTTCCGAGAAATAAATCCATGTCTGGATACGAACAGGTAGAGGCGACCCTGGCACAGATGTACCTAGGGGTAAAACACGAAAACAACGCTTTGAGCTAGACTCGAACTAGAACTGGTGCACGACAACAGGCATTGCTGCACTCTTGGTTACGACACTCCCAGGGGATATGATTTGGATAATTCTCATTTTCTTTACAAACCATTATTAAGGGTTTATAAGTATATACTTCCTTAAATAAGACTTTTTTATTATTATGGATTATATCCATAAAATATTTAATTTATGTTATGTGTTTTACATGTTTGGGATTAGGTATTGTTATTAATAAATTAATCTAATGTATGCCATTTTTTAGAAATGGCGCCCAGTAGAAGGAATGAGAAATCCAGCAATGCACATGATCCAAAGAGAAAGAAAGATTATATCTTTCATGGTCTTATGCTAGAATATATAAGAGAAATAGTCTCCTATGTATTATCATCATACGAAAAAATAATATAATGTGTTGATAAGATAAGTAAAGAGTTTACTGAGTATTATGGCTTTGAAGAGAAGCATGAGAAGAAAAGGATGGAAGAGAGAATGATGGATAATGTAAAGAGGGAAAAGAAGAATTTTCCCATATGTGATAACTTTGGGAAGAAACACCCTGGAACATGCCTGAAAGGAATGGGAGTTTTTTATAATTTTGGAGGAAAAGGGAACAAAGTACGCGACTTCAAGGGTAAGAAAATGGTTTCAAATGTACAATGATTCATTTTCAAGGAGTTTGGACACTACACGAACCTATGTCCCAGTCATCAGACTATGACGCAAATAATGCTATTGGATAATAATCAAGTTATGATACTACCATAGATGAAGAGGAATTATTAGAGTTCTTATGTTGATTATGTCATTTGAGTGTTGTATCAATAATGTACATGTTATAATAATTATGGAGTATATAAGTATTGTACCACAGTACTATTTCGTTAAGGACTTGAGATTGTGTGGAACAATGAAAAGTGACTCAATAGCAGGATAAATTTTTAGAAAATATATCATTGAAATAATGATAAACCATAATATGGTTCTGAACTGAGGTAGTGATTTTAGAATAATACATGATTGATTTGGATAAATTATATTGGATATTATTGACTAACTTGAAGCTGATTAATTTTTGTATATTCCATCATTGTTGGGGTTTACAACATTTTTGTATTGAAGGATTATATTTATTATTCTTTAAGGAATAGGGGACCATGAATGTAATCAATAAGGTTTTATGGTAATTCCGGATGTTGTAGTATTTTAAAAGAATACATGATGAAGGAGTCCACATGTTATTACGTGAAAAAAAGGATCTTCATTGTGTTTACCTTCCTTATTAATTTTGGACTGAAGAATTTTGGATAGTTCTAGTTTGGATTATTTTTGGAAATCCATAAAAGGACAACCCATAGGTTGGGCGACAACCCATCACGTCCGGCAAGGCCGCGAGACATGATCCCGCAACCGAAGGGCGACAAGGGTGTATCATCTCCCAATGGCCCACGTAATCTCCGGGATTAAATAATGTAATATTTATTAAAAGATCTGTTAGATGAATTATAAATTCGTTTTTTTGGAACCCTATACGAATAAGATAAATAGAATATATTTTTTTACGTTCTATTATCTTTTAGAGTGAAAGATGAGTTTGTGGTAGAAATTAGTTAAAGGATGGAACTCTATTTGTCAAGAATATATATATATTTTTTATTTTATTATTATATGAAGATATTAATTCTTATAAATTATTTAAGTAATCCTAAAACCAAAAAATGTTTTATCCTATTACCCTATTTTTGGTTGAACCGATGATATTTCAAATCATCGTAGTTTTACGAATTTAAGGACCTCAATTTTACACTTGTTTGTGATTGATGACCTCAATCATTACCTATAAATATTTACGTTTTCCTCCAATTATATGTCTCTAATTGCCACCAATTTTCTCCTAATCGAGATCATAATTTGGTGGTGACCCTTTCATTTCTCTTTTCCATATATTAAGACTAAATTTTAGTAACCCAATTTTCGATGTGGGTTTTCCAACAAAGATATTTTCTATTTTCAACCTTTTATTTTCGAAGAACAATTTCAAATTGTGAGGACGCAATTTATTGAAGGAGAGGAGAATTTAGCACCCCAATATTTCATAGTGTGTTATTTCTTCAAAATAATTCAATATCTTGAACTACACGCAACACCGAGTTCAAGCGCACCTTGACATACCAAACAAGCCGTTCAAAAGAGGTTATGAATAGTATTAACTAAATTTTAAACCTTATATAATCCTTATAATTTTAGAATCCATATTATGAGTTTCTTAGACATAATGTAAGAACATATTACTTTTTTTAGATAAAAGAAGTATTTTTCAAAAATGCACTTTTACCAACTTTAATAGTGAACCCTTTTTAAATCCAATATTTTAAACTTTTATTTGACAAAATAAATTTATTATTTAGAATGGGGACATAAAAAATTTACAATGTAACACACCAAGTTTCCAAGGTACGTTTCCCTTTGAATAATGCAATGGCTTGCATTGTACGCAACATCGAGATTCAAAGACAACACAACAAATCAAATAGCTGTTATGAATAGTAATACCTACTTTTTGAAATTTTATAAATTTTAACTTTTGAAATGGACTTCATTTTTGGATTATTAATATCGAAATTATCTTAGTATGAAATTTTGGTACTTTTCGGATAACTTTCATTTTTTGATGAATAGTGAAAATTAATAAATTTTAATTAAAAACAAATTTTTTAATCAAAATAATTAATAGTGATAAATTATGAATTTGTGTGGTTTTAAAGTATATTTAGAATATATTTTTACCATTTAATAAAATGTTGGTCATTGGACATAATTTCACAATTAAAACATACATAAACAAGTATCAATCTTTTGATAGTTAATATATCTTAAAAACACGCTTTTTGTTTTGACAACGAGAATTAATTTTAAAATAATTTCTGCCAGTTCTGTGTTTTGAATTTGGAAAAATGGATTCGATATTTGGAATCAGGATTTTTTAATTGTGTAAATAGGTATCTTTTATTTTTAGACATTTTGAATATTTATTTCGATAAATATTTTATTTACCAGGATTAAAGGGTAAATCCAGTAAAAAATTGTTAAAAATAATATTATAATAATAACAAATTACCCTAAAATGTGTCCTAACCTTATTTGTTGATACATTTCCGACCATGGGAATCTTTGGGTCGATTTTGGGACCCCATGGTGCCACTTGTAAGTGATAGAGACACTTTATTTTAATTAAGTTAAAATGAATACAAAAATGACACAAGCATATATATTTTAAAAAAACAATTTTTACATAAGGTTATATATGTTGGATTTTTGACTATAAATATTCCTTAGAAAGATAAAATTATTTTCTACATAATGAAATTTTATTTATAAATTTTATACATTAAATAATTTAATTTATTTATGACACAATGGTGATGCAGTAATTACCATAATAGTAAAAAATTAAAATGATTGATATTGTAGATACCCAAATAAATATAATACGAGACTTTTTATGAATTAAACTAATTTTATAGGTTAATATGACATTTTAGTAATTATTTAATTAATTTTTTTATAAGTAATAATTCTCTTATAAGTTTAAAAAAAATCAATTATTGAATAGTATCAAAATTGACATAAAAGAGTTTTAAAAAAAATATTATATTATTAATTGATATTAAATTCATAAAAATCTAAGGTTCGTCCAAGAGACTAATATCATGATAGGTGTATCATTAACAGACCACTTGGGGGTCACTTGGATTTATATAGTATGTTTATTAACCATATAATATAAAAATACAAAGAGAAATTGTAAAAGTGAAACTAATTAACTAAGAGTTAATACTTAATGATAAGGTTAATATAGTAACCCAAACCTGTCTAAAACCTATTAGATTAGTATTTTTCGACCCATACCCACATTAGAAAAAATATAATACACTTTTGAGCCATTAGAAACCAAATATGAATTTATTATAAAATAATATTTCTAGCTTTTCCAAAGGTGCCCCTCACCCCTCTTATAAAAGGGCACTCGTCCTTCTAATTAATTCACACCATCAAAGACTTTTGGCTCGGCCAAACCCTGACCAAATACTCTCTCAACTTCTCCCACTTCATCCTAGTGGCCTTCCTTTAGTCATAAAGACAACCTAAGAGCCCTTTTTTTCAAATCAAAAGGAAGAATCCGAAGAATAGGTAATGATTTAACCACCCTTTTCCATGTTCCTTTCTTCTTCCACTTCTTCCTTATTTGTTATTACCATTATAAAATAATAACACCAGTATATTATATATAATGTGATGTTATTATAAATATGGTACAACCATATTCATTATTCTATCCATCCTTTGAATAACATGTCACCATACGTGCGTACGTACAGCTTACCGTCTCCACGTCATGCTGTAATAGTTATTCAATAAATTATTATTTGGATGGGAATAATAATGATGTGTAACTCATGTAAATAATAAATATATCATGATAATTATTCTATATATATGATATACCATCCAATTATATATTATTTTTGTATCAAAAGAATGATATTGTCGCTCGTGCGTACGTACGGACTACCGTCTCCACGAAGGTGATAAAATTCCTTTTCCATCATATCCATTAAAGTATAATTCTCATTTGATGATTAATAATAGTATATAAATACTTTATATAATTCTGGATATGATTATGATACAACCTATCATTGAAAATCATAGCTTATTTAACAAAACATATAAAATAAAACGAGTAAGTTAACACCCGAAATAAAGATAATACTAAGATATTATTAACAAATCAATGTTAAAAGATCATATATGATATCATATTAATGTATATGATTCTTGTATAATTTAATAAAAATTATTTCACCATTATAGAGGAGGTTAACCTACCCCAACCAAGGAAAAGTACAAGGTAAGAGTTTATTTTGAAATATCTTCATTATCCAAGGTTGTTTATATGTAATAATCTACTGGGATATCTTTATCATCCACATCCATGTTTCTCAAAAATGTATTTCAAAACATTTTTACTATTTACAAGAATATGTGTTAATGTCATTTATACCATTGTTTGACTTTTTATAAGATTTTTACAAAGGAATCATTCTGCCGTATTCCAAACAAGGTTCTTTTTAACCTTTTCGTCAAAATTAAGGTAAGAATGTTTTTTTAACGTATACGGCGGGAGCGGCTATTTTCCACCTTTATAAAATCATAGAATATTCCCTTACAAGATTATAAGATTATTTTCAATGAAAATGTTTTATTTTATAAATATATGACTCTTAAATGATTTCAAAATAAAAATAGATATTTCTCTATAAAGAGTTTTGATTTCATCTATGTCAACATACTTTGATGGATTTTACACTTATTTGAAGATTATTTATTATGATACAAAACATATATATCGTATTGAAGGTTTTCTTGATATGTTTGACTGTGGATGTGTTATTTTGACACCATTCATGGTTTATGGATGAATTATTTAAATTTCGTATGTTAGTTTTAATACGAATGTTTATGTTATGTTTAAAACTTTTCTTATGGGAATGAATTGGACTTAATATGTGACGGGTGGAGCCTGCTATAGCTCCTCGATGCATCGGTAGGCCTCATGAGACAAACTTGTGTCTTCGCACAAGGCCTTAGAAAAATATTATTTGTAGTCTTGGCACGAGGCCTTGACTATGTGGTTATGATAGTCTTGCATTATGAATTCCATCATTATGAAAGTGGTTATTGATATTGCATGTGATTATTCGATTAGTAGAATATCCATGTGAATAAGTAAATGGCATTATTTCATATTATTTATTCCATACTATGTTGAAGTTCAAGTTTAAAAGTATTTTCATTTAGTTATACAGTACCTTACATGTTTATTCTTATTTATGAAATTTTCTCCTATATTTTTATCCTTACTGGGAATTTGAGCTCACCCCTTTTCTATATTTTATTTTTCCAAGGATGTGAAGAAGTAAATTATGAATGACCTGGAGGGATATTATGAGGGGATAATAGTGTGGAATATAGAGACAATATGTTGTTGTAGTAGTTTTTCACTTTATGATGTAATGTAAATCATTATTAATATATCTAGTGTTTCCAAGGATACTAAACGAATCAGTTTTTCGAGATTTGATCTTTATTGTGATCATGCCAATGTTATATAATAATGCACCGACTCTGGGTAACTGGGGTCGGGGCATTACAAGTTCAGACCAAAAACTATATTGAGTATGGTATTGATAATAAATATATTAATACAGTGAATGATGAATAATTTGAAAGCAGTAATTCTGAGGAAAAATAATTTCATCTATAATTTCATTTTAAATAATGATTGAATGAATATTTGAAAAAAATTAGAAGTATTGAAAAATAAAAAGAAAAGTTGGATGATGAATGTTCTCAACAAGAAACCAATAATTTTTTCTGATGAGAAAGTGATTATAGGAAAATAAATTAATGATTTAATGAAATATCTTAATGAAGAAAATTATTGTAATCAGCATCTGTAAGTAAACATTAACTCAAATAAAGAGTAGTTAGATCTTGTCCAAAAAACTATCTCTAGACGATATGATAAATTCATGGTTGAAATAATATATCTATGAAGTTGGTGAATGTTATCAAAGGGGTAAACCTGAGAAAGGTCATTAAAATATACCTTAACATGTTGAAAAAAATACTTGTTTCTAAAAAACCTAAGAAAGTCATGCATGTAGATAATACCAATAATGTTGGGCATTCAAATGTCTGAAAGAAACCTAAGCCTAAAATTATTTTGAAACAATACGAATATAGAAAATTTTGGAATACTTCTAGTTATGATAATTAATAAATGAAAAGAAATTCTCTGATTGATAATAAAAATATTGGTGTCTTAGAAAATAAATAAAAGAAGGTTGCTGAGAAACATATTCACAATTCTGGATAGTATGAAAGATTCAGAGGAAAATAAACTTTCTATGGATACCACTAGAATTGTGGTGGATTTTTAAATAAAAAAAATATGTGTTGTATTAACCAATACAATTACTATTATTCCATATTATTTCAATGGTAGGGGTTGAGGGGGTGTCCACTCCATCAAAATAAAAAATATGAGAATGTTATTTTGACGAATCCTAAAAAATGTGGAGTATGAATTGAAAATGTTTTGAAACCTTTAGAAAATATTTTTGAAATATGTGAATAATATGTATACCTTACAAAAATAAGTCTTTTTTTGTTACCGTAACAACAAATGTATCTTAACAATTCCCAGAATTCTATGTTGATGAAAGAAGAGGAATAAGTAAAATCTCTTTTTATATCACATAGAAAGATACAGAAGTAGAATAATCCTGGATTATTGATAGTATTTGTTATTATCATAGTATAGTAGATTTAATTTTTTTTAATAATGTGAAATATTTTAATAATGGAATAGAGATATTTGACAATAATGGATCATTTAAAATCAATTGTGTTGGATCAACTATCATTGGGAAAGAAAATATAAAATAAAAATAAAAATTATATTGATGGAATAAAACACATATTGATAAGTCTTATAGGATTTTGTGATATGGTTAAAAGTTTATCTTTATAAATAATGTATTTTTTATGAAAATTGAAGAAGATGGAAGGACAATGATAAAATGCCTACATACAAAAATAATTTTTTCTTCCATTTAGTGAAATAAAAAACCCTTATCACATTAGTATGGTGTCATAGAATCAATTATGTCATAAAAGTATTGAGACATATGTTTAAAGGAACATTGAATAATTGATAAAGAAATATAGTGTCTGAAACATTCATAATTTTCAAAGAAGAAGAGATCGGTGTGGAACTATTTTCTAGAACGGGATGATTACAAATTTTGTGCACAAGAAAGTTAATATTTTTTCAAAAAAATCTCCTAGAACATATTCATTCTACTGTCTATAATAAAATTATAAAACTATGAAAAAATGTATATAAGTTCAACATCAATTTTATATATGGTTGTACTCACATTTTGTTTTTGTAAATATACAAAACATATATCTAATGCTGTGAAAATGAATAAAAGTTTCAAAATGAAAGATGAAAATGAATGTGAGTAATTAGTAAAGAAATTGAGAACTGATAATGATGGTGAATAAAGAAGTGATGAGTTTTAATGTTATCTAGAGAATCATGTAATTCAGTATGAGTATAGATCCCCATAGAATCATAAAAAATGGAGTTGTTGACATTAAGAAAAGAGGTTTGGAAGAAATCGGAAGAACTATGTTACTTGAACAAGGTATTTATCTTTACTATTAGCAGAAATACATGAGTGCTACTATCTATATTCAAAACTAATGTTTCTATAGTCCATTATTAGGTATGATTCAATATGAATTATTTTGTGGAAAAATCCATGTTTGAAATACTTAAGATTTTTTGGGAGTCATTGTATTATAAAAAAATGGTGGAAAATAGGGTATGTTTGAGCAGGAAGGTAAAGATAGAATTTTTCTTGGCTATGCTCTGTAATGAATAGGATACATGTGCTTAAATAAATTAATAAGAAAAATTATTGATTCAGCTAATGTGAATGTAAGAAAATGATCTGTATAAGACAAGTGTATTTGTGTAGACAAGGATATTGGTCATGATAATGAATGTTTAGAAAATAATTCTGTAAATAATATATACAATCTTAATCCTACTCAAGAAGAATAATTAGACACATAAATTTCTAGTTATGAAGAAGATAACTGAAATTAACATACTAGGCTGAAGAAGCATGTGGAATATCAGAATATAATTGATGATCAACATCATAATGGTCAAACAAGAAGAAGAACAAATAATATCAAAGCCACGCATTTTTATTAAAAAGAGGAGTTGAATGATATAAAATAATATCATGAGTGTCAGGAATGGGTTAAGGACATGAATAAATAATTGGATCAGATTGAAAATAATTATACGTGGAAAATCATACCCATGATAGAAAAAAACATTATTTATACAAAAAGGGTTTTTTAGAACAAGAAGAATGAAGGATGTGAAGTGATATGAAAAAATAAATATTGATTTGAAAATGGTATTCAAAAATTGAATGCATTACCTTTGATAAAACCTTTTCTCCAGTGTAAATGTTACAAAAATGAAGAATATTTCTTTCTATTTCTACACAATGAGGTTACAACATCTTTCAAATGGTTGTTAAATCTGAATTCATGAATAGTGATCTTGATGAGGAAGATTATATTGAAAAACCATTTGCATTATTTTTTTTGACATTTTAATGTTGTGTATTCATATTGAAGAATGAATTGTATGGATGAATACAAAACTGAGACCATGGTATTCCATATTGGATAATTTCATAAGGAACATGGTTTTTAATAAAGGATGAGTTGATAACAATCGTTATATCAGATAAGGTTTATATTATTCCTTCATCGTAATTTGTTATATTTAAGTAACTATATTTGTTTGGTAATGATGAATGAATTTTTCAATGATTTTTTGAAAAATAATAAATGTTTTTGTATTTTCCGTTCTGGTGAAAATGAAATACTATCTTGTGTTAAAAAATTTCAATAGAAGAAACATATATTTCTTTACCAAGAAAAGTATGCGAATGATCATTTGAAGTGTTTTGTCTCAGAAAACTCAAAACCTGTTTCCACATCGATTTCAGTGGAAAAAATGTTAATACAAGATGAATAAGGAAAAGAAGCTGATTTGATAGTGTTTCAGAAGGTGATTGGAAGTTTATTTTATTTGACTACCTCAAGAACTATATTTTTTTTAATGATAACTTTTGTGAATGATTTCAAAGTGATCGAAAAGAATAAAATTAAATTTATGGAAATATAATTCTCAGATAAATTTATGGTACAATAGAATTCAGAATTGGAAATGAAAACTTAGAATGTATTCCTTTTTTGGGGTATTCAAATTCTGATTATAAATGAAAATTTTAAGATATAAGATCCAAATATCACGGTGTATTATTTATTAGAAATAATTATATTAGTTGGAATTCAAAGAAAAAAAATTAGTTAATTTTGTTATGATTGATTCTTTGTTTTTCCCCCTCAACCCTCTACTCAACTTATGTGGATTATAACTAAATTATAAGATTTACATATTGAAGTGAAGTTACCATTGATCTTGGGTTGTGATAATCAATGTAGAAAAAATATAAACTGAAATAAAATTCAAATTTATTATTCAAAAAATATTGATATCAAATATCATTTCATCAAAGATCATGTGGCAAAGAAATAATTTAATATGGAATAAGTTACAACATCGGAAAAAGTTGATGAAATTTTAGGAAAACCTTTAACGAAGGAATTTTTCTCTAAATTGAGGTTGAACATGGGGTGTCCAGCCTCTTTCCCATCAAGCTTGAGGCATGTTTTTCTATCCAATCTCTCATATTACCTTTGTATTATATTTCAAAGGGGTAGAATTGTTTCATAAGTCAATGATTTTTTTATTCCATATAAAAATAGAGAGTTATGGGTAAGCTGTGAACTCAACATTTTATTATTAGGGAACTATTTTAACTGTTTGATTTTGACGTTGTAAGGAAATAATTATATTGTTTTATAGGAAAGAAGTAGAGATGAGGTAGAAAGAGGAAGAAAATTTTCATAATCACTTTTTTTGGACATCATGGTTTTTCTGTCAATAATTATAATTTCCTACAACAAGTCATCTCATGTAGGCTTAGAATTATTGAAAATGATATATTTCTTGAGGATACAAGGTTTAGTTATTTATGAATCTTGGTTGACATCAAAATCCATAGGGGTAAATTTTTCATACCAAGATGATGGTAAAGGTGATTTTTTACAGAGTATTATTTTATGGTCAAGAAAGATTGTTTAATGAATGAAAACCACCTCAATTTGTACATAGTTGAAAATCTAACTCACAATTTGTTTTCAGAAAAACTAGACTCACTATGTTTAAGAAATTCCATCGTATCATGAAGAATCTGTTTGGAAAAAAAGGTTTTGATCAGAATCAACCTGGGTCATGAATTATAAAAGATCATAATAATGTATTCATTATAATCAGATTCAGAATTGACTAGTTATAAATAATGTAATGATGCTTATTTAATGTTTATTTCACATAAACTGATGTTGATTGGAGAATATATGATGCAAGTATGATGGAAGGATGTAGAAATGAGGTGCTCTTGACAGTACCTAGATTAATCGTATCCAGGTGGAAAAAGATAAAGTGATATTGTTGATTGTATTCAGATTAATCGAATGTGGATGGAATGATAAAGGGTTTTAAAATTAATACATAGGAAATTCATACCCAGACTGATCATATTTAGGGAAATAATACTCAGAGGCCTCATACTTTGGAAAAAAATACTCATGAATTGTATGAAAGAAATAAGCTAGAAACAATGGAAAGATATGATAATATCCATTGTATATTTGATGATGTTGAAGCCGTTCTCATATGTTTTAAAACTCATGAAGGAATTCATGAAACAATAAGCAGTTTTTAAATGATGAACGTTTCTAAAGATAAAGCTATTTAAGTGTATATTATATTCGTGTTACCATCATAATAAGGTATAATTTTATTTTAAACCAAATGATTATGGTAAATGAATTGAGCTGATGTTGATGAAAATTAGAATGAAAGAGACTGATCAATAATGTAGTCAAAAAATTAAAATAGGTTTAAATAATTTTGTTAATTAAGTGGATCATGAGAAAGAAATGAAGAATAAGTAATTCATTTCATGCATATAAAGATAATTGCTAAATAATATTTATGTATATAGTGTCTAGGGGGAGCTTGAAATTCAAGGAATGATTTGTTTCTCTCCATTTTGTACAAATATTTGTATTGAGAAAACTAGACTTAAGAATTGAAATATGCATGGCTATTGAATATAAATTATTAATAAGAGATAAGGATTATATAATAATCATGATGATTCAAGAAGAGTTGACTTAGTCATAAATTCACCCAATATTAAAGTAAAATCATGATATAGGTGATTTTGTTTTAGAAGGAAATTTTTTGGGGTTCCTGAAAAAAGCACTCAAGGGTCACCTATAAAAGGAAAAAAGTATAATATACTTTTGTTTAATGAAGTACTATTCACAGAAGAAGAGAGAGAAGCTTCAAATTTTAGTTGTATGATGAATTTTCTATATTCACCTTTGTTGAAGAGGTTTTGACGTATAAGTAAAAGGGGAAGAGAAAAAATTGGAACATTTTATTCACCTGATTATCATATTAATTGATTATCACACTCAAGTGATTACCCTATTCATCTTGTCAATTGTATTTGGCTGATCTTTGTATTGAGCTAGATAATCAGATCAAGGTTTTCTGTATTGGGATTTTCAGACTAAGGAACAAGGTGTTCTGAATTGCCTCAATCGTACATAGATAGTGATACATTATTTCAAATTGAAAAGTTGTACCAACAAAAATAATTCATTGATTTTCATTCTCAGAATAGAATTGGTGCCAATTTTTCATAACCATATCTGAAAAAATTAATTATTTTTAGGGAGTAAAATCGAACTTGGGAGAATCATACCAAGAAGAATCTGATAGGGAATAATGTATTTGGAAAATTGGAGTGAGTTTTCTTTAATAAAGAATAATATTTTCCTATCATATTCATTGTAAAAAATAAAGAATTATTTTCCAAAGAATACATTTGTTGAAATTTAAAAGAAACACAAGTAACATAAGTTCTTTCACAAAATTTTTATTAACAAATTTGTGCTAATATGGTGCACACGTACTTTTGGATAGTGTTGAATATACTACATGAGTGAAAGGGTATATCCAAATAGTTTTATTATGAGTATTGATTTCTAGAGGATTTTGTGGTATTGTATCATTTTCAAATCATACCATGGACAATTCTATTCTTATTGAATAGTGATCCTTGAAAATACATGTGTTCATGTGGATGTGTGTTTGAATTTTTTTTGTAGGGATTGAAATATTTAATAAGATACAAATTTTTTAACAAGGAAACAAAAAAGAAATGAAATGTATCAATGACTAATCCCCTCTCCCTTATAATGGTACAATCATTCTAACTAGGTATTTTCATATAATCCCTTTAACTTCTCAAGTGGTATGGATCAATGAGAGTTTCCTTAATATTTAATGGTAATTATAAAATATTTTTAAATTTTTTTTTCTATAGGATACATGAAACAATATTCTTATTTTTTGGTAGAAAATCTATTCTTATCAAGAATGGTGATTCTTTTTTATTTTTTAAAATATAATTCATTGGGCTTGGATCATTTATAAGGACATTTAATGAGAGGTAAAGCTACCTAATATAAACTTAATATAATTTGGAGTTTCAATGTTGTCATGTCGAATAAAAAAGAAGATGTTTTAGTCAAGTGGACCATCACAACGGGCATTTCAGTGTACACAATATTTTGGTAGAGTAGAAAATGACTATTGTCGAGGAGCCTATAGGTGTTTTAGAAGTTGATTAAAATTTTATCAATACTTATAATATTTTGGATGACCTTATATTCCATGGGATATGTTTTTTTGGATGAGGGAAATTTCCTTTAATAATTTTTCATTATAGGAATGGTTATTAAAAAATGGGGAGATAGATCTTAAATTGGTAATGTACATAGATTTTTGATATGAAGGGATTTTTAAAGGGAATGATCAATTTTGGACAATCTGAAACATAATGGGAGAGATAACTATGAAATGAGTATTTCACATGATTTTATGAGTTTAATAAATCCTTATAATAAATGGGTTTCCCAAAATTGGCGTTTTATAATCCATTTTGGTTATCAAATATAATGACTAAAATGAGATGATGGAGATAGACCATACTTTATAGGACATAATTATAATTACCATGTTTCAATGAATTGATTTTTAAATGACATAAAAGTCATTACATAAGGATTTTAAATTTTTATTTCTTATATATATCCACTATGACGTGGTTTTTGAATCAAATAATCACATTATCCTTGGTATTAAAATCACAATACACACTTATTGATATCTAATTTTACATTAAATTAGTTCTTGTTGTTTAATATTATTATTTTTCTATCATCTTCTATTTAACTAAAAAAATTATACATATTTCATTATATTCCCACATTCTGTAATGACATATAGATTTTAACCTCAATGGTTCATTTCGTTTGAAGTCACCTCCATTAGATGATGGATTTTTTTTGATATTATTATAATTTAAACAGAAAAACTCAGAATCTGACCATTGGTGTCTGTAACTTCTTATAGCCTAGATCAATTCAGATCTTTATTTTCATTGTGAGTGTTTTTATAAATAGATTAATCTGGTGATGTTTTTTTGGCAGATATTTTATTTTTTGTTGTACTCGTTAACATATAGGATTTGGAAGGAAAATTGTTTTAGATATAATGTGGTTGAGGGGTTACAAGAATATGAGGAAAATTTTTCTAATAAGGTATATCAATGGATTATGATGATAGAAAGATGGAGTGTCCATAAATTAGACATTAATATCTACCAGTGGGATTATTTTCAAGGATTTTTTAGGTTTAGAATGAGGATTCCTCGATTAAGAGGATTAAGTCCATACTTATTTGTTTAAAATTAGAATAGGTTCATTATTGGAATATGTATCTAGTAAATAATATATTTTTAGTTAATTGGATTATCATTTGGTATCAAATTTTTTAGTCTACACTATTCTTATTAAAAATTTTAGGCAACATTTTTTTTCTTTCAATGTTCTAATCTTCCTTGTATTTACTATTATTTATTTTATGTGTAAAGAATTCAATTGTATTAGCTTCACTATGTTTAAATATTTTTTAATTTTTTTTCATTGATATACACTTCATTTATTATAATATTATGTAATATGATCAACTTAAGCTTTTTGTTGGGAAAAATTTCATGTTTTATTTTTGAATAAATTTCACCCCACTTGTAATGTTTTTTTAGCTCATAACTTTACCGTTTTGGACTAACACATTATGAAATTAAAAAAAATATATTAAATATTTTTTAAAAATTCACTTAAATTATGATGTATTTGAATACATTAAATAAAACGTTGGCATGATCAATGAAATGGGATCAAAATTTTTGTTTCATGTTTCAAATATCTCATATCATTGATAAAATCAAGGAGAAAGGGGTATGAAATTTTTTATTTTATAATTTTATTAATTTCTATTAATTTTTTTTATTTTACTGATGTTTGTTGAAAAAAATTTCATTCAGAAAACCTTACATGAAAAATTAATACTTTAATAAGAACTTCTCCTATCAGTAGTAAATTTTTTAATTAAGATAATTCGAATATAACTTATATAAGGTATAATATATTTAATATTAATATGCCTCAAGTAAATAGTGAAAAAGATGCCAAAAATGTTATGCTCTAGTATTTTAAATGATTGAATATATTTTATACTCTATTTCTTATGTTTCTGATTCCCCAATACCCTTCTTTATAATTTTTATTATTATTCTCTCAAAATTTACTTTTCAAAGATATGATCTAGGATTACCATTGTGTGTTATTTTTAAATATTCATTTACTATAATTTTATATTCTTAACTCAAAATGAAATAAATGTATTATATTTTTTTCAATGAATAAAAGAATAATACTTTGATAGTTAAGATAAAATGTTTAGAAAAATTTTCAAAACCATCATTAATATAATAATATCACCTATAACTACAGAGATGACTTCTTAAAAGTTTATTACATTTAACTATTACTATTTGAATATTATTTTAATACTATTTATTAACTATTTTTAGACATGGGGATCAAATGACATTAAACCTTAAAAAAATGTCAAACATTAATTTAATATAGGCAAAGTGAAATATTTATTTATTTCATTTTTAAAAACTAATTACTCAATATTTTAGAAACCGCATCTTACTCATATTCTTTTTACTTATAGTTATTTTTGAAAATCACAAAGAGGGATAGCGTTGATAGGATTATATATGACACTAATGTTTTTTATTCTTTTTATAGATTGATTTTTTATGAGTAGAATTATTATATTGGGGAGATGTTTTAGAAATGTTATAAGCTTTATAAGATCAATTTACATTTCAAAAAATAATGAATGTAATTGTAAAAATTCTATGTATTTATTATTTTATTGAAAATTACATGAACCTTTTAGGGATTTTTCTTTAAAAAATTTATCGATATTATTATTTAATTAATTTTTTTTCTTTTTCAAAAATGGGGATATTTTTTAATCAAAAAATCAATTCTTTATTGGTATTGAAAATTAAAATACACTCTTGTAAAAATTTAATTTAACATTAAGATTGTTGTTTTGAGTTATATATATATCAATGTTTCATCAAATTGAATAAATATTTTATTATGTAGGAACATGAATGTGTGTTGTAATGGAAGTATAAATAAAAGGTACTTTGCCTATATATTTAAAGGATACATACAAAAGATGATGGAGTGTTTCATCTAATGTTCTTACAACTGATCATGATGAATTTAAAATCTCAAAATTGGAGACTATTACATTAACATATATAAACTGAACCAGAGGAATCAAGAACCAAATGTGAATTGTAAATGAAATTCCCAAGAATGATTTCTTGTGACCACGTTGAAGTCCTAAAATGTTTGTTTCCTAGAGTTCTTCCCATTGATTTTTTATGATATTTTTTCTAAATAGCTATATATATTGATGTTTTTATCAATATATTATCTATTGTCCTCAAGGGATTCCATGGTTAGGTAAATAGTCTTTTTTATCATGTTTACGGAGGGATTTTAGGGATAAGAATATTGAGTGTCTATGGATATGACATAAATACCTATTAATATTTTTACAGTCAAATATGTTTCAAGCGTGGAATGTAGATACCATTTTTTAGGGAATGAAACACATTTCCCCTTGCTAAAAATCAAAGGGTTTCATTATTGGGTTTTTAATCTGGTAAATAATACCTTTTTCTAAATTTGGATTGTCATTAAATACCTTTGTTGTTTTATTTTTATCCATTCTTATTATTTTTTTCATATAATATTTTAGTTTTTGATAGATATATTTTTATGAACATTGACTATTATATTGGATATGTGTACAACCTTTGATAGAATTAATTCTACTATGTTTAAACCATTTTTAATCTTCTATCACTTCGATATACAATGAATTTATAAGAATATTATATCATATTTTCAACTTAAAACATTTGACGGTTGAAAATTTATTGTGAAATTTTAGACTGCAATTCACCTTCATCATATAGTTATTACAAGCCATATAACTCTCACATGATTTTCCATGTGGGATATTTGAATGAGATTATTCCATGGTCAGTATGACATGGTTGTTTTAGATCCCATAAAAGTCATGGTTTGTTATATTCTAAAAAAATTGAGGAATTCCATGTTTTAAAAATATTATATGGTGGATATAATTATATAAATGTAGAGAAAATGATTATATATGTTTTTCCTCCAAATAGATATAAAACAAAAAGAGTTATCTAAGATATGGATTCAAAATAGATGAGTTTAAAGTTGTTAAATAAAAATAGTGATGTTATTGAGAATCTTCTCTTAAATTAATATTATAGAAGTTAATTTTAGGAATCAATCACTTTTCAAAGCGAATATTGTGAGAGATAGAACCTATGATATATTTTACAATTATGAAAGTGATAAAATTCATGGCATTCATTGAAAACCATTTATTTCTTTAGTTATTATTCATTAAGTAGAAAACATTAGTGGTTGAAAAGGCTATTTGGTGTCAGTATTATACATGGCTCAAGGTTGATATCTTTAATTTTTTAATTGTTGATAATATTATACCAGTTGTGTGTCTGTGATATAGAATCCCCCATAGACTAAAGATATAGTCACACTATTTTGGTAAAACCCCTATTAATTCATTAGGAAATCTCATTTTTATTCTTCACAATGTGAGTTTGAGATATTATTGATTTACTATCATGATATAAGTTTAATTTTAAGAATAAATTACTTAAACATTGATTCCCCCCACTACCATTGCTGATCATTCATTGAAGATATCCTAAAAATTATTAAGAGAGCATGAGTTCTCTCTGGAAGATCTCTCATTAAAGATTATAATTGATCAACATAAATTTTTTCTAGAAAATGGAATCCCCAACATTGATGGGAAATAATTTCATATATGGAAGTAAATAACGGTACTATATCTTCTATCTCTTTGAATTTATGTTCCTTATTCTTTTATTCAATGGTTTAATGTTCTTAATGTGATTACATCCTTGTCTCAATCAGATAAGAAGAATGTTGAGGGTGAGAAAAATAAATAGATTCACTACTATTTTCATTATCGATGAATGATATATCCAATATCATAGAATAAAAAAATTCAAATTAAATCTATAAAAAACATAAAAACATAAAAAAATATGAAAAAAACATAAACAAATAAATATTATATTTTTTAGAAATGAATTTTATGATATTATAATACAATAAGTTAAATCTATTATTGAATTTTTTACTAAATTTAATATTATATTCAACACCATCATATGATACAATGGAAAACATGAATAATCTATATTGGTGAATAAACTCATTATAATTCATTCAGATAAGTTTTATTTTAAGATATCAGCTATTATAGATACAAACCTTGATGAATCCATAATTGAAAAGCACCAATGAAAACTAGAAGCGTATGACACAAGAAGAAGTTTATATATGGAAATAAATTCTAAAAAAGATAAAGAGGTTGAATTTATATAATTTAAAATATAATATTTGTTTATGATAAGGTTAGTTTAGGTGAAGCTGAGAACACGTAAGGATGTTATGATATTTTCACTTGGATATCTTGAAACGTCAAAAGGGGAAGTTTAAAATGTCATGGTAAACTATACTTTTAAATTTTATTAGCTGATAAAAATTGGTCAATTTTATTACACAATTACTTTAATTACTTACATGAATTATAAAGCTGTTGAATTACCAAACTGACACTACAATAAAGGGGAGTCCATAAAAAATAAATTTCTATTGAAAAGAAAATATAATATATCATACAATTTTTTCAGGATAAATTTTATAGCCCTTGAAGTTGTTATTTCTGATATTGAATAGATAAGTGGTGATAGAGATAGGTTTACGTAAAAATAATAGTGAGTTTTTATAGCTAAATAACATAAAGAGACTATATTTTTGGAGGAAGATACTTAAATTTTTTAGCAGTTTATTATTGACATTGGTAAATCCTCCAAAGAATACACCTTTAAAATTGATATTTAATTTTTTTTAAATAACATTGGAAGGATATGAAATTATAATTCACATTTCAAGGAGAAAATAAATTGAGAGAAATATACCTATATTTATAAATCAGAGATTTATAATGAATTTTAGAGGATATATCTATAGAGTATTAACATAAGGAATATCATTAATGATATGGTATATACAATAATCATTAAATATAATGAATTTTACAAGACGAATGTTAAAATTATTAAATCATAGAATCCAATGTACCAATTAATGTTCTATTATAGAAAATATATCAAAAAAATTGTTAAATGTTTAATTCTTTTAATGAATAAATGTATGCCTATGATATAGTTGAATAGGTGCTTAAATCAAGAAAATTAAAAACAATCGTAGTGTATAATGGGTTAGGATATTTGGAATGAAAGTCTATTACTGAATCATCTCGAATGAAGCTCATGTTTATTAGTAAGTCCAGTATAATAAATATTAGTATTACTATTGAATGGTATTAATAGAAGTCAAAATATGCTAACATATAAGGGAAATAAATTCTAAAAAAATATATATATGAGCCCACGCTACACAAGGAAGATTACAAAAAAATGACTCAGAGAAATAATTATACTAAAAGTTCTAAAAAGATGTTGGAAACAACCCATTTAAGTATATAATTTCAATAAAATTATTAGATTTCATGGTAATTGTTGGTGTTATGGAAACATTGGTACCAATTATTATATTTATCAAACAATATTTATTATACCTGGAAAATGATAGATAACAATCCATGTAATATACCACAACAAATAAAGGAAAATAAAATGCCTTGACATTGATACAATATATTTGAGATAAAAAAACATATTTAAATAAATGAAAAAATATAGTGCAAGGTTTGAAAAAAAGGACACACTTTAAATGAGTGTCGTAAAAGTACACTACCTCAATTGAATATAAATTCATGTTCAAATAATCATTATAAAAATAATACATTCAAATAGAAGTCATATTTTGTTGATGTTTCGTATAGGGAATTCAAAATAAAGAATCCTATTATTTTGGATAAAATCATCTCGCAACATATGACATGTGATCTTAAAAAATGAAAAATGGTTGGAAAAATTAGGGTTGGAGCTATTATATTATTGATATATCATTAAAGGTCAAAGGTATTAGATAAATAAATATTGAAAAAAAAACAAATAATTTTGACTATTTTTATATTGTGTTGCTTATTTAAACCAAATATGGTTAGAGTTTTAAAAAATTATGATGATCAAAAGGAATTGATATTAAATAATAATGGTTTTGTGATAAAAATATTGAAATATTTTGTAGTATTTTCATGATATATTATAATAAATGACATTTTATTTTATTTTATTGAAACTAAAAATGATTACTACATGAGAATGAAAGATAAGAAATCATGTAGAAAATAATAATTAGTCATCTTGGATAAAAGAGATTAAAATAGTTGGCTATAGAGGATATAATGATAAATATTATTTTATTGAATAAACAAACCATTATTGTTAAAAAATTTAAAATTGGGAAAAAAGTGAATAGTATCCTCAAAGAGATTGAGATACAGACCAAAAGAATACTAGAGTTTGTCTACTCTGATAATTATGGTCCCATGAGCATGAAGTAAACAATTAGATATTTTTATTTCATCACATTCATAGATTAATTCAATAGAATGACTCCAATCATATTGATTCTTTATAAATCCCAATATTTGAGCATGTTTAAAATTTTTGGAGGATAGTTGAGAAATAAAAATGATATGCATTAAAAACAATTTTGATCAGAAAATATGAAGGACTATTCCATCAAAATGTTTTCTAAATATATTGATGGAATTTAATATGTTATATGTTTAGTGAAATAAGCTTTCGAAAAAATAGCACTTCTGAAAGGAAGAATTTGAATCATGTTTATGTGACTTGAAACATGAATTATGGGCATGATATGTCAAGTTATTTCTAGGTGAATGATATATTAATAGATGGAATAATTCCAATATAGTGTTTATTATAACTATATTTTGATATGAAAATTAATGAAAAGTTTTTTAATAAGAAGTTAAATCTTAAAAAACTCAGAGTTCATAGGAGTCTATTATTGATCAAGAGGAAAGGAAAGAATGATTTAAATTTTTATTAGAACGATGAGGATATGATATTTCTTAGATACAAACAAAATAAAAGTTCCTATCATTTCTAAAACAATAAATTTATGAATATGGTCAAATATATTCATATAAATTCATTGAGAATAAATATACACAAAAAACAATCATTCAAGGAGGACGATGAGATTGATAAATTCATTGTGGAAACTAATGTGAAAATTGAAGAGAATGGAGAAATAATTTTTAATGAATTTAATTATACTTATTCTAGTGATGATTATGGGAACATGAGGGCCAATATAATTTTTTTAAAAAATAAATCATTTTGATTTTGGAATTATTATTGGAGATTTAATGAAGGAGTATAAACAAGAAGAAAAATCAGAAAAATTAGTCATAATTTTATTTTTTCAAAGTATATAACCAAAACTATTTTATGTAGATCAATAGAATATGAAATGGATTTAATATTTTATTGAATTAATTAATCAAATTAAAAATAACCTGTCCTATGAAATTAAATGAAGAAATTAATATAAAAATATCATTAGTACATAATGGGTGTTCATGAATCCGATGAAAGAAAAAGGCATGGTTAAAAGAAAAAAAGTTATATTTGTTTTTTGGAGATATTAAAATCTATAAAGAATATACTTTGATTAATTATATTTTTCTATAGACTATATACATTAAGAATATTAAATTCTATTACAACAATATTAAATTAAAAAATCATCAAATTTATGTGAACTTTACTTCCATAAATGTTGAGTTGAATGTGGACGTTTATATTGATAAACCTGAGGGTTTTATCATTTATAAAGATAGTTGTATGTTATTAAATCTAAAAAATATCTATGTGAGTATAAATTAAACAAAATTTGGATAAATTATTTTAACAATATTTTTGTATTTGTTGAAAACTATACTTTTTATATAAAAATGTTTTTCTTATTCAGGAATCCAAACCTATCCATCAAGAGGTTTTTAAGAAATTTTTATGTTCTTAAATGTTTTATTCCCTAACATAAAGGGGAAAATGTTTTATTTTTAATAATGTTGTTTTTTGGACTCAGAGGATAAGACTGAGAAACACCATAATAAGAGTATCAGATCCATCTACATCAGATTCAGATCATCAAATCCTAAATAATGTAAGTTATAAATTATTGTTTTTTGTAATTTTTCATTTTATATAATCATGGAATGAAATATGTTTCTAGGTTAAAAAGACATAAGTTGGTGAGCTAAGAGTTCATATTATTGCTGATGAGTTTTTAAAAAAGATTGTGAATTCATGAGTTATAATGTTTTTGTACTTTCTAATCTAAATAAAATGATTATTTTATGGACAATAAATGCTCAAAAATTATGAAAAATGTCATGATTAAATCATTTGAAAAATTTGAGGATTCATAATGATTTTATCATATCTAGAAGTTCTAGAATCCTATGTTTTTAATAGAAATAAAGTGTAATGCTGACGAAGATTGAAGAATTTTATAGTTCTTAAGTGGGGTCATAATATAATAATTTCAATATTTATAGCAAAATAATTGTAATTTCATTTCTGTTGTATTGGTAAATTCCATCATAATAATGATTCTGTCTGACTGAATCTAACACATAATGTTAATCAGATCATAATGAGCTGATAAAGAAAGTCAAGTTGTAATGTACTGAACTAGAAAGGTATATCATAATGACATGAGAAATAATGGAATATCATAATGAGTTGAGAATGAAATTAATATCATAATGGGATGTGAAATAATTAATTATTATAATTATATGATAAATAAAGGTATATTAGAATGATCATAGAAAAAAAACATATCATAATGAGATGAGAAAGAAAGACATATCATAATGAGCAGAGAAATAAAGGAATCTCATAGTAAGTAGAGGTAGCTGAAGCTGAGAAGTATCACCATAATTAGTTAAGGAGGTTTCATCATACTGAATAAAATACTTTATGTTTATTAAATATAATTATAGAGAAGAACATTTGTGAATAGTTGAAGTTTTCAATCTTGATTTTCAATTATGTATAAGTCTTGGGGAAATCTGAGAATATTTGAAGAAGTTAGTGTTTATGTTTAAATGTGATATTTTTTTGAGTTTTGAAATATTAGGAATGGTGGAATGTTTTACTTTTTACCACTATTTCTTTTTTTAAACACCTATAAATACATTATCAGATCATTTTTTCATTTTAACTATCACATGACTGGAATGGGCAGAGAACTGTAGAATTCATGTAAATTTTTTGTTATGACTGAGATATTAGAAAAATATAATACACCTGAATGTTTTTTATTGAAGTTTATATTCATATTAAGTCAATCAAAAAAAGGAATAACATATTGATAATTTCAGAATAGATTCAGTTTTTTAGATTGACATTGGGTTCATCATATTAATTCTATTATATTGATTCAATCAAATTAAGGAAGATCAGACTGAGTGTTTGAGAAATTATTTAGAAGTGCATGTGAGTAAGGTATTATCGTATTGACAACATTGGATTAACAGAATCTGATCCAACATAATCAGACCGAGGATCTAGAATATGACTTTTTGGGAAAATTTTAATAAATATTTATTATTTTGTTTTGGATCAATTGTTTTGTAATTTTTTTAAACTAATTGGGTTAAGTATAATATTTACTTTTGGGAGATATATGGTGTCTAATTGGAGTTGTAAAAGGTTGTATTCACTTCTCCATAATAGTGGATTTTCATAGACCCACAAAAGGGGCATTGAAAATGATTTAGGTTCTCACACATAAGACAATCCTTATAATCCTTATGTGCATTATTTTCATTCCTCTTTTTTCATGTATGATTATTTACTAAAATGTTATAAGAAAAAAATATTAATTAGTCATAGAGTTAAATGATTATAAGTTATTGAAACCTATAATTATGCAACCACTGATTTAACCCCCTTATCATTTGTTATTCAATCCTTTGAATCATCAATTGGTATCAAAGGGGGTTCCCTTGTTGAATCATTATCATGGATAATATAAAAAATTTCAATAATAGATGAATTCATAAATTTTAAGGAAGTAATTATTAGGTATGAAAACATAGGATGATTCCTTATCTCTTACATATTTTCCTACATGTTTCTGAAGCTTTTAATATTATATTTTCACCTATTGAGAAATATTTTCCAATGAAATATTTGGATAAGAGAAATATATAAGTTTATTGAATGAAAACAAATGAAATCCTTATGTACTTATCAGAGATTTATTATTAAAAAATTATTTTTCCTAATACTTGAAAAATTATGCAGGACAAGATGAAAATTATTTTTGAATGGAATAATAAAGTTACAGAAGAAAATCTATAAATATAGAATAGTAAGTATGATGACATCAAAATGATAGATGAAGAAATATGTCTTAGAAGAGTCTATATTTGTGAAGAAACTTATGAAAATCTCCCCAAATAGGTTTGAATCCATAATTTCCTCCATAGAATATAAATTCAATTTAGCTGTTGATGAATTGAAAAAATTTCGTATTACTTTTG
Source organism: Viscum album (assembly GCA_963277665.1). Taxonomy (NCBI): domain Eukaryota; kingdom Viridiplantae; phylum Streptophyta; class Magnoliopsida; order Santalales; family Viscaceae; genus Viscum; species Viscum album. The sequence continues at coordinate 1,898,519,789 of OY728140.1, read as the reverse complement.
AAATGAGAGATGCTCAAATATTTAAAAAGAATATAAAATATGATATGGATTTTGAATCCCTGAGAATGTTGAAAAATCATGACATTGAATATGTTGATCCTTTTTTTTTCTATGGTAATGAGGATAATGAGTTGAATGATAAAATCATGTCTCTTATATCTAAGAACTATAAAATTGAAAGTTGAGTGTATGAAGGTAAAATTACTATCAAATGTTATTATTGTGGTAGAATTGGACATTTTTCTACGAGTTTCCCCAAGAATATAGTTGGAGAATAATGTGATGATTTTTTTTGAAAAGTCATATTATAAAAAGTGGATCAAAAGTTATGAAGATTAAAATTCATCCAAAAAATATCCAAAAATAATTTTTCTAGTAACAAAATAAGTATGTTTTGTAAGAAATATAAATCAGAATCAATAGAGAAAAATTCATAAAAAGTTGAATATTGAAAAAATTTCAAAACATTTATTAAATAATTAGATAAATTTAAAGTTTTCTTAAATAGTGATGCAAAATTTGGTGAATAATAATTTAGATAGTATAGTTTTAAAACATAACTTCTTACATATCTTGAGTAAAAAAATATCTCCAAAAATAAATAATAATGATAATGATTGATTATTAAGAAGTTAATGAATGTAGAAAAGATGTCATCAAGGTGGATAAATAAATTTAGGAGGTCAGAAGTTACAAACAAAGAGTTGGTGTTGTGGGAAAGATGGTTGATGACACCATTAAGAAGGTTTAATTTATGAATGAATGAGTTAACAAGTTTCTATACAAACTTATTGATTATGAAAATATCTTGAGAAAGGTGAAATAAATCTTTAAACAATCCTTGGAAGTAATAGTTGCGACTTCTGAATTTTTTTAGATGAATCAAATAAAGAATATGATTAAATTTTCACCCACCAAAAATAATATTTGATTTTATTTATCTAACATTTTAGGTTCTAGAAAATTTATTGGTTAAAATTGGGTGTAAAAAAGGAAGTGAGAAACCTAACATATCTACAAAAGTTAAAAACTCACATAGGAGGAAAAATGGTCAATGGCCATAATATATAGAAATTGGAAGAAGTTATCAATCTAAAAAAGGATTCTACAAATAAAGATCTTACATCAATTGAAAATTAGGATTTTATGGATATTGTTTGTGTTGTAGAATAAATGGCCACAAATATTATAAATTTTTGAGTAAATTATATCTTCCAGGAATAAGGTTTGATTAAATAAGAGTGAATAAAATTCATAATTCATAAGAATTTATAAAACTAAAATATCATGATGTGAGAAACAATAAAAAAAATAAATATAAATGTTTGGAAAGAGGGATTGATAAGATGTGAAGAGGCTGGTCATCATGTAAAAAAATATATGAAACTTCATACAGAACATGTTCCATATCGTGGAAATGAAATGGAAGATTGAAAGAAGAAAGTTAAGGAATGATCTTTTGTTTTATAGACAACATTAAAATCAATTAAAACGAACAATACATTGATACAAGATAATGGTTATTCATCACATATGACAGGTTATATAAAAATCGTGAATTTTTTTGAAATTCTTGATGGACGAGGAGTTTCCTTTTTTAATGGAAGTTCCTTAAAAGTAGTAGGAATCAGAATAGTTTTGATTGAAGTATAAAAGATTAATTCTAAGAAGGTATTATTTGTTGATGAGATAAAAAATAACTTTCTTTTTGTAAATAAATATTGTGATTATGGAAAAGAAATAATCTTCATAAAATATTATTTTATTATCTAAAGTGTGAAATACGTAAAATTGATTAAAAATGAGAAATAACTAGTGGGAATCATTTATAAATATGAGAATTCAGGAAATCCTTTTACATAATTTGTGAATATTAGAATAAATTATGGAATCTATGACTTGGCCATATTGGATATAAAGACATGAAAAATCTCTCTATAGTTGATACTATATGAATCATTCTATAATTGGAAATAATATAAGAATAATTTTTAATACTTTTTAGAAAATAAAAATTACTAATAAAAGTTATAAGAGAGTTGAGATTTTGTCTACCAGACCTCTTTAACATAATCATTCTGATTTATGTAGGTTGATGAGACATAAATCAAAAAAAGTAAATTTATATCTTAATACTTTTATTGATGATTTCATTTGGATGAAAAAATAATGTTTATAAAACACAAGTCAGAGGATATGGTGGTGTTTAAGTTTTTCAGAAAAGATGTTGAGAAAAAAAGGGGGTTTATATAAAGAATTTTGAAACAGATAATGAAACCCAATTAAAAAATAATTTTTTTTACTATTATATTAGAGAACATAGTATCAAACATCAGTATAGTGCTCCATGTACTCTAAAAAAATGGAATATCATAAATAAATAATAGAATTTTGGTGTAAATGAGAAGAATTATTTTAGAAAAATACATTCATTCAATGATTTACTAAGAATTAGCTATTAGTAATGTTGTTCATATTTGAAAAAAATATGTTTTCTGATACCATAATTAAAAATGACATATTCTAAAATTTTGTATAAAAAACCTTCATTGAATTACATTAATTTTTTTATAAGTCCTTCTTTATGTAAAATAAAAAATATAGATTTAGAAAATTTTTATAAGAATACTAAGGAAGTAACTTCTATTTTTTCAATCAGTAAATGGAATATGTTAAAAATGTTTCAACAAACATTTAATAATGTTAGTGGACTCATATAATTTGAGGGTATTTGAAAACCAAAATTCCATAATAATAGTTGTTGATAATGATGAGGAGTATAAACAAGATATTTCCAAAAATAGTGAAGGTGTGTCAAAAAATCCGTATAAGGATTAGGAAAGTTCATGTGATGTGGAAATTCATGTTACGATAGAAAATTTGAAATATCATATTTTTAAAAAACATGATGAGTTTGAAAACATTATAATAAATTGGGAGGATTTTTTTAAACAACAAGAACATCGATATTAGAAAATCAGAATTCACGTATCTCAAAAGTTGAACCAAAATCACTTTTAGAAGCAATTTAACACAAAGAATTGGTAGAGTCGATGAATATAGAATTGTATGATATTTTGAAGAATGAAACAGAGGATCTTGTTCCATGTACAACAAATAAAAATGTTTTTGGAAGAATGCTGATTTATATAAATAAGATGAATAAACATGAAGATGTTTCAAGAACCAAATACAAGATTTTTTTAAAGGCTATACACAAGTGGTATTTTTTTATATTAAAGAATGTTTTTCCCAAATTTAAATATTAGAATGCATTATCATGGTTCTTTCAGTGATTGCACAACATTACTAAATATTTTATTAGATGCATGTAAAGTTATCCTTCTTAAAACGTGAGATTTATGAAGAAGTTTAAATAGAAAAACCATGTTTTTTAACTATGTGTGGATGAAAAAAAATATTGTAAACTAATGAAATATATTTTAGGGATGAAACATTCTCAACACACTTGGTATTAAAATCATGAATTTTTTTGAGAATGTTAAATTTTTCTAAAGGAAAATATGAAAAAAATTACATGTGAAATATGTTGAATACGTAACTCTAATTATAATTATTTATGTGGATGATATAATATTTTGGGGATAGAGAATATAATTGTAAAAATAATTCTAAGGATATGGAGTGGTGTTTTAAAATGTATATGTTAAAATATTTAACTCTCTTCCTTGGATTAAAATTCAAAAAAAACATTTTTTATGTGTGAATCAGATAAACATTAAAAAGATGATAGTAAGTCTTCTATACCTTATTGTCTCAAGGAATAATATTTTTTATGATGTTAGTTTGTATTCTAGGTATCAATGTAATCCAAAATAATCAAATATGTTGGAAGAAAAGAGGATTATGAGATATGTTAGAAGAACAACTTCACATGAGTTGTTATAAAAAATAATATTGTGATATGAAATTTCATTGTTATACTGATGTTGATTGGAATGGATATTTTAATGATAGAAAATCAACACCTGGGGGAACTGTTTTCTTGGGTGAGTGTTCTGTGAGTTGAAATAGTAAGAAACAATGTTTAATAACATTGAGCACAACTGAATCCGAATAAGCTGAAGCTACTCTGTCTTGTACTCAAATGATGTGGATGAATTTTCCGCTGGAATATTTGAATGTAAAATTCTCTAAACCAATTAATATACTTTGTGATAATCATAGTTCAGTTGATAATTTTGAAAATATTATTTAATGTTAAATATAAAAACAGATTTATATAATTTTCACTTTATAAAATAGAAAATTTCTACTGGAGATGTCATACTAGAATACATATCAATAAAGTATATAGTTGCTAATATTTTCACAAAATCAATTTTGAATGAATGATATTTTGAATTGAAGTTGGAACTTCATGTTCATCCTCCTCCCATGAATTCCTAAACCTTATAAGGAAGGATCCCCACCATGATTTGGCTTATGTTGAGAATGGGGGAGACAAATTTAATTTATTTATTTTAATATGTTCTTATATATATTTATTTTATGAATCTGAAGTCATGGTTATCATAAAATTGGGGATATAAAAGTAAAAGTGAGGGAGGACACGATAAAAGTGATGAATGTTTTTAATTATATGTACGAAAAACATTCTTACCACTAAGGGAATAAATTACTTCAACAACATTACTTTATCTCATAGTGTGGTTTCAGTGCACTCTATTTTGAGAATAGCTATGTTTTTATAAAAGTAAAAAAATGTGTGTTCATTAAAAAAATTGAGTCTATGGAAAAAAATTATGAGAGTTGAAAATTTTATTATTGAGGTTTGTTAGAAAATCCAATGGGGGATATTGAAGAACCATTGTGATAAAAAACATGTAACAATATTTTGGTATTTTTTGACTACTGACATTTTTGTATTAGAATGTTTTTATTATTTATTATCCTGGTCCAATCAATCGTAATGATATTTGTAAAAAGTTAGAAATTGATGAATGTTTTATCCCAAATATAAAGGGGGATAAAATTTTTATGTTTAGGAAAGTTGTTTTCATACTCATATGATCAGACTGAGAAGGAAAAAATTAGAGAATCTGATCTATCTACATTAGATTCAGATCATCATATCCCAAAGAATCAAGGTCAGAAATTGATGTTTGTGAGATGTATTCCTTTACCGTAATAAGAGAAATAATGAAGTTTCTGATTTAAATATACATATTTTTGTGTGTGAAAAAAGTTATATTTTTTCTACATAGTTTTGAAAGAAAATTTTGAGGTGAGAAGTTATAATATGTTATACATTATAAACTAAATCAGGTGATTATTTTCAGGTCATCAAGTTTTCAAGAAACACAAAAACTATCATGATAATTTTTTTAAGAAATTATGGAATCATAACAATTATATCACATTATGAATTTCCAGACACAAGAAGGTTTAGAAGAAATAAATTAATAATATGACAAATTTTGAAGAATTTCCAAGTTTCTATGTGGATTCATATTTAAATACTTTAGATATTAATGAGGAAATAATAATAATGGGATCTCCATCATGATTGAAAATTTCATTATGATGAGAATTATATTAGACTAGCTATTTGAAGTAAATTCTATCCAATTGTAATGAGAAAAGAAATAATGAAATATCATAATTATCTGATAAAGAAAAAAAGATCGTAATGATTAGAGAACAAGATGATGATTGTAATGAGATGAGAAAGAAAGGAAAATAATAAAGAGGTGATAAATAAATTAAGACCACAATGTGGTGAAAATAAATGTTATAACATAATAATTTGAGAAAAAAAATTATCATAATGTGGTGAGAAAGAAATAAGCTAGTAATAAGAAGATGAAGCTAATGCCAAAGAAGTTACATCATAATGAGATGCATATGATTCATCAAATTTAAGAAATTAAAAAATGTTAAATAAATATAATTATAAATAAGAAGTAATGTTAAGAGATGAAGTGGTTAATCTTGATATTCAATTATGCATAAATCTCAATGAAAACTGAAAAGGTTTGAAGAACTCAATGTTAAAGTTTAAATGTGATAGTTTTTTAGGGTTTTGAAATATAAGGAAGTGGGGAATGTTTTCAAGATTCTAAATATTTGTTTCATATTCACCAATAAATACATGGTCAGATCATTAATTAATGGAATCTTTCACAAAAATATAAAATGAGTTGTGATTAATAATTTGAGGGAAAATTCTCAACATACTATGATATTAGAAGAAGATCTAACACATGAATGTTTTTTATATCAGAAAAGAGAATCTCATTGAGTCAATTGGTCTGAGGAAGACTATATTGTGAATTTTAGTGGAGTCTTATTTTTGAATATTTAGTATAGGTTCATCATATTGATTCCATTTTATTATGTTAATCATACTGAGGAAGATCTGACTGAGTGTTTGGGTAGTGTTTGATTAGTAGAGATTCGGTAAGGGAGAATCATATTGATCTCATTAAATTGAGAGAATCAGATCCATCTAAATTATATTGGAGATCCTTACTAATCATTTGTGGATAAAATTGAAAAAAAATTATTCATTTGTATTTTATCATTTTTTGTAATCCAAATTTATAAACTAGTGGTATTAGGTACAATATTACATTTCAAGAGATAAAAGGTGTCTAATTGGGGTTTAAACAAGTTGAATTTAGTCTTTCATTATAGTAGAATTTTATAAACCTATAAGAGTGGATATTTAAAGGATGTGGGTTCTCACACAAAACCCAAACTTTGTAAATCATTCATTATTTTCTATTTTCACTAATTTTTCATGAATGACTATTTACAAAAATTTTGATAAGGAAATAAATCTTAAAAGGTTACATGGATATGTTTTAAAAAATATTGAAACTTATAAAAAGTGAAAAACTGATTCACCCCCCATTAATTATATTTATTCAATCCATTGTAACATTATAAGTACAACCCATGAGTTAGGTTCATCAAGTTTCATGTGTGTTTGAAAATCAAGAAATTTAGAAAAGGTAATGTAGATAAAAAAACTATATGATTAAGGCCAATACTACAATCATCATCATTATTGTATATATCATTGATATCATCTTTATAGTGTTGGACAATTTTTTATACAATTATCAATATAAATAATGTGTCAATTTGAAATATCGTAGGTGAGTTGAATTTTTCATGGATTTACATGTTACTGAATCTGCTAGTCATTTTTTATCTCTAAATAAAATAATACCATAATGGTTTTCAATGTATTTATATGATAAGAATAAAAATCTATGTTTAAACCAATTATATTTGGTACAAGATTAATTATGGATAATTAACGGAAGGTAACAATGGAAAATAGTTCCTAAAATAGATTGGAAATATTTTTAATTTGATACCCTCAAGGCTGGATATTTACTTTTCTATCAAACATTCTGCAATATATAAATCAAATTTAATGAATTCAAACATTCTAAAATATATTATTCATAGTTATGTCTATAATATGTCAAATTATATCATTTTATTTGAAAATAAAGGAACAATTTAATTAAAAGTCATTATAGATGATGAATGGGAACGTCATATTGATGACCGTAAGTCTACATTATGTGGATTATTCTTCATTGGTTGGAGATGTGTGGATTATTATAATAGAAATAAAATACTCTATTAATTTGGGTACCATTGGGGTTGAGTATGTTTCTTCATAAAAGAAACTACACAAAATATTTGAATTAATAATTACATCTAAGATATGGATATTTTTTTTAATGTATTCTTTGGTTGTTAGTTGTAGCAATGAAAGCATGGTAAAATTTTCTAAAAAACCAGTGTAACATTTATGATCAAAGTAAAAAAGAAATAAAATATCATTTCTTTATGGTGAATATTGTTTCATACATATATATCTATTATTTTATTCATTACACTAGTATAAAAATAGTTTTTTTCATCAGTGTTTCAACATCAATTATTTAAATGGCCAACATTAATCCCTTTACTGGTGGGTTTTAACCTTGAATATTGAAAAAAAACTTTAAAACTCATGTTCTAATTTTAGTAAATATATAAACAATGTTGAAAAACTATTTATAGAATTTTTTATATTGTTTATTTATAATGAATATGTAAAAATTAAAATATTACATTATATGCATGTCATTTTGAAAATTCTTCAGCACACACAATGTTTTTTTAATTATCACCGAAAAATTATTAAACTACCTAGAATTTATTACAGATATTTTTTATGGATGCATATACATGTTTTCATGATCATTATTTCTACATTTTTATCTCATCCAATTTAGAATAGTATCTTATCTCATTTGATTATTGTTTTAAGGATTTATCCACTGGGTTTATAATTATTATCTCATTATATAATATTTAGGAGTATTTACATAATTTATATGATATTTAATGATTTGTTTTTTTGTCAATAAAAATAATTCTTCTATCGAAGCTGAAAATTTATATCTTCCATAGGATATTTATCGGACAATGTATAAAATTCATCACTGATCTCATATTATGATTCCTCATAATTTTCTCCACAAAATGAAATGAAAATAAACTAATAAATGTTTTTAATATAATGACTCAACATAAAAAATATAGATTTTTTTGAATATTTAATTTTTTTTCCATGATCATATTTTGTTTTTTTAATTTTATTATTTATGTATCTTGTATTTTCTTCAAAGAGAGTAATTTATATTGATTTTTATAAAAACAATTAGGCAATTTTATTTTATATTCTTTATAATGGACTTTTAAAGTAAATTATAACATTAGTTATAAATAATGTATGTTATAAGTGAATTTAAACATCGATTATAAAAAGAACCAATTTCAAAAGTCTTGAAATTTTATCTAAATATATATTTTAAAATTCGTTTTCAGAATCATTTCTATAAATATATTTTCAAAATCTAATTATTGACATCACATATAAATTGATATAACAGACCTATTTTTTTATACTGTTCTAAGGAAAATGTTTCTATTATTCTCAAAAAACCTCTTGCAATGGAGACTTATGAGATGATAAGACAACTAATGGGTGTGAAACCCATTCCCTTACATCATTTAGATATGTTTATAAGACTATACCTCACATTAAATTATGTTTTTATTTGTTATTTATAATGATATTTGAGTTATAGGGGGAGAATCCTCATTGTGCATAAACATTTTCATCCATCTTGATTTTTAATTCTCTAATAATATATATAATATGTTTTATTATTGTGAAAATTATTTAATGAATTAGTTAAACTATCGTGTTTTCTATAATATGATGGATCTCGTATAGATAGAGATGATTGAATCATGATTCATTTCATTGATATTATTGATATCACCCTTATATTGTGGGATTTAACTTTATTATCAATAATTTGAGGAAGATATTAACATTTTATTTCAATTAAATAGGATTTACCTATGTTTGAGGATCACCTTTTGAGAATTAATTTTAATAGAAATTCTAAGAAGAGTTGAAATAAAATCCAAAGGGGGCTATTGTTAGTCCCATGGTTGATGATAATGTTTTTGTTGTTTTTATAACATTTTATGAGGATTGATATAACAACATAAACCCTTAAAGTTATAAAATTGGTCCATTTAATGGTGAAACATGTGTAGTTTTTTCTTTTATTGGTGTTTTAGGGTTTTGGGTGGTCATGGTTAATGTTTTGTGTAAACAAATTGGTTATGGAGTATCATTCCATGTAAAATATTATAATCATATTTCTAGAGGGACTCCAATAGAGTTCCCTTGGGTGTGTTAGTAACAAATTCCACTACCAATGAGAGTATACTGGGTAGTTAGAGGAACTCTATTAGCTTCACTAGTGTTCTGGTGGGTTTTAGGTCGGGTTCTAATGGTTCATATGAACATGTATTTTTTTTAAATAATTTTATTGAATTAAAATTATTGATTTTTTTAAATTTATGTTTCCTCCATCAATTTACTCCAAAAGGTTATCCCCCCTCATTCATTCCCCATAATTCGATCCTTCATCATTTATTTCTCTCTTTTTTCCTCAAATACTCATGTCATCAACGAAACAAGAGTTTCCTATTTATGGAACCCTCTCATATTTTTTCTATTTTTAGTTATCCTTGTTGTTTTAAAATTAAATTATGTTTATTCCTTAATTTGGGGTTTTTATATGGTTTATAACTTCTTCAGTATGAAGATGAATCAACTAAGGATCATCTATGTGTAGGACCATACTATCCCTAAGTATGTGGTCCTATGCTTTTCCAAGGGTGTTCACTTGATTTTCATGAATATTATGAAATTAATAAAACATCACTTTTGTGGTGTTGATATAAAAATAAATTAAAAAGTTTTCAAAAAATTATTATTGTGTTATTAGAATTTATTAGTCCATGAGTGACCTATTTGAGGGGTGCGTCGACACCATTGGTCACTAATTACCAATTCTCATATGAGTTAAGTTTTGAAATGAATAATTTAGAATTCATATGGTAGCCTATAAATGAGATTCATCTTTAATATCATAGTATAGTTACCTAGTGTACTCCTTGGTAAGGATTGGTTTGAGTTAGAGCAAGTATAATGGTGATATAGTCTAAGAAAAGTTATTTGAGATAGGTATATGGAATAAAATCGCAACCCATGATATTTTTAATTTTTATAAATATATATATTGTATTAAAATGACATATCATATATTTTGGTTATTATTTATTATGTTTGGGTTCTTCATGCACCTAAATCTAATTAATTGGGGTGTCTCATCAATCTTTACTGAATTTATGGTATATCAACCACATTGAAGAGGTTTCTGGTTCCTTATCCACCTATACAAGGTTGGTGATCAATTTTTCACCCATCAACTAAAGGAATTGTGGAACCTCTTCCACATTTGGATATTATACTAGTGGTATATAATCTATACAATTTTCGTGTTCGTGGAGCATCAACCATTTAATTGAGAAACCATAGCGGTGCATCATCAACTTAAGGACTGGCTCGGGAGGTATATCATCCACTGTGGCTTTGATGCTGGTTATGTAATGATCATTTAGATGATATTCTAGTTTTACAATATCCACATATAGGATGTTCTAAATGGTGAAACATCCACTTATAGTTGTGATATCCATGGTGAACTTCGACTTATATTATATTTTCTCAGGGAATAATATTTAACATAGTTGTATTGTGTGTGATAATTGATATTAAAAACCTATGTTTTTTAATATAGCATATTTAAAACCAAGGATTGTATCTATGGAGGACAGAAAAAATATCACTTGTTACTATTAGTGTGAACTGTTTTGATTTTTAATGAATTGAGTTTTGGGAGAAATTGAAGAAAATAAACAAATGTGGGTTTTAATCAAGCAGGTGGAAGGTGATGGGTTTATGGTTGTATTTCCTATTTTAATATTTTTATAGTCATTCAAATAGTAAAATCTTCTTTTAATTAATTGATTAATGAAAATACATAATATTTTTATCAGTCCCCATGGGTTTATGGAAATGGTTAATATTAATATAAAATTAATAACTACTTGATCATCCATGCATCATATATGTGTGATAATGTGTCAATTACATGGGAACAATGATCCAACCCTAAAATACTCATGAAATACCCATTATATTTTTTGTGTTCCTATGAAATTAATATATAATCAACTGACATCACACATTTTTTCCTCTGGAATTGGGGATGACCTCATTGATTTAAGGTTCAAACATTCCAAGCCGTTTCTAGTAGGTTTGTTCGTAGAATCGGAAAAATCCAATGATTCCATATCCATTTGGACCTACATTCCAAAGGTAGGTGCTCATTAGTTGTGAACTGATGAGGCTTAAGAGTTTCCATTGGTCAAGAGAATGGGAGGTTGGACTCATCAAACCTTTTTGAGGAGAATTATTGTCTACTCCGGAAATCTCTTTATAGATTTAAGTTATGTTCGTGAATCCTTATTGCATTACCAAGTAAGAAGATGATCTTTACTTTAGATCTAACAACCAATGATTATTATGTACGAGATTTAGATAATCTTCTATATGTATTCTAGGTTCTTCATCGATAGAGAATCATCTATATTGTTAGAGATTCTTCGTCAATGGTATCCTTCGACACATTATATAGAAATCTCCTGGTCATTATGATAACCATAACGGTTTTAAAGCCACTCACCAGGGCACTTGATGTTTATTGTCATTCATAAAGACATGGATTATTTCAGAGTTGGGATCGTACCCGCAGATGGGCTACATACGTATGCTTTGTTTTGGAAAAGGAATCCGAACCCACATAATTCGAGTAATGAAGTATGAGGTTAATGTATGATTGATGACTCAAAGAAAGATGTCATAATGACTTTTATGCTCTAACCTCATGTGATTCATACTCGGTGTGAGAAACAAGAGGTGTTGGTAAAACCTGAAAATTTTTCCATGAAAGATACAATTATAAGAAATGATGTGGGGCTTATGCATGTACGACTTCCCAGATAGATGAATATTATGATTTACTTCAGGGAAGAAACCCAAGAACAAGGTCCATATAGGTAAATGTTCTTTATGGATATTCAGATACTTAACATAGGATTTAATCATGATAATGATGTACAAATTAGTGGGGACTTATTATTGAGTTTTATTCCTAAGAAGGAATCGCAAATCAAAAGTAAATTAAGACTTGTTTAGAGAAATGAGAACTAGGATTTACTCCTCAGAAGGAGGCCTAGGTTAAAGGTTTTGAAAACTAGGGTTGTTCCTGAGAAGGAGGCCCTGGTAAAAAGGGATTTGAAAACTGAGGCTTACTCCTAAGGAAGAATCCCATGTTAAGGGAATGTAGAATTTGGGAACATGGGGCTTACTCTTAAGGAGGACACCCAGATTAAAGGAATTATGGTTGGGGCTTACTCCTAAGGAAGATGCCCAAAATTAAGGAAACTTGAAGACTAGGGTTTATTTCTGAAAAGGAGGCCCAGGTTAGGAGATTTGGGTCTTATTCTTGAGGAGGATACCCATATCTTGTGAATTTGAGATTGGTACTTGATTTTGAGAAGGGCCCCCATTTGTTAAGGAGATTTGAGACTTAGGACTTATTTCTGAGAAGGAGGCCTAAGTCAATGGAATTTATGAGTGGGTTTACTCCTAAATAAGATACCCAATTTAGAGAAATGATGACTGGGGTTTTCTCCTGAAAGGGAGGCCTAGGTTAGGGAACCTCTCATATTAAAAAGGATGAGGTTTAATGAATGAAGACTCTCACCATAGTGACATAAAGATATGTAAATCACTATATTTTGAGAGTTGTTCCATAGAATTCCATTCAGATAAGGAATCCAAAGAAGGAACCATGCCCTTAATGGAATTGAAGATGGTCCTATAGGCTAAATCTTGAACAAGATATGTGTATAGACATAATAGAGGTGAAATAGGTAAGAGGGGAACCCAAAAATATAGAGGCGCGCAAGTCCTGCATAGGAACACACGTCTTGGTCATGCAAGTATACTTGCGTGACACATGGGTACTTGCGCGACGGTCAACCCTTAGGTTAATACATGGGTGAGACGTGGCTCAAGCCATTAGTATTATCCCTATGGGATTCCAAAAGAGTGGTGCACATGTTCTGATAAAGGGGAAAGGCGGTGCACAAGTGTGGCCATTTTCTATAAGGGCTGGCCACTTAGGCGTGCAAGTGTTGATGAGTATCAATACTTAGGCTTTGTTTCCCCTGTACTGAGATTCCATTCTAGTTAAGATATTAACTTATAAGTGTTCGGAAAACATTCTGAAGAGACTTGGGTGACCAGATCTCGAATATGAGTTTTGGAATTTTTCTGTCCCCGAAATGGGGAGGCCCACCGGGGGTATTTATAGGATAGTGAAGAGCCTGGGTGAAATTTAAAGAGGGCACGCAACTCACCTGTGTGACCACTATGTGGCATGCAAGTTTACTTTCATGACCTTGGTGGAACTTGCACGACCCAAGTGAAAATGAATCTTTGTTCATGCCTTTTTCAATTTGTGATGTTTCTTAAAAGGATGAATTACTTTGGGTTTAAAGTATTTCCCTTGTCATTCATTTAGACTATGTGACGGAAAGGAGAGTCAAAAAAAGTCCTCCCTCAGAGTTGGATCCGAATGAAATGAGGATGTGACTTTGAGGTAAAGAATAAATCCAAGGAACATGCAGCACACAAGTGTTGATCGTGCGAATGGTGGTGCACAAGTCTTGAGCGTGCAAATGGCGACGTGCAAGGGTTGAGCACACTTGCTTTAGGCGCACACAGGTGCGGCATGGCATATATATATGTGTCCATTCTCGTGCAATGCACCTGGATTTCAAACATTCGAGCTCTTGCCACGCAAGATTCTTTCTCCACACAAGTTGCTCTGTTTTTCACTGTTTCCTTGTTCTCTCGCTACTGTAGAGGTATTTGGACTTGCGCGGTGATATTTGTGCGCCAAAACATGTGCGACACACTCATACTTGCGCATCAATTTTGGGACTTGTGTGCCTTAATGCCTTGGCAATTTTTTCACTTTTCATCACAAAAATTATTAAAAATCAACTTTCTTAGGAGTTAATTATTCAACTCTTGTGAAGATAAAATGGATCCCAAGATAATCAAAATGGATGATGAACTGGCTAACAAGCGAGATGATGATATGATGAGCATCATTGGCCATGATTATTATACTGTCATTGACAACACTCTTCCAAATTTGGAAAAGTACTTGAAGAAGTATCATCTTGACTTCCCACAGAGAATTTATCTACCTCTGTATGGGTATGGTCATCTACGTGAAGTCAACATTCCAGATGCAAAGAACTATCTCCCAAAGTCATTGTTTTAGAATTACACCATTTTTTCATCAGAAAATATCTCAAGTAGGGGAGAATTTGTAAATGATGGAACAGTGGATAAGTACTCCATAAAGCATCATATCCCATGTACCTCAGATCTGAAACCTCATAAGTCTGAGCTGCAACCACATTGTTATCCCTCAATCTTCCGGAACTCTCAGATTGATCAATCCAAAGGCTGGAAGAAGAGTTGGGACTGTCATCCTAGAGGAGGTGTGAAGACAACTTGGATGTGGGCATACTGGGTGTGAAACACCTATGCAGTGTTTGTTGAGGATTTGAATGTAGCTGCAAAATATGAAGCCGTCTGGGCTAGGCATACATATATTTACACAAATGATGACTTTGTGCCAGAGATACTCAGCCATTGGAGCCTAGAAACCAATTCTTTCCATCGGACTAATGGAGAAGTGCGCATCAGTTTGTGGGATATCCACAACATCTCAGGAGATCCAATTTTAGGTGATATGTATGATGAATTCATCCCCCCTAAGGCGACTTGGAATGATTCAGAGAAGACACCAGCTTTGTCTCGGGAATTATTGAAAATCATTCACAAGCTCAAGAGTTCAGAGACCTTCATAACTCATTCTATAAAGGATATTAATCCATAGGAGTGGATGAACATGTATCTTACCATGAATTAGGAGAAGGAGCCGAAGGAGAAGGGATCAAATTGGAAGAGGCCCAAGGAGAAGGGCCCCACCTGTACTCGCCCTACCACCTACACCAAAATAGAGAAGTGTGGTGCTCCTGGAACATTATGGCCGACCTTGGAAGTAATAGAATTTGAGATGTGGGGATATGAAGTGGATCAATGAATCCCAATGAAGACTCGTCTGGCGGGCTTCTTGGCCTTGTGGCTCAATGTTTATCCTTTTCCGATCAGGGACTCGAAGGGAGGGGTCGCGCCAGGGAACTTCATTGTTGTAGCCATTTTGGATGAGGGGAAAATGGTTGGGTTGGCTACCCCCATTTTAGCAAAGATTCACTGCAGCTTACTCCATGTCTTCATGGGTAGTATTCTTTGAGAATAGTGGGACCATTACAAGTTTTTTGGTGATGGATCTCTACTCACTTCAGGACGTTTAATGTACAGAATAGTGTACAGATTCCTGGATGTTCTTTCAGGACATTAGTGCAATAATTCATTGAAATTTCTCCACTAGCTCTCAATTCCTATGACATGAAGGTGAGTTTGAGCATGTATAAGGAAATAAATTTCTTTCCTTATAGAAATCCTCCAACCAGTTGGTTTGTTGATGATGGAACAACCAGCCTGATATTAAGGGCACACATGCTGGCCTACAGAGATGGTGTGCTGGTCACCAGGAATGACAGAGAGATTATATGCGAGGTGTATGCTCCATAAAGATTTACACATCAATTTAAGTGTTTGCAGCAGACCGTTGTATCTCCCCCATCTCATGTTAGGTTATAGCAACATCTAATGGTTTCCCGGCAATTATAGTTGCTGACATCTTGGGAGAAGACCGGTGCATTATTTGATATACCAGTTGATAAAGAGGAAAATAACGTGAATACATGCTATTCCAAGAACTAGAGATAATCATACCTTGGAGGGGTGTTGAATGACCAAGATTATCTGGTCGAGAAAAGGAAAAAAACTATAGAGAAATAAACCGTTCATCTGGAAGGTGATTCTTCTACACCACTCGGGGTTGATTCGCTGGGTTCCTGACCTAGGGAAAACTCGCCGGATTTCCAGGATGGGGATGATGAGGCACAATATGTGACAAAGTGGCCTTGTACCATATATAATCCTCCCAACAGAATCAAAAGACCAACTCCATCAACTCCAAGTGTGTTACTTCATTTAGTGAATTTTAATCAGCATTACTTTATAGAGAAACAAGTCTTATTTTCTTATTCTCTATTTGTACTTGCAGAAGCTGGGATGAAGCTGAAGTCAATGATTATAGGACCTTCCTCGCAACCTTCTGGTACACATACTTAATATCTATGACCATAGGCTATCGAGACATGGTGGAGTTTATACCGCAATGCTGGAACTGCCTCGCGGGATTTCTGCGAGGGGATACACCTCCCTGGAATAAGGAATCTTTTGGCTTCTACAGATATCTGTTTCGATAATAACACCGATGAAGTGCGAGCTTACGTCAAAGAGCTAGATATGATCATATATTCCACCGACAATTCCATTAATGTCACCAAGAGGGTGACGAAAATGATTGATCTTGTCACCAAAGAAGGGATTGGTGATTTTGATGATGAGGAGTGGCATGATTACGTGGCTCCTGAAGATGTAAGTCTCTTTCCGCATTTTCTTTTCAACTTGATTTCAATAAAAAAAATTACTCAAGGAAATTATTTTATTCATCCTGTAGCTTGCAATGAAAGGAACTATTGAGGTTCCTTCACCACATTATAGACCTTGTGGTACTACCATCGGGGTTGCTACTGAATATCCTCATGAGTTGGGCGAGATATCTCCAGGACAGAAAGACATGGATGATGAGATAGATATGGATTTCCATTCTCCAATTCATGTACCTATAAAGGAGATAACAGACACTCCCAAAAATCCATGGAATCCAAAGCATCAAAGGAGGAAGTCCATAGCTAAATGCTTCATTAGTAGTTGTTAGTCCTTAGGATAATTATGGGTATTAACCCATGAAAAGGTTACTCATACTTCTTGGGTTTGCAGGGGATTCTTTAATTTCTATTCTAAGGGAGAGAACTGATCCCCCTTTGAGGACCACAGAGTGTACTGGTGAACAATCACTAGTTAAGGCTTACTTGGATGCTCATGGAGAAGAGCCAAAGTCTGTTCCTAGTATCCCTCATACTGTTGTTGCAAGAAGAGAAGTGCCCTCTTCTTGTATGTTAACAATGGTTTATAAAATGATGAATGAATTATCAACTGACTTCCATTCTGTGATACTTTAGGTTCAACCCATGCACTAGAACTCTTGGAGGCCATTTCAACTGATGCCAAAATTTTATCTGAAGAGGCTGTACAAGATCAGAGCCCACAGAATGACGACCGTCAAGAAGACATATCGAATGCTCCCACTGGTGAGATTTACCATGATTCTGAGATAACAATGGATGAAATGATGGAACATGGCACACTTTTGGAATATCTTTTAGATCATGTTAAATTACCATGTAATTTAGAAGATTATGGACATGAGTGTTATCCTTCATCCTATTGAAAACATCTTCTTATTACATCTCTGATCATGATCTGTTCAAATATACAGTTCTATCTGAGAAAGCTACTGAACTAGTATTTCCCGAAGGGGGTACATAAAACCCTACTATTAAAGAGACATTATCTCAAGTGGAGCATAACCTAGAATAGATTCCTGAAACTCGTCTTGAAAATCTTGTTGAAGCTAAGAAAGTCGTGGAGGAGCCTTCTCAAATTACTAATCTAAAATTTGGTAAAGGATAACAATATTTGCGACTATACTTAATTTGCAATACTTTCAATCAATCTTTATTTTCATTTGAAACTAACCATAACTTTCAATTGAATATGTAGGTCCATCAACTTCAGTGGGTAGATCTGGAGGTGAAGCCTCAGCCTCCACCCCAAAGGGAATAGAGAGTGAGGAAACATGGGTCCGGGGGGAAGGACCAAAACAGGGCACTTCCCTAAGTGCATTAATCCCGGATTATATTCCCCCTGTGACAGTGATGCTATGTCGGACCCAGAAGTACAAAAGGAGCTCCAGTTTTCATGATGCAAGGCATGACAGAACATATGGAATATCATATCTGAAGTGCCTTTAGAAGAGCTATCATCGAAGTTCCCGGGACTGTCATCCTTGTTTGTCATGATGGGACATAGTGGTTTTAAATTTCAAGAGATCCATGCCATAGTGAAACAAGTCATCCTAAGGAGGGAGCTGGAGATAAAGTTCCATCAAGATTTGACATGGGTGAGGCTATCAGTCAACATCAACGAATTTGAGGCTGCGGTGTCCCGAGCTGAGGCAGATCATGCTGCCATGTTGAAGGAGATGAAGCATAAGATCAAAGAGAAAGTCCTCCAGCAGATGCACCTTCTACAATGGTTAGATTCTATTACTGGGGAACTTGAACATCTTAACAATTCATTGGAAGGAGTTTAAATGAATGGTATTAAAGCCATTACAGATGCTAAGAAATCACTCCATCAATCTGAAAAGTGTGAAGCTGGTCGAGTGCATGAGCTTTAAGTGGTTGTCGATAAAGCTCGGGATGCTATTAATCAAATGAAGATTTATGTTGAAAACCTTTTTTTATTCTTGGAAAATATATGAGACTCCAATATTTGGATGTCCATCTAACTCTTGTGCATCAATGAAGAATACTTTCATATTCCATTATTTTTTCTTGTATTCTTTGATACCTGATTTAAATTTTACTTAACCCAATGGGCTTAGTAAGAAATGTTTGATTTTTTCAAGGATTATTATAAAAATCCCTAAAAACATTGAATCTTTTAATTTTTCAATATTACCTAATATCATAAAAAATGTGTGTTAAGTGAGCTGGGACTTGACTTTCATTCAGAGTTCCCTTGACTTTTGTGGGCAGTTTAAAGTCATGCACGTCAGATATAAAAAGGATAATGTTTTAAAGTCGAAATAGCTTTGAAAAAATGGATTATAATTGACTCAATTCCTTGATAATTTATCTGAAAACATATTACCATGTTCAAGTATGGGAAAAAATATGTAAACGTTGACTTAAGAAATTTTGAATCTGATGACTGATATGAAAAAGTGCTAAAAGGCATTAGAAGAAGTAGTTCTCATGAATGAAGTTACCATTATTTAACAAACCCGTTAGGTGGTTGAATTATGCAAGGACACCTAGGGGCAATGGATTCATAATCAAATAATTGTATCTTTCGGCTGAAAGGTCCTTTATGTAGACTACTTATTCAAGGCCGCCTTAGGGAACATGCTGCATAGTCAGGCAAAAAAACTCTCAGAAATTTACTTTTCTACTGCTAAAAAAGCCAGTGAGTGTTTATGGAGATTCAAATTTTCCAAATCATAGATTTTTTTGTATGGAGAGTGGTACTTGAATATGGAGAAGATATTTCCAAACAAGATTATCTAGGAACTAGATGAATGTCACTCCTACGAAGGTCTGAACCAAACATAGGGAATCTAAATATAAACCATAGACTTTAAAACTTTCAAATCATGAAAATGAGTATGGGACAAATATGTTAAGGATGACTATTTTTTCATATCCCTACATATTGTTGTAAAGACAACTATGGACAAAAGAGGTTTTCTTCCAAAGAATAAAGTTACCATTATTTAAGAAACCCTTTAGGGGGTTGAATCATGCAGGTCCACCTAAGGGCATTGGATGCATAGTCAAATAATAACATATTTTGGCTGATAGGTCCGTTATGTAGACTACTTATGCAAGGCCGCCTAAGGGCACAAGCTACATAGTCAGAAAAATGAACATCCATAAATTAGAAATCTTCTAACCAAAAGTCAAGAAAATTTTTATGATGATTTGAAAATATTTAAGGTTTGGATTTTGACACATAAAAATGGGAATTGTCCAATGTATGTAGAGATACATATATCAATGCTAACCATAATCTAGTAGTGGCTGGTTCCTAAATTGTAATGTGGGACATAAGTACATATCACATAAGGATGGGAATCAAGCCATACATAGTTCATGAAATAATGTTTAACATCGTGTGGGATGAAAGTATAAGAGATTTTAGTTTAGGTTCATAGATCTCAGACCATAATAATGAATACCCAGTGTGTGTTTTCATATGGACTTTTCAGTCAGGGGACTGAAAGTGGAATTTGGGGTTAGGCCCAAAGTATTGGGGCTGGATTCGAGGGATGATCGAACATTTAAACATATCCCATAAGGATGTGAATCAAGCCACACATAGTTCTAAAAATACCCTATGTACAGATTTGTTTCATACAATTGAAGGGTGAAGGGGACATTAGTGCAATGATGGTTTGACCCATGATAAAAGGTTCGGGCATTTCCATGTATGCAAATAGTCTTTAGAATATAACATGATTGGAGATCAATGTAAATGATGGTTCTCTCTCAAGTGAGGGTATCAAATAATGTTGTTGTTTATTGTCTCAGTGGACGAATGTGTTGTACATTTTAAAGTCATGTAGCAAGGAAAAAGGTGAACCATTTTGAATAGATTGATTCTCGGGTGGCTTCAGGAATCAACATCGTATGAGATGGAGGTGAGACGATGTGAAGAGATTAATTTTGGGCTTTAACCTTAGGAGGTTTCCTATGTACCCATCATAGAAGGAAAGGATCAAAGTCCACATAGTTCAATTAAAGAATGAATTAGTGATCAAGTTGTTCTTGGAGACAATGAACTAAAAAATGGTGTTGGGACTTATGCATGGTTAGTGGCCTAGAGAGAGTGTTATGGTTGAAGTTTACCCTAAGCTCATGTGGGTCATACTCGGTGTGAGAAACAAGAGGTAGAAACAACCTTAACGATGCATAGTTTAATGTCATGTAGGACGTATGAAGGGACTTTATAATTTAAAGTATTGCAGTGAGGACTATTGGTGCTGCACAGTTTAGTGTCATGTAGCAGTGACAAAATACAGTTTAACGTCATGTAAGACATATTAAAGAACTTTTTTCAGTTTTATGTCATGTAGGATGAATGAGCAATATAGTTTAATGTCATGTATGACAAATATAGGGATGCAGTTTAACGTCATGTTGGACGTGAACATGGTTTTGTGTCATGTTGGGCAATATGGGTGTTGTAAAGTATAGAATCATGTAGCTAAGATAATTGGTACAATATAGTTTAACGTCATGTTGGATGGAATGAGGACTGCAGAATTTAATGTAATGCAATATGGACAAATAAGACACAGTTTAATGTCATGTTGGATGAATGGGATGCAAATATTTTAAGGCCATATGCATGGACCACAATTGATGATGTAGTTTAACGTCTTTATGGACGTAAGGGAGTTTTGTATAGTTTAGCATCATGTAGCTAGGACGTCACAGTTTAATGTCATGTTTGAAGTAAATGATTCAAATAGTTTAAGGTCATATGCATGGACCATGGATGATGTATTTTAACGTCTTTCTCGACAATGTATAGTATTTGAATTACACAAAATACACTTTCAAAAATCTAGAATTGGTTGGAGTAGGGATGAGTTATCCATCCATTGAGATTAAAGAATAAGCTCCATTGGAGTAGACCTTATTTAATGAATAAGGTCCTTCCAATTTTGGCTCAGGATTGGGAGGTTTCTTTCCTGGTATAATTGGAGTTCTGATAACTAATACCAATTCTCCCTGAACGAATGAATGAAGACAAACTTTTTTGTTTAAGGATTATTCTATTCAATTCTGATAGACTTCCAAGTGGTGTTGGGTGCACACTCTTTTATCATCTAACTGTTCCAATTCATCCAATTGCTTTTGAGATTGTCCATATGTTGATTACTGATCACGAATGGCTACTCTGAGTGAGGTTAATTGAACCTCAATAGGCAAGACTTCTTCCGTTCCATATACCAATGAATATAGAGTAGACTGCGTTTCAGTGCAGGTGGTGGTCCGATAAGCCCATAAAGCATTAATGAGTTTTTCAGGACATGAATTCTTATCATTATCAACCATCTTTTGTAGTATTTTTGAAAGAGTCTTGTTGAAAGCTTCAATCTGGCCATTGGACACTGCATGATACCGAGATGAATGATTGGATTTGATGTTGTATTCTTGATACAACTTCATCACCTCGGATGAATAGAAGTTGGTTCCATTTTCTGTCAATATGGTATGTGGGACACAAAATTGGTAATGATTTTAGAATTGATGAAGCTTATAATGCATTTATAACTGACTTCTTTGAAGGGTATTTCCTATTTCCATTTGGAATCGAAGTTAGTATATGTAAGCATATACTTGAACTACTTGGCTGTAGTTGAAGGATAAGGTCCCACTATATCCATTACCCATGTGGCAAATGATCAGGAGTATTTAGATGTATGAAGCGACTCTGGGGGAAGATGAATGAAGTTGTCATGTACTTGGAAAGATTGAAACATCTTTGTAAAATCAACACAATCATGTATCATTGAAGCCCAAAAGAATCCAAGCCTTTGAATTTGATCAGATAGTCTATGTCAAGACTAGTGAGCACCATATACTCATGCATCCACTTCTTTCATGACAGTCACTGTTTCTTCACCATCAATGAATCTAAAGAGAACTCCATCAAAACCACTTTTTTAGAGAATTTTATCTAGGTGAATAGGTCTATCATAAAGAATAAAATTAACCACATGTCTCTGGACTTGTTCTTTCCCAACTCTAACAGGTGAAAGTGTTCGGTTTTGAAGCTATTCCTTGACAGGTGTCATCCATCCTGTACTATGACCATATGGTTCAGGAATGGGAATAATTTCATTGATTTCCTCTGTTCTGGTTTGAAAATAAGTTGAAATTGTACGAGGGTGGCTAAATTTGATGGTTATCTCATCCTGATTTGGATATCCTTGAGTTGTGGCTATATTAACCAGTGCATCAGCTTTGGCATTCTGTGATCTTGGGACATAAGAAAATGTCGGTTCCGTAAGAAATTTCTCCATTAATTCTCGGATGTAATCATACAATGTGATTAGTTCTTCTTTTTTGATTGTATAATCCACATTGACTTGTTTGATTACCAGGTCCGAATCACCTTTCACATTTATGTGATTCACTTGTGCCTTAAGCGCAAACTCCAATCCTGTAATAAGATCTTGGTATTATGCTTCATTATTTGTACCGCCTCCCAACAATGAGAAGGAATAATGTAGCACTGCATTTTTCAGGGAATTGAGTACAATTCCTAACCGAACTTTGTAGAAATTAGGATTTTCCATTTTCCTCTCTTTTGGACTACTGGAAGCACCATTAACGTACATTTCCCATGTTCGAAGACTATCTTGAATAAATAATATTTCGTCACCAAGAAGTTCAATATCTGAAGATGTATCTCTTACTGAAGGATGTTAAACGACGAAATCAGCCTGAGCTTAGACTTATATTGCCTTTTGAGACACATACTGAATATCAAATTGATGCAAACTAACTTCCCCCTTGCAGACATCCTGTATGCATTGGACGACTAAGAATGAATTTGAGCAGGATATTGCGAGATACCAATTGGACCTCGTGATGTTGCGGGTAGTGTCTCAACTTCTAAAATGAAAATATCAATGCTAGGTAGCACTTCTCAATATTTGAATATCGGGTTTCTGCTTCAATCATAGTCTGACTGAGATTGTAAAGGCAATTTTCATTCCCAGCATCATTCTTATGAGAAAGAAAGTCACCCAATGATCACTCTAAAGCTGTCACATAGAGGATAACTGGTCTTCCTTCAATAGGTGGCATTAATTCCGGGGGACTCAAGAGATACATCTTGATAATATCGAATGCTTTTTGACATTCTTCATTCCACTAGTAAGTGACTCATTTCATCATCAATTTGGTGAAGGGTAAAAATTTTCCTACCAAATTGGAGATGAAATATAGAACATAGGATAAGTTTCATTGAAGTCCTCTCTATTCCTTTAAATTTTGAGGAGGTGACATACGAAGGATTGAATTTTTCTTCTCAGGATCGACCTCTATACCACAACGGCGTACAACAAAGCTGAGAAATTTTCCTAAGGTTACCCCGGAAGCACATTTTAAAGGGTTCATCTTAAAATTATGTTTCCAAAGTTTGTAGAATATGACTTCCAAATCAGCCAAGTGATTAGAATGTTGTTTGGATTTAACCACCAAATCGTCCACATAACATTCAACAAACATCTCTAAAAAGGGATTGAAGATAAGATGCATGGCATGCTGATTTGATGCCCCTGCATTATTCAGGCCAAAGGGAATTTCCTGATAGCAAAACACACCCTGATGGGCTCTGAAGACTGTAGATTATTCATCTTCTAAAGCCATTCAGATTTTATTAGATCTAGAATATCCATCCATGAGGTAATGTGCTTCATAGACAGTTGTTACATCAATTAAGAGTTATGTAATCGGTACTAGAAAATCATCTTCAGGACAATGCCTATTATGATCTATGAAATCAATGAAAACACTAATTTGCCCATTATTCTGTTTCACTTGGACAATATTAGCCAACCATTTGGGTTATTGAACTTCTCTGAAAGAGTTAGCTTTGATAAGAATATCCCCTTCAGCTTCAATATTTGAAGCATAGGTTGGGTGTGTTCTTCTAGAAGCTTGTTTGAATCCTCGAGTTTCTTCTGGAAAACCCAAGCGATGAGTGGAAACATCAAGATCAAGCCAGATAATCTATGTATAGTTCCAAGAAAATATATCTCGATTTTGCTTTAAAGAAGAAATATACATCTCTTGCTCTTCAATAGTCCGGGCCACACTAATTATTGCTGGGCGTGGATCTCCTTTAGTACCCAGATTTATTTCTCTGAGTTCATCCACGGTGGTAGAGATACCGTCTTCAAATACTGGAGGAGTATCCCTGAGATCTTCCTCTTCTTCTTTAACATGTGTTATTTTTTCGGTTTCAACTTGCATAGTAGATGATGAAGTAGAACTTCCATGATCAGAAATGATGTGAAAATTAAAACATCTTGAAGAAGAAGCTTCAATTTCCGATCTTATTGATGATAAAGGGTCTTACCTGGGTAATATAGAGGAGATGGTGGATTGAGAATCGATATCATCATTCCCCTAAGGCATTTATATAAGTTCTTATGATCTAGTTAGCGAAGTATAGACTTGCTGGATTTTAGCAGATGAAATAATGACATCCCCATTTGAGCATTCATCATTTCTTGGTGAATCACCAATTTCTCCCAAGTTTTATGGGTTGATTGCTGTAATTGAAAATTTGGACGTTTCCATAAGAGTATTTTTATTTGGTTCTATCCTATAAATTTGTCTGATAGGCAACACATAATCTATACTGACATGTGTAAATGGGTTTACTGGAATCTTTTCCAAACCATATGGAGCATTAACTTTGGTAATCTCCCTTATTGTGGGTTTCTCCATTCCCTTCATGTGATATAATTCCATCTCAATGAATTGAGATTCACATGTCTTGAACGGGGACTTATCACCATGAAATTTCCCAATTTGACCATCGAAACAATATTTGAGACATTGATGGTATGATGAAGGGATAGCTTCATGTTGATGTAGCTAGGGTACTCCAAGCAAGAAGTTGAAGGCTGAGTCTTGACCAAAAACCATGAAATCTGAATTAGATACAAGATCTCCAAATTGAGTTCTGAGTGTAATCTCGCGTAGTGGTTCTTGTTCATTTTTATCATATCCTTGAAACATCAAAGTAGAAGGAGATAAATCAGATTCTGTGAGGCCCAATCGACAAAGTGTATGAATGGGGATGAGGCTGACTCCTCGACCATTATCTATGAAAAATGGTCGGACATCTACACCATTGACCTTTCCTGATAAGTAAGGTGGTCTAATATGTCCATACATGACATCATCTTCATCATCATCTGTGAAATATATCACTACATGGAATTCTGCAGGATTATTCTCTATATGGTAGACTTCACCTGCAGCAATTTCTGTTTCAAACTCCTGATGACTCGACAAAGACTTGATGAGTGACTCCCGAAGATCCTTCGATAAATTCAAATCATCCAGAATTGATAACATGGATGGTATTTTGTCCAAGTGTTTCAATAAATCAAAATTTTGATCCAAAGTTCTGTGTTTTCCAACATGAACATGTGGTTTTGTAGGTGCCTTAGAAGTTGATGCTTTGGAATGTGATGCATCTTATATCGGGGTAGGAGTTGGTTATAATCCAGGCTTTGGAAGATTAGACTGATTAGGTCTATTTACTTTCTGAAAGTAAGAAGGTGGAACCTCTAACCTATCTTCCTGAATAAATATGCAAGTCTGCTATTGGTGGATGAATTTTCTTGTTCTTGTTGAGCCTGTTGAAGGGCTCTGCCACGGGTTTCTTCTGCATAAACAGTTCTAGAAGGGGTAGAATTAGAATATTGTCCTCTGAAAGATCCACGTCTTCCCCAGTACCCTGTGCCTCTGGACCTCCTTCTGATTCATCTGTTTGATATAGGGAACTTAGGTTCATCAAAATCGAAACTTTGACAGGCATATGGATCTATTAGGTGAATCATGTTAACAGAACTAATGATCAACTCTTTAACTAATGAATACTTCTCCTAATTAGCTAGTTTAGACTGTGCCATTTTGTGGGGCGGTGACCATAACGTAGAAGTAGATGGCAGAAAATTTGTCAGAGTCAATGACAACTTGGGCTTTGAAATGATTTCATCTTCTTCTAACTGTTCCTCTTTCTATGAATTATACAATTTCTTTGAGTATTTTCCCTTTGATGAAGAGGGGTTTTTTATGGCATTCATGGTAGAAGACACAATTGGTTTCATCAATTGTGTTTGAAAAATAGCATGAGTTTGGTTGATCAATTTTATGACCATCCAATAATAATATTTTTGCGCAATTTTGTTCTTGACTTCTTGCCACTTGCCTTCATCCTATGGATCTGTAGCAGTAACACATGCAACCTGAGCTAAAGAACCTTTTAGTTTGACTTGTCCTGAGTCGACCATTTTTTCAGGAGGTCCATGAAGATAAAACACTCTTGAATGGGATGCCCCAAAATCTGATGAAACGGGCAATAGTTTGTATGGTCTTCATCTCTTTCCTTGTTTGGCCTTTTGGGCCTTGGAAATTGAACCAAAATATTTTCCAGATCCGAAATGAAGTAACCAGAAACTTGTTCATTTCGGAAAGAATAAACTTTACTCTTGAAATCCTAAAATTGTGTTCGTATTTGATCTATTTGATCATATTGATGAAATGGTCACTATTGTTGGTGCTCAGGAGGGGGATCCCTTTGAGAAGAAGAAGGTTTTGAAGTAAAAGCAGGTGCAGGTGCTTGTTTAAGCATAATTGTAGCAGTCTCTACTCTACACATTCTACTTCCTGGAGCTAATGGAATTACACGAGTTTTATCCTTAGTCTTCATAAGAGAATCTTCATTATATTGAGCTATGGATGTATGGTCTGGAAACCCTCTGGTGTATTTTACATGGATCAACGGAGTGCATAATTCATCATGGAGATTTTCCACATAGATTGTCAACAATTCTTCTTAAGGGAGCGCTAAGCTCAGGGATTATGTTAATCCCTTCCAACGAGCAATGAAATATGAAACCCTTTCATTTTCCATTTGCTCAAAATATTTAAGATAAAAAACTTTTGTCTTTGGCAATGTTGATATGAATTGAATAAGGAAACTTTGGCGGAGATCCTCCCAACCGGTAATTTACCGAGATTGCAAGCTTGTGTACCAGACAAAAGCAAGCCCTTGTAATGACTGTACAAAACACCTGAGCTTAACTGCTTCATGTTTCTGAGGGGTTACCATCATAGGATCGCAAAGAGAAACACAATGAGTTATGTGTTTCTCTGGGTCCCCTGAACCATTAATGATTGGGAATGTGATACTTGAAAAATTTTATGGGGGAGGAATTAAGTCAACCCCTTAGAGATAAGCTCTCTTTTCTAGTTGAATCTGAACAAGCATTCCCTCTATAGCATCTAACTAAGATGTTAATGACTCAATAGTAGTTATAAACTATTGAAAAACATCCGTTTGAGCTTGGACCTGAACTGGTGCAATGACTGGAGTTTGGACAGATGTGGTGACTGGTATTGCAACTGATGGTACCACCGCCGATTTTGGTTGCACTAGACCCGTAGGATTAGACCTGTGAGGGTGTACTGGTAGAGGAGGATATTCATGAACTATCTCAGCAGCTGCAAAAAATTACCTTGGCTGACTAACTCATGCATTCTTAGGAGGAAGACTACCTTGATGTAATTCTGCATTCAATCTCCTTAACTCCTTCATTTCTTCTTCTTGTTATGTGAATATTTTCTCAAATAAGAGCGATTGGCCATCTATAGAGGAAGGGTATGTAACCTGATTCATTCCTTTCCCCTTGTTGGATCCCATTCGGAGAGGGGGAAGTGGGTTATTTTATGTAACACCTAGATTCTGGGTAAGAATTTGATTTCATGTACGTACACCTTCTTCATTTGTTTCTGTGTGTACAAAATCTTCAGTATGAACCTCTCCGTCTGATCCCTCTGAGTGAGACTCATCTGGTGGATTAGCAACAACAACATTGATGACATTAATTGATGCATAAAGCATTGCATACCTTCTATCAGAATTTTTATGATATCATCTTCTTCCATGTCCCTGATGAGATATTTTCTTTTTGTCGATTTGATCCCTCATGAACTTCTTGACAAACCGTAATTTGGAGGGAATCTCTGGATAATTTGGCTCTTCATTACTCTCATGGATTATTCTCTAATCAAGATAATATTGAATTTCTCTGAGGAAGAGATTGATGATTTGAAAAACTCCCCAGTCCAGTGGATTGGGGCTGTTCCTGCTCAACCCCAAAAATTTTATTTTTTGATTCCCAGGTTTGGGTTAAAAGAGTCCCTAGTATGGAAAGCTGGGGTGGATATTGAGATGCTAAATCTGATACTTTCTTGTGTTCTCTATTGATCTTGTAAACTTTTTATCTAAAATTAGCTGGATGCATCAACCTACATCCACTTTTATCTCCCAGCTCAAAAGACCGTTGGATGATTTCTGACACTTTTGTCACTTGGTGATGTGCTTGCACCAAACGAGAGGCATGTTAAATATTATTGTTTGCTTGATTCAGGAGTATTTAAACAAATTATTCTATGTATACTTGATTTTGAGAAGAATTATTTGAATCCTATTCTTGGGAAAACCTTTCATTTTAAAGAAAGAAAATTGATTGTGGCCGGCCATGGGAAATAACATTCCATGAGACCATTTTCGGCATACTTTGCTGACTGGAATGTACAGTGAAATGTAGTGCTCCATGAACACCCCATCCCCTAATATGAATACTAGATGGGTCATTGGAAATTAACTAGCGCAATCTTCATAGTGCCGCAAGGCGTGAATGCTGAAGGGATCTCTGCTACTTTTAAGCCTTCGGATATCGAGAAAGTGAGAGATATGCCAAATCAATTTGGCATTGTAACCCTTCTATTATCTTGACTTGATTTTCATATTCAGCATAAGATAATATTTTCTTTTTTAACTGACAAGGATTTTTCCATATTCTGAGACGAATATCATGAATTCCATCTTCCGTCAACATCTCTGGAATGTTATACTGAGATTCATTTAGAGGCCAAAACATGACTGGCACCTCACCATTCGCCAGATATTTTCTCATATTCAGTATATCCACTTTATCATTCAATGAACATTCTTCTACATGATTAGACCAGATCTGGTTCTTCCTTGTTACTTCATCAGATTTAACAAGATTGGTAGAGAATTCACTGTTCAATCAAGAAGATGAACGGCCCAGGGGTGGTTTGTAGAATGACCTACACCTCGGGATATGTTCTGATTGAGAAATTATTTCACCTGTTAGTTGTAAAGCATTAGACATGATTGGCTCCACATTTTAATGTACCTCAAGATAAGAGGGATTTCTCATCACAACATTGTAAATTAGATAATTTTCCAGGCAATGTGCATTACTACTGTGGAGAGGACTTTCACAGCTAAATTCATCATCATGGGGAGGACCACCATTATGGGTTACATCAAAAGATAAAACATTTTTCTCCTTGGTCTTCTGACCACATAGAGGGTTCTTGTGGATCTCATATAAAGTTGAATCTTCGAGAGCGACTGCATTGTCATGATGAAATCCTTCATGAGGAAGTATCTGATGCAGAAATTCAGAATTAATGTTCCCACTATTGGGAACTAAGAGAGTAGAATCTTGAGTTACAACAGATAATTTTTTGTGTGCATCAAGAACTCCAGCATCAAGAAAGGCCTTGTTACATGTTGGCCCTTGATTTTGTGACTGTGCTAGGCGGTTCTTCTTCTTAGACACCTTATAAATCAATTTAGAAACCAGTTGTTGATGAATGTGGTCATTATGGGTAGAAGTATGTGCCTTCTCATCAGAAATGATCAGGTTTGTCTGATTATCTGCACTCAAACCAGGTGTATGTGCCTAAATTGGTTTTCCATACGATATGGGGGAGTACTCCCCACAACCCTCTTGGACTAGAAAACGGTGTGTGTCTGTTCCAGAGTGAATTTTTGATGTGTAACTCCACTGTTAAGGATTTATTTTTGTGTCTTTCCCTGAGATGCTGCTGAAGCTGTTATAATATCCTTGAAGGCATCCAGAATATAAGCAGGGATTTGCTTTTTCTCCTTCACCATTGTTAGAATGTGCTTGGTGACTTCAGCTACCGGGATAAGAATATACAACCATTCCGTGCTTGGAGTAGGTGTATATGACTGCTTCTATCCTCCTTTTCCTGTCAGTGAATCTTGACAGTACTAATGTGTAGGGGTAGAGAGTTGAGTTTGCCTCCTGTTTGTTGCTAGAGCTTTCTGATTGACTTCTCCGAATACTACCAAACGAAACTGTTGGTAGGCTTGATCAATACTAGCAGGTATATGTGCCTACTGATTGAACTCCATCAAACCTGGTTGACGAGATTCCTTCAATACTGATAGACGAGGCTACTGGAACTATTTTTGAGTGTAAGAAGGTGTATGTGCATGTTTACCAGTTGTCAACACATTGGGTTCGCGGGCTCCATCACCTATAGTCAGACGAGCCTGCTGACTAGCCGATGATTTATAAACAGTTGAATGTTCTTGTCTATAGTACTCCATCAGAATTGCATGATGGTATTGGCGTGCAGCTGCCAGACGAGTTTGTTGGACATCATAATTAAAATGAATGGGTGTGTGTGCCCGTTCGTTTCTTGCCACCATGTTAGGTTGGTGGACTTATCCATAGATGGAAGAGATGATAACCTGCTCACTGTAGACCGGATTTCACCTCTGGTGTTTTTTCATTCCTATTCGGGTTTTAGAAACCTGAGCTGAACGCCTGGAGATGATACCCTCATCAAGTTGAGGGTGCACTGCCGCACGAGTCTAGCGGCGATTGTTGATGGGAGCCCTCAGGAAGGACTCATGTATCCTTGAATTATGGTCCTGAGGGACTTTCTCCTTCACCTCCCCAGAATACGGGAGTGAATGGTGATTGTGTTATATTGATAACAACCCAAAATAGTTGGAAATGGTGGTTGGAACCACCTGATTCTTGATCCCTGGTCGTTGTTGTTTGGACGACCAGGGTAAATTGTTGACTTGGACGGCTTGTCGAGTGGCCTACATAGTTAGAAGAGTAACATTTTGAGGGTACTCCATAACCAGCGCATTTGATACCCAGCATTGAGGACACTGAGTAGGTGATGTCATCCTCAGAGCGGATGATTATCCAGTATGAATAGCATAAAATGCATTCACAATAGAGGTATTCATAGGTTTGAATTTAAGAGAAGCCATTTCAGTAATGCAGAAGATCTTGGAAAAGAGTTCCTCTTTGATATAACAAACATAATACAGATATGTTCGACCACTACATATTTTGGATAAGCACATATGTTATTGATTGTTTTGTTGGTCCTCTCATTGAGTTTAAATAGGGGCCTAACAAATAAGTAAAACACCACTTTAACTTGGTTAAGGATTCATGTCGGGTTCACCATTTTTTGTTTCCTCTAGAATTGGGGATGACCTCATTGATTTAAGGTTCAAACATTCCAAGCGGTTTCTAATGGGGTTGTTCATAGAACCAGAAAAATCCAATGATTCCATATCCATTTGGACCTACTTTCCAAAGGTAGGTGCTCATTAGTGGTGAACTGATGAGGCCTAAGAATTTTCATTGGTCGAGAGGAAGGGAGGTCGGACTCATCACACCTTTTTCAGTTGAATTAATGTCTACTCCTGGACTCTCTTTATAGATTTATGTTATGTTCTTTAATCCTTATTACATTACCAAATATGAAAATGATCTTTACTTTAGATCTAACAATCAATTATTAGTAGGTATGAGATTTAGAGAATCTTTTATATGTATTCGAGGTTCCTCATTGATAGAGAATAATCTGTTTTGTTATAGATTCTTGGTCAGTGGTATCCTTCAGCACATTATATAGAAATCTCTTGGTCATTATTATTACCATACTGGTATTAAAACCAATCAACAGGGTACATGAAGTTAATTGTCATTCAGAAAGTCATGGATTATTACAGAGTTGGGATCATACCTACAGATGGGATACCTACGTATCCTTTGTTTTGGAAAAGGAATCAAACCCCCATAGTTCGAGTGATGAAGTATGAGGTTTATGTATGATTGATGACTCAAAGAAATATTTCATAATTACTTTTACGCACTAAGTTCACGTGAGTCATGCTCGGTGTGAGAAACAACATGTATTGGTAAAACCTGACAATTGTGCCATGAAAGATACAATTATAAGAAATGACGTGGGGCTTATACATGTATGACTGCCCAGATGGATGAAGATTAAGATTTAATTCAGGGAATAAACCCGAGAACAAGGTCCATAAAGGTTTATGTGCTTTATGGAGATTTGGATACGTAACATAGGACGTAATCCTAAGAAGGATGCCCAAATTAGAGGGGACTTATGATTGAGTTTTATTCCTGATAAGCAAGACCAAATCAAAAGTAAATTAAGACTGGTTAAGAGAAATGAGAACTGGGATTTAATCCTGAGAAGGAGGCCCAGGATAAAGGATTTTAAAAACTGGGGCTTGTTTCTGAGAAGGAGGCCCAGGTAAAAAGGTATTTGAAAACTCAAGCTTACTCCTAAGGAAGATGCCCAAGTTAAGGGAATTTAGAATTTGGGAAATGGGGGTTACTCTTAAAGAGGCTGCCCAGATTAAAGAAATTATGGTTGCGGCTTAATCTTAAGGAAGATGCCCAAAATTAAAGAAACTTAAAGTTTGGGGTTTATTCCTGAATAGGAGGCCCATGTAAGGATATTTGGGACTTATTCCCAAGGAAGCTGCCCATATATTGGGAATTTGATATTGGTACTTTCTCCTGAGAAGGATTCCCATTTGTTAAGGAGATTTGAGAGTTAAGACTTATTCCTGATAAGGAGGCTTAAGTTAAAGGAATTTCTAAGTGGGGTTTACTCCAAAAGAAGATACACAATTTAGAGAAATTGTAACTTGGGCTTACTCTGGAAAATGAGTCCCTGGTTAGGGAACTTCACATCATAAAAATGATGAGGTTGAATGAATGAAGTCTCTCACCTTAGTGATATGATGATATGTAAATCACTAAATTTTGAGAGATGTTACACAGAATTCCTTTCAGTTAATGAAGCCAAGGAAGGAACCATGCCATTAATGGCATTGAAGATCCTCTTGAAGGCTGAATCTTGAATAAGAGAGGTGGATAGACATAAGAGAGGTGAAATTGGAAGGAGGGGCACCCAAAAAGATAGAGGCATGAAAACCAAGGTCGGCAAGTATAATTGCCCGACACAGGGATACTTGCACGACAGTCAACACATAGGGTAATACTTGGGAGAGACTTGGCTCAATCCCTTAGTATTATCCCCATGGGCTTCCAGAAAAGTGGTGCGCAAGTTCTGCTGAAGGGTCAAGGCGGTGCGCATGTGTGGCCATTTCCCATAAGGGTTGGCTACATAGGCACGCAAGTGATGATGAGTTTCAACACTTAGGCATTGTTTACCCTATTTAGAGCTTCCATTCTATGTATGAAATTACCGTATAAGTGTTCGAAAGACTTTCAGAAGAGACTTGGGAGACCAGAGCTCGAATATGAGTTTTGGAATTTTCAATCCCCAAAATGGGGGGCCCACTGGGGGTATTTATAGGCTGGTGAAGATCCTGGGTGAAATTTAATGAGGGCGCACAAGTCACCAAAGCGACCACTATATGGCCCGCAATTATACTTGTGCGACCTTGGTGGAACTTGTGCAACCCAAGTGAAAATGAATCTTTGTTCATGCCATTGTCAATTTGTGATGTTTCATTAAAGGATGAATTACTTTGGCTTCAAGATATTTCCCTTTACATTCGTTTTGAATCTATGATGGAAAGGAGTGTCAAAAAACATTCAATTACAATCACAAAATACTCACCCCTCAGCCTAGGCTATTCCATAATATATAAGCTAATTTTGATGGGGAGAGATTTGCAGTATGTCAATAAATGAAAAAAATAATAAAGAATTTAAACAATGAAAAATAATATAATTTAACATAATAACATGCCATTGAATATTAAATTCCTTAAAAAATAATAATTTTAATTAATTAATGAGTTACGACAAGCATTTGAAATGAATAGACTTCCCTTTCTCAATTGCTGAGTTATTTACCCCTCTATTCAATGGGTAAAAATAATGAAGGAAGGGAAGAAAATAGAATTACAACATATGATTAAAATATAAAATAAGACTCAAAAATCATAAATAGTAGAAATTACAGCATTATCCGAACACATTTCTCTATTTATCTTTTATTCATTTTTTAGATTCATTCTTCATATATTCATTGAACTCATGATATTATTTCATGATAAGCGATTTGAAATTTTCTAATATAGAAACCAATAAATAATCTTACCTTGATCCTCTTTATAAATCTTCTTTCAAGGACAACTAAAATATCATATTGGATCAGTAATTATATTCAACTTATAATCATGATATTTTATTCAGTAATTTTAAATCACTATTGTTAGATTTAATTTCTATATTTTCCTATAAATCACATATTTTAAAAATTAACTCAACCGTATTGAAATTCCATATATTTTCATATATATATGTGTAAAATGACACATACATAAATGTAAATTACTACCTTCTTTTTTCATTATTCCAATTGATATGGACCAATTTAAGATTTAAATTACTCTTTAGAAAATATATATGATCCTGACACATTTTACCTAATTACTATTATATATTTTTCAATGGACCTTATAAAACATATGTCATGCTTATGAAAATTTCATTCCATTTTAGATTTTCCTCTGTAGATATGAAATTGATCTTACAATACTCAATGTAACTTAGAGATTTTTCAATGATCATTAATATGTGAGAATGAACGTTATAGAACATTAAATGATCCTTAAAATATTCATTAATGACTCATATAATTTTTCTATGCTAAATTTCTTCAAGGGAATGACTCTTACCAAGTATAGATGATCCATAAAATTTTTTGAATGACTCTTATATAGTTCTTTTTCTAATGAATGGCTAAAAAAAATTGAATCTTATGGAGTGTTATATATTTCTTTTAGAACTCCATAGTTCTTCATTTTCCCATGAATTCACATAATATATCAATACATAAACAATTTTTTATCCCATGGATGTAGAAAAATTATGTTACCATCATAATAACAAAGATGAATAGTTGTTAATATCAATCTATTCATTTTATTAAAAAACATCTTATATCAATTACAATAAAAAATTTCACTCATTTTACTAAATTTTCCTATAATTCATTAAATCAGCACAATAACTCTAAAATAACCTAGAACTCAATTATAATAAAAATGTGATGAATAAATTAAATTGAATATAAAAAATATACAATGGATTAATTAAAATTTTCAATTCCGCTACATCTATACCCTAGATTCTCAAACCAATCATGGATCATAGATGATCTAAACTATTTTTTAACTCGAAATTACATTAAATTACATTCCATATTTTCTAAGCTTCCATTCTAATTTTTACCTACCTTTATATAATTATTTCACTCTTTACTCGATGTATGAATATAAGAAAAAAAATTTATTCCAAAATCTTTTAGTGGTCACCATTTCTCAGTTAAATTTCTACATCTCTCCCCATTGAATCTTGTACTTATGGTTATCATGAGTACATTTCATGGTTTTTATATATACAAGGGAGGGAAGATTCCAATTTGAAAGTATTCTAAGGATGAATAGAAGGTCTAGATCTATTTTGGAGCACAAATATTTATTTTCATTTTTCTCTAAGGAAGGAATCTTACCTCCTTCTCGATTATAGTGGTCTAGTCTTTACACGTTCAGAATATTAAAGGAAAGTCCTAAATTTAATAGTTTAAAATTAATAAATATACATTCACTTATCTGCCTTTGTAGATTGGTTTAATTTTTTTATTTTTCATATATTTTTATATATTTGAGTTTTGAATGTGGAGAGTATCCTTTTAATTTTATGCATTCGTGTGAAATTCTTTTCCCCAATTTGGAAGATATTGTGCTTAAATTTATGTTTATTTTAATAATTATTGGATCCTTCCAAAAACAAATATTCATATATATTCCAATTATCTCCACTACATCATCACACCAAAAAACACTATAGTGGTTTTGCAATTTCAATTTAGATTTTCCAGCTCTCCACCCATCAATTGAGCTCAACTATAATCATACATTAACATTTAGATTCATAGAGTTATATATTGTGTTCTTGTAATGTGGGTAACTGATATATTAATTCATGAATATTTCATGATACAAGGGATAAATTCCGTGGTGGAAAAAAATATAAGTTTATTGAAAAGGGAATTTTATTCAAAATAGTGCCACATTAATTTGAAACAAAAGGTTTTCAATGCATCATTATATTGAATAGATTAATCTACATGTTATGGTTATTCATGAATATACTGGTTATCTTAAGAAATGATCTAATTATAACAAGATTAAATTTTTTATATAAGCCTCTCAGATAATTCATTGTAATATACAAAAGTAAGTAACATAATGGAATTTAAAAAATTACTGATCTTACAACGAATTTTCCAAAATTTAAATTTTAAAACAAGTTCATTTAATATTATTTTATGTTGATCCCATGGGTCAAACTAGTTTATATTCATTTACATTGGTTCCAAAATTTTCAAAGTTATTTAGATTTATCAAAAAAGGATTCAATATAAAATAAAAAATGAAAATTAAAGAGAAAAATAATCCCATAAATTGATAAGGAAATTCAAAATGTTAAAATAATAAATCTATAAATGTTTCCTTACCCACACTTGAATGTTGTAATGTTCTCAATACATTATTAAAGAATTTTTAGATTGAAATAGATTTAATATAGGTATAATAATCAATTAAGAGTAATGTAAAGGTATAACATATTGGTTCCAATGATAGATATGTTATAGGACTGTGATCTACTACACAAGTGGTTGTGGAAAATTTACAATATACTTATTTGAATTATTCCAAGTGATTTTTAAATGGTTTTTCATTATTTAATGTTTTTCATAATAGGAAATGGTATTAAATTCGTAATAATAAATAGACCTCCACCCCATGAAATGAAGTCTTTCTAGAATCAATTTGTGTCTAGAATTTTAAATCACCACTTATTCTCCCTAATAAAAGTATTATTGATCAATTAACTAATGACTAGACACTCTTGATCAAAGCATTTAAATCCTTGGGTTTAAAAAATATTCTCTTCAGATTTCTTCCAACTTATAAATCGATATAATTATTTCCCACCCAATTGTTAATGATCTTGATTTATCTACATAACTACCTAGTATGGATTGTTTACAACTCCATATGTAAGTGAAAACTGTTGGAGTTAGTGTTATAAACCTAATTATTTTTACTTTGGATTAAATTTATATCCAACGAAGTCAATATTAATTTAAATATATTATTAAAATTCATTCAAAGTTCCACTTGAATTTTATGTAATAATTTCCTATAATATATGTCACATCAAAATTGTATAGTTGATTATTTCTATGATGATAACCTCAAAATTTCATGAACATATTCTTAATACTTGAACTATAGTTAGATAATATTCTATTGTATGACTCATAACCTGTTGATAATTAGTTGAATGTTATCATAAGTATATGGTACTTCTTCCCATGAAGTAATCACACAGTAATATCCAATATGGGTGATTATGAGAACAAACTTAGGGTTAGAAATTTCTCATTTTTAGGATTTATTTGATATTTTGATCTGTGAGAATGTGTAATGGTACTTATACATTAATATTATTATAATTACATTTCATGAATTGTTCAAAAAATATGTATTTCCATAAACCATGATGATAACACTTCATGGTAAAGTTGGGTATGTTGGGTGTATCACAGATAACATGTTATTAATTAATAATTTGAGAAATGATTTTTTGCTTCTATATTAATGAAAGTTATATCTTGGTCCTTTTATTGAAATAGAACAACAACATTAAATTCTATGACTATTGAGTAATGATGAGTTTAATTAAAAGAGTCAATGAAAGAAATATAAATAACATAATTTGATCGCATGGGTATGCAACTTGTTTGATGAGATATTATAAAGAAGCCATTATATATCACAATTAATGCCCATATTTGATTTTAATGTTTGTGACATTAATTACTTCTCTTGGGATTCATCATCTGTTGTCAGGTAGTAATATTGGTATTTTGGAAAGCCCTTCTACCTTTAATGAGAAAGAAGCCCTGAGGGTCACACTGTAATTGATTCCATTAATATTAATTAAATTCCATTTCAATATAATTATTGAAATAAATATTATTATAAAGTCCAATGAATAATTTTATTCAAAAGTATATATCACATAAATTAAATAAATATTTATTCACCTGGTAATTATTATATTATATTATTATATTATATTATATTTATTTATTGAATATTCAATAAATCTGTTTTACCAAATTATGAATATAATAATTAATTAATAAATAAATATATAATTAAATTTTTATTTTGGAATTAGATAAAGTCAATGGTGGAAGAGGGCACCAAGATTTTTTCGGATTATAAATATTAATTTCCAATGTAGAAAAATAATATTTATCATTGTGATAGTTATAGAACACCATTAAATAAACATTATATTATTAATTTAATAAATTTAATTGGGCCATACATGAGTTTTAAATTTTATCTAGGGAACTATTTCAATTAATGAAATTAAAAACCCTAAACCTTGTTCTATAAATATAACCTTTATACATTTTAAGAGGGGTTAATAATGAATTATTATGCACAACAGATTTCCCTCTATGAAAATCCTCCTCCTTTTCACATCATCTCTAGATTGAGAAGATCAAGATAATTTCATTAAGACTGAAGAAACCTAATGTGATGATAATGAATAAAAAATATGATCAATCAACCATGTTAGTACTCGATGATTCATTGGTGTTGTACCAAGATCATTAGAACAATTTTGGATCACTTCTAGAGATATTCTACTCATGGATCTGATTATTAAAATGAAATATTAAAAAAATCCACTCAGAAGATCAATATATACAACAAAAAAATTTATCATGATTGTGGTAATCCTTATTCAAATATTTTTAAATTAATTATAAATTTAACATCGAAAAAGTATTCTCATGGTTCTAGTGATCATTCATGTGAATATTTAACTATAAAAATTTCATTTTTAATGATGTTTGCACCTATCACTATAAAAAAAGGTCTATAAAATTTGAAAATTTTATGAGCTGGGATCGGTCCCAATAAGTGGTTCCACAGTTTTTAGAACCACCAATGTGTATCATAGTGGTCACATTGAAATTTAAAATGATTTATTTAATTATTTAATATTAAATATTTAACAGTAAAACTACATATCATGTTTAAATACTTTATTTATCCATCATCAAAATATCTTATTAATCTTCTTCATTTCTTCTTTATATCACTAGAATCAGTTAGTAATTAATGAATAATACATAGGAAGAACCCATCTTAAGGTGCAATGAATTTTGGCTGGATAATACAAGACTACAGGATTTGTACTCCTTTTATATACACCATATATCGTTTTTCATTACACAAGAAAACACTTTTGGTTTTTGTGTCATCATGTAATTAGTACACTCACTGTCAAGAATGGAACACATCTTTTCTAGAGTACACACTATGTTTAATGAATATACACCATGTTTTCCATGTGATTTCAAGACGAAAGGGTCTAATTTCATTGTGTAATTAATGAACATCAATTATTTAATACCAGATTCGTATATATGAGTATCCCTATAACATGAAGTATATAATGTGTATAATTTATACATGTCATTTAATTCATAAATGTTAATGATAAGTACACACTGAGTCCCTAGGTGTGTATAAAATATATACGATGTACGGAAGTGAAAAAAATGTGTTTTGATTGCAGATTCTATGAACTTTAAATTTTTATAAATATATATTAAATTTAATTAATTCATTAAACATCATCCACCCGAGTTTCGTGTGTCATTAAATTATCTATACACACTGATCATTAGGTTTTATATTATATTAAATGATGAATTAGTTTTTTATATTATTCAAGACTACGAGTCATGTAAAATTTTATATACCAAATATTAAATGTTTTAAATTTTACAAGATATGAAATATTCATTTTTTCCATTGGAATTAGATTCATTATACATGCCCTAAAATTAAGATACTTTATATGTACAAAATATTTCGTATGTGTTCATTGTTTACAATTAAACCCACTATTAGTAGTTGAGAAAAGTAGTCATGATGTTTCTACCAAGTACAAAGATTAATACTTTTTATTTTAGTTTTAAATGAAATAAAATTTATTTTTTAAATCACATTGGATGCTAATTTCATGAAGATTTGATGAAATAAGATAAATTTAATTATTTGAGTAATAAGATAAAAAACGGATTAATTCATGCTTATTTTATCATATTAAATAATGAATTTAAATGAATTATAACTAATTGTTATAAATATATAGTTTTTCTATATGTATGAAATATCCTGAGATTTAATTAGAACAATGTATATGTTGGTTTTAATTAATTTATTTTTATTTCATTTTTTATAAATATATATTTACTAAATTAAATATGATGACCAATGATTCATCTTACCACTTTTATTAT
The DNA here is from genome assembly GCA_963277665.1 of Viscum album. Lineage (NCBI taxonomy): Eukaryota > Viridiplantae > Streptophyta > Magnoliopsida > Santalales > Viscaceae > Viscum > Viscum album. The sequence goes on along the minus strand of OY728140.1, from coordinate 1,898,478,014 downwards.
ATATGGCCCATGGGTAAAAGGTTGTTTTACGTAATTCCCCTTAACCAATCATTTGACTACCCCCACCTGTGTGTGATTTGTAAATAATATAAAATAAAATAATTATGTAAAGGTGTATGACATCATTTAATGATAGAGATGATGTTGAGGAGGTTCAATATGAAACATTGATTAAATGAGCCTAGGAGATACACATGTGCATATACAGGATGATGAAAATCATCCCATAATATAAACAAGGATTTTATCACAAGGTTCATAAGTTAATTTATTATATTAAAAATAAATAAAGCATTATATAATCTCATGATGAAATATCACGACCCAAGAGCCACTAAAATAGTTCCCTGAGCTTGTTGGTCATGTGGGAACATACACCCCTCCACATACGTAAGAGGCTACTAAGTAGCAGTGAGAGTCCAATGAAAGTTAAGTGGTGAGATTATACCCTTAATATTAAAATATCATAATTTTATAAGAGATAACGAAAGAATCAAAAATAGACAATGTAAAAGAAAATATAGAGCAGTAGAAATATGATAATTTAAAAAATGGTTAATCCCAAATAATAAACCTTGTATATACATGTGGATTTAAAATATTCAAGAAGTAGAGAATAATTTGGCAATGCACAATAAATATAAATGAAAGACAAGGGAATCGAAGGACCATGACAGTCTTGAGCTATGAAATAGTCCTTTTGACTAATACTCCCATTTAAAAGGGTAACATAATAGGTATAATCCATGAACCTGAACCTACAACCATGAGGTTAGTTATGGTATCCCGATGCACTGGCAGCCTAAACACAGTGTGTGAGATAAACTCAGTAGTCCACCACCAATAATGTCTAATGCAATCGAGTCTATAGATATAAAATATAATAATGTGTTGGTATAATAAATAATGTAGTAAATGAATAACAATAAATAATATGAAGTACACTCCTCAAGGAACCCTACAGGTAGTAACTAATTTTTCCTAAAACAAAATGTCTCTACACGTTCACATTTTTATAATAAGAATATATGTATACACACAAAGATAGATATGAAGAGATATACATGCACCATCTATGGGAAGAGGAATAAGCCCAAGGCTTCCCTATAATGACATCACAAGGATAGTTTTTAAAAATAAAAAAACATCCAGGAAATCATAACTAGGGAATATAGTGAAGGTTAAAACATTATAACAGTTGTATAGTACCCAGTGGAAACCCATGGCATCCATGTATAATGAGTGTCTCTATACAATGAAGAAGTTTCGGGTATTCAAATTTATATATACAAAATAATAATAGAAGATCATAGACTTGAGGTAAATATCCAAGGCCTCCTTATAAATTAATTATCATAAGGAGATACTACTAGTGGTATGTAATAAAAAAGAAAATATAAGTTAATTATACTATGTTCCCATCCAAGGAATGTTTTAATGATGAATCCCAAGTTCCACCTAAGTAGTAATGTAATTCATTTAATTTTAGGACCCCATTCATTGAATTATATAAAAAATAAACACAAGTATAAATCATAACATCTAATTTCCCTATGATCCTACCCATGGTGTTCCATAAAAAAGAAACCCAAATATCACTCGAGGTGTAACAAAATTATTGTGCCCTATGAACATATACATGGTGTTAGTATATGTGGAAATCAATATTGATCATAGTACCAATAATATTTAATAGCCTATAAGCCAATCCTAAGAATTCTGTAATAAGGAACCTATGTATCGATAAAAGAGTAATTTAATGCAAGTAGCTGATGATCCCATCCATAATATTCTTAATTAAAGAAACTAGTATTGATCATGGTATATATAATATCAAAAACCTAGGAGCCCATCCAAATCATTCAATAAAATGTGACTCTGTTATCATTCATAGAAGACTTAATTCATTAAAACATTTAATTTTATTTAATAATGAAAACTATTTTAGAAACCATTACTTATAATAATTTATAGAAGAGTAATAAAGAGGAAATTTCTGGAATCATTTCATTTATGAAAAAAAATATACAGTTGATTTATATTTATATAGGATAAGGCATTGTACATCATTGGCGCTTTTATTAGAAAATAGGGAAACATAGAAATACTGATTCATTTGAAACAATATATATGACTCTTACATGAGAGTTAATTAAACACACATTAAGGTGATTAAAATTATGTCAACAAATTGAAAATCATGTATTTAATCTAACAATTATAATGGGTTGGTAGATTTACTAATAAAGGCATATATCACAGTATTAGAGAGATATACCGAAAAAAGGGTTTTTCGAGTTGTAGTGGAAAAACTCTAATTAATCCAATTATAGTGTTATCACTATCTTGATTTTCTTATTAAGAAATGAATATAAAGTTTAATATTTAATGTCTAACACACGGAGAATCTGGCATATGGAACAATTGTGTAATTTATAATCAATATAGAATTTATAGGAAAATCCATAGACCACCTAACTTATACGAGGGAATTCACTCATCCATTTTCAACCATTAACTTGATCTAAATTGAGATTAATCAAAAGAATAAGTAAACACCCAGAAAATAGGAAAATAGATCCCATGGATTTTCAATTCTATACATGAAAAAATGATGGAAATAAACAAGAGGAATCAACAGCTTATCGAAGGCTATACAACATAATTAACAGTGGTTGAATAAGCGCTCAGATAGAGGAGATATGAGATCCCTATGAGAGGGATATAATCAATTGTCATGACATCCCATGTGTCCTTCTATTCCCTAAATAAAAAACTATCTTCAAGACCATGTAATCATTAAAAAACCATCACCGCATTTTTCAAAATGTGAACTAGTTTTATTATGGGACCAAAATTATGAATGTGAAGAAGATGATGGTAACAAATTCATCATGGTATGGCCCCTATGATTTCAAATCCCGATTCCTCTGTGGATTAACCCCATGAAAACCATTCACATCATGAATGGATTTCACAAAGTGAATGGTATGCTATAGTTTTAATCAATAGTTAGACACACATGTTCTTCCATTGGTGTTCACCAAAACTCTAGGGACTTATATTGAATCATAACCTACATCTGAAAACATATTTTATAGATTTTAAAACCTGGTTTACCTCTCTATAATTTCCAAATCTATAAACACCCCATCCGTCAAATGAATTAATCAAATTATTTTAGTAATTTCAACATGGTCTGAAACATAGAACATTATAAAGTCCCCAACATAGTACTTCTCATTCCAATGAATTCATGAGGAAACAATAGAGGATTATCTGACCTACCTAGGTTGTGAAAATTCAACTAAAATTGATGATTTTTTTAAACACACAACTCCCCTACAAGCATCACCTCAAGTCATACTATACATCATCTGTTAAAATTTGAACAATTTATTGTTTCCAAAACATAACATCAAGATGGTTCTTTCCAAAGAAGTTATAACCTGAGACATTATCATGACATTTTATATTTATTCCAATAACCCATGGTGCATCAAAATATTGATTCCAAAAAGAACATCCAATTCTGAGCAACAGTACCACCACCATTTTAATTCCCAATGTAACCATTCATTTTGTATAATAATGTAAATCCAAGAATGATTTTCAACTGGTCAACTAATTTATTTACAATAAAGAAAAATTAACGTATTCACATTATATTTTCTTGGAAAATCCCCACGAAGCCTTGTGTTTCAATAATATTATCCCAATGTCATTGCTGATGCAGTTTTTCACTGACCTCGTTTAGTTTATTAAAATGAAATCATGTCATGATACTACCGGCCAACTATCCTAAAAAAATTTCCTTTAGTAAATGATATATTAAAATTTTGTCCTCATACCTTTTATCTATGTAACTAGATCGTGCTTCAATAACAACCACAAAATCCCATTGATGACATTCAATGATGTATATAGTTCAAAAATTCATTGATGATTTCATTACACTAAATTAACTTTGGTATATAACTAATCCAGTACCTTTCGATCACTATCCTTTAATCTAAACCACTGAGCATGACTGTAAGTCTAGGGTAAACTTGAAATAATATATGGAGTTCTAGAAGATCATCTAAATTATTCCATACTTCATCCTTTACATGTGAGATGTCATTATATAACTGTGATGTCCATATATCATAGAAAATGACAAATCCCAATTGTGTTATCTCATATTCTAATCTATTTAAAGAATGGGTTTTGTCTATGAGTCCTTATAAGGCCTTTCTACCAAGGAATCCTGGTATCACTAAAGAAAAACCTTCATATAAAATTATCCATTCTTCTAGAGAGAAACTCATATTAATTCCATCTATCAAGCCACTAAAATGATTAACTTCACTAATTTTCTCAAAACATAACCGAAACTCTCTCAGTGTACCCTGAATGATGTGAATATAATGGGAATTCTCATCACTAAACCAATATTACACCATAATAATATCTATCATTGCCTATAAGTATCATGAAACTCCTAAAATATCCAAGAAAAAGTTCCCAATAGGGTTTCCCACCAACCGTATCAAAAATATGATAAATTTAATAGTATAACCATCACTACATGTCTTCTTTTGAATAACATTTCTAATCCTACTAAAAATATTTCATTAACAAACCATAATTCATTTTCCTAGTGAGGCATCCTATGATCACTCACGAAGAACCCCTAAAGTTCATCCCAATCCACAATGTCTTTAAATGATTCATAATAAGAAAACCATATCATCATTGTGCTTCCCTGTAAGTATTAATATATTTCCAAACACACCAACCCCATGGGAATTCAAAATAAGTACTTAACAGTACAAACCATTCCAATTCTATTTCATTTCATATACCTGGAAGGATATCCTAAAACCTATTTGACCTGATTATCCATACCTTTAGAGGTACCCATTAATCTTTTATTGAGAATTGGAACTCATCTAATGAAGCATGTTCCATCAACCACAGACCACAAGTACTAGATTTGGAAAAAATGTTTTTATCATTGTTTAGTTTGAATAATGATTAAACTAACCATGTGAAATCATGTTATATTTGATTCCACTTTGTATTTATATTTGACATTCACCCCATGTTACTCTCATTCGTGATGTATAAATAAAGATAAAATCAAAACCACCTAGGTGGATAGTGTTACCAAACTCATTCCTTTTACAACATCATCTTGACCATTAGGATGAGTTGTATTTACTTTATCGCCAAAATAACTCATCCTAAAAGATGACCTATGATTCAAGAGTACAACTCAAGGATTAAATGATTTCAACTCAACTCATATGATTCACCATACAATTTTATCAATTCATAGGGTCTATGTTTATCATTACTTACTTCCCAGAGTTCTTATGAACCTAATGACACATCATTTGAAACTATCCATAGACATATTGAACCTATACATACCAATTTATGATAAATCATATAAAATATTTATACTAGAGTCACATTATCCCAAATTAGTATTAATAAGATTGATAACCCTTTGAGTCGATTGTCAATGAAAGAGAAGGATAAGGGTCACACTATATACTAAGATGAAAGCCATAACCTATGATTGTTTAACCCACAAAACTAAGTAATTATTTAATGGACACATCCATAACAAGGTCCCATTTCACTACATGACCACCCATCCAACTTTGGAATCATTTTAGAAACTAAGAGTTCTATTCTGGTCTACCTGCTCTTGAACAACACCTCCCATATGAAACAATTTACAAGTACATTGCATGGATTTATGTGTTGAGTGTGCTACCACAACTAGGATTTCCTTTTACTAAGTCACAAGCATCGAAATTATAGCCACATCATTCTGAAAGGATCAATAGTCTCACCGGCCTATTCTCTAATCTCATCATATAAAAAATAGTCAATAAAGACATATGGCCAATGTACCTGTTCCCCTCTACAGAAGAACTCTGAGAAATATTTATGATACTCTTACATGAGGGTAGAAACCAGGAACAACACATTGAGGTTGTTTTTAAACAATTTCACTTATTCACATTTGTGAACATCAAGTACCCATCATAATGAAAAAGTTATTGGCACTTTATTTAGCTAACACCATAAGGCACAATGAAAAAATATAGCAAACATACATTCAATATTTATTTATATAAGTGGAATCTTATCATAATGATTTTTTTTTCACATAAATTCCTTTTATCCATTTTATTTATCCATAATTTTCTCACAATTGGTCTTAGATAAAGAAAACATTAATTGCATTCTATAGAGGAGAATAACCTTTAGGTTATAAATGGAATTTTAATTAAGTCCTCATAGAAGACATATCAAAAGTAGACTACATAGTCTTTTATTAATTATAGGGGATTATTTTAGAAATATTTCACCATACACTTATACATAACCCATATTATTGGCTAATGAAAATATAAATAACCATCCTGATATGGCATGAATATACCACCATGGGGTTTAGTATTAAATCTTATCATTGTAATGTTTACCTAAAATGGTCCCCCCACTCTAATTTGGATTGAGAAAAGTGAAACCCCCAAAATTCATACTATTAAAATATTAAAACACCCTAATTGGGTTTATCTTGAAAGAAACATTCCCCAACTAGGCTACCTAGGTCCATTTGTGTATTTCAGAATTTAGTAATATGGTTTTTAATGCCCATGTGATGGAGTTACAAGACTTTATATGTTTGAAATCATTTCTGAAAAGAATTAAATTTCAACATACCCATATAAGAATCATGGTTTATTTTGATTAGTTTCCATTTCCATGTCATAAAGGTACTTTCTATTAGAAATTTCAATTGTATTTTGTATAACAGTAACCATGTTAATCCCTAAATATCATAATCTAATAATTATTTTTATAATAGTCTAATTATATGGGGTACCCTTCCCAATATATAAGTTCACATAAAACATATAAATTGCTATTGGTTCCTCATTTAACCATAATAAAAAATGTTTTATCCCATATTACCATTGTTCCATTGGTAAAACAAGTCTAAATCTGTTGGTTTAATATAATTACACCATCAATATATATAGTGAAACACCTTTTAGGGTGATGCTTATACTTTACTTAACCAACCACATATTAGAATAATAACATGGAATGCAATATAATTGATAAATATAGGAAAAAATTGAAATAATAATGATATGACCCTACATAATAAAGAAACCACAGAAGCATGATTTATGAATAATGAATCCTAAATAATCAGCTAAACATGGTATGAAAATAAGCATGTTGTTAAAATACAGAAGGCATATCCAACATAGTATTAGTAAAACAATATATTATACATAAAAGGAATAACATATTTATTGAATGTTAATATCTATGAACCTATATTTATGGATGTACCAATAATTTGTTTTATACCAGAACAGAGGTAAAATACCTAAATCTAATGAAATATAAAAGGGTATAAAGTACACCAATCACGCATGGTGAAATCATAATCAACTATAATAACAAACATCATGAACAATAGTACAACCCCTATCCACTTGGTCTTTTCACCATGTTTGGGGTGATCACCCCCATGAACTTATATTTTCCAAGGGATAACACATTCCTAATCTCATATCTACCATCCAAAAATTTTAATTCATGTAACGTCCTGACCCGAGTTACCATTCAACCAGGTAGCCGAACCAGTCACCAGATGGCCTCAAGCGCATCTCCCAAAACGCCAGAGGCTGCCAATTAGCAGCGAGGGCCTAGGTGAGTCCTTGGGGAGACTATGACCTCTTTACCAAAGCATCACTGTGGAATTACAAACATACAACAGCGGAAGAAGATAACCAATAGACAACACATAAACAACAAAAATATATAATAATAGTAGAATCGGATATACATATATGATGGTACATGTCAAAACAACACAGTACAAGTACACAAAATACCAAAAGAAATCAAAATTCATCCCCAGTCATATCTCAAGCCACAGCTTGGTCCCCTGCACTCATTCTCCGAGCAGCAAGTCATGTACCTGTACTAGGGACTTTCCCCTTATCCATACCTGAAATCATATAATCTTCTTGGGTCTGAATACATGACCCAAAAAACGTGTGAGAAAAAATCCCAGTAGGCAACCACCAATGTTCAAACCATTCAGTGAACTCATTCCTGGAATACTCAATTCGGAAACCAGGCATCGTTTAAGGAGTAACTCCACCAACACCCTACAAGGCCATTCCGGGGAACCTCCTAGGTACCCAGCCTCACTCTAGGTTCCATATAGTCTGTCATCTAAGCCCGTCCCTGAAATCCTATAAATAAGATCTGGGTATCGCCAATGACATATCATGCCCTTTTGAGTCCATCAATGGTATCTCAAGTGGGATCTATGATCCACTCGGAATCTCAGTAACATGTCTCGTATGAGTCCATCCATGGAAATTCACATTGGTTCCGTGGTTCACCCATGAAGAGGTTTCACATTTAAAGCAGTTCAAAGAATTTAACTCATGCCGGCTAGCAATTCATGAATTAACATACAAGGGTCAAGGGGAAAAACCACATCCCATACCTGAATCCATTTCAATTACAATTTTATCTTATTGAAATTCCATTCATATTCAATTTCTATTTTTTTAACAACCCCAAGGGAAGGAAATGAATCCAGGGTCAAAACCACTAAAATTGTTATTCTAGGAAATGCACCCAAGGGGTGGTTCCTGTTCAAGTTGTACAACCTAAATGAAGCACATACCATCTTATTTGAATTACCTATGACATGATAGGTAATAATAGGGATAAATTACAGGTTCATGTAAATCCACAAAAGTGGGGGCGTGACACTCCAACATATATAAATAGCTTGACAATCAGGGATAAGCACGAGACCACCTACCTTAGGCTCATACTAGATAGCTCATCAACTATCAGGATCTGATTCTTCATATTTTGGATGAAATCTGAAGAACATATGATGAACAAGAATTTAGGGTATATGATCCTTAATCTAATCGGTGTTCGTCAGAACCAGAAAAAAGGATAAGGATTAAAAAGTAATTGAGTACGTACGATTGCAAATGCAACAAGACGAACGACGTTCAAAACATAGATCGGACAAAGGTGAAGGCTAAAATCCTCCAATGATTCCTTGGAGATCTCCCCTGTTACTGTCTGGTTGAAGAAGAAGATAATATATTGGGTTTTATAAAAATTTAATTAATTTAAATAAAAATTAATTAAAATTCAAAACACAGCAGGTCGCACGGTTTTCCTGCATGGCTTGACAAACCGTGCAGAAGTTTCTGGAAGGCAAGGGGAAACCGAACAGACACCCCGCACAGTTTCCTCAAACCGTGCGTAGGTTTTTCCCCTTCCACTGGAAGGCCTGCACTAAGGTACACAGTTTACCTAGGACATGCACAAGCCATTCGCAAACCGTGTGCCAGCCCAATTCCTTCCTAAAATGTGGTTCCGGGCTCCGAAAAAGCACCAGACACCTTCGTAACTTCCTCGGTCAAGATAGGCATCCACATTAGGCCTCAACAGAATAATTAAACTTAAAAGAAAAGGTTTTGTACCTCGAATGAAAACTCAGGTTCTTACAATCTTCCCCCCATATAGCAATTCGTCCCCAAATTTCTCTCAGAATGGTGGTCAAGATTCATCTATGAACAGCTCTGGCCACTGAACGCGTACGTCGACCTCCTGCTCCCAAGTCTCATCCTGTAAACGGTCATGCTACCATTGAAACCGTACTAGAGGAACTGACCGGCCTCGGAGAACCTCTGTGCTCCTCTCAACGATATAAATCAGATGCCCCTCAATGGATGCATCTACCTGAAGCTCTACCTCCTCAGGCTGGATGGTATGAGACGGGTATGAATAGTATCACTATAAGTGAGAAACATGGAACACATCATGCATATTTAGGTACCTCTAAGGTAACTGAAACCGATAGGCTGCCGGCCCAACCCTCTCCAGAATCTCAAAAGGCCCAACATATCTCGGCGATAGCTTAGCCTGTCTCCTGATCTTCCTGTGTCCCAGTCTCAGTGAAGCACACAAGAAAACCAGATCCCTAACCTCAAACTCTAGGGGTCATTTGCAGTGATCAGCATATGACTTCTGAAAAGACTGTGTGGTAGCCATCATCTTCTGTATCAACTGGTCCATCTCAAAGGTCTCCTGAACATGACGAGGTCCCAGTAAAGCTGCCTCACCTACCTCTAACTAGCATAGGGGTGATTGGCATGGCCTAACATATAAACCCTCATACGATGCCATCTGTATAGTTACCTAATAACTGTTGTTATAGGAAAACTCAACTAAGGGAATGTTCCTCTCCTATGAGCCCCCAAAATTAAGGACACATGCTCACAACATGTCCTCAAGAACTTGTATCGTACTCTCTGACTGGCCATCAGACTGAGGGTGGTATGCTGTGCTCAGAAGCACCTGTGTACCCAACGCGCTCTAAAAAATATACCAGAAGCGTAACGTAAAATGAGCACCCCTATCTGAAACAATAGTGCGTGGGACCCTGTGGAGTCGTAATATCTCCTAGATATACTACTTTCCCATCTCATCCACATTGATGGTCTTCTTGATCGATAATAAATGAGAAACCTTCGTGAGCCTATCAACCACAACCAACACAACATCATTACCTCAAGGTGACCTCAGCAAACCAGTCACGAAGTCCATCACAACATCATCCTATTTCCACTACAGGATTGGTAACTGCTCTAAAATCCCAGCTGGCCGCTGGTTTTCCCCCTCCACCAGTTGACAGGTGGAAAATCAGATGATCAAACTAGCCACTTCACTCTTCTTATCTGGCCACCAATACTGTCAGCGCAAGTCACGAAACATCTTAGTGACTCCAGGATGAACTACCCAAACCGAAGCATTAAAGTCCCGCATCAAATCCTCTCTAATATCCACTGGAACCCATATACATCCATGGATACTAATAAATTCATCCTTTCCTATCGTCCAACCAGGAGGAGGGTCCTCACCTGACACACCTTCCAGTAGAACTAGGACTTCCGAGTCTGATAGCTATCTCGTCCTCACTCTGTCCAGGAGGGTAGAAGTCACAGCTAAGGATGACAAAAAAGACTGCCCTTGGCTATTCTGAACATCAAGATGCGTCTTAGAGAACATGTAAATAAGCTTCTATTAGTTTCTAGATGGTTTCAATGCTTTTATTTGAGTCCTCCTGTTCAATGCATCGACCACTATATTTCCCTTACCTGGCGTATAAGAAAGCTCGAAATCAATGGACTGTAGGTACTCCACCCACCATCGCTACCTCAGATTTAGATCACACTGAGTAAAGATGTATTTGAGTATCTTGTGGTCTGTGTACACCACAAAACACTCTCCTAATAAAGAGCATCTCCAACAGTGCATCGCATGAACAACAGTTGTTATCTCAAGATCGTGCAACAGATAATTCCTATCGTGTGGCCACAGCTGCCGAGATCTGTACACCACGACTCTGTCTCCCTACACCAACACTCAACCCCACCCAATACCTGATGTTTCACAATAGACCGTGTAACTCTTGTCCTATTCTGGCAGTATCAGGACTGGTGTTGATGTCAACCTTCCTTTCAGCTTCTGAAAGGATGCTTCACAAGCAACTATCCATACAAAATTTCACACCCTACTTAGTCAGGCCTGTCAACAGCACTGCTAAGCGTGATAAATCATGTATGAAATGCCGATAATAATCAGAACGCCCCATGAAACTCCGTATGTCATAGACATTCTTGGGTTGTTCCCAAGAAACCAAAGATCTAACCTTCTCTGGGTCTACAGAAACTCCGGTTTCAGAGATAACGTGGAACAAGATGTGAATTTGATCCATCCAAAATTGGAACATAGAAAGATTTTCATATAGTTGACGTTCTATTTGTGTATTCAAGAAGATATGAAGATGGTTGACATGGTCATTTTGATTTCGAGAATACACCAAAATATCATCCACAAAAACAACAAAAAATGAGTCCCAGTAAGGATGGAACATGCAATTCATCAAATCCATGAAAACCTTTGGCACGTTCATGAGACCAAATGGCATAAATAGATATTGATACAACCCATACCTACTACGAAATGTTGTATGAGGTATTTCAGTAGTTTTAACACGCACCTAGTGATACCCTGAACTCAAATCAATCTTCGAGAATACCCTAGATCCTCGAAGCTGATCAAACAGGTCATCTATCCACGACAAGGGATATCAGTTCTTAACTGTTAATTGGATCAACTTCCGATGGTCCACACACAGCATAAGAGTCCCATCCACCTTTTTCGCAAAAATGTACCGGCGAACCCCACTAAGAAGTACTGGGTCGAATAAACCCCTTTGCCTCCAAATCATTGAGCTTTTTCTTGAGCTCTTGCAACTCTATCATAGCCATCCTGTAAAGAGGAATGGATACTGGTGTAGATCATGGAATTAGATAAATGGAGAATTACACATCTCTCTCAGGAGGTAAACCCTAAAAGTCGTCAGGAAAAACATCCATGAAGTGCTCAACAACTGGAGGACGGTCCGTCTAACTTACTTCCTCATAATCCAGAAACAAACTGGCGATCTGGGCTGTCATCATGTCTATCCCATGATTCTATGGTCTAGATCGGCTTTCCTGGAGATCCCACTCTCCCTTATGAGTATAAACTGCACCCTTTGGTGATGTGAAAATCACCATACAGTGGTATCAATAAACATAGGCTCGGTAAGCTACTAGACAGTCCATACCAAGAATGACGTCAAAACCCATCATTTCGAGAACATAAAGATCCCAGACGAAGTTAAATCCTCTTACCTCAAGGGGGAACCCTCTGCACTGGCATACAACATCTGCCTCAACTCCAATTGGTGTGTCTAGAGTCAAGATGCCATCAGAGGATAACACGACTAGCCCAAGGCTTTTCACCATATGTGCAGATATAAAACCATGTGATGCACCTGTATCAATTAGGGAAGATTAAATAAAAGATTCTACTAGGATCATACCTCTCACTGTAGAAGGTCCTGCTCCTTGATCCGCAGAAGTAGGCTTAACTTCATATATCTAGCCTGAACTACGACCCTATGATACAACCTCACTACCCGGAACTGGCTCACTCTGACGTCTCAGTGTATCCTGTACCTGACTACCTCTGCCACGACCACTAACTCAACCTGATTGGCCAGTTGTACCCCAACTCTCTGTCTGATGAGAAGATGTCAGCCCTACTCCTTCATATGGAGTCGGTGCAGACCCTCTATCGCTGGATTCTAGTGAAAACGTTCTACATAAATGTTGAAGTTAACCTATCTTGCCACATGACCAACACTCGACTGGGTCCCTAGGACACTGCGGCTTCGTGTGTCCCATCCTACCGCACTAGTAACACCTCAGGTTTCTAGCTGAAGATAGGTTATGACTGCTAGAATCACCATGTGGAAGCTCCAGACAACGCTTCCTACTAACAGTCGTTGTAGTACATGATCTCGATGCTGAACCACTCTGGATCGCACCTCCAACCTCTCTCAGGTTACGTTCTATGATTAGTGCCTAGTTCAGAATTCAGAAAATAGTAGTCAATCTGAAGACATTTACCTGAGATCATATGTCATATCTCAAACCATCCTCAAAACTCATGGAATTCAACAGTACATCGCCCATCAGGATAGGTGCGAACTGCTGAAGATCAGTAAAACGGGCCGAGTATTCTGTCACCAATAACGCGCCCTGCTCTAGATGCAAGAACTCCCGGGCTCAATCAGCCCTCAGAGCCTCAAGATAAAAGAAATTGTAGAAGTTTGTATAAAAATCTAACTAGGCCATCTCCCGATGAAGATCCGACTGGGTGATTACGTCCCACCACCTCTTGGTGGAATCACGCAGCATGTACGTAGCGAGATTGACCCTCTTCTATGGAGGCATATCCAAGGGATAAAAGATAGCTAGTATCACCTCTATCCAGGACTCTGCAACTTGTGGTCGGCCATCCGCCGAAAACCTAGGCGGATTTTGCAGCTGAAACTCACGTGTCAACTCTTCCATAGTCGAGGCAGGTTGCGGCGCTCCCTGAACGGTCTGCATAAATTGTTACAAGATCTCACAGAACTATGCCTCTACACCTCTGTCCGGCACACCATCTGGGGCTACAGCTGGCACCACTGGAGTTTCCTCTAGTAGCCCATGGCCTACCATCTACAAAATGTGGTCGTCACCACTCTCCCGACGTACGACCTGAGGTCTTCATGGTGGCATGACTCTGCAATTCCAATCACATGCCTTAGTTCAAGATTTTAAATGAGATTAAAAACTCACGACCACATGAACTAGGACAGGACAGGTCAAGACCTTCCTAAAGGCCACAACAACCCACATCCTACTTCTAAAGCCATGACTGCAAGAGGAACAGTCACCAAACCACTAGAGTCACTACTTCATGCCCACTCTGAAGCTAGGTCTAGATTAGGATCTACTTTCAACATTCATTCTTTTAACATATCTTTCTTCAAAATCTTTAACCAATGGTCCACCAAGTTCCGATCCCTGAGGGCCCATAATACCTCATGAGTCAACGTTTGACGCCCATATAACCATGCAACTCAATTACATTTAGAATCTACATCCCATTGGTGCATCATTACCCAATCCATAAGGTCCCATAATCATTATGAATTGAAAGATGATGTCACTATTCATTAATTTCCCCCAATATAACACAACAGTAGGCACACCTATCAATCAACTATCAAAACCGCATGAAATAGCCATCACAACACCTAGCACAACAACATGAAGTATTTAATGCATCCTAGATAGAATGGGATAATTCATGACATGTGAATCCGAACAAGGCCCATATATGATGCATGAGATAGAAAACCCCCATCTCATCGGGTTGCAATGAAATAGAACCAACAATAAAATCAATATTAACCGCAAACACCATGTGCATGATCCAATAGTGAAATCAGAAGAACTGTAATAATTAAACCCAGAAACACAATTCCAAATGAGGAAACATGCCTTTTACCTGTAGGCGGGTTTGAAACTCCTGGGAACAATTTATTACCAAATTTTCTTCCCTTACTACTCCTGTCTATAGTCGCCAATAGAAAGTCAATTCAGAAAAGGAAAACACACGGATACCACATTGTAACATCCTGACCCAACTTACCATTCAACCTTGTAGCTGGACTGGTCGCCACAAGGCCTCAAGCGCATCTCCCCAAATGCTAGAGGCTGCCGACTAGTAGCGAGGGCCTAGGTGAGTCTATGGGGAGACTATTCCCCCATTACAAAAGCATCATAACTGAATTACAAACATACAACAGCAGAAGAAGGTAACCAATAGACAACACATAGACATCAGAAAGAGATAACAATAGTAGGATCGTATTTACATATATGATGGTGCAGGCCAATACAACACAATACAAGTACAAAAAATAAAAAAAGAAACCAAAATGTAACCCTAGTCGGATCGCAAGCCTCAGCTTGGTCTTGTGCACTCATACTCCAAGCATCAAGTCATGTACCTATACTAGGGCCTTTCCCCTTATCCATACCAGAAATCATATAATCTACTTGGTTCCAAAGAAATGACTCAAACAATGTGTGAGACAAAATCCCAGTAAGCAACCACCAAAGAAATGTTCTAATCTATCAGTGAATATATAAAAAGGAAATGTAATATGGAAAGCGGTAAACAAGGGAAACTAGAAAGACTGAACCATGCTTGTTCTTTGGCTTGGAATCGCTTCAAGTATACCTTCTATTCCTTAATCACTTCATTGATGTGTTCAAAACATTTCTTGAACCTGTTCCTGGAATACTCAATTTGGAAACCAGGCATCGTTCAGGGAGAAAATCCAACAAAACCCTACAAGACTGTTCCAGGGAACCTCCTAGGTACCCAACCTCTCTTTATGTGTGGTATAGTCCATCATCTGAGCCCGTCCCCAGAATCCTATAAATAATAACTGGGTATCACCCATTAACTATCATGCCCTGTTGAGTCAGTCCATTACATCTCATGTGGGATCCATAAATCACTCGACATCTCAGTAACATTTCCCGTATGAGTCCATCCATGGAAACTCACATTGGTTCCATGGTTCACCCTTGACTTGGTTTCACATTTAAACAATTCAAAGCATTTATCTCACATGGGCTAGAAATTCATGAATTATCACTAATGGGTCAAGGGGAAAAGCTCCATCCCATACTCGAAACCATTTCAATTACATTTTCATCTTATTTCAATTCCATTCATATTCAATTTCAATTTTTTACAACCCCAAGGGAAGGAAATAATTCTAGGGTCAAAACCCCTAAAGTAGTCATTCAAGGCATTGCACCCAAGGGGTGGTTCCTGTCCATGGTGTACAACCTAACTCAAGAACGTACCATTTTATTCTAATTACCTATTCCATGCTAGGTAATAACAGGGTTAAATTATAGGTTCACACAACACCCCAAAAGTGGGAGTGCGGAACTCTGAACTATATAAACATCTTGACAACTAGCGAAAAGCACGAGACTGCCTACCTTAGGCTCATACCAGATAGCTCATGCAGTATTAGGCTCTGATTCATCCTAATTTGGAATAAATCTGAATAACAGACGAACAACGATAAATTAGGGCATATGAGCCTTAATATAATCTACATTCATCATAACCGAATGAAAGGAGAAGGATTAAAAAGGTATTGAGCACTTACCGTTATGGATCCTACAAGATGAACATCCTTCGAAACGGAGATCGGATGAAGGAGAAGGCTCAAATCCTCCAAAGCATCCTTGGAGAGCTCTCCTGCTGCTGTCCGGTTGAAGAAGAAGAGAATAGATTTGGTTTTATAAAAACATAACTAATTTAATTAAATGTTAATTAAATTTCCAAACACAGCAGGTCGCACGGTTTACCCGCATGGCCTGACAAACTATGCGAAGACTGTGCGGACCTTTCCAGAAGGCAATGGGTACCTGCACGACCACCCCACATGGTTTCCTAAAAACGTGCACAGGATGTGCCCCTGCCACTGGCAGGCCTGCACCAAGGCGCACAGTTTACCCAGGCCGTGCGCAGGCCATTTGCAAACTATGTGCCAGGCCAATTCTGGCCTAAAACTTGGTTTCGGGCTCTGAACAAGTCTCGAACACCTCTATAACTTCCTTGGTGAAGTTAGGCATCCACATTAGGCCTCAAAAGAACATTTAAACTGAAAAGAAAAGGATATGAACCTTGTACAAAAACTCGGGTTCTTATAGTTAATTTGAAAATAAACAATTGATACCACTCTGTAACATCCTGACCATGGAGCCACTAAAATGGTACCATATTCTGGTCAATCACTTGTCCTTAAGTTTTCCTCCTCATACTCTTGAGGCCACTAACTAATAATGAGAGTATAATGATTGTAATGTTTGGAGACTATACCATCATGATCAGAGTAGAATAGTGATATAAGAGGTAATGAAAGATGTAACAGTGGAACCAGTATAAGAAATATACAATCAATGAAAAATATAATAACTAAATAAAATTCCAACATCAAATTCAAAATCACACATGCCCATGTGGATCTACAATGTGGAAGTTGTATAAATTTAGTATGTACTAAATAAGCGATATAAAATAAATAATAAATCCTCAATTTTTATATCCTTGAGCTTTTGGAACTCTAGCTCAATCATATTAACCAAAACTCCCATGTAAAAATGTGTCAACAGAAGTAATATCCATGTGACAAAACCTACAACCATGATGTATTTTTTATCACCCCATTGCAATTTCAGCCAGAAAAGGTTGTCATATAAAATCAGTAGGCCATCGAGAACATTTTATAAAGAAATATATAGTATTATTAAAAAATATAATACTGTGAATTTATAATAAATAATACAATAAATGAATAAATGAATAAATGATAATGATCCATCTTGGGATCCACAAGGATACCCGACTGACCATACCTACTTCCCCCTAAGATGATATATATCTAAAAATGCCTACATGTATATATAAAAATATCTGTAAACACCCCCCACACTTGTATATTTATACATGCACTAGTTAGGAAATGAGGTAGAAGTCCAAGGTATTGACATATTTGTAGAATAAGGGTCATTTATTTAAATACGGAAGAAAGCTAGGACATCTTATCCATGAAACATATACAAGGGGATAACATTACAAAAATTGTGTAGAACCCTATGTAGACCCATGGAATACAAATAGAATGGGTGTCTCTAATCCATGGACATGTTTTGGGTAGTCACATTTATCTGAACAAAAGACAACTAGCAGGTTGGGGACCTGAGGTACATATCCAAGGCGTCCTAGTAAACGAATAATAATTTGGAGATATTACTGGTATCATGTAATAAAAATCATGATATAAGTTCATTTTTCGGCCACGAAAAGAATTACTTAACGTGTAAACTTATGTTTCACCCATGGACTAATGAAATTCTATTTATTTTCTACGCCCATACATGGTGTTTATTAATGTGGTAACCCAACAATCTCCCATAAATTCTAGTTTCCCTAGGAGTACATCCAAAAACTCTTGTATAAAGGAAACCCAAGTATCACATAGATAAAGAGGGAAAAATCTATCCTATGAGCCTGTCTAAGGTTTTCCTTAAAAATGAATCCCATATATCACTAGAGGTGTAACAAAATTCATGTATATTTTGAGCATGCCCATGGTGTTCTGAAACTGGGAAACTAATATCTCTCTTGGTACCAATATTCTCTAATATCCTTTGATCCCATCCAAGGTATACCATACAAATGAACCCAAGAATAACATAGGGAATACTATAATTCATGCAAGGAATCATCTAGTGTGTGGTATTCCATAATGAGTAAACTAGTATTGCTCATGGTACATAGAATCTCAATTGCCTTTGAGCCTATACATGGAATTCTATAAAAAGGAACCCGAGAATAGAAAATGGAAGAAATAATTAATTTAATATTTTAAAGTTATATAATAAAAAAGACAATGTTAGAAATTATTCTTTATCATAATTCATAGATGAGTAATAAAGTGGCCATGAATAAAAACAAACTATTTATGCAATAAATATCTCCATGTGATTTCCACTTTTTATTGGAGAAGAAAACACATGTTAATCGTTGTTTTTTTCACAATGGGGCATAATATAAATAACAATTCCTTTGATACAATTTACACAAATCTTATATGAGAGTTAATTAGAAAAACCTCATGGTGATAAAAACTAATTTACGACATCATAAATCACATATTTAAACTAAAACCAACAAGGGGAGAGTAGATTGTACAATAAAAGAGTAGGTCACAAAATAAGACTGAAACAGACAAAAACAGGGTAGTTCTGTTTTTGGTGGAAAACTCCAATGGATAAAATTAAATTACTATGACTAAGTATATTTAGGTATTATTGTATACATATTAAATATCATATTCAAAGGGAAACACATGGAGAATTTGGTGTGTGACACCAAGAAGCAATTTATAATCATGATATAGTTTATGGGAAATTTCAGAGACCACCTATCTTATACCAAGGGAGTACCATTCATACATTATCTACATTTGTCATGAGTTAAATCAAGATAAATCCAAAGAATCAAACAATTACCTAAGAATAATGAAAAATATTTCGTATGGATTTAACATTCTATACGAGAAGAATAGTGAAAGAAAGATGCAAGATGAATTGAGGTCTTATTGAGGGATATCCCAAGAGAAAATTATCATTGATTTAGATCTTAGATAGAGTAGATATAAGAATCCCAAGGAGAAAGAGATGATTCATTTTCAAGACCTCTTGGGTTCCTTCCTATATCCTAACGAAATTAATAATAGGTCGATCCCCTGTTATGTTTTAAAAAATACAACCCCGTATGATTTATGATGTGAACCAGTTTCCAACATGAAAAATTTATTATGCGAACTTGATAAAAATTGTGGATTCCTTGATGTAATTTCCCAGGATTTCTCATATTTAACCCTCCATTTCCACACCTCATGAAACCCATTCACATTGTGAATGGAATTCATGATGTAAATGGCTCATTGTAGATATTCTCAGCAGCCTGGAATGACTCTTACTCTTATGGTATTCTACCAAACCATCAGGAAATCCAATGAATCATAACTACATCAGAAAAAATAGTTTTTGGACATTCCAACCCTTATATACACATTTCAATTCTTAAAATTCAAAATAACCCATCTATAAAATGAATAATTTGATGTCCTTTAAAAATTTCATCCCATTCCAATACACAAAACATTACACTTGATCTTGTAATTTATTTATATATATTATTTATATATTATCTATGATTTCATTTATGGTTGACATGTAACACCCTAATATTGTAAAAGATTAATATTAGGTTTAATAACATACACAACCAACAACTCCGAGTATAAATGACAAGAAAAACATATTATTTAAATATGACTATTATAAAATATACATTAAATTGGATGGTATGAAAAATGACTAACTAAAATTTTAAACTAATATGTTTTACATACATAAAAAATAAATTCATTAATTAACATTTAATTAGAGGTCAAAATAACAATCTTTGAAAGTGAAAGATGTTTTTTTCTTAAAAACAATTTTATGCATAAAATGTGTTTTTATATTGTCAAAATTTAAATTAATCACAATTAGTGAACAAATGTAATGAAAACTATATATTATACTATAATTAAAATATTTTAAAATTAATATAATTTTTAACTGTGAGTGGTATAAGAAAAAATCCTCTTTTATGATAAAAATGTTATTTTTCTAAAAATGTTGGTTTCATCATGTTTTGAACAGTACTTTTTAAAACTAATTTCATATATTTAAATGTATTGAATTTGATAAAATTAATTCCATATCTGAAATCATGATTTTAAAATTTAGTAATAGTTCCCTTTTATTTTTAGTCATTAAAAATTAAATCCATGGTACAATTGATCACCTGTATAAATGGTAAATCAGGTTATTCTATAATAAAATTAAGTGATAAGTCAAAAAAATTTCATCCTAATTCTTATAGGATGAAATTAATTCTACACTTATAACATTAGAAATTATCCTTGTTTGTTAAATGTACATGTGTTTATGAATATGAGCTATATAATATTTAAATCCAAGCATGTTACAAAATGTCACTCTATTAGTTTTATATAACTGTTATGTATCCAAATAGGTATGTAAGAAAGATAGTGATGAATGTGAATCTATATTTTGATATCAAATGATTTATTTTTTGGATGAAAATTTATTTATAATTTTTAGTGTTTATATAATCTTTTTAAATGCTTATGAAATACTAATACTCTATTTACCCAATTAACAAAAAAATATATGATTTTAAAAATATTAAAAGTTATATAATGTGACTGATTTAATGTGTAATATGAATTTTTTTATTATGTTGACATATTATATTTTTTAAATTACTAGATTCAAATAAAAAAATTTATTTATGTTTTTTATATCAAATTAAATGAATAAGTGTCAAAATTGACATTAATGATAAATTATCACAATATTTTTATTAACTTATTGAAAAATAACGAAAATGTTTATATATCATAAGGAGGACCATAAATATTACAAACTGTACCACTTTACCATTTATAACCCAATTTTTAACTTATAAATATAATTTTAACCCTTTAGGAGTGAACAATATGTTACTATTATTAATGATAAAATTGGAAACTAAGGGTTATACAAAGAGATAAGGTTTTAAAAACAATGAAAACATTTAAAAATTTAATTTTTTTAATGTTATTTAAACACCATACCATATTATATTCAAATAAATACATGTTATGTAGAATTTAGGATGGTTAAAAATATTATTATGTTTAATATTTTATAAATCCCAAATGTTCCCCTCACCTAAATTATTTAAGAACACCATTTCCTTCTATTATTTACACCACATTGAGCAACCTTGATCTAAAAATACCTACCCATTCCTCTTATAAAAATCCTTATCCAAGTTTTTTATCTCCCAGTTTCCTTAAAATGCTGACCCTAGGTTTCTTATTAAATGATCAAATGGAAGTTTCCTAAAAAAGAGGTAATCATATTTACCGAGTCCTTTAAGATTATTTATTATTATACCACATAATAAATAATTGAACTCATCCTCAGATAATAAATCTAGTTTCATAAATAAATTTATATGTTATTATTATAATGAGATAACCATATTCCCACTCTATTAAATCCTTTTAAAAGTGAAAACATCGCTCATGCATACGTACAGAATAACGTCTCCATGTCGCGATGTAATTCATTTTTCATCACCATTTTATTTGTATGTAAATAAATATGAATTTAGTTAATATATATGATATCTATAAAATGTTTATTCTTCAAAAATATTAATATCTTATAAAACATATTACCTTCTAATCCCTTGTAAAATGATAACATCACTCATACGTGTGGACAACAATCTATATAAAGAGATGTGATCTGTTTGTATTTTATTATTTATTTAGATTGTAAAAATAATATATTTAATAAATATATATGAAATATATTATATAATAAGTATTAATTAAAAGTCAATTAATCTTTAAATTTCATTTCTTTTAATTTTTTTAATATATAATAATTTTTATTCGTACTTACGACCTACAGTCTTCATTAATGGTGTAATTCATTTTCCAATATATAACTTTTATAGATGACTAAAAATATGTATATAATGAGTTTATAATATTTTTATATCATTATTACCATTATGTGGATGACGAAACCATGATCAATGTACAACGAACAAAACTACTAGATGAAAACATAAATGAAAAACAAATTAGTTATCACCCAAAATAGAGATTTTATAAAGAATTATTAATAAATGGATGATAAAATGTTATAAGAAAATATAATATAGTATGATATATTTTATTATGGTTCTATAATATATTTATAAAAAATTATTATTTATTACATGAGTTGTTTGAAGACTTATGAAGGTAGTAAATCATGAGGTCATGATTTCTTGTTTCACTTTTACATCCATCAGACATATTCAATATTTAATACTTATTTAATTAATATGGTTTATATACTTTCCAATTTATATTTTATATTATAAATATCTTTATATTAATTGTATTAAATGTTTCATTTAATGTTATCACTTTCATCAGTGTCATGATTGAAAATTGACCATAATGATAAAGCTTTATTTCACAATCTCATCATTATTTGAGATTGTTTATGTTAAATACTCCCTTGAACGAATTATTTTAAATTTATATATTAATTACAATATAAAATTACAATATGTTCATTCACGAACATCTCATGTAATAGTATAATTTTCTTCTCTTTTTTACTTAAAATAATTGGGAAAATGATTGTAAGAAAAGCTGACATTATATCTCTCTCCGGTTGAAAACCCCTTTTCCTCTATATCCATGTTTTCTAAAAACATATAATTAAATGTTTTTAACTACTTAAAAATTATTAATTTAATGGATTTTTAACCATTCATTGAATTTTTTAAAATGTTTTTAAATTAATCTTCTTTCCATTTTCTGAATAAGTAAATTTTTACATTTTTGCAATAGTGTAAAAAGGAATGTCATTTAAAATATATGGAATTTAAAATTTTCCAACAATTATAAACACTAAATGATTTTAATATTAATTTATTATTTCAAAATTTTCATTTTAAATAAAATTATTTCCTAATATTTTTCAATTTTTTAGTTTATAAATGTGTTTTTAGAAGATAAAAGGCTATTTACAAAAAATAAATTTAATCAATTTTTATAGTATTTCTATTCATCAATTAAAAAAATCATATATTAGTTATTATAAAATAGGGATATGTTGTAATGATGTCATCCTTATTATTTATACTTATGGTTTATGATCATTTTTAATTATGTTGTACTATTTTGATATCATTCATCATATTACTATGGATGGTTTTTGATTATGTTTATTAATTGGTGTATGTATTATCATTTATATGGATCTCTTCAATATGAATGTTTATTTTGATTATATTTCATTCATTCTATATGAGAAATGCATTGGACTTAGTATGTGATATGTGTGGCCCTCTATAGCATCTTACTGAATTGGTGGGTCTCATGAGAAAAACTAGCTTGGGTATTTGGCTGAGGACTTACCCATTTATGTTATATATCATGGAATGATGCTTGTAAATTACATTTATGATTTCTAGAATAGTGACTTCCCTCATTATCAAATTAACTATTTATGTCCATTTTATTATTTGATTAGATATGATATCTATTGATATATTTAAAGCTCATGTTACTTTTTATATTGAATCCCTTGATAATCATTTATCCCTACTATATTATTATTCATGATCATGATATAGATTAAATTAATATTTATTTCAATTATATACCTTTATATATTGATTATTCCACATTTATTCGAATTATCTTCTACTTACAAAATACATTACCAAAAATATGAGCTAAAGTATTTCTTATTTCCCCCCCCCACCCATGATTCCTGTATGTGTTTTGTGATTGATATAAAGGGATATACTAAATATAATAATGGGGAAGCAATGAAAATACTATGATTTTTTTAATTTTTTTATTATAATTTGAGATTAAAGTATTTAACTTCTTTTATAAGAATGATAAATTATTTGGTCCTTCAGGATACGATTCCTAATACATATTACCAATATAATAAATTTACCACGAACACTAGATTACTAGAGTTGGGATATTTATAGATTTTAATATATGATGATTAGTAGAAACCTTGGGATGTATATTTAGATAAACTTATATTAAAGAACACAAACCCATGACCAACTTTTAGTATTCGTCTATGTATAGGATAGCTTTAAAAAAACATGTACTGTATAAATTATGTGGTTTTCCTATAAATATGTCCTTTTTAGTTTCTAGGAGTAGATATGGGATTGGAATTGTTGTAACCATGGGTAATAATTCTGAAAACTGTGCATTGCAATCTAAATTAATCATAAACAAGTCCAAAACAATGATCCTTACTGCACATTTGGTTTTAAACTGCAGGTGTATATTCTAGGTGTAAATATAATTTTCATTTTCAACCATCGTGAATTATTTTAATAGATGATATAAATGAATGACCTATGTAAAACACAAGGATCCACATATTGAAAAGAAGGTGTCAAGTTTTAGTCAACATATAAATGATTTTTTTATAATTATTATTATTGTTCCACAAACTATGCTTTTAATTTTTTGTCAATTTATTGGACAATGAGGAATTATTTTACTGTCGAATTCAATGAAGATAATTTTTATTATTAGAATCAAAATGGAATTATTAATGGAGAGAAATATATTTTTATTATACTTATTTAGTTATCATGATATATGATTAAAATCATATAACTTAAGCAACTCTCAACTTCACCAAAACTAGATTGTTAGAGTTTACTAAGAGCTCAAGTGGTGGAGACCATAGAGGAGAGAAGGAAAAAATTTCTTCATGTAATAAATGAAAAATGAGACACAAAATAGAATGTATAATGAAATAGAAAAAAGGTTAATTTGTGGAAAATATTGACTTAGAGGAAAAAATTACAAGAAAAAATATTGATTTCAATAGAGAGAAACAAACTTCTTCTTAAAAACCCATTTATAGTATATTACCCTAATTGCAGGGAACCTATGAATTATCTGAGTCAATAAAATCTTCTAAAAATTAACTTGTATACCAAGAAACGAATTATTTTATACCAATCATTAAATTAAAAGGGTTGAATTATTTATTTATTGAGATTTAGGAATAATGTTATAGATGTATTTTTACTAATGGTATATTGGTTATAAAAATCATGATTCATTTCAGAATGATATTAATTTTTTAAGAATGTTTTTATTTCTCTATGAATAACATAAGTGTTATGGATACCAACCTGGGTTTATGGGTAAAATCTCAAATATATTTTCAAATACTTATACACATAATTTCAGGTTTAATGTGAATGGGGTTTATGAAGGTTAACGATATTTTGGTAGAGATTTTTGGAAATACAAGCCATTATTTTAATATATGTTTTTGTGAAATTTTATTTAAAGAAGAAGACCATTATAGTTTTTAGAACTATGAATAATGGGATTACTAACATTTATGTTCTATATTATATTTTCTTTTTTAATAATTATGGTTTATTACAATATGGGAACATTATTGGAATTATTTTAATTTTTTTCTAGATGATGGACATCCCATGTGCTGGGTGACAACCCTTGGCATCCGGTAAGGCTATAGGGCTGGATCCCAGAACTGAAGGGTGAACCGTCAATAGCTGGACTACGTAATGTCCTATTTAGTGTGGAAATTTTTTTACTTAAATGATTTGATGTATAAGTTTTATTTTGATTTTGGTAAACATATTATTAGATTGGTTTTTTTATAATTTAATGATTCTTGATGGGATTAAGTATATTTCTAGAGGAGTGTTATTAGGTTTAGATATAACAATAAGTTTTAACATAAATTATTCTTGGGAAATAATTAATTAATGTTCTTGTAGGTGAAATTTTAAATGTATAAGATAACATTTAATATTAAATCATTCATTCAATATTGACTTTATTAGTGTTATTTAGGATAAATGGTTATTTATGTTAAACCTTTGGTTTTATTGTTGAATTATTGTGTTTATAGAATTATATTTATCTATATTGGATAATATATTCTGGTAATTTTAATTTTAGTAAATATTATAGTAAGAAATTAGCATTTTTTGGATTATGTGATCCATTAGAAGTTTATTTTAGTGCTACAAACATAATAAATAATCATATATTCCCATCGGTTGGGAAAAGATATGTGTTTTTTGTGTAATTTCATTAAAGGATGAAAATATACTTTTTATGTAAGTATATCTCGTTTTGTTCTTCATATATATGTTGATATAGTTCCTCAACCCAAGGAAAATAATATTGGAACATAAAAAATTATCCCATTACATTTTTTTCTGATGAATCAATGGTCGTTTTTTACATCGTGTAATTTTATGGATTTGTGGTTGTTAACTTTTTAAATATTTTTTTATTTCTTATGATCAATGATCACTTTCAATATCCATAATTATTTTGGAAGTAATAAGATATTATGTATCCAAATCGTCTATTACCACTGTTTTTCCTACTTTGAAACCTAATTTTGTCATATTCTAGATGACCATTACACTTCCATTTCCCTCTTATAATGAAAAACTTTTATTAACCCTTCATACGATGTGGGATTTTATAAAATCTATTTTAATAATTCAATCCCTTATTTTTATAGTTCAACATAAAATTGAATCGGAATAATTTTTTGAAGGTGTGTAAATTTCAGAACTAGTTTTTTTTGAAGATGAATGTTATGTTCAACAGCGTATAAGACATGTAACACAGACCTTAAAAACATGGGAAATATATTATTTAAATTTGATCATTATAAACTAGAAATTATACTGGATGATATGAATTTGAATAACTGAATTTTAAAATGTATATATTTTTAGACACATATAGTATAAATTCTTATGCGATCAATTGATTATAAATTAAAAGAAAAACCATTTGAATTTAAAATATGTGTTTTTCGAATAAACTATTTTTATGTGATTAATGTGTTTATATATTTTAATAAATTAAATTAATAACTATTGGTGAATTATTTAAATTAAATTTATTTTTTTATACTAAATAAAATGTTTTAGCATTAATGTAATATTTTTAATCCACTTAGGAGAAAAATAAATCCAGTATGATACTTAAAAGTGCTTTT
Organism: Viscum album; assembly: GCA_963277665.1. NCBI lineage: Eukaryota > Viridiplantae > Streptophyta > Magnoliopsida > Santalales > Viscaceae > Viscum > Viscum album. The sequence goes on along the minus strand of OY728140.1, from coordinate 1,898,450,211 downwards.
TCCTGAAAATGTAGTTTTCTCTATATTTTACGAACCTATTATTAAGATTAATTTCATCAAATTATAATTATTGAATTAGATAAATTGGATTAAATATTTTGAATCATGGGGTTTAAATTTTTTTTAAATAGGTATATTTTAATTTTTGACATTAGGTATAATAACTATTGTAAAATTATTCACCTTGGTTGACGGTAAATCCAGATAATATTGTTTAAAAGTAAGTAATAAATCCATAATTTTTCTTTATAATTCTTATTTGATAAATTTATTTCATCAATTATCATATTATTCTCTAACATGGATTGTTTGATGGAAAATTTCTATGAAAAGAACCTATATAATATGTAAATCAAATAATGTTAAAAATTACCACCCTCTTAGTTTTCAATATCAATTATATGACCAAATTGGGTGAAATAAAAATATGAGTTAAAAATTTTGTATATTTTAAGATTAATTGAATTATTTTTTTGATTTAAATTTGTTTATAATTTTTAGTAATTATATAATTATCTTTAATTTTTATTCTATAATGACCTTATATTTTTTCAATTAACATGAAATTAAACTAAATGATTTTAAAAATAATAAAATATTATAAAATATGGATTATTTATAGTGTTTAATGAATTTTATATGATAAAATTTAATATTATTATTGGTTTAGTTAATTATATTATAATTAAAACATTTTATTTTCACCATTTAAGTCAAAAGGAATGAATAATTCCAAAACTGACATTATTAATAATCTACAAAAATAATATATTATTAAAGTATTTATAAATAATTATAATAAATAATGAGTTCAAATAGTATAATATATGGTAAAATTTTATTTTTGACATTTATATTTATAATTAAATAGTTATCTTAAACATAAAAGTATAACCATTTAAGTTTGAAAAAATACATTACTGAGGTTAATGTTAAAATAGTTTAACTATAGGGTTAAATCAAAAGACAGGGTAAAAAAACAACTAAAACCTATAGAAAATTTATTTTATAAATTTATTTCAACCCCATCCAATATTATCTTCTAATATACATCATTTTTTGATTCCTTTGGGCTTCATAATTACATTATTACAGTTTAGTAATTTTTGAAATTTGAAAAAGTGGCACTCACCTCAATTATAAAAGGACACCCCTTAATTAACTAATTCACAATAGTTTGAGCAACCTAGATCGACCATGAACTGATAATTACTCTTATAAGGCTAAATATACTAGTTTTGGTGGTTCTTGACTCAGAAAAATACATACTCATAGTTCCTTAATAAAAGATCTTAGGGAGGTCTCTCGAAGAAGAGGTAATTGTTTTAATTTACTCTTTTATGTTTATTTATTCTTCTAATTTCTATTAATTTTTTTAATAATCCAAATATAATAAATATAGTATAATAAAACGAATAAAATTTAATTATTGTTATGGGAAAACAAAATCTCATATCTTTTCTATCATGTGCATAGCAAAAACGTCAATTGTGCATGTGCACGACCTACCGTCTCCACAGAGCGATGTAGTTCTTTTCCATAAACATTTATCATGGATGAATATAAATATAAAAATAATGAATATATATCATATTTATCACATAAATATTCATTTATAATTATAATATCTTATATACCTCCTTACCTTTTAATTTTTTGGAAACTGACAACGTCACTTATGTGTATGTGTGGACTACCACCTCCACAATGAGATGTGATTTATTTTTCATTTATTTATTACATGTATGATATTAATAATATATTTTACAAAACTATATGATATATATGAAATAATAATTATTTTTAAATTTTGAATATTGTTTACCATTCTTTCTTCCCATCCGTCAAAAAACAAAAATATCGTTCTTGCGTATGTACGACCTATCACCTCTAGAAATAGTGTAATACATTTTTATATATATAAATTTTATAGATAACTATAAATAAATATATAATCGGTATATATTATTTTTATATCATTGTCAATATTTTATAGTTGTATACACCATGATCAATTTACAGGGACTAAAACAAAAGAACCAAAACAAACATGAAAAATGAAGTAGTTATCCCCCAGAATTGTAATTTAATAAAGCACTCATAAAGAAGAGGTGATAAATGATTATAAGTGAATTATATATGGTTTGATATATATTATTAATGATCATTAATATATTTATAATAAATTTATACCTTTATATAGGGGGTTTAGAAACATATGATAGAAGTCAAACAAGAGGTAAGGGTTTCTCGTCTGATTTCTACTTCTATGAGTCATATGCCATATTCTCCACTTATTTATTTTGGGCAGTGTATATAATTTTCATTTTATATTTTATATAATTAATAAATTTATATTAATGGTATTTAATGTTTTATTTGATGTTATTTCGTTCATGGGATTTATGACCCATAATATACCATAACAGTAAGGATTTTTTTAATAATACGTTGTTTATAGAATTTACCATCACCATGAAAAATTATTTATTTTAAGATTAATTTAAAAATTAAAATTTTTAAATTAAATAAAAATATTATTTTTAATATTCTTAAAAAAAGTGTTTTTCATATTGACATTGGTATTTTCATCAAGAATATTTTTAAATGACATTCTATTGTATTTTTTCATCAAAGGAAAACCCAATATTATAATTATAATTCACTAGGGATATGTTGTAATGATACCACAATTGTTATTTCTTTAACTATTTTATGATCAGTTTGACTGAGGATGTGATATTTGTATACGATTGACATTATTAATATGGATGGTCTATAATTATGAATATTTTTTGGGAATATATTAACATTATGTTCCCTATATTTTCATTAAAAATATTTAGAATGATTTTGTTTAATCCCATTCATATGAGTAGTGAATTAAAATCATTATGGGATGGTAGGGGCCCATTATAAAACCTTTATGCATCAGTTGGTATAATTAAACATACTAGCTTAGATATTTGGTTAAATCCATACACATTTATGTACAATGTATTGGCATGAGGCCTTGATGATATGTTTATAATATCCAAAATTATGAATTCTCTCATTACGAGATATGTTATTGGTGTCCATGTGATTATTTTACTTGCTATGATATCCATGGATATGTTTTAAGCTCATGTGATTTTTTACATTGAATTATTTGTGCATCATTTATATTATACATATTATTCTTCATCATAAAGTTATTGATTAAATCGAATGTGTCTTGAGTTATAAACCTTATCATATTTATTCTAAATTATTTATTTATGTTAGATTCCACTCTATTCATACCCTTAATGTGTATATAAGATCACTCTTTTCGAATGTATTCTTTTCCCACAATAGAAGGAAGTTTTTTATGATTGATATATAGGGATATTATAATGGGAATTATGGAGTACCCAAATGAAAAGCTATGTTGTATTTTATGTTTTTTTTAATTTGAGATTCTAGTATATATCTATTTTAAATAGACTACTAAAATATTCGAACCATCAGGATATTATTCTTTTTATCCAGTGCTAGTGTAATAATGTAAACACTGAATCTTGGCTACTAGGGTTGAGGTATTTACATGCAAGACTGTAATTACATAAAAAATGACCTAATATGAAAGGATGGAATTAATATAAATGGAATATGAAGAAATGTTTTATCACAAAATGGATAATTCCTAAAGTAAAATTCACTTTATCTTGAAATTAAATTTTAGAGATAAAATAATATAATTTAAACATACTAAAAAATATATCAAGTAATTATTAATTCATTAAGCCTTATATAATATAGATTAAAATAAACCCATAGTTAATGTGTAGGTTTGAACTATTCTAGGGGTACTTTTAATTATCGTGAAGTCATAACTAAAATTACAGGAAAAAATAAGAATATATTTATTAGAATTAGAGGATTTTGTTTGTAAAATACAAATTCTTATGTAATTGTTGAGAAAATACAAGTCATTGTTTCTAGATTTGGGAGTCCACTCATTAGTTAATGGAGCATCTAGTTTTTAGTTGGAAGGACTACCTATATAAGTACATTCTTATAATTTTCATAGCCTCCATTTGGATTATAAGAATGAGAATATGTATCCCTTCCACAATAATTTATATAGTGAATATTCCTAGTTAAATGGTGAGAGACATTGAGACTTGATAACATATTGGGAGAATTAATAAAATTAAAATTATTATAGTCTTAAATAATTTGTATTCAAATTTGGTACTATTAATCTACACTTTTATAATTTTATAATAATAGAAATATTATTAACCAAATTATCCATACAATAATTTTGGAGAAAGAAAATATTCTAACTGGCTGTAATTTTTTGGAATTTTTCAGATGCCTTTGGGAAGTATGAATCAATTTTTTGAAGTATTACATACTAGAATCCTAAATTCCTAATATTTTTTCAATGTAGGTTATTGATAATGAGTACACTATCTATGAATTGTTTTAATGACAAGGTATTTCTTTAGGTTTTAATGATTTTATGTGTTTCTAATGAAATCATGAATCCACATGGAGACATGGATTCTTATAGAATGATCCATTATCAACATGGTCTTTATGAGGGGAGAGATAGAGATGAAAAATCTCAGATATCCAAGGAACTCATTTACTATAAACTTGGAGAAGGTATACCATATGAGGAACAAAAAATCAAACCCATTGGCTAAATTAATTGTGATATGTTCTAAGGTTTAAGATGCCTAATGAAATTTACACTAATCTCATTCTTTCATTACACCCTTAAAGGCTCTCCATTTTTTATGAATTTTTCCCTTATATAATTTTTTATTTAACACATTATTTATTATTGAGTACAAATTTTGAATTCAATATGAAAAATATAGATAATAATCACATGGATCTTCTCATGTTATTTCACCATGTTGACAAGGATATGAAGCATACAAATTAATACACACATATAATGAATAAAAGGAAAGTCAAAGTGAAGATATCTAAGTCCAATTGTTCTCTGAAACACCATTCTATGAATATGAATATCATGGGGAAATAAAGGTAATAATATGTTGTTAATTTTATATATGTTATGAATTCCCATTGGAAAAAAATACACCCATGAAAAAAGAAATGGGATGCTTGAGGTGGATTCATTATTAAGTAAATTTTTTTAAAAAAAATTTGTTAAAAGATAAAACTTGTGGTACTCACAAATATATTCAAGTATAGAAACCATGTATATTCTATAGGGGATGTAGAAATATATGAATCCAAAAAAGATCGATGGTAAATTATGGATATCGAGGATTACCACCTCACAGTGCGGAAGAGAGTTATTTTGGTTTGAAACACTGTTTTTATGTAGAATTAGTTACCAAAAAACATTATATCATTAAATATAATTCATAAAGATGGGTTTCCTTTAAAATTTGGTAATAATTTTTGTATTCATTAATAAATAAATATTATTTATTATAAGACATACATAAATAACATTAATTATATATTTGATTATAGAAACCAAGTAATGGAAATTGATAACATGAGTAGTTTACATGATTTAGGCCACATAATAACATATAATTATCATTGAGTTCATGTAAATGAAAAATGATTGACAATATTACACCTGGAAGGTTATTTGGATTCTTTTAAAAAAATACCACTTGGTGTATGTCATGAATGATTACAAGAAGAAATGTATAAATAATTTTTTAATTGAAAAGGTAAAAGGCCTACTAGTATTATTGAGTTAGTTCATACAAATGTTTGTGGAAAATTTATATGAGATGTACGTTTCATTGGGAATAGTCATGAGAGATATTCCCTAATAGATATGAAGTGAGAGAGAGATATGATACAATAAATGAGGATCAACAAACTGGTAAATGAGGTGATACTAACATGTCAATCTAGAATAGAATTCTAAGTAGAGGATCGATATTCCGGTAGGATTTATCGCGTCAATGCCAAGGACTCCACCTAGGTCTTGAAGATGAATAAATGATCCCACACATTGCCTATCGTGGGATTCCAACAACTCTATCCAGGATGTTTTACGGAAGGTATCATACTCTTTGGAGTATAAAATTATACCCACCAACATTCGAGGAAGCGATAAAGGGATTGAATCCTAAAAAAATTCCCTGACACAGTGGACAAGATATTCAATCCACGTTGAATGGGGTACACTGTGTTTATTAGGGTCCCAGGTTGTGTCCGTGAACTGGGGTACTATCCGTGTATAACGGGCTTTGTCTTTAGGACATGTCATGTAGAAAATGGGTACAAAACATGTATAAGGAGTCACATGTTGTGTCCATTGATCCAGTGACTTCTTGTGTACTCTGACCATGTTCTCATACACGATTTTGACCAGTGTATCTCTACAAATGTACTAGTACATGGGGTAGTCCATGTCCTCTGTCCAACACATGTTGTGTGGGGGAGTACATACCATATAGGAAAACCGCTCACTCCTCCCCGTGTTCGTGTATCTCAGAAGACACATGATGAGTCTCTGAGAAGGTCCAAATTTCCATGTGACTGGGTCACACACCATGATGCATTTTGATAACTCAGGAAACCCTAGACACAGAAGAGTGGGGGCCATGCTCTATGTAGCATTGGGTTACCCTCAGTGTTCATCAAGATATTCCAAAAACAATATTCTTCCTCCACACGCTTCGAGTGATCCCTTTCATCGTGATTCAGTATTCCATTCCACATGAAATCCTTGATTGGCGTTCATATCATCACATAATCACTGAATCGATGTGTTTTAGGCCTTTGATCAGATCAGAAACCCAATATAAATCTATCCGATGAAAAACTACGTGAAGAAATATATCTCTTGTATCGCTTCGATTCCTCTATTGCCACCACCATTGCAACTCCATTACGTAATCCCATAGATGGATCTTGAATTTTGGATATTTTAACTACGAAATGAATGCACAATGATCAATTTTTCATAATGCATGAAAAATGAAGAATATGTAGAACATATAAGGTAGAGGAAAATACAAACAAGGATACTGACCTAAGGAATGTACCATGACCACTTTTCACTTTGGTCTCGATCAATTACCTTATGAATGATCATAAAATCAATCAATAATCAACCCTAAAATTTCTATATTTTATTACTATCCCTTGAGAACGACCAATCTAAAGATAAATATGTTTTTTTGTTGTTACGTCTTTATCATTGAATCAAATTACAAGGAAGAAATATTGAAATAACATGACCTAACTAGAAATAGGATGCCTCATAGAAGAATTTCAGTTTCTAATTCATTTTTTTGGAGCGATCTATCATGAACAATGTCTATCGATTTTCGATCCAATTTTAGCCATCATTCTTTGTTTATAAAATTATACAAGTTTTTCTCTAGATCCTCCTGACAATTACATGGTTATGAGTCTAACCCTAGATCCTTGACACTATTTTTATTTTAAATAATTTTCTACTTCATTGTAATGTCAATGAAACTGAAGAAAAAAATAGAATTTCAATTTATTTTATTCATTAAAATGCCTAAGAACAACTTTTCACAATTGACCCATGTCAGCCGATGTTTGGATGTTCCAAATGAAAACTCACAACTCTGAACACAACGCTACCATAATATTTATGATATTGTCACCAATTTTAAGTTTATTATACCATTTATGAAAAATGACATGCATTTTCTATTAAAAGTATTAATATACTTCACAAATTTATTCCAGGAACCCCGGGCCTTAGAATTACACAACGTCTTAAGGCCCAGTCCCATATTATTTCCAAATAATATTTAAAAATAATACCAAAAAATATAAAACATCATATTCTCTCCACATTAGGGATTTACATCCACGAAAATCTATAAAATAGTCTACTGAAAATGATGTGGGTTCTATGCATGAACTTGAACCTCCCGCTCCCATGGGATCTACTGGAGATTACCAAGATTCCATTGGGAACCACCAAGGAAACCGTTCTCCCATGAAGGATACTCTCTTATCAATCCTCGATCACCATTGGGTACTCCACAAATGTTCCTCCATCCTCTATATCCATCTCTTCCCAGTAGATGACATGCGACAGTTCATGCACATATCTCTTCAGCTACATCATGTGGAATATATTGTGTACCCAGTATAAATGCATTGTAAATATATGTGTTACACCACCTCGATAACTCTACAATGTATCAGAAAAGGGTCGATGAACCTCATAGATAACGTGCTTCTCTGACCAAATCTTTGCAATCCACATCGATGTAAAACCCAGAGGAATACAAGGTATCCTTCCTCAAACTCCATATGCCGCCACCGCCTATCCACCTATGAATTCTAATAGATCTATGTAGTCTTCATCCACTCCAATATGATCTTATCCTTCTATGTAGTTTCTCACGCCAAATCGGATCCCATGAGTGCTGACTCTCCTAGGTTAGCCAGTAATGTTGTGAAAATAAAGGTTTCCCATTAGAAGGCTCTTATGGTTCCATTAAAATGGTGTAGTTGTAGATATTGTTGTATGAAAACACCGCCAATGGTGTGTGATTGTAGTGACCTGAAGCCTGACGTACATGAACATTACATTACTTTTTCGGAATACTTAGTACATAACAAAAAACACACACACAAGGATCGTAATAGTTTAGTGTCTTCAGAAACTCGAAACGTAATCCTCTAATCGTGGTGAATGATCTTTAATATCTCCCATAAAGATCTTCCCTTTTTTTACTTAAAACATTTATTTATATCCTGGGGAAAAGAAAACATAAAAGGGTGAGCTCAAATGCTCAGTAAGGTTAAACAAAAGAAAAATCAATCACATCATATTCATAAGAACATAACTTTTGTAAATCTTAACCTACAAAAGAGAGCATATTTTCATAACATGGGATAAATCATAGTAGTGAAATGAAATCCCAATAATCATAACTTAAAACATGAAACTTTGTGGCATACACACATAATCATATAGAATAATTTCTTGTTAGTCAAGACTCATTTCCAAGACTATCTTAGTGGACAATCTCCCTTTCTGAACCGAGTCACCCTCGTTTCAGTCCTGTTTCACTGAACCGGTATAACCTACCATTCCAGCCATGTCTATATCATGAGATATAAAATCTTTACCCAATGCATTGGAGGGAGTTATAGGTCCCACCCATCTCATAATGATACCATTCTTATGTGTGCCACAAAATCATAAATCATACATCATAGCATAACCCATGAAATAAAATGGGATTCTTAAACATCATGCCATCAAAACATAATCCATAAAAAATTGATGTCATTTCATCATAAGAAAATTGAATCCATTTAAATCATAGAGAAATTTTACTTGAAACATACACATATGAAATAATTTCATCCTAGATGTAAAATTGTTTTGACAAAACAATTGAAATGAAATCTGGAGGAAAATATCCTTTCTTCTTTAAAATCATGTTCTTTTTACAAAACTCAATGCAATTTTAAAAGATAGGGGTTTTATTGTAAATAATAATGCAATCTTGTAGAGGATGCTTCGTGAAAATGAGGCGTTATGAAACCATAAAAATCCGTTCACGGCGTATAAGTTAAAAATAACATCCTCCTCGTACTTTTGTCGGAAAAGTCAAAAAGTACCTTATATGGTAACCAAACGAAAGATTCCATTCATACAATGTGGTAAAAAGTAAATAAAGGGTAAAAATGACATTAAACATCCATGGAAGAATGGTAAACATTTTATGAAATAATTTTTAGAAATCATGGTCATGGATGATAAACGTAACCCCAGTAAATACTTACATATAAGCAATCTCAGATAAAAATGAGATTGAAAATTTATCCCTTACCTTAAGTCCGATTTGCTTAGTAAGTGTCCGAACCTCCTATATAATGATTTAAATAATTTAATTAACTTATTAAAGAATCATATTCATTGTTATGATATCATATATGGTTCACTTATGACTTTATATTACCCGTTCTTTTGTAAATTCCATGTTAAAGAAGTGTTTTGGGTAAAATCGTTTCATTTATCGTAGGTGTTTGGACTTGTTGTTCTTGATATTATTATTACTTATATCATTATTTACTTACTTCCAGAATATCAAACATGATTTATATATCATATATATTCAATATATATATATATTTAATAAATATATAAATGAAATGAAACACACCGTTCATGGAGACGGTAGTTCGTACGTACGCATGAACGCTGTTTTCCTTTCCTCATTGTCTTGAATGGAAGCATGTAGATGAAATACATATATACATAACTCCAGTAGCCTTATAATTTCATATATTTAATTATTATTTCTTATATATACTTTATAATTATTCTTAAATGGTTAACATGGAGAATTAATCTCATCGCATCGTGGAGACGGTAGTCCGTACGTACGCACGAGCGATGATATCATTCCCATGGTCGTGGAATTGTGTTGAAGTGTATGTATACTATTTAAGTATCAATATAAATCTATAATAATCATATATAGTTACTCCTTACACCATTATCCCCATCCAATTAATGAGGTGGTAGAAAATAGATTACACCACGGCGTGGAGACGGTATTCCGTACGTACGCACGCGCGGTGATTTCCTTTTTCCGTAGGATGGATAGAAGGTTAATTAGAGTTGTTTCATATTTATAATAACATATCAGTATATAAGAAATACTTATGTTATTAATTTATCATGAAACAACTAAAGAAGAATAAGTTGAAGAAGAAAGAAATTGAAAAAGATCGGTAATGGATTTTACCTCTTTTTGACACGCCTTCACTTAACCTCCACTTAAAGAACTAAGGATGGTCTTTTAAGAAGACCAGGACCTCTAGGATGATACTAGGGAAGTGTAGAAGAGGTTTTGGCAGGGTTTGGCCGAGAATGAATGCTCAAATTGGTGTGAGGAGAAGAGGGAGGAGGTGCCCATTTATAAGGGAGGAGAGGGGCATCTTAGAAAAATCTCAAAATATTATTTTATATTAAGGTCAAATTCGGTTTATAATGGTTCCAAATGGTCTTATTTCGAAGCTAAAGTGGGGATGGGTCTAAATAATCTCATCAAATAGGATTTAGACAAGTTTATGTTATTATTTTAACCTTATCAATTAGATTTAACACTAAGTTAAATAATTTAACTTTTACCGTGTCTTTTTGTGTTCTTACACTATATGGTTAATAAACATACTATATGAAGCCAACAGAACCCCAAGTTGTATATTAATAATATATCTATACGTATCTAAGTCATTTGGTCGAACCTTATATTTTTAGGAATTAAATAACAATTAATAATATAATATTTGTTTTAAAAACTAATTTATGTCAATTTTGACACTATTTGGTACATGATTTTTATGAAATTTCTAAGAGAATGATAAGTTCGAACCAAGTAACTTAAATCAACAATAACATGTCATATTAACCATGAAAATTAGTGTAAGTCATAAAAAGTCTCAAATTACATTTATTTTGGCATTTATAACATCAATTATGTTAATATTTTCTTAAAAAGGTAATTACTGCATCATCGTTGTGTCATAAATAAATTAAATTATTTAAAGTATAAAAAATTACAAATAAAATACCATTATGTAGGAAATATTTTTAGCTTTCTAATTAATATTTATAGTCGAAATTATATAATGTATAACCCTATATTAAAAATGTTTTAGTAAATAAACATTGATTTTAACTCTTTTAACTCTTCTATGAATTAAATAATAATAAATGTCCTAATCTAATCCAACTAGGCCTAAATGATAATATTTTACACTTAAGGTTGTTTTTGGTCGAGATAAACTTGTCAAATAGGACTAGGACATGTGTTATTGTAATATTAATATCATTTTTACCCTCAATTACCCTATTTACTTTTAACCGTGGTAAATAAAAGTAAAAAGTTACTATTCACCAAAAATTATTTTCATCTCATTGAACAACATTTTACTTACTGACATCAACAATGTCTATCGGATTTTTGAAATTCCATTCACAGAAGCGGTAAAATTAAGATTTATGAAAAAATTAATTTTTTTAACTACCACTTAGTAGTTTCACTATTCATCAAAAATTGAAATTTTTCAGAAAAATGACAAAATTTCATCCTAAGCTATAATAGATATTCCGAATTCAAAAATTATTTCTATTTTACAAAATTCGAAACATATAAGTTGCATTAATTAATTTTATAATTAATTTTCACTGTCACAACAAATAGCGTGTTTTTAAGAGATAATAACTATCAAAAGATTAACACTTGTTTATGTCTGGTGTAAATGTGAAATTACATCCAATGACCAACATTGTATTGAATTGTAAAAATATATTCTAAATATACTTTAAAACCACACAAATTAATAATTTATCACTATAAATTATTTCGATTAAAAAAGTAGTTTTAAATTAAAATTTAGTAATTTTCACTATTCATCAGAAAATAAAAGTTATCCGAAAAGTACCAAAATTTCACCCTAAGCTAATTTCGATATTAAGAATCCAAAAATAAAGTCCATTTTGATAAAATAAAATTTACAAAATTTCAAAAAGTGGTTATTACTATTCATAACGGCTAGTTTTAATAATATTTTAATAGCATATTGCTGTTTAGTGAAACTCGTTATTGTGTACTACACACGCTATCGAGGAAGGTCGTGATTGCGTGTAATGGAAGGCAAGTCAAGGATGCGTGTTGTTAAAGCTTCTTTTGGTGTAGCGTACAACACAAGACATTAATGAAATTAAAAAGAATATTTTTCATAAAATTTCGGGTGTTACATTCTACCCCCCTTAAAATGAATTTCGCCCTCGAAATTCATCGGGGTTATAAATGGTTTACTATTCGAAAGTTTCTTTAATAGAAAACCCACATCGTAAATAGGAATACCAAAACCAATCTTTAAAAACAAAAGTATGAAACGTAACGGTTACCCAATTAAACTAATCACTGGGTTTCCACATAGGTGAAAATATGGATATGGAAGAGAAATCTAACCATCATGTTCTGATGGAGAGTGGTAGAGAACATGGCTATGGAAAAGCTAGCAATCACAAAGCCATAAATTTGTGACGATCTAGGGTACCATATGATTCATCGGATATAAGGGCACTAGGAAAACATTTTTGGTTTTCAAGATCATTTCCCTAAAGTTGAAAATTTGAATTAGAATAAATACTTACTTTATTTTGGTACAATCTCACTATTGTTCGTGCCTTGAACAATTTCCACTTAATCTCTTAAATAAATGAAGTTGAATTTGTTATTTGTGAAGTGTTAGCAGATCATGTGATAGAATGACGGGTCATTCCATCTGTCTCAAACAAAAGGTTAGCAAAAATTATATACATACGTCGATCTATAGTGAGATTAATCATATATGGTTCCTAAAATGGACTTATACTTCATATATCATACTTCTTAATATAATAAAACTAGTTTCTACTAAATAGGGACTTCCTGTAGGCCAGTTGTAGGCGATAAAGGCCAGTCGCACTTCGGTTGTCGGTTCGATTCTCACAGCCTTGCCCGACGCGATGGGCTGTCGCCCGTCCTGCAGGTTGTCCTTTTTCTAAAACTATATTAATATAACATCCCATCAATAATATCAAAAAACCTTCTATCCTCAAACAATACTAACTTATGTCCAACATAATCCATTCCAATATTTAGGCTTATCCATAATACTGCAGTCCACTCTCATAACATAGTGAAAACGATTAACAGAGATTTAACACCATCGTCGATCCCCATATATCATAATATATGTTTTTTTGGTCACATTCCAAACATTCAAAGTCTTTAATCATGTATTCTCTTGAATACCTTAGTGAAAACATGAATTCAGTTAAAAGTTAACACCTTCCACATACCAAAATCCTCAAAATTATATATACTCAATCCATGATATCACTTAGTCCTTATATCAATCATGAGCTCATGAATACTGTCAAACATTTGATTTTCTCCTTATCCCTTCATTATGGGCATATTATCTACTTTCCAAAATATTTGAATCACTTTTCATGGTTACCGGTACCATAAAATTATTGAAGACCACAATAGACCAATACATAAATATTTCAATACACCATAAAAGTACCTCAACAAAATTATTCCTGAATACCAATACATAAACACTTCAGTCCATCCACTTCAATGATTGTCCTGGAAGAAGTCCTCCCTTTATTTAGAAGTAACTTTTTAGGTCAGGGCATTGAGTTGTGTAATGCACATGTTCTCCACAAATAAGACATTGAACTCCATAACAGTCTGTCACTCTATGAACCTTTTCTCCACACAGATAACATCGGTCCCTCCATTTGAGGTATTCCTCAAGGTTCTTCTTCCCTTCTTTAGAAATATCAATATTCCTTTCTTTATGCTTCTCAACATGCGAACATGCATAATAGTTTATCTTCCTCTTCTTTGATGAATTAGGCATACCACTAAATTTCTCCTTCTTAATCATATATCGCGATGACTGATTTGGCATAATCACAAGATCTTTCTCTCTAGGAATTACACAATTTATTTGCTCATAGTCACCAATTTGTCCATTGGATTCAATGTTAACTGAATTCCTTCTGGTTCCCTCCATTAACTAAAACACAAAAAGAATCTTGTGAGAGGCAAAAATCATGCTAGGGAAAACAACATAGTAAAGTCGGAGTACCCTTAATATCCAACATCTTAGGTTAAATTCTAAGATCGTTACCGTAGTTCTAGGACTGTATCTTATACATATACTTATCCTTAGGGACATCCCTAGACATACCTTAGAAATATTTCAAGGGATCTCACTAACGCTTTCGCATCCTAGTTTCCAAAGGTTGACTAAACCTTTCCTCTGATACCAACTGTAGAGACCCGAAGCCTGACATACATGAACATTACATTACTTTTGCAGAATACTTAGTACATAACAAAAAACACACACACAAGGATCGTAATAGTTTAGTGTCTTTGGAAACTCGGAACGTAATCTCCTAATCGTGGTGAAACATCTTCAATATCTCCCATAAAGATCTTACCTTTTTTTACCTAAAAAATTTCTTTATATCCTGGGGAAAAAAACATAAAAGGGTGAGCTCAAATGCTCAGTATGGGTAAACAAAAGAAAAATCAATCACATCATATTCATAAGAACATAACTTTTGGAAATCTTAACCTGCAAAAGAGAGAATAATTTCATAACATGGGATAAATCATAGTAGTGAAATGAAATCCCAATAATCATAACATAAAACATGAATATTTGTGGAATACACACATAATCATAGAGAATCATTTCTTGTTAGTCAAGACTCATTGCCAAGACTATCTTAGTGGACAATGTCCCTTTCTGAACCGAGTCACCCTCATTTCAGTCCTGTTTCACTGAACCGGTATAACCTACCATTCCAGCCATGTCTATCGCATGAGATATAAAATATTTACCCAATGAATTTGAGGGAGATATAGGTCCCACCCATCTCATAATGATACCATTCTTTTGTGTGCCACAAAATCATAAATCATACATCATAGCATAACCCATGAAATAAAATGGGATTCTTAAACATCATGCCATCATAACATAATCCATAAAAAATTGATATCATTTCATCATAAGAAAATTGAATCCATTTAAATCATAGAGAAATTTTACATGAAACATACACATATGAAATAATGTCATCCTAGATGTAAAATAGTTTTGACAAAACACTTGAAATGAATTCTTGAGGAAAATATCCTTTCTTCTTTAAAATCATATTCTTTTCACAAAATTCCATGAAATTTTAAAAGATAAGGGTTTTATTTAAAATAATCATGCAATCTGGTAGAGGAATCTTCTTGAAAATGAGGCGTTATGAAACCGTAAAAATCTGTTCACGCCATATAAGTTAAAAATAACATTCTCCTCGTACTTTTTTCGGAAAAGTCAAAATGTAACTTATATGGTAACCAAACGAAAGATTCCATTCATACAATGTGGTAAAAGGTAAATAAAGGGTAAAAATTACTTTAAACATCCATGGAAGAATGGTAAACATTTTATGAAATCATTTTTAGAAATCATGGTCATGGATGATAAACGTCACCCCAGTAAATACTTACATATAAGAAATCTCAGATAAAAATGAGATTTAAAATTTATCCCTTACCTTAAGTCTGATTTGCTTCGTAAGTGTCCGAACCTCCTGTATAATGATTTAAATAATGTCATTAACTTATTACAGAATCATATTCATTGTTATGATATCATATATGGTTCACTTATGACTTTATATTACCCGTTCTATTGTAAATTCCATGTTTAAGAAGCGTTTTGGGTAAAATCGTTTCATTTATCGTAGGTGTTTGAACTTGTTGTATTTGACATTATTATTACTTATATCATGATTTACTTACTTCCAGAATATAAAACATGATTTATATATCATATATATTCAGTATATATATATATTTAACAAATATATAAATGAAATGAAACACACCGTTCATGGAGACGGTAGTCCGTACGTACGCATGAACGCTGTTTTCCTTTCCTCATTGTATTGAATGGAAGTAAGTAGATGACATACATATATACATAAATCCAGTAGCCTTATAATGTCATATATTTCATTATTATTGGTTATATATACTTTATAATTATTCTTAAATGGTTAACAGGGAGAATGAATCTCATCGTGTCGTGGAGACGGTAGTCCGTACGTACGCACGAGCGATGATATCATTGCCATGGTAGTGGAATTGTGTTGAAGTGTATGTATACTATTTCAGTATCAATATCACTCTATAATAATCATATATAGTTAATCCTTACACCATTATACCCATCCAATTAAGGAGGTGGTAGAAAATAGATTACACCACGGCGTGGAGACGGTATTCCGTACGTACGCACGCGCGGTGATTTCCTTTTTCCGTAGGATGAATAGAGGTTAATTAGAGTTGTTTCATATTTATATTAATATATCAGTATATAATAAATAATTATGTTATTACTTTATCATGAAACAACTAAAGAAGAAGGAGTTGAAGAAGAAAGAAATTGAAAAAGACCGGTAATGGATTTTACCTCTTTTTGACGCGCCTTCACTTAACCTCCACTTAAAGAACTAAGGATGGTCTTTTAAAAAGACCAGGACCTCTAGGATGATACTAGGGAAGTGGAGAAGAGATTTTGGCAGGGTTTGGCCGAGCTTGAATGCTCAAATTGGTGTGAGGAGGAGAGGGAGGAGGTGCCCTTTTATAAGGGAGGAGAGGGGCATCTTAGGAAAGTCTCAAAATATTATTTTATATTAAGGTCAAATTCGGTTTATAATGGTTCCAAATGGTCTTATTTCGAAACTAAAGTGGGTATGGGTCAAAATAATCTCATCCAATAGGATTTAGACAAGTTTAGGTTATTATTTTAACCTTATCAATTAGATTTAACTCTAAGTTAAATAATTTAACTTTTACCGTGTCTTTTTGTTTTCTTACAATATATGGTTAATAAACTTACTATATGAAGCCAAACGAACCCCAAGTTGTTTATTATTAATATATCTGTCTTTATCTAAGTAATTTGGCCGAACCTTAGATTTTTAGAAATTAAATAACAATTAATAATGTAATAATTGTTTTAAAAACTAATTTATGTCAATTTTGACACTATTTGGTACATGATTTTTATGAAATTTCTAACAGAATTATAAGTTAGAAATAAGTTACTTAAAGCAACAATAACATGTCATATTAACCTAGAAAATTAGTTTAATTCATAAAAAGTCTCAAATTACATTTATTTTGGCATTTATAACATCAATTATGTTAATATTTTCATAAAAAGGTAATTACTGCATCATCGTTGTTTCATCAATAAATTAAATTATTTAAAGTATAAAAAATTACAAATAAAATACGATTATATAGGAAATATTTTTAGCTTTCTAATGAATATTTATAGTCGAAATTATATTATGTATAACCCTATATTAAAAATGTTTTAGTAAATAAACATTGATTTTAACTCTTTTAACTCTTCTTTGAATTAAATAATAATAAATGTCCTAATCTAATCCATGTGGGCCTAAATGATAGTATTTTACACTCAAGGTTGTTTTTGGTCGAGATACACTTGTACAATAGGATTAGGACATGTGTTATGGTAATATTAATATCATTTTTACCCTTAATTACCCTATTTACTTTTAGTTGTGGTAAATAAAAGTAAAAAGATACTATTCACCAAAAATTATTTTCATCTCATTGAACCACATTTTACTTACTGACATCAACCGTGTCTCTAGGATTTTTGAAATTCCATTCACAGAAGTGGTAAAATTAAGATTTATGAAAAAAATAATTTTTTTAACTACCACTTAGTAGTTTCACTATTCATCACAAATTGAAGTTTTTCAGAAAAATGCCAAAATTTCATCCTAAGCTATAATTGATATTCCAAATTCAAAAATTATTTCTATTTTACAAAATTACCAACATATAAGTTGCATTAATTAATTTTATAATTAATTTCCGCTATCACAAAAAATAGCGTGTTTTTAAGAAATAATAACTATCAAAAGATTAACACTTGTTTATGTCTGGTTTAAATTTGAAATTACATCCAATTACCAACATTGTATTGAATAGTAAAAAAATATTCTAAATATACTATAAAACCACTCAAATTAATAATTTATCACTATTAATTATTTCGATTAAAAAAGTTGTTTTTAATTAAAATTTAGTAATTTTCACTATTCATCAGAAAATAAAAGTTATCCGAAATGTACCAAAATTTCACCCAAAGCTAATTTCGATATTACAAATCCAAAAATAAAGTCCATTTTGAAAAAATAAAATTTACAAAATTTCAAAAAGTGGTTATTACTATTCATAACGGCTATTTTTAATAATATTTTAATAGCATATTGCTGTTTAGTGAAACTCATTATTGCGTACTCCACACGCTATCAAGGAAGGTCGCGATTGCGTGTAATGGAAGGAAACTCTAGGATGCGTGTTATGAAAGCTTCTTTTGGTGTAGCGTACAACAAAAGACATTAATGAAATTAAAAAGAATATTTTTCATAAAAATTCGGGGTGTTACAGTGATCCTCCCAGGTACAACCGAATTTCATGATTCAAACCCACACCATGTCCTCTAGAAGCCCAATTTTCTACTCTGTATTTCCATCCTTCTATGTGTGAAACATTGTACTCAAGAATAACTAAGTCTCAAACACTTCATGAAATAAAGTTGAAAAACATGATGTAAATTACGCATCATGATATGAAACTATATTCGATGGGACTCCATGTAGTCATACTAGCTCTTGAATGTAGAGGCTTCTCAGGCTCTCCACTGATCTCTGTTGTTAGATAGAGATGAAGTGGAACAACATGGTGAGTCAGTAAAATATCTCAATGATGTAATTTTATCCCTTGTAATTACATGGTAAAACCATCATGAATTCCATCTATATCAGATCACACTTCCAATCCAACACCTCATGGGGTTGAGCTAAACCTGTTTTAACTCGGTTCTCTTCCTTCACCTTCTGGCATGTATGGCAACGCGAAATGAACTCTGAAACACCCTTATTCATCCATGACCACAAAAAATCATTTATGCGGTCCTAGAACATTTCATCCACACTTGGATGTATCGCAAAATGGTATTTCTAAAACTTTTGTAGAACTTCCTCCCTCAATGCCACTAGTACTACTGTATGTCCTATGAATATCATGATGTGCACCCCACATTTCATATATACAATTGATGCATTCCCTATGGATATCTGATCATGTACACTCTCTCCATTGATATCCATAAGTTGTTCCTCCCTAACCCACTATAAGAGTGTAGGGTTAACAACTATAGACTAGAGGTAAGCTGCTCCACCCCCATCCGTGGGGGATAACTATTATAAGGCCAATTGCTATGATGCCTCGCTAAGAAACTACAAACTCAATCTCATTCTGAGAGTATCTGCCACCATGTTCCCACTCCCTATTGTATAGACAATCACAAAGTCATAGTCATAGATAACTCTAGCCATTCCCACTGTCTGATGTTCAGATCCTTCTGAGAGAATATATAACTGAGACTCATGTGATCAGAGTAGATGAAAAACCACAATTCCAATGGGCAGTGTCACCAAATCTTCAATGCAATGACCACCCCTTCTAACATCGGATCATGGGTTGTACAGTTCTTCTCATGTACTCTCACCTAGTAAGGAACATAAGCAATTTCCAATTTCTACTCAATCCGGAAATAAGCACGGCTGGTTACTGATGAATCCGAGAACAATATGTACTCTACCGCCTTATTCTTCATGATCATTATTTGAGTGATTTCAGACTCTACCACATCTATTGAAAGCATTGAACTAAGGTCAACCTTCGAGAACTGTCATGACACATTAAACCAATATATGGGGTAATAGGTCATTGGTAGTTGATACATTTTCTTCACGGTGACTGGGATTAAGGGCCGGTAATCCACACACATCCCCATGTTCCTATGTGTCATTTTGAAAAAAAACTAGGGCTTTCTAGGGATAATCACGGGGCCTCGTGAATCCCTTCCTCTACAACTCCTCTAATTTCACCCTCATCTAGAAAACCTATATGGGAAAAATATGACATGTTGGTATTGATATTCGTCTTGTCCCAGGGAGTATGTTGACGCAGATGTCTCTCTCTTGATGGGGAGGTAAACCGGGAGCATATTCATGAAGAACATCTTGGTACTCCGTCACCACTATATGAAACTCCTAACGCATAACATCCATTACACTAAGGGCTTGTCTATACAACTGATGAGTAATTGGGTGCACCAACATATTCATGATTTCATCCTATGCTTCCTGGATTTTCTTTTTACTGAAAAAACCTTCATTCTATCAATGAAAATACAAAAAACACTATGCCTAAAATATCCAATATAATCATGAACTTTAGACAACCAATCCATTCTAAGAATGATGTCGTAAGTCCTTGATGCTTCCGCTTAGAGGATCCAATGAAAACTCAAGCCCCCAAGGATCAGGTCACACTATCTTCATATGTTTGTGATCATCCATTATTCTATAATAGTAGTATCTAAGAGTATAGGTTATGTCAATGGTTCAACCATAATCACAATGTCTTATACAAGATATGTGATAAGAAAGGAATTCATAGATCTTGTGACTATAAATATAGAAAATAAAGTATAATAGATATATATTGCACATCAAATAATTCTTAGAGCCCCAATGTCACATGTATCGACCACATACAACTGTCTCATCCCCTGTCCACCAGCCCCATGAGCATGGTGTGGACCACTTTGGGGTGGTGTTGGTAACATGTTGTAACATCGACCACCTCCTTATACTCTCCCATCTCCTCTTCTAAGCCCACCACCCTACGGATCTGCCTGCTCCTATCACTATCTCTAACTCCATGGTCTGTCCATTGTGTCCCTATTAGCATTACAAGAGGTTGAAAATATCATGTGAGATGTCCCATTATATCAGAAGAATAACACCACCATTATTTAGGATGATTGGACCCACCATGAGATCTATGAATTATAGATCATTCGTCTTGAGGACTCTTCTTAAAGCATCGTGTATGCCCAGGTCTATGTGACTGGCTTCGACTCCCTAATTTCGAGGTCTCTGCTCCTACTATCCAACTACAGACTACCACCAGTTGTATCTTTTTAGCCATGGAAATCTCATCCACCAATTCTCTCCCTCAAACCCCATTATTGGTTGTAATTAATAGAGGGGTAAAATTCGTTCTAATTGATTTACATAGACCATGCTCGAATTCCCGATCCCTATAGTGCAGATTATGTATCATGTCAATCAAACATCTGTAGTGGTTGGTATGCCTCAATGATTACTCAGATATAGGAATGTCATCCTTTTAGAGTTGTAGAATATCCTGGATATGCATAACCCTGATCTTATAGGGTAATAACTCCTCTGTGAAAAGTTTCTAAAACTATATCCATGAAAAAGTAACCCGGTCCTAAGATGATGTAATGAAACTCCACCATCATCCTAATTATCTATTTAGAAGGATCGCTACCCAGTCCACCATATTATTTTCTTGTGTCATGAGTAGATTAAAAAATCAGGTCACCGAATCAATCCAGTCCTCATTTGGATGTGTTTTAAGATCATCATGGATCATAAGGGGTCTTTGGTGTTAAACCTTGGGGTGCACACTCATCCTACATACCTCATCCATTAGTAATGAGGTTACTATGTGATTATCCACTAGTGGTGGTATGGATGATGCACCACCTATATGTAACATCTGGGGAATTTATCCCTGCATTAGAGACTCATAATTGAGTTGGTCACCCTCGATATCAATCTACCGAATCCTAGATAGATTGAATCATAGAGGAATCCTACATGTAAACAAGATGTGTCACAATCAATGAGTAGATATGACTCAATAAGGACATGAAACTACAACACATTACTATATGATGCATGTACCATTATATTTCTTCTAACTAGTTTTCTCATGAATCATGTCAAAAATCATGTGGTTAGAGTCCTGGTGTGTTGATATGTTGGCTGTCGCACCAAAACTAGAGTCCCTATCTTGAAAGAAGAACTTAACATACATAAAAATTTTCCCCAATCCTATCTCATAGACTCTTGATCCTAAATTAGAACTGACCCACATTGATACCACCATTCAATAACCCATCATAGTGGTAACCATGTCGTGACCCCAATGCCCTCCTCCAATATGCAAGGGGCTGGTTACTAGCATCGATTAGGCATATCACTAACATGGGAGACATTTCCTCTGTCCCTATATGCACACACACATCACCTAGCACACAAAATGATGTAATGTTAAAAATGCACTGAGAAACATATGAATTAGTACCACTAAATCCAAACTAGAGTACGACAGTAATGTTAAGTATAGTAATGTAAATTGGGCCAGAATACAAGCCCACCAAAAAGAGTCTATGAACTACAATGTACAATCTTTTTATATAGGTACTAGGACAACTGTATATAGCTTTAGGAAAACCTCAACCAACTGATCTCACAAAGCTCCATCAAGTCCTAATCTTCCTAGTACTTCATCAATAGTTTCTCATCTTTACAAGACATGACATGTGCGGAGAAATCCCATTCAGGGATGAGTATAAAAAAACTCATTAGGAAACCTCAAAACCACAATGAAATACACAATGGAATGATATAGTAATCTCTACGTAGTATATTTCTAAATTATATAATAATAATATCCATATATTCTAAAACCTATATGGGGAGTTTCGAGGTATGTCACCACTACCACATGCTATCACTAGGGATTCGAATTATAGATTCCATGAATCACTCATCTCGGAGAACACAATCTGTAGTATAAAAGAACTGATGAAATCCATCCAAGAAGTAATGTTATTCGGGAACCGTCATGAGAGATATATACTGATTGATTTTTAGAGAAATTGATATGATTCAACAAATGAGGATAACAACCAGGGATATAGGGTGACACCAACAACTCTATCTGAATTAACCCCCTAAGGTGGGGATTAACTTCTGGTAGGATTTCTCACATAAATACCATTGAATGCACTTATGGAATGAAGGTGAATATATAATCCCTCCTAGGGCCTCTCTAAAGATTACAAAAACTCTATCTATGAATTGTTAATAAAGTGATAATACATCTATTAGTCAGAAATGATAGCGAACAACCTTCAGGGAAGTGATATAGGGAATGAACCCGAACAAATCGTTTCCAAGATATAGTGGAAAAGAAATGAATGCCATGTAGAATGGGGTACACAACGTGTAGTAGGGTCTCATGCCTTGTTCCTTGACCCTAGGTAATACCCTTGTATAATGAACGGTGTATTTAGAATGTGTCATGTAGAAGATGGGTACATGATGTGTGGAAGGGGACACATGCCATGTCCTTCCATCTATGGTCTACCAATGTACTATATCCATGTGCTAGTACATGGTGTCAACCTGTATATCCATAACCATGTACCAGTACATGGGTTATTCCATGTACTTGTTCTAGGACATGTTGTGTGGGGGATTACACAGTATGTATGAAACCGTTGTACTCATCCCCATTTCCTTGTATCTCCTGAGATACATGCCTTGTCATTGGGAAGGGCCTATATGTTTTGTTATAGGGTCACATGCATTGTGGCATTTAGCTAACTCTGAAAACCGTAGTCTCTGCATAATGGGGGCCACACACCATGTAACCCCAGGTTAAACGTCATGTTCATCGATATTTTCTAGAAATGATCTTCTTCCTCCACAAAATTTGATCGATCCTTCAAATCTCAATACAGTAGTATATTTGACTAAAAAATCAATATCGGGGACATCTCATCACCCTAAAAACTAACTAAGATGTTTCAGGACTATTATAATATCTGAAAATCACTTTAAATCCATAAAAATCCACTAAAATAACGATATATACCTAATCGCTTCAATTCGTCCATATACATCAACATGATATCTCCGATACGTCATTCCAATGATGTATCTCCAATTTCTGATTGTTTAAATGAGAAAATAAGCTGCAACGATCAATTGTTCATAATCCACGATGAACGTAGAACATATAGAACATATAAGTGAGAAGAAAATAAAAAAAAGGAAACAGAATCTAGGATCATCCTTAAAATATTTTTCATTTCGATCTCAATCAAATCTCATAAGAATGATCATCAAATCAAAAAATAATAAACCCCATAGATTTCACTATTTAATCCCATCCGCTAAGAATGATCGAACCACAGATAAAACTATTAGTTGGTTAGATTGTATTAATTGTTGAATCAAGTAAAGTGAAAAAATATATAAATTACACACCCTAAAAAGGAATCTGAACACTTGTTGAAGAAGATCGGATGTCTCACCATTTCTGTTAGTGATATTTTTCAATAACGACATCTGAAGATCTCTGATCCAAGTTTCACCATCATTCACCATTAAGGGAATTATCCAAGTTCATGTCCATAGACTCCAGGAAATTCTATTGCTATGATTCTAAACCAATATCTCACCCTAGGTTTATATAAAATAAACCATCTTAATGTCCATGTGTCGACAAAATAGAAGAAATAAGATAAATTCTTAAGTTATTTTATTCATTAAAACACCCAAAAACTACTTTACACAGTATACTGGTACTGGCTGATGTTAGTTCATAACTACTGTAGACATACTGCTCAATGCACAATGGTGACCTCAAATTTTAGATTCAAACACTCATTTAGATGTTATTATATTGTTTTTTTGAATACTATGTGCTTGGGCTATTAAATGTTTTAATTTACTTCAAACATATATTCGGATCACTCCAGGACTCAGAATCGTACGTCGTCTCTATTTCTAGTATTTAATTAATTTAATATAATATTTAGAAATAATACATGGAAAATTTGAGACATTGCGGGTTATAAGACACAGTTATTAAAGGATACATAGTATGTTGGTATTTATGTTTCTTAGAAAAAATGCACGTTGTAAATGAATAATTGAATTATTGTTTTATGACACTAAATTTTTAATTGACATGAAATCTGACATGTTAAATGAATTTTATTAATTTTTTTAAGTAAATGACGTGAGAAATGATACCTATATGGTTTTTGAAGTTGGTTATAAATAACCAACGTGAATTTTTTAAAATATATATCTTCTCAACCTTCTTCTCCAAAGCTGACCAAAAGATAAAACAAGTAGAAGATTATGCATAACAACAAGAAATACATATAAAATCACAAAAAAATTAAAATATATCAGTAAATGAAACTAAAATCCAACCGAAACTGTGAAATCATTTTCCAATTCCACTTATAAGTGTGTGAGATCATGTTCACTCTATGGGACAGAGTCCTAAAAAAGATAAAAATTAAAAAGGAAATAATTTGACATGTATTGTCTCTAAAACAAATGAAATATTAATGAATTTATTATAAATAAATCTATCCTTATTGAACTTTTATCTATCATAATTTTAATTATTTCATACATAAATCTTTACACACAATATATGCATTCTTAAATGCCACCATGTTTATGAAAATGACGTTTAAAATATTTTTTCAATTAGAAATAACATTTTTAAGTGAGATATTCAAAATGTAAAAATTATGAATGAAAATCCACCTTTATTTCTACATAATTTATCATGGTGGTCTTTTTCATTTTGGAATCTTGAAATAAATTCCATCCCCTATTTGGAAATATTAATAATTAAATAAATTTAAAATTAATAATAATATAAAAAAGTACTAATAAATTAAAATATATATTTCCAATACAACCTTAAATTTTATAGCACTTCTCCATATATAGAGCATAATCTGTAAAGTGTATTCTCCATTAAAAATAAAACACCTATCGTCTTATAGACACTGATATAAACTAAAATGTAATGTTATTGGTTATTACATTAAAAAATATATAACACTTTATGAGATAAATTTTTCATACTCCTAATGATATGAAAACATCCAACACTGACTAATTACATCATTTTGAAATATTTCATAAATATAAACCATTCTTTCTATATTAGTCATTTTCCTCATCAAAGGATTAATGAGTTGTGGGTCCACAAATCCTTAAACATATGTATTATCATTATTCTTACACATTGAATAGATATATCTAATACAAAACAAACATATGTAATAATTTTTAAATAAATTAAATACATGGAATGATTTATGTTAAGACATACGGTGAAAAAATTTATATCGTGCTAATACCCAACATATATTCTAATATAAGTTCCATGATATCATTTTTGAAAGCGCCATAGTGATTTCACACCCACAAACATCAGCTTCAATTAGAATCGCATAAACACCTAATAGAAAAATTTAATATCTTGAGAATCTATCAATACTACAAGAACATTTATCCAAAGTCATTTCTC
The DNA here is from genome assembly GCA_963277665.1 of Viscum album. NCBI lineage: Eukaryota > Viridiplantae > Streptophyta > Magnoliopsida > Santalales > Viscaceae > Viscum > Viscum album. Next base: position 1,898,423,296 of record OY728140.1, on the reverse strand, counting down.
GTGGTATTTGTTGTTGACTATACAATATTTCATTACCTTTATTGTATTCCTATATAAAATAAATAAATATTAAAATATTAAAATTAAAAAATAATAATCAAATTAAATAAAAGATAAAAAATACACCTACCTCTTTGTTAACATGTCATAGAAGCCTAGACGTACAAACTAAAAAGTGGCCAATACTTTTTCCATCATTAGAAACCTCATATATTTGAACCAGCACTCCAGATTATCTATATATTATATCATGGAATATAACCCTATGAAGCATTATCTCTATCTTCGGATGATGAAAAATATCATCAATATAAAATATCATCCCATATGAAAGAATATGATACTGAGGATCATCATCATATAACTCAAATTAACTATGAATTTATGGAAGAGGGGTGTAGGAGTATGATAAAGAGTGGGGTCTAAAATTGAAGGTGGGGGTGGGTGAGAAATTGGTTGTGGTGGAGGAGTGGGAGTTGTAGTCTAAAAACATTCTTCCATGTCTGCAAACATGGAATATATTATATCTGGGATTATATCCTCCATAATCCCATTGATAATGGTAACATGAGACTCCAATGGTTAAATTTTTTTAAAAAAACCATACATTCTTGAAGATGATGAATTTAGAATGACATTTTTCACTAATACACTTTCCAGGAATCCTTGTAAATGACCCAGGTGTTCGGGAATTCCAAATGTTTTAGTTATAACACTCTACCAACCCTTATCTATTGAGACCCTCTATGTTGTCTTCTCCTCAGGATAATTATATATGAATTATTTGAAAATCTATATAATGATTCAAAATATATAAATAATTCAATTATATTAAATAATTATAAAAATTCATACAATCCTCGCAGCTGCATCCTTCAACTCATTCATATGATATTATCATTTTTTGATCATCTGATCCCTCTTCTATTTATCATGTCTAGCTAGTGTTGTGGAGGGGAAACCACTCTAGATATTGATGAATAAAATATCATTTTTTGAATATTTTTAGCCATAATTTATTCCAACAAAAACATATTATATCCTTGAGATAATGTATGAGGGTATAAGTTTCTATATTGGTTCTTCTGATGTAATCTCTCTCGACTGTAGTAAATTAATAATATGAAATAATAAATAAGATCATTAATATAAAAAACATATAAAATTTTAAATGACACTTTCCAAAAATGTTTCTTGTCTTCTACTTTCAATAAATTACATCCATGTTTCTTCATCTATAAAAGGATATATATCACTTGGATTAGGATGTTTCCTATTCCAAAAAATGAAATCAGATGTTTCAGTTCATTAGAAATCCCTTTATCTACTAGTAGACGATGATAAACATTTCTTCCTGAATCATTATTTTTCAGGTACATCATATGTTATTTTATTATAAGGACGAAAGAATATATTACTATAATCATTTAAAGATTAGTAAAACAATATCAAATGATCATACCAAAATGGTCTCCACCAACTGATATAGTGTTACTTTTCCAAGACATCTTCAATCATCAATCAAAATAATGATTTTGGTTTTATCCTAAACTGATATAAAACACCTTGATTTTTTTTAATTAGTACTTCTTTGAATATCATAATCATTAAAGTATACATGCATCCTCTTGTTTTGACTACAAAAAAAATTAATAATTTTTGTAAACTTGTGCTACCACTTTTACCAACCCTTGATCTCTTGTTTGGATCTGTGGCAGTATATGACTATTTTAAAGAAGGATGGGTATCATCATGAGGACATGCACACATTCCACCCTAGAGGTATTATTACACTACTCTCCAGAAGTATGTGGTTGATTGGTTTATTGATATGTCCTTATCCTAAAATTCAATGCAACAAACCATTAGTACAAAAAATATACAAATAAAACTTTTACAATATTAATGTAAATTAGAAATGAAAAATCATGAAACAAAAAAATTAAACTAAATTAATATTAAAAAATAATTATTAATATTTTTTATAGTTAACTAAAATGATAATCATAGTAATGATATATGAAATTTCATGTAATTTAATGAGAACAAATCCAATAATTCTTTAGGAATATGAAAATTTTCCAAACAAATAAATCAATTATTACATTAAGAGAATATTTCTTCAATATACACTTTTAAAAGATTTATTCTGTTTTTATATATCGTATCAGATTTAAAATAATTTTATTTAAAAAATCATTAAATTGAGGAGTTATATATGGGTAAACATGGTAAACAAAACAAAAATAAACAAAAATAAACAAAAATAAACAAACATTTTAACATACTTGTTTTAATATGTGTTTTAATAGATAAAATAAAAATAATTTTATTTATCATTTTATGATATTTATAAAAGTGAATAAGAAATTCACATGTCTTACCTTTAAAATTATTAATGTATATAGAATTGTTTTCCTAAATTCCTTCACCACGATCATTCCTAATAGCACAAAAAATTTCTACAATGTGCTCATCATTAATATATGAAAATGTATCATGGGATGTAGCAATCTTATATAAATCATCATCTTCTTCATTTTTACCATCACCAACATATTGTTTTCTTATTTTAAAACAATATACCACTTCATATCAGATTGTTTCAGAACATAGAAACATTTTTTTCCATGTGTTTTCATTATAAATAGATCTACTATGTATTCCAATCTATTAATATTAATGAGTTTCCTTCAAAATTCATCATGTCACACACTATTGCTACTAAAAATCTATTTGTAGTTAAACAATAAAACATTAAATTTAATGTAATCAACCTCCCAAATTTGTTAAATGAATCTGTAATATGATTTTGATTTGTAAATTGGGGTTTTTTTCTTTAGATATCCAAAAAATTTATTTCTTCTACGAACAAAAAAACAATACTATTCTAAATTTCACTATTATTGTCCTGATCATTTGTATGAAATTTATATCCATAAATTTCATACCCATACCATGTTATCAAATTTAAAAATGGACCACCCACTATCCATTTTATTGTTTCTTATGCGTCTAATCTACAAAGAGTGATATATTTAAACCATGGAATAATAGTTTTTATGCTTATTTACAATTCACATATCTTTCTTATTTGGATAACATTGTTACAACAAATTAATATTCAATGTTATATATGGTTTAATATAATATATATTATTCAAGATATATAAATTTAAATTCATTATATGTCCACCAAACAAAGATTTGACTTTCAATTCAATGATCCACTTCCCTCCATAATTAACTCATTCATGGAGGGATGGAGGAAAACCAATGTACTCCATCGTTGACAAGTTGGTTGTTAAAAACTCCTTAATCTCCTTTTAAATATACCATTCAACAATGAAGTCTTGGGTTCAATATGGATTTCAGATATACCAGATCAATATATTTATATGCCTTACAAAAGGATACATACCACATAGATATAGAAGTCTACAAAAATTTATTTCCCAAACTAAATAAACTTTTAAATCCACCATTATATGATAAAAAATATGGAGTAAAATACATTTCCAATTGATATTGAATAAAAATTTCTTTGTTTTCCAAAATATTAGAAGCATTTACATCAATCACCTTTATACAAATTGAACAAAACAACACCTTATTGAAAGTCATTACGAAACGATTGGAAAATAATCCACAAAATTAAACCAGAATACAATTTTTCGTCATGATGTGACTATCATAAGATTCCATATGTGTTAAATAATAATCACTTAATATCACAGTTGTTTTTTACATTTGATGAATATCCCTATGAAAAATTAATATATTGAAGAAACTGTTAGAAGCTAATTTTCTCCATCTTGGATAAAGTATGATATGTTGTGGGGAAGAATGTTCACCTTCTATCAGGACTAGGAGATAAATCAATACATATTATCATTTACAATAAGTCAAATCATGCATTAAACCCATATTTAGTGTATCAATTAATAACTAACAATATTCCAATAATGATGTCATATTTATTATTCTCCACATGGATGAAATCACTATTATGTTTGACCGTATAATACATCCAATAATCTATATTTAAAAATATTGATAATTTCTTGCAAATAATTTTGTCATTTCATTATCTCTGTGTTTTTTAAAATGTCACATCAAGTTTTTTCACCCACTCAAAAAGCAGATCAGTGGTTAATGTTTTTGGAGCAATATAAAATTATTATGATCCATATAATTCCTTTTTGAATTTTATATATGAGTTCCCATACTAAAAAGAATTCAATGAAATATGTATATTATTTATCTCCCATCATTCATGTGATAATATGCTATTTTGTTTACAAATTGTACACAATTTATACCTCTTAAATCTATATCCAGAAAAATTTCTGTATGATGGGATGTCATTTATTGTGAACATAATCATTTCATTTATTTGAAAATATTTTATTTTAAAACAATCATAGATCATAATACCATTCATCAATAAGATAATAATTTCATCAATTAATAGTGACATGAAACAATCAATATCATTTCCAGGTTTTTTTTGTTCTAGAGATCATTAAACTCAACATGACATATTTTTCCTACACACAAAATTCAGAATATAAGTTGTAATTTAACAAAAAAATTTGATGAACTATGTTTTCTACTCAGTATTCAATATGGATTCATTCCATCCATTCGTAGTCTATGTCTGATATTTTTAAATTTATTTCAAAATATACAAAATTACTGATCAATTTTCTTTCACTATGGACAATCATTTGTATGCCATAATTTTCCATCACATATCCTCTCATATTCATGCAATAGTAACATGTTTTTATTATATAAATTTGAAAATAAACATCTAAATTAATAATTATAAGAATATATGAGAAGGAAATGGTAGGGTCTCCATTACAACTAAATCAACACATATTTGTTTCTTTCAACTTTTACTAAGATGTCCCACATTTAGGACACAATGAATGAAATTCATATTAATTCCATTATAACCAAAAATAATTCAAGCAGACATCTATTTTTTTGAACCCTAATTACATCAGGCATTGTATTTTCTGTACTTTTACTTTGAATCACTATGATCATTACCTTTATGAATAATATCTTTCAACAATTGTAGAAAATTAGTAAAAAAATTCTTATTCTATCCACGTTTTCCCTTCATTTTAATCAATCATATCATCATGATAAAGCCATATGTTTTTTACAACCAATATACAATGGTTTTTCAGCATCACCATATAGACACTCAATTGTCTTTTCATTCTCAATTTTCTATGATTTAATATCATGAATTATTTATTCAATTTCATCAGAGTTATCATCTTGATAATGATAATCATAAAAAGTTATAAATTTCTACATAGTTTCACCCTACCAACACAAAGGGATATAACTCAGATAAAAACCATGAAAAAAAATAAAAGATAATTGATCTCTCTACATTTCACCTTCACCGCATTAATTTTTTTTAGGAATTTATAGAAAATTTTTTTTGGAACATTCCATTTAGAAAATTCCAAAAAAATCCTCAACACCTTCCTCATATTCATCACTTATTTGATGTTTTGTAATAAAAATTTGACTGTTTACTATCTATAAAAAATAAAAAAATATCAAATCAAAAGAATATTATGGTGCTAAAATTGAGAATAATTTACTCAAGTCATACGAGGTTTAAATTTATTTCATTGATGACATAATTTGAATGTAACATAAATTTGAAATTAAAATAAATATAATCGTATAATAAAAGTATAATTATAAATTCTAAACAATAATTGAATATAAGTATAAATATAAGTGATAAATAATAATTTATCACCCTTTATATTTCTAATCGCAAATACCACTACATAATATGTATATTTAAAATAATTTTTTAATATCAAAATACATTTAATATAATAGGTAACATTATTTTTTAAATAATTTTTTTTACAAAATCGAATCATTTTACATTGTAATTTTATTGAAAACATTCTCAATGTTTAACTTTATAAAAATGTAACTATTTAAAAACATCCATAAGATGTATTATAAAAAAAACAAATTTATCTTAATGGTTTAATGAATTATTTCTTTAAATCAAATAAAAAACGTGTTTCCCATACTAGGACATTTTCAACAATAAAAGAATCATGTCATCATGGCTATAAAAAATTATTACCCATTGTTGTGAATAATTTTCAAATCCAAATAAAAAATTATCTACATAAAAAAAATATTATATATTATTCGATAATAAGCAAAAAAATGTATGATACTAAGTAATAATAAACTGAATAGAATGAGGGAAACATGATCAATAGTTCAAAAAATATAAATATTTTATAAAATAAAACTAAAAAGGATCTAAAAAAATAATCAAAACATATACAAATATCATAGCGACTATAATTAATTATATAACATATGATATGATTTTTAAAAGAATTGTGATTACTTAATGTGTTTTTATTTAATAAATCGTGAATATTCATATATAATAGATATTATAAAAAATAATGTATAAAACCAAATGTTTAACTAAATATATAATGTACAAATAGTCAAATTCAACATCAACGGAATGTGACGTAATCAAAGGTATATATAAAAAAACTATCAGTTGTTGTAGCACCCAATGAATCATTAACATTATTCAGAGATTGAAGAAACATGTTTGGATCATCCATAGAGGGGATATACTTTGGGTTTTCAATGTGTAATGACACTTTATCGATCACGATAAAATGATAAAACTTCTTAATGAATAAAGATCTAAAGATTGATGTTAACTTTCTTCATGTGCTTAAATTAATTATAAAATTGATAGGAAAATACCGAGTATAAAACACTAATAAGAAAATGACATGATCAATAAATAATTATAGGAAAAAAATTATTTTTTTATTGAAACTATTATAAATGAAAACTTGTTATTAGTGGTAATATATATGATAATGTAAACAAAGAACAAAATATTGTTCCATATTTACCATGTTTCCTAACACCTGATCAAAATATCAACAAAATGATTCAAAATATGAATTCCTAAAATAATATGATCCTAAAATTACACTACAATCAATGTACCACAATTACATGATCAAGATGATGTCAAAATACAAAAAAATCCTAATAGATATTGGAACTAAATACCCTCGGGTGATCTATTTAGAGGAAAAAAGATCTCAATTCAAAAGAATATCGATGATTCAGGCAAAACTTGAGGGTGTACAAATATGGTAATGTGACAATTGACTCCACAGAATCGATCAAACAAGGGATAGGGATTAAACACCAAGGAATAACCATTATGATATAAATAATAATGTGGTAGGATTACATGATGGATAAGAAGATCTATCTTCATTGCAAAATGATGAGGCCAAAGAATAATGTCGTTGTTGGAAGATTATAATGAAATGTAGAAGCCATCCTGATCAAATAAATGACAGAGCTAGGGCTTCTATGTGAGAGAAAATAAGGCTTTTGTACTAAGAATGGATGTTCGTGAAATGGTTCTATATTCAATTCATTAAATTTTAAAAATTTTATAACATCATTTATTTAATAATTGACTTTATAAAGTTAAAAATAAAATCATTATAATATTGGTTATTAAATTACTGATGTTATAATTTATTTTTAACATTTTTTATTTAAAAAATAATATTATACAAATAACAAATAAAAGATTTATAACATCAGTTATTTAATAAATGACATTATAAAGACGTATATATTGGTTATTTCGATTGATTAACAAATTACCAATGTGAAAAATCATTTTTTAACACTGATTCTTTAAAACTAATATTAAAAAGAAGAAAGAAATGATTTTAATGTTAATTATATACGAACTCATGTGAAAACCCAATGAAAATAGACTTTCCATGATAGTTTTTTTATAACTGATGTGAAAACTAAAATTTTAATAGTTTTCATGTCATTTATAATAAGCGAACGTTAAAGGGATGATGTTAAGAATATTTTTTTACTAGTGATTTTATGGTAGTAAATTCTATCATAAAGTATCTACGATGAAATAATGATATGTTAATAGTCTATAAATGATATAAGAAACTAGTCAACAAAGGATAATCAAGTCATTATTTCCAAATAGGTCATTATGATCTAGAATTAAAGATACAACAAATATTTACTCTAATCATTGAATGCTAGAGGTGTTTAGTGTAATCCATGGTCATAAATTTTATAGTATTTTTTGAGTATTTTTTCGATTCTAAGGTAGCTAAATAAATAGTTTGGATACAAAAACTAATCTAATTTTTTATGGGGTAATTATTTGTAAAGAACCTATCACACACTATTGTGATAATACTAAAGCAGTGTCTCTTAAAAATGAGGCAAGGTGACATAAATGAATGAAGCACATACTTTATAAGTATAAAAACCTAAAGGATTTTTTCTCAAACGGGTGAAGTCACAATTAGAATATTATCTATAGAATAAAATATATAAAACCCACTTACTAAATCCCAAACTCAACATACAAATTATAGATACCATATACTTTTAACATGTAATTACATTATTTTTAGAATATTTATCCATGATAAACAAACCATGGGTATTAATTTCTAGTGTATTTTGAATACTAGAAAAATAAAAAAACATGGAACTAAAATAAAAAACTATTCATTAACCATAAATTATAATCTCATAAAATTATTTGAGATCCTACATCTGCATATTATATCCTCAGAAATACATAGACCAATGGTTTTAGCAAAAAATCCCAATAAGAGAATAATCACATAAAAGAAGAATAAAATATGGATTAATGGCATAAAATGATAACATAAAAGGATTGGAAAATGAATAAAAATATAGAGGAATATCATATAGAACATATATTCATATGATCTCATAAATATATAAATATGGAACTGAAACATAAAAAAAACATGAACATGATTCATTGTTTACGGCCATGATGATATCAAATGAGGGACAAAGTCCCATAACTGATTAGGTTTACTCCCTAACCCCATAAATGAAATATCATGAGACTAAACATTATCCAATGCATTTGGGAAGTATCTGGGAACAACCATCATGGAAGTTTAATGAATATGTGTGGCAGATACAGAATCCAACATACAGAATAAACATAAGTGTTTCCGATTGAATGAAATGGGCACCATAATCATGTCATAAAGAATAACCACTTGGTGTATCATTATATTTTCCAAGAAATTAAGGATTAAATCATTTTTTAAATTAATAAATGAAAAAATAGGCATAAAATGTGATATATTATTTAAAATGATATTTAATCAAGTTAAATTATTGGTTAGGTTACATTGTATATGTTCCCCTTAAGTTGAGTTTTAAGGAAAAATGTAAAGGGAATTTTAAAGGTGGTCAAAGAGTAATATGTTATAGAACTGGGCGTGAACTAAAAATGGGGTTTTCATGATAAAGGAATTAATTTTATAAAATATGGGTTGATTTAGACACATTATAGATTGTAGTTTAAAGGGATTCTAATAAATGAAAGTCCCATTTAATCACGATTATTATCAAGATGAATTGATATGGGAACCTTTTAAAACATGGAATTCCTAATAATATATAGATTAATTAAGGTAAATAAATATTTTGGGTAAATAAAAATAAAATATAGGATATGTATATAAGAATAATGAATAAATAAATTGGGTAGAATAGAGAGAAATCATAGCATAATGGTAATTTGGAGGTTCAGAGATATCCCTTGACTTATCAATGCATGCATTCTACACTTGAAATTAATATCCTAAATAATAAAATTAGATATAATAATTACTTAATCTATAAACAATATATATTTAATTTATTTTTTACAAATTTATTATTTTTATTTATGACCATTTCAACGAGTTATAATGTTGAATTCTGTTATTCTAGAAGCTTTCATTTCATGGTTCAATGGCGGGTTCCATTTTTTAAAATTATGGAAATTTTTGTAAAATGGGAATAATACCTTAGAAATAAAATTAAATGATATTTAAATATATATTAATGGTCAAATGGTCGGATATATCATTCAGGTTTTGGGTATGAAGATGATTCATTTGATAAAACAGTAATGATATTTGTTTTCCTTGTTTTGGCGTTTTTTCTGATGATCATGAACTAGTTTCATGTTATTTAATATAATTCCTATATATTTGTTCCAAAACATGTAAAAATTAAATATATAAAAATTAAAATATAGTTCAATCATAATTCTATTTTTATGTTCTTCCTTGGTGGTGGTAATGGAAAATGAAAACACATCATCCATAATATCGGTGAACCGAAATATCATGGATGTTGTTTTCATTTTAAGAATAAAAGGAGAAGAAAATAGATTTTATTATAGATATTACATTAAAAAAATAAAATATCATTATATATATGATACTGGATTTATCATTCTGATTTGGATGGGGGAGGTGAGGAGTGGATATGAAAATAAAATAACTTAAAAGGGAAGGATTGATGATTTTTCCTATGGATTGTTGTCTCCTTGAGAACCTCCATTGGGAACTTGGGTTTTTATTTTATTGAGAACATAATATCCTAGATGTGGGGTAGAGTATTGTGAACAAAATTTAGGAGAATAATGATAAGTTACATGGATTTGAAGGAGTGAGTTGAAGGGGTGCTATTTATAGGCGGAGGAGAGAGGTGTTTGTGATAATTTTATTTATTTAGTTGTTATTTGGTCTCAAGACTATCAATATTATTGATTAATATGAAGAAATATATTAAATGTGTTTGGATAATTCTAACCAATTTTTTTATATCATGATTAAATCACCCATAAATCAAAATGTCTCATAATGTAAATTACTGAAAATTACCATATTTCACTATTCACAAAAAATTCAACTCTCTTAAAAAAATCCCCATAATTATTTATAAAAATTTATATTGGAAAAATGGAATCCATTTTACGAAAATAAATTTTCTATTATTGGAAAGACAATTTTTAAATAAAATCACAATTTACTCAGAACATTCCGATTTTAATATTATAATCCATATTTTAACCATTGGAAAAATTATAAAATGTCCAATAAAATAATATTATAATTATAATAAAAAATAATATTAATTTATGAATTTATATTATGAAAATAAATTTTCTTTTAAATAATTATATAAATTATAAAATTGTATATAAACATGTATATTTTACAAAAAATACCAACACTTAGTTTATAATTTTTAAATAATTTAATTTATTTTACCATGATAACAATATATCATATTATCATTTATAATATATCTTTATTTTATTTATGCTTTCTTAGGTGAGGTTACTTTTATAGTACCTAGATTACTATTCTAATCGTCATATTACTAATAAAATGGTCATGTTATTATATCAATGGTATAAGTTCCTAAATTTCTATAAATACCAGTTATATCATTAATTTTTTGTTCAATTATACTATTTCCTACGGTTATATGTAATTTATTCTTTAAAATTAATATTATTTTATTAACAATAAGTTTTATTTATACATTTTTCATGATGACTGTGTCCATTCTGGTAGATCGAGAATATCTAAATTTCCCATTTTTTTATTTTATTTTCAATTAAATAACCCATTATAATATATGGAATTATTATTTAAATATTTATTGACTAATTTATCATTAATAATTCATGATAATATTGTTTTATAAGGTTATCTATATGATTCATGTGATTTATGAAATATGAATTTAAATTCTACTGGAAAATTTCTATGTTGTTATATTTTTCCCTTAATGATATTTCACCCTCAAAATTTCATTTTACATACAAATAGAAAAAGGTGAGTGTTATTTTCCTTCATTTTATTACTCAATTATTATATTTCCTTTTTATATTTATGGTTAATCCATGGTAATTTGACAAAGTGAGTAGTCTTGTGGTATTGAAATTTATCTCTGTGGTCCAATATCTATACTGAATTATCCTCAAAAGAGAGATAAATTTTTTCACTGCGCCATCTTTTAATTTAGTACAAGTCAGGGATCTGGTATGTAGATATTCAAGAAAGATATGTGGAATACATCATGTACTTGAGACATTATTGGTGAAAGTGTTTTTTGATTTTCCACAGCTCTTATATGATCAATAATCTTGAATGGGATAATGTTGATGCGACATGGATTTAATTTATTTTTAAAATCTTAGGACCCTCTTCCATGATGATATGCAGAGGAATAACATATCTTCAACCTCAAACTTTAAGTCCTATTGATGATTATATTCATAGATCTTCTATCAACTTTGGGCAGCTAGAATATTCTATTAGATGGCCTTTACCTTTTCTGACATTTTTCATTACCATTTTGGGACACAACGTCTTACGTTCACTAACTTCATCACAACATAAAGGTTTTCTAAATAATTTCCCAAAAAGGGATTCATATGGAGAAATTTAGATTGTTGAGTCTAAAATATAGTTTTAAAAGAAATCTATAAGAGGTAGATGTTGATATAATATCCCTTTTATGTACATTTAGCATGCTCTCAACATGTATTCTAGTTTATGAATAGTCCAGTTAGATTGGCCATCATTTTGGGGGTGATAAGTCATACATTAGTTAATCTCAGTATATATATAATTTTAAAAACTTAAATAGATCATGGTGGTCCATCTCGAATCATGATTGGATATAATCAATTCTAGTACTTCATATTACATTCAAACTTCTCTAAGTTATATCAATGAAATTTGATTTAGTGAAAATTCCTCTCAGATTATTATAAAGTGAGAAGTCTTTGCAATATGATTCATAACAGCTCATATATCATTATTTCCATTGTATGTAATTGTATGTCTAATGAAAAAACCGTTGTTTTGTTCACCCAATTCCATGTAGGTATGTGTAATGGCTTCATCATTACCTTAGAATTTTCCCTTTCTTCCTTCGTTTTCTAACATACTAGACATTATTATGTACATTTAGTGATCTTCATCATCATATTTCCCTAACAATAATGTTATCAGATATGTCAATAAATATTTTTACTCTTTTAGTATATGAATAAAGAAGATAAATGTTCATAAATCAAAATATATTTCTTTATCTTAGTCATTTATGGTACAAATTTTTGTGACCCAAAACCTATAACTCCTTCCTCAGAAATTTTGAACTATAAGGATTTACCATTTTTATATCATCCTCCTTTTTCATTAAACATCATCTATTTGAGAATAATATATCTTCTCTATGAGGTATCATTGAGAAATAATTTATGAATTTAATAATTATTTACCTTATTTTATAATTCCCATGTTATTAATTTTCTTGCATAAGAATATTGGATCCTTCTCAATTTCCATCATTGATAAAGTTGTAGGATCCTTTCTACCTGTAGTATCTTCTACATTCTTCTCTTTACTAGGATGGAAGTGAATTATGATATTGTAATGTTGTATGATATATAATCATATTAATTGGAATATTTTAATCCCCTTCTATGGGAATATATATTTTATTCTTTTATGACCACTTTATATTTCACACATCTCCACATAGTGATAATACTGCCAAATTTTCTATAGAAAGATAATAGCTACCTTATCCAGATCAATCATAGGATAAGTTTTCTCATTAACATTAAAATTAATTGTGGCATAAGATATAAATTAATAATTTGTCATTAGTACACATCCTAATATCATATTTAAATCATCCCTACATAGCACATAAAGTTCCCCACATGTCGGTAGTATAAGTATTGGTGTAGTTATAAGCCTTATTTTCAATTATTTAATGCAGTCTTTTCATTCACCTATCTAGAAAAACATTACGTCCTTTTGAATAATCTTGGTTAAAGGGGTTGAAAATCTCAATATGTTCGTAAAATATCATCGGTAAGACCCTCCTAGACCAATAAAACTGTGGAACCTTAAAAATGACACTAGTTCAAGCCACTCCTCAATTTCGATTGTTTTATAAGTGTTCATAGATATCCATTTTATGGGCATATAATGCCCAAATAATTATAAAACATCCACTTAAAACTGACATGTTCTATACATTTCATATATTTTCTCACTTCTCAGTGTCTTTATCATAGTAATCAAATGCTCTTGTTTCTACTCGTTGTTCATTAAGTATATTAGAATATCATCTATAAAGAACACCTAAAATTTTAAAATGTAATATCTAAGGACTCTATTAATTAAGTTCAAGAAATTAGTTAGAAGATTAGTGAGTTCCAAATCAATCACTTTGAACTCATGTTTTACATACCTCATTGAAAATACTATCTTGGTAATATCATCCTTCATCACATTAAATTGGTGATATCCTGACTGAAGATCGATGATAGAGAAATACATTGCCCCACACAGTCGATCAAAAAAGTCATCTCTCCATGGTAGGGTATAATTTTTCTTTATAACTGTTTGTTTGAGATACCAATAATCAATTCAAAGGCGCATTGATCCATAATTATTTTTGACAAAGAGGACTTACTCACTCTAAGGTTAATAAATCGAGCATAATAAACCATTGCACATGTTGTATTGTAAATGTTTATTATGTTTTTCTAAAAAAAATGTTTTCAAATCATTAAAGAGTCTTTGATATGGTTAGTGATTTCAGTAAACATTCATTTGTGAACTCAACCTCCCAAATAAGAGGAAGACCAGGTAATTCTTCAAGCACTACAATGATATAGTTCCTCACAATGGGAATGTCTTTGAGCATGATCTTCTATTTTGGCTCAATCATTTGATATACATGTACTTTATAATAATGAAATAATATCCACAATTGAGACAATGATTATAAAGGGGATTCATTCCCATCCTTATAATTGTATATAATTGGCATATGCATTGAGATATGAAGAGAGATATCCATTTCTTGGTATATGATGTTGGATTTATATAAATATTGAAAATCCATTACCAATATAGCATAAAACACAACAAGAGGATATAATATGGCATTTTACTAATCTTTTTTTCAAAAAACATTAAATAGGATGTAGTTAAATAATTTAGGTACAATGATTTCCCTAATTTATATTCTCACAAATAACTCAACCTTGCTATTTTGAGATCATGATTGAATAGTTCTACTAAAACTACAAGATTTTAAGTAATACATAGAAATAGAATCAAATAGAATATTTTCTATTGTTGAAGGAATAACAATAATATCATTAACTACATCATTATCATGCTTCACCTTAATAGTAGTTATAACATATTCCCTTCATTAATAATAGGGAGGTTTTTGTTAATGATTGAATCTGACAACCCTTGTCTTATGGAATTAAATCACATATTTATCATGTTACCTATAATTGAAAAATTTCACTATAAGATAAGTATATATATGATCCTACATTAATTATTATTAATTAGTGGAATTATTTAGATCCCTTCAAAAAAATTTATCCTAATTCCCCTTTTTCAACATTTGAATTATCTTATGTTTCCCTTTAGATAGTTATTAGGATATGATCTCCAACACTTTTGACATATCATATGTTGGGTGTTCATTCCTTTATCTGATTTTTCTATTGATCCATCCATATTAAATTACATTTTCCTATTTCAATATTTGATTTTATTAGACCACTGAGAGTCACCAATTTCCATCTCAACCTTTATAACACATCCGACAACCAACTCGTAGTTGTCAAAAGTCTATAATTTCCAATTATTTTTTGTAGACATTGATTTAATGCACTAAATAAATGATCCAACTTTATTTTAGTTTTCATGAAAATTTTATAGGTATTTCATAAATGTTTTGAAATATTTTACTCATACACATGGATATTTTCATATTGGATTTTCTTTAGTTAGAGGAACTCCTTATCCAACTTATGATAGAGATTTTGTGGAAACGATTTATTGAAAAAAATATTCTTGAACCATCCTAATCCACGGCATAAACTTCCAATTTATACATTTGGTTTATTATCATTTTCCCTGATTGATTAGTTTCCAAATCAAAATAATTTACAAACACTATGAATCTATATTCTTCTTTGCAATAATGGGAAGATAATATCTTCTTAATGGAGTTTATTCATTATTCCATATTGAGGGGATTAGAATATCCACTAAATATTGGAGGCCTTTTTGTTAGAATGTATTATACCAAATATTTATTTTTCTTAATATAAGGTTTTCAGTTGATAAGATTCATGTTATTATTCATAAATAGAGCTAGTCAAACTATTACTTTCATGATGTTTTGTGCTCCCATTTCTATCTGGTTTGGAATCTCATTACAGAAATCATCTCATTTCAAATCACATTATTGTTGAAAAAATTTATACTATTTTCTATAATTAACTACGAAAAATATATAATATAAATTTAGGGGGATTGAATACATATATATAGATCATATAAAAAGAAAACTATGAACTTAGAATGAATAAATATATTAAAGAAAAGTAAATCTTATTTAGTGATTCCATAAGATTCAATGTAGATTATCGATGGTGATTGACTTATACCAAGGGTTCTTAGTAATGTTTTCTAGTCCTACCCTCCAAAAATAACTATAAAGTCTTTTAAAACCAAATATAATGACCGTATCATTTTACACACATTATTACCAAATTTTAAGAATATTTATCAATGAAATAAAATCTAATGATCATAAATTCTAATGTCTTTGGAAGACTAGGTACATAAAATTTAAAACATGGAAGTAGAATAAAACATCTCTTATTTAATATTCCATAATGATCTCTTAACATATTTTAGTCTCCTATATATGCATAGGATAACCAATGTAATACCTAGACAAAAGGGATGAGAAAAAATATACGTAATGGAATAATAATGGAAAACATGAAAAAATATTGAGGTAAAGGTATAATATGATAACACTAAAAAAATATAGCATGAATAAATATGTATCGTAATATTATAATGAAGATAGAATCTTATGATAATGGAAATATATAAATATCAATGTTACACATAATATAAAAAAACGTGTCCTGGATAACTGTAGTGATATTATCACATGGGGGAAAATCCCCATAACTGATTAGGTTTAATTCCTAAAACCATACATGATTTCAAATTATACTAAAAATTATCCAATGAATTGGTACGCTATCTAGTCACACCCACAATTACATGTTCATTCATATGTGTGCAACATAAAGAATCAAACACAATGAAACGATATAAGGGTTAACCATGGAATGGAATGTGAATCATAATCATTTCATAAGTCAAAACCAAAATTTATGTCATAATTTTATACATCAAGTAATGGATTAAATCAACATTACACATTTATAATTGAAAATAGGCATATATTATGAAAAATAATGTCCAAATTAAGTGTAATTCTGATAAAAAGGGGTTATATTACATTATAAATGTACAAACATAATATGTTTTTTCATGATAAAAGAATTTATTTTAGAAAATATTTTTTTCTTAAAAAACATTATGATGTTTAATTGAAAATGGGTAAGAAATAGAAAAGTTCTCTTTAATCGGGATTCATTATTGTGAGAAATTGCGAATGGAACTTTTTAAAACATGAAATTACCCATAAAATAAAGAATAACTGAGCTAAATACATATTTTAGATACATAAAAACAAAATATAGAATAATTATATAATAATGATAATGAAATTAAATGGGGAAAATAAACATAAAGTGTGACACAAAGGTAACTGAGAGGTTTATAGAGATCTATTACCTTATGTTTGAATAAATTCTGAACATTAACTCAATTACCTATATAATACAATTAGATTAATCTATTATTCAATTAAAAACCTATTATTTATTTATATTATTTATTATAATTATATTCGATAATTTATGACAATTATAATGAGTTATAGAGTGCAATTTTGTTATTCCAAAAGTGTTCGTTTCATGTTTTGATGGCCGGTTCACATATGTGAAATAATGGAAGTTATTGTAAAATGGGAATATTACTCAATAAGACGTTCATGTAATAAGTTGTTTAAAAAACAATATTCTACTATTTTAAATTTTTTATAGTAATAAAGCTAGGTTTTCAACATAGAGGAGCACACAACAATCAAGCTATCACTTAAAATAAGAGAATCAAGGGGTGGTTGTTTTTGACACTGTTAGATTTAAAAAAGACAAGAATGAAGGTAAAAATAGAAAAATGTTAAGGAAAAATTGATAATAAAGTGATTGTTAACGATTATATGATATGCTTATCCGGTACGGGTCAGTTTTCATTTTTTAATTTCATCATAGGTTAAATCATCAAATTATTTTATGCCGAATCAATAAAATTGAGAATCCACAATCACTTCTTCTCACTCACTTAGTCAAGTGTAATAGTGAGAATAAAACGTACTAATAACTCATATTGATCAAATATCCTTTAATTTTGTTATAAGTTTTTATAAAATACCCTCAATTGACTTAGGAAATTCTCAATCGGGTTTTGTTTATCTCTAACAATGAATAATGTTCACTACTCCTCACACACGTAAAATGGATCACAAAGTACTTCATTATTAAGACCTGATATATTCCATCATATATATACCAAAAACTAGAAGGGTGGGATAATTTGATCAATTACAAAATCAATAAATATAATATAATATAAAATCAAATATAAGTGTACATGATAATAAAAACCGTTATAAGAAATTGAGACCATTTTCATATACAAGAGAAAAATATATTCAAACATTAGGTGAAAAAACTCATGAATTAAAAATTTGAAAACATATACTTCCCCAATAAAACATATGTTTTCTATACCATGTTAAGGATAATTATGAATAAGGGGTATTAAGAAATGAATACAAAGTGAAGATGAATAAAAGGGGGAAAACAAGGAACACACAATTTGCGCCTCCAGAATCTTGCTGTCAAATGTATGATTATGTTATTCCTGAAAGATGAATGAAAATCATAGTGGTCAACTATTATAGGTTTTTTTTGTAACGATGTACTTATTGAACCATGATATTTAAATGTATTTGGATCAGTATAAATAATGATATGTTTGAAACAATGAACATGACTTTTTTTGGCTTCCAAACACTATTTCACCCACTTCATTTGAATGTTCTCAAAAGACACCATAATGAAATCCTTAATTTATAAGCTTTAATGGTATCTTTAAATATTTATTTATATGTGAAAAAAACTTGAATCACTTATTTTTAAGTATTGTAATATAAGATATGACTGATTTAATATGGTGGCTTTCATTCTTCAAGCTAGAAACATTTCTCTAATTGATAAATATTTATGTGCCATTTTGTGTCGAATAGGGTCTAGGTCCATAATAAAATGATGAATTACATGAGTAAGTAAGGCCCCAAAAAATTAATCACTTAATTTTGATCATAATTGTAATAGTAATGACCAAAAAACAGAAGCTCTAGAAAACTGTGAATTTTCCCAAATTAATCAATTTTAACAATAACACCCAAAATTCACCAAAAAGATGATAATTATGAAAATATATTATAGTTGACTAAAAAGGAGGGATTAAATCATTGAAACACATATTAAAAACAAATTAAATAATAACTCTATAAATTCAACCAAACATAGCACTTGAAATCCTGAACAAGTAAACATCAAAAGAAAACCAAAGAATATTTAAAATAAAATTCCATGAGATCCACCATTTTAAGACCATAAAATAAAAGATATCATTCCTACTCAAAAACCTTTATTCCATGTTATAAAAAATTACCATTAATTATATTTAATATTCATTTCTCCTTCCATGCACATAATGCACTTAAATAACGTTCATTTCTTCTCATCACATAAATGTAAGTTTTTAGCAATGACTGTCTCATCCAATAAAAAAAGAGTCACTATAGGGTTGATAAATTCCTACATATACACCAAATTTGGGTCAAGGACATGTGTTTAATATGAGGAATTTTTAGGGTTATTCAGTGGCTTTTGGTTTGTAGGATATAGTTGTTAAATATTCTGAGGTATAATGAGGAGGGATTTGGTATTTTTGATGAAAAATTAAATTATTATAATTTTCACTCATATATGGTCTCCTCCTATCCCCCCATAGATGAAAATCATAACTGTCACAATGAAAAATCAAGGAATGTTAAACATGTTCAGCATTTCAAAAGAAGACATTTCAATCAGGTCAAATATAACTTTTCTTAAAAACTCTAGAAAAGGCATGACATCCAACCTCCAATTGATGATCCAAAAAATCAAGCATATCTTATCATGAAAACATCAAGAATGTAAAAAAATTCCAAAGATTTTATTTGGAAACATTAAAATATATTCAAATTTTTATTTTCATAAAATGTGTCACCAAATAAGGTATCATAATAAAAGACAACTTCCCTCACACATAAGTTCAACTAGATCACACAATTTCACTTCAAGAGCAGATTGGATTGGGAAACTTTCCATATAATGTGTCTATCCAAACAATCTTTTCATGGCCTCTAAGGGTTATAGGGATTAAATGTTGAAATTCAAACAAAATGAAAAGTATTTTTTGAAAAGGCGGATTAAAATCTAAATGAATGTGTTAATCATTTAAAACACAAATTCCCCAAACCCTTATGTTTTTACAGGAATAAATCAAATTCTGGTTAAATCAATAATGATTAAGTCCTCTCACGAAATGTGGTGAATGTATAGAATATGAATAAATGGTACAAAAGACTCACATGAGAGTGATTTCAAATATATAGATAGTGATATGTGGCATGTGATTTTAAAAATACAGTACTTTTCATGAAATTCTTAAGGACTTAAACTTTATACAAAGTCACTTTCAACATTCATTTAGGAACATTTTCATGGAATAAATTGTTTCACTCATGGAAATGGGTTTACAAAATTTTAAATATAATAATATCTTCTTAAAATTGTTACAAAATGAAAAAAAATTGAAAAATAAACCCACAAAATTTAAAAAACACAAATTTTTTTTTTTCAAAATAGGAAAATAACAGACAAAAAGATCCAAAAAGATAATGTTTACCTACCCCACACATAAATTATTTACCATACAAAATGAATTGAAATGGGTTTAACATGAAATAATATTTGAAAAATGAATCATAGAATGAAATATAATTTAAAGGAGATGTATTACCTGGTATATTTTATTGATAGGCAGGTCAAAGGAGTTTGATCTCCTCCACTAGATCTGATAGTATGGTCCCCTGGAATATATTCATCAAATGTCCATTTATAGTTAATGGCACCTGGATTCCATCCTCCACAATATGAACTAAACAAAAAGAATATAAATAAGCAACTGTAAATGGAACTTCTCTCATAGAACAAAGTTTACCAAGCATTAACTTGAGTTTTAAGATTAATAACAACACCAGGTCTCCAAGATTGAAGATTTTCCGTTGGATAAAATTTTAATGATCCACTCTTGTTTATTATTTTAAAATCCTAGAATTTTAACAATATTCTCTTGTAATTTCTTTCGACTACTACAACTACCATCTTCTTACATTTCTAACACTTTCAATATCCAAATTCATCTTTCTCACAGCCTAATTTGTCCTATGCTCTAATTCCACTAGAAGATGAAAACCTTTCCCATAAATAAACCTATATGGACTCATTATAATTGGGGTATTATAGGCTGTCCTATGAGCCCATAATGAATCTTCCAACTTTTGGATCCAATCATTCCTATTTGGGTTAACAGTATTTTCTAAAATTCATTCGATTTCTATATTGGAAAAATCAGCTTTCCCATTGGTATATGGAGGATATGGAGTTGATGTTTAAAGATTACCCCATAATAATTTAGTAAATCCCATATTCTCTTTTTACAAAAGTGAGTCCCTTGATAATTGATGATGGATCTTGTAACACCAATCATACAAAATGTGGTTTCCCTAACAAAATAATAAAACAACATTAGCATCGTTAGTCCTGGTGTCTTTTTCTTCCCTCCATTTGGAAACATAATCAACTATAAGAAAGATATAATAATTTAAATATGAAATTGGGAAAGACCCCATAACTTAACCCCTAAATTTATGAAAAATTACAAATATTCAGTGGCATTTCGGACATTTTTTTCTCATTGAATTTTTTTTAAAAACGGATATTTTTCACACCTTTTGATATATTCACGAGCATCATTAAAAATGGTGGGAAAATAATGTCCATATTCTAAAACCAGCCTTTTTTCCTATAAGGTCCAAAGTGGCCTCCACAAGATAATGTGTGACAAAACATAAATACATAACCAATTTATCTGTTTGGAATACATTTTCGTTACACATATTCATTGTAAATATTCTAATGAAATGGATCATCCCAAATGTAATATATAGATTCAGATTTCATCATTTAAATTTAGTGGGAATTAAAATGATATAGATCCTAATATGTTACCAGATAATTTACCATATCAAAATAATAAGTAACATCTCCATCAATAAGGTATAACCGATCTCTTGTAAGTTGGCCATTCTATGGTTCTCTATTTGGAATTTCAGCTTAAGTGGTGTTGGGTATTCTACTTAATTGATCAGCCTCATGGTTCTCATATCCTTTCATTCCATTTATTTCTATTATTAACTCCTACAATAATAAAATCCATCTAACTAACCCCTATTTATCTTCTAACATATTCATCAAGTGCATAAGACTTGCATGATCAGAAAACACCGTGAATTCAGTTCCATGTAGATATGATCTAAAACTTTATAATGTAAAGAAAACTACTAAAAATATCTTTAATATTGATGTGTAGTTAAATTTGGCCCCATATAAGGTTTTTTAGGCATAGTCAATGAATTTTTGTCTTACCCTTAATTCACTAGGATATGTCTTCTCCAACAGCTTGGTTTGAAGCATAAAAAAGTAGCTCAAATGGTTCTTCCAAATTTGGTGGCTGAATTAATAGTGGTGTAATCAGTCTCATCTTAAACTCATAAAAGTCATCCATACATGAACAATATAAATACAATCAGAATCTTTCAATGTAAATATAGATAGATAGAAAGATGTTTTACTAAAATCTTTAATAAACCTCATCTAGAATCTTACTTTTCTTAAAAATTATCTAACATGATTCACATAATTTGGGTAAGGAAAATAATTTATGACATAAATTTTTGATTTATAAACTCATATTCTCTTTCTAGAAACGACATTACGAAGGTTATTTCCTCTCTAAATCATCAAATGACACTTTTTAAAATCCAAAATAAGATTCTTTCTAATGAATGTATTTAAAACATTTTCAATGTTTTTCAAACAATGATCAAAATAATTTCCAAAAAAATTAAATCATCCAATAAAACCATAAATAAATATTCAATATGATCCGAAAAAGTAATTACCATGAACCTCTAAAATGTACTTGGATCATTACACAATACAAATGGAATTCATTTTCTATGAAAAAGTGTCGAAGGGACAAGAAAAGGTAGTGTTCTGTAGATCGTATGGACTAATAGGTACTTGAAAATAACATAAAATTTCGTCGAAAAACAATAATGATTTATCCATTACAATATCATTAACCTCTTGTCATTGAAGGTGAAGGAGAAATGATCTATTATAGTGACCTAATTCAGCTTTCAAAAATCAATGCACTCTCTCCAGCAATTCTAAATTATTATAGGGTTTCATTTATGTTTCTCATTCCTCACAACAGTTAAGCTAGTTATTTTTGGAAATACATGGATGAGG
This sequence comes from Viscum album, assembly GCA_963277665.1. Classification (NCBI taxonomy): domain Eukaryota; kingdom Viridiplantae; phylum Streptophyta; class Magnoliopsida; order Santalales; family Viscaceae; genus Viscum; species Viscum album. The sequence goes on along the minus strand of OY728140.1, from coordinate 1,898,399,658 downwards.
ATAACCAATTGTGAATATAAGATAGGATAGATGATCCCAAATTCGAATTTCTTCTCAATATCATTATTAACAACATCCATCAAGGTGGGGTTCATCCTCTTTCGGGGTTGTCTTATAGGTTTGGAATCTCCCTCAATTAGAAATCTATGTGAGCATATTTTTGGGATGATTCCTAGGATATCACTAAAAAATCACCCTATTTAATGAAAATTATTCCCAGAAGCTCAATAAATGATTTTTCTTGGGATTCAGACAAATTATTATCAATTATCAATGGCAAATTTTCTCCCTCTATTAGTTAAAAAAATAAAATTAATGGGGATATGGTTTAATATTCAAATCAGCAGGTTGTTCAAGGGATGAAAATAAGTTGAGGTTCCCCACTTCTTAAAGGGTGAACATCCTATACACAGGAAATCAAATCCTTATCTTCATGATTTAACAAATCATCAATGAAATTAGTGTTTTCCTCTTCCTCCGACATGAAATCCGAATATCCATGAGTTTTGGAATCCTAAGGATCAATGATATTCCCAATGGATAACGTCTCTCCTAAGGATACGAATTTAAAGAGCATACAAGATTCATCAATGGGTTCAGTTCCAACTTCATGAGAAAATGAAAAAGGGAGTGATCATCATCTGGGTTCCTCATGGATACAAAAATATTGAATTGGACTATCCTATCTCCACACTCCATGGTGAGGTTCCCTTTATGGAAATTGATGATGGTTTTGGCTATTTTCAAGAATGGTCTTCCCAAAATGATGGGTGATTATGATGGTCTCATATAATAATCCATATTTAGGACATAGAAATCATCTAGAATATGATATCTTTGACTTTCACCAAGACATCCTTCAGAACACCTGCTGGGAAAACTATGGATCTATTTGAATGATAGACCACCATATTTGTGGGCATAAAGTCACCCATATGAAAAGAAGTGTATACTGAGTGAAGAAATATATTAATTAAATAACCTAGATCACACAAATAATTATATAAATTTAAATAACCAATGGTGAATTGATTGGAAAATGACGATGGTTCTTGGTTTTTGGTTGGAAACTGTGGGGTGATAAGGGTTGAGACACTCATTCCCATATTTATCCTTCCATTCCCATGAAGTCTCCTTTTATTGGTGCAATGATCCTTAATTAATTTTGCATAATTTCATATTTTGTTGTGGATTCATGTAAGTGATATTTTTTACACTTTAAAGAAGGTGTGTAGATTTTATTTTTTAAGAGCTTATTCGTATAACCTTTTTGATTCATTCAAACCTGATAGAAATAGATGGGGTATGTCTTTATTCTCTATTTGTTTCCATTAAAATGGGTAATATTGTCTCTTATTCCTTTTAATTTTCTTGTCATCCTCCTCATTCTTTTATTATTCATGGTGTCTGGTTATAATTGTTTCAGAATTTACAACTTTATACTCCCTTATCTCAAGTGGTCATGTTTTAGGTTCATGGAATGGTGGTTGTAGCAGTTCTTTTCCACTTGTTTCTGTTATTATTATGAAATTATAATTTCTGTTTTGTACTTTTAGATGGAATGTTTCATGTGTTTTTGGTTAGTAAGTCCATGAGACATTCAAATTTATTGTAAAGATCTTTTACGGTGACTTTTATCCCATTAATCACAGATTTTTGCTGTTGGTTTTGAATTGGAGGCTAGGAACTGGTAGATGGATGATCATGGGGTCTCTATAATATTGGTGGTTGTTGGTAAGATGTATAGTTATAAAATTTATTTTTTTGAAATGGTGGAGGGTTCTGGAATTTAATCTGGAATAGGGGTTCGTTTTGGAAATGATTTTATTATGGGGGTCTAGCTTGATTCTACTGATTTCAAAATCCTTTTTGGACTTGATTAGACTATCTTTATCCTTGATTTTGATGAAACTACCTGTGATTAATGGTTTTTTTACAACATTCCATTCCATGTATTTTAGAACACTGGTTATTGAAAAGATCAGGTGATGAGAATAAACAACAAATATTAGCCGGTGCTTGTTGGTCACCCGCTGGTTTCAAGGGAACTTGTCTCTCCATTGTAGTTGTCTCTCCAATCTTAGTTTCTAATAATGGTGTTTTATGAGAAGTTCTCACCTTATGAATACCACCTATGCCAGTACCGCTTGAACCAAATTGTTGCATGTTTTGAGAAATTTTCTCAATGAATCCATTGTCTTCTTCTAGTGACTTATCAATCAATGAACCTCCATAGGATGCATCTAGAATGTTTTTATCATTTTCTAGTATTCCTTGATAATAGAATACAATAAATTGATCCTCCAAAATTGTGTGATGTGGGATACTATCTGAATGATTCTTAAATAACTCCCATTACTCATAAATAGTTTCTCTAGATGATTGTCTGATGACATGGATTTCATTTATGATGAACATTATCCTGGAGGTGGGGAAGAATATTTGCATGAAGCATCATACCAAGTCATTACAATGCTTAAAATATCATGTTTTTAATCCATACAAACCATATTTGGTAGATTCCTCCATTGAAAATGGGAATTCCTTCCACTTTACCTACTCCCTAGCTACTCCTTGGGGGATAAATGTAGAGAAGACATATGTGAACCCTTTAATATGATTTTTTGGTATTCACCAACCAAGATATTGATTTTTTTTGGAGAAACTTAATCTTGTTAGGTTTCATCACAAAATCATTTTTGAACACTTGTATGGCATGATGATTATTTTGATTAAGGGATTATGGTGCACAAAGGTCTCTATGTGTTTCGATATGATTTTCAATAATGATGATAGGATCATATTGAACACATGATAATTCAGTTGAGAATAAAAGAAAAATTTCTTCAAATTCTGATTGAAAATTCAGTTCTCTCTGTCTATTCAACAAGGTCGTTTCAATTTCATGATCTGTGGGGGAAGGGTTATGGGTTGTACCTATAGTCATGGAATATATGGAAATATATGTTGGCATAACCACACTAGAAACAATGATAATTTTTGACATGTTTCAATCATGGAATTTTGAAAAATTAATATTTTACTATGCTAAAATGAAGTATAGTATTTAACCATGGTTTTCTCTATATCGGAGAGCACAACAATCATGATTTCACATTAAATAAGAAAACAATGTGGTGGTTGTTTTTGAAATATTTTGATTTGGAAAAGATGATAATGAAAGTATACAAAGGAAAATATTAACATAAAATTTAATAAAAAATTATTGAAAACTATTATAAGAGATGGTAATCAGGTCATAGTCTGTTTTCCAATTGTAATTCAATCATATCTCAAATCATGTAATTCTCTTCTCCTAATTTGACAAAATTGAGAATCCACAATTGATTCTTCTTACTCCCTTGTTCAAGTAATAATGGGGACAAAAAACTATACAAAAAAAATAAAATTGGTCTAAAATCCTTCAATTGTGTGATTGATTTATAGATAATACCCTCAATTGAGTTAGGAAAATCATAATCAGGTCTTGATTATCCCAAAAAAATCTGAATGTTCACTACTCATCACAAACATACCGACGATCACCGAGTAATTCACCATTGAGCTATGATCTGTTCCATTGAATATAGATCAGGAACTAGTGGAGGGATAAATTTATAATTGACCAAATAAATAAAAAAAATATATAATCTAAAATCCAATACAATCATACATGATAATAAAAACCATTATAATAAATTGAAACTGATTTTGCAGATGAGAGAAAAGGATCTTAAAACATTATTTGAAATAACTCATCAATTACAAAATGGAAAAATTCTCCTTCCCAATTCACATTTATGTTTCCCCACCATGGAAATGGTAATTTTCAACATGGGGGAAGATTAACTCATTACAAAACTAATGATAATAAAAGAGATACAACAATGAACAGAAAAGTTTCTCCTCCAGAACCTATCTGACAAATTTTTGATTCTATTATGCCCACCATATGACAAGAAATCAAAAAGTTATCTTCCTATAATATGTTATTAATGACGTTTTCTATCATCCCAAAAAATGTTCAATGTATTTGGACAGGTTTAAATAATGATATTTCCTAATTAAATGACATGACTTTTCTTGGCCTCTAAACAATGTTTCACCCACTTCATTTGAACGAGCTCAAAAGATGCCTTAATGAGATTCTTAATTTATTGAATTTAATCTGAATAATATATTTTTATTCCTGTGTCAAAAAAATCTCATGTAACATCTTATAAAGATCATTAATATGATATATGACTGATTTAATATGGTGGGGTCCATTCTTCCAACCAGAAGTATTTTTCCAATTGTTTGATTTTATGGGGCCAATGTGTGTTGAATTGGGTCTGGGTACAGAAGTCAAAGATAAAGCCCAGAAGCCTTGAAATACTTGAAAAAATTAATCACTTAAGTTGGATCAAAATTTTAAAAGTTATACCTAAAAAACAGAAGCTCTTGAAAACTATAAATTTTGCTGAATTACGAAATTTTTCTAATTAGGCCCAAAATTCACCAAAACATTAAATTGATGAAATTATACAAAAATTTACTAATTGGGAGGGGTTAGATCACTAAAATACTTATTAAAAATAAATAAAATATAAAATCATTTACTTTATAAGTGAAATTGTTTGTTATTGATAAACATGAATATGTTTAAATGATCCAATGTATCATTTTTTTCTAATATGAGGATGACTCTTTTGATAAACCATTAATGATAATTGAGTAGTTTATTTTGATGGTTATTATTATAATCCCAAACCAGTTTAGATATATTAAATATTTTTCATATATATTAGTTCCAAAACATGGAACAACTTATAATATACATATTAAAATATTTTTTAACCATAATGATGGTTTTATGACCAACCATCAAGGTGGTAATGTAACATCAAAACTAATCGTCCATGAAGGTAGTGAACTGACATGTAACAAATAATGCTTAAATATTAAAAAATAAAATGAATGGGGAAGTGATTTAATGATGGATATTTTATTAAAATAATAAAATTCTAGTATATATATGATACCTTAGTTATCATGCTACATTGGATAAGAGTGGGGGGAGAGGATAAGAAATGAACTTAAAATAGAAGGATTGGTGATTTTACCTCTTGAATATTGTCTCCATGGGAGCCTCCTAACGAAACGTGAGTTTTTACTTTTATTGAGATCAGTTGCTCTTGGATGTGTTTAAGAGTCTAGGTAAGTGAATCGGGAAGAATATTTACAATATATAACGCTTAAATGTTGTGACGATAATGTGTGGTGAAGGTTTGTATTTATAAGGGTGTGTTTTATTATATTATTCATTATTTTATTATTTTGGATCATTACTATAAATAGAGATGATTAATATGATCAAATTTAGTAAATAATTCTGGATATTTCGATTCAATGGGTTCTTATATCAAGTTTACATCATCGATGACTAAAAAATTATCAAAATGTTAATTAATAAAAAGTAATGTATTTCACCATTCACGAAACATTCAATTATTTTTTTAAAAATCCAAAAGTTCGTCCTAAATATTTTTCAAATATAATATTTTAATAAATTACTCTATTTTATGAAAATAATTTTCAAAATATGATAAAAATAATTATGAAAAAAATATCATTATTTATTCGAAAAATACTGATTTTAATATTATAATAGATTTTTTACCCTTTGAAAAAATAACAAAGGACACATACAATTATATTATATTTATAATACTACATAATATTATTCTATGAATATATTTTATTTGAATAATTTTTCTAATAAATTATTATATAAATTATAAAATGGTAAATTATAATTTACATTTTACAAAAATACCAAAACATAGTTAATCATGTTTAAAACATTTATTTACATATTCCATGATATTAAAATATAAAATTGTATTTCATAAGATACCTAAATTTTATTTATACTTTCATATGTGAGGTTACTATTCTAATGGACTGATTACTATTTCCAATGGTTAGACAACTGTTCTAATTGTCGAGTTACTATTATTAACAAAGTATATGTTCTTTAATATCTATGAATACATATTATTATATTCATTCTTCATGAAAATATATTTTATTCTAAGGTTTTATATAATTTTATTTTCAAAATTAATGTTATATTAATACCATTATTTTTTTTCTATAGAATTTTTCATGTGAAATGCTTCTAGTGTATTAAGCAGATCCAAAATTTTCCATTCTTGATAAATTATTTCTATTTATTATCCCACTATAATATTTTTAATTATTATTGGTTTATTTTCTAAATAATGTATAACTCCTAATTTATGTAAATAATGTTTTTATTCATTTCTTAACGTAATTTATGTATTTTATGACATAATAAGGGAAAATCTACTGATAAAATTTTGGGTCCTTACAAACATGATCATTGTATGATGTTTAGAAGTATAAAATTCATAGTTATTTGGCTCTATTAAAAGAGATATTATATTTTATATGGGGTTTTATAACCTTATATTTTTACTTTTTTTACATGTATGTTAAATTATGTGACTATAAAATTAAATATATTATTATATACCATTTATAGTATTTTTTCTTTAATTTAATAATTTCCAATATATCTATCGAATTAAAAGGGAATAATATTTCTTCATTATGATGAAATCGATGAAATGATATAGAGATATTATTAAACCAAGTATCATTAGGTCTATTATGGGGAACATAACATATTGAATATCAGGATTGTGTACTCATTATAATATGAAACTTTGTCTAATGAAGCAGACACTTGGTAATCTCCCATATGGGAGAGTACAAGAACAGAACCACCAATAGTAATTCCCCATGTTTATTTGTTATTGGATATTGTTATATATGAGAATTCACTATTAGACTAATATTTTTAGATTATTATTCACGGATTTTCTGAACCTGAGACATAGATTCATTGACATAAACCATGATAATAAATGTTTATGTCGAAGTTGGGTAAGTTGAGTGGGCTCACAAATGACATGTTATAGTGAAATAATTTGAGGAAGGATTTTCCCTTCTGTTTTAATGGAATATGATATCTCATGTTTGTGAGTAAGATAAAACTATCACATTAAATTCCATGGTAATGTTACAACAACATATTTATTTCAAACAGACTAATAAATTCATGTCAATTATATAGGTTGATGAAATGGGCATGTGACTAGCATGATGAGATATTTTAATTAAAATAATTATATTTAATACTAATAAATTAAATGTGGTAATAGAAATTAGGATATTAAATTATTTATCTTGGGTGTATTGAATTATTGGTAGCTAATTGTTTGGGTCTATAGAAAATTTCTTCTAATTCCAATTATAATGAATCATAAAGGGGAAAATACTAAGTGTTTTTATTGATCTCAATTAAATTCACTTTGAATTTTATTAATATAATAAATAAATGTTTCATGACCAATGAATGATTTTATTTAGAATTAAAGATCACATAAATTAAATAAGTATTTAATCACAACGTAACTGTTATATTACATAGATATATAATATTTATTTATTTATTGAGTATTAAATAAAAATTTATATTTTATACAACGTATAAAATATTTTCTTTATGAATAAATATTTAATTAAATATTTAATTTGTTAATTGATAAATTTAAATGAGGATTAGTATACCACAATTATTTCCAATGATAAAAATTATTCTCTATAGTGGTAAAATAATATTTAATATTATGCCAATTATTGCACACCATGGAATAAAAATAAAAATATTATTTTAATACAGAGTATGGCGTCAAACATTGGTACATCATATTATTAAATGCACTTTTTCAATTATTAAAATTTTAAACATCTACCCAAGGTCTATAAATAAACCTCAAATATATTCTTACAGATTTTAATCAAAAATCATTGTGCAAAAAAAACCTCTCTACAAGACCCCTCACCCTTCTCATATCCTCTCAAGATTGAGATGATTTTTATAATTTTTTCCAGACCAAAGAATCATGAAGTGGTCAAGACGAAAAACACAAGATGATTGATCAATCATGACTTCAACCCATGATTCATCAATCCTGTTCGGATATCCTATGAACACTTGTGGATCACCACTAGAGTAATTATTCTTTGGGATCTTACATTAAAAATAATGGATTACAAAAAAGGTTTTTAGATAATAAATATCTGATATGAATAAGGATATCAAAAATGAGGTCAAAATTATTATGACATGTTTAAATTAATAAAAAAATATACATGAAAATATCTCCCCTTGGTTCTAGTAACCTTTATTATCAGTATTCTATTTGAAATTTTTTTTTCTGACATTCATGTTTTTTTCAATATGAGAGTGATCCATTGAATCCCAAATTTGTTGAGCCAATATAGGCCCTGATAAGCACTTTTGTTGAGCCCATAACCCAGAGAAATATTCAAATAAATCATCTAGTGTGGAGTAATTAAAATAAAAGTTTTGCAGCCTATCCAATACGTCCATAAGTATCTTAGAAAATTTACCACCAATATTTTATTTTTTGTTTGATATATATTTCCAAGATTTCATTATTATATTTTTTTAAACTTCACATTTTCCATTAGTCTATGGATGCTCAGGTGTTGATATATATTTATTCGGTTTATATTTCCTCATCAAATATTCCTCAATTTTTTTGATAAAATAGATTCCTCGATCACTTATTGTAAGAACTTAGATCTTCGTTTCAGGTATGTTTTCCTTTTTCTGGTCATTTTTTAGAAAAGGAAGAAATTCTGGAAATTTTCGAAGTACTCGTCATGTACTTTATGAGTACACACTGTGTACTCGGTTACCGCTGACAGCCGGGTGTTGTCCGTGTAGAGGCCGCGCACATGACCATGTGGGGAGACCTAGAAGCTGCCTAAAGCGGAGTACGGAAAAGGTGAGAACATGTCGTGTACTTCAAAATTACACGCCGTGTACTTTCTTTTTTCAATAAATGCAATGGGGTAGCCTCTAATTTCTAGAACACTATCCTTCTAGGTCTTGTTCGACCGACAAATCCATACGGCCGTGGATCTTTGACGAACCCCCAAGATAGCGTCTTTTCTTCGAATGGAACACCGTTGGTTTCACTGGAATCACATCGGTGAGTTCTCTTTTCTCCTAAAGCCCCATGTTTTATTTTCTCATCTCTCGTCAGATATCGAGGGTTGAATGTTTTAGACGATTTTGTAGATCTACCACATTCTAGGTCATTCAAGGGATGAAACCGAAGTAAATTGATCTCATAATGCTGAGGTAGGATGTTTTTTCCTTTCCATTGAATGTATTTGAGTATTATGTGAAATTTTTACCAATACCCATGAATGTGGTACTGTGTGTTAACCATTTTACCATTATTTATTGGCTTTCATGATTGTATTTAGGTGTTGAAGTTAATTGGATATGAATTAGGGTGATTTATATGTTTTGAATGTTTTTCCCAAGTATGTTTGGTTTATGACCGTTGGTCTACTTAGCCTATTTGGCCACCTTGAATGTTCTCCATGCCTAGTGTTGTTGGGTGGAGTGTTTATATTCTGACAAGCTTAATATACTATAGACTGATTATCCAAGATGTTCTTGAGGTTTACCTTAGTAATTTTTTCCATGCAATTCTTATTGACCTGCACAAGGCTGTGAGAACATGGTGTATTAGAATATTAGGGGAATTAGAGGAGTGTGATTCCGCTGAGAGTCTTTGTGCGGGTTTTACTATGAGGGTAATTGACCAAGTGAGCTTCCTCATAGAGTCTTTATCCAATTTAGACTATGAGGGGAATTGACCAAGTGAGCTTCCTCAGAGAGTGTTTGAACCACTTTAGACTTTATGGGGAATTGACCTAGTGAGATTAATCAGAGAGTCTTTGAACAACATGGGGCTATAAGGGGAATTGATAGTGTGAGCTTCCACAGATAGTTTTGATTTACTTTTAACTATAAAAGGAATTTACTATGAGGGCTTCCTTAGAGAGTCTTTATATATTCATATAACTAAACAAGAGGGGATATACAATGTTCTCTTCCTAGAGGGTTACTAGGATTGATAGTTTCTTTTGATATGTGGAATTGTTTTCTTGTGTGTACATTCTTGTTTACTACTTCTCTACTATTAACAACCATATATTCATATACTAGTAGGCATAGATCTTTGGGTGGTTTCCTAATAGTATTTAGCCTCACACCATATTTGGACCATGCTTTTGGGCCTAAACAGATTATACTGCTATAGGTATCGGTAAGGAAAAGCACCCTTCTACTACAGGAACTTGACATGTTGTGGAGATGGAGAGCATGTGACCAATCATAGGCTTGCAATGATGAGGAGCTATTTATTTGTTTCTTTTTTTACTTTGGTTTAGTACTATTTTTATTCCAGAATTTTGACTTGTTTGGATACTGTCTTATACACATGTACCATTCATCATTTATATATATGCTTTAGTTGATTGTTATTCCAGTCTTCTACTATTACTATTGTTGTTATATTTACTGCTTTCTCTATTTTGTATTTTATTCCCTTCCGTTGTGTTACTCTACCAATGAGGGCACAGTTTCCCCACTATCACACCCAAGGCCAACGCTGATAGTCACCCACCTCTGGCATTTGGGGAAATGCACGTGAGGCCATGTGTCCAACCGGGTATGTGGCGCCTCTAGGGGGCTTCCGAAACCAGGACATTACAATGTGGTATCATAGGAAGGTTTTTTCTCTCGACATACAATTTGGAGCCTTTAGTGAGGGATTGGATGGAATAGGTACTTTGTAATAAGCTATGCCTAGGAGTAGAAAACCTGTGTATAGGGAAAATATAATCTACCTCATGATTTCAATTATTTTCTCTGGTTATCAATTTTATAGCTTATTTGATTTCACCTTTGTGTGATTCACATGTTTTTTGTTGTTACTGTTGATGTTATTGAGGTTCTATTTCTGTTACAACCCAACGAGATGAGGGTATGCCATCTCATGCATTATATAGAAACTTACTAGAAATCACAATTCATGCATTTTTTTCATGCCATCTAGGATGCATTAGATACTTCATGTTGTTTTGATATATGTTGTGTAGAATATGAATGTTGTTTTGATAGATGCCTTGATAAAAATACATGTTTTTTGATAGGGTATTGTTTGTGTAAGGATTTGTTTGAATGAATGCCAAACATTGCTTCTTGTAGTGTTATGGGACTTCGTGGACTAGAATTTGGTGGATCATTGCCTTTTTTCAATGTTATAACATGAATAAGATGCCAAACATTGATTCACGGGGAGTATAGGCCCTCACGGATTGGAATTTGGCACTTTCAATGTTCTTTTCAATGATTTTCTGGGTTCCTGAGTAGTTTCAAAGGCTTAATGTAAAGAAAAACACAAAATACATGCCATGTAATGTTATGTACACGCCATGTGTTCTTCTGGTTGGGAAGAAACACTTTTTCTTTAGTATATGATTGTTAATTTATGAACATTCCGTGTAGTCTCTAACCATGTCATAGGACATATGGGAAGAGACACGGGTTGGGGAATGTCTGGTGGGAACAATTCATGTGCCAGTCGAATACACCGTCTGGGTCTGACCCTGTGTCCACCCGTGTAACTAACAACGTGGAAGGATAAACCCTAAGCTATACACGCCATGTCAAGATTGAACACATTGTGTAGTATGACCCAGGTACCTGGTCGTGTCACTAACAACACATGTCAGTGTTATCCATTCACATACATTTGGTGTCCTCCATGAACACACTGTGTAGTGTGAGCCGTGTGTCATGCTGTGTCACTAACAACACGGGCAAGGTGAAGCTTGTCTAGTGCACGTTGTGTCTATTGAGAACACGTCGTGTAGTCTTGTCTTAGGAGAGACGTGTGGCTTAACCATTTAGAAGGTCTTAGGCAGGGTAAGATGATTCATGTACACACCATTTTTTAGATAAAACTCCACGTTTTGGGGGTGTTAAATGACCAATTTAGGCAGGAGTACACACCAATGTAATTGACTTAAGTGAACACACCGTGTAGAAATTTTATAGGCCGTGTAGTCATGTTTTGTAAATCTTGAGTTTTTTCTTTCTCTTGTTCCCTTCATAAACTTATAGTTTTCAGTCCTTGATAATCTTGACCTAAGGTGTGCACTTGACCTTGCAGATTCATGCCACTGAGACATCATCTAGTTGTACACCAGATTCCTGGCGAAGAGCAGACACCAGAGAAGGTTGATCAGGGACTACCTGTGGATCCTCCAGTCGATCCAGTCTTGGCACCAGCCATTATACCCTACATAGGTGCTGATTCATTGTCCTGAGAGGGGTTTCTGAGGTTAATGTAGACCACTCTAGGAGCACCTCCGCCAACCCTATTGAGGGAATATTTGATGCGGGTATTTCAGCAGCAGCATCCTCCCACTTTCTCAGGGTTTGTAGGACCCGAGGCTATAGAGTAATTTCTAGAAGCCCGGATGATGGATTTCGAGCATCTAGAGATACCTCCAGAAGAATAGGGTGAATATCTATATCTATATGCTTTGAGACTCCTCCATGAGGTGGTGTCATATAATCACATAGGTGGTACACTAGAAGAATATGTTGTGGGGTATGTTTTAGCGCATCTTCTATGATTACTTCCATCTGGAGACCTTGAGGGCCGACCGAGCCTAGGAGTTCATGAGTCTAGAGCAGTGTACTCTTACTGTTATGGAGTATTCCCCTTGCTTTACAGAGTAGTAGTATTTCACGCCTATTCTTGGAGGGTATGAGTTGTTCCTTGAACCAATTTTTTAGGATGGTTTGAGGCATGACATTTTATATCAGGTGAACATCTTCTGATTCACATCGATATCCTCTATCATCAACCATGCGCTAATTACAGAGAATAACTTGAAGAATTCTAGAGCTATGATCCAGGGTCTTTTGGAATCCAAAGTTAGTATTCCTCCTACTTATAGTAGTAAGCACTGCAGGGAGACTATACTAGGATATTAGAGTAGGCAGGATGCATCTTCTGGAAGCCAGGTGGTGTACTACCAGTGCGAGAAGAGTAGGAATACATGGCCACACTACCCAAGAGACCCAGTGGAGTGCCGATCTTGCTGCAAGATGGGTCACCTTCAATTATTCTGTTAGATCTTCTCACCAGCATCTGGTGACAGAGGTTCTTCTATGACTCCGTGTTTGAGAGTAGCACAACCAGTTTCTCAGAAGTCAGGGAACTGGAGTTTTTCGACCGTTCAAGTTGAGGTAGAGGTTATGGCCAATGTGGGCAGTCAACAGGAGTTTAGTGAAATCAGGGTGGATCATCTCAGGGTGGTCAGGTAGGGTCACAAGGTTGTGGTACATGCTATAATTTTGTAGTGTAGCAGAACCTGCAAGAGCAGGATCCTAGACCCTCTGTCGTTCGCGGTACGATCTTAGTAGCCTCAGTTTTAGCTTCTTCTCTTTTCAATATAGGGGACTCCTATATCACTATATCTATTTATTTTGTGGAGGTACATGGTCTCCGCATCGTTTCCTCTACCGATATCTTAACTGTAGACACTACATTGGGAACTATAACGTCTAGTGTACGTCAGTGCATGGAGTGACCTCTACAGGTTTATGGGAGTGACTCTTTATGGGACCTCTATATCCTTGAGATGCCATGCTATGATGTCATTCTCAAGATGGACTGGTTAGTTCCATTCCAAGAATTCTTCTACTATTATAACCATTGTATGAGTTTCATGTCATTATATGGCGAATCATTCTTCATAAGGATGGATGGGATGTCCAAGCTAGTAGCGTGGGACCCGAGCATCATGGGTTGTGAGCAATTACAACCCAGATTTGTATTCCATTTCTAGATGACTATGTGACTTCATAGTTAGACTTTCTTCCAGTGGTTGATCACATTAGAAATGTCATTTCAAAGACCTTTTTTGGTTTTCCACTGGAGCATGAGGTAGAATTTTCTATTGAACTAGTTCCAGGGGTGGAACCGTTCTCCGTTGATCCTTATATGTTGTCTACAACTGAGTTTAAGGAGCTCAAGAAGCAGTTGGAAGAGTTGCAGGAAAAGGGTTTATTCTGACCCAGTACATCTTCTTGGGGTTCTCCTATCCTGTTTATGATGAAGGTGGACGGTACACTCAATATTTGTGTGGAATATAGGATGTTGAACTAGTTGGTGGTGAAGAACTGACATCTATTGCCCAGGATTGATGATCTATTTGATCAGCTTCGAGGAGCCCGGGTGTCCTTGAAGATTGACTTGAGGTCCAGTTACCATCAATTTCACGTTAGACCAGTTGATATACCTCTTACAGTCTTTCAGAGTAGGAATGATCTATATGAGTATTTGGTTATGATGTTCGGTCTCACGAAAGCGCCTGTAGTTTTCATAGAACTGATGAACAGAGAGTTCCATCCATACTTGGATTCCTTCATGGTGGTTTTCGTGGACGATATCTTGGTTTACTCTCACAAGACCATGCTACTGATTTTGAGATTGTAATGAGTACACAGAGAGTTCATTAGTTACATGATATGCTCTCAAAATGCCACTTTAGGATGGATCAAATTCACTTCAGGGGTCATGTTATCTCAGAGACAGGAGAATCAGGATACCCAGAGAAAGTGAGAGCAGTAGTTTCCTAGGAGTATTCGACGAACATCTTTAAGATGTGGAGTTTTCTAAAGCTGGATGGATAATACATATGTATCATACAAGAATTTTCACGCTTAGCAGCATCGCTAATAGGTTTGACTAAGATGGTTAAAATGTTCTTGTGGTTAGATTCTTATGAGTATTCCTATTAAAAGCTGAAAGGGAGGTTGACTTCAGCACCGATACTAGTCATATCAGAGCTAGGAAAATCTATATTTTTTAATGTGATGCATCAGGTATTGGTCTTGGATTTGTGCTTATGCAGGGAGATGGAGTAGTTTCTTACGAGTATCAACAGTTGAAGCCACACGAGAAGAATTACCTGACGAATGATCTTGAGATGGTGGTAGTTGTTAATTCATTACGGTGTTGGAGATATTATCTTCTAGGAGAGAATTTATTGGATTCCACCAGCCACAAGAGTCCCATGTACATTTTCACTCTGAATGATCTAAATTTTAGACAATGAAGGTTGGTTGAGTCCCTTTAGACTTTTTCCTTTGAGCTTGCCTATATGCCTGGGAAAGGAAACGTAGTGGCTGATGCGTTGAGCAGGGGGACTCAGATAGAGGCAGTTCGGGAGGCCAGCAATGAGTGGAAGTTTATGGCCCTGTTCACTGAGATGTATTTGGAGGTGCACGATAGTCATGGGAAAATGATTATTTCCTCAGTAGATTTTACATATACTCTTCTTGATCGAGTAAGATTGAGGCAACTGTCAGATTAAAAAATCCTAGTCCTACGAGAGAGTGTGTCAGGAGAGGACCCTATTCATGGATATAAAGGTTGTGGGGATATGATCTTGCATTTCCAGGGGCATATATGGGTGCCATAAAATATACGTGGGGATTTAATGCAAGACTTTCATTCCTAAGTTTGGGTAGTACATCCTGGTTTCACCAAAATGTATCATGATCTACAACATCATTATTGGTGGACAGGTATGAAGAGTGATGTTTCTAGTTTCTTCGTGAGGTGTTCCACCTATCATCTAGTGAAGGTAGAACATCAGCGGGGAGTGGGGATTTTACAGAAGGTACCCATTCCCATGTGGAAGTGGAACGACATTGCAATGGATTTCACAATAGGGATACTGAGGTACACTTGGGGGAATGATGTAGTTTGGGATGTCATTGATAGACTCATGAAGGTTGTCCACTTCATTCTGATTAAAGAGACCATCAGTGTTAATGAGCTGGGAGAGTAGTACATCTGAGAGAATATAGTTCTGCAAAGAGTTCCTAACTCCATTGTTTCATACAGGGATGCACGTTTTACATCTCGGGTCTGGTAGGGGCTTCCAAAGTCTTTGGGTATATAGGTACTTTTGAGTACATCGTTCCACCCCCAGAAAGATGGCCAGTCCGAGCGTACGATTCAGGTGCTTAAGGACATGCTCCGAGCATGCATCCTAGATTTTGGAGGTTCTTGAAAGAAACATATACCTCTTGTGGAGCATGCAAAAAATAATATTTTTCATGAAACAATTCAGATAGACCATTATGAGGCTTTATATAGTAGGACATGTTGATAACCCTTATATTGGCTGAAGGAAGGAGAGGAAGCTTTGCTAGGACATCGTTTTGTTCATGAGACAACAGAGCAGATAGAGTTGATTCAGAAGAGGATGGCTACTGCACAGACTCGAAAGAAGTCTTATGCTGATCAACGGAGATGACTTCTAGAGACTGAGGTCGGGGATCATGTTTTCCCATGTTTCACACTGAGGATGGGACAAAATTGTATTTGGAGATAGGGTAGGATTTCATTGAAGTACGGCAGGCCTTTTGAGGTATTTGTGAGAGTTGGGCTAGTTTCCTATCAGATGTAGTTATCCCAGAGGTACCGATATATGCACGATGTTTTTCAGGTCTCTCTGCTCAGATGTTACATTTTAGACTCGTCTCACGTCTTTCAACCTGAATAGGTTGAGCTTTAAGTGCTTTCGTCATTCACAGTGCATCCTATCTGGATTGTTGACAGAAATACTATGGTTCTACATAGCTGGTATGTTCCTCTGGAATGAGTGCTATGGAATCATGGGTAGGTACAGGATGAGACTTGGGAGAGGGAAGCTTATGTACGAGCACAGTGGAAATAACATTTCGAGGTTTCTTCTTCTACGCCACGCTAGCGATATTTGGGGATGAATTTCATTATGGGGGGATGTTTGTAAGAACTCAAATCTTCATTTCACTTATGTTTTTTCATATCTGGTCATTTTTTTAGAAAAATATGTAATTCTAGAAATTTTTGAAGTACATACAATGTACTATATGAGTACACGCCATGTACTCAGTTACCGCTGGTAGCTGGGTGCGGGCCATGTAGCGGCCATGAAGACGACTGTGTGGGGTGACCGGGATGCCACCTATCGTGGGATATATAAATGGTGAGTACACATTATGTACTTCAAATGTACACACCGTGTACATTATTGTTTACATTAAATACATCAGGATCGCTTCTAATCGCCGAAACGCTCTCCTTCTATGTCTCGTTTGACCGATAGCTCTGTACGGCAATGAATCTTCAACGAACCCCCGAGCGAGTGTCCGTCCTCCGAATCAAACTTTTTCTGTTGCATTGGAATATCAACAATGAGTTCTCTTTTCTCTTAAAGCCTCATCTTCTATTTTATCCTCTCTTGTGAGATATAGTGGGTTGAAATTTTTAGACGTTTCGGTAGATCTACCGCATTCTATGTCAATTAAAGGGCAGACACTTGAGTATATCGATCTCTTAATGCTAAGGTAGGTGGTTTTTCCTTTCCGTTGAATGTATTTGAGTATTATGTGAAATTTTTACCAATACCCTTGAATGAGGTATTTCATGTTTACCATTTTACCCCAATTTATTGCCTTCTATGCTTGTATTCTTGTGTAGAGGAGAATTGGTTATTTATAGGGTTTATTTCTTTTCTTTGGATGTGTTTCCCAAGAATGTTCTATTTACGACCATTGGTCTGGCTAGCTTGTCTGGTCACCTTACCTATTTTCCATTCCTAGTGATGTAGGGTGGATTGTTTTTATTCTGACATGCATGATATGCTGTAGACTAATTATCCAAGTAGTTTTTGAGGGTTACCTTGGCTGTTATTTCCTGTCAATACTCGTTGACCTACACAGCGCCGTGAGAATCTGGTGTAGTTTACTATAAGGGGAATCGCCCAAGTGCACTTAATCAGAGAGTCTTTGAGCACTTTATACTATGAGGATAATTGAACAAGTGACCTTCCTCAGAGATTCTTTGAACAACTTTAGACTATGAGGGGAATTGACTGAGTGATCTTGTTTAGAGAGTCTTTGAACCACTTTAGACTATAAGGGGAATTGACTGAGTGAGCATCCTCAAAGTGTATATGAACAACTTGGGGCTATATAGGGAATTGACTGTGTGAGCTTCCGGAGAGAGTCCTTGACATAACATAGTATATAAGGGGAATTGAACGCGTGAGCTTCCTCAGAGAGTTTTGGATTACATCTGAATTTAAGGGGAATTTACTACGAGTGCTTTCTCAGAGAGAAATTATATATTCATATATCTGAACTAGAGGGGATAGGCTGTGTGAAAATCCTAGAGGGTTACCATTCTGGATTTGTTGATTTGGATATGTGGAAATTTTTTCGGGTGAGTACTTTCAAGTTTTCTGCTTCTGTACTTTTACGTTCCATATATTCATTGACTATTAGACACAAATCTTTTGGTGGATGCCTACTGGGATTTAGTCTTTCACACTATTTTGGAAATGATTTTGGGCACAAAAATAATATATTGCTGCAGGTATAGAAAAGGGAAGGTGCCATTCTAAGTCAGGTACATGACATGCTATGGAGCTGGAGAAAATGGGACCATGCTTAGGCTTGTGATGCTAAGGAGGTGTTTATTTTATTTTTTCTGTACTCAGGTTTAGTACTGTTTGTATTCCATCATTTTTATTTGTTTGGGTACATTCCAAGACACATGTACCATACATAATTTATATATGTTCTTCAGTTGTTCGTTTTTAATGTCTTATGTTATTACTGTAGTTGGTATATTTACTGATTCCGCTATTGTGTATTTGTGTTCCTTCCCTTATGTTACTCTACCAATGAGGGCATAGTTACCCCAATATCACACCCATGGCCCTCGCTACTATTAGGAAGACTATAGAATTTGTGTAAACGCACTTGAGGCTATGTGACCAACCTAGTACGGGGTGCCTCTGGGTGGCTTCTAGAACTGGGACGTTACAAAGGATATCCCACATCGACAGAGGAGGAGCATGAAGAACCCCTTTATATGGTGCTGTGTATACCTCTCCTATCATGAATCCCTTTCCTATAGGGTTCCTGATGGTCAAGCCCAAGGAAAACAAAACCATGTGGCCAAGGACCAAAGTAGACAATATCATGATCATGGGTCGCACTGGGCAGTTACAAATGGTATCAGTGCTGTTGACCATTTGATGTTCTAGAAAGTATGTTGGGACCTTCAATGGAAGGTGTATTATGGAAATCCCACGTCAAAGGAGGAGAAATAAGAACCCTTTTATAAGGTGGTGTTGATACCTCTCCAAGCAAGATGCCTTTTCTTGGAGGGTTCATGCATGTCAAGCCCAGGGAAAACAAAAATGTGAAGGCTAGGTCCAAAGAGGAAAATATCATGATCGTGGGTTGGACTGTGTCGTTACAATTATGATCTCTCTTATAACACCAATCCTATAAAAAATATTTTTCCTAGAATAAGCACCATTAAAAGTTTCATCATCCCCTTAGGTATATTTACCTTCCACCAATTTTTTTAACATAGTCCATTTACAACATGATTCATTAGTTTCCAAAATACATGGAAATGTGTTCCATGAAGACGATTCCCATAACATAAAATATTTCAAAAAATCATATGGGGTTATGGGGAATTCATTTTATTTTTAAATTGTTTCTAGTAAATTGATACTTTCCACCTATGTTTCAAAATTCATCGGAATTTTTAAACAAGTTGGGCCATTGGATAACTAATACTAAAACATTCATAATAGTAATTTGAGGTCCAAATTGGCCGCCAAATTCTAGGGTATTGAAAAATTATAGTATATATTTTACCTCATTCTTCAGAAAAACATCTCATGATCATTTAATTATTACATATTTTCCAAATATATGGATTAACCAAGATATGAATCCTTGATTCCTATTTGAGGCTGCGTATTTTTTATGGATTTATATGGGATGGATCATGAGAAGTTATAAAAAAGTTTTCCATTTCATTATATAGGGGTAGCTATCTATAAATAATAACAATAATATCAAAGAATATAAAAATTAATTGTTTTATTATCAATAATATACACCTTAGTTTTATGTGGAAATCTACTTAGATGACCTGAAACCTGATTTTGAACTACCATTTTGTATTTTATTTACAGATCAAACTCCAAGAGCAACATGATCCATATTTCTTGTATCGGTTTTCATTCATCATTATTCATTATGTATCTAAGTGTTTTATGATCCAAAAATAGTAATGATAGATCCATAAAATTATGATACAAATTCATCTAAAAAACTCCTAATTGTTCTATTTGTTATGTAAGGGTTCTAGGAAGAATATAATGTTATTGAATAATATTCTATTTAAATATGGTCTTCTTTAAATTCTTTGAATAAAAAATTATGAAAAATCATGGTCTAAATTATTGAATATTAGGTTAAATGGGTTCCCCTAGTTGGGTGGTTGTATCATGGGTTATGTGATTAGATAATTATCTAGTCCATCAAAATATTTCTTACAGTCATAAAAAAGAAAATTCAATACCATTACAATGTAATTTTTATATTTAAAGAGAAAAATTACTAAAATCTTTGATTAAAATTATATTGTATTTTTTTCTAGAATGAATTTTACATGATTGCCATATTATATATAGGGAAATTAATTTATCATCTTAAATTTAGACTTATCCATGTCAATAACGTTTTATGAAATAATATTCCCTACTATTATGACTCATTGAACAATGAAATGATACTATAAAAAATAAAAAAAACATGGTTATTCTAAAGTATTATTTTCTAAACATTATTCAGATTGTACAAATAGTGATCAAAATAATTTCTAAATAGAGTGAAATCATCCTGTTAAACTTATAGGTAGACTTCAATACAATTAGGTAAATTTATTAATATTTATATTTTTAATGTAAAAGGTGAATTAAACTAGGAAAATGACATATTTATATATGAAACTGTACCACAAGGGAATGTAATGGTTATCCTATCTTGATCATCAGGTATAATGGTCACCTGAAAGTATCCTAAAAATATTTTTAGAAAATTATATTGAGTCCTCCATGATAATGATTCTATCATTTGGTCAATGAAATGAATTTGGAAATGATCCTTCAAGGTGATTAAGTAAAATTTACTATAATATATAAGTAATCACTAAATATTTTGTTTTTAAGGGATTAATTAATTCTATTATTTTTTTCAATGTGTTCTATGAGGTCTTACTTGGAACTATGTTAAATAGACTAACCCATTATGAATCTATGATGAGGTATATGATTAATTATTGTTAAATTTTACATATATATATATTGAATACGTCAATAATATTTGGATTGAGTCTTCTCTTGTGATACCTTATGGGTTTTAAAAATTGATCAAGTAAAATTATATGAATGATAATTTTAGGACTTATCAAATGAATATCCCATATACACAATACTATATATTTCACATTTTACTTAAAAAAATATGTTATCATTTTTTCTTCTCAGGGTACATAGTGTTATTAATTATTCATAGAAAGTTGACCAATTTCTTTATGGAATCATATTTTAGGAAAATGGTTTATGGTTTTAACTCCAATGTTAGGGTGTGTTTTAATGGTTGAATGAGATTTCGATTCGTCAATTCCATAGCTTCAACTTATTGAACAAAATAATAAATATATGCATCCTAATAATTAAAAAATATCAATTTATACCTTCAATGATATAGTTATTACATATTCTTATATGTTGTACACATATTTTTCATGTTTATTCAAATTCTTCCTTAAATATTTTTCAATTATTTTTTTATAAAGCCAAAATTTCTTTAAATATACGTTATATTTCATTAGGATTATCCAATGTAGTGTCTGAAAGAGTGAAAAATGAATAAGCCTCTTGAGGGTAATTTATTTAATAAAATATATAGAAATGGACAATATTCTAAGAAGATTCTATATTGTGAGTTCCATAATGTTCATTTATGGTGTTCTTATATTTCTTAAATAATGGTATACCATAAATGGTATGTGAATATCAGTGGGTCATATCATCCTCCATAATTTCAAAATAGCTGTTATCTAGAAAGATCATATTTTATACTATGGCTAGCTCATCTTCCAGTACTATTAATGTAAATTCAGTGGCCCAAATTTAAATATGAACAAAAACGATTATGGGATTGTGTTATATAATATATAAATATGTAAACATATAATGAGGCATTATATTTATGAAGGATCTAATATAAAAACAATCTTATTTTAATGTATATAAATTATTTTCTATGATGGATAAAATGTTTCTATGGACCTTGACACTTTCCTAGAAATATTAGGGAAATAAAGGCTGAAATACTTCTTAATTTTAATTTCTCATTCTATTAGGGTATCCTATTCTTATTACATTGCTACTTAAGTAATATTTAATTATTTTAGACTTTCTTGGTAGATTCAAGCAATGGTGTACTGATTTTCAATTTCTAAAATGTTTTTAGAATTGATGTTCATGTTTCCTCCACTTGTAGTTTCTTGTATTAAATATTTATGAAGGGAAATTATAGTGGATGTTTGTTCTTTTCACAATTTTTTTCAACTGTATTTTTTAACAAAATTTTATTCCCCTCTTTTTTATTCATTCTCTTAGGGATTTTTATTTTGTTCCTTTTTTACTTGTTATACTTTGTGATCCCCATTAGTGGAATTATATTCCTCTTAGAATCAGGTTTTGTAAAAAGATAGATTTATTTCCTAGCTATGATAGTGATAATTACAACATTAACCTTATGGTTTGGAACTGGATGAGTTGGTAGTGTACTTGGATTCATGGATAGTATATCCATAAGTCTTCCTAGATTTTTCTTTAGTTCATTCATCTCATTTCTTATATCTTCTGATTTCAATATTTGTTGGTTTTACATAGGTGATTTAGAAATGGTAGAGGATTTCTTAAAAGGATTATTATTTTGGAATTGGTGTGGTTAGTAAGATTGTTACTTGAAATGAGATTTATATGGTTGTTGGAATGATGGGGCATATTGTTATTACTAATGGTAAGGTAGCCTAGCCAAGTTATTTTGATTCACAATTATATAGTGTAATCATCGGATATATTTATATCCTTGATTTGGATTATAGAAAAACATCTCTTAACAAGGTATTGTATAAATCTTAGTTATCACCACCTCAACACATTGGTCAATATCATAACTTGGAGATGAAAAAACCACATATGCTTCACAGTGTCATCTATTAATTTTACTATTTTAGGGAAACTTCTTTAACAATAGTTTTTATTTATTAAATCATGGATTCTAGTAAGGTGGTATTAGAATATATCACTTCATGTAGTCTTGTGGGATACTTACCTGTTTTTTAAAACTATTGTGAATTTATTTTCAATATTATATCTCAGGAAACAGGCCTATACCGATGATTTATCATTTAGAGATCATCTTGATGATGAATCTAGTAATTTCCTATCACTGTCTTGTCCCTCTAGATAGAAAAAGTATAGGAAGTGATTGTCCACTACAGATTAGTGATGGAATCTTGAATAAAACTCTTTACACTACTCTCAAAACTCATATATAGACTCCAATGATATAATTTTGATAGAATAAATACTGATTATGAATGCTTTGATTTTTTATGTGGGAAAGAATATTTTGATAAATGACCTCTCTATGTATTCCCGTACATTTATGTTCTCTACCTAAAAACTATATATTTAATCATAATTTCATCCCCAAAGATAACAGAATTCCCATCTACTTTAGTTTTACTTTTACCACTCACCAAGTATTTAATATGGAGAATATTATGTTAAACTCCATGGAATTTTTATTTATTTCTTCACATACGAGATCTTGTAATCTATATAATAGTTTTATTATAATAATATTTATTTCAAAATTAGTCTTCAAATAAGGAATAGAAATATAAGTTATTTTTTACCAGCTGTTGGGGTACATAGATCTATTAATGTTTTGTTTTTATTTCTATCCATTGTAGCAGGCTCAGATTAGACACATAGATCTTCAATGGAGTTAGTCATTGGTTTAATCTCAAAATCTTTTTCTAAATTCTAGTTACTATTTTTTTAGTAGATTTATCTCAATCTCAGTGTTTAGGAAGAAATGTTTTTTTAATATTATTTCAGGTTATATAGTTTTAATATAAGTTCATTTGGAACCACATAATTTAATAAATATTAATGATTATGAAATAGCTCATATCTTTATGAAAAAATAAATTTAAAAACTACATTATTATAATTATAATTTATTGGATTCCATGGGTTGTCTCTAGATAAGGTTGTCAAAAATGAAATTTTATTTATTTTTTAGAGTGGTAGATTTTAAATGAATTCAATTTTGATATAAATATACATAAATATGGAAAAGTGGATTTTAATCAAGAAGATATAAGGTGGTGGGTTTAGGTTTGGGTTTCCTACTACATTACAATTATAGTATTTCAGGTAGTTCACGCTTATTCTAATTTGTTGATAAATGAAAGAATCAATAATTTTTTCTTCAATCAACCTATGTTGAAGGATATTATAAAGAATAATCTAGCAGTAATCATTGATTAATGAATCCTTTATACTATATTTTTGAAAAAGTATCAATGAAACCAAAATAGTGAATGTACCCAAAACTGCCCAAAAGATACAAAATTGAGTTTAATTCTTCATTAGTAATTTAATATTAATCCACTTCCTTGTTAAACATTATAGGAATCAATAGACACTAACCACTAATAATAACCTATTTAATCATATTTTAACTAAGAAATGTGGAGAAAGATATTTGGTTTGTCGATTAATGTAGTAAATAATATATATGTTAAAAAATTCAACCTTTTTTATATTTTAAGTAATAATATTACAATGAAAAAATAATAATTATCATATAATAGATTTTATTTATTAAAGTGTGAACTAAATATTTAAAAACATATCCCCTTCCCATAACCAATAATTAAAGGATTCTACCCCACTATTCGAGTGGTAACACATAGGAAATAAGGGATGAAAATATTATTATAGCTAATGTATAAAACCAAAATCAAGAATAAAAAATTGATGAATAGTAGAAACAACATGACCCACAATACATTCTCTATTTTTTGTCTTTTAAAAATGATCTTCTTTATTCCATCTTCTAATCTAATTTAACCCCATGAAACAACTTCCTCGTTCAATGAGATAAACTATATCAAATATTCTAGTTTGTAATCTTAGTAAACAATCATTTTATGATACTATCTATCAATCTTTATTCAAACCACTATAAATTTATACATGAATCACTAATTAAATTATAATTAGCATAATGATATTTTAATCATGATGTCTAGATCTATATCATCATATTTTGTTTTATATATTTTAATTGAAATATAATATTTGACAAAGTAACTGATTTTTATGAAAACAACCTAGGCTATCCATTATATATAATTAAAATAAATCATTTTGAAATTTTAATTATTCTCATTGGAATTATTCAGCATAAAATAGAATATAATGTGACTACAATTAATCTTATGGAAATCAGTATGACTCATAAGACCTTTAGGAATGACCCTTCCATTGTCATGATGTCCTTTTCGAAAATCAGGGAATCCTTACAGAAATTTCATTCCTTTGATGATTTTATTCCACATAGATAAAATGAATATTATATAACTTGATGGATGTTATAGAATTTTAAATTATCCTTATAAAAAATCAAATTATCCTTAAAATATTTCTAAATGAATCATATATAATTTTCTTATTTCCCATTTTTTTCAAGAGACTAACTCTTACGTAGTCCTAGTGATCCTTATGGAATTTCGGAATGAATATTATAGAGTACCATTACAATACAATTAATATTATAGATTTCTATATAATCCTTATGAAACACTAAACTTTTTTAATTTTTAAATTATTCATATAAGATATCAATACTTCAACATGATTCTCTCATATATCAACTACTAAAATATTTTACCCCAACAAAACAAAACAAAAAATTATGAATAATAATAAATTCATTTAATTTAGAAAATGTATATTTATTAACCACATAATTTCATCCATTGTAATAAATATTAATAAAATTCATTTAATAGAAAATTTAACTCCAAAAAATCCTAAAATATATTTTTTATATATTTATTAAATTTATTGCATATGTTTATCTTCCACATAGAGAATGGTATTGGTGGTTCATTGTTCACACATCTATGTGATATTAGTCATGAATCATGCATATAGATACATGACATAATGTTATATATTCTTCCTCAAGAGGCATAAATGTGTTATACCATCCAAATAGATGAGGTTGTTTTTGGTATATTAACCACCTTAGTAATAAAACTGTATTATATTAAACATTTTTTCTTGGATGGAGTTGGTGTATCTTGAACTTGAGATTGGAGATACCCCATTTATTTTGTGATGAATCATTCACAAATTGAATTGGATGGGTGATACATCATTCACATAGATGGATTGTGATGGTGATATATTATTTACCTTTACTGTTACATGATGTGTGATATATCATTCATCATTGAGGTGGTTGATCAGACCATGTGTATATCATCCCCTTTGGAAATTCATAGAAGAAGATATGGTCACCTATGGTTTGGATATAGAACTCTAAGGGGGGTCATGTAATTGTTTAATTAGTTTTCACCATATTAAAAGTAAATATCATGTATGAAGCACATTTTACAAGAATTTATAATGACACTTTTGGTGGTAGAATTATTATTTGTACTCAAACCCTACTAATGTAATATAGTATACATTATATTTCCTGATCTAGGTAAGGGAAAATACCCAGAGACTTTAGATGGAGGATTCAGTGGAGCTTGGTGTGGGCCAGAAGAAAATTTTCCCTATGAATCATGACCAGTTGTGGACATGTACATTAATTTCCATTAATTTGGAGTCGATTGTATATGATAAACACATGGAGAATCTTGTTTAGGTTGTATGACTTCTATGACATGCTCAAATATTTATATTGATATAACAAGTGTTTCTATTTTTTGTTTTATTTTATTTATCTAGGATATCTATTTTATTTATATTATAATAATTTCATGATTGTTACCCTAATAATGAATTTATTGCGTTTTTATTGTTCATTGTACCTATGGGTATAGTTCCCATACCTAATTTTTTAAACTTTCACAACTATTTAGTATCATGTTGCATATGGGAAAAAATTATTATGTTTCATGGCGTCCCAGTTCAGTGATGGATAAGGTGAATCAGACATGGGATATTTTTCTCAATTCAACTGTATGGCCTTTTATGAGGATTAATGATTATTAATGTGGATTTAAGATAATTTGGAGTTTTTATGGAGTAAAATATAATATAAAATAATAAAGTTTAGTAAAGGATACTATCACAACATGATTTTTAGCATGCACAACATGATGATAATTCGAAAAATAATACCATGGAGGTACCTATGACAATATCTGAAGCCCATGCTCATTTTATGAATACCAATAAGAAATGGAATTTTTATTTATGCCCTAGGATATACAATTTTGGATGAGTGAAATTCCCTATAATAAATTATTATCACAAGAATTATTGAATTAAATTTTGAATATGGATATGAAACAATAATTACTCATGGTTTTTTAAGATGAATAAATAATTATAGATATGCTATGTCAAAGTAGACTAAGTGTGAGTTATGCCTAGAATTTGAAATAATCAAAGGTGAAGGGAATATGGTGTCAATATTCAATGAATCTAAGAAAAGGATATTTAAATTTATTAAAAAATAGGAATTTTAATTATAACTATTCTATAGTGAGTTTTAAATGGCAGTCTTAGAGCCCATATATGTTATTGTTAGTTTTTTTTTGAAAAAAATAAGGAATTATTTTTTATTTTTTAATTGAAATAAGGTGAATAAACTTCTATAATGGTGGATCTACATGATTTGAAAATTTTCCTTACTCAAGAAAAATTGGGAAACATGGAGTGAACATATATTTTGAATATAATTATATGATATCTATGTCATTTAATAAATGGAATGGAGTTTTTGAGAAATTTTTCGTGAAATTTAATTATTAGAGTTCATTTTTGTAAAACATATTACTTTATGAGAGAATTTTTGAGATTGGAAACCAATGATATTGTTATACTTTTATGAAGAAGTTCATAGTCAGGAATTCCTTTAGAGACATAATATTTTCTTGGTGGTCATTATTGGAGAATGATTTTCCTTGTTCTGACCCATTAGTATGTTATTTAGAGTATATATTGGTTTGTGATAATATTGGTAAATGTTCAAAGACCTACCCTTACCCTTGTTTGTTCTTTTTGTATAGATATCCTTTTTATGTGGTTTAAGAAGTATTATAAACATTGGACATTTTCACCCACACTAGGTATAGCCATTAATAAATCTGACACCCATCTCATTTATATTATAAGATGAGTGAGTTTATGAGATTATTTATTTTAAACAATGTTATAGACTGTTTTTGAAGAATAAAATTCATCAAAATTGATTCACCCCTCCTATTATTATGGATACTTAGTTAAATATATCATAATAGATGTAGAAACAATTATTAAATTCACCTATTATTGATATATAACCTATTATTTAAACAAATTTTTAAATGTTACAGACATAAAAAGTATTACAGTTAACCATATTAAACAAATTAGTAATGAATTAAAACACAATAGAAGAACCATAATTGAAATGAATTTCATTGTAATCTTTTATCATGAATATAGAAACAAATTGTCAAAATCATTCAGTAGTGATAATCACAATAATGTTGAATCCATTGTGTTATTCAACATCCTTTATGGGGGACCACATAGTACTATTTTCTAAATTTATTTGTAGAATATGAAATTCTTAAATGATCAAAATTGAATTAAGTTGATGGTTTATAAATTTTGAATGATTTTTTAGATTATGATCAGATATCATGATTATCTTTAATATAATGTTGATTACCTAAAACTTTATTATGAAAAATCAAAATGAGCGTTTATATGAATTTTCGGTGATTTTACCTAATATAATGTTATTATGTTAATTTTTCTGTGTTTATTCGTTTTAAAATTTTCAAACTCCATCATTTTATATATTTTATAGAGAAAGTGTGTTAATTAACTACTACTATAATTGTTAATTAAGTTAATATAATGTTTTATTGATTATCTTATCTCTCAATAATACATGGTATATCATTTTAAGATATAATTTTCTATTTTTGAAACAAATAGAGATTTGATTCATATTTTTATTATGAAAATACATTATAGAAAAAATATTTGGAGTTCATTGTGTGCTTCTGATTGAAATACCACATTAAATTAAAAAAAATTCCTTCATAAAACAAAATATATAAAAATTAAAATAAATGTATAGTGCATTGTGTTCTCATAATCATTATTACAACCCTCCCCCATCGGGAACCCCTCATGGTTGTATAGTATAGATGATAATGACCAATAAATTATTACTCCAATCAGCTATGGGTAGATAATACCATTGTGTGGATCAATCATACAAATGGGAGTAACTGACCATATAATCAATGAGAATAACAAAATTCATATATAAAACAAATACATAATCCCATAATGAATTTCAATTTCATAAATATATATTTTTCTAAAATGAAAATAAAAAATAAAATATTATGAGAGTGAAACCTCCATAGATCCATGATTTAAGCTAATAAAGTCCATCCCAATCACTATGTCAATACATTAAACCTAAAACTCATCATATATATATACGTGATAATATATGTATATGAATTATCATTATCCTCAATACCTCTAATTAAAATTTTAAACATGAATACTAATGATTTGTGGAATAATAAGGTAGAAGTAACTCACAACAACAATCAGTTAACAATCTTCTATGACCTTGTTGTGTTTTGGTTTTATTTTCTATCAATATATAAATATGGGGAATATGTAGTTTATGAAGATTGAAGTGAGTAAAAAACTAACTTTTTTAAAAGATGTTCAAAATCCTAATGAAACTTTTAAAATTTAACAATAAAATAAATCTCCTTTGAATGTTTTTGTGATTAGAAAAATAATTAATGGATACAAAGTAATTAGAAAATAATGAATCGTTGAAAACTAATTATAAAATAATGAACGGTTTTATTGTAACAAAAAAATCTAGACATGTTTTTGATAAGAAAATTCATTGGTTTACAATTTCGATTTTGATTGAATATTTGTGAGAGACGTTGTTTTTTAGACTCACCTATAGTCTAAAAAGAATGTTTTTATTGGAAAGATAATATATCGAAGACATTAGAGTCTCCATAATAAATTTGACTGTGATTTACTATTTAATTTATTCTCAAATATAAAATGTTATCTATGAAACTTGTGATGAAATCCTCATGATAAAAACGTGGAAAATAGGTGATTCCCAATAGTTTTGGGTTTGACTGGAATGATAGGACGATACAGAAAGGATTGAAAGTCATAGAACATTATAATGTTAGTCCGAAAATTTTATTCCAATGTTAAATGTTCTCAAAGTCATGAAGGATTCACTATTACATGAAAATATTTGTGGAAGGAGAATTTATTTTAAGTTAAATTCATTCGGTCTCAATTCATCATTGTGAAGATCACTTGATGTGGTGTTCTACTGATACATTAGAGGCAGAATAGTTTAAAGTTGATGTTTTTTGGGACTGATCAAATATATGGATATAAATAATGTAGTTGACCATTTTCATTAGGATGAACTATATTAGAGTGGGGTCAAGGGTCAAAAAAGATCATATTGATTTTAAAAAAATGGGTAATGTCAAATATAAAAAGAATTGATTGTTTTTTCCCGCGATACACGATTCATCAAAGTAGAGTTGTCAATGATCCATTAGAGTAATTAAAATACCAATCCTTTGGAAGTATGATGAAATTGATACTTAATCAGACATCAGATCACTGGTTATATGATGTTTTGGAATAATTGATGAAATGAAGAAATGTTTTGAAGAGGATTCCAATGTTTTGTCAATGGGGTGTTTATGTTTATTTGAATAGTTTTGAACATGTTTTTTAAATAGGTTTTGATGCTATTTATGATGAGTTTCCATGAAGTGTTGACATTATCAGAATTTTAAACTATTTTAATGGAAAAATAAAATCAATAGAAGCCTAATGATGTTGCAATAATGTTTATAGAATAATTTTCTCAATATTTTATATTTGTATGTTGATACATAACAATATAATGTGGAGTTTTCATTCATAAATAATATTTAATTATAATGAGATGTGTTTAGTTATTATATGTTTGCATTGTAATAATTAAATCAAAATGATAATTGTTATCAGACTGATGAATAGTTACAATTTTTGTAGGAGGATGTTTCTATGAGATGATTCGAGTAGTTTTTATAAGAATCAATAAGAGTAGAGATGCGACAAAGAAGTAAAATTTGGAGTTGAAATTGAAATTAAATTGGAAGAACTGAAAATTTCAGTGAGTGGGAAGATGATTTGGTTTTCAGTCCTTTATTATTTTTGGATGAATATAAAATGAACTGCAAAATAAATTCTTTTGATGACTTACATGGTTCACATAAAAGAAAATATAATGTTTTAGAAATACTTTGATAGGTATTGAGTTCCCAAACTAATATTTTTTTCTTGTTGAAGCTGAGGAAGATATATTAGAACATGATCCATCAGACCAAGATCCATTGGTCAGAGGAATATTGAGATGAAATTTGGGTTTCTACTTAATTAAAAAAGGAAGTGAAGAAGGAAAAACAGATATAGGACAATCAGATGGAGCTCATTTGAAAGAGGTTTCTATAGTTAAAAAGATCATACATATGAGAATGTTTCCAAATAATATTTCTCAAGAATATTCAAGACCAAAAATATCATTAGATAATTTTTTTAGTTCTTGAAGATTTTAAAAAGGTTATGTTTGATTCAACATACTTGTAGAGGAAGTGAATACATTCTAATGTGGATCAAGAATGAATAATTAAAGTGAATCTTATAAATTTTGACATTTAGTTGTTGTTAAAAAGGCTTTCTTGTTTCAATATTGTAACATTGGATTCAAAATATTCACTAAAAAGGATTGTTTATTTATTAGAGTGTATAACCATATGTAGGAAAGGGAATAAAAAATGATTTTTGGGTTGTCTACCCAACTGTATCATGAAAAATTCTACTATAATATTCGAATTTTTTTATGCTTTTTTCTTTTTGTTCCCTAAAGAAGTTAGTGAAAGAATCTATGTTGGCGGGACTATCCAAAATGTTAAGGAGTTGGTATTTTTACCAAAAATCGTATATATTATGTGATACATTCTCTTTATACTTGTTTCATAGGGAAGGTACGGTTGAGAAGTTATATTTGAGTGGATCATAAATATAAAAATTCTATAGGATAATAATTATCACTAAATTTGTTAGTAAAATTTCATATAAAAATAAATCTTACTATTAATTAACCCCCTCTTAGTGGTTTTGATCCCACCTGGGAACTAAAATTCGTATCAAAGTATGTTCCCATTGAAGGTTCAATGTATATGAATAATGAATAACTTTTTTTTGAAATATAAGGGGATTCTTATTTTCAATGGTAATAACTATCATATTTGAAAACATAAAATGAAACCACATCTTATGTCCCTAGAGTAAAATGTTTTTGATGATGCTATAGATGTATTTCCTCCTTATGTTGATAATGATCACCTTAATTTTATTTATAAGAACCATCTTGCGAATGTAGAAAGTGGTAAAAAAAATTATTCTCATCATTATGCGGATGGGTGTTTCTTAGAGTAAAGTGAGTTGGAACCTCCATAGGTATCTAGGATAATTTGAAAAAAAATTATGAAGGAAATAAAAAGTATAATAAGGTAATGTTATAGCTCTATAAGCTAATGTATGGGCATTTAAAAAATAGTCTGTATGAATCTATTGGTGAATTCTTTAAAAGTTTTAATGGTTTTTTTACCAACAAAAAATATCATGGTGAGATATTATAGGAAAAAACTATAGTTGAAAATATATTGAGAAATCTTCCGGATATGTTATATGCGAATGTTTCATCATTTTAATATATTGATCCTAAAAC
The DNA here is from genome assembly GCA_963277665.1 of Viscum album. NCBI lineage: Eukaryota > Viridiplantae > Streptophyta > Magnoliopsida > Santalales > Viscaceae > Viscum > Viscum album. Next base: position 1,898,366,621 of record OY728140.1, on the reverse strand, counting down.
TCTATATTTAGATGATCTACATAGTACTATGGTTACATATAAAACATATAGAGATATGGTTATCAAAATTTAATAGAAGGTTGATCAAGAAATGGAAATCAAATCTTTCATAATAGGGAAAAAATTAAGAATTTGATGAACAATCAAGTTAGTCAGATTTAGGGGAAGAAGGATTTTTTTCAACTCAATTGTTTCAATCCTTTCTAAGAAATACTTTTATGGAATGTGGAGAACTAAAACTCTCAACTATTGGAATTATGAGGGTAGTTGACATTTTTCACATAATTTTCCACAAATTAAATTTAAATATTATGATTCTGAAGAAGATGATAATATTTATTAAAAAAGGTTTCAAAAACTATGGAAATACTTCGTTATGAAAAAATAAGAAAATATACCTTATCAGAAGAAAAAAGGATGATTCCTTATCTAGTGATGAATATGATTATCAATTCAATTTCATTTCTGTAGTTAAAAAGATAAGTGATTCATCATGCAGTGATGATGATTATGATGAGATGATACAAATAGATTGAATTCTCAAAGGTAATTTTAAAAAATATACTAAAAATGAAATAATCAACTCAAAAAATATTTGAAGATGTTTTAGAATGATGTTAAAGACATAATTATTTTTAATGGTGATATTGAAAGAAAACTAAAAAGTAAAGAATAAAATTCAGTTGGGATTGAGAATATCAACATGATATAATCTTTATTTATTAAATAATTTAAATAGAACAAGTTTAAGATTGTTAAATAAAAAATATGATATATTTTTTGAAAATTAGTTCTTCTAAGAAAGAATACGAGTTAATTGAAACATAATCAACATTTCTGACAAAAAAAGTTCAATGAAAGGTTGATAGAAAAGTTTACTAAAGTGGTTGATGTTAAATGTGAAAATAAAAAATATAGTGAAAAGAAAGGTTTATAGAAGTTGGTTTTTGAGAAAACATATTTTATCAACCATTAAAGCAATTCATTAATAAAATATCTCCCTAAGATATGTTGTGAAAAATTTATGACTAAATAATAAGAATAAAGTTAGGATCAATTTTACTATCAAACCAAATGATCAATATTCCAAAGTCACTATTCTTATTGTGAAATTTTTGTGCATAAAACCTATTCTTAATTGTATAATAAGACTCTACCAGGATATAGATATGAATCTTGGGGAATTTATGATTATAAAATAAGATAAAATTAGTTTAATGTGTTTTTGGAACGGAAATATAAATTTAAAAAGGTGAATAATGTTGAAACCCCGTAAAAGAAAAATTCAAAACTAAAGAATGGTGAGAACTTTAAGAAATATGGGGAAAGTAAAATCATTTATTAATGAAAAGAAACCTTGATTAGATATTTTTCAAGAACATTTTCCCCTAGATAAGAACATAGAAGAAGAAAAAAATTAAATGAGAATAAAGAGATGAATTTTTTTTTCTAATGATGACAGAGATGTTGGTAAAAATATATCAATAGATGGTGATATGGAGATTCAAAATGTGGATAATTTTGAGAAATATGGTCATGTGACTAATTTTTTTTTACTATCTTGGTATCTCAAGAGTAGGAAACAGAGAAGCTATTGAAAAAACTGTAAAATGAAGGGATTAAGAATACAATAGAAGTTGAGAGCTCCATCCAATGTATCTACAAATTAAAAGAAATATTTTTTAATATAAATGAAGAATAAGTAGATGTCAAGACTGAGTGAAGAATATCAATCCTAATATTTTTCTATGAAAATAATTTGGTTCTTACTTATTCATAACTCACATGTATATTTGGACTGACTTGAGGGAATTTAAGAAGTTAAAATAAGGAATATGATGTTCATTGTCCTACTCTTATTGACAAAAATGTAATAAGGTTACAAAATTGAGTTTTTTTGGATAGTTGTGTTTATGGAATTTTTTTTTATATTTTTATTGGTATGGGTGAATGTTTCATTTATAAAAAATAAATTTTTTTCAGATTTCCCCATAAATGAGATTTCTTAATGAAGCCTAAAATGGTGTTAAATGATATTTCAATGTAAAATTTTGTTAACCATTATTATAAACTCTACTTTTCTACACTATGAATGACCATGTAGAATTAGGGTTTCATAATTAAAGGATATTTATTATGATATCCATTTGATAATTATTTGTGGAGATGATATTTAGGGGTATAAGACATAAAAAAGTAGGATTATGAGGAATTTTCTTCAAGTGAGTACAATTTTTAATTGGTGTTTACAAAAAAAAGAGAATGTTTGTTGGGACCAAGATGTGTTTTATTTGTAAGTTTTTTCAATAGATAAAAAAGAGGAATATATAATTGAATAAGAGTTATGTGAGTAAACCATAGATATGACGATAAGTTGGTGGAAACCCAGATGATTTTTTTCAAAGTTACCAGAAAGGAAATAAACTTACACTATAAATTTGGGTGATTTTTTGAAAAGAATGAAATGTTGAAACGTAATAAGAATACAGTGAATGGTTGGATAATAATGAAAAAATAAATCACCATAATTTTTATTTTTTTTATAAGAAGAAAATAATGAATGGTTTCAATGTTATCAAAAAATAATGAATGGTTGAAAAGTAATTAGAAAATTGGACACATTATTGATAAAAATGTTCCATGGTTTTGTTTTCTATTCTGAAGAATTTTTTTGAAATAATTCTTATTTTCGAATCACCTTGTATTTAGAAGAAATGTTTTCATAAATATTAGAAAGTATCAGAGTCTAGAAAGTATCCATAATAAATATGATGATTCATTTCTATTCATATAATTCTCAAATATCATAAGTTTACTTAAAGAAATATAATACAATCCTTGTGAAATGAAGGGGGAAAGTGCTGCCAATTAGTTAATGATTTGGTTAGAATGATAAGAAGATGTTGACAGGATGGTATTTCATATAACATTTCAATTATAGTTAGATGATTCTATCAAAATATTAAATGTTCTAAATGCCGTAAAGACTTTGTTATTACAAGAAAATGTTTGTTAAAGAAGAAAGCATGTGATGTTAAAGTCTTCTAAACTCAGTTCATTGTTGTGAGGATCTCTATATGTGGTGTGACACTAACCCATCAAAGGCATAATTGTTTTATGTGGAGGTAGTTGGGATATATCATCCAGATAAAGATAAATAACCTTGTCAACCATTTTCACTTAGTGGATTTTTTTTACTATTGGTTCATGGGTTAAAAATTATCTGATTTTTTTCATTAATTATATCATGATTAAAAGAAAAAAAAAGTGTGGAGTTTTTATTATGTCGATCTAGATTCCTCAAACTAGATTTTACATCTATCCATAAAAGTAAGATTGTTAATAAACTATCAGATGAATGATGAAATAGATACTTAATTGGATGTTGGATCATTGATCTAAGGAAGTTATTGAACAATTTAAGAAAAGATTTATTGTTTTGATGTTTTTGAAATAGTGTTGACAATGGGGTCTGAATGATTGTTTGAAGAGTTTTCAAGATTTTTTTTCCAAATAGGTTTTTTTGAAGATGTTCTCAAATATCATCCAAGGAGTGATGATATATTTAAATGATTCACCTATGTTTATAAAAAAAGAAAATTAATATGAGTGTAAAAAATTTACAACAATTATTATGGAATATTATTGTCTATGTTTTATATTTTTCAGTTTGTAGGGAGAAATGTAATGTAATGTTTACTATATACATATATTTTCATCATAATGAGTATTATTCATTTCTAATTTTTTTTCACTTTAATAAGTATATATAAATGAAAATTGTTTTTAGAGATAAGAATAGTTAAAAATATTTAATAATGATATAGAATTGCGATGTTTTAAGATGAATCGAGAAATGTAGAGAGGAACTAAAGCAGTAAAATATGTAGTGAAAATGGAAAATAAGTTTAAATGAATTGAAAATAATTAAGCAGGATGATGAATTGGTTTTCATGCCTTTACCATTCTAGGATAAATATAAAAGGGAGGGTCTAATAAATTTATTTTTTGAGGAATTAAACTACACATGTGTGTGGAATGATGGATATCTAACACTAATATGATATGTATAGACTTCCCAAACTATGTTTTGTTTTAGGATGAAGATGGGGAATATCTATCAGAACTAGATAGATCCTAAAGAGAAACATCCGACCATATTACATATGATAGAGTAATAGTGAGATGAAAATTGATTTTCTACTCAAGTGAATAAGGAATATTAGAAATAGAAACAGTCTTAGGAAAATTAGATAGAGCTCAATATATAGAGGTAAAAAAATGAATAATATTAGACTAAATTTTGTTGATAAATATCCCAAATAGTGTTTTTGGATGATGTTTCAAGACCAACAAAGTCTTCAGAGAATTGTTGATGTTCTTGAAGATTTGACACATGTGATGATTGATTCATCTTACTTGTGGAGGATGTGAAGAATTTCTAAAGTGGATTGTGGAAGAAGAAGTATTGTGGTGTTTTTAATAGTGGATACTTACCAGTAATTGAAAAGGATTACTTTTTAAAATCTTGTATCTATGGACACTTACCAGTTTTTAAAAGGATTTTTATGGGATGTATAAGAAACTATGGGAAAAGGGATAAAAAATGATAGTTGGGAGTATAACTAACTATTGTATTAATTTTTCTAATTGGATTTTATATTTTTTTCTACTTTTTCCTTAGTATTTTGGAAAGATGATAGTGAATGAATCCATGTTGGTTGGACAATCCAACATGCCGGGGAGTAGGCCTTTGTACCGAATATTTTAAATATCATGTGTTGATTTCACTTTATATTTTATTAATAAATAAGGTATGATTGAGAAGTTATATTTTCATGGAAAATAACTCTAACAAGTTCCATCTGTTAGTAATGTTTACTAATGATTTTGGGGAACATTATTAAAAAAATTACCACTAATTCAAGCCCCTATTAGTGGTCTTGATTCTACCTGGGAACTAAACTATAACTCATCCTCACCAAGTATCAATCACTAGGTATCACATACAAATATACTAGAAAACTATTAAAATATATATAATGAATATGTCCTATAAACACTTATGTGAGGTTTTTTATCTCTCCTGGATGAACATAAAACGTCATGGTTCTCCTAATCCCTTCTATATCCAAGTCACAACACAAAAGTATATGTCATATCACCATAACATACTACATAACATAACCCCCATCATAATAATAATAAAAAACATCATATATCCACCTACTCAAATAAAATCATAACCACATATCACATATTTAATACAATAGGGTATCATGAACCCAAATGACCCCCACTTTATTCCCTCCCCATACAATTAAAAAAATGGACCATATAATATCATTTCAACAATCCTATTGTTTTTTTCATATATCACAAACTCAACATTTATATATTATAGAAATAATGATTATACCTACCTTCATCCATTATATCATGTACAACATCCAGAAGGGAGAAGGTGAAAAATGTAGAAGATAACCTTTTGTTAACTTTCCAGCCAGAATGTTGCTAAAAACATATGAAAGCCAAAACCATTGGGCATATGTAATGTTATTTGACTCGGGTGGGGTGTTTATTAGATCAAAATAAAATAAATTATATAGTATAACAAAAAAATATCACTTTTTATGGTTTTACAACATATATCTCTACCAAATACCACAAAACCCATCTCATTTAGTTTTCTACACACTAAATAACAATCTCATTATTGAAATGCAAACCACCCACACCTTCCAACCAAAAAACCACACCATTATTAATACCCCTAATTTATTGATATAATTTTTTAATTCAAACATTTCTATTTTATGAGAAATATTATAATCATTATGTCATTTGTTTTTCCACATTCTAAACCAAATTTTTCATCATCCATTTCCCATATTTATCCTTTCCATTAAACATTTTTTATATCATTTGGAATTTATTAAAAACCCTCACACATTTAGTTATAACATATACGAATTACAATATTCTTATTTTCTAGTAATATTTGTTATTTCTAAAAAAATATAACATAAACACACCAAAACTCATTAACAAAATTTCAAAAATATTATACATCAATCGCAGTACCATCCCATTTCCAAATATTTATCCTCACTACCATTACTATATCGCCCAAACATTTTTCTTTTCCATTTGTGGCATTAACAATAAAACCCATTTCCCAAACCATAACACACACTAAAAGCAGGCTTCAAAGACCACAGAAAATTCCACTTTAACAATAACAATATGAACAACATATAGATAATAAGAAAACCAAATACAAAACTAAAATCACATCAAACATAAATCAACTAACATTGAATTATTTATTTTTTACATAATAATTAAAAGAGGACACATATGTTGTGTTACCAACATTCTATATTTTTCAATCAGTTTTTCCATTTCAATCTTTATGTAATTTAACCATTTATGTTAGGGGACTCCAATAATTAAATAATCTAAACTAACATATAAATATTAAAAAATAATGATTCCAACATTAAAATCAAATAGTTATTTACTCTTAAAATATAATTTAATCATTTAAAGCTCATGTGATTCACCCATTGACCATTAATTTCATTAGTTCCAATTCATTATATTTACTATTCAAATTCTTGTTATCCACATAGTGAAACAAAATCCTGAGAATTTAATAATTTATAAAAAAAAATTAATAAAATTCACAAATCCCCTATCTCAATTAAATCATCACACGCCAATATACAAGAAATTGGTAGGATTCTCACAATATCAAAATTATAAAATGGAAAACCTCAATAACATATAACTATATAAATATTCATCATAAATAAAACTAAATATACCCCAAATTGAACATGAAATACCATCAAGATATTCTAAATGAATAACAGGAAGAAACTATGAAGAAGAGAGACTAATTCACCTTTGATCACTAGTAATCTATATCTTGAAGCCATATATCCAAAATAATTAGTGGTAATCATGAATCACTAAAAGAGAAACTTTAATCACCCAGGGGTCTATAGAAACAAAATACTTTAATATAATTCACATATACCTAAAAATTTATACCACGATAAAAGAAATCAATATTTCAAGGTGTTACTGGAATGCATCACATCATGATGGTCGAAGTCGAAATACTTCCTAAATGAAAAATATAACCTAGTTTATCTTCCATCATTTAATAATTTGACTAATAATTTATTCTAATATAAATGAATATGGTCACACTATGATCAAGATATTACAAATACATACATGAGTCCCCCAAATACTAATAACAACATGATAGGGGACCTAGGAATGATTTCACCAAAAAATACATAACCCCCATGATCAACCCCACATCATTAACACCATGAAATTTATAGTATTTTTGTGAATTCCAAATCATTTATAATAGTCAAACCACAAAAGGAAAATTTCAAAATGTGACTAACTTCAATATATCAAATTGAAACATCCATCCCAAGACAAATAAATCTCTAACTATCATGACATAAACCTCATAGCGTGTTACCATAACCCCTCTATGATATTCAATTCAAGTAATGAATGACCCAACTGAAACAATACTCCTTCCTACCATCCTAGACACCATGACATGACACCCATGACCACATTACATCCTTTGTCCCTTCTCAAAATATAGTGATTCAAAAATCTCACAACCTTCACCTATTATGTCAAGAAATATCCCCACATCACAACACAATGTTCAACTATAATCTCATAATAAGACATATACTTCCACATTGAAACTCTCCACCACTATCCATACATTTATCTCCATCCCCTCTTTCCTTAGTAAACACCCTCCTGAGAAATCTAACCCCAAAAAAATGAAAAGTAATGTGTTGGAGAAGTCGGATCAATTACATATTATTTTCTTAAAATTATTCTCATACTATAGAATAAAAAACAAACACATAAGAATAAATGAAACCAAGAACCCAATAATCTCATTGAGATACCTCTCAAATATTGAATGTTCCATAAATAAATGAAAATATCTCAAGAATAAGTCGATCAATAAATAAGAATCAATTCAATAATTAAATAACCATGATAAATATGGTTTAAAACCTATTGGAATACTATGTTCAAATCATTTAATAACATTACCATTTAATTTTCTCGAAGAAACCATGGCACCAAATAATGCAGTCCAAGGGAATCGTAAACACCAGAACAAGTGTTTCTTGACTATACTGATTCAAAAATGGTCCCTCAACATTTTTTTCGTTATCCCACATATATAATTATACCTATTTGATAAAATAATACTAATAGTATGTTTTGACACATGGAAAAAATCATAGATCTTCTCTAATTGTTGAGAGAGCACTAATTGACCTGCCACCTCTCTAATAAACTCCTACACCTCGAAAGGGAATTGATAATCCCAGGAGATATCCTACTACCTTGTATAAATCTTTACTATACATGATAAGGGGATACCCTCAAGAACATATTCTCTAAACCATAAACACATGAGCGCTCCATTTAACGAACTCAATATTTAAAAATGAATTTTTTTTTAAAATTAACAAATGGATTATTATGTAATATGGTTATAGAAAAAATCCACTAATTTTGTTATTTTGGACCGATATAGTCTATATCCAGTTCGATTTGAAATATCTTTAAGAATCGTAACCATTGATAATATGTCTATTTCACATTCTCCTTTTTGATTAGTACATATTAAGGGATTGGATAAATCCTATTAACATAGATGTAAGAGGCGATGACCTTGACTAGTAGGATCATAAATTACAAATCCAGTTTGTTAGAGATTCTATGGGAAATTGAATAACTAGGATTTATATTTAACTAAGACCAAGATGATATTCAACAAATAAATAACGGGAAAATTATTTATGAGATAAGTTCATGATTATTGTTATCACGACACAAACTATGTTCTTCGAATCACACCAAGACATTTTCACTATCGAACTCCGTACCATTTCAAAATACAATGATGTCCTATAACATTATGTATTTAGAACCTTATAATATGAATTTTTAAATATTTATTTTAATAAAAATATTTTTTATATTTAATGTTTTTATTATATAATTTAAAAATAATTAAATAATGATCCTAATAAAAATTTTAATATTGAAATGATGAAACTCAAATATTTTTTTTTTGGAAAATTTTTTTTCTATAACAATAAACTACTTTTGATGATTTAATGATTTTTTGAAATTATTTTTATTTAAATATGATATTATTATTAAAAATTTATTTTTTAATATATAGGACTATGTAATTGTATGAAGTCCAATATAATTATTATATTGTTCGGAAAACATTTATCATCGTAGAAACCAATATTTTTCAATTAATGTTAATTTTGATTTGAAATTTCAAATTTGAATATTTAGAGAATTATTTTTATAAGAAAATTATTTTTTAAAACTTCATTTTATAATTTTCCAATGGTAAATTTTTCATTAATTTATTTAATATTCAATTATGAATTTTATAATAATCTGTTTCTTAATTTATTAATTAATTTTATAAACACTTACTGTGCCCTTCAAAACCTATATTATATTTTATGGTTTTAAAGCCCATAATTTATGAACATGTATCAATTATTAATAACCAAGGTTATTATGTGAAAGAGTTAGATTCTTGTAATTATAAAATATTTTAAACCACTCCAATTTGTTTTAATTCAATAGATAAAACTATGGGGTGGTTTATGGATTTTATTAATTTATTATATGGAGTCCAAAACCAATGTTTAAAAATTAATGAATAATTACACACTATTTTTCTATAAAAATCCACACAACCACCCATTATTATTCACTCAAAACCCTTATAAAGTAAATTTACATTTAATTTACCTCTCCAGAGACCTTGCAATGTATTTCCAATCTATTAAGAAGATACACCAATTTCTTTATAAGAACCCTATCAAGGTAAGTGATCCTCTCCGTATCCTTTTTATTTAAGAATAATATTTATATTATGCCCTATCATTTCCAATTTTCCAAGTTATAATAATTTTTTAAAAATCACTATTTGATTATTATGATTTATAATTTATTATAGTGACCATAAAATCTCATTAAACCATTTTTAAATCATTATTTACCCCCATTAAGCTATCAAAGTTATCTTTTTATTTTCCCTGAAAAACATTTCTCTTGTAAAAACCCATCCCCCTTTACACCTATGGGTATTCAACTAGATATAAATATCCAAAATTTATTTTTGAATTCCATTTATTTAAACCATACTCCTTAATAAGGTGATTGAATGTGATTAAATAAGTCTTTCTATTGTATGATCTACTTGACACAATTATGCATGTACATGATATGAATGAAATGGGCGGGATAGAAATTATATTTCCCCACAATACATTGGGTAATTTTTTTATCTTATGATATACCATGTATAGTGAAAGAGAGGTTATCATAAGAAAACTATTTTAGTATGTTTATATTGTTATACCTGAATAATTTTTATGATTTCATGTTTAATGTATTTTTATATTCCCATGTCATACTTATGTTATAATTTTTTATAATGCTCCAATGTTCATGTTTATTATTATCACAACTAATATGTCAAATTTATATAATTATAGACTTATATGTACTACTTTACCTTATGCAATTATTTTATTATTCCCTTACTGAGATTTATAGTTCATCCCTTTATTATGTATTTACCCTGGTTATCCGATGATGTTTTAAAAGATAAATAGACCATTAAAAAAATCAAATGATTTTTAAATATATTAATCATATTATAATTCAATTTTTTATATTATGTACCTAATTTACTATGGAAATTATTCCTCTTGGTATTTTGGGATTGTATTATGTTTATCCTCATTTAAATAACAATGAATTAAGCGGTACAAAAATGGATTTATTTATAGTTGTATCAAATAATTAGTAAGATATTTTTGAGGATTAATATAAGAAAATATTATAAAAGATTTAGAGATAATACTATAAATTTAAAATAATCCCTAAAAATTTGTTAAGGTAAATATTAAGAGGTTATGGGGAAACAAAATCTCTATGTGGAAATTATCAGTGGATGTGGCTCAGGAATAGTTATACCTAATACTAATAAACCAAAAAATAAATAATTGCGATTTAAAAAAATCATCACCTTGGGCAAGAAAAAAATAATTTCTACAATCCTGGTTTTACAGTCCCATTGTATATTATTTAATAAATTCATAAGATCTATTTGAACCATTTTTAAGACAAAAAATTTCATGTTATGAAATAGATCATTGAAATCATAGATTGAAAGCTATAAATTTATAGGTAAGTGAATATATGTCATTTATGAATTACCCAATAAATTATTATAATTTCCATTTTATGTGTTTATTTGTTTTTAAATACTCATGTATAGTTTTACATTTATTTTACATAATGGTTGGGAATATGAGGTATTGAGTCGACAACTAACGTGTGGGAAGAAGTGATGAATTCTCAAATGAGATTTCAAAACTGATGAGAGGATGAGTAAAAAAATTCATGAATGCATTTTCAAAACCAAACTAAATTTATAAATTGAAACATAAATTATGGGAAACTAACACCACCTAATAATATATTTTTTTAATTTAGAACTTTATGTGATGTAGGAATTATTATTTCACAAGTTAATTTGACCCATTAATCAATGGAAAATGGATCAAATCTAATAAAAATATCTTCTTCATCCTTCAATGGTATAATAAATAAAAGTTAATTATTGATGACTATCATGTATGGGGGAATATAATGAGTGGTGGAAGTTGATAAAAAATAAAATTCTTGAGAAAGAGATTAAAGTGATGGAGTGGAAAGAATTATAGAAAATTATTTTTGTTAAACATGTTCATCACCCTCACAAGCTTAGAATGGAACACTATTTCCTTGGACTCATGAAAATGGATGATGAATACATTTGGGAATACCAAAATAACATCACTATAATCGTATGATACAACTATGACTTTATCGTCTCCTCCAAAAGTAAATTTGACTGTTTCTTTACTAGGATATAGGTTAGTCTACGAATATCATTAAAGAATAAAGTCTTTGACAGCTATGAGGAAATTTTATGATGTTCCCTCAATGTCAAAATATATATCAGGGAATATTAAGGGTCTTTTTGAAATGAAATAATTTTTTCTAATTAAATAATTTAATTTGAGAAATAATATATTTATACATAAATTATATTTTATAGGGTTTTACTATAAATTAATATATTAATTTTCTTGATAATATAATTTTGAATATATATGTAGTAAAAACTAAACATGTTAAAAAATATATTTTATATATATAAATGCGTGAAAATAATTTATATTAAATTATTTATTCATAGTAATGTAGTATAATATAAAAAACACACTAAAATAAAACAATGATTTTAAATGATAATATAAATAATTAATACCAACATAAATTACTTGGAACCATTTAGTACAACATCAATAAAATAAATTCATAACTTCTAATATAAAATTCTCTTTAATTATTTCCTAAAATAATTTACATGTTATTAGGAAATTAATTATATATATTTGGATTTGAATTCTTCAGTAAAGTTTATTCGATGTCTTATTTTTCTCTCATATAATTTCAAATTATTTTTACACATATTGAAGAATTTATATCCAAACCGTTATAGAAAATAATTCAGTCTAGGAAGATTTTCCAGATTAAATTTATAAAATATCCACATGTTTTTTGTTACCTTAATTGTATAAAATTTAAATGTTTTATTTTGTCGAAATTCTCCTCCATGTCTTATGATTCCACATTAAAAACCTCATTCTAATAAATAATAATTTTTATGAGTCATTATATAATAATTTATGAACATATCTAAAACCAAGAAGACTCATCGAATATATATGCATTAAAATCACATGATATTTTGAGCACGATAAATTTAGAAATATATATTTATAACAGTTTATGAAATTTTCCAAATAAATTCCCCTAATATCTTTCCAAATTTAATAGCAATTAAATAATGGTGAAGAATTTTAGGAACATATTATTGTGGTGGGATCCATCTACTAAAATCCACACCAACATTGATTTAATTTCCACTTATATCCAATAAAAACGTGGAACCAATTTTCAATTTCAAAATGAAAACTATAGATATTTTAGAATAAAATCCTCATAAAAACTAAAATAATTCTGAAATAAATTTTAACATGAAAAATACCATTGTGAAAGTGAAATGAAAAAAAACATGAATTCCAATGAATTTATAAAATTTATTAATAATTATTCTTAATCAAAATTTATTTAACAAATAGCATAAAATTTGTTGGGTTATTAATGTATGGAATGAAATTTACCTGTATTTAAAATATTATTTGACAAAAAAGTTATATTTAATTCGACCAAAAATTTGTTGGCCTTAATAAAAAAATTATTATTATTTAAACACTTAACACCACCCCTAAAGAATAAATTTCTTCCCCTTATCTTGATTCTCCCATTCATAATTTTAAATTATCTCATAATATATCTCCCAAGGAGTCTATTACAGTATTATCTCTTTAATCTTGAATTGTTTATTTTAGTCTAAAGGTTTTCTCTCCAAGATTGGGAAGTTACTCTTCAAGGTAAATGACTAATCCTCTTCTTTTTATTCATTTTTGTACCTCATTTTTTGATGTATATATAATTTTAATTATTTTATATTAAAAACACTTTTTAATGTCCTATTAATGAAAAATAGTGTTTTACTAATGGGAATCATTTGTTTCCTCACATTATTCCCTCCCTTAAATCGATGATCTATTATGTTATTATTCAAAATTCATTTGTTGATTTTTTCTCTTTCATATAAAAAATTAAAATACTGTGAATTTAAAAACCATTTGATATCCAATCACTATTCACAATGATATAAAATAAATTTATTTCTTTGGGGATATACATGTTTGAAACCAACATTACCTCTTCTTGGGTTAAAAGATATGTAATTTTCTATTCTTAAAGAACTCATGTTGTTACTGATTTTATATGAAGCCTATTATTTATTCTCTTTTACTTATTGATGAAAATATTTATTACGATAAATGAGGATCACATGAATAAATTTATATAAATTGTGTTCATTGACATCACTCAAATGCATTAGGAAAATAATTAATCAATAGAGATGAAATGTTCATGATACATTTTCATTATGTCTTGCTAATGTTTTATGATTCCTTGGTGAAAAACCATGAAAAAAGGAAGGGTGAACCATGATATCTCTCCTATGCATTGGATAAATAATTAATGTCTATGCATGACACTTTTTAAAATTATTTACTGAATAAATTTGGTAATTATGTTTTATGACACCTTGGTGATAAAAGAAAACTACTGTAGTTTTTCATTTTTTATGGGTTGTTAGCGATGAAGTCCTATCCTAAATGACTTTTTAAGATGGGATACAATCGCTAAAAGGAAATAGTAGGAATTTTTTTTAATTATCTTATTTTTTAATAGAATGTTGTAAATGATTATTATATTTGATGAATTAACTTAATTTCATAGTTAATAACAATAAGTTTATTAAATAAACAATTGCAACGTGTCCATCAAAAATATTATTATTTGAGATGTTCACGTTTTCTGTCAAAAATAAGTTGTTCCATTTTTTAAACAAATCTTTTCAATGAATCTAAAGAATAATAAAAATTTCTAATATTTTAAAAAAATATTATGAATTTTTTTTGAAAAAAAATATTAAATTGTTTTAAAAAATTAAAAATAATAAAAATTTACATAAAATAAATAAATATAATTTCACACATAATATATTTATGATCCCACAATTAAAAACTTTCACGAAAATCTAATAAAATAATCTAATATTAGGGGGAGGAGGATCACTCTAAGGGTCAAGAGGAGGATATTCCATACCAAAACATGTTCAAGACCTCACAAATACTCTAGCATCATCTCATCTCTCAGATATTGTTGCTCGTGCTCTTTCTACCTCTCCCTCTATATCCATTATATCACATCAACATGAGATATCAACCTCCTCTAATATTGTAAAACATATGATGATGATGACACTCCATGTTCTCCCTTCATGCTAATTGATGACATCATAGAATTGCCGTAATAAACGGTAGATTTTATTCATGAACTGATACTGATAACGCAACCATTCTCAACAACATCAACCATATCCAAGTGTCCTAATTGAAAAATAACTCACTAGTGTCATCTAATTCATTCTAAGAATGAATTATTCATGAATGATAAATCATATACTCATAATTTTCCTTCATTTATAATTAGATATTATAATAAAAATAAAATTAATATCATCATTTTTAATACACTAACCACAATCTGGAGCTGTCTCACTAAAAGGTTATCATGTACGAGAATCAGTGTACACATTCTTATAAACATCGAACTCCACAATGGATGGGTCATTAGTGGCATATATAATATATCCAAGAATATCAATTAAAGTTAATATACATTAATAAATAATATTACTTACCATATGACGCTGATGTATACAAAAATTATAACTCCCAACCATAGGTGTAACCTCAATCCTCCCCCAAATTTTACGTCTTGAAGATGAAATCCTAATTGGAGTATCTTCTTGGTAGTAGGATCTCAATCCATTCTATAAATAGTATGAGATATAGTTAGGTCGATAACAGACATACGGATGAACAAAAATAGTAAAATAACATCTATCTTTAGATCAATTTCCTTGATTGTATAAAAAAATGGAAAATTTCACATCTAAAAATCTAACGTTCCTCCCAGATACGAGATCTTAGTCTATCAGTAACTAGAGAAGATAAATTCTACAGGAAAATTGAAAACAACATGCCAATAATTAAAGAAATTTATAATAAAAAATATTATTTAATTACTTATAATCTTGTGGTCGAAAATATTTTGACAAATAGTAATATGATCTAATTACCATGAAACCCATGGATCAAATCCCTTATTTCATAGAATCACACAAGCCTTCCCTATTGATAAACAAGATAAACCATGAAAATACAAACAAATAATCAGAATATTATTATCAAAATAAATAATGAAAATTAATAGAAAATAAATACATTAAATAATATAACATATCTACATAAATTAGGATCAAATTAATGAGATGGACATCTCATTGGAAAAGGGTATGGAGTCATCAATTATGATAAAATGTGACACATCCTAATTATTGCATCTTCCATTTGATCAGTTGAATCAAACACTTCATTAGGATGCTCGACATTAATTAGAGAATAAAATAAATCATTAAAAGCATCTTCGTCCGTATAAAATAAATAAGCATGTATGTAAGAAAATTTTAACATAATATAAAATATAAAAGGATAATAAATACAATAACATAATAATCTTACCTCTAAATAATTTGTAATACATATTTCAATAATAAAAAACTAATAATTAGTAAAATTTCATTGTTACTTGTAAATAAATTCCTAAAAATAATATTATAACTTGTAGTAATTGTTAATATATATATTAAATATAAGGAAAAAAATACCATATAGAACATAGTATTCTTACATATCAATAATTGTTAACAAAATAATTAAATAAAAAATTAAAATAATTACTAGAATTAGGGAAGGAACACAAAAGATTGTAGGGTTAGTCCATTCGAAACAATCCATATTACATATAAATAATTGTTAATGCAAATATAATGTACAAAAAACTATTAAATACCTAAGTATAACAAATAAATTATCATCCTTTTCCTCATATTAATTAAGAACAATTTCATCATCTTAATCCTCAACATAATTAACATCCATATGGCATGTAGTTTCATCATCCATTATTACATCATAAACATCATCAATATCATCATGCATTAACTAGGTAGTTTTATCACCGATATTTATATAAAATCTGGTAAGAGATATATTTGACGACGCTTGCTAAAAAATTAATTTGTTTCACATCCATAGAACCATTTTAATTTTCTATAAACTGATTTTCATGAGATAAAATGTTTACTACAGTCCACAAGTCTTTCAAATCTCATGAAACAACATAGTAATTTTCATAATAAAAATGATTTTCTTGATATGACAACATAAATGCTTCATTTGAGGTAAGAAGACTACTATATTTTTATTCAATGACTCCAGGTCATGGACGAACACATAACCATCTATCAGTATCATACAAAAGTAAATAAATTTTTTTTACAAAATGTGGTCCCATATAATGTAACTCAATTTTTTCATCCAGTAAACCATAAATGTCAACATTAATTTCAATTTGATCATATCTTTTTAAACAACCACTAATATTAATTGATTTCATTATTTCACCACATAATCATTTATGAAATCATTATTCATTAACCACATATCCATTATAATATTTTATCATTTTAATATAGTGTTTTTGACACACGCAACCGACTACCAATTTTACATTCATGATGTGTTGCCTATAAATTATAAAATTTATAATTAAGAGATTTAAATATAAAATTGATTTAATGTTCCATAAAATACAACAAAACATACTAGTCACTGAAACCAATATTCAAAATTATACTATTGATTTTCTTTAACATAAGTATAGGTAATTTGTATTTTTTTTATACAGTCATCATATACTCTACAAACAATAATTTAAATGACAGTATCTGTTACAAAATTTTAAAATAATAATTAAAAGTGGCACTTACTACACAAATAATTTTATTTATTAAGAATTAGGATGAACACATGTATGAACTCTCTACAACTCTTCATCAGAAATACATCATCTATGATAACCAGCAAAATAAAACTCAAGATGATTAAATATTAACAGTTAATTTTCTATGACATCAATAACATTTTATTCATTATGCACTATCCAATTATGTTTTAAAGGATATTTTAATTATAAATAATAAAAACATAAATGTGAAATTTCATCTTATATGATTGATTCTATATTCAACCCTTCAACTGATGCTTTTTTACAAAATTTCTTGTTTAATATTTTCATACATCTCTTAAATGGGTATATCCATCAAAATTAAACTGAACCCCCATATTTATATTCATATACAAAATATAATTTTAAATGTTCCATTGAGATAAATAATTATGAAATTAATATTTTCTATATTTTTTATAAACATAAAACAAAAATATTTTTGTTGAATACTCAATTCCTCATAATCCATTTCTATTTAAAAAATATATTAAAAGAAATTTTATATTCTAGTCCACATGTATGATATTGAAGAACCAAATATCTCTTTATGAATAAGAGACAATAATATTTTCATAATGACATGGAAGTCATAAATTTTTTACCTGGTTATGTTACTATTTATGATGTAATGATTGAAATCAGAAGTATAACCATATGGTAAGCAGAAAACTCAAATTCATTGAGAGAATAAAAAATTAATTTCATTAAAAAGTTTAGAAGCTGCTTTTGGATTTCCTAAATTATGTGATTATTCATCGTAAAAAAGACAGTGTTTACGATATATGTAAATATGGGGAAGATCTAACCATGCCATTAAATTATATTTGGTATTACCTGGTGTTTCCAATATGGTATAAAATTTATTATCCAAAATATTATTCTCAATATAATTACATATAACATGTGATAATTTATTAAATATTACAAATATGAATGGGAAAAATAAATTCTCCACTTCATCTATTTCTGATATCTCCGAAAACATTTATTTTTCTATCATTACAAGTTTTAAAAAATGTAACATTAGGTAGTTCAGAGATGATATATTTTACATGAATACATATGATAAATATAAAATGTTATTATGTTTTAATTAATTTTTTAAAATTATTTACATTCAATTGATAATAGTTATCAGAATGAAGAAATATATGATGAATGTTTAAATAATTATCCTTTCTCCCATTACTAATAATAAAATATTTGTTCTTAGTCATGAAATATGAACATACATTTGAACCATTTCCACTCTATCCAGATAACATACTATACATGTAATAGTTACTGATCATACACATTAATTTAATCATCAGTTTAAAATTCTATTATGAAACTATATGAAATGTAGTTACATCATTTGTCCATAATGAATTTAAATCATCATTTAGAGGATTCAAATTAATGTTGAAAATTTTCAAAATATTTCTAGAATTTTTAGAACCTTATATATATATATATGGTTATGTCATCAAAATACATGTTGGTAAATTGTATGGAGTAATGAAAACCAGCCAACCAGAATATTGAATTTCATTGGAACCAAATGGATAAAAATGATCAGTAGAAAACATAACTATATGTTCTGAGATTTTGAAGTAAAATTAGTATACATTTAATCAATTTTTTTAAAGAATCACAATAATATATATTATTTAATATTTTATTGATAAAAATATTTTATTTATTCCATGTAATCAATGTATCTACATTTTGATACATGAATAAATTTTGTAAAAGCGGTGTAATTGGAATATACCTCAATAGTTTCACAAAAATATGTTTTTTGTGATTGTGATATTTATGACCCCATTATATACAAGATGGAAAATTATCTAATGATTTACAATCATTATAATAAAAAATCCAGTAATTTTAACACACATGGTTTTTTTGATATTAAGACCCAAATTGTGGACTGACCTCTCCGTTTCCTAGAAACATATTGTCAATGAAAATTCATTATGAAAAAATGATTTAACAAAAGGTAATATTTTATTGATGCAACTATTTTAAATCTCAAAACAAAATATAATAGCCATACATTTTTTATAGATTCATATTTTCTAATCTAGAATATGGTTTTAAAAGGAAACTTAGTATATTTCTACAAATTTTAAAATTGAGAAGGATTGGATTCATTATTTGGAATAACATTTTATGATAATATTTCTTAAATTGATAATCCAATAACATCTTTTAACAATTTTCTAAATTGTAAATTCATAATAAAAACAATATATTTTCTACTAAATCCTATAAACTATTCTGATAAAGAATATATATATATAATATTTCTATGATCCAAAACAAAGTAGACTATGTACTCCATGTTAAAATGATTTAAATCTCATAAAATCAAATTTCGTAAATGGATATTTAATTTTTCATTCAATTTTTTTTTGAATTATATAATGAAAATGATATAAATTTTTCAAAACCAAAAATTTATATTGGATTTATACCCGATCCATTGAAATTTTTAGATGATTCAAGCAATCATGTTCACATACTAGAAATGAGGTTATACTTACTAAGTCTAAAGATGTCTAAAAGACAATAGATATAAGTAAAAAATATTACTTATTTTGACTATTTATAAATAGTTATTATATTTTAAAACATTAAAATATTCTGTGGAATATTTTTGGCATGAGGCACTAGGATATCATTGGATTCAAGGGCTCATAGAGGTTCGGTGTAGGTTGAATAAAAATATTAATGTTATTATACAATTTGTGATCTATTTGCACACAGTAATGTAATATCTCTAAAATGATGACTCATTTGTGAGATCCAAGACAAACATTTTGTCTGGGATATGGGGATTACCAAAGGCACCATATAAAATTTGTACACATCATGATTTTGGTAAAAAAAAACATGAGAGTTATTTATTTAAATTATTCATTATAGAATTTAATATAAAATTGACATATCTCAAAAATGGTGTATTTAATGAGAAATTTTAGACCCTCATTCCATCTATGATGTGTGGTTTGTCCTCGATAAGATGTAAATTTTGTACGTGTCCATTGTTTGGTAATGTAGTGACCAAAACACTCATTAATGGAAATCCCCTTTCATAAAATTAAATGACTCATTATGTAAAATGTTTATATAAAATGTCAGCTTATTTGGATTTATGTTTTTAAATTTAAAAATATTGTTATGAATTTTGACCATTGCTAATATAGACGTTGAAGAGTGAGAACATGATTAGTATAAATATAGGTCACTAAAAAATCAAATTTACTAAGAAAAAGGAAGTGATGGCCTCATCCTGTAGACGTTCCCCATAAAAATCCCTTTTGTCAGAGATCGGAAAAGAGGTTGTGTCTATGGGATTCGATCTTGACCAAGCCCAAGCCGAGCATGAATATGTTATTCTAGAGTGGGACCGCCTATGAGATATGTTGGCGTTGATAGTGATTACCACCCGAGTAATGTTATCCAAGCCACTCAAAGAGTATGTCACCAACACACACCTTACTATTCAGTCATATGCAGGTGTTATATGGGGTTATGAATCAAGACCATAGCACTATGTTTATGTACATTATATTTTGAATATAATAATGAATATAATTTCATTTTATTAATGTTAACCTGTAAATAGTTTTTAATGATCAAATAGTATTTTTAATTAATGTTCAAATAAGAAATCAATTTTGATGAAATAATGTATTTTTTAATTAAATAATATTTTAATAACATATTATAATTAATATTAATTTAAATTTTATTAAATATAAATAATCGTATAATTTTATGAATGCAATTATAATTTTTATTAAGGTTGGAAAGACAATTTTGTCCAAACACACGAATTTTTGATAAATGTCGGTTTTTATTGTAAAAGTGAAAATTAATATATTTAGTAAACTATTTATATAAAATGAATATTATTTCTGGAATTTGGATGTCAAAATTATGCAATGGTGAAGTTTTCAAAATTTTCATATATAATCAAATTTTTGGGAGACAATTAAACACCGTTTAAATATATAATGTGTTTTATGACATCATAATTAACCAATAGTGATGTAATAAAATACAATATGTTTGGCCAATATATGTTTCACCATTAAAATAATTTTATTTTGTGTTTGTTTGATTTATTTTACCAATCTTTTGTGGACCCTTCAAGACTTATTAAACATTTTATCTATAAAAATTGTTTTCTTTTGGAGTGTGACTCACCTCCACATAATAAACCCCATTATTTTAAGAAGTTAAGTCTTTGGAATTATAAAATATTGTTTTACACTTTTTTTCCAAAAACCAAGGTTAAAAACCATGGGATGGTTTGTAGATTAGATTAGATTAATGTGAGGTGTCACAAAAATAAATAATAAATAATTCCCTCACCTTTCCTATATAAATCATCCCCAGCTCCCACACCACCTCACATAAATCCATTGTATTTCGTCCAAAATCTACCATCCCCTCTCTATAATCCTCCCAAGGTTCTGCAATCTCCTGGGAAGCCTCTCTCAAGACTATGTCAATCCTTTCAGAGAACACTTCCACGTAAGGCTTTTTTCCTTTCTCATTTTTGTCAAATATTAATTAAATTGTTATGCCCTTGTAATTTCAATAATAAATATTTGGGTATGGTTTCTCACCTCCCACATACTTCCCTCATTATGTTCGAATGATGAGCGACCCCTTTATCTATCATTAAATTCCTCCCATGTACACTTGTTACAATGCCAAAATTCTGAAAGGTATTTCTCTCTCAGCATTTACATTCAAGAAATTATTTTGTATCCTGAATCTAAATTCCATTATATTTGTATGGACATGTATCTATATGACTCCCATACACTCCATGTCATTTAAATAAGATTAGACACCCCTTTCCCTCTCATCAATCATTTTTATGAGTTCTTATGTCATGTTGTTATGCTGCCGAAATTGCACCGTGCTTTTCCAAGACAATGTCATTGTGTAGTGAATAACATGCCAATTCATTTATCAAGGGTATTCACCTTTACACAAATTTACTCATTGTTTAAATATTTTCATGTATGTATTCCACATTCTTTTATCATGGAATATATTATTATGTTTAATGATTCAATGATTTATGATACATGTGGCACAATTATGCGTGAAATGAAATGCTAATGAAGGGTGCACTCTTATAGCGCTCCAATGGGCTGGGTAAAGTATTCTGTTATGATACGTCATTTTCAATGGGTTCATACTCATGCTAATTCTAGTGAAATGAGGGTTTACTCGTGCTTTATGTCCAATGAGGGTTCATTAATGCTCCAAATGCAATGGGCCTTGGATCATACTAGTTCCATGTTATAATTATCATGAATTATCATGCCTTTATGTTTATGCTTCTCTTGGGATCTATTTATATTCTTATTTTCTATCATGTACTATATTACTCATGTTATTCCATGGTTATTCCCTTACTGAACTTTATATCTCACCATTTTCTTATGCATTCCCACATGTTATCCCATGCAATGTTAAGTACGAGGGAATGTAGTGGTCATGTAAAGAATGTTTTTAATAAATATGTAATTTTTCATGTTTTAAGAGGTTTTTTAATGATTCATATCCCCAAAGACTCTAGAACTCTCAATAATCTATTTTATTCAAATGATGTTTATGTAATAAATTATGTTTAATTGTGTAACAAAAGATCAGGGTTGTTATAGTTGGTATTAGAAGATAGGTTTCGTTATTTTTGTGAGTATGATTAGAAAATCCTATTGAAGAATTAGAGACAATAAATAGTATAATAAAAATATCTTATGTATTGGCGAGTATTTAGTAAGCGGTTTATCATGAAAATACATCCACGTCTAGTTATGAGTGGGTAGAGGCGGCTATGGTAGAGATGTATCCTAGGGGTAAAGCCTGAAAAACCAGATTAAGCTAGACATGAACTAGTTGTTGGATCGAATAGTCGATATAAAAGTCTATTAGATGGAACAATACAAGAGGGGGGGTGAATTGTAGGTTTAAAAACCTTTGAGTTTTAGTAACAAAGAGATTAGTTTAAATGAACTTAAACTAATACTAATACAAACACCCACAATTGTATTGAATGTAAAAGGTATGATGTATTGTAATACTAATGTAATGCAAAACAATTGTATTCAAGATGAACACAATAATCAGAGTAATACAGATGTGAATGATTCTACCTTAAAGCGTATAGAACCAATCAAAACAATATGTAATAGAATGATTGTAATTGAAACAAATACAATTGAATATGTAAGGAAGAAAGGAAACAATACAATTCCTTTCTAATACAAGTAACAGCGGAAATGTAAAAGTAATACAATTCTTTTAACCCAAAGAGAAGGGTTATCCTTTCACCTAGGATAAAAGGTCTGTCTCACCAACACCTTGGTGAGCCCTCGATACGATGATCGGCACGTCTGTCTGCCTATCCCCGGCAGCCCTCGATACGATGATCGGCACGTCTGTCTGCCTATCCCCGGCAGCCCTCGATACGATGATCGGCACGTCTGTCTGCCTATCCCCGACAGCCCTCGATTTTGCAGGTAATCGGCACCTCTGTCTTTCAATTACTTGAAAGCCCTCGATACGATGATCGGACGCACAAGGCTGATGAGAGAAGTCACAATGTCTCTCTCTAGAATCTTCGTAGTTCACAGAGTCTCTTCGTTCATCAGTGTTTTCTCAGCTTCAAATGACCTCCTATTTATAGGCCTCGGGTTCCAACGGTCATATTGCCTCCAACGGTCATATTGAAACAGAAAGCACGACATCGTTTTGATTAGTATATAACTAACTCAACGACATCGTTTTGTTAGGATAAGAGATATATAAAAATGTAAAACATGAGTACGATTCATATGTAGAGAGTTTTTGACAAAGTACCAAAACAAATAATGATAATCTGAATATCAAAGTCAGTACGATACGATTGACAGAGTCAGTACGATACGATTGACAGAGTCAGTACGATACGATTGACAGAGTCATTACGATGCGTTTGACAGAGTCAGTACGATACGTTTTGGTCAGTACTATCAACATCGTACGATACGATAAACATGATAAAAGACAATTTGTTATTTACAAACATATGATAGAATACATTTGAGATTTCCAAAACATGACATAGAATATATTTGTGATTTCCAAAACATGATGTAGAATATATTTGTGATTTCCAAGACATGATGTAAAAACCACAAGAAGACTTTTGACTTAACAATCTCCCCCTTTTTGGAAGGCACAAACACACAAAGTAAATGAAACAAGAAATACTTATCTCCCCCTGAGTTATTGAAAACTCTTCTGAATAATAAATTGAATACAACTAACTCCCACTTAGGTATTGAATTTCCTAAGGATTGTATTCATAGATTTTCCTTAAGAGCATTGTAATGCATTCTCCCCCTTTGTAAAACAATCTTTTCTTTGTAAATATTCTCCCCCTTTGTGATTTACAAAAAGAAAGGAGGAATCTCGATATGTCTGGAAGCGTTAGTGAAGTAATACAAGACAAAGGATAAAAGAGAAAGGATTATAAGAGTTATTACAAAACAAACAAGTTCCAAAAGAAACAAATACAACAATCATTTGTTTTATCTTTCCTTCTCTTTCTTTATAAGCTCATGAAGCACAGCTTTCATCTTCTTGATCTCCTTCTTGTCTTCAGAAATTGATTCACCCTGAGTTTTGAGAAGGTCCTGTTGATCCGCAAAAATCTGATCTTGATTTCTGATGGTCTCCTCCTGTACTCTGATTACTTCTTCAAGAGTATCAATTCTGTTTTGTAGAGACTTGTTATCCTTGGACAACTCAGAATTTTGATTCTTCAGTAAAACCATTTCATCGTTGAAAGATGAAACCTTCGAGAATTCAGATTGGAAAGCATTCATCCTATCTTGCAAGTCTTTCACTGAACGAACATCGGTTCTTTGAGAAGACAAAAGGTTCAGCCTTTCAACCGTTTCTTTATCAAGCTTGTTGAAAGCAATTGCAAGCTCATTTGATAACCTTGTTATATCTTCAATAGCAATCTCATGGTCATTGATTGAGCTCTCTGTTTTGTATGACCACTTGGTCATCTTATTGCAAGCCTTCTTATGAGCAACTGAGCTTTCTGAAAGAACTTTCAAATCGGCTTCTACTGACAAAACATTCTTTCTCAATTCTTTCACAGATCCAAACTTCTTCCTTTGATTTTCAGTAATAAAATCAATCTTCCCTTCTAGCCTCGGGAAATAAGGAATAGTTTTCTCCATTCTTCTCAAAACATGAACAATGTAATCACTCTTCTTGAGAGAGATTGTATGCTCTGAATCGGTATCATCATCGTACGATGCTAGTTCATACGATCTGCTTGAATCAACAACTGGCTGTTTCCCTTTGGCTTTTTCTTTCTGTTTTCTTTCATCTTCCACTTTGTCACTAATGACAACTACTTTATCAGACTGAGAAGATTGAGCATCTTTCTTTTCTCGAGATGACATCCTGTCCGGAGATCTTTCCTGATCGGCATGAGGAGTTTGTTGAACACCTTCGCTCAGCTTTTGAAGCGATTCCTCTCTACTTTTCTTTGAGCTTTGAAGAAATTCTAACAGAAAATCTCCTTCTTCTACTTCCACTTCTTCTATCACTTGTTTTCCTTTTTCTTTCTTAGGCAGACTCTGTACGATGGGCTCTTGATGCACTTCCACAGTTAGTTGAGCACTAGCATCTTCAACTGCTTTCAAGACTTTAGAGATATCAAAGTCATGAGCCTTTCTCTTCAAAAGAGTCTTCTTTTTCTTTTCAGCTTGAAGGGTTTCTTCTACCCTTATTCTTTCTGCAAAGGCCTCAGCCGGGTCAAGTCCAAACTTTGGATCACCCTCTTTTCTCTGTTCCTTGTCCTTTCTCCACTTTGCAACAACTTCTTTACTGTACCTCGGCTTCTTCTTTGGCTTTGAACTAGTCTGCGGATCAGACTTTCGAGTAACACCGGCGGATTGATTGTCCTTGGCTGGCATAGGTGCCGATTGATTTTCAGGCAATTCAGCTTCTACATCTCTGACAAAAAGTTTTGAATTTGAATCAAAACAAACATTCAGCTTTTTCATCGTACTCTTATTAATCAAAGACGGCCACAAATCCATAGGTTCTCCTTTCAAAGGAATGTTACAAAACTTCATACTCTCAAGAATGAATTTCGTAAGGATGGCTGGATACATTATTATTTGGGATTTAATCCCTCCTTTCTTGACATTCTTGATAGTTTCAAAAATATATCCCATGAGATTCACTTTCCTCATATTCACAAGATAATCGAGCATAAAGACATCAGAAACTTTAAGAGTTTCTCTATCCCCTTTCCTTGGAACAAGAAAACCTTTCATCCATAAGGTAACAAACCGATTGTCCGGTGAAAGATGATAAACTTTCCTCTTTCCCTCATTAACAACAAACAAAGATTTTTCAGCACTCTCTCTATTAAACGTACCAACTTCCTCTGGTAGTTTGTGAGATGGATAGAATGAATCCCCTTCTAAAGAAACATTCAGAAAGTGTGCCGCTTGTTTCACAGACATGGATAATTTTCGATCGTACACAGCGAAGTTTATAGTCATATCTTTGTCGAAAGAAACAGTTTTGTAAAACTGACATACTTCATCAAAAAGAACTGGATCTTGAATATCAGGCTTTTCCACACAGAGATGATCCCATCCTTGAAACAAAATAATCCTCTTGATTTTAGAATCGTACATATCGAAAAATTCTCGAGATACTAACCTTTCTCTGTGAAAGTCTTTCTCTGTAAAGGTCTTTGAAGACATTTCAGCGGGAGTGTTGGCAGAGGATTGATACATAAAGATGATGCCGATTGAGAAGATCGTACGATGGTTTATAGCTGGTGGAGCAGAGCTTCGCCTCAAATCCTGAAACTTCAATGTGGGTTTGGGAAGGGGAGGGGGGGTATTTATAGGCAAAAAAGGGATGACCGTTGAACTTCTACGGTCGAGATTATATAATACCAGATCAATGGTTTGGATTAAAACATAGAAAATAAAAAAAAAATAAAAAAAAATAAAAAAAATGAAAAGAAACCTGTCGGAGAACATAAGGTGATTGCTGGTTTTGGTATGAATCAAAAGTAAACACAATCGTAAGAAGGGAAAAAAACATGATGAAGCCGATGGAAAACAAAGTCATTACTATGATCGGACCGTACGATGGAAAATAGTTGTTACCATTAACCGACAGTATGATGGAAAACAATCTCAATACTATCATCGGTCGATACAAAAAAAAACGAATGATACGATGGAAAAGAATTTGAATACTATCATCGGTCGATTCAAAAAAAATTAAATGGTACGATGGAAAAGAATTTGAATACTATCATCGGTCGATTCAAAGATTATTGAATGGTACGATGGAAAAGAATTTCAATACCATCATCGGTCGATACAAAAAAAAATCGAATGATACGATGGAAAAGAATTTCAATACTATCATCGGTCGATTCAGAAATTATTGAATCGTACGATGGAAAAGAATTTCAATACCATCATCGGTCGATTCAAAAATTATTGAATGGTACGATGGAAAAGAATTTCAATACTATCATCGGACGATAAAATTTTTTTGAACGATACGATGGGAAAGAATTTCAATACGATAAACAGAAAAACTGAAATGGTCAATACGATAAACAGGAAAACTTAAAATGAAACAATAACTGTCAATACGATAAACAGAAAGAAACATATATAGAGTAAATATTTAATGATCAGAAACATAAAGACATAAAGAAATGTCCTCCCCCTTTCTACGAGGAGTTTCTTACTATTAGGAGAGATGTAAAACAGGAAGTAGATATGAATGATTATTTTAATGTAATCATTCCTAGCTTCTGTTTTATAAAGTCAAATCTATCGGAAGGTAAAGGTTTTGTAAAAATATCAGCAAGTTGTTCTTGCGTTCTGATGAATTGTAAAACAATATCTCCTTTTTGTGGGTGATCCCTAAGAAAGTGATGCCTAACATCTATGTGTTTTGCACGAGAGTGATGTGCTGGGTTTTTACTAAGAGATATGGCACTTGTATTATCACACAGAATTTGAGTTTTGGAGAAACTCAAACCATAGTCAGTGAGTGTGTGCTGCATCCACAATACTTGAGCACAACAACTTCCAGCTGCTACATATTCAGCTTCAGCAGTGGAGAGTGCTACTGAGTGTTGTTTCTTGCAAGACCAAGAAACCAAAGAATCTCCTAAGAAATGACATGTTCCAGATGTACTTTTTCTATCCATTCTATAACCACCAAAGTCAGCATCTGAAAAACTTTTTAAAACAAAATCATTTCCAGAAGAGTAGAAAAGTCCTAAATCCATAGTGTCTTTTAAATACCGAAAGATTCTCTTTACGGCTTTTAAGTGAGACTCTTTTGGATTAGATTGATATCTTGCACATAAGCATACAAAAAACATCAAGTCGGGTCGACTAGCTGTCAAGTATAGCAAACTCCCTATCATACCTCTAAAAATTGTTTGATCTACTGGTTTCCCAGTTTCATCAAGATCAAGAGTATTTGAGGTACCAATTGGGGTGCTAATACTTTTAGTTTTGTCAAATCCATACTTTTTGAGTAAGTCTTTAATATACTTATGTTGAGATATATAAGTTCCTTCTGGTTTTTGAGATATTTGAAAACCTAGAAAGAATGTTAACTCACCCATCATACTCATTTCAAACTCAGATTTCATTAAATTTGCAAAAGAATCGGTTAAAGATTTCTGAGTTGATCCAAATATGATGTCATCAACATAGATTTGGACAACCAAAACATTTTTGTTTTCCATTTTGATAAAAAGAGTTGGATCAGCTGTACCTTTTCTATAATTGTTTTGTAAAAGAAATCCTGTAAGTCTATCATACCATGCTCTAGGGGCTTGTTTAAGACCATATAGAGCCTTGGTAAGTTTAAAGACATGATCAGGATGTTTTGGGTCTTGAAAACCAGGAGGTTGTTCGACAAAAACTTCTTCTTGAACAAAACCATTTAAAAAAGCACATTTGACATCCATTTGAAATAGTTTGAAATTGAAATATGCTGCGAAGGCTAATAGAATGCGAATAGATTCAAGTCTAGCTACAGGAGCATATGTTTCTTCATAGTCTATTCCCTCTTGTTGATTATAGCCTTTAGCAAAAAGTCTTGCTTTATTTCTTACAATGATTCCATTTTCATCACACTTGTTTCTGAAAACCCATTTTACACCAATTACAGTTGTTTCTTTAGGTCTTTCAACTAATGTCCAGACTTGATTCCTTTCGAATTCATTTAGTTCATCCTGCATTGCTTTGATCCAATCATCATCACCTAAGGCCTCACTTGGACTTTTAGGTTCAAATTGGGAAAGAAAAGCAAGATGTTCCATTTCGTTTCTTAAGGAATTTCTGGTCCTTACAGGTTGATTTATATTACCAATGATATTATCACTGGGATGATTCCTAAGAAACAATTGATTTGGGTTTTGTAAAACCTGTTCATCAACATATGGTAGAAAATCTTCTGTGGTAAATGTTTCAGGAACACTTTCTTGAACATTTTCCTTATCAGAATGCTCTTCTAATAAAGGTTGATAAACATTTTTAGAAAACACATCCGAGGATATAGGATTGGGTTGGTTGAAAACAAAAGGGTTAGTTTCATCAAATTTTACATTTACTGTTTCTTCAACAGTACAAGTGTTTTTATTGAAAACTCTATAAGCCTTAGAGGTTGTGGAATAGCCTAGAAAGATTCCTTCATCAGATTTTGGTGCAAATTTGTGTAAATTATCTTTTGTATTCAGAATGAATACTTTGCAACCAAAAACTTTGAAGTAAGAAACTTTAGGTTTTCGGCCAGTCCATAACTCGTAAGGAGTTTTATTAAGAAATGGTCTAGTTAAAACACGATTTATAGTATAACAGGCAGTACTTACAGCTTCAGCCCAAAAGTGCTTAGCAATTGAGTATTCACTCAACATGGTTCGAGTCATTTCCTGAAGAATACGATTTCTTCTTTCAACAACCCCATTTTGCTGAGGAGTTCTTGGTGCTGAGAAATTGTGAGTAATAACTTTCTTACTACAAAAAGTTTCAAAATCTGAGTTTTGAAATTCACCACCATGATCACTATGAATAGTTATCAATGGTAGGTTTTTCTCATTTTTAACTTGGGCACTATAAGTTTTGAAATAGAAAAAGGCTTCAGATTTCTTTGTGAGAATGTAGACCCATGTAAATCTAGTAAAGTCATCAACTAAAACAAATACATAGTATTTGCCTCCAATGCTTCCAGATTGTGAAGGACCAAACAGATCCATATGCACAAGCTGTAATGCATTAGAAGTTGAAACTTCATTAATTGGATTAAAGCTAGTTTTATGTTGCTTGCCAAATTGACAAGGATCACAGACTTTTGAAGAATCATATCTAAGATCCGGTAGCCCTTTTACAAGTCCTCTCTTTGAGAGTTTTCTTAGGTTTCTCAAATTACAGTGTCCTAATCTCCTATGCCATAGCCACGATTGGTCTTCTATTACACTTAAACAAGGTAAGTTTTGGTTCCTAAGGTCTTCTAAGTTAATACTGTAAACATTCTCTTGCCTATGGGCAGATAGAATGAATTCATCCTTGGAATT
Organism: Viscum album; assembly: GCA_963277665.1. NCBI lineage: Eukaryota > Viridiplantae > Streptophyta > Magnoliopsida > Santalales > Viscaceae > Viscum > Viscum album. The sequence goes on along the minus strand of OY728140.1, from coordinate 1,898,335,234 downwards.
GTGAACTAGACACTTATCATTTCTAAAATTCACTAGGTAACCTTCATCACATAATTGACTTATGCTGATGAGATTGTGCCTAAGACCTTTAACAAACAAAACATTTGAAATAAGAACTTTTCCAAGAAAAACGATATTACCTATACCAACAATCTTTCCTTGAGCATTATCTCCGAAGGTAACTTTTCCACCTTTTGTTTTGATAACCTTTTCAAAGAAATCTTTGTTTCCAGTCATATGTTGAGAGCAACCACTATCCATGTACCAAATGTTCTTATTGATACACTTCTCGTTTTCCTGAAAAAGAAACAATTAGATTTTCGGAATCCAAACTTGTTTGGATCCAGAAGGATTAGATAAAAGAATTTTAGGAATCCACATTTGTTTTGCAAAATGAGCTTTATGAAATCCTAAGGATTGAGATTTGTTAAGAGAACAATCTCTTCTCCAATGTCCACCACATTGACACTTGGAACAGAAAATGGTTTTTTGAGGAACAAAATAGTTATTACTAAAAACAGGTTTGGAAAAAGTATAACCAAGACCAGAACGATTTCTCAAAGGTCTTATTTGAGAGTACATCCTATCAAAATTTTATTTTCCATGAGTAAAGTTTGACAAACACTTTTTCAAGGATAAAATCTCTGACTTTAGTTTCAAAACAAAATTCTTGTTTTCTAATACATTTGAATTAGATCTAGAGTTAGACTCTAAAAAGTTTTTCTTTGAAATCTCAGTTTCAAGATCCTTAGAAAGTTTATCCTTTTCAGATTTGACTTTCTCAAGGGTTTTCAAAATACTTTCAAAATCAGAAGTTTTCCCAACAAGATCTTTAGAAAGATCTGATACTTCTTTAGTCAAAATAGAAATTCTAGAATTTGCTTTTTCAAATCACTTTTTGAGTTTAGAATTTTCATTTTCAAGCAACTTAGCAAATCTAGAGACTTCTTCAAAAGAAGGTAAAGTATCATCTTCTGATGATGAGGGTTCATCATTTGAAGATTCATAATATCTATTATCAACATAATTTGCATTTAAAGAGACATTTGTAACAGCTTCAGCACTATGTACCTTAGCCATGAGACAATGATCTTCAATTGGTAGTCTGGCTAGAAGTCCAATATTCCTTTGTCCTGACATCTCATATTCTGAAGAATCATCTGAGGAATCACTACCACTTGCACTCCATGTATCATTTGCTTTCAAGACTTTCTTTGTCTTATAAAACCTTTTCTTGTTTCTTTCAGAGTGTTTCTCTTTTCTATCTTTCCTCTTCAGTAAAGGACAATCAGGCCTTATATGTCCTGCTTTCTTGCATTCATAACAAGTTACCTCTGAATCTTTCCTATCTTTCCTGTCTTTCTTTTTGAATCTATATTGAAAATCTTTCTTTCCCACAATCTTGTTCATCCTCCGAGCAAGATTAGCTAACTCATTGTCTGAAAGATTACAATCACTTGAATCAGATACAACAACTTTCTTGGATTTAGACCTTGTAACCCTTTCATGTGTTTTAGCTTTAGATGCAAAAGCTAAACTTCCATTCCCATTCTTCTTCTTATTGAAATCAGCATCTCTTTTCATTCTTGTCTCGTGCTGTAGAAGAGTTCCAAAGAGTTCATCAAGAGTAATCTGGGAAACTTTTCTATTTTCATCAATGGCTGTTCTTTTTGACTCCCATTCATTTGGCATAATGTCTATAATCTTATCAACAAGAGCTTCATCATCAAGACCTTTTTCTCCCATAGATTGTAAACTGTTGACAATTGTCATAAACCTTTGTTGCACTTTACATACTGGCTCTCCATAAGGAAAAACAAATCCATGATACTCTGCTCGAAGCATTGCTCTCCTTGTTTCTATAACCTTGGATGTACCAAAATGAGTGACTTCTAATTTCTTCCAAATACAGTTGGCTGCTTCACATGAAGATATCTGACTATATATATTCCTGGTCATAGAGCATAATAAAGTATTGTGTACCTTGTAATTCAGTTGATATTCTTGCTTCTCTTGGTTGGTGAAAGTACTAACTTCTTTGTCAGGAATTTTGTAACCTCCAGTAAGCATAATAAAATTGTCTACACCAGTATTGATGACGAAAGTCTTCATACGATCTCTCCAATACTCATAATCATTCCCATCAAAGATTGGTGGTCTAGAAGGATTCAGATTATCTATTGATCCGATATTCATTCCTGCCATCTAATATCACAAAAACAACTTTTCCACTCCACACATTAGTGTAGTAAGTATTTAAGAAAGTAATAAGAAATAAAGCTAGTAAAACAAATCAGTGGAAAACCGCCTCTGATACCAATTGTTGGATCGAATAGTCGATATAAAAGTCTATTAGATGGAACAATACAAGAGGGGGGGTGAATTGTAGGTTTAAAAACCTTTGAGTTTTAGTAACAAAGAGATTAGTTTAAATGAACTTAAACTAATACTAATACAAACACCCACAATTGTATTGAATGTAAAAGGTATGATGTATTGTAATACTAATGTAATGCAAAACAATTGTATTCAAGATGAACACAATAATCAGAGTAATACAGATGTGAATGATTCTACCTTAAAGCGTATAGAACCAATCAAAACAATATGTAATAGAATGATTGTAATTGAAACAAATACAATTTAATATGTAAGGAAGAAAGGAAACAATACAATTCCTTTCTAATACAAGTAACAGCGGAAATGTAAAAGTAATACAATTCTTTTAACCCAAAGAGAAGGGTTATCCTTTCACCTAGGATAAAAGGTCTGTCTCACCAACACCTTGGTGAGCCCTCGATACGATGATCAGCACGTCTGTTTGCCTATCCCCGGCAGCCCTCGATACGATGATCGGCACGTCTGTCTGCCTATCCCCGGCAGCCCTCGATTTTGCAGGTAATCGGCACCTCTGTCTTTCAATTACTTGAAAGCCCTCGATACGATGATCGGACGCACAAGGATGATGAGAGAAGTCACAGTGTCTCTCTCTAGAATCTTCGTAGTTCACAGAGTCTCTTCGTTCATCAGTGTTTTCTTAGCTTCAAATGACCTCCTATATATAGGCCTCGGGTTCCAACGGTCATATTGCCTCCAACGGTCATATTGAAACAGAAAGCACGACATCGTTTTGATTAGTATATAACTAACTCAACGACATCGTTTTGTTAGGATAAGAGATATATAAAAATGTAAAACATGAGTACGATTCATATGCAGAGAGTTTTTGACAAAGTACCAAAACAAATAATGATCATCTGAATATCAAAGTCAGTACGATACGATTGACAGAGTCAGTACGATACGATTGACAGAGTCAGTACGATACGATTGACAGAGTCATTACGATGCGTTTGACAGAGTCAGTACGATACATTTTGGTCAGTACGATCAACATCGTACGATACGATAAACATGATAAAAGACAATTTGTTATTTACAAACATATGATAGAATACATTTGAGATTTCCAAAACATGACATAGAATATATTTGTGATTTCCAAAACATGATGTAGAATATATTTGTGATTTCCAAGACATGATGTAAAAACCACAAGAAGACTTTTGACTTAACACTAGTTTATGGAAATGGGCCATAAAGCACTCTTAGTTATGACACTAAATAAGGATATACTTTGGTAAATTCACAAGCATAGTATGACCAATTATTAAGGGACCAAAAAATTCTATAAGAATATATTATATAAAGTAGATCATGGATAAAATAGAATAAAGCCAATAGATTCATATGTTATAGAAATAAAAGTTATTTATATGTCATCAGTTTTTTGGTTGTAATTCCTTTTATGTGTTACCCCTAACTTTCCTTTTATTCTAACCAATGTCCTGTAATAGGCGGACTCGAGCTAACAATTGATGTAGAGATCAATGTGATGACTATACAAATGAGATGCCCATTCCCATGGGAGTAAGAGTTATCAACGTTGTAATGCTTCTCTCTCAGCTAACTCATGCTTTGAATAGAAACATGTTTCAATAGGAACGTTCAACCCCCAATAATAATGAACAAGCCTATATCAAGAGCTTCATTAGACAAAGGCCTCTTACATTTAATGGATAATCTGATCCCTCAATCATTGAACAATGGATCAGCTCTATTGATAAGATCTTCTCCATCATTCAATGTTCTGAACAAGAGAAGGTTCTCATTGATTCTTATTATATGGAGAGTGAATTTGATCAATGGTGGAGATTGATAAAAAATATAAAGCATATGTAAAAGATTGGGGCATTGGAATATAAGTATTTCATGAAGATGATTTTAGATAAATATTTTTCGTGCACCCTCCGGCTCAATATGGAAAGGGACTTCCTTTCCCTAAAGAAAAAATTTGACGAATCTATCAGATTGTAGGAGGAAAAAATCACAAGGATTTTATGATACACATCCATCTTGGTCATTTACTATGAATTCAAGGTTGACCACTTCATTTGTGGGCTAAAACCTAGCCTGTGGAAAGCGCTGGTGATCCGTGACTTCGACAGCTATGAGGAAATTGTCTGATGTGACATGAAGGTCGAAATGGTGATTGAAGAATCTCAGGGGTATCATGGAGATAAGAAGCGTATGGTGTAATTCAATGCTCATGGCCTGCTGGATAAATCCAATAGAGCTAAGAAGATCCAGAACCCCACTTGGAAAAGGTACAGAAAGAAGCACCCCAAAAATTTCATGAAGGGGACGAGGAAATGCTTTTTGTGTAGAAGATAATGGAACATTACTATTAACTGTCAAGAAGAAAAAACCAATTCTATGATATAGGAGATGAACACTCCGTTCAAACCTCAACACATGGTTCATTGCTAAAACTACAATGATCTAGGGAATCTTTCAATTTAGTTCCATAAGCCGAGGTTTTTCAGAAGAAATCAACATCCTACAAGGCTGCAAGGGTGATCTTTTTCCATCACTACTATCAATGTGAACCCCGACAAAGATGTGGTGACATGTACCCTAGTTATTTATTCAATAATAGTGAACATAAATTTTTGTTCAGGTTCTACACATTCTTTTTTATCTTGAATTTTTGGTAAAACAATCCCAGCACCACCACAAATCATGGAAGTGAAGATGCCCTTGAGTACTAAAAATGGGGAAATCATTGCATCCTATGAATTTAACTCTTCCCCTATCATAATATATGTATTAAAATTCCCAGAGAACCTCTTCATACTCCCTCTAGTATAATTTTATGTGATTCTTGGTATGGAATGGATTTATTTATATAGAGCCAACATAAATTGCCAGGAGAGGGGAATCACTCTCCATGTGGATAATTGACCCCCATTTAAATACAAGTTCAAGGAGGAAGATAAATCATATATAACTCCATAATCTCAAGAGGGGATATTAATGCCCTGTGAGAATGCATATCTGGCTCAGATGATTGATTCTACGGATGCAACCATCCAAGAAGACATGCTTATTGTGATGGAATTCACAGAAGTGTTTCCTGAGGAATTTCATGGTTTTCCCCCTAGAAGAGATGTTGAATTCTTTGTTGATGATATACCTAGGGCCCTGAAAATGTCCAAGACTCCATATATAATGGTTGTTATGGATCCTGAAGAGCGGAATAAACAACTACATGAAAATCTAGATAAAGGGTTTATATGCCCAAGTGCTTCACCATGGGGTGCACCAACCCGCTTCGTTAAGAAGAAGGATGGGTCAATGTGCCTTTGCATCGATTATCGTTGGGTCTAAAAAATCATGATAAAGGTCAAGTATCCTCTCCCACAAATTGATGACTTTTTTGATCAACTGTGTGGAGCACAATACTTCTCCCAGGTGGATTTGCAGTTGAGATATTTTCATGTAAGGGTGAAGAAGGAAGATATCCCCAAGACATCTTTTCATACATGATACAGGCACTATGAATTCATAGTAATGCCTTTCAGACTCACTAATGATCTATAAATATTCATGTACATGATGAATATATTCTTTAGATATTCCATCAACAAATTTGTGGAACTCTTTATAGATGATATTCTAATATACTCCAAAATGAAGTAGGATCATGAGAAGCATCTAAGAGCTGTACAAGTGACCTTTTGGAATGAGAATCTATATGAAAAGTACATAAAGTATGTTTTCTGGTTGAAGGATGTTGCATTAATAGGCCATATCATCACATTAAATGGGATATCTATGGATCAATCCAAAAAAGGTGAAATTGTGGGATGGTCGAGGCCAACATCGGTAATGGAAATTTGTAGCTTCTTGGGGTTATCTGGATATTATCGATATTTTGTGGGAAATTTTTCATGATTGTGTAACCCTCTTACCCTTCTATCTCTGAAGGTAGTAATGATTTCTTGGAGTGATGAATGCGACGAATGCTTCATGGATTTGAAAGGAGTCTTATCACTGTGCCCGTTCTCACTTTACCCACAAGTGGATAACTTTTTGTGGGATTTTGTGATGCTTCAAGAAGGGTCTGGGATGTGAGTTGTTGAAAAATTAAAAAGTAATTGCCTATGCTTCAAGTAAATTTAAAGTTCATGAAAATAACTATCCAACACATGACCTCAAGTTGTCTAGAGTGATCTTCTCTTTTAAAATATTGTGGTATTATCTCTTTGGGGAGAAGTGCGAAATATATACAGACCATAAAAGCCTCAATTATATATTCAACCAAAATTATTTGGACATGTGCTAATGAAGATGGTTAGAGCTAATAAAAGACTATGACTGCTCAATCCATTACCACCCTGGGAATATAACAAGGTGGTAGATTCCCAAAGTAGAAAGGACCCAACGATTCTATCATTGATGAGAATTGAAAAGGATATAATCTTATATGATTTGATGATAATGGATATAGAATTCATAATGAAGTGAACGTCATCAATCCTTTCATAGGTTATTTCTCAACCGTCACTTTGGTAATGGTTAGAGGTTGATGAAAAGGATGATATGAGAATTTAGGAAAATGTTTAAGCTATTAGAAAAGGGAAATATGGGAGTTTATTGTTAATGAAGAAGGAATTGTGATATTTGGGAAAAGACTATGTGTTCCATCAAGTCTGAAGCTGAAGAAGGAACTTTTGGATGATGCACGTAGTTCAAATTTCTCTATTCACCCAGGTAACACAAAGATATATCATGATATCCAAGATCATTATTGGTGGGATAATATGAAGAAATAGATCAATGAATATACATCAAAGTGCCTGGTGTTTCAGCAAGAGAGGGGAGAGAAGCAGATGTCTAAGGGGATGATGCAAACATTTCCCATATAGGAATGGAAATGTGAGAACATCACCATGGACTTTGTTACTGGACCTCTGAAGACATCCAAAGGAAAAAATGAAATCTGGTTTGTTGTCGATTGTCTTACTAAGGTTTTACACCACATTTCAATTCAGGAGGATTTCTCATTGGATCAACTGGAACAGATATATATCAGGGAAGTGGTAAGGATTCATGTAGTACCACTATCTGTTGTGTCCGATCTAGATACAAGATTCACTTATATGTGTTAGAAGAGTCTTCAACATGATTTGAATATTGAACAGAACTTTAGTATAGCCTATCATTGCCAAACTGATGTCCAATCTGAGTAGACTATCCAAACACATGAGGACATGTTGATAGAATGATCAATAGACTGTAAAGGGGGATTGGATCAACATCTTCCTCTGTTGGAGTTTTCTTATAATAATAGTTTCCACTCGAGCATCCATTTGGCACTATAAAAATCCATTTATGGGAAATGGTGCAGAACACCAACGTGTTGGGATGAGGTCGGTGATCGTAAGCTTCTTCGACTAGAAATGGTAGATGAAATGGAGGAGAAGGTGAAAACCATTAAGCAGGATATCAAAGCATCCCCGAGTCGACAGAAGAGTTATGCAAATAACTGTTGATGAGACCTTGAGTTTAAAGTTGGAGATATTGTATTTATTTTCATATCTTTGTGGACTAAGGTGTTGAGGTCTGGAATGAAAGTGAAGTTAATTCCAAGGTACATCAGCCCCGTTGAGATTCATTATCATGTCAGGGTTGTCGCCTATTGACTAGAACTTCCACCTACCATGGCCAGAGTACATGATGTATTTCATGTATCCATATTAAAGAAGTAAATACAACACCCTTCACATGTACCCTCTTTAGAGGTGGTATAGTTAGAGGATTATTATTCTTATGAGGAGCGACCAGTGATGATATTAGATCGTAGATAAAATGTTCGATGAAATAATACAATGCCTCTCATCAAGGTGATGTGGATAAACTGCATGTTTGAAGAAGCGACGTGGGAATCAGAGAGAATGATGAAGCATAGTTACCCACATCTATTTTAGTGTGGGAGAATGAAATCTCAAGGATTAAATTTCTTAATGGGGGATGATTATAACTACCCAAAAATCCATTAATGGAAATCCCTCTTAATCTAATTAAATTCCTCTTTATTAAAAATGTTTATATAAAATGTCAACATCATTGGTTTTATGTTTTTGGATTTCGAAATACAGTTAATAATTGTGACCATTGCTAATACAGTCATTGAATAGTGATCACGTGATTAGTATAAATATAGGGCTTTAAGAAATCCTATTTACATAGACAAATTAAGTGATGTCCTCATCTAGGAGACGTGCCCCATATGAAACCCATTTGTTAGATCTCAAAAAGGAGGTTGTTTTTTGGGCTTCGCTCTTGACCAAGACCAAGCCGAGCATGAATATGTTAATCTCAAGCGGTACCGCCTACATGATATGTGGATGTTGATAGAGATTACCACCAGATAAATGATACCCGAGCCACCCCAAGAGTCATCCATCATCGCACACCTTACTCTTTAGTCATATGTGGGTGTTATAAGGGGTTATATGACAAGACCATATCCCTATGGTTATGTAGATTATTTTTTATATAATAATCAATATACTTTCATTTTATTATTTTTACCATTTAAATAGTTTTTAAAGCACAAGAAGTGTTTTTAGTTAATGTTCAAATAAATTATTCTATTTTGATGAATTTATGGATTTTTTTAAATAAATTATATTTTAATAAATTATTATTATTATTATTCAATTAATTATTATTAAATAATAAGGATAATATAATTTTATAAATGCAATTTTAATTTTTATTAAGGGTAGGAATCCAATTTTGTCAATTCCAATGAATTTTTAATAAATGTCAATTTTTTTAAAGTGAAAATAAACATATTTAGAAAATTACATAGATAAAATAAATAATATTTCTAGAATCACAATGTCAAAATTAATCAGTAGTAAATTTTTCATAATTTTCATAGACAATAAAAATTTTGGGTAAAATTAAATGACGCTTAAAGATATAATGTGTTTTATTACATCATAATGACAAATAAATGATGTAATAAAATACTATAAAATTTATGTTCATTCAATATATGTTTTAACATTAAAATAATGTGATTTTGGGTTTGTATGATATATTTTACAAAGATTTAGTGGACCCTTCAAGACTTATTAAACATTTTGTATTTTTAAATTCGTTTCCTCGGGCGTGTGACTCACCTCCACATAAGTAACCACATTATATTAATACGTTAGGACTTTGGGCTTATAAAATATCTTTTCCACTTCCCTTTTCCAAATATCATGGGTAAAAATCTATGGGTGAGGTTGTGGTTTGGATTAGTTAAATGTGAGGTGTCCCAAACATAAATAATAAATAATTCCCTCACCTTTCTTATATAAAATCACCCAAGATCCCACTTCATCCTCACTAAAATCCTTTGGAGTTCATCCATACCCTTCTCTCATCTCTCTAAAAACCACCCATGGTACCCCAAGATCCAAATAATAATCTATCAAGCCTCTCTCAAGCCTTTGAAAGCACATTTCCTTGTAAGGGTTTTTCTTCCATTCTCATTTTTTCTAGTATTCTTTAAATTCTTATTCCATTTTAATTTCAATTATAAATGTTGGAGTATGGTTTCTCACCTCCCCCATACTACCCTATTTATGTTTTTATGATGGTAGAAACCTTTCTCTCTCGTTAAATTCATCCCATGTACACCAGTTACCATGCCGAAATACAGAAAGGAATTTCCCTCTCCTCATTCACATTCAAGCAATTCTTTTGTATCATGAATCTATATTAGATTACATTTGTTTGGAAAAGTATATAAATGACCCCCTTAATATCCATGTCATTTAAATATTATGAGATACCCCTTTATATCTCATCAACCATTTTTCTGAGTTCTTTTGTCATGCTATTATGATGCCGAAATTGCACTGTGCTTTTCTAATACAAAGTCATTGTGAAGTGAATACCATGCCCATTTCTCTATAAACTGTATTAACCTTTATGAATAGTTTCATATTATTTAAATAGTTTCATGTATTTTTTCCACATTCGTCTGTCATTCAATAAATCATTATGTTCAATGATTTAATGTTTTATGATCCATGTGGCACACTTATGCATGAAATGAAATGTCTAAGAACGGTGCGCCTTGATAGCACTCCAATGCGTTAGTTAAATTATAGAATCATTACACATCTTGTGTAATGGGTGTTTACTTATAATAATTCAAGATCAATGGGGTTTACTTGTACTTCATGTGTAAAAAGGGTTTACTCATGCTTCATGTGCAATGAGCCTTGGCCCATGCTAATTCCATGTTAAGTGTTGTTTCCATTTTTCCATGTTATGATTATCATTCATTATCATGCATTTATGTTTATGCTTCTCTTGTGCTCTGTTGATATTCTTATGGTCTAACTTTTATTGTATTTCTCTTGTTTTTTCATGATTATTCCCTTACTGTGCTTTAAAGCTCACCTTTTTCTTATGCATGTCATCAGGTTATCCCATGCAATGCTAAGTACGAGGGAATGTAGTGGTAATATAAAAGATGTTTTCAAAAAATTTGTTGTTTTTAATTTTTTAAGTTTTCATATAATGATCCTAAGACCCAATGACTCTAGAAATCTTGATCTTATATGTATTATGAAATGACATTTATGTAATAAATTATGTTTAATTGTGTAATAATAGATCATAATTGTTATAGGTAACATCTAACATGAGGGTAATTCATTTCATATTTTTTATTATTTTTTTAAATAATTGACTAATCTAACAGATGGTGTGTTTTATGAGAAATATTTGTGCCCCGTTAGGTCCGAGATGTACGTTTTATCAGAATAATGACATAACATTTATATACATCAGGTATTTGATAACAACACACATGAGTGTAATTAAATTAATTATTTTATTACATTTCTTTTCAAAAAAATAAAATATATCCGAAATGGTGTATTTTATGAGATATATGAGAGTTTCATTAGGTTCATGACGTGGGATTTTTTCCAAGGCATGATTTAGCATTTGAGCGCATTGGGTGTTTGGTAGCATCAGAAGAAGGGAAAATTGATTTAATATTTATATAATAATTTTTAATAAAAAATAAATTATCTATCAAATGGTGTATCATATGAGAAATACGAGACCACTATTAGGTCTAGGATGTGGGGTTTACCCTAGGTTTGAAACAAAAATTATACGTTTTTTGTTGTTTTGTAACAATGTATGTGTTTCCGACGCTTTCGCCGGGGGGCGCGCGCATCCGTCCGCGGAGGAGGGGGACGCGCGGCTTTGTTGCCCCGCATTCCCGCTTTCCAAAGGCGGGCGGCATTCGTTCCTTATTTAGGGACGTCTGCTCCTTGATCGAAACGGGATGATGGGATGTCGGTTCTTCCTCCTGTGGATTCCTCCTCAGAACTCGTCACCTAGTCCGGGTCTCCCTTATAGATTTAATACGTAGTTCGTGAAACTCTTCCCAGTGCCATGTTTCCATGGACGCCGGTTAATTACACTGCTTCTGTCGGGACATTCCAAAGGGTCCAGTCAGGGAAGCAACCTTCGGTCAGGGGAGTAATCATGTTTGAGGCATCAGTAGCGTGTCTGGATGCTGGGGTACCTGGCATGTCTGTCTGTTATCCTCAATCACAAGGCTTCTCAAGGGCGTGGAAGCCCGATGCATCCCATATCGAGCGCGGGGAATTACATGTCATAGACACATATCTGAGGTTTTCCTCAGCTTCCCATGTTCAACACAGGGTATGCCGCGAGTTTAACGTCTTGCGGAGACGGTTACGCCAAAGGCGTTCCATCCGAGGCTTTCCTCAGGCATCTCATGTTTATCACGAGGTAGGGCGCGAGTTTAACATCTTGCGGAGACAGTTGAGAATGAAATGGGACCATCGCAGGGGGGCGACAGCGAAGTTGGGCTTGAGCCTTGAAGAGGCTTCCTACGTATCCCCGTGGCAGGGAATCAAAGTCCGCGTAGTTCAGGATGGTGTCGGTAAACCGACGTGAAGTTCGACCTTGGTCCGAGGAGAGTTGGGCTTGAACCTCTGGGAGGATTCCTACGTACCATGCCTTAACATGGATCAAAGTCCTCGTAGTTCAAATGATACAGTTTAACGTCATGCGGGACGAAAATGAACCCTGACGTGAATAAACGACGGGTGGTGGGTGTCGGTGAGCCGACGTAAGTGAAGGACCTTGATCCACTATTGGTGGGCTTGAACCTCGTGGAGGCTTCCTACGTACCATTCCTTGACATGGATCAAAGACCTCGTAGTTCAAATGGGGCTGGGTCACAATGGCTTACCACTGGACCAGAATGTAGTTTAACGTCATACTGGACGTAGGTAGAACACGACGTGAATTGGGTGATGGGTGGGCTTGAACCTCGTGGAGGATTGCTACGTACCATGCCTTGACATGGATCAAAGACCTCGTAGTTCAGGTGGGTTTGGGTCACAACGGCTTACCACTGGACTGGAATGAGACCCGACGTGAATGAGTGATGGGTGGGTGTGTCGGTGAACCGACGTGAAAGTAGACCTTGGTCCACTATTGGTGGGCTTGAACCTCGTGGAGGCTTCCTACGTACCATGCCTTGACATGGATCAAAGACCTCGTAGTTCAAAAGGGTTTGTCGGTAAACCGACGTGAAAGCAGACCTTGGTCCACTAATGGTGGGCTTGAACCTCGTGGAGGCTTCTTACGTACCATGCCTTGACATGGATCAAAGACCTCGTAGTTCAAAAGGGTTTGTCGGTAAACCGACGTGAAAGCAGACCTTGGTCCACTAATGGTGGGCTTGAACCTCGTGGAGGATTCCTACGTACCATGCCTTGACATGGATCAAAGACCTCGTAGTTCAGGAGGGTTTGTCGGTAAACCGACGTGAAAGCAGACCTTGGTCCACTAATGGTGGGCTTGAACCTCGTGGAGGCTTCCTATGTACCATGCCTTGACATGGATCAAAGACCTCGTAGTTCAGGAGGGTTTGTCGGTAAACCGACGTGAAAGCAGACCTTGGTCCACTAATGGTGGGCTTGAACCTCGTTGAGGCTTCCTACGTACCATGCCTTGACATGGATCAAAGACCTCGTAGTTCAGGTTTGTTTGTCAGGGTCAGTGCTCACTCTAAGCCCACGTGAGTCATGCTCGGTGTGAGAAACAAGAGGTCGCAAGGACCTGACGATCACGTCGCGAAGGGTGCGTCCGTGAGAAGCGAAGAGGGGATTACGCGTTGAGCGTCCCATGGTGTTGGGACTTACTCCAAGATGGAGGCCCAGAACGGGGTGCCTCGTTCCCTATCACGTCCTCCACTGACCTTGGTAGCGGGGAAGTACAGAGATGCACGGGTGCAATCATCCGTACCAAAGGTTAGGGGATTACGCTCTGAGGCATCCCTTCCCCTGCGAACATACACCACTCCGACAAGGAGGATCTCATTCCATGTGCGGAAGAGTTACCATTCCCGTGGAGACGAGCGGTGTAATGAATGCTCGAGCTGGGGGGACCCTTCGTGAGGGAGACGAGGTTGGGTCACAGTTTAACGTCATGTGTTGAGGACGTGGTGCTTGGCAGTTTAACGTCCTGCAGCTCGGACGAGGTGGGTTCACTCCACACCCCTAGGGCTTACATAACCGGTACCCTCTGGTCCTTGGGGAAGGGAAGGTACCGGTAAGGCCATGGTAAATGGGGGTCGAGGGAGGAACCATCGAGGGGTCCACGTTAGCGTGGCTATGCGAAGAAGCAATATCCGTTAGTGTGCCTATGTGAAGAAGCATTAGGCGAAGCAACGCTACGGGAGGTGTTGTCCATGGGACTTTGAAATCACATCGTTCAAACCTGGAGGGTCGCACGGAAAGAGGAATCGCTAAGCAGAGGAGTGTGCTTTGCGAAGTGGGGTGCCTTGGCCTTAGAATGGGGCAAAGGTGGGAGTGGGTGGTGCTTCGCGAAGTGGAACAGTGTTCGCGGAGCACTGCCTCGCGAAGAAGGAATGGTTCGCAAAGCAAGGTCCTGCCAAGCAATTTACTTCGCGGAGTGGAGCGATCCTGCCTTAGCATAGGGATTACTCGTATGGTTTGGGTGTTTCGCGAAGCACGAGTGCCCCGCGGCTGCCCGGGTTCCCTTGGGAATCCCCTTCCTTTGCGAACGCCCTTGGGCTTCGCGAAGGGCATCCCTCTCGGAAGAGGGGCTCAAAACGAAGCAAATCAGAGTCGTCTCGCGATGTAGAAATACCTCACGGAGCTCATGATTCCTGGGGAAAATCTTGATTCGCGATTCGGGAGAGGAGAAGCCGAAAGGTCGGATTGTCCGTCCCCGGGGACTCAGGGGGAGTCGAGTATTTATAGGGAAGGGGCGCCGCGATGCAGGGCTCGCGCGCCGCCTTCGGAGCTTCACAGCGGCTCGCGAACGTCAAACGGGCTCGCGGAGGATCACCGCCTCTGGTGCTTCGCGGCGGTTCACAAACGTCAAACGGGCTCGCGGAGGATCACCGCCTCTGGTGCTTCGTGGCGGCTTGCGAACGTCAAACGGGCTCACAGAGGATCACCGCCTCTGAAGATTCGCGGCGCCGCCAGGGTTGGGGCGCTTCGCGGCGGGGCTTCGCGGCTATGCTTCGCGGCTGTACTTCGCGAGGCAGCGCGCCGGCTGTCTTTTTCAGTCCTTCCTTTTGGGCCACATTTTTTGCACCAACAAATTCCCCCCCTCAGACTTAGAGCCGCGGAGGGCGAAGGGTCGAAGTCTGAGGGACGATCGCCAAAACTGTCGGTGGTTCGTGATGCAGCATCGCGAAGGAGGCCCGCGATGCTCGCCGGGGCCGCAGATCCGGACGTGCCGCGATGCTTCGCGCGGATAAGGCGCGCCGCGATGCTCCGGGGTCGTCGCCTATAAATAGGGGGTCTGCCCTCTTTTGTCTTTACGTGCCTTCCTTGTCTTTTTGAGCTCTCGATTTCGCGAAGCTCCGCGTACTCAGCGACAGCCCTCCGCGAATCGAGCTTCGCGGCGAACCGCGGGTCTCTGACTCTGCGTCCGCGCCAAGTGAACCTTTGCGTGCCTATCTTGGCCGGACTTCGCGGTTTTGATCTTGCGACCGACCTTCGCGATCCGGCTTCGCGATCGAGCTTCGCGATCGAGCTTCGCGATCCATCTGGAAGAATCCTTTTCTGAGGGCCAGAGTTAAAATGGCCCATCAAGAAGCTGTGCGGGAAGTGCTTGCAGATGCTGCTCGCCGAGATGAGATGGCCAACCGTCCGGGCTTGGGGGAAATGGTTCGGAGGCACTCGGACCACACTTTTTTGACAGACCTGTTGTCGGAAGGTCAGAGGGATTATCCGCAGTGCAAGAAACTTCCGTTGTACGGCTTCGGACTGAGGGTTGACGTCTTCATCCCTGAGGAGAGAAGGGATGAACCAGCTTGCTGGTTCAGGAGCACACCATGCCAGCACCAATGGTTCAGGGCGGCCGATGGTCATGCACATGAGGAATTCACACCCGTCACCGCTGATTGCCTCTACAATCATATGAACGATATTGACGGGAGGCCACTGCAACCGGAGACGTCCCCTCCTCTCTACCGCACTATACTGAAGGTGGCTCTGCAGGATCCGAAGAAGGGATGGTCTGATGAGTGGGACCTGCGCCAGGGCGGCAACTTTACCGATAACTGGGCCTGGGCCTACTGGGTAGGCGCCTCATGCGAGGAGTTCGAGGCCGAGATGAGGAGAGTGGGATTGTACGAGGCGGTATGGGCCTCCCAGTTCCACATTTACCAACCCAAGCAGCTGATGCCGGAATTGTTGAGTAGATGGTCGTCCCGAACCAACACCTTCCACCTGCATCACGGGGAGGTGGGCATCAGCCTGTGGGATGTCCACCAGATTTCCAGGGTCCCGATCTTGGGGGCCATGTATGACGAATTCCTCCCTGTTGCCAGCGTGTGGGGAGATGCTGAGCAAATGCCGCGACTGGCGTCAGCGCTGATGGCGCTTGTCCCCGGAGAGGACAAGGAAGCAGTGAGGGATGTCCACTTCAGAAGATGGTTCAAATGCTTCCTGAACTTCCCAGAAGATCGAGAGTTCCCTCCAAGGCCTCGAACTTGTCCAAGGGCAGCCCAGCGGGGCAAGGAACACTCGTATTGGCGGGTTTTGGAGGACAGCCAATGGAAGACGTGGGGCTTCAGCGTCAGCACTGAACAACAGCCAATAGTTAGGCTGGCGGCGTTCATCGCGGCTCTCATCTGTGGGTGGATCCAACCAGTGAGAGATACAAGCATGGGGGTACGGCCCAACTCGTTCATCATGGCATCGATGTTGGCAATGGGGCAGCGGATCAACCTGGGGATCCCGATTCTCGCCAAACTATACAGAATGATGCGGCATATTAGCGAGGGCAAGAAGCCGCCAAGAATATGTGGGCCCTTCCACCTCCTGTATGGGTGGATCGCGGCGCATATCAGGGGGATTTACGAGTATCCAAACCCTATTTCGCCGCCGGGATTAGACTTTCGCCCCTCCATCTTGAATGCATTTGGGAGCTTCCCATTCAAACTGGCCGTTCCGATGGTGCTGAATAGGGTGTGGAGGGCGGACGAGTTCAACTTTCATCCCTTCCCACTGCCGACGGGGAGGCTTACTGATGATGGACGGGGAACGTGAGAACATCGGGCTTACCTCCTGGCCTTCCGAGGTGGAGTTTTGGTGGCTCGGATAGATCGTGAGCCAATCTGTGAACCGTACACCCCGCATCGTTTCGCGAGGCAGTTCCGGTGCCTCCAGCGGCTGACCCCGCTGATATACTGGGAGGTGCGTCACAAGGAGCACCCGTGTGTGATGAGGAAACTGTGGCTTATGTTCACACGTGAGGATGGAAAGATGCAGATCACATTGCCTCCGTCCACCGCCGCCTTCGGCTTTGTGAAGGAGTACGCCATCAGCTGGGAGGCCGCTTACCCCGGGGAGATGCTGAAGCAGCCAACGATCCGGGTTGGTGACGGTGGGCCTTCTTTATCTTGAGGTCGGGGTCGGAGGGCAGCTAGGGCCGCCCGTGGCAGTGGGGCTGCCATGGCAGAGAGACCCGCACCGGCCGAAGGTATGGCAGCAGCGGCGGATCCGGTGGTTCCGGGAGAGCAGGGTCATCCGGAGGGGCGGCCACCGAGGGGATTCCGTCGGGTATCCGCTTAGGCTCCGGGGAAGCGGCTGCGTCACATTGACATGGCAGAGGATGCCGTCTTTCCGGAAGCTTGGGACATTTGGGATGTCAACCGGCAATTCCTCAGCCCAACCGAGATGTGGGACCACCTGAACCGCCTCGGGATGAAACTGCCGGGCATAGGCCCAGTTCGGGCTGGATTCATGGTGTCTCCGGCGGAGGCGGAGCAATACTTGAACGAGCTGGAGGATTACGTCCACTCCAGCGGTGTTCCTCGCCCAATGACAGATCGGGTGAGGGTACTGTTGAATCAGACGGTGCCCCCACAGTTATCGGCTGCCGATCTGAGGGAGCGCTTCCCCTTACGATCTGTTCTTGAATCCCTATGGACTTCTCACCAATGTTCGAGCCATGCAGGAGGAACTTGTTCGTAGGCCTCGTTATCGCTCCTTGGTGGGTGATGTCGCGGGACCTTCGGAACCCGCGCCTATGGCTGCGTCCAGTTCTGCATCTGGTGGGACCAGGGGGTCTGAGGTGGCTCCTCTGGACTCTCCAGGCCTTCCAACAGTATACGGGGGGCCTCGTCTTGGAGTCCCATCGGTACCGGTCCGGGAGCAGCGCTCGGAGGTCGATCTTCGTAAGTCTCCTTCACCGGTCTCCTCGTTGCCACACGTGGGCCATGCCAACTAACGTTTATATCTATTTCTGTCATACAGTTCTCCGACTGGCGTGGGCTGCTGCAGCTAGGCTGGTTGGGATGTCTGGCGGCGTCCCTCCCAGGGGCATGCCGGTGATGGTGTCGATAGTCCCTTCACCTCCTCAAGCTGCGGCGCACACCATCACTGGCAGGATCACCAGTAGGGCCATACCTGAAGTCATTGAGGTGGACTCTGAGGAAGAGGATAAACCGGTCAGTCCCAGTCCTGTCGTGCCTGCGCCGGCGTCAGGTGTCGTACCAGACTCAACACCAGATGCGGATCCCGCTGAGGAATTCCTGCAGGCATATCCTGCGTACGAGCCTGCCGACCGCGCGGATTGGGACGAAATAGCCTCTGATGAGGAAGACATCAGCATTGTCCGCCGCCGGTCGTGGAAGCTGATCACGCGCTTCATCAGGGACACCCCCCAAGCGCAATGGCTGGCCGAAATGGATAGGCTCCGCTCGCGGTTGCGCGAACTGTGTGCCGGGGGAGTGGACGCCCAACGCCCTCACGCGCTCATCCGAGACCTCATGGCTGAGGAGATCCGGGAGCATGATCGTGGGCTGAGCGTGGGATGGCAGCGGAGGAAGGAGACCAGCATTAGGAATCTCCAGGAGGCTGAAGGCGAGGTCCAACAGATGCAGATCCGGGCCAACAAGCTTTCAGCCACTCTCGATGCGCAGTCTGAGCTGGTCTCACAATTGAAGGCCCAGCTGGCAGAGGCTGAGGAGCACATGGGGAAGACCTCTGGAAGGATGGCTGCTGTTCGGGCCGGGGTGGAAAGGGCCAGGGCCAGGGTTGAGGAATTACGCCCCGCCGCTGCTGAAGAGGAGCGGGAGTTGAATCAGCGGCAACAGGCTTTGGACGCCGCAAGTCAACGGGTGGCGGAGCTGCAACGCTCCTTTGATGGAGTCAACCCGTCCATGGGGGAAGTCAACCCCCGAGTATTGTAGCGAACCCGAAGAAACTTTTATTAACACTTTTGTGCTTCAACTCTTTCTTTCTCCTTTGTTTTGAGTTCCGTAGCACGCACGATTTCTACTGTTGAATTGCCTTGTTGCATCCCTACAATGTTTGCGGGACGTTTGACGACAATTCCCTCAAACCAGTCCAGATTCCCGAAAGATGGGGAAGGCTTGATCGGAGGAGGAACTTCCAGGATAGTCGGACCACTGTTTCTTCAACGTGCTCTTATGCACGGACAGGGTAATGCCAGGGGCGCTGGAATCGGTTCAAACAGATGAAAATGGGGAGTGTGAATCACGATGCCCAAATTCGGAACACTGAGGGGATGGCGTGACAATAAAGGACAACCGCTAACCGTGGCGGACAGACGGTATCCTTACTGCATTAGCCTGAAATGGGGACAACAAATGAGCATCGACCGCTGACCATATTCGCAACGCGGGATTTTATCAATTTGTTGTCGATCAATCTTTCAGAACGTTGGCCCAGGACAGTTGCTGGACCATAGCTCAGACATCCATACTGTTAGGGGGTCCTTCCATACATGACCAGTCTTCCGGAACGCTGGCCCAGGACGGTAGGTGAGCCGATGCGGCATAAGACCAGGCCGTTAGGGGGGTTCCTTCAGACATGAAAGAGGACGAGGGTCCGAATAAGGGGCACGCAAAGCGTGGAATATGGAGTGATGGTCTGTATGAACAGAATCCAGCACTTAGGTAGTTACACCACCGTGGTGGGAGTACGCCAAACTGGGCGCATTGGCCTGATCATGGATCATTCCTTCTTCCAGACAGGGCCTCTTGCGAGGGCTGGAAATGGGGAGGAACAAGATTTCGTGATTCCAGGGGCTGAACCCTAGGTGAAGTGCCTGGGTGTCTCTACGTATCCCACGTGATGATGGGAATCAAGCCGCACGTAGTTCTTGAAGTGAAGTTTAACGTCATACTGGACGAGGAGCAGCCTGGCCGTGTTGGTACACATCCATCCAAAACTACTAAGCCCACGTGAGTCGTGCTCGGTGTGGGAAACATGCAGTAGTGGTGGGAATTTCCCGACGCAGAGAGGGGCAGGTGAGGGAAAAGGGATGCTCGGTGACTACCGGCCCAATGACACTAACACGATCATTCAGCGCACCCAGATGCGCGAAGAGAAAGAGCCGAGTATGATGGAGTTCCACATGAACACGAGGGAGTGGAAATGTGTGAATCATGGTGCTTGATATTCAGATCACAATGATGGTGGCGTGACGATGGAGGATTACTGCTGACAATGTTCGCAACACAGCATCCTGTCGCGTTAGCCTAGAATGGGGGTAAACAAAGGAGGGTCGACCGTTGACCATGTTCGAAACACGGGACTGTGTCACAAATGTTGTCAGAGATCCGTGGGGACGTTGGCCCGAAACGATTGAAGGGCCCTTATGTCCAGCATTCATGGAGAGCCCTTAAGCTTAATGTCCACGTCGTCCGAGGGTCCTTTTGGATGTGGAAGAGGATGAGGATCCAAATAGCGAGCTCACGAAGCTTGGTCATGGGATGAGGGGAATGTCCCTGTGAAAATCCCATGCTTTGGGCTTTTTGTCAAAACACATCTAAATATGTCAACGAAATGTATTAGAGAGAGGGAGCAGATTCCTTTCCCTTGGGGAGATCTTAGTTTAGGGTCATAGAACTCGGACCATGGAACCGAACACCAGGGTTAGGCTGGGCCCACAGGGAAATACCCGGGCGCTCCTACGTATCTCATAAGGATGAGAATCAAGCCATACGTAGTTCTGGAAGGTGGCACGGTAGGATACCAGTGCCAGGGGAAAAGGGGAGTGCGGACGTGGCCCTTGCACTAAATAAGCGGAATTTGATGTATCTTGTTTGTTCTTTAAGGTGAATAGTTTTTTTTTGTGAAGCGACAGGCCTAGAACAGTAGGTCGCGATGTCGCCACATGAATCAAGCCGTGATGGGCGTTGACAAATGGCATGGCGCATGACCAATACCCAACGTGATGTCCTCTACAGCGAGGTCACCACAATGCGGTGCCGTTTTTCATCGTGCGTCCAGGACGATAATGTCACAGTTTAAGGTCGTATGATAGGACCAAGCATGCATTTTATCGTCATGAAGCGCAGACGTAGCAGAGACGATGCTAGGCGGGAAATGTGCGCAGTGTTTATAAAACACATTTGACAGAGACTTGATCCCACATCAAATTGTACGCCATCCAGAGGTAAAACAGGGAGAGAGACTGGCTTCCTGAATGGGTTGTACCCGGAGACAGGGCGTCTGGGCGGTCCTATGTGTTCCATGAGGATGGGAATTTGAACGTAGTCCCGAATGGGTCTTAGTTTATGGTCTTAGAGCTCGGACCATGGGAGTCCCAAAGGACGCCAGATTGCAGCTTTGTCCCCCTAGCATGCAAAGGTGCACTGAGGGATAGCGCCAAAAGTGTCGAGATTCCACCTGGACATGATGGGGTGGAAAATGATGTGAATCATGCCACCAACATTCAAGGACTGAAGGGGCTGGCGTGACGACAGAGGATTAGTGCTGACCATGTTCGCAACATAGCATCCTGTCGCATTAGCCTGAAATGAGGACTAACAAAACGAGCATCGACCGCTGACCATATTCGCAACGCGGGATTTTATCGATTTGTTGTCCGAAACCCTGGAGGGCATTGGCCCATATCGGTAGGAGAGACCTTGGGCATTGTATCCAGGACATTCTTGGGGGTCCCTCCAGGTGTGAAAGATGATGGAAGTCCGAATAGAGGGGAACACGAAGCTTGACAGGTGGAAGGAACTTGATCAAGTTGAATCTGACACTCTTGGTGCTAGACCAGAGTACTCTTTATACATGGGTGAACCACTACAGGGAGTCAAAGGACTCAACCTTGAGGGTGATCGAGAGATGGCAGATTCCCAGGGGGAAGGGGGGCATGATGCCCAAAACCTTGTATTATACCTTCACATCCCCCGCTGAAGAGGGATGGACCAAGTGGCCTAGGTGACCGGGAAATCAGGATATCTCCCAGAGGTGGGGCGGGACCCGAATCTTAGACATTCAGGTGGTCCTACGTATCCCATTAGGATGGGAATCAAGCCACACGTAGTTCTAAAAGGTGCCTTTTAATGTCATGCAGGACAGAACAGGAGGACTGAACCTCGGAATGGGGGCGTGCGTGGTGCAGTTGTTGCAAACCCGACGTGAATGAGGACGTAGTCCTACACTGCGCCACGCAGTCCTGTGATCAGGGTCCTGAAGAGAGGATTAGAGAGGTAAATTTGCGGAACACAAGCTGGGTCCAAAGACAAGGGGTCTTGAACATAGTTCCAGATGAGAGTCTTAGTTTATGGTCTTAGAGCTCGGACCGTGGATGGTGACAACTCCCGAGTAAGCACATATGTCAGCCAAATCCCTAATCCCACGTGAGATAAACTCGGTGTGGGAAACAAGGGGGGCATCCTCATTGCAATACTTGGGGCATCCATTAAAGGGGAGTCAGCAGAAAGTTCCGAAGGACACCTTTGATGTAGCTTGTTCCTCAAACGCGCAGACGTGCACGGAGGAAAAGTACCAAGAATCCCGAGACTCTACTTGGACACGATGTAGTGACGAAGGGTGTGAATTGTGTACCCGGCATTTGGGCTTAACGGTTTGGCGTGACGACAGAGGAAAACTGTTATCCGTGACGGAAACACAGCGTCTGTATCGCGTTAGCCTGAGGTGGGAACAACAAACGAGCATCGACCGCCGACCATATTCGCAACGCGGGATTTTATAGAGTTGTTGTCCGAAACCCTGGGGGGCGTTGGCCCGTATTGGTAGGAGAGCCCTTGGGCATTGTATCCAGGCCGTTATTGGGGGTCCCTCCGGCTGTGAAAGATGGTGAAAGCCCTAATGCGGGGATACGCAATGCCTGGAAAGAGGGTGCGGACGTGTCCGAGTAAAGCTTGGCATTCCAGGTAATGAACTAGAGTACTCTTAAGCACATTGGAGAACCCCCGAAAAAGAGGGATCGACGAAACAACTCAGCAGGGGGTGGGAGCATGGCGTGGTCATCATGAGGCCGTCGTGAATGAGGCCATAATCCCACACCGCACCATATGATCCCCTCATGGAGGAAGGATGGGCCAAGGGGCCAAGATGGGATGAGGATTCCCGAGAGATGGGGCTGGACCCGGATCTTGGACATCCAGGTGGTCCTACGTAACCCATCAGGATTGGAATCAAGCCACACGTAGTTCTTGAAATGTAGTTTAACGTCATACCGGACGAGGAGGGGAGT
Source organism: Viscum album (assembly GCA_963277665.1). Lineage (NCBI taxonomy): Eukaryota > Viridiplantae > Streptophyta > Magnoliopsida > Santalales > Viscaceae > Viscum > Viscum album. The sequence goes on along the minus strand of OY728140.1, from coordinate 1,898,311,792 downwards.
AACATACCCTTAAGCAAGGTGTAAAGTATGGCGAAAAACCGACGTGAATGAGGACATAGCCCTATGCCATACCGTACAATCCTATAAAATAGGTCCTGGGCCGCGGCCTGGAAAGGCCGAGGGGCCTGGGGCTGAGCCTCGGTCAGGAAGGACTGACTGGTTTGTAGTTTAACGTCTTACATGAGGACGGGGGGCCAGGGGCCCAAGGAGGCCAAGGGGCCCGAGGCTGAGCCTCGGAAGGGGAGTCGTATAACATGGTACATGATCCCGACGTGAATGAGGACATAGTCCCACACCACACCGTACACTCCGAGTAAGAAGGGACCTAGGCTGTGACCTGGAAAGGCCAAGGGGCCTAAGGTCAAGAATCAATCAGGAAGACCTGACTGGCTTGTAGTTTAACGTCTTACATGAGGACGGGGGGCCAGGGGCCCAAGGAGGCCAAGGGGCCTGAGGCTCGGTCAGGAAGGCCTGCCCGGTTTGTAGTTTAACGTCTTACATGAGGACGGGGGGCCAGGGGCCCAAGGAGGCCAAGGGGCCTGAGGCTCTGTCAGGAAGGGGAGTCGTACGACATGGTACATGATCCCGACGTGAATGAGGACGTAGTCCCACACCACACCGTACACTCCGGGTGAGGAATCCTGGGCTGTGGGCCCGATCACTAGCACCACCTGGGGGAAGTTTGTCACCTCAGGATGGGGCAGAATGAATCACTATTGACCATATTCGAAACACAGCGTTCCTATGGTGACCCGCATGGGGGCAACAAATGAGCGTCGACCGCTGACCAAATTCGCAACGCGGGACTTTTATCGATTTGTTGCTTGAGAAACCCTCAGGGGCGTTGGCCCGTATCGGTAGTAGAGCCCTTGGGCTTTGTATCCAGGCCGTTCTTGGGGGCCCCTCCGGGTGTGAATCCATCCACGAAAGGGGCAAACACCTCCAGGGGGAATGTGCAGCCGGGTCGAGGCTTGCTCGACGTGGGTCGGGGCAAAAGTGGGCACCCTGCCCTGTCTTGACCCGAGGGGAAGATTTTGGCTTTTGGGCTGGGCCGACGGACGAAATGTCCGGGCATTCCTACATATCTCATAAGGATGAGAATCAAGCCATACGTAGTTCTTGAAGGCCATGCGGTTTAGAGTCATGCGGTGAGGACGTGGGAGGGTAGAAGAACGGGAGTGGGCGCATGGTGCGACCCCCCACAATCTTTGCATGAGTGGGGTTGCATGAGCGGGGCCAAGAAAGCTGACGCCCTGCTACACAAAGATCCTACAAGGAGACCATCCCTAGGGGGAATAGTGGAAGAGAGAAGCTTGGGGCTGGGCTCAAGACAAGGCGTCCGAGCGTTCCTACGTATCCCATGAAGATGGGAATCAAGCCGTACTTAGTTCTTGACATGCAGTTTAACGTCATGCGGGACGAGGGGCATCTCATTCGGGGATGTGTGCGGCACGGTACAAGATCCCAATGTGAGAACGTAGTCCTACACTGTACTGTACGATCCCGTAAGAGGGTAATTCGGAGAGAAACGAGGGGGCCTGGGGCCAGACCTCGGTGGAGACGGGGATAGGGTCCCAAAGAGGCCGAGGGGCCTGAGGCTGATCCTCGGTCTGGAAGAACTGACTGACTTGCAGTTTAATGTCTTGCAGTGAGGACAGAGATACAGTTTAAGGTCATGCAGGACCAAGTCGCAGTTTAGGGTCATGCAGGACCAATGCAGTTTAATGTCGTGCAGGACCAATGCAGTTTAATGTCGTGCAGGACCGTCTCGCAGTTTAGGGTCATGCAGGACCAATGCAGTTTAATGTCGTGCAGGACCCTCTCACAGTTTAGGGTCATACAGGACCAATGCAGTTTAATGTCGTGCAGGACCCTCTCGCAGTTTAGGGTCATGCAGGACCAATGCAGTGTAATGTCGTGCAGGACCCTCTCGCAGTTTAGGGTCATGCAGGACCAATGCAGTTTAATGTCGTGCAGGACCCTCTCGCAGTTTAGCGTCATGCAGGACCAATGCAGTTTAATGTCGTGCAGGACCCTCTCGCAGTTTAGGGTCATGCAGGACCAATGCAGTTTAATGTCGTGCAGGACCCTCTCGCAGTTTAGGGTCATGCAGGACCACTCTTGCCCTAGGAAAAGTATCGCTTGAGGAATCTGGCATTGGTGGGAGGGGTTACACGCTCTCCATCTGTGGTCACCAAGGAGTATGCTCCATTGGGGTAAACCTTTGGATGATATAAGGCCCTTCCCATTTGGGTTCTAACTTGGGCGGTTTCCTTCCGGGAATCATTGGCGCTCGCAGGGCCAGCACCAGGTCACCCTGTAGAAAAGAGCGGAGATGAACCTTCTTGTCAAAAGCTCTTGCTATCCTGTCCTGATGCCTTTCCAGATTGTGCAGGGCACGAAGCCGGTTCTCGTCCAGTGCCTCTAACTCAGATAGACGGATCTCGGCTACCTCATCTGATGTCTGGTGATCATAAACTTCCGTGCGTAGCGACGACAGCTGGATCTCAATGGGTAGGACGGCCTCAGCTCCATACACCAGGGAATATGGGGTCACCTGGGTAGAGTTGCGAGTCGTCGTCCGGTAAGCTCAGAGGGCGTTGGGGAGCTTGTCCGGCCAACTCTTCTTGTTCTGACCAACCATCTTCTGCAGAATGTTAGAGAGGATCTTGTTGAACGCCTCGATCTGTCCATTCGCCTGTGCGTGGTAGCGGGAGGTATGGTTTGACCGGATGCCGTACTTAGCGTACAATTTCTTCAATTCAGCTGCTCGGAAGTTGGTGCCGTTGTCAGTGAGGACGGCGTGAGGGACTCCAAACCAGTGGATAATGTTGGAGCTCACAAAGTCAACGACGGAACGGGCCATGACCTCTTTGAGCGGAACTGCTTCTGCCCACTTGGAGAAGAAATCTGTAGCAGTCAGGATGAACCTACACTGGCGGGCTATTGCCGGCGGATACCGTCCCGCAATATCGAGTCCCCATACCGCAAATGGCCAAGAGTACTTGGTGGGGTGGAGGGGTTCTGGCGGCCGATGCAAGAAGTTGGCGTGCACTTGGCACGCGTGGCATCTTTTGGCGTATCCAATACAATCGTGGATCATGGAGGGCCAGAAGTACCCTAGCCTCCGGATTTGATGGGACAGCTTCGGCCCAGCTTGATGGGCGCCACAGGAACCGGCGTGAACCACTTGCATAACTTGAGGTATCTATACTCCTTGGATGCAACGGAGGGGGACACCATCAAATCTCCATTTATAGAGGGTCTGCTCAAGACCGGGGCCGCTCTGGAGGGTAAATTGAAGTGCGCGGCGTCGGATTCGCTCGCGCTCGGCCCGGTTGTCCGGGAGCTGACCATTTTTGAGATACTAGACAAAAGGTGCTCTCCAATCGGGGGTCGTTTCAACCACTGCGTCTGACGAATCCGGGACTCCTGATACGGAGGGTTCGGTGGTGAGATGACTTACCCGCAGGCTATCACGGACCTCTTGGGTGATGGGAGCAATGACTCTCCGGTGGGCCATGTGTATGACCAAATCATCTTGCTCGGGTTCTGCGAGCGATGCGGCTAAACCAGCTAGGGCATCCGCTTGGCCGTTCTGCGACCGCGGGACATGGGTAACCTCTGGCCGAGAAGAGAACTGGGCCATTAGGAGGAGGGTGTACTCCAGCAACGGTGCAAGCTCTGGCTTCCTGACGACGTAGTCGCCATTAACCCGTTTGATTACCAGCTCGGAATCTCCCTTCACATGTAGATGGGGTACATGGATCTCAAGGGCCAACTCGAGGCCGGTGATGAGAGCATGGTACTCTGCCTCATTGTTGGTACAACCTTCTGACAACAGGAAGGAGTACGGCAGGACGGCTTGCGCCGGGGTAATGAAAACAATACCCAGACCCACTCTGTTGAGCTTGGGGTCGTTGAGCCTTCTACCGGTGGGGCTCCGGGAGGCGCCGTCGAAATGCATTTGCCAACATGGGACAGCGTGATCGACCGAGAGGATCGTCTCGTCGGGGAAATCCAGGTCCAGGGATTGATCTGCGGAGGTTGGATGGGCAGCTAAAAAGTCTGCCAACACCTGTCCCTTAACGGCCTTCTAAGGCACAAACCTGATGTCAAACTGCTGGAGAATCACCGCCCACCGTGCTAGTCGGCTAGTCAGCATGGGGCGGTTCAGGATGTACATCAGCGGATCCACCCGAGAGATCAATTGCACCTCGTGGTCTTGCAGGTAGTGTCGCAACTTCTACACGGCGAAGACGAGTGCAAGGCAGCTCTTTTCGATAAGGGAATATATGACCTCCGTATCAAGAAGCATGTGACTGAGATAGTAGAGACTGTTCTCAGTGGCCTCGTTATTCTTATGGGCGAGCAGCGCGCCGAGGGATCTCTCCAGGGCGGTCATGTAAAGGACCAGTGGCTTTCCAGAGACGGGTGGCATCAAGACCGGAGGTTGGAGCAGATACTGCTTGATTTCCTCGAAGGCGATACGACACTCCTCATCCCATTCGTAGGCAGCGCCTTTCTTCATGAGCCGAGAAAAGGGATTACACTTGCCGGCCAGGTTCGCAATGAATCGGCGTATATAGGCTAAGTGGCCTTGCAGGCCTCGAAGCTCCCGAATGTTGCTCGGGGGAGGCATTTGGCTGATGGCCTTGATCTTCTCTGGGTCGATCTCGATACCTCGGTATCTGACAACAAAGCCCAGAAACTTCCCGGAGGAGATCCCGAAGGCACACTTCAGCGGGTTCATCTTCAGGTGACGGGAACGGAGGAAACCGAACACTTTCACAAGGTCTTTGAGATGGTCCTGGCGCTGGCATGATTTGACTACAAGGTCATCCACGTAGCATTCCACCAATGTCCCGAGGATCGGTTTGAATATGCGATGCATGGCCCTCTAATAAGTGGCACCTGCATTTTTCAAACCGAATGGAATTACCCGGTAGGAAAAGGTACCCTGGGGAGCCCTGAAGGCAGTGGACTCCTCATCTTCGGGGGCCATCCGGATCTGGTTATACCCGGAATACCCATCCATTAAAGAGAGGGCTTGGAACCCGGCAGTGGCGTCAATCAACAGCTCCGTCACTGGGAGTGGGAAGTCATCCTTTGGGCAGTGGCGATTGAGATCGCGGAAGTCGATGCAGACTCTAATCTGCCCATTCTTCTTCCTGACTAGCACAATGTTGGCGATCCATTTGGGGTACTGGACCTCTTTGACGAAGTTGGACTTGATTAGCTTATCAACATCGGCCTCAACCATAGCGCCATGGGAAGGGTGCATTTTCCTGGGAGGCTGCTTGAACCCACGATGTTTTACTGGGAGGCCCAGACGGTGGACGGCCACTTGGGGATCCAGCCCTGGCATCTCATCGTAACTCCAGGCAAACACATCGCGGTGCTATTTGAGGAAGTCTACATACTGCTGCCGCTCCTCGAGGGACATGGCCGCACTGATCAATGTGGGTCTTGGATCTGCCTCGCTACCAAGGTTCACCTGTACCAGCTCATCGACCGTGGTAGAGACGCCTTCTTCAAAGGCTGGGGGAGCATCCTCCAAGTCTTCCTCCCCAGCCGTGGGGGGACTTCCCGCGACGGAAGATACTTCTGGGCTTTCAAAACCCGAGGGGCGGCTGGTGCCGGCTTGGGCAGCAGCGGTCATCACATCAGGAGACTCACTTGTCGTCAAGACCATAGCAATGAATGCATTTGATCCTATCCCATCCGGCCTTCGGCCTAAGGGGCCACGCTTGATGATATCAAAGTAGTGGTGACGTGTCGGCCTGAGTCGGTTGATTCCAACCTGGAGAAATAGACTCGTATGGCGCACCGCCGTTGTCATGAGCTTGACGTCCCGGTACCGTACAGGGGTAGGAGATTCCGGGATGACCCGAGCCTGGTTGATGTAGGAGTACGAGGTGATTTTCCGCCGTCGCTTGGACGCGGGAACATGCCTTCCTTGCGTACCCGAAACAACGAAACATTGTCCCATGTCGGGGGTCGTGGCCTCCAACCGGTGGATCGGGAGGATGTAGGCGTCGTCCATGCTCGCCCAGGGATCACTTGTGATTGGGGCGGGCTCATCCTCGCTGACCAGGATCTGCTTGTCCTTACTTTTGTAATAACCCGCATCCAGATAGCAGGCCTCACAAGAAGCGAAAGGGGACGCGTCTCCTTGGAGCACGCCTACTCGACCGTTGAGCGAGTACTTATGGCACTGGTGATACGATGAGGGGACCGCGGCATGCAGATGGAGCCATGGCCTACCCATCAATGCGTTGTAGGCGGTGTCCTGAGAAACAACCATGAACTCGGTGCTGGCAATTAAGCCACTGAACTGGGTCTTCAGGCGGATCTTGCCGACCGGGGTTTGCTCTGTCCTGTCGTACCCCTGAATCCTGAGGTCAGAGGGAGTCAAATAACCTTCGGACAAACCCAGCTTTCGCAGCGTCCGAGTCGGAATTAGATTGATTCCAGAACCCGTGTCAACGAGGCAGCGACGGACTTCCACACCGTTAAAGTGGCCAGTGATATACAGTGGGCGAATGTGCCCCTGTATAGGAGGGTCTTCATCTTCACCAGAGAACGAGATAACCGCCTGAAATTCGGCGTTTTCAATCGTCTCGGTATGGAAGGCCTCCACGGCTGCCACTTCCGTCTCGAACTGGAGGGGGCTCCTTAGGGCCTCGGCAAGTGCCTCGCGCATCTCGGATGACAAGCGCAGGGCCTCAAGGATGGAATGCCTTGCCGGAATGCCGGCTAGGTGCTTTAGGACATCATACTTGCGTGCCAAACGCGAACCTCTGCTTACAGGGGGTTTTTCGGCATTTGGGGGCATAGCGGGTCCTGCTGGTTGAACTGGCGGTCGGCTAGCACTGGGTACATCCTGCTGCCTGCTAGTAGAAGCCTGGAGAGTAGTCGCCGGGCTAAGATCGAACAGCGGGGGCTGGCCCGTCGCCGGGCGAGACTGGCTGTGATACGAACGAGGCGGCTCTCCCCGATCCAGCAACACGAACGACGGGGGAGGTAGAGCTGAGGATGTTGGATGGGCCTGCGCGTGCTGAGATCTGCGCTGAGCCTGCTGCCTGGTCTCGATAGCATGCACGGTTTGGTCACAAGTGCCTGCTGACATACCTCGGTGACCGGCGCGAGTGCGATTCCGCTGACGTTGACGTCGGCTGGAAACATTGGGGCGGTCTGCCTGGGGTTCCCCCTCATCGGGGGTCATATAGGGCTTTACCAGCTCCACGGTGTTAACCGAAGCGTACCCTTGACTGTCGCTCGAAGAGTCATCCACCATTGGGAGGATTCTGGGAGGAATGCCCATTTCAGGAGGCATAAAGTCGCCAAGAGTGCGGGATGACGACGGCACTGGCGGTGCACGTTGCTTCTTCTTGCGTCGCCGCTGCTTGCCCTTTTGGGCAGAGGTCGACTGTGAAGACGATGCTGAGGCACCGGCTGCTTCTTCTGAGGGTTCTGGCTACTTCAGGCATGCCCGGATGATACCCTGGGCATGGACAACAGTTTTTCGAGCCATCCAGTTGTCGTATTTCTGGGACCCGCGGCTAGGGACCTGCTGCCACTCACCCTTGCTGTCACTGCCGATTTCCGATCCCGCAAAGACGCCTGCCACCTACGCTGGCGCTGGGCCCAACTTGACTATGTTGTTGTTGGCCTGGTCCTGAAGCCAGTCTTTAAACACATAGCATCGCTTGAGGGTGTGCCCCAGGATCCGATGATAAGGGCAGTAGTTGGGGTGATCAGTGAGATGCGCCTCTGCCGGCCTCCTGCACTCAGGCAGACACACGATCCCTTGCTCTAGAGCACTTCAAAAGTAACCAGGGACCTGATTTTCGTTAAACGAATAGGTATGGTACTTTCTTTCCGGGTAAGGAGCCCTGGGGGCCTGGTTCTGTCGAGGGACCGGAGGGGCCTGCCGAGGGGGCGGCGCCTGGTTGTCTCGCCTAGGTGGCGGCAGCGCATTGCGCGGGGGAACCTGTCGGTTCTGAGGCGGTCGCTGCTGGGCAAGAGCCTGTGCTTGAGGTGGAGGACCTCTGCGGGGTTGCGGGGGTGGTGCCACCGGTAACAATTCCAGCTGCCTCGGGGCTTCTATTTGAGCCACTGCGGCGGGTTCAACCCTGGCGGCCCTCCTGGCTGGGATCATAGGGGGCAGCAGACGTGCTTGACTAGCCTGTTGCAGGGCCTCCTCGAGGCGCTGGGCCTTATCCGAGAAATCTCTGAACCCTCCAGGGTAGTTCTGGGTAATCAAGGAGGGTACCAGCTCTGTCTTTACGTTCCCCACACACATCGTCAGTAATTTCACCTGAGTCAGTGGCATATCGAGGGAATACGTAAGTCATTTCCACCGGGCGATGAAGTCTGCAACCCGCTCATCAGGCCTCTGTTTGCAATTAAAGAGGTCCGCGATGCTGGTCTTCCGCGTGGTGGAGCTGAACTGGTACAAGAACTGCCGGCGAAGATCCTCCCAACCGGTCACTGATCCGGTGGGGAGCTGGCTGTACCAGACGAATGCCGGACCTTCCAACATCTGTACAAAACATCGGAGCTTAGCGGCTTCTTGCTGAGCCGGGGTCCCCAGCATGGGGCCACACCTGGAAGAGAAAAGAGCCAAGTGCTGGGGTGGGTCCCCTGTCCCTTTAAAAGGCGAGAAAGTGGGGTTCCCAAAACCCGGAGGCGCGGGCATATCATCCACCCACGCGTGATAAGGCTTTCCATCCGGTGGGACCGCCACCTGCCGTGTCTCCAACGCCTCGAGGCGGGCTGTGAGTGCCGCAATAAGGTCCTCTGGGTGGGGGTCCCTGTCTTGACGGGGGTCCCTAACCACAAGCGCATTTCCAGGTTCTTCAACACGGTAGACGGCTTCTGCTGCTCGCAGGTCGACTGGTTGGACGACCTGTTGGGTGACTGGGGGAACGTGGGTTGGGTTCTTCAGATTGCCCCATCGCTCAGGGGGGTTTGGCGAGACGTATCGCGCCCTCTTGTCGTATGTTCCGGCTTCCGCCCTGTCCGCGGCAGTAGCATGATCAGGGTTGCCCGGAGGCATCTCACCGGGGGGAAATTGTTCCTGCCCCTGCTGCGCCGGCCTGGGATTACCATAGTCGGGTCGTCGGTCTACGGCACGTTCATCCAAGAGTTCGTTGACCAGCCTCTTCTGCTCAGCACGCTGCTGGCGCAACGTGGCCTTCTCAGGGTCTTCGTCCGTTTTCTGCACAGAGGCGGACGGTCGGAGTGATTGACTATTCCGACGTGCTCCTTACCCTTGCCAGTGCTCCGACCGAGTGCCAGTGACTCGGTGGGTATAGGGAGGCCCAGCAGGTTCCTCTGATGACGGGTAACTCTCCCTGACGGGTCAAGAAGCGGCGGTACGCCCTCGGATGGTAAGTCCCCATCAAGGAACTCAAGCTCATCTTCCTTATCCACAACGTCGGCCATGTGGACTGTGACTCCTCTTGAGGGCATATCCTCAATGTCGCATAGCGAATCGGGCTGTCGTCGGATAGGGTCGAAGAGGAGAGCGGCATAGCGTCCCCAACCACGGACTTGCACATGGGGGGTGGCTTCCCTGACGATCTTGCGGAGTGCCTTGAAACTCTGAACGCATTTTCGTTGGAGGGCACTCTGGTGACCGGGCGACTCGGGGTGCTGGGCCGCAAGGAGCGCCGTTGCATCAATCAGGCGGCACTGTTTTCCAATCTTCTCGAAGTGCTCTCGAGTCCTGGGGTACACTACCCATTCCCAACGGAGGCGGAAGTGCGTCGCCCACAGGGTCCGACAAAAGCATCCCACTTCTTCAGGGGTAAGCGACTGGGGTACACGAAAATTCAGCGCCGCCGTGGGCCAGAACTTCTCTGGGAAGTAGTCCGCTGCAAGAATACTCCAGAAGCTCCTGGGTTCGTCCTCGGGGTTCGGCCCTACATTTCCCCACTCATCAACCGGGGGTGGCTAAGGGACCGGTAGCGGTACCGAGGCGGACCTCTGGGATAGCAAACTCGGCGGTGGAGAATACGGCGAGCGAGCAGACTGGCCACCGTACTCTGGGCCTTCATCTGAAGTGCGAGGTGACCTGACCACAATGTCACGATAGGACGGGCTAACAGCCGCTGCTTCGGGTACGGGAATTGCCATTACCGGTGTCCGGTCATGTCGTGGCTCTACCACTGTTGTCCCCCAAAATAGCTCCTCGTGATCCCGAGTAGAGGTAGAGGGCGCTTCGGGTGACGGTGGCGGTGACTGCGCGATCGAAACCTGCGGAATTCCCAGGATTTCTTCCTCCTGGATGTACCTGCGGAGAGTGAAGGGAATCCGGTGGACCTCAAATTCCGGGAGAACGAGGCTGACACGTCTGGTTCCTGCCCCAGTCCTTGATACGGAGGAGCTGGGAGAAGGTTCCACCGCTGAATCGCATTCCGCTTCCGAATCGGAGAAGCGGGCAGGTTTGATCTCCCCCTGGGCCTTCCCAGGATTCATCTTGTGGCCGCGACGACCCGCTCTTCTGCCCCTGGGTGGCACTTCGGGACAGGGTTGACCCCTATCAGGCGGCCCTGGGGCGGCGCTAGCGCCGTGGCGGAGAGGGCCCCCACTTGAGACAGCCGGGGTGCGAGGGGCACCAGGGCAAATATCAAAGGGTACATGGGGAGGACCTCCATGAACAGTACCCACGTGGGCGGGGCCTCTGTTGGAACCGGCAGGAGCATGGGGAAGGCCTCCATGGTCGATGCGAGTGGAGCGAGGCTGACCTTCACTCCTTGAGTTGCTGGGGCAAGGAGGACCTTTTCCAGTCGCAGAGAGGACGTAGGGGGGCCCCCACGTCGAAGGACCAGATGGACGGTATCTTCAGAAGGATGGACTTCATACCTTGTACAGCGGGCGCGGGAAATGTTTCCGCGCTGAGCATCACTGCCCCGGGCCAGGTCCTCCTGCAGGATGGGGGCAGCACGAGGCATGCCTCCATGACGAACCTCGGAGCGGGGAAGGCCCACGCTCTGTGGAGTAGTGGTACGGGGAGGATCTCCGTACGGGGTGGCATCACCGCGGGTTAGCTCGCGACGATCATCACTGGGGCCTGCAACCCGGAGAATCAACCCGGCCTACCCATGGGGCGGCTGGGGTCTCAATCTTGGTTGGGCAAAGGGTTGCCCCTGCTCAATGTACGCGAGGGCTTCATAATGTACGCCGGAGGTGGCTCGGGCCACTGTAACTGTCGACGTGGACGCGCCTAGGCGAGCGTCCTCAGCCCGGGCCCGGCGCTGACATCGGGTCAGGCGGGCCGGTGCAGGTGGTGCAGGGACGTAGTCTGCCTGCTCTTCCTGCGGGGTCGGACGGCGGCGTTGACGTGGCCGGACGGGAGCTCTCGCCTGGGGGCCCCGGGTCGGGGCCCTGAGCGGACTGAGCCGGACAACACCTGCCTCTTCAGCGTAAGGCGAAGAGTCGTCAAGGCGTTCCGGGGATAGGCTCCCGAAACGATTGAATGTCTCGGTGGGGAGCGGGGGCTCCCTGCGCGGCCTGTTAGGGCGGCTTTGACGGCGGGGCCTGGAAGCCTCCAGGTCCAAACGGGCCATATCCCTGGTCGGGATGACCCCTTGTTCCTCATACCTGCGCACGAGGCTGTTGATCATCCTTCATTGGATGACCTCTGATGGGGAAAGGGGACGTGGACGTCCCGCATCCCGTGACGTGGCAGCCGTCGTGGCGGTAGTGGCGCCATGTGGAGTGAGCGTAGTGGTGTTGCCCCTGCCCCTGCGCGGGCGAGGAGCGGATGGTGACCGCATATCTGAAATAGAAACCTGGTTCCTGGAAAACGAAGGGATCAACTCATCAGTACTGAGAGGAAAAGGATTGACAGCCAGTGCCCCAGCATTCTTCCATCCTCCATGTCTGTGAGAAGGATCCACGCCAACACGCTGCGGAGTTGAGCGCCCCACGTTCTACTACCCCGACTTCCGGTGAGTTCCACGACAGGCCCGCCATTTGCTTGGCGGGACCAGGCACCGGATATCTAGATCCGGTGACACGTCAATCTACTGGTGTCTCGAACGCTACTAATCCCCGTGCTGAGGAGAAGAATTTCACGTCGGGTTCACCATTTCTGTTTCCGACGCTTTCGCCGGGGCGTGCGCGCATCCGTCCGCGGAGGAGGGGGACGCGCGGCTTTGTTGCCCCGCATTCCCGCTTTCCAAAGGCGGGCGGCATTCGTTCCTTATTCAGGGACGTCTGCTCCTTGATCGAAACAGGATGATGGGATGTCGGTTCTTCCTCCTGTGGATTCCTCCTCAGAACTCGTCACCTAGTCCGGGTCTCCCTTATAGATTTAATACGTAGTTCGTGAAACTCTTCCCAGTGCCATGTTTCCATGGATGCCGGTTAATTACACTGCTTCTGTCGGGACATTCCAAAGGGTCCAGTCAGGGCAGCAACCTTCGGTCAGGGGAGTAACCACGTTTGAGGCATCAGTAGCGTGTCTGGATGCTGGGGTACCTGGCATGTCTGTCTGTTATCCTCGGTCACAAGGCTTCTCAAGGGCGTGGAAGCCCGAGGCATCCCACATCGAGTGCGGGGAATTACATGTCATAGACACGTATCTGAGGTTTTCCTCAGCTTCCCATGTTCAACACAGGGTATGCCGCGAGTTTAACGTCTTGAGGAGACGGTTACGCCAAAGGCGTTCCATCCGAGGCTTTCCTCAGGCATCTCATGTTTATCACGAGGTAGGGCGCGAGTTTAACGTCTTGCGGAGACGGTTGAGAATGAAATGGGACCATCGCAGGGGGGCGACAGTGAAGTTGGGATTGAGCCTTGAAGAGGCTTCCTACGTATCCCCGTGGCAGGGAATCAAAGTCCGCGTAGTTCAGGATGGTTCCGGTAAACCGACGTGAAGTTGGACCTTGGTTCGAGGAGATTTGGGCTTGAACCTCTGGGAGGATTCCTACGTACCATGCCTTGACATGGATCAAAGTCCTCTTAGTTCAAATGATACAGTTTAACGTCATGCGGGATGAAAATGAACCCTGACGTGAATAAACGACGGGTGGTGGGTGTCGGTGAGCCGACGTAAGTGAGGGACCTTGATCCACTATTGGTGGGCTTGAACCTCGTGGAGGCTTCCTACGTACCATGCCTTGACATGGATCAAAGACCTCGTAGTTCAAATGGGGCTGGGTCACAATGGCTTACCACTGGACCAGAATGTAGTTTAACGTCATACTGGACGTAGGTAGAACACGACGTGAATTGGGTGATGGGTGGGCTTGAACCTCGTGGAGGCTTCCTACGTACCATGCCCTGACATGGATCAAAGACCTCGTAGTTCAGGTGGGTTTGGGTCACAACGGCTTACCGCTGGACTGGAATGAGACCCGACGTGAATGAGCGACGGGTGGGTGTGTCGGTGAACCGACGTGAAAGTAGACCTTGGTCCACTATTGGTGGGCTTGAACCTCGTGGAGGCTTCCTACATACCATGCCTTGACATGGATCAAAGACCTCGTAGTTCAAAAGGGTTTGTCGGTAAACTGACGTGAAAGCAGACCTTGGTCCACTAATGGTGGGCTTGAACCTCGTGGAGGCTTCCTACGTACCATGCCTTGACATGGATCAAAGACCTCGTAGTTCAAAAGGGTTTGTCGGTAAACCGACGTGAAAGTAGACCTTGGTCCACTAATGGTGGGCTTGAACCTCGTGGAGGCTTCCTACGTACCATGCCTTGACATGGATCAAAGACCTCGTAGTTCAGGAGGGTTTGTCGGTAAACCGACGTGAAAGCAGACCTTGGTCCACTAATGGTGGGCTTGAACCTCGTGGAGGCTTCCTATGTACCATGCCTTGACATGGATCAAAGACCTCGTAGTTCAGGAGGGTTTGTCGGTAAACCGACGTGAAAGCAGACCTTGGTCCACTAATGGTGGGCTTGAACCTCGTGGAGGCTTCCTACGTACCATGCCTTGACATGGATCAAAGACCTCGTAGTTCAGGTTTGTTTGTCAGGGTCAGTGCTCACTCTAAGCCCACGTGAGTCATGCTCGGTGTGAGAAACAAGAGGTCGCAAGGACCTGACGATCACGTCGTGAAGGGTGCGTCCGTGAGAAGCGAAGAGGGGCTTACGCGTTGAGCGGCCCATGGTGTTGGGACTTACTCCAAGATGGAGGCCCAGAACGGGGTGCCTCGTTCCCTATCACGTCCTCCAATGACCTTGGTAGTGGGGAAGTACAGAGATGCACGGGTGCAATCATCCGTACCAAAGGTTTGGGGCTTACGCTCTGAGGCAGCCCTTCCCCTGCGAACATACACCACTCCGACAAGGAGGATCTCATTCCATGTGCGGAAGAGTTACCATTCCCGTGGAGACAAGCGGTGTAATGAATGCTCGAGCTGGGGGGACCCTTCGTGAGGGAGACAAGGTTGGGTCACAGTTTAACGTCATGTGTTGAGGACGTGGTGCTTGGCAGTTTAACATCCTGCAGCTCGGACGAGGTGGGTTCACTCCACACCCCTAGGGCTTACATAACCGGTACCCTCTGGTCCTTGGGGAAGGGAAGGTACCGGTAAGGCCATGGTAAATGGGGGTAGAGGGAGGAACCATCGAGGGGTCCACGTTAGCGTGGATATGTGAAGAAGAAATAGCCGTTAGCGTGCCTATGCGAAGAAGCATTAGGCGAAGCAACGCTACGGGAGGTGTTGTCCATGGGACTTTGAAATCACATCGTGCAAACCTGGAGGGTCGCACGGAAAGAGGAATCGCTAAGCAGAGGAGTGTGCTTTGCGAAGTGGGGTGCCTTGGCCTTAGCATGGGGCAAAGGTGGGAGTGGGTGGTGCTTCGCGAAGTGGAACAGTGTTCGCGGAGCACTGCCTCGCGAAGAAGGAATGGTTCGCGAAGCAAGGTCCTGCCAAGCAATGTACTTCGCGGAGTGGAGCGATCCTGCCTTAGCATAGGGATTACTCGTATGAGTTGGGTGTTTCACGAAGCACGAGTGCTCTGCGGCTGCCCGGGTTCCCTTGGGGATCCCCTTCCTTTGCGAACGCCCTTGGGCTTCGCGAAGGGAATCCCTCTCGGAAGAGGGGCTCAAAACGAAGCAAATCGGAGTCGTCTCGCGAAGTAGAAATACCTCACGGAGCTCATGATTCCCGGGGCAAAGCTTGCTTCGCGATTCGGGAGAGGAGAAGCCTAAAGGTCGGATTGTCCGTCCTCGGGGACTAAGGGGGAGTCGAGTATTTATAGGGAAGGGGCGCCGCGATGCAGGGCTCGCGCGCCGCCTTCGGAGCTTCGTGGCGGCTCGCGAACGTCAAACGGGCTTGCAGAGGATCACCGCCTCTGGTGCTTCGCGGCAGTTCGCGAACGTCAAACGGGCTCGCGGAGGATCACCGCCTCTGGTGCTTCGCGGCGGCTCACGAACGTCAAACGGGCTCGCAGAGGATCACCGCCTCTGGAGCTTTGCGGCGCCGCCAGGGTTGGGGCGCTTCGCGGCGGGGCTTCACGGCTGTGCTTCGCGGCTGTGCTTCGCGAGGCAGCGCGCCGGCTGTCGTTTTCGTTCCTTCCTTTCGGGCCACATTTTTGGCGCCAACAGTATGAAATTGTAATTAAGTTATTAATTTTATTATATACATTTCAAAAGAAGAAATATATCCTGAATGGTGAATTGTATGACGAATATGAGAACACCATTAAGAATATAATGTTAGTTTAACCATAGGAATGTAATAAATTTTTTGTGAATTAGGTGGTTGGTAACATCCTAGGTGAGGGTGACTTATTTAATATTTTAATATTAATTTTTTTACAAAAAAATTAATGTTTCTCTTAAATGGTGTATTGTATGAGAAATCTAGGACCATAATTAGATCTAGGATTTTTGTTTTACCATAGGAAAAACAATTCATTTGAGCACATAAGGTATTTGTTAACATCAAACATGCAATTATCCTTTTTAATATTTTATTAATATTATATATATATATGTTCAATATATTATAATAATTTACAAATATTATTTAATTATTAATAAAACATTCTCTTTTATTATTAATTATTAAATATTAATTAATTATTAATCCTATTTAATTAATACTTACCACCATTTTATTAATTATTGTGATTTTTAAAAACATTTGGTATTTTTTAGTTTTTTTACTAGTAATTAATTTTTTTTATGTTTATTGAATATATTTATCACATAATACTAATTATTTATAAATTATAAATAAAACTAATCAAAATATATTTAATATTACTATTATTAATGTTCATTTTTTTTATCGTCAACTAAGTGTATACATTAACAAAAAATGATCAATACATTAATGAACATTCATAGCCTTTTTATGGCTAAATTGGTCCTTCATTAATCAATAATCATTAAAGGTACATGTATTTATAATATATTGTCTTTTCATTAATTTTTTTTAAGAATTAGTTGTTTTCATTCATTTACATGAAATTGATTTCATAATCATTTTTATAAAACGCTCATTTATTATTTATTTCCCACATTATATATATATATTACAAAATTTTCGACCGTATATATATTCATAAAATATATTTTTTCATTTTTTTAAACATATATACATATCAAATATATACATACATGCATACATATATACTTAAATATATATATATATATAATCATTAATTGTTTATATAATTATTATATATTTTTATTCACATATTAATTATTATATATATCTAAATTTTTACTAAACTATATTCACATATTTTAAATTAATTAAAACCAATAAAAATAAAACAAAAAAAATATTGTTTAACATAACATAAAAATTCATGTATTATGATAATTTTTAAAAACTTATAGTACCATAACATGAAATACAACTGATAAAATAAATTTATTTATATAAACATTATCAATATCCGATATCCATAAATAATATCAGTAATAATCAACTTTCAAAAAATATCATAAAACAATAAACATACACAAAAACTAAATACTATATAAAAATCCTATTAAATATAAACAGTAAACAATGAGTGAAAATGCATCAAATCTATTGAAATAAAATCTTCAAAAGTTGGTGGACATCCAAATAGGGAATAATAAAATTGTAGTAACCATAAATACCAAATAAATCATAAAAATATGGAAAAATTAAAAACATATGGTTTGACCAAATTAATTTCACCAATATTGAATTGGAAATCTCAATAATATCAAAAGAATAGAGAAGATGAGACCTTAAATGGGGGATTAGAACACAAATTCTCAAGAATTTTTTTTACGAAGGAATATTTTGGGAGGGGTCGGGTGTTCATGATGGATGTGATGGGGAAATGGGTAGGGAATGATGAGGGTAGGATAAAGGGTAACACAGGTGGTTATAATAAATTTATAATAGTTATAGTTTAATACTGATGAATTTTATTCCATTGATAATGGAATATTTCAAATTATTTTTGTGATGGATTAGATTATATATTTCCAATTGTTTTTTAATCACTTTTTGTGAAAAAATGGTTTATCTATCAAAAATTCTCTTGGATAGATCACATAGAAGTTATGAATTCCAAATGTATTTTAAATGATGTCATATTTTCGATCTCAAATAATTCATTTTTGTGATAGAAAATGATTTCCATTTCTGATGACTGAATCTATGGGAATATTTTTGATCAGTTCATTTCCCATGGAAAATAAACTATCACAATTATTTATTTTTTCATATGGATCTTGGAGGAATAAATTTTAATGTCGTATTTTTATGTTGTATTATATATTAATGTCATGTATCGGGTTATTATGATTATTACCTCATTATATGCCTCATGTTTTTTCATACTGATCTTGAAGGTTCCATTTCCTTTGTTTTTTCATTAATGGGATTTATGATAAACCTATTATATAGATTTATGTCAATAGAAATTTACATGGAGTGAGTTGACTAAGGATGGAATAATGAAGGTATCATTAAAAATGATTAAATAATTTTTGTGTTTTACTTATGTAATTCATCTGTTATGTACCTAGTTTTGAATAAACTAGACCATAAATGATCCTTCAATGTTATTAATGTGATTATTTTTAAAGTGATTATTTTTAAATTAATTTTTTAAAAAATAGATTTACATAGTTTTTTGAAATTAAGGTTTAGTTATTTGGGAAAATTAATATTAGAAAACATTAGTAAAGAAATATTGGGATAATTCTAAATATAGAAAAATGAAATAGTATTTTTGTGAATTGTTAAGTGATTAGTTTCCAAGAAACAACATTATTTTCTAAATAATACAAGTGTATGTGGCTCTAGAATAATTTTACATATGGAAATTAACCCCAAGAAGGTTGCATTACGTTAGACTCGATTACCACTTAGTGTATGATAATAGGGCCTACTGCACAATTGGTTTGACACTCTTGGGTGATATGATTTGGATAATCACATCTCTTTAAAAATCATTATGAAGGATATATTGATAATGTAAATATTTTATGAATATTCAAGAATATCATCTTATTATAATGATATTATAAAATTTCATGGTTAATATTTCATTAAAAATTATTATTATAGGATTCCAAAAAAGTAATAAATTTCTCAATTAGTTCTTTTCCTTCTAAAAAAAATTTCAGGAAGAAGAAAAACTCGTTAAAATAATTAATTAAATAGACAATATGATGTCGGACTTCCAAATATTTCGAATCATGAGTATATGAGTATCTAATGATGATTAATTATAAAAATAACATCAAGAACAAGAATTGTATCTTTGATTTAATATTTTATGGATTATATTTTGATAATAGTGGATGAATGTAAGGAACAGGTTTTTTCAATTTTATATTGTTGATTTTATAAATAATGTAATTTTACAAAAAAATATTTTAAAATATTGTAGATGAAATTAATATTTTATTTATCAATATTAGTTATGTTTTAATATATATATATATATATATATATGTTAGTATATATTTATGTTAAAATATATATGTGATATATATAAGTAAGAACATTATATTATTTTGTGATTCATATTAATTTAGTAAAATATAATATATATACTATAATAAAGATACACATTTACATGATAATATAATATAATTATGTTATAAAAAGTTTTTAGAAACCTCTTATTAATATAATAATAAAATTAATTCCTATCCATTACTAAAAAAAATTCATTATTTATAAACTCCAAAATGTTATACATTTTTTTATAATTAAGAAACTGAATCTAGAATATTTGTCTTCAAAATGTTTTTCGTAATTTCATTCTACTTTCTCTTCAAAATATTAATCTTATTATTCCATTTATTGATGAATTTATGGATGAATCATTATAAAAAATAATTTTGTCTAAATAGACTATCCAGATTCAATAAACAAAATTTACACAAATTTTTGGATGCATTAATGTCAAAATATTTGAACATGTTCTTCTGTTTACATTCTCCAATATTTAATTTTTCACCCCATAAAAAATTTATCCACTTCCATTATGTTTTTAAGAGTTATTTTTGAAACATTATTTAATATATTTCCACCTTGGAAGGATCATTATATCTGGATGCATTGATTTCACATGTTCTTTTGACTGTTATAAATTTCCCACTACTTGTTCATCAAATTTGATTAAATTTCCAAAATAAATTCATCTTACATCTATCAAAATTTTAGGCCAACAAAACAATTGGTAAAAATGTTATAACCAAAAAACTTTCGTTAGACCCATTCTCTCAGATCCACATAAGTTTTGGCTTTAGGTCCGCTTATCACCCATCAAAATATTAATCCACATTTCATTATATAAATTAAAAATATAGATATATTGTTATATAATTCAAAAAAAAATTAAAATATTGGCGAATTTAACTTTTAGATGAAAAATACTAATGTGAAATTGAAACTGGAAAACAAGAATTCCCATGAAATTTTCAAATTTAGGAATCATTATTCCTGATTAAAAAGAATATAAGAATTAAAATAAAATTAATTTCTTGATGGATTTATTTTATGACCTTAACCATCCTTGAAAACAAATATTTTCAACAAAAAATTTTAGAATTAATTGCACCAAAAACCAGTTGGCCCAAATGGTAAAATAATTATTATTTAAACCCTTAAAACAACCCCATATTATATTGGAATCACCACCCCCTTCCCATTATATAATACCCAATTAGACATTCTATCATCATTTAACTCACAATTACTCTCTTACATTTATCTCTCTTCAATCATTAAGAGTTTTTTGGGTCCACAGATTGTCCACTCCATGATTTAGGATCTTACTATTTATGGAAAGGGAATTCTCTTCTCCTTTTTCTTTCAAGGAAATCATTTATTGTATGTCTCTAAATTATTAATTACATTCTCCTATAAATTATTTTTGGATATCTCCTGACATCCAAAATAGTTTATTATCAATGGTAGAAAAATATTGTCTCTCATTATTCACAATCATTAATCCACGTTATATATCATCTTGTTTCCGAATTCATTTCATATGATTCTTCATTTTAATTGAGATATTACAATATTTTGAATACCCAAAACAATTAATTTTCTATGGATATTCAACTATATTTAAAAATAATTTATTGATTAGTAGAAATATAATCATGGAACCCACATTCCCTCATTAGAGGTTCCAAAAGATATAATGTTCCATTTTTTATGCACATATATACTCAATGATTTAATATAAATATTGTTTTTTTTATACTCAGGTTGTTGATTAAATTATTTGTTATTGTCAGTGTTTCTTACATTAATTAATTCAAATGAAGGTTTTCCTCTAATTGTTCCCCAAATAATTGGAAGAACAACTGTGTTAACATAAATTGTTTCACCCTAATAAATTTCTAATGTATTTAGTAAATAATTATTCTCTATAGATGAAATGTTTTTAGGATTCCATGGTGAATCACCTTGGATATAATGTTTTATGAAACCTTAGTTATAAAATTATGAATGTCATATTTTTATGTTGTATCTACATTTTAATGTAATGTTTTTGGTAATTATGATTATTATCTCATGATATTCTTCTTTTTTTATTCATGATGATAATTAACATCCCATTTACATTCTTTTCCCTTACTGGGATTTATGCCCACCGTATTATATTAATGTATTTACCTAGGAAATTCCTTTATGTGAGGTGAAATAGGATGAAATAATAAAGGAGTTTTTCAAAAAGATAAAATAATTTTTATTTTTACATTTTCTTTATGTAATTCATGTGTTATGTACCTAGTTACCAAGACACTAGACTTAAAATATCCATAAAAATAATTTATGTAATATTTTATTAATGAATTATGTTAAATTTCATGTATTATAAGCTTAGGTAATCATACTAATGGGTTTGTATATAGTAAACAGTTAATAGATTTTAATTATGGATATATGATGAAGAAATATCATTAGGGAAAGAAATTATAATACCCCAGTTTTAAAAATATTTGGTAGAATCATCGTATAAATTTATTTAAGGTGACAAAGAAATGATTAATGTTAAAAATGGCACTTAGATAGAAATTGACAATTGGAGAAACCCAAAAATTTGATGGAATAAAAGAATTCTCTTGTCAACCCTCAGTGTATTGTAGGACATTTCATCCCCAAAAAATAGAAACACAATACAAATTAATGAACTAAGCCATGTTTTGTGGATGATAACTAATTATAACAACCACAATGTCCTGGAGATCATGGGAGGGATTTTGACACCATAACAATTGAGGTAGATCTCGACAATAATATGGTGGATCATATGATATTTATTAATTTAAGGATCATAAACATAGTATTTTAATCTGGATCAACTCGTTATTCCATATCACATATGTTTGGTAGATCTATACAAACAACACCTGAAATAAAGGAAATTTAACTATTCGTAATATCCCAAATCTGTGATCCAATAAACTGGTGCCCGGAACTGGGTCATCACATGACATCAAACATGCCTCCCCATAGGCTAGAGGTTTCTGACCAAAGGAGAAGTTCTATAAATCCATGTGGGGAGACTATACCCTATTTACCAGAGTAGGTCATAACATTGAGAAATATTAATAGAAGAAATAGTATGTAATGAAAAATAAACATGAATAGACAACAATGTCCCAAAACATGGTATAATCCAGAAATCAACATTAACCATGTCATGACATCCTAATAATGCCAAAGTGAATGATACCCAACATAAATACACATAGTTGATTTCCCATAACATATCTAACTCCATGTATGGATCCTTATCCATACTTATCCCAAGCAAAAATCAACTCCTTAGTACCAGAGCCATGCCTTTATCCTAACCTAGAATAATAAAGTTTTATCGAGTACCAAACGGAAGTCCAAATTGGGGGTGAGTAAAACTTAGTAGGCCACCACAAATTGTGTCTATAAAATATTCATTCTAAATAGATAGTGCATATATGTATTATGTAAATGGAAAAATAGACAATATTAAAACTCAAGATTCATTAGATAACTAATAACGATTACTTCTTTTCTATCTTTAATTAAAAAATTTCATCATTTATTTTATATATATTACATAATCCATTTTATTGATGTGTTCCATGTGTCAGTCACACAAATCATCTACACATGGGTCTTTGTCAATCCATCACTATGTATAAGCGATTTAATTAAGTCACCATCTCACAATGGATAATACATCAGAACAATTTCATCACCTGTAATAATCAGTCCATTTGGAATGAAACCATTACGTTAATAGATCTCCATACCCTTCCCTAACATGTGAATTGTATGTGATGTTAGAGCATCAATCCAACTCAACCTGTGGGAGGAGCCTTAGTCCTTTACCCACAACATCATGCTAATGGAACATACTTACTCATCTATTCACCACACACAACCCATATCAGGGTCAAACACATGAAATACATATAACAATCATATTCTATAGCAATAAATGTCATAATTAATACTATACCATACCCCATAAAGACATTTATATTCATATTACACATACGTTTATCCTAATTTAAATTCTCATGCATTAACGCACAGAGTTTATTAATCAATTCACATTAAGTATCCAATATTCAAAAACTATCATACATTTTTCGATTTATCCCATTTATCATTTCACAATCATTTTCCCACTTATTCATATCATGCACAATTCTTATATCACATTGAATAACCACTTAACTACCTTAAACCCATTATCCATACCCCATAGTTCCCATGTATTATCCCATTCCACATATTATTCAATTCCCCTATGAAAACCAATTTTCATGTTAACAAATTCATAATAAATTTCAAATTTAACATTTTCATTATTTCATATATATTTTAACCCTTTTAAGCATCTCAATAGAATGCATAACTAATTAAACATAGTATTAATTCACCAAATTATCCTTTTTAAGGCACTCCAAACAACCCCTTATTCCACTATCAAAACCTAGGAATAACCATCAATATTCTATTTTCAACTCCACTAAATATTTTCAACATGTTCAATATGGGATCTAAATTTATTAAAGTCAACTCTACACCTAATTCTAACAATCTCATGGTTTGGGAATGCCGGTATATTCCATGGGTGGCCCTAAATCATTATAATCAACCTCAATGCATCCCATGAGGATTATGAGGGTCACAATTCATTAATTATCCAAAAAATATAGCATATATTACTATAAGAAATGAATTCATAATAAGGGAAAAGAACAATATTAAATAAAATGCAAAAATATATAAAAAAACTATGGGATATAACTTATATACCACCTACCTCATTTCAATTGATGAAAACACTCTTAATCGTGGCCTTAGATAATAATTTTAATATATTATGATGTCTGAATCAGGATTACAAAGGAATAATATCGGTATTTTTATTTGGATGGATATGGGAGAAACTACAATCCCTAATCCAAAAAAGATAAGAAATTGATGTGATATACTTACCTGGAGTTTTGATCTGCAACCAATGATGTTATAAATGGATTAAAAATGATGGAGATATACCCCTTCTAAATGTGGGTTGAAATGGTTTAACTCTATTCATTGAAGAGGATAAATTTAGAGATAAATCAAATGGGGATCCTAAAATCACATAATGGAAAAAATATAATTTTTCCAAATTTTACTAGGCTACATGTTTTAGCTACACAGTTTTCCAAACCATGTGAAAATCATGCACACGATACTATCCATGGAAGGTGAGGTCACACAGTTACCTGGGAAGCTCCATATATTTGAAAAAAATATATCTAACTTTGCAATATGCACAATCCAAAACTACATGGGTTTCCTATGAATTCCATATTGTTTACTTAACTGTGCGCTAACCATGCACCTTGCATAGTTTGGGATGGTTCTCCTGACTCCCATGTATCTAACCCCTGGAACACCACTGTGGATACAATTACTCATAGGAAACATTTCGTTAACAAAAAAAATAAGAGACTAAACCCAATTTTTAATGAAGTTATACCTTCACAAAAAACAGGATCTTACAACCTTCCAACCATATAATGACTCTTCCTCAAGTTGCATTCCCATGAATCAGTGAGCTTCACTAACAAATAGATAAGGCCTCTAGGCACAACTATCCATTACAATTTTCCATGATTCTCAATTAATATTACAATTTTTTCACAAAATTCACACCAATGGTGGGATATTATCCCACAAGGCATCCTCACCACAACCCACAACACGATCTGACTACTCCTTAAGGAACACATCCACTTTAACTATAAATTAACCACTAGAACATCCTAGGAAAAAACTATGCAATAGTTTCTAATTCAAAGCACATAAGTAAATATGAAACTGTATCACTTTGTCATGGTGTAACCATTCAGAATCCAATCGGTTTCATCCCCTTCATAATTCTTGAATTGAATCACATGTCATCATTTTACTCAGTTTTCAAAACTCTAATGATGACCAAAAAATGATACCACCTAAAAGAAAACACATGATCTTTCCAAACACATTTCCCAACATTTGTATATCTACCAATTGTGTTTTTATAATTCAATTCCATAACCATACGTCTTAATGAAACCAAATACCTCAGGCACTCAACTATCTAAACCCATCAAAATGGTATCTCTCAGAGCCCACTTACCCAAATGGTGATCAATCGAGTCCCTCCACCCCAAAACACTAATCACTCCATCAACCAACCAATTTACAATTATTGGTCTCCCAACCATCACCCATTATTTCTCACCCATCCTCCCCAAACACTGAATGACTTGAAGCCTATCACTGTCATCCAACTCACTGACTGATGTCAATCTTGGACCTCTAGTCGATTTCAACCCACATGGTATTACTTCATTCTAAACCATCATCGCTCCCCAATTCCCCCATCAATATTATCAATTTAACAACTCCCACCATTCAAAAAATTACTAAATAATTATATGTTCTCACTCAAACCATTTTAAAATTTTATACATACTTATTACCCCAAAACAAACACCAAAAGTGATTTACAACATTCCATATCTATCCCCCGCTCCTAGCTAAATTGAGAAATCACTGGTTGGCTCATTATGGAATGTTTAGCTCCACTATTTACATGAAACTACATCACATATCCAAGAATCACTCAAACTTCATGACATTCCAATACCAAACACAAACACTTACCTGGTTCTACATCCAATATTATGGGAGTTATAGAACCAACCCCTCTTGCCACAAAAACATTGTCATGACTTTCCACCACCTTTGATTAATTGTCCTGGGAATATCAAATTTCATTTAGAAATAGAATGATCCCCAATCCAATTCATGGCTCAATAAACTAGTATAATCAATCTACAACTAGCCTCTCTGATTGACCCAGCTTGCACCTCATAGGTTCCACATTGGAATCCTAGTGTCACTACATCAACATAATGTTATCCTCTTCACATCCAAGACTGATTTATAAATCCACACCTCAGGTGGGTCATTACCATTGATCTTTAAAGGGTATTCATACCTCATATATTACACTCTATCATTAAGAAGAACCAAAAAACTTAGACATCACGTTCTAGTTTTCCCTAGAATATGCAAACGAGATTCACCTCGTGCTTGTTCCGGATTCCGTGAGTGGCACCCACGATGTTTATAAACACCCAATCCATCCCAGGGATCTCACCCAAAACCATCGATGGTGTACATCCTATAATACATATCCACACATACTTTCCCCATGAGAATAAAATCCTTGATTTACCACACCCAAAAAATATACATTTAATTCTCATGGTGTAAAGATAGAGCTTCTCAACGTACATGGGATGATGTTAATAATTTTAGAGTGATTGTCACTAGATAAGGAATATTAAAAAGTTTCCAAAGAACACATCCACCCACTTATCTATTGCTAATGTCACCTACCAATATGAGACAACATGACCTACAATAGATCTAAGGATTCCAGGTTGTAGACATTTCATTAGCACTTAACCACCACCATTTAGGTGTGCTTGCTAAACACAATTAACCACCACTCCACAACCATCCTCGAAGATATTGTGAACCAAAATTTCTAGTGACACTACTTATACACCCCGCATTAGTTCTTTTAGTACACCCCTAATAGTTAACAATTGAAACAAAAATTTTCACCATACCAATATATCCAATGGTCTCCCATATAACCCCACATACTACATTGATTTTATAGAGAATAAAAGACACTTATCCCCATAAAAATTGTTCCTTAATAGAATGTTACTATATATATACCTCATTATATCCTTCAATATCTCGAACATTCTTTTGATCACTCTTAAATTGACTCTATTTCCCACAAGACAAACATCACCTATGCATAACCCATCACCCCTCACTCACATACCCATAACTCTTGGTCAATCAACCTAATCAGTTCCAAAGAAATATCAATATCTCACCCACATCAAAACCATTTGTATAAAAAATCATAACCATGTGACCAACTTCATTCTTGATGTCTCCTTCAAAACAAATAATAGAACAATGCTTCATTCACTCTTGTATCTTCCACATCAAAAAAAACAATACCTCCATTAATTAGAATCCAAATAGATGGGTTAGATATCAATATTATTAAACCCTTTAAAAAAAATTAAAACCTACCACACTCACTCAGGATCCCTTATGAATGAACAAGGGACCAAATATAATATTTACTGAAACATTGTGGTACTCATTATACATCAATTATACATTTTATGAATATCCCACACTTAATATTCTATGGATCCTACATCAATGGACTAGCTTTCCATGAGGTCACCCTTGGTTCCCAAAAACTAAAAACAAGTAACCATAATTGTTTCCACATCACCAAACTATTAATCTTCCCACTAGCCCTACCCCAAATCCAAAACACAACTCATGAGGTCACTAAAACTGAGGAATCGTCCTAAATTTCCATTATGCGCTCTATATGGTCACATCCCATGATATTTTTCACACTCTCCTTACCAAAAAATTCTTTATGAACTAAAGGCCACAACCACACCAAGGGTTCCCTAAGCTAATATCCCATACCATATCCTAAGAAAAAGTCCTCAAAATCCAAATCTGGGGTCTCAAACTAGTTCATTCTCCATACCCCAAACCACCCATACAAGGTGTAAAACTGAAAAAACATGGAATGCACACTACTTTGTTCTCCCAATGATACATCAATATACCTTATTTCATAATGAACACCTCCATCATTGAACCCATTAATTCACATTTTAAAATTCATGTTATCCTTTAATTTTCAATGTACCTACCTTATTCATGAAAATAATCCAATAAATTATCTTCAATAAACATTTTAATGAATGATTGATATCATTTAAACAACAGATGGAAAAGCTCTTATTCCATCCTCCTTAAACAACCCACTTCGCATGCTGTAATTCCCCTTCACAAATTGTTACAACCATCATGTTAAATCATTTAAATAATTCATTAAACACAACTATTTAATCATTCTTTAAATTTTATTTTTTATTTTACAATTTACATAATCTTTTTTAGACACCATTTTCATCAAATTATCAAAGGGGTGTAATACATTCTACTCTCCATCGTCCACACACCCATATTGTATGTTATTATCATTATTAAACCAATCTATATCGTAAGGTTCCTGAAATGATGCATGTATGAAAAACCTCATGACATTCTAGTGATGAGAAAAATATTATAAAATAGTCACATAACAAATCAAGTGCATCACAAAATCGTGAAATATAATTAAATTGTGGAAACACAGCCCCTGAAAAATAATTCCCACACTAGTTGACTTTGGTTTTCCCTTGTACATGGGTTAGTTACTCCCAAGAACAATCTCATTTCCAAGGCTCAAAACATTATATATGCTTTTATAATATCCCAAAAATCAATACCCATGAATATAACCTCACTTAAATTGTAATGTCACTGACCTCAGAGCCACTAAACTGGTGCCGCATGATGATTCATCACATGACCTCAAATGTGGCTATCCATACTCTGGAGGTATCTTTGAGGGTCTAACAGTCCACATGGGGATACAATAAAATATATAATATATTAGTACACATTAGTTAGCAACATAAATAGTGAAAATAGTATTTAATAACAAGTAAACATGAAAATCAAAACATCTCCCAAAACTAGGTAAAAACAACAAATCATCATTAATAATGACATGTCATGCATATAGTTACAAAAATAATTATTCAAAAAATAAATACAATAAGATGAATCCCCCAAACAATCTTAACTCCATGTCTAGATACTTATCCATGAATATCCCAAGCCTAACTCCACTCCCTAGCACTGGGACTATTCCCTTATCCAAACCTTCAATAATGAAGTCCGCTCCGGTATACAACGATGACATGTGAATGGTGTGTGTATAGCCTAGTTGGTCACCACCAATTCTATATAAAAAATATCCATTCTAAAAATATTTTTCACGCAGGTACGATGTAAAATTAATACAAAAAAATTTATTACATGGGTGCCATTAGATAAACAATTACACTTATTCCTTTTCTATCTTTAGTTATAATTTTCATCATTTATTCCATATTCGTTACTTAATCAATTTTCATAATGTGTTCTTTGGGTTAGGAACATACATAATCTAAACATAGGGATATGGAAATCAGTCGTTATGGATAAGGGAATAAATCATGTCCACAAATCCATAGGTAAAATAAATCACAACATCCCAATGTCCTAACCTCAAATAATCTATCTGAGTGGGATTCAACCATTAGGGGAATAGAGCTTTGTCCCCTTCTCTAACATAGACATTGTGGGTGGACTTAGAGTATCAGTCCAACTCGACCCGTGGGAGGAGCCTTAGTCCTTTATCCCACACCCCAAGCAATGTGTACAAGATTATAAACCCATTCACCTCACACAATCCATATCACAAAAAAACTCAATGAATACATATAAATATCATAATCCCCAAAAATAATCATGGGAATTAATAATATTCCATAACCCCTTAACAAATGTTTCATTTAAATTAAATATTTTATCCCAATTTACAATCTAGTTCCATAACCCATTAGGTATATTCAATAATTCAAATACATTATTCAATATTTACAAAATATCATACCTTCAATGGCCGGAAGGCCTTCATTTTTATTGATTTTCATAATCCAACTTTCAAGGTGTTTGGTGAAACCTTTACATGGAACATAGGAGAAAGTATTACATTGCCGATAGGGATTAGAATAATTCATTGACTATCATCTGAAAACATTACATATAACCCAGACTAACTACATGGAACAACTCCTCCCCAGCATCATTTTCATGAAACCATCTCTCCACCTTCTCCTGGTAGTTTGGCTAGGTATTCTTGTGCATGCACATTCTTGTCCCAACAGTAGGTGACATACCCTCTCTTTCTTGAAATTTATCATGCTTTTACTATAGTGAAATATCCTTACTCATCCTCCATCTAGTGATTGTTCCATGTAAGTTGTCTAGTGTGCATATGCACTTAATTTGGCCTGAAGGCATTGAGGTGGCATGAAGCCCTTACTGACCCGAAGGCCACGGTGTCCTGAATGCCTTAAAGGACTCAGGGACCGAATCGGTGGCCCGAAGGCCCAAACAGAGGAATAGTCCCAACTCTTACGGTGCCAAAAAATACCTTCTAAAATACTAATACATTACTACTATTGTCGCCCGGATATTATACCTCCGCTTAGATTTGATCCCGAGTCACCTGGAAGCACTTAACGTGTCCTCGCCTACCGGGATGAGGTTCTTGTGCTACCAAATATGATACATTACACAATTTATCCCTTTTATCATTTCACATAAATTTTCCCACATATGAATTTCAGGTAAAATTATTATATCACCTAGCACAAGCACTTCTCAACCTTCACCCATTAGGTGTACTCCATAATTTCAATGTATTATCTGATTACACATATTCCTCAATTACCTTATGCAAAACCATTTAGAATATCTTAAATTCACAATTTATTTCCAACATAACACGTTCATCATTTCATATATATATATATATATACATTAACCAATTTATCCCTTACAAAGAAAATCAGATGTCATTCGACACAGTCTCAAATCACATAATTAACCATTCTTCAAGTGATTCCAAACAACCCCTTATGACACTATCAAAACCTAGGAATAAATTTTAATATTACATTCTCAACTTCACTAAACATAATCAATACATTTAATATGGGCTATACATTGTCTCAAGTGAACTCTAAACTTAAATTTAACAATTTCTATGTTTGGAAAGGCCAGATCACCCCATGGGTGGCCCTACTCATTATAATCAATCTCAGTACATAC
Source organism: Viscum album (assembly GCA_963277665.1). Lineage (NCBI taxonomy): Eukaryota > Viridiplantae > Streptophyta > Magnoliopsida > Santalales > Viscaceae > Viscum > Viscum album. Next base: position 1,898,280,988 of record OY728140.1, on the reverse strand, counting down.
CATGGGGAATATGAGTGGTCTAAATCTTTAATTAGCATATCATTTTAGAAATTATTTCTCAAGGATTAAAAATTCACAATTTGAGGGAAGAAAAATCTTAATACACATGCACAAATATATAAAAAAATAATGGGATATAACTTATAGAACACCTATATTGAATCTAATGATGAACACTCTCTAAATCATGACCTTAGATATGAAGTCACACACCCTATGAATCCACAACCTAGATTCCACCAAATAAGAGGGGTTTATGTTCGGATGAATATGGGAAAAACTAAATACCATAAGCTAGTGAAGAGAAGCAAAGGATGAAATATACATACTCGGAGCATTGATCCACAACCAAAGACACTCCAAAAAGAATAAAAATGAAGCAGATTAACCCCTATAATCATGGAAATAAAATGGGGTATCTCTCGGTTGGGAGGATAAATAAATGGTTGATAAATTGGATGGGGTTATTAAAATCCCATAATGAAAAACCTGTATGTTTTCCATTTTTTGTTGGGAGGCACAGTTTACCCATACGTTATTCCAACTCTGCACAAAACCATGCACAAGGCTCCAACCATGAAGGGTGAGATCACATGGTTACATATTAATCTCCACACGGTTTACATACCATGATCCCACTATGCAGTATTCCACTATTCAAGACTTCACAGTTTTCCTTTGAAGGCAACACGATTTACATAACTTTGCACTAAACATGTACCTTGCACAATTTTCCATGGTTTTCAACCAATTTCACAGAACCTCATAACAGCCTTGTTTTTTTAATTAATCTTGGGAAACTCTTCACTAACCTTAAAAAATAAGTGATTAAAACCTAAATTTAAACAATGAATTACATCATGAAGATATGGATCTTACACTATTCGTGAAGATGAAAAATGGGTGTATTATCTCATACTAAGTATATGCTTTATCCTCTATCAAAATTTATGATCTGAATTTCATGAAAATCCATATAATACTACCATTAATAAAATTCTATGGGTATGGATTGTATTTCATTGTATATCGACAATATAAATATCTCTGAGATAGCTGTTACACTCTGTATCTCAAATCAACCTCTAAAAATATAGAAGTGCAAGGAGGAGGATTTATATCCTTTGGTAACATCATATTAAATATGAATACAATTTCCATAATAGTAGGTTTATAAAGCTACAATTGATGCAACTAAGGAAAATTTCTTCATTTATGACATGCCCATTTTAAGGTAATACACTAATGTGTTCCTTGAATAATTTCCTCGTCTTCCTCCTATTGGGAGGTTTAGTTATCAATATAAATTATTCCTATAAACATTCCAATATCAATGAATCAACATATAATATACACTATTTAACATGAAGAGTTGTATAATCAAATGGTAGAGAATCTATATAATGTGTTTATATGCCCAAGTGATAATCTATGGGGTGCACTATTCAATTTATTTAAGAATATGGATGTGTTAATGTTCCTCTATATTTATTATCATGTTATAAAAAAATTCATGATAAGGAAAAAGAATCATCTACCAAAAATTTAATACTTTTTCGATCGGCTACGTGGAGTCCAATACTTCTACAAGGTGGATATTCAGTCAGGATGTTATCAAGTATAGGTGAAGAGAGATGATTTCCACAATTATTCTTTTCATACATGTTACAAGAAATATGTGTTCATAATGATGTCATTTGGTGTCATTATTATTCAAGATATGTTCATGAACATGATTAATATATTATTTTGTGATTACCTTAAAATATGTGTGGTTGTATTTATAGAAGTTATTCTTCTAAAATCTAAAATCAAATAGGTACATGATGAGTTTGTGAAAGTTGTAATGAAAACCATATAAAAGAATCATTTCATGCAGAGTATAGTTAATAAGAATTTTTTATATAGAAAGCAACATTATTATGGAATGTAATCTCTAGAATAGGGATATCAATAGATATTTTAAAAAATTTAATTGAAGGAAGGTTTGAACCAATATTTATGACAAAAATCAATAGTTTTCTATGATTAGTTGGGTAATGTCAGCAATTTGTTAAAAACATATCTCTATTATTATTAATGTATACCAAGAAAACATTGAAATGATTAATATTCTTCTAGACTGATGAATGTAATGGTTACTTTAATGAGTTAACGAATAAGTTAATCACCACACCTATAATCAAATTACAAATTAGTTTGGAGGAATTAGTGATATATAATGATGAGTCCAAAAAGTAAATAGGTTGTTTGCACATAAAAGATGAAAATGTTATGGACTATGACTCATTCCAATTAATGATCCATGACCAGAAATACCTAAAAAAAGTATCTAGAATCAGCTACAGTGATCTTCACATTAAATATTTACATACATTATCTCAACAAAGAGAACTGTAACATATAGACATTCTATAAAAAACACAAGTATATATTTACTCAAAAATATCACAACATGAGTTATCTATGGTTGTAATCTCTAATCAAGGATTATGATTTTTCAATCGATTAAAATATTTGGAAGGAAAATAGTGTAAGATTGAATGAGTAGAAATGATCCCACAAGCTTATCCATGGAGATGTTTTAAAGTGATCCAATATTATAGTACATGATTAGGATGTACATGATAATAATAAAAGGATATTCATCCCAAATTTCAAAAATAACGGATCATGCATCCATTCTTGAGAGGATCAGTGAGCCCCAAAAAGGTGATGAAGTTCTAACAAAAAGGGTATTGAATATTTTGAGATACAAATTTTTTAAAGATAACATTATTGGGTTTGGAACAGAGAAATGTGTCCCATAAAAACTAGAAATAAAGGGTTAACATCTATTTGATTCCCATTTATCATCTTTTTCTATTTATACAGAAGAACTATGATGTATAGTGATTTGAAGAGACACTTTAAGTAGGATGACATGAAGAGAGAGGTTATAGAATTTTTATCTCGAATCTTGGTATGATAACTAATAATTAAAAAAGTATAAGAGTATGATGAAACCATATCCCATAATAACATGTAAATTGGAAAAATTACCTTGTATTTCATTATAGGACTCTTATGTAAATCTAAAGGAAATAATCCATCTTAATGGAATTCAACACCCTTACAGAATCAGTTCTTTTCATTTATATTAAGGAATATTTACCTATTGACCATCTCAACAAGATATACATAATTTATATGGTTTGATTAGGTGGAGTTCCAATTTGAATTGTATCTGATCAATATCTATGGCCTTCCTAATGGATATAAAGAATCATTTAACAAGAATGGGATATAGATCTGAGTTTTAGTACTTATTTTAATCATCAAATGTATGATCTGCCTCGGAGAAAGATTCAAATTATAGAGGATATGTTGAGATATTTGACAATGAATTTCTAAGAATAATAGGAAAAAAACCTACCATAATGGAGTTTTTATATAACAATAGTTTCCATTCAATCATTCAAATTATTCCTTATGTGGATATGTATGAAAAGAAGTGTCATAGATAAGAATTTTCTTTTTATATCATTGTGGAATAATATAATGAGGTTCAGTAATAATGGAATGATTATTACAAGATACATAGGACACTTTGAGATCCCTTATATCATTTTAGGGGTGGAATATCAATTAATACTCCCACATAACATATCTCAAGTATGAGATTTCTTCATTTTATCCCTCTCAAGTAATTATATACTAGATCTATCATATATAATGAATCCAAATATTTTTCATTTAGATAAGGATATTTCATAAGAGGAATAGTTAGGTAAGACCTTATACCATAGATAAAACATTATATGAAATAGGAAAACTCACCTAGTAAATGTGTTGCTTTGAAACCACATGTTCATGGAAGGTATGTGAGAACCAAAAAGGCAAAGAAACAGTACTAACAAGATGGTTATTATTTTAGAAAATGAATTTTTATAGGAAAAATATTTTATGTGATGAAGTGTGTAATAACCTAAACATTTTATAATTTCATTATCTTTTAATAGAAAAAATTATTCAAAAAGTTATATAGTTATAGAAAAAACGTAAACTACTTTGGTTATTTTTGAAAATTATAAGTTATATCCCATTAGATTTAAAATATCATTAATTATCATAAACTCTGATAAAATATGTATTTTATAGTGACGATTATTTTTTGTATATATTATGGGTTATGATAAATCCAAATGATAAAAAATAAAAAGCGATGACCTCAACTAATGGGATCGTACCCTATGAAGCCCTTAAATTAGATATTATGAAGGAAATTGCATCACTAGGATTTAACAGTGACTATGAACAAAATGAAATTCAAAAACGAAATCATGAAAAAATTATTTATGTGAGGTGTTCAAGCTTATTCAGATCATGACCCAAATCATGTTCTCTAAAGCAACCAAAGAATGTGTCACAATCACACACCATACCCTTAGGGAATATACTATTGTAATAAGGGGTCGTGTATCTAGAATGTAATATTATGTTTTTTTTGTATTTTTGTTTTTATAAAAATATGATTATATTTATATTGTTTTTATTATTACATAAAAATTTATTATATATTATTTTTATAAAAATTAGTTTTTTCTTATGTTGAAACTCAAATTTTTTATTTAGGAAACATATAGATTTTTATCAAGAAACTATTTTTGATGAATTCAATAAATTTTTTATAGAAATATTCTATTAATAAAATATTATTATAAAATATTATTTATTTAAATATAATTTAAAATATTATTTTATAAATTCAATTGTAATTTTTATAAGGGTTTGAAAACATTAATTGTTGTTAAACCAATATTTTTCAATAAATGGTTATTTTGATTTAAAAGTGAAAATTATCCTATTTATAAAATTATTTTGATAAAATAAATTTTTATTTTTGAAAGCATATTGTAAAAATTATCCAATGGTTATATTTTGATAATTTTATATGATGATCAAATTATAGGGAAAATTTAAATATGGTAAAAATATATGGAATTTATGACCACATCAAAGCACGAAAGTTATGTAATAAGTAAAATACAGAGTACACACAATAAATATAATCTTTTCACTTAAAATAAGTTTAATTTAAAATTAGTTTATTAATTTTATAAAACATTAATCAATACTCCAAAATCTATATTGTATTTTAAGGTTTTAAAATCGATTCTTTATAAACACAACTCACTTCCACATCATGAAGAAAACCAATTTAAGGATTTCATCTTCAAGGATTATAAAATATTCTAAACTAATCTAATTTGGAATAAAAAATAGAGTAAAAAGCCGTGGAATTTTTTATGGATTTAATTATTTTATCATATACAGTCCAAAACCTTTGTTTAGAAATTAATAATGAATTCCTCTCTCGTTTGATTTAAAAACACACCAAATATCCTATTCCACTTCACTCAACACCATTTCATTGGTATGTTAATCTACCTTTTACTATCTATATCCATTAGAAGGAGTTCCCAATATCATATGAAGCTCATACCAACCTCTTATAGGTTCCCACTCAATATAAGAGATCATTTTCTTCTCCTCTTTATTAAATCAGCATATTTATATAATTCCTTTTGATTTCAAATTGGTCATATTGAAATATTTTTTACACATCCATATTACTATACATATGTTTTAAAAGTGAAGAGATACCAATTTAATAGTAAAAAACCCTTTAATTTTTGAAACCCGACTATGATACAGATAATATCCTGTGATTTTCAATAAAAAATTGTTTCATAGTGAATACCCATCCCATTTCACTCAAGGTTATTCACCTAGATGTTACTAGAATTCAATTATTGGAGAATTATGTGTATATAAAACACACTCCTTAATAGTGGGATTAATATTAATGAAATACATATTTATATTTTTTGATCAATATGGAGAACTTTTGTGTGTATAAGATAGTGATGATGTTGAGTGTCACAGAATTAAATTCCCCTTGAATTCATTATATAATGTTTTTGTATAATGATATTACATTTATAGTGCATGGGAGGTTGTCCTAGAAGTAATATATTATGATGTATTTTTGGTTATCTTTAATGATGTTTATGTTGTATTTATTTCTATTTTTACCACATTCCCATTTCACCTTTATGTTATAATCTTATATCCTTATTCAATATACAAGGTAATGATTATCACCCCAATTATGTTAGATTGATAGTTAACATGGATCACATGCACTAATTTACCTTATGTAATTCTATTATCATTCCCTTATAGCTCTTTATAGATGAAATTTTCTTATATATATATATATTCCCATATTATCCCATGTAGAAATAGAATAATAATAGATTTTTAAGAGCATGTTAATGGTGTTTTAAATAATGTCATCATATCTCTGTTCTAGTTATTATTTTAATTACCCAATTTATCCATGACACTAGGCCTTTTCATAATATTGAATAGTATCATGTGTATCTTTAGGTAATAAATAATTTATTATGGTGCATTAAAATATATGTTTTTATACTCCTCCTATAAACAGCATAAGACTTCCAATGGACCTTCACTTCCTTGATCGACTACCAAACCATATGAACCTTATCCAGATTTCAATTCACCCCATATATTCTATGTGATGTGGAATCCCCATCCTTATTTCAATTAAATATATATTTTAAATTATATCCATAAAATGAATAAAATGAATCCATGATAAATGAAGATTGATAGCTCTTATTAAAAGAGAACTTTAAAAAGGGAAAGTGATTTAACCCCAATCCTCCAAATGATAATATATAATACCATAAAACAATCCTATAATTACCCTATTATTATCTTTTTTGACCATCCATATGGGACTCGAAAAAATATATAATGTGTAGTTTAGAGTAAAAATCACTCTGGAGTCCTCCCCAGACATATGAGTTAAAATGATGATCCTAATCAGAGATTTTGGTGTTTGGAATCCTATATAGTTTCACCACCTCATTCACATATCCCCACTAATGAATATACACAACATTTAACTCCTTTATTTCTATTATGTGATCCAACATATTTAATTGATCTACTATCACCCAAATTGAATCATATTATCCATAAGATCAAGGTAACTCGATGATGAAGGGCATTAAAATTTACTCCACTTCCCCCAAGATAAATCTAATGACCGCAAAAATCCACTAATAACATGATTCTCTACCTTCACCAAATGTTATATGAAACACCATGCCACAAACTCTACCATATTAAACTTCATATAAACTCACATAAAATGATTCATATATCCATAGTGCATTTGGATATACAACAACATACTTATAAGGGATATATTTGAAGAACATATAACACCTCATCATGAATTTCCAATTAAATAACTACCCTCCCTTTAAATATCATATTATGTCGGTTGTACTCTAATAATTCCTCAAGAACATCAATATGGATGATGTGACCTAAATTGATCTCAATTTTTTAGTCTCCCCAATAATAATCCTCCAACAACTATATCAAGTTTGAAAATAATATCACATAAAATAGGTATCCTTTACCGTTAGCCTATTTTGTATCATGATTCATCTTTGTTAGTGCCTCTATTAAAATCTACAAATATCCGTACTACTTTATAACATTTCCATGATAATTATTACATAGAGAATTACTGAAAAAAATATCCATCTATATTGTGTAGGAGATCTCAAATTCATTATCCTATATAAACTCCATCCACATTCACTACCAAAACATCAAATCCAACTGATGGAATATATACCTGAAGATATTGTGATATGTGAATATCATAAAGAATTTTGAAATGATGTAATTTCTTAACAACTTTATATAAAACACTTCTTCTCCTAACTCTATATCATGGGTGTCATATTTATGCTCATGGGGGTGAAACTAGAATGACTTATATGAGTTCAAATTACTCTATTGAATTAATAAATTTCTATAACCATGGTCGTAAGTATTGTAGATTGGAATGACCTGATGATTTCATGCATGGATGATGAGCAACCTGTGGATCTACTACTGCATTCCAGAAACGAAATGGAGGTGAAATAACTTGTGACCCGTGATTCAATAGATGATGGTTCTAAAAATATGTAATGGACTGTTTGGATGGACTCCAATATTGAACAGAAGGGCTGGATTGACAATCAGAATTGTATCCTATTCAGTGGTCTCCAAGTGGGGAAAATAAAAAAAGAGGAATACATGCAAGCGTGATATTGACTGATGCGTCGATTTTAAGAGATCATAATGGATGATCCAGAAACATCGGTAACCACTTTTTCCTAGGAACTTCATAAGGAAAAAAATGTCAACAGGATTAAATTGTCCTTTAACAACTATGATTTTTCTTAGGGTTTCTCTCTTTTTCATTAACAGTGTCTTTGGTTTATAATAAAAAAATTCGTTGGATTATAGAAAACCCTAAACAAAAACACTTTCTTTTGAAATCAATGAATAGATGCATTGAACAGTTTATCTTTCATGTATTCAAATGTTTTTAGAAACTAATATGTCCATAAAAATCCATAGGTATTCCTAGTATAAGATTTCAATGGGGTTACAATTCAATAGAAATATGATATGAACCTATGATATATTTCTATGAGAACAAGAAGACTAAAATCTATTCTTTAATATTTGTATCTTCCTAAGAAAAAACTATCTCGATCTTTGAGATATATACTTCCACACATTGCTAGGACACCACATGATAGAGAAATTGAATCAACCAGATCTTGAACATTCACATGGACAATTTTCCTTTGAGATTATGGTGTTGAGGGGCCGATAAAAAATTCCAAAAATGCTAAAAATGATCAAACTATAAATTTATGTATATTATGATTTCCTAGATTTGAACTACCAAAAACATATCCAAGAACTCATGATACATTTTGTTAATGAGACTCATAAAAATAGTTGGGGAATTCATGACATCAAATGACATAATAATGAACTCAATGTTTCCATATTGATACTGAAAATTAGTCTTTGTGATACCCTCCCCATTCAACAACCACATTATAACCTTTTTACAATCAACCAACCATTATAAGGCTCACTCACTAAATATCAAATCCAGATATAATACCATACTAGGAAAATATATATCATTAATTTACCCTATAACCACTTCCTTGCAGTTTTTGCAATCTCATGGACAAATGAAAAACCTAATTATTCACCCAATAACTTATGCAACCATGTACCACCATAAAGAATATGTCATATCCCAATCACATGACACATACCACATCCACATCATCCACCTGATCAAATATCTACCATGACATATCATATCATAATCGCATAATATAATCCCATCACAATATTGCATCGTGAACATAAAGGACATCAAGCTTGTACCCTCCACCCACCATGATTGAACCCCACCATATATTATCTTCTAAACTACTGCACATAGTCTTCATGTATGTCACATACTCATCATTAATCCATTTTTTTGATATTCGTATAGTTACTTTGATCCATTATAGACTGTATTAAACCTATAACAACGAGCAAGAAAGATGAACTATCTAGAAATCCATTCACACAACAAGATGGATATTTGGAATACAATCAGATTCCAAAAAACATTGGGTCCCTATATGTCTATCTGACATAAGTGTTTTTCATGTGAAATACAAAGAAAATACATTGAATAGTTTAACATCACACAATCCAAACCTATGGTTTGACACTAAATATCCTTAACAATTTCCACAAAATCAATCACATCACCTATTCATCACACTTAAAAAATCTCCCATTAATTAAATTAAAAAAACATACACATTTGACATAAAAGAACCAAAATATCATTCAAACCCCATAATTTATTCATAAAATTTCCCATTTCAATCATGAACATTTTATAAGCCACGTTACATTTATTATTCCATTTATTTATCCATTTTAAGAACAAAACAATTCATTTACCACTTATTACATTCATCCACGACATTAAAAATTTATTAAATAATAAAATTACTATAAAAATAATCACAAAATTGGTTTAAAATCATACCAATTACCATATTCATCATTTAATTCCATATCCCACACAACGAAGAAAATATTTAACACATACCCTAAAATACATCACCACACTGCAAAAAACTTGAATATCATACATAATACTATAAAATTTAAATCTATCTAGCCACAAAAATATTTCCACATTAATAATCACATTCCCCTATTTCATATTTCGGATTATATGTATCACCCAAGAACTAAACCATATCTCACACCAAAATAAACCACCATTAACCTTATATAATTTACCATAACTATAATAAAGTATGAAAAAATAATAGTATTAAGATAACCGAATGGAAAATACTATTCACATCACTCTTATATCATTTCAAAATGGAAAAATCTAATTTAAACATTCATTATATAAGAATTTAGTGCGTAGAAATTTTCTCTATTACCAAAATTCCTTATTTTTAAGCAACCAATTATTTTCCATATATAAGTAATTTAACCTTTTATGAGAGGTGATTCTAATAATTCAGTTATAAGAACTATGTGAAGTCACACTAAGGAATAAAAATAATAGCCAATATTTATAAAAAAATCAAATTAACCATGACGTAAAATCCAATAAATCATACTGACACTACTTCCAAGAACTTACAAGTGATGAATTAGGAGGAAAACAAGAAGAAGAGTAAAAACTCACCATATATCACCAAAAATTGATATTTCGAAGATGAGGATTGAATAAAATTATGGGGTATCCAGTAGTCACTAATGATTACAAATTAATTTAATAGGGTGTGAGGGAAAAAAAGGAGTTTAATGAAATTTGGATGGGATTTTGAATTTATACATTATCAAGAAAATCAGATCATTTTAGTGTGAATAATAACTGTTAAACCATGAAGAGTTGTGTTTAATTGTTTCAAAAAAACCAAGATGCAATCTACTAAATATAAAATAATTTTAAACCTAGTAAAATATAGTAAACTGAAGTAACTGAATAAGGTTTTTTGGAAATCATGGTGTTCAGACCATTTATTTGTGCACCCCTGAATCTTGATCATAATACAGTATGGGAACCTTAACATGACATCACCCATGATTACAAAACCTAATATATTAGCCTCACAGGCTTTATATAATGTTTTATATAGCCACACCATTAATTATAAATCACTAAAAATAGAAAAACCTTCCAATTCCTCTTCCATTGTTTGACTAACTACACCACACCGTGAACTGATTTACTACATGAGATAGTGCATACTACAACTCTAATGAATTTATCCTCACACCGCTATACCAGGACCAAAAAATGACATAACCTTCATGGAGTGACACACATGATTGAAATACAAACCCTTCCTACTAGACAACATATCATAGCATAATGCTTAGGGTCACAATGAGACCTTTCTATATTCTAAAATTAAAATGATTCTGAACCCTCATATATTTCCACCACTATGATATGAAAAATCATCACATGGAAACATTCTTCAAAGAAATAATATCACATCATGATAGTCCCATAATGTTATGACTCACCTAGTCCATCTATAACATCATCTCCACACCAGCACTATTCCCTAAACCTCATCCTAACACTTATGAGACCCATAATGAAACTCTCAATGAGCCTAAGGGTTCTGAACAACAATAGTATTTCGTTAAAAGTGTTTAATTTATATTCTCATAGTTATATTTACTTCATGATAAGTAATATTTTTCAATCACTAAAAAATTTCCTTAAATAATTCTGGGATTCTATCGATCAGTTTTATTTCATCACAAGTTTAAACCATAAAGAACAATAGATTATACAATTTAATTTAGTATGAAAAATTATAACTATATAACTAATTTATCATTCTTTATATAGCTCAAAATTTAAATAAATTTCAATCCAAAAAATGTAATATTATTATAAATTTTCATTCTTATAAAAATAAATAAATTATTGGATCATTGATATTACTATATATATCCACGTAAGAAGTTTAAAAATTGATATATAATACAGTAAATATAAGACACCTATTTTTATGAAAAATGATATACAATATTTTAGGATATTGTTTATATTAATTTAGTATTGTTAAATGTTTTTTGAATATAAAAATTCACCATTTTATACAATAAATAAATACCTACTTTTATCATTCGTTTATGTTGGATGTATATATCACATAAAGTGAAATGATAATTAATATCTCAATGTATGTCATTAATTTAACTATACTATATTTTCATTATATAGTTTTATATATTTTGTAGATAAATAAATATTAGTATTGGTGGGGTTTAATATATCAAAACAAAATTCACTCATATAATATAAAAGGAGTTTTTTATACTTGATGAGAAACCATGGATACCAAAAAAGTGCCATTCGCTATTTATTTGGTATTCTATGGGTGAATGTTTCTTATTGAATCCCAATAAATCATGTTTTAGAAATACATATCTCGAGAAACATCCTGATTTTATATATGTCTCACACGATTATTCAGTTATTCTAATTAGGAGTTTTTCGGTATCTTGTGGATCAAGTCATCAGTTGAATTTTATCCAAGAAATGTTTTCCAGTCATATGATTATTAAAAAATATGGGAACTCCATTGATATAGATTAAATAAGTGTATGTCCATTCCTAAAATATTGACATGTGACATGTTGTACTATTTAGATAAAGTTTATGTGAAGTTATTATCCATATGGGTTAATGGCAGGTGATGTGTTCATCCATATGGTTGGAAATACTCAAATAATCAAGAATATTTTAGTTGGTTATATGAGATCAACCATCTCAATGCATTGTTGCCACTCTATGTATTTTACTAAGTTATTATAGTATTTTTTATATTTTATGTGATATGACTGGTGGACATAGGTATTTAGATACATTTTTTAATGAATATTGAGATAAATCTTATAATACCTTGTGTAGAACTAATGGGATTATTAAAGCATGTATATTAAAACAATTATATTTTCGATAATAAAAAATTATATTCATTAATATAAAGTCCCATGGGGACACATATTTTAGTATTTTCAATTGGGATTATGAATGAACTAATATCTTAGAGATATTAAAAAAATTTGGATAAATATAAAAAAATTACATTTATTTTCATAATTCATTATATATGATGTAATATAATGTGAAAATTTATGAAAACTCCTATGAATGTTTTTAGATGATATCAAAAGTTAGTTTTATATATATATATATTCTATTAGGATTTAGTGTGTGTGGGAGATTTGTAAAACAATATCCTAAAGATAAAATCATGATGTGATGGTATTAACCATGTCATGGTTTATGTTGATGTAAACCATGCCATAGTGAAGGACACAATTACATGATTTTGTGTGTGAAATTGAATTATGTTATCCCAACTGTGTTGAATACTCAATGATGGGGGTAAATCAGGGTGTGATAAACCAAAACAATTACCCCATTGTATTTTATTTCATCATTAAAAAAACATTATTTTCTCACTTTCTAATAGAATTGTAGGAGAATAAAGTAAAAAATACACGTGACACAAAAACATTAATTAGTTCACCCACACTGAGCCGTTTATAAGGATAATACATAGGAAACATGCCAATATTTTTAATCCATTAAATAACATTCTTATTAAAATGTTTAGAGAAGACCCACTATCCCTCCATGTTCACTACCAATCATTTTTAAAATATCACTATTCTATAAAATGATGTGAGATCAGTTATATTTTATAAAATTAATCATTAAATGAACTAAATAAATATTTTTTAAATGTCATTTTCTACTTCATGAAGCTCTACATTCATCCACTTAATTAACTGATCATTACCACAGAATTTCAAGGAAATTCCATTTTGTTCAAATATGATCAACTTTAATTAAACTCAATCCAACTTTCATGAATCATTACAATCCTTCATGAAACATTAATGTTTCAGGAATACTACCCCAATAGTCTTGATATATAAAATTTTGTGAAACCTATTTTCTTAATGAAACATATATTATTATGAATCCCTCAAGGGAAAAAACTTTTTTGGATTTCTTTATAGAATTTAGAGAGTTTTGATAATCAATAATGATTTATATAATAAATCTTGGGGGGGAGGGTAAATAAATATTTGAGGATTTTTTCATCCATTCATAAATATTTCTCATTCTCCACTTCCATTTAACAGAACTATTCAATATACTCACAGAAAAACATTTTCAAAAAAATCTGATTAATTGTTTAGTAGAATAAATCACCCTCTTCCATGAAACATTATTCACGAATCACCAATATTTCACAAAACAACTACACTTTAATGAATTTTTGGACTTTTCAAAATCATTAGTAGGCAGTCTTAAGAATCCATATTTCATAAAATGAAGCAAACTTATGTATAAAATTTTCTATAACAATTCATGATTATCCATGCCTCTATATTGGATCATTGTAAAAAAACTCATAAAAATTCATGATCAAATACCCCTACTAATATTTCAGGACAATGTTATCAACCATGAAAATCAACCCAAAAAAGTTTTATACTCACCTTGATGGATTATTCCCAAAATCATCTTTATATGAGGACACACGAATTATGTTATTTCTTCAATATATTTTATCATATATTTGTTTAATCTTCCCATGATGATGTTTATAGAATTTTAAATATCAATCATTATTTATTAAATGTTAAAAAATCTATATGTGATGAAATATTATATTAAAAAGGGATGTATCATTTTGAAAAACTTTTATTATATTTCAATTATGGATGAATTGTTTTTAGATTCATGGGAATCCTAATAGTTTCCTTGGAGGAAATATAATGGGGATTAATCCATAAATAAATTATTTTATAAGTATGTATTTAGAGGTAGCATGTGTGAGTGTGTAAAACTCCATAGCTAAATCTCTCATTGCATTTTATCTTTTTCCGTAAGGTTATAGTAGACTATAAGAATGATAAATATTTTTTTAGGAACTGGGAGACTCATCACTGCCCTTGAATATCATTGGAGGAATAAATACATTGGTTTTTTATTCGTGATAATATTAAACCATATTAAAGAAGAAGAGGGAAAATGATTTAATTATAGAAAATGGGTGTTCATCATTTAATTTTATTAAATAGAAATGAATGAATGAATCTTATAGAAATAATGATTTAGTGGTTCTCTTATGATACATTTGGGAAAGGGTTTCTATAATAAAACCCACTTGCATAATAGTTTATACAAACATATATGAAAAACCCACATACTATATATAATTTTATGTGTTAGTGATATATGTGTGTTTTCATGTCTTTGTGTTAAATGTTTTGTATAAATCGAAAAAAATTAAATCCAAGAAAATATCAACTAATTTAATTAAAATATATTTAATATTTGATATATGTTACGTAAATAATAAAAATGAAAACATATATTTTTTGTAAAAACCTTATTTATAATTTTTAAATTAAATACCATGTCTTTGTTATAATGTTTTATAAAATTTTACAGAAACATTTATGAGGAAAACATACATATTTTTTGTTATAAATTAAAATTTCTATTAAAAAAATTAGATTCATTATTCATAATATATTTTTTAGTTTCATGTCCCTATGTTTCTTTAGTGATTTGTTTTTTTATTTTTTAGGAAATGATATTGCTGATTAAAACATAAATATCATTTAATTTAAAACAAATTGATATTTTGTTTTTTTAAATAATTATACTAAAAATAAAATATTAAGATTATTATTTAAAATAATATTTTTTTTTATAAATTCCTAAATGTGTGGATTTTTTATAAAAATAATTAAATTTATTAAATTATTAATTATTCATATAATCAATTTTCTTCGATATACGTGTGTAAGATTCAAACCCCAATTCATATATTTTAAAAAAAATATTAATATACTGTAGTTTAGGAAAATCCATAAAATATAATTTCAAATATATTTTGTGGAAAGTGATGATGAATAAAATTTTATTATTAATTTATCACTATATTTTGGTTTTTATTGAGTTTTAATAATGGATAATGACATATTGGGGTCAATCGAAATAATTGTTTCCAATTTTGAATCGAACATAAAAATAAAAACAAACAAAGACACACCCCTGCGTGGGAAGTGAGACCTAACGAAATTTAAGTTCCTATACTAGAAAATATTATTTTTAACCACACTTTATTTTTATATATTTATATAAATATATATATCGTGGTACCTACCCCCCAAATGTTCCCATCCTCAAACGAAAATGGGGGAAGGGGGATAATGAATCCCCATGATTACCTCTAATAGGTTATGGGGTGGTGATAAGATACATGGGTATATCATACACACAAATAAGAGGCATTAACCTCTAATATTTGGAAGGTAAGAGATATGATGAGATTAACCACCAAGAAACTCATGCTCATTAAATATAAGAATAATTCCCAGTGAATGTTTGTAATGTAATGATATACAACTGAAATAGCTGAATGCAATGATAAATATCATCCACACTATCCATGAGCTCAAACAACAATTGAAGACTATATAAACTATAAATTCACACCTCAATCACGAAACAACTCATTCATTCCTAAAAAACAAATTTTATATACATAGGGTGACCATAACATGTATACTTAGTAGAATCCTCCAAATGACCAGTTGTGAAAAATGTGAAAGAAGCACAATAAATACTAGGGAATAATGAAATTATAATGAACTTTCACCTAAACAAAACAATATTTTTCTATCTCATCACTATGGATATATCTAACTAGATGTCATATATAATAGATCACATTATATAATAAAAAATTGAATACCCTTCTACGACTTCCTAAATGGTTTCCCACATTCCCTTAATATTATATGTCCTACTACATCTCTCTCAAAAACCCATCTTAAAGAAACTTGGCATAAAATTAATATAGCCCAAAGATACTAGGGATAATATATGATGAATATCATGTATTACATCATCCCAGCCACATCTATATATAGTAACCAAGTCATATCTGTTATCGATCCTAACCCATTCATGAAAAACTATTAATAATTCATATGATACAATATCCTGAAATACACATGTATGAAAATATCACTCTAAACACATATATAGGAAAAGGATACAAAAATGCTTATCGACACAAGATATTACAAGGTGAAAAGAGTTAGGCCAAATGGTGTAGTCCACCATCAATACTGTTTTTATCTAGATGTTGGAGAAAATATCCTTAAAGGGTCCACTAAGTGTCCTAAATGCTAATGACATGGATGGGGTAATGTATGATATCAAACTAAATGTAGGATATATATATATATATATAAATATGATAACCATACTATAGGAAACTACCTAGTAAGAGACCCATCAGCCGCTAACATCACAGGTGAATCCTAGATTATACCACTAAGGTTAAGGTATAAAATAATAATACAATCATCAAACACTATATTAATTAATTAATTAATTATCCATAATTTAATTACTACAATTATAATTTACATTATTAAAAATTTAATCTTCTAATCCATGTTCCAAAAACATTATTAATTATTTTCTTGTATTCAATATATTTTCAAAATCACAAACAAGAATTAAGAATGAAACTCATTATATCATTAATATTTAACAATTCATAGAATTTCACGTAATTTTGTACAAAACCCAACTCACCACATAAAATATTCACCTAATGTGCACTACATTAAACAGCTTCTAAGAGTAGGAAAAATAATATAAATATAAATCGATCGTCAAAAATGAATAATAGATTTATTATAAAGAAAAAATTATATATTTTAGCATAATAATAATAATAAATCCCAACGTCAATATGTTATGTTATTCTTAGTGTCATCCATGATACCAATTCACATAGAAACATATCTGGAGACCCATGACAATATAATCATATTCATAACAAGCACCCCGACCACCACTATCAGCATCACCAGAACCCTATTCCCCCATCATAGCCTTTAAAATCCTTGCCAAATTTATCTCCAAAACAATCACTGATTCCCACAATCACATCCTTGATCACACCTGCCCATTATTTGATCCACACAAGGTTTATATTCAACCAAAAAAGGATCTCAATCTCTATAACATAATTATATATTCAATTTATCATTCAAAACATAATTTTAATGGAAACTATGAAAAAAAAGTTGGATTTCCAACCTTAGTCAAAAAACATTGGGTTTGAAAAGTGTAGAAACATTTATTTTCCATGTATTATTTTCGATATTCTATAGATTATTTTAGTGATAATGTGCTAAGATGGAATATGATTCGGAGGCATGATATGCTTAGATTAAATGTTATAAATATATTATATATATTAAACTTTATTTGAGATACATTTTCCAAAAAAATATAATAATATATTAATTGAGGCTTGGATCATAAATCTAAGGGAACTATTGAGTATAAGGATGTGTTTTACCTTAGGTGTGACATAACCTTTGTTGGTGCAGTTTGTTTTGGAAATATTATCTTGGGTGTGGATAAAAAATAAATTATAAAATCTATTTATTTAATTTGTAATGATGTATAAACCTATTTCCCTTATTTAAATACACGAGATTGAAAATTTTATGGGTTTATCCTCATAACATTGTGAATCATTGAGAGAAAATGGATAGTGTTTGAGGAAGTCTATTAGTGGATGACAATTAGATCAATGTTCTACCATAGTGTGAGATGTAATGAGAGGATCAAACAAATGAAAATGATGCGACATCATTTCCCCTTAGTGGTTGATCAAAATTTAGGTTAGATGATGTTTTTATTGGATTTACTCCATAATATTAATTCCAATGAGAAACTTGAATAAATCAACCAACGTATTAATTTTTAGATTGATCATATTATGGGGATCTCTTTATATAATTATTTATTTGGAATGGTTATTTTTTAATCATTATAATGGAAGAGAATTGTGTCTAACCAAATAATATTGAGTCGTATTCCACTTTTTAAGTGGTTTGTTACATTCTACCATTTTCTATTTGTGTTCATTACTTGGGATTCATTTTCCTAGTATTTTGACCCAAAAACCAAAAAATAAAATGTTTCACACCTATTTCATGGAATAAATTTTCAAAACTATTGATCTGTTATTGGTAGGATGTAGTAATTATATGATGATGGGAGAAGAAAAAAATCACATGGATTCGGGATACCTGATTCATTTTTTTAGTGCATGATGATGGATGATGTGTGAGGCTATTTTTTGAACTAATTCAATGGGAATATCCTAGTGTTTGACGATGGAATGGTATGTGGACTACAAATTTGTGTTTTTTGGCTTGGTGGGGGGCTCGATCAAGGACTAATGTAATGAGATAAGATAAAAAATATAGATTCGATTTTCTTGTAATTTTTGTAAAACACGACGTGTACTTCAGAGCTACATGTGTTGTGATACCCTCACATTAGAGGATGGTTATTCTAGATGAATTTATGTATCAAATTGTGTGTTACCCCAATCACATGACATGTGAACCCCTTCCAATTGGCTTGCAATGTACCTTGAATCATTCATAGACATAACTAGGAGTACATGGTCATGGACACACCGTGTACTTTAATAGAGGTAGGGAATACATGGTATACATATGCAGACACATTAACAATGACAAGGGATGATGTAGAAGTGTAAGTGTACATCTTATAATTATTCATTATCATGGGAATGATTCAATTACATGGGATGAAATGGTCCAAAAGGGACACATTGTGTTTTTATTAAAACAATTCTTGGATTCACTATCCTCTTCTTCTAGGAATGGTTTCGTTAGGGTGTGTTCCCTATTTCTACTCCTTGAGGGTTAGTGTGGAATCGATTTCTACATATAGGATAATTGTACCCTTTTCATGACTTCTTGAATAGAATTAATGGAATCCTTCTATGAGTATTGGAGTGAGATCCTATATCATATTCTTATACAAGGAAAAGTTCATATTATTGTCATGAATAATACTATATAGGTGTTGATCCTCTTCTTATCATGTTATTCGAGATTGGGTTATTTGTATACCCCATGTACTTGGGTGTGATCCTCATCTTTTTATTTTATATCATCACACTTACAACATAGTCTTCCTATGATAAGACCTGATAAGAATGACCTACCCGATGAATGGCATCAGTGATATCTGAATCATTGAGCGCATTCTCCAAAATAAGTTCTATGTGGAACCTTCGAGCAAGAATCATAGGATGGAATTATGGATGTGACTATAACATTAGATTATGTGTATTTGTTTAGTATATCTAGATATTATTTTTATATTTACTATAGAAATATATCTATGTATAGTTGACTGTTATTCTTGTTTTATATGCTTAGTGTTCTCAACGTGTTCTAATTGGTATTTTTATAATCATTGCTACATGGTCTTTTCCCACATATGTCATGTCATTTTAAAATGACCTACCTGTTGATGAAGTCCTAGAGGGAACAAGACTAGTTTTTGATGAGTTATATTTAAGGATCAAACTATAATCGAATTGTTATTTTGATGTTAATTCCTATATCTACATTCAGATTAGACATGTTCTTAGGCACTTTTAGGTGGGAATTTATTTGGAATTATTACGTTTCAATGAAATGTTTTCATACTCTAGTTTTTGGATTTATATACATTCAAGAATATTTTAACCACTATTTTATTTTTTTATGTATGGGAATAGATATATGTGTGTGTATTCAAACTTTAGGATATGGACTCTCATGTTAGTTATATGCCTACTTGGTGCTAGTCTGTAGCCCCTGGCCTATTGGAGTCAGTCATGGGGAGTTGACGAATGGGTCACATTAGGACGAGTCATGAATAAGTGGTATAAGATCAATCGGTTCTCTCTAAGGAACAAATTCTCTGTTATTGGTATTTGGAAATAATGAAAAGTGTTCCGAGTTCAGCATTCATGATAGGGACTCCTATGTTGGTGTGTCGACTGATATATCCATAAACAAGGACATTGATCACTTTCCATTTTGTTAGGTACATAAGGAAACTAGTTTTAGGGTATATAATGCAACATGCGTTATATATGAATGGTAAATAGTTTCCATTCCCTCCCGGAGTCATCTATCCAGATATAATCATTGACCATGTTACCTCTTGTCTATCTTATGATACCTCTATGATGTATTCCAACTAGGATTCTGTATCTAGTTTATAAGGATTATCCCCGAAATGAAGAGACATCGATATAGTGACAAGTTCCATTGGTATTACTTCCATGTGGTTCACCACATATTACACCACCTATTGAGCTCTATATAGTACCTATATTACAAAAATATGAGGTGCTTAGGATGATTGAAATTCAAAAGTTACATTTAATGTTACCCATTAGGTTCTGAGGTGATGCCAAACCATAGGTGGTTGATAAATTCCATGAGGTGGTGAAATGTGTTTTCAGTCTTGTCCAAAAAATGGTATATTATGTGATGATTTTGGAAGTGAGCCTTCTTTAGGTATTTTCCATACAATGGTGGGTTTTAGTGTCCCATTGGTATGATGAGTAAATTCTAGAATTTTCATATTTTGAGAGCCTTTTCATAGAGCAGTTCTCTAAAACTGTGTTAAGAGATGTATACATTGATGAGATTCTAAAGCTTCAGTACAGAATCATAAAAAAAATTATTATTCTTCATGTTTTACGAACCACTCCAAGAATTCAATGGATATGGTTCGTGATAATTTGTTCTGAGTTCGGAACGTCAAGTGAGGATACCATAGATACATTTGAGATAGAGTTATAACTCTATGAATTATTACCTATTTTGGGGTTCTATAGAGAGCTTTTGTGGTTTAGATTTTCCTAGATGAGTAGACACAGAGAGTGCTTGCTGGTAGAGGGTACACCAGAGAATAGAATTCAAAAGGAGGGAGATAATTTCTGTCATAGAGACATGGACATGTGAGGAATTTCAGAAGTAGGTTCAATGATAGTGGTTATCTGATTTAGGGATCAAAGGATGGGTCCACTTATCCCAAGTAGGGGTTATGCTAAGATTTTTATTGAAGGGGAAATCTAGAATGATATTTTATGACCCACCATACAAGTGATTGGAAGAACATAGATAGTTGTCCAATCAAGAGGCATTGGAAGGAGAAATCTAATTTGTAGGGTGATGGATGTTGCGTAGGAGCTGGGAGTGAAAAAAAGGTGGAATGTGCTTCTTTTTACTACCACCACCACCCCAAGTAGTTCATGCTAGGCCCATAGAGCTGGTGGACAACGATGGGTAAATACATATGCAATTGAGTCATATGAAAAAAAGGATCTAGGGATGATACTAGGTACAATCTATTTATTTTCTATAATATATATTGTATTAATAGACACAATTTCTAGTCATTTATTTATTTCCACATATTTGGTTTGAGACATTGAGATTCCGGTTGATACCCTTGATCAACTCTTGCACTTAGAGATGCCTGCTAGAGATGACTCAACTATCAAACAATTGTACAAATAGTGTCACCTAACTCTTGGGGTGAGATTTTTTGTAGGATCTTTTTATTATACCGATGAGGCGTTATGATTTTATTTTATGCATGGACTAGATATATATAGATGATGCCTAGATAATCTTTTTTTGGTGGAGTATGAATTGTGTATATAGAGATGGGGATAACTTTTTTTGATGAAAAGAGACCTAGGTAGTACAAGATGGACACTTTAATAGGATGATGCGCGTGTTTACTCACTAATTGGCTTGTATGACTCTTTGTGCAATAAATGTGTTGAGTTTCTAGTTCCCTACAATGTTGGTGGATTTTATGGACATATTTTCATGAGGACTCTCTAGGATTCCTCCCCTCCAAGAGATAGACTTATGCGTTGATCTATGCACCGGGAATACCATGATATTTATTCTAGAATATCGGATGGATCTCGTAGAGCAATTCAATATTTGGGAGATGTTGAGGATTTATTTAGGAAGGACTTTATTAGACCTAGTATTTCACACTTGGTATTCATAGTGTTGTTTTCGCCGATGGGATATGGGATATTTAGATTGTCTATCGACTACCGTCACCTATACCAGGTTACCATAAAGAAAAATAAATTGAGACCAAGGATTGATTACCTATTTGATTAGTTCTAAGGGATGAAATTGTTCTCAAAGGT
Source organism: Viscum album (assembly GCA_963277665.1). NCBI lineage: Eukaryota > Viridiplantae > Streptophyta > Magnoliopsida > Santalales > Viscaceae > Viscum > Viscum album. The sequence goes on along the minus strand of OY728140.1, from coordinate 1,898,257,859 downwards.
TTACCTCAGATCAGGATATCACTAGTTTTGAGTACAATATGATGATAGACCGAAGATGAAATTAAGATGTTTCAATGATCACTATAATTACTTAGAGATTTACTTTTTACTGAAGGATGCACCAATAGTGTTCATTGGACTCATGAACTAGATTATTTAAACTTTATTAGACTGGTTTGTTGTAGTGTTCATCAATGATATAATTGGTGTCCAAGGAGGATCATGTGAGACATGTAAGGATGATTTTATATTTACATTGAGAGATATATATTTATAGGAAGCTCTGAAAGTTACATTTCTAGACTCATGTGGTCCAATTTCTGGAATATGTTATCTTATCTAATGGTGTGGCAGTGGACTTGAAAAATGTCAAAGTCATGTTAGCATGGGATCCTCCAAAGAGGGTGATGAATCTATGGATCTTCCTTGGGTAAGAATCAATCATTGGTGATTAATACTTGATTTATCAGGGATATCATCTCGCATGATATCTTTGACCAAAAAGGGGTTGCCTTTTGTGTGGATAGTAAGGTGTGTACATGATTTTTAGGAGATGAGGTAGACATTGATGAGTTATTCTCTCTTGAGTATACAAGAGTAGGATGTTGGGTTTCCAATGTTTTTTGATACATCAAGAATTGATATTGGTTTCCTTTTGAGGAATAGGTAGGAGGCGATTTCCTATGGTTAACATCTATTGAGACCACATGAGAAGAAATACATGACCCATGATCTTGAGATAGCAGTATCAATCTTCACACTAATTATTTTTTACACTACCTTTTGGGTGAAAAATTTATCATCAATTATAACCAAAATATTTTGTTGTATATCTTATCTCAAAAGGATATCAACATGAGATAATGTTCATTAATATAGTTCATCTAGTATTTTGATTTTTTGATTGTCTATACTCCTGGGAATGAGAACATGGTAGTAGATTATCTCAGCAAGATATCGTTCTCAAAGTTGTTGAATGAGGCATCAGAGTAGTTGGGATCATTATAGTTATCCTATTTGGATGGAGACAGAGAAGATTACCTCCAGTCGATGGTTATTATCCTTATTCTTTTATAGAGAGTTAGGGATGCACAGCTCGAGGCTGCTTAATGTGAGAACCTACATACTTACATATCCACAAGACATGCTCATGATGGATTTTCTAAAGGTTGGAATCATATCGTTTATATCATAAGATGATTGATGGTACCTGTTACATCATGGGAGGAGGATCTGAGAGAGTTTCATACATCTCATTAGGAGGTACATCCTTATGTGAAAAATATATACTAGGACCTATGATGTTATTTTGGTTTTCTAGGGATGAAGAAGCGATTTATAGAGTTTGTATCTCAATAAAATATTTGTATGTAAGTGAAGGATGAGAACCTAGTTATATCAATTTTATCTCAAACCCTTATGGTGATAGAGTGGAAGTGGGATGGGATATCCATGGACATCGTATTGGGGTTACCACTTATGTTTAGTGTCATGATGCCATCAGGTTGACCATAGATAGAATCACTAACTCATCCCACAACCTAGAAATAATTTAGAAGAGTTTAATAGAGTTTTTTAGATTCCTCTACATGAAGAAGATACTCTCACTCCTTTTAAGTTCCTCAACAATCATTTCTTCTATGATGCTCGCTTCAAATCAAGGTTATATATGGGATTTCAAGTGGATTTAGGGACTCAGCTATGTTTAAGCATAACTTTTCATCAAAACACTACTGGAAAGAATGATAGGACCATTCAATCCAATAAGAAAATGTTACAAGACTACATGTTGGACTTTCGACGTAGTTGGGGGATCACTTACAACTAGTGGGGTTTGTGTACAAAAAAATCTACCATTCCACCATCGGTATGGAACCATTTGAGGACATATAAGGGTGACCCTACGGGTCACCACATTGTTGGATTGGCCTAGGAGAGTCAACAATTATGTGCCTAGATTTTTTTTGATCCACAATAGAGACGGTAAAACCTATATAGGAGTGGATGGGGGATAGAAAAATCCATTATAATACCTATGTAAAAATTCAATGACGGCCTTATTTTCTAAGGAGGGAGACCATATATTCCTATGGGATTCCCCTCAATTTGTATTATAGAGGTTTTATGAGGGTGGTAAGATATTCTCCAGATTCATTGTAACATTCTAGATATTGTGTAGGTTTTGAGACATGGCATACCTCATAACTCTAACACCATAGTTTGATCAAGTACACTAAATGTTACATGTGTCATTGAAAAATATGTATGTGAAATATCTGTTGCATGTTATCTACTGAGGTGAGATGAACATTGAGGATGGAGGTACTTGTTCTAAGTACCTAGTTATAATCAAGGATTATGAGAGGATACTACATTGGATAGATATTAATTTATAGTGGGTCATGTGGAATCATGGGAATCTTCTGATGATTATTTGGGAGAGGGAGGCTAAAATGTGTGCTCTATATCCACATATTTTTGTCAATCCAAATTATTTATCTTTTTTGAATGAAAAAAACAAAGTTGGGTTGAATTTATCTACTTGTATTCCCCACCTATTAATTTTGGACATTGTATGGGTTATTTTAAAGACAGATCATTGAGAGGGTGTGTGCTTCGGAGACCTAGTGATCCAAAAATAAATGTTTGAAATATATTAAATACCACACATGTGAAGGTTCCCTAAAAATTTGAATTTCTTATTTTATGAGGATCATATCAAAAATTCAAGGGAACCACTGATTTCAGATCATTCATTTTACCATAGATCAAGATAACCTTTGTCATCATGGGTTTTATTGGAATGGTAATAACAAGGGTTGATAATAAATACATAAATTAAATTAATTTATTTAATTTGTATTGATGGAGATACATCATCCTATTATTTAGAAAAAACTTATGGAAAATTTCTGGGGTTATCCTCAAACCCCACTAATTGTCAAGATCAATTGTAGAGAATTAGAGAAATTACATTAGTGGATGAAAATTAAATCAATGTCCCATGATCAGTGTGTAGTAAAATTAGAGGATCATTCCAATGATAGTGTAATAGATTTTTTTTCATTAGATATTTATACAAATCATGGAATGCTTTTATTTTATTGATTTTTTTCCTGATAGTAATTGCTAGGATAAAAACCATTCCATCGACCAATATATTAATTTATGTAATGATCATATTCTGGGATGTGTTAATATATGAGGATATTTTGAGAGATTTAAATACTTATTACGGTTCTTTATTCATCACTCTAACAGAAATGGATCGAGGCTTACTAACCTTGGATGAATTTCATTCCAATTTTTATGTTTTTGGTCCTTTTCTACAATATTTCAATATGTTTTCATCACCTGGGTTTTGTTTTCCAATTTCATAGGCCCAAATACAGATAAATAAATTTTTGTGCACCAATTTATTGCCACCAAAATTAAAAATTTTAGATCTTAGATTTATATGATATGGTGATTGTGTTATTATGGATGAAAGGGAATATAAAACTAGTTTGGGATACCTGATTATGATCTTCAGTTTGCGACGATGGATGATGTGGGATGCCATTATTTGAAAGGATTCAAAGGTCAGATCCAAATGTTCTATGATGAAATTGTTATACATCCAGAATTTGTGTTTTCAAGTAATGTGTGTAGTAATATTGTTGTTCAAAGGCACATTAGTAGATGTGGAATCCAAATTTATATATCCATAAAATTCCATAAAATCTGGAATGTATAACATGGCTATATGTGATGTGGGACCCTCACAATGGGGGATTGGGTTTCTAGATGATGTTAAGTGTCCCAAAATTTGTGCCCCTATCACATGGTGTGTGAAACCTTTCCATTTGTATGGGAATGTACCTCATAGTGTACAAAGTCAAACCAAGAGTATGTGAACATAGACACACTCTGTGCTCCCACATGGATAATGCCATGCCAGGAGGACATCATAGGAGTCATGATTATGGTCTGAGAAGGAGTACATGAGAATGGGCACACTGTATACAATTACATGGACATGGGAATGAGATTTTTACATGGTCATGAACCAGTGGTGAAGGGTAACACCATGTACAACTAGTACACACCTCATACTCTCTCAATGTTTTCATGGAGACCTTATTCTCTTAATCTTATAAAATATCAATAAGGATGAATTACCAATATCCATTCCATGAGGATTAGTATGGAATCCCACCTTACACACTAGATAATGATCCCTTAAGTAGGAATTGATTGATAGAGCTTTTGAAATCCTTTTTGAATACTTGATTGAGATCGTATAACATTATCTTACACTAGCCAGAGTTATTGGAATCTTCCAAATAAAAAATAAATGGGAATAGATCCGCCAAATATAGGGTTATTCAAGATTTAGTTGTTGGTATAACCCATGGCCTTGGTTTTGAACCTCATCTGTGTATCAAATCTCATCATAATATTACTGTATACTTCATATTATGAGTCTTGAAGAGCATTATCTAATGTATTGATGTCAACAATGATATATATCTCATGGGTTGTGTTCACCAATATGTGGGTTGTGGGGATGATTCAAGCATGAGAAATAGGTTGGAAATATATTTTTGACTTTACAAAGACATGATGTGTCTTTGTTGAGAATATTTGTTTATTACTATTATGTGTACTGTATATGTGTACATGTTTATAGCTAACTGTTAATTTTTTATATATTTAGTGTAGTTGGGTTGTTCTACCAGATATTGTTATAATCACCCATGAATGGGTTTTTTCCATATGTTTCATGTCCTGTGAAGATGATCGACCTTTTGACAGATTCAATGTCAGATCAGGAATATGTGGTTCTTAGGGAGCGGGATAGACCATGGTGTGTTCATGCGATTATTTCAATATTATTACCCATTTTTACATTCTTGTTGGACCTGTTTTTAGATTCTATTGTGGGATATTATTTGAGCCAATTTACTTTTTAATACTTTTTTTCAAACTTTGGTATCAGTATTTAGATGTATGAATTCATATTTTATCATTTTTTTACATTTTATAATTTTATGGTCTTGAATATGAATATGAGTGTTTACATGTACTGTAGGATATGACCTCACATGTTTTTGATATTCCAACATAGTCTAAGTCTCTATCCCATGACCTATAAGAGACAAGCTTGAGGATTCTAATATTGGGACCCATTGGGATGGGTTATGAAAACAATCAAAAAAGAAATTAAAATTTTATTACAATTGTTCATTAAAAAATGTATAATCCATTAATCCTATAATAAAAAATAATATATTTTAGATGGATATATAATATTTATTTAATCTATAGTTCTACCTTAATACGCCATTTCATTTATCAAGAATCTCAATGATTATTTTGTAAACATGCCTATTTCATTATAAAAAATCATTAAATATATTAAGTTGTTATAAAATATTTGATCATATCAACCATTCATAACAACAATAATAATATAGAGAATTCTATTTATTATGATAAAGAGGAAGGAAAATATATATAAAATATCACGTGATCACAAATTATATATATTTGAATACATGAATATAAAGACTCCCATATGTTATGATACATACAGTTCTAGAATTTAATTTAATTACTACATGTGATAAAATTATTATATTCGAATAATAATTAAATTCATGAAATAATATCCTTAACAAATGAAAAATCATAGTGACCCATGTGTTAAATATTTTTTCATGTATTATCATTATAATTTTTTAATTTATATTATGCATGTGTGAAAAATATTTTATTAAAAAAATATATTTTTCAACATGATATACCAATCTCATTCAAATTCTCTAATATACATAATTATAAAAAAAATTTCTTCAATATAATTTATGAAAGTTTGATCTACAACATGATATAAATTAGGTATTATAAATTGATTAATACCATAAATTCATGGGATTATACAATTTTTAATTTTGAATATTTTTACAATTATTCCACAAAAAGAAAGTTATTCCCTTTATTATGATAATATTACATATGGTCAAATATTGCAATCCAATGCATGAAAGAAATAATTATTCACCATTTTGGAAATTATTTATCAATTATATTATTTTTAGAATAATTAATAATTCATAAAAAAACTTTTTTTTATCAACCACATGTAATATTATTTTTAATTAAATTGTTAAAATAAAAAAATATTAGTTTACCATTTTAATTATTTATTAAACTTTTATTTCATAGCATGAAAAAATATTAAGATATCGAGTCAATTTTAGGATGATATACTATTATAAAAAATACATTAGAATGTATAAATTAAACATCCATTCAAAATTTTAGAATTAATAATATTTAATCATCATGAACAGAATTGAACAACATGCACATTATCCTCATATTTTTAATTTATCACATATCCATCCATCATGTGATTATTTTTCCAGATTATTATATGACTAGGGTTCAAAAAATTCATTAAAATAGGGAAGTATTATGATTTTTTATTTTATACTTTCATTTTTTAAAAATAAAAATATATCACTGATCCCCAATCTTGATTTTTTTCTTGAAAATTGCTACTCACAAAATCATGGAGAGTGGAATATTTCTTCATCCTAGAAACAGAAGATTTATGTGAGAGGGAGAAGCTTAGATCAAATGTAGTTATCTTTACAATATTTTGGAGGAGGGTTTGAGATCATATACACTCAAATATGGAAATAGACTAAAATTAAGAGATATTGTATTTTAAAAAACACAAACTGTCTCCAAACTAATATTAAATCTGTATTTAAATAATTCCCAACTAATTTTTAGCACAACACATTCAATACTCCTAAAATTTTAAAGTCCCAAACAAGTTAATTAAGTATTCTAATCCAAGAAAAAAACCAATTATTAATATATTAATTTCCATCACTTATAATACAAAATTATATAATAGTTTATGGGAATGAAAAATGTGTTTTTGTGAACATTTACACAACTATTATGTGAAATTTTACTGCTATGTATGGGTAACACAATTTTTTACTTAAACATCTTAATAACCTTACAAAAACCTAGAAAACATGTGGTACCCTTATGTGAGAAGAATGTTTATCAATGTACCTTTACATGATATGTGGAGGGACCTTTCATAGCGTATTTAAATCCTATATTTCCTTTATGGAAGTAATTACTTACACTTATATGAGAGGAGGAATCTCTAATTAGATTTACACATCTAATTAGATACCATTATACAAGAATGATAAATTCAATCTTACTCCTACATAAGGACCAGACCACCGTTATAAAAGGTTAATAAAAAGTGTTCTAAATTTACGTATTTTGTAGAATATGATCGATACCTTTACATAACATAAGGAATACACGTATTACCCTTATGTAACTAAAGGAAAACGTCACATACCCTTATGTATAGTAGGGAAACACAAGGTTACCATTATAATAACCTTAAAAAAACTAGTACCATTATTCACCCAGTTGTTACTTATATGGAGAAGTATATTCATGTACATGAGAATTCTTAGACTAAAAAATATTAAATTTTCAATTAGATAAAACATATATATTATTGGGATATGTATTTATTGGCACTTCTAAAATTCCTAAAAACACTTCTAAAATAATAAAATAAATTTTAATATATCGAAATTAAAATCTAATTACAAATTTATGACTTTGAAATTACAAACAAAATTTTTAAAACCATTTCAAAACAACATTAAAAATTAATAAATTATTATTTTAAAACAACATATAAATATATAAAATTACTCTTGAATCACTGGACTCCCATAATGATAAATTATGTTCTTAGGAAGACATATACCCTTACATTAGATACCACTAAACCAATTTTAATCAATGATAATTAAAACAAAACTTGGAATAAGTGGAAATATATTGAAGATAAATGAACCACCCAACCAGATACCACTTAGGGAGGTTATTATACTATGAACACAACAACTACTAGAGAAGCAAAGCATAAATGTAGGAAACACTGTAAAATAATCAATAGGGGGAGATACCTCTAAAACAAAAAAAAACTCCATTGTAAAAACATTTCATTATAAAGGATAATAAATCTCATATTTCAAAATGGGATTAGATAATTCATCAAGGTATAATTGAAACATTATAAAAAATAATATTTTTAGCACATGTTTGAATCTCTCATTCCAACGTATGGTCTCATCAATGGACTCACAAATAATTATTTCAAAAATAATAAAAAATTCATATATTTTCATTAAATTAGACAACTCTTTAGGAAAAACACTTTCAAAAATAGACAGGTCACATTATTTAAAAAAACCAGAAAATGACTACAATTTGGGGAAACCCCCTTTATCTCTATCTTTATAAGATTATTTTATGGTTTCCTATCAAATGAAAATCTATAGATGATTTATTTGCATTTATGCAGCTTGAATTTTTTTTTATAAAAACCAAAAACGTTTTATTATTAATAAATCCAGAGAAAAAGTATATTAACATGCATGTAAAACATTTTAATGATATATTCAGATATGATACTTACAATATTTCAATAATTCCTTTCTGAAAAAGGTGATAAAATCATAAACATGTTTTCCAAAATATTTCTATCATTGTTGAAATGTATCCAAAAAGTAGACATTAAAACTTGTTATAAATCAAAATATGATGATAATAACATTTCACCAAGTCTGTTGTGATTCTAATCTGATAGGTCAAGAAAACATTAAATGTAAATGTTTTTATTCCATATTAATAATAAGGTAATTAAAAAAATTTCACTGATTAAAAACAACCAACACATTTAATTTTTTTTAAAAAAATAATTTCTTATTTAATGGATGAATTTAAATTGATTTTCTAAGAATACTTGTTGCAGAAAAATAAAATTTTTCAAGTGGGTCACACATAATATATTTATACACCATAAAAAATCACAAAAAATGAAATATTTAATGTAAATTTTCATTTAATAAAATCATATTTAACATGTGTTCCATGATAACTCATGTATATGAGAATGTAACATGTTTTCATTAAATTATTTTTATTAAACTGACAAATTTTTACCACGATATTTAGTAAATTTAAATTATTCACATATTAACAAAAAATAGTAGAGAAAAAAATTAACATTAGGAACCCATTGAAAAAAACAATAGGTTTGGAAAATCCATTATCCAACTTTAAAAATTTTGATGTTTGTTGAAAAACATTATTCACACGGGGAACAAACATAGAAACGATAAAAAGCATATAATGTACCATGTTATCTTAACCATTTACTACTGGTGAAATCCATTAATATCTTGAGTTCTATATCAAAATAATATAATATTTTTGAATCATCACAATAACCATGATCAATAATTTCCTACAAATATAAAAATCAAAGGGACCCATGCACCATACCAATATATTATCAAACTTGGGTGGCACTAACTCACCCTTATAGTTTTAAAATGCATGAAAATATAACAAATCATGATATCGGAAGTGTCCCATACATTTATAATCTCAATTACATAACAGAGGTTAATTATACAACGTAAATATATTCCTAGTATATAATCACACTAGGACACTGCAATTTCAAAAACAAAACAACATGCCCACCTAATAACATACCCAAATTTGATTGACAAAAAATAGATTATTTAATCCAACATGAGGAAAATTTAAATTAAAGATAACATTAAATTTTCTCCTCTCCTAAACCAGGGCCTATATCACCTAGTACAAGTGAAGAGTTATCTGACTAATAATGGAAGATATTCAATATCCCCTTACCCAAAAAAAATCACAAATACATCAGGCTTGTAGGAATAGTATATGATACACACAATGATATCAACCCCTCACCCTAGACTAAACAAGGGACCAAGGAGAGAGTAAAGGGTCACCCCTCCCCCTAGAACAAATAAGGATATGATTAGAGTAATAGAATAATAAAAAATTCCCTAGAAACCCCTTCCCCAAAACACATATCCATCCCAACACAAGGCCCCAAGAATGATTTATGCTTACCATATCTCAAAACCAATTGATGTGGGTTGGAAAATAAAGTTTTAACTTTTACATATGATCAAATATAAATTATTTATTATTTGGGTTTCAATAAAGTGAAAATGGTGGTTTCCTTACACTCATTTCAAAGGGATATAAATAGATGAATGATGATAAAACTAGATATTCTATTTTCATTATTAATAATAAAGCAGTTGTAGTCATAATACTGAAATACAAAGGAAACACAACAGATTAAGAGAAGATCATAGAAATCACATGTAGGGGGGAATACATAACTAACTTAAAAGTCTCTCCATTTTTTCAATGAAATATACCCTTTCTAAAAAAATATCAAAACATTCCCATAGAATATCCATCTCCACCTAAACCCTGAGTATTAAGAACCACAACCTTGATTTGAACCACACAACATCACCATGGAAAAAAATCATAGATATATCTCTGATCACAATTAAAACCATAGTAAATCACTACCTCCTCCAATGAAACCACTTTACCATGATTTTTAATAGAGAAATCCGATTTCTATAGACTTTTGTGCTGGAACACTCAAACTACCCTCCTTTGAGAATAATCACCATCATCCTCCCCTAAACAAAGATTTGTTGACAAATATTTCATAATATATTCTAGATGAACCGAATAGTGATGTAAAAATAGATTCAATCAACAAAAAAATATTAGGGACCCCAATCGCATGACAAAATTTACATAAGGTTAATTAATAAATTAATTTTTAACAATTTCCTTTTATCTACATCATTTGAACATGGTATCAGAGAAGAAAGATTCATGATCTCTTCATATGTCTCTACCCCAATAGGAACATAAATCCACTTATAATATGCAATAAACATTAAGTTATTAACATCATCCCAAAGGGGTACCTAGAATCCTATGACTTAGCCGGTCACACTTGTTTAATGTATGCACCAAGCCCATCTGAAATTACTTCCCAACTAACCCATGAATTGTCACCAATCATAACATAAAACACTATCCTATCTCTCAAAAATTTCCTTTGATACCACTCTTATCTGGATCCCTCCCTCAAAGGTTTCACTCCTAATATGACATTGAGATAATGGAGATAATGATTCCCGAAGAACACTTCGAATAGGTCATGGGATGTTGATACGAATAGATGAAATATCATACACATGGATTGGAGGAATTACCACATGGGAATTGAAAAGTAACAGATATGATGAAAAAAATTACAAAAAAATCATTATCATAACAAATAAAGAGTTAATCCCAAAATAATATAGCGATGTAATGATATAAAACTTAATCAACTGAAAATAATAAACCAAATTCTGGAAACTGACCACAATGCTCAAACACCTCCAGAATAACTACTCAGACTAGTAAAATACTTCTCTGTCACCAACCATTTCCTAATGATATATGGAATATATTATATATACATATCATTAGGAAGACTTCTCTACTAATTAAGATCCCCTCTAAAACCTCTAATGAAAAATGGGAAAGAAGCATACTAAATCCCAATGAGTAAACAAATGTAACCAGCTCATTACCTAAACATGTTTACTATTCTTTTCCCATCCCCATGATGGATATCTATCACAAAATATTTCATAAAATAAATCACATTCAATAATAAAAATGGTAATACACCACTTCCAATACCCCATTGGGTTTCTACACAAATCCAATTTTTCAAAACATGAGCCATCTCTCTCCAAAATCCTACCCAATGACACCTAGATTAAAGTAATCTAGCCTAAAGAAACCTGGGATAATATATAATGAACTTTATGAATCACATCATTCTGACGACATATCTATATAGTAACAAAGTATATTACTAGATAAAGGAAAACAAATAAATCATTTGTGACACATTAATCCATCACTAACTATACATGACAAAATTATAATAATTCTTAGGATACTATATCTAGAGATTGATTTTTGTGAAAATAATTAAAATCCATTACATCACACTACATAAATATGTAGGGGAATATAACCATAGTGAATATTGGTACATAATACAATGGGGAGAGGAGAGTAGGTTTAGAGGGGGTAGTCATCCATTGGTTCAACAACTAACTATTTGTTAAGGAAAAACCATCCTAGAGTCAACTGGGTGTTAGTCAACCTACCGACATGGGAGGGGTAGCATATGAAATCAAACTAACTACATAATATTTATATAAATCTAACTACCATGCTATGAGAAACTACCTATACTTATACAAATATATCTCTAATAACACATAGTACTCATGGATTCCACTAGTAAGTCCAAGGTTTCATGAATACAAGCATGACACTTTATTTTAATTAATTGATTGATGATCTATTTAATAACATATTGTAATAATCTTTTCAATGATTATTATTTTAATCATATAATCCATGTTACAAAAACACTATTAATTATTTTCTTGATTTCTCATGAATTCTATCATCATAAGAAAACATTAAAAACATAACATTTTCTATCAATTTTTTTAATTAATACCTATAGAATTTTGGGAACTCTAGAACTTATCATGAGCTACCATATGTGATTCTCACATACAATAACTAGAATCAAATGAAATCCAAAAGTGGGAAATTGAAAATATAAGAATCAATCTTTCATCATCCATTAAAAAGCATATTTATTATCAATCAAGTATTACATATTTTAACAAAACAATTACGAATAAGCCCATTTTGACCCCTTCTATCAATCTTGGTGCCATTCCTGACACCATTGTATATAATAAAACATCTGACATCTCATTCCTAGAAATTTATCTTTATAAAAGGATTTATATGAATCTTTAATCATTATAACTAAAACCTCGTTCCACCATCATAGCTTTTGAAATCCTCATCTATATCATCTCCATATGAAGTACCTTATGTAACCATCACTTCATCAGGCATCCACAAGAATTATTCCATCATCACAAGGTTAATAATTAATAACATCAAGGTTCTAAAAATATAGAATAAAAATATATTCAATGTATTATTCCACATATAATTTCAAAGGAAACTCTGTAAAATACCGACAAGGCATTACATCCTTAATAAAAAACATTGGAATTTCTATTCCAAGATCAAATGAGTAACAAAATCATAAAATTATTCATTATCATCTTTAATTAACCAATTTATAGTTCATAAATCCCAGAAACACTGACCCTAAATGATTCATGGATAAATAATATTTATTAAATTCGGATTTCCACCATAATATTTTTTTTATTTACTAAAAAACTCAACAATTATTATTTAAAAATTCCTCTTTCACTGTAATAAATAATTAATATCTTTATGTTACTATAAAATTTAGAAGAATATCAAATATTAGGAATCAAACATAAAAAAATACATAATATTCAGTCTGAGTCAATAATTTCACTTCTTACACTCTTAAGATCTTTATAGATTAATTTTTTTAGAAAATAAGGGCATAACTCTTACATAAAAACCAATATAATATAAAGTTGAAACTACTAAATTCTGTTCTTTTTTTTTACAAAACATAAATCATTAATAATGAACGCATTTTATTTTCATGAGATATCATTACAATTTTTATATATATCACAAACTTGACACTACAAAACCTTAAAACCTAGAGGAATGAATTTTAAAATTTGGGATGACATGAAAAGCTGTATAATGTTTATGAAATACGGTGATGTATAAGTTTATTGAAAAAAATTAGAACCCATAAAATATTTACCTTTATATAATATACAATGATCATTTGAACTATATGATATCCATATGAAAAACAGACACAATGTTTCTCAAATAAAAACACTAAAACTCATAGCACTACCTCAAATCAGGGTAGGGGAAGCACATTATTTTATAAATGATAAATAACAATCAATTATAAAGGCCCTGCCATTATTATTTCTAGCTATAAAAACTAATAGAAGATAGCTTTATGAGATCTCTTCTTAGCACTCATATTTTTTTAAAAAAACATTATTATCACATATAAAATCTTTATATTTATATTTTAAAAACAAATTCTATTTGTATACATTAATAAAAAAATTCATGTTCACAATTAATATAAATATGATATATAAATAAATATTTTATTAATAACTGAATCATATATAATCTTATTAAATTTATTTTAATAAGAATATAAATAGGTAAATATATATATTTAAATAATAATAAAAATAATATTTTTTTGTAAATAATAAATATAATAAATATATTTAAAATTAAATATTTATTATTAAATATTTATAATTACATGATTATAAATATATATTTATAATTGTATATTTGTAATTATAAATAAATAAATTTTAAATAAATTTAATTATAATTAAAATTTTAAATAAATATATGACTCCAATGTATTTGGTCAATAAATAAATAAATATATCATATGAGATAATTATGATATTCAGGTACATGATTTTCATTATTTATTTTCATATATTGATGCGTGAGTATAATTAATGCTATATGGTCATTAGTGTAAAACCTAGACCCCTCTAGATCGGTGCCAGTACATTACTATGTACATTGGCAAGGTTAGAAGGAATAAAATCCTGAAGGAACGATCAGTTTTGTAGTTCTGGTGAAACTAGATTCATATGTGTAACTCCAATTACATTGGAAAGGTACAAAATACAGCACATAATAAAAACTAAAAAGTGGTTCAATAGAAACTCGATAAGTGATAACTTCTTCATAAACTGTTGGAGGTAATAAAATAAAAGGGGTGAGATCAAACACACATTAAGGGGTAAAATATATGAATCATGAATCAATAATAACTGAATCATAAAAAACCTGGCATAATCAATATGGAATGGTGAATAAAAAACTCACGCCAATATTGAACTGATAATGAGACTGCATCCATAAATTTTTTCATAGTGAAAACCTCATAAATAGTAAAAACTAATAATGAATAAAGAGAATTATTATTAATCAGAAGTCATTTATCTGGCACATGATACCATAATACCATTAAAATTGTTTAGTTTTGTTAGTAGAAACCCGTCTGATTTTTTTAAAAAACTCGAAGGGTTTTTCACCAAATGATTATTCTACTGAGACATATCGATTCATCGAGGGGATATAGTGGACGCTTCCCATCACTACATGTCCAAATAATTCCTTATAAAATGATTAAATACAAGAGAAATATGCATTTTCAATATCCATATAGAATAGAAGATGCAGATTCATCAACACTTCAACAGTTAAAACAACATTAAAAATAAATACCGTATTTAAAATGGTATATAGATTAGACAATAATCATATCCATGATATGAGAATATGGATATTTAATATAATTATAATTTTAAATGAAATGTGATATCAAATGGGTAGTAGGTACCCCACATCAGAATTATTTGGAGCACAATACCAAGTAAGTCACAACGAAATAGAAAATTGAGACAAAGTCCCTTACCACAAAGTAAGTAGTCGAATCATATGTTCAAAACATAACAACCATAAAATTAATCACATAATATCATGAATATAAATATAATAATTATATTATATGAAAAATGGAAGTACACATAGACCACATTCATGAAATAAGTGTCCAACATAAGAAATCTCATGGAAATGGAGTTGGGATGAGAAACCCCTTACACAACTTTTGGCATGGTAACAGGTGTTCATGTGAGGGAATAATGAGAGGTAAAGGGGTATACCATTATTTATATATCATATGTTCAATATGGGTTAGGTTAAAAAACATACCACATCATTAGTAATTAAAAATAAAAGGACACAGCATAGGGGGAATTCTTGAATACAAGTGACAGAGAGGATCCCTTACCATATGTTTGATGGTGTTCTTGATTGTTCTTAATGTCCTGAATAATAAAATATAGCTTCATTAATTAATTATTACATAACCTCATAACTATTTAATTTATATGTTATAACATTATTATGTTCATTAATGGAATTTTTAATGGGTTTACGAGATTCAATTTTATTGTTTTGGAAGCATTTTCTTCCTTTCTTTTCATCATCAATTTACTTGAATTCATGATGGGATATTCATTTCAAATGTGGTAATACATCCATAATTGTTAATATATATTATTAGTGACATTAAAGAGATATAAATTATCTTATAAATATTCTGGTAAAAAACAATGAGGATGACTCATTTGATTAGTTAATGATAAACGATTGGATTCCCCTTGGTTTTTCTGGTAACAATTAATTTGTTTTATATTATTATTCCATATTATGAGTGTGTAAGGATTCAAAAAAATTAAAAAATATAAAATACATATATTATGATCTAGTTTAACCATTTAAATGGTTTCATGACCATTATTGAATATATAAATAAAAATTGAAAACCCCTCTTCCTTGAGTATGATAAATTAACATATCTCGGACGGTGTTTGCATTTACAGTATAAAAGGAAAGGAAAAAAGAGAGATTACGATGAAATAATCCATTATAATAATGAAAATCCAAACCATGTATGGTAATATAATTATCATGGCACTTGGATTTGGTGTTTTTAGAGGAGTAAACAAAATAATGGAACATGTAAAATGAATTGAACGAAAAAGGAAAAAAGGATCACCTCTTGAGTAATCTTCTTTGAGAAACATCTTAAGGCCTTTACATTTGGCCTTTTGGTGGGACTAACAGGTCTTGGATTTGGGGAGGAGGATAGGTAGATATTTTTGAATAATTTAATAATGGGTTAACTATATAAAATGCATGAATTAAAAATTACTGAATAATGAACAACATGGAATAGTCAATATGGCATGATGAATAAATGAAAAACTCACACCATTAATATAATGAGAATGAAACATCATCCATATATTTTGTCATATAGAAAAACTCAGGGATATTTATAACTAAAAATGAATAAATATAATTTTTCTTAATTGGATGTCATTTATCTGGCTGAAGAAACAATAATTCTGTTAAAATGGGTTAGTTCTATGGGTAGAAACTAGTCTGATGTTTGGAAGCAAACTCGAAGGGGTTGTCACTAACTAATTTGTCCCATTCGACTCGTCGATGCATCGATGGGATATAGTGGGAACCTACCATAACTTTATGTCTGAATAATTATATATAAATAGGTTAATAACTAGTGAAATATTCCTTTTCATAATCCATATGGAATAGAAGATTCATATTCATCAACACATCCACAGTTAAAACAACATTCAAAATAAATACCTTATGTAAAATTGTATACAGCTTAGAAAATAATCATATATAATATATGAGAATATGTATATATAATAGAATTATAATTTCAAATGATATGTGATATTAAAATGGCAGTATGGATATAACATCATAATTATTAGGTGCGCAATACAAAGTAAGTCACAACGAAATAGAAAATTGAGACAAAGTCTCCTACAACAATATAACAAATCGAATCATATGAAAAAAACATTATAACCATCAAATGAATAATTAAATACCCTTAAAATATATAGAATGAAGATATTATATTACAAATTTAAGCACACATACACACATTCAAGAAATAGGTGGTGTACATTTGAAATCTCATGGAAATAATGGTTGGATGAGAAAAAATCATATAAACATTTTCGCATGGTAACATGTGTTCTTGTGAGAGATTACTGAGAGGTAAAGGGGTATCCCATTATTTTTATACCATAAGGCTTTAATGGGGGAGGTTAGAAATAATACCCCATCATAAGGAATTAAAAATAAAAGGACACAACAGAGAGGGAAATTCTTTAATAAAAGTGAGAGAGAGTATCCCTTTCCTTATGATCGAAGGTATTCTTGATTGTTTTTAAAGACCTTAACAATCACATTTATCTTAATTAATTAATATTTGTGGAACCTAATCAACATTTAATTGATATGGTATAACCTTATTAGGTTCATTAATGGACTTTTTAATTTTTTTTAAGAGATTCAATTTTATTGTTTTGGTAGCATTTTTTTCCTGGGTTTTCGTGATATATTTACTTGAATTAATTAAGGAAAATTCATTTTAAATGTGGTTAAAAATCCAGAATTGTAAATATATATTATTAGTTACATTAAATATATTTAAATTATATTATAATTTTTCTCGTTATATACCATGAGGATTACTCATTCAATAAGTTAATGATAAACGCTTGGATTTTTCCTGGTTTTTTTGTGCATAGTGTACTTGTTTTATATTATTACTCCATATTATGATTAAGTTAGGATTCTAGAATATTAAAAAAGATAAAATACATATTTTATTATCTATATCAACCATTGAAATTGTTTGAAGTGTAGTCCTGAATATATTAATGAAAATTGAAAACCCGTATTCTTTAAGTGTGATAAATTAACACATCTTAGATGGTGTTTCCATTTATAGTATAAAATGAATGGAGAAAGAGATATTTTGATTAAATATAACATTTTCATAATGAAAATATAATACATTTATGGTACTATAATTATCATGGCATTTGGAAGAGGTGTGGTGGGATGAGAGAATAAAATAATGGAACTTGTAAAAGGATTTGAATGAAAAAGGAAGAAAGGTTCACCTCTTGAGTACTACTCTTAGAAACATCATAAGGAATCTGTTTTTAGACTTTTGGTGAGACTAGCAGGTCATGGACGTGGGGGAGGAGGTTAGGGAGCTATTTGTTCATAATTTAGGTAGTCTTAATTCTTGAATTGTGTGGGAGGAAGAGGGGGTGATCGGTGGTTTATATTGTGGAGGGGAGAAGGGATTTCTCTATATTATATTCATAATTTATTATTTCTACCCATGACAAGAAATATTGAGTCTTCCATGAACAATAATATTAATCTCATCATGTAAATCCAAATGAATTAGGATTACATCAGCAGAAAATCATACAAGTCTTTGTAATTAATGTCTTTAGCTTATTTTGTAAATTATGGTATTTCACTAATCATAAAAAATTCATTTCATTGAGAAAAATACCAAAAATTCAACCTAAACATTTTTTACATGTACAGTCTATAAATGAATTCCATTTTCAAAAATAATTTTCTAAATATTATTAGTTAAATATTTAATTAAAATTATTATTTTATCGAAAAATATAAACACTTTAAATATATATCTTCATTTTTTCGGTGCCTAAATTTATTTATACATTCATGGGTATGGATACCATTCATAAGAGTAATATTAATATATATATGGGTAAGTTACTATTCATATTGATAAGTTACTATTAATAAGGTACGTAACAATTCACCGAAAATTATGTTAATTATATCAGACTCTAAATATCATCCCGAACACAACTATGTATGTCAGATTTTCAAAATTCAAAACACAGAAGTGGAAAATTTATGTTCAATGTTTAGGATAAGATTATCTCATAAATAACCAAGTGATGATTCAACGGATCTCAGTGCTTTATGAAATATAAGTAGTTACTATAATGTATTTAAGAGAAATATGCCATAAAATTATTGGGGTGCTACTGTTAGTTTATTTATGGACATGATTTTGAGTTGCAATTTTCCAAATGTTAATACTACATAAATTATTATGACGTTTGTATTTTTTATGTATTTATCAGTATGAATGTTTATTTATACATTGACACCCTTATTATTCATTATTTCCATATATGTGATGACTCATTTTTATGCTATGTACTTTACTAGGAATGATTTATTCACACCATACACAAGATATTATTATGTCCACATAAATACTTGCTAAATTAATATATATATATATATATATATTTAAATAATATATATATATAATAAATAAATAATTATAAAATTTAAATACATATAAATACTTTTCAAATATATTTATTTACAGTTATAATTATTATTATATATATATATATTAATAATTATAAAATTAAAATCTTTAAATTTATAATAAATTTCTAGATATATATATATATATATGGATTTATGTAAAATTATAAAAAATATATATCAAAATAAATAATTTTAATTAAAAAAATATATATATAAATATATATAATTTCAAAATAATAAAAAATAAAATTATTTTACTTTTCTTTTTATAAATATAAATAATTATATATGTATAATTATAAATACATACATATATTTATAAATATATAAAAATAATTATAATTATAATAAAAAATAAATAAATGTATATTTAAATAATTATAAATTATAAAAATTTTATATATTATATGTAAATATAAAATTATAAATAAAATAAATATATTTATTAAAATTTTATAATTATAAATAAAAAAATAATTATTTATATTTATAAAAATAAATGAATATATATTTATTTAAAATATTGTGAAGTTATAATAAATATATTTACTCTATTTACAATTTTATAATTATAAACAAATATATATTTATTTAAATAATTATAAAATTAAAAATATATTAAAAATATTTATTAATATTTTATAATTATTTAAATAATCATATATTTATTTATAATTACAACTATAAGAAAAATTTTATTTATAATTATAAAATCACAATAATGTATTTTTTATATTTATAATTTTATAAATATGTATAATTTAAATATTAATTATAATTTTATAATTACATAAAGCATATCTATATTTTTTAATATAATTATAAATATAATTAAAATATTTATTACAATTATAAAATTATAAAAAATATATATATTTACAATATTTATAACTAGATATATATATATAAATATATCTATATTTATTTTAAATTACAAATATAAATAAAATATATTTATTAATATTTAGTAAATATATATATATATATATAATATTTATAATTATATCAATATATATAATTATAAAAAATTATATTTATTTATAGTTATAACAATGATATATAAATATTTATTAAATATATATATATTTTTATCATTATATATAATAATTTAAAGAAATTGTGAAATTAGCTCTTTATGAGTGCTTTTTAATCACTGATAAAGATACCACTTTATCTGTGATAAGAAAACTTTTATAATACTATTCTTCATTAGTGTAATAATTTTAGCACTAATAAAGAAACTTTTTATCCATGCTTTTTCATCCTTTAGAATGAGAAATCATTATTAATGCTAAAAAACAAAGATAAATAACATTCCTATCAACACTATCTATTTTAACACTGATAAAAATGGTGTTTACTGATTCTTTGGAAAATTATTCATACAAGCCTTATCCTTTCATTTAATGGAACTCTAACCAGATTTTTTCTCTCGTACACTTTCAATATCTCGTAGAAACTGATCACCTCCGAACTGCTGCTCCCATTAAACCCACTACAACGGATTTATTGACCTTTATGAACATTACTACCACTACAGTACTACTATTCCACACTACCATCACATTACTACTCTCACTGAACCCTATTCCCATAAATTTTGCTTCTCTCATTGAACCCCATTGCTGGTGCATCTCTATTGTGACGTTTTTGAAAATATTTAATGAATCAAGATCCTCAAAACTAATGACAAGCTATTCAAATATCGTTTTCTGTATTTCTGAAAATTTTTTATTAGATTTCAATTTTTTGTTCGTCTTGAAAAATAGTGTGTGTGGCGGTCCCTTTCTAATCTTATACTCACACCACCAGTTTCCACAAAACATTTTCTCCATTATAGAACCACTAAAATTACTTTTAACTATTTTTTTAATCATATTCATATTATTAGTTATTATATTCCAAAATTTTTGAATTATAGATTATAAACCATACTTTTTAGAACAAAGATTAAATGGTAGTTAATGTATGATTTCATACAAGGTTTAAAATTTTAATTTTTTAAAAAATGGATTCATGATCAAGTGAATTACTTTTGAATTGTTTTGTAAACATCGTATTTCAAAATTCCGCAATTTTTCACATTTTCTTGACCCTATATAATGTTTGAGGTTTTAATAACTTATTTATCAATGTTAGAAGGCTGAAATTATGTTTTAACTAGAAAAATAACTTCAAATGATGATAAATTATGATTTACAAATGAGTTAGTTCATTGTAATATATAAAATCATTCATCTCAAATAGAGTTATTTTAAACATACTAATAATGAATTTATTAATCCTAAATATCAATGATTACCATTTTTTATAAACTTTTTAGATTTATTTATAATATATATTATTTTATATACTATAGTAAATTTTATACATCTATCAATGACTAAAATTTTATATAATAATATAAAGTTATATACATTTTGATTTTTAATTTTATACATATGTACTATATAAAATTTATCAATAGCTTAATAGTTTTATAGTTCCATAATATTTCCACTTTTCATACTTTTTTATTGTTTGGATACTTCTAATCTATTATTGTATAATGTTATAACTTGTTTCATTTCATGTTAAATTATACTTTATTTCATTTCATTATAATTAATGTATTACTTTCAACCTAAAATTTGAAATTATTTATAAAAATTATCATCCAACATACTTGATCTTTTTCCACCATTCCTATTTTATTTCTTAAAGAAAATTTCTCAATATTATATTTAAAAATGATATAGATGTATCAAATTTTATAATATTTTACTTAATTTACTTTCAAATTATATTTTTATAACAAATTATAAATGTTAAAGATGTGTCAAATTTTAAAAAACTAAATAGATAATTCAATTTCACTTTCATTAGTTCTATGTCTTCATATAAAAAATTATGAAAAATTGAATTTAGAACCTCTAAAATTTAATTTTCATAAGATTATTAAATAATAATGTTTCACAAAAATTTCTCATCATTATCTCAAAAATGATTTTGGAATATTACTTATAACATTATATTTTTATCACAATGGTCAAAAAAATTACGAATTATTTTATGATATAAATTTAGTTTTCCCATATATATATAAAGCATATATCTACATGTATTTTTCATTCATGATTTTTCCATATAAATTATAATATGATATAACTATTCGTGGATTTTTTTATTATTGTACCAAATGATATCATTCATGATGTCCCCAGAAAATGTTAGGTATCTCTTTGTTTGAGGGGTTTCTTTTTATAATGTGATATATAATTAATTTCCTATGGAATAAATATGTATATTTTATCAATATATAATGAGTGATACCTATATATACTTCTTATATATTGATTAAAGTATAATATCTCTTGATATTAATATGGGAAACATGTCGTGATGCTCAATCCACAATGGGAAATGTGTTTTTATGCTTGATCTACTTTGAAAAAGGAGTGGTGATCTCGACCCACAATAGGAAATGAGTTAAGGTGATCAATAGACTATTATATATATGTTGTGGTTCTTTATATAGAATATTATAATGTTATTCTTAGATAAACATGGCATATGATATGATTTTCTATGATTATGTATGTGACACATTATCTATGCCACATTTATAAGTTATTCTAGATGTTTATGTAATGAAGTAGGTTTTATAATTAGTGTTATATGTCTTTAAGATATTATTCAATGGTATATTTTTTATATATTTAGTTGATATATCCTTAATTATTTATAGATACATATTACGATTCCACATTAATTTTCTTATCAATTTTCGTTCCATCACATATTTATCATTTGATTTTGATCTAACCACATTATGAGAAATATATATGTCCTCCCTTGAAAAGAATTTGATATACATCATTCTCTTTGTTTATAATTTCTATAGGGAATAATATTAAACATTATTTTTAGAAGGGATATTTATCTTGAGAAATCTTCGATATATGTTATTTTTTATTACACATTATTTACCCTTTTTTGGTTTAGTAAGTGATGGAACCGGGAGAAACCATTATAAAAATGGGTGTGGTGGACAATGTGATGACTATACCAAGAGGAAACCAAATGGGAAGTGTGTTGGAGTGAAAAAATAGCATGTTAATAATTACACAAAAATCTAAAGAGATGAATAATAATATGAACCACTAAAAAATCCATAACTTTTTTGGGATTATAAACTCACTGTGGATTTATTCATGCAACAATGTCCTCAAACCATTTAAGTTCATATAATCAACTAGTTTTTTGAGGAAACAGATAACCTTTATGAATTTAGAAGTTGATGATGATAGATGGATGATGCTGATTATGAATATGAGGAAGAATGACGACTTTTATAGTATGAAATGGGATGAATTTTAGTTTATATTCACAACCAATTATTTTCCACAACTACTCACAAAAAAAGTGAGAGTGATTGTATTTAAAAAATGTAGTTTGAATCCAACAGTACCTACAGTTCAAACACCATGAGACTCACTAGGTACGCCCATAGTTCTTCAATTAACTATAAATTCATGATAGATCATTTCATCAATTCTCTAAAATATAATACTTTAATACCTTTATATATTCATAAATTTTACTTTTATATATGAAAATTTTATACTATTAATTTTTTTTAAACTATATACTTCTATTATTCTTATAATTTTATAACATAAATATACATTCATATAGATATATAAGTTAATATAAATTTATAAATTATTTACATTTATTTAATATATATTTTCATTTTTAAATTATATATAAATTAATTTTTTATATATGCCAATAATTTTATATAATAATATAAATATATATATAATTATAATCTAAACGTTTATACCTATAATTGTTTTTAAAATTTTCAATTGTTTTATTGTTTTATAATATCATAAATTCAATGTCACTGTTGAAAATATTTTAAAAAATAAAATATTTTGTTTCAAATTTTGAAATCATTATTTTATTAAATAGACAAATTTTCTATTATGAAGAGGGTATTGTAATAATATATCTTTATTTTTCTTATTTCAATTATAAAATTAAATATCCACATTTCATCATATTTTTATAATATGAATTTGATTTTATACTTCATTTATAATCATATAAAAAGGGTTTCGGTCTTTAAAAATATCAAGTGAAATTTTTTCTTTAGATATATAATCTCCAACATTATATTTACAAATTTCATGCAATAAGATTTTTTGTTTTGATAATGTGGGATATAAACCTATTATCAATCATTCCATGTTGGCTCAAGAAATTTATGTGATCTATCTTAATTTGAACATCGTTTGTGTATTTATTTTGTTAAATATTAATATTTTTGAATCAAATAGGATGGATATGAATACAAATTGAATGAATGTTAATCATATGAAAAAAGTGTATGAAGATGGGGTTAAAGAGTTCATCCTGTTTGCAATAGATTATGCATATTAAGCATCAAAAATCCTTTTTCTGTGTTTAATATATTGTTATTCAAGACTAATTAGTCCCGAGGATCTATATGAACACTCGATCTTTCCCATAATTGACCGAACATAGAAATGTTTGAATAAACAATATGAAATTTTAATGTTTCTAGTGACTAGGATAACTAACTGAATTTTTTGAATCATCTGATATTACTACAGGTCTAGATAATGAATATGACCCTATCATGGATGTGGTTACACGTGAGATTTATGACAATGTTATTAATGAGGGATCAATAATGAATGCTGAAGATGAAAATTGTGAATTTAATTTTTTTTGAAATGTTAAGAAGTTGTAAAAAACTCCAATATAGATGGGTTGAACTAAATATACAGGGTTGTTAAACACACTGAAGTTGTATAATTTGAATGTAGGCAACGCATGGAGTGAGACCAGTTTTACTAAAATTATTTCTCTATTGACTGATATTATACCAAAATAAATGATCTCCCTAGCTGAATACATGACGTCAAATGATTTCTATGTTCGATGGGTATGATCTATAAAAGAATATATTAATGTAAAAATTACTATATATTGTTTCTTAGAGACCAAAAATCACTTAATGGATGCAAAAAGTGTGGTTGTTACTAATACAAGAAAGTTGAAGCAGATTCTACGAAAGATACATGACACTTTTCAATGATTTTATAATTTCCCAGTAAAGATATTTTTATTACTGAGAGGGAGAGGGTTGAATCAATGATATATTTATCTTTTATGTTTCCTAACATATGAAATATCCTTTTCCCAATTTTAGATATTTCTTTCCTTGATTAAGAAAATATACATCCATAAGAATATAAGAATTTAAATGGTTCACAAGTGAAAATGAGCATTTACATACTTGTAATAGTTTAGAAGTGATCCAATACCTCAAAACCCACTAGAAAAAAATAGATTAATGTTTAATATAATGAATAGTATATTCCCTTAGACTCTTGTTGTACCATGATTAAAACAACAGATCATGTTATTATAGTAACAAAAAATGTTATAACATAATTTTGGTAACAAACATGTTTTAGTTCTTCTTGACCAACATTCACAAATAAAATCTTTCAAATAAATTATTCACCTTCTTACATAGAAGCTGGTAAGAACTTCTTGTAGTCTTCATATTGATACTTAGTCTGATTTCCCAGTCCTATTCCCATGTCTGACTACTAAATATTTAAATATAACTCTATCAGAATATGGTTGAGGAAATTATAAACCACAAATCTAAATACAATTTCTCGATCTAAATCCTGAAACCCATAATATGATCATGTCTCTTCTCTTTTATAATTTTATTCGATAGAATTATTAAAAAAAATAAATCAGGAAATGACTTCCCCTTGTGAATTCGAAGAATATCTTTTTTTAAAAGACATCCATTTTTGAAAGTACAAAGTACTTTCTCCTTTTATAATATACCCAAAAGTGTTTTGAGTAGGGTTCTAAAATATTTTCTTGCTAAATTTTTTTCCAAAAACATGATTTCACTTTGAATTTTGGGTGCATTTATGATTTTATTAATGCATCAAAATTGTTGTTAAATATTTTTTAATCATATAACAACATCAGCTCAATTAATATTTCTTTAACAAACATTAGTCTTATTCAAATTCTACATTCTGATTTCCCGAAATCATTTATTCATTACGATTATAAATAAAACATTCATATATGATGAAATAGTCATCAAAAATCATTTAATAATAATTCAATAAAATTTTGATTCTGATTTTCCATTACGATATCTCTATTTTGATGATGAAATATGGGCACTACGATTTTATGGACCCTCTTGCAAACAAATAAAAACTAAAGACATCCCATTAAATTTCCCTATATAAATTGGAAAACCAATTTGGTCATTCAAATTTCTTAATTATCATGAATAAAAAATGTTCTATAGAACAGTGGATCTTGATCTGTATCTAAATAAAATTTGTGAAATAAAATTTGAGTTCTTCTTTCTCCTAACCCACTTATATGAAAAAAAACAATTTATTTTGATGGAAATGGTTGAATACATCACCAATTTATATCTCTCATTTTTTTTATTTACCCTCCAAAAATTTACTTATTTTTTACTTTTTATTTGTTAAAATGACTCCAAAAAAATTCTACCTTCCATGGTTATGATAGAATTCCAAATTTGATGGACCTATATCAATATATTTGAGATTAAAAACTTCTTTATTTTCTAAATACTATACAAATTATATTTAAAAACATAAATTATTTATCTTTTTTGGTGAGTAAATTCTTCATATTATTTCCCCAAGGATTTAAATATTTTGGATTTTATTCTAACTAGAAAAAGAACTTTCTCTTTCTCACATTATGATTAACCTTCTCAGCCGTCAAATATAACGCTTTATTGATGTATCACTCTGAAGATATGATATGGGGAACCTTAAAAAAACAACTTTTCATAAATTATAATTATATTCATTAAGTCATTCATGAAATAGATTATGTTGAAGATCAGATTCAATTTTTTTATATATAATGGAATGTTCTATAAGTTCCCATTTTCCCAAAAACATATTTCCTTCCTAATAAGCCTAAATATTATTATCTAGAATATGATTTTTCTCGATACAATTTTCATGGATATTATTGGTCTGAATATGACTTTCATAACCTTCTCTATAATTTCATTAATCAATATTTCATCACATTTTTTATAAATTACATAATATTTTTGAGAAATACAAGAAAATACAGCATCATCATATTTCTATTGTATTCATCCTTAATTATAATTTCAAGTTCATTATGATCAAATAAATATTCTGTACCCAAGGCGAGTATCATTATCCTTTCCACCAAAATTTCATCTTCCATATCTGATGGTATTTATTAAGAAATGTGATTCTTATTTTCAGAATATGATGTTCAGCCAGATTATAGCCCCTAAAAGTGTTGTGATTTATCCTTCTTTTGAATTCCTTGACAATAAAATAAAATTCATGTATATGATATTCTTGATTAACATCTTGGTCCTAACACAATCCTAGGATTAGTAGCCTATCCCTTATTGAGGATACATTAAGGAAATTTATGTTACACATAGTTGCATGAAATAAATAAGGGACACTCTATCACACAGTATACTCTCCTAAGTGGAAGAGAATTTGTCCTGATTATCTTAAGTTTGGAGAAAAGTTGAGAAACCATCATCTTTCAATATATACATATGGAGTGAATCATTGTTTTGAAGAATCACTCATAGTACATAGCTAGTTATGTGGGTAAATTATAACATTCAATTGTGGTTATGTATGGAATGAGAATACAACATGTTATGTATGATTATATCAGGTCGCAAAAAAGGGAGTAATTATATTGATATCTATATTGATCCTTTGATCAATGATTTGAAATTATTATGGGATTTAGGTTTTATATTATATGATTCTTATAGAAATGAATATTTCATGTTGAGGGCCATATTTTATCGGATGATAATTGAATTTACTACTTATGGAAATTTATCAGGATATGGAATTAGAGAAACTCAAGGGTGCCCTATATTCAAACAATGTACATATACAATTAGGTTTTAAAAAATCATCAATGATAACATTTCTACGACCTCAGATATTTCAACTATAATAAAATAAGTACATATATTGGAAGAAATCATTCTATGATTTTTTGGAAGAATTTATAACCCTATCTCCACTAATATGATATCAAATGTTTGTGAAATTAAATTATTTGGACACTACATTTGGTATACCATTTTTGAAATACCTTATGAAATAAGTTTAGAGAAAGTGATCTGTTCTTTTCGAATTTCAATACTTGAATTTCATATTTGTTAAAATAATTATAGAATTTTTGAACGTTAAAAAAAATATATGTGATAGTGTCATTAGAATGTTATTAAATTCACCTATATGAAACTGAAATTATGTTTAGGTTGGACTTGGTTAACATTGGAATAGAGGAAGACTTGGAACCAGTGAATGTTAAAAAATCTACCATTCTTCCTCCTACGACTTACAATAATTACATGTAGGTTAGATATTTGTTTTGAATTTTTTTTATTGATGTAATGTTTTCATAGGTGTATTCATGTATTATCAATAATATCATGTCAATTACTGATTTAATGTTAAAGGTTCGAAAATCACATGATTTTCAAGTTTTAATGCATGTTATAATTCTTGAATATATTTGTTGATTTTTTTCCAAATTGTATCTCATACATTAACAATATACTATTTATTTTTCAAAAATATATGAATCAAACATATAGACCCTAATAATTTAACAACTATGGAAATAATTTTTGTCTTCAAATTACGTGAATTCGAAATGTTCTTCAAAATTGATTTTTTTTTATACGATTGTTCACCTGGTTGTTCACTTGGTGAGAGTGTTTTAAATATGATGATATGTATATTATAGATTTATTTAACCCATTGAATTAAATATGAATATTTTTAAAGGGTATTTCAAAAATCAATGTCATCTAGATGGTTATATTATAGAGAGATACATTATTTATGAAGCTGTTGAATTCTGTACTAACTACCTATCTAGTGTGGGAAGCATTGGTATAAATAATTATATCACACTACGAGGCTTGTGGATGATGGAATTTATGGAAAGGATATTTTCAGAATGAATATTGTGTATCTGGAGCAGACCCACCATTATGTTATCCATAATATTTTAGAGGTTTCCCCATATGTTGAAACCCACAATGAAATTAATAATAATTTTAATAGATCAGGGGTTTAAATATGGATATCAAATACACATAATAAAAAATTTATAGGATGGTTCAAAGTCCATATTTATAAGGATTCAAATAAAAATACTGATTCCATTTTAGAAAGACTTTGATGACTAGCCATATGACCTATTTTCTATATATTTTCTTACAATGGATATGTTATTAATTGTTATATATTCTATAAAAATTATAATGATAAAGGAAGTACCATGTAAAATATTGTATTTACACTTGAGGATAAAGTGATTAATGGTTCTGGTATAATTTAAAAAATCTAATTTATGCGAATATGAAATACTTTGGAATGATTAAACACATATTGTAGTTAGATTATACAGTTTTCTATGTTTCTATTTTTCAATGCATGTTAGTTGATAATTTCATATCTATTAAAATAGATGAATTGGGATTCATGAAATTGGATTTGAATAAGAATGGGTAAAAATATGAACCATTTTTTATTGAATCACAAGTAGTACGATTATTTTATGATCCCGATCCAACAAAATGAAAGTGGATAATTGATATGTTGTCATCCAAAATAGCAGCAGTTTTAGTTGAAAATTACACTATGGTTGAACCTTTAATTGGGACATAAAAATCATTTCACTTTGGTCCTAATGAAGATGGTGTTTTTTATTTCATATGTGACAACAAATATAGGTTTTGGATACTCTATATAGGGGTAAAATACCTTCAACAATTTTTAAAAGGACAATTTAATAATTGGTTTATATTTTATTTGTAATATACACTGAATTTTTTAATTTTGTTATCTATTTACTAATACATTTATGTAGTCAAAATTAAATTATTAACCACTTCTATATATAATGACTTATACACATTTTGGTGCTCCCAACACTGAGGAAAAAAGTTTTCTCGATATGTTGATACCCTTATTGTAGAGGAACAATGACCTCCTTTACGTGTTCGTGATATCGTTCCTAAGGAACAATATGTTTCTCCGCCTATTACTAATCTTAGTATAGAGGTACAAATGACCTTATCTACAAGAATATATTACCAATTCAACAAACTTATATATTGATGATGTTTACTCTATGTAAATGGAATGTAATAATGAATTGATGTTGCAAAAAAAGAGTGTCATAGCATGATGACCATAACAACAATTTTTAAAGTGAAATCCAAAGGCATAAAATTAGAAGGTAAATAAAATTTGTTGGCCCGGGGTATTTTTCTGAACATGCCCATGTAAAGTAGTTAAATTGGGATCACCACTCACCAACACGTGCCGATTGATGTATATTCTTGGAAACATGTTGTTTTCACATATAATACACTAATTTAGGACGAGGATATGATGTAATTATGATATACTTCTTTTATTTGACTTAAAAGTAAAATAATGAAAAAGGCTTATATTTATCATCCATTGTATAGTGAATTTATAGTAAATAAATATCATAGGATGTTCGTATTACTACTTTTTATAAAGATTCAGAGGTGATTTCACACAATTTTTATGAGATTTTATCGTAGAGGTGTTGAATAGAAAATAAAACTACACCCACCCCTTTTTTATGCCCATATTATAATCCAAGAAGTGTGGGATGTGTTTAATGGACATCATAAAGGGATTTTTTTAGTACATTGTGTATAGTAATTCATTGTTTGAAAATATGTCTATTCATCAATTTGCTTGAGAATTTTTTTATTTATGAAATAGCTGTGTGCGGAAAATGAGAAACATGTAGTAAAAACAAACTACACATACTATAAAGTAAGGATGGGGCATGCTTCACTTGAGAAAAATTGGTACATATTTTCAATCATCTCAAATACTTCTATGTGATATAAGCCTTAATATTATTGTGTTCCTATTTTTATATAGAGATTGATGAATCTAAAAAAACTCCACTTATATATCCTACCATGTTCTACAGAAGGATGAATTTTTAAATAAATATGGTGTAATAATATAAGAAAACATACAAAAAGTTTGGGAAACATGTGTAAGTATGGAATAATTTTTGAAATTAAATCCCAATTACCTAACAATGATTACTTGTTTTATTATATTTTTTCTCTAAATTATTCATAGGAATCATCATCAACTTCATCAGATGAAAACCTTCTATTAGTGGCCTTGATGTATCATGAATTGTATGGTTGTGTTAGAGTAGTGGGTTTCGGTGTGACCAAATGATCATATGTTGAGAAAAAAGCAACATGAGGATAAAGATAAATAAATAGAATAGATGAAAACAAGATTAACCTCCCCTGAAAAAAATTTCAATGGAATAGTATGTTCCTAGTAATTTTATTGGGGGGGTGAAAAAGAATTAAAAAACTCAAGAATAACAATTTCATGATAATCCCCCACCCCACCAATATTGAGATGAGCCATTCCACTCAAACAGTTATCTTATGTGAGGTAATGAATATTCTAATAATTTTTTCTGTTAAATGTGAATAAGACAAACATTGATACATTTCTTGTACTAATATTCTATATGGTAAAATTGATTTTGAATTATATCTATCAACACAAACCCATCGCCTTGATTCGAGGGATACAATGATCAATATCCAAGAAGACCATCTACCCCACATAGTACATACAATAGGTAATGTGAGAGTGATGATTAGCATAGATCATTATCCCATCATCATGATACCTATTCTACTTGATGATGAAGATATTTATATGGTCGACCAAGCTATTAAAAGATTCATTGTATGGCTGTCAGATCTTGTAAAATCACTTATCAATAACGATTTATTCAATTAAATTTTATTTTTCATTCCAAAACAATAATAATTAATGAAAACGTATATGAACTAATGAATGTTATTATAAATAGAAAATGGGAAGCGGTGAAATTAATTGTAGAGTCAAAATCATCTAAATGATCAACCAAATAATAATAAAGATCTTCTGAAATCACTTTTACCTAACTTTTTTTATATACAAATTTACTAACACTGAAGGTTTATGGGGATGTAATGTTAGAGAATGGTAGTAGGCACATAGTTGTTTTCGATGAAAAAATATATGTAGAGGACATTACATACTATATTTACCTAAGAATGTAAATGAAATCTGAATCTATAAATTTCTACGTGGATCAGTTGTAATTTTTTACATGGGGTATGTTTTTATTATTTGTTTATCGAAAAGTTGATATACTATGTTAATTATGATAGTATACAATTCTAAATTTTTTCTAGCATATATATCAATAAAAATTAAAGGGATTACCCAAAAAAAATAAATTTATACTCATTAGTCCCCAAGATACTTCTATAGAATAAAAATAAATAGATACATTAATAAATGAATGAAATAGTGTCAAATCTGACGACATCATTAGAAAGAAAACTTGAGAATGATATAATATTATTAATACCGACATTTTAGGGGTAAAAATATAAAATTTAATCATATAAAATATGTTTTCATGTCTTTCATAAGTTATTACTTTTTATGTTTTATGTATCATTGGGTGCTTATTGTAGTCAATATGGATACTCTGAATATTTTTTTTTCATGATTCACTATATAGATACCCAAAAAACCAAACACACAAGATGATGTTTTTCAATTTGTAATATTCTAAATAAAAGATTTTAAAAATAATATTCAAGTCATATATTTTATATTATTTTTTAATGATAATTCTATTATGATATTAAGGTGTATAAATATTGTGAAAATCACAACATTAAGACAACCCTTGTTCAAAAAGAGGCATGAAAATTTCCACAGGTGGACAGGTGTCGATGTAAATAAAATAATATTTCAGTCTTCAAACACATATAAAAATATATTCCTTATTTTCCTCAAAGTTTCTAAATTTTCCAGATAAAAAGTAATGGAAATGATTATGGTTATAATGTTTATAAATTTATGAGACTTATCATCATCCATCAAAAAATGAGTATCCCAGAAGATGTATTTTTGAAGATAATAACTAATTCATTGAAAATAATTATTAATTATTCTATTATTTATATTTTTCTAGAACTTTAAGGACTATAAATTCATATTGACAAGATGATATAGATCTTATTAGAAATGAATAGGTATTATACCTTATGGAATAATTTACTCAAATTTCATGAAGATGCGAATTCCACGTAAGTAATGGATTGTTTGAGATTTATGTTTAAGCACATGATCCTTATCCCAGTTGGTAAGGACTACGTAAGTGCATCCAAATGACCAGGGATAAAATCCAGGTAGAGACAGAATTTCCGTGGTACTATAGCAGTATTGTAGCAGTACTGGAGTAGGTACTGTAGTGGGAACTGTGCAGCACTGTAGTAGTTACTATAGCGGGAACTGTAGCAGGCACTGTTTGGTAATGTATCAGCTGAGAATATGTCCTTGTATGGGCCTCCGGGAAACCGATTTGGTCCCTAAGTCTTATAAGGCTGTCGGGCCACCAAGGCCTTCCGGTCAGTATGACCTTTGGGCCACCTCAAGACCTTTGGGCCTCTTTAGTGCAGATGCAAACCAGACAACCTACAAGGAAAAAGCTCTATAAGGAGGATGAGAAAGGAGCTTTCACTATAGTAGAAGCTAAACAGATTGGAAGAATGAGAAGGTATGACACCTACAATATGGATAAGCCTATGAATGCATAAGAATTCCTAGCCAAACAACCATGCGAATGTGGAGAGATGATTTCATGATGAAGATGCTGGGGTGGAACAGTCCCAAGTAGTTCGACTGGGATGTATGTAATGTTTGAAGCCTACGAGCTATGAATTTTTATAAGGCCTATTGGCCATGTAATACTTACACCAACGGGCCTTGTAAGGGTTCCACATCACCCCTTGAAAGGTGGATTATCAAAATCAATAAAAAATGATGGCCTTCGGGCCATTGGAGATTTCTGATTAATTTATTTATTTGTGGTCATTTTCCTTTAAGAATAGTTTTCTTATACAGGTGTATTCCATTTTTTGAGTTGGGATCATTTGTAAAAAGCTACTCATCCTCATTAGAGACTAAAAATGAGATTAAAAAACAAGGAAATGGGTGATTAATGTATATAACCATTATTAAATGGAGACTTTCTACTAATTATTTAATTAATGATGTCCTCATTTTATCTAATATTTTCATGTTAATTTCATTATCATATTTATAAAATATTATTATGTTTTTCCCAATGATCTTTTATGAATTAATATTTTTGTTTAAACTATAAGAATTAAGATTCAAAATAGAAAATGTAACCCTTTTTCCAATATTACCATGTTTCCCATTTTTTTATATATCGATCTCTCGACCCTACTAATTTTTTAGAAATGTTTATAAAAAATAAGTAGTTTTTCTAGTAAAAAGTAAATATATTAGAAAACATGGTAACATTGTAAGTTGTTATTGTTTTGAGATTTTTGGACATGTAGGAATCATCCACACCCCAATCCAACACATGATGGGACCGATATGACTCAAAGTGATTTTTTTAAAATTGATTTAAATATTAGAAAAAAAAGACACCAATTATAATTAAAACTAATAAACACATACATATTATTATGATACATTAGGAAAATAGTTCAAAAGTCATATTTGACATGTAGTAATAAGGCACACCTCACTATGATATACTATTTTATTGATATTAATCAAAGCGTCTCTTATTAGTTTAAAAATGAAATTTACATTCAAAAACCTTCCATAACTAAAAACCAAGAAATAAAAATTATATTGTCTTAATTATTTATGAAAACTATTCATTATTGATTTATAAAATGTTGGAATCAGTATCATGTCAAACTGATACACGATGTGACTGACATGATTCCATGTTTCTGTTTCCAGTTTAAAATGGAATTTTAGTAATGTAATGGTGACATACTCAAAACCAAAAAACACATAATATTTTTTGTGTACTTTAATATAATGAACTATAATTCATTTATGATTTTTAAGAACTGGACACACCACAATATAAATTATGGTGTTACTAGTATAACTCTATGCATCTTTTTATTTAAAATTGACATTAATTTTAGTAAAGAGGGCAACATAAATATTCACAGTAAAACAAAACACATTCATATTGTTTTTATATTTTATGAAAATGAAACATATGTAATTTTTGAAATATATGAATTATCCTCACATCCATGTGACACACAATGTGAACAGTATGACACAAAGTTCCTCTTATATGTTTAAATTTTAAATTTTAGTTTTAAAAGGTCACTCACAGAAAACTATAAAAATGCACATGAATATTATTTATAATATTTGTAAATGATTCATAATTATTTTTTGATGTGTTGGAAGAATTATCACATCAAACAGATACCTGATGTGACCGGTATTACTTAAAGTAAATGTCTCCAATTTAGAATGACATTATAACAAAAAAAACACATGTCATATCCTCAAAAATGAGAAAACTCATTATGATTGTTTCAATACATTAGTAAAAAAATAAATATATTATTTTTGACATGTAGGAAGCAGCCACACTACAATCCTACATACATTATGACCAGTATAATTCCAAGTGTGTTTATTTATTTTAATTTGACATTATTTTTTGTAAAATGAACAACTGACATAATGAAAACTGAGAAAATCCATTCAAATTGTTTTTATACTTTAGGAAAATGATTCATATGAAATTTAAATCAAAGAAGAATCCAGCCCACCTCAATCAGATGCACGGTCCTACAATTATACCTCTAGGTGTGCCTTTTTATTTAATATTGACATTAATTTTAGTTAAAAGAGAATGTGACATTATGAAAACATAAAATATGATTAATATTGTATTTATAAATTAGTAAAATGATCCATAATTTATTTGGGATGTGTAGGAATCAAACTCACCAAAATTAGAAACACAGTGTGACATATATGACTCTAAGAGTCTCATTTAAATTAAAATTGACATTATTTTTTGTTAA
This sequence comes from Viscum album, assembly GCA_963277665.1. NCBI lineage: Eukaryota > Viridiplantae > Streptophyta > Magnoliopsida > Santalales > Viscaceae > Viscum > Viscum album. The sequence goes on along the minus strand of OY728140.1, from coordinate 1,898,220,982 downwards.
AATGGAAACTGACATACTCAAAACTAAGAAAACACATTCATATTATTTTTAAGATTTAATTCAACAATACATAATTATTTTTTAGGGGGATTAATTAGACAAACATTAATCAAATACACGATGTTCTTGATATGACTAAATGTGCCCAATATTAGTTTAAAATATACATTTTAGTTAAAAACCTTTAACTCACTAAAAAAAGAAAACACACTCAAATTGTATTTATAATTTTGGAAAACGAATTATATATCTTTTTAAAGTTTATTAAGTAACCTTTCATAAAAATCACACATTATGTGACTGGTATTACTTTAATTTCTTGATCATGATTTCAAATGACATTTTAATAAAAAACACAAGTGACAAACTGAAAACCCATAAAATGCTTTTGGATTGTTTTAGTACATTATAAAAATGACTCATATGTCATTTTAATATTTAGACATAATATGTACCTTAATTCAACAGAAGTTGTGACTTTAATAATTCCAAGTTTTCCTATATATTTAAAATTGATATTAATTTTATTAAATAGAATAGGTGACATACTAAAAACAAATCAAATATATTAATATTGTTTTGATACTTTATAAAAATGATTAATAAGTAATTTATATCATTTATGAATCAACACCACCTTAATAAAACTTATGGTTTTACCAGTATAACTATAAGTGTGTCCTTTTTTAAAAGTAAATGAAATTAATTTTAATAAAAAGAACATGTGACACACTGAAAAAGAAAAAAACGAATTTCGATTATATAGATACCTTAGAAAAAAGATCCATAAGTCATTTTGGATGTTTATGAATCAGAATCACCTCATTCTAGTTCATGATGTGATAGGTTTTACTCTATGTTCTCTTTTTTATTTAAAATATTCAATAATTTTTGAAAAAAAATTAACTTACACAAAACAGAGAAAAATATTTTTGATTATTTTTATACATTTGGAAATTGATCCATAAGTAATTTTTTAAACATTACGAATCATGATCATCTAAATCTAATACATGATGCTCCTGATATGAGTCAACATTTCCATTTTCTATTTAAATTTTACATTTTAGTTAAAAATAGTTTCACTCACAGAAAACCAATACAACACAAATGTACTGTTTTGATAATTTAGGAAAAATATTCATATGACATTTTGTGGCATGTAAGAAGTAGTATCAGATCATACCCACTCATTATTTGATTAGTATGACTCAAATTGGGTTTATTACTGTTTGAAAGTAAATTTTTATAAAAAAGGTGAGACACAGGAAACCGATCAAATAAATTTGTACTATTTACTTTCGTAAAATGATCCTCAATGGACTTGTGATGTATATGAATCAACTGAAAGTCAATATGACTAAGAATGTGATATTTATAATTCTATTTGTTTCTATTTATTTAAAATTGTCATTAATTTTAGTAAAAATAACATGTGACATACTAAAAAGTAAGAAAAAAATTTGGATTGTTTTTATGCATTATGAAAAAATCTATATGTCATTTATAACATGTTAGAAGAAACAAATCCTTTATATGATGCATGTTGTGATAAATATTACTCTATGTGTGTCAATTTTTTATAATTGAAATTAATTATATTAAAAATAATAAGTGGCATACAGAAAAATGAGAAAAAAAAATAAGATAGTTTTGATACATTAGTAAAATGATCCATCAGTCATATGTGATGTTATGGAATAAACCACTAGACAATCTAATGCATGGTTTGACTGGTATGACTCAATGAGGCCATTATCATTGAAAAATAAAATTTTAGTTCAAAACATGTCTCACTCTGTCAAAACCATTAAAACAGTCTTTGAATGTCTTAATTATTTTGTATAGCGATATATAAGTCACTTGTGATGTGTATGATCCAATCTCACGTCAAAATGAACAATGATGTGAATTGTATGACTAAAATGTTTTATTTCTTTTGTGAAATGATATTTCAATGAAAAACATAAGTGAAATAGTGAAAATAGTTAAGACTCATTCATATTGTTAGGATACTTTAGGAAAATGATCCATAAATAATTTTTGATTGGTATGAATCATCATCACCTCAATCCAATGCATGATGCGACTGGTATAACTCTAAGGGTGTCTTTATTTAAATTGAAATTAATTTTAGTAAAAACAAAAAGCTACATATTATAAGGAATAAAATGCATTCATATTCTTTTGATACTTCGGGAAATGATCTATACATCATTCATAATGTGGAGGAATCAACCCCACCTCAATACGATGACATGTATAACCCAAATCATGTTTTTTTTAAAAATTGACATTTTATAAATGTATTTTATCATATTAATATTAAATTTATTTTTATGTGTAATTAAAAACAAAATAGTTTTTTTCCTATATAGGTAGATTATTTTTCTCAGGTTGAGGTGATTTTTTTTACAGAAAACGATACTATGGGTAGTCATTTTTGACAGGGTGTCATGGGAACCAAATAAAATGAAACCTCAATGTTCTTAAATGTTTGTGAATAACTATAGATCTAATTATTAAATACATTGTTTTAAATAAATAATGTCATGTTTTTCTTGTATTCATGATGTCAAATGTATTTCCATTAAATTATATATATTTTATTCATAGGATACGTATTTTACATTTTTTTGATGTAGTGTGCTGCTATACGAAAAATAGACAACATGAAGTTGGGCCTCAATCAACACTATTTTTAGTGTTGATAAGGCCCCATTTATCAGTACTATTGAAAGGGCTTATAATCAGGGGACATTATATAACACCCTAAACACCCACTATACGCTTCTCTTTGAATAATGTAATAGTGTGTGTTGTACGCAACTTCAAGTTCTAACACACCACAACCAATGAAAATAGCCATTATGAATAGTAATACCAAATTTTTGAAATTATATTAATTTTATCTTTCAAAATTCATTTCATTTTTGGATTCGGAATATCAAAATTACCTTAGGGTTATTTTTTTCTATTTTTCTGAAAACATTCAATTTTTGATGAATAGTGAGAAATAAGAAGTTATAGTTTAAAACTGAATTTTTATTTAAATAATTTTTTATTTTATTTAAATTAATTTTTATCAAAATAGATACATAATACCTATATAAGTTCAATTTAATTCATTGGAGTTAGTTTATAATAATTTTAGATATATAGAAATTGTATTTAACTTTTCACCGTCTTTTACCCACCTCTGATGAGATATTTCAAATTCACATAAAACATAATTTTACTACTTATGTGAGTTGAATTTAAAAAATACGAGAGCCCCGGTTAATATTAATGAGTAGAATGTGGTTCAATAAGATAAAAATAATTTATGGTGAATAGTAACAGTTTACTTTTATTTACCACGTTTAAAAGTAAATAGTGTAATTATGGTAAAAATGATATTATTATTACCCTAACACATTTCCTAATTCTATTGGATATGTATTATTCGACCACAAACAACCTTAGGAATAAAATATGAACATTTTTTGTCTACAAGGATTATATTAGGACATTTATTATTATTTTATTTATAGAATAAATAAAAGAGATAAAATCAATGATTAATAAATAAAATATTTTTAATATAGGGGTAAAAAAATAAAAATACGACTATAAATATTCATTATAAATCTATAAATATTTCCTACATAATGGTATTTAATTTATATTTTCTAGACATTATATAATTTAATTTCTTTATGACACAATGATGATGTAGTAATTACCTAGTTAATTGAATAATAAAATAATTGATATTATAAATATCCAAATAAAAGTAATTTGAGACTTTTTATGAATTCCACATCTTTCATACATTAATATGACATATTAGGGTTCGTTTGATAATTTTTTTTCTGTAATAATGCTGTTATTAATTTAGAAAAAACAAAATACTAAATAGTATAAAAAATGACATAAAAGTGATTTTAAAATAAATATTATATTATTAATTGATATTCTATTAATAAAAATCTAATTCTCATCCAAAGATCTTATATAATGATATATGTATCATTAATGAACAACTTGGTGTTCTATTGGAATTATATAGTGTGTTTATTGACCATAAAATATTAAAATACAAAGAGACATGGTAAATGTCAAACTATTTAACTAAGAGTTAAATCTAAAACATAAAGTTAATATATTTACCCAAAAATGACTTAAACCTATTGGTTGAGTGGTTTTGCGACACATACCTACCTTAAAATTTTAATAATCCATTTTGGATCCATTAGAAACCAAAAATGATTTTTTATGAAATAATATTTATACCTTTTCCTAAGGTTCCCCCTCAGCCCTCTTATAAAAGGGAACTACCCTTAGTTCTAAATCACACCTTCAATGAAATTTGGATCTGCAAAACGCAACCCAAATAACCTCTCAATTGTCCTCCACTCATCCTAGAGGCATTTCTTTAGCCAGAATGCCATCCTATGGTGCCCTTTTTATCAAATCAATAGCAAGAACTCGAAGAAGAGGTAAATTTCTCACCACCTCTTTCAAGTTCTTTCCTTCTTCCACTTCCTTTTAATTTTTTTCCATTATAATAAATAACTCTAGTATTATCTATATAATTTGATTTTATTATAAATATGTTTCATCCAAATTCATTATTATATCCATCCTTTGAATTACATGTCATCATATGTGCGTACGTACGGCTTATCGTCTCTACGTCGTGGTGTAATTGTTATTCAATACATTATTATTTGGATGTGTATAATAATGATATGTAATTGATGTAAATAATATATGTAACCTGATAAGGATACATTATATATTATATAACATCCAATTTTATATTATTTTAATATCAAAAGAATGATATTGTCGCTCGTGCGTACGTATGGATGACAGCCTCGAAAAACCTAATGAGATTCATTCCCCATCGTATCCATTCAAGACAAATTTTCATTTGATGAATAAAAATAATGTTTAAAGACTTGATATCACTCAAAATATAAATAATATACATACCATCCATAATAAATATGACTTACATAACAATGAATATAAAGGAAAATGAATCTATTAACACGCAAAACGACGATAATACTAATATATTAATAACAAAGAAATGTTGAAATATCATATATGATATCATATTAAGTTATTTGATTATAGTATAATTTAATAAAAATTATTTCACCATTATACATGATATTACCTTACCCTCTACCAAGGAAATGTACAAGGTAAGGGTTAATTTCACATTCTTTTTATTATCTGAGGTTGTTTATACGTAATTATCTACTAGGAACTCTTTATCATCCACATCCATGATTTTTTAAATTGTATTCCAAAACATTTTTAATATTTTATAGACTATGGGTTAAATTCATATATACACGTTTTTTATTTTTATAAAATTTTTATAAAGGAATCATTCAGTCATTTTCTAAACAAGTTCCTTTATAAAAATTTCAACAAAATTAAGTTAAGAATATATTTTTTACTTATACGACTGGTGCAACTATTTTCCCCTAGTATGACATTATCAAAGATTCACATACAATATTATAATAATATTTTCAAATATAAATGTTTTCTTACATAATTACATGACTTTTAAATGTTTTCAAAATTGTAAGAGATATTTCTCTAAAAAAGTATTTTATTTTGTATATGTCAACATCCTTTGTTGGATTTTAAGTTTATTTGAAGTTAACTTATTCTGATACAAATCATCGATAGTGTATTGAATTTTTTGTGATATGTCTTATTGTGGATGTTTTATTTTTATACCATTCATGGTTTATGGATAAAGTGTTGATATTTCATATGCCTGTTTTAATATGATTGTTTATGTTATGTTTAAACTATTTCTTATGGGGAATGCATTAGACTTAGGATATATTGGGTGGAGCTTGCTATAGCTCCTTGATGCATTGGTAGGTATCAAGTGACAAACTAGTGTCTTGGAACAAGACCTTGAAAAAATATTATTTGTATTCTTTGCACAACGCCTTGACAATGTGGTTATGATAGTCTAACATTATGCATTCCATCATTATGAAAGTTTCTATTGATATTGCATGTGATTATTCGTCTAGTAAAATATCCATGTGAGTAAGTAAATGGAATTATTTCATTTTACTTTTACCTTATTATTATTACGTTCATTTTTAAAAGGCTTTTGTTTTAGTAATGAATTGTCTTAAATGTTTTGGCTTATTTATGATAGTTTCCACTATATGTTTATCCTTACTAAGCATCTGACCTCACACCATTCTATATTTTATTTTTCCCTAGATGGGAAGAAGTATTTTATGACTGACCTATAGGGATAGTCTGAGGGGATATGTGTGTGGACTATGGAGACTATTTTTTTAGTTTTTCACTTTATGAAGTAATTTATGACTTATTAATGTGTCTAGTATTTTAAAGACTACTAAATTAATATTTCTTTCGAGACATGATCTTTTGTGATCATGAAATTTTTATGTAATAATGAACCGACTCTAGGTAACTCGGGTTGGGGAATTGCAGTTGATATCATAGGATGATTAGTTCAAACCTTGGAAGTTAGATTTAGATAAACTATTATTAGAGCACATAGACCTAAGATAGACTTTGAGGATTAGTATTAAAGAACTACCTAGAATTTCGGTATTATTGAGATTTTGTGTGTTTTCAAAGGAATACATCCATGTATTGATACAAGCAGGTAGAGGTGGCTCTGGCACAAATGTACCTAGGGGTAAATCTTGAAAACACCGCTTTGAGATAGAATCGAATTGGAAGTCGTGCATGAAAATGGGTCTTGTTGAACTCTTGGTTAGGACACTCTCAGGGGATATGCTTAGGATAATTATCATTTTCATTAAAAATCATTATGAAGGGTTTTTTAGTATATAATTACATAATGAAAACATTTTTTTTAAGATTATGGATTATATCCATCAACTATTCAATTTATGTTAAGTGTTTTAAAAGATTGGATGTATGTATTGTGATTCATAAACTAATCTAGTTTAAGCCATTATTTAGAAATGGATCCTAGTGGAAGGAATGGAAACTATATCAATGCATGCACTCCATGTATGGATTTCCCTTCTGCTCAAAATTATTATAGTGGAGCTGGTGATACAACTGGTGTTGATCATCTTATCACCATATAGGGACAACTCACTCAGGTTAGTAATAAAAACCCTACCTATATAGAGGACCCCGATCCACCGCGTGGAGGATCAATGCTATATCGCTTCTTGATGCAAAAACCACAAACATTAAATTGTGGTACAAATCCATTAGTAGAGGAGAAACGAAAAAATTATTTAGAGAAAATATTCCACACCTTGGGGAGTAGAGAAAGGGAAAAAGATGTCATGATAATTTACCGCCTCACTTGAGAAGCTGATCAATGGTGGTCACTGACTGAAAACAAAAAGAAATATAATTAAGTATCAAATATGGAATGTGGGAGTTTAAAGAGGTTTTCGTAGAAAAAAACATTCCTTGTGACCATTGAGAAGATATGGAAAATAAATTTCTCAGTCTAAGGAAAAAGGAGGATGAGAATATTACAAATTATGAGGAAAACATTACACGGTTTGTGGGGCATGCTGCAAATTATATATGTAACCCATGAAGTAATATTGATCATTTATTTAACTGTTTAAAAACATTTATTCGTCAGTAATTAGTCTCAAAATCATTCCCATCGTATGGAGATATTGTCGCATGTGCTATCAAGATATAAAATGAATTCTCTATGTCTTAAGACTTTATAAAAAATAAATAGAAGAAGAGATCTACTAAACAATCTGGAAATGGAAATAAGGGGAAGAAGGGAAAAGTTGAATATCCATCCTCCAGTAAATGTGGGAAGAAACACCCTGGACTTTCCTGAAGGGAATGGGAGTTTGATAAAAGTGTGGTGAAAAAGGCCACCAAGCTCATGATTGCAAGGGGAAGAAAAAGGATTTTTATGTTGAATGATACAATTTTAGAGAAAGGGGGCATTATGAAAATGAATTTCTTATGTTTCAGGGGAACATACCTTAGAAATGGTCAAGGGATCAATTCCAAGATTCTGTTATCACTACTGCTAAGGTAGAAGCTTCGAAAGACGTGGTGGCATGTAATTTAATGTTTTTATAAAGTTTAAGAAAATTCATTATTTGATTCTGGATCATCACCTTTTTTCATATCATCCCAGTTTGAAATGAAAATTTGATATTTCCAAAAAAAATTAACTAGGGAGTCATCAGTCAAAACTCTTAAGGGAAGTTTCATCACAACAAAGTTTTGCGAATCAGTTTACCTTAGGGCATACAAATGCTCTTTATCTGTTGATCTCATCGTCATACCCATGATTAAATTTGATATAATCCTCGGTATGGATTGGCGTTTTGACCATGATGTAATAAAAATTTGTAAGAAGAAGGAGGATATTATTTTTGATGACGATGTTAAATTAAATCTTATCATTAGATCCGAATCATTACAACCTAATTCTTATCTAGATCCACCCCCAGTAGCTCAACCAAATTAAATTATTTGGGAGGAATAGAATGAAATAACTGTGGGTGAGGAAAGGAATGTTCAAATAAATAATGTACTTATTGATAAAGATTATGTTGAGGTGTTTCCATAAGATTTACCTGGACATCCTCCAGAATGAGAAATTGGGTTTTCCATTGATTTAATTCCTATTTCAAGGCCCATATCGAAGAACCATTATAGAATGGACACTGTGGAAATAGTGGAACTAATGAAACAACTCGAGGGATTGAGTAATAAAGGATTTATTCTCCCTAGAGTTTCTCCATGGGGATCCCATATTCTTTTTTATGAAGAAATATATATCTATGGGGTTGTTTGTTGACAAAAGGGAGATCAATGCTATAATAATAAAGAAAATGTATCCCCTACCTTGAATTGATGATTCATTTATCCAACTGCTTGGAGATCAATAAATTTCAATGATTGACCTTCGATCTAGATACCATCAGTTGTGTGTTAAGAAGGAAGACATTTTGAAGATAGCATTTAGAACCAGGTACGAGGATTACTAGTTTATAGTGATACCTTTTAGATTGACTAATGCACCCCATGTCTTCATGGATCTAATGAACCGAATTTTCAAGAAATCTCTCGATTATTTTGTAGTGTTATTTATTGATGATATCTTGGCATAATCCAAAAGCTACAATGATCATGAAAATCACTTTCTCATTATCATGAAGAATCTTAGAAGACATGAATTGTATGAGATGTTTCGCAAGTATGAATTAAGGAATCCGGAGATTTCTATTCTTGGCCATATTGTCTATAAGGATGGAATCTCCATTGATCCTTCTAAGACCAGGGTAATCCAAGAATGGCCATCACAAATGAGTATAACTGAGGTACACAGTTTTATTGGTTTATCATGTTATTATCGAAATTTTGTCCAGAATTTTTATCGGTTGGATAACCCATTAACAAAGCTCACACGAAATGGGGTTAAATTTGTTTGTACAAAAGAGTGTGAATAATGATTTGAATAATTGAAGAAAATATTAGTCAATGATCTTATATTGACTCTACCATCGAGGAATGATGGGTTCGGTATTTATAGTGATGCATCGTTGAAATGACATTGTTGTGTCCTTATGCAGAATGATAGGGCTATTAGCTATGCATCACGACAAATGAAAATTCATGAGAAAAAAACTATCCTACTCATGATCCTAAGTTATCATCTGTAGTAATTTCTTTGTAGATTTGGAGACACTATCTTGATGGTGAAAATGTGAGACTTATACTGATAACAATTGTTTGAAGTATATTTTCTCATAAAGAGAACTAAATATGAGGCAAAGGCGATGGATTGAACTACTCAAGGATTATTATTGGACTATATACTACCACTTGGGGATGGAAAGTAGGGTCGAAGATACTTTGAGCAGAACCGATCATAGAGTTTATAACAAGATGAGAGTTGAAAAGTATCCTATTTTCATGGATCTAGAAAAGATGGATATGGGAATCACAATGGAAGGTGAAATGTCAATACATTTTCAAATGGTTTCAATACATCATTACTAAAAAGGATAAAGAGTTATTAGAAAGTTGATGAAGAGTTTAAAAATATTATTAATTCCATGAATGATATGATATTGAGTGACTTTGTGTATGAAGATGGAATTTTGAAATTTTGGAAGAGACATTGTGTTCTCCATATACCGGATCTGAAAACGATTTGTTGGATGATGCTCATAGTTACAATTTCTCTATGCACCAGGGGATCACCAAGATGTATATATATTTGAAGAAACATTATTCATGGGACAACATAAAGATGGATATTTCTGATTTTGTGTCAAGATGTATGCTTTGTCAACAAGTTAAAGCTGGAAGGCAACAACCTTGAAGAAGCCATGCAACCTCTTCCCATACCAGAGTGGAAATTGGATAATATTATGATGGAATTTGTCATGGGACTACCAAAGACTCCCTGAAGGAAAGATGAAATATGGGTCGTTGTTTATTGTCTTACCTTGTCAGCACATTTTCTTGCTATAAGGTAAGATTTAACACTTGAACATCTAGCAAAACTATATATTAATGATGTTGTGAGACATCATGGAGTACCCCTATCAATTTTTTGTGATCATGATCCACATTTTACATCAATATTCTGGAAAATTATTCAGAAATACCTGGATACTAAGCTTCGGTTGAGCACTAGTTAGCACCCCCAAACAGATGGACAATCAGAACGGACTATTAAATCCATTGAAGACATGTTGAGAACATTCTCACTTGACTCTCAAGGTATGTGGGATTAATATCTACCTTTGGTAGAATTTTCCTATAATAATATCTTTCATTCAAGTACTTATAAGGAACCATAAGAAGAATTATATGGAAAGAGATGTCGGACTCCAACATGTTGGGATGATTTTGGTGAAAGAAATCTTGTACGCCCAGAACATGTGGAGGAAATGATGGAAATGGTGAAGGTAATCTATACACACATCAAAGAAGCTCAAAGTAGGAAGAAGATCTATACTGATAACCAAAGGAAGTATTTTGAATTTTAGGTAGGACATAATGTTTTTTGAAGGTATCTCCATGTAAGTGTGTTATACGTTTCGGTAAGAAGGGAAAATTGAGTCCCGGGTACCTAAGACCTTTAAAAATTCTATAACAAATTTGGGTTGTAGCTTACTGTTAGACAATGCCTCCAAGTCTCTACAAAGTCCACGATGTGTTCCACATATCACTGTTAAAAATTACAAGCCTGACCCAACACATGTACTCACCTATGAAGAAGTAGAACAAGAACACGATCTTTCTTATTATGAAGATCCTGTCAAGTTTCTTGATACACGAGAAAAAGCGGTGAGAAACCAGAAGACTCATCTAGAAAAACATCTATGGAGGAACCATAAGATGGAAGGGGAAACATGGATACCTGAGGAACTTATGATGAAGAACCACCCAAGTCTTTTTAAGAAGTAATTCTTAGAAATTTTGAGGAAGAAAGTTTTTTAAGGAGGGGAGAATGTAACACACCAGGCTTCCAAGGTATGCTTCTCTTTTAATAATACAGTAGCGTGTGTCGTACGCAACTTCGAGTTCTAACACACCACAACATATCAAACTAGCCATTATAAATAGTAATAACCACTTTTCGAAATTTTATAAATTTTATCTTTCAAAATGGACTTCATTTTTTTATTTGGAATATCGAAATTAGCTATGGGTGAATTTTTTGTATTTTTCTGAAAACAGTCAATTATTTATTAATATTGAAAAACCCCAAGTTATGGTTTAAAACCGATTTTTTATTTAAATAATTATCTATTTTATTTAAATTTATTTTAGGACAAAATAGATACATAATACCTGTATAAGTTCAATGTAATTCATTATAGTTAGTTTATAATAATTTTTGATATATACAATTTTTATTAAGCTTTTCACCGTCATTTACCTACCTCCTAAGAGAATTTGAATATTCAATAAAACATAATTATACCACTTCTGTGAGTTGAATATTGAATATATGAGAGTCATGGTTAATATAAAAGAGTAAAATGTTGTTTAATAAGATAAAAATACTTTTTTGTGAATTGTAAATTTTTACTTTTATTTAACACTATTAATTGTAAATTGTGTAATTAAGGGTAAAAATGATATTATTATTACCCTAAAACATGTCCTAAATCTATTTTATAAGTATAATTAGACCAAATAAAACCTTAGTAATAAAATATAAACCTATTTGGTCCATTTGGATTATATTACGACATATATTATTGTTTTATTTAACGAATAGTTAAAAGAGTTAAAATAAATGTTCAATAAATAAAACATTTTTAATATAGGGATAATCATAAGATAAATTCAACTATAAATATTAATTAGAAAAATAAAAATATTTTATATATAATGGTATTTTATTTATATTTTTTAGATATTATATAATATAATTTATTTATGACACAATGGTGATGCTTTAATTACCTAGTTAATAAAATATTATAATAATTGATATTATAAATTTCTAAATAAATGTTATTGGTGACTTTTTATGAATTAAACTAAAATTAATGGGAAATATGACATATTAGGGATTGTTAGATGAATAATTTTCTAAGTAATAATTCTGTTATTAATTTGGAAAAACAAAACACCAAATAGTGTCAAAATTTACAGAAAATAGTTTTTAAAACAAATATTATATTATTAATTGATATTCTTTTCCTAAAAATCTAAGGATCATCCAAAGGACTTATATAATGATATGTGTGTTATTAATGAACCACTTGGGGTTCTCTTGGAAGTATATAGTATGTTTAGTGTCCATATAATATAAAAATACAAAGAGACATGGTAAATGTCAAAATATTTTACTAAGAGTTAAATTTAAAAGATAAAGTTAATATAGAGTCCCAAACCTGTCTAAAACCTATTGTATGAGTGGTTTTTGACCCATACCTACCTTATCCTTTCAATAGTCCATTTTTAATTCATTATAATCCGAAAATTATTTTATTATAAAATAATATTTCTAGCTTTTCCTAAGGTGTCCCTCACCCCTCTTATAAAAGGGTACTCCCCCTTCTATCTAATTCACATTATCAAAGCCATTTGGCTCAGCCAAAATCCAACCAAATACCCTCTAAACTGTCCTTAATATATCCTAGAGGCCTTCCTTTAGTCAAAAAGCCATCCTATGGATCCCTTTTGATGAAATCAAAATGAAGAATCCAATAAGCGGTAAATATCTCACCACCTCTTTCAAGATCCTTTCTTCTTCCACTTCCTTTTCATTTATTTTTCAATTATAAAATAATAAATCCAGTATATTTTATATAATTTGATTTTATTATAAAATTGGTACAACCAAATTCATTATTCTATCCATCCTTTGAATGACATGTCACCATACGTGCGAACGTATGGCTTACCATCTCCGCGTCGTGATGTAATTGTTATTCAATACATTATTATTTGGAAGGGTATAATAGTGATGTCCAATTGATGTAAATAATATATAAAAAATGATAAATATTCTTTATATATGATATTCCATACAATTTTATATTATTTTAACACCAACAGAATGATATTGTCGCTCGTGCGTACAGACGGATTACCATCTCAACGAACATGATGAGATTCATTCCACATCTTATCGATTCAAGACAAATTTTCATTTGATGATTAAAAATAATTTTTGAAGGATTTATATCATTATTTATATGAATAAGATACATCCGATACATAAAAAATATGACTCACATAAGAAGAATATAAAGGAAAACGAATCCATTAACACCCAACACGACGATAATACTAAGATATTATTAACAAAGCAATGTTGAAAGATCATATATGATATCATATTAATGTAAATGATTATTGAATAATTTAATAAAAATTAATTCACCATTATAGGTGAGGTTAACCTACCCTCAACCAAGGAAAAATAAAAGGTAAGGGTTAATTTCACAATCTCATTATTATCATAGGTTGTTTATACGTAATTATCTACTGGGATCTCTTTATCATCCACATCCATGATTCATAAAAATGTATTCAAAAACATTTCTACTATTATATAGAGTATGTATTAAAGTCATTTATACCCTTTTTTGAATTTTATAAGATTTTTATAAATAAATATTTCCATATATTTCCAAACAAAGTCCTTTATAACCTTTTCGACCAAATTAAGGCAAGAATGACTTTTTTTAACTTATACGGCAGGTGCAGCTATTTTCTGCCGTTATGACATCACCAATGCTTCCCTTACAAGATTATATGAATATTTTCAAATATAAATGTTTTATTTTATATTTATGTGACATTTAAATTATTTCAAAATAGGAAGTGATATTTCTCAAAAAGAGGATTTGATTTCATCTATGTCAACATTATTTGATGGGTTTTACATTTATTTGATGGTAATTTATTATGATACAAAACATCCATATTGTATTGAATGTTTTGTGATATGTTTGACTATAGATGTCTTATTTTTATACCATTCATGTTTTATAGATAATGTATTGAAATTTTTTATGCTAGTTTTAATACGAATGTTTATGTTATGTTTAAATCTTCTCATATGAGGAACGCATTGGACATAGTATGTGACGGGTGGAGCCCACTATAGCACCTCGATGCATCGATAGGTCTCATTATGCAAACTAGTGTCTTGGCACAAGGCTTTGACAAAATCTTATTTTTTGTCTTTTCATAAGGCCTTGACTATGTAGTTATGATAGTCTGGCATTATGCATTCCCTTATTATGAATGTGGCAATTGATATTGCATGAGATTATTCGACTAGTAGAATAACCATGTGAGTAAGTTAATAGAATTATTTAATTTTTCATATTCAATGTTTTATTGAAGTTCAAGATTAAATTTCTTTTGTATTATTTATAAATTTCTTTAATGTTTATGCTTTTTTATGAGAGTTTACACTATATTGTTATCCTTACTGAGCATCTGAGTTCACCCCTTTCTATGTTTTATTTTTCCTTGGATGTGAAGAAATATTTTATGACTGACCTTCAGGGATAGTCTGAGGGGATATGAGTGTGGACTATGCAGACTATGTTGTTGTAGTTTTTCACTTTATGATATAATGAAAGAATTATTAATGTACCTAGTATTTCCAAGGCTACTAAACTAATTGGACTTTTAGAGAAGATCTTTTGTGGTCATGGAAATGTTATATTATAATGCACCGACTCTAGGTAACTTTGGTTAGGGTGTTACCCTTTATCAGTACATGAAATATAGGTGATAATGGGGGTCCTTCATCATTGAAAAACTAGAACTGATAAAGGGAGCCCTTTAATGGTGCTAAGGACAACAACACTTTTTCGCATTGTTAAAGACCAATCTTGTACCTTGTTAAAGGGAATATTTGTTGTAGTGTAGAACGAAAATAGAAACCCCTTTTATGTGAATTATTGCATTATATTAAAAACATGTGACATTAATTACTAGATTCAAATTAAATAAAAAGGATAAATCATATCGGGTAACTCCCTTATACTTTACTCTTAGGATAAGGAACATTATCCAATGAATTGAAGCACTATTTGGGCACACCCATTGTATAAGCTATATCGGGATCACCCATAATATATGTTGTTTCAAAATAAGCCACCATATAAGCTATGTCAAAATCATCCAACATCATATTTAATATTTATGTACCATATCAAGAATACACTATTTTAATGCGTGCATCTTTTATTATATCACCATTGAAACCTCTTTTGAACTCATGTGCAAAAAAGTTTCCAGATACCAAAATAATTTATCCTTTTAAAGACCCATTTCTAAACAAAAATAACAAGAACATATTGTTTTTATTTAATAAAATCCTGGAATATTTTAATGGAATCAAAACATCAAATAATTTTTTTGGTGGAAGGAAAATATGTTAATTCTTGATACGTTAATATAGAACATATCCTTATCCATTTTTTAAAATAAATTCAAAACATATTGTAAAAATATTTTTTTTAAAATTATAGTAACGAAATTAAAAGTACTGATAAAATTTCATTTATAATTATTTTTGGACCATATAAATAAGTAATTATGATATTTTTAATAATACGAACTAGAAAGATAATGTGTGGTAGGGGAAAAATTAAAAAATTATTTTAAAATAAAGTCCCTTACATCGAGTATGAATCATCATTTATGTCCTGAATATTCTTGAAAAAAATACTTTTTTTATTATTTACTCTCTTAATAATATTTATCATATTCATCATTCATTTCATTTTGATTAAATCATGTTATTATGGATTAAATAGTCAATTAAGTCCATGTTATATGTTTTGACGATATTCATATCATATGTAAAATTTACATCAGTGGGTTGACTCAGGTCAACAAGGTCATAATCATGGAATGAATATCATTTTTATATATAAATCCATTTTTTTAAACAACCTTGATTTTTTTTAAAAAGATCGTCATTATTATCATGGATAGATATGTTGTATGTTTTCTTGGGTAACATTTACATTTTTGAAACGTCCTGATGGAAAAATTGGTAAGTATTAATTTTTTCCATAATGATCATCATATAATATTTCCATTATTATTTCCATAAATAAAAACACACACACACACACATAAATATATATTATCAATTGGATTTTTCTAAAAACACACATCACATCATAGAGGTGGTAATCCACACATATACAAAAACCACTATGTCATTTTAAAAAAGATGGAAATGTATGAAATTTTATGATATATTATCATTATATAATAATAAATATATCATGAATAAAATATATATATATTCAATCTGTCATTAAGACCATCCATTAGAAGTGTTTATGTAAAATGAATTATACATGTTCATGAGGCAGTAGTCTGTCGTACATATCTACATTGAATTAATTTCCAATTTTTTGGGAGATAAGAAAAATATAGGTTATTCCATTAACATAATAACATATAATTATATGTAAGATACTAATTTTATTATTTCATCATGTTTGAATAATATTTTAATTAGGTAGAAGAAGAAATAAAATAGAAAATATTTGTTAATAACTCTAAACCTTCTTCAGATAACATATAAAGGTTCACATTAAAAGATTTATTAAAAATATTTTATAATAAAAAAGGAATATTTGATGTTGGGAGGGATTGTATTAAGGTATTGTTTCTTTTATTGGATGATCCAAAGATATTTTTATGTTTTAATAAAAGAGTATATGAGGTTCACTTTTATAATAGGGAGAATGAGAATTCTTTAAATTAAATAATCTATTATATTAATATAATAATTATTTGTGGAAAAACAATCTAAAATAGACAATTATATTAAATTATATTGTATATGTTAAAAATATTCTCTTATAATAAAATTTTAAAATGTTTATGGGTAATTTTAACTCTCATGTCTCTCTTTTAACCCTTAATAACCCTTTTGACACATACCTTGGTATCAATATTTTTACCTTTTTAGTGGCAAATAATTTTACTATAAAAGGAATATTTTCCCATAAATTGACAATGGATGATACTTTAGATGATATTCAAATAACATTACAGAATATATAATTTATCTTAATAATAAATAATTTAATAAAATATTATTTATTATAAAATAAAATTATGTTCATATTAAAAAATATATGAAATATTTTAACATAATATGATTACAACTCATGTAAAATGGTTACAAAACAACACAGTTTTAAAAAAAATGAGGATGTGGCCTTAATATAGTTATAAAATAAAATTTTTATAGGCTTTTATATCATTTTGATCTTTATATTTTTTTAACCTCTTTGTTAACAAATTTTATCCACAGCTGATATAACCAATTATCAATATTAATGGGTAAGAATTTTAATCATAAGGAGAAAATAGGATTATAAATTGTAAATGGATTAAATTTTGGACCACTTATAATCTTAATTATCCATTTCATTTATTTTTATATCCTCTAAATATGTTAATAAATTATTATTCAATTTAAAATAACATTAAACTCATATGTTACACTATTTATTAATTTCGACATTAAAAATAACATGAAAGAAATGGAAATAACATATAATACATCCAGAAAAAACTATAATGTTATATTTATCTAAAATATCAATGTATCATATTATCCAAAAAATAAAATTTCTTTTAAAATTTATAAAATAAATTTTATATTTTTATTTTAATTGAATAAATTTAATGTCAGAGTCCAATTAGAATTTAAGGAAGTTATTTCATCCAAAAAAATTTGAAATAAATTACCAGGATATATTAAATTACTGATATATCATATAACCATTTATTACCAAATATAATGGGATTTTAACCCTATCACAAAATATTAAAGATATTAGAAGAAATAATGTGACATTTTAAAAATTATCATTCAAATAAGCTTTAATAATGTAAAAAAATATATATATGGTACAAAGATTCCATATTTTAGAAAATTAGATGTAATTGGAAGAAATAAAATCACTCGATGTGATAATGTCATGCCTGGAGGTCATTTTTTTCCATTATCATATTATTTTAAACCATAATTACCTGATTTTTCCTTATCATGGTCAAAATTATTTAATATGGTTCCTATTAATAATGGAAAATAATCAAAGGGACATATTTATAAAATTTGGACCTACTATTTATTAACATGTAATAAATTTTTCAATATTTAATTTTTTGATGTGGTAATGATTAATATAATATATACACAGAAAAAGTTAACACAAATCTATTTTCTTGAGACATGTATTTTTTGTACAAAAATGTCATTATTCAAAATTCTAAACATTGATTGAAATTAATTGAATTTTATTATTAATAAAATAATATAATTAATTTAAAATTGTGATATTTTAAAAAAATGAAACATTGATAATTATTGTTATAAAAATACATTTTTCAATAAAAATTAATATCTTTTACCAATCATTGGAAAATAAGTCTTTTAAAATAATTAAAAAACCCATTCTATAATAATTTTCAAATTCTTAATTTATAAATGATATCATTTTATAAAATAAAATTTATAAAATTTCTAGAAACTAATTATAATATTCGTTCACAAAAATCGATAAAAGCGGTTTTTTAAGAAAACATATTTTTGAGGAATAATAATACATTACTAACATTTTAGAACTTATTTAATATTAATTAAAAAATACATTTTTAATAATTAGGACCATTATATATATTTCATAATATAGTCACTACTATTGATACTCTCCAATTCAATAGTAGGTAATAACAATCTGTTTTATGTAATAACATTTCATTGTTTTTATAAGCATGGTGTTGTGTATTAGTACACTCTTAAACATTGTATTTATTTTAAAATATCTAGATATTAAATACTATACATATAAAAAATTTTGTACTTAAAAACATAAATGTTTCTCAGTAGTCAATTATAATGAATATGATTTTTATTTTAATTCATATATATATTATGTGGATTATTTCTGGAGCATTTCACTAAGATAGTGTGAAAATATGAATCCCTATGAGCCTGAAATTAATACATTAAAATCATTAAATATATTAACATAATCCATGCATATATTTCTGAAAAAATCGAATAAATCTTTATCTAAGGTGGGAATTGTAAATTTAAGGCCACCATTGAGTTCAGAACATGAGTTTTACTCATGATGTTACATAATCTATGCCAAAGTCGATCGTTGGGATTGTGAAAATTCGTGGGAAAATAATTAAAAATAATTTAATTATATTAATTGAATTTTTCAATTAAAATCATAAACTAATGATATTTTATTTATAACATACCATAGAAAATTTTCAGGGTTAGCCACATATTTATAAAAATTGAGAGGATCCATTTGAGGATAACATTTGAGGAGATCTTAAGGAACAACCTTAGATCAAGATTAGATTGAGGATTATTGCGGTATCGGATTTTGTGGATCATACCAATGACGTAAACACCATAACATTATCCATCACTTATCGATAAAAACTCAAAGTAGGACGTTTGATTTATTTATTAAATTCTATTTAGTCAGATGCAGATCAATTCAACAGAAAATAATTGATACAAACATTGACAATGGGTTTATTTTCGATGGTTTTAATTTTATACATTATTTATTTCCAACTTATTCTATATATTACATCAAAAATTGATCGATTCCATGTAAAAAGGCCAAGCTACATTCCTCATATATTATTTTTTAGGGATTTTTCATATTTATTTTCAGGTTCATCATCAATATTCAATTTTGAAGATAGTTTTTTGAATACCTTATATTTGATGATTGTGTGATCATTATTTATTTCAATGATTCAATCTATAGGTGCTGTTCTTGTTCTAGGGTATGACCATGGTGCGATGATGATAGAGGATGATCAAATGTAGAAAGGAGGGGTCAATTGATTCCATTATTATCACTTTTGACATGTGATGGTGAGGAATGGATCAAAAGTATTTTTTTACATGAATATATGTTCCCAGATCTCTGTGAGCAGTGAAATAATGGGTCAACTAAACCAATATCCTTGATTTTTATTATGGAATAAGGAAACGATGATATAGAGGATGACACTGAAGAAGAACAAATGAGATCTAGAAAATCCTGGGTTATACGGTGTGTTATCTAAAATTAGACACCATGTTGGAACCCTCAGTTCAGTGCTAGGATTTTCACCGAGTGAAAAATATCCTATACCGTGCAACTAGTGTCACTCACCATGTGACCCATGTTGGAAAATTAGTGCATATCTTTGCTGATACATGGGTATGAGTACGCCATGAGACATGAACCCATCTATGGTACACAACCATGTGTCCAAGGTCATGACTAGTAGTACATAGTCATTATAAAAAGAAATGGATAGGGTGTTGGTAGGCTTATATGTTCTATGTGTACATACTTACGTGTAGTGTACTTTGTGGATTAAATGTTGTTTGAGGTAGCACAACATCGAAAGATAAAGGGTTTTCTAGAAATGTTGTGTAACCTCAATACATGTTCTGTACATCCTTTGAGTGTTTTTTGATCCCAAGTATTTTTTAGTTAGACCAATATCAATTAATTGTGTACCCATGTTCAATCCCGATGAGGATATATTTTGGAATTACATTGACATATTTGGATTGTGATCCCCTATAGAGGATGAGTCTCAGATTTTGTTTTTGGTGTCTCTTCATCATACCCGAGTGATATACTAAATCATTACTTATTCCATAGGTGGGGTTTTGGGGTATCATTTTTATTTGATCCCATAGATATCGGGTTAATCTAGAATATGTTTATGGTGCACCTCATTGGTCATAGGTGTCATCCCCAATCCATGGATCATGAAATTCATGGACTAGTGAGTTTTCGTAGGCGGGTCCTAATGATCATTACCTTTTACATGAGTGTCTATGGTGATATCATGGGTCATGGATTGAGTTATATTGAAAATATAATTACATTGATTAGAATAATGTGGTTGAGAATTTCGTTGTGAATGCGTGGAGGCACAATTTTGTTCTTATTATATCTATGATTTCAATATGCATTGATTCCTATATAATGTTTATGATATAACTAATCTTGATGATTATTGTTTAGTGTTTTGTAGTGAACTAATAGGTTTATTTATACTAACACCTCGATGGTATTTACCCTCATGTTTCATGTATTATACATATGATGACCCGTTTGACGGTATCCTAAAAGGACAGGCAGGTAATGGACCAAAAATTGTGCTATACATACTGAGGTTTATACTATGTGTTTAAGTTTGATAGTATTCCCAACCTTCTCAGTGGGTTAGAATCAATGCATTTTTTGGAATGGATAGTATTTTACTAGTTTTACCAATTTCAACACCATACTGTCATAAAAAAACTATGGAATCACATATGTATCCATGAATTTTATTCAATTGTTTTACCATGAATCATATTTTTTGGAGATGTGTGACTGTGTGAGTGTGTATATGTACATTGATCTAATGTGTCACATGTTTTTGATTTGCCTATTCAGTGCTGGTTTCCATCCACTGACCTATTGGATGAGGTCTTGGGGTATTCATAGTTCATGCCCCATTGGGATGAGTCATGATAGAGTGTTATCAGAGCATTTAATTTTACCATAGGATCATATTCTGTGAGTTTGGATTTGGTTTTATTGAAAAATTGTGAAGTGTTTTGAGATTAGATTTAGTAATGAGACTCTAATGATTGTACAGTATCCGATGTAACCTTACATGAAGACTAGAATAACCTTCCTTTCGTCTTAGAACATGTTGATATTGGTTTTAGGGAAACAATTGGTACATACATTATATATTAATGGGTTGTGGTTTTCATTTCCATAGTTAGTTATCTCCAGAGATATTTTCTTTGATCTTGGTACAAAATTTTTTATTTCATGATTCCTCCATGAGAAAGTAAACCTAGATTCCACTTTGTTATCATTAGTATGATCTACTGAGTGATGAAGCTTTAGAACATGGACATTTACCTAATATATTACCTATTGGTGGAATACAAACTATACAACCATCCATTGAAAGGCAATAAGCACTGGATGTCCCAATAATGGATGTTCATAGAAATGGTGTACTTCATGATTTCTATAGGCAGTGAAATCTACATTTTTAGGGGAATCCAAACCCTGAGGTGGATAAGGAATTGTTATAGGTAGTCGCTCAAGTCTTATCCTTGCAGGGATGCATATAGATTATATGGAGATCCTCAAAATGTGTATTCTTCAAGGATAAACTAGTTGATGTGGACTTTTTTCATTCATTCTTATAATGATATAGTTATCTTCTAGACATAATTTGAGTGTCTCATTATAAAGGATATTTATATTGACATGTTTCAATCAGTGTGAATTTCGGGTCCTCGTCATCTGCAGTAGAATAGTATGACATTCAAGGATTATTCAAAGATTTTTCGTGATATCTCAGGGTAATAAATCGATATATTGTGAGATATATTATTTAGGTTTTAGACCATAGACTAGGGATTATACTGTGATATCAGGGCCTTATTGATATCTCGTTTCATTACTAGTTATACTGTAGTTTTAGAGTGGGATTTAGTGGTGTAGATATTCTCAGAAGTTATGGTTCCAAAAGTGGAAACTCCTAGTGGGTACCAAGGAGATGAGACCTTGGAATTATATATCCTATGGTAGTATCATAGATTTTGGAATGTCAGACACATCAAGAGATGACTAATTATAAAATATTAGTGGAGTGGGGATCTCAATATGACTTGATTAATATGAGGTATGGATGATATTTATACTAAAATGATAAGGGAAATTTTTTATGGGATTGTTTAACCCATTCAATAGTTTATGGGGAGACTATTGTGGGATGATATATTTAGAGATAGAGGTAGGAAAAGGGTGATATGTAGAGGCGAAGACATGGAAGAGGTGCTCGTAGATCATCATGATGTGGTCATAGGAGTGAACTATTACCACTACAACAACATGGTGGCCCATCTCATGCTCGAGTTGTTGGTGGCTAGGGACACGGAAAACATAAGCCCGTGGAGGCCTATAGCCCTGATTTTCCTAAGATGACATGAGGTAATATTATTTTACTACAATAGGTTCAGTATTTATATAGAGAGGTGTGAGTCATTCATTTCATTCCACTTCTCTTCTTTAGAAATTGTTGATTCTAGTTGATCCATTTGCTCAAATGTTGCTATGGGAAACTCTGATAGTAGGTGAATCAATTATTGCACAATTTTTCTAGCAGTGTGATCTGAAACTTGGAGGACATATCTTGGTATGAGACCTATTTGTAGCATTGATGAGGCCATATGAATTCATATTATCTATGGACTATTTATCCTTAGTTCATGTCCATATTGACTATTTTAGGTAAAAGATGTGGTGTGTCCGCAGTGATAGAATGAGTTCTTCCTTTGTGAGTGGTAAAGAAGGCCTTGGGTGATTAATATGGGCTATGGAATAAGAAATCGTAGCCAATTACTTAGTAGTTGTCTATAATTACTCTTAAATATTTGGATTCAATGGTCTAATAGTTCCGTATAGTGGTGGAAGAGTATGGGAAACTTTTTTCTAGATATGTTCCAGTCTTAAAACCCCAATGAGAGATATAATTATCCATTAAATTACATGTTGAAATGACCTCGATATCTTTTATATCATATCATATAGACACCATAACTAATTTTAAGATGAGGGTGTCGCTATTGGACTGTCATGAGAAGGGATTGATGAGACCCAATTTTCCCCCATGGTCAGACCCAGTGTTGTTCTCTAAAAAGGTGTACGGGTTCATGAGGTAATTTGTGGATTTCCATTACTTGATCCATGGGACTATGAAGAATTAATATCAACTTGTATAGATTAAAAACCTATTCTATTAGATGATAGGTGTGAAATAGTTCTTTAACATAGACCAAGATTTCACTAGGTACTAGTATGGGATGAGGATATACTAAATAAAACAATTAGATATCACTATGTTCTCTAAGAGAACTTTTTTGATTCCATTATGTGTGATTAGTTCCCAAATAGTGTTCATTGGACTCATGATCTAGATCTTTCATCCTTTCTTATACCATTTTGTGGTGGTATTAATTGAGAGTATCCTTGTGTATTGGATGTATGTGGATGAGAATTTGACAAACATGATGATGTTCTTAGACACACTCCAAGAGAACTAAATTTATGGTAATCTCTTAAAGTAATTTTTTGGATTCGAGAGGTTCACTTCCTGGGACACATCACCTCAAAGGATGTAGTGGTAGGGGGCCTGACCAAGGATGAAGTATTTTTATCTTTAGAGATACCCAAGAGTGTTACCATGGTAAACGTTTACTTTGTTTAATGGGGTATAATCAGAGATTTGTGTATGATTTCTCTAGATTTTCAGCACCCTTGAATGATTTTACTAGAACGTGGTAAACATTTGTGTTGATAGAGAGGTCTGAGGAGGGTTTTCTAGGGTTATAGATGAGGTTAACGAGTTACCCATCTTGATATTAATTGAAGAGGGTGTCAGGTATGTAATTTTTTCTGATGACTAATAGACTGGACATTATTGTGTTCTGATGTAGAGTTAGGTAGTGATTTACTATGAGTCTATGTAGTTGAGACCGCAATATTAAAACTATATGTACCATGATATTGATCTCTAAATAGTCATCTTATCCCTGAATTTCTGGTGAATCTACCTTATGGGTGAAATGTTCATCATTTAATGTGGCCACAAGAGTCTCAAATATATCTTCTCTTAATTATATATTCACCTTATACAGATACATTATCTAGAGTTACTTAGGGACTATGAATTATAGATTGTATATAATCCATGATAGAGGAATTTGGAGGCTGATGATCTTAGTAGGATATCTTATTCTCAGTTTCTGGCCAAGGAATCAGAGTAGTTAGCCTCATTGTATTTGTCCTTTGTGGAAAAGGATTGTGAATTATATCATTAGTTGATGTTTCTTACTTGACCACTTTTAGATCATTTTAGGAAATATATGTATAGAGATTATGGCAGTGAAGCCTTATATTATCAAATATCCATTTTAAATGCTCTTAATAGATATTCTGAAGGTGGGGAGCATATTATTCTTTTCACATGATAGATTATAGTTCTACTAATGTAGTTAGAGGAGGTGATGAGGGGTTTTACACATCCCCTTTGGAAGTATAACTCATTGTGGAAAAGATGTTTCATGAGCTATGATGTACGTTTTTTTGGATAGACATAAATATTTTTGTTTTAGAGTTTGTCTTCTGATGCTGCACTTATCATCAAGTGATGGTTGAGTACTAGGTTCCAGTAGGTTTAGCTCAACCCCTTGAGGTGACAAAGTGGAAGAGGTATGTTATATCCAACAACTTCATGATTGTATTTCCCTATTTGTCTAGGGGACATGATACCATATGAGGGATCATATACCAACTCACCATGTGGGCCCACTTTCAATCCATTCAAGGGAAGATATCAGTATAGAGCTTGAGATGATTATATATATATATATATGAAACAATCCATCCATGGAATTCCCGTGATGATTTTTTTAAACGATGGATCTTACTTCATTACATAATTATGGGGAGAATTGATAGATTATTTTGTGACTCAACTTCATTTGCACACAACATTTCATGCCAATACTGATAGAAAAACAATAAAAATCATTAATGACTTAGAGGAAATTATATTGTTAATCATGTTAGATTCTGGACACTATTGGGAGGATCACATTCTCTTTGTGGAGATTTCCTACAAGAATAACTATGATTCCACCAGCAATATAGAACATTTAGTTGCCATGTATGATATAACTTGTAGTTTACCACTTTTTTGGACTGATACAGGTGAGTCACCACTCAAGGCCACATAGTTATTGAGACATAGAATGAATAAGGGGTAGTTCTTCTATGTAGGGGTGAGGACTGTGAAAAATTATTTGAAGTACTATGCAGACTAATGATTGAGGCATCTAGAGTTCGAGGAGGGATAACATTTCTTTGGGGGTATCACCTCAATGTTGATTCTGGAGATTTTTCCAGGTTTGCAAGCTATCTATAAGATTCATTTGACCTTCATATATATTGGGTAGAGTTGGAGATATGGCATACATTTCAGCTATACTACTATAGTTAGATCAGTTACATGAGGTATATCATGGGTTACATCCTAGGTGGTATGTGTTTGAACAATCACATGTTTTTTAATAGGAAAAATAGTGCATCATGTATTAGAATACTACTGTGTATTACCATAAGGTGATTGATGATCAGTAATAGAAGATCCTTTTTGGGTGATTGATTTCCCTTTTTCATTTTCAGTGACAGTATGTTAATCTTCAAGAGAGAAAATCAGCGTGGGAGTCCTTGATGCGATCCTAGTACCCCCATCATTTTGAGTAGATTTTTCTTTCTTTTTATTATGAAAATTCCAATGCAGGGGAAATGAAAAGAATATTATTGATATTTTTAATGATTTAGAATATTATATTGATCATTTATAGATTTAGGTGTTAATATGAAACAAAAATTTGAGGCCTAATGTTCGTATTATTAATATTTGAAAAATATTAATGTTTTTAATATCTTGTGCATGAAATTTTCCGGAAAAAGTGGGAAAACATCCAAATAGAGGCTCAGATTAGAAATATGATCCATTTGTTGATTTAAAAGTGTGTGGTTTTTCTATTAAGGACATAATCTATATCAACATTTGGAATTGGTATTGAGAGCCTTCACTGGTGAATAATTAAATAAAAATATTTATATTTATTTCATTATTCAATTAAAATTCTAAACTAATCACCTTATATGTATATGTTGTTATGGCCAATATTCAGTGTTAACAGCATAACCTTGAATGTTTATATGAGCTTTTGGAAAAAAGTGTCGGAGGAGATCTAGGGGAACAATATCAGATTGAGATAAGATAAAGGTTCATTAGGCCATCAGAGTTCCTGGATCACGAAAATGATGGAATCACATGAAAATTATTCATAAATGAAAATTTCAATCCCATTTAGGATGTTTTACCCATTTAAATCCACCCCATTATTTATACAGCTCAATAATCAATCAATCCCATGAACATGAATTTATTCATGCATAGACAAGAGATAAATTTGAGTTGGATTTATTTTTATCATTAGTTAATTATGTCTTCATTTATATTTTTCATTGAAAATGGATTGATGCCAAACAAATTATGACTAAGGTTCACTCCTCACATATATTTTTTATGGATGTCTACCCCATTTTTTACATGTTCATCATTGGTATATCATTTGCCTAATGATTCATGGAATACCTGATATTCAATCATTGTGTGGCCATTCTTCAGTTAAAGGGACCAATACTGTGGGTCTTGTTTTTAGATGAGGGTCAGATAGAGGTGTGATAATTAGGAATTATGATCAAAGGCCGGAAAAATAGATTGAAGGATTGCATTCCTCATAGGGTTGAGATGTGGTAGTGAATGATGGCTCAACAATGATGTTTTCTAAAATGATCCAAACCCATATACTAGAGAGAAATGATGTTAGGGGAGGGTTGAACCATGATACATGATTTGTAGAGAGTATTGTGGTGTTAATGACATAGAGGATTACAAGGGATAGGAACCAATATGATCTGGAAATTCTTGGGTTACACGATGTGTAATCTACAATTACATGCCACATAGAAACACTTGTGCAATACTAGGTTTTATACAGTGAGAAAAAGATCGAATTCCATATGACCCATTCCACACATTTTCTAACCAGTGTTAGTGGATCAATATGTATCTCATAGGATTCATAGAAATGTGTAGGCCATAACACGTAGACATGGCCATATTATAATGAAAATTTTACTCAAGAATTGATAGCTGCACCCAAAATGTCTAGAAAACTTGAGTATGGTGTTGGTAGTCCTCCACAAACTGTCAATACATATTTAATGTCTTTAAAATTGAGTTTTACATGTCATATTAGGCCTCACCACATGATATGATCATCAGTCGGCTGGAAACGCTATGTATCCCTAATTTATGTCGTGTACAATCATTGATGGAATTTGGATCCCATGGTTTTTTTTCGTTTTGACCATTATTATTTTAGTGTTTTCAATTGGTCCATCACATCAAAGATAGAATAACATATTACATCCACATATCTGTATTTGGATCTCTTCTCAAGGATGATTCTCAAATACATTTTATTGTGTCCTTCCATGAGAATGGAGTGACATCCTTCATCATGCCATCTTGTACCTTCTGTGGGGTTTGTGGAATCATTATGACCTCCATGCATGGGGTGTTGATCCACATTCTAGAAATACATTTTAGTAGGGTTCGGGATGTTATTGATATACGATCCTCTACATAAAGGGTTGATTCAGATTAAGTTCATAGTTTCCTTTAGCGGTCCTGGGATTGATCCATTATCTATGGATCATGATCTTTAAAGACCAATGTGTTTTCTTTGATGGGATCTGCTGACCATGATCTCTTTGTTGAGTGTCTCTAATGATTTCATGTCTCTTGGATTGACCTCTCACATAAAATACATTTTTTCATGTATAATCTTATGGAGAGTAGTTTGGTTGTGACCTCTTGGATGCCTAGTGTCCTTTCTGAGTATATCTAGGTATTTTATATATTGATTGGAATGTCCTTTAAATTATATGAACATTATTAATGCTTCATGTTACAATATTATGGTTGTCCAAATGGGTATTTTATACTCAACACTATGTGGGTTCTTCCCACACATGTCATGTCTTTTTTAGTCCATGGCCCATTTGAAGGTGTCTCTGGAGGACATGGAGTTGATAGAGCATAAATTATTCTATAAAAACTAAGTATTTTTTTATGTGTCTATATTTTATACTATTATTCATCTTGTAATAAGGTTTGACTCTTTAGAATTTTTATTTAGGATTGTATTTTCCCTCTTTTAATGCTTTCATTTCCTTATTGTCATACTTTTTTTTGTTGGATCATAGTTGTATGCATGTATTGGCTTCAATTTTTGTAAATTTAATAATTTTATGGGACTGTAAATGTTTTCTTGTGTATAGGTACATTTGGATAATCCCTATGCTTTGTCAAATATGGCTACTCAGTGTTGTTCTCTAGTCCCTAGCCTATTTGAGGTGGGCTTTGAGAAGTCACAGTTTTGGCCCCGTCTATCCAGGTTGTGAGATCTAGGATTATGATATTAAAATAACATTTATGTAATACCACATCATAAAAATATTTTATAAAAACATAGTTTAATAGTTTAAAGGGTAATTGTTTGTTTAATATATGAATACACACAACTAGGTTTCCAAATTGGAAAATGTTTGTTGGATGTAAAAATAAGGACCTGATGGATAAACGTATTGTCCAAAAAATAATGCAGAGTAATAGAGACCACCGATAAAAGTATTGTGAATGATGATGAGAAATTTAATTAACATAAAAACCCAAACCAAAGTGGAATGAAAAAGTACATCGATTGATTAAAAATGAAGGTAATAAGAAAAAAAATTCATTTCAAGATCATTTTCAATGAATTAAGTAATTAATTATAAGATAGAATATAAATATAAGAAAAATATACTTACATGAAAGTTTAATTTCATAATTAAAAAATTTCCACCACAATTACATATTTTTCTCCAAATGGTGAGTATTAAAGATAAATTTTTCATGTATGGGTAACTATAATCAACTTCTAATGCATTACATAAATCCAAAAAAAAGGTAACATGATATTCCTCTTACATTTAAAAATTAAAAAAACAATAATGGAAAATATAAGGCCACATAGTTTTCAAAATGAAAAAATATTAATATGGATAAATAATACATTTATCTTCAAAATTAAAAAATATCACTAAAATATAAACAAATATGACTCCATATATCACAATAAATAATATTATTCAAAAATATTTCTAAATAATATTGAAACCCATAGAATATAATATTCTGATGACATATTCTTCCAAGAAAACTTTTTCATCTATATCCAAATAACATATATCGCTCATAAAGTCTAATACCAAAAATGTATATGAAATAGTTGTGTAATCTCTAAGATATGATAATTATTTATATAAATTACCTGAATCACCCTATATAACCATTAAAATTATAAATATTTCAATACATAATTTAACTTGTATTCTTTAAAAAATACCATTATATTATGTTTACAAAATTCAAAGTGACCATCTGATGAACTTATAGTAATCAATTAATCATGAAATCAATTTTCAATCTAGTGGTTATATATATGTTTAAAAATATGTTCCCAAAATAATCTTATTCAACATTTATAAAATATTTTATGTGAAAATATAATGTCATACTAACTAATACATGTCATAGTAAATTATAAAGAACTACACCCTTATCACTCGTAAGTTGTGGGTTCAAACCCTATGGATTTTGAAGATGTGATGGGTTGCTGCCCAACATTTGTGTTGTCCTTGTAATACATAATTCCTATGATATTCAAAAAAATATGATGAAAATCTTAAAAATATCATCAGTAACTTCAACATTCATGATTATTTTAACCAAAATGTTTATCTCATTCATTTCACAATATTTCCCTTAAAATATATTACTATTACTGTAAAATAATCCATCACATTAAACATATGGGTTAGATATATCTAAAATCAATAAAAAGTCTACAAAGTATCATTAATCGTTTAAAAATAAGATTATTTAAAACCTCCAAAGGGGGAGTATATTCCATTGAACATAGGATCAACCATAAACTTATAAACTCATGATGAAATCCATATTCTTATATAAACCTTACATAATGAAATAATTACCACCAATGTTATCTAAAACGTTCCTTTGATACCAACTATAATGAACTGATCTTAAAATAGTACACAATGATGGTTTTTAGTTATGAATTTGGTTTCATATATTTTGAGGATATTCATGTTCTGATATTTTAGAGAATTAAGTCTAATATTTTGCATAGAAAACCCATATATTATAAGGTGGACAATTGTACTCTCTATCCATTT
Organism: Viscum album; assembly: GCA_963277665.1. Lineage (NCBI taxonomy): Eukaryota > Viridiplantae > Streptophyta > Magnoliopsida > Santalales > Viscaceae > Viscum > Viscum album. The sequence goes on along the minus strand of OY728140.1, from coordinate 1,898,189,474 downwards.
TCCCACAACATAAAAAATTTAAAAGTTAATAAATTTAATTTTTATGATATATCTTCACATTTTCCATCTTGACCTTATCTATATCCCAACTCATCCTTGAGACCTGTTGAAAAAAAATTAATGTGTTATATGAGAAAAAGAGCACAAAATGGGACATAAAAAGAATAAAATCCATTAGTTTTGTGAAATAAATGAGAACACATTAGATTGTTTTATTTATAAAATATTATTTTAGAATATTAAAAAATTCATCTCTAGATAAAAAACACACATCTATTTACTCAATGAAAACATTTTAAACACATAAAAAGGAAATAAAAGACCATTTTATGTGACAGAGTGAATTATATTTACACTACATTTTATATATAACTCAATACTATTTAAATACACTACATAAACCACACTGGTTCACTCTCTCCTTCTTTCCTCTGTGGACAAGGAACATTACCAAGATTCTTTGGAGCACTATATTTGTGTACCAATTGTATAAGTTATATAGAGGCCACCCGTCATATAACATGAATCATTATCACCCTTTTTATAAGATGTATAGAGATCAACCATCATTATAGATAATTATAATATACAATATCATGAAATAAATAGTTTCACAGTTGATTATTTTATCAAAAATCCCTTGAATACACTTTTGAACTCATGTGAAAAAAAATTTCATATATCAAAAGACCATATATTTTTAAAGTTCTATTTAAAATATAATGTACCATAAGAATAAGAACATTTATTTTAATAAGTCAAAGATCATTCTAAGGTAATCCAATCAAAAAATAATCTTTATGGCAGTGGGAATATCAATTGACACCATATCTATTAAAGTAGAACATTCCTTTTGTCTTTTATGTTATTAAAGTTAAAAAATTATAAATAGAGATTCATTTTTAAAACCATTAAATGATTTAAAAAATATAAAATGACCTTTATAATTATTTTATGTTAATATAAATAAATTAAAAGGATTTTTTTAAAACCATGTACAATGAAGAAAAATAGTTTGAAGGACATAATTAAAGGATAGTTTTGTAAGAAAGTCCCTCACCTTGAGTCACACTTATTTAGTATGTTCATTATCTTCCTAAATAAAAAAAATATGATTATTATTTTATGACATAATAAACATTTCCAAGTTAATTTTACATTTTTAAACCATGTTTTATACAATTACATAATCAATTTAGTCTATATTAGAAGATTTGATGAAATTTTGATAATATGTCAAAAATATCTTTTTTAGGATGAATATAGGGTAATAGTATATAATAATGTAAAAATTATAATTTTTATATATCAATAATTCATTTAAAATGAACCAATAAATAGTGTTATGAAGAATAAACTACATGACAATCATAGATATGGTAGGTCATATGTAAGAACGTGTAATGATTCAATTTTTCAAAGACAATGATAGGAAAGAAGGTAAGTATTATTTTATATTTATATAATGATAATTATATAACAAATAACATATTTATTTCATTAAATAAACATTTATATATTATCAATGTGCTTTTGTTATCAAAAAAATTACATCTCATTTGGAGGTGGTAATCCACACGTACACATGAACGACAACAACATTTTTCAATCGATGAAAATGTAAGAATGTAGATGATATATTGTTTTAACACAATGATAAATATATAAAGAATAACACACAAAGAAAAATATAAAAATATATTATTAAAATAAATAAATAATTATAAATATTAATGAGTGGCGGTGAACGAAAAAAAATTACGTTGGTTTGCGATGTTGTATTCCACTATACATATAAATGACATTTTTATTTCCCCTTTTATGGATGTGTAGTAAGTTGTTAGTTATTCATTAATAATAATATAATATAAAAATTTGTATTATTTTTTTGTTTAATAATTTTTTAATAATATCTTAATTATAATATTGAATAAATTAAATAAGAACACTTGGTTATGAACTATACCTATTCTTTGGAAGGCCTCTTAAAGAGTGAAGAAAAAGATTTCCCAAATTGGGTTTATATTAAAAAAAATATACAAGATGTTGGGAGAGATTTGGGAAGGGTATTTGGGATTGAAATTTATAACCTAAAATGATGTTTATGTGTGAATAAATGTGGAGAAGATATTCCTTTTTATATGTAAGGTTTGAGGAACTCTTGAGATTACATAAAATATTAAAATATTATAAATTAATAATTACGGGAAAAAGAATAAAAATTGAAAATTAATACAAAAATATAATATGGTGTTAGAAATATCCAAAAAATAGAATATAGACAAGTTTCGAAGACATTTAAAAACTATCTCTTTGTTATGACCCCTCGTGAGCCCTTTTGACACCTACAATAGTATTAACTTTTTTTACTCTTTAGGTGTAAAGGGGACTACTATAAAAGGGATATTTTACCATAAATGGTACATGGTTTATATTTTAAGACAAATACCAAATTGTTTTCCATATTTTATATTTTTAGTATATTTAAATAATTTAATAAAATATTTTTTATTAGAAAATATAATTATAGTCATTTTTGAAAATACAAGAAATATTTTAATATATTGTGTGTATAACTTATGTAAAATGGTTTCAAAACAAAATTAATTATAATATAACCTGGATATTGTCTTAATATAATTATACAAGCATGTTTTTGTAGTTTTTTATGTCATTTTAAACCTTATTTTATTGGTTTAACCACACAGTTAAATAATTTTTTCCTTAACCGTGGTAATAATTTTTCAATATTAAAGGGTAATAAATTTACATATAATTATTAATTTGGGTCATATATTTAATAGTAATGAAATTATAAAAAATTTATCATCCTAATTGTTATATTTAAATATTTTTTTGAAATTGTATTGTTTCATTAAAAAAATTTAACATAAAATTTCATTAATATCATTTTTCAAATAATTAAATTAATTGAATTTAAAAAAAAAATGGAAATAAATTAATTTTAATATAATACATTAAAAAAATCTATAAAATTTAAGATTTATTAAAAAAATTGTTTAATAGAATAATTAATTCAAATATCATTTCATTTACTATTTTTAAAATCATTTATTTGATTTTTTTTATTGATTGAATAATTACTATGTTAGTGATGCATATGATTTAAGGTAGTTATTTCATAACTAATTTTTTTTTAAAAAAATGGTAAAAATTATTTATCATTCAAATAATTATTTATAATATAACTTATGTTTTTTTATCCTTATCAAACAATATTATAGATATGAAAATAAATAAAGTGACATTATTTACATTATCATTTACATAAATATTATATTGGTAAAGATCAAAGAATTATGGAACCATGTTTCTATATATTCAAAAAAATGGTTGGAAATGGATGAAATACCAAATATAATCGGATAAATTTGATTTTATGGTCATTTTTAGTCATTATCAATTTGTTTTTATCCCAGAATACTCGAATTACCCTTACTGGTGGGACAATTATTTAATACAGTTACTATTCATATTGAAAAAAATAAAATTGGCCTTTTTATCAAAATTTGGCACCCTTCAGTCAAAATATGCATGAATACTCTAAATAATAAATTTCATGATGTGAAATAAATTAATTTATAATTAAAAAAATTAATGGAAAACTCTTTTTAGGAAAATGACTTTTAGATATTAATAATTGTATACCAAATTAAAAAATAAACTTGAATCCAATGAACATAATTAGATTAATCAAAATATAATTGAACTAATATTACTTTTATACCATTTTAAAATTATATTGAACATTTTTAATGCTCAAAAAAATTAATGTTTTAAATAAAAATATGCATTTTTCACCATTCACTGAAATATCAATCATTTTACAAAAATTAAAAAACATAATATACAGTATTTCTTATATTATGATTTAAAAAATGATATCTTTAAAAAAAATAATGTTTTAAAAATTTGATAAATTAACTAAAATATTCTCTTAAAAACTCATTAAAAATCATTTTGGAAGAAATTTTTTTTTCAAAAACAAAACGAAATTACGAAAAATTGAGTTCATACTTACTAAAAAAATAATAAATACATTTTAATTATTTAGACTATTATAAAAATATAATAATTTTGTTAATCCTATTAATACCCACAAATTAAATGACTATGTTATAATGATAATATTTAAATAATAACATTTCATGTTTTGATCACGTTCAGTGTTGCATATCTTATACACTAACAAACATTAAATTTCTTTTAAAATATCCTGATATTACATCAACCATGACTAGAAACCATTTTAAAATATAGAATAATATTTTTTAAAGCATACATGAAAAAAATTCTATCACAAACATTGTTATCAAATAATCCAAATATTTCAAATAATGAATAAAATATTTCCACATGTGATGACACTTACGGTTAGATAATTTAATAAAATTATAACATGTGATAACACAACAAAATATGAATAATTATTATTTTTAGGAATTAATATCCTTAACAAAGTAATAATTAAATAGAAACACACATTTATTATTTTTTTCCTGAATTATCTTTCTAATTTATCAATTAAGCCCAAGCATGCACTAGAAATCATTTCACGAAAATATATAGAATATTCAACTTGAATGAATATTTTCATTCGAATTCCCCAATATCCAAAACTATAAACATAATTTTAATCCAAATTATTTTTGTAGATAAGAAGTTAAACATCTAATAATTTTTTTTTAAAAAAAAATTAATTAAAAAGACTTATGTTATCTTCAATTTCCATCTCCTGGAAAATTTCCATAATTATTCAAAAACATGAAATTATTTACCTTTATTATGATAACCTTATCGATTATATAATAATATTATATACTAGAGGAAATATATCCTAAATCAATGTTATTTTAATTCTGTTCAAAAATATTTATATTAGAATAAATTTATAGTTTTCTATAATAATATCATTTATCGACCACATGTAATTTCTTTCTAAATAAATTTTGTAAATTATTAAAAAATAATTTCACCATTTTCTTCAATAATTAAACTTAAATTTAATTTATTTTATTAATAATAAAACATTAATTATATTGCTTGGAAATCAACTATTATGAGATGAAAAATTATATAGTCTAATTTAATCATCCATTCAAAATTTTATAATTTATAATATTTAATTATTATAAACAAAATTACATAGAATTAATTTTATCCACATATTTATTTATTATCACATATTAATCCTTTATGTGATGATTTTTATAGTATATTATCTGATTATGCGTAATATCATTCATATAAAAAGACTATTATCATGAATGATAATTTTACACTTGCACTGTATATAATAAAGAGATGTTAGAGACCCCATACCTCATTTTATCACTTGAGAATCATTGAACAAAAAAATGAGTAGAGATAATTGTTTCTTTATCCAATAAACAATATTTTGTAATGTGAGGGAGAGGATAAGATTAATTTTAGTTAGCTTTTATGGATTCAAGATAAGTATTTGAGATCTATCGGACTTAAAAATGTAAAAATACTCGAAGTGGTGGGATAGGGTATTTTAGAATACATAGAAATATTCCACACATATATTATATCATCTTTTAATTAATTCCCAAATAATAACTCGAACAACCCATTCAATAATCCTATAATTATGAAGATTCAATATATTTCATTGAAAATCATTGAACCAAGACATAAACCACTTATTTCTTCATTAAATTCCTTCTCTCATGTGAACGACGTAGTTAGAGAGGTTTTGGGTAAGATTAATAGTTTTTAAGGAAATTTACTTGACCGTTATATGACTCAATGACATTGTGTAAGGGTAATATGATATTACACAGTTGAGGCTTACTACCATTATGGAAATAGATAAAATAAAATGTAACATTGTGTGATTAGAATATTTCTATATATTACTTTAGATGATATAAGAAGGACCCATATTAATAATTTTTAAATCCTTGACAATACTTAGACAAGAAATGGATTTCCTCTAAATGAGTTTGTGAATCATTACTCACCTTTACATAGTGTGAGATATACCTTTCGAAAACCATTAGAAATTTAGACTTACCCTTACAAAACAATCAAAATACCTTTACACATGGTTAATAAAATGGTGTTTAACTTTACACAGTGCCTATGAGATGATACATACCATTACAAAAGACATGTAATACACCTCTTACCCTTACACAACTAAATAAAATATACAGTTAAAATTATGTACAAAATGAAGTCTCATGATTACCTTTATAAAAACCTTTAAAAACAATAAGTACCTTGACACACCCATTTAAAAAAAATGCTTTACCCTTACATTGAAGCATGTTCATGCATATGGGAAATATTGGCCATAACAATGATAAATTATCACTTGCAAATAAATTTAATAATTTGAAAATGGATGTATTATCACTTTTTAAAATCCAAAAACTCTTCTAAAATATTATAATTACATCCAAAACAACCAAATAAATTTCCAATTGAATATTTAAGACATTTATATTACATTAATTATTTATAAAAATATTTATAACCTCTTAATAAATTTAAAATATAAATTTTTAGGGTAATATATAAATGTTTTAAATTTTCCCAGAACCCTAGACAATCTAAAATGACAAAGTCAGGGCTTGTGAAAACCCATTCCCTTTCAATATATATTTAATTTTTTATTTACTTACTTATTTTCATTATTTTTAGATTTAATTTTTCTTAAAATCATAATTTCATTATTTCTGATCCTATGTACAAAGTATAGAAAATATTTAAATCCATTGACCAAAAAATAGTATCATAAATTCGTTAAGATATTTAAATAATACTCAAAATAATAACTAACTTTTTATTCATAAATTATCTAAAATTTTACATAATAATATACATTGAATAAAAAAGTTACATATTAAATAGAAAGTATCATAAAAACATTGAAAAATTATAATTATGTATATTTTTCATAATAATTTATAATAATTTTCCTAAAAAATGATTTCTATATTATAATAAAAGTATAATAATAATGTAACTGCATTCTTATACATTGTTCATTTTAAAATTACTAGAAAATTATTTATAGGTAAATCAAATATAATGATAGTAAATAGAATTTTGTTTTAAACTCATACTAATATTGAGAACGAATAAAATTTCAATTAAAACTTATATGACACAATTTAAAATCAACACTTCTTTACTGAAACAAATAAAAAAAATTCATACAACAAAATTTAAAATTTTATTTGTAGAATTTTTTTTTCAAAATTTTTAATTATTCTCTTGAAATATGATAATTGATTCATTATATAATATATATTTCAATGTTTCATTCACGCACACAAACTTTTTATGAAAACTTTTTTAACAATTTTTATTCATGCAATATGGACAAACCTATCACAACTTAAAATAAAACAATTAATATTTTTACATTATTGTTATTATAAACAAATATATAATAAAATATGAGAATTTATTATCATTCAATAATTACATATTATGAATTTTATATAATTTTTTATGCAATTTTACTATTTTTATATTATCTTTATCACACAAATAATTGACACAATTGAAATAAATGATATACAATTTTGGTAATTCCACACATTAAATTTACTTCAAGTAGTTTTCATATTAATTATACATTATAAACAAAAATTTTGGAAATTTTAATTTCAACTTATTCATTAACCTTTCTGATTCATGAGTTATCAATTATATCCATCATTTAATAAAAATAATTTGTAAATTTGATATCCATTATAATTCCATATATATATGATAAATGAAAAATAAAAAATGTGGATTTTAAGAAAAACATTTTTGTTGTTTGGGACAATAAGATTAGAAGAATTTAAATGATGAAAAAGATTGTAAAATTTCTCATGTGTGACAAAACTACTAATTTGGGCATATAACTATGGTATTTTTCATTACATTATATAAAAGAAATTTTTTACCTGAATCAATGATATCATTTTTTATTCATTAAAATAATTTAAGAAAATTAAAATATAAAATTTATAAAATATAATTTAAAAAATTATAATGTAATTTGAAATTCACAACTTGTCTCTTAATAAGAATTATGTTAGTTATCTTTGGATATGAGTTACCTAGAGACTCTCTATATCCTAATGATGGTTTTGGTTTCTTATATAAAAATCATCAAATTTGGTACTTCTAATTAACCATTTATAAAATATTGTATGAGATTTTTCTGGTTCTTGGAGAGGATATTCACTAATACTAGAAATTTATACCTCAAAAGCTCCCTTTCTCCATGAAATACATCTTGTTCTCCCACTCTAGATTATATAAGAAATTGTCATATTATTTTAGATTAGTGATATACATAAAATTATATTAACATATTAAAAATTGTAATGGTATTTAAATCACACCAATTTCATTATAAAAACACTATAATTAGGGACAACTATGATATCATATATATACTTTTAGTGAATTAATGAAATAATTTTTTTTTAAAAAAATAGATCAATGATTTACAAATTCATGTAATATTCTCTATTTTCCATATCGTATATATTATTTTTTTATAGAACAATTACTCTTATATTAAAAGTGTTAAAGGTTATTTTATAGAGATATAATTAGTAAAATATTTTTTCAAACCCTAAAAATAATCTTCATAGATCATTTAAACACAATTTCATTGTCATAACTACTTAAAAATATTGAAATACATCAATTACTATTGTTAATATTTATTTTCACATGAATCTAAATATGAGTTTATAAATTTAAATTTTCCTCATGAGATTCTTTGTGGAATTTAATTTTTTTTTTCAAATTCATCATTCTTATTAAATCAATTTTCATGTATTATTGCTTTCAAAAAAATTAACTGTATTTTTACAATTTATTGTTAATTTCTTTATTTATTTTTAACCAAATCAAAAGTCTCTGATAATAATTTTTTTCTTCATCATGTTGATTTTTTTCTTTTAAATCATCTTGATTTTATTATATTTAATTAATCCTTATGATATCTACTTGCAAGGATTTAAAATATTCTTTTGCTAATTATCCAACATATATAAAATTTAAATAAAATAAGGAATATCAAGAAAAAAAGAAGGAATTGTCTTCAGTTTGAGAATGAAGAGTTTTTTAAGGATTCATGAAGTATCTTATATGTGATAGTTAATAACCAAAAAACCACAAACACTATCATTTTCCAATAAAATCATGGAAATTTCTATATCATGGAGTATATCATATTACTTATTTTGAGGAATAAAATGAATGATTTTTTAAATCTATATATTTTATTTTATTTATTTTATATCACACATTCTATTGTTAATGTTTTTTAATTAATTTTTTTTGAATATAATAAAATTAAAATTGATCCTATTATATTTATTATTTTTGAAAATATAAAAGTAATAAATATTAAACCGACATGACCTAATGAATATTTTCATCACTCAAGGAAAGTCTTTATGTATCATTTATTTTTTTTCATTTGTTCGTGCATGTGAATTTTTAAATAATAATTTTTTGATTTATTTAATCTTAACAAGAACATAGGTCCCTTGTATTACTTAAGCAAATGGAAAAAAATATGTGGGAGTAAACATATATTTTTATAATTCTTGATTGATGAAAAACGATTTTCTCATAATTCGCATTATATAAACTTTTAATGATCATATTATAGGGTAATTTAAATAAAATAGCCATAAAATAACTATTTTGATTACATGATTCATTTTGTTGATAATTTATATATTATATGAGTTAATATTCCAATAATATAGCTAAAATAAAAAATTTATAAAAAAAGTATTCAAATTAAATTATGTGTGTGATGAATAGAATTTAATCCAATAAATAGAATGTTTTGAAAATATATAACTGAAAATAGTGAATATAAATAGTAGAAAACATAAACAAAAAAACATAATAATTTGTTAATATGTACACATTTTTATTTCTCTCTTCCCTGTATTATTTATAAAAATATCTTTCAATAAAAAAAAATTGATTAGGAAATTGTTTTGTTGCAATAGAATTGATTTAATTGTTTTGAAAAATGAATAAATAAAAATATATGATTGAAATGTCAAGGAAACAATATCCGTAAAAGTTGAATATAAAAGCATTATGTGTGTGTGCATTATTGAAAGAGTGTAATAAGAGAAAAAAATTAACATATTTATATTCTTAATAAGGTTATATTTTTTATCCCTGAATTATTTAGACTTATTTAGTTTTTGATTTATTTATTGGATCTTATTTAAGAAATAATGAGTTGATTGAGTGCCATTTATTTTGTTTCTTGAAAAATCCATTCATTTTGGATATTTCATCAAGTTGTATTAGATATAATTTTTTCTCATATCATGTTAGGTTTACATTGGAATAACGCTTGAGAAATTTATTTGAGAACCAAAAAAACAAAATGGTAATGTTTTTTTTATTATATATATATTTAATATCATTTTTCATTATTAATAATTTATCTTATAATGAAAAATAACAATAATTTTATTATTGTGTATTTTATGATATTATGTGGTAATTTTATTATTTTATATTTAATTAATTTTTTGTGAAATTATTTATATTCATGGGATTTAGACTCTCTAACATAGTTCCCTTATCTTTTCTCATTCACATGTAATCAGTGAATATGAAAAAAATACTCCAAATAGATAAATTTTGGATATATAGATAGGTAGTGATGAAAAACAATAAAAAATAGAAATATAATATTATATGGGGTTATCCTTTCACATAGTAGATAACTATAATAAATTGTCAATATTATGGATGATTTAAATAAACATGGGAGGTAATAGAATTATGGGAATACAAAAGGTACTCAGTCAATAGATCACATGGATTCACAATAGAAGTGATGTATTGATAAATTTGATTTAAATTTTAATCTATTTAAAATTTTAAAAGACAATGGAAAGTCACATTAAGTATCTTAGTGTTCATCTAATGTTTCACTCTGTATTGGATTACCCATGAAGAGCTTGATATAATTCCACCATGTACCTAGTGGAATATATAATGTTATATAGTAATTGACGCTATAGAAAATAAATAAATTACCAATTCAGTAGGTATAAATCAATACATGTTTTAGTCTACAAATGTAAAAATCCTTTTATCTAATTCACTGAAACCTCTATCATTACATATAAAAATACTATGACAAATAAATTAACATGATTCAACAATAAATGTTATATTAATATAGGATAAGAGTTGGTCATTTTATAAGACATGGAGGATAAAAAATTTAAGTGGATCTATCATTAAATAAAAAAGTTCTATTTAATCTATTTTATAAACCACATTTTGGATACTTAATATCAATAATATATAATATTATATCCTCTCTCATTATCTTATCCCCATTTACCAAGCTGTTTATACTAGGATTCTAATTGATGTAGATGATAAAAGAAAATGTTGTCATTTATTTAATTGGTTATTCTCTATCTAAGGAGGCTGGAATTTATTCATTACAACTTAGGGACATCCATCAGTCTCACTATTATAAATGGATTAAACTAGAGAAACATTACTTTTTTAATGATTTTCATTTCATTTTAACGATACCTATATGAATCAATCTTGTGGTTTGTTTTTTTCTATTTGGTATTTTGTTAGAGATATATACTAAAACATGACCCAATTTTATGAATGTGAGTATTAGTGAATAATTAAAAAGGTGAATACTTAAAAATAGTTCTAGATCCATAGAAAATTTATTTATCCAACCCTGAAATTGTTTATGTTTAATTTTAATTTAATAAAATTGATTTCATTAAAAAAATGATTTTTTTAAAAATCCTTGAGTAGTATAAACAATTTTTTTGTATAATTTTCTTGATAGAAAGTGCTTATAGTTTCTTGAAATAGAGTTTTCTAGTAAAATCAATGATGTAAATATTATAACAATTAATAGTTGTTGGTATATAATATGAATAAATAATTTTCTAAAACAACTCATATCAATATAATTATAATTGTATGAAGGAATTTGATTTATAATATACTTGATTTAATATGAATTATGATGAGAATATATTACATTATTCTTTTTTATTAATTTGTATAATATTAAAAAAAATTCTCAAATACCTTCATTACCATGGGAACGTCTACCTAACTTTTGAAAATAATGAATATTTTTTGATAGAAGTATAATTGTATAAATGTGATATATCATTATATATATATATATATGAATTATATATTTATTTATTAAATTTCTATATATATTTCATGTATATAATTATTTTACATAATATTACATTCTATGTGGAATTATTGAATAAGATACTTGTCTTTTTTTTCCACTATGAGTAAGACATATTGGAAGAATATATTAATGATTTTCAGTTTTGAAAAAAAAATTTAAGATATTTTTCGCTTTTTAGAGTGATTTTAACTACTTGAGTTTCATTAAATAGTTACTAATTCAATGTGATGTTTTTATGAAATTTTTTCTTGGTGATAAAAAATCGATAAGTACTAAATATTTAATGAGAGTCATTCATAGGTGATCAGAAATAAATATTTGCTAATTATTTTATCCATTTCATTATATAAGGATAAAATTTAATCTTTATAAGGGAAATATTTAGTTTCATATGGGTTATTCAAGTTTTGTAAGAATGATTGTATGTTTTAAGTATATTTTGGTTTCTTCAAACATTAATATAGAGAAGGGATAATGAAAATTAGGTCATTCTACGATATTTTATTGGTCACTTATATATATTATGAGACATTTGACTAAAATAAAACAATGTTATGTGATACCATTTATTTAAATCTATGTATATCTGATTTCGTAAGGATCATTAGTCGTTGAAATATTAGTCAAAGATGGAGTGCGCTTTGGTGCGTAGGGGTGATCAATAATTTTATAAGGGCAATTAAGATTCCATTTGCGAATTTTTCTATATGTGTATGGGTATTAAATGTGATGAATTTGATAAATCTCAAGGACTCTCATCATTTCATAAGAGTATCTTACTCCTACAAAAATTTCAAAAAAATTGAAACCTATGCGTGATTTATATTGAAAAATATTAGAAGAGAATCCTCCATTAAATTGGAATGAAACAAAAAATATGATGAATCAATGATGAAGTAAAATAGGAATAAATATTATGAATAATATTTCATCATTAATCAAGATTTTTTGAATATATATTAAATGAGGATATCACTGTATAATAGTTGGGAGAATTTTAAATGGGATATTAGAAATTCATTATCGTAGCTAAATATGGATGATTATATAAAAATTGTTGACACATATTAATAAAAAACAATGGTGAGATTACACGGATGAAAATTAAGGGTGTTTTTAAATTAAAATGTTTAAATTATTTTCTCCAGAATAGGGATTGGAAATATACTGAGAAATAAGGGTTGAGAAAGTGATGAAGAGTTATAGTACTTATTGCATCAAATAAAGAGGGCTAAAAAGAGATCAAAAAGTTATACCTATTCTTTTATAATCAATGTGTTGGATATTTACTCTACTATTGATCATCCAAAAAATTTTTATTGGGAAGGATGCGTACTATTGTGAACTTTTCTGCTTTTTGGCATAGATTATATGATCTAAAAGTGTGATAAGGAAGGCCTACATGCACACTTATTCATGGAAATTATTATGTAAGTTAGAGATTAATATTGTGGGAGAAGATAATATTCCACTATTAATAGACATCATGCAAAAAAAATATTTACTATGAGTAGAATAATAACTTGTTGAATACTATTAGTTTTAATAGAAACAACACCCTCAATATCTTATCTATCTATAAATATTTAATGATATATTCTTCCCCTATATTTTTCTTGAATAGATATACTTACATAATTAAAAGAAATAACTCCACTACTCTTAGGTATTTACTTGAAAATTATATTGATTATCCATGTCTCATTACTCATCTCAAACCAAGTAATGTGTAGGTACCAACACGAGGACAAAAAATTTTAAAAATACATTCATGTTGTGAATTTTTACATTATATAATCATAACACGTTAGAGATTGGTTATAGTGAGTGGATACAAACAGTAAATATTCATAGGGGTTAATTTCTAAAAAAATTCGAAATAATTATACCACTAAATCTCTCCCCTATCAATTGTATATAAACTGAACTATGTTTTTCAAGTTGTATCAGTGATAACTAGGTTCAATCTGAGATCCTATCATACAGTAGGTGTGAAATTTAGAATCTGAATTATTTCAATAATATTGGTGTTACCATATTCTATTGAAATAAGGTTCATTGTTGGAAGAATATGATGACACCATATCTTCTTTCACAAGGCTTATAAGTAAGTGGTGTTGTTGCAATTTTATTTAATCCTCATTGGATATAGGATCCATTGAATTTTTTGGACAAGTGAAATATGGATGTAGATGAGATTATAAATATAAAATTCTTTTATCTGTGTCTGAAAGAATATACTATAATGTTATGAGTCTCGGGACTTCTAACATGATTTGGGATACACTTGATAATATATATATTGTATATGTCAAAACTAAAGTATCCAAATTAAATATTTATAGTTTAAAATTTTAATATATCGAGATGAAAAATTACAATAAAATAATTTTTACTAATGAGAGTAAATGAGATAGATAGTCACATAAATAGATTTGGTGATAATTTAAAAAGTTCAACTATATTTTACAATTTACGAAGAAAATTTTATAATAGATTTATCTAGAGTTATATGTGTTGGAGATGGGGGCCTTGAACCAACAAAATTTTACTTATTATTACCTATATATTCTAGGTATTGAATATTAATGAATATCGTTTCACATATTAATTGTTATTATCTATAACATCAATGTAATAATTTCCAGGATTATCAGTCACATTGAAAGTTCAAAATTTTCCCACATTATGATGAGATCATCAAAGTATTGTTATGATATTATTAGGCATATGTACTATGAACAGATAATAATATCTAAAGGGAAAAATAATATGTTTGACTATCAATTTATTTATACTCATAAGTGAATGAAAATTCTTCTTATGGTGTTTTCACATGGTAATCACTAAGGGAGTTTCTTTTTCGAAAAAACCAAACTATAGGGATATCACCTTTAATGTTTCTTTGGTTATTTTTACCTATAAATCTGTGTAATTAACCTTAGACTTAATTTTATTTTTGATTCATATCATGAGTCTGAAAATTTGATGTATTGAACAAAAATATGATGTGTTATGTCTAATTGGGCATAGGATACATTGAGTGTGTCATGAGTCATATTCGTTGAAAAATAAGTTAATAATGGATTTTCTATTTATATTAAGGAAGATCATATTATAAGTCATTTAATTTTAATTATATTTAATAAATAATGTACTTGTTCAATGGTTTCTTTATTGGAATATTTCTAAAATTCAAAGAAAGAAAAACGATGTATTATGGCTGATGATGCAAGTATCAAACCTTCTTGATTATACAATATCATTAAAAAGTTTATTCATTGCACAATTAAAGTAAATATTATGTTTTTTCCATTTTAATGTTATTTTTTTTATGGTTTCCCTTATGGGATTTTAGACTGTCATATTATACGTTAAGAAAACCAACCTATGGAATATGAGGAAGTTGCCTACTGGGTCACAGACTTATTATTTCCTTTATATAAATTTAATTTGATTTGACAAAAATAGATCGATTAAATAATGTTATACTCGGTGAGGAATTATATTTATTTAATAGTCTACACATTAAAAAAATTCATAAGCAAATTATATTTGAATTAGAATATATATATATATCTCTGTGTGTGTGTGTTAAAATCATATTTATAAGGTAATGAAAGATATTTATTTAGTTACACAAATATTAAAATAAATAATTATTCACAATACCATGAATATAATGTTTACCTATTTATTAAATAAATAATATTTAGTAATTATTTTTGGTTTTGTAAATCAGGACGATTGTCGAAATTCCATGTTTTGTGCCCTATAAGGGAAATGATATACTAAATATTAGTAGAATAAATATTAATTAATTTATTGAAATTAATATTATCTATGAGTCATGTGTGTATTGATAAAATAGTAATAATAATACTATTATTAGATGGATAATACACTAAATATTATTTAATTATCAAAGGGACATGGTAAAATTACTAATTCTATAAACCCATTTCCATATATACATTATAATATCATTATTTTGATGTGATTATGAGAGAATAAATTTATTGTGCCAACAATTTCTCATCACTAGGGGATTTTCACAAATAAAATCTCTCGGTTTTGTCTCAATATTAAGAGATTTTAAACCTCTTACACCTCTATCGCAAGACATATAGAAAAATTTATATGATCATCAATACCAATGGATCACTTTTTTATATCAATATGAATGATGCAATGTGGAAAATTCCTCGATGGTAGAAGAAATTTTTTTATCAGTGATATTTTGAAATCGAGGATAAAAAAGTGGTTTACCACTAGGGGTATTATAATTAGGATCCTCATATCACAAAAATGGTATATCGTGAAAGAGTGTCAAACAATCAACATATACATTGAAGAAAGAATCCCAATTCTGGGGTATTTCTTATTGTTGAATTAATTTAAAATTTTACATTAAAAGAAATTCATTCTCTAGTGTTTTAATGTTATTTCATCGGGTTTATTCAGGTTTATTCCTAAGACATGACATTTCATCATCATGTTCTTACAAATTATCCATTAGAAATTATGGAAAACCATTATTGGATATGGACCTGACCAACTACCACTACAACAAGAGCCTTCAAGTGGTATCCTAGCAATAGAAATTTTAATTTTAAATTATTAAATTTTTTATTGATCTATTTCATCATTAATTTTTTATTATTTAATTTTTATTTTCATTATCTTATCAAAATGATGAGATATATTAATTTTTCACCATCATATAACTAATAAAAATCGAAAAATGCATAGTGATTCCATCCAATAGGTGGCACACATTTTTCATAGTTACACAACATGTAACTCACCTACATGCTCTGTAACCCGACATGGAGTGGTGGATATTGGTCAATAGATTATTTGGGTAATTAATACATCATGTGTGTTATTGATTGAAACACTTGAATTTTTTAAATAATATAAATGTAGTGGTTATTTAATTTACACACCTACCTTGGATAATTAATAGAGATGTGATTTATAATTAATTAATATAGACACAATGTATAATTAATACACACAAACTATTCAATTAATTTATATACAATTTTTAATTAATACGAACATGGGGTGAAATTAATTAGTACACAGATGGTTTATAATTAATACACATGAAGTGTCTGTTTAATTAATACAAGTGAGTTTTTTAGTTAAAAATAATTTAGTTTCATATATATTTATCTGGAGTATATTCCACGACATGATTTATAGTTTGTAAATTAATTTATCTTGAAATACAATTGATTAGTCCATTAAACAAAAAGTACACATTTTAGTTAAGTCATAAATTGGAAAAATATGTTTAAAAAAACGTTTAAAGAATATTAAATTTAGAATTAGTATTGTGTAATATTCAGAGTCACAGGCCAGGTAAGATCATCATTATCCATAGTGTACGGTGTTTGAATTAAAGGTACTAAACCATGTGTAAATTAACACATATCTATGTGTCATAAATTGACATTAAAAACATTGTAAATAATGTGACATGCTGTGTATTCTACAATCTGTGTGAGTACATACTACCTGATAATGACTATATACTGGGTAGTTTCGTGGGGAAACACTATATTGAATCCATGTACACACCTTCAAATTAAATAATTTTAAATAAAATAAATTGAATAATTTTAAATATAAAATTATAGTGGTTGAGAATATTATGAATCACCATGATTGTAGCAATTAATAATTTAGATAGATAATTAATTAATTTTACAAAATTTTAATAATTAAAAAAAAATTCCTATTTTAAAGAAATGTTTTAATAGAATACTAGCTTGTATCAATGCGATTTCATTGTATGTATGTGATTAACTATGACCTTGACTAACCAATGGATATATTGGGTTCTATTTAGTTTAATAATATTCTATGTGTTTTTATTAAATGATAATGTTTTATTAAATAAAATATGATTGTCCACAAGTCATCTGTCCCACCATTACTATCTAATACTCATATGTCCATGATTTATTTTATATTTGACATTAAATTAGTTCCCCTCACAATTTCACGACTATAAAATATATAATGTATAGAGCTCTAAGGAGATGTGGTAGTTAAAAACCAGAATCAAGGTTAAACTAACCCAAAAGATAAAATATTTTATTTCGAAATACTATAACGCAATCCATGATCGGCTCAATGAGTATATTCCCCTAGTATCATAGGTGGATTTACCGTATTATTGATAAATATACCACTTGAAATATCATTATAATGTGACTTTATTTATTTTATTTTTCCTGATTCATGGTTATCTATTTTATGTGGTGCATGTTCACATTATATTTAATGTGATCAAATATATTAAATAATATATTATTACATGAATGATAAATTAAAATAAATAGTTTATACATTAATATTATTCATCAAATTTTTAATTAATTATGTGAAATTTATATACCATAAACAAGGCATACATAAGATAAAATAATTATATTATGCATAATTAACCAAATACGTTAATTAAATAATAATCCAAAAACATTTCATATGTTTATTTGGATTAAAACCATAGAAGTAATCATACATATGACCTTAGTAGGAAACATAAAATTATTATTATATTTTATATAGGTTTTTGGGGTGACATAACCATATAGAAATTAATATAAGTAACATCCACTAGACTATATATTACTTGGAGGTAAGTTTTGACGAAATCTGAGTTAGGTTTTTAGAAATAGGTATTCCACTTAATGAATCATAGATATATGATTTAACAAAATTATTAATACCAATATCCTAAATAGCATTGAGTAGTTTAACAAGAAATCAATTAGAATTTCATAAGAGAAATGCAGATCCTTACCACATTAATTCCCATGTGATATGTCATTATGAGTCCAATAGTGATGGATATTGTGACATGATAAAGTAGTGAGAGGATAAAAATATAAGATAATTTGATTAAAACTAGTATTATAATTAAGAAAAAATAACATCTTTCAATTATTTTAATAAATAGTATGTTAACTAACCTTGATATCCCTATGATCATTCATGGAAAAAAGCAATTTCCTAAACAATATGAACTTACAAATGTAGTGTAGTTATCTATACATTTAACTACTACATGAAGGCTTATGTTATTTTCTAGAATCTCCTATTTCTTTTCTAATAAATAAAAATGAGATAGATGGTGAAAAAAATCATCCAATATATTCATTGAAGCTACATCTTGTGCTTATTAAATCATGCTATATGATAGAACTAAAGAGCTGATGGTAGAAAATAAGAACATGAATGCTTACACCTTGACATCTCATCTCTTATAACAGGACATGGAGTACAAAATACAAGTGATAAATGATATTTTCACTACACTATATCATTGTAACTAGGAATATGGGTTCATAAATAGTTATTATGGCTTCAAAATGATGAAGTATACTAATCGATTAGAAAAATTTGGATACTATTTGGATAAAATATTATCTATTAATCTCATATTATAATATATTTTACCAAGTTTATCATTATTAATTAAGATTTATAAGGAAGAAAGGGTGGATATATATCATAGGAATATTCTGACTTTACATGGTCTAGTGAATGAGGATAGTTTGAAACATATGTTGTCACCTATAATAGTGGGAGGAATTATAGAAAATGTTTAAAATACCATGGAAAATATAAAGATAATGATAAAATTACAAAATCATTTAAAGAGAAAAAATAAATCCATGTGAGATAAATGAATAGGAGGTTATATTCTTCACATGTGACCAAAAAGACCATTGGATGAAAAATCACATTAAATTGAGAATTAAACAAACATTTTCACCAAATTTATGTTTATTCATTATTATAAATCTATATTAATTTATGGTTATGAAAAATAGAATATGAATATCTATATATTTTAATTCAAATAAACGAAACATAAAATAATTTAAAGTGAGAACATTCTATAAAATATAAAAAGGGGTGATTTTGATATCATTATATAGGATTGCATGTATTCAGGATAGACCCATAAATTCAATTAATATTTTGTTCTTTTATTATAACGAAAACATTTATATTAGTGTATATTTAGACACTATGAGTCATTATTTCAAATTTAGAAGGAATATTGTCAAGTTATTTCATAAATAAATAATAAATAAGTAATTCATGAATCAAAGATATAAAAACTCGATATTTAATTGTAAATGTATGTATAAAAATAATAGTACTTAATTGTGCAATGATTATTCTTTTTCAAATAAAACTATTAACCATTATAATGTTTATATCTTGAAGATTGTTTTTGTAATTCAATTAATATAATTAACTAGGTATACTAAAAAGATACATTATAGTGTATTGAACAATTAAATATATAGAAATAATGGTGTTACATAATGATTATTAATCTTTCTAAACAATATGATGTAAAATATACAATTGTGAAGTTAGAGGTAAATTCATATGCTTCATTATATTACTTTAATAAATTTTATGTAATCTTATTAAAATTATGAATACACTTCGTAAAGGATATATATTCCTCTGTGTGGGCATGTAGGAGAGTATCTTAACCATGTTTTAATCAATCATTTATAAATTCAGTGAAGTCATTCCCAAACACATGTGTCCTTATACAAAAATACACTACTAATAGTAAAAGTAATTGATTGAAGTTATTTTATGTATTACACAACATCAATGAATTTTATATGGATTTTTTTATTAATTATAATTAAAATATGATGAATACGATAAATAAATCAATATACGATATTTTATCAAATCCTTGGTATAGAAATAAGTATGTTTTCTCATATATATATATACATCTTTGGGGGAATGAATAATTTTTTTGGGATATCTCTTGTAATATACTTTCACCCTAAGGAATTAATTGTATAATTATCTGATTAAATAGGAAACTAGAAGTTATTATAAATAATACCTATTATATAAAAGAGTTTTGGTTAATATAAGTCCTACTTTTCATGTGATTGAGAATATAACCAACAGAGGTGGTAGGATCTAGATAAAATTATGATATTTTGAGGCTCAGATAAAGATGAGATGTTAAAAGAAGAATAAAACTAAACTATATATTAGGGGAGGATTTATTCCTTAGAATCCTATTTCCTAAGAGAGTTAAAATTGCTAATATACATTTGGTAATCACTAGGGTGGCTGATATATTTTACATAAGAATAATAAATCTCATAAAGATATAATAATTTGAAATATCATAAATTTTACAAGTACGATAGTAATTTAATGATTGAATATATGGAATAATATATAGGGTTTCATTATTTTTTATTTTTTTCAATATTTGATTATACTTTTGGTTATTCAAGTTGAAATCATAACATGGATGGTAAATACCCTAGAAATGAAGCCTGATTTACCATTGATGTGTTTTTAGTGATGTCTAGATATTACATTTGAAAAAACATCATTCTAATGATCCTTTTAAATGATTTTGAATTATTATTATAGTATCTATTTTCTATAATCATTCAATTTATTATATGTATGGCATGTAATTTACATAACGGATACGATATGAATGTTGTTTGTATTGAACAATCGATCAATTTGGTGAGAAAAATTAAGTCAAATAAAGATTCAAAAATTTCATTAATCCATTTAAAAATATGATTGAGTATAGCTATCATAGAATACATTTTTTGAATGAATGATTTATATGTGTCAAAAAATGATTTTTTCGAGTGCTATTGTCTTCCAAGATATAAATGTTGATAACAGATGGGAATAATAACATAGTTTTTCCTATTACTAAGAAATAGAGTTCTATTTCACCCAAAATGACTTAAATTTGAATCCAATGTTTCACGAAAAAAATATCTATATACATTGATCTATAATTTTTTAAATGTATTAATAATATATATAATTATAAGGTTTTGAAGAAATACATGATGAAATAATTCTTCACCCAATTATTGACTATCTCACATAACATGTAATCTGTCCCAAAAAGAGAGTATTATGACACTACGGGAAAAATGGGTATTTGCGACGGGTTATTTGCGACGGGAATAAATCACGTCGCAAATAGTCCCGTTAAAAAATTATTTGCGACGGGGGTATTTACCCGTCGCAAATAATTAGGCTTTTGCGACGGGATTGCTTTCCCCGTCGCAAATAGTTTTCCCGCGATGCGCGCCAAATCGTGGGAAACTTATTTGCGACGGGGGAATATTCCCGTCGCAAATAACCGGCGGCGGTAAAAGGTATTTGCGACGGGAATATTCCCCCGTCGCAAATACTATGTCGGCAGGGGTTATTTGCGACGGGTCCCATCGCAAATAACTATTTCCCGGTTGACCGTAATAAATGTTGGCTAAGGTATTTGCGACGGGTACCGTCGCAAATAATCTAACCTATAAATACCCCCATCTGTTTTTTCATTTCATTCTCATTCCTTATCTTCTCCTTCTCTCAAATTTATATTTCTAGAGTTGAGTTTTTCTCCAGTTTAATTTTTTTCTCCGGAGCTGATATTAAAGTTTTGAAGAACGATCCGAAGAGATCAATTTTCAAGGTATTTATGTTCATTTTAATTTTTTTTATTTTTAATTTTTTATTAGTTTCAATTATTATTAATTAGTTGTAATTTAATTATGTTTACATTGTTTTATTACTTAATAAATCTAAATTATTAGTATTGTTTATAGTTAATGGTAATTAGGAATAATTAGAAATAATTTTTAATAATTAAGAATAAATATTAATAATTAGTAATAAATACCAATAATTAGGAATAAGAACATTATTACATTATTAGTTTATTTTATTATTAATATTAAAATAATATAATTTTTTATATATATACAATTCTTTTTTCATCTGTGTGTTTGCTGTCTTCACATGTATTATTTGTATGTGGAGATAGAAAACGCACAGATGAAAGAAGAATTGTATATAAATTAAAAAATTATATTATTTTAATATTAATAATAAAATATATTAATAATGTTATTATTTGTAATTATTGGTAATTATTTCTAATTATTGATAATTATTCATTTAATTACTAATAATTAGGAACAATTATCAATAATTATCAATAATTACCAATAATTAGTAATAATTAGTAATAATTAGTAATAATTACCAATAATTAGTAATAATTAGTAATAATTATCAATAATTAGTAATAATTACTGATAATTAGTAATAATTACGAATAATTAGTAATAATTACCAATAAGTTGTAATAATTACCAATAATTAGTAATAATTACCAATAATTACCAATAATTTGGAATAATTACCAATAATTAACAATAATTAGTAATAATTACCAATAATTACCAATAATTAGTAATAGTTAGTAATAATTAGTTATAATTAGTAATAATTAGGAATAATTAGGAATAATTAGAAATAATTAGGAATAATTAGTAATAATTAGGAATAATTAGTAATAATTAGTAATAATTAGTAATAATTAGTAATAATTAGTAATAATTAGTAATAATTAGGAATAGTTAGTAATAATTAGTAATAATTAGGAATAATTAGGAATAATTAGGAATAATTAGGAATAGGAATAATTAGGAATAATTAGGAATAATTAGGAATACTTAGGAATAATTATCAACAATTATCAACAATTACCAAGAATTGGTAATAATTAGGAATAATTAGTAATAATTAGGAATAATTAGGAATAATTAGGAATAATTAGGAATAATTAGGAATAATTAGGAATAATTAGTAATAATTAGGAATGATTAGGAATAATTAGATATAATTAGGAATAATTAGAAATAATTAGTAATAATTAGGAATAATTAGTAATAATTAGGAATAATTAGGAATAATTAGGAATAATTAGGAATAATTAGGAATAATTAGGAATAATTAGGAATAATTAGTAATAATTAGGACTAATTAGTAATAATTAGTAATAATTATTAATAATTAGTAATAATTAGTAATAATTAATTATAATTACCAATAATTACCAATAATTACCAATAATTACCAATAATTACCAATAATTACCAATAATTACCAATAATTACCAATAATTTGCAATAATTTGCAATAATTGCCAATAATTTGCAATAATTTGCAATAATTACCTAAAATTAGGAAAAATTAGGAAAAATTAGGAAAAATTAGGAAAAATTCTCAATAATTAGTAATAATTACCTATAATTAGTATTAATTACCAATAATTTGTATTAATTACCAATAATTAATAATAATTTGGAATAATTAACAATAATTCGTGATAATTACCAATAATTAACAATAATTAGTAATAGTTAACAATAATTACTAATAATTACCAATATTTAGTAATAATTACCAATAATTGCCCATAATTACCAATAATTAGTAATAATTGCGAATAATTAGTAATAATTACCAATAATTAGTAATAATTACCAATAATTAGTGATAATTAACAATAATTAGTAATAATTAGTATTAATTAGGAATAATTAGTAATAATTACCAATAATTAGTAATAATTAGTATTAATTACCAATAATTAGTATTAATTACCAATAATTAGTATTAATTACCAATAATTAGTATTAATTACCAATAATTAGTATTAATTACCAATAATTAGTATTAATTACCAATAATTAGTATTAATAACCAATAATTAGAATTAATTACCAATAATTAGTATTAATTACCAATAATTAACAATAATTATTAATAATTACCAATATTTAGTAATAATTAACAATAATTGCCAATAATTAACAATAATTGCCAATAATTACCAATAATTAGTAATAATTACGAATAATTAGTAATAATTACCAATAATTATCAATAATTACCAATAATTATCAATAATTACCAATAATTATCAATAATTACCAATAATTATCAATAATTAGTAATAATTAGCAATAATTAGTAATAATTAGCAATAATTACTAATAATTAGCAATATTTAGTAATAATTAGCAATAATTAGTAATAATAAGGAATAATTAGTAATAATTAGGAATAATTAACAATAATTAGTAATAATTAACAATAATTAGTAATAATTAGTAATAATTAGGAATAATTAGGATTAATTAGGAATAATTAGTAATAATTACCAATAATTAGTAATAATGATTATTAATTACCAATAAATAGTATTAATTACCAATAATTAGTATTAATTTCCAATAATTAATATTAATTACCTATAATTATTATTAATTACCAATTATTAGTATTAATTACCAATAATTTGTATTAATTACCAATAATTAGTATTAATTACCAATAATTACAAATAATCACCAATAATTACCAATAATAACCAATATTTTTCAATATTTTCCAATAATTACCAATAATTACCAATAATTACCAATAATTACCAATAATTACCAATATTTTCCAATAATTACCAATATTTACCAATAATTACCAATATTTACCAATAATTAGGAATAATTACAAAAAATTAAGAATAACTACCAATAATTTGGAATAATTACCAATAATTTGGAATAATTACCAATAATTTGGAATAATTACCAATAATTTGAAATAATTATCTTATTACATTATTTTTATATTTTATTATTAATTTTAAAATAATATAATTTTCTATATTATATACAATTCTCTTTTCTTCTGTGTTTTTTCTGTCTCCACATGTAATATTGGCATTCTTTTTCAAAATTATCAACCTACTCGCCAATGGAGAGGTGAAAGTGAATGCCAATATTACATGTGGAGACAGAATGTGAAACACACAGATGAAAGGAGAATTGTATATAATATAGAAAATTATATTATTTTAATATTAATAATAAAATATACTAATAATGTAATGATGTTATTATTATATAATTAATATTTATGAAAAAAATTATATTAGTATTATTAAAAAAAATAAAAAATCAATATAATATTAAAATTATCAATATTTGTAACAGGTTTTGCTTTATTCTCAATATATTCAATCCTTGCTTGTGTTTTTTCTAACAAATTATTCAAAACCAGTAATGCTTTTATATTTTATAGAAAAATGTGGAACAACGAGGTCATCAACAGTCATTATTAGATGACCGCATATGGATAAATCAACGTAGAAATCCAAATGGTTCTGGTTTAAATCCAGTATATATAGAGGTTGTGGAGAGTTTTTTATCATTTGCGGCATCAAATCCAGAATTTGTTTCAGAAGGAAAGATAAAATGCCCTTGTAGAAAATGTGCATTGAGAACGTTTGACACGTTTGACAAAGTGGGGGAACATCTCTTGCATTTTGGTTTTCAAGCAGATTATGTTTTTTGGTATCAACACGGTGAACGCAGTTCCAGAGCAGGTGATACCAACTTGATTCCGGATCCATCCCAGTTTCAAGATTTAGTACATGATGTTGCAGGTTCATCTGTTCAACATACAGAAACTCCGGCTGATATAGCATCAAATCGTGAGTTGGGACCGTCTGAATTTTATGAGTTGTTGAAGTCTGCTGAGGATGCATTATATCCTGGCTACAAGATGAGCAAATTAGAAGAAGTTGCAAAATTTATGGCTATCAAATCAGATAACGGAATGTCAAACAACTGTTTTGACCAGATATTTGCTTTGCTGAAAACACTGTTATCCAAAGGAAATGTTTTACCTGCAAATTACTATGAAAGTAAGAGGTTGGTTCGAAATTTGGGACTTACTTGTCAGAAGATTCATGCATGTTCAAATGACTGCATTTTATATTCTGGGGAAAATGGGTCGTTGGATAGTTGTCCCAAATGTGGGAAACTGAGATATAAAGAAGGAAAACACGGGAAGTCTGGTTTGATTCCTGTAAAACAGTTGAGATATTTTCCGCTTACATCCAGACTTCAGCGTTTATTCATGTCTAAGAATACAGCGAAAATGATGTCATGGCATAAAGAGAATAGTTCAACCGATAAAAGCTTGAATCATCCAGTCGATGGTGATTCATGGAAACATTTTGATAGAGTGAATCCATCCTTTGCTTTAGAAGCTAGAAATGTTCGACTGGGCCTTTCCACTGATGGTTTCTGTCCGTTTGGATCTTATGGTAGTCAATATTCATGTTGGCCTGTTTTTTTAACTCCGTACAATTTACCTCCATGGATGTTGATGAAGGAGCCATATATCTTTTTGACTTTACTAATTCCAGGACATCCGAAGAAAAATATTGATGTTTATTTGAAGCCATTGATTGATGAATTAAATTTATTGTGGAGTACTGGTGTCAGTACATATGATGTTGCAAAGAAATAGAATTTCATACTGAGAGCAGCATTGATGTGGACAATAAGTGACTTCCCGGCTTATGGGATGTTATCTGGATGGAGTACACATGGTAGAAATCATGTCCTTACTGTATGGGAGAGAAAAAAGCATTTATGCTCATTCATGGAAAGAAACGTTGTTATTTTGACTGTCATCGCAGATTTCTTCCAGCTGATCATCCTTTTCGCAGAAACAGATCTCATTTCAGAAAAGGAATAGCTGAAAGGGATGGACCTCTAAAAATGCTATCAGGTTCGGAGTTAAAATCGGTTTTATTTTCATTACCTCCCATCACTTTTGGTCCCACAATAAACCAACAGAAAATTTCTAGTTTTGGGAAAGAACACAATTGGATTAAACGTACCATATTTTGGGATTTGCCATATTGGTCTGATTTATTGGTCGGACACATGTTATATGTCATGCATATTGAGAAGAACTGTTTTGATAATTTGTTTCATACAGTTTTGGATACGCCAGGAAAGAGAAAAGGCAATGTAAATGCACGTTTAGATCTTGCCCAAATTTGCAGGCGTCCAGAATTGGAACTATTTGAGAATGTCAGAACAGAAAGGTTTCTGAAACCAAAAGCAGCTTATACACTGTCTAAAGAAAACCGTTTATTATTTTGTCAGTGGATTGCAGATTTGAGACTTCCAGATGGTTGTGCTTCCAATTTGGGTAGATGTGTAAAGAATGGTCATATTACTGGATTAAAAAGTCATGATTTTCATGTTATAATGGAGAGACTTCTACCCATTGGATTAAGAGGTCTGTTGAATTCTGTGATTTGGGATTCGATAACAGACATGTCTCATTTTTTTCGGGAAATTTGTGCGGCTACGGCAGATTATGATGCTCTAGGCAAAATTGAAAAAGATGTTGTTGTAATTATATGTAAACTGGAAAAAATATTTCCGCCGTCTTTCTTCGACTCAATGGAACATTTGATGTTACATTTGCCATATGAAGCCAAATGTAGAGGTCCAGTACAGTTTTGATGGATGTACCCATTTGAAAGATGCATGCAAAAATTGAAAAGAAAAGTACGCAACAAAGCATCTGTTGAAGGATCTATTGCAGAAGCTTATTTGCAAGAGGAAATATCTTTTTTCTTATCCCATTATTTTGAATCTGAGTATCCTTCAAAACACAACCGAATGGGATGGAATGAGAGAAATATTGATGAAATCGACAATCAATTATCTGTTTTCAACCAGTCAGAGGTTGGTTTTGGTGGAGTTTCTGAACGCTGGCTTTCAGATGATGAACATCATACAGCTCATACGTATGTTCTGCTCAACTGTGAAGAGATGACATCAGTTGTACTGTAAGTGTTTATATCACTTATTCTATCATTTATGTTACAGTAAATAACTTTGGTTTTTATAGGTTGTATGATAATCATATCAAGAAACAAATTCCACAAATTACAGCAGCTGCTCTCGAAGAACGTCGACTGAAAAATTTCTCTCAGTGGTTTCAAAAACTGGTAACATAAATTCTTTTATCTTTTAGCAACTCATTCAATGTATAGTTTTTTATATTGATAATTATTTCACAAATTTTCAGGTGTCTCGACATGCTGATAAAATTGACAAACGACTGTGTGTATTGAGTAACCCACCTTCAAAACTTGTTAAAACATATAATGCATATGTGGTGAATGGATTTTGATTCCACACACCTGTATATGGGGAATCAAAAAAACAATGAACAGTGGAGTTAGCTTGAGAGGATCTCATCATCGAGAAAATGAAGTTGAATTTTATGGCATACTTGATGAAATCATTGAACTCTGTTATCTTGGACAACATTACATAACCATGTTCAAATGTCGGTGGTTGGATACAGAGAGAGTCGTGCGTGTTCATCCGACTCATGGAATCATCGATATTAAATGTAAAAGTGTTCTCGCAGTAAATGAACCATTCTTATTGGCTCAACAGGAATATCAAGTTTATTATGAAAAGTACTGTGCAACATCAAGAGACTTGACTGATTGGTGGAGTGTAATAAAAATCAAAATTCGAGACAATCAGTTTAGTCAAAGTGAATGTGCTTTCACTGATGTGGAGAGAATTGAAGTTTTTCAAGAGTGTACTCAAAATCAATCTTTTTTACAAAGAGACATGAGTATCGATGACGACACCCCACATTTAAGAGTCGGTGATGACGATGATGTTAATGATGTCACACATGAATTTGAAATGGTAAGAGATGAAGCAACTGCAACTCGAATGGATATCGATGATGTTGAGGAGGAATATGAAGATGACATTGACATATATGAAGATGATGATGAAGATGAACACTTATACAATTCCATGGTATTTATATAAAATCATAATATGTATATATGTATATATAATAGTAATTATCAATTATTTTCTAACATTAACATTTTCTGTTTCTGATGGACGAGGCCACATTTCGTGAGTTGGCGGATGCTGACCTGCCTTTCGATGCGGATGAGTTGCTGGCAGATGACCCTCAGCCTGCAGGCGCTTCAGGGAGTACGCGGAGGGGGCACAGTCTTGCAAGATTGATGATTCCTGACCCCATCCCCGAGCGACGTCCACATCTTGGGTTTGATCCGCGCACCCAGAGGCGTGATAACCTGTGTGATAACCTGTGTATTTGACTAAGATTTCATTAATCTATTCACATAATAAATGTTTATTATTTTTTTCAGTTTTCCGCATATAGAAGTCGGACAGGGAAGCGCTATTTTGAGCAACTATTTCTCTCAGCCATGGACCACATGGGAGCAGATTCCCATTGATGTGCAGCAGGCCATGTTCGGCCATTGGTTGGTACATACGTAAATAAATAATTTTTATTTTGAAAATTATTTCATTTCTAACTTGATATTTTGAATTTTTTTTTGTAGGGTTTATTGTATCCGATTGAGGATACCATGCGTGACGCCATCCACGAGGCATGGGAGGTGGCCATGCGTGATCGCCTTCGTCAGTTTTTGCACAATTTAAGAAAAGCTGCGATGAAGAAAGCATGAGTGTCAGATTTTGAGGAGTCATGTAGAGCACACCGACCAGAGTATATTTCATCCCATGTATGGGATGGATTATGTGCGCACTGGTTTAGTGGTGCCTTTCAGAGGAGATCATCGCTGGGGAGGCAGAATCGGGGGAGACAGGAGGTGACTCATCGAGCTGGGAGTCGTTCTTTCAGTACTCATAGACAGCATCTGGTACGTACATTATTTATAAATATTTTATATAACTATAAATATTAACAGTTTATTTTTTATTCTTATAGACTGTCGAGCACCCCGATATTACAGAGTATGACGTATATCAGAAGATGTATAGTGATCCTGCTACTGGGGAGCTCAGAGGTGATCGTCAGCATCACATCGTGGTCCGTATTATTTGTTTTCATGTTTAAAAATTAACTGCATATAATATATTCACAATTTTAATTTTAAATTGCAACTATAGTAGTCATATGAGGCCGCAGCGTCACAGGCCCGACCTGAGAGTCAGGCCGAGTCATCAGATCAGACCACTGCCCGTCAGTTTGATGAGGCGGCATGGATGCAGGACACCCCGTATGCCTTCGAGAAGGGCCGGGTAGTTGGTATCGGCTCTCGACTGACTCCCGGAGATTATTATGGCAGTGCTGCGATGTCGGCGTCCAACTCGAGAGGAGCTCGTGCATCTTTTTCTACACAGTATGAGGATCAGTTGCGATCTCAGACTGCACAGATAGAGAGTCTCCGACAGGAGCAGGAGCAGATGCGTTAGCAGCATGAGGAGGAGCGTCGACGCCAGCAGCAGCTGTACGAGGAGCAGACGAGTCGGTGGAAGCAGCAGCATCAGGAGAAGATGGAGTACATGTGCCGACTCACTCATGATTTATGGGTGGAGTTTTCTCCACCACCATCTGCAGATCCCCCACCTCCCCCCCTCCTTCAGATTAGAGTTTGTATTTCAGTTATAAAATTTGTGAAATCAAATTTTTTTTTCTATTCGTAGTTTCTGTCTCATTATAAAATATTAATAATATTATATTTTTAAATAACAATATTAATATGAATAATAATATTATTTATATTTTATAATATTAAATTTTATATATATATTAAAATTATATATATATATATTAAAATTTTATAATATTATAATTTAATTATTTTTTTTATAATACTTGAATTATTTTAATATTTGAATGTAAAATAATTCTATTATTTTTATATTAATTAAAATAACTTATTAATATTTTTTTATTTATGAATTATAATTGTAATATTATTGTATTAATTAAATTATTTATTAATATTCTATTATTTTTTATTTTTGAATTATAATTCTACTATTATTATAGTAATTAAAATAATTTAATCTTTTCATTTGTAAATTATAATTCTATTATTATATTAATTAAAATAATTTATTAATAATTTATTTTTTTTATTTTTTTAATAGTATTTGCGACGGGATACTATACCCGTCGCAAATACTAGTATTATTAATAGTTTTTTATTTTTTTTAAAAAGTATTTGCGACGGGATACTACTCCCGTCGCAAATACTAGTATTATTAATTTTTTTTATTTTTTTAAAAAACATTTTTTGCGATGGCACCGTCGCAAAAGGGATTTGCGATGGGTCCCGTCGCAAGAAGTATTTGCGATGGGTCCCGTCGCAAAAACTGTTTTAAATGTTTTTTACAAAAATACGGAATACTATTTGCGACGGGGAGAATGCCCGTCATAAAAAAAAGGCTTTAGCGATGGGCTCGTCGCAAATAAGTGTAGTTGCAACGGCGTTTTCAGCAACGGGATATTTGCGACGGGGCCCCGTCGCAAATGGCTATTTGCGACGGGATCCCGTCGCAAATACCTGTTTTTCTAGTAGTGTGAATACAAATTAACAAGGTTAATTGATAATAATCTACCCTCATATATGATGATAGTTTTTGAATGTTATAAATTTCATATGTGAAAACCATAATAGGAATATATCCAAAAAATATACTAGATTAACTACATTTAATTATACTTGGTACTATCTAATAGTACTGGAGAATATAGATCTGGATGAGTTTATGATAAAAGGAGAAATATAAATTCTAGAGATATAATAGCATTCCCACTTAATATCATTTTATATATGATCATAGTTAGGTTACGGTAATATATAATAGAATCATATCACAACCTCTCTATCCCAAATCTTTAATAACCAAGTATGATATTGCATCAGATAGACCATATTATGCAGTTTAATAATAACCAATTTTCATTCTTTTTTATAAAAATAGTAAATTTATTATTGATATTATGATAATATTTTAATATGGTATTAGCCTAAATGTTAGTTTTCAAGTTAGGGATCAAAATATAAATACATGGGGATATGATTTTTGAAGTAATTTTCATAAATAGGTTAGGTCACGGTAAGAACATCTTCCATGGAGGAGAATGTGGAAGACCCATTTAATATATCCTTATATAAGTAGAATAATAAATAACATGTGAGGGATATAAAATTTAATGTATTTCGTAGTTAGACCTGATGAAAGAGTGATTTTTTTGGATATGGTTCCCTAGAACAAGCTACATTAAACATTATATTACCTATATATTATATGTCATGAATAATTTTAATTTTTTTTCCATATATTAACTATTAGTTTTTGTATAATTATTATGTTGTTTTCCTAGAGTATCTATCTCTTTGAATGTTTATAACAGCTATCCTCTATGATGGAAAATTTGAAGTGATATGATGACTTTCTTAAACTAATATTATCTATTCAGATAATAATTTTTGATACTACGTAAATTATGTTTGAATATTTTTTGAATTATTCCCATAAATGATGGTAATTTTTCTCATGAAGTTCATAATTGGTAATATATAAGATATGAGGTTAGGATAATAGACCCACCTGTAGTCTGACTGAAATTTAATTTTTTTATTATCAAAAACACTTTTATGGAAAGATTGAGAAACCCCATGTTCGTACAGTACATGCATTAAAGGGAAAACATAGTTGTTAAAATAAAACATTACCCTATTAGCCTCCTTATCCCTAAAATGTTTCCAGGAAAGGGAAGTTTCCGGTGTTTCTGGTGCATTATCAAGTAGGTCTTCAAAGTGAGATGTTATCATGTCCCATACTGGCATATATTCCTTCTATGTGATCTTCTCATCATTGAAACCTCTTACATAAATTAGATTCTGTTTTCCTATCCACTCACTCTGTTCAATGTTAATATCCTCCAGAATAGGCCCTCCCATCATCTTCTCAGCATCCACTATGGAGGCATTAATCACCATTGATTCTTCTTCTATATATTCATCAGAATGAAATATCAATTCCAAAGGAATTTCCACATACTGGTCCCCACAAAGGAATGCTTTCCCACAGCCCCCTCCTTCAAATGAATCAGCATTCCAGTAGAATTTGAAACACTCCCCTTCTCCATTACTTTTTCTTTCTTAGCAGATCGAGTCTCCATAGGTAAAGGTAAATATGTGTTATCCTTTCTTCCTTTCTTACTGCCTTCCCCCCCTTCCTCATCCATTGGACATAGAGATCTTTGTCATGGAATTGTGGATCACTGTATTCAGCAGCATGACCAGATGACTCTTCATCGTAATCCTCCATGGGAAGATCATCTTACTGATGAATATGTGTAATGACCTATATGTTAGAGATTATTAATAAATTATTACATCCTCTATGTAATTTTATATATTAAACAAAACACTTACTTCCAATGTTCATTAGGAAAAATGATATGTTGGGTGCATCAAGAGTTATTTTAAATATTTAATATTCTAATAAATGTTTTTTCAATTCCGAAAAAATAAGATGAAATCTCAAACAAATTCATTAGAATAGATCCCTAAAACTAAAATTCTATTTATATGATCAATAGAAAGAGTAATTTAATATTGTCAAAGTAAGATAAATCAATAATGTAGATTGATGACACAAGTATGAAACCTACTTTATTAAGAGATATCAAGAGAAAAATATTATATTAAACACTAATAATTCATAGGAGGTTTTTTCATTTCAACAGTTACTGCTTCTTTAGTGGGAGCATTTTCATGTTTCAATATACTGATATTAGACTTAAGTAAATCCTTCATAATACCACTAATCATGTGGGATATACGGTTCCACACATATTTTTTCTATGATATCAGATAATTTCCATTTTAATTTAACACTTGAAATGAATAAAATTCTCCTCAGTGATGAATAATATTTTTTCAATATTTTTATAATAAAAAATATCTACTCCGTAGTTATATTTAAATTAGAATATATATGGGGTTTTAATTCGTATTCATAGTGTAACAAATATTATTTATTAATTTAATAAAAAATATGTGAATATTAAAATTATTATTTACTCATAATACCTTAAATATAATACTTTTTCCTTTATCAAACAAATAAGATTTATTAATTATTTCATGTTTGGTAAATTCCAAGAATGGTGGATGGGATGAGGTACCACCATATATTGAAAATAAATTTTATTAAACATCACATAAATAAATATTAATTTATTTTATAATATATATATTTTCTTTGAGAAATGAAAACATACAAAAAATAAATATATTATTATTATTAGATTTGAGGTCTGATATGGATTAGAATATTAGATAAGGGAAGTTTTTCTTTTACTTATTAATTAAATAATGATCTTTATATAACTAGTTATATCAATTCTATTGAATGCGATTATGTGAGTATATTTTTTTCAAAATTTTATTATCTGACAATATTATACTGTATTAATATATAATTGGTTTCTCTCAAAAATTAATTACCTTACACCTCATCAATATATTTTTTTAAAAAAAATAATGTATGATACATTGTTTTTAATTTTGTAAGATCACTTATTCTGATCAATAGAAATAGAAAAATATGATGAATTCTTCTGAGCTATCATAGAGATATATATTTATGAAATTCCATGATTAAATAGAAAAGTGTATTATAGCTAAAGGGATTTTAGATTGTCTAGTCATAGATAAATGGAGTAATATCATAAAAAATATTTAATGATCAAAATCAATATCGAAGAATTAATCTTTTATTGTCTAAATTCATGTTATAAATATAATTATAATTTTAATTTAAAATACATTCTTTAGTGTTTAGGAATATTTTACATTATTTATTTAGGTTTAATTAGGATAATTGATGACTAAACTTAATAATCTTATGGATTATTCATTATAAAAGGCAAAAAATAATATGGGAAATTGACTCATCCAATTTATTTCAAGATCGAAAACCTTCATTGTTATTTAGAGAAGAGATAATATTTCTCTATTGATGAGTTTAATAAGACACTATTAAATTATTAAATAAGTAATTCACATGTTTGTAAGAATAATTTCATCGAATAAATGGAATTAAAACCCAAAAATAGACCGAAGATAATGGTGGTGGAAGTTTATTCATCTAGAAAATCATTTGAAAATGATGATACTGATAAATAATATAGGAATATAATAGTATCTGTAAATAAAAACATGAAATAAAGGAAAGCATAAGTACACAGGTAAACATCCACATAAATTATATTATATTATAGATATTGTACATTTTTTATTGATAGTCAATTAAAGAATATTTTGATTTAGGAAAATAAATATGGTGGTGAAAGGCCTCAAAAAATGAAATGGGGAAGCTAAGGAATCCACGAAATATTGGGAGAATATAGTAATGGCTCAATAAATAAAAGAGAGATGTTTGTTGGGAATGGATGAATATGAAAACATCACTTCTTGTTTTCAATCTAATGATGAAAAAATACAATTGTTCAGTAACTTCATGGATCAGGTTAAAAAACATGATAAAATTTCAAGAAGAGAAGGAGAATGAGAAGAATACTATAGAAAAAAATGATGAAAGTTGATATTGAAGTCTTTACTAAAAGAAAATCTCAACTCAAGGGGAAAATAAAATCCATAAAAACGAGTATTCAAGATTAATAAAGGCAATTAAAAATTCCATAAAAAATGATTCTTATAACATAATTATATTTCATAAAGTGAATGTATTTAGGATTGGATAATTTCAAAAGATTTAGATATGAATGTTGATAAAAATGAATATGAATTGAATATAACCCATTTAATATTTCAAAAGGCTTATAATACCATTTAAAAATGAGATATAATTATGATAAATCAGTGAAAATAATGGATGGGTCATCAAAGTACATTAATAAATTCTATAATTATTTAGAAACATCACTCATGATATATAATAATGCTTAGTAACAGTGAAAACTATAAGAAACAAAATGTGAATGTTTAGGATTATAAAAAAAATATATGTTTATTCTTAATTAAAATGGAGTTACAGACAAATTGACATGCAATAATTCAAAAATAATACCCAAAAAAATTAAAAATGTACAAATAATGAAATCATTATTTCATAGACAGTCTGATTACATTCATAATGCAACTAGTTTTAATATAAAATTATTATTATAGAGTATTTGAGAATAAATCTTTTGAATGATGGTATAATATTTCCCACTCAGGGGTTGTGATATATAAGGAATTAAGGGTGAGATATCCATTGAAAAAAGTATCATGTGTGAGTAGAATCAAGTATTGAATGGGTATTTATCAATATTACATGTCCAAAATAGATTTAATTATTTAGATTAAGTCTTTGGAATGTTTGACCAAAATATTTATTATGTCATGGAATGTGAAAAAAATCCATTAGGAAAAAATCAATATACTATTGGAAGTAATAAGACTAAAAAATTTATAATATTGAAATTTCACATATTATTTAAGTGGATTTTAATTCTATATAGAGGAGAATGCCTTAGAATATTGATAGTTTATTATAAACAAATATGTATGGAGATAGATATCTTTAAGAAGAATAAGATAGTTATGTTTGGGAATGAAATTCCAAAAAATTTAAATGGAATTGGAACAAATAATACTCAACCCCAAATTCTAAAGTTAGAAGATGACATGATTTTTCATGGCCGTAAAAAGAACATGTTTTGTGTGAATCAACATTTGATTATGTAAATGAAGTTATTTTTAGAAAATAATATTAGTTGATATAGGGAGAACCATGGAAGGATAAAATAATCTATTAAAGTTTTACTCTAGATAGGAGGCATTAATTGTTTTTAATATTTAAATTAGGTTTCAAATGAGACGAAATTACAATATAAACTCTTATAAAATTTATTATAATAATAATCTTATTTTATACTACTTTATGGTATTTGTTAGTTATTTCATTATAATGATTACAAAAAATATTCGAGAATATGACGTGAAGGAAAATAATGCTATCTTTATAAGACCCATTACCAATAAAAAATGATCAGAATTTTTGAATAGGAAACATCATGAAAAATTATTGATTTTTATGAGGTAAAAGTCATCGAAAATAAACCCAAATTTAATATTATAAATGCATCATATTTTGATGACTCTAGTGAAGATATTCACTGTGTTCCTTAGAAAACTGGTGAATAAATATTTGGAAAAGAACTTCATGTTGTTAAGATTGACTATAATCATAATAGTGATGAAGAATGAGATACTGAGGTTTATAAATTAAAATATCAAAAGGTGAAGAACTATGAGGAAGGGAAAAAGATAATTTGAAACCCAAGTTCATAAATTCATAAGATAAGAATATTTAGGTTTTATAAAAAACTGATTAGTATCTATCAATATGTGCCTCATTCTGTTGGTGAAGCTATTAAGTATAAATATTGGGTTGATTCCATGAATGATGAACGAGATTATATTGAGAGGAGTGCCATATGGGAACTAGTCCCTAGAAAAAAATGAAAACACATTTTGGGAAAAATTGGGTGTTTGTATATAAATATAATAATAATGGATAAGAGTCATGTAACAAGGAAAAACTGTATGATAAATATATTTAATATTGGAAGGTGTAGATTATTATGAAATACTTATCCAGTTTCAGGACTATAATCCATGAGAATGTTAAAAGTGGTTCGCAAATCCCATGCAGAAAAAATATATCAAAAATATATCAAATATAAATTCATTAATATAGAGAAATGATAAGAATTCAACATTGATAAGACTAAGATGAATATTTTAAACAATGATGTATGTGATGTATGCAGGCTAAAAAGGTGCCTTTGTGTGTTTCAATAGGTCACAAAGGGATGATATTCAAAGATGGATGGCTTTTTAATGGAGATGTATTATATATAACTAAATGTTATAAACTACCTTTATGTTAGGGAAATAATAGGATACACTCTTATTTTAATTTTTAAATTAATGATATTATATTTATAAGTTAGTAAGATACATATTGTAATGAAATTTCTAAAAAAATTAATAATAAATTTTTGATGCATATTCTATGAGAAATGAGGTACCGTATTGGATTGAAAGTGCTATAAGAAAGAATTTATTTTTCATTCCAAAGAAAAGTATAAAAGAAAATCATTGAAGAATTTTTTAATGGAATGTTAAAAATCATTATCCATACTCATATAGGTAATAATAAATCCTGAAAAACATACTTAAAAAGAATGTTTGAATCAAAGAGAGTTTAAAAGTATTATCTATTATTTAATATCTCTTTTTCTTTTTCTTCAAGACTTGTTGTATTATAAATATTGAGATTTTGTGAATGTTTATGATGTTATACAGAAGAATCACATTTAATATATTCCATGATAGTTACAGAATATGACTAATACATTTTGAGATTTACACTGGTGTACAAGAATGGTGGGTACCTAAATCATCCAAAATTTATTGATGCAGACTGGGAAGTTGAATGTGATGAAAAAAGATCATCTATAGGTTGAATTTTTATATTATCAGGTAGTAATGTGAGATATCACTACAAAATTTATATCTCTATTACATTAAGAACCATATAGAGAGATTATATGGCTAATATAACAGATGATCTAGACGATATAATAGATTGAATATTTATGTCACCAAAAATCAACAAAATCACTCTTGATCAAAGAACATTTATATCATATAAAAATTCATCAAATATATGTTTTCACATGGAGATAAAAACATATATTCCATTCCTTTCAAATACATAATATTTGATATAATCAAAAAATAAATTCCCAAGGAAAAATTTTTATACGTTGACACAAAACATGAAGGTATATCTCTCCCCTTTCACATGGGTGAAATTTTGTAACAACCACACAATGATTTTTATATTTTTTAAAATGGTGTGATCCAATAAACTTAATACTTATATTTTTTTGAATATGATCATTCATTTTGTAGTAAAAAGGATGAGATAAGGAAGATTTGATTTTACAAAAAGGGGATATCATTCATGTCACATGGATACAAATTTCTTATCTCTAATTGATGAAATTATAAAAACATTAATTTATATTGAGGTGTGGTGTTTAGATATTTCAAAACATGAATTTTTTTTATTTTATGTTTCATAGAGTAATTTATTTAGTATGAAAAAATTAAAAATTGGGAGATTAAGGAACTCAATGGAAATATTGATGAAGATTTGGTTCATTGTTTTTAAGAATGAGTATTAAATATTTGAAGAAGATTTAGAATAATTTTGAGTTTTAGATGAACCAATTGAATTTTTTAATATATTTTATGTCAAGTGGATGGAACTGATTTTAACTTAAGAACCTTTTAATTAATGTAAATATTATTAGAAAATTTTTATATAAATAATAAATTCTTAATTTGAGAAGATTTCATTCGCCTCAATTATAGGTTAGATGAACTAAAAATTTCGGTTAGTATTATCAACCATATATTTTAAATGGTTCACTTATTATGTTAATAATTCCCATTAATGTTTTAAATGAGTTATTTATATTTTTTTATGGAAATTTTTAATATCTATAGAGGAATTCAGGAAATGGGGTAATTGAAAGGGTCATTTTGTAATTATGAAGGAGTAATTACCATTATGATTAGACTACTGACTAAAATTTGGAAAATTAAAATGAAACCGTTTATTTTATAGGTTTTAGTTTTTTAAGGGTCATATCTAATTTTATAATGGACATCTCTAATATTATATTTGGCAAAAACAGGTGAAATATTTTCCAAGGATAGAGTGAACTAAGGCAAGTAAGTGTGATCCTAAATTTCATATGGGTAATATCAAATTTTTTTATTCATTTATTGTAAATTAAAGTGCCTTAAATATGATAAACATAAAAAATTATATGGAATCATAAATCTATATATGAGTAACTAACTCCTTTTTAAATGTCACACAATTGTAATATAAGGGTCTCTCACATAGAAAAATTAGAGATGATGTGCTTATAAAAGATTAGACAAAATGTTGAATTTGATGATACTTTAAAAGACTTCATGTTGAAAAAAAATGATCTAATATTTTACTGTTATTCAAGAATTATTTTGAATTCATATTAAATGATAAAATCATGTGGTGATAATTGTGGAAATTTCAAATGGGGTATTTAAAATTTATTATCAGTGTCAAAGTTTGAAAATTATATAGAAATGATTTAATATTTTGAATAAAAGAATAATGAAGAGTTAAAACAAAAAAAATTAAGGGGTGGGGTTATATTTAGATATATAAATTACTTTCTTGAGAAATTATAATGAAAACCAATTGATAGTTTTAGATTGAAACTGTATAAAAGATATACTGAGCTGATATATAATAGGAAGAAAAATGAGAATATATTTATAGGTGTCCTATATATTTTAATTATTTATATATATATATATATATTAAAGAAAGTTTTTCTAATA
The DNA here is from genome assembly GCA_963277665.1 of Viscum album. NCBI lineage: Eukaryota > Viridiplantae > Streptophyta > Magnoliopsida > Santalales > Viscaceae > Viscum > Viscum album. The sequence goes on along the minus strand of OY728140.1, from coordinate 1,898,148,195 downwards.
ATAATTTAATTTATTAGGTTTGGATTGAAGAAGATGGGTGTGTGATTGTTTGACCTCACGAATACATCATGTTTTATAAAATCTAGAGAAATAATTATGAAATGCCCTTAACTTCAATGAAATTGTTTGTACATTTGGGGAATGTTCATAAGGGATAATATATTATTATTTGATAAATATACATCTCAAAAAAAATGGAGATAATTTTTACATTTAGGAGAATAATATGAATTTAATAGTAGTGATTTTAATATTAATAATTCCCATAGTTATTTTCACTCTATAAATATTCGAGGATACATTCTAAACATACCTTGTACTAGAACAGAAAACTCTAAAAAATTAAAGGATGAACATTTCCCTTATCTTGTAATAACATGAAAATTATATTCATAATCTAGTAATCAAAACTCAACCAGAACATATCAAGGAGTATGTAGTAGAATGGAGACTGAACCATATAAATATCATTTTATATTATGAATTATTATATCATAATGGAATAATTAGGGAAGAGTTTTTAAAGTGATTGAATTGTGACCCTAAAAACAATGATGTTACTTTATAAAAGGAAATTATAAAAACTACACAACTGATGTCATACCCCTTCATAGTGGTATATTAACTTAACTATGAACCCCATTATCCATGTCATCATTAGTTAATTTAATGTTTTTCAAATACTTCGTCAAATTTTTATATCCTACATATAAGTATTTACATTCTATGAAATAAATAATATTTAGTTTTTATTGACCTAGTCTATGATATATTATTTTGTTATATGTTTAATAAAAACGTGTGATCATTTTTATGCATATTAGGGTTTCGTAGTTTATTAAAATTGGGGCCACAAATGAATTTTTATATATGAAAAATTAAAATTTTGCTAAGACTTATTTTGGAGATAGCTTCTTATTTTATATTCTAGAATGCAATGTTATAAGTAATTTTCATAGTATACATTATTTAAGTAAAATCAGGTTTCATTAGATTATAAAACATTACATTAAAGTGTATTAGGTAACCTTTCATTGAGATATATATTGATATGTATAAATGTAATTATATTTTTCTTTTGGGCATGTATTATGAATAGTTAATTGAAGACTGGGTTATAAATTATTAGGTGTGGAAAACATTAATCATATTGAAGATCTATGATATAAATTTAAATCATGAGTATAAATAAATATTTTGGGAGATAAACTAATTTTATGAAATGAAATGAAATTAATAAATTTATTATGGAAATGGTGAGATAATAAAAACCCTTTTAAATAAGATGTGTTATATTGCATTAAAATTGAACACATTTCAAAACCTCAATCATGAAAATGGACTTTTTATTCCATGTCTATGTTTCCGTGGATTTTATAATAAGGAACACCATTTGATAATATCATTCATCAGGAACGTCATTTGATAATTATTTATTAATTAAAGCTATAGTTTAATGGATTACTGTGTAAATTTGTGAGGTTCTATCATGGAGAAACGTTTTTACCGTAAGGGTTTGAATGTTATTTAAATCAATTACAATAATTTTTATTCCAATGTAATAGATAATGGATAAGATTCATACATTTTTAGTGGGTTAATTAACATAAAAATGGGAGTGAAATGATTAAATGAGATGTTGAACTGAATGTGGAATATGGGAAAAGGTTTTTTTTAGAGGAAGAGTCTTTTGATCTATATATATAGAGTATATTAATTTAATAACATGAAAATTGATACCATATTCCAATAGTAGAATGAAATTTAATTTATATATCTTTTTTGTAATAAAAGGGATTTTTTGTCATTATTAAGAATATGTTTTATTTTATATACGTGGAGGAAATGTTTTATATTTTTTGGAATATTATGAATAGTTTATAGAGTTTATATATGCCAAATTTGACAAATAAAATTTTAGATAATTATTAAAAATTAGTTGAATCTGTTACGACTAACCATTATAATTGTCTCGCTGGACATATATGTGGGGAAAATTTTCAAATATATTATATAGATGAACTATAGTAATATTTTAATAAAAATAAATTTCATAAATATGATATTTTTTTATTAAAAAAATAGCCAAATAACCTTTTATTGTAAATAGTGTAAGGGCTTGGGGGATATTGGAAGTAATTCATAGAGATGAATATCATACAACGTGTATATAATTATTTTTTCCCTAAAAGTATTTTGTTACTTTTCTTATGAAATTAGTTAGAATTATTATGTCTTTTTTATATGAGATAAAATTTTAAAACCATTATAGTTAAAAATAAATCAAAAAAATTAAACAAAATATATTAGGGATTTGTATTAAATTGATTTTATTATGTTTTTGTGGTGAATAATCAATCTAATAATTTGCCAATCATTAGAGATATTATGGAATAATTTCCCAACTCACTCATCCTAGAACATAATAATGGAGTAGTTGATGTGCCCATGGGTTAATACATGTTCTTTGTTATTTCTTATTATTTTAATTTTCAATTATATTGTGACAACTCTATGATATGCGTGTTTGATTAGAGTATCATCCCAATACACAATGTAGTGTCTACCCTATCACTTTTGTAAAAGTAAGTATTTCATTAGAAATAAAATTGGAGTCTCAAATATTGTCAATGTAAATTATAATACTAGATGAGGTGATCCTTATGAAAGAACATTGAAACAACTCAAGGAGGCTATATAGTATTATCAAACTTATTTTGGAATATATTAAGTTTTAACTACATTAAAAAACATGAATATTTGTTGTATTTAGTGATAAATTTCCAGTTTATTAGATGTTCTGATGATCTATGAGATGGGAGAAGATTACATGGATGAAACTAGAGCTAATAAGCTGTGATATTATTGAAGATACTATCAAATTACTATATATGATTAATAAGTTTGAGATAATTAAACTATAGAGCATAATTAATTTTGATAAATTGAAATAGGTGATTTAATTATATCTTATGTGATTGAGAATGGCCAGTGATAGATTTATGAAGATCCAATAATAATTGAAGAAGTTGACAACTTAGACATCAAATTATATAATTACGATATGTTTAGAATATTCTGTCTGATCCACTAACAATGACGTTACTTTTTAAAGTTATTTATCCATTATGACAATTGGTCTATTTATAATCTCATGAGTAGTTGAATATTTAATGTGCGGTCGAGCTGATGACTATGTAGTCAATCACCCGAATAAGTAATTTATTCTTGCGATTGATTTAAAACCCCATTGTTTATCGACACTACGGGTCATTTTTCATGTGGTAGGTCTGTTCTTTATGTAGTAAATATTTTAATAATACTATTGATTAAACCATGGTCACCTATCTTCTGTAATCATTATTCAACATAAAACATGGTTAAAATTGGAAAATATGGGAAGGTATATAATTGTAAACTTAGAATAATATAATATACGTCATGGTAAATCTAAAATTTCACTTCATATGAAATGGTATAAGATGAACTGTGTAAAATCTAAAGTAAACTATGTAAAATGTACTCCATGATTTGCAATTTTTTTTCTATGTATATAAACTCTATATTGACCAATATAAGGGTGACATGAAAAGCCAAAGTCTAGATAAGGATATGTTATGTTTCAAGAATTAATATTAGATGAATAATTTAATATATGTGATAATGAATAATCTATTTTCCAATGATTAATATACAACAAAATATATGTGCTAGAGTCCTTAATTTTTTAAATGTCGGTATTCAAGGATTATTTATGGAGATCAATGTTTGAGAGGAAATACTAGAATTATAAGAACTACTTCGAATAAAGTCATTCCTTAATTTAGTGGAAATAATTACAATTAATTGTGTAACTGTTATGAGTTGATCTAAAAATAATTATGATATTATTACCCATGATATAATCCATGGTTTAAGAATGATTTTATGTGAGATCATTTTTATTTATATTGGATCATTGATCGAATATTTCAAAATAATATTTTTGTGAATAAAACTGAAGATAAAAATAAGATATTATTTAATTGTTCTATAATGTTATAATAATTTAAAATATAGTTACGGTTCATGTTTTTTATGAAAATTATTGATATAGGTCTGGGTTGTTAATTGGATTTTAGTAAAATTTAATTTTTTTTCTTATAATGAATGATGTTCTCAAAAAGGAATGTTGAGTGACCAAGTCATATATGAAGTGATTTTTATTTTATACATCACTATAGAATCATAGATATTAAATAATTATTATTCAATTCAATGTAAACATTATCAAATAATAATGACATTCAATGATCATAATCAAAAACTAGTGGAGTAGAGATTGCTCGTTCAACACCTTATAACATCTTTTAAAAAATATAAAGAGATACATATTTCTAATGGATGAAGTTGAAAAAATAGGGCTAAATGAATGAAAAAAATGAGATGAGGTTTTCTTGAGTTGAAATAGATAATTATAGAATAAACTGAATGACTGGAATTCTTCCAAGATAAAACTGAAAATGAAATTATTACATAAATAGAAATGATAGTATTTGAACTTCAAAAGAAACAACCATTTGGGTGGAAAAAGGAATAATTATGGTCCTTAAAAAAACCCAAATATAAAAAATAGAAATGGAATTAAATGATATCAATGAAAATACAATTTTTTAGGATCATTTTTATTTCAAAATGGTAATTCTAATTTACTTAAGACTTCTGTATAAAATGTAAAATAATAAAGAGAGTAGGATGTGAGTTTAATTAATCAAGAACTGAGAGTTGTGGTAAAATTTTGTGTGATATTTTAAAAAAAATCTCATATAATAAAAAAATGATGGATTTGAGCTATTATATTAGATAAATATTATATAGGTAATGATGGTAAAGGAAGGATACGTGATTATGGTGACATTCATGTTTATGTAATCCTAATAAGTAGAAAATATATCAAGACTGAAATACTATGTATGGTTTCATTTATTGGTTTGAAATCACTTGAAGAATGATGTAGAGATTATTGGATTATATATCCTATGGTCTCGTTTGGTGACACATCAATATGTTAATATTCATTAGTATTATTGGAAGATGATCTATAAGAAGTAACCACATTGTAGATGTTACTCAAAAAGATCTGAATGAATTTTAAGAAGTTGTTGTTTTGTGGAAGTATATTTATTTGATTGATTTAAATGTATCCTATTCAGAATATAATATATACATATATGTTTAATAGAGTAGAAAAACATGAATATATATAGTGGGACTCCATATATTCTTTAAAAATCAGTGTTTATAGGTAGATAACTATGTAAATCTTTTAACATAGCTTGAAGTTGTTATAGAAATTCCCATGAAAGTAGAACATTTTATATTGACTGAGATTATAACATTGAAGGTGTGTGAAGAACCACCCAATTTAGTCACATTGAAAACACTCATATCCCATAACCCATTCTTACAGTTCAATCATAATATACTTCTTCACATATTTGGAAATATAAAACACAAGGAAGCGGTGATCTCAGATGATCAGTAAGGATAATTATGTACTAGAAACTATTATAAATATTCAAAAACATTTAAGAAAATGTATAAGAAAAAAATACATTTAAACTTAAAAATCATCTTAATTTGGAAAATATAAAGAAAAAGATTCCATATACTTATTTACATGGATATTTTACTAGTCGAATAACCACATGTAATATCAATAGATAATTTCATAATGATTTAATGAATAATATCATACATAACAACCACATAGATAGGGCCTCGTGCCAAGCATAAAAATTATATTTTGTCATGGACTTGTTCTAGGAAAATAGTTTTTCTCATGATACCTACCGATGTATCGATGATCTATAGTGGGCTCCACCCGTCCCTTACAAAGTCCAATGCATTCCTCATATAAAATTTTTGAAACATAACATAATCATTCGTATTAAAACAACCTTATGAAATGTCAATACATTAACAATAAAAAATTAATGGTATAATAATAATACATCCATAGTCAAACATATCACAAATCCTTCTTTACAATATGAAAGATTGAACCATAATAAATCAACTTCAAACTATTTTAAAATTCATCATAGATGAAATCCAAAATAATTGAGAGGAATAACTAATACTCTTTTGAAATCATTTAAAAGTCACATAATTATAAATGAAAATATTTATTATTTAAATATTATTATAAGCCAGTATGGGAAACATCAAAGATGTTATAATGACAAAAAATAGTCATACCCTCTGTATGTGTTAGAAAAACAATTCTTACCTTAATTTGTCTAATATATCATAATGTACCATGACCGAAATATTCAATTAAAAACATTTTATAAAAAGTAAAATAAGGTTATAAATAACATTAACCCATATTATAAAAACAGTAAAAATTTATTGAAATACATTTTTATGAAACACAGATGTGGATGAGAAAGAGGTCCTAGTAGATACTCATGTATAAACAACCTTTGATAATAAAGAGATTGTAAAATTTACCCTCACATCGTACTTTTCCTTGGTAGAGTGTATGTCAACCTCCTGTATAATTGTTAAATAGTTGATATGAAATTATACAAGAACCATATACATAAATATGATATCATATGTGATCTTTAAATATTGTTTTGTAATTAATATTTAAATTGTATCATTGTTTGGGGTGTTAACTGTTTCATTTTCCATTATATGTTTTTCTATGTAAGTCATGTTTGTTATGGATAGGATATATTTTATTCATAATCAGAATAATATTATGATCTTGAAAATTACGTTTATTCATAAAATAAAAATTATTCTTGAATGGTTATGATGGTGAATGAATCTTTTCGCGTTCGTGGAGTCGGTTATCAGTACATACGCATGAGTGACAATACCATTCTATTATTGGTGGAATCGTTTTTAATTTGATTTTATATCATATATAAAGAATAATTAAAATTTTATATTTATTATTTACAAAAATCATAGTTATTATTATACCCATCCAAATAATGATGTATTGAATAACAAACTACATGATGACCTGGAGATGGGAAGCTGTATGTATACAAGTATGGTGACTTTAGCATTCATATGATGGTTAGAATAATGAATATGGTTGTAACATATTTATAATAACATATAAGAATGTACAGGGTACTGGTGTTATTATTTTGGTATGGAAAAAAAAGAAAGAGTATGTGGAAGAAGAAAAAAACTTTGAATGTGGTGATGAAATTATTACGTCTTGTTCGGGTCCTTTCTTTTGATTCGATCAAAAGGACTCCTTAGGTTATCTTTCCTCTGAAAGTAAAGACTCTAGGTTTAAGTGAGGTTTGTTTTAAAGATAGTTGAGATGAGATTTTCTATGTCAAATGGATTTGGAGGTGCGACTTTTAGATAAGTGGAAGTACCCATTTATAAGAGAGGTGATGATCACTTTACTAAAAGCATGAAGTATTATATTATTATAAAATTATTTTTGATTTAAAATCAATAAAAATCGATTTATTTCAAGGATAAGGTGGAGATGGGTCAAAAACCTATCAATAAATAGGTTTTATATTACTATATAAATAAAATGGATTTATATTACTATATAAGTCCTTTGGCTGAACCTTATATTTTTATGACTATTATATAATTTACTAAAATATTATTTGTTTTAAAAACCCGTTTATATCAATTTTGACACTATTTGGTTTTTGGTTTTTGTGAATGTCATAACAACATTATCAGTTAGAAAAAAAATTATTTAATCAACCCTATAATTCAATATTAACCTATAAAATTCAAGGAATGCATCAACAATCCCAATTTACATTTATTATAATATTTTAAATATCAATTTTTTATGCTTTCATTAATAAGGTAATCACTACATCATCATTGTGTCATAAATAAATTTAATTATTAAATGTCTAAAAATTATAAATAAAATATCATTATGTAGGAAATATATTTATCTTTCTGGTGAACATTGATAGTAGAATTTATCTTATGTATAAACCTATATTAAAAATGTATTAGTTATTAAAATTCGAATTTAACTCTTTTAACTCTTCTTGAAATAAAATAATAATAAATGTTATAATCAAATCCATGTTTATCAAAGATAATCACATATCATTCCTAAGGTTTATTTTGGTTGAAATACACTAATATAAAATATTTATGACATGCGTTAGGGGAATTATAATATCAATTTTCATTTAATTGCTCTATTTACTTTTAGAAGTGGTAAATAAAATCCAAAAGTTACTATTCACATGAAATTACTTTCATCCAATTGAACCAAAATTTACATACTAATTTCAACCATGTCTCTTGGTTTTTGGAAATTCAAATCACAGAAGTCATGATATTACATTTTATGTAAATTTATAAATGTTCCAAGAAGGTGGGTAAAAGTGGTTAAAAAGTTCAATAAAAATTTATACGTCTAATCATTTAATAAAATGACTCCAATGAATAAAATTCAGATAATATATGTATTATATTTATATTTTGACTTGAATTTAAATTTAAAAAATAATATTTATGTAAATAATAGTCAGTTTTAAACAATAATGCAGTGTTTTTCACTATTTATCAAAAATTTAAAGCTTTCAAAAAAACAAAAAATTCACCCTAATTTTTTTTAAATATTATGAATCCAAAAATGATGTTCATTTTGAAAAATAATATTTATAAAATTTCAAAATGTGGGTATTACTATTCATAACTGTTAGTTTTATTGGACATTGTGTGGTAGAACTCGATGATGCATACAACACAAGTTATTTTATTATTCAAAGAGAAGTGTACCGTGGAAGTGTGGGTTGTTACATTATTCTTCTTATTTTCATTGAGAATTTTATTGGCAGTAGAAGTGGTATATCTTTAAGTGTTTTTACATCACTCACGATGTAGGAAAAAGAATTATTATTTTTGTTTCTTCCATGTTTAGACCAATTTCTTGTGGTTTTTAGTTCTTGATGTTTTGGATGTTATTGTTGAAGGTTTAATCCAGTGGGAACATTTTGGTTTGGATGAAACCATTGGGTGTCGGTTAATTCTCAGTATCATTGAGATTAGTTTTTAGATGGGCCCTAGAAATCCTTGAGGATATTTTTATGGGTGTGGTGTTTCTTGACGTTTCCCTTGTGTGTTAGGTGATAATCGTGGATTGGTTAGTATTTAATATCACCAGATGAGGTTTCCCTAGTTATATATTGGATAATTATTTGAAGGATTTTATCTATGGGAATATGGGTGACCTATGTTATTTAGCACTGAGAGGGTCATTGCTGATTTAATCATTGGTGTTTTGGGTGTTTCTGTAGAACCTATAGTTTGGAAATGTGACCCTATTGTGGCTATATTTTTTAATTTTTTGTTCATGTATTTGATTGAATAATGTTTTATATCCTACACCATAGATGGTTGTGGAGGTTCCTTGCTGAGGTACAGAAATATGATGATAACTTTGGGATATTAATTGATCTAGATTTGGCCCTGAGATTGATACGTTGCATTAATTCATAGTCCTTATTGTTGTGTCAGGTAGGTCTACGAAGCTAATGGGTGATCATAATTAGAGTACCCCATAGTTTACAGTTACGTAATAGATAAAGGGTCAGTGGGAATGGATTTCTTGAACTCACTGATAGTGGTTTTAGATGTCGAGCACTCCCATCATGAAATCTTATTGCCTTTCATATATATTAAGTATTAAACTTATCCACATGTGATATAAAGATATAATCACATGATATTCTTGGAAAAGAAACTTGAGATAATAAACTATATGTTTATGAGGAAAAAATTATATAAACAAGTGTTTGTAAATAAAGTGATCAATAAAATATATATTTCATTGAGCATGTGATGCCAATATAAAAATTAATATTTTGGTTTGTCAACATAACTGCAATGGAAAATTATAATTAGGATGTCTATATTTTGAGGTTCCATACAATATTTCTTTATTGGAAATATAAATTTATGTTTTTCACCCCTTGTGGGATGGTCTCACTTTCTTCATCATGGAAAATATAACTTCAATGGTATTTTTGGAATGAAACTTCATTCTTGTTATACCAAAATAATTAAATATTCATATATCTCCCCAATTGTTTTTATTTAATTCCCTATAAGAAGGTATACATAAAATGAATGGGTATAAATAGGTGATACCATTATATTTTAGTGAGAGAGGGAATGTTGAGATATATCTCTCAACTCTGAAAATCTATTGTCACAAACATCATCATTGTAGACTCTATTCAAGATTCTTTCCCCAATTTTATTATTATTTAACATTATCAACATCTTAAAGGTCTTATTCATTTACATAGGATTCGTGTGTAAAATATCACTTATTTAATAGGTATTAAATTAACTTGCATCCTCTAACTCTATATTCTAATTTATATTTTCTTACTCTATAAATATGAATTCCATACTGTCCTTTACAACATGACTAGTGACCTTTCATCTCCCACAGAAATCCCCTTAAATGTTATTGTTTCCTATTTTAATTCTATATAAGAATTATTTTTTACGTTCATATGTTTCCCACCTTTTATAATACCATATTGACCAGATTTTTAGTTATTTTTAGATTCCTCTCAAATTTATTGGTCTATGAAACATTTACAGTAGTTTTTCAGGCCAAAATTTTTCAATCTAAGATTACTACTACTTATAATAAAAATAATTCTATTATTCTCATGTATCCTCCCCCTTTTTCATCGCAGTTCGAGTGAAATGACATGTTGTACTGGTACTCAAAAAATTTATACCCAAAACTTATAAAAAAATTAATTTCTCATGAAACAGATCTTCCATAAATTTTTTGATTTTTTGAAAAATTATTCTTTTTTTCTATCCATCCTATAGCCTTTATTTTCTCATTTCCTTTGGGTTTTTCCATTATCAAGTCATCCATATTAGTAATCATTTTTTCACCATTCATTATCCTATAAATATTCAATTTTTGTTTCATAATCATTATAATGAAAGGAAACCGATTAATTAAATCATGAGAATTTAGAAACATGTTGTAGCTTTTTCATAGGGGCTAGATTTTTTATCATCCATGGATTTTTCATCTTGAATATCCACCCAATTTTCATAGACATATATCATATTATTTAAGTTATTTCCATATTTTAGATACCTAGATTGTCCCTCATGATGTTTGTTCTATTTTTCAACAAAATTAGAGTTAATATATAATTTTACCCCATCTTATTATAAACATTTCATCATGTATATTTTTATCTCTTTTATGAGATCATAATCTATCCCATTTGTACTTATTTTCTTCTTTTAAAATTGTTTTACTTTCTTCTAATATATGGAATCATGGTCAAAGTAAGAAATAAAATCATCTCTTGTAATATATTGTGTATGACCATCCACTTCTTTCTTCTTCTTAACTAATTTTAATGTTTATTCATCTCTTAACTATATACATATATATGTATATTAAGGGAAACTTATATTATCATAGTTTTTCATTGATATGATTATGTTTTTTGATTTTTTCTATAGTAATTAGATAATTTTGACATTGGTAAACCATTAGCCATTTGTTGAACATCCTCAGAGATATATATTTTAGGTTTGTGATAAAAGTTACCTACAATGATTGAATCACACCTTATTGATTTGAAGCAACACTTTCAGCCATCTTCCTTTCCCATTAAGGTGAAGGGAAACATATTCTTTGGATTTTTGGATCTAATGTTTTATATTCTTACTGAGTAGTTCATGTTTATTTTATTTCTTTGTAAGGATTTCGACGTAATTAGAGGAACAAAGTGAAAGCGACAACGTGACAGGTTATCTCCAACCATATTAAAATTTCATAGTTCATTAAATTTACTATACACTAGGATTATCATGGTTTAATTATCCACATTAATTTAATTAAACGACCATTTAAATTTTTAGAAAATTTAATTTCTACACACGCTTATTGTAGTTGGAGTTTTAGTAAATTTAGCTCCATTTGTCTTGCAAAACCACTATTTTTTTACCTAGACCACTCCATGGAGGATCCCTGAACTCCTATATATTCTCCTTGCTACATAGCCATTACCACCACATCACCCTGTAAATTTTCTCTCCTCCCTTTCACCATCCTACACTCTTCATTCTTTATGTTTCATTCCATGGGTATCTTGAAAGTTTTAAAATGTTATTCCTTACAAAATATACCTATAAGTGATACCCAAGTGTAATTTTAACCTATGTTCAAATGTGTTTTTACATGGCATGGGGTTATAACATGCCAAGTGTTTGTGAAAATACCATGGTGGATATTTTAAAGGAATTTATGTAATCTAAAATGGCATATGACACCAATTATGTTTTCAAAAGGAATGATTTGGGTGGTTTAATGGATTGATTTATAAAAATACGGATTTTTTTTCACATTTTCAGTTATTTTAATACATTAGTGCTTGTTGTGGCTATTTTCAATGTTTTATGGAATTTTCTTGGGAAAATATCATTTTGAAAGGGTTTATAAATAATTTCCTCTAAGATGATATTTCATAAGGAAAATTAATGTCTTCAAATTCTATGAATATTTTTTATAGTCCGTTTGGTACATTATAAATGAATTTTCTTTATGTTGTGGCTACCCACAGGGTTGAGCCCCTTGGTTTATACTATTCTCATTATGTATTATGGATCCACTCAAGATATTTATGATTATTAATTATTATGGATCGATATTAAAGTGTCTATATCATTATAAGGTGTTGGAGCTGAGATGAGGTTTATTGATTTTTCTTAAAATATTGATTTATCTGATGATCTTGGGATTCATAAATTATTCTCACATTCATTTATTAATAACATACAAACCTTATCTTTATCATTAGAAGGATTGGATGTCTTATTGTAAATTAAAGTTCATAGGATAGTTATTTCAATAGGAAAGTTATATTATCCTAGGGATTTATATTAAACATAGAAATAACCCTGTAGGGTAGGTCATATGGGGTGTTTTGGATTCATATATGGTCCTTTTAACGATAGTGACACAACATAATTGGTTGAATACCCTTCATATTAGATCATAGTGACTTTCCCATTGCGCTTAGATCCCATTAAGGATGATTTAGAGGAACCTGATACTTATTCAATGTTTTTATCCCTTGGATAGGTTATGGGTTATTTTATTTTTCTCTGTTGATATATTGGTTCCTTTTATGATTATTGGTTTCTTTAGTTTGTGGTGTTAGATTTATTTTAAACTGATTTATAAATGGTTTGGGAAGGGTTTTAAATTTAGTAGAAAAATGATTTTTTATTAGAAATGGATATTGACAAATTATTTTGAGAAAAAATGAATAAATAGTTTTCATTCTACTGAATTTCAAATTCCAAATTACATTATTGGAATGAGATTTTGAAAGAATGTTTGGATTTATCGATTGGGATATAAATTATTGTATATTTTATTGAGGATCGTTTCTTGTTTTAAAATGGGTTATATTATTTGTTTTGAAAGAAGCTGCTTCTGGGGGTGGGGAATTGTGCTGGGGGGTGATGATATGGGGTTGGGGGTGTAGGGGGTTGCTGGTGTAGGGGGAGGGGGGAGCTGGTGCAGGTTGTGTGTGGTGGGTGGCTAGGGGTTGGGGGTGTGTGGTGGGGGGATAGTGGTTGGGGGGATAATGCAGGGGGTCAGTGGGGGAAGGGTAAGGGTGGAATTCATATGTAATATAACTTTTGTCATTTGATGCTTGTCATTTCCTAGAGTGAGATTGATTCAATTTTATGGGGTGTTGGTAGTATTATATTGATTGGATAGTTCATGTAGAGTGAAATTATTTATCTTTGAGGATTATTTTTATCTTTAATGTAATCAAATTTATGGATTTTAGGTTGAAAATATCATTGTTTTATTCTTGTATATGAGTATCATTGATTCTAAGAGTTCATCAATTTTATAGTTAGAGAATTAATTTCTCTTGTTGTGGTAGAAGATAGATTATATGAGCATTATAATAGTTTATCCAACCACATATTTCTTATAGTACTATATCATTATTCATGTATGATTCAACCAATTTGTGCATGATATTTTGTTTATATATTTTTCGTATATATAACAATACTAATTAGTTTTATGGTATATTTTAATTCATACCAGGTTCATGTTGTAGTTGGAACATCATATTACGATAGTGGATTTTTATAATTCATGAGTTAAGTTATCTAGACTGGATGGATCCTCTAAATAATACAATTGGGATTTATAGATTATTCATTTTCATAAAAAACTATTCATCATAAACTATTCTATCATTTACTTTCTCAAAAATAATGGTTTTTCAAACACAATTTTTTAAGTTCATTAATTGATATTCATCTCATTAGTAGCATTTTGTTGAAGTATCTTGGGACTCGTTCATGTGTGTTGTGGAAACCGCCACCAAATGAGAAGCAGTTTGGGAAAATTTGGTTCACCACCAATGGTTTAAGTTGATTTTTTCATTCAATATTCGGTGCCTTGGGGGTTTTGTAATTTTGGTGCCCTTGGTAATTTTATTATTGTGTGTTGATCATCCTTAAAGTGGTTTGGTGTAACCTAAGTCAAAGTCAACTCACTGTGTATGCATAGGTAAGAATGTATATAATATGTTTTCCCATTATATGTATATCCACCCATGGAAGCACAATTACATATAAAGGGCTAGGTGTGATTATGTATATATATTGAAAATGCATATGTGTGTGGGTGGTAAAAGGCCAATGCATGTGAGTAAATATATAAAGATCCTATTTTGCATATTCAAGGTCATGAGAAAACATACATAGAGTTTAGGGAATCGTTATCTATATGTGAAGGTGCTTATTCTTGATTGATGGATAGATCACCTTAGTGTTATCGCTGATAAAAGTGTCAAGCATCGAGTGTTGATTGACTCCATTGAGGTACGATCCCTCTCCAAGCCTCTTTAAATAATGAACTTTTTGAATTGAATTTAGATTCCTTATTAATTATTCTTTTTTATGTTTATTAGAAACTCCAGATCAATTTTTAGTAAATATAATGTTTTGGTTTTATAAAAAAATCATAATTTAGTAATAAAACCCCACTAATGGAGGTGCACTGTCTGGGAAAAATCGCAGTGGTAGTTTATTCTTATACAGTTTTCTTGACATTATTACATTTATTTTTTCCTTATACATGATTTAATTATTAGTGGTAATGAAAAAATCATACTTGGCCCATTTTATATCATTAAAGGGGGTTTCCCTTTTTTTATTAATATGATTTTTTGAACCAAAACAATATTTAAGTGTCTTCAGACGTCTAAGATGGATATTCCCATGTAGGCAACTGCTATAATGACTAAGTCACCTCTACGTGACCCCATTTTATATTATAAATGTAATTTCCATGTTTTAAGGAATTGAATGAGTAAAATGGAACAGAACATGGTAAAATTTTCACATGAGAGGTAATGCCTCATGTAGTGAATTATGTAACAGTTATGCCTCCTTTCTAATGTTTAATTGGATAAAATGAAATAAATATATTCAATTATTCAAAAAAACATTCAATCCAAATTTGAAATGTCTTAAGGGAACGTGTTAAATGTCTAATTATAACCACAAAACACTTATGGGTTTGAATTTCATTGAATATGGGATTACCGAAGTGTGTAATTTCCCTATTGACCCTTACACATTCTATTTATTTTTAAGACTTTTATTCCATTTTCCTTATTTTATAAAGTAAATAGAATGATTTGGATGAAACGGCTTACCATGAAAGAAAAAATTTCCTTGAATGATTAAATTGAGAGGACCTTTCAGCAATGATACCATGACACCCGATCATTTTTATATTTGTGAAATTCCAAAATTTCTCCTCGTTGCCTCATATTATAACATTTCACTTATTCCCGTATCATTACAAAAGACTTAGGTTAGGGGGAATACAAATCATCATCCATTACCTGAAGGAACATGTATTGGTCATGCATCCAAATCATGACTCAATGACTTGTATCTGAAGACAAGGTCCAGTGGTCTTCTCTCACATTATACCAAGACCATGCCCCTTGGGCAGTCATTTAACAAATCCTATATAAGGAATGTTCCACCAATATCACTAAAGAGTCATTTTAACTGAAGGAAAATTGGCCCATCCCTATAGACTCTAGAGTGGTCACCAATACACCAACCAATTTCTACAGATTTTAGGGAGGTCACATGTACACTAAATGATCCCCGTAGGCACTGGGGAATTCAAATTAATAACACAGGTCCATAACCTGGAAAACATCTCTAGAAATAACCCCACAGTAATAGTCACCCGTGAACTACCCCTTTTCAAAACATGTCTCATATTAACCATCAATGAGCCCACAAGGACTTCCAAACCCATCCCAATATCTTCCCATTAATACCACCCTCCACTGATCACTAATTAGTAGACTTATAACCTGAATCCTCCTCTGACCTCGAAAATATGGAATGATCTACTTAACCATCATGATGCAACAACACTCTTTGTCCTATTAATGAGGAATACAATTAAATTTACTAATCATTATCACAAGATCAGAATTTTTTTACCTAAAAATCACAACATTCGACATGTTTCATGCACTATTTTAATGTTAATTTGATACCTAGAAAACCATTATATCTGACCATACCTACATTAGTTCCATTATAGTATCTTATCACCATGTTTTATATACACCATCTAATTAATAATAATTTTTTATTATATTTTTAAATACCTGAACAATACCAAATGTTTCAGGGTAGAACTATATGTCCATGATCGATTCACATCTCATAACATGAGGATATACCACATCACTCATGGAGGGGAGGGGGTGTCCAAAGGTGAACGGGGGGTTTTACATGGGTAGGGGGATGTGTAGGGGGGTTTATCCTAGGGGTTTGTTTTAGGAGGTATTACATGGAGGGGTCTATCCCGGAAGGAGGGTGGTCTATCCTAGAAGGGGGGTTTTTCCAAGAAGGAGGTGCTCTATCTTGGGGGGTCCAAGGGTAGGTGGAAGGTTTGCAGGGGGAGTGGGTAGGTGGATTTACAGGGCGTGTTCTAATTTAATGGGTGAGGGGGGGGGGGGGGGGGGTTGGTATACAGGGGGAGGGTGTGGGTGTCCAAATGTAAAATTGATCAAAATAACTAGGAATTTCAACAATCATTGAATTTAAAAGTGGATATATATTAGATTAGAAATGAGGTGGGGGTTTATCTAAGAAGGATAGTAGTGGTAGAAAGTGTGTCTGTCAACAAAATAGGGGCTGGTGAAGAACAGAGTATGCAAGGGGGTGTGAAGAATAGTTTTCTATCGAGGGGTTGCTGTCTGTCTGGGTGGGGTTTTTCTAGGTAGGGGGTCCGACCAAGAAGGAGGAGAGGGAATACAAGGAAGGAGGTTGGTTTTCCCAAGAAAGAGTGGGAGTGGGGTTGTGCAGGAAGGATGGGGAGGGGTGGAGTGGGAGTATGGGGGTATATATGGGGGCAGTACAAAGGGGTCGGTAGGCGGAGGGGGTTTGTGGGTACGGTCAAGGGGGACTACAAGGGGAGGGGTGTGTAGGGGGGTCTGTTCAGGGAGGAGGTGGTGTCTGTCTAGTGGGTGTCTGTCCAGAGAGGGGGGGGGGGTGATTGAAGGCCTATCTAAAAAGGAGGGGTCAATGGGGGGTGTAGGGGGTCAGCATAGGGGTAAAAGGGGGTCTACGGGTTGAGGGTGGATTAGTAGTGGGTGAAAGGGGGTCTGCAAGGGGGAGGGGTACACAGGGGGGTGGGAAGGTGTTTAAACAATATGGGGGAGGGGGTTCTATCTAGGAATAAGGTGGGGTATTTCCCTGAATGAGGGGGTGTGGAGGAACTATAGTGGTGGGGTGCTTGGGGTGAAAGGGGGTCTACAAGGGGTGAGGGTGAGAATGTGGTTTTTATATAGGGTGGGGGTGGTGTTTATCCAGGGGGTCTGACCAGGAAGGGGGGTCTACCTAGGAGGGTTCAAGTGTGATTAAAGTGGTGTATTTTTAGGGAGAAGGGGGATGTCGGGGGAGTGGTTGGTGGGTATTTACCAGGGTGGGATACTACATGGTCAGTGGTAGAGAGCTATAATGGGGGTTGTTTGTCGGGGAGGGTGGGGATGATTTTTTTTTGAAATGTGTAGGCCTATATACATAATTTCAAACCATCTCTAAATCCCTATATCCCAGGTTCCATACTATGTCTATAAACCATATGTGGCTTAATCTTCTTCCATGGTTTCAAATAGAGACTATAGGTCTTTCTGTTTTTCCATGCCAATTCTGGACATGGTTCATTAAACTGTGGTTATACATTAAATTTCTAGTACTATCATATGAGATAAATATGCTTTCTCATAGGTAAATAATATCCATTATTTAGATTTTGGTGATAAAGAAGATCCATATTGTTTTTTGGTCGTGTTTATAAGCAGGGGATGGTTCGCAATTCAAAAAGTTATTTCCTTCTTGTGGAACATTGTGTTTGATCTTTATTGGGAATGAAAATACATTCCTACAATTACATAAAATTCCACCCAAGGGGGTATGAAATTCTTCTTTAGGATGTTCATATGAAAAAATTTCATAGGGGGGAGTTATATAATTGGGATTCAACAATTTAACCATATTACACTTTTACCCATAGATATACTTCTATTATTTTTTGTGGTGTATGAATAGTTATACTAAAAATTCATGATATTAAGGAATGTATACAAGTAGAATAAAAAATTACATTCACTATTCATGAATGAATATCTAGAAAACCTATTACCAAATCATTCTTATGATCCACATCAGTGTGTGATTGAAAAATATTATCCTTACATCCTTGATAGTTGTTGGTTGTATGTGAAAGCCCCTTTATTAGATCATTGTTTTGCAAAGTTCCCTAGTTCATAACATTTGATGTAAGGAATAATGCACAATGTCTTTAATATATCATCACTTTCCTCCATCACATTAGTGGGTTTGTCCCATTGGTTAATGATATTTAGGTATCCTTTATCCCCACACCTAAATCATTTCCTTTCCTCCCTTAGGCTATTTTATGGGGTAATTGTTTCTTCACCTTTGACTGCTGGGATGCTAATATTTATTAACACCATTATATTTCTCCATCAGGATGGTAGAGTTAAACTCCACTCCATATTTCTTATCCCATTGATACCCTTGAGATTATCTGATCTCCATTATGAAGTTTTGGGCATGATAGTCAATTTATTTATTACAATCAAAGCCTTTGATGATCAAATCTCTTAGTATACAAGGTTTTCATCCACAAAAATTTGTCAACCATTAAATTATTTCTAATGAATTATCCAATGTAAAATCAAGAAATTGTCATGAAGTCCTACTCATATTATATAATAGGCTCATCGTCTTTTTATGGTAAGTAAATCCATACCCATTTTATGTCTTAGAGTGTGATGATTATTAAAAACCATTTTCTGGAATTCCATCCACCCCATTACATTAATTTAATCTTCTGGATTCGTATTCTTGATTAATGTCCACCACTAACCGGCTTCTTCCTTTATATGATAAACAACCACTAAAACCATCTATTTCTCAGAAAATTGAATGATAATGAATTTATTCTCAATGGAGGAGATTCATTATTCAATAATAATAGGATAAGATGATCCTTCGAATGATGTTGTCCATTATCACGTAAAAGGTCTCAATGTCAACATTTCAATTATTATAAGGATATGAGAACACTTCATGATCTATGAATCTATTCAAAACCAATGTTATTTGAGAGAGTAGAATAAATTTTTTTGACATTTCTTCTCCCATATTGTTGGGAATCGTGTCAGGGTATTCAACACATTTCAAATAACATTGGTTATTTACCTGATTACTCATATTTCCAGCCATTGGATAGAATAAAGGGATAATTAAGGATTACTATTTTTAAACTAATAAACAAATAAATAATAATAAAATAAAATAAAAGATATAACTTATAAATTGCATTCATTTTTTAACTTATGAATTTTTGGGCATCAATATATGTAACCAATAAAATATTTATTGACATATATTATTATGTGCATTTTTTCTTCCCTTAAAATTGATTTGTAATGTTATTATTAATTCACAAAATAATATCCCCTAGGAGTTTTAAAATAGATATGCAGCTTAGATAATTATCATGCACCATTTCTCATTCAAGTCTATCTCAATGTCATATTTTTAGGTTCTCCCCTATGTAAATCCTTGCTAGAGACACAACAACTTATAGTATCCTGAAAGGGATGCATTTTATTTATAAAACAATAAATATATACATACCAAAATTTTGGGAAGTTTTTTATAATTTTCCGTATCCCTGAGGCTTTATTTAGAGATTTCAGATACTAATACGAAAAATAACAAAAAATTTTCTTTGATACCAACTATAAAATTCCATTTCTTTATTACAATTTTTTTTCATGATTTTTTACAAAAGAGTACACAAAATATAACTAAAATGTCATAGAAGGTTCGTGTCATTAGGAATTAAGAAAATTACATAGAAACATTAAATAGGAAATACATCACTATAATTGATATCCTTTTTAACATGGTCATAATATCCCATAATAATTAAAACTGCATGGGACAACTTGGGGGAATTCATAAAAATGGGTTTAGCTATGAAGTCAATTTGGGGAATAATTATGAAATAACATAACAAAAGTAGTACATGTTATAGAATTTTAATATCTGTAACATCCCAAGTAAGTAATGAATAATAGATATTTTTATCTATGTATATTAATGATTAAGATAGTGTTTTAGAGGCTTAAAAAGAAAATAAATCCAATCTTAAGCATGGAATACACTAATATTCTTAAAAGATTGTTTTACTGCCTTATGATGGAAAACCCTTTTTAAATCTATATTTTGACAATTTTATAAACTATGTTTTTCAAAATAAACTTATTATTTATGATTGGGACATCAAAATTTACTTTTTGAGAATTTTTTGTATTTTTCTGACAATGTTCATTTTTTAATGAATAGTGAAAAATACTGCATTTTACATCAAAACTTATTTTTAATCTAATTTATTTATATGATTATATTATCTTTTGAATTGGTTTTGAAGTAAAATTAGAATATATTTTTACCATTTAATCCAATGGTGGTCATTGGAATCAATTTCACTTTGAAATTGGACTTAAATTGGTGTCAATCTTTTGATACTTATTGTTTCATAAAAACACGCTATTTTCTCTAACAGCGGGAATTAATTATTAAATTAATTAATTTGACTTATATGTTTTGAATTTTGTAAAATATAATTTATTTTTGTATTTGGAATATCAAATATAGCTTAGGGTGGATTTTTGGTAATTTTCTGAAAAACTTCAATTTTTGATGAATAGTGAAACCACTAAGTGGTACATATAAAAACTGATTTTTCTGTTTAAATGAAAATTTTCCATCATTGTGTTTTTAATTTCAAAAATCCGACATACATGGTTTTCATTAAGAATTAAAATGTGGTTCAATGAGATTAAAATAATTTTTTGGTGAATAGTAACTTATTAAGTTTTAATCGTTATTAGTGTTAATTAGTGTAGTTTAAGGTAAAAATAATGCTTTAGTAAAATATGATGAGCTTGACACATGTCCTAACCTCATTGGTTGTGTCATGGCCGACCATGAAAAGCCATGGGTCAACTTGGGGACCCCATGGATCCACATTGGTTGGGAAATGACATAAATAACTTTTTATTTAATGTAAAAGTAAAAATGACACAAACATAATAAGTTTTACGAAAACAATTTTTACATGGGGTTATAAAGATCAGATTTTTTATTATAAATATTCATTGGAAATCTAAAAGTATTTACTACATCATAGTATTTTTTTATAATTTTTAGACATTAAATAAATTAAATTATTTATGACATAATAATGATGCAGTGATGACATCATTATTTGACGATTTAAATAAAATGGAAAGATAATGTAAAATCTATGAACTAAACATGTCCAAAACATATTGTATGGGTGGATTTCGAACCCTTATCACCTTATCCACTAATTATATCAATGTGGGTCCTTTTAAAACTGAAACACTTTTTCAAATAAAGTAATATTTCTTTGCTTTCCAAAAGTGCCCCTCCTCTCCTCTTATAAAAGTCCCCCACCTCTACCTCATTTCACACAATCCTCAAGCCTTTGGATCGGCCAACCCCTGCCCATTTAATCTCTAAACATCCCTCTCCTCATCCTAGAGGATTCCATTTGGGCAGAATTCTTTCAAAGGAAGCCTTTAGGCTCAAATCAAAAAGAGTTACACTTTTAAAGGTAATTCATTCTCTCATGTTCATTTGTTTTATTTTTCTTCTCCAACCCCCTAAACTCTTTTTATTTACTTATTTTGTAACAACAACAGTATCTTCAATATACTAGGATGTTGTTATAAGATTTATTTGAGCTACACTCTCACACAACTACATCAAATGGTTAAAGAACATACGGTTTCCGTGGATGGTGACATTCTGCCTCCCGAAACGATGATTGTTCAATACTCATGTCACACCATCAAAGGTGGCCATTATGATGTCACTATTTTTATATATGATATATAATATGTTTAGTTTTTCCTTAAGCTTCTGTTTTTTTTCCTTTTGGGCATACCTTTATGGTTTCCATTATGGGAAAACACGATATCTTCATTTTAGGAAGTGTGGACTGCCGCCCCTGAATGTGATTTGATTCGTTAATACCATATGTGGGATGTGTAAAGGATAAAGTTAATGATATTATATATGTTATTATACATGAATTATAATATACTCTTATATCATTATGATTCCATTCCAGAAAATACAAAATAGAAATGGAAGTAGCGTTCATGCGTACGTACAGCTTACCGTCTCCATGAACGGTGTATTTCATTACTTACCTCTAAATGTAATGTAATATTATAAATACATGTATATGATGAATATATATGTTATATATGTTATCCAAATCATTAATATAATTCTGGATATATCTAACCTTTGACCAAATTAACAACACGTAAGTGTAAGAAGTCTATTTTTGACTTAAGAACCAAATACCGTCAAAATGAACATTATTATCTTAAATGATTACATGATGTTCATAACATGGTATAAAAGGAAAAATGAACTTGAAAAAGGTTCATAAGCAAGTAGAGATTAACTCAAGTTTATAATTCAGAAGATTAAAGAATGGTCAGGTCAAGTCGGATACGAGGTATGGGACTTCGTCTCAATCTCCTTTCATTGAGTCATATTTTATTTTATACACAACTTTCTTTTATACGGTGTATAAACCCCTTTGACTTTTACGTTTATTCAAAAGGAATATTTTTATATGAAGTGTTTACTAAACGACAAAAGGGAATGTTTTTTTCATACGTATGCGGCGACAACGACTTCTTCGTCGTCGTGACCGTTATTTGAGTTTCGACTTCCTCTACAAGCCATACCTTCTTTTTAAAAGAAATATAAATACCATGTTTTACTTTTCATTTATTTTGGTATTGAAAATGGTTTTCACAATGTTTTTTGTGTTTTATTGATATCTTGTGATTGAAATGTGGAAATGTTATGTTCCCTTTATGCATGTTTTATGTGATACAATTATGTTATGGTTCTTGGGAATTATTATGAAGACGGGGGGTTCTGTGATAAACTAAGGGCAGGTGAGCCCGATATAGCTCTCCAATGCATTGGGTAACGTGAAGGAGTGAAACGTTAAGGTTTCTCCGATGAGATTTATGGAATATACTGTGATGGGTATTCCAAATGTAACCAAGAGGGTTACTCCCTGCGTAAGAATGTTATGAATGCTTCATGTTACCTTTATGTCATATGATTTCTATGATTTGTTCATGATTTTATGTGGTATGTTAAATTGCCTATGTTTTATGGGTAAAGTATGATCTCATCCTTAGGTATATATGTACCCATGTTTCCTTTCAATATTTTTATATCCCTTACTGAGATTTTTATGCTCATCCGAAGTTTTTTTTTGAAATGATTTTCACAGGTCAAGGGAAGGGTACATGATATGATGATAGTGTCAAGGAAGTGTCAAGAAAGAATACATGTTTTATTTTAAATATGTTTCCATTGATGGGAATGAAGAATACTATATTTATGTAACCACTTTGTTTATATGTGGAATGTAATGCAAGTTTTATGATATAATTCTCTAAAACTCTAAACCTGAAAAGATCCTCAATGTGTAATCTTGTAATAACTCAAGATTAAGTAAGGTTTAAGGCTGGGGCCTTATAGTTGGTATCAAAGGTCAGTTTACATATCTTTATGAGTTAGAATTCTATTAAATGATTATCCAAAAAAATTGAAATGATATAGCATTTGAAGATTATCATGTTGCTTCATCTAAGACATGTTTGTTCAAAATGGTTTTCCGCAGAGGAAACAGGGAAGCAGTGCTAGGAAGGCATACAGAAGGATATAACCTTCTGAATCAGCATCCAGAATTGGTCGGAATTGGAACTGAACAGTTTTTTGCAGTAATGGCGCAGTTGACTCAAGCGATAAACGGTGGTGGTATCCATGCACGAGATCAGCCAGATCAACCGCAGAGGAACATGTCAGTGGTGGAAAATTTCATGAGGAAAGATCCACCATCATTCATAGGATCATCTGACCTTGTGCTAGCTGAAGGGTGGATTAAAGCACTGGAGAATATTTTTGATGTCATGGGGTGTTCAGACAATAAAAAGGTTTGTCTTGCTATTTACCGTTTGGAGGTTGAAACCTATCAGTGGTGGTCTATGGTTAAAAATATCAGGGATGCCGATGAGATTGATGCTCTTGATTGGGATGAATTCAACGGTTTGTTTCTTGAGAAGTATTTTCGTAAGGCTGTTCGACTTAGGATGGAAAAACAATTCTTGGAATTGAGGGAAGAGGAAGACTCAGTGGATGCCTATGAAGAAAGGTTCACTCGATTGGCATGGTATGCTCCAAATTTTATCCGAGATCTTGATAGTAAAATCAGTCATTTTTACTCAGGATTAATGCCAAAATATCGAAGGGCATTAGATTCTCATGAGTTTAAAAGTTATGAAAATCTTGTTCTATGTGATGAGAAGGTGGAAATGGAGTTTCCTGATGACCAAGTGTTCTATAACAACCAGTAGAAGAAGAGACCGAGGTGGCAGGAGAAAGGTAAGAATTCTTCAAAAATGTCTGATGGTAAGAGAACTAAGTTTCTAGTTTGTGATAAATGTTGAAAAAGGCATGCTGGGGAATGTCTTCTGAATTCTGGAAAGTTCTACCGATGTGGTAATATGGGACATAAGGCTCGTGATTGGACTGAAAATGATCAAGGAGAAGGTAAGAACAAATTTGATTTACAGTTAGTGAAATTTTATAAGTGCAATGAGATGGGTCACTATGCAAACGAGTGTTCGACAAAGAGCTTGAGTGATGGGAAGAAGTTAGACTACAAGAAGAAAGGGGTGATGAAATCCTTTGCAACCACTTCAGCAGATGTCGTGCCATCAAATGATGTTGTATCAGGTGCTTTGTTTGTTTTTTTAGATTATTCCAGTGTGTTGTTTGATTCGGGGTCTAAACATTCTTTCATCTCTGAAACCTTTTCTAGTAAAATGGGAATACCATCTCAAGAAATTACTCCTGAACTTTTGGTAAAAACACCTGGGGGAAATGTTGAGGAAAAAATAATTTATAAGAATCTTCCTATCCTTATCTGTGGAAAGAACCTACTTGCAAACCTTATTTTTCTACCTCTAGTAGAGTTTGATGTTATCCTGGTTATGGATTGGCTCTCTATTTACCATGCTAAGATTGACTGTAGGGCTAATGAAGTTTCTTTTCAGAAAGACTTTCAGTTTGTTTACAAGAATGAACCCTTACTTTTGATAATATATCAAGAGGCTGAGAAACTTGTAAAAGATGGAAATGAATGTTACCTTGCACACGTCGTTGAAAATAAAGGAACTGTTCAGATTAATGATGTGCCAGTGGTAAATGAGTATCCTGATGTTTTTTCTGATGAGTTACCTGGAATAATACCAGATCGGGAAGATGAGTTTACTGTTGACTTAGTTCCTGATGCTAAGCCAATTTCAAAACCCCCTTATCGAATGGCACAAATTGAACTTTTAGAGTTGAAAGAGCAATTATAAGATTTAATAGAGAAATGTTTCATTAGACCTAGCACATCACCATGGGGTGCTCCTGTTTTATTTGTTAAAAAGAAAGATGGTTCTATGAGACTATGCATTGATTATAGAGCCTTGAATAACATCATTGTTAAGAACAAATATCCTTTGCCTCATATCAATGATTTGTTTGATCATCTCCAGGGAGCTTAGTTTTTTTCAAAGATTGACCTGAGATCGGGCTATAATCAGCTGAAGGTAAAGGAGGCAGATATTCCGAAGACCGCGTTCTGTACGAGATATGACCATTATGAATTTGTAGCAATGCCTTTTGGGCTAACCAATGCACCTTCTGTATTCATGAAATTAATGAATAGAATTTTCCATGAGTTCTTGGATAAGTATGTGGTGGTTTTCATTGATGATATTTTGGTGTTTTATAAAATTAAAGAGGAGCATGAAAGACATTTAAGGGTTATCTTGCAAACCTTAAGAGAAAAGAAACTGTATGGGAAATTCAGCAAGTGTGAGTTTTGGTTGCAACAAATTTCATTCCTTGGTCACATTGTTTCTAAAGATGGAATAACTATTGATCCTGCAAAAACAAAAGTTGTGGAAGAATGGCCAAGACCCACAAATGTAACCAAGATTCGTAGCTTCCTTGGTTTGGCAGGATATTACCGAAGGTTTGTTAGAAAATTTTCAAGGTTATCGAGTCCAATGACTAAGCTAACTCGGAAGGGTGTTATGTTTATCTGGACAAAAGAATGTGATGATTGTTTTTAGGAATTGAAAAGAAGATTTGTGAATGCTCCAGTTTTGGCACTACCTTCCTGGAATGGTGAGTTTGTTATATACAGTGATGCTTCATTGAATGGAATTGGTTGCGTCCTAATGTATAATGATCAGGTAATTGCTTATGTTTCACGACAGTTGAAAACTCATGACGTAAATTACCCTACACATGATTTGGAATTAGCTGTGGTTGTTTTTGCTTTAAAAATTTGGAGGCATCATTTGTATGGAGTAATGTGTGAAATATATACCGATCACAATAGTTTAAAGTATATATTCACTCATAAAGAGTTAAACATGAGACAGAGGAGATGGCTAGAATTAATCAAGGATTATGATAGTAGAACACATTACCATCCGGAAAAAGCAAATAAAGTGACTGATGCTTTGAGTCGAAAAAGTAATGCTTCATTAACAATGTTGCGTTTGGAACATGATCCTTTGGTTAAGGATTTGATGAACTTTGGCATAGATGTTGTTGGTACAGGAAGTCCTTCTGTTTTGTTTCAGGTATCAGTGAGATCTTCTCTATCAGATATAATCAAGCAAGCACAAAAGCAAGACAGTGAGTTGCAAAAAAGGTAGAGATGGTTCAGAAAGGTAAGTTGCCTGAATTCAACATTGATAAGGATTATGTTTTGAGATTTGGGAAAATATTGTGTGTGCCTTGTGATTCATAGTTGAAGAGAGAGTTCTTATGTGAAGCTCATAGTTCTCTGTTTTCAGTTCATCCGGGCAGTACTAAGATGTATAGAGATCTGCGGGAGTATTACTGGTGGGATGGAATGAAAAGAGATATTGATGATTTTACTGTGAAGTGTTTGACTTGTTAGCAGGTTAAAGCAGAACGGAAGTTACCGAACGGGATGCTTCCGCATTTACCAGTTCCATAGTGGAAATGGGAGAATATATCCATGGACTTTGTTGTTGGATTACCGAAGACATCTCGAGGTAATAATGCAATCTGGGTTATTGTTGATCGCTTGACCAAATCTTCTCATTTCCTTACTATACGAGATACTTTCTCTCTTGATCAACTTTCCCGTTTGTATCTTAAAGAGATAGTCAGGTTACATGGAGTTCCTCTCTCCATTGTATCGAATCGTGATCCCAGGTTTACTTCTAACTTTTGGAAATGCCTTCAGAAGTCGGTGGGTATTGAATTAAATTTTAATACAACTTTTCATCCTCAATCAAATGGGCAGTCAGAACGAACAATTCAGACATTGGAAGATATGCTACGAGCTTGTTCTATAGATTATCAGGGAAGTTGGGACCAACATTTTTCTTTGGTTGAATTTTCATATAAAAACAGTTTTCATTCCAGTATACAGGTGGCACCATTTCAGGAATTATATGGGAAGCGGTGTCGAACTCCAGCTTTTTGGGATGAAGTTGGAGAAAGGAAGTTGATGGGACTAGAATTGGTAGAAGAGATGGCAGAAAAATTTCAACGGATTCAGAAACACATGAGAACAGCTCAGAGCAGGCAGAAGAGTTTTGCGGATAACCGGAGTAGGATCTATCTTTCGAGGTAGGTGATCATGTTTTTCTCAAGGTTTATCCTTGGAAAAGTTTGATGATATTTGGTAAGAAAGGAAAGTTGAGTCCAAGGTTCATTAGACCATACGAAATTCTAGAGAGAGTTGGATCAGTTGCATATCTAGTGGCTTTACCTCCGAGTTTATCTCATGTACACAATGTTTTTCACGTTTCGGTGTTGAGAAAGTGTATGCCAGATCCATATCATGTTTTGAGTGCAGAGGTAGTTCAGCTGGAAGAGAACCTATATTATGAGGAACAACCGGTCCAGATTCTTGACCATAGGGAGAAAGTGTTACGAAATAAGGTGATTCACCAGGTAAAGGTTTTGTGGAAAAACCACATGATTGAAGAGGCAACATGGGAATCTAAAAATGCAATGAGGGATAAGTACCCCCATTTATTCGATAAGTAAATAAATTGCGGGGACAAAATTTTCTAAAGGGGGGAAGGATGTAACTTCCCATGTAAGTAATGATTAATAGATATTTTTATCTATGTCTATTAATGATTATTATAGTGTTTTAGAGGCTTAAAATGAAAATAAATCCAATCTTAAGCATGGAATACACTAATATTCTTAAAAGATTGTTTTACTGCCTTATGATGGAAAACCCTTTTTAAATATATCTTTTGACAATTTTATAAACTCTGTTTGTCAAAATAAACTTATTATTTATGATTGGGACATCAAAATTTACTTTCTGTGAATTTTTGGTATTTTTCTGACAATGCTCATTTTTTAATGAATAGTGAAAAATACTGCATTTTACATCAAAACTGATTTTTAATATAATTTATTTATATGATTATATTATCTTTTGAATTTGTTTTTATGTAAAATTAGAATTTATTTTTACCATTTAATCCAATGGTGGTCATTGGAATCCATTTCACTTTGAAATTGGACTTAAATTGGTGTCAATCTTTTGATACTTATTGTTTCATAAAAAACACTCTATTTTCTCTGACAGTGGGAATTAATTATTAAATAAATTAATGTGACTTATATGTTTTGAATTTTGTAAAATAGACTTCATTTTTGAATTTGGAATATCAAATATATCTTAGGGTGGATTTTTGGTAATTTTCTGAAAAACATCAATTTTTGATGAATAGTGAAACCACTAAGTAGTACTTATAAAAACTGATTTTTCCATTTAAATGACATTTTTCCATCATTGTGTTTTGAATTTTAGAAATCCGAAATACATGGTTGTCATTAGGAAGTAAAATGTGGTTCAATGAGATTAAAATAATTTTTTGGTGAATAGTAACTTATTAAGTTTTAATCGTGATTACATGTAATTAGTGTAGTTTAAGGTAAAAATAATGCTTTAATAAAATAAGATGAGATTGAAACATGTCCTAACATCATTGGTTGTGTCATGTCCGACTAAGACAATCCATTGGTCAACTTGGGGACCCCATGGATCCACTTTGGTTGGGAAATAACATAAATAACTTTTTATTTAATGTAAAAGTAAAAATGACACAAACATAATATGTTTTACGAAAACAATTTTTACATGGGGTTATAAAGATCCGATGTTTGATTATAAATATTCATTGGAAAGATAAAAAGATTTCCTACATCATAGTATTTGTTTTATAATTTTTAACATTATATAAATTAAATTATTTTTGACATAATAATGATGCAGTGATGACATCATTATTTGACGATTTAAATAAAATGGAAAGATAATGTAAAATCTATGAACTAAACATGTCAAAAACTTATTAGATGGGTGGATTTAGAACCCTTATCACCTTATCCACGAAATATATCAATGTGAGACCTTTTAAAACCGAAACACATTTTCAAATAAAGTAATATATCTTTACTTTTCAAAAGTGCCCGTCCTCTCCTCTTATAAAAGGCCCCCACCTCTACCTCATTTCACACACTCCTCAAGACATTGGCTCGGCCAAACCCTGCGCATTTACACTCTCAAAATCCCTCTACTCATCCTAGAGGATTCAATTTGGGCAGAATCCTTTCAAAGGAATCCTTTAGGCTCAAATAAAAAAGAATTTACACTTTTAAAGGTAATTCATTCTCTCATGTTCATTTGTTTTATTTTTCTTCTCCAACCCCCTAAACTCTTTTTATTTACTTCTTTTGTAACAACAACAATATCTTCAATATACTAGGATGTTGATATAAGATTTATTTGAGATAAAATCTCACACAACTACATAAAATGGTTAGAGAACATACGGTTTCCGTGGATGGAGAAATTCTGTCTCCCGAAACGATGATTGTTCAATACTCATTTAACACCATCAAAGGTGGACATTATGATGTCACTATTTTTATATATGATATATAATATGTTTATTTTTTCCTTAAGCTTCTGTTTTTTTCTTTTTGGGCATACCTTTATGGTTTCCACTATGGGTAAACACGATATCTTCATTTTAGAAAGTGCGGACTACCACCCCCTGAAAGTGATTTGATTCGTTAATACCATATGTGGGATGTGTAAAGGATAAAGTTAATGATATTATATATGTTATTATACTGGAATTATAATATACTCTTATATCATTATGATTCCATTCCAGAAAATATGAAATAGAAATGGAAGTAGCATTTATGCGTACGTACGGCTTACCGTCTCCATGAACGGTGCATTTCATTTCTTACCTCTAAATGTGATGTAATATTATAAATACATGTATATGATGAATATATATGATATATATGTTATCCAAATCATTAATATCATTCTGGATATGACGAAACTTTGACCAAATTAACAACATGTACGTGTAAGAAGTCTATTTTTGACCTAAGAACCAAATACCGACAAAATGAACATTATTAACTTAAATGATTACATGATGTTCATAACATGGTATAAAAGGAATAATGAACTTGAAAAAGGTTCATAAGCAATTAGAGATTAACTCAAGTTTATTATTCAGGAGATTAAAGAACAGTCAGGTCAAGTCAGATACAAGGTATGGGACTTCGTCTCAATCTCCTTTCATTGAGGCATATTTTATTTTATACACAACTTTCTTTTATACAGTGTATAAACCCCTTTGACTTTTACGTTTATTCAAAAGGAATCTTTTTATATGAAGAATTTACTAAAAGAAAAAAAGGGAATGTTTTTGTCGTACATATGCGGCGACAATGACTTCTCCGCCGTCGTGACCGTTATTTGAGTTTCGGCTTCCTCTACAAGCCATACCTTCTTTTTAAAAGAAAAATAAATACCATGTTTTACTTTTATTTTATTTTGGTATTGAAAATGGTTTTCCCAATGTTTTTTGTGTTGTATTGATATCTTGTGATTGAAATGTGGAAATGTTATGTTTCCTTAATGCATGTTTTATGTGATAAGATTATGTTATGCTTCTTGGGCATTATTATGAAGACGGGTGGTTCCGTGATATACTAAAGGCGGGTGAGATAGATATAGCTCTCCAATGCGTTGGGTAACACGAAGGAGTGAATGTTTAAGGTTTCTCCGAAGAGATTTAGGGAAAATACTGTGATGGGTATTCCAAACATAACCAAGAGGGTTACTCCCTACGTAAGAATGTTATGAATGCCTCAAGTTACCGTTATGTCTTATGATTTCTATGATTTGTTCATGATTTTACGAGGTATGTTAAAGTGCCTATGTTTTATGGGTAAAGTATGATCTCATCATTAGGAATATATGTACCCATGTTTTCTTTCCATATTTTTATATCCCTTACTGATCTTTTTATGCTCATCCCATGTATTTTTTTAAATGATTTTCACAGGTCAAGGGAAGGGTACATGATATGATGACAATGTCAAGGAAGTGTCAAGAAAGAATCCATGTTTTATTTTAAATATGTTTCCATTGATGGTAATGAAGAATACTATCTTTATGTAACCACTTTGTTTATATGTGGAATGTAATGCAAGTTTTATGATCTAATTCTCTAAAACTCTAAACCTGAAAAGATCCTCAATGTGTAATCTTTTAATAACTCAAGATTAAGTAAGGTTTAAGGCTGGGGCCTTATAATATAAATGGGCAATAAAGAGAGTGAGAATTATAAAAATTAATAATGAGACATGATATAACACGATAATCATTAAGGAAACATTGGAAATGTAGAAACAACATAGAAAACTACCTCATAAACATAGGACAAGGGAAACTACCCTAAAATAATGATGGAAATAGTTCTATAATGCCTTAGGTTCACTCAATAATCCCTTTTGTGACATATCATGAGTGTAAAACAATACACAATTCATTAGAGTGCTATATAATTCTGAGTACACCCATCAGATACATTTAATTGTAATGCTTATGTGTTTCACATAGAACATAACACATTTAAGAATTTATCATTATATATTTTTCCACGATCATAGAGTGGGGGAACAATACATGTAATTCCACAAATAAATAATTATAGGTGAATAAAGGTGATCAACCTTGATTGAAAAAAGTTATGGGTATTCACAACACATTTTTTTGGCATGATAAATTGGGGAGAAATTTCAACAGCATAATAGTGATACTAAAAAATTGATAAAATGTTTTTATGTAGAACAAAGGGGTATCCAAGTATTTTTAAATAAAATTTATATTTATAGGGAAATGATAAAACATATTTCCTCATTTGGAATTTGAAATAGAAGGCATGTTTTGATGATGAAACTTGAATAAAGAAGAGAAGGAAAGGATCCCTTACATTGAGAGTGTGACTCCAAATGATTTAAAGGGGATTCTAGAGATCTTATTGTAACTTTGGGAAGACTATAGAGAGGTTAGGGATGTTTGAGGACTATATACAAGGATTTTTAGTCAAGATAATCATGATATTGGGATTCCCTATATAGGAAATGAGGGCAGATTTATTTACCATTTTTGAAACATAGTTTTTGGACCTTATACAATAAATCAACCAAAACCAAAATCCGTGCATTTGGTTTTTCCATGGTTGCATCCAAAAATAAGTTATTATAATTATTTTATATATAAGAGAGCCAAAATTAATATAACACCCCATTTCTATTGTTGAATTATGTCTTACTATTAAGAAAATGATTTTAAAACCATATAATATATTAATGTTTTTCGAGGACTCATAATTGCTTTAAAAAATTAATAAAATATACATAAATGTAATTATATTAAATTTACATAATAGATTTGATTTTTTATATTCTTTAAATTATTTTTAAATCACGTTTCGGTCAATATGATGTCACAATACCCACCATATATTTATACGGTATTTACTTTTTTATAGAAAAATCGACTATATCTGAAAATTAGGAAAATTCCAAAATTTGATAATTTTGACAAACTTATTAAAAAAATAATATTGATTTTATCAGAATTTTTTTATAAATATATTTATTTTTACCTTTTAAAATAATATAAACATTTATTGAAAATTGATGGGTTTTTTGAAAAAATAGTTTTCAAACCCTTATAAAAATTATGTTTGACATCATAAAAATTATATGATCATTTATATTCAATAAAATTTCTTTAATAATAATATTTTAGTAAAAAATTGTTTAATTATAAAATTGAAAAATTCATCAAAATAAATGTATTTTTTGAAATTGAATACTAAATAACAATACAATTATTTATAGTATAAATATAAAAAACATTTATAATGTATATATAAAAAGAAAATATGAACATTATTATATTGAAAATACAATATACATATTCAGTTTATTATTTTCATTATACATATCCCTTTAACAAATCAGAAAATACCCTAAGCATAAGGTACTCGATGATGAGACATTCATAGGGTGGTTCAGTTGACATCATCTTTATTGTGATCTCGATGAGCATAAAAATACCCCATTAATTATTTCGGTCATGCTTAAGTTGTTGTATCAAATATTGGGATTGATCATGGTAATATCTAGGTAATTTTATCTCCCTCTGATGATTTTATAAATGGGCCTTATATGTTATGGTCCTATAAGTTTTGGACATCACTTAATTTGTCTGAATTAATTAGATTTGTAAAAATCAAATATTCATTCTAATCATATAATTACTATTAAATGACTATATTATAAATGTTTATGTTGAATTTTTTATTTCAAATCTTATAGGATATTATATAATCAAATAAGTGCTTGTGTTTTCTATAAACATAAAATATAAAAAGATATTTATCTAGTATAATTAGGAATGAAATTTCACATTGTATGATAATTAATAACTAATTTTCTAGTATAACTAGGAATGAAATTTATCATTGGACATCATATAAATTATAATTTATCACTTTTTTATATTTCAATGGTGTTGGATAAATTTTTAGGTTACAATGAAAGAAAATATTAATTAATTTTTAATATTTTATTTGGATGAATGTTTTCATCTATAGGTGAATTTTACATGGTAATTTAAATTTTTCTTGGTGGTAGAATAAGTAGAAAGGATCCAAGAGTGAATTTTATTTGTCTATATGAATAAAAAAAATTTCAATGGGTGGATGAAATGAGTAATTTGTAACTTGGTAGATCCATGTTTGGCATTTCATGAGTGGACGAAAGGAAATTAAACCCTCTCTATTTGAACACACCACTCAGGGGTGTTCCTCACAAAAAAGAAAGATGAATGTTGATCCAAATCAATTCTTCTATCCTTTAGTCTTTTCCTTAGATAACACACATGTGTGATGTGTTTTATCATTGATTTGGGTTAGTTTATCTTCACTCATTCATTCATTAGGATACTCTTCTCATTTCTCTTGGATAAAAGTGTATTGTAATTAAGTATTTATAATTGATTTAACTGGGACATAGTGGGATTGGGTTGGAATGATTGAACATTCGGTAATCAATTATAGAGAATACTCAAAAATGGATATCATAGGTTTGTATACATCATTTCATTAGAGTTATGTTGTTGTGTTTAATTATTTATGATATTTCATGAAATTAATGTGAAATTGGATAATCAGTGGGTGTTGGATTTTGTCTCTTTTATCGATAGTGATATGACAGTTTGATATGAGTTTTCCCCCACCATTTTGTTGTGGTTTTGGACATAGTTGATACTCCAATGAGAATTTTTCCACCTAAACCAACATAAATGACTATTAATTTACCATTAAAATTTGTTATAAGTTATATATTAAAATTTTAATAATCCTTGAATTAAGGTAGCATCTTCAGAAGTTGGATGCTGGCTTATTTTATATTTGGTGAGTTTTTGTGTAAGTGGTTGAGATTCACATAAAGGATAACTATATAAATAAGGTAATTAGTCCATAATATTACCTATTTAAATCATTATAGATATAGTATATAAAATATATTAACATAAATGTTAGTGTGATAGTCCCAAAATGGACATGTGAGTGGGTTACCTTGTATAATTTATGTCTAATTGGTCTTGTTAGGATCACAATATGTCAATTAATACTATTAATTCATTCCATATCCATATATTTAAGTATTTTTTACATTTAAGGCCTAGTAAAATTGGAATTAGGTCCCAGTAAGGATATCCATATTTATTAATTTATATATTGACCTCGGGGGTCTTGATCGATATGTAATTCCATCTTAAAAAAATGTATAGGGGGCATATTACGTACATTATTGATATTTTTGATGTTTTATATAAGAAAAGCTGGGTATATGGGGATATCCTATATTTGAAATAAATATGGGTTCAATGAATTTTAATAAATGGATATAAACTATCTAGATCATGATAGTTCCCCTAAAACATATGTATTGATGAAGTGGTAGATGATGGACATGTTTTCATGGGAATGTGAAGTTATGGATAGGTAATGGATTCATGACAGATGCCCCTTTAATTAAATTTTGATTTATCGATTTATAGAATATTTTATTATTCCATGATGATAGTCACCCACTCCCTAGTGTTGATAAATTATGAACTGGACTCAATAATTGGAATTTAGTATAATTATTTCCCTAATAGAACAACCCTTTTGAGATAGGTAGTTTTATGGGATCCTAAACCTTGTTGATGAAGGTCTGTCTTGATTCATGTATCCTCTGTGGAAAATTACATCTATATGGGTACCATAATTAGTAAAATGGGTTTAATTAACTTATTTC
Source organism: Viscum album (assembly GCA_963277665.1). Lineage (NCBI taxonomy): Eukaryota > Viridiplantae > Streptophyta > Magnoliopsida > Santalales > Viscaceae > Viscum > Viscum album. The sequence goes on along the minus strand of OY728140.1, from coordinate 1,898,111,625 downwards.
CAAGGATAATTATTCATTCACCATGGTCATGTTGATTTTATGGTTACAGTTATGTTTTCTATGATAATACAATCACAATTGTTTGTCTAATTAAGATTCATTATAGATTTTTTACACTAATTTATTTATGTTTAGTGATAGTTTTTCTTCTTATTATATGATGGTGATTTAAAATTAACCAAATTTTCATTTGTGGTATGCTATCCATCTATATTTTGAGTTTTTAAAAATTATCATTCATCATGGGTATTTATTCTAGTGGTACATCATTCACCATACCTATGGATCTAGAGGTGCATCATCTAAGATGGTTAATAAGTACAATCATATGACATTCATTTTTGTATTAATGTTGTTGGTAGATCATATTTTCTTTGTTAATGTGTGGTTATATATATCTCACCTTAGATATTAGTGGGAGATATATCATTCACCTCACCTAGTGTGTTGGTGATACATCATTCACTTGGAGGTACATCATTCACTCTAGTTTTTATTAATGTTATGATACATTATTCGCCTAGTGACACATAATTCAAACTATTTTTGGGTCGTGGCACATCATACACCACCTTTATGTCTGTTAATACCTCCTTTACCTCACAATAAATAATTTTCCATATTATTGTGTGGTGATACATCATTCACAAAGTGATACATCATTCTTGTTTAATACTAGTCATATGGTGATATATCATTCATCTATGGATATATCATTCATAGTATTATTGTTTGTTGATATATCATTCATATTAAAATAATGTGTTATACCCTTTTGTAGTATAGTGATACATTGTTTATGCAAGGATACCGAATTTACCATGTTGGTTTGGTGGTGCATCAACCACCTTCTTTATGAGTTGCTGATTTCTTGTTCATTTTTTATATTTTATTGGAAATGAATCTTTCTCTACCGGGATATATATGGTGATATAATTTTCACCATTATAGTTGATATTATTTATGACAAATCATTCACCGATATATTTTGATCAACCCATGGGACCATATTCAATTAGAAATCTGTATGAAGCAGGTTTCATTGACTATCAATATAGCTTCATGAGAACCCTTGATATTAAAGGTATAACAACCCTGTTATTTATTAAACATTAATAAATGTTTTATTAAACTTTATAAAACACATAATATGAATATTTCTAGAATATTTGGTAAGTTAGGTACATTACACAATAGCTTAAAACATGAAAAGAGATATATTTATGGAAAACTTATTTTGCGTGACTAAAATGATCCATCATACTTAACACTGCATATGATAACATGAGGAAAGAAATAAGAAATGGGTGAACATAAACTACCAATAAATGAAATATACAAGGAATAAAATTGGGTATGAAATACATGTTACACAATAGGCATATCAATGGAGTATAAAATTTACATAAATAATAAGGCATGATGTAGAATTTTAATCATAACATTGAAAATGTGACAACAACATAAAATGTTTCATCATAAATATAGGTCAAGGATAAACCATACCAGACATCCTGGAGGAATAATTCCCATAATGGAATTAGGTAATCCCCCTATCCCAATGTTATGTATCATGATAATAACCATTATCCAATGAAATGGAGTTCATCAAGCGCATCCCCTCTATAATCATTTCATTATCACATTTATATATCCCACAGTGATCACATAACATGGATTCATTCAACATCATAATTTATTCCATGATCATTGAATATTTAATAAATTAATGCATGTCCCAAATAAATATTTTTGCATAATGGTGAATATTTTTTAAAGAAAAAATGTGAATGTTATTCAATACATAATTATTTTTGAATTAAAAATCACAGTGCAATTTCCGCAGCATAATGACGTCATATAGAAATTCATAAAGTTAGTTAATGGGAGATAAATTGGTATATAATCATTTATAATATAAATGTATAGTAATAGGTAAATTAAAATACATTCCCTTGCCTATGGAATAATAAATAGAAGGTGTAACATTGTATATAACCTTGAATAAATAGGATAATGTTTCCTTTACAGAATTACCTCGCTCGTGGCTCTCGCCCTTGCTCGGCAGTGATGCCCTATCTTGTGGATGACCGAGGTTCCGGCCCCCTCCTCCTGGGTGTGGGTAGGGGGACCCTTCCCTCGTCCTCGTCGAGTCACCATTTTCCCCCTTTACAAACTCGTCTCTTCTCCCGCTTTTTCCTTCGATCCCTATTTTCCCTATGGTCCTCGACATTCACTAAGGTTCTCCTCAGCTTTCTCATTATTGAAAGGAGATCTTCACAGCTTTGGATCTTCACAGATCTACACATGTGGCTCGATTCAGGGGTTTTCGTCCTTCGGTTGAGGCTTTTGACAGGTTTGTCATAGAATCCTGGGTTCTTCAAAATCATGCAGTTTTGGGTCTTCTTGATCGACACCAGATGATGATTCGATTCTCATTAGAGGAGGATCTGGTCTTCGTCTGGTCAAGTGCTCCTTAGATGCTCAATGGATGCGGTTTTCTCCTCCTGAGATGGTCTTTCGGTCTCGTTACGCGGCATGATCCGTCGTCGGCTGCGGTGTGGGTTAGTTGTCTGGAATTGCCTTTTCTATTTCAAAACCCTTCAATTATATGTATGTTGGGGAACATGGTTGGAAGGTTTCTATGCTCCGATTATCCCACTTCTGCGGTTTTCCATCCAATTTTTCCTCACGTTTGTGTTGAGGTTGATATCTCAAAACCTCCAACGGAGTGGTTGTGGATTTTGATTAGTGAAGAGATAAGATGGAAGCAGAGGGTGGTGTTCGACTGGTGGCCTGTTTTTTTCTCAGGATGCAGCAGACTAGTCCATTAGGCTTTAGAATGCCGTCGTGGGTTCCGATATTGGTCAAACACGGTGCAGGTGGATCTGGTGGGGCTCTTCCAGCCGAGGATTTGTGGAGTTTTGGGTGAGACTAAATGGAAGCGTGGGGAGGACCTTAAGGTAATGGACCTGGTCAAATTCTAGAATGCATCAAGTGCTGAGACCAGTTCCTGGGAGGCTTAGAAACAGGGGGCTTCGTTGTGTTCATCCAGAGTTGAGTTGAATTCCACAGGATCTGCGAAGTTTGTGGAGCATATAAAGGATGATCCACGGGTTGTAGACATTTTTTCTCGGCTGAAACAAGTTTTGGGTATCATTGGGTTTGAAATGAAGAGTCCCCTGGTAGTGACTATGGTTAAGCCTTTAGCTACATCCTTTCCTACTGAGGAAGGGGTGGTAATCTTGAAGGACATTAACATGAAAACGAAGTTTATGGGTCGTGGATATGAGGAATCCACTAGACCTGATGTGGTGCAGGGGAAGTCTTTCTTGGCAGCTGCATCTTCTCAACGCATACAAGGGAAGTTGGATGGAGGGACTGTCTTGGGTCCTTTATAACCAAATAGCCTCAGTGGTATCCAGGATGGATATGGAGGGTGGAAATTTGGATTGGAGAAAAAGGTATGAAATATGGAGTTCCCAGGTAAGCATGGGGCACTTAATGTTAGCATAACGTTAAGGGTGGGGAACAGTTTTGAGGGATTGGAAGTTCACGAACCTCCGTTGTCTTAGGAAAATCATTTTGATAGTCTGGCAATTCAAGAATAGGAGCATGTGGGGGATGACTCAGGGGATGACGGTCAAAACCATCCCTCCTGGGATAGTTTGGATGGTTCTTATGGGAATGACCCCCAATATCCCAAGAAAGAAAAATGGGAGGAAAGGTAAAAGTGACCCAGGGAAATGCATTGTTGTCCAAGGGAAAAAGCCTAAAGAATGCAAAGACTATTCTCATCTACCAGAATCGATGGAAACAAGGTCTACCAAGAAATTTGGAAGTAAGGTGAAAATAGGATCAATGGAAAGGGAAAGTGGCATCTCATGTCGAGACACAGGTGTGATGAAGGAAGACATTAGAGAGTCTCTAAAACTCATTATTCACTCCAAGGAAGAAATGCATGGGAAAAACCTTAGACACAATTCCTCTAATGATGATATTTTAAGAATTTATGAAAGAGGCGTGAAGGTTGAGGTTAGTGACGAGCAAGGAGAGTGGATTGACAAGCAAGATCGAATCATTGCCTGGGGCTTCAACCAAGGTAAAATCACCCTGGAATAATTCATTTAGACAATGGACAGAATGGTTTCTCACCTCGAAGTCCTTATTAGGGAGGATCCAGACACTCAGGTTAGTACCCTGTAATAGGAATTATATAGAGTGTTTTACTTGAATCATCTTTGTCTCGTGTTTAATAATTTTGTGAGCCCCTTCAAAACATAGTGATCTATGTTTTGTGAACAATGGTTTCCCACTTATCCTCAAAGTGACTTTTTAATAAAAATTTATATTTGGATTGGGGATAAAGAAATGAAACCTCACAAACATTCATCATGGTAACCGGTGTACATAATGCTTCATAGGTGGGATAAATTTGAGTCAAATGTATATCATAATTTATAAATAAAATTTAAGGAATGAAGGATATTTAATCACATATCCTAGAATTATAAAATGGAAAGTTAATGTTATAAAATTAAAAGGAGTGTTTAATAAAAGAGGATTGTGGATGATAAGGCTCGCTTAATTGATTGTTTGACTCTAATGGCTTGGCAGGGGATTCCTGAAAGATTGGGGGTGTCTTGGGAGGAATATAGGGGTATATAAATGAGTTTGGTCATGGTGCAAATAGTTTCAGTGTAAATAAATGGGATCTTGTGTGGCTTTATTTAGGAAAATAAGGGAATTTCTTTAATATTTGGTTTTTTGACACTACGTTATAAAATGTTCAAAATGAAAATCCATTTCATGGGTTTTCCCACGGTTTATACCATAAGAGAGGGGTTTAAATTATTTTATCAGGCCATTTTTATAATAAGATAAAATAATTTCATTTATTGTGTGGAGGTCACACTATCAAAGAAATTATTTTAAAATAATGAGATATATTATAAGTCTTGGGGTATTCATTAAGGAAGTATAAAATAAGTAAAGTAAACATATTATTAAATTATTTTAAATGGAAAAAATACATTTTTCTGATGATACCTTTTATTTTATTTATTAAATCACCATTGGCCCATTATAATGTCATTAAAAACATAATAAATTTACATGATATTTAATTTCAACCTAAAAATTCTAATGTTTGAAAAAGTTATGAAATATTAAACATTAGATAAATCCAAAATATATCGTCCAAAAATAAAATTTATTTTATCTAAATAATTTTCTATATATGTGCATTTTCAATTTTTATATAAAAATAGATATTTATTGAAAATGAAATGTTTTTTACCATAACATTTTTTTGAACCCTTATGAAAATTACATTTGACTTAATAAAAATTATTTGATCTTTTATATACAATTAATTTTTTTAATGATAATATTTTATAATTTAATAATATCTTTTAAAAATCAATCAATTAATTAATAAATTGAATTTTAATATTAACCAAAAATATTATTTCTGGTTTATTTAATGAAAAATAGATAAACATTTATAATTTAAAAATAATATCAAGAAAATATAATCATTATTAAATAAAAATAATTTCATTATTACTATTTACATGGTATTGATAAATATTACTTTAATAATAAATAATACATCAAAAGAGTTTGGTTGATGATGATCTGGAGATCATGGTGTCATTGGTGATCTTAGTGTGGGTCATATCTTGATGATCTTGATATTCTCCCACAAAACGTTTCACTAATGATCAAGTTATTAGATCTGATCTATAAATTTTTCAGGGAGAAATCACAAAAATTATGTATCCCTTGTAATATATGATATATTGGATTTATATGGTACAATGAAACTGGTAAATGGAATCACTTCCTTCGTCTATTCCAAATGGATTATTTAAAAAAATATATTTATACTATTCATGTGTTCAATGACTATATTATCAATTGTAATGATTAATTATGGTAATTTAAAACCAATTGGATATAATAAAAAAATAAGTTAATGTACTTCATGTAACCATAAGACATTTAATTTAATCAGAAAGGGGATTTTGATTCATAATATTTCGGGACATCACAGTCATTCCCAATTTAGAAAAATTACAACAAAAATTTCTATTCCAATAAAAAAAAGTTGAGGGAAACTCCTCTTTATTTCTTCCTATAGTTCCCCTGTCAATTCTTCAAACATTTGGCTTTTCCATAACACTTTTATGGGTGGTATTGTTTTGTTTAATATAACGTTTTCCCTACGATATAAATGTTTCACTGACTGCTCTTCATAGGAAATTTAATTATCCAATGCTACCAACAATAGAATTTGTAATTATGGGGGGTTTTTTCTGTAATTCCCCAATATGGATACATGGAATACATCACATAGTTGACAAAGAATTTATTGGAATTTTATTCAATAATCTAATTCTATGATGCAAAAAAGGATATCAAGAAGGGCAATGTACCTTAGAAAAAATGTTCCCATTATCCCAAATCTCATCACTATCAACCAAAGATATATATATAGATGAATCAAATGACTCCAATATAAAACTATATATCATTTCAATGATTATCAACATATCTCTTTTTCTATCTCTAGGAAGCCTGGATGTGATTCATAATTTTCTTATCCTTCTCCAAAATTTCATGAACCATTTCAGGACATAAAAGCTTGCATTTCCCAACATCATCCAAATATGTCGACGCTCTATCTCTCTTCACAAATAGTTCTTCAAAAGGATCCATTTGTATGTTTGAGTGGAAAATATTTAGGTAAGAGAAATCAACAAGGGGAAACATTGGTCCCATCCACCTTTGAAATAAATTGATGATGTTCTCAACATTTCCTCAAATGTTTGTATATTTGACTCAAATTGGCCATCCGTTTGGGGGTGGTAATCTATGCTGATGTACCGCTTTGCCTTTAGGTCTTGATGGATACATTTCAAAACATAGATGTGAATCTAGGATAAATATCATAAATAATCAATAGTGGTTCTCCATGTATACATTCAACTTCTCTAATGTATATATTTTCTTGTTTATCTAGTGATTCACCCTCTCAAATCATAATGAAGTGTGGAATAATTATAATATGATCCATAAAAATCAGATAGTATTCATTCCATTGAATGTTTCGTAATTACACTAAGAAATTATGTGGTGAGGTTTTCCCATTTCCATGTTGGTATGGGTAATGGTGTCATTACCCCCTAATACTTATACCTTTCAATCATCATTTGATAACATATCGTCATCATATTTGTATAATTAGTGATGAATTTCTTTATGCTATCCATCCAATAATGATCTCAAAGATCTCAATACATTGTGAAAACTCTAATTTTTCCCACATTACGTTAGTATTTTATGGAACTCATAGTCTTGACCCAAAACATATAATTCTCACTTCATAAAAAATGAACACTACAGATTTCGATTTTCATATAGAGTCCACTTTATTCTAAATTCCCACATTATATATTTGATCATCCTTTAATGTTTTAATAAGAAATGTTTGAGAAATCATTTTGGAAATGATTTATGATGTTCAATTCGTTATTATTCCCATGTCCATCCTCTTAAAATTTATGAATATTGGATCATCCTCAATTCTCATTGATGATAGAATTTATCAATCCATTCTACTTTGATCATCCTCCTATTTTTTTTTGATTTCCTAGTATGGTAGTAGATTGATTAGTTGTACTATTTGATGAGCTCTAACCATCTTACATGGAGCATATTTATCTCTTTATATGTAAATATATATTTAATATTTTTTTAAATTTTATATATTTCACACATCTTTCCAAAGAGATAATATCCCCGAAATGATAGAGTGAAGAACACTATTTCCAACTCCACATCATGCATGGGATGGTTTTTTCTAATTTATTTTCATCTTCCTTGATGAATTTTCTATGAATTTTTTATTTTTAATCAACAAACAACCTAATAAATTCAATTATGAATCAACAAAATTTATAAAAAGTTCCATAATAATGGGTAGTATGAGGGAATGGGTAGTGATAAGCTTATATTTCAACTACATGAAGCACTATTCACATTCATCGTTAAAGAAAATCTGACTACCTTATCAGTTAGATTTGTAAGATGCTTGAAAATCATGAAAACATTCCCAGAAATCGCTAATAATATCATACTAATCTCAGGAAACTATGAATATATTTGACAGATGTTGGCCTCGACAATACTTCAATTACTTTTTTCATTGAAGGATCCATAGATATCCATTTTCTTATGATGATATGACATAAGAATAAGACTTCTTTATAAAAAACTCTCTATTCCTATAATATTCTTAGATCTTATCCTTTTTCAAGGTCATTAAAACACTATTTAGATGATCCTCAAGGTCCTCCGTGAATTTGGAATATATCTAAATATCACCAGTAATCACTAAAAAAATTTGTTGAAATAATCTCTAAATAATATTTTTTATTATTTACATGTATATTTTTATAGAATTATTAAGTCCAAATGGAATAACTATTATATCATAGTGCCCATAGCTCATATGAAAAGTAGTCTTAGGATTTTCTCATTCATTACCATAACATGGTAATATCCAAACCACAGATCCACCATGGAGATGTATTGTGCTCCACATAGATGATCAAAAAATTCGTGAATCCTTGGAAAAGGATACCTATTATTAATCATGATCTCCTTGAACTCAACATAACTAATGAAAAGGTGCATTGACCGGTCATTCTCTTTGAAAAAGAGGACTAGTTAACCCCATGGATAAGCACCTGGGAATATGAATCCATTATCTAGATTCTCCTTAGTTTTTTTCAGTACCTCTTGTTGAATAATAGCTGTCCTATATAGAGTCTTGGTTATTGTTAATGTCCCAGGTATATTCTCAATTGAAAATTCATCCTCTAAGCTATAGGGTAAGACCAAACAATTCCTCAGGAAACAAATTAAATTATTCCTTCATAATAGGCATGTGTCTTATGAAGATACTTTCCTTAGACTCAATCATTTGACCTAGATACACATTCTCATAGGGAAATAATATCCATTCTTGATATTATGTTGGTAACCAATTTTTATCATCATCCATTCACTTTTATAGAATAAGTTATTGATTCTCCATATGGAATGTGATTCACTTCTGATGAAAATTATTGATTCCACTATATAGGGAAAGACAATCCATGACTAGAATTGAATAAAATCCCACTAAATAGAGTGTGACAAGGGATTCTAGGATGTTTATCGAACAAAAATTGATAGGGGAGTATTTAAACACTTAGGATGAATTAATTTCCTTATTCTCTATTTTCATCTATATCACTACTTCGATTTTTTGTAGTGGTGATTGAATAATTATACTAAAATTTTATGATATGAAGGAATTCGTAGTAACAGAATCAAATAGTATATTCACTATTCTTGAATGAAAAACTATCATACCTATAATTGCTTCATTTTCAATATTCCCTTCAGCAGTAGTGATGGAAAATTTATTTACCCTTGCTACCATGGTGGTGGTTGGTTGCTCTGAAAAGCTTCACTTAGTACACTAGTTGATAAAGTTCCACGGTTCATTGAATTTTATGTGGTAAAAAATGTGTTGAGGGTTTACCAGAGAATTTCATTCCTCTTTCACTTGGAATTTTCCACCTATTGAAAATCATTTCCTAGGTTCCCATCACTTCCACACCTAAAGCATATAATTCTTCCCATTTTCAAATTTCTAAGGTGTTTCTTTCTACCCCATTCACATGTGGAATGGAAGAATTTATTATCACCACTAGATTTATCTATTAGACCATTGGAATTAAACTCCAATTTCAAATTCTTAAACCCACAATACCCTTGAGATTCTCTAATCTCCATTTCAACTATTAGGGCCCATCATAATATTTCCTTATATATGTCAAAGTCACAGAATGTAATGTATTTTTGAAGATTAGGCATTCTCCCACCAATGATGTATTCAAACTCGCATTCGACTGTAACAAAATAACTAGAATATTGTAGTGTATTTCTTGAGATGGTTTCCTTATATGTCCCAATAGATTATTCGTCTTTTTTCTAAAGTTCATGGAAATACCTTTCTATTTTATGATAAAGATTGTGAGAAATTATTTATCTAGAAACAATTTCTGGAAATTTTTCCTCTCTTTTTTTCGATCTCTTCCTCTGGATTTATATTCTTAATATATTTCCATAACTGATGAGATTCTACTTATATAAGATATATATTCAAATTAATCTTCTCTTGTTCAAAAAATTTAAGTATGGAGGAGATCTTCTCAATTTAGTTGATCAATTGTTCCACAATTAATGGATAAGATGATACTTTAAATGTAAGGGGCCTTTTTTCCATGATGATCTTGACTCTAGGATGACCTATAATAGGGGGATTGGGTGCTCCACTTGTTCTAGGTTTCTATTTAGAACTAGATTTATCTAAGATATTATCATGACAATGTTTTTGATTCACACTCCCATCATATTGGGAATCTAGTTGGGGTAGTTGTCACATTGCCCTTCAAATAGTTTGTTAGCTTGATTCCTCCTATTATAAGCCATTGATAGTGGAATAAATAATTTTAGAGATGATTATCTTAAACAATTGTATATTTAATGGGGAATCCAATTACATTAAAGGTAAATGTTATAAATTTCGTTTATCTTTTTATTTTATGAGATTTTTGTCTTTAATCTATGTTATTAATGATTTATTTACTTACATAATTTGTTATGGTATTTTTTGTTCCCTTACTAATGGTTTGTAATGAACATATGAATTTAGCAAAGAATATCCCCCAGAAGTTTAAAACAAGGTTCACAGTAGGGCCTATTTTTGTGTATTAGATTTTCATGAGTTAGGCCTTTAAAATCATGTCAGATTATGCTAAAACCATGTCCACTTGTAGTATATTGACAGGGATGTATTTTATTTATATACAAATTACTATATACTAACAAAAATTTAAGTTTGTTTTCTTATAATTTTTCGTATTTCTAAATAATTATCTAGGGTTATCTAATCTTGAGGTTTTCATAAGATTTTTTTAACCATAATCAAAATAAATAACTGCACATATCCTTTGATACCAAATATAACAACACCATTCTTTATTACCCATTAAAACATGCTTTGTTACACTTAGTTCAACCCATATGTTCGAGTGGTCTAATGTATTTGGGAAATTTGGAACATTACATTATACCATAAAAAATTAAATGCAACATCTTCATTGAAAGCATTCTTTGACATGACCAAAACAATTCTTCATACATAATAATTCATGAGATAAGCTGATTATGTAGATAAGAAATGGTTGAGGTATAATGAACATTAATGGAATAAACAAGACATAACATGATGAATAACATACTTGTACGATAATAGGCATACCAATGGAGAATAAAAGGAACATGAATAATATGGAATGATATAAAATTATAATAAAAAATTGGAAATGTGGAAACCACTTAAAACACATTATCATAAACATAGGCAAAAGATAAACCCACAAAGACATCATGGTGGAAAAATTACTATAAAATAATTAAGTACATCCCATGACCCAATATAAAATATCATGATACTAACCATTACCAAATGCATTTTAGAATTATCAGGGTGAACACTTCAGAATCATTTAATTATCATTCTCAGGTGTTCCACCTTGATTATATAACATGAATTTATTCCACATAAAAATTTATTCAGAGATTAAAATATGTGGAATAAATAAATGTATGTCCCCAATGAATATTTATATATACAAAAATATTAATACCCATGATAGAATAATTGGTATGGTATTCATTACAAAATTATTTTGTCTTGGAATATCGTGGTGCAATTTCGGTTTCATGACGATGTCATATTGAAATTCATAAAATTGATTTATGAGAGATAAAGAGGTATATATTCATTTAGAAATTATATTTAATGTAAGAGGGACATTTAAATACATTCCCCAACATATTGAATAAGAAATAGATGGTTTAACATAATAAATAAACATGAATAAATATGAGAAAGGAAAGAACCCTTTCAAAAAATTGCCTGATAACTGATAGCTACACATGGTACCGTTAGTTCCATATAGTGCTATGCAAGAATAAAATTTATAAAACATAATCAATATTAAGTCAAATTTTATTATTCGGTATTTATGACTGTCTAAACCCCAAGGAGAATCTGTATATTCTAAATTAATTAGTAAATGTAACCTCAATTGATTTGTTGTTTTTGAGAAAAGAGAAACAATGACATGAATGTTTGGGGTTTTGGATCAATATGGGAGGTATTCCTGGTTTAGTGATATTTTGGTTTGTGTGATAGTGATTCAATTGATATGCATTTGTTCATTTTATTTGTTGGAATTTGGTCAACATGGATCCTTGGTCTTTGTATCTCGTCCTAGTCCAATGATCTCACTTTTAGAATGGTCATCAACTCAGCCAAAACATAGAAATATGAACCCAAAAACTATTTTTAAAAATAACTACACTATACTACACAATTATCATTGGAAAATTAGGCAAATTAATTTAAGTAAATTATTTTCTTCAAATCACATCCAATGCTCATGAAATTTTAAAAATAAAATATTTGTAATTGATGAATGATGTTCGCAACAATCCAATATAGGAATAAAATAATGAAAAATAATCCCTAAGCAGCACTCCCCCTAAACATCTCATAACCTGGCACTAGAGAGAATACTGACTCATGGTATGAGTGACCAATCTAGGTACTCTAGGAAGAGTGGTAGTGAAGAACTTCTTTGGATCGTTAAACCTTCGTCTGCTATTGTTTCTTTTCCTTCTTCTCATCCCTGAATGACTTAGAATAATGTATAGGGCCTGTATTTATAGTCTTTTCTCATCAAAAACCATGTCCTACATTATGTTTTTTTCCAAGTGCATCACCGCCTACACGACGTGTACACGGGTTACACGATGTTTACACGGGTTACACGATGTGTACCTAACATTTTCTTTTCCCTCTATCGCGTTGAATCCATGAAAAGATTGTATACTGGATAGATAGTTGTCACATTATGTATTTGTGGTACACACCATGTACATGATGTTCACAATGAGTTCTATCATCATGACATGTCCTTTATGGTTGTGTTTATCTTGGAATGTTAATGATGCGTAATTCATTTTTCTTCAGTTTCTAGTTCCTCTTTATCTCCAAAAATCTAGTGTCGCACTACGAGTGAAGCGAAGCAGCACGAAGGGTCATTCATCACATTTTTTGTTCAAATATAGTTCCTTTGTCAAAAATTTGTAATTTCGTACCAAAAATTTCAACACATTGCAAAAATGTCTTGATTGTTCATTAAATTACACAATTAACATATTAAAACTACAGAAAAATATATGCATGAAATACATGTTTCAATAACAAGTGTGGATAAATCGTCATAGGAGAGATAAACTAGAGTGAAAAGAGATATAATAATTTATATATAATATTAAATGTAAGATATTTATGTACTAATATATCAAAACATAATCAAATGGAAATTTAAAAACATGACATTAAATCGTGAGATTTATAAATGGGGAGAGTGGAAATTAAGGTTCACTTACTTGATTGTAAGACTCCAAAGTCTTGGAAGGGGTTTATTTATATCTTGTGGTGCATTGGGAGGACTATAGAGAGTATAGTGAATATTTTTTCATGATATAAAGAGGATGAGTTAAGAGAATTGAGAGTTTGGGTAGGATTATATAGGAAAAGAAGGGTATATATTTAATATTTTAGTTTTGGTCACTACAAAATAAAATATTCAGAACCACATTACATCCCATTGGTTTTCCCATGGTTTTTTTACCAAGGGGAGTGTTTTACATGTTTTATAAGTAAATGGTCTTACAATATTAATATAATGTAGTTTCTTACGTGGAGGTGAGTCCCACTCTCAAAGAAATGATTTTAAAATCTTAAAAATTATTATAATTTTTAGACGATTCATTAAGGATTTATAAATAAATCAATTAAAAATAAAATAAAATTATTTTAAATAGAAAAAATATACTTTTACGAAGATACCTAATATTATATTTATTACATCACTATTGGGCCATTATGATGCCATAAAACACACATTATATTTATATGATATTTTATTTTTATCCAAAAATTCAATTGGTTTAGAAAATTATGATGAATTCAGATTAGATAAATTCAATTTCTTGATTCCAAAAATTATAACCATTTCATCTAAATGATTTACCAAATATGGTAATTTTCAATTTTATAATAATAACCGATATTTATTGAAGATGATGGGATTTTGACAGTAACATTTTTTAACCCTTGTAAAAATTAAATTGGACATCACAAAAATCATATGATAATTTATATTAAATAATTGTAATTTAAGGATAATATTTTTTTAAAATAATATATATATCAAAAATAAAATAATTTATTTATTTAATTTTAATATTAATCAAGAAATCAATTTGTTCTCTATTGAATCAAAAATAAAAAGAATTTATAAATTAGAAATAATAAGATGAATATTTATGCACTATTATATAAAAAATAATATATATATATATATATATATATATTAATTTTTATAGAGTCTTGAAACATATTACCTTAATACACCATCATAAACCCTAAGACTTTGTTGTTTAATGGGGAGGATTTTGTGGGGCCATTCGGTGAACATGGTTTGAGTCTTGGTCTCGAGGATCTTGAACTTATATTGTAAATAGATTCAACCATGGTTTAGTTTTTGGATATAAAATTGGGATTATTATTGTAAAATTCCCATAAATAATATATCTCTAAAATGATTCGAATAATGGGATTTATTGGCTATGATCCTACAGGTTGAGGACATCAGTTCATTTTCCTATGTCAAATGGTTTTTTAAAACCCTATATTTATTCTAGACATCTGTTCAATGACTATATTATCAACAGTAATGATACTTAATTTTTATTTAAATCCTATTTTATATAATAAATAAAAACAAGTGAATTTATTTTCTATAACCAAAATACATTTAATTAAATCAAATTTTGGAATTTACTTATAATAGTTTGGGTGGATACAATAGGTTAATTGTGTATGATATTTATGAATTACATTTCATTTAGAATATTTATGACCATATAATCTTTTTTTTACATGTACACCATTTTTTGTATTCTAATGAGTTTGAAACATACACCTTATAGTTGAATTTTAGTTCATATCATGATATTAGAGTAGGAATGTGTGTTTATGAAATGTTTCTAGTTTCTTTGGATGAGCTAGAAGAGTTCAATGTGGATTTAGAGAGATGTCTCAGGTGATGTTGGGGATATTAATTGGGTATACATGTCATTTAGTTTTCTATTCAATACGTATTCGATATGATCATCCCATTAGGTGAACATTTATCCATGCAAGACTAGATGAAAAGTAATTGTTTCTGAAATATATATTTTCTGGTATCTATTTAGTTACATAACATGATTCTCAATGAAAATTTATTTTAAGGACCATTATATTTATATATTTAGGAATATTGATGTTATTTTATATTTTGGTTACAATTATACAATATGGCATAGTATCCCCACATGGTTTACCAGAACCTCTATACTATCCGGAAACCTCTAGTCTATGGGGATCAATGCTTGAGGTTGTGTGTGGATGAACACATTTAGTATTTAGGGACATCAGGATGGGTATGTTACCAACTGTTATAATAAAAATTATTTGTTTCGTTTAATGTTTTAGATATAGGGGATAGAGATAAAACATATCATGTATTGTGATGGGTGTCATTCATATTCCTATCCAATACTATTACGAGCGGTGATCCATATTATCAAGGAGTTGGTACATATGTTCATGATTTTCACTATTAACGTTGTCTGGGTTTGGTTTTAGAATTTTTTATTATATGTGGATGTTTATTTATTTGTTTTTTATCTTATGTGTCTATATGTGGTTTTTAATGCATCATAATCGGCACATGGTATTCACAAGAAACTTATATGATTGAATGTTATTGAAAATTTGAATATGAAGAAGGATTAGTACTTAAATGTGTTCAAGAATTTATCTAGTGTCTTTATAATCATTTTTGGTGTAAATCTATTTTATTGAACACTGGTTACTATTTATTTAGTTATGTATGTCATTAATAATTATTTGAATCTGGGTGAATTTTATACATAATCCTAAGGGTGAGTATGTTGGTATTGAATCATTCCAAGTTATATGTGACCATTCAACCATAGGTTGTATATAGAGTATGGGGTAGTGTTTCCTATACTACCACATTCTATTTAGTGAGTAAATAATGAGACATGTTTTTTTTTGAGTTAGCATCATTTATATCCATGTGAATGTGATGAAAATGACTCTAGAGTTTGTAATTTTAGTATAGAGATACTTGATTTATATGGGAGGTTTAATTCTGGAAACTTTTCATGTGAAACTCTTTATAATATAAAATATAAAATCACCTGTTCTACTTCCCATTGTTCCCCATAAAGAGAATGGTCTTTAAACTGCGTTGGGTAGCATGGTTATGACAAAATGTGGCTTATTTTAATGGTTAGTAAAGTGTGTTATCATAATAGAGATGTAGTTTTCATTCTTTGACATCAAATGTAAATTTAATTTTAGGGGTAAATATAGAATCCTACATATTTTCTAAATTATTATTATACTATTTTTAATATTGACTTAGATAATAATAAAAATCATAAAATTTATTGGAATAGTGTCTTAGGAAAATTGTATTCATTAAACATGAATATATATAAAATAATAAATTCCAATTAGAATATTTTTGATAATTATATTATATGATTTCGTGATCTCATTAGCCTTTGTTATAACTTATGTATATATATCAACGAAAGGGTGAGCTAAAATATGAGTATGGGGAGGGATAATATGGAAGAAATATGAGACATAAATCAATGTAATACATGGGTGAGCATAATCATACTCATCGTATCTAAATTATAGTAGCATCAATATAATATTGATTAGATCATTTAGGGGATACAAGGAAGGTGAATAATTCTATATAATGAATCATTATAATATTATGTTCAATTCTCATGATTTTAATGGGAAGAAAGGCAATATCATTTTCACGCATAACTTATGTTTACAACGCTCTCTATATTGAATGTGAATAAATATAGAATCGTTTTCATGAAGAAAAATGAAAATTTCTTGTGATAAATCACATTACCTAACACATTTTATGGATATAAATTTATTTTCTAACCCATCAATATAAGAAATGTGTGTAATCATGCATTTTACATAAGATGTAAAAAAGACATCAATTATAAATATGCAATGAACCAATGAAAAATTAATTGATTTATTAGTGATGTTTTAATGATTATATCATGAATAAAGATGGTGGATCCCAAAATAATAAGTAAGTGGATAATTTTGTACATTAAATGGGATAAAGAACCTAGAAAAGATCATACTTCTTGTATTGGAAATGAATGACCCGTAGAAAAATCAAAGTGAAAATTTGAGAATAAAATCCTTTTTTATAAATCATGATGATGGATGAGAATGAATCTATATGATGTAAATATATTAATTTTAATAGATGAAGTGGAGGGAATGAAAATTAAAAAACACATATAAGGTTATTTAAAATAATCATGGGTAAATTAGAGAGATAAATATAGGGTAAATCCATAATAAAAAAGAAGTGATTTGATTCCCCTTACAAAAGGTCCCATATTTCTTTATTTTGATCACAACTCGAGTATATTGATTTTTTTTTAAAAATGAATTCATAATTGAATTAAATTTGAGTATTTTAATATTTACCCATTATAATCATTATAATTTATTTGATAGTGTTTTTTCGAATGATAAATTGGGTTAATAGATTTTTATTTGAATTAACCTATTATATTTTAACATTATAGTTGCAAATCATTGTTATTTTCCCATTAGAATATATTAATCCATGATATTAATAATATATAAATTTAATATTTTTATATTATAAATAATTTATGCTAAAAATTCATTAAGGTGGTAATAAGTTGAGAATTTATATCATGTTCATCGGTGGATAAAAAAACCATTATTGGGACATTTATAAAGAGTTGTAAGGAGCGATATTATTTATATATTAATGGAATTATAATAGTCTTAAAAAAACAAAAAAAAAATTATCTATACATGTATATTATATTATCCAATATAAAATTTAATTTTATTCAAAATATGTTAAAATACACTATATTAAAAATAAACTTATATATTATTTTAAAAAACTAATTTGAATATTAATTTTATATAATATTTATATTAATATGTAATTATTTAATTTATATTTTATAGTACTTATAATTAATTTTTTCATTTTATTATTTGAATTCAAATTCTAGAGATCATATTATTATTCTAATTATCTAATTATTATTCGAAATTTTCTATTCCCAATATACATCCTATAAATACATAACAATTATTTCAGTCATCATCAATATAGATTTCTCACAAGATTGTCAATATCAAAAATTAGAATCGTATTAATTTTTTTTCTTTTTATATATTTTTATGATGGTGATAATTATATAGGACAATGTTGTCTCTAAATTTCAAATTCTTATTATATTATTTTTTCGGATTATTGTCTCATTTTACCATTTTACACTTAATGGAGTTTTTTATTATTTACATATAAAATTCCATATTCCTGAAAAAAAAAATTATTTGTTTTTATTATGTTGTGATGTTGATTTATGGAATAATATATTCCCAAATATGCTGCCCATACATTTTTAAAGGAAAATTTTGAATATAAAGGTCTGGTTTGGAGATTGTTTCCCCGTTGTAAATTTTATCATTGAAATTTCTATTCAAATATATCGTCAAAAAATATGAGGGTATATTTTTTTCATTTTTCCCATAGGATCCCATATTATTTTTATGCTTATGGTTTCACTAAATAACATTTGTAAAAGTTAGTAAGCTTGTTGAATTGAAATTTGTCTTTGTAGTAAAATGGTTTCTACTCAAAAGGGATTTCATTATTTGTTTGTACAACCTAAAAATGATATACATGTGAGGGATATTGTATTTATTTCATTAGTATGGATAGGTGCACATATCATGCAGTTGAAAGCTGGGTTTGGAAGAAGTGTAAATTTATAGGGCTCGATACTTATGTGGTCAAGGATATAAATGAATCTAATATAATAAGAGATAAGATTACTTTTATTTACCAAACTAATGACTCTATTCAATGTTTATAATTAATGAACACTTTTCCTTTGACTTCAGACACAAGGTATATTCAAATATTTTTAATATACATCTTCTATAATCTATGACCCTATTTATTATGTTTTTAAATAGCCAGAACATTCTCTAAAATATTTTCCATAAGATTTAATCAATTCATATTAAATTCACCAACTTCATCCTATCCAATTGGATTTACGCATATCATCCCACATAAAATTTTCTATGAGTCAATATGTATAAACGAATTGAAATTTTAGTTTCATGAGAAATTGATAGAGGAATATTTTCGTCTTAGACTCCTTTGAAGTCCATTAATAAATATCACAAAATATCATTATGTGTTTGAATTTCCTTTAATGTTTACCATCATTTTGGGGGTGATATGATATAAATATGTTCAACTCAGTAATTAGGGAATGATGAAGTCTCTTCCAGAACATTGAGTTGAACATTTGATCTTAATATGATATAATTTTATGTGTTACCACATGAAGCCTCAAGACATTATATTTGTATATATTTTCATGTTTCACATGTGAGTATTATTAATTAATTAATGTTATGTGATAATTCTTAGTGAGTTGATCAATCATAACCAACATGGATTTGTTCCATTAGTATTCATTAGAAGACCCCGGAAAACATCCTAAATAAATTTCACCCATTTAGGTACTAGTATAGGTAGAA
Source organism: Viscum album (assembly GCA_963277665.1). Lineage (NCBI taxonomy): Eukaryota > Viridiplantae > Streptophyta > Magnoliopsida > Santalales > Viscaceae > Viscum > Viscum album. The sequence continues at coordinate 1,898,091,686 of OY728140.1, read as the reverse complement.
TTTTGTCATCTATTTATACATATGATACACTAACATATATTTCTAGAATACACATCACATATAGATATACTTTGAAATATTATTCTTCATTTCTCAAGACATTATAAATACACTTCAATATCTCATGAAATGTTTGTAATTCTAGTCTATATGGGGAATTATAGATATATGAATCCTAAAATTGCACTTTATTTGTCTTTGTTCATTACAGATCATAGAGTCACATTTTGACCAAAATAAATCCAACTTTTTTATATTTAATTCATTATTTTTTCCTTTCATTTTTGTTATTACCTTATTTTGATTATCTAGACTATACATTTCTTCCACATTGATTTTCACCTGGATAAATGGTTAGGAAATAATTTTGGAATGGTAGGATGTCTTCCATGACTTTATGATTTTTAGATCTACCTTTTTAGATCTATAAAGATATCGAATTTATCAATATTCATCGTGAATGGAGTGGGAAATTTATTTTTGATAATATCATTTACAAACATATTCATTGACCGAAGGTAACACTTATTTGATAAATTATAGTCCATGATTAACTTAATAATATTCATTGAGTCATGTTTAATACATTCTATATGAATACATACATTAAAATATTATGGTATGTATATAAGTCACAGACCTCACTATAAAGGTAATACCTTAAAATTATTAGTTAAATATTTACATATAATAACTTAAAATATTTTGTCTAGTAGTTATACTTAGGTATCATCAATGTTTAATGGAATGAGATATTTTATTATCAGTTTTCATGAAGGAAAAATATAATACATTATTTTAAGAACCATTTTATATAAAACATATTCTCTACTAGAGGGTAGTGAGAGTACAAGCATATTGGATTTCAGGTTCTATATCTCCTTAAATCATTCTGTACATTTATTGACACTAAAATACATTACATTTTTCCTTATTGATTTTTTTAATGTGTAGAAAATTATAATATATAGCTAAAAATTAATTAGTAGTACACAGAAAATATAATAAATCTATAAATCTATGTGACACTTATGGGTTCTATCAATTCAATAAGTAGAATTTTCTTTGAAGTTTCTATAAAAATTCCTTCACTCATGATCTTCTACACAAAGAATATGACTTACTAAATTCAATACTCCACTTTCTATACATAGTGTACAACATCAAATTATAATTTTTTTTAATAAAAATTCATATGTTCTCCTCATGTTCTTACATACACATGTATTATATTATATTATCATTAATAAATGGTATGATAAATTTATATAGGCAGTTCCTAAATATAATATTCATCCAATAAATGATTATATTTTGGGTTTTTATATCTCAAAATGCTATCACTTATGAACTCATAGTGTCTATATCATTTAGTGAAGGATATATTTTAATTATATTATTACTTCACTTTTAGATGATCATATCTAGAAAAAAGATCATATTTTATGAAGTATTTATCACCATGAAGATGCTGAAACAATATATAAATCCTTGCTTTTTGATACATCTTAATTACAGAGATCATTTTGAATTCTAGATAATCTATTCAAAAGTATATTGATCAATCCTTATTCTACAGAAAAAAAGAGTGTACTCTGAGGTGATTCGATAGAGAATAAAAACATTTTTTCTGAAATTCTCTTATATTTTCTTCTATACATACATAGCTTTTACTAATTAAATCATAAAAGGGCCGTTTTATATAGTCGTGGAATGCAGTTTTAGGTTAATTTAGATGTCTTCCTCAAGATTAAAGAGAACGATGAATAATTCATTATGGGAATATGTTAGTATAATCCCTTATAATGGGATTCCTTTCACTTTTTATTATTTGATTTTTAAAAAATTTATGAATATACACATCTTCATTTGGTATTAATAACCATACCTCTAAAGGATACACTAAATGTGATTCCCAATCTTCCTTGCAATTGAATTGATAAAGGATCATTTAGTATTTGAAAAGAGATTTATTTTTCTGGATATTTTTTGATTGAAATATATAATAGGAGTTAATATATTCCATTTATATCAAAAAAATACCATTAAGTGAAGAATTATTAGATTCACTTGTTAAATATTCACATAGATTTTAATTAAAGAAGATTGAAACACTTATGTTTTAATAATTTCACTATGATGTGTTTTCACAAATATTGTCTATTTAAATATATCAGTGATGTGATTCAGTAGTTCATGAAAACAATAATGATATCTTGGAATACATTGAATACGAATAAAAAACATTCATTATTCTTGATTGAGTGGTATGTATACCATTCATGAAGATTTTTCCATACTCCACCTTAGTGTTTTTAGTTGCATAAGATATTTTTTCTCGAAAATATTGGGTAGTTGTGGATGTTGATTGCCCTAAAATATAAATTTTTTTGTGAATTGGAAGCTATAATATCCATGTTACTTGTAGTTAAATAATTGGACCAAAGGTGGTTAATTGGATGGGAATTATTTTTCTCCACCACATCGGCATGTTTATTCTAGCCCCCTCTACATTAACTAGGTTGATAAACATAATTTTCACAGTCGAAACCATTATCATTCCATGGAAAAAATTACCATGGATATTCCTTTACCATTATTGAAATGAAGTTGGATATATATAATCTTCTCTTTATTTAATTTATCCTAAATCTTGAAACGTCATCCTTCTTTTCTTATCACCAAATTCATGATACTATTCTGTAATACCTATCTCAACTATGAGAGTGAAGAAAACGCTTCTTCAAAATTCCAGAAGTATTATATTTAATTTTATATCTAAATATGTTGATTTAAAAAACTAAATAATATATATTTTAGTATATTGGTTTAAAAAAACATTATTGGCATATATTTTAATCAATGTGATATTTTGCTTATAAGATACAATTGAATTCTTCTACATTTTATGAAGCTCTAAAACTTTCAACTACATATTTTTATGATGATTTTGTGAAAATAATTGTTAAGAAATATATTATTGAACAATATCCAATACATTTAATAAAATATCAAATTTTTAATTTTTATTATTTAACAATTATGAAAATTTATTGACCTATCCTTCATAATGGTAGATAAATAGATTAACTTTTTAATTCTCATAACAATGACGAACGAAATATATATTTTCCATATAGTATATTTTTATAAAATATGTGGATAATTTTTTACACTAAATATCAGTGATAATTATTGAATGAAGGATTAAATTTCTAGTTAATATATATTATGTGAAATTGGTTGTTTGAATTGGATATGGTTTTTATTAAAATATTATTTCGATGAGTATATAGGATCCATCTCTCACTACATGAGGAGAATAAACAATAAAATCATTTTATTGTTCAAATCATGTTATTTTGGTCTGCATACACCTAGTTCCCACTAATTTCAAAAATAAAAAACTTTTTAAAATAGTATATAAGTTAATACAGAATGGTTAATAACTTATTCACATGTTTCAATCAATGTTAATGTCTTATATTTTGTGGTTATTATGATTAACCTAGGATTACTTTTACAAACCCAATACATAAATTAACTAATACTGAATTTGATACCTGTAATAACGAATCAAATAATACACACTTTATTTTTAAATGATTTTTAAGAAAAAAATACAAAAAATACAAATATAATAATTGATAATTTTAGTTTCATGAGAAAATTATTTGGGTAGAATATGAATACATGGAAAACATTAAAGATTATTTAAATAATACTTCATAGTTCTACAATATGATTTCATGATATATTTATAGAGGATAATATCATAGGAAAGTGTATCAACTAAAGGGTTATCCAAAATCCTATAAAGGATATGTATAATAGGGAATGGATAAGAGACACGAATTAATATAGTACACATCACAATCATCGTCATCATTGTATCGTAGGAAAAAGATAATCATCAAATGTATAATTAAATAATTTAATGGAGATATAAACTGTAAGACATTCATAATAATAATAACATATAAAATATTGAAAATATACACCCATAGAATGTGAAAAATTCTATCATGTTGATGCATGTCATATGAGTACAAATTCGATTGCATGGAATGAAAAATTATTCAAAATCATGTCCTGATAGAACATGCATAATATAATGGGATAAACCAATTTACACAATTCATTAGAGGGATACATGATTTTAGGAAAACCTTTTAATTAATAAAATTAAAATAATAATGAATACCACATGGGAACTAAGGAATATATTCATTATAAACATGAAATGAACCTTGTATAATGGAATGAGTTTCTTAGTGACGTCTTAATGAATATTTCAAGAATAAACCTGATGGTTGAAAAAAAAATATAGAGCATAAATTTTTATGTTAAAGTGTCTAACTAACCTATAAAGTATCATATTTCATCAATAAGAAAAGAAAGGATATTTTGAGAGGATAATAAAAATTGAAAAGAAGGGGAATGTGGTGTTACCACTTCAATGATTCATACTCAATAGATATGGAGATAAATCCTTGAGTAATTGCAATTTAATAATGATATAAAATACCTACGTATTATATGAGCCTAGGATATGGTAATTGTGTAGGTATTAAGAAATATGATGATTTTGTGAAGTTATTTTCCATAGAGGCATAGGGAGAATTTATACTTGATCGGAGGGGTATTTTAGCAGAAAATAATAAATAAAGTAATTTTTCAAAGTAAAAAAATTTAATAGTTTTACTAATTGACATTATGATTTATATTGGGAATAAATTAATCTTTTTTATGAATTTTAAACCATCCCACCACCAATTTAATTATTTTATAAAAAATAAATGAAAATTATAGAATAGTTTTTTATTGTAATAGTTTGAAATTTTAGAATTTTTAAATTATTTTTTATGTTAATAAATCGATTTTATTAATTTTAAACTAATATTTTAACTTATTAAATCAATTTTGGACCTATATATGAATTATAGAATTTATAATATCACTAATAAATCAATATTACATCATGAAACATTAATTATTGAATATTTTATTATTTTATTATTAAATACAAATTTCTAGTTTTTTAGAAAATTTTAAAACAGTAACACTTAAATATTTTTACATGCTAAATCTAAAAATGAAATTAATTTTATTTAAATAATATTTTAATGGAATTGATATTAACATTTAATATTACAAATAATATTTTTTAATATATGTAAAAATAGCAAACTAAAAAAAGAACCTATATTTTATTTGATTTTGATAGTATAAATATACAATTTATTAAATTTAAATATTTATATTTAAATATGTTATTCATATTAAATATAATTCTCAACTATTTTTTAGATTACTAAATAACATACTATTCTAATGGTTTGGTTACTGTTCCCTCATTTAAATTATTATTCTAAGAATCATATTACAATTATAATTTCAATAGTGCCTTTTATAATTCATATAAATACATCTCATTTCATTAAATAACCATTATGTTTGATTTGTTCATGATTCTCTATATCAAAAATTATAATTATTCACACAATATTATATATCTTATTTTTAGTTTTCTTCGTGATGATGATAATTCAAGGGGACGAACCTGTATGATAATTTAAAATTATTGATTTTGTTTATTAGTAATAATTTCAGTTTGTTAATGTATATTTATTCTCTATATGTGATGATATATATTGAAGAGATAATGTTTTTTTTTGTTTTTATTATGTTTTGTTTCTGTTTTATGCCTTGTCATATTCTTAACCATAAAACTTGTATATTCAGAAGGAAAACTCCGTATATAAATGTATGTGGTCTTATATTAACATTAGGGAGAATGGTTGGCCTATGAAACTGGAATATTTTTTAGCAGGAAGAATGGGTAGATTCATAATATACAAGGAATGATACATGTTATTGTGTGACTAAGCATATATTATTGGAATACGAGGGATGCCAGGGGAATATATTAGGAGAGAAATCATGTATAGAGTCACATGATAGGGAAGTTTCTGACATGTAGTGGAGACACAAACAATTGAGAAGTTAGTTTTTTGAGTTTATTATTGGTGGTATGTGACTCAGGGTATCCAGATCATTGTTGTGAAATCTGATGATTTTGGATAATATTTTAACTATAAAATAATAGAGTTAAATATCAATTTACATACATAGTGTTTTTGTTGTAATGACCAATTATTATCTGTGGTAATATGAGATAGTGGGTCGGTTATTTGTGATCAACCAAATATATAAAATGATATATACTAATGGATTTAATTTGGAAATTCTTTGTTTTGGGTAGAGTGAGTATGACAGATATGTGACTCCAAAGAAGAGGTCATGGGTATTATTTTCGATTCATGGTTTTTATTTGTGTGTTTTCCTAGTATGTGGTTTATGCTAATATTGGGAGCATGTTTAGTACCCTAAGAATCATATGAGGTATAATAGATTCGGAGGATTATTTTTTTTCATGTGATGTCTCGTAATAATTAGTTTTTTTCTTGAATTTGTAGAGAATAAATATGAGTTGTTAATGTGATTTGATAGAGAAACTCGCTCAAAGCATGATCAAGAATTATAATGATTCGAAAAATTTGTCAAATATAATTTCATTACAAATAAATGAAATAAATTTATTTATCTATAATGATATATCATTATTTTGTTACGAAGGGTTACTCAGATAAATAGATTGATTAGATTGACTAATTATTACTTATGTCCTGAGGTATGACCAATATAGGAGGTGGAGCTTCTGTATAATAGGTATGCGATGAACAGTGGGTTATTTAAGGAAACAATAACTAAAATGATCACCTCATGTGATCCTGGGAAGTGATCTATTGATGAATATTATCTATTTTGAATAATGGATAACTAGATTATATGAAAGTATTAGGACTGAGGGGTTTAGTGTGATTATCATGGAATCTTATGTGTGTCTCAACACTGATAAATTTGTGAATAAAAAAATAATAAAACTCCAAATAGTTATATGTGTGTTTATATAAAGTGTGAATTCAAGTGTCTTTTATAATAATGTTATCCTACAAATGTAATTATATATCCATCATGATTTTCTTTATAGAGTTGAATAATTCAGCGAGTTATGATGTTATTACATAGATAACTATGATGATATAGACCCTAGAGTGGGTTTTGGTGGATGGGTTTCTAAGGATGGAACGAGTGTGGAACAGGAGTGTCATTGATAATATAAGAGTGTATTTTAGGAGGTTCAATATTCTAGAATTGTAATTATAGATATCTTATGGTAGGGGGAGAATATAAAATTTCATAGATGTATGTCGATTTTTATACATGTTGTTGATGAAGACTAATTGTGACGTGTTTGATTAATCAAAACTAAATGTGGTTATTGCTTGACATTGGTTCATGTATGTATGTTATTGAGTTGTGTTTGGTATATATGAAATACCCAACTATGGTTATCGATCAACGAGTTTTGGTTAAAGTCAGTGTATTGAGTGATTAAAAGACATGACTTGTGGGTTATGGTATGGTTGTATTACAATGTATGTGTTTTAATAAAAAAAATTATATGGTAATCAATTTTATTTAATTTCAATACTCATAGGAGGTATGATTATCTGTGAAGTGGATCAGGAAATTATGTAATAGGTATTGTCTTAGGATTGGATTTTATATTCTACTATAGAAAATAAGGGTATGCTTGGGTGTATAATTACATCAAAATGGTTTGAAAAAAAATAATTACATGAACCATAGGAGTATAACATTGATAGATTTGGGATTAAAAAATGCCTATGGAATTGGGGAATATTGATAGATGTTGTCGTTTGAGGAAGCATCATAGTGTGTGTGTCATCATGCTTTTGGAGGGTTTTATTGTATTTAAGTAATTAATAGGTCCTTTTGATCATAGTCAAGTAACATGAATATAAAATTTATAGATTACATCAATGATTCGATGATTAACTTTTTTGATAGAATTAAGTGAGATTCATCTATTATTTCTGGAGGTATCACATATTTCAGTGATCCTTTTTCATGAATTTTACCTAAAACTGAAATTAAATTACACCATAAGTCAATAAAATATTACCAAGAGGGAACATGAGATCTGTATGGGAATTTTTTTTGAATAATAAAAACTATTATAGTGGGTAGTTTATATGGTCCTTCATTTTATCCATCATTGGAGTTAGAGGATACATGATTTCCAATAATAGTCAAACATAGGATATTTTTAATTTTTGGATTCATTTCAAGAGAAATGTATTTAAAGCAACTTCTATTTATTAAATATGATTTTTTGAGGCCTTTTATTAAGTATAAATTATCCAAAATGAGTTTCACGACCTCGAGTGTTGAAAAGGTGGTGAATGGTAGTTGTATTGATACAATAGTTACCTAATCAACTAATATTGAGTTCCCAATTAAAAACAATGGAGAGGTTCCAGTAGATAAGGCCACTGGTTGATGGTTCTCTACATCTGGAAATATGTAACGAATTAGGTAGATATTATAGAGTCACTAACTACCCATTCATCCCATTTTTATGATTGTAGTGGTATGTAGTGGTAATTAAACCCCCAAAATTTATGCACCCAACTCATGGGGGTTCGTCAGATGTATGAAACATAACCTATAAGTACACCTACAGTTATTTCTTCTATTTTTCTTATACCTTTATGGAACCATATCATTTTTTAGTGATCCCTTAACTACATAACGTTACTTACTTTTTTTTATTCATGATCCTAAATCTTCGTTTCCTTACACTATGATTCTGTTGGATTGGAATTATTTATTTTTTACTCATTTCACTTTGGTATGGAAGAATTCATCAGGTATTATAGGTATTTAACTTGTTGTTGATATATGAGTATTAGGAAAGAATAAATTAAGAGGTTTCACAAAATTATATTATATATTATTTTTTCCCATTGGTTTATTTTTGGATTTTCATCAAATTCAAATGAAATTGGATCATAAATTTTTTTTTCTAATGTTATGTTTTTATTGTATGTTAGACATAATTATGTTAGGAATTTTTCATCTCACCTTGATTGATATTTCATTAAAATGAGAGAACTAGGGGATAATTTTCTCACATATTAAAGTATAAATTACTATAAATTAACTATGTAAATAAATTATAAATTACATATAAATAATTTTTTATCCTTTTAATTGAGGATACATCTTAGGATATTAGAATTTGAAGAGTTTAGTTATGGGAATTCATTGGTAATGGTGTACAATCATAATATTAAGATACAACTCCATCAATGAGGTAGGTAATCCAAAATATATACTCCTTATATGGTAATGCATATATTATGTGGATAATAAGAATATAAATGATGTTGTGAGAGACCTGATGTAGAATCATAAGTGGGATATCTTATTTAATGCATGGCTAGGGTGTCTTGTTAGACTCCTAGATATAGCTATAGTGTTATCTGTTTATTAAATAACAATCAATGGTTATGTTTTACACATGAAATTCTTGGAAAAATATGAAATGGGGGGAAATGATGATGGTCATAATGAGAAATTCATCTATTAACCATGGGTTGTCTTGTTTGATATGTGACACTTTCATATTTTGATTGCCCGTGGGAGCTAATGGATTGACATAATATTGTCCATGTGGTAGTCGATTGTTGATAGGAATTTAAGGATAACTTTTAATAAAACCAAACAAGATTTTTTTTTAATTTTTTGTGATTGATATGGACTCACATGATCGTGATAGCTCCTACAAACCTTGTATGTTGAACATGTTTCAATTGATGGACATGGTTCCCTTGGAATGTGGATATATTCATTGGTGATGGAATCCTAATGTGTTAAATTGAAACTGACATGATTTTTAGGACATATATAAAATCCCTGAGTGTTCTATTATAATTAAAAAATGCATTAGTTATTTTATGTGTGGAGCTAGACTTGGAGATCAGTCTTTGGTATAATTAGTTACATGATTGAAAAACCCTTATAATATGGGTAGTTTTATTGGAAACAAATTCATGACAATATAATATGATTTTTATGCATTTTTCCATGGTATACAATGTCATTGAATTGGGTATCCATGTTTGGATTGGGTATTATGTTTAATCGATATAGGTTGATAACTCGTTCATCGTGGTTATGTTGATATAATGATTAAACATATATATTTAGTGACAAGATATTCAAATATGTTCATTAACTTGCTTAATATGATAGATCATTCACCCAAGATATGGATGTTTAGTGTTATATAAATTAATTTTTATTATTGTATATTGGTGAAGTTTCATCCGACTTGTCGGTGTTGGTGGTATCTTATTCACCCATATCGTGAATGTTGGTGATAAATAGATCATATTCAATATTTATCTTTCTGATATGTCATTCACTTTATCTAATGATATGGTTGTACCTCATCAATCATGATTGATATGTAGGAAATATATTATTTATTTTGTTATTGGTGTTGGTGATATATCATCCACCCTTTATATATGTGAATAGTGATATACTGTTCACTATAAATATGATTCAGTGATATATCATTCACTATGACCCATGTTTTAGTGATATAGTTTCTTCTAGAAATATATCATTCACCCTGAATATTATTAGTATAGTGATACATCATTCACCCTATGATCCATAGTTATATGTTTTGTTATGTTGTGATACATATTTCACCTAGAGATACATCAAACACATTATTATTCATTGTTGATGCTTCATTTAATTGGTGGTACATCGACCACCATGATTTCATATTATGATACCTCTTTCACCAAGTGATACAGGATTCACCCAACTTATTAGTAGTATAAGGATATATCATTAACATGGTGATACATCATTCACCCTATTATTGTGGGATGATACATCATCCACCTGGGGATATATCTATCAATATATTTTCAGTATGGTGATAAATTATGCGCTATTAGATGTCACATTATCCATTTTCATTTGGTGGTGCATCATCCACCCTATTAATAAGTTGGTGATATTTCATCCACCATAACTAGTGTGTTGGTGATACATCATTCACCATTGGTTTATGATATAGTAATAGATTGTTCACCAAGGGTATTGATATAAGTGGTGATTATTCATTCACCATTCATGTTTTGATCATACCATGAGAGAACAATCCCATTCCTGCATTGGATAAATCACATTTGAGTCAACCTTAATGGTGAATCCTTAAGCACCCCCAATATAATATATTTCTTGGATTTGATATTTTCATATTCAATTAAATTTCATACTTGCATGCACTTATATTTCAATTTTTACTAGGGAATGTTTTAGTTGAAGACTATATTTTTTTATAAATCCTTATATGGGATCTTTTTAATGTATAGATCTAATGGATGAAATGAAGTATTGTGATATAGTCCATGTATTGGTAATGGAGTTGGAGAAGCTCAATGAGGATTAAAAGAATAGCCATAGGTGAGGATTTGGATATTAATTAGGTCACCATGTGTTTTATTTTGTGGTTTATTATGTAAAATAAATGTTTCTTTTATTGGTAGATATATCACTAATGTATGAGTGAATAACCGACATGTGCCTCACTTTTTATATCATAGTTGATGTTATTTATTTACATACTATATTTCCATCTATATATCCATGTGATGTAGCATAATTTTTATAGATTTATTATTATTAGTGTTAATTTTTTTTATTCACTAATACAATGGGGTGTACTTTCCCACATGGTTTATCAAACTCTCAGAGCTAGTTGAAAACCATTGGAATACATTGTGGCATATTTAATGTCATATGTTGACCAATATCGATTAATATTCAAGTAGGATGGTTCGGGGGTTGTACATATATGATGTTGATATACATAAGGTATATTCTTATATCAAACCCATTTAATTTTTTTTATCATAATATATCACATTTGATCCTTCATAATTTGACATATCTCTAATGAAATTCATTATCGAGCTAAAAAGGAGGCGGTTGGGTATATTGTTAATCATGTGGTAGTTATTGGTTAACCAACATTTATTTTTTACACTTATGTGAAAATTATTTTTTTTCCATGATTAATTTATAGCTATTAAATGAACCAATATGAATATCTATTTGTTATATGATGTTCTCACCTACCATGATTAGTGAAATGTGATGTATTTATTTAGTATTTTCAATATATTTCAAATAATTGAGAATTTATAAGTTGGAAAATAAATTTTTATGTTGTTTAATATAATGTTTTCAATTAATTTCATATTAAATGCATTATATAATCATATATATGATTCATAGAGACATATTTTGTGGTGTTCATGTTTATATATATATTTGAGTGATTTTGGTAGAGATCACACAAGCATTGTCTATTACATGAGTAGTAATGACATTTTTCTAGCGGCATTCATTTTATTTTTATTTTTAACTAGATAAATCATAAATATTATCAATACTATAAAGGAACACATGTTCACATATTATCCCAAAAAAATTGGAATAATTTCGGTATAAAAATCATTGCCAAATAATTGAGAGATTTTGTGGTATAATCATATCCAATGAATCATTTATGGATTCACAAGTTTTTAATTTTTTGTATAATTTTTAATATTCCATAGAGAATGTATAATTTCTTTTGATATATTCACTAAGTAATAAATGATGATGTTGTGAAAGTCACCACATCTCAGTTTATGTCATTGTGTGATTTTCTATTTTACATAAAGGATTTCACCATGAATGATATAAGATCCCATTCATGAAATTCTCCAATAATGATTATAATACTCAAGTTTTTAACACATCCTTTAATTATTTATTTCTACTTTCCATAAATCTTGTATGGTTATGCTATTTAAAAAATAAGTGGTATTGATAAAGTTTTTAGTGATTCCATAAATGAAAAGGTACCTTATTAGGATGAAATATACTAATTAAAAGATTGGTATGTTTATTATTCTAACAATTGTGAAATACAAATCATATACAATTATGTATTATTTATATTTTTTAATTTCATTTCAAAATTTCATATTTTGATTGATATTTTGGTTTGGTTTTCCATTTTTCTTCCACTATATTTGAATATAGATATTTAAATCACCTCTTATTATATTAGTGAAATATAACATTTATAGGTGTGAGAAATATTTGAATGATTGAAAAGATAATTTGGAATCACAATTAAATCATGAAAATTTATATGTGTGATATTTTAGTAAATACATTTAGGATGAAAAAAATCATGAATTATAAATGTAAATTAAAAATTTGATAGTTAATTGTTTTAGATTTAAATTATTGAGAGTAGTGGTATAGGGAGAGAATATTTTATCGAATTGTAAACTATGTTTCTAGAAGACTATTACTATAGTTAAATATATTTTGAATAATTAATGGATTAATTTACCCACATTCTTGTCATTTTTTCATTTATTAACCTATCATTGGAGTATTATGTCAATATTATTTATAGAATGGATACAATAATTAATTTTTATAGCATTGATTATTGTACATTTTTATGGATATAATAGTGAAAAAAATATTGGGGTCAAACCATTGCAATATGAGATCCATGATGATCTTATTGAAAGGGTTTATTAAATCAATTTTCATTCAAAATGAAATATATTATCAAATATAAATAGTTTCTATAACCCAATACAATTATCACAGTAATGTTGGATATAATAAAAAGTATTTTCCAAATTTTTAAACAGTTGTAACTTCATCATGATGTTGATTTTGTTAAATATAATTTAATTTGAACATAGTGGGATTATGTTAAAAAAAATAATAAATATTTTTTATATTTATAATGTATAGTAATATATATATTATGTGATTTTATTGGTGAAACAAAATTCCAATGTTTATGAAATTTTCATACTATTTGATAATACATGTGGTATATATTAGTTGTTATGATCTCAATTTTATTATATAAGATTTATCACTACTACTGTTTATGTGATCAGCAAACATCTCATAGTACATGTGTGATAAAGTATCTAATATATTTATTTTGATACAATGAGAAAATCATCATTAAGAGTACCAACTATAAGATATTATCATACTATATTGATATGAAACTTTTTTTATGTTATGGAAATTTGTGACTATAAACATATCATCCATTAGTTCATTGGTGAACTCATGGATAACTAGAGACATGAGAGAAATAGATTCTATATGACACAATGTTATATGAATATCACATTATATGGTATAAATTTTAGTTATTTCATTATATATAGGGAATAACTATTACTTGGACCACTATATATGTTGGGATCTATAGGTCAAGGACTTTTTAGAATGGTTTTTACTATATGATCAATAGGTTCTTAGTGGAGGTTTATTGTGTAGGACTTTTTTGGATTATCATTTCAATGATTTAGTATAATATGAAGACTATGAAGATATCATTAACTTCACATGAGATTCTTATTTAATGCATTATCAATAATATTCTTTTACGAGGTCACTCTTGGTATGTTTAATCTTAAAAATATTCTCATTCTAAATTATATTATATGAACACATACAATTTGGGATTATAATGTTCCCCCATATTTGTAGAGATATATCTATGGTTTTATATTTTTACTATAAATAGATGTGTACATGTTATATATTAATTTAATTATTGGTGTGGGATCAATTTTATAATATTACACATCAGATCCATAACATTTTTATTCCTCCTATGGATCCATCTATGATTCCCTTTTCATATTAGATAACCATATATTTTGGTTTTTTAATTCCATATTTTTTCATCTTTAATTGTATATTTGGTTAATATATAAATATAATCCAAGTAGAGTTTAATATTGGTGAGTTATATTCATACACCTAGACAAAATATACTTTTATTCAATACACTTTCAGATTTTTCATTTTTTTATATTTTCACTTATATTATAAAATTTCATAATCCTTATATTCCTTGTCCAATTTTATAAATATTATTTATTTATTTAATTAATTTTGTGATTACAATATACAAAAAATAGAATTGTATCTAATTATAATTTTTATAAAAATGATATAGCTGAATACACTATGGTTTTATCACTCGTTTTCATACATATAATTGAGTACAACCTAGAAGATAAACTCATGCATTTTTATGGGTATAAGCATTCTATCTATGTTCCATAGTATTAGAATGATAGTGAGCATAATTTTTTTTATTATGATATTTTATTATCAATGATCCATTATAAATGTATTTATTTTTTGTGAGAGGCTATATATTTATCTTTTGAAAAGGAATTTGAATTGAAATTTTAATCTCAGTTATCACAAAGAGCACATGACATGACTTTGAATTATAATTAATTTTTTTCATATTATCATGGGGAGGGAAATTATAGTTACTTTTAAATTTATTTCATTATGTGTTCTATTTTTGATATTTATCTTTAATATATATATATATATATAATATTATGTTGTAAAATTAATGTAGTTATATCAATTAAATTAGATGAGTTCCCAATAGGATTAGGACTCCCTTGATATTGAGGAATTTTAATTAGTGAGAATAATGATGGTTGATTCCCTACATGGTTGTCACACTACTATTAGTTGTGGAACATTAAGATGCTGCTGACATTTTCTATTAGGTGTTCCATTTTTAGTTTAAACAAACTATAAGTTCCTAAAATATATATTCTTCCATTTAGATTTAAACTCATAGTTATATAGGTGGATAATATACCAGTAATATTTTTATTTTCAATTGTCCGAGACCTTTAAGTATAAAAATATAGTTGTAGATGCTTTATGTTGCAAGCCTCATGATCAGGTTGTTTGGGAGTCAAGAAGTGAGAATTATCTGATGGATCTCTTCAACGACAAGCACTCGAGGGTGTATGATTATCATAGAAAAGTAGAACTCCCATCCTTTTATAATGTAACATGAATTATGAATCATATTAAGAGGAAACATTTCTATGATTTTGAGTTCTTGTATTTAATGCTCAGCATTTGTAGTGGGGATCCACCACCCGATTATACAATTTATAAAGAAAAGATTCTTTATGTTCACATGTAGTTCTTGGTTCCTACAGGAATATCAGAGGATTAATGTGGAGTCTCATGCTTTTAAATGAAAAATGAATGCTGGGATAACCAAAATGTGATGGGATTTAAGTCAATGATACTAGTATCCTAGAATGAGTAAGGATATGATGGTGTTTTCATAAGGTTATAAACTATTAACCAGTGAAGGATGAACACTAGTGGCCCACTGGTTGCTTACATTCATTTCATATTCCTTAGTGGAATTTGAAAATTTTATATTTGGGTTTGATGATAGTTCTATTTGGGATCCTTTGATGTAATGGTGTCGTGTGGGTAATTTTGGATCATTTAAGCATAGTTGATAATGTATTGTATATCTGCGAGGCCTTCTTAATGTATGATATTGGTAAAATTTATGTTTGAGATATTGTGTGATTATACATTGATCCTCACACTATAGTCTCAACTAGGGGTGCTAATTTCATATATGGATTTGGACATGGATTAAATAAAGTAATGGTGACATTGGTCACTCTGAGAATATCCTACCTCCCCCAAAATAGAAATGGAGTTGTATATGACTTTATAGATCATGGAGAAAATCAAGAGAGAATGAATATTTGATTTTGGGGATCTTAGTAAAATCAATTGTTCATGGTATAGTCTTCCTATAATAATGGTTTCTAGGAATCCATTCACATGATAGCTTATATGGGTTTCTAAAAATACTATATCACTTAATGCTATGTTTTCTAGATATAGGTGAGGTTGTGATTCGTAGATTAAGTGTCATGTATTAGATAGAAATTAATTTCAACATGATCTATAAATATATGGATACATCATAGAGAACGTATACGTATTAATCATATTGTTGTTGCTGAGATCTCGAGTCCGAGATAGGTGACATGGTATTGTTGTGTGTGCCACATCAGTTGGGAAAGCATCCCAAATAGATTATATGGAAACAAACGTATAGGAATGTGGGTGGTTTGAGGGTTTGGAAATGTTTGTAATAGTGGAATACTAATCTTCCTATTCATATTATTTGAGTACCATGTGTGATGTGTTTCAAATATCTCGAAATATATTGTACTTTTCTGACCCATTCATACTCATTATGTTGGAGATACTAATCTATGGGTCAGTTCATCCTTTAAGAAGCATCTGATTTGTATTTTGTATCGTAGTGAGAAGGCATCCTTTTTCAAATATGTACGTTTTTTCATGTTTTGAGGAATCCTGAATGTGTTTTGGAAGAAATATTAATTCATGATTTGGATATGTGAGTTCAGTTGTGATACTAATCACTAATAGGACCTTTGATTTTTCATAGTGTAGAAAGAGGATGAGTTTTCTTATAGTATGGATATTTTAAGACCCCACCCTTTCATTTAGGTACAATACCCTTTTTATTTTTTTATATCCAATTAATTTTACATTAGTAGAGTGTTCAAGGGTGTGGGGTAGGTCTGAAGAGTTTATTAATAGTCCTTGTATTGATTTCTAGTTACTGGGGAGGTGGAATAGTGAATATGGATAGCACATGATTTTCGATAACCATGGGACAAAATCATGGAGGTTGGAAAGAAGTGGGTCATTTTTTTGAACCATGTGATAGGTCCAAGTAACAATTTATATTCATTTAATTTTATATTGATCTATTTCACATGATTTGTTTAATGTTTTTCCAATTGTGTGCCTAACCATGCAGGGTGTTTAATTTCGTAGTGGTTTTACTTTTAGGGTTATCACACGGTTTTGTCTACTATGTGGCCAAACCATGTTCCCCAGTAAAAAGTGTAAAATTTACTATTTTTCCCTTATGAAATATCCCCATTGTTATCTTATATTCAGTACCATTTTAGCACATTTCCTTTATCATGAATTTTTGAATTCCTTCATTGGTATGTGGGGTATTTTCCCTCAGATTATTCACTATTTTAACTTCCTTAGGTCATGTTGGATGTATCTTGGAATTTATATCACTCTTCAACCTTTAAATATCAAACATTCATTCTATCTAATTCACATCCATCATGTTTAATGAAAATATCCTATTTTTAATGATTTTGTTTTTCAGGTATTACTTTTCCTTCATCTTTCATTTGAATTGAATACAATACCCAACTTGTGAAGCTCTACCAACCTAATATTGGTTGTATTTGTGATGTTCTTCTTTGGTAGTCCATAATAATTGTATGATTAATATATATCATCATACCAGTCAATCATTCATTATCAATAGAACTCTAATTCAATTTAATTTCTCCCAAAATTGATTTTAGAGTACAATATTGAATATGAACAAACACTTATTAAATTTAAGTTTTTACCTCAGATGCCCCTTTATGGTTATCGTGGATTATGTGTTGTTGTGATATATCCGTGGTACATCCTAGGGTGTCTCATGGACCATGGAATGGAATATGGGTGTAACCATTGTTAATTTGAAATCAAAAAACATTTTAGAATTAAAATAATAGAATTTATCATTACTTTGGTCTTAGGAATGAATATATTTTAGTTGGATACATGGTTAGGATTTACATAACTTGATAAATTGGAATGTTGTATGATATCCGTATATTCATTATGGACAATCGTACTTAGTAATGTAATATTTCGAGATAAGATCATTGGATTACATGTGATTAAAATACTATATGTCTAGGTATGTTGGGATAATATCATTGGATTCCATTTGACATATGATGCTACATAAGTTGGAAAGATAACCTGAAATCCTCATATTAAATTCCTTACATGATTTAATAATTATAGGATGAGATCCTTGGAATCCAGGAGATTTCAAATGATTGTTAATTACAGGATTATTAATTGGATTATATGGGGTAAATGATTTTAAAATATCGGTGTGAGTTTTGGGATTCCATTAGGCGAATTAGGTTGGCATGGATATCGAGACATCTACAAATACATCCTATAATGGAAGATGCATATGGGTTCAACATGTGTGTCATCATGGAGCTTTTGTATCATGGTTTTTCTATTTATTTAATTAATTTATTTTTCTACCTTTTTTATGATATACAACAGAAACATTGTATTCTTTCAAACTAGTTGTGACTTTAAAAACTATTGGTGGTTGAAAACTGTGTTGTACCGACACCATGCTAGGGAAAATGACTGGTACCAAGATAGGCTTCATTGATAAAGGATTAGATAAGTTCATTTTCTATATAATAGTTTCTATATTTGGGTTATGATATAGTTTAGAGACATGTACTAGGATAGTACTCAGACATCATGTGGTGTTTGATTATTTTCGATCTATTATCCTTTTATTCATTTAGGTCTTATTTATTTGAATCTAACAAACAAGTCCCATTTATGAGTGTGAAATGAGTTTTTTCCCACATTTTGTCATTTTAAAAATTACCTACTTATTTCCTTGATTTATATATTTTTTTCTAGATATATTTTATCTCATTAATTTACTTCTATGTTATGAACTATGATTATGAGGGTATAGTATCCCTAAGGAAACCTCACATTCCCTATAAAGTGGTTAGAATCCTGCGGAATATGGGGTTGTGCACCTTAGGTCATGTGGAACGCTAGATCAGAGAACTACTGTAGTGGCTTTTTCGACAAGGAATTACAAAGTGGTATCAGAACCCTTTTTGTTTGTATTTCTATTTATAGACAGTACACCTGGGAATAGGTTGTTTCAAGGATTTTTAATCAACTCAAGTATGGTATTATCTTATCCACATATATGGTGAAATCCAAGACTTCTAAGACTGGGATTTATATTATTACTTTACACTTTTATAAATGATTAATGTCTATATTTAGTAGTTCACTTGGAAGTTTTGTGATTAATTTATTGTATATTCACTATTGGAATTTTGTATCAGGAGGTGTGTGTTTATAGATTTTTCATACCTATAGTCATTCAATAAATTAACATTGTTTATTAAAATCATCTTTAATATAATAGAACTAGTGTATGTTATTTAAAGTGTTTGCATCCTTTTTATGGAGATTTATAAAAATTGAGGGTGGAATTATATATATATGATCTTTTAAAAATGGGTAAAAGGATTAATTTGAGAACATAAATACGTAAAATAATCATAAGTGATATTAAAATGGGGCACCCAGAACAATTTATAATTATTTAAACATTATAACTTGTTCTCGGATATCTTTTTAAATATGCCTTGGTAGAAGAAATGATTAAATCATTAATGTAGAATTTAAAATAGTGAATGAATTAAATTGATAATAGACACAAATCATATTTTTTTGACTTGATCCCAGTGTGGGTAAATGGGGATAGGTAAAGATCTCTAGTTATAGGTTTTTGATGATCGGTGTTTTATAAACTCATAAGGTGTTAAAAGTATTACGGTTTTAATTAAAATATTAATATCCAGAGATATAATAATGTGTTGATTTGATATGTTATTTTAGTATTTTATACAAATACATCCACATAATCTACCAGTTGAGTTCTAAGATGGTGTCAGTGAGAAATCCCCAAAGTATTTAAGGGAAGGTACTCCCACTACACTAGGTGTATTAGTAGATGATCAACATCGAGTTAGTCTACTGACTAGAGTATATGCGATGGAGATAAAGAATAATCAAAATTATCCATCTAATTCGATGTTTACATGGGATTTATAAACTCAATGTCCAATAGTGTTAATGGGGGAGGGTTGATATTAAGTATTAGGTTTTTAATCTAGATCATTATGACAATATTTGAGCATCTTGATATCTATCAGAAGGCGAAGTTCATTGTTTTTTCAATTCAGGTATCATCTACATGATGGTGAGAAATATATTTTTGGAAAATCCGTATATGGGCATAATTTTTAGGGTCTTTGAGACCTGCTTATATTGATAATTTCTTCTTAAATTATATGAATACTAATAGGGATAGAGAGTTTATGTTCCTTAATTAGGGAATGATGGATGTCAGGGAGTACACTAACC
Organism: Viscum album; assembly: GCA_963277665.1. Taxonomy (NCBI): domain Eukaryota; kingdom Viridiplantae; phylum Streptophyta; class Magnoliopsida; order Santalales; family Viscaceae; genus Viscum; species Viscum album. The sequence goes on along the minus strand of OY728140.1, from coordinate 1,898,070,713 downwards.
ATTATACAGATTTACTGTACTTCATCTAGGAAATAGTAGGGGACATGGTGGGTAAGAGGAAACAGTTCAAGGATGGGTTGAGTTATGTGATCCATGAGTAAGTGAATTCTTGTTGGTTTACCACCTTTTTTTATATTGGTAAATTATGAACTTATCTCAGTATAGGTATTGACTACGGACAATGTATTAGAGGAGGAAACTCTCTAATGGATTAGTAGTGGGTTGTATAGAAACTCATAATTAACATACTAATACTGTACATCATTTAGAAATATTACTTAATAAATTAAGAACACAAATTATTGAATGATATATTAGTATACTGACATTGGAATCCTAAAACACAAACTTCTATTCTGGTTAATGATCCTCAATGATTCCCATAAATATCTTCCCCTTTAGTAACCCAACCAAAAACATTTTATTAAAACTTTGGGAAAGGAAACCTAATCATGGGTGATATCAAAATCGAAGTAACGGTAAAAATGAGTGTTATGTAAGAATAAACATGATAATAATAGTATGAGAATGTGATCATAACAGTATGTGAGTATACACTTCATATCAATGTTTATAAACATAAATCATCAAATAAATATTTTGAGTTCATAAGACATGAACTATAATGGAATCAATAAAATAAATCATTGTAACATAACATAAGAATAATACATCGAATTATATCAAACACATAAATTTATAACATTATGAACATGTATAATTTGAAATTGGATCACTCATTATGTTAAGGATGTGAAATTAGTCCCTTGCATAAACTTTTTGGAATGAAACTAGTTCGATGCATAATATTGTGAGCATGTAATCAGGCTTAGACATAAAATTATGTACATGATGAAAGGTCCATGTATATCATTTTGAATATTCTACCAGGCTCACACATAATCTTATGGACATGAATGGACCATGGATAACATTGTGAACATATTATCAGGTTCCCACATAACATTGTGAACACATAATATGGTTCACTCATAACATTTTGAACTTATAATCAAGTTAACACATAAACTTATGAACATGAAAAAAAGGAACATTAATAATATTTTGAACATGTAATAAGGTCCTCACATAACATTTTTATCATTTAAGAAAGTTAACAAATAACTATCAGAACATATAATCTTGTTCACACAGAACCCATATACTCACAAGTCATCCATCATTACCGAATGCATTAGAGGGAGATATAGGTCCCATCCATCATAAAATAAAATAATAAATAATTGTACCTCAATATATTAAAAATAATCAGATAATAAACACGGAATTCAATGGGAATCATAAAAATTTAATAATATAATTACCCATAGGAAATAAATAGGTATCACAATCATTTCATCAAATCACAACACATGAAAAGATTCATGTTTCAAAAGCACATAGTCTATGGAAGTGAAACTAGTGTCATAAATATCATTCCAGAAAAATATAAATCATTAATGAAAGAATATGAATTATATTCTGGCATCATATCCCCAATAAATGATAAACTATAACAATGTATTCCATCTTATATGGGTATTGATTTTAAAATATCACATTGAAAATAAAAATTCATTAAAAATAACTTTTTAACACATTTAAAATATCAACAAATAATTTTCTTTTAAACCATATTTGAAATCATATAAATGAATCATTAAAAATATTTTAAATCATTTCTTGAGTAAAATATACCATTCACATTGAAAAACACTTTTTAATGTCATAAACATGTTTGATAACATTTTTACCTTAAAAATAACATTAAAAACATATAAATAATTCTTGAAATCATTTTTGATAATTTATTCCTTGAAATATTATAAAATAATATTTAGAAATTTAAAAATAGTTTTTAGACCTAAATAAATTTTTAAAACCTAATTATAAAACATGGTTTTTAAAGAATATGGATTTCTCAATGAAGTGAATGATAAAGTCATATTTTCTTACAGTACCATTCTGAATTATATTAAGGAAAAAAGGGTTTAAAATGGTAATAAAATATTATTCTATCATAAGTAACCATAAGTGTATAATTTCATGATTTTTATTGAGATATTTATCATAATTTGTAGTCAATGTAAGCATAATCGTAAACAAGCTTGATAAATGATTAGATTATATCAATAAACTATTACCACTTTGGTGAATTTGAATCATAATACACAAGATAGAATAAAATTACACAAAGATTAAAATACAATGAAAGAATTATATTCATGATTTAAAATGTCAACATTCAATATATCCATGCCATATAAAAATATAGGTGAATAACATGGCATGATTCTCAAAGAAAGAAAATTGAGGAAAAATTATTTTATTTATTTGGTATCTTTTTTTCCATAAACCCCAAGTAATAAATCTGATAAATAGATATTTTAATACCCATTAATATAGTTAAATAATTATATAAGTCATTAATGGGATGTATATACACCACATAAAATAAAGGAGTGGTGAATAAGTCATAAGTCTCATAGAATTAATAGAGAGACAAGAATGGCATTACACTAGGTCTTAAATATCATCATACTCAATAAAATTTCTAGTATAACTACAATAATATTATTATGAATCTACCACAGCAAAATATTATTATATCTGGTACCATATATTTCTTTTATAGGACTTTATATTACCCGTTTATTAACAACTCCATGTCAATGTTACATTTCAGGTTATTTAGGACTTGTTTTTTATATATTTTTTCACATGGTATAATTGATTAACTTTCTATGATCATGATATAATTATTTCAAAAATATTAATCATGATATAAATATTAGATATATGAATTATGTAAATATTTATATTAACATATAAAATATATAAATAAAAAGGAAATACACCATTCAGGGAGATGGTCAGTAGTACGTACACATGAATGATGTTTCTGTTTTAATATTATTTTGAAAGAGAAAAGGTAAATGAAATATATATTTAAATATATACTATAATTAATTTTAATTATTATTTAATATCTAAAATATATTTTTACTAAACACATCCTTTATATATTCCATGTAATGTGTGAATGAATCACATCTCTTTGATGAGGCGGTAGTCCCTATGTGGACAAACGAAGTTATCATATATAAAAGAATGAAACATATTAAGGTAAATTTTATATTATAATTAAATAATTATAAATAAATAATAAATATCTTATTTATCCAATAAAAATAGAGTTTTCATCATAATTACCTCCCATGAAAAGTGTTAATGGATATATGCACAACATCATTTCACAAGGTGGTTTCCAAACGTTCAAAAGAATATTATGTTCATTACCCATTAGTTTGAAGTGGGTATAAGTGTAGGTAAACCCATTAAAATTAAAAAAATTATATTTATAATTCTATGGTTATTATATAATCATTAAATAACAAGATTTGTGGTGGTGGAGAAAAAACAAAGGTGGTTGAGGAAGGTTGTTACCACTTTTATCAGTAACTCCACATGGTTTACAACAAAGGGATTCCTTGGATTAATTTAAAATCAAATGGATGGTTATAATATGGAGGTATAGGATTTGGGAGGATATTTTGATGTTTTATATGATTCTAAGGGCTTAATAAGTGAGAAAATGTTGGAGGGTGGAGTGCCTTTTTCTAGTCATGGATTTCATTTAAATTATTGAAAAGGGAATTTCACCCAATTTTTTCCCATGTCATGTGGCTTCATTAATGTCCAAAAAACATGAAATGGTAGGATAGGGTAGAAATAAAAAAATCTAATTGATTTTGGAAACTTTTGTAGGTACGTCTAGGACTTATGTTTAAAGTTGTTTCATTTATTAAGATAACTATTCTCTTAAATGCAGTAATTAATTTTAATCACTTTCACTAATATTTATTGTCAGAACTAATTTTATTTTATTATAAAATATAAATTATACATATTCAAAATATTTAATGTTTTTTTACAAATTATAATCATAAATTTTTTAGAAATTAATTTAAAATTAATTTCAAATATGGGAAGACAAGACCTGTTTTTAAAGAAAAAATGATCAAAAGATTGAAATCATTTCATATAAAATTTCAAAGTAAAATTGTTAATAATGACCTAAATTGGATTAATTAATTTATAATTGATCTAAATAAACATAGAAAAAAAATTAATATAAATTGAATTTAATAAAACATTAAATGAAAAATCAGTTTCAAATTAAAATTTAGTAATTTTCCACATTCATCAAAAATATTAAGCATCGCTGAAAATAATAAAAAATGAATCAACATAAATTTTTATAGCTAACATTAAAAAGGTAATTTTAGTTTTTCAAATAAAAATTATCAATGTTTCAATAATTATTTTCAAAATGGGCCTCCATTAAAACGTATGAATATTATTTTTTAGCAAAATCCATCTTTTTAATCTTAAAATTTGATGTAATCCCATAAATTTTCTAGAAAACATATAAGAGGAAATTAAAATAGTTGACTGAATAATATATATATATATCACAAAAATAATTTATCAAATTTTTTTATTTAATTAATTAAATAAATACTTGTTTTATTTTATAAATATATTTTTCATACAAAATATTTCCTACATTTTCCAAAATGGTTTAATTTTCATTTATATTTAATTTCTAACAAAATAATTCTTCTTATGTAACCATATAAATCAAATTCTAATAATTTAATTAATCATATTCATTAAATATCTTCCAATGGATTGGTGATAACTACAATGATATTTGAATAATAATAATATTATTATTACATTGTAGTTTGGTAAAACTAGGTATTCTGTGAAATTGAAGCAATCCAAAGAACTCGATATTTTGTGTAACACAATACAAACATGGTGTTTCATAAATCAAAAGCCAGTATAAGTTTTTCATGTTGAATAATTATAACATGGTGCTGACTATAATGCAGGTAAAAATTTATATTTAGGGATGTGTGAAATGAAAAATATTAAAACATTTAATGAATTTGAAAAAAAAATATTTCACAAAATCTCAGGGTGTTACGTTCTACCCCATATAAAATGAATTTCATCCAAAAAATTTTTTTTTTATGAAAGGATTAATACATGAATTTTACTTTCATAGAAACCCACATAATTAAATTGAAAAGTAAAACTCCGTTAAAATGGAAATGTTGGAAACATAATAGTCACCCAAAGTAACTCATAACCAGGTTTCCATATAAGAGAACATATTTGGAAAGTGAAAAATTGGATGAGGAATAGCAATATAATTATAATGTTATGATGGAGAGTGATAGAGAACATGTGCAGGAGAATGTTTAGGATCACCCATCCAAAACCTAAATATTCATAAAAGATGTCATATATATCTTAAAAATGAAGATAATGGGAATTTTTTTATTTCAATACACTTTTTCCTAAATATGAATAATTTTTATGAGATGATATAATTATATGATATCATTTTATTCCCTACAAAATCCCATCCTTTAGTTGTAACTCGATCAATTCCCACTTCATCTCTTAGTCCAGGTAATGAAGGTAAATTTTTCATTTCTATGTAACTAAATGATCATGAGATCCATAAATAGAATGACAAGTAATTCAATATATATTTAATTTTCATAAAAAAAATTGTTAGAACATGTTATTAATAATAGATAAATCCTCATATGAGAGATTATACATTGGTCTCTAAACCCTCATCTGAATTTTGACTTATACCATTCCATAAATGATTAACCTTTGAACCCTACCAAAAGATGAAAATCCCAAATTTTGGAATGAATGTAATTGAATCAGCATAAAAAGGAACACCCACATTACAATATTTATCTATTTGTTGTAAAATTTCAAACATTTGAATAACCTCATCATATATTCTATTGACACATTACTATAAATACTTCTTGAAAAAATTCATTCATCTTTATTCCAAATATTACTAGATATATTAGATAAACCCTATATGTTGTAAACTTCATTAGTGGTAACATAACCATATTTTTAAAAAATTGGTTTATCAGTTTTGAGGTAGTAAAAACTATCCAATTTAAATTATTCATATCATCATCTCTTTATATTAAATTTCATATTCTCATCCCCATGAACATGTTAATTGTTACCTCACCTTAAAATAAACTTTCCATTAACTAAATTTTCAAGTTTATCATTATAATTTAACATATTCATGAAAATATTTTATGAAAAAATTCAAAATACAATCATAATATACAATAAGATTCATATAATACAACCTTTAAATTCCAAAACATTTACACTTCAATCATGCAACATTATTCTTAAATCATTTCTCATGATTCATCAACTAATTCAAAAATAACTATTTAGTAGAATATAAAATATGAATAATGTATTAATGTTTATAAACCTAAATCCAATCAGGCTTATTATGTTAAATTTAAAAAATACAAGATGGTCACCCCATAACATTTAGTTGTCATTCAAAGTCTCTTTATCTTCAGTAGTATAACCAAAATTCATACCATCTTTTGGATTCTAGTCATTAAATTTCCACCCATGAAATAAATTTTCATAATGACTTTAATTTACACATCTAGAGCATTCAATGTTAACTTAATTGTTTCTAGTCCCTTATATTGAAAAAAATATAAATCATAGTCTGAGAAACACATATCATAGTGAAAATCCATATAATCTTGAGAAATTACTTATAGGATGTCTAAATCATGAAACCATACTTAATCTGTGAAACCATAAGTTTATCATAAGTTATTAAGATCCAAATTATATTTAAATATTTCATTATTGTTTGTGAAGTGTTTGTGAATTTAAAAACCATATCCCCCTGAGAGTGTCAAACCAGGTGTGCATGAACATTTGTTGTCATGAACTAGTTCCCGATTGAGTCTATCTCAATATTAGGTTTTGGAGTTGTTACACCTATGTTCATATATTCATGATACACAACCACTTTCAGTAGCTAGAAATATATTTAGTTCTAGTAACCCACTCAATCTATCCTTTACCAAAATTCTAGGACATCTTCTTATAATTTTCTATCCATATACTTATCCTTAGACATGTCTATACAGTTCTTACTATGTTTTCTCATCCCCCAATCCAATGGAAAACTATGAATTTTCTATCATTCCAAATATAGAAACCAATGGTTAACATACATAAACATTAAATCATTTTTGTTGAATACTTAAAAAAATACACAAAATATTTCTGGAGATCATATTAGCTTAGTGTCTTTGAAAACATGGAATAGAAACTTCTAACCTAGTGAATGATATTAAATGCTTCCCATAAATATCTTTTGTTTAGTACACCTACCTAGAACCTTTCATTAATCTTGGGAATAGAATCATAAAAATAAGTGTGCTCATATTCTCAATAAGGTTAAGCATGTGAGATATTTACCCCTAAACATGAGCATAAGGGTGTGATAAGATCACAGAATTAGATGAGCACACTCTATATATCAAAGATCATAACGATGAATTATGGAATAATTATTAGTAGTTTATAATAAATGAACCATAAATAAATAAATATCATAAAAAATTATATCATAACAAAGTAATATGACATGTAATTATAGAATAGAAATCATCTTATATTAATGTGAAATTGAATAAGTAGAAAAAGGATCACTAATTACGTTAAGGGAAATAAATCATGACCCTACATTAACTTATCAACATGAATCCTAGTCAAAAAATAACATTTGGAACATGTAATCAGGCTCACACAAAAACTTGTGTTCATAAAAATAGGTCCATGCATAACATTGTGAACAAGTATTACAGATCACGTATAAACTTATGGAAATTATACTTGTTCTATGCATAAAAGTGTGAACATGTAATAACGTTCACATATAAAATTTTGATCACATTATAAGGATCCCTCATAAAATTGGCAACATGTAATCAGGTTCATACATAAACTTATGGAAATTGAACTGCGACCATGCATAACATTGTGAAAATATATTCTAGTACACAAATAATATTTTGAACATGTAATCAGGTTTACACATGTCTCTCTGAACATTTAATGAGGATCATGCATAACATATATACTCATGATTAATCCATCAATACACAATTTATTTGAGGGAGATATAGTTCTAATCCATAAATAAAATAATATCATTTTTATGTATCCCAAAAGATTATAAATAATCATCATATCAAAACCCATTAAATGATTTGTTTATCATAAACATTTCATCATGTCATTACATGTAACACCATAAAAATCTAAAGTACACCATTGTATTAAATAGTGTTTATGAAACACAACACCAAATGTAAAAAAATAGAATATGTTAACCAAATAAATTAGAATATTAAATAAAACTATTATATTCTATATATTTTAATGCACAAAAAACTATGATAGCTTTCGTTGCATACAATAGAGAGCTTCCTCTATAGCTTACGTTACACACAAGAACAAGTTTGACCAAATAATAATTTATTATTAATATACTAATTTTTAATATAATAAGAAATAAACTAATATTTATGAATATTATAAACTAACTTAAGGAAAATATGGCTTTAAAAAATATAATATTAATTCCTTAGTTAAAAATTAATTATAAATGAATATAAAAGACAATTGAAATTATAGGGAATATTTTATAGTAAATTCATTTGAAGAATAGAAATCTATTTTACCCTAATAAATTAAATTAATTAAAATTAGTGAGTGATATTAATTTAATATATATATTATACATATATATTAAATATAATATTTTTGATAATCATCTATTTTGATCAACATGCTTAAGATAATATAAAAATCTTTTTTACATATAAAAAACAATATTTTTTATAAAGTCAATATTACTACCTTTAAATGGAGAACTCGTTTTAAATCATAATTATGAAAAATTAATTGATTTAATATGTAAAAATAAAATTAAATTTTTAATGATAATATAAGATTTATTTTATGTTTAATTTGTTTATATTGTTTTGAAAAATTTCATTTTTTAACGAATATTAAAAAATACGTAATTTTAGTTCACAACTATTTTTTCATCGAATTTATTTAGTAAGGTAAATTATATATTTAATTAATATTAATTATTAATTTGATAATGTTCATATAAATTAATATAATTTATTTCATTTTAATCAATTTTAGTTTGAAATTGATATTAAAAAAAAGAGCAAATATTCCACGGTTTTTACATTAAAAACCTGCATTGTCGTCCCACCCACGTGATTAAATTTAAATTAATTGATTCCACTTATGTTATTGAAATTTAAAAAAATGGATTCCATATTTTTTAAATACATAATTTCTTATTTATAATAATCTAAAATTAGTTTTTGGCGAAAATATTAGTGAATATAATTAAAATAGATTACACTAATTAAGGTTAAATTAAGATTAATATGGGACTAATCGTTAATCATAAGGACCAAATCAATAGGAAACTTGTAAAAATTATATTTATTACTATATTTAGAACCCATACCCACATTTCGAAAACTTTGACCACTAGTGGATCCTGTTGAGTCAATAAGGTTTTCCTTATGACTTTTCCATTCCTTCTGGTTTTGAAAATCACAAACACCTTATATTTAACAAATATTGATTATTCCATGCTTTTCTTTTATAAGTCAAATTTCCCTCTCTAAGTAAATTTATTCATACCATATTTTCATTGTTAATATTTTGTCTTAGTATAAAATTCGGATTCATATTTGTAACCTTGCAATCCTATAAATACATAAATATGAAGCATTCTGTTTTAATATCCGAATTCTGGATGTTATCTGTAAAAAAGTTCCACTCCGAATTCTGGATGTGAACTGTAATGAAGTTCCACTCCGAATTATAGATGTAAACTATAATGAAGTTCCACTCCAAATTCTAGATGTGAACTGTAATGAAGTTCCACTCCAAATTCTGGATATGAACTGTAATGAAGTTCCACTCCGAATTCTGGAAACGAATAGTAATGAAGTTCCACTCCAAATTCTAGATATAAACGGTAATGAAGTTCCACTCTGAATTATAGATAAAAGCTCTCATATAGTTTGACTTTGAATTATGGAAATGAATTATCATATAGTTCAACTCCAAATTCTGATTACGAACTTATCTATGTTCTGACTCCGAGTTCACTAAATTCAGACTCGGAACTCTTATGTGTTATGACTCTGAATTTCTATGAACTCTGACTCGAAACGTTGTATGTTCTGGTTCTGAATTCTGATGAAACCCAACTCCGAATTTCCCTGAATATCAGACTCAGGATTTCTACAGAATTCAGGTTCTGATTTCATATAAAACAGAATCTGAATATCTCTTTATTATAGACTCTGAATTCAATTTTGGTTAGGCTCCGAAATTTTAATTTCTTACATTCTGAACTTCGGTTTTTCTTATACATATACTCGTTTCATTATAAAACAATCTCCTGCATTCAGTTACACATGGTTTCTTATAAAACGATGCCGTCCATTCTGTTTCTAACTAATCGTTGGATAAGTGACACGTGTGTAGGTCCCTCCAAATTTTAGGAAAATATGACCATTGGAGGAGGGATCCAACCATTCCAACTGAGTATATAAATATGAGCTAATTATAAAGTGCTCAAAAAATGAAGATGTTGATCACTCTAGAGACCACACGCTGTTAAGGTGATTTCTAGAGAGAGAAACTTTACAGGACTTATGCGTACTGAACTGCTCATTCAGATTGCTTCGTGCGACTTCGAATGTTGGTGATTACATTTGAGGGAATCCAGTGATAAGAAGACAGAGGTGCCGAATACCATGAAGTTGAGGGCTTCCTTGCTGAGGAAGACAGAGGTTCCAACTACCTTGAAGTTGAGGGCTTCCTTGCTGAAGAATACAGAGGTTCCAACTACCTTGAAGATGAGGGCTTGTGGGGATAGCAAGACAGAGACTCTTATCTTCATATCGAGGGCTTACCCTGGTGTGGGTAAGACAGACTTGAATGAAGGTATAAATCAAGGGACCATTATCCTAGGTTGTTGGATACCCTTATCTTTGGGTTAAAATATTAATATATTGTTACTTGTTCTTGTTACAAGTTTTTCCACTGCATTTTGTATTTTAAGGAAAATATTAAATTCTTATATTTTCTTACTCTTGTAATCCGATTGAGTTAGATTCTATACGCTCTAAGGTAGAATCTCATATTGTAATCATTGGTTATGTTTCTTTTTCCAGATCTATATTTCCAGAACCAGTTATTTGGAATCACTTTCCAGATTTAAACAATTTTATAGAACTAAAAGTTTGTAACTTCATAATTTGTCCAAATCTTTTAATTTGTGTTAGAGGTTTTGTGAATTTTCCTAGTTTAACTCTGTTAAACTTAGATCTTTCCTTGTTTAAGGAACTTTTTAAAGTTTAAAATTCACCACCCTCTTGTATATTGAGCATCTACAATGTTATTTCGATCATACAATTGGTATCATAGCAGGTCTCTGAAATACATATACTCACATATAAGTTTTTCTTGCTCATTTTTTCATTGTTCTATATTTTCCATGCTTAGGAATATTTTAATTGAATCTGAACTTCTGTTATTAACATGTTTTTGTGTAGAAAGATTTTTAAGATGACAGGAATCAATGTTGGGTTCATCGGCAACCTAAACCCTACAAGACCACTAATTTTTTATTGCAATGATTATGGGTATTAGAGAGATCTAATGAGGACTTTTGTTATTAATACTAGGGTAGATAATTTTGTTATGCTTACTGGAGGTTATCAAATTCTTGATAAGGAAGTTAGTGCTTTCAGAAACCAAGAGAATCATAATTATCAATTAAACTATAAGGTACGCAATACTCTACTATGTTCATTGACTAGGAACTTATATAGCCAAATTTCTTCTTCTGAAATAGCTAACTATATATTGAAGAAACTTGATGTTTCTTATTTTGGTACATCCAAAGTCATAGAGACTGGAAGAGAAATTTTTAGAGCTGAGTATCATGGTTTTATATTTCCTTATGGAGAACCTATAGGCAATGTACATCAAAGGTTAATGACTATCGTGAATAGCTTACAATCTATGGGATAAAAAGTTATTGATGATGAATCTCTTGTTTAAAATATCATTGATATTATTCCCAGTGAGTGGGAATCAAAAAGAATAGCTATTGATGAGAACATGAATGTTACTCAAATTTCCTTTGATGAGTTGTTTAGAACTGTTCTCCAACATGAAACAAGGATGAAGAGAGATGCTGATAACATCAAGAAGAAGAATGGGAATGGTACTGTTTATTTTAAGACAACATCAAATAACATGAAAGCAAAGACTCTTGAGAGATTAACTAGATCCAAATCTATGAAGGTTACCATCCAACACGAATCTAGTGAGAGTGATGTTTCAAAAAATGAGTTAGTTAATCTTTCTTGAAGAATGAACAATATAGCTGGTCAAAAAAATTTCAAATCCTATTATATGAAGAAGGAAAGGAAAGATAAGAAAGATTCAGAGGTCAGATTCTATGAATTCAAGAGAAGTGGACACATAAGACCTGATTTCTCTATTCTTAAAAAGAATGAATGAAAAGGCATGAATTCTGAAAGGAATAGGAAGAAATTTTACAAATCTAAATCTAAGAAAAGTCAGAAAGCTAATACTACTTGGAGTGCTAGATATGGAGACTCTTCAGAATGTGAATCCTCATAATATGATTCATCAGCTCATAAGAATATGGGATTCATTGCTAATACTTCTTTTCCATATACATGTCTTATGGCCAAGGAATGCTCTATCGAGGCCTTAACAAATTTTTCTCATGATAAGAATTACTATTCAGAAAATAGTACATCTAATGAAGTTACATCATCCTCAAAAAATGAAGATCCTTTATATGAAAAAGTATCTAGATTTTGCAAGTTACTTGAAGAAAAAAATTGTAAATTTTCAATGAAATTACCCAATGAAAATACTAGGGAATAAATTCTTACAAAAGGGATTTCAGATCTATCTTAAAATATTAATGTTAAAGAAGTGCTTTTAGAAAAACATTATAAAGACCTTGAGAAAGAATATTCTAATAAGTATTAACTTTATAGAGATTTTAATAATTCTATTTAAAATATAAAAGTTTTGGAGGAAAAATATAACTCTATGGAAATGATTCCTGATGATAGGAATTTAGAAATTAGACTAAAATCTGAAATATTTTCTCTTAAGAAGCTTCTTTCATAATTTTCCTCTCCGAAGGAAAATTTTGACAGAATGTATTCTCAAATTAAACCTCACGGAAACACTACTGCAGTAGGTTATACTCACCAAAAACCAGTTTTCAAAAAAAAATTATTTTGTGCCTTATAGAGCCCCTTTTTGCAGTAATTGTCAAAGTGGTGGGAATTGGAGGAAAAAAAATTCTTTGAATAAATTTAAATCTCTTGGGTTTCATAAAGCTTATTTCCCTAAACAAATGTGGATACCCAATATTTTTTTATCTGAAAATCTCGAATCCAAAGAAGATTGGATTCAAAAAGTATAATTCTTTTCTTGTTTTTAAGAAAATAAAGGGAGTGTCACCAACAATACTTAGTATATGGATAGTGGATGTTCCTGACATATGACTGGTGATAAAGGCTATTTTGAAAATATTATCAAGACCAAATGAGGAAAAGTATATTTTAGAGATAATGCTCAGGGAGAAAATATTTGTATTGGTAACAATGTTCTTCTTGGAAAACATTGATTTCAAATGTTTTTTTTGTTAAGGGTCTTAAGAACAACATCATTATCATAAGTCAATTATGTGTTGAAGGATACCTTGTGAATTTTAGGAATGGTAAGTGCTTAGTACATAATTCCAAGGAAGAGTTTAATCTTTTTGCCCATATGCAAAAGTATCTTTACACTTTGAACATAGAAGACCTAAGGAGCCAAGACTTACACTGCCTTAGCGCAATGTAAGATCATTCTTGGTTATGGAATAGAAGACTAGGTCACTGTAACCTTAGAAACTTATGTAAACACACTAAGAAGAAACTAGTTAAGGACTTACCTGATTTTAGATTTGATTCTTTGAAAGTTTTTGATCCGTGTAAATATGGAAAGCAACATAAATCTAGCTTTAAATCAATTGGTGAAGTCTCAACAACTGATGCATTACAGTTGGTGCACATGGATCTTTTTGGTCAACCACAAACTGGAAGCATTAGGGGAAAGTACTATGTGTTTGTTCTAGTTGATGATTACACTAGATTTACATGGGTCTATTTTCTTGAAAATAAGTCTGAAGATTTTTCTTATTTCAAATGATTTAGAGACCCAGTAAAAAATGAGACAAACCATCCATTGAAAACTATTCATAGTGATCATGGACGATAATTTCAAAATTCTTATTTTGAAACTTTTTGTAGTATAAAAGGAAATAATCACAACTTTTCAGTACCTAGATCTCCTCAAAAAAATGGTGTAGTTGAAAGAAGAAATAGAAATATTCAAGAGATAACTAGAACCATGTTGAGTGAATATTCTATAGCTAGACATTTTTGGACTAAAGCTGTATGTACTGCTTGTTACACTATAAATTGAGTTTTGATTAGACCTTTTCATAATAAATCTATTTATGAGTTATGAAATGGTAGAAAACAAAGACTTTCCTACTTCACGGTTTTTGGTTGCAAGGTATTCATTATGAATACTAAAGATAATCTACACAAATTTGCACCAATATTTGATGATGTAATTTTCTGAGTTTACTCGACAACTTCTAACTCTTATATATCTTTCAATAAAAACACTTGTACTGTTGAGGAAATAGTACATGTAAAATTTGATGAAACTGATCCTTTTGTTTTTAAACCATCCCAACCTACATCCTCAGATGTGTTTTCAAAAACTAATTATCAAACTTTGATAGAAGATCCTTCTGGTAAGGAAAATATTCCAGAAAGTATTTCTGAAACAATTACCCCAGAAGACAATCTACCCTATGTTGATGAATAGGTTTTACAATACACAAATCAGGTGTTTCTTAAAAACCATCCCAGTGATAGTATCATTGGTGATGTAAATCAACCTGTAAGGACTAGAAGTTCCTTGAGAAATGAAGTAGAACATCTAGCATTCCTTTCCCAATTGGAAGTGGAAAAGAACTAATGAAGCTTTAGGTGATGATGATTGGGTCAAAACCATGCAAGATGAACTAAATCAATTCGAAAGAAATAAATTATGGACCTTGGTTGAAACACCTAAGGTAACTTCTGTTATTCGAGTAAAATGGGTCTTCATAAATAAGTGTTGTGAAAATGGAGTCATTGTTAGAAATAAAGCTAGAGTAGTTGCTAAAGGCTATAATAAACAAGAGGGAATATACTTTGAAGAAACCTATGCTCCAGTAGATAGGCTTGAATCTATTCGTATCTTACATTCCTTTCCAACATTCTTCAATTTTAAACTTTTTCAAATGGATGTGAAATGTGATTTTCTTAACGGTTATGTTGAAGAGGAAGTTTCTGTTGAACAACTTCTTGGAATTGAAGATACAAACCATCCTGATCATGTTTTTAGAATTACCAAAGCATTGTATGGCCTTAAACAAGCCCCACTAGCTTGTTATGATAGACTTACAAGATTTTTTATTCAAAATAACTATGTTAAGGGAAATCCATATCCAACACTTTTTATAATGATTTGATAAGAAAAATGTTTTGATTGTTCAAATATATGTTGTTGACATTATATTAGGTGCAACTCAGCAATCTTTAACTGATTATTTTGTGGAGCTAATGAAATATGAGTTTGAAATGAGTATGATGGGTGAGTTAACATTTTTCCTTGGTTTTCAAATTTCTCAAAAACCAGAAGTAATCTACATATACCAACATAACTATATTAAATATCTTCTTAAAATTTATTGGTATAAAAAAACTAAGAGTATAAGTACTCCTATTGGTACTTCAAACACACATGATCTTGATGAATCTAGGAAACCAGTAGATCAAACATCATTTAGAGGTATGATAGGAAGTCTACTTTACATGATAGCTAGTTGATGAGACTTCATGTTTTCAATATGTTTATATGCATGATATCAATCCAATCCTAAGGAATCTCATTTAAAGGAAGTGAAAATAATTATATGCTATATAAAGGGAACCATGGATTTAGGATTATATTATAATTCTGGAAATGATTTTGTTTTAGAAATATTTTCAGATGTTGACTTTGGTAGATGTATAATGTATAGAAAGATTACATCTGGAACTTTTCATTTCTTAAAAGATTCTTTAGTTTCTTGGTCATGCCAGAAGAAACATTATGTAGAACTCCCCACTGCTGAAACTGAATATGTAGCAGCTGGATGTTTTTGTGACAAAGTGTTGAGGATGAAACACACACTCACAGATTATGGATTGAGATTTACTAAGACTCAAATTTTGTGTGATAACACAAGTTCCATTTCCCTTAGTAAAAACCCTTCGCATCACACTCGTGAAAATCACATATATATTAGGCCTCGCATTCTTAGGGATCACATAAATAAAGGATATATCATTCTTCAATTTATCGGAATGCAAGATCAACTTGCTGAAATTTTAACAAAATCATTATCCTCCGAAAGATATGAATACATTAAACATGAGTTAGGAATGATAACAATATGGCAATATTTCTTTATTAACTTCCTGTTGAACAATTCTCCTTACAGTAATAAACACCTTTTCATAGAGGGAGAACATTTGCTTTTAGAAAAATCAAAATATTCATAGTCAGTTTTTTTTAAAAGTCTTTTGTAATCAGAACATTTGTAGTCCATTTAAAAAATGTCTTTTGTAATCAAAATTTTCATAGAAATTTTTTTTTAAAAAGCTTTCGTAATAAAATTTTTGTATTGAATCTTTCCTAATGAAATTTTCGTACTGGAACTTTCTTAATGAAATTTTCGTACTAGAACATTCTTAATGAAGTTTTCGAAACTGGAAATTTTCGTATTGGATATTTTCAGAACTGAAACTTTCGTAATTAAAATTTTTTGTACCTTGATTTTCGTACTCATACTTTTTGTACTAGAATTTGGGTACTCAAATTATTTTCAACTTTATGTTTATCATAGTTTGTTTTTCTTAGTCAAATTTTTCTTCAAGAATAATATCACCAATTACGAATAAAATTCTTGGCCAATATGAAAGGTATGATTTCCTTACTTATGTTATTTTAGTCATATTTTACATGCTGGTATTTTATTATGAGTTTTAAAATTTCTTGGATTCTATTTTTCTTAAATCAGATTGTTTTTATTAAAACCAAAAAAGATCTAAGTCATGTTTTCCTTGTGGCATATTTCATAACCGTCTGATCAAATCCCAATGAATGTCAATCATTCGATCTACCATGGAAGATGAACCGTCGTCGCAACGCCTATATAAAGAGGACCTCTGATGGTTTTTCCACATCAAATATCAAACTTTTCCATCTCGAATCTATGTTCTCCTTTCTTAATATTGTTCCGATTTCTTCCAAGACCGTTCTGAATCCTTCAAGAGAGTTCAATTCTGAATGTCGATTGAAGCTACATCTCAGGATATGTCAACTACCAAGACAATCTAAAAATGGTTAGTTTATAGGGAGAGGTTAGTGCATCTGATTTTCTACAAGTATAATTCTTTTATTTCCAAGAACATCATGCTCAATGGATGGGAAGATGTTTTCATATCCAAGCCATAGAATCAATATCTGGTTTATATAGATTTACTTGTTGAGTTTTATGAGTCTGTTTCCTTCCTTAAGTAAGATGGTAGAGAGAATTTTACATTCATGTCTAATGGGCAGACTTATATGCTTTCTTACACCAAGGCTACAAGATTGGTGGGTTTATCTTATGAGGGAAAAGCTATGTTTTTCTCCCACAAGGTTCCCGATGAACAAGGAAGTTTCAACAAAGCTAAGCCATGGATTTCCTTGGACTTTTAGATGATATTACAGCAAATATTGCTCATCTCTCTTTGAATAATCAGATTCTACAACTTTGGGTGCAAGGGTTTTTCGTACTGAGAAGGGGAGAAAAGGATAATCTCAAGAAGAGTGACATTTACATCCTAGATTTCATGGTAAATCTAAGGAAGAAAAATCTGATGAGGAATATTCTTATTATAGTTAAGAATATCAAAGAAGGGAATTTGAAGGCTCATATCATTATGTATCTAGCTTTACTCTCAGAGTTGATTGTTTAAACTCTTGATTCATTCACGATTGCTTGAACCTCCAAGAAAATGAAATTTAAGGTAATGCTTGTTAGTGATAACACATTAAAAAGGATGAAAATGAGTTTTTCTACTGAATTTGGAGAATTCTATCTTTTACCTGAGGAAGAGATTGAAGCTTTCGAGAAGGAGAAAGAAGTTCTAGATTCTTCTACGAAAGCCGAGAAGAAAAGGAATTCGAAAAAAGTGGTTGATTTTGAAAAAACTCCTAAGTCTAAGGAAATCTATTTCCCACCTCCCAAGATGAAGAAACAAAAGTCCTATCCAGATGATGTGGTTTCCAAGTGGAGGGAGGAACAGGAGAAAAGGAAAGAAGGGGAGCCACAGTTTGGCTTTGACCCTGCTCAGGATAAGGACCTAAAGGAAAAAGCTGGTGAAGAACTTTAAATGAATGAAAAAGAAATGAACTTAAAGAAGAAGATGTGTGAAGCCGAGGTTGTTCAAACTCTTTTGAAATTCATAAAAATTGCTTCAGAGAATATTCCCATTCCGAAAGCTTTTCTGGTTGAATATTTTCCTGAAACTTCGGGAAGTAAGACTCCAGAAAATTCTAAAGGGATATCTCATGAAGAAAGGGAAGTTGAAACAGATCCAATAGATCAGCAATTTGCGGAGGAAGTCCAACAAGAAGAATAGAGTGGAGGTTCTGATGATATAATATGTTAAATCGAGGATTATCAGGACAAGGGAAATCCATCTAGGAAAATCTCATTCCAGACATCTCAAGCTAGATCTTCCAAGTTGGATACTCCTACAGATGATGAGATAGGTCAAGAAGAAGTCAGCAAGCCTTCTGAGGAAGAAATATCTCATGATGATTTCATTGAAGAAAGAGCTGGAAAAGAAAAATTTGATGAAGATAAAATAGTTCAAGTGTCTGACAGTGAGCAAGAATATCCAAATGAGGAAGAAGTTCCAAAATTTGACAAAGGAAAAAAAGGTGATTTCTGTTACACCAAGAAAGGTTAATGTAAAAAAGAAGGCAGTTACTGGTTCACCCAAAAATAAGTTGGATGAGATAGTGGAAGAACCATCTTCTACCCAACTATCAGATTCAGAGTCATCTGTATTTGGACATGAATTTGTAGAAGAGTCTCTAAAGAAGCTAGTGGACATCATTCTGATTTTTCCAGCAATATAATCTAGATGCCAAATTCTTCAACATAGAATAAATAAAAAATCAGATTGTGTATCCATGGTGACAGATAAATTTTCTACGGTTGAGGCTGATCATAAAAACGTTCTTATAAATTATGATGATCATATATTTTCTTGAAATAAGATAACCAAGTGGTCTAAAAAAGTTGTTCAAGACATGGACGATTTTAATCATTTTCAAGTAGATGTTAAATAGGATTTTGATGCCGAAGACACTAAAATCTAGGATCTTGAAAATTCGTTTGAGATGAAGTTATTTCTTGAGCAGGATGTTCGGATGCAGGAGGTTAAATATCTGAATGGGAAGCTAAGTTCTCTTGTCCAATATTACAGAGAGGAAAAAGAACATCAGATTCAGTTAGAAGAAAATGTTTTAAAGAATGATGAAACACTTAATGATCTGGCAGTGGCAATATAGGCTCGGGATGCAAGAATAGTTTCTTTAGAGAAGCATGTTGAGGAAGGCCATAGAGAGCTGACAAAAAAAGAAGACCATTCTAAAAAGCCTATTATCCATGAAAAAATAGGCCAAATAAAATCAATCCCAGTCTTTTGTTGTACTTTATTTCTTGTACTAATTCTTTCTAATATTATGAAATTTTAGTTACCTATCTTTTGGTTGGTTGCATTTGCTAATATTTTAGGTACATTATTATCTTTTCCATTCCCTAAAACTCTTTTTTGAAATTACAAAGGGGGAGAAGGAAAAAGAATTCTAAGGAGGCAATGAAAAGTCCTCTAAAACTTATTATAAACATTACTAATTAAGGGGGAGTTTATCTAAGGGGTAGTGTTCATTAAAAAAGATTTCCAATTTTATAAGGAATAGTACATTCTAGAAATATAGAATACGGTACTTAGAGTTTCAAAGAATAAGAAGAGTTAGTCGTATTCATCATTATCCATAATCAAATGGAGATAATCATTAATTTCAATGTCATGAAATTTATTCCAAGTTATTATTTTATTTTTTAAGGATGTTTGTTCTTTCCAAAAAGGGGGAGATTGTTGAGTCAATACGGTTTTCCTTATGACATTTCCATTCCATCTTGTTTTTAAAATCATAAACACATTATCTTTAAGAAAATCTTTTTTATTCCATGCTTTGCTTATACAAGGAAAATTTACTTCTCTATGTAATTTTATTCTTACCATATTTTAATTGTTCATATTTTGACTAAGTATAAAATTAGTATTCATATTTGTAACCTTGGAATCCAATTAATACTTAGATATGAAGAATTATTTTTTAGGATCTTAATTCTGGATATGAACTATAATGAATTTCCACTCCGAATTCTGGATGTGAACTGTAATGAAGTTCCACTCCAAATTCTGGATGTGAACATTAATGAAGTTCCACTCTGAATTCTGGATGTGAACTATAATTATGTTCCACTCCGAATTCTGTATGTGAACTATATTGAAGATCCACTCCGGAATCTAGAAATGAACTGTATTGAAGTTCCACTCTGAATTCTGGATATAAACTGTAATGAAGTTCCGCTCTGAATTATGGATACGAACTATCATATAGTTTGACTCTGAATTCTGGATACGAAGTCTCATATAGTTCGACTCCGAATTCTGATTACGAACTTAGCTAAGTTCTGTCTCTATGTTCTCTGAATTTAGACTCCGAACACTTATGTGTTCTGACTCCGAATTTCTATGAACTCTGACTCCGAACATTGTAAGTTATGGTTCCGAATTATGATGAAACCAGACTCTGAATTTTCCTGAAGATTAGACTCCGGATTTCTACAAAAATCAGGTTTCGATTTCATATAAAAAAGAATCCGAATATCTCTTTATTATAGACTCTAAATTCCATTTTTGTTAGACTCCAAACTTTTATTTTCTTACATTACAATCATCAGTATTTCTTATACATATACTCATTTCATTATAAAATGATGTTGTGCATTCATTTACACTTGTTTTTTATAAAACGATGTCATCCAATCTGTTTCTAACTAACCTTTCGTTAAGTCACACATGTACAGGTACCTCTGAAATTTAAGGAAATTATAACCGTTGGAGGTGGGATCCAACCGTTTCAACTGAGCCTATAAATTGGATTTCATTTGAAAGAGCTCAAAAAAATGAAGAAGTTTATCACTATAGAGACCACATGCTGTTAAATTAATTTCTAGGGAGAGAATATTTTAATGCCTTCTGCATATTGAACTTCTCTTTCAAATTTCTTCGTGTGACTCTGAATGATGGTGATTATATTTGCGGGCTTCCGGGGATGGGAAGACAGAGGTGCCGACTACCTTGAAGTTGTAGGCATCCTTGCTGCGGAAGACAGAGGATCCAACTACCTTGAAGTTGAGGGCTCCTATTTTGAGGAAGACAGAGGTTCCAACTACCTTGAAGTTGAGGGCCTATGGGGATAGCAAGATAGATAATATGATCTTTGTAGCGAGGGATTACCCTGGTGTGGGTAAGACAGACTTTCTTGAAATTATATAAATCAAGGGACCTTTATCCAAGTTGTTTGATACCCTTCGCTTTGGGTTAAAAAATTTATATCTTGTTACATGTTCTTTTTCAATGTTTTTCCACTGCATTTAGTATTGTAAGGAAAATATAACCTTCGTATATTTCCTTACACTTATACTCTGATTTAGTTAGATTATATACGCTCTAAGGTATAATCTCATATTGTAAACATTGGTTAAGTTTCTTTTTCTGGATCAATATTTCCAGAACCAGTTTTTTAGAATCACATTCCAAATATAAGCAAGTGTATAGAACTAGAAGTTTGTTACTTCATACTTTGTACCAATCTATCAATTGGTGGTAGAGGAGTTGTGAATTTTATTAGTTTAACTTTGTAAAACTAAGATCTTTCCTTGTTTAAGGAAATTTTTATATTCTATAATTCACCCCCCTCTTGTATATTGAGAATCTACATCATTATTTCAATTCTACAGATCTACTTAAAATGTTAAAAATGTGCATGGATTTCCATTGTGGAAATATAACAAGAGTGTCACTAGTCCTCCACTATAAAATGCCACCACATCACCCCATTAATCACATTTCTCGAAAAACTTAGGTTATGACCAGATATACATTAATTAATTCCCAGAATTTATATACTAGATTGTGGATCCATTATTTTGGAAAAATTCTTTCCAAGGAAGTCCATTAATATAAATGAAATGGAGTTACCCAATTTTAAGATAACATTTTCCAATAATCGATTATGATTCATTTCATTATCCACCACATAAAAACTTCTCATTAATCGATTGAATAAAAATAAGTATCATAAATATACTAGGATTATTTTATAAAAAAAATTCTACCTACACTTACACACAGTTCCATCTAATGGGTAACACAGATTCTGTTTCTTTGTACGGTGAACTACTTCCTCACAAAACAATGATGGTTCATTTTTTCCTTTAAAACCTATCATTGTGTCCATTAAAAAGTAAACCGTGATTATATATGTTATATATGATATTTATTATTTATTTATGACTATTTAACTATTTCCCAACACATATCTTTATACTTTACACTTTATATAAAAATGAATATATCGTTTGTGGAAGTGTGGTCTACCGTCCCTTCCAAGCGATGTGATTCATTCACACTATACATGGAACATATAAAGGATTATTCTAATTAAAAAAAGAGACATAAAAAAATTTATATTATATTAATAAACTATTTCAATTTTTGGATTTAATATATAATTATATATATTATTTTTTATTACATTTTCACACACACTAACAAAGTAAAAATGCACTTTGTGGACGTGTGGACTATCCCCCCATCAACAAGATTTGATTCTTTTTACATCACAATAATTATATATATAATTATATATGAATAATAATATCATATTTATTATATAATTATAATATTTTAATGCTACAATTATACTTAAATTGTTTCCATAATGATCATTTAAAAATGAGAACGTTACTCATACAAACATATGACCTACCATCTCCATGATTGTAAGATTGATTAATTGTTCATAAATATATTTAATGATTACATATAGACATATAATTGAGGTATTAATTTTGTAATTAAGCTATTATTATTATTCTAGATATTTTTTATAATAAATCCTTTCACTATACATTACCAATAAAAATTGTTTTTAACAAACAAGAATAATTTGGTAAATAAACAAGCATAAAAATAATGGTTTTGTAATTGAATACATCATTTGAATAAGTGAAATAAAATTATTGATAAAAATGAAATATTTTATGAAAAATGTTTATAATTAATATAATTTTATTATAATGAGGTGAATTTATTTTCACCCATATGGAAACATAAGGTAATGGATTTCATCTCAATTTACACCCCATTAATACTTATTTGTTGTTACACACCTTGTTTTTTTAAATGGTGTAAGTATTTTCATTTTTCATGAAATATAATGAATCTATATAATTTAATTATACTATAACATTCATTATATTTTATTCCTTAATTAGTATTATGATTTAAGATGTTTCAAAGTGGAATGGGACACTCTTAAATGTTTAACGATTATTTTCCTCAACAATAAATTAAATCATATTTCAATTATATTTAAATTCAAGGAAATTGTGTTATTTTTTCCAATAAAT
This sequence comes from Viscum album, assembly GCA_963277665.1. NCBI lineage: Eukaryota > Viridiplantae > Streptophyta > Magnoliopsida > Santalales > Viscaceae > Viscum > Viscum album. Next base: position 1,898,046,745 of record OY728140.1, on the reverse strand, counting down.
CAATTATTTTTCCAATACTATTATTTCCCATGACCTTTTAGAAGTATTAATAAATTTATTCCACTCTTTGGTACTGAAAATGTTTTTGATAATGTTTTTAAAAAAAATTATATTATTTATCTCTTTAGTTGGTGAAGCTGTTTCCTTCTAAAAACAATGTTTGGTTAAAGTGTATTAATTTTTTTTAAATGATTCGTGAAATTAAATTTTACCCATTTCTGTGTGTTTCAAATGATTTCAAGGGAATCTTATTATCTCTTTATGTGGAATGAATTATTCTATCTATTTTACTGTGAAAAATAAATGTTCCTTTTACCATATATGACATGCATGGAATTACCCACTATCAATACTTTGATGATTAATTTTCTTGTTAGAAGTATAATTTTGAATGAAAATTATTTTAAAATTTATTTAGAGTCAACAGTTTTTCAAAAGTGTTTTTTAGAAGAAAAAAATTTATATATCATTTAAATATGTTTTGAAAACATATTTATATAATATTTCCTTTCTTTAATAACAAAAAACCTTATTTTTAGTTCACATGGGGTATACTGTAGTGTCACCATCCATATCCTTAATTTGGTTGATTTTTTATTTATTTGGTCAATAATTGTATTTATATTCACATCCATTATTAAATTTTTCATTCCCCTTGAAATAATCAATATCTTATGATCATTTAATTTCCCTTATTTATCCATATCATATATCATTCATATTGCTATTGCATAAATTATATACAATTTTACCTAAAGTGACTACATTGATAGTTATTTGATTATTTACTAAAATATTGATAATTCTGTATTCTTTAATCAATACAGTTATTTGATATAGAAAATTATTTATTTTGATTATTCAATATGAGGAATGTTTTGGACTGGTACGATGCGGGTGGGTCCTGGTTATAGATAGCCCCTTGATGCATCAGTTTTCACATGGGATGAGTCATTTGGCCTTCCACCTTTGATGGGTTTTTACCTGATACATTATCAGACTTATAGTGAAAGATCATGACAGTAAATACACATTGTACCTAGGAAATAAGTCATCAAATAAACGAGATTTTTCCTTATTAATGTTTAGTTATAATTCATCCATGATGTTTTATATCGACATATCAATGGATACAATTCATTTATGTTTGGTAGTTAAATTAAATGTCATTAATTTTCTTATCTTACCATATTGTTTATTCAATTACTTCTTAGAATATTTATTATATGGTATGTGTGTTGAATTATTTACCATTCCATAATTGTTACTTGTATTGATTCATTATTTCTTCTGTAATATTTTGAACTTACAATGAATTTTAGCTCACCATTGTTATCTTTTTTTCCCCATGAATCCAAGAAGAACAAAATTGAAGATATACACAGTTTATGAGATGTAATAAGGATATTCCCTTTGTTATTTATTTATAATGAAGAAAAAATATGAGGAAATTATTGTATTCATTTTTAATTCAGGTCTCATTTGTGAATCTCATTTACCATGACTACTAAAATCCCAGTCCTTCCGGAATTGATTCCTTTTATCATACAAATGAAATAGTATCAGAAACATGCCCTGGGCTATCTGTGGTCGGTGCAAAATAATTGGTATCTGAGGAGGGTTAAAATAAATTTTAGAAATAATATTTAAGAAAAAATAGGTCAAAAAAGCATACCCCTAAGGTATAATTTGAGGATAATTATATAATAACATCCTAGAATTTTGTTATGGTAGAGTTTAACAATGCCTTCCTATAAATACATCCCTGTCTAGATAATACAGGTGTACATGGTTCTGAAATTGATCTACCAAGGAGTAATAGCTCCAAAAAGGGGTTCTGAGCTTGATTTAGGGTAACCTAGTACAAGACAATGGGTCTTATAATGCACATGGTTTGACACGCATGGGGAAAACATATAGATTAATTCACATTTTCATTACAAAAAATGATATTGGATTTGGATACATAATATGTAACCTAGGTTAAATATAAGGTGTTTTAGATGAATATAAGGTATCATGGTTTCAAAATCCTAGAAATTCTATTATGGATAAAATTTTGACCAATAAAGGACATATGTTAAAATAAAATGAACTAAGTATTTATGTATCGACGTTTTATTGAAAACCATAGATAAAACACTATTTAACGATTGTCTTAATTTGGAGGACGTCCATTATAGATATTTTTGGAATTATATTAATATGTTTTTAGAAATGGACAACATGTAAGCATGGTAAAAAATAATCAAATTTATCATGGCCAAATGTCATGAACCGATGATTGATGGATGATAAGGGTCTCACACTAATCACCAAACTATGCAATGTGCTGGTTAATGTTTCATAATTTTTAATTAACAAATTTGATGAATAAATGTTAATAATGAAAGAGAAATATCAATTTTATTGATTTGAGATTAAAATATTAACCATATTTTTTTGGAAGATAGTTAGAGATTAATATTTAGACTTTTCATGCATTTATAGGCCTTACAATCCTTAAAAAGTATCTTTTATTGATTTGTGTATAAAAAGTTATTATTGGTAAATAGTTTTTTGATAGTAAAGGAATGAATTATAATTTTATCAAAGAATAAACAAAATAAAGGGTTATTCCGATGAAATTTAAACCTATAAAGGGAGAATATTTCTTTATATTCTTGTTCAGTAAACGAATTACCAAGCAATAAGAATGTGACATTAAAAAAACTTGTTCTCTTAATACCTTAATTTATGTTGAAACTATTATATCATTAATCATAAAGAATTAATGGATTTAAGGCCCTCAAAATTACTTTGATAATTCAAATTTTTTGTGATTTATGAACTCATTTAATCCCAATTAACATTTATTGTTTCTTCCAAGTACATATTTTCACTTTACACTAATTTTATCCTACGTAGATACCTTGTTAAATGGTAGTCCATGAATCCTTTGTACTTCCCACTCTCTGTTTCCTAGATATTTTTTTACAGACCATTCTAATGATGTGGGATTTAAATACAGGAAATATAAAAAAATATTATACCAAGATTGAGTTTAAATTGTGAGTATTCAATTTAATTAAGGTGGAGAGAATCTAACACCCTGAAATTCTAATGTACAGATTTAAATTCAATAATGTTTTTGACACAGAACACCACGTCAAAAAAGGAATACATTAACCTGATACATTAAAATATTAAATAAATAATATATATATATATATTAATTCATTAAAAACAATATTTTCTAGCATCGCATGCAAGAGTGATCTTCCTGGACAGCTTACGTTAGAAACAAGACCATGTTTTACAAAAATAAATAGGTATTATTATAATATTTTGATTTAATATAAAAAGACAATAATGAGAAGTTATGAATTGTATTAACTAAATTATGAAAATATATAGCTTAAAAAATATAAGTGGAATTCATTAGTTACAAATTAATTATAAATGAATATAGTAGATAATTGTTTATAAAGATAATATTTTATAGAAAATTATTTTTATGAGGACAATGATATTTTACCTAAAAATATTAAATTTTTAGGTCGGAGTGGACACTCAAGAGGGGGGTGAATTGATTTCCAATTAAAATTTCTGCTAAAAACAATTTCTATTAAAATTCCCCAATTTCAAAACAAATTAAACTTTAGTGAATTTATACAGATTATAAAGGTTCAATTAGTTTTTCAAAGATTGATTAATTCTCAGCTAACATAATCATATGATTAAATTAACTTTTGAAAATAACTTACTAGTTTATAATAAATATAAACACTTGCGAGTTTAACTATCAAAGTAGCTTTGAAGATAAATTATATTTCAAAGTAATAGCAGCGGAATATGAAATAAATGTATATAGTATGGATATAGATTTTAACTAAAAACACAAGAGTTAACCAAGAGGTTCAATCTCATGCCGAGACTTAGTCCTCTCAAAATTTACATAAAGTGATCCACACCCTAGATCTGGGTTAACAACAGTGATCACACTGTTCAGGTCAAGAGACCTCTACCGCAGTTATACGTGGGATAACAAAAAACAGCTCAAAGCTGTCCAGGTCACACTCGACCTCTGCCACTATCCACAGTGGGAAATAAAGGATGTAAAGATTGTGATTGAGGATTTACAAATCCTCCAGTTAAGGTTCAGGAGACAGTGTGTGTGTGTAATAATTAACAGACTACACACATTGCTCGTAATGCAAATACTAAATCACTTAGAGCAAGATATAGAGTTTAGAGTGGCTCTGGTGATTGCAGTGCAGCTCTGGACACCTTTGGATTTGATCAGAAATGGTTCTGAGTCCTTCTCTAGTATTTGTCTGAAAAACATAGTATCATTTCTTCTTTCAGTGCTTCCAGGTTCAGCTTGGTTATCGGCTCAGAAAATGAAGTGTTCTGTGTAGTTCTTCTTTAGCATATATTTCTTGATGTATGCTCTGTGTTCTGGAGTCTGGTAGTAGTAGTCTTGTGAGTGCAAGTTCTCCAGTTGTTCTTTGCACGTTTTGAGCTTGATCGCTACTGTGTTCTATGTGCTCGATCTCTTCATGTCTCTTGTCTCACTCTCTTTCACTAAAACATACACGATATCTTTTATTCCTTTTTTCTTTTCTGAGAAGAAGGAATGATTATATTCTTTTCAATTGTACTTGGTACGGTTTCCTAAAATGGCAAAATAAATCATTTAATAACATTAAATGCATCAAAAGTAACAAATGTAGCTGTTAGTGTAATAAACAAATAGTGTCGAAGATATAGGATTTGACTCCGCAGTTCATTATAGGTGGCCATTTGATTGTAGACGTGTACAGTTGACTCTGTCTAGGATCTTCCATCGGTAGCTCTTCAAACTCTTATCGGTGGATCTTATTGGTAGCTTTTATCGGTATCTCTTATCGGTAGCTCGATGAACATAGTTCCATCAGTTGCTCTTGGTTGTCGGTAGCTCTATGCATCTGTAGCTCTATTGGCTTTTGGTAGCTCTATGCATCAGTAGCTCTCTGTCTATCAGTAACTCTGTGCATCGGTAGCTCTGTGCATCGGTAGCTCTGGCTATCAGTAGCTATCTGTCCATCGGTAGCTCTGTGCATTGGTAGCTCTGGTTATTGGTAGCTATCTGTCCATCGATAGCTCTGTACATCGGTAGCTCTGGCTATCGGTAGTTATCTGTCAATCTATAGCTCTGTGCAGTGGTAGCACTAGCTATCGGTAGCTATCTATCCATCGGTAGCTCTATGCAGCGGTAGCTCTGGCTATCGGTAGCTATCTGTTCATCGGTAGCTCTGTGCATCGGTAGCTCTGGCTATCATGCATATTGGTAGTTCTCATCAGGTCAGTGATACATACACTTGACTGTCTTATGAAAAACACATCTAATTCACTTAGGATCATTTCAAAACTTATATAAACATGGATATTCCAGATTAACATAAATCAGAAATTAATTTAACATTATTATTAACTTGATCATCGATTTGAACGAATTAAAGTGTAGATCAACAGTAATTGTGAATATCATAATATATGAAACCCTAATTGGGATTGTTAAAACATATGAATACAAGATTGGGATTATCAAAACAGGTGAGGTCAACAATCTCCCCCTTTTTGATAATCACAACTTATGATATGGCCATTTTAAGATAGTATAACATTAATATTCAATTTTTTCAAAGAAAACAGTATCATAGTAAAGAGGAAATAGTAATAGAAATATATAGATCAAAAATTATCATAGGTAGAATTAAATACAATAGTATCAGAGATAAGGTATGAAATAATTGGTACCAAAGAAGGAAATGTAAGAAATAGTATCAAAGGCTCCTCCTTTGATCATATATCTCTGCTTTTATAATTCCCCTTTATATGGCTCCTTGTATATTTCTCCTTGTATATTTATCCAATTTCTCCCCCTTTGTGATAATCAAAAAGTGGGAAAGAAAACATAGAAAACTGATAAACTGAGATAGTGGAGAGAAAGGCATTTGTATTAGATCAGACAAAAATTACATAAACAGAATAGAAAAAAAACAAAATGATTCCTATCAAACATCCTTTCCTCTTTATCAATCCAAATCTTCAATGTGAGATTTTCCCTTGGGATCAGTAGAGAATTCAGGTGTGGAGGATACTGGGGAGGACTTTGGATTTCCAGAAATGATCAGAGGAGGCTGAGCAACTGATACAGTGTCGGGCCTGTATTGAGAAGTCCTTTGAGTGATTATAGGTGTGAGACTTCTTATGGATTGAGATGGAGTCAGCTGAACTGGAGACGTAGTAGAGGCAGAGGCAGGCGAAGAAGGAGGTACAATTACCGGTCTGGCATCCACATGCAGGAAGGGTAGCAACAGGTATCTGAAATCCATTATAATGATTCCTCCTCTCTCCATTGCAGACACAAAATCATCTTTATTTTAAATGAATTTATCCAGAGAAGGAGTAACCTCCCTGAGCTTACTAACCTGCTCTCTGAAGGCCTGGGTCACTGGAGGTAACTTTAGATTATCAAGCAGAAGTTTTAAATGGTTGGTCAGTTGTTGCTTGGTATAAACTTTTTGAAAATAAGTATCCACCTTATTCTTGGTTGCCTCTTGAGATGCAGAGGCCTCTCTCATGTAGTCCTGGATGATTTTCATTATTTCTCTGGCTGAATCCCTGGTATACAGCACAACTCGACTTAAATCTGATGAGTCCATAGAGCCACTGGTTGAAATAGAACCAAGCTCCTCCTTCATCAGAGCATGAAATTGATTCAGATCAATTGCAGGTTTTGGAACTAGAGGACCAAGAGAGAAGGATACAGTTTCTTTAAAGCTTGTGGTCAACCCACTAATCATATTTTTCATTTGAGAGTCCTAATTTTTGACATGATCCTTCACAGATGTTTTGAAAGCTTCAAACACCGAGACCATGTGACTTACAACACTCTTCACATCGGCGAAATCCTTATGAGCTTCAGATTTTGAACTCATGAAAGAGTCTAAGGCAACAACAGATATCCGTAGAGCTTCAAGATCTGCTTCTAGCCTAGAAGTTTGAGTGTGGAACTCCTTGACTTCTTCCATTAGCTCACCCACAAAAGTTGATAGATTGCAACCAAGAGAAAGCTCAAAATACCTTTCTAACAACTTCATTTCTTCACCAAAATAGTGCGTCATCTCAGCAACAGAGGCAATGAAGGATTCATTCATCTCATGCTTTAGGGATTTGAGGTCAGACTTTATAACAAAATCAGTAGGAGAAACTGTAGTAGATACTCTTTCTGAAGCTAAACTGACTACAGAGTCAGCCATGACTGATTGAATCGAGGATACTAAAAAAGATTCCATTGTCATTGCTTCTTCGACAAAACTGACTTTGAGATTTTCTTTCAGCACCTCTAAATCATATACTCGGACCACATCAGTAGGTAATAACTCAGGATTGATGTCATAACTGATCTTCGGTCTATTCAAAGATACTTCATTATCCAAATCAGGATAATCCAAACCAAGGACTATAAAACCTGGGTCTTCTACCCAGTCTTCAGACTCGATAGTCACTATAACATTTCCAAACTTGGTGTGATGCTCTCCCTCAATGGGTGCATTCTCATATATAGAAACTACATTATCTTCTGGTCTTTCTTCATCAGAATCTTCCACAACAACTTCCATCTCTACAGTAGCAAGGTGATTTTCTGGAATAGTTACAGCTTCTCCTCTTTCTCTTTCTTCATTCTTAGAAGGTACAGCTGAGCTTCCAATAACTCGACTCATACATAAATCAGCAGAATCAGATAATTCAAAGACATTATTTTCTTCCTCTACATGCTTAGAGACTGACTCTTCTTCCTCTTTAGCAGGTGTCTCCACTTCTGCTAGCACTTTCTTTTCTAAAGACATAATTTCAGCAATAGGGCTAGGAGGCAAGTCAGGATCTCCTCCATCATCCATAGGAGTTTCTTCCTCTTCTTTTTCTACTTCTTCTTCTGACTCATCACTGTACTTAGGTTCCTCTTCATCAGGTCCTAGACCTGGATCTCTTTTATCCTTTGGCCTTGAAGGATAATCCACAGGATTAAATTTTTCATATACCTTTTGGTCATCATTGACCCATTCTCCTCTCCACGGATTCCAATTAATCGTCATATATTTTCAAACTGTAGTAGTGATACAAAATTTGTTCTTCACTAACAATGTCCCATCTTGAGACTCACCTATCTCTTTCACTTTGATCATTATAGAAATCAGCTTAGCAAATAATAGGGCATTAGACATTAATTTCAGCCTTGTCATATCTTCCATTTGATTCATCACCAATCTTCACAAATTGACTTTGCCATCATGTATCAAAATATGTAGGAGATAGATATCCTGATATCTCAAATTAGAAAAGTATCCTCTCCTTGGTATCAACACATGTTGAACAAACTTGAACAATAATCTGTTCTCTCAATCCATTTCTGCAGAAACCACTTTCCTTGGAGTTCCATCACCCGTCAGTTCTTTCAACGCGGTCTCATGATCAAAAATGTCACTGGTAGTTGGCATTTCTCTTGATACATATCCAGACACACCTTCATGAGGAGCTTTTAAGCAATCATCCCATTCTACTGATGAAAATGATAGCACTTTACCATTTACAAACGAAGATACATGGTTCTCATTCACTAACTTCTCGAAGCTTACGAACTCGTAAAACTGTTTTACCAACTTTGGGTAGTAGGGTCCATTGTTATTTGAAAAGAAGTCTACCCATCTCTGAGCTTCCAAAACTTCGAGCACCAACGACTTGCTGGGAAGCAACCAGTCTACACACAGCTCTTTTTCGATCACAATAGCTCTATTTTGCAAATGAGGATTTACTGGTCTCCTTCCTGACCTAGTTCTAACAGCCCTACTCGCTTCTGGCTCGGACTTCTAACTTTTGGCTTTAGGCTCAACACAGTCTTCTTGGATGATAGGAATTTTGGTTTTTTCCATCTCTAGTTCGAGGGATCTCAGGTTTGCAGAGGGTTGGGGTTCTAAGGTTCGAAGGTAAAAGGTTCTGGGTTTGGTGGAGTGAGAAGTGGCTTAGATTTAGTTTTATCATTTAGGAATCATAAGTTAAATAAATAAAATTAAAATAAAAGAAAAGAAGAAAAAAAAACGGTTCAGATTCTTAATAGTAGACAAAAGATTTAAAACAATGCTTTGTCGGTGATGATTTTTATCGGTGAGGATTTCTATCAGTGAGGATTTCTATCGGTGAGGATTTTTATCGGTGAGGATTTCTATCAGTGAAGATTTATATCGGTGAGGATTTATATCAGTGATGATTTATATCAGTGAAGATTTATATCAGTGAGGATTTCTATCGGTGAGGATTTCTATCGGTGAGGATTTCTATCGGTGAGGATTCTTTCGGTGAGGATCTCTATCGGTGAGGATTTCTTTCGGTGAGGATTTCTATCAGTGAGGATTTCTATCGGTGAGGATTTCTATCGGTGAGGATTTCTATCGATGAGGATTTCTATCGCTGAGGATTTCTATCGGTGAGGATTTCTATCGTTGAGGATTTCTATCGGTGAGGATTTCTATCGGTGAGGATTTCTATCAGTGAAGATTAAACATCCCCATCTCGTGCCTAATGTAACATAACCTATCCAAACTTAAGGTTTTTGTGAAAATATCGGCCAATTGATGGTCAGTGCCGATTAATTCACAAGAAATATCACCCTTTTGATAATGATCTCTCAGAAAATGATGCCTTACATCAATGTGTTTAGTTCTTGAGTGAGATACAGGATTCGTTGATATGTTTATTGCACTAGTGTTGTCACAGCTAATCGAAACATGCTTAAAATCATATCCATAGTCCAATAGAGTGTGTTTCATCCACAGAATTTGTGCACAGCAACTACTAGCATCTATATACTCTGCTTCGACAGTGGATAGAGCTACATAATTCTTCTTTTTACTACACCAAGATACTAAGGATTTTCCTAATAAATGACATGTTCCTAAAGTGCTTTTTCTGTCTAATTTGCAACCAGCAAAGTCAGCATCTGAATAACTCATTATCTCAAAGGATTGTCCTTTTGGATAAAATAAACCAAGGTTAACAGTATGTTTGAGATACTTGAAAATTCTTTTAACAGCAACCAAATGAGATTCATTCAGGTTAGCTTGAAATCTTGCACACATACAGACACTGAACATAATATCTTGTTGACTAGCAGTAAGATAAAGTAAACTACCAATCATACCCCTATAATTGGTTTGATCCACTGGTTTCCCATTTTCATATGTATCCAATTTACAGATTGTACTCATAGGAGTATCACTCTCCTTAATACTATCCCAACAAAAACATTTTAAAAGTTCCTTTTTATATTTACTTTGATTCAAAATAATACCATTTTCATTTTTAAATACTTGAAATCCAAGAAAGTATTTGAGTTCTCCCATTAAACTCATTTCAAATTCATTTTGTATAATTTTTGAAAAATCAGTACATAAAGAATGTTTAGAAGATCCAAAAATAATATCATCAACACAGATTTGTAAAACTAAAACATCTTTAGAAATTATTTTAATAAAAAGAGTTGGATCAGCAATCCCTTTAGTAAAACCTTTTGAAATAAGAAAGTTGTTGAGTCTATCATACCAAGCTCTTGGAGATTGTTTTAAGCCATATAAAGCTTTAGAAAGTTTAAAAACATGATATGGAAAATGGGGGTTTGCAAATCTAGAAGGTTGTTCTACAAAAACATCTTTAATTATAAAACCATTTAGAAATGCACATTTGAAATCCATTTGATATAACCGAAAATTTAGATGTGAAACATATGCAAGTAAAATTCTAATGGCTTCTAGTCTAGCTACAGGTGCAAAGGAATCATCATAGTCTATGCCTTCTTCTTGACTATATCCTTGTGAAACTAGCCTAGCTTTGTTTCTAACTATGTTTCTTGATTCATCAACTTTATTTATAAAACCCCATTTAGTGCCCATTGTTAGTGTGTCCTTAGGTCTGTCAACTAATTCCCAGACTTTGTTTCTTTCAAATTGATTTAACTCTTCTTGTATATCCATTACCCAGAATTCACCAACGATAGCATCATTAATATTTTTGGGTTCTAGCTGGGAGATAAAAGCTTGATGTTCAACCTGATTTCTTAGAGAAGCTCTAGTCTGTGTTCCTCTATGAAGATTACCAAAAACAGAATCCAAAGGATGATTCTTTAGAATTCTTGTTGATCTAGTAAAGGTAGAACTAGACACTTCAGGTGAATCAGTAGGTTCGGGTTCAACCGAAACAGATTCTAGAAAAAGTCCAGAACTAGAAGTTTTTATAACAGGTTCATTGGATATATCATTAAGGTCCAGAACAGACAAATCTTCTTCAAGATTCTCAAGAGAGGTTTTAGGCTCATGTGGATCGGTTTCATCAAATTTGATGTGAACATATTCTTCTACACATTTGGATTTCTTATTAAACACTCTATAAGCTTAAATTGAAGTAGAGTAACCCATAGAAATTCCTTCATCACTTTTAGAAGCAAACTTGTCCAGATTATCCTTTGAGTTAAGAATAAAGACTTTGCAACCAAAAACTCTGAAGTAATTAACCTTAGGCTTCCTATTGTTCCACAACTCATATGGGGTTTTCTTAAGAACAGATCTGATCAAGACTCTATTGATAACATAACAAGATTTATTTACAGCTTCATCCCAAAAGTAAATAGGCAGTTCATATTCATTGAGCATGGTTCTATCTATTTCTTGAAGGGTTCGGTTTCTCTTTTCTTCTACTCCATTCTGTTGAGGTGTCCTAGGAGCTGAAAAGTTATGAGTGTAGAAATTGTTTAAGCAACAAGATTCAAATTCTTGATTTTCAAACTCACGGCCATGATCACTTCTCAGGTTCTTAATTTTGAGTCCACAAAGATTTTCTGCAGACTTGGAGTATTTAACAAAGGAAGAATAAGCTTCACTTTTGTGAGCTAAGAAATATACCCAAGTATATCTAGAGAAGTCATCTACTAGAACATAGACATAGTGCTTCCCATCTAAACTAGAAACTCTTTAAGGTCCAAACAAATCCATGTGAACTAACACAAGTGGTTGAGAAGTTGAGACTTCTTTCTTTGATTTAAAATAAAATTTGTGTTGTTTTCCCTTTTGACAGGGATTACACATTTTTTCATTGGGAATTCTAATTTAGATAAGTCTCTAACTAAGTTTTTCCAAGCCAGTTTTCAAAGTGAGTGAATGTTGCAGTGTCCTAATCTTCTGTGCCATAGCCAAGATTCTTTATGAAAAGCATTCAAACAAGGAATATTTTGTTTTGCTAAAGAATTTAAATCAACAGCATAAACATTTTAATTCCTTAGAACAGAAAATACTAAAGCATTTTTGGAGTTAAAAACATCAGAAGAATCATTTTCAAACTTGACATTGAAACCATCATCAAATAATTGAGATATACTAAGCAAGTTATATTTAAGTCCATCAACAAATAAAACATTAGAAATTAATACTGAGTCAGTTTTACCAATCTAGCCTAGGCCGATGATTTTTCTTTTAGAGTTTTCACCAATAGTGACATGACCTCCATCAACCTTTATTAAGATCTTGAAGCAAGAAAAATCTCCAGTCATGTGTCTTGAGCACCCACTGTCTAAATACAATATCTTCTTGTTACAGCTCGTCAAGAAGGTCTCCTATAAAACAGATTTAAATAGGAAATGACTTGGGTACCCAAATTTTCTTGGGTCTAGATAGGTTAGGAATCAGGGATTTAGGTACCCAGATTTGTTTTATTGGTTTTATACAATTAACAGAAGTAACAGATTTTGAAAGATAAACTTTATTTGGTCTATAACCATATGAATATCCTGTTGAAGCATATGAATTTCCAAAACTGGAACTAGCAAATATTTTTTTCAGACTTAGGAATAAATCAGGTTCTGGTGAACTGTCTCTGTCCAGGTTGGTATCCTAAAACAGTAGCATATCTAGGTGAAACTTTCTTTCCTAGCATTTGAGTTAGAGCATTCTTTCCATTTGTGAGTATTTCTAAGTCCATTATAAGTTGCTCATTTGAAATTTTCAGTTCTGTATTTTCCATTAATAGTTGAGCATTCTTTTCCATTTCTATATCAAGATCAGATTTATGCTTAACAGTTAAAGAATACTGTTTCCTTAAACCTTTGTTTTTGTCTTTAAGCTCAGTACAGGTTTCTTCTAACATATCACAGTACTCAAATAGTTCAGATTTTGACATGTTTTCTGAATCAGAATCATATCCAGAATAATTTGAATTTAAAACAGAAGTGTCAGATGTTACCTCAGAAGTATTTTTCATGAAACACATGTTGGATCGATTCCTTTCAGAGTCTGAATATTCGACTTCACTAGTGTTTTCTTCCTAAGCACTCCAGGTAGCCTTCATGGCTTTCTTGTACTTATTTTCTTTGTAATAATATTTCTTATTGAATTTTAACTTTGGACAGTTTACTTTGATATGTCCTTTTCACTAGCATTCGTAGCAGACAACATCATCAGTCTTGTCGGCTTTCTTCCAATCCTTTTTCCATTTGCCTTGTTGATCATACTTTCCTTTGTAATTTGTTTTCCTAAAGAATTTCTTTTTCCTATAAAACTTCTTGAATCTCCGGGCTATCTGAGTCATTTATGCATCACTATCATACTTCGAGTTTTCACTTGTTGAACTCACATCCTCCATTTGTATTTTCTCCTTCTCCTTACTCTTCAAAGCAGTAGACCTGAAAGCCACAGATTTTATTTTCGGTTCATCATCTTCCTCTTTGTTTACCTTGATATCTTCTTCATACATCATAAATTTTCCAATATGTTCTTTGACAGGTAGAGCAGAAATGTCACATGATTTTCTGATTGAGACAGATGTGCCTCTCCATCAGCCTGGTAGACATCTCAAGATTCTCATAATTTGTTCCTTCGGCGGAACAGCTTTTCCGAGTGAATTCATCGTGTGGACTATCTCATTAAACCTGAGATACATATCAGAAAAAGGTTCATCAGACTTCATTTTAAAATTATAATACTTAATATTATAAGTGTTCAATCTCATTTCTTTATCATTATTTGTTCCTTCATGAGAAACAGACAAGGTATCCCAAATTTCAAAAGCAGTTTTGCAAGCAGAAATTCTGTTGAATTCTTCATCTCCTAGAGCACAGTACAGAGCATTCATAGCTTTACAATTATTATTTTAAGAAGTCTTTTTATGTTCATCCCAAGTAGATCTATCAGTAGTGGGAATTTTGTATTCAAATTCAATAGCAGTCCAAATATCAAAACTCATGCTTTCAAGATGAATTTTCATTTTAAGTTTCCACTGAGAATAGTTATTTCCATTAAAGAAAGGTGGCCGGTTAGTATCAGCACCCTCAAGTCTATTATCCATTATAAACAAAATTTAAAGAGATAGAAATTTAGAAATAACAGAAATTTTAAGAACTTTAAAATATAACTAAAATCACAGTTGAAAAGCAGTGAGTAAATAAAAAGTTTTGCAAAACAGACAATACCTCTGATACCAAATGTTGGTCAGAGTGGACACTCAAGAGGGGGGTGAATTGAGTTCCAATTAAAATTTCTGCTAAAAACAATTTCTATTAAAATACCCCAATTTCAAAACAAATTAAACTGTAGTGAATTTATACAGATTATAAATGTTTAATAAGTTTCTCAAAGATTGATTAATTCTCAGCTAACTTAATCTTATGATTAAAATAACTTTTGAAACTAACTTACTGGTTTATAATAAATATAAACACTTGTGTGTTTAACTATCTAAGTAGCTTTGAAGATAAATTATATTTCAATGTAATAGCAGCAGAATATGAAATAAATGTATATAGTATGGATATAGATTTTAACTAAAAACACAAGAGTTAACCAAGAGGTTCAGTCTCAAGCCGAGACTTAGTCCTCTCAAAATTTATATAAAGTGGTCCACACCCTGGATCTGGGTTAACAACAGTGATCAAACTCTTTAGGTCAAGAGACCTCTACCACAGTTATACCTGGGATAACAAACAACAGCTCAAAGCTGTCCAGGTCACACTCGACCTCTGCCACTATCCACAGTGGGAAATAAAGGATGTAAAGATTGTGATTGAGGGTTAACAAATCCTCCAGTTAAGGTTCAGGAGACAGTGTGTGTGTAATAATTAATAGACTACACACACTTCTCGTAATGCAAATACTAAATCCCTTAGAGCATGATATAGAGTTTAGAATGGCTCTGGTGATTGTAGTGGAGCTCTGGAATCCTTTGGATTTGATCAGAAATGGTTCTGAGTCCTTCTCGTGTATTTTTCTGAAATACAGAGTATCGTTTCTTCTTTCAGTGCTTCCAGGTTCAGCGTAGTTATCGGCTCAGAAAATGAAGTGTTCTATGTAGTTCTTCTTTAGCATAGATTGCTCGGTGTATGCTCTGTGTTCTGGAGTCTGGTAGTAGTAGTCTTGTGAGTGCATGTTCTCCAGTTGTTCTTGGCATGTTTTGAGCTTGATCGCAAGTGTGTTCTGTGTGCTCGATTTCTTCAAGTCTCTTTCCTCACTCTCTTTCACTGATACATACATGATTGCTTTTATGCCTTTTTTCTTTTCTAAGAAGAAGGAATGATTATATGCTTTTCAATCGTACTTGGTACGGTTTCCTGAAATGGAAACATCAGTCATTTAATAACATTAAATGCATCAAAAGTAACGAATGTAGCCATTAGTGAAATAAACAAATAGTGTAGAAGATATAGGATTTGACTCTGCGGTTCATTATAGGTAGCCGTTTGTTTGTAGACGTGTACGGTTGACTCTGTCTAGGATCTTCCATCAGTAGCTCTTCAAACTCTTATCGGTTGCTCTTATCGGTATCTTTTATCGGTAGCTCGATGAACTTAGTTCCATCAGTTGATCTTGACTGTCGGTAGCTCTATGCATCAATAGCTCTCTTGGCTGTCGGTAGCTCTATGAATCGGTATCTCTCTTTCCATCGGTAGCTCTATGCATCGGTAGCTCTGTGCATCAGTAGCTCTGGCTATCGATAGCTATATGTCCATCGGTAGCTCTGTGCAGCGGTAGCTCTGGCTATCGGTAGCTATCTGTCCATCGGTAGCTCTGTGCATCGGTAGCTCTGGCTATCGGTAGCAATCTGTCCGTCGGTAGCACTGTGCATCGATAGCTCTAGCTATCATGCATATCAGTAGCTCTCTTCAGGTCAGTGATACTTACACTTGACTGTCTTATAAAAAAACATCTAATTCACATAGAATCATTTCAATACTTATATAAACATGGATAATCGAGATTAACATAAATCAAAAATTATTTTAACATTATTATTAACATGATCATCGATTTGAAAGAATTAAAGTGTAGATCAACAGTAATTGTGAATATCATAATATATGAAAACATAATTGGGATTGTTAAAACATATGAATACAAGATTGGGATTATCAAAATAGGTGAGGTCAAAAAAATTAATTTAAATTAGTTTGTGATATTGATTTAATATACTTATTATATATATTTTTTAGTGTTTTGGATGTTCATCCACTAGGTTTTATATGAATAAGATAAGAACAAACACATTTTTACCTATAAAAACCTATATTATATTGAAGGCAATTTTACATCTTTTTAAGGGAGAACACATTTCATATATGAATTTTGACACTTTGATTTATTAAATATGTAAAAATAAGCTTCATTTTTGAAATAGAATCACAATAATTAGGGTTGGGTGAATTTTTAATTTTTTTTAGAAACATTTCATATTTAATGAATAGTTAAAAGTATTGAATTATAGTTCAAAACTTAATTTTCAATATATTTATTTATATGGATAAATTATATTTAAAAATTGGTTTTAATATATTATTAGATAACATTTTTATAGATTAATAAAATTTATGTAATTGTAATGAATTTCAGATTGAAATTGACTGTAAAAGCATAGCAAACATTCGGACGATTTTACAATAAAAACCTGCATGGTTGTCCCTCCAATTGAATTAAATTTAAATTATTTTCTTCCAGTTTTATTAAGAGAATTGGGAAAAATGGATTCCATATTATCAATAATAATAATTTATAATTTTAAATAATTTCACCAATGATTTGACAAAAATATTAGTGAATTTTTTTAAACTTTATTACAACGATTGAGGTTAAATTAATCTTATTAAGGCACTAAATCTTAAACTCGCAGGACCAAATGTCCTAGAAAAATATCAAAAATCCAAAGGATTGAAATATTTAGACCATAGAAAATATTTTATAGAACTGTTATCATTATTTTAGATAATTATAATGTGAAAAACGTTCTTGGAAATCCTCTGGGAAAATATTACAAGATTGCCACTCCTCGACTATAAATGACAACCTGTTTTACCCATTAATCACACCTCTCTAACCCAATAGGTTTAAAAACTATTTTACCATATATATTCTCAAAATCCTTCACCTATAACTTGAATCCTCCTTTTATTTATAAATCCGTCCAAATAATCCCTTCGGTATAAACCAAAAGGAGTCACTCAATTTTAAGGTAATGTTTTCCAACAACCTATTTTCATTCATTTACTTATCCATCCCCTAAAATCTTCTTATTCAGTGATATTATAACAAAAACATTGTCATAAATATACATTTATGTTTATTTGATAATTTTTTAACTACAAATACTCTCAATTGTATTTAAATTATAACCAGCATATTAAATCTGTGTAATTCGAACTATTGCATCATAAAATGAGGATTGTTAATTTTTTACTTTACCACCTCTAATGATGGTCATTATGATAAAAAATATATTTATATATGTAATATATGATATTTTATGTGTCTTTAGGATTCTATAATTATTTTACAACACACTTATTTAAAATTTCTATTTTGTGTAAAAACGATAACTTTGTTTGTGGAAATGGGGACTACTACCCCCCCCCCCCCAAAGTGATGTGATTCGTTCAAACTATACATGGAACATATAAAGGATGATTTTAATTAAAAATATGATATATATATATATATAGTATATGTATATATTATATTCATGAAATAATTACCTTTATATAATTGTGCACACACACACACATATATATATATATATATACATCATATTTTATTGCATTTCACACACTCTTACAAAAGTGATAACGTCATTCATGGAAATGTGGACTATCACTTCCTCGACAAAAAATATGATTCCTTTTAAATAAAAATAATTTAATATATAAGTATAAATACATAAATAATATTGTATTTATGATATAATTATCATTTTGGGGTGATAAAATTCTACTTACCATTTTTCTATATTGATAATTTAAAATTTATTACGTTACATACGTGTACGCACGACCAACTAACTCCATGATCGTAATGTTGATTCATTTTTTTATAAACATATTTAATTATTTTAATTAAACATATAATTGATTTGTAAATGTTACAATTATGTTGTTATTATTATTCTAGAGATGTTATATAATGATCCCTTTCCCAATATTTGACCTATATATGTTTTGTATTGAAATAGTCTTCTTCTTGTTGGGTTTCCAATCTATTGGAGGATGTTGATTCAATAGATCCTTACTTCCATAAATGATTCCAATTGGGCTCATATGTGTTTCTATGAAATATTGTACATTATTTCTATAGTCTGAGAAATTTTGGGGTCTCCGAAAATTTCAGGCCTATGAAGGGAACCATTGATGTTTTCAGGTTCCCTATGTTCCCTTACTGGATAAAGATAAACACAGATGGTACATCCAAGGGAATCCCTAGTCCCAAAAGGTGTGGTACAATCTTTTATGATCATGAGGACAATTTTAAAGGATTATTTTATGGTCCTGTGGATTCAATCATTTCTTGTAGGCAGATATTCTCGAGATCATTTATACTATCCCTTACGTAAAGAAGAAGGATAGCATGAATTATCTCATGATTCTTAACTTTATCATCACACACATCTATAGGGAAACTAATGTGGTTGAAAATGGTGTTGATAAAAAGGGTGTTGGGGTGACTCCCACATTGTCAGAGTCTCTCCTGGATGAATTGATTTCTCCATAAGAAAATGATTTTAAAATTATCATTTTCATTATACTTTTTTTACTTAGTTAATAAATTATTTTTCTCAAATATTGGTTGTGGCAATCTTTCAAAAAAAATTTGATGTACAAATACTGTTTTTGACACACAAACAGATTATGGTCAAAATAACTGATGTAAACATATTTTTTTAATGAGTTCTATACATAATAGAAATAAGTGATATAAAAGTAATTATAAACATGATAAATTTTAGTAATAAATTATAAAATTGACATAAGAGTATTATAAATGATGTTAAATGATGTTCTCCCAAAAGCAAACGCATAGTAAGGGATTCCCTCTCAATTTACATCCCATTGAGAATTATTTTATATCACACACCATATTTTTATTATATTGTGTTTGTACTTAAATTTTTCATAAAATATAATGAATATATAAGTTATAATGATATTATATCATTCAATAAATTTTATTCTTTCATGAGTGTTATGATTTATAATATTTCAAAGTGGTTTGAGACTATTTGAAATACTGATCAATAACACTAATTATATTTCAATGGTAATCCAATTAAATGAAATTGTATGATATTTTTTTAATAAAACTATTGTTGTATCTCTACTCTAGTAACACATATCCATTTCAGGTATTTTTACAATATATATAAACTTTGGTACTCAAAAATTATCAAAAAAATGTTTTTCAGAAAACCCGACTTCATTTCTCTCTTTAGTTGGAGAGCATGTTTTCTTAAAAAAACAATGTTTTAGTAAAGTATTTTCAAATTTTTTTAATTATTACTTAATGAAATTGTTAAACCTTGTTTTTTTACAAATGTTTTTCAATGAAATCTTGTTATCATTTTCCAAAGATGTAATTTTTCATTTCTTTTTTAACGTCTAAATGGAATATTATTTTCTACCGTGTGCAACATGTATGAATTTACCAACCATAATTCCTTAAAATATTATTTTTCATCTTTACAATGATAATTTTTAATGATTTTTATATTGAAATTAACTTATAATGATATCATTTTTCAAAATAGTTTTCAAAACAAAAGGATATTTTCATCCAGAATGGGTTTAATAGATCTTTTTACAATGTTTACATTATCAATGACAACAACCCTAAATTTTACTCAACATGGGTTATGTTGTATTGATAGAGAAATTATCCTTCCACCAGATTTTTTTTGAATTATTTTGTCAAGGATGTTATTTATATTTACATCCTTGATTCATTTTTGAATTCCCCTTGAAAAATTAAATCTCATGTGATCATTGAATTTACACTAATTATTCATATCATCAACCACATACATTACATTTTCATAAATCCTTTATTGTTTTACATATGGTGTCTACATTGAAAATTATCTTTTTGTTTGGGGAAATATTGAGAATTAAATATTATTTATTAAATACTGTAATTTGATAAGGAATATAATTTATTTCTAATATTTAATATGAGAATTGTCTTGGTCTAGTACAACATGGTTGGTGAGTAGTTATAGATATCACCTCGATGCATTTGTAGTCACATTGGATGAGTCATTTGGCTAGACACCCTAGATGGGTTTTTACCTTATATGTTTTAAATAGTTTTGTGAATGACCATGATGGTATACGTACTACATACCTAGGAAACATAGTGTCCAATAATCTAGAATTTCCCCCATTTATTTTTAGTTATTAATCATTTATGATTTTTTTGTACTGACATATGTATGGAAACATTTAATTTTAGTTTATTGATTAATTGGAAAGTATTTCTATTTTGTACCTTTCCATGTTGATTTATTATCATTTAATCATTTGAATGGAAATTATTTCTAGTTATTACATTTCCATATTGTCTATTCAATTACTTATCCGTTTTTTATTATATTGTTTTTGTTTGCATTTATTTACCATTATGTAATTATTACCCTAATTTATTCATTATTGTTTCAACTATATTTTTCCATTATTAAGAATTTGAGAAGACCATTATTAATTTTCTTTCCCCAAGAATCCAACAAGTTTACTGTGGATTATATTGATGGATTTACTAGTTTGAGTAAAATTATCCTCTGAGATATTTATTTATAAAGAATTTTTTTTTGAAATTTATCTATTCAGGATTTGATTAATTTTAATAATTCCAATGAATTATTGGTAGGAAATGGATCCGGGGTATCTGGGGTTAGGTCTCTAGATAACCTATTGATAATATACTGGTCGAATAATCATTTTTTAATGCATAACCAGTGAAAAGAAATATGTTCTGAAAACCTATAATATGTTAGAGAGAAAGGGGTTTCCTAGAAATCACCCCAAAAAAACATAAACCATTCATGAAATTATATTATTCGTAGTATCTGACCTTATGCCTAGAAAAGTATAAACAATAACAAATTCTGTCATCCTAAATAGGGAAGGATTTTGAATGATCACATGGAACATAAAACTTCTTATAAATTTTTAAAACATATAAAATTTTCATAATATATTTCTTGGAAAATATATTTTAAAAAATATAAATTATTCATAAAAAATCACATTAAAAATTTCTTTGTTAAAATATCATTTCCTCTTTGCAATTTTTTTAATGAAATAAAATGTTTTGAAATCATTTTTCCTTTGAAAATTAAATTGAAAACATATAAAAAATTATTTGATATTTTTTGAAAACCATTTCCCTTGAAAAATTATAAGATAATATTGAAAATATTTAAAACTCTTTTAAAAATAATAATTTTAATACCTAATTATAAATCACTATTTTGAAAGAACACCGATTTCTGATCGAAGAGATAGATAAAGTAGTATTTTCTTGGTAAAAACATCTATATTATATTAATAATAAAGAGTGTAAAATGATATAAAATAATGAATATATCATGAATAAGTATAATATATTTAACTTTATATGTTTCATTGAGAGATTTATCATATGACTTCATTAATATAAAAATAATCACATACTATTCCAATTAATGATGATATTTTTGAAATAAACTGTATCCACGTTGGTGACGTTGACTCATAATCCACATGAGATAATAACATGAAATTAATCCTAAAATATAATTTAATAAATATATTCCTGATATAACATGTCAATGGATTTTATAGACACCTTATAAAAAATAGATGTGCATAAAATGACATCTATCTCAAAGAAGGAAAATTGAGACAAAAATTACTTCACGAATTTGGTAACATTAAAACCATAAACCGCATGAAAAATATATCATAAAATTAATTTTTAAATATCCATAAATTTATTAATATTAATCACATAACACATTCATGGGAAATATAAACACAAAATATAGAAATGAGTGGTGAATAAGGCATAAGTCTCACAGAATTAAAAGTGATGTGAGAAAACACCTACCTTATAGATTGACTATCTTAGTACTCATTAAAAAATATTGTATAATAAATGAAGGATTAATATACATTTACAGCATAAAAATATTATTATATCAATCAGCATATATATTACCTATTTAATATTTTTTTACACCTTTATTAACAACTCCTTGTTATTTTATGTTTCAGTTTATATCCGTTGTATTTTTTATTTATGTTTTGACATGTAATTCTTGATTTTCAAACACAGAGCTTGATTTAATTATTTCAAAAATATTAAAAATGATATAAATATCCTAAATATTCATTATAAAAATATTTATATTAATCTATACAAGGTATAAAACAAAATGAAATACGTTTTTCATGGAGAAGGTTGGACGTAAGTACGCATGAATACGGTTTCCATTTTATTATTATTTTTAAGGAAAAAGGAATATAATGAGTATATATATACAAGATAAGTAAATTAGAATTATTATTTAATATATATCTTATAATATTTCTGAACCCATTCTTAATACATTCCATGTAAAGTGTGAATGAATGAAAACTCTTTGAGGAGGTGGCAGTCCGCACTCCACAAACAATGTTATCATATTTACACAAAATGGAAATCATGACGGTATGTTTTATATAATAATTTAAGAAGTATAAATAATTAATAAATGTCATAAATATATTATAAAAGTATATTTTCGAACATAATTCTGAACCGTGATAGGTGGTAATGGAAAAATGACCAACATCGTTTCGTGAGTTGGTAGTCTGTAAAACACACAAACGCTAAGATCATTACACATTAGATAGAGGTGTGTATATGAGTAGGTATAAAACATAGAATAAAAACATATCAGGACATCTATTATACGATTTTTATCATATAATAATATAAAAATAAAGTTTTATGTGATGGAGAATAAAAAAAAGGAGCATGATGGAGGATGCTACATCTTGTTTGGGTAACTCCACTTAGCTTGCACCAAATAGCTCACTTGGTTGGTTGTATATAAAAATAGAGTATTATAATATTAATGGAGGTTAGATTATAGGCTATTATTTTATAGTTTTTATTATCTAATGGGATTTAATGTTTAGAATAAGTGGTATGAGAGATGGCTAATTTATAGTGGATGAGTGGAATTCTTATAAATTTTTGAAATGTGTATTCCACCGACATTTTCCCTTTTCATTTGTCATCAGTAATTATGAATAACTGTTAAAATTGATATATGTTATAAATATTAATATCCAATAGCATTTTTCATTGTTTCAAGGTTATTTCGGGCCTTATGTTTAATGTTTTTTTAAGATAATCTAATATTTCTCTTTGGTACTGAAATTAATATTAATCACTTTCACTAATATTGTTGGAAAAAACTAATTTTACAGTATTATAAATTATAAATTATTATTATTCGAAATATCAAATACATTTTCCAAATTCTAATCATATATTTTGTGTAAAATAATTTATAATTAATCGCACAAAGTGAACAAAGCGAGGTTTTAATGTAAAAAATGATCAAAAGATTGAACTGATTTTAAAGAAAATTTCAATTTTAACATTGTTCCAATTTACTAAATTGGATAAATTGAATTAAAATTTAACTAATTAAAATTTAAAACAAAATTAAAATGTAATTTAATTATAATAATAAATTAGATGAAAATAATGTATTGAATTAAACTTTAGAATTTTCACTATTCATCAGAATATGAAACGTTGCTGAAAAATTCAAAAAATTCACTCAATGTAATTTTTTATATCCTTATAATAAAATATAAAAAATTTAAAAAAATAAAAAATTATATTTAAGATGGGTTTCCATTAAACTCCAGTAACATTTCTTCTTAAGAAAACATCTTTTTATTTATGAAATTTGATTATTTCTTATCTATTTTCTAGAAAACAATTAAGATGAGAATTATAAATTTGACTTAATATAATATGTATATATTTATTTTCAATAATCTAAAAAAAATTAATTAAATTTTAGAGGTAAAACCTATTTCATTTTATAGATATATTTTTCTGGTAAAATAAATCTTATATTATCAAAAATGTTTTTATATTCATTTCTAGTTAATTGTAACAAAATTATTGTTCATATATACCTTTGTAAACCATATTTATATAATTTAGTTAATCATATTCAAAAATTCAATTACAATGTCTAGGTGAAATCTATAATAATATATTCATAATTATATTAATTTTACATTATAGTTTGATTGAACCAGGTCTTGCGTGTAACCTATGAAATTGAAGGAACTTAGAATTGTATGTAACACAATAGAAAATGATGGTGTGTATATATCATTCCAATCTATACGTTCGTTGTATCAAAATATTGACATTATATTGTTTATTACTATAGTAAAAAAGCTATGTTATGTGTGGTCTGAAATATAAAATATAAAAACATTTAATAAATTTGAAAAAAATATTTTGAATAATTTCAATGGATTATAGGTCATATAGAATTTTGAAATTCCCATATAAGGGGACATAATAGTTCTGTAATAGATAAATTATACAAGGTGGCAGTTCACTATGTGTCCCTAGTGTGGTAGATGGGGAAATATTCGACCATAGTGAGGCCAGTGACCTATGGTGTTTCGAGAATGTGGAATGATTGGTCACATTAAGAGGTTTTTTAATGGTTTTCTTGGTGCCGAATGATATGAGTTTTATAATACTGTAGGGTTCTTGTGTATGTTCAACAACTCCATGGTAAGTGGGTTGTTAGAGCTCTCTAGGCCATTTTGAGAGAAGTGAAGGCTATGTAATTAAATGTTAGGATAAACATATATAGGGAATTACTATGAATTTGATTAAATATTGATTACAAAGATATTGTTCAATTTCGATTCCTATTGTGTAACTGACAACTATTGATCAAGATATCGGTTCATCCTTAGTCCAATGTACAATTATAATAGCTTTCACATCGTCATGTGATTTATTTCAGGCAGGGGATTCCAATTATTTTTTCTCAATTCAATTTATTGATGTTATTGAGATTTGATGCGGAGTACATGTTTTGAGGTGTGTTCCTCAAAACTCTATTTTTAGAAAGCTCATCAGGTTTCTATCATTTCTGAGAGTTTTTTTAAGGCCAGAGGTCATCAATACATGAGTGATATATTTTTCCAAGAGATATTATGTTTTCTACTCACCATGGTATAGATTAATATTTCCATATCAAATAAATATAGACATATTATATTGGAAGGTAATGTTCACATCTTCTGATGGTCAATAGAATGTATATTTTGGGTAATTGGAAAAAACATATAGTTAGGTATTGACAGATTTCAAACATATGGATGTGGCGACCAACTAGGACATAGAAACATAATGTTATATGAGGTATGGATTCAGATGAGTGATTTTATTCTTGTGGTTGATCAATTTAATAGATTTATTTTGAAAGTAACTCATTATACTACTAACTCATATGGGAATGAAGTTCATTTTTGATCATTGGATGGGCATAGAGCATGTATTTATTCTACATTATATTTTATATTCTATAAAGATAGAGGAACTCATGATACAGAGAGAAGAATTGGTATCCAAGGGGTTCATCGAGATAAGTACCTACACTAGTGGTTCTTTAATCATTATTTCCTAAAAATAATGATTGTTGCCTATGATTATGTGTTGATAAAAGGATGTTGAACCAAATTCCTTTAAGGAACCAATACTCACTTCTTTGGAGCCATGACGAATTTAACGTGATCAAAATTTTCATTGTTTTTTATGGTTTTATCTGAGGTATGGATATCAAAAAGTATCTGTGTGACCATCATACATTCCTCCTACAACATTCATATGAAGATATCATCCATATAAATACTTGCTTCTAGCGTTCATCAACATTAATATGCTATCTATATTTATATCCCTAATGTATTGGGTCCTTTATCCATTTCTTGATTATTTTCATGATGTTTTTATTAATTACATCCTTATATACTACATGTCAATGCATAAAACGATAATATTTTTAAGGTTTTGGGGTGAATTATATGGAAGCATCGACATTATGGGACACTCTAAAAGTGTTATTTCTGGATTGACCAGGTTCACTATCTAGGTCTCTTCAGTTGTTATGTATATATATGTAGAGAATTTTAGAATTGTGTTATCTTTGGAGAGGCCAATGAACATATTTAACATACATTACTTCCAAATCAATGAAGAATACTACAGAATAGTTATTCAATAATAATCCCACTTGGAAGCACCTTTGATGAGATTCACCGTGACAGAGAGGATGTTCGTGTGGTTTGAATCATATAAGGATGAATTTTCAGTGTTGAAAAAGATGCTAATTACAACACCAATCCTTATTCTACTCATTCTTGGTAGGGATTATAATTTATATTTTGATTCATCTGGGATTAGTATTCGAGTACTTATAATGTTGGTTTGGTGTGTTGTGTATTATGGGTCCTAGTAATAGAGAACACATGAATGAAAATTTCTGAAACAAGACCTAATGATGATAGAAGTAGTGCATGCGGGGAAATGATTGAAAAATAATCTATTGGGTGAGAGGTTCACAATTTACAACGATCATAAGAACATGAAATATATATTCCTACAGTGGAATTTGAACCATAAGAAATGAATATAGATGGAATTAATATAATAATATTATTATTAGTTATCCTATACAATCTATAAATGTAAATTATGTTTCTAATTCATTGTTAAAGAAGAAATATTCATAGGTTATTAAATAGTATCTTAGTGTTCCACTTGATGTATCTCTTTTCGAAGATGCACTTTATTGTGAAATAGTACCTTGGGAAATCATCCCTTACAATCTTATCTATTGTGACTTTGCTTATGGATCATATTAAGAGTAGGTAGTTATCTTATCATATGTTTATATATTTTAAGGATATCATTTACATTTGGGATAGAAAACTTAACTAGTATTCTAATGAGGATCATATACTTAACATTCATAGAAAATTCTTGGTTTCTATATGCAGGTAAAAAGTGATAATAATGTAATATCATGATTCAAATGAGAAGTTAATCATGTAGATGGACAAGTTGTGTTTGTATCTATGATGAATAGATTGGTAAATAAGAACAAGGAAGGAGATGGAGGGATATGGCATGAGGTGAACCACCTATCCTTAGGTGATGGATTAGCACTTGTAGATTTCATGATTCATTCAAGCCATTGTAATTCTTAATTGAATGTGGGATAATGTTACCATGGATTTCATGTATAGTATTCTAAGGACTCCATGGGATAATTACAATGTGTGTGTAGTTAAGGATTTCTTTAGCAAGACTCCCCATTTTTTCCCTATCTTGGAGGCCATGTTTATCGACGATCGTGGGAAACATTATTTTCATCAGGATGTGTGATTAAATTGAGTTCATCATCACATTGTCTTGGATAGGGATGTTGTTTTGACACATGAATATAGGTAGGGGTTACAAGATGATATTTGCATATATGTGTTTTTGAGAGCATCCTAACACCCCTAAACTGATTGGAATTAGAAAAGGAACAAATTAATATTATAGGATTTTATGAGGGCATGAATCCTTGAGTTTGGGGTCTCTTTGAAGAATCACTTTGACTTGGTTTATTTTACATATAATATAATCTACCATGATATAATGTAAATACTTTCTTAAGAAGATCATATAGGTGACCATGCTGGTTCCCTTGTGCTTCCAAAATATGGGTGGGGTAGTGATTCGTAGACTATGAATTGTAATATAGACAAAAATAAAAATCCATATGTTTAGTAAATGGTGGAAATCAAAAAGAGTAGATATAAATCTTATGCAGATAAGAATCGTTGACCTATTTATTTGCATGTTTCACCAATATTGGGACACCATTGCTTACATTGGTAGGGGATACTGGTTCTTAGTTATGTGGGGTTGTTAGTGGTTGTAAAAAGGCTTCTCCAAATTTCATTCGGACTAGAACCTCTACAATAGTTCATTGATATTTATAATGGATTTCATGTATCAATTCTTCGATGGTACTTTCCTAACCCATATCATATAAATTATTTTAATGGTATTTATCATGAGGGTGATGGGTTTATTTTGGAGAAACCATTACATATTTTGGATCACTATGAGAATGTGCTTCAAGGTAAATATATCCTTATGTCATATTTGTTTTGGAAACAAAACATTACTTTTTGAGGAATCAATGATTTATGACTAAGATATGGGGGCCCAATGACCATAACTAATCATCAAGGATGTCTATTACATTTGATAGTGAAACCCGAGGATGAGATATCTTACGGTGGGGGGATTGTAGGGATGAAAAATTTGTAAAGGTTTGAACACCATTTTTTTGTAATTAGATTAATTTTACCTTATTATAGTGTCCAAGGGAGTGGTGGATTTCTAAGATGTTTTTTGGTGGTCGGGAAATGAATTTCGGATTTTTAGGATGGCAGAATAGGGTGATAGGTTTCTTTATAGTTTAGGAAAACTCTAATATCAAATCACATTGGTAGGAAAAATAAGGATCATAGTTTGATAAACCATTTCATAGGGGACTATAATTTTTGGAAGAACCTGTAATATTTTCAAATTAATTACACATTATTTTCCTATCCATACACCTAACCAAATAGGATGTGATGTTTGAAAATAGTTGTCTTCATACTATTATATCATGGTTATTCTAACCTTATGGCCAAACCATATACATAGAAAAGTCAATGAAATTTTTATTTTTTTCCATCAGGAACAAATCACCTAATTATGTAATTTTCACCATTGTAGACAATTTTCTATAGCATATATATCTCCCTACCCTCGGTGAGTATTGGGGTATTCTACTCTAATTCTTCTATAGTTTTTCATCAATCTAAAACAGTGTAACGATCTCTGTACCTCTATCACCAAACTACTTTATAATATCTATTATATATTTCATATATATCTATCCCACCATGCTTAATGTAAATACCCTATTGTATGGTATTTTTTATTTTCACATTTTCTTCTATTTCCACTTTAATATAAGGCCAATAATCTACTATTGGAGCACCAATAATATATGGTAGGTGCTATGAGAGTTAGCCACCATAGGTTTTCCATCAAAATAGTATATTCCAAGTATGTTTTCCCAAGGGTTACCGATTCATTGGATATTGAAAATTAATTTAAATTGATATTCACGAAAAATGGGTTTGGATTCCTTTAAATACTAGAGATAGACCCTTTATAAATTTAAATACAGACCTTGGCCACTAATTTTTGCTATGATTTGATAATGTGATATAATTTTATATCATAGATACATCTGATAGGCTGTCATCGACTTGAAAATTATTATGGGGTAAATTTTTTTAAATTTATAATAAAATAAAATTATTATAATGAAATATAATTGAAATTTTCTTCCCATATATTTGGTATTAATTTTATTTAAGGGTATAA
Organism: Viscum album; assembly: GCA_963277665.1. NCBI lineage: Eukaryota > Viridiplantae > Streptophyta > Magnoliopsida > Santalales > Viscaceae > Viscum > Viscum album. The sequence continues at coordinate 1,898,016,854 of OY728140.1, read as the reverse complement.
ATGGTAATTTTTGACTTCACTAGAGAACATGGAATGTCGAGATGAGCCCCATGGATTATATATGACCTATATAGATAAAAATATAGGAATGTACGGGTAATATCTTTGTAATCTATATGAAAGAATGTCTTCATTGAAAGATAATCCCTGGATGGGAACCATTGATTTCATTTGAAAAATTATTATTATTAAGTGGGAATGATGGGATGATATTTTTAGGCTCTAGTTAGTACATGATTTGGGAATAGTTGGTTCAGCTCCTCGGATTCCTAAAGATACCACATGATTGGGAATGATGGGTTGAGGATTTGAATTTTACATGATATATGATATTTTGAATATTTTGATGATTGAATGGATAATGTTTGAATAATTTGGCTGGAAAAGTCAGGAAGACATGCTCAGAAATATCATATACTAGCCAATGTAGTTTGGTTTAACTGAGGTGTCATTTTAGAGCATGGGGATCAACATTGTTTTATTTATTTAATTTATTTATTTTTCTATCTACTTTTTGAAATACATAATCATGAAGTATATTTCCTCAGAAAATATATGATATTAGACCCCATTATCAATTGACTATTTATTCATACTCATAGTCTTCTTGGTTCTCTTATTTTTACCCATGTAGACTTCATGTATGTTGTGTTGTGTTAGGGAAATCACCATAAATAACTGAATTATTTGAGTTTGGAGGGATCATTGGGATGGGGAACAAGATACTACTCATATCTATTTGTGTTTTGGTCTATGTTCCCCTTATGGACTTTTAGTTATTTTGAAACATATATATATTACCCTAATATTTGTGACTCATCGATGTCTATAAAACACATTTTTTTATATCATTTTTCATATTTTTACTGGTTAACTTCTCATTGAATTGCTTAATATATTTATGCGAGTATGGATGTTTTCTCTTATATTTAATTCTATGTTTCTAATAATTATCAATAGGAAATAATATCCCCATAGAAACCCTATAGGTCCTCACTAATATTTGGTAACCTTTGGCATGTATAGAGGAATGCTTAGGTGCATGTGATGACCATCTTAGAGCACCATAATAGAGGTCTCCAATGGAAGGTGTTATAAGAAAATTCTTCTTAATTGGTCTGACAGTGAACACTAATGTGACTTTTATGCTCAAGCATTATGTTTACATAAGTACAAAAGAAACAAATTCTGAAAGGAATGGAATTCCTTCCTGTAAACTCCATTGCTTTTTCTGTGAAATCACCAAGTTAGTAGTATGCCTAATTTTTTGTTTTCAATACCATTTTTTATGTTCTCAGGATTACTATGCCTTAGGGGTTGAAAATAATGGTATTTGGGGAGGTATTCTATGGATTATGATTAACATTAAATTTTCCTAACCCCATAGATTACCATGGGTATTGTGTTGGGGTTGAGGAAAAGGGACTTAAATGGTATGAGAGTTTATTAAAATCCATGAAAAAACCCATAGAAAACAATGTGCAATGGATTTTGGGGGATACAATATAACCACATGTCTAGGGCAAGGTTTGAAAGATCATACAGTCAATCATTGCGGCCTATCCAAGTAACATAAAAAGTGGAAAATTACCCTTTTCCATATATATAATTTTAAATATATTTCCCTCTTTTTACATCCCTTATCATGAATAACTCATCATCCTTTTCCAGAAGGCCCCCCTCTCATTTGGTGTAAATTTATCATTAGATTAATGGTAGTAGGGCTTGATATTTACCAATATAATATTGGTTTCTATTACAATACTCCTTCTTCATAATTTTTTCTCTTTTATAGCATTGTAAAAACGAGTATAGTAGGGTTGGTAAAACCAAGTGTTTTTATGGGGGACCTGGTCTATTTTCATATGGATTGGGTGTATGAGTCTTTGATCTCTCTACTATTTGAGGTATTCATAGAAAGCGTTGAAGTTATAACAATTTTCCTAGTAGGTTTCATTATTTAAGGGTTCTTTCAAGGGACTAACTTCTATTTATTAATTACATATTCTTTTATTTTTCATGTAAATTAGTTGTGGTTAATTCTTATCTAATGTAATATATATTTTATGAAATGTTTTGTTTATTGGGTTATTAAAGAAGGATTTCTAAATGGGTGGGGATTGTATGCACACCAAATCATTTATAGAATGGTTAAAAAATATTATTATGGTTTTCACAGGTTTTATAAATTGTTTTTAGAAAATATTATACATTAGGAAATGTTTTATTATAGAATGGATATTGTTTCTTATGAGAAGCATTATTTGATATGGGAGCTTTTTGTTTATTCTTTTGATATAGTACATCTCTTCTATTAGATGTGATGTTAGCAAGGGGTTTATTTGGGGGAATATGTGATATTTTAGGGGGATGACTATTTTGAATTCCATTTTGGATTCCAAAGTACAGTGAGATCCTTTAGAGAGGAAGGATGTGATACATTCCATGTTGAATACTATGATATTGTGATAACTCTTGGAGTTGATCATGAGAATGACTGTGAGACCATTTATTTTCTTATTGAGCTAATTTAATTTTTATAATCACTCATGATAGGCATAATTGTTAGAGCACTAGGTTCACATTATCCATGTTATATGTGTTTATAAGAATTATGAATTTTATTACTAGCATTTTGATGTGATGAGATTCATTATGGCCATTTCTATTTGTATGGTTATTTGATGTTGATGTTATGATAACTCCTTGTTATGACGTGTTGGATATTTCATGAATGTTTTGACTTGGGAATTTGTTTATCTACAAGATCAATGTTTGATATTTTCTTTTTTAAAATTATTTTCATTAAAATGGACAACCAATTTAATTTAAATTGTTTAATTGGAAATGTATTTTTTTCAATGTGGTTTAATATTTGAAAAGTGTTTTCCAACTAGTTTATTTTTATTTATTGATAAAATACAATGATGGACGAATGGTGGTATCCTACTAATATTTATTCTTTATACCCTACACGTTCTATTGAGGGTATGTCAATGTTTTTTATAGGACACAGGTAATAGAATTGATATAGGTACCAGGGTGGGATCTCTTAATTATCATCGATCGTGTTTTGTGGAGGAGCCATGGTATCTTGGAGTTGGCTCAATTTGAATGATTTTGTGATTTTGTATCTACTGGAATGTATTTGTTGGCCTTTTATATCATGTAATCATTCTCTTGTGATTCGGGTTTTTGATTTTAGATACCATTTATAAGGAATTTTGTGACAAGCATCAATATGTTTCATAGTTATTATTTCATATGGTATCTACAAATACTTTTTTTCATACTATGGATGTTGGTTATATTGAATTTTACTCTAATGATATTAATGTGGCTATCATATTTCATTTGATATTTCATACTGGTTAACCATGGTTGAAACCATTCCCATGTGACTGATGGTTATTCTTGTAGCCTGTATCCAACCATTGGTGATCAGGAATATACACCGGGACTTGTGGTGTGCAAGCTCGGTTGACGGGTTGGGTCAACCAAGAATGGTTATTTACAAAATCATATTTGACGATACATTTCTTTGTTAGTAAGTATTATACTCATGCTAGGATCCCGCAGAATTGAGAGGTTGTAATGAATGAGTTCCTTTATATCTATTCTTTAGGTTAAACTGTGTGTTTCCATGGGTGGTATGGGATTGTGTTTTTTATTTGATACTAGTTATGGGTTATTTTGATGAGATTTTAATTTTTTTCCAAATAAATATTAAATCCCAATGAAGTCCCAAGGAATATTTTGAGCTTTGGTGGTGAAATAGTGAGGTGTGGAGGAGGCAACCGAATAGTGTGCTTGATTAGTAGTAACTGTACACAACATGGGAAACCATTCTTCTTAAACCTAGTGATACATTCAATATTGGAACGTGGTTTTTCTATTCGTGCATCAAAAGCATTACGAGTGGTAAATGCTTTGTATTTTTATGTTTTTTTCCATTTCCATTTATATATTCTTTGGTAAAGTTTTAATTGTTTATTGCCTTTATGTGGGTTGTTTTTTATTCATTTATTATTGTTTATGGTTGAAATATGATCTATTAATTTTGTGTTTTGTGAGATCAAAAATATGCCTCTTACAATAACCTCATCTAAGAATATATTGGGTTATGTGGAGAACACCTCATAGGAAAACCCTCTTATATATATAGTTTTGGTTGATTCATTGATTTTTATGATCTAATCCATGGGTCAAGCTGGTGTCTGAGAGAAGACGCAAATTTTATAAAATTCTTATGAGTTCAATATGATTAATCCAGATATTTTTAGTAATGACAAGGGACCTAATAATCCCATGGATTGGTTGAACTATGTAAATTAAATATCTGGGTTTTGGGAATCCCCTAAAATGTATAATGTGTGATTCACCATGTACTTGTTGGATGGACTACATAGAAAGTGTTGATAGTTGATGTTGACGTTGTGGAGGCATAAAGATCACATATGGACCCTTTTCATGGTGGCCTTCAATCCATATTTCTACACATATACTTGATGTTTGTTAAGGACCATGATTTCGTGATGTTTCAGTATGGGGATCATTTACTTATGGATTATATCACTATTTTGGATAAATTTGATCACATTTAGATGGATTTTTTTGCGTTTTATTACCTCAAGTATTGGTGTTTTGAGATGGGCTTGAGGCAAGACTCTAGATCAATGCTCATTATTCTTTTCCAATTAGCTAAATTAAGTGGAGTTTGATAATGTAGCTATGGAAGATGCCTATTTTATTGGAAATATAGGTGTGAGTGTTAATTTTATTCTCTATGGTATATGTGGATGTGGTATTAGTCTTATATGGGTGTTTTAGATTGTTTGTTAGTTGTCAGGTTCATCTCTCGTAGCTTCTATGGCCCGTAGAATAGTTTTTTGTTATCAATTAGGGAAGGAAGGACATCCCATGCCTAATTACATAGAGACTCTAAGGACCTACCACTGATGTGGGTAGTTAGATATTATTATGTGTTCATATTATATGGTTTCATTAGTGTTAGGTGGGTTCTATATTGGGAAGGGATATTAGGATTAGTCCGAGGCTTCAAAGGGTGAGTAATTTCATTCCTAAGGTATGGGTGATTCCCATCAAGGGTATAAGGCATATTTTTATTCTACGACATATAATCATCATTGAGTTGTGCTAATATTAGAGGCCTCAAATTTTGGGCCAATCCTTATTTGAATTATGGTGTTTATTGGGAATTCCATGGAATCAATTTTATTTGGAAATTATTCATCACATTCCTTCATCTCACATATGATGATTGATTATTTTGGTATGTCGGTATATTTCATTCCATATTTATTGTATTTTATAAAAACATCGGGAATGTTGTAGGAATGGGATTCTATGTTCCTCGATTTTAGTGCATTAGTAGCTAGCATGGAAGTCACCTAGGAATTCTTCGTTTTGGAACTAATTGTTTTGGCATCATCATCGACGAGAATCAGTTAATCAGCATCAAGGTACTAGTCAACGATTATCATTAAATGTTCAATTTCATCACTCCTTATGGGGGAAATTTTTTTTTGGGTGAGTGGGATATGCTTCATCGAAGTTCAGGACTGGTTCCTTCATATTTGGGATAGATGTTATTGCAGTTGTGCAGGTTGCATCTTCTTGGTGTTGAGTAGTGATTAATGAAAAAAAACATATAGCGTTCATGGATAGGTACTGAATTTGTTTCCTAATAATTTTCGGGATTTTATTCAAAGATTCATGTCATGTTTACTATCGATCCATAATGTCTCCGAGTCGGCTGCCAAAAATGGTTCCCCAAGCCTGGTTGGCCACAAGACCTCAAGCGCATCTCCCCAAATGACAGGGGCTAATGAATTGTAGTGAGGGACTAGGGTGTGTCTATGGGGACACTATCCATGCATTAAAATTGTGTAGCTTAATGGATTCACATTATATAATAAGTGACAAGTATAGGAATAAATGTGATAACAAACCGAAAATATAAAATAAAAATATAAGAATAATAATACAACATGTGAAACTAATATAAATATACAAAAGCTGATAGTAGTATGTAATTTTTCTATAAATTTAGAAAATATGGATACTGATCATCATACAATATATTATATAAAAAATTATCCAAAAAATAATCTAAAAATGTTCCCAAGAATCCTGAGCACCAGCTCAGTCATCTACTAGTAGCTCCATCCTATGAAATCATGAAATTGTGATTCCAAAGTGATAAATTTCCATTTATCAACACATTCATACATATAGTCTTCCCAATTTTAAATGGCCTCCTAGATAGGGTGGGAGATAAGTCTCTGTTTGCAAATACCAATGGTGTCTATAATATTCTATTACTACAATTTATACTGAAACAGTGTGCAATCATGCATATATAATAGTAAATTAATATAGTAATCTACATACCTAAATTCTTATATAATCTCTCATCTGGTTTTTGAACACATTACCAATTCATTAATTAATATGTTGTGGAATTTATAATTAACACATGTGGGGATTATCCAGTACTAACATCACCTCATGATTGTAATATTATAGGTTCCAAGATGTAACAAGGTTTCCATGATGATTATAATATTCATGTTTTTAAATGTTAATAAATATGGAAACCAATACCTCAAGGGTTTCCTACTCAGTAGGTACTATAGCATGGCTTTTGGGTAAGAGTATAATCTAAGGAGTGTCAACCAATGAATTCAACAATATTTTAATTCTAACCTAGACTAAGGAAAACATCATTGGTAAAAAGGGATTAGCAATAGCTATGTCCAAAGATGTAACAGAAGCACCTGATGTCCACAGAATCCACACTTGATATAAATAGTGTATCCAATTAATACTATAATTGTTAAGGACGATCCTATGATGTCATTCCCGGAATCCACTGATACAAATGGATATTGATCCAAGGTTGGTGTCGACTAAGTAAATGAACATCATTAAATCTAAATGGAGTCCATGATTTATCAAGAAAATACCTTGAAAATAAAAAATATTACTCTAGTGTTACCACTCCTATAATTATTTCAGGTTCCATATGTAATTATGAACATTACATGTAATTCATTTAATAAGTTAGGACAAGCGATATTCATGCCATTTAAAGAAACTAGGGGGCTCATTCCATGAGTTTCATACATGTGAAAAGGAATCTCGAGTACATGAAACCATTAATTAATATAAATGAGTAATAATAATTTAATTAGGTTTTTTCTTATTTCATCCGTCTTCGGTGGAAATGGGTTCTACGAACATGAAAAAAAAATATTTACAATTTATAATTCCAAGTCAAATACTTAGTATACATTTCATTTAAATTTAATATTGGTCAATCAATTGGATGCTCTTCAATTAGGTTGTTCAACTAGAAAACAACATTTTCAGATCCTTTCATTAATTAAAAGTTCAACAGTAAATTAATGTGGATGGGTTACTATTAGAATTTTCAAGCTAAAGCACACCCTAATGGTGGAACATACACACACATCAATCAATAAAATTCAAACATGGATAACATCATACTTGGGGTGGTTTGTGTTTTGATGTAACCACCAATGATGAATAAAATATATGGAATGGGTCCTTGAACACATTTTATTGAATTCAAGGTTTGGATAATAATTAAATATGTGATTATCGAGGAAATCAGTGTGACCACACAATAATTTATAAAAAAACAAATATTGATGGATGGGATATTGAACACTTACATAATACTCATAAGAATCCCCTTACCTAGTATTAGCCACTAATTTGGGATAGATCGGAAGAAATATGAAGAACTGATCAATTCTACAAAAATAAGGCATATGATTTTGCATCTAAATAGATTCATCGATGGAAGGAAGAACAACAATATATTGAAAAGGAATCAAGATTTACAAGTGAATATCTAATGAGGGAAATTAAGACCTAATCAAACACCTGATGGATTCATGGGATAAAATGCTATATCAGATGTTTTTGGCATTAAAAGGGAAAAATGAAGTGTGTTTTTTCATTTTAGAATAAATGAGAATGTGGTGAGGTTTAATTACTTCATTAAGGTAATTTTCATAAAATCAAAAAAAAATACTATTCAAATGGTTTGGCCACACAATTTTCCAAAACGTTGACCAACCGTGCATGTTCAACTATTGAATGGGGAGGCCACATGGTTAGGGAAATTGTACACCACCCATGTGAATAACCTTTATCATTTTTTCAGTAGTTATTTCAGATCCATTTGTCTCCTATAACATGGTTACCAAAAATCATGCACCCTATATTAGCCTAGTGTCTAGCTTCGCTTGGTTAAAACTAATTGTGTGATCTTACAAGAACAGTTTCCTCTAACATTGTGGCCAGCGTATTATCTCCACTGGTCATATGAAACTAAGCTTCGAGAAAGCTTCAAAAAGTCAAAAAACATCATCTGGCTCATGATTCATCCATATGATCATAATAATAGTGAATCAGAGAGAAATTTAATGTATCAATTCCTAAGTGAAAATTCAAGTTCATATTGTATTCCCCCATTAAAGGACCTCATCCTCATATTCACCTTCCAGGGTTTGTTAAACAATGTCAGATAACAACTATCGCCATTAGTAATGTACGTCTGCCTCTTACTCCCAATTCTCATTTTGTACATGGTCAGGCCACCATAGCACCCATACTGGGGGATATACCAGCCCTAGAGAGCATTTATTCACTAGTCAATAATTCTTATAGGATACTTCTCAATGGTAGCACAGAAATCTAACTCATATAAACATCCCAAGGATCAAAATTATGAGATGGGTCGACATTGTGCAACTGAATATGTTAAATGCGGAAGACATCCTCCGTATAATGATACATTTGAGGTATTAGTAAACGATATTATTTAGACCTGAATCTTTCCAAAACCTCAAATGGAATGTTAAAGTATAAATACAACTTCCCTTTCCTCTGTATCTATCTATTTCTTAGCCTAGGTGACATATTTAGGAATAAATGATTCATTACCTCTAACTCTATAGGTATTTGGCAGAGAGAGGAATAAGATTTATGTCCATACTAAGAAATATAAATACACTTTTTTATATACTAAACTTTATCATATCTCTCAAGCATAAAATGATGAAGTAATAGGGCTTCCTCATCTTCTTCTAGCCAGTATAGCATTGAACAATATGACCTAACATACGAGGCCTCAAAAGGATCCATATAAATAGTCTACAAAAATATATTACTATTTGAGAAATCTTTGTGCGGGACATTATTATATGAATAACCTCTAAAATCATAGACACATTCTTGGAGAATGTCCTCAAGAACAAATATCATTTGTTCTGATTGCCCATCGATGTGAGGGTGAAAGGATTATCTTAGAATAACCTCTGTACCCATATCCTTCAAGAATGATTTCTAGAACCATGCTGTAAAAAAATAATTCCCATCTTTAATGATATTATGCGGGACCACATACAGTCGGATGTTATCACAAAAATTCAAATTTCACACCTCATAAATTAGAATATCTCCCAAATAAGAATTATGTGTGCTACTTTTTTCACTCTGTAAAAAATTAACCATAAAAATCACTTCCCCTTGGTGATAATTGTAAGATGACTATAATGTACGTGTAAAAATCATACCATTTAAATTGTTGGAATGAATGTCATTTAACAAGCCAATATTATCGAGTACTCCACCTTCACCTACTAGTCGGAGGAACAATAATTGATAAATCATACTATCTATGATTTCATTCATGGCCAACCATTTATGTGTGAAATATATCGATACATCTTATGGATGACTGGAGGAACTTTCCACTGAGTAGAATGTGACTCTCACATTAATTCCTATCTCATATCTATAGTTTCACAAACACATCCATTAATATTATGGATGTTTATCTATCCATTGAGCAATCTGAACGTGGTTCATTTAATGTTATTCACCTTCTACAAAACGGAAGTGGTAACTATCATGTATGAATGATAAGACTTATTTTGACGTTCATAAATGTCTTGATGTAGCTTAGAAAATAAGTCCTTCAATATCCATTCGTCATTATCTTCCCATGTGTCTTGTTCATGGGTTTTCTGACTCTACAATTTAGTTTTGACATTGCCTTTTTCATGATTACGATAAAGGTTGACATCAAATAAATGATGATATTTGACCCATATTTGTCATCATAATTTGAACTCAAAATTTATAAATAAATTTTTTAGGATCTTTTGGTACTTATACACCAAAAAAGATCTTACCCAATAGATAGAATCTCTCAAAATGTAATTCATGGACAACTGCTTCTAGCTCAGGGTTGTTCATTGTTTAATTTCTACAATGTTTCCTCAACTAAAGAGATTATAATACAACAAATCTATCCTACTACATCATCACTACTCCTATGATAATACATGATTCATCACAGAACACTATATCACTTCCTCCTATTTCTAGATGAATCATAAATGATTTTGATACAAGTATTTCATTCAGTTTCTAAATGGTTGTATTTCACTCTTCTAACCATAGGAGATTAAAACCGCTATTTGTAAGACCAGTAAGAGGCGATGAAAGGCATGCATATTTTTTGTATGAAATGACTATAATATTCATCCAGCACCATGAAACTCCTTATATAAAACATATTCTTGTGATTCTCAATCGAAAATACAACAATAACCTTCCTATGACAATTTAGACTCTCGATTCTATGATTATATGACCCATGAAGTGATCTTTTTCAATCAAAAAGTGGAAATTAGAATTCTTGGATGAAATATGACTCTCTCTCAATGCAATCATGATGATATATAGGTTCTCAGCATGGTCTCTATGATGGTCATAATACACAAATAATTCTTTGAAAAATGACACAACACATGATTATAGACAGCGGTGGAAAACCCTTTGTTTTCCATCCTGGAAAAATGGAATTTGCTTTTGTAAGGCTGAATGGCATAACAACGTACCCATAAAGACCATATCTACTATCATAAACTATATTTGTTATGTTTGAGGTCATGAATTTCCTATTATGATATGTCTATCATAAGTTGATCTTAGTGAAGACACTAGCTTATTAGAGATGTCTGAAAAGATCATTTATTCGAGGTAGTGTATATTGTTTCTTGACTGTAGCTCGATACCACAACCACGACCTCCTCCTCAGCTAGTGTTACAAGTGATACTCTAAATAGCCACCGAATATGACATAAAAGAACCTTACCATGATGTTGGAGTTGTTTTGGAACCTCTTCCACTAAAATATAGTGGAAGGGTCCAAAAGAATATATGAACATGCCTCAAACAGATGCATGTCTGACACTCTAGAGGGTCACTATCACACTATGGCTTTAGGTTCCCATGGATTCTACACCAACGACACATGATAAAGCCACAATATTTGGTACATAGACTACCACTAACTTGATGAGAATCCACAATAGATCACTCTATTCTACTATAAGTACTACCACCCTACCATAACACTGGTCATTTATGCCCATTACTTCCACCATACATTAGGTTTATCTTAGTGATATGAGCCTGATTAACTATTTTAGAGAATTTTGGTAGGTAAAATACATTCACCTTTGTATATATGAAATACATAAAACCATCCTCAAAGCGTCTATCACGGAAAATCTCATCATCATCTACAAGAAATACAATGTGATGCAACTCTATGTAACACACGGAATACTCCATAACATACATTAAACCATTCTCAATATGTATGTACTATCAATATCTATTTTTATCAACCACTAAAGAAGGAAATAATCATAAAAAACTATCAATAAATCATCCAATAATTTTCCTTGATAGTGACTAGACTAGGTAACTACATCACACAAGTTAATGAATGAATTATGAAAAATATACGTAGAAATATCATCCCTCTACATTAGAGGAATATCCGGATGATCAATGATAGATAGAATGGCCTATACTAAAGACATAGTAGCCTTTGGACTTCTATCACCAAAGAATTTAGCTGGATTCTACAACTATAACTCATGTATCATATTTTCCATCATAGTTGCAGGACGATAATCACCTTTCATGGACTACATCACACATAGGAAACTATCACGAACCAGAGTGTTAGTTCACATATTAAGTATCAAAAATGGTGTATCAAGTGTAAATAATTGAATTAATACTAGAGGATTAGGTCCCACTATGTATGGATCATGGTTAACTCCACCCTAATGGCGCTTGACATGAGGGTGTAATTGTGGAATTGGTTTAAAAATTCCATGAAAATACATCACAATAAGATAAAATCATATAAATAAATACACTAGTATAAACTAAACATATGAAAATCTCAATACCAAAATCATACTACCCCAACAAACAATTTATAAGGAAAGGTATTGGTAGGTTCTAAACTATATGTTTCAGGGGTTCTAGAAGATGATAGGTCATTAGTACCATGAATTTTCATTTACTAGAAACAATTTCATTTTAATATGTCATGTTTTCATTTTAGTATTTTAATTTTCTTATTTACATATATCATGGTTCATTTAAAATGAATTTCCATTAATATTGAATCATTTCCCATACAAATTATCATGGAAAATAACACCCATTTGATTTTAATCTAACAGATCGACTTAGTAAATTACAGATTCTATCCCATGAGGGCCCATAAAACACCAAGAATTAGAACTACTAATTAGTCAATCGTATCCTATATAATCATAATTATATATATATATAAAGTTTAAATCAACAATCACATGCATATTATGAAATGAAAATAGTATAATTCACCAATATGGAATATAAATATGTGTGACATAAGAATTCAAGTTGTCTATGATTATAATTGTAACAATTCTCTTTACCCTGGTATCATTGTGTCAAGGATTAAATGAAATTGTAAATTTGAATAATAATAATAATAATAACTACAACACAACATGTGTGTCACCTAATGGTGAAACGATATCTACAAGGATAGAAAAAAAATTATAAGTTAGGAAACTCAGAATTTATCTCAAACATGGGTTTGGGAAGCTGAAGCATGAATTATAAACATGTTTCAAGAATTTATAATATTTAATATATTATCTCAAAATGTTATATAAATAAAGGAACCATATGATACCAATTTGTGACCTCCTGAACTGTGATTCTACTGAACATGCCCCATTCCAAATTTTCCACTTGTCTGCAAACCCATCTCACTGAATTTCAGAGGTTGTCGACTAGTAGTGTGGGTCTAGGGTATGTATGTGGAATGAATATTTAATCTTTACTATATATTATTACAATACATGAATTTAATATGACATGAGATATGTTGTATATGAAATGTAATAACAAACAAAATTAATAGGATTAGCCAACCTGAACAACAATACATCAAGTGAAACACATATAAATATAAAAAATATGACGATAATATTCCATGTATCGATAATGATAGATAACCTGGATTTAGAGAATCAAACAACACAGAATATAAAAAAGTGTCCAAAGAGGAATCCAAAAACTGTTTTAAGAACCCAGAGATCTATATTTTTCATTACCTAAAAGCTATATCCTATGAAACCATACAATAACGTTTCTAAATTGATATGCTTCCCCTTAATCATTGTTTTCATATATATAGTTAGCTCGAGTGCCAATGATGGCCCATATAGGGTGTGAGATAAAGATCAGTAGGATGCCACCAATGGTTTCAATAACACGCTTCCTATGTAATATAAACTAAAACATTGTGAAAGTATAAATTTAAAAAATTAAATCATTACAGTAATATAAATACCCAAGTACCTACTTCGTCCCTTGGGTGGTTTTTGAACACATAACATGATCATAAATTAGTTAATTATAGTTTAAATATTTATGTCACATGAGGAATATCCCTAACTGACATCACCTCAAGATATTTATATTATAGATTCCAAGATTTAATAGGGACACTAAGATTATTTTAATATTTTTGAGGATTCAAGGTAATAACAAAGGCAACCATGACCACAGGGTCGGCCATCATAGTACTAACGGTATACTAGATAACGGGTAATAGTGTTCCCCAAGGGTCCTAATCCAAGGAATTTACAAATAATGTAATTATAATATATTCCATGTAATATATCCAAGTTAAAATGTGATAATTAATGGTTAGGCCCATGGATGTAAGCGAGGAACCTAATGTCCATAAAATCCACACTGGACCTGTAGAGTGCATCCACTGAATCTAACAATAGTAAAAGAGGGATATAACTATCTCATTACTAGAATCCAAAGATAGATGATGATATGGTTCTAATTTGTACATCAAAAAGGGCCACCAACATCATTGAATCAGAATGGAATCAATGAGTGATCAAGTCATTCCCTTTGGAATCCAAAAGATAACTCTAGTCTGACCACTTCTATAATGATTTCAATGTCCATTTGTAATTAATCACCTTACATATAGTTAATGTAAAATTTTATTCATTTTATTGGTCATTCCATTTAATAGAAAATGTGCTGGTTCATTACGTGAATATGATACAAGTGTGAAGGCATCCCAAGGGAATGAAAATGTTAATTAATTTATATAAGTGATAATCATTCCATTGGGTTCATTACTCTACCTTCTATATAAAGTGTTAAGTGTTTCAATAGACATGACACCAGTATTTCTTTTATATTAAATATGTTTAATTCATATACTTAGTGTAATTTCTAATTAATTTTAACAGTGGTTAATCAGTTTTAATTACTTACCTTAGGTGGGTTATGTTTAGAAATAATGGCACGTTCTATTCATCAATACTCAATTCAAAATTAATTTATTGTGGGAGGATTACAATTATCATTTTCATGTTACGACACACTATAACGACGACATAAACAGAAATTCCAAGCAATAAAATTCAAACATATATAACACCCTACCTGTGCATGTTGGCATTGTGGGTGTAAAAAAATGATCAAAAAATATATGGCATGAGAACTACAACCCAATTCTAATTACTAAAGCAATGAATATTAATTAAAACTGTGTCGCCTAATGAAATCAGTTATACCACATGGATATTTATATAGTAAATAATCTTGAGGGATGAATTGTAGACCACCTATCTCACACTAATATAACTATAATCATTTTGTATCAGCCTCTAATTCAACCAAAATTGGAAGATATATTAAAAATAGATCAATTATTAGAAAAATAATACATATAACCATACATCTAAATAGATTTATCGATTTAAATCAGAACGAAAAAAGAATATAAAGAAATTGGTGTTATAGGGGTGTGGATCCAATGAGATGAACACTGATCAAATCTGACTCCCAATGGTCACTAGGTATCGAAAGAAATAATATATTACTTTTCGGATTCAGAAGGTAGAAAATAAAAGTGTTTATCTGCTGTAGAATAAATAATAAATGAGAGTGAGATTTACATTGGGAATTAATTGGGTTTTCGTAAAATCAACAAAAAATACTCTTTACACGGTTTGGCCACACAGTTTTCCAAACTGTGCAACAAAGATGAATAGTACATTGTCTGAATGGGAACCCACACGGTTTGGATGCACATTTAATGTTACTGTGCACCAACCATAGGAATCACCTAAATAATTTTGTTAGTAATTTTTTTGAATGTTCATAGAGACATTAGTGTATGGTTAGGGAAAAATGTACACCCTATACCAGCCCACTTTATTGCGTCACATAGTTATCGATAACCCTGAGGTAATCCCCATATGTTTTACTCTAACCATGTGACTAGCCTATTTTTTCTATAACTCGGGCTTCCAATATTTGAGGATGCTGCTGAAACCAATAAAACACATCTTACTCATCAGGAATACATATTATGTCTATGAAATAGAATTAGAAAAAAAAATTTGATGATCCATTCCTATGATAAAAAACATGCACATAAATGTTCAACTCCCCGGGACAAGGAAAATATTCTTACCATCATACGAAATTGCTACTTCTAAAAATGAATTGTTAAAGTTCAAGGTAATGGATCTTAAGGGAAAGAGATTTATCTATCCAGCATGTCACCAAGGATTTCACTAATTCTATTTTGTAGGGTAGAATATTGAATCATGTGGCTTCTCATAGACTATTTTATTCTTAAAAGAGTGACAATGAAAATGAAATTCATTTCGCAAGAATTGATGTCTTTTTGAACAGCATAATGGAGCCATTTGTTTTCAAAGAGTGACCTAAGATCCAAGTGACACCAAATGATGGTTTAGGAAGAAATTGTTAAAAATATATACTTTCAAATGTGGTATGGTCATTTATAATATTTCATTATACAATTTTGGATTACCAATTCTCCATTTGTATTTATGGTATTGATGATCGAGAACTTCCATATCGTTTTCAAATTTTTTGTTTCCATGTTTGTGGCAGAATTTTTTGTGTATTCTAGAAACAATGAAGATAATACTGACTTTATGGTGGTTTTTTGTGCTGTTAGAGAGTTCCCTCTATATGAAATGTTTTGCAAGTCCCAGTTTTAGATTCATGAAGTTATCATTTTAGTCCATGTGATTAATGAGTTTGGTGCATCAGTGTATCCATAGAAATATTTTATAATTTTGTCTGGGGAACACCCTAATAATATATTTGAGATAATCCAATTTATAGGTTTGTACAGGTAATATATATTTTTCATTTGATACTTCTCTAGGATATCTTCTTCCTTGATGAATTTATCTAGGATAGAGGTGAATTTTTAGTTGTATGATAAGTTCTAGAGTGATTTGAGTACTTTTAGAATTGTTTGATATCTGCCCCTATCTTGATTCTTCTTCACAGAGGGACATCTTATTCCATGTTTTGTGATATTACCAATGTGTTTTTGGGGTGTGTGCTTATATGGTATGATGATGTGGTGGACAATATATTTATGTATCTACAATAAAATGAATGATAATACCCAACCCATGACATGGGATAGGATGTTTTGATGCATGTGCTGAATATGTGGGAACATTTCCACATCGTGGAGAATTTGACTTTGTATTTTCATCATAAGGGCCCAAAGATTTTTTTTAACATGAGGGAACTGATCCTCAGATAGAGAAATTTGTTTGAATAACTTCAGAATTTTTATTTTTGATATTTTGTATGTGCCCATAATGGGTTATTTGGTTGGTGACACATTGAGTTGGATTCTTTAGATGAAATTTTTTTATGTGTCAGTAATCAGTGTAGATTAATGAGTTTGTTATCTTATCTGAGTCTAGAGGTTCATGTTGATGAAGAGTGGGTTTTTTCCTATTTTATAGGTTATATCCTCTCTTATAAATAAGTTTAGTAATGAAATGGTATTCAGACATGATTTCCAAAAGATTAGTAGTTCTTTAAATAATTGGGATATATTGGGTGATTGGCCTTTGTCTCTTTGTTGATGCTCCTTTTCGTCACATTTTCTAAAATAATGGAAAGGGAAATGACTTAGCACAAATTGATTCATCCTTTGAAGAAAACATCAAAAATCGACAAAGGCATGAACAGGTCTTCAAATGCACATGTGTCGCGCATGTTCCATCACTGTCATGCAAGTACACTTGCGCGATGCCTAATGGTCGCACAAATGAATTGTGTGACCTAACGGATAACTGCCCAGGGTCTTGGTTAGTATATAAATAGACCATATGGCCCCCCCATTCGAAAAGGGGAATTTTTATAGAAACTCAGATTTGAGCTCCCAGCACCCTAGTCTCTTCTCAATGCTTTCGAAACACTTATAAGTTAATTTCTTACCTAGAACGGAAAATATAAAGTGGGGGAGGAAGGACTAAGTGTTGAAACTCATCAACACTTGCGTTCCTAAGTGGCCAACCCTTAAAGGAAATGGCCACACTTGTGCGCCGACTAACTCTTTCAATTTAACTTGTACGCCACTCTTCTGGAAGAACCTCAAGATGATTATAAAGGATTTAACAAAGAGTCACTCAAGTATTACCCTGCTGGTTAACTATCGTGCATGTACCAATGTGTCGCGCAGGTATACCTACACGACCAGGACTTGTGTGCCCACGCAGTACCTGTGCGCCTGCCAGGACTTACGCACCCCTACCTTTTTGGGTGCCCTTTTTCCCATTTTACCCCTCTTAAGCCATTACACCTCTCCTATTCAAGATTCAGTCTTCAAGGCACTCTTAAAAGCCATTTGTGGCATGATTTCTAGATTTTATTTACATATATTAAAATAATTCTGTGGAATATCTCTCAAAACCTAGTGATTTACACATCTTTATGTCACTAAAGATTGAGATTTCATTCATTCAACCTCGTCTTTTTTGATGAGAGAATACATTAACATGGGCCTCCTTTTCAAGAGTAAGCCCCAGTCTCAAATATGTGAATCCTCTTCAAGAGTAAGCCCCAAGTCCCATAATTTTTCAAGTATCTTAACCTGGGCCACCATTTCAAGAGTAATCCCCAGTCTTAATTTATCTTAACCAGTTTTAATTTACCTTTGATATGGTATTCCTTATTAGGAGTAAAACCCAATCATAAGTCCTCTCCTAATTTGGGCCTCCATTTTAGGAGTAAGCCCCATGTTAGAGTACTCAAATCTCCATGAAGCAGATATACCTTTATGGTCCCTGTTCCTGGATTTCTTTCCTGATGTAAATCCTAATCTTCATTTATCTAGGCAGTCATACAGACATAAGTCCCACATTATTTCTTATGATTTCATCTTTCATGGAACAATTGTCTGATTTTTACCAATACCACTTGTTTCTCACACTGATCCTAACACACGTGAGCTTAGAGTGTAAAAGTAATTATGAAATCCTTCTTTGAGCCATCAATAATAAAAATCATACTCCCTTACTCGAACTACGAGGGTTATGATTCCATTTCTAATCAAAGGATACGTAGGTAGCCCATATATGGGTTTGATCCCAACACTGAAATAATCTATGTCCTTATGAATGACAATAAACTTCAAGTTCCCCACCGAGTAGCTTTAAAACTAGAATGTTCATAATAATGATCAAGAGACTTCTATATAAATGTGTCGAAGGATGCAGTTGACCAGGATTCTCTAATAAATACAGATGATTCTCTATCGATGAAGAACCTCGAATACATATAAAAGATTCTCTAAAATTCCTACATATTTAATCATTGATTGTCAGATCTAAAGGAAAGCCCATTTTATACTTGGTAATGTAATAAGGATTCACGAACATGACTTAAATCTATAATGAGTGTCCCGAAGTAGATCCTAATTTCCCTAAAAAAGGTTTGATGAGTCCGACCTCCCATCCTCTTGACCAATGAAAATTCCTATGACTCATCAGTCCACAAACTAATGAGAACCTACATTTGGAACATTGGTCCAAATGGATGTGGAATCATTGGATGATTCTGGTTCTAAGAACAAACCCGTTAGAAACCGATTGGAATATTTGAACCTTCAATCAAGGAGGTCATCCCCAAATTTGACGGGAACAAAAAATGGTGAACCCAACATGAATCCTTAACCATGTTAAAATGATGTTTTACCTATTTGTTAGGCCCCTATTTAAAACTCAATGAGAGGGCCAACAAAAATAATCATTGACATATGTGCTCATCCAAAAGATGTAGTGGCTGAATTTATCTTGATTATATCCATTATATCCGACATGCACTATTTTCCAAGATCTTCTGCATTTCTAAAATGGTTGTACTCAAGTTTACAGCTGTGAATACTAATGCTACAAATGCCACTGCTACTACTCTTGCTGGATCGTCGTCCGCTCTGAGGATGACATCACCCACTCAGCATCTTCAACGTTGGGTATCAAATGTGATGGTTAAGGAGTACAGTCAATACGGTACCATCCCAACTCTGGAGGGTGCCCGACAAGACCTTCAAGTGAAAAACTCGCACCGGTCGTTCAGACAACGATGACAAGTGATCATGAATCAGGCGGTGCTAACCACCGTCTCCAACCATTTCAGTCATTATCCACGGAACACAATAACCATTCACTCCCATATTCTAGGGAGGTGAATGATCAGGTCCCTCAGGGCCTTAATTCAAAGAAGAATGAGTCCTTACTGAGGGATCCTATCAACAATCATCGCCAGACTCGTGTGATAGTGCACCCTCAACATGATGAGGTTACAGACTACATGCGTTCAGCTCAGGTTCCTCGAACCCGAGCAGGCAAGACGAACTACCAGAGGAGGAATCCAGTCAACAGTGAGAAGGTTCTCATCTCTTTCATCTCCGGAGAAGTCCACCAACCTAACATTGTGGAAAGAAACGAGCAGGCACATACACCTACACGTTTTAAATCCGCTATCCAGCAGACTCATCTGGCAGCATCACATCAATCCCATCAGGCAATTCCAACAGAGTACTATAGGTAGTATCATACAACTATTTATACATCATCAGCTAGTCAGCAGGCTCGTATGACTACATATGATGGAGCTCTTCAACCATGCTCAATGAATTACAATTAGCAGGCACATACACCTGCTAGTATTAATCAAGCCTACCAATATTCTCTCTTGGTAGCACATGGAGAAGTCAGTCTGAAAGGTCTGATGGGAAACAGGAGGCAGACTCAACTCTCTTCCCCCACACTTGAGTACTTTCAGGATTCACTGACAGGAAAAGGAGGACAAGAGATTGCACATACACCTACTCCAAGAATGGAGTGGATGTATATCCCCGTTTCGGCAGCTGAAGTCACCAAGCATATTTTATCAATGGTGAAAGAGCCTAAGAAAACCCTTTCTCATATTCTAGACACTTGCCTGGATATTATAACAGCTTTAGCAGCATCTCATGGAAAGACACATAAATCTATCCCTACTAATGGAGCGACACATCAACAGTTCACTATGGAATAGACACACACATTTGTTCCAATCCAAGAGGGTTGTGAGGCATACTCCCCCATATCATACGGACAGCCAAGTTAGACACATACACCTGATTTGAGTGGAGATCGTCAGACTAACCTAGCCATCTTTCCTGATCAGGAAAATACACCTGCTCAGAGCAGCAACTTTCATCAACAATTGGTTTCCAAAGTGAGTTATAAGGCGTCTAAGAAGAAGACCAACCCAACACAGTCAGGAGATCAAGAGCCAATCCTTAACAAGGCCTTGCTCTATTCTCAAGTTCTTGAAGCCCTTAGATATTTATCTATTGGAATTCAAGATTCTACTCCCTCATTTCTCAATAGTGGGAACATTAATTCCAAAAGTATTCAATAGACACTTCTTCATGAAGTATTGCTTCATGAAAATTCGGTTGATCTCGATGTTTCATCTTTATATTAGAGCCACAGGATCCCTCTGTGTGGTCAAAAGACCAAGAGAAAGAGATCTTATCTTTTTCTATAATCCATTATGGTGGTCCTCCCCATGATGATGAATTTCACTGCGAAATTCTTCTCCAATGTAGTGATGCAAATTGCCCGGAAAATGCTCCAGTGGACAATGTAGTGCCAAGAAATCCACCTTTTCTTGAGGCACATGAAAATGTGAAAACAATCATGTGTCATGCTTCATTGCTAGAAGGTGAAATAATTTATCAATCAGAAGATAGTCCAGGGTGTAGTTTATTCTCCGAACCACCACTAAGCCATGCATCTTCTAGTTTGATCAATGATTTCTCTACCAATATTGTTGAATCGAATGAAGCAACAAGGAAACACCAACTTTGGTCAAATCTGGTAGAAGAATCTTCATTGAATGATAAAGAAGAAATGCTGAACAAGAGAAAACAACTAGAAAAAGGTGATGTACTAGTCATGTTTTGGCCTCTGGCTGACTCTTTGTATGACATTCCAAAGATGTTGACGGAAGATGGAATTCATGATATTCTTCTCAACATATGGAAAAATCTTTTTCAGTTTAAGAAGAATGTATTATATTATTATGAATATGAAAATAATCCTAAGATAATCAATGGGTTACAATGTCAGATTGATTCGGCATCTCTATCAGTCTCTCGATATCCAAAGGGTGAAAAGCAGCTAAGAGCCCTTCAACATTCATGCCTTAGCGCACTAAGAAGATTGTGTCAGTTAATTTCTATTGCCCCATATGGTATTCATGTCATAGGATGGGGTGTTCATGGAGCACTACATTTCACGGTGCTCTCCAGTCAGCAAAGCCCACCGAAAATGGTCTCATGCAATGTTATTCCCCATGACCAGCCATAATCAATGGGCTTTGTTTGTAATCAAATGCTTTCCCAAGAACAGCCTTCAAATAGTTCCTCTCAAAAATCACAATTACAGTGAACAAGTTGTTGAATTTCTTGTGCATCAAGCAAACGAGAATATTGAACATGCCTCTCATATGGAGCAAGAACATCATCAAGTGACAGAAGTGTCCGAAATCATCTAATGGTCTTTTGAACTAGGTGATAAAAGTGGAAACAAGTTAATGCATCCTGACTAAGGTTCTCAAGATTATGAGAGCTTTTAAGGATGTCTCAGACATAGCATGTCAAGATACACCCCATCTTTCCATACTAGGGACTCTATTAAACCAACCCTCAGAATCAACAAATAGGATTTGAGGAGTTGATCGGGAACAGCAGGAACAGCACCAGTCCACTGGATAATGGACATTTTCAAATCATCAATCCCCTCCTCAGAGAAGGTCGTTCTTTTCTCAATTGGGGAAGAAGCCTCAAGAGGAACGAAGAGCTAAATTATCATGAGATTCCCTCCAAATTATTGTTCGTCAAGAAGTTCCTGAGGGATCGAATCAACAAAAGGAAATGTCTCATCAATGATGTGGAAGAAGAAAATATCACAGAAATCATGATAGAAGGGATGTGATGCGTTATGAATCAATCAATTTCATCAATGTCATTGTTGCTGATCCACCAGATGAGGCTCACTCAGGGGACTCAGATGAAGAGGTTCCTGCTCAAGATGATGTACGCACCGACACAAATGAAGAAGGTGTGCATACACAAAATCAAAGGGTTACTCAGAACCAAGGTAATCCTTCAATTAACCCACTTCCTCCTCTCCAAAAAGGATACCACAAAGGGAGGGGAAAAAATAAGGTTATATATCCTTCTTCTGAAGAAGGCCAATCGATCTTACTAGAGAAACGGTTTGCACAACATGAGGAAGAAATGAAGGAATTAAGGAGGTTGAATGCAGAATTAATTCAGGGTAGTCTTATTCATAAGCGTGTTGCAGTCAGTCATCCAAGGGAATTTGTTGTAGCTACTGAGATGGGTCAAGGATATCCTCCTCTATTAGCACACCCTCACAGGTCTAATACTAAGGGTCAAGTGCAACAGTAGTTGGCAGTGCTACCATCAGTTGCAGCACCAACCACCACATCTGTCCAACCTCCAATCATTTCACCTACCCAAGTCCAAGTTCAAACAGATGTTTCTCAAAAGTTAATAACTACCATTGAGTCATTAACAGCTCAGTTAGAAACTATGGAAGGGAAACATGCATAGGTTCAACCAGAAAAGAAAGTTTACCCTGAATTGGTAGATTCAATCTCTCCTCTATCCAGTTTTGGAAACACTATATTCCATATTTTCAATGGATCAGGCGACCCTGAACATCATTTGACACATTACGTGTCTTTTTGTGATCCTATGATGGGAACTTCGGATCATCAAGAAGCATTAACACATAGATGCTTCGAACGGACATTGCAAGGTCCAGCCTTTTTCTGGTATACAAGCTTCCAATCCAAGTCAATTAATGGATGGGAAGATCTTCGTCAACAATTCCTTCTTCAGTTCAGCTGAACTTTTCTAAAGACAATAGTTTTTGATCTTACAAACTGTAAGCAAAGGGAGAATGAAAGGGTCTCAGATTTAATTGCTCGCTATAAGGGATTAACATATTTCCTAAGTTTAGCACTCCCTCAAAAAGAATTGTTGCAAATATGTATGGAAAATATGCGTGACGAATTACGCACGTCATTGATCCCGGTGAAATACACAAGATGGTTTTGAGACCTTACTTCAATCACTCAGCAGATTAAAGATTCCCTTGTACAAGATAAGGCTAAATCTCTTGTAATTCCATCAGCTCCAGGAAGGGGAATGGGTAAAGCAGAAACTGCTATAGTTATGCTTAAACAAGCACCTGTACCTGTTTTTACATCAAAACCTTCATCTTCTCAAAGGGATCCACCTCTTGAGCGCCAACAACAATGGTCGTTTCATCCAGATGATCAAAGAGATCAAAGAATAATACAATTTAAGGATCTAAAGAGAAAAACATACCCTTTACTAAATGAAAAAGTTCATGGCTACTTCATTTTGGCTTTGGAAAAAAATATAGTTCAATTTCCAAGGCCTAAGAGTCCAAACAAAGGAAGGAGATGAATACCTTCCCAATTATTTCTTCTTCAATCAAATGTTGGGGAATCCCATCCAGGAGTGTTTGGTCTTCAAATACCTCTTGCAAAAGATGGTCGACTTGGGACAAGTCAAAATGAAAGGTTCTTCAGCTCATGTAGCATGCGTTACTACTATAGTTCCAGTGGAGGAAGGTGAATGGCAAGAAGTCAAAAGACAAAATGCATAGAAGTTTGATGATTGGATGGTCAGAAATACAATCAACCTAAATAATGCTATTTTACGAACACAGTTAATGAAACTGATTGTGTCTTTTGCCATGAATGTCGCGGAAAAACCCTCTTCATCAGAGGGAAATTTCTCAACGAAATGGCATGATTCAAAGAAAGAAAAAGAATCTGAATAAGTTGAGTATGTGTCAATGCCTAAGTTGTCATTGACATTGACAGACATCATGTCATCTACTTCAAAGCCATGGGCACCGCCCCACCAAACGGCATAGCCTAAATAGGCTAATCAGGCCGAGTCTTCACCAGACGAAGAGTTAATCTTCGGTTCTTTTAATATGATTCAATTAACGGATCCATATGCCTGTCGCAATTTCGATTTTGATGACCCTGAATTCCCTGTATCAAATAGGGGAATCATAGGATGTTCCAGAATCTCAGGATATAGGGGAATACAAGGATATTTCAGAAGCCACTATTCCAATTCAACCCCTGCTAGAACTGTGTACGTGGCAGAAACTCAGGGTATAGCCCTTCAACGAGCTCAGCAAGAACCAGAAAGTTCTTCTACCAATAGAAAATTCAGTCCTGGCACAATTATTTTGGAAGACCGGTTGAAGGTTCTATCTTATTCCTCTCAGCAAGTAAATGGATATAATCGGTCTAATCTTCCAAAACCATGAATATTGCCAACTCCTATCCTAATACAAGATTCCTCAACTTCCAAAGCATCTGCTTCCAAGGTACCTGCTAAACCACATATTCTTGTTGGGAAACTCAGACCTCTGGATCAAAAGTATGACGTATTGAAACACTTGGCCCAAGTACCAGCCAAGATATCAATTCTAGATGCTTTGAATCTATCAAAAGATCTTCGGGAAGCACTCATCGAGGCTTTGTCATGTCCTCCGGAGTTTGAAACTAATGTTTCTGCAGCTGAAGTCTATCACATAGTGAATAATACTGCAGAATTCTATGCAATAAAATCTTTTACTGATGAAGATGAAGATGATGTTGTGCATGGGCATATTAGACATCTGTACTTATCTGGAATGTTCAATGGCGTATATGTCTGAATATCTTTCATTGACAATGGTTCTGGAGTCAACCTCATGCCCATTCGTACAGTTCCTTGATTGGGTCTCATCGAATCTGATTTATATCCTTCTACCATGATGTTACAATGAGATGATAAAAATGTTCAAGAACCATTGGGCGATGTTGCACTCGGAACTTATTTTGGATATCTTTTATCCAATTCGAATTTCATGGTTGTTGATCAAGACTCATCCTTCAACATCTTGCTTGGAGGACCATGGCTACATCAACATGCGGCTACCCTTCATCATACCATCAATGTCTCAAATATTGTTTTGATGGTCATGTTGGTACATTGTATGGTGATAAGTCCCCGTTCAAGACATGTGAGTCTCAATACATTGAGGCGGAATTCTATTACATGAAGGGAAGGGATAAATCCACAACAAAGGAGATTACCATAGTTAATGCTTCATATGGTTTGGAAAAGATTCCAGTAAATCCATTTACATATGTGAGTACAGATTATTTGTTTCCTAGTGGTCAAATTGTGAAGATCGACCCAAATAAAAATAGTCTTATTGAAAGATCCATAATGCCAATTACGGCAACGAAGAAAGACAACATGGGAGAAATTGGTAATCCTCCAAGCAGTGATGAAAGCCCAAATGGTGACGTCTTCATTTCATCTGTTGAAATCCAAAATGTCTATACTTCTCCAATTAGGCTAGAAGAAGTTATAGGAACATCGGAGGTGAACAATTAGGTCGATTCTCAATCCATCATCTCCTCTTTATTACCCAAAGAAGACCGTTTATCATTAATCAGGTCGGAAATGGAAGCTTCTTCTTCAAGATGTACAAATTTTGACATCTATTCTAATCGTGAAAATTATTATTTATCATCTAATATGCAAGTAGAAACGGAAGAAATAACACATGATGATGAAGAAGAGAATGATCTGAGAGATGCTCCTCCAGCATTTGAAGAGGGTATCTCTACCACTGTGGATGAACTCAGAGAAATAAATCTGGGTACAAAAGAAGATCCCCGCCCCACATTAATCAGTGCTGCCATGACTCTTGAAGAGAAAGAGATTTATATTTCTTTTCTGAATTGAAATAGAGATATATTTTCTTAGGACTATTCAGAAATTCCCAGGGATGATCCTGATGTATCTACTCATCATTTGGGTTTACCAGAAGAACATCGAGGATTTAAGAAAGCTGCGACAAGAACACGTCCAACTTCTTCTTCCAAAATTGAAGCTAAAGTGGATAATCTTATCAAATATTAATTCATCAGAGAAGTTCAATATCCCAAGTGGTTGGCTAATATTTTCCTTGTAAAGAAGAAGAATGGAAAAATTAGAGTTTGCATTGATTTCAGAGATCTTAATCAGAATTGTCCTAAGGATGATTTCCCAATTCCGATTATAGAACTTTTAATTGATGCAACAGCTAGATATGAAGAACTTTCCTTCATGGATGGATATTCGGGATATAATCATATCCGAATGGCCCCAGAAGATGAGGAATCCACAGCCTTCAGAGCCCCTCATGGTGTGTTTTTCTACCGGGTAACACCCTTTGGCTTAAAGAATGCAGGGGCAACATATCAGCATGCCATGCATCGTATCTTCAAACCCTTCTTAGGGAATTTTTTTGAATTCAATGTAAACGATTTGGTAGTTAAATTCAATCAACATTCTAATCACTTGGCTTATTTGGATGTCATATTCCGTAAACTTCGACAACATAATTTGAAGATGAACCCCTTAAAATGTGCTTTTAGGGTAACCTCAAGAAAATTTCTCGGCTTTGTTGTATGCCATCATGGTATTGGAGTTGATCCTAAGAACACCATGTTAATCCTTGGCATGTCACCTCCTCAAAATTTGATATAATTAAGAGGAATTTAAGGACACATAGCCTATATTCGACGTTTCATCGCCAATTTGGCAGGAAAAATTTTACCCTTTACCTAATTGATGATGAAGGGAGTCACATACCAGTGGACTGAAGAATGTCATGAATAATTCGATATTCTCAAGAAATACCTCTTGATTCCACCATTACCCATTCCACCTGTTGAAGGAAGACCACTTATCCTCTACGTGACAGCTCTAGAGCGATCATTGGGTGCCTTTCTTGCTCAAAATAATGTTGCTGGGAATGAAAACAACCTTTATTATCTCAGTCGAACTATGCTTGAAGTAGAAACTTGGTATTCAAGTATTGAGAAGTGTTGTCTGGCATTAATCTTTGCAGTTCAGAAGTTGAGACACTACCTACAACATCATGAGGTCCAATTGGTATCTCGCAATAACCCTCTCAAATTCATCCTTAGTCGTCCAATGCTTACAGGAGGTCTGGCAAGGTGGGCAGTTATTTTGCAACAATTTGACATTCAGTTTGTGTCTCAAAAGGATATAAAAGGCCATGCTCAGGCTGATTTCCTCACTGAACACCCTTTAGTGGAAGACACATCGTCAGATATTGAACTCCCTGATGAGGAAGTCTTCTCTATTCCAGAAATTCCGCAAGCATGGGAAATGTATTTTGATGGTGCTTCCAGAAGTCCAACAGGGAGGAAAATGGAAATTCTTATATTCATCAAAGTTGGCTTAAGAATTGTTCTCATTTATCTAGAAAAGGCAGTGTCACCTTGCTCCGTCTTATGGTGGGAAGGTGGTACCAATAATGAGCATAATACCAAGCTCTTATCACAGTCATGGAATTAGCGCTTCAAGCACAAGTAAATCACATAAAGGTTAAAGGTGATTCAGACCTAGTAATTAAACAAGTCAATGGGGATTATTCCATCAGAAAAAAAAAAACTAATCCCTTTGTATGATTACGTCAGAGAGTTAATGGTGGAATTCCCTTCGAAACCGACATTTTCTTATGTCCCAATATCACAAAATGGTCAAGCTGATACACTAGCTAAAATAGCCACAGTTCTGGCAGATCCAAATCGGGATGAGACAACCATCTGTATTTCCTATCGTCATGCAATTTCACCATATGATCAAATCATAAAAGAGGAAATTAATGAAATTAGTCCCATTACTGAACTCTATGGTTATACTACAAGATGGATGTCACCTCTCAGGGAATACCTTCAAAATGGAAGACTTACACCTGATAGAGCTGAGAAAGAACAAAGTTGGCGACGTGTGGTCAATTTTACTCTTTATGATAGCCCAGATCACCTAGTGAAAATTCTATACAAATGTGTTTTTGATGGAATTCTCTTCAGATACATTGATGGTGAGGAGACAATGGTTCTCATGAATGAAGTTCATGTAGAAGTTTTTGGTGCCCACCAGTCTGGACATAGACTGTCTGATCAGATTCGAAGGCTTGGATATTTTTGGCCTTCAATGATACAATATTGTGTTGATTTCACAAAGAAGTTTCATTCATTCCATGTACATGCCAACTTCATTCATCAACCTCCAGAGTTGCTTCATGCAGTTAAATACTCATGTCCATTTGTCACATTGGAAATGGATGTGGTGGGGCATTACCCTTCGGCTATGACCAAGCAGTTTAAGTACATTCTTACTGCTATTGACTTCTTTTCCAAATGGGAAGAGGCAATACCTCTCAAGGAAGTCAGTTCTAAATGTGTTTTTAGCTTCATCAAGTCTAATGTCATTACCAGATTTGGTGTCCCTCATACCACATTGACGGACAATGACACCAACTTCTTTTTATCTGAGGTGAAGAAGTTGTATCAAGAATACAACATAAAATCCAACCATTCATCTCAGTATCATGCAGTGGCCAATGGCCAGATAGAAGCATTCAACAAGACTCATTCAAATATAATGAAAAAGATGGTGTATAAAGATATGAAGTCATGTCCTGATAAACTCTTTCTGGCATTATGGGCTTATCAGACTTCCACCCGCACTACAATGCTGTCAACTCTATATTCATTGGTATATGGAATGGAAGTAGTCTTGCAAAATGAAGTTCATCTACCCTCGCTCAGAGTCTCCATTTGTGATCAATCATCTACAGATTAACAACCTCAAAAATGATTGAATGAATTGGAATGATTAGATGAGAAAAGATTGTGCACTTTGCACCAGTTGGAAGTCTATCAGAATCGAATAGCATGAGATTTTAACAAAAAAGTTCGTCCTCGTTCATTCACTCAGGGAGAATTGGTATTAGTTCTTATAACTCTAATGATACCAGGAATGAAACCTCCCAATCTTGAGCCAAAATGGGGAGTTCCTTACTCAATAAATAGGGTCTACTCCAATAGAGCTTATTCTTTAATCTCAATGGATAGATAACTCATCACTACTCCAACCAATGACAGATTTTTGAAGAAGTATTTTGTATAAACACAAAATATATCATTAATGGGACAATATGACCATAAACGGATCCACATTCCAGTATGACCTTAAACTGCACCATGGTCCGGTATGACCTTAAACTACACCACCGTCCAGCAAGACATTAAACAGTATTATCAACGGTCGATGCATATGACCCTAAACTATTTTCACATACATCCAACATGATGTTAAACTGTGTCCCCTTCATCACCCCTTCTATATGACATTAATCTATACAACAACGGTCCATACTTATGACATTAAACTATTAGTATTCCTTTTGTCTCACATGACATTAAACTGTGACGTCCTAACTACATGACGCTAAACTATATAAAACTCTCTTATGATCAGAAAGACGTTAAACAACATAATCATCCTTGGTCCTGTATGACCTTAAACTTCACCATCGTCCAACATGACGTTAAATTGAACCATCCACGGTCCATGCATATGACCTTAAACTATTCACACATTCATCCAAGATGATGGTAAAATATATCATCAGTTTTTTTTCATGCATATGACCATAAACTATTCGCACATACGTCCAACATGATGTTAATCAGTGTACTCTTTTGTCCTCACTACATGACATTAAACTACACAATCCTCTTTTTGTCCAACATGACATTAAACTGTATTATCCCCATCATCCTAACTATATGATGCCAAACTATATAGAAATTCCTTTGATACGTCCTACATGACATTAAACTGTACTTTGTCCCTGCTACATGACAATAAAGAGTGCAACACTAATAGTCCTAACTGGAATACCTTAAAACTCCGTAGTCACATTATGCATCCTACATGACATTAAGTTGTGCATTGTTAAGGTTGTTGTTACCTCTTGGTTCTCACACCAAGTATGACTCACGTGAGCTTAGAGAAAACCTCAACCATAACACTCTCTCTAAGCTACTAACCACGTGTAAGTCCCAACAACATCATTTTTTAAGTTGTTGTCCCCAAGAACAACTTGATCATTCATTAATTCTTTAATTTAACTACGCGGACTTTGATCCTTGCCTTCCAGGCTGGGTACATAGGCATCCTCCCAAGGATGAGGCCCAAAACCAATCTCTTCGCATCGGTTCACCTCCATCTCAAACGATGTTTATTCGTGAAACCGCCCCTAGAGTCAATATCTTTACATTGGTTCACTTTCGTCCTTGTTATACAATGTTAAACTATAAAACACTTTTGTCCAGTAAGACAATAAACTACAATATTATTTGATACCCTCACCTAATAGGGAACCATTATTTACACTGATTTTTCAATCATGTTTCATTTCAATGACTACATGCATACAAGGCAATGCCCAAACCTTTTATCTTGGGATAAACCATCATTGCACTAAAGTCCCTTTTCACCCTTCACATGGACGAAGCAAATTTGTACAGAGGGTACTTCTAGAACTATGTGGGATGGATTCCCATCCTTATGGGATACGTAATAACGTTCTAGTGTCCCTAAAATCCTACCCCAAGTCATTTGGGCCTAACCCCAAATTCCACTTCCAGTCCCTTGGCTGAAAAGTCCCCATGAAAACACACATTGTGTATTTCTTACAATGGTCCATGCTCTATGACCCTAAACTAATATCTCAAATCCTTTTGTCCCACATGATGTTAAACTGTAGTTGAGGAACTACGTATGGATTGATTCCCATCCTTATGGGCTACATAGTGATGTCCAACATCATAATTCAGGACCTAGAAACAACATGATTATGGTTTGCATTGATCTGGGTATCTTTGTATACATCAGAAAATACCCATATTTATGTTTCATATTCATAAACATAAATATATTCAGATCTTTACATCCCTTTTCATGACTTTTAGTCACAAAAATGTCAAATTTCTGAGAGTTCTTTTACCTGACTATACAGCACGTTCCCTTAGGCGGCCTTGCATAAACAGTCCACATAACAGACTTGTTTGCAAAAAGATACTATTATTTGACTATGAAGCCAATTCCCTTTGGTGGCCCTGCATAATTCAACACCCTAAAGGGTTTGTTAATTAATGGTAACTTCTTTCTTGGGATGAAAGCCTATTTTGTCCTTATTGGTCTTAAATGACAGTATGTAGGGTCCACAAAAATATTAATCCTTAACTTATTTGTCCCATATACTTTTTAAAGATCTGAAAGTATTCAATTCTAAGGTTTATATTCTCCTTCCCGATGTTTGGGTCAAACTTTCATAAGTGTTATATCCATCCAGTTCTTCGATAATCTTGTTTGTAAATATCTTCTCCATATTCAAGTACCGCATTCCATTCAACAAACTATATGCTTTGGAAAATTTGAATCTCCATAAACTTTAACTGGATTATTAGCATTAGGAATGTAAAATTCCGAGAGTTCTTTTTCCTGACAATGTAGAATGTTCCCTTAGACGGCCTTGCATAAACAGTCTACATAACAGACTTGTTAGCCAAAAGATAGTATTTATTTGACTATGATTCCAATGCCCCTAGGTGGCCCTGCATAATTAAACCCCCTATTGGGTTTGTTTAATAATAGTAACTTCATTCATGGAAACTACTACTTCTGATTCCTTTTAGCTCTTTTTCATATCATTCCTCAGATTCAAATATTCATAATCCATAGTTTACATTTTTTCCCTCATACTTGAGTATGGTAATATGTTTTCAGATAAATTTTCAATGAATTGAGTCAATTCTAGTTCATTCAGTCAAAGCTATTAGGACCTTAAACATTAGCCTCCTTATGTCTGATGTGCATGACTTTAAACATCCCACAAAAGGCAAAGGAACTCTGAATAAAATTCAGATTCCAGCTCACTAAACATACATTTTGTATGATTTAGGTAATATTGAGCAATTAAAAGATTCAAAGTTTATAGGGTTATTTATAATAATCCAAATAAATATCAAACCATGCATACTAGGCCCATTGGCTTCGATAAAATTTAAAGAATATATAGCAAAAGAATGCATGTACAAACGATTGAAGATGAAAGTGTTTTTCATTGATGCACAGGAGATAGAAGGACATCCACAGACTGGAGTCCCTTCTTTTTTTCAAGAATTACAAAATGCTTTCAACATAACTCTTCAACTGATTTATGAATCCCGGGCTCTATCAGCAACCACCTGGAATTCATTAATTCAACTGGATACAGTAGGAGATGCAGTGATACTGGCTCTTCTTGGAACAATTGTAAAAGGATGTTCTTGAGTGCGGTTTGAGAAAAGGTTCTACTGATCAAACAGTGAATCTGTTTCTATCCAAGAGACTTGGACGATGGATACATGGATTTGAGAATGGAGCATTGGATGTAATGATCCATTTGGAGAGAGTAATCTTTTCAAATATTTCTCTAATACCATGTTTATCTTCTCTCCACTAATCGGCAGCGGAAAACATTTCCATCCATGGGTTTTCCATTTTCATATCTGCAAGGAAATGCCATGGAAATAAAATATCCAAAGATCACACCATTGTTGTTGCTCTTAAGGCACAACATAAAAAAATAGAGAAGTAGCAGTGCAGCTGCATTTTAGGCATATAGTTCTTTGCATCTAGAACATTGACTCCTTGCATATGACCATGACCATATAGGGACAGGTAGATTCTCTGTGGGAAATTAAGATGATATTTATTCAAGTACTTAGCCAAATCTGGGAGATTTCTGTCATAGATATCATAGTAATCATGGCCAACAATGTTTATTATGTCATCAATCCACTTGATTTCCAGTTCATCATTCATTCCAATTCCCTTGGGTGCCATTGAACTTGAACAAAAGTTGAATAAATAAACTCTTAAGTAAGTTGATTTTTCATAAAATTTGTGAATGATTTCGAAAAAATGGCTATGGAATTAAAGCGTGCAAGTATAACCTTGGCATGCAAGTATGTATGTGCCGCGCAAGTATTTGGCGCGCAAGTATCACCGTGCAGGTCCAGATACCTTGACAGCTGCACGACATCAAGGAAACAACGGGAAATAGAGAACCTTGAGCGTCAAATGCAACTTGCACGGTGAGAGATCGAATGTTTCAAATCCATATGATTTGTACGGAAGTGAGGCCCTCTATATATAGGCAAGGCCATAACCCTATGCGCCTTACCCTGCGTGACCAAAGGCCGTACCCCTGCGCGCCAAATCATGCGCTCCTGAAGCTCATTTGCGCTCCAGACCTTGCGCGCCGCCTTTCCTTTGGTTTTCTTCTTTTCCTCAGAGTCACATCCTCATTTCATTCGTATCCAACTCTGAGGGGGGTACATCTGTTGACGCTCCTTATCATGACATTGTCTAAAAGAATGGAAAAGGAAATGACTTAGCACAAATTGATTCATCCATTGAAGAAAACATCAAAACTCGACAAAGGCATGAAAAAGGCTTCAAATGCACAAGTGCCCAGCAAGATCCATCATTGTCACACAAGTACAATTGCACGACACCTAACGGTCACGCAAGTGACTTGCGTGCCCTAAAGGATAACCGACTGGGGTCTTCTTTAGCCTATAAATAGACCCTGTAGCCCCCCATTCGAAAAGGGGAATTTTTCTAGAAACATAGATTTGAGCTCCCGACGCCCTAGTCTATTCTCAAGGCTTCTGAAAAACATCTAAGGTAATTTTTTTTTACCTAAAACAGAATATATAAATAGGGGGAGGAATGACTAAGTGTTGAAACTCAACAACACTTGTGAGCCAGAGTGGCCAACCCTTTAGAGAAATGGCCACACTTGCGCGCCACCTAACTCCTTCCATAGAACTTGTGCACAACTCTTCTGGAAGAACATCAAGATGATTCTAAAGGCTTTAAAAAATATTCGCTCAAGTATTACCCTGATGGTTAACCGTCATGCAAGTACCCATGTGTCGCGCAGGTATACCTGCGCCACCAAGACTTGCGCGCCCACGTAGTACCAGCGCGTCTTCCAGGACTTACGCGCCCCTACCTTTTTGGGTTCCCTTCTTGCCCATTTCACCCCTCTTAAGCCATTCCACCTCTCCTATTCTTGATTCAGTCTTCAAGAAACTCTTCAAAGCCATTTGTGGCATGATTTCATGATTTTATTTCCTTATCTGAAAGGAATTCTGTGGAATACCTCTCAAATATAGTGATTTACACATATTTATGTCACTAAAGTTTGAGATTTCTTTCATTCTACCTAATCCTTTAAGATGAGAGAACACAATAATCTGGGCCTCCTTTTAAGAAGTAAGCCCCAGTCGTAATCATTAACCTGGGCCTCCTTTTCAAGAGTAATCCCTTGTCATAATCATAAACCTTGGACTCATTCCAAGAGTAAGCCCCAATATCAAATATGTGCATCCTCTTCATGAGTAATCCCCAAGTCCCTTAGTTTTTCATGTTTTCTAACTTGGCCCTCCTTTTCAAGAGTAAGCACCAGTCTTAATTTCTCTTAACCAGTCCTAATTTACCATTGATCTGGGATTCCTTGTAACGACCCAATGTTTCTCAATGGAACATTTCCTTCTTATATATATGTCATAAAAACACAAAATAATGAACTAATAAGTGATAAGTGACCTTTATACATAATTTTGTCACCCCTATGTTTGTAATTTTAAAAATCTGACATACACGGTTGTGTTCAAGATAGTTTTTGGAGTCTAATGAAACCAAACTAATTTTTGGTGAATAGTATCCTACACTTATGATTAGTAACCTACACTTATGAATAGTAACATGACTCTTATGAATAGTAAATAAGAGGAACATTAACTATGACTAACAAAATAAAATTTAGACATCATAGAAAGTGGTAATTTGACCTTAGTAAATGTTTTTGGTATTTTATAAGTCATAAATAAATAATTATAATTAATTAATTAATTTAAAAGAATATTTATTTCCCTGAAATGTATTCATAAATTATTGAATCAATTCCTAAGAGTTTTTAGATAATTTTATAATACCATACGTAATTTTTGAAAGAACTGCAAAATCAGTTTTAATTTTAAAAACTATTTTTTAAGTAAATTATGATTTTAATTAATTTTTAAAATAATAATATTTAGAAAATTATTTTTGAAAAATGGACTTCATTTTTGGATTCTATATGCC
Organism: Viscum album; assembly: GCA_963277665.1. Classification (NCBI taxonomy): domain Eukaryota; kingdom Viridiplantae; phylum Streptophyta; class Magnoliopsida; order Santalales; family Viscaceae; genus Viscum; species Viscum album. The sequence goes on along the minus strand of OY728140.1, from coordinate 1,897,980,847 downwards.
TAAAAATGGTTGGGGTAAATTTTTGGGAATTTTCTGAGATACTTGAATGTTTTATGAATATTGGAATCCGATAATTCACAATAAATGCTAAATAATGTATTAATTGAGTCACCGATGATGTTATACTGATGTAAGCCCACTTTTCTCGGAATTAAATTATAAAATTACTATTATTTGTCATCCAAGACTCACTATTCCTTTTCTTAGGTGAAATTAATAAACTAATCAATTTTATATTAAGGAAACCCCTCTCCCCACCACTATAAAAGCCACCTTTCACTCTCTCTTTTCCTCACACCTCTAAAGCTCCAATACTTCTCTAAACTCTGACCAAAAATCTTCCCTAGAACCTCCCCCACGCCCAAAAGATTCTGGTCTCATCAAAAGACCAATCCTAACTTCCTTAAAGAGGATCTCAAGAGGAAGATTCTCGAGGTAATTTCCATCCCTCTTCTCCTTTAATTTTCCTTTCAAGTTCATGTTCCTTTCTTGATCTATCCCTAACTATCATCATCAAAATTATTTTGAAACTCCTGTATTATACATATAATGAATTTTTATTATTCTAATGGGATATTATATAACCCCACCCCCTTCCCACTTCCTTTTATTTTATTTAAGAGAACGTTGTTCATGAGGTGTTAATTTATCACCTTCAAAAACGACATGATCTCTTTCTCCATTTCTACATTCAGATCTGGTCATGAAACCATTTTTATGGTTGAACCAGAATATTTTATATGTATTATGTTCTATTTTATGTTCTGGAAATAACCTATGGCCATATTACTAAGTGAAAAGTTAAAACGAGTTCGTTGTTATCCAAAAACCGCTCAAATTAACCAAAATAATCTTCATTTAATTCTTATCTAATGATTCGTCCACATGGATCGAATATAACTCAATATAAAATCATTCAAGATTTTGTAATATCATTAATAACATGTAATATACGTTCTGGATGTTTACCCGTGATCTACCCAAACATCAATTTATGAATACAAGTGGACCGCTCAAGAAAACCATGAAAACGAACATCCCCGATCAATGTTTTTAAACTCTATAAGTCATACAAAGGAACATAATATGAAATAATGAAACCAAAATGAAATATATTAATGTATAAAAGGTTCTGTAATTTCTAATTAATGAATATAATGTCATTATATAGTCCATTAAAGAGAAGGAGGCATTCGAGTACAAGGTAAGGGGAAATCTCGAACCCAATTTTTCTTCCTTCAGGCTCTCCCTCTTTCACTCCATTTTTGATATGGTTACTCCTCAAAGATAATTTTTTCATCATTTACTTTACATTTCAGGGATATAAATTTTTTTCACTGGTTTTTATGTCCATCAAAATGTTTTCTAAAAGAACTATTCTTTCAAGATATCACCATTTACCTCTCATTCATGGTTTATGGTTCTTGTATCAAGTATGTTGTTCCCCCTTTATTTTGGGAACCCAAAGCTTATGAATGTGTTATTATGAGATGAAACTAATTCATTTACATGGGTTATTTATTTACATGTTTTATATTTGTTCTATGTGTGCAAGCATGATAATGATAATGTTATGATGTGACAGGTGCGCCCGGAATTATATAGCACAATATGAATGATTAAATGTGACAGGTGCACCCGGAATTATATAGCACTCCAATGCATTGTGTAAAGTGATTAATCTCATGAGTAAATGTGAAATGATGTGTGAACAAGATTATAGCTTTGTCCACAAGTAAGTGTGGTAGTTAACCACTAAGACATGATGTTTCATTTTTATGCATTGCAACATTTCATGTTTATTGTTTATGCTCCTCTCATGTTCATGATCTTTTTTCGATGTCATGATTATGCATACCCCATACTATATTGTTATTATCTATCCTCTTACTGGGTTACTAGCTCAACCCTTTAGATGTATATCCTCACGTGGATACATGTACTAAGGAGAGGACAAGTGCCACTAAGAATCTAGTGAAGAAGAAATTAAATAAATGTTTATGGTTGGTGTTGTATTTGTTATGTATGGTCATAGTTTGCCCAAGGCACTAAACCTCTGGATCCTCTATGTGTAATACTATTGTGTTGTTTATCTTTTAAATGATGTAATATTAATGTAATAAAATTCCAGGTTGCTATATTCCTTCTTAAGAGTAAAATCCAATCATAAGTCCTCTCCTAATTTGGACCTCCTTTTCAGGAGTAAGCCCCATGTTAGAGTATTCAAATATCCATGAAGCACATATACCTTTATGGACCATGTTCCTGGATTTCATCCCTGAAGTAAATCATAATCTTCATTTATCTGGGCAGTCATACATACATATGTTCCACATTATTTCTTATGATTGCATCATTCATGGAACAATTGTCTTATTTTTACCAATACCTCTTCTTTCTCACACATATCATCACTCACGTGAGCATAGAGTGTATAAATAATTATGACATCATTCTTTGAGCAATCAATCATAAACATCATTCTCCCTTACTCGAACTACGTGGGTTCTGATTCCTTTTCTAAACAAAGGATACGTAGGTAGCCTATCTGCAGGTTCCATCCCAACTCTGAAATAATCCATGTCCTTCTGAATGACAATAAACATCTAGTGCCCCACTGAGTGGATTTAAAACCAGCATGGTCATCATATTGACCAAGATAATTCTATATAAATGTGTCGAAGGATACCATTGACCAAGAATCTCTAATAAATATAGATGATTCTCTATTGATGAAGAGTCTCAAATACATATAAAAGATTCTCTAAAATGCCTACATATTTAATTATTGATTGTATGATTTGAGGGAAATCTCATTTTATACTTGGTAATTTAATAAGGATTCATGAACATAACTTAAATCTATAAAGAGAGTCCTGGTGTAGATAATAATTCCCCTAAAAAATGTGTGATGAGTCCGACCTCCCATACACTCGACCAATGAAAATTACTAAGCCTCATCAGTCCACAAACTAATGAGCACCTACCTTTGTAATGTTGGTCCAAATGGATGTGGAATCGTTGTATGTTTCCGGTTCTACGAACAAACCTGTTAGAAACTGATAGGAATGTTTGAACTTTCAATCAAGGAGGCTATCCCCAAATTCTAAGGGAAACACTCTTATTGATTATCTCTTATTTATGAAGAATCTAGTTATTCTTTTTTGATTAGTTATAGATCATATAAACGAAGTGAATAATTAAAATTAGGCCTTTCATCCAATGAAAACTATGAATTTATATACCGTTAGAGGCTTGTATTGGAGGATTAGGAAGAGATTTTTAGTGGAAGAATTTTTTTCTAGATGTTGGTCATACCAAATGATCAAAGCAAAGCATCAAATACTAACACGATTGTTGCAAACACTAATCGTACTAATGTGGAAAAGGGGAAATATATCTAACGATTTCATGATAATAATACCTCATACTCCATGTCTTAAAGATTCTAGGTCAGTGATTTCTTACTATAAGAGGAAATCATACCAGTTCCTTCAAATTAGGGGTTAGATGAATATAGAGGACATAAAACACCTATATGTATGAGATGTTGTTTGGATTCATAGAGATCCCATTAAGAGTGTTTTGGAAAATGATTCCATTTTGACGTATTTATTTCAAAAGGGAATCTAGGAGGCTTTTTGAAACAAATTGAAATTGAGAACTGCGTATCACTCACATATAGATGGCTAGTTGGAGTGCACCTTCCTTGCTCTCAAGTGTATGATGCGGGTGTGTTTGATATATTTTAAAAGAAAATAGGAAAGGTTGATACCATTATATATTTTTAATGTTATTATATTTATTATGCTCTATTCTGGATGGCCCAACTTGTGGAATTGTATGGGTGGTCCTGCCAACCCCCATTTTGTTGGGTTGTGTTGGGCACAAAATCATTTCTTGGATGGAGTCTTGTGAAAAAATAACCCATAGAGTCCCAATGATTCAGAAAAATTTTAAAAGTCTTATTTTCACCAAAAGTGTTATATTGTCCATCTATTGTAACATGTTTCGGTTTTATGTTGCTGATTAGGTGTTCCTTTAGTTCTCCGTTCTGTTAGGGAATCATCGTCTAGGTAAGCAGTGAAAGACGACGCCACATTATTTTGGGTCATTTTTTGTTTTGTAGAATAATGGAAAGGTATCATATTGTGAGGTTATTATACTATTTATGACTTGAACAATGATTTTTATAATGTTTTCCATCTGATGAGCTACCGTCTAGAACCATATCATGTGTTGGAGTGGGAAGATCTTGAGTTAGATCCTAATGTCATTGTTACGAAGCATCCTATTCCTATGTTGGATTATTAGAAAAAATAGATTTATGGTAAATCAATCCAATTGGACTATTTAATCTTGTAGTGTGATGGTTATATCCATGAGACATTAGAGTAGGATAGTTTGGTACTAGATTAATAGTAGAACCATTTTTATTTTGAGAAATGCTAGCGACATTCTAGTGCTAAAACGTGGCCTGACGGGGGAGGGGAGGGGGGTTGTGACTACCACTAGGGAATTGGTATGTCTAATATTTGTTTTACATTAATTATAATTTTTTATGTTCCATAGAGATATGGGTCAAAATCAGAGTTTTTGGTATGGAAGACAGAGTTTCATGGTTAGCTCAGGGTTTTCCTAAATGTGATACTAACCATGAAGGGGTGTTAGGATTGAGACTGAGGGAATTTCATTGTCTGATAATGGTTCTTAAATCCCTTAATAACCTAGGGAAAATGTTTTGGATTGGAGTTTTGGGGATAAAATATCCCCACATGGTTAGTGTATGGATTTCCAAACCATTGGAACAAAACATGTTGACTATATAGGTCATATAAATAGTCTTCTTTTTCATTTTTTTCATATCAACTTTATAATAATCTTCCCTATTTTTCATTCCCTTATCTGGATAATCTCCTTCAACTTGTAATTTAGTTTCTCCCACTCCTTTATATGTGATTTACAATTTTATTCCTTTTGTTTTCCATGAATAAAGTCAACTCCTTCTTGGTTTATTCTTCCTTACCCCTTCTTCATGCTTTTTCATCCACATTTATGTAGATATTGAACTGTATATGGGGGGTTAGACGAAACTATGGGTTTTATGGTGAATGTGTTAAATTTCAGGTTTCATAAGTGTATGAGTCACTGATCTATCTACTTTGATAATTTTTCATAAAAGGAAACTGAGATGGAACTATTTTTTAGGATGGTGTCTCTATTTAAGGGCATCTTTAACATAATAATAATAAATTGTGAAAATTATTTTTTGTATGTCTCCTTAAAATCAAAATAAATTATTTATGGCTTAGTTTTATTCCTTTTTTTTATGTGCTATATAAACTTTTATTAAATTGGGTTTCCATATATTGCCTTCCAAATGTGTGTGTATTTTATACACACTAGGTGTTTTCTAGAATGGATTACTGTGGTTTTTATTGATTTTAATGGAATTTATGTTTTTTGGTTGATTTTAAATTAGGAAATCAATTTTGTTAAAATGTTAATGTTTTTTAATGAAATTTCTTATGAAGTGGATTGTTTATTTGGGATTTTTTTTTGACTGTGTTGGCATGGAGTCACATGTGGGTTTAACGAGGAGTGAGCGTGGGGTTTGTTTAAGGTGTCATGTAATCCTTTAGAGGGAATACCATTTGAGATTCCATTTTCCATTCTAAGGAACCATGAGACCCTTTGGGTCGGATGATAATGAGTGCTTCCATGTTGTCTTTTGAGAGACTATGAGAGATCATGGAGTTGGGATTAGCAATGACCTTGAGAGCTTCCATTTGCCTAGTCGTCTAGCATCTTTTTTGAACTCATTCATGATAGGTCTTATGGTTAGAGCTGTAGGATAACATTACTCTTTTGTAAAATTTTTATATGATTTATTAATTTAATTAGTATCATTATTATGTGAATAAATGTTTTATTACTATTTCCATGTATATGTTTATTTGATGTCAACGTTATTATCACCCGTTATTATGCCTTGTAAGATATTTTTATCATGTTATGAGTTTTGGATTTATTTATCTACTTGAACCTCTTTTGGGATTATATTTGGAAAAACTATTTTATTTTAAAAGTATAAATAATATGATTTAATTGGATTATTTGGAAAATGTAATCATTCAAAATGGTTTATTTTTTGAAATGTGTTTTCAAACTAGATTCTTTGTTTTCATTGGTAAAATAGTAAATTATATTTATGGTGGTTTCTTCTAGTTTTTTTACTCCCAACACAATATATTCTTTTTGAAATATGTTTATTTCATTTTTCTGGTAACAGGTAATGGAAGGGGAACCTTGTACCATGGTGTAACTTCTTGATTATCATCATCCATGTTTTGTGGAGGATACATGGACTCACATTGTTGGATAAAGTGGTGTCATGTTTGAATTTTTTATCTATTTGGATATTTGTTTGGGCCATGTTTGTAATTATATCCATTCTATTGAGTTTTGGATTTTTGACATGAGATAACATTTATATGGTATTTTTTGAATGGTTGTATGTATTTTATAACTATTATTTATTATGGTATATGAATGGTATTCATTGAATTATATATATATTACTTATTTTGGATTTGATTATAGTGATATTGGGTTAATCCATCTTATTTTATGGATGATTTATTCTGAATAATGATGGGTGGAACCATTCCCAAGTGACTGTTGGTTATACCCAGTTTTTTCCACCATCCCATGGAGATCGAGAACATGATTTGGGACTATTGGTAATATGGATCTGGTTATTGCTTTTTTCAACCTAGGTTAGTTCATTAAACATTTAATTTTGTCAATCCATCCAAAAATAGAACTAGTTTAGAAAATTTTATAAACCTTGGATTAGGTATTAGTGGACATATCTCTATTGTAAGTTCAATCATTAAAATATTCCTATATAAGAGATTTTAAAATTATAATATTTCTAATATATATATATATATATAAATCATATAGATTATGAAGAACATTTATGGTTATAATTTCATTTCTATAATACCATATGTGTTGCACTATAGGAAACCAAGAAATAATATACCTATAGGTTGAATGCAATGAAGAAATTATAAGGTATGTATATTTCATCAAGATAGTAAACCAAATAAAGAATATCATCCTTGCTATTTTAGCTAAATCATGGTGTTATATATTTATGTAAATGTAGTGTCTTATTTTTTATCGGATTCAAGAGGGTGCAAGGTAGATTCCATTGCATATCATGGATACAATGTAGGATTAAAATAAGATGTAGTATAGTTTAGATGAAAACTCTATTAAGGACTTCATGGTGTACATAATATTGGTAATATATGGGAATACAATGAAACCTATGGGATTCATCAATATATCATGAAAACTACATACCCTTGGAAAGGTCAAACTGTGCATAATTGGAGAATTTAAAGTTAAATACATGTTATAATGGTTGTGGATATTATTTATAGATCATAAAGAAGAATTTTTTAGGTGATTATTTTATAGAATGTATACACATATGAACTTCAGGTTTAGATGCATGGGTGATTAAGGTAGTTAAAACAGAAATGAAATAACGATGAGGAGATATTTGGTAGGAATTTAATTAAACATGAATTTTTTGATCCATTAAGAAAATTTGTACTAATATTTATTGGGAGATTCATTCCTGGTGGCGAGGATTTATTCATGATCTATACTAAATCGATTTCATGGTTTATCACAACTATAATGTTTAAATATGATATATAGATCACCGTTGTAATAATACTATTTTATTTAAATTATTTACTATGGTTGGATGATATGTTATGGGATATTCAATGCATGGTTCAGAGGAAAAAATGTGAAATCCCCACTTCTAGACTCTTTTAACTCTATTTATTCAAATTAATCATGTTATGTTACTATAACCTAACCATAAATCATGATGATTATTATTATTATTATTAAAAAATTTAATATTACATTTAAATAAAAATATAAACACCCTACAACCATGGTCGACTTTATCGACGTTCATTATGGTATTAGAGTCACAATAAATTGTGAATGTGGACGTTGATCCACCCCATGGCCATGAACATAAAAAACCGTTACCTTATATTGTTTACATACTTCTTAAGTCCATTGCCAAATTTTACCATAGAGGTTGGCACTGATTGTCATGTTCATTTCCAATCATTAACAAATTGTGGTCAAATCCAATTTTCCATCCATTGTGTTTCATAAGAAAATACACAAAATAATATTTTTCCCTTCTCAAATCATTCTTTTAAAATATTACAAAGTGTAATCCTTCCAAAAAACATATTATTTTAATTTTTTTTGGGAATTTTCTCTTCCATTACATGTCTTCTTTAATATATTAATATTTTTTATTTTATTTTTATTTTTTTCAATTGTTTGTGTGTTTATTACGATTTTATTTATTTATATGTATATATATATATTATATTTAGGGAACTCATATATATTTTATGTCCCTATCCTCATCTAGGTTTTAAAGAAATTCATTCTGGATTTTTCATTATTTTTCCCTCTTTATTTCCAACATAGATCCTAGTTGCATTAGGTAGGTGGTTTATTCTCTAACTATTTCAACATTGTAATAATACATCCTTTAATATTTAGTTAAATATACCTTATTATTTATCTGAAAATTATCAAATACTTTTATAGATCCCCTATATTCCAATTAAAATCCTCAATATATGATCAAATCTCAACTGACATTTAATCAGGATGACATATTCTATATAATGGTCTTATGTTTTAGTGTTTATGGTGATCAATCTTCCTTTTACATGAATGAGGAACCCTTCCTAACGTTTCTACATCAGATGTAAAATTTATAGGGATCCATTTAACCTCGGATGGTTCTTCTTTTGCTTTTTTTTCTTATTCAGATGGTTATTCATCTAGATTCATCTTCAACAACAAAGGTGTCATATCCCTCTTTATATTGACATTCTATTGACGAAACGATTATTTTTCCTTCTCTTATCATTGTTCATCATCTAATCCTCATTTTATCCTCATGGAGATCATTGACGATTGATCTATTTTCAATTATAATTTTCATAGGTTATCTTCCTCCATTATAATTATTTTTTTTGTTTCTATATGATATATTTTTTTTGATCTACATGTTGTTTCCTTCATGAACGATATTCTTTAAGTAGTAAATGACTGGATTATATATATGTTTTCCATTCATTCAATATATCCTTCTTAGAAATTATATTTTCAATAGAGGTAATTCATCATCATTATTGATTCATAGTTCATGACTCCTCTATTGAGAAGTGAAAAATAAAAATTATTCAAGATCAAGGGAAGGATATATATAATTATGATACCAATGTCATTAATTTTTTCATAATGATGAATAATATGATTTTTTTCCCATATAAAATGAAAGATGAGGATTAGGTTTCCACTAATGAAATTTCTTATGTATCCAATTCTATTTAGATTTATGTTTTTATGAGTTTATATTTTTATGTATATTTTTTACCTCTAAAAAAAGATAAATAATTATTTCTTTAGAAATAATTTTAGTTTTTTTATAAATATTCTTAATTTCATCCATCAATGAAAGAAATATAAGATTTTTTTTGAAATAGATGATTCACACATATCATTTTAACATACCACGTAAAAATTATGTGAAACCACAGTGTATGTTTCTAGTAATTCACAAACCATGTAACTGATATGCAGTGATTGTAAAGGTAGATCACGCACTATATATGCGGATACATGGAGAGGAATGTTAGATAATGAATTGATATAGATTATATATATTGCATAGTATACAAATTAATTGTGAAATAAAAAAATTATAGTCCATGACAAGATAATTTAAACATTATGCAAATCATATTATTAGTGTGATATGCATTGAAATGTGTTTCAGAATCGGATTCCGGGTAATTTTTATTACTAGGTATTTTGTATTTAATTTTTTATATAAATTAATCCAATCACATAATATTCAGGGATGGAGAATTTAATTATTGATCATTATTATATTAGAAATTATGTTGAGTCCAATTATGTTTTGGGAGGCAGTGGAGTTTACAAAGTAAGTTGAGTTTCTAAATGATTGTTAGATTTTGGTGCACTCTAGCACGTAAAGGAGAGGTAGTTCATGGAGAAATCCAATTCATATTCAAATTCATTTAAATAGGGACCCAAGTTATGTGTTTTAAGGTATTTCAAGAAGGAATAAATGTATCACATGAATGAAACAAATCAGTTCATGAAAGAATATTCTAAAAAGAAATTGTTATGAAGAAAGATGGATATCATTTCAAAAGTGAAAAAATATCATCATGGTAAAATAAAAATATATGTGAACCAATTATGAGTTGATTTAGTTTTTCAAATTAATATTTTGTATGATTAATTCATTCAGTTATGTAGATAAATTAATAATCACTCACCTTATGAATGGATGAATAACGGGAATAGAGCTTAAAAATATTTTAAATTGATTATTTATACAAGAATAAATATTATTTCATTCCTTAATTACTTTTATTTATTTAGTTTTGTAGAAATATTTCTTCACCATAATAAAAATAAATATTTCATTACATAGTGAAAACTTCCACTACTATGCATTTTTCCCATATTATGAAACATGTAAGAAATAAAAAGTTTTCCGCATGATATGTCATCAGAATTATCAATCATGAACTAATAATTGTACTTACCCATCCTTACAACCCTATTAAATAACTTTAAAATGTGGTATGATCACAAAAATCATAGCATTGGAGATATAAAAGGAGATAAATAAAATCAACAGTCCATTAAAACTTATAAAAAGTTGTTTTTTTAAATATACATTGAAAAAAATTAATTATTTTCTTACCCATAAATCTAGTTCACTGAAAAAATATTTTAGTAAAAATATTAATTAAAAAATTAATTTAAAAAAGATAACTCATAAAGGTTTCCTATAACTCATGAATATTCATGAAAATATTTTCACAAAATTGTACATTTCAGCCTTAATAGATAGCATAAACATCCATTTAATATTTAACATATTAGATCTGTGTGAAATAATATAATATTTGTAAATACCCATATAAATATTAGATAAATAATATAAGTAACGTGGTACATCATTTTCATATCACTCTTACAAAGAATTTTTTTTAATTGAATAACCTACATATTAAATTCCTATAATCTCTCAAAAGAAACCCAAAAACTAAAATATGTCACCATACACCATTATTTGGAGACAGATATTATCCATATTGATAATCATGAGCAATATCAAGATCCACCCTTATAATTAACAAAATCCAAGAACCATATCATAGATATAAAAAATGAAATTTTCCATTTCCATCCTTATAATTAGAAAAATATTATTTACAACTATAATAAAATACATTCTCAGATATCAAAATGGCCATTTCATTAAATACTATTTTCAAAAATACCTATAACATTGGTAAAAATGTTTTTTATTAGAATAAAATATTAAATGTGTTAAAGGGATACAAAAATAAAATAATTTCAATGAGAATGATAAAACACATTGATATTGTATACATTAAAATAGAACATTCCATTTTCTGTTAAACATTTCATATTAAATATATAAAAACATTCCTTTTGAGAACATTTGAAAGGGAGTAAAAAATTTACATAAAATTCCACCTTTATTTCATTCATGTAAATATAAATACATAAATTAATTAATTTTACTGATATGGATAAGTAGTTATATGATTTAAAATATAAATCTTTATAATATTAATAACAATGTTATTAAGGTAATGTGTCACATACCTCAGGCCTGACTCATCACGTAGGATATTTATATTCTTGAATAAAAAACTTATGATAATTATTTAATTTATTAATAAAATTTTTAGTTTTATAATAAATTTAAATTAATTTAATTTATTACAATGTTATATTCAATTAATTAATCAATTAAGTTCACAAGGAAGGTTTTAAGGATATTCTGATCACTTATGAAAAAAAATTTGAGAGGCTAACAATGGTCTAAGGTTCCAATATTCCATAATCTATAAAATAATAATCATTAAATAATTTTAATTTATATACATAAATTTTATTTTCAATTCCAACCATGAAGGGTGGTTTTGAAATATCAACTATGATACGATCATTACACATACATAAGAGTAACTGTTTCATTTATCAATGAACATGATGAAAGGATAGTAGGTATTGTTATATCTTTCTAAATGTGTTATTATATTATAAATATGTTATAATTAATTCAAATATAATTTATTGTTTCACCCATGTGATATTTTCATGAAAAAAGAATCACATTATATTGTAGAGGTGTTAATCCACATGTACGCATGAATGATGTTATAATAATTTAATGGATAGAAGGTTAATGAATAAGATGATGTATTATATTTAAAAAAGATTAATATTTAATATATACCACATATATATATATGTGTGTGTAATACATTAATATAATCATCCAATAGATGTGGTGATGGATAATGAAATACATTGGTTCGTGAGGCGGTAGTCTTCCATACACATGAATGATGTTTTCATTTCTCATTTAATGATAGTGGAGATTGATATAGGTTTTAAAATTAACTTAATAATATATAAATATATTAAATATACTAATGTTATTATTTTATTGCGTTTTAAGATGTTTTAATGGGGGATACAAATAAATCACACTAAAAAATTCTATTAAAATTTATACATATTCTTCATGAAACCTACATTTATTTATGCATTAATCCCTCTGAGGTTGGTATTATTCCAAAAATAATAAGTTTATGCTGAATATAGAGAAGTTTAAAATGTATTTGGTCTGGTATTATCTGAGATATAGTGCTCAAATGGTGTAAGGAAGAGAGGATTGAAAGTTATATTTTATATATGAGGTAAAGGACACAATTTAAATTAGTTAAAAAGTTAAATAATATATATATATATATATTTATTTATCATAATCATTTAAAGTCGATCAATGATAAAAATATTTATATTTATTATGTGATCTGGTCCAAATAAACAAAACCAATTTCATTTATGCAACTATTTGATATATTTTAATCCTTGTCTTCTTGTTAAACAACATTGACTAAATTTTATTCTTAACTGTGAAAACATACCACGATAAATTAATAAAATGAAAAAGAATTAATGGAAAATTATCATAAAAGTAGATATTATGATTAATAATTTTAGATCAATTCTTTGATTTTCAAATTCAAAATTTGTAAGAAATTACTTTTATTATAATAACACAAAACACATTAATTTTTTATTTCAGAAAAATGCCTCATTTATTTGTAAAACAAATTAACTTTAAAATAATGTATGAAATTTGATAGAATGAAGTTTTTTTGTTTAATGGTGTTTTTTTAGTTCTTTATAATTCAAAATATAAATGGAATCTTCAATAAATTCTATTAAATGGAAAGACCTAAAAAGTAGTTTATAGATTAAATAAAATATATCTTATCATTTAAAAAGTGATGCTTAGGTTCAAAAAAAACTATATCATTAAAATAATTTATTTATCTCAATAATAAAATATTTCACTGAAAATAAATCATCAAATATGATAAATTAATGTTTTTAGGAAATTATAAAAATTCACATCTTTAGCTAAACCCTTGGTAAATGTGTTTTAACATTAGTTGGGATAGTTTTATTTGCAATATTAACTATTTATTATGACCCAAAATTATTGTAAAAATACTATATTATATAAATTATTACTATTATGAATATTTATTCCATTTAATCAAATTTAATTCATAATTTTTTATGAATTTTATTTAAAATCAAACCCACAATAGGTGAGGTAATGCTGTTCTCCAGAAAAATGAATTTTGTTTTATAAAATTGCCTTCATAACAAATTGAAGTATTATATTGATTAAAAATGGAAATTATTGGATTATTTTTAATACAAAGGAAATAATTAAATTTTAAAACTAATCGAAAATATAATATTATTTTCTAAATACATTAAAATAAAATGATGATTTAAATAATAATCAATATTATTCACTATTTTCTTGAAAAAAAAATCTATCAAGTAAAATATAAAAAAATATACTTATGATAATTTAGATATAATAATTTAAATATTGTTTTTTTATAAAATAAAATTTCTATATATGGTAGAAAATAATTTTAAATTTTTCAAAGAAAAAATATTTGAAATTATTTTTCATTAAAATATACTATTAAAGTATATAATGAATTTATATAAAATAGAGTCATTATTTACTAATACTTTATCAACACTATTTTATAAATTAGTAACTTCATATATATATATATATATATATTTTTCCTAATTCTATTAATTCGATTCATAACATCCAACTCGATGGCCATTTTGTAGTAGTTATATAAAACTAATATTTCATTTTTTATTTAATCTTGATGTTTCATTCCATTATTGATGTCAAACATATTAATATTTTCAAATAATTGATTGTTACATTCTCCCACTATCCCATTAACAAATTGCATGATCAGAATTTTATATTTTTCTATGTAATATAGGGTTCTTACATTTTAAAATACCCTTGATAAAGGGACATAAAAAAAAGGAAATAAAACTTCCTATTAAAAAATGAAAAGGATAATATTAAGGATATATATAATAACATATAATTAGGTTTTTAAATAGAATAATGTTATTATAAATTAAAAATATATTCATTCAGTAAAATCAGTATCAAAATAATAATGAAAATTGGTAGAAAACATTGATCGTATAAAAGTAAATGATCTTGATGATGTTAATGACCACAAAACAATAAACCAAAGAGATGTGAAAAAAGACTGTAAATTCATCATAAATTAATTTAATAAAATGGAACATTAATTAAAATATCCTTTTTCTATAATTGATTAATAATTTTTCCAAGGTAACATGATAAATTTTATTAACTTTATTTCATTTCATTTCATAATCACAAGTTAATTCCTTGTTCTTTTTTTGTTCAATTCCCTCTTTGAACTCTATAATTACTCTAAGAAATGAATATTCAGGATGATTGTTTCATTATTATAAATAAAATTTTAATTGATCACGTGATCCAAAAAGTATATCAATTTATTCTCCTTATCATTAGACAATAACAAAAAAATGTTTATCAATGGTAAGATAATTTCCAATATGAATAAATACCATATTAATCCTATAATCCTCAATAATAAAAAAAATATTAAACATATATCATTTCATAAAAAACTAAACCTAAAAAATTTCAAATTATTCCTGACTATGTTTTTTCAACCCACATCCAATGGACTTAATCACCTATTCTTCTCAGATCAATTCAATATTTATCACCAAAAAAATTGGTCACTCATAGAGTCATATAACCAAAAATGTATATATCCAAATCATATAATATCCAAAATATAATAATCATATCAATAAAAAATTTAAATAATCATAAATAGTAATTATTATAATATATATTTCCTATATATAATTCATTCATTATTCCTAAAATAAAATCCCAAAAGTATTTTTATTTTACTTAATCATATAATGTTCCAAATATAGTGACCTTTTATAAAATTGTAATTAATCATTTATTCATAAATTAAACTATTATGTTATATCTTAAATAATATGTTCCTTACATATAATAACCCTTATATCCCAATTATCCCTAATTACCTCAACATAAAATATCATTTTAATATAAACTATTATCAATACCCTTAAACTTTTGTCCAAAAAAGAGGAATTCTTCTGAAAATAACATTTCAAATATTAAATATAGCTCAAATATCTATCAAAACTTGATAAATATATCCTAATATATTCTAATCCCATAAAACCTGAAAATAGGTATCTATACCATTAAACTTATGATCAACTTTAGATTTATCATCCCATGAAACATTAGGGTTATCCCATGTCAATATGGAATATCATAGGTTTACATAGGATCAATCCTCTCATTATTTATAATGGTTTATATAAAGAATTTGAATTAAAGAAATAATTATCCCCTGAGAGTGCTAGGATAGGGGTTCAATCTTAGGACCACTCATCGTGTATTACCCATGATCAAGTTAAAACCGAATCCATCCCTTCTAGATATGTTTCTACTAAGAGAATATGCTCCCTAGTTGTATCAACTTTCCTGAATCCGAATTTAAATCTTATTTCTTTGAGACTAAAAAATCTATAAATTATGAAAATTTACCATTTTAATATTATCTTAGACTTATCTCATAGGTTTTCATTAATGTTTTATAATCTTAATGTTTAAAGATACCTAAAAAATTTACTATGATATCAATTATAAGGACATCACCTTAACTAATCATTTCAATTAATTCTTTAGAAAACTATTCATTTTCCTTCATTCATAAATAATATTTAGGTTTATATTTCTACATAATTATTTCAACACCCTTAAAAATGAAATATTAAAAGACAATGTGGGCAGTTCCACTTAGTATCCATTTTCCTATAATGTAAAACATTAATTTTTTTTTCTTCTCATGAAATATCTTTACGATTTTCTTATTTACTACATACATCTCATTACTAATTTTTAAAAGTCATTTAAAAATATTTTAAAACATTGGATGAGTAAAAAAACTCAGAAATGGAAATATAAAAAGATTGAAACAAACCTATTAATCCTATAATATTCATAAAAATTGGAAAAGTTTTAATATAATAATTATGTTTAAAATAGAAATATTATTACCCAAGAATTTAAATTCAGCAACCTAATATTTTAGTTAAAAATTTTATAACATTTAATAAATTAAAAGAAAGATACCTAAAATGGATTATATTTAGAAATAAAAAATTCGTATATATTTTTCACTGTTTTAAACACTTCACCCATAATAAATATCATAAAATTTCATTTAAAATTAATCATATTATATTACCTTATAAAATAATACTATTTATATGAATACAAATAAAAAATAGATAAATAATATACGTAACATTAGACATCATTTTCATATCACTCATACAAATTGAATAACCAACCCACTAACTTTCAATAATCTCTTATGATAAAACTAATAAATTATCTTTGTCACTTTACGCAATGCATTAGAGTTCCATATCGGTCTCATCCAACGTCATGATTTATGTAGAGATCACACATAATCAACAAAAATCTCAAGAACCATAATAATATCACAACCCTAAAAATATTTCATTTTCATCAACAAACTCAAAAAAATATTCTTTTCACCTGTAATAAAAATATCTATTGATATTAAAATATCCATTACATATAAAATGCATTTAAAAAATACCCGTAAAAACAAATGAATTGTTTTTATTTAAAGAAACATTAATTATTGTAAATGAATCCAAATATCAAATAATAATTATATTGTAGGGAAGTACATTTAACGTAGAATATGTTAAAAATGAATATTCATTTTTTATTTGTTTCAAAATGACTCACATAAAATATGGTAAAAGATACCTTTTTAGAACCATATAAATAAATTCCAAAGTGGCATAAAATTCCATAATTATTCATTATTGTCTATAAAAACACAACATTAATGTAACATTAATAATATGGACATGTAAAAAAATATGTATAAAATAAATATTTAAAACATTTTAAATGATATATCAAAGGTAAAATGTTCATTAAGTCTAGTATGACTCATCATGTACATTATTTGTCATCATTAATAGTGAAAATATTTTTATTATTTTATTATTTTAAACAATTTTAATGTTTATTATTAAATTTATTTTATTAATTTCCATATCATAATCAATAACATAATCATTAAATTTCATTTCTGGAGTTTTGATGATATAATAATCATAAACCCAAAAATAATTCAGTTTGGTGAAAAGGATCAAAGTGGTGATTATTATACCATCTAAAATATACTAATCATGAACTAAATATAATATTTATACATCAGTAAAATTCTTAAAAGAAACGATGAAATATGGTAATAGAAAATTAACTACATTAAAATACTAGTATGTACGCATGAACAACCTTTCCGTTTTCAGCAATCATGATTGAAGGAATACATATATAATTTTATCATTAAAAAATGTATATTATAAAATAAATTTCATTTTATTTCCATAAATAAACATACATATATCTATATATATCATCCATCTGATGTGGTCTTGAAAAATGAATCACATCATTTTGTGAATGAGGTAATCAACGCGTACGCATGAACTACATTATCAATTTTCTATATATAGAAATATATCAAATTAGATGATATTTTATATTTTATAAATGAAAAAAATATAATGAATCAAATATATATTCAATAAATACATCATTATTAAAATAAAAGAGTGGTGGTGAGAGAAAATGAATTACACCAGTTCGTTAGGTGGTAGTCTGTTCAACACATGAATGATTGTATCATTTCCCATTTTATGAAAGATGAGATGTGCATAGATTATGAAACAATAATAATAAAATATTATATTTTTTCAGAAACATATTTTATAATTTTTAAAAAATTATTTTTATTTTAAGGAGATAAAAGAATAAATAATACTAAAACATTCGGTTAAATTCTATATCGATTCTTTAAATAACCTCTTTTTCTTTACACCTTAATCCCATGATAGTTGTTATTATTACTAAAAGAATCCCAATTGTTTTAGGATATCAATTATTTGAAGGTATTTGATCATGTATTAACTGATATATTATGGTCAATTGGTGTGAGTATAAGAGGAGAGTAGATTCCCTTTTATAAGTGTGGTAAATGACACACATAGAATTTCTTAAATTATTAATATATATATATATATATATAATACATAAATTGAACCCGAGACACCCCAAATTTTAATATAATATGAAATAGTGTCTAAATAAAATAAAAAAATTACATTTAGAAATGTTTGGGATAGGTCTTAATCTTTTTCTACTAGTTAAACAAAATTAAACACGTTTAAACATTAACCATGATAACATAAATTTTTAATATGAAAAAATAAATTTAAAAACAATAAAATAATAAGTCTTATAAATAATTTTTATATAATAAATTAAAATTTTTCATCCATTTAATCAGGTTCAAATTATAAATGTCTATGAAATTACTTTTAATATAAAACTCAAAATGTAGGAAAATATTTTCTTGTAAAATACGAGATTAATCAAAAAAATTGTTTTCTCCTGAAATAATAAACCAACGGGTTGAAAATAGTTTTTTGGTTAACTAATAAAAAATATATGTATTTTAGACTTACGGATTTTGTCAAAACCTAATGGAATCTTGAAACAATTAAAATAAATTCAAATACCCCAGAATTGTTATTAATTTGAACAAAATATAAATAATATTCTAAAAAGAAAATATTGGGTTCCCAAATTCAATTTTTTATATAAATAATTTAACTCCATTAATATATTTCTTGTCAAAAAATACTCATACAAAAGGAAAAATTAAAATTGTTAGGAAATTTTAACCATTATGTCTTTAGTTTGTCTCAAGGTAAAACTGTTTTAACATCATCCATTGTAGCTTATTTTAATTGTTTTTTCAATTCATTTTGACCAATGATTAAGTTGGAACAAATAAATAATAGTAATTAATTTTACTCAAAATATTTTATTCATTTTATAAAATTTAATTTATTGATGTTTTATAATTTAATATAAAATTAATCGTATAAAATGTGATGAAAATAAATTTAAAAATTACCTTTTTGTATTAAAATTTTTTCTTACAAAATCCATGAAACATTTTACTTCAAGTGAAATTTATTTTATTCTATTTAAATAGATTTAAATATTATAATATTAAATATAATCAAAAATGGAATGTGATTTGGTAAGTACTTTTAATAAAAAAATTAAATAAAAATCATTATTTTTTACTGTTCACCAAAAAAATAATTCTGTTTAATAAATTCCAAAAAATTCACTTTAACATAAAATTGATATGAATATTTAAAAATGATACCATATTATCAAATTTAATTTTTAATATTTATTGATATTAATTATAATATTTACTCATAAAAAATTAAAATACATTTTTTTGAAGAATTCATTTTTTTAAATAATAAAATGGATTTATAGAAAATTTATTTTATATTTTTGAAGAATATTTAAAAAAAAATTATTAATTAATCTTAATTATATATTCTTAATATATTTTTACTTATATTCATTCAATCTAATTCAACATCCTTGTTATAATATTTATAAAATAATAATATTTTTTACTCTGTTTATTCTCAATGTCGTGAGTCACATACACTATCAAACAAAATGTTATTTTAAAATATCAGGGTGTTACAATGTAAAAAATGGTAGTGAGTCCATTATAAAAAATTGTAATAGTAGTTCACACTTGTATAATTTTTCCTTGGTACACACCATTGTATGCTCTATAGACTTGACCTGTTGTGGATGAACTAAGTAAAATTTTTGTGTCTTGCACAATTTTTAATTTTTTTTCATATATAACTATGGTAATAATAGAGGAGAGTGTTTTTATTAATTATGAAAAAATAAACAAATAGAGGAAGTTTTTTAATATATCAAACATTGATTCAACCCCCCACTCATGGTATTTAACATAGTGGGGCCAAGAGATTCATGTATTTCTTAATGGGATTGGAGAGTTGGAGTAAGTGAATATAAATCATTCTATCTTTTGAGTGTTGTGTCATAAAATGTGTAAAAAATTTTAAAATTTACTTTTATATGTATTCCATTATCATTTAATTTTTTATAATATTTTACATTACCTTAAATTGGTTATTCTAATTGATTTTATATGTGGAATTTTATTATAATGGTGGGTGCTAAAATTATAAAAGAGAGACATGAAACCCCGTTTATTGAAGTGATTCCTTCCTGGAAGGATTAAACGAATAATCTCTTATAATAGAATATAATTTCTATTTACTCTATTTTTAAACGTTTTTTTATTAACTTCATGTAACTTTTAATTTTTAATAATAATCATTGTAAATTTTCAACTTCATAAAGGGTATATTAGATAATTATGGTGACAAAATGAGAACGGGACAAAAAATATCACAATAACATTTCTTTATCCTATTTTATATGTTTTAACATTGAAAATTTATTATTATAAAATGTTCCAATTTTATGCATTTTACTTTTTATTATAACATATATAATATTGTAAGTAAATATAATGTAAACCATTTCACACTCTCAATTTCATTATCTATATTATTCAATGAAATGGATAAAAATATTATGTCCCCATTTTTAATTTTTTATTTGAAGTATAATTAATTTTTATCATTTTAATTTATTTGTAACTTTTATTGATGAACTAATTACCTTAAATTATTATGAAACAATTAAACAACATTTATTCAATTAATATAAAAATCAAATAAGTTCATTCAAAATCTCTAAAAGTATATTTTGTGGGTGATTTACAATGAGTATTTTTTATAGATATACATTATATATTAGATATGTTATAAATGTAAATATTATTATTAAATATTTTTATTTATTTCTTTCAATTAAAATTAAATAAAATATTAAAAATGAAATTAATAATATTTTATGAAAAATAATATTTTATTAAATTTTTTAAGTGATATAATAATAATTTAATATAAAAATTAGATTCCAAAATAGATTAAAATTTCATCCATTTTAAATTTATTATCAATTTATTTCCTTGTGGGTAAAAAATTACCCTTTAAGATTGAAAAATTAATTACTATAGTTAAGGATAAAATTGATAAACAAATTTGATAAACCAAAAGATAAGGTTTAAAATACCACATAAACATATCACAATTTTAATGGTTGAAATTATTTAAACCATATAATATAATAAATTTTAATTTAGTCCCAAATATTTTCTCTTTCACATAAAAATAAATTTATTATATTTAAATCTTTCTATTAATTTCATTTGTTTCGTTTCATTCACTAAGAAAGAACCATATAACAACTGGATCATATTATCTCAACTAGAACGTGAAACAACCTCTTATAAACATCCTTATACATGTTATGGAGGTTCTGGTATTTCTAAACTACCAACTTGAAGTACATTAATATAGGTTATAAAGGAGATATTCCAAGGAGAGGTAATTTTCCTTACTAACTCATTCAAATTTCATTATTATATAACATATTATGAATCTATTGTTACAATTATAAAATAATAAATATTGTATCGAAAATATAAATGTTTTTTATTATTTTTATTGTAAAACTAATTTCCATCTCGTTATCATCATATTAAAATTGAAAACATCACTCGTTCATATGTACGACTTATCCTCTCCATATAGTGATGTAAATATTTTTTTCATCACCACATTTCATGGATAGTAGTAAATATGAAAAAAGTGAATATATTTTTTTTTTAAATAATTTTTTTGGATTTTTATATCATATATAACATCTTACCTTATAATCCATTTGAAAATGATAACGTCGCTCATGCATTTATGGGGGGTACCACCACCATGAAGCGATGTGATCAATTTTTCATTTCAACATTACATTGAATGTAATAAGAATATATTTAATTAATATATATCATCATTACATGATGATTAATAATCAAGGGATTGTGGAACTATAATAAATGTGTCTGTACGAGATCATCCATGACAAAACATGCTTGAGAATATAGAGTAGTTAACTCCCAAAACAATGATAATAATGAAGGTCATTTTACGATCATGGGATAATATAACATAATAGGATTATAGATGATGTTATAATTATAAATATGATTTTTTATAAATTAATAACATTTTAAAACCATTATATTTGGGGTAACAACCAACTTATCTAGGGGAAATCTGGGGTAAGGGGTCTCTAAACTAAACATCCATTCATTGGGTTACATCACTTCTTCTCTGATTCTATTATGTTACGATTATGAGTGAAATTAAATTTTATTGTTTCAGGATTCATTTACACTTATCTTTTTCAGATTAAATTTTTTTACATATAATATATTAATTGAATAATTCTCATTTCAATGATATAATCTCTGTATGGGATTTCATCTCAATTTACAATCAATTAAGACAAATTTTTATAATATGCACCTATTAAAACTTATTTTCTATATATACTCACTATTATTTGTCTTTTTTAAGAATATATATTTATTAGTGATGATTAAAGTTTCATTTATGTTTTAATATTTCAACAGGTTATAATTTGATTGTTTCCATATAGGTATGAATTTATTCTACATTCTCATTATTTTGGAATTTCTCTTATTTTTATTAAAGGAATATTATATGTTATCCTTTAAAAAACCATCTATTTTGTTTTTATATTTTAATTAACAAATTTTCCATGTTTTATTCAATGATTTCCACATTTTATATCTTTAATTCAAAATATTAATATTTAAAAGAAAACATGATATCAATATTCCTTCTCGATAGCATATATTATTCTTCAATTTCCATATTTTAAAATATTATTTCCCAAAAGTTTGTTTTGGTTTAATAAAATAATTTATCAAGGATATTTTATGTTATCTATGACTTTTTAAAAATATTTTAAATAAATATATAATTTTTTTTCTAAAATGTCAATTTTTTAATTTCTTTCTAAAAAGATATAATGACTGTTTCCCTATTAAGGTCCATGGAATTTACATATTATCGCATTTCCAAAATTGTTTTAGGATCGTTAGATTATTACATAAGATTTGAATGATATTAAAAAGAACAAACTCTATTAAAATATCTTTTAAATGATTATATTCCAATTTTTACACTAATTGAATGACTGAATTTTGTCAAAAAATATAAAATTTAAATCATTTTTTATAATATATCATTATTGATTAATTTAATGGTCATTAAATTAATATTTAACTATTCAATTTGTTTTGATCATATTTCATTGGAAATGATATTTCTTTTAAATATCTATATTGATTGTTTCACAGTTTTCATTATTAATAATAACATATTCTATTTCAATGTATGGGGTTTTTTATTGAAAGTTATTTGATAAACAGTGGAAATATATATATTTTATATACATTATATAATATAGATACTTATTGAAAAAATATATTATTTATGACTTAAATTTATCATTCAATCTGTGCGGAATGAATTAGACTTGTATTAAAGATTGGGTCATAAAATTATATAACCCATTGATTCATAAATGGGCCTCATGAGACAAATCTATTAGCCAGAATTATTAAATCGGTATTTAGTGTGTTCCTATAAATATTTTAAACTATATAGGCATGATGATTTCATGGTGTATATATCATGATTTATTATATCGTGACACATAATGTTATACATTTACATCATTGAGAATTATGTTATTATTATCCACGATATTATTGAATTTATATTATCCATAGAGACATTTAGTTCTCAAGTTGTTGATTAAATGACATGTTTTATTGTTTATTTACCTATCCATCTTGATTATGCCCTAGTTAATAATAATATATTCCACTATACTCAACCATTATTGACAATTTGAGATCACAATTTTTTTTTCATTTTCTATAATATGAAGAATAAATCATTGAATTTGTTTCATGTATTCCAAAAATTTTATTTTTTTATATTTTATATTTTATATTTTATTTATAGTGTATGATGGTATTAATTTATGTATATCTTTCTTCAGGACAAATAAATTTATTTTTCCATTATAATTATATACATTATATATTATAACAATATAATAAAGTAGAATCATTATCTGGTTTACTAGATTTGGGGTTATTGTAGTTGATATAAGGGAGAGTTTATTAGAACCCAGGGGGACACTATTTATAAAAACATATATTGGGAAATATAATCCAACAAAAGACATTGGAAATATGTCTAATTGTAATAAGATATTATAATGGTTTTTTAAGTGTAACACCCCAAGTTTCCACGATACGCTTCTCATTCAATAATGCAATAGCTTGCATTGTACCCAACTTCGAGTTCTAAAACACCGAGACTAATAAAAGTAGCCATTATGAATAGTAATAACTACTTTTTAAAATTATAGAAATTTTATATTTCAAAATGGAATTCATTTTTTGATTCGGAATATCGAAAGTATCCTATGTTGAATTTTTGGTATTTTTCTGAGAACTTCTAATTTTTTATGAATAGTGAAAAATACTTAAAAACAACTTTTTTAATAAAAATAATTTATAGTGATAAATTATAATATTTATTGGTTTTAAAGTATAATTATAATATATTTTTACCATTTTATCCAATAGTGGTCATTAGAATTAATTTAACATTGAAATTGGACATAAACAATTGTCAATCTTTTGATATAAATTGTTTCTTAAAAACACGCTATTTGTTGTGACAGCGGGAATTAATTATAAAATTAATTAATTCAACATATATTTATGGAATTTTGTAAAATAGACATCATTTTTGAATTCGGAATATCAATTATAGCTTAGGGTGAAATTTTGGCATTATTCTGAAAAACTTCAATTTTTGATGAATAGTGAAACCACTAAGTGGTAGTTAAATAACTGATTTTTCGTTTAAATGAAATATTACCACTTCTGTGATTTGATATTCAAAAATCCGAAATACATGGTTTTAATTAAGAATTAAAATGTGATTCAATGATATTAAAATAATTTTTTCTTGAATAGTACCATTTAAGTTCTTAATCGCGATTAGAGGTAATTAGTGTAATTTATGGTACAAATAATGTTTTAATAATATGAGATGAGCATGAAACTTGTACTACTTCTATTTTATGAGTCATGGCCGACCAAGACAACCCATTTGTCAACTTCGGGACCCCATGGATCCACTTTAGTTGGAAAATGACATTAATATATATTTATTTAATGTTAAAAAAAATTGACACAAACATGAGTTGTTTTACTAAAATAGTTTTTAAGTAGGGTTAAACAAGTCCAAATTTTGACTATAAATATTCATTATAAATATAAAAATATTTCTTACATCATAGTATTTTTTTATAATTTGTAGACATTATATAAATTAAATTATTTATGACATCATGATGATGCAGCGATGACCTCATTATTTAACGATTTAAATAAAATGGGAAGATAATGCAAAATCCAAGGCTTACACTTGTCCAAAGCCTATTGGATGAGGAGATTTCGAACCCTTATCACCTTATCCTAGAATTATATAAGTGTGGGACCTTTAGAATCCGAAAAGCATTGTGTAATAATGTAACATTTCAATCTTTCCAAAAGAGCCCCTCCTCTCCACTTATAAAAGGCCCCCACCTCTACCACCTCATTCACACTTTCAAGCCATTTGGATCGGCCAAACTCTGCCCAAATACTCTCCCAACTTCCCCCTATTACTCCTAGAAGCCTCACTTTGGGCAGAACTCTTCCCAAGGAAGCCTTTGGCTCAGATCAAAAAGAGTTACCCGATTTTGAGGTAATGTCTTTTCTAATATTGTTTTGAATTATTTTTCTTCTCCAACCCCCTAAACTCTTTCTATTCATTTATTTTGTAACATCACCAGTATCCTCAATATACTAGGACGTTGTTATAAGAAGTATTCTAGCTACACTTACACACACCTACATCTAATGGTTAAAGAACATACGGTTTCTGTGGATGGCGAATTTCTGCCTCACGAAACGATGATTGTTCAACACTCATATAACACCTTAAAAGGTGGCAATAAAGATGTCACTATATTTATATATGATATATAATGTGTTTATGTTTTACTTATGCTTGTGTATTTCTCATTTATGGCATACTTTATGATTTCCATTATGGGTAAAACGCGATAATTTCATTTTAGGAAGGGCGGACTACCTCCCCCTCAAAGTGATTTGAATCGTTAATGCCATATGTGGGATGTATAAAGGATGGAGTAAATGGTATTATACACTATATTATACTGGAAGTTTATTATACATTTATATCATTATGATTTCGTTCCATTAAATATGAAATTGAAATGAAAGTAGCGTTAATGCGTACGTACGGCTTACCGTCTCCATGAACGGTGCATTTCATTTCCTACCTCTAAATGTTATGTAATATTATAAATGAATGTATATACTGGATATATAAGATATATATGACAACTAAATCATTAATATAATTCTGGAGATAATGGATATTCTACCACATAAACAACTTGTAATTGTATGATGTTTATTTTTGACTCAAGTACCAAAGATCGACAAAACTACCATTATTAACTTAAATAATTACATAATGTTCATAACATGGTAATAAGGGATATAAAAGGAATAATGAACATGAAAAAGGTTCTTATGTAAATAGTAATTAACTCTATTTTATTATTCAGGAGGTTAAATAACGGTCGAGTCAGGACAGGACACGAGGTAAGGGAATTTCTTAACCCAACTTCCATTATTTGGGTTAATCTCCTACTTTCAAATTATGTCATGATATTATTATTTCTTATTTTGTATTCTTTATGTGTACCTATAGTGAATACACATAATAGATCTATTTTATTTTAAAAATGATCTTTTTAAGGACTTTGTCTCAATATCCTTTCATTGAGGCATATTTGGTTTTATACACAATTTTCTTTTATACGGTGTATAAACCCCTTTGACTTTTACGTTTATTCAAAAGGAATCTTTTTTATACGAAGCGTTTACTAAACGACAAAAGGGAATGTTTTTTTCATACGTATGTGGCGACAACGACTTCTCTACCGCCGTGACCACTATTTGATTTTCGGCTTCCTCTACAAGCCATACCTTTTTTTAATGAAAAATAAATATCATGTCATACTTTTCTTTTATTTTGGTATTGAAAATGGTTTTGAAAGAGTTTTTATTATATCAATGTGTTGTATTGATATCTTGTGATTGAAAGGTGGAAATGTTATGTTTCCTTTATGCATGTTTTATGTGATACGATTATGTTATGGTTTATGAAATGTTTAAACCTATTCATATGAGGAATTTATTGGACTTAATAAGTGACGGGTGGAGCCCGCTATAGCTCCTCGATGCATCGGTAGGTCTCATGAGACAAATAGACATGGAATTGGCCGAGGCCCTTTCCCTATTTGATTTTTGATTTTGGCCGATGCCTTAATCATTTTAGATGTCTTGGCCAAGGCCTTGACAAAATGTTTCAGAATGTATGGCATTATGCATTCCATCATTATGAAAGTGGTTATTGATATTGCATGTGATTATTCGACCAGTAGAATATCCATGTGAAGAAGTGAATGGCATTATCTAATTTTACTTTTTCCATATTATGTTGATGTTCATGTTTAAAAGGCTTTTGTTTTAGTTATACATTGCCTTAAATGTTTATGTTTATTGATGAAATCTTCCGCAATATTGTTATCCTTACTGAGCATCTGAGCTCACCCCTTTCAATGTTTTAATATTTTCCAGGATGTGAAGAAGTATTTTATGAATGACCTGCAGGGATAGTCAAGAAGATGATAGAAGTGTGGACTATGGAGACTATGTTGTTATAGTTTTTCACTTTGTGATGTAATATAACATTTATGAATGTATCTAGTGTTTCCAAGGGTATTAAACTAATCGGTATTTCGAGACTTGATCTTTTGTGATCATTCCAATGTTACGAAGTAATGCACCAACTCCGGGTAGCTGGGGTGAGGCCGTTACAGTTGGTATCAGAGAAAGTTTAGTGAAAACCTTGGAAGCTAGATTTAGATAAACTCTGATTAGAGCACGTAGACCTAAGATGAACTTTGAGGATTATTATAGAAGAACTTCTTAAAATTTTGGTATTGTAGAGATTTTGTGAGTTTTCCAAGAAATACATCCCTGTCTGGATTCGTGCAGGTAGAGGCGGCTCTGGAACAGATGTTCCTAGGGGTAAAACCCGAAAACACCGCTTTGAGATAGACTCGAACGGGAACTTGTACACGACAACGGGCCTTGATGCACTCTTGGTTACGACACTCCCGGGGGATATGCTTAGGATAACTCACATTTTCTTTACAAATCATTATGAAGGGTTTATGAGTATATACTTCCTCAAAGAAAACATTTTTATGATTATGGATTATATCCATAAATAGTTCAATTTATGTTAACTGTTTTATAAGTACGGGATTATGTATTTTGATTCATAAGCTGATCTAGTTTATGCCATTGTTTAGAAATGGTGCCTAGTGGAAGAAATGGAAACTGTATCAATGCACGCACTCCATGTAGGGATTGCCCTCCTGCTCAAGATAATTATAGTGGGGCTGGTGATGCAACTGGTGCCGATCAGCTAATCACCATACTCGGACAACTTACTCAGGTTATGAATAATAACCTTACCCGTATGGAGCACCCTGATCCACAGTGTGGAGGATCAATGTTAGACCGCTTCATGAGGCAACAACCACCAACATTCAATGGGAGTAAAAATCCGTTAGTATCTGAGCAATGGATAAACTCCTTAGAGAAAATATTCCATGCCTTGGGGAGTAGAAAATGGGAGAAGGTTGTCATGGCAGTTTACCGCCTCACTGGAGATGTCGATCAATGGTGGTCATTGATTCAAAATACAAAGGAAGATGATGACGTAACGAATATGGAATGGAGGGAGTTCAAAGAGCTTTTCATAGCAGAATACTTTCCTCGTGACCATCGAGCAGATATGGAAAGGCAATTTCTGAGTCTGAGGCAGAAGGAGGATGAGAATGTCGCAAAGTATGAGGCTAACTTTACAAGGTTAGCGAAGAATGCTGCCGATTATATACGTAACCCAAGGAGTAAGATTGATCATTTCTTTGATGGGTTAAAACCATTTCTCCATCGATCTTTAGAATCACAATCTTTTTCATCATATGAAGATATTGTCTCGTGTGCTATCAAGACAGAAAAGGAATTCTCTAAGTCTTATGACAACAAAGTAAAGCAAGATAAGAAGAGAACGGTGGAACAAGAGACAGGTAAAGAGAAAAAGGGAAAGACGGATTTTCCATTATGTGATAATTGTGGGAAGAATCACCCTGGTACTTGTCTAAAAGGAATGGGAGTTTGTTATAAATGTGGAGAAAAGGGTCACCAGGCTCGTGATTGCAAGGGAAATAAAGAGGATATCAAAGTTGAATGCTATAATTGTAGAGAATTGGGGCATTATGCAAATGAATGTCCTAAGCGTCAAGGAAACGTACCTCAGAAAAGGCCAAGGGATCGAGGCCAATCTTATGCTGTGACTACAGTTGAAGCGGAATAATTAATGTATTGGTGCTTTTGGACTCATGGACTATATTCTGGTTATTAGAATAATGTGATATATATATAAGGATTTTACCGCAGTACATGTTGTTTTCAGTAAGGTTTTAATATGATGAAGGTAATTATATTTTTAGTATGTGACAATAAGAGAAACTTTACTTTGTTTGGGGAATCTGATAAATTGATTTTGGAATTAAGAGACCTTTTAGAGAAAGTCTTGACAGAGGTATTTTGGATAACTATAAAGGTTGGAGTGGATTAAGATGATCTTTGGATAGTATTGTTTAAGGTTAAAAAATTTCTGAAGATTATTTTTGGAATATTATAATACTATAGTTTTAGGAAAAGGACAACCTGCAGGGTGGGGAATAACCCATCGTGTTGGACAAAGCTGCAGGAATCGAACCCACAACCATAGTGCGACAAGCCTTTATTTCCTACCACTAGCCTACAGGAAGTCCCTGGTTAATAAAAAATAATTTTACTAATCTAAATGGTATGTGTTAACATTTGGAACCTTATACAATTAGTTTAAGAATAATATTTTTGAGTTCTATTATCTTTTTGAGTGAAAGATGAGTTGAAGGTTGAAACTATAATTGTCAAGCATAAATATATATATACCTATCTCTTATTAAATGAATAAATTAATTCTTAAACTTTAGTAAAGGGATATTAAAACAAAAAAATGTGTTATCCTAATACCTTATGTCTTGTTGAACTGATGATATTTTAAATCAACATAGATTGAAGGCTTTGAGGCCCTCAATTTGACAGTTGATTGTGATTGATGACCTCAATCACTCCCTACACATATTTACGTTTTTCCTCCAATTATATGTCTTTAATTGCCACCAATGTTCTCCTAATCGAGATCATAATTGGGTGATGACTTTTTCATTTCCCCTTCCCTCTTATTAAGGCTAAATTTTATTAATCATATTTCCGATGTGGGTTTTCCTCAAAGGTATTTTCTCTTTTCAACCTTTTATTTTCAAAGAAAAATTTCAAATTGCGAGGATGCAATTTCTTGAAGGAGGGGAGAATGTAACACCCCGAGCTTCCACGATACGCTTCTCATTCAATAATGCAATAGCTTGCATTGTACGCAACTTCGAGTTCTAAAACACCGAGACTAATCAAAGTAGCCGTTAGGAATAGTAATAACTAATTTTTAAATTTATAGAAATTTTATATTTCAAAATGGACTTCATTTTTGGATTCGGAATATCGAAATTAGCCTATGTTGAATTTTTGGTATTTTTCTAAGAACTTCTAATTTTTTATGAATAGTGAAAAATACTTAAAAACAAATTTTTTAATCAAAATAATTTATAGTGATAAATTATAATATTTAGTAGTTTTAAAGTATAATTAGAATATATTTTTACCATTTTATCAAATGGTGGTCATTAGAATTAATTTAACATTGAAATTGGACATAAACAATTGCCAATCATTTGATATAAATTGTTTCTTAAAAACACGCTATTTGTTGTGATAGCGAGAATTAATTATAAAATTAATTAATGCAACTTATATGTTTGTAATTTTGTAAAATAGACATCATTTTTGAATTCGGAATATCAATTATAGCTTAGGGTGAAATTTTGGTATTATTCTGAAAAACATCAATTTTTGATGAATAGTGAAACCACTAAGTGGTAGTTAAATAACTGATTTTTCGTTTAAATGAAATATTACCACTTCTGTGATTTTATTTTCAAAAATCCAACATACATGGTTGTCATTAAGAAGTAAAATGTGGTTCAATGAGATTAGAATAATTTTTTGGTGAGTAATAACTTTTAAGTTCTTAATCGTGATTAGAGGTAATTAGTGTAGTTTAAGGTGCAAATAATGTATTAATAATATGAGATGAGCATGTCACTTGTCCTACTCCTATTGGATGAGTCATGGCCGACCAATACAAACCATGGGTAAACTTGGGGACCCCATGGAGGCACTTTAGTAGGAAAATAACATTAATATATATTTATTTAATGTTAAAATTAAATTGACACAAACATGAGTTATTTTACTAAAATAGTTTTTAAGTGGGGTTAAACAAGTCCAAATTTTGACTATAAATATTAATTAGAAAGCTAAAAAGATTTCCTACATCATAGTATTTTTTTATAATTTTTAGACATTAAATAAATTAAATTACATATGACATCATGATGATGCAGCGATGACCTCATTATTTCACGTTTTAAATAAAATGGGAAGATAATGCAAAATCCAAGGCTTACACTTGTCCAAAGCCTATTGGATTAGGAGATTTCTAACCCTTATCACCTTAGCCTCGAATTATATTAGGGTGGGACCTTTATAATCCGAAAAACATTGTGTAATAATGTAACATTTCAATCTTTCCCAACTTCCCCCTCTTACTCCTAGAAGCCTCACATTGGGCCGAACTCTTTCCAAGGAAGCCTTTGGCTCAAATCAAAAAGAGTTACCAGATTTTGAGGTATTGTCTTTTCTAATGTTGTTTTGTATTATTTTTCTTCTCCAGCCCCCTAAACTCTATCTATTCATTTCTTTTGTAACAACACCAGTATCCTCAATATACTAGGATGTTTTTATAAGAAGTATTATAGCTACACTTACACACACCTACATCTAATGGTTAAAGAACATACGGTTCCTGTGGATGGCGAATTTCTGCCTCATGAAACGATGATTGTTCAACACTCATATAACACCTTCAAAGGTGGCCATTAAGATGTCACTATATTTATATATGATATATAATGTGTTTATGTTTTACGTATGCTTCTGTATTTCTCATTTATGGCATACTTTATGATTTCCATTTTGGGTAAAATGCGATAATTTCATTTTAGGAAGTGCGGACTACCGCCCCCTCAAAGTGATTTGAATCGTTAATTCCATATGTGGGATGTATAAAGGATGGAGTAAATGGTATTATACACTATATTATAATGTAATTTTATTATAAATTTATATCATTATGATTTCGTTCCATTAAATATGAAATTGAAATGAAAGTTGCGTTCATGCGTACGTACGGCTTACCGTCTCCATGAACGGTGCATTTCATTTCCTACCTCTAAATGTTATGTAATATTATAAATGAATGTATATACTGGATATATAAGATATATATGACATCTAAATCATGAATATAATTCTGGAGATAATAGATATTCTACCACATAAACAACTTGTAATTATAAAAAGTTTATTTTTGACTCAAGTACCAAAGATCGACAAAACGACCGTTATTAACTTAAAAAATTACATAATGTTCATAACATGGTAATAAGGGATATAAAAGGAATAATGAACATGAAAAAGGTTCTTATGTAAATAGGAATTAACTCTATTTTATTATTCAGGAGGTTAAAGAACGGTCAAGTCAGGACAGGACATGAGATAAGGGAATTTCTTAACCCAACATCCATTATTTGGGTTAATCTCCTACTTTCAAATTATGTCATGATATTATTATTTCATATTTTTTATTCTTTATGTGTACCTATAGTGAATACACATAATAGATCTATTTTATTTTAAAAATGATCTTTTTAAGGACTTTGTCTCAATCTCCTTTCATTGAGGCATATTTGGTTTTATACACAACTTTCTTTTATACAGTGTATAAACCCCTTTGACTTTTACGTTTATTCAAAAGGAATCTTTTTTATACTAAGAGTTTACTAAACGACAAAAGGGAATGTTTTTGTCGTACGTATGTGGCGACAACGACTTCTCCGCCGCCGTGACCACTATTTTATTTTCGGCTTCCTCTACAAGTCATACCTTTTTTTAATGAAAAATAAATGCCATGTTATACTTTTCTTTTATTTTGGTATTGAAAATGGTTTTGAAAGAGTTTTTATTATATCAATGTGTTGTATTGATATCTTGTGATTGAAAGGTGGAAATGTTATGTTTCCTTTATTAATGTTTAATGTGATACGATTATGTTATGGTTTATGATATGTTTAAACCTATTAATATGAGGAATGCATTGGACTTAATAATTGACGGGTGGAGCCCGCTATAGCTCCTCGATGCATCAGTAGGTCTCATGAGACAACTAGACGTGGAATTGGCCGAGGCCCTTTCCCCATTTTATTTGTGATTTTGGCCAAGGCCTTAATCATTTTAGACGTCTTGGTCGAGGCCTTGAAAAAATGTTTCAGAATGTCTGGAATTATGCATTCCATCATTATGAAAGTGGTTATTGATATTGCATGTGATTATTCGACCAGTAGAATATCCATGTGAAGAAGTGAATGGCATTATCTCATTTTACTTTTTCCATATTATGTTGATGTTCATGTTTAAAAGGCTTTTGTTTTAGTTATACATTGCCTTAAACGTTTATGTTTATTGATGAAAGCTTCCGCAATATTGTTATCCTTACTGAGCATCTGAGCTCACCCCTTTCAATGTTTTAATATTTTCCAGGATGTGAAGAAGTATTTTATGAATGACCTGCAGGGATAGTCAGAAGAGGATAGAAGTGTGGACTATGGAGACTATGTTATTATTGTTTTTCACTTTGTGATGTAATGTAACATTTATGAATGTATCTAGTGTTTCCAAGGCTACTAAACTAATCGGTCGTTCGAGACTTGATCTTTTGTGATCATGCCAATGTTACGAAGTAATGCACCGACTCCAGGTAGCTGGGGTCAGGGCGTTACATTAAGGGACATATTATGAGGGCTTAGTATAAATACATCCTTTTCTAGATACTAAACGTTTATGTGGTTTAGGTACAAATTGATCATAGGTTAATAACCCTATAAAATGATAGTCAATTATATTGTGGCCTTGATTTTTGTTCATGTTGATTGATTCTTCATTACACACCTGGTTTGAAACTCATGAGGGATATGTATGGATTATTTACCATTTTATTTATAAACTATTATGATGAATGAGAGATTAGAACCTAATGGATCACATGATATTACAATGTGACATGGAATAATCCAAATGTATCTGGGATTTAAATTCTAATTTTGATCACATGTCTAATAGAATACATACACCTTTTTTGGATTTATGTGATGAGTTTTTTACATGTTTGAGGATATTTTGGAGAAATTTATTGGAATACAACACATTAGTTTAGTATCTATTTTATTGAGAAGGATATTTATAGAATAATGATTTCATTTTTTGTAGACATATGTTTAATGTTATTGATAACCTTTAATGTTGACATTATCATTGATATTAAGGTAATAATATTCAATCAAGATTATTTTATTTTTTGGAAAAAAATAGCCTTATATAAAACTATAGTGGTTAAAAATCTAATTTATTAATAATGATATTTTTATGATGTTTTAAACATTTTAAGACATTGTTGACTTATAATTCAATAGATTTATAAAAATTATCACCAATACATTCAGTGATAAAATGTTTTATTGGGAATGGCTAATGGGTAAGAACCAACAGTTGATGGGTGATAAGGATGTATCTCCTACCACTAGAATAAATTATGTCCGACATATTATTTTATATTTTAATTAATTGATGGATAAATATAAATTTTATTTTTGGAAGTATAATATATTATTTTTCAGTATTGGGATTTTTAGGTGATTATTAATATTTCAGGAAAATGTTTACTATGTTGAGGTTTATGAAACAATTAAATTTAATGTAATGAATTATTTTGGAAGAATTATATTAATATTTTGGGATTTAATCTCAAGGGTAGGATATTACATTTGAGGTTAGAACTTTCCTTAATATTGTGGTTATTATAGTTATTTTTTATGGGATTATTTATATATTGATTAATCTTTGTTAATCCTTTGATTATATTATTTAATTTGAAGATTAATGTATTATTTATTCATATGAAGTTTTATTCATTTTTAATATTATTTAACATTATGATAATTTTTAAATAACATGATGTAAAAAATCTTTTTTTCCTTTTAGAGGTATTATTACCCTTTAAATGTTTTTTTAGTGTATTATGATAGAAAAAAGTAATCTTTGATATTCATCTATTGGAGTAATAGTTGAATTAGAGTTAATTAAAGAGAAAATAAATTTGAAATAACACTTGTTAAACGGAATAAAATATAGTATAATATTTTCTCATGTTCTCTATCTCGTAAGTAAAATAAGACCTCAATATTTTTAAAAGGATATTGAAATAACAACGTTATTATTTTACATTCATATTTGATGATGTAATGGTATTTTAAACCCTCAATTATTTATAGTTTTATATTTGTAAAAAAATTTATGACCACGTTATATATCATTCCATATTATTCCATGGGTGTTATTTTCCCTTTCCATGTCTATAATCTATATTTCCACAAATGATATCCTAATATGATATTTCAGGTATAGATTATGTTTCTCACTTTCTCTCTTGACAAGATGTTTTCCTATCCCATTTTATGATGTTTATTTTCAACAAAGGATAAACCTTTAGTTATCCAGATAAAAATGTGTAGGTAAAATTTATTTAATTTGGATATAATTAAAAATCAAAATATTTTATAATAATTCTACTTTCGAAAGTATACTAGATACACAATACTGTGCCTAAACAAACCACAAATTATTATTATTGATGTACAGAATTTATAACCTCACTAATAAATTAGATGGACTAAATAAGATTATTATTTTTAAATGTATTAATTCACCACATAGTACAAATTTCTTTCTTGATTCTTAAAAAATTATAACTCATTTTTATATTCATTTGATTTTTCAAAAATTAATATTTTATTCAAAAATGATTTTTTCGGTTTTTTGTGAGAAAAAATTATAATTAATTTCTAGGTGTATTAAAATTTATTTTCATAAAAATTACATCATTTTTGAAAGTAGAATATCAATATAAATATATTCTATAATTATGTGACTTTCTGAAGGAATATATTTTCCTGTGAAAAGTAAAAAAACTAATTTTCAAATAATCTCATTTATATTTATTAAATAAATTATTTTAAAAGTCAAAGTAAAATTTTATTGGTCATAAAGTAAAATAAGATCCATTTTCGTTATAATAATTTAATTTTAATAAAAAAATTAAATATATTTAGATAACGTAATTACTATTCTTAAAAATGCATTTGTCTAAAAACTGTTTTTCATTCTATTTTACAAGTTTATATAAAAAATAATTTCTACCACATCCTGAAACTGATTCATGAAAAATAGATAAAATACATTAAATCTAGGGGATCAAATTTGGTAAATAATTCCATTAAATTTTTATGTGTTTCAAATATTATCTTTGGTAAGCTTTATCTCATCGGTATAGAGTAAATTAAGAAATTAAGATAAAAAATAATGTGAGAAAACCTAAAAAACTCCCTAAACCTTGAATTTATCTACCTCTAGAATTTTTTTAATACCTTAAAGTAAAATATTTTAAAAATATATACTTCTTTCTACTTTCTATTGTTTTTAACGTTTTTATTATTTTATGTAAATATAATGTCCAAAAATGAAACCTAACATTTTCAAAAAAAATATTGATTTTTGACATGGAAAAAAAAAACTATATTCTATTATAAATATTTATTTAGGGGATAAATATTTTTATTATTATTTAATTTTATTTATAAATATTTTTGAAAAAATAATTACCTTTAATTTGTATGCAACGTCGAAACTATATTTATTAAATTAAAAGAAAAATAATATAAATTATTTTAAAAACTATAAAAGTAATAATTTTTGTGGGTTAATATGGACCAATTATTATATAGATATATATGTAATATTAGTAAGGTTTTAAATTATATATTCTAATTACATATTTTTTTTGATCTGGTTAAATTCAAATTAAATAAATAGTGTCAAAAATTACATTTCTTGTATTTTATGTGAAACAAAATTTTATAATTTTTTTTAAAAAATAAAAAAAACATTCAATAGGTTAATTAGGATTTGGAATGGATTAAATTTTTATATCACATCCATTTCTTTTAAATTTATTACATTATAAGTTAAATATTAACCGGTTAATATTTCAAAAGATTTAGTGTGATTAATGATAAAAAAATTTAACAAAGGGGTTAAACCTAAAGTTAAGGTTTAAAATACCGAATATACCAATCCAAATTTTATTTGTTGAAGAAAATTAAACCATATAAAATTTTAATCGATAAATTGTGTCCAAATTCTTCCACATTCAATTAAAAATGAAATTATTATAATTGTATCTTTTTATTAATATGGTCATCCTTTTATTCACTATAAAAAGGCACCATATCTCATATCTTATATATAAATGTCCTTTAACCTATTAGTTTAGAGAATACTGTAAAAAAACTTTAATAATTTTTTTTTCATGTATTACAGTTACTTATATTCCTAAAATACCATCCCAATGTTCCCTATGATAATATCTAAAGGAGTTCTTTCAAAGTAGAGGTAATATTCTGTACCGACACATTCAATTTAGTATTTCATCAATTTCGTCTATAAAATTTGATGAAAGAAATAAATAATAAATATGTATAATAAATATTCTAAAATTTTTTTATGATTATTTTATAACGATTTTACAACTCTTTTTCATCCTGTTAAAAGATAAAAACATTCTTATAGGTATTTATTTCATACATTCTCCACATAGTTCTGTAATTTGTTTTTCATCAAAAATTAATAATATTTATATATATATATATAACTCAAAAATATATATGATAATTATGAAATAAATATTATTTTTTAATTATTTGATTATATATATATATATATATATACCTACTACTCCATTGGAAAATGATAATGTCACTCGTGCGTATGCGTAGACCACCAACTATTAGAGGTGATGTGATTAATTATTCAATTCAACATTAAATAAAAGGTTATAATGATTAATTTAGTGAATACATATAACATTTTTATTCTCATTTTTATTATGGGAATTTTTGAATCATAGTTAATGTTTATGGACCATAACGTCCATGAAAAACTTTCCTGAGAAAATAACTCAGTTAACACCAAAAATAATGATAATAATGAATTATTATTGATGAACGGGTGATAACATGTTATTATATAATCATATAAGATATTATTAATATTAAGATGGTTCTTTAAAAAATTATTTAATTGTCTAAAACCATTATAAATGTATTTATAGCACGATTGACTAAGCGGATACATGAGGTAACGGTTTTCTTAACTCAATTTCCTTTTATTTGGTTATATCACTTTTTCATAGATTTTAATATATAAATGTACTATTTGTAAGGAAAATTGATTTTTTTATATCTTATTCCTACGTATATTTTGTGGATATGGTTTTTTATACAAAATATCATTAGTTAAAAATTCTGAGTTGAATGATGTGGTATTTTTAAGGGATTACATTTAAATTTCCATTATATTGAGACATATTTGGTATTATGAAAACATATTTTATGTGGCATATATACTTCCCCTTCGACATATTTAAATTTAATATCAATTTATTATTTATTATTAATGTTTCTTTTCAATTTTACAATTTCATGTGGATATAATTTTAGAGATACCAAAGTGGTAAAAATTTATTTTACCCCCTCATTTACTGGGATTTCTATTATATTCATAGAAAGAATATTATAATCTATCCTTTTAAACTAAATATATTATAATATACTCATTATATTTACTGATTTATCATGTTCTAGTATCAAATTTCATTAATTTTTATCATGATTCAAGAAAATTAAAAATTTAAATAAAATATGATCTTTTTTCTCGATTTGACCAGGTATTTGTTTTCCATTTTCATTTTTTATATTTTTTTAAAATGTATTTATTTATTTCATCAAAATTTTTATCAAGGAAATATCATAGTATCATTGAATAAATAAAAGGTTTGGAATGAATATTTATTATTTTTAAAAGTTCTTTTTATTATATTCATTTTAAAAAGTAGAAAATATTATTTTCTTTTTAAGGTAAAAATCATTAATGACTTTTCCAACCACAATAACATGTATACACTATTTATATTAGTATATAAATTTTTAATTATTTTAAAAATAAAAAATCATTATGCATAAACATTTTTAGTTTTTATCATCCAAATTATTCTATTATATAAAATGCTTTATTTTAGTACAAAATCTATTTTTTGATTAATTAAAGTTCATATCCCATCTCTTTATTAAAAAAATTGTTCATTAAATATCTCTTGAATCATTCACTTGTTTTCCCATATTTCATTTCAGCATATATTTATCTAAAAATGAAATATTATTTGTATCGTGGATAAAATTATATATAATGTGTCAGATTTTTTGGTGTAATATTTCTAAATATTATATGGAATTATTATGAGACCAGGAACAGAGACGACACATCATTATGAGGACAGATGATCCCGTAATGGTGGATTGAACTTTTTTTATGTTAATTGAGTTGGAACTTGTGCGCGGTTGTTGCAGTCTCCAAATGGATGCCTAGATTAAAAATACGATGGCACAGTTGCGTCTGGGAT
Organism: Viscum album; assembly: GCA_963277665.1. Lineage (NCBI taxonomy): Eukaryota > Viridiplantae > Streptophyta > Magnoliopsida > Santalales > Viscaceae > Viscum > Viscum album. Next base: position 1,897,940,179 of record OY728140.1, on the reverse strand, counting down.
AGCGACTTTATCTAATAACTGGTCTATCCTCGACCAGCATTAGTCGAAGGAAAAAGTTAATTTTCAGACATGTATAGTAAAATATAATAAAATAAATGGTAATTTTTATTTTAATTTTATTTGGAGATATTCACTGTAGTGCAACGATGGGGTATATTTTTAATAATTAATGTCATGTCATTATGACTCAGTAATGACAACTTGACTCATTAATGCTCCAACGCAATGGAATTCCAAAATGAGATTCCCCATTTTAATGGGTTAATTGAACGATGGTAAATTGTGAAAAAATGGAAGAAAACTCTAAATAATCAATGGATACTAGCATAAAACTCTCGGTGACGAACGACGATGAATCAAAGATGTGAATCACTACGCCAATGAGTTGAAGTATCTTGACAAAGATCGCAGCATGACCACTTCATCAATGATTGATCCCTTTTGAGGTAGGGTTGGTTATTTGGATTCTACTTCCCCATTTTTGAATTTAAAAGACAAAAATCGATCAAAAATGAACATGTTGATATGTGGATTCGTACATTCTTGTAGGAGGGTTTTGTTGGGTTGATTTCAGGGAATTAATCCATTTTAAGTTGAGGGTATTGATTTCTACTACATTTGATCCTACTAATGATAGCCGATCAATGTCGTGACGAATGAAGGTGGAGGTTCATTCCTCAATTTTGCATTTTAGATTTCTTCGCCCTTTTTTTCCTTTGGATTTCATCGCATTCCTCGCAGGGCGAGGAAAAATGGATCGTTGCCCACACTTTTTGCGATGCAATGTTCCCAAATTAAAGATTCGACATCACGACAACCTAGAAGATTTGCGATGACGATAGAGGATGATGAATCAGACCGGATCGGGAAAGATCGTTCTTCATGTGTTCTTCGCACGAGTGGATCGTTATGAGTTTTCCGGACCGATCGGAGGCCCGAGAATAATAGAATTCGATTTTTCATGTCAGGGAGACCAAAACCCATGAGTTTCATGGAGATAGGATATCCAGATCAATGAACGGGGTAGATTGGAAGGAAAGATGGTGGAAGTTTGTGATTCTGGAAAATTCCAGAATACACAACATGTACTCTCGATGAATACACCGTGTGGACCGGTTAAAAGGCATCTAGGGTTTCAGGATTCATAAGGGTATCACACGGCTTGTGACCCTGTTCACACATCGTGTTGGGCCTTCCCAAAAGCTCAGCATTTATTCTATGAAATAAACGAACATAGGATGGACTACATGACTTTGGAACACGGTGTGTGGACCTTATGGTGCATGGAAAAAGAAACTTTGTGGGACTCAGCATGTGTCTCAGGGATACAGGGACACGAGATAGAGTACATGACTATGTAAACCACAACACTTCAAGGTGAGGCTAGTAACATAGGTCACCTCATTTACAGAATACATGGGTTGGCACACATGGGTTGAGGCCGTGTCTGGTCACATGGTCAGTGTACACAGAGCCATTCGTAGTCACTCGGACATGGTGTGTAGACTGTACAACACGGCATGTAATCACTTTTTCTACATGACCAGCCTTACAACATGGGGTGTGGTACACGGGCAGTACCCAGGGTTTGACGAAAAGGCGTGTAACTTTTCTACACATTGTGTAATTTTTATAAAATGGAACGGTCCTCAAGTCCACCGTATCATCGACATGTTTCACATGGTTTAGTTCCCATTCTTCTCATTCTCTTGAAGGTCAGGCATCGTTTCCTTCTAAAAGAGTATGATCCCTTCAGCAGGACATTCTATGATAGAGTCGGTATCCTACCGAGAGTCCTAGAGTGAGAGCCTCTATCCATTCCTGGCCCTAGGTAGAGTCTGGCATCGACGTGACCAACTCTACTAGTCTTTGATCACTTACCTAGCTGGTGAATCCAGATGAGTCACGGTATCCTCCATGGCCCTGGAAGTGATCCTTATATGTGTATCATGATCTTTCCCACTCAAGAGTGTGTCTCCCATAATGAGTGTATCTATAAATCAGGATTTTACCAGTAAGCAGTGTGTCTCCCATAATGAGTGTAACTACCTCTCGAGATATTTCCTAATGAACAGTACTTCTCAGATGGATGTCATCAGAGCAACTAGACTCGTGGAGTGTGTTTTCCCTGAACAATTACTTCGTGTAATCATCGAACAGAATACCTAGAGGGGGTGTGCGATTATGTGTCTTGTATCTAGACCACAGGTCTGGGTTTTGGGTATATCTGGATTATGTTCACCTGTTATATGTTCAGTAGACATATACTATGTAGAGCTGACGGTGCCTTTCCTTTGTTTATTGCTTTTTGTTTTTCGGGGTCCTCTACTAAGTATTGATATACTCACCCCAACACTGGATTTTCCTGAACATGTCTTGTCTTATGCAGACGAGCATCCCTTTGACAGAGTCCAAGGCGGACTAGGACAGAACCGAGCCTTCTGAGTTTCCTATAGGATGTGGCATTCCTACAGCTACGAGCAGAAGTCCTAGTACATATTTGTATTTACAGGTTGGACTTGGCAGTTTTCAGACTCTTTATTTTGGTGGGCTTGTATTCAGGCCCAATTTTTATTCAATACCTTACTCTCAATCATACTCTTTTGTTTGGGTTTAGTTGTGTGCATGCAGTTTTCTTCCTTAGTGGTTTCTACATTTTAGCATTTGTGGGCTTGGAATGCATTCGTGTGCAAAGGTTCTTAAGAAACTCCTCCCATGTTAGTAATATGCCTACTCAGTTCTAGTCAACAGCCCCTAGACTATTTGAGGCAGGCATGGGGAGTCACGGTGCGGTCCCCACTTGGACAGGTCATGACAAAGTGGTATCATAGGTGGTCAGTTCTACCTTACGACCAAGAGTCTATGTGATTGGTTTGGGGAAACAGTGTTAAGTGTTTTGAGCCCGACTTTTAGGCCACGAACTCTAGTGTTTGTGTGGAGACCGATGTATCCATACACTATGACTCTGATAACCTTCTTTTCGACTCCGTACATGAAAACACTTGTTTCATTGATATAAAATTATGGTTCATGCATCATATAAGAATGGGTTGTGTTTTCCTTGTCCTTATGTCACATATAAATATATAATCATTTACCATGGTACATCTTGTTTCCTTACAAGATGCCTATGTGATTCATACCCGATAGGATTCAGTAGCCCAATCACGAGGATGACCCCCTCAGTGATGAGGATTCGATACAGGGACCAGTTCCCCAGGCATTTCCACCACGTGGTGAACCTGCTATGCAACCACAAGTGGAGCAGCCCAGTGTACCTGCAATACTGACCGATGAGGAGTGTAGTCTTAGCGTGCTCCATGAGTTCCAGATAATGATCCCCTTAAGTTCTGAGGTGAGACTGACCCTCAGGCGGCTACATACTGGCTTGAGGTGGTGACTAGTGTTTTTCGTTTAGCGAGGACACCAACAGACCAAATGTTGATCCTAGGAGCGAGCCTTTTTCACGGTTTGGTGGGATGATGGTGGAGTCTAACCACACAGACTCATGACGAGGAGACTCATTCATGGATGGAGTTTGAGTGACTCATTAGGGAGGAGTTCTCTCTGGTTACATTGAGAGTTGTGCGCATCCAAGAGCCACTTCATCTCTAGTAGGGCAGTTTGATGATAGCTGATTATTCATCGTGGTTGACCAACCGCACCCGGTACTCGATGGATATGGTCGGGGATTAGTACATCAGAGCTCGGACCATTGATTGAGGTCTGCGACTAGACATCCAAGATATTATCGTGCCTCTATGAATTTCGACTTATGCTGATGTGATCTGGAGGGCCACAGTGATTGAGAGCTTCATGGAAAAGCAGAGACAGATGACGATAGTCAGTATTAGGCAGAATGTTGTGGAGACCTATACAGTAATGAGCCAAAGTCAGACCAATTGATCAGGATGTGAGAGACGTCGGAGGAGGACCCAAGATAGGGGATAAACACTCCTGGGATCTCAGGCTAGATCTAGTCATCCTAGGGAGAACCAGTGATACAGGTGTGATGGTAGGGGACATCTCGCTAGAGATTGTCAGACCTGTCAAGAAGCTGATAGTGAAGTGGTGGATGGACCACCATGGTAGGGGTGGAGAGTGGAGTAGATAGACCTGCTTGGCAGCAGGATGTGGCAGATGAGTAGGAAGAGCTGCATGTGGTGGCAGACACTTCGCCTTACTTCCACCACGACCCCCAGGAGGTCCGTACCAGGCTCAGGAAGCTAGGGGACAAGGCCGGGGATAGGTGCTTGCAGTTAAGGCATATGACCCAGGGGTTCGAGTGATAATACGAGGTATGATCTGGGTCTTCTATACCATATATGTCATACTTATAGACAACAGTGCCAGTCATTCCTTCACCACCACATGTCTTGTGGGAAACCATGAGATTATGGTAGAACTGATGACTAGATCATTAGGTTTAGACACACCTGCTGGGGGAGACTTGAGGATCACACACCTTTTCATACAGTGTGATCCGACCCTTGGAGGAGAGTGTTTCAGTTGGAAAAACTTGGTGGTAGCGTTGAATCCTTACAATTGCATTCTCGTTATGGATTGTTTACCTTCTAGCCATGCCCAGATTGATTGTTTTTTGTGAATAGTGTGGTGTTTCTGCCGTGATGGGATGAGGTTTTCTATTTTCAGAGAAATGGAGACCCAGGCTACACAGAATGGGCTAATACATAGGGGGTGCATTCGACCACTCAATAGATGGATAGACTTAACCTCAGAGCTGTAGATGTTGTGAGCTCTCAGTTCCCAGCAGTAGTGGCAGAGTACAAGGACATATTTCCCGAAGATGTTCCAGGATTACCTCCCCATCAGGAAACTGACATCCGCATCGACTTACACCCCATGACGACAATGATTTCATCAACAGCATATCAGATGGCTCCCGTAGAGATTTTCGAGCTGAGGGTGCAGTTGGATGATCTGTAGAGAAAGGGTTTCATGAGACCCAGTGTTTAAGCCTCAGTAGCCCCAGTCTTGTTTGCTAAGAAGGAAGATGGGAGTTTGAGGTTTTGTGTGGATTAACAGTTCATGAATTAGGTAAGAGTGAAGAACCAGTATCTGCTGTTGAGAATTAATGACCTCTTCGATCATCTAAGAGGGCCACAGTGGTTCTATAAGGTTGACCTTCGATCGGGTTATCACCATTTATGAGTAATGGATGAGGATATACCGAAGACAACTTTTAGATTTTTCTACGGTCACTATGAGTACTTGGTGATGCCTTGTGGCGTGAAGAATGCCCTGCCAGTGTTCATGGGATTGTTGAACCAGATCTTCCAGCCGAACATGTACCGGTTCGTAGTGGTCTTCATAAATTACATCATCATGAAGTCGAAGTCAGAGGAGGAGCACAAGATACACTAGTTGATGGTTATAGACGTACTCTAGGAGAACCAGCTTTATGGGATGCTCTCAAAGTTCTAGTTATGGATACAGTAGGTCCACATTCTGGGACATGTGATCTCAGTACATGGAGTAGCTGTGGACCCATCCAAGGTGGAGGCAGTGTCACCATGGGAACCACCTCAAAGCGTGAGAGAGGTGCGAAGCTTCCATGGGATGGAAGGATATTACCAGAGATTCATTCCTAATTTCTCCCGAATATCAGCACTGATGACTACCTTGACTGGTAAGGGGAAACCCTTTCTATTGACAGAGAAATTTCAGCTAGATTTCGAGTAGTTGAGACAGAGTTTGACGAGTTCCCCAATCCTGATATTGCTGGAGGAGGGTGTCGAGTACATAGTTTTCTGCAACGCATCGGGGATCGGGCTTGGCTGTGTCCTAATGTAGTGGTAGGAAGTGATTGAATATGTTTCCTTCTAGCTTAGGCCACATGTGAAGAAATATGTGACCCATGATCATGAGATGGTTGAGGTAGTATTCGAATTGAAGATGTGGTGACACTACCTTATAGACTAGAGGTTCATCATCTACTCTGACCACAAGAGCCTCAAGTAAATCTTCTCACAGAAGTATCTGAATCTGTTGGAGAGGCATTGTCTAGTGTTTCTCCAAGATTATGATTTCAAGATCAACTATACTCCTGGGAAGGGGAAGAAGGTAACAGATTCTCTTAAGAGAAGCTCGAGCTCACAACTGTAGAGTGAGGTGACATAGTAGTTTTCCATGTTATAGTTATCCATCATGGATGGACATGATACATCTTACCTACAGTCTATGGTTGTCACCCCTACACTCTTACAACCAGTTTTAGAAGTGCTTCTTGGGGATGTTGACTGTGAGGATTTACATGCTCATTTATCCATAGGTTAGGCTCCTTATGGGGTTTCACAAGTGGCGAGCACATAATTGTTTACATAGGATGCACAGTTTTACCCGTAGCATTGCAGGAAGAGGTCCTAAGGGAGTTTTATAAGTCACCCTTGGTGGTACATCCTGGAGTGGAAAAGTTGGTCCAGGATCTTCATCTATAGTTATTGTCATCAGGCCTGAATAAGGTAGTAGTAGAGCTTGTTTCCTGATGCCTAACATGCCATTATGTGAAGGCTGAGAACCAGGTTCTAGCGGGATTACTTCACGCCCAAGAATTTCTAGAGTGGAAGTGGGATGAAATATCGATGGACTTCATGCTAGTCTTACCACAGACATCTAGGGGATAAGATTCCATCTAGGTGACCATTGACCGACTCACCAAGTCGGTCCAATTTCGAGCTATCAGGGAGCAGTGTTCTGTAGGGAGCAGAGGACACCTCTACGTGCATGAGATAGTTGGACTTCATGGCATCCCTTTAATGATAGCCTCTGACCAAGATGCCCTCTTCACATTCCGGTTGTGGAAGGGATTGAAAGTGGCCTTTGGGACTCAGCTATGCTTGAGCACGGTGTTCCATCCCCAAACCGATGGTCAAACATAGAGGACCATTCTGGTTACGGAGGATATGTTGCAGGCATGTATCATGAACTTTGGTCACATTTGGGAGAACCACCTACCACTGGTGGAGTTTGTATACAATAACAGCAACCACTCCACAATTGTTATGGAACCTATTGAGGAATTATATGGGAGACCATGATCGTCACCACTTTTCTAGACTGACCCTAGAGAGTAAGCACTCATGGGTCCAATGTTGGTGCAAGATTCCACCAACAAGGTGTAGATCAACTGGGAGAAAATGTCGACTACACAGAGCGGGCAGAAGTCTTATGATGATAGTCGACGGAGACCCTAGGAGTTTGAGGAGGGAGACCATGTCTTTCTTTGGGTCTCACATCGATGAGGGTTACAGAGATTTGGATGAGGTGGAAAGATATCTCAAAGGTTCTTTGAACCTTTACAAATACTGTGTAGAGTTGGTGGGGTGGTGTACCACCTAGATCTAACACCACAATTACATTGGGTACATGATGAATTCCACATGTCGCAGCAGAGGAGGTACATGCATGACCCATCGCATGTCATCGACTAGGGAGAGATGGATATTGAGGATGGAATGAACTTTTCTATGTACCCAGTAGAGATCGAGGATCGGCAGAAGATGATCCTTCATGGGGGATCAATTCCCTAGGTGGGTATTCGTGGTAGCACATAAATTTTCATGATAGCATGTGGGAGCGGGAGGATAAAAACTGTGCCAAGTACCCACATATTTTTTGTAGTCTTGATTTGGTTTCTCGGGGATGCGAGGCCCTAAGGTGGGGTGAATGTAATGTCACAGATTTTCTGTGTATTATTTTTAAATATTATAATGATTTATTAAGAAACTAGGTGCAGATATGGCACATCATTCTGAGGATCGGTGATCCAGGAATGGAGGATTGAACTTCTTGTAAGTTATGTGAGTCGGAACATGTACATGGTTGTTGTAGTCTCAAAACAGACGCCCATATTAAAAATATGAGGGCTCCGTTGCGTTCTGGATGATGACCTTACCTATGAAAGGGTCTAACAACGACCGACAAGGTTTGATCGAAAAAGTTAATTTTTATGGCGTTTTCAGTAAAATAAAATAAAATAAATGGTAAAGTTTCTTTTAGTTTTATATGGAAACATTCACTGGATCAAAATGATGAGGAAACTTTTTATTAATTAGTTCCATTTCATAATGAATAAGAAACGAAATCTTCACTCATTATTATCTCATTGGGATGGAATTACAAAACACATTTCACCTTTTTAATGGATTAATCGAACGATGTTCATTGATAGAAAATTGAGGGAAAACTCTGGAATATATATGGAGGTATGGAGAAAACTCTCAGCGACGAATGATGACGAATCGAAGCTGAGAATTGTTACACCAAAATGTTGTAGGATCTCGATGACAATGACAGCATGACCCCTTCATCATTGATTGATCCGTTTTGAGGTAGGGGTTTTTATGTCGATTCTCCTTTCCAGTTTTGGAATTTAAATGAAGAATTCTGATCAACCACGAACTTGTTGATCCACTGATTTGTATGTTCTTATGGGAGGGTTTTATTGGGTTGATTTTGATGAATTAATCCATGTTAAGTTGATGTGTTTGATTTCTTCTATGTTTGATCCTACTGATGGGAGTAGATCAACACCGCGACGAACAGTGGTGGGGGATCATTCCCCGATTTTACTTTTTTGATATCTTTCCCCTTTATTTTCCTCCTGTATTATTCGTGTTCTTTTTGGGGTGAGGAACAACTGATCATTGCAAAATCTTTTGGTGATGCAATGATCCCAAATTGAAGATCTGATGTCATGACGAACTAGCGGAGGTGCGAAGACGATAGCGGTCAACGAATCAGACCGGATCTGGAAAGACCATTCTTTGATAATTTTTCAAGATGGTGGATTGTTATGTGTTTTTGGGACCCATCATAGGCCCAAAAATAATGGAATATGGTTTGTGGGTCGGGTTGACCAAAAAACGTGACATTCATGGTGATCAGATGGCTAGATCAGTGAACATGACACACGAGAGGCACAACGACAGAGGTCCATGATTCTAGAAATTTCAATAATACACGGCGTGTACTATCAAGGGAACACGCCGTGTGGACCGGTTCAGTGGCGTCTAGTGTTTTCGGAGTCAGACGGGTATCACACGACATGTGATCCTGGTCACACCGCATGTTGGACCTTTCCTGAAGCTCGGTGTGTATTATAGGAAATACGCAGACACATGATGGACTACATTACTTCATAACACGTTGTGTGGACCCTATGATGCATGGTAGAAGAAACTACGCGGGACTCGGCATGTGTCTGGGGAATAAACGGACATGAGATGGAGTAAATGACCATGAACTCCAACACATGGCCAGGCAAGGCCAGTAACGTAGGTCACCTCATGTACGAAATACACGAGTTGGGACACGAGTTGAGTTCGTGTACGTGCACATGGCCGATGTACACAGACATGAACCTAGTCACTCGGTAACGGCCTGTACACCTTACTACACGTTGTGTACTCACTTTTTCGAAAAGACCAGCTTTACCACATGGTTCGATACCCACAAGCGGTAACTGGGGTCAAATGACACCATGTATAACTTTTCTACACGTCGTGTACTATTTTGAAAATGGAATGGTCCTCTTGTCCACCATATTTTGAACATGTTTCGTTTGGGGTAATACCCCTTCTTCTAATTCTACAAGTAGTCAGGGATCATTTCCTTCTAAAGGAGAATGATCCCTTCGACGGGATATTCTGTGGAAGAGTTGACATCCCTCTAAGAGGCCAGAAGGGAGATCATTAATCCATTCCTAACCCTAGGACGACTCTGGAATCGACGTGAACAACTCTATCGGGCGTTGATCCTATACCTAGTTGGTGTATCTGGATGAGTTGTGGTATCCTCCATGGCCCTGGAAGTGATCCTCATCTGTGTATCATGACCTTTACCACTTAGGAGTGTCTCTCTCATAATGATTGTATCTATATATCGTCACCTTTCACACTCAGGAGTGTTTCACCCGTAATGAGTGTAACTACATCTAGTGATGTTTCCCAATGAACAATACTTCTAGGATGGACGTAATCATACCTACCATACTTGTGGAGTGTGTTATCTCAGAATGTGTGCTTCGTGTAATCTTCTAACAGAATCCCTGGAGGGGGTGTGTGGCTTGTGTGGCTTGTCTCTAGACCACAGGTCTGGGATTTGGGTATATCTATATTGGGTTCACATATTATTTTTTATGTAGAGAAATAATGTATAGACATGACTATTCCATTCCTTTGTGTATTTCATTGTGTTTTTTGGGGTCCTCTACTGAGTATTGTTATAATCACCCCTGCACAGGCTTTGCCCACACCTGTCATGTCTTGTGCAGAAGTGAAGCCCTTTGGCAGAGTCCAGAGCTGACCCGGACTAGACTGAGCCTTCTAAGTTCTCTACAGGATGTGGCATTCCTATGGCTATGAGATGTAGTCCCAGTACCTCTTTGTGTTTACAGGTTAGACTTTTCAGTTTTAAGACTCTTGTATTTTGGTGGGCTTGTATTCTGGCCCAGTTTACTTTCAGTAATTTACTTTCTGTCTTAATCTGTTTGTTTGGTTTAGTTGTATGCCTACACTTTTATTCATTATTTGTTTTTAAATTTAAGCATTTTTGAGCTTTAAGATGAGTGTGTGTCTACAGGTTCTTAGTCAATGCCTCCCATTTTAGTAATATGCCTACTCGGTGCTAGTCACCAGCCCCTAACGTATTGGAGGCGGGGTTGGGGAGTCACAACGCGGGCCCCACTGGGATGATCCATGACATTATATCTTAATCCTTACATATTTCCCATGCATGGTGACTTATATTGAATGTTATTTATTTATATATTCAGTGTAGGATGGTACAATTAAAACAATACAAACACACACCACACATAGATTCTAGAAATGTTGGTCATAGCCCCCATGGGGTTAACCAACCCATAAAGACTTATTTATTCAGTACATGGCTCGTAATCCTAGTGGTAATCCAGCCCATTACATGAAAAATAGTCCCAGTGGTCATCAAATCAAATTACATGGCCCTACATGCAGAATTTTTTAACTCAAAATCTTTTTGGTAAATAGTGATTCTATAATAATCGACTCCTATAGTACAAGATACAGTGCTTCCATCGCAACAGTTCCTACTACATTGCCCACCACTGCTACAGTATGCTACAATACCAGTATATTTTTTCTATAGTAACATTTTACGAATGGGGCTTGAAACCCCAAACATGATATAGTATCATGGGGTTCTTTACCACCAAGAAAACCCCAACTACTTTGAATATTAATTAATTTTCTGGGGAAATATCTATTTTATGTATTATTTACTCAATACATATATTTAATTATAAATAATATTATTTAATATGTCAAATTAATAATTATTAAAAATCAAAATTTCATTTTACATTCACTGATGATTGGGACCAGAATTATATAGCCATTCAAAATATCGACAGGTCTCATTAGAACAATTAGTTTGTAAAAATTATAAAATGGGTTTTTTATTTATTACACATAGTTTAAAATATCGTGGAATAATGATTTGAAATTAGATATATCATGATATCTAAGATCATGATATCTATCATTAATCATCTATTTTATTGAGAATTCATTTATTATTATTCATCGTATTTTTTAAATGATATTATTTATGAATTCTTTTTGTAAACAAGTTAATGAAAAAAATGAACTGGGTTTTTAATTATTTAAGACTTTATATTTATTGATTTTAATTTAAATCATTGTTACTGAAATAAATTTTAATGAAGTATTGGGATACCTTTCAAGTTGAAGATAATAAAACAACTGACATCAAAAGAGATTACTGAATAATTAAAATAATTTTTTAGTTTACTATAGACCATACCTCTGTAAATAATCCAATGAAAAGAAGGGGCATCCATATCTTGATCATCCATGATAGGGTCCTGAAAATAATAGGCCATCTTGTTCCAGGATTTTATAAATTCATCCACATAAATCTTCCTCTCATTTAGGACACATTCCAAAATTAAAATTTTCATATTAATCCAAATACACTATTTTTAATTGAATTTTACTCTAATAATTCTGTAAACCATCCATTCATTATCATCCAAAGTGGTTTTGAACTCAAATTACTCCTACAAAATCACTTCCTTGGAATGATGGATGAGCTACCTTGTTCCCTCTCTTATTGGATCGTATCATGTGTTGTTATGACCAATGTGTTATCTCCCACCAACTCCTAAATCTGATCATCCATATTTTAATCATGTTGTTTTGGATCCTGAACCTCCCTACACTCTAACATATTTTTATACTTTTAAAATATTGAGCTCCGACATCTTTCTTGAATATGGTCCACATAACCACTTTCCACATCCTTATTCTTTTTTTCATACCTTGTTTCCATCATCTTCGATAAATAATAAGAGTTCATATGGACTTTAGTGTTCTTTCCTCTTAGAAGAATGTAAAACCATATATCTGGGTTTTCATTTCTCCCTTTATTCTAGACTATGAATATCTAGTTTTTTCCCTTCATCAACACATTCAATTGAGACAAAGCTATTAATACCATTATCTGATCCAAACCCTTTGAAGCAGTGATTACTAGATAGATTCTTTGGTGGGATTGTGGTTTGTATATTTTCGTAAATCACATTCCCTTGAACATGGCCAGAATAGTTGACCATTAGGTTCACAAATCAATTTCTATACTTATATGTTTGGATGACCACTCACGACCGAGAATTTATCTGACCTTCATCCATTCCTAATTTCGCCCACATGAAAATATGAATGTTGTCTCTCCCTTATCTTCTTCTCGAGACACCATATTTTAATTTTCAACATTATGAACTTCCATTGTCTCCACATTGAAGAATATTGTAGATTTTTTCATTTGTGTAACCATAAGACCTATTGTAGAGGAAACCATTAAGATGGATTTTAATCATCAAAATACATTAGCTGCCATTAGATCTATAAGCGATCCATGTTCCTCCTTATGTGTGATAATATCCTTCATTTCATTATTGGAATTAAAATGTTTGGCTAAATTCCCCATAGCATAGTCAGCCTCTACCGACTCCCCATCTATAAGTAACCAACTTGAGTAGCCTCTAAATTCATGAATCTATTGGATGAATCCTCAAATTGATCTATTTAATTCAAACATACACGAGGAATAGACACCCCTCTTCCCAGTTCTACATCAAACATTTGAAACTCCTTCCAACCCATGTACCTAGAAAATGTATTTGAATATCCCATTTTGTTGAATGATGAATAAATATCTACCCACATTTCCAAAAAAATAGTTTCATGTTCTAAAACTATTCTCTAATAGAAATTTTAAAAAACAAATTTCGAAATATTGACACATCTATTTAAACTCAAATTCATGGAGAAATACGATGGACAACAAAACATGTTCTACTATAATAGCACATGCATGTTACAAAAGGGTTGCTCCACCTACAATGGATAGAGGGGGTTTTTAAATGGAGTGGAACATGATGAAATATAACCTAAATAAATGTAGTTAAAGAATAATGACACATATATAAATCTTAACTATACATGGAAAATATAATTTTTTATTTATTGTGGATGCTAGGATTGTAGGATCATGCCTTAATTAGGTCCCCATCTGATACAAATCTTAAAATTTTGTTCTTATTGTCAAGAAGTACCAATCTAGATCTATCTTGTAACCACCAAGATCCAAATTTTTTTTAAAAGGAATATAATTAAGGGTGATGTTGTTGGAATCTTGTGATCAACAACAACTTTATAATAGATGCATAATTTCTGAACTTCAGTAATGAGTGAAAAACGCGTGGGAGATCATCATGTAAATCAGGACGTTTTTGGAAAAGTGAGACTTAAGGGAAGGGAGGAAAATGATTTGGGTCATAACTGGTGGAAAATAGGTGAATCATGCCCCCTCAAAGGAAAAAATAAGATCATTCCCCATTGAGTGGGGAGGAACTACCATAGAGGATGTCCCTCTCACGGAAGAATTAGGGAGCGCCATTAGTGGCTTATATAACATTTCATAATGATTATTACTTATTTTCAAATAATACCATCCACTTAAGTAAACCCTTATAGATCATTTGGGCTCACCATTATTTTTCTATTTTCCTGGGATATGAAAATTAAATATTTTAATTAGTTTCAAGGATGCTAAATTTTTTTCTTTTTTTATGATTTATATTTCATTTTCAATGTAAAATAGGAATTATGTGTGTATATTGTTTTTAAAGACTAATAAAACGATCAATACATCATGATGAGATCCCTTTTATCTTATGCCAAACTAATAAATTAAAAATAGGATATGGATTATTTTATTTGGTTTTTTTACATCAACAGTTCATTCCACCATCAAATATCATAATCTCAAAGAATAAAATCAATGAAATCAGCTATTTCTTAATAATATTTAATACTATCTATAAATTATGATTTTTCATCATAGACACTACATCTGTGAGAACACAACCTATATAAGGATGAGTAAAAATACTCACAATATAACAGAACAAAATGATGGAAAAATATTTAATGTATTGTTAGATCATACCCCTTGGTATAATAGAATAATCAAATAGTAAAACCCATATTTGAGTTATAATACAATAATATTTGAATATTGGGAAGTGCCAACTAACTATTTACAATCACAAATTATTTTAAAATTGAGTAATACAAGTATATATGGATTCATAGTTAATCATAAGACCTAGAGTGTACAACGTCTAAACCTTATCTATATTACACAACTCAATGGTGATTAATTTTTGTGGAATAAATCCTCAAACCTATGAGAAAAAACTCTTCTTCACATATGTGCTGAGAAGGATCAATTAAATCATAGAACCCACTTAATCCAAACACACAGTGCAAAAACATATTCATATCACAACATTGAAATAATGTAGTGGTAGTGTGTCCTAATAGATCAGTATATATAATATACCCCAACTCAACTCTAAATATTCCTAAATCCAAAATTTAATCTTGAGTATATAGAGCATTGTAAGAATCCATTGTACCCTAACTCAGTCATAAATTTCACCTCCACAAAATCACTTAGTAGTTGTAATAATGAGCTACATATTACCCCACTAGAAGACACAACATTTGAGAGTGTTTTTGGACCCTAAGAAGAAATCACACCCCATCATTCATAATGTGTATTAGTCAATACTATTACCTAAAAAAATGAGTAAAGTACTACTGCCACTCTAAAATAAACCTCAATTGATAGTGTCACCTTATCCACTATATATGCCTATTACTTCTTCCATGGTGATGGATGTGCTCCAAGAGTTCTACTGAGATCATGGATACTCTATTCACCCACCCACACATATAATTGTATCCACATAGATATGAAATCTAAATTCTCAAATTCAATGAATATGAACATCAAACGAATATCTAATAGGGACCTTCATGGATTATCTCAATGATATAATTGAATTGGTTTCTAATACATCAACAACTAACTCTTGGTAGGAATGATATGATGAAAATATGTAACTACCCAGTATATGATTTTCCCATATTTATTACATGATATGAATTTCCATTGGTAAGAGAGAGTAGTGTACATGTATGCCTTAAACTGTGTAAAATAAATACACATAGTGTTTCATATAAGATACATTAATTGTATGGGTACATAGTCTATAAGATGTGTATTTTGAATACATGTTCAAAAACCAATCCATTTATTCATGTATTATATGTGTGTTATAAGACATGTAGGGCCACCTAACTTCTTGGTTTGTATAGATAGTATACCCTGAACTTTCGTTCCCAATGTAAGACACATGTTTAACATGGAATAGACTGTTTGGGTCTATCATGGTTACTATGTATGTATACAAATGAGTGTGAAACATAGAAACGTGATGTATAGTATATTATATGTTACTTTACCATAGAACAATATAATATATATAATATGGAGAGAGATTTGGGGGAGTTATATGTTATTTGGAATTAAATTCAATATGAATTTAATAGTTGTATCACTGTATGACTTTTCATTAAGGACAACATGTTGTGTAATCATAAAAATTCCTCAATTTCGTATTCATAGTTTTTATACAACAAATGCTATCATTTCCTCCATTAACAGCCTTTCCTCTACTTCTAGATGAAACCAAGACCTTATCCACCGTATATAAACCTAATATAGAATCTGTTAGTCATTGTGGTTCCTGAAATCATGAAATAATTCTCGTGTAAGGAAAGAGACAAGCATTGTCATGTTTGGTGGTAAATGTAATATCTGGATGTCCCAAAATGGGTTTATGAATTTATTCAATTACGAATTAATAATGAATGAAGATAAAGGAATTATTCCACTAATTACCAAACAGAGGATTGTGGGGGGATTTAAGATAATCATTTTATAATTGGAATATTAATTTACAAAAATAATGGATAACTTTCTTCTAATGAGAAAACATAATGATAGACAAATAATCAAAGGAAAATTATAAATGAATAATCCTTAATTAACATGGTTTTTTACTGACCATGTTAATAATATTTTAGAATCAATTTTATTTAATTTATCAATCTCAAGTTATTAAATTAAAATAATCAATGTTTGATATCATCCCTTATTTAGATAGAAAAATAATCCAATTTTTATAACATTTTAGAATATTTAATTGATTATAAATATTAAATAAATATTCATCGAAAATCATCTCATATTTATCTAAAAATTTTATTAATTATTTTTTAATTTTCTTAATATAATTAATTGAATTTTTTAAACTAAATTAAATATTATAGAATTGATGAAATCAGTTTTAAATAATAATAATATATTTTCAAAAACACTTTTCTTATTGAATAATAAAATCTATATCTCATTTAATTATTTAATCATATTTGGGGTGATATTTTAAGATATTTAATTTTAAATGAAGAATAGTTTCCTATAATTATAAAAAAAAACATCGTTAATAGAAATCTGTTAAATTAATTTCATACATTAAATAAGTGAAATGATAATTTTAATACAATTATTGAATGAAATTACCACTGGATTTTATTATATATGAAACATGTTCTACAAAAAATTATTCCTAATTCCTTGTTATAATATTTATCATATATAAAAACTATAAAAAAGAGAATGGTCATTATTTATAATAGTATCATTTTTACCATTAAAAAATATGTACCAAATATTTGAATATAACATTATTTATCTATTTTCTAAAGATTACACAGAGTATAATTTAGAAAATTATATCATATAGAGTAAAATTCATAAAAGGTGAGGAAAATATAACTTAATAATATGTCTTTCCTCATTGGTGATTAACTAATTCTCCAATAAATTCCTTTGATTTGTGTCTACCGATGTTAACTGCAAGAATGTTGTCTCCATTAAAATAGTGGCTTCATTATTAAAACATCTATAGTAATGATTTACAATAATAGAATGAATAATTAATTGCATTAAGAATGATAGAGATATATAATATTCTCCAAGGGAGGGTTTGTTCCCCTAATAACAAGGGAGTGGTAGAGGGGAGGTTAATTTTCTAACGAGGGATGGAAAATGTAATGGAAATGAGAATTAATTTTCCCCGCATAATCTCTTCCTAAATCCACTATTAATTACCTTATAAATATAATAACAACTACCTATCATAATTAAAATAAATAAATCCTCTAATAATGATCAACAGAAGCCAAAAATTGATATTCTATAATCCTCAATGATTAATTTTCACCATCGTGGAAAATGATCACCACATCAACATTCTAATAACAATATTAATATTTTTTTGAATATAACCATGACTAAAAATAACGAATTTAATGTTTTCTATTCATGGATAGACACCCAACACTACTTAAAAAATGTCCATTAACAGTGCTAAAAATGGATTTTATCAGCACAAGAGAAGCGCTAAATACTAGAGAGAGATTAAAAGATTGAGATTTTTATTAGTGCTTATAGAAGCTGTGATAGAGGAAAACATTGTCAGTGCCTTTGGAAGCGATTATAAAGGATATATTGATCAGCTCTTTAAAAAGAATTGGAAAATGGGCATACTGTATTGTGATATAACAACACACCACAACACCAAAATCACCACCAATTCAAAAAAATGAGTTACAAATATAGAATTAAAATAAAGATAAAGCAACATATGATTTTTTACTCGGTTTGGGAGATGTCATGCATGTTTTAATCTTAAATGATACTTATATATTGAAAAAACACACATGGACTCATACTAGTCACCCAATGCATCAAATTGACGTGCAGATGATTCATACACATCTCAAATGTCTAATGGATCATTTTCCTAAAGTACCAATCAATCTGAATTTGTTTTATCTATTTTGAGTATGTTACTTGTATTTTTTTACTAAAATTTAAATTTAAACTAGACACATGATCCTTGACTCATATCAGTCACATCCACAGTTAGTTTGATGTTATACTGATTCCCACACATAAAAAATGACTTATAAATAGGTTTCTTAAACTAAAAATATAATATGATTGGATTTTCTCTGTCTTGAATGAATGGCACTTTTTGAACTAAAATATTGATTTTTATCTGATAAAGGAAACATTTATCCATATCAGTCACATTGTATTTCAAATTAAGTTGTGGTTGATTTCTACACATAAAATATGACTTATTAATCATTTTTATTTAGTATCAAAACAATTCGAATGCATTTTCTCGGTTTTGAGTAGGTGATTTTTCCTTTTTACTAAAATTGATTCCAGTTTAATTAAAAAGATGCTTTTGGAGTCATATCTATCTAACTATGCATCGTATTGATGCATGGATAATTATTACACATCCCAAATGGATTATAGATAGTTTTAATAGAGTTTAAAAATAATTAAAATGTGTTTAATGTGTTTTGAGTACATCAATTGTCTATATTTCTATAAAATATATTTTAAACTAGAAACACACTCTTTGACTCATACTGATCACATCATGCATAAGTATCAGTAGAGATATATTCTTACAAGTCAGAAATGACATATGAATCAATGTACTATATTAGGTAGAAAATCCATGTGTGTTTTCATGGTTTTCAATGAGTGATTTTTTTTAAATAAACTATCTATTTTAAACCGAAAACATACACATTGAGTCATACCAAGAATTTTTTTTTATATTTAGGATTAGATTAATCCTACATTCAAAAAATGACTTATGGTTTGTTTCCATAAAGTATCAAAACAATCTAAATTCATTTTCTCATTTTTTTTAGTAGGCTGGTTGTCCTTTTTATTAAAAATGGTGTCATTTGTAAATAAAAAGATGCACTTTGAGTCAAATGCATCACACCATGCATCAGATTGTGGTAAAGATGATTCATAAATGTATCAAATGACTTATGCATTATTTTCTTAATTTATATAAAAAATAAAATTTCATTATTTTAGTGTTGGGTAAATCACATGTGTTTTAATAAAATGTCATTTTAATATACAAACACAAACCTTGACCTATACTTATCATATCATGTATCTGGTTGAGGTGAAACCAATTCCCTCATGTACAAAATGAGTTAATTAGTTTCCAAATTTATCATGAAAATCCTAAAATTGTTTATTTATTTTTAGTGAGTGATTTTTTTTACTAAAGTTTGGATTTTAAACTGATAATGTTCACATTGATTCATAGAGGTCACATAGTGCCTCAAATTGAGAATCCATTGATTAATACACATCCCAAATATCATATGAATCATTGAAATATAGTATAAAAATATTATTATTATTATGTCTCAATTTTGAATATATCATTGTTCCTTTTACCAAAAAAAACATGTCAATTTGAAATAAAAAGAAGCACTTGGAGTCATACTAGTCACATCATATGTTGGATTGAGGTTCTATTGGATTGTACATATCCAAATATCTAAATAAATCCATATTTTCAATGTACCCATGTTTTTATTTTTTTTTATGTATAAATTTCAACACTTCATTTTCACTTGATGTTCATAAATGATGAGTTTTTCTCATTGTTTAAAGTCAGAAGAGTAGAGGAAACTAATTTCCCCATTATATCCTGAGAATCCACCACAATGGGAACATGAGATTCCTATACACTCTTATATTACAATAATGAGAAATGTTTTTCAGCTAACAACATCGAATTTATATTCAGTGTTTGTAGTTTGAAAAAGGATGCTAAAGAATATGGAAATAGTGTTTACATTGGCCAAAAAATTATTTTATCTCTTTTATGACCTGATGTAGATAGTTTCCCACAAAATATGACATCAAAAAATATATGTGAAAAATATAAATAACTATTAGATAAAATTATAATGAAATTAACATACAAATATTACATAAAATTATGAAATAATTAATTCAATTGTAGTAGGAAGAAACTTTTACTAATGGTTGTATGCCTTCTTGATGGATTTCTTAATTTTCAGTATCTCAATTATATGCTCGAAGTCTAATATATCACGACCATGAGTAGATTAGAACAAACCAACCAACTCAAAAAAATAATCCACCTCTATAAAGAAAAAATTATTGTAAGATTAATACTGACAATAAATAAATTAAACATAAATATGAACCAATTCATTAATTATATTCATAATGATTTTTTATGAAAAAATTACAGACTGTCGGGATATTCCTATAGTAAATTAATAATAATGTTATAAAACGAAAATAGATCTCACTGAGCAATCAATCGATGAGTGTGCACGATTAATGGAATATAAGACAAATTGTATTGAAGGATTGAATAATTTGAGAGAATAAAATGACATCGTATCAGGATTATAAGATATTCAATTTGTACAAAAAATAAATAAATACACATAATATATTCATTATTTAATTTGAATGCCTCCCATTTGTGAGAATGACATGGATGGTAATAATAAATTCGTAAGGGTGGAACAAAAATTCAATGTTAAAGAATGCTATATTTTTAGATGGATTAATGAAAAACATATAGAGTCTGTATTAGATGTGTTGTGATAGAAATGAATTGATTTTGAAGAATTAGTAATGAGTGTCTTATCATTTCAAATATGGATATATTTTTTAAAACAGTATGAAATAAATCAAGGATTAAAATAAAATAAAAAAATTGTCATTGGTGATCAGAAAGATTCAGTTAATATAAGGAGTAAACTCAAAAAAAACTCTTTTTACCATGTATAGAAAAAATCCTTTGGAAAGGCTGCAAAGAGTGATAATTGGATAAAATCTATGCATGGGGAGTTTCATTTGAATAAGATAAATGGGACATTATGATTTTTATTAGAGTAAAAACAATTATGAATTCCTATAGATTAAATTGTTTTTATATCGTTTCAAAAAATGTTCATTTTCTTAAAAATACATTAGTTTGTAGTAAATTTTTTGCCCTTATTCTGTAACACTCTTAACATTAATGTTCATGGATCTCTATTGTAATGAAGAATTTTTTATGTCATGTAGTTGATATGGTAACATCAATGGGGAATTATATTATAATTAGAGGTACATAAAAATGGATTTCACATTATGGTAGTATATCATAAAATTTATAGAATTATAATATCATAGTGAACATAACATCTCATTAAATTATTAAAACCAAACTAATAAAGTTTACATAAAGTTGTATTTCAAAGGTGTAATGATTTTATTCTTGAAAATTAAAAATTATTTCAACAAAATATATTCTATTAAAAAACAATTATTATATTTACATCATTCGATGTTAATATTTTAATTTATCAAAATTCGTTAAATATAGTAGTCTAAAATTTAGCCCGGAATAATTTAAAAAATTATTTAAAAATAAAATAATAGAAAAATTTTCAAATTAAATAATTTAATTCTCCATGAAAATATTAAATTTAGGAAAAAATTGATCAATCCTAAAGGATTGAGAATAATAAATTATAGCAACAATGTACTCTTCCTCTGCACCACATATTGAATCACTATTTTTTTCATAAAACAGCATTATGTGGAGGTTTTTTCCTAGAATATGACTCATCTCAACTGTTTATTTACTTACTATATTTCAACAACCAAAATCAAAATATAAATTAAATTTTACCTCAAAATTTGTTTTTTATTGTATAATGTTGTATAAGGATTATAAAACCAAAAACCTATTTTAATTTTTATGGAAATTAAGTTACATTATTTAATTTCTAATTGAAATATTTAATAAATTAAAATGCAATGTTTTATATATTTTTTAAGAAGTAGTTATATAAATAGGACAGAAAATAAAACATATATAATGTTTTTTCAATTCCGATTTTATATATTCTATAGAGTTATTTAACTCCTACATTTCATAAATGGCCCCTAAATATATCCCAAGACTCTTGAAATAGTTCAAATTTATCCTAAATAAATACATTAATTATACAATGTATTTCAGTGCTCATTACCAAAGGAAAAAATTTCAAGGAAAAATATTATATAGTTGTTCACTTGTGTCAGATATTTCGTCATCCATTTTTTGGAAACAAATTTTAGAATTACCTATCAAACAGAGGGTGATAACCATATATTTAAGTCCCTCCTCACTCAAATCTCGAAGTGAAAATTATTGAAGGACATGGTATATGATTCCAATGATGTCACATAATTCATCATCCAAGTGATATTTCAATGTAATATTCCAAACAAATGACATCACCGACTGCTATATGGATGAATTATTTAAATTTTGTAGATTTTAAATAGGTTGATGTCTTGGAATATAGGAAATGGGGAAATATTATACATTAAAACAACATGACACAACATTGGGTTTGATATATTTCAAGCTCCACAGTACCAATGATGTCATAGGGGACCCAGATGATATTAGTGATAATGATTCTTCAATATATGTAAAAAATGAATTTTTGGTTGTTTAATTATGTGATTGTGAAACTAGACTTTTTGGGATACATAGATGTGAGTTGATAAGGTTCAGTGGATAGCTTAGGGAAATCAGTGATATTAAAAAACATGGAATTTGTTTGAACCATGGTAGCGTTCGACCCTTGAATCCCTTGAGAATTAGATTTGAGACATAGAATAGTTTGATCCTTGATTCTATCCATGATTCGATCTTGGACTCGAAACATGGAGATCTGATATGAGGTCGCTTCCATGAAGAGATTCAGATATCACAAACTTGTTCACAATGGTTACAGTTATTAAATTAGATTCCAATACTTTTATTACTACTTTAAAAAAAGAGTTGTTAAAGATACCTTTTAATAGCTCTATGTTAGTAATCACTGATAAATAGTATCTTTATGAGTTCTTTTCTTACTGCCGATAAATAATTATAATACTTTTCTTAAAAAATATTTTTTTAAAAAAATTAATAATATAATATATAATTACAATACTTATAATAATAGTTTTTATAAAATAATAATTTTATCATTCTTTTAATGTATAATTATTTATTTATAATTATGTAAATTCTCTTTTAGAATTTTTTTTATATAATTATATATATATATATATATAAAGTAATATTAATCATTATATAAATTAATTTATTATAATTTTATAAATAATTATCTATATTTATATAAATAATTATTAAACAAATATTAATTATTTAATTATAATAATAAAATTATTAAAATAATAAATATATTTTTTGAAATATTTTTTACAGATGTATTTTTAAAAATATAAATGAATATTAAATATTAAGTTCATGCATCTAAAATATGAGTAAAATTGATTAATTAAAAATGTGTACAATGCCGAAAATTTCAATATGTTTGATTAATATAAATCTTAAAAAATCACTATGATTTTAAATAATGATAAATAGATATTGAAAATATTAAAACATTATAATCAAATTTATATAAAATAAATAATATAAATTGATATAATTCCAAGAAAATATTTTCAGTGTGAATATTTATATAATAATTAAATATTTATTTATACATGATATAATTTTAATAATTTTAATCTGTTTTATAAATTTAAATATAAAATTACATTCAATTATGTCCTTTAATAGATACAATTAGTCAGCATTTTTAGTTAGTATTAATTATTAATTTAAACCCTTTATTAAAAAAATATTTGACTATCTATAATGTAAAGCTCTTATTTATTTTGTAATATATAAATAACATTTATATACATGAATATATTTTTACTTATATAATATATACTATTTATTAACATTATCAATATAAATAAAAATAACAAAATGTTTAATATTTTTCTCAATATACATATTTTTAATTTTAATTTTTTTAATTTTCATTTTACTTATATTTTTATATTTAATAAATAATTTTTTGTTTTTATAATTTATATATATTATAATAAATATATTCATTTTTATCAATAATTATTTTACGAACAAAATTTGTAATTTTTTTTAATAAACTCATTTTAATTTTTTATTTATATAATTATTTAATTTTATTTAATCAGACCATTATCATTGTTAAAAAAGTGATTCTTATGTAATCCTTTATGTGTGATAAAAATATATAACTACTAAGGGGTACCATTTGTCAGCGCTAAAAATAAAGTGTTGATAAAGAGTATTCATTACCAACACTAAAAATAAAGCACTGATAAGGGGACCATTTATCAACACTAAAAAAGAGATAATAAAGGGTTATATTTATTAGCACTTTATTTATTTCTAATAAAGATGTCATTTAACAGTGATTTTTTCTATCGCTGATAAATACAGGTTCTACTAAACCCTAGTTTTGTAGTAGTGAAAGCACATATTTTATATCTATCATAGAAAAAACACCACATTTTTGACACAATTGTGGTTTTGGAGTTTCCTTTAGAGATCTCATTTCAGAGATATCAATACACACTTTCATTGATTAAATATTTATTTATTTAAAAATTTATAACTATTAGATAATAATAAATTAATTTGGAAAATTTCCCAAATTAAACCAAAGGGTAAACACAACATTTCGAGAAAAAAATATAGATATGAAAATGTTTATAACGTTTTTCTCTATAGTGAATTGAAATTTTACTTTTTTAGAGTCTATGAAAATCCAACTCAAAATTGAGTTAAGTATCATCTATGAAAAAATCACGGTTATTACATCCATACCACATTAAAATATTTTAATTATAAAAAATTAAAAATACATGAGATGACAATCGTGATTCTCATAAAACTACCTTTTTTGTATAATAACCCTTCTCTGTACATGTAAAATCATGAACTAGTGGTCTGGGATCATATCAAATTAGGATATAAACAAATGTCGAAAGAAAATACTCTTTAATCAAACACACTTGAAACTCCCTTCACTGAGGTACCACTACATCACAAGATATGCCATCCCACTCTAGTCTTAAAGCATAACATTGGAAGAATATTAGAAATTATTCATGCATGTCTTCACAACCCACAACACCCACAACCTTTCCCCACCAAATTTCTTTCCATTTATAAGGAATAAATAAATGGAAAACCAATGATATCCACCAAAAACATTTTCATCTCCTAGTATACATCCTATGTGAAAATTATTTTCTCAACAATTATAATAATTCCACATTACTTTTATATAGAAACATTCTATCAAAATATAATTTCATAACTGGGGTCAACTAGAATATTTATTATTGACTCCAAGAGAGCCTATAGCTTGTATTTTATCAGTAGTCTACTCCGTCAATTCATTATATCATTACAATAATGTGTGCTCAATAAATCTACAGACACATTTCATAAGTAAAAAAATACCTTCTTACACATCATCAGAAAAATCTATACATAAATATTTTAAATACCAAATATGTTCACTTCCACTATAAGAAACAACAAGGTTATTCTACTTTGAAAAATTTCTGAATGATATTGATGATCACTTTGTGAAACAATAGCGAACACCTCAAGATACATATCGAGAAGACAATTCTCATTGGTGAGATATTCTAGCATAATGTTAATTAGATGGTATTTACCATTCAAATAACATTTTCATGTCAACTTCATACCCTTGTATAATGCATTTAAAAGTCACGAGACTAAACAAAAAACCTTTGGGAAAAAGTCATTAATCAAATAGATGAAATAACTATAGTTTGGGTATAACCCAATAATCAATTAGATATAATTTATATAGGAATATAATCCACTAGATAAGATCCTTGAAAAAACTCACACTAACATAAAAAATGGATACCAAGGTAAATACGTTATCTGATTGGGTGGGGATTGAATGATGTGATTCCCACATTCATAGAGAAACTCTAGTATCATTTCCCTAAAGTATATGGTAATGTAGGACATATTTTTTATACTATAAAACCATTAATGTTATATATAATTTTTTAAAATTTCAATAGAATTAATTGGTAACAATTAAAAAATCCATCATGTGTTCCAACACATCACAAAATATGATTCTCTAAATACAAATTTATTTAAAATAATTAGATATGACATGTTATGTGTATTCAACCACAACACATTGTGGCATAGTTTCTATCATTATAATAGGTAGTAAAATTCACCACAAGAATGGTTATCACCTCACCCACTCAATTGAAGATGATATTTGTTGGCCTCATCACTATCATGAATGATTCCCATGAAAGACCTCATCCTCCATCAAGGTCAAAATCAGTTCTTCAGTAGGAATGAGTGATGTGAGGATTCCATTGTGAAGATAATATAGTTGAAAAAGATTAATAGAGAAAACCCATTAGAAAATATGTCCTTAAAAATGTTACAATTTTAATAACTTGTTTATTAATATATAAAGGCAATGGTTACTGTGGATTGGTCATGTATTGCACCTTGAACCAGTCCATTGGTGATATAATCATTGATATTTACTGAATTCAAAAACCTTTATACATTAATATTATTTCATCATATTTGATAATAATATTATTGGGATAGTATTTTTGTTAGTGGATTAGAGATTCATCCACAACTGGATAATTCAACACCACCAAATCCTCGACCAAAACAACTTCTCTAGTATATTACTATGTGTACAAAAAGAAGGAAACTTTTCTTATCTGTATCCTCAGAATGGGGTTCTGATAAAGTAGGAACTCTAATCATCTTCTGTGATAACTCTAACCAATTATAAATATAAGAGTGTATATTTTAATTTTAAACTCTCATCCAACAATTATTTCTCAAGGACTCCAACATAAGTGGGGATGAATTGGAAAATAACCTTGGCTTATGTCCCCTCTCTAGAATACATTCTCAAAATAACAAGCCATAATAAATCAATTATAAATTATGTGGTGTAATTTTTCGGGATATATAGAAATTAATAGAACCATTAGAAATGATTAAAATCCAATATCCAAGATCCAAATTATTAGAATATGTGAAATATATGTAAAACTATAAATGAAGGTTACTTTAAATGTGTTCCATACATCACTAATCCACAAAACGCAATCAATAACCATCAGGATAGTTTTAATAAGATATCTAAAGTGCTATTCGAATTATATCCCAATTCTGTAGGTGTCTACATGTTGATAGGATTACACATCATATGTGCAGGATCTTCAACCCATCGTAACATGCTTATGCCACTACGTGAAAATTTGGTAAGGGAAGTCAGCATTGGGTTAGTGAGTTTTGTCTGAGAATCATGAAATTATATTATCCACATCTATTACAAGGAATTGTGATCTTATTGAACATAAAGAAATATCATTGACAGTTCAAGAATTAAATAATGAATTATAACAAATGATTGAATTCCTTATCTTATTCATGTTTCATATGCATGAACGAAACACACACCCTCATGTTAGATCTCATGTAAGAGTTCATTAATGTTATATTATATTGATGTTTGATACTTGAACATTAACTCTTAATCATTCAAATACATATATATATATATATATATTTCATATCCTTTTATAATGAATCATAGTATATGATTCATGGAAAGGAAATGGAATTTAAAAATATTACATGATCCTAATGACACACCCAATAGTAGGCAAAAATTTCATAGGAATTCATTAATGGAGCCGAACAATTTCCCAACATTGTTAAATATTCCCTAATTATTGTAAATGAATATGGTGGAATTGTTATGATAATCACATTTTTTGTTATGATTTATGATATTCTCAAATTTTGGACTATGATATAGTCGTGTGTCACATTAAAATAATGGATAATATAGTATTAGGATTTTCATCAACCATATAATATGATTAATCTATTATAAAATATATAAAATAGATAATTGTACACATAAAATCATTAAACCTCCCTCTTTCACTATAGCTTAAAATACTTTGTTTAATTTCACTTATATTGTATCATATACAATAAATAATTAAATAATATTATAAAATCCTTTAAATATCATCCAAAACACTTTAGGAAGTCTTTCACTTATTCAAAATAATATCACATAATATTTAATAATATGTGAATAACCATATAATCAATTTTGGATTGAAATATAAAATAGTTATTGAGTGGCTCTATAAGTCAAACTCAACCCCCATTTAGTCAACCGCAAAATTTTACCCCACAAAAAATTATCAAATTTTCAACAAATATACATTATAGGGACTATGAATATAATAGATTAAAACCTTTTTTATATCATCAAATATATTTGGTGTGATATTCCTCAAACACAAATATCTATATAAATATGTTCAAAATATGAATATCAAGAAAATCCTGAATTATCATATACTACATTTTTCCAGGACGTCAAGTGACCATAAGATATAGAGTATGTCCATCCCATATAGACAACTCATGGGTTCTTGGAATTTCATTTTATAAACTAACATAGTTGATTAATACATCACATGTTATTCACCTTTATGGATTATCCCATCAAATTCGCCTCAAATTAATAAATTAGAACATCATATGCATTATCTATGTGTGGAGACCCACTCCTAGTATTATCTTAAATGTGGTGATATATATTATAATTTTAATATAAGAAAAAAAATCTTATTTTGATTAATATCCAACTGAAGACATTATCAACAACATAACCACCCCCCCCCCTAATTAGAGAAAACACAATGGAATTTTTAAATAAGGAATTGAAGTATAAAGTTTATCATACTAGGTATCTCACAAACCTAGTGTAATGGGAAATAAAATATGATGGATTCAACAATGGAACACTAAAGATATAGTGTATGAAACACCATGTGGTTGTACTAGTGGGTCATTCAGTGCACAAAAACACTTTTTGTGCCTCATGAGAATATTTTTATCTCATATAGTAACTCTACTAATTATAACCTTAACATCTTTTAAGATTCAATAACACTACATAAAGAAAATTTAGTTTGGGATTACCAAATTCATACATTTTGATATTTATAATCATTATATTTCATAAAATATATATCAATATATACATATATGAAGCCCACATGAATGTATAATAATGTATATATTTAATTTTACATGAAATATTTTATAAAATTTTAATATTTTAATAAGATTGAATAGAACTCTATATAAGGATCAACATATCATATCATAAATGATCAATTATCAGATTAATGTTATATTTATTATACATTATGGTGTTTTTTTAAGTTCTTTCATCTATATGTAATTCATATCACATATTTATTTTACCATATAATAAAACCCTATATATAATATATTTAATGTATAACAAAAAATAATGAAAGTAATATTGAACAATGTATATATTTTTGAATCATATTCATATTGTTTAATTCCATAAACATATTCTGAATCCTCAATTATATAACATAAAATGTGATAATGACATATTCTATTACCTTATTAGAAAATATCTATATGTATAATAATCATTATTTAATAAAATTCTATATTAATTTTATTCGAAATATATTTAATCTATTTATATTATTACTTACTAATAAATCTAAAAATATTTTTTGATAATGTGATGCTCATGTTGTATTTTGAATGGAGTGTTACTTTAGAAAATATTGATATTCAATTTTTTATGGTAAATAATGGTAACCCTTTCATTTTTTTAATCATCACATTTCCAAAAATTTGTAGTTTTTTAAATGGAAATTCATTATAACTTTATACTAAAATAATCTTTTATTGGTCAAATTTGAACATCTCTAAGAATAAATATACTCACACTAACCTCTTAAAAATATATTAGATCATAATATAATTTTATTATAGATAATATTAATTTTTAAATAAGTATCACAAATTTTTTAATTTAGATTATATAACATGTAAACAATTGTTTTATATTAAAATTATATATTCTAGGTGGTTGGAGTATATTTTCATAAAGATGGTTATACTTTTAATAATGTTACATGAATTTGTGGAAGAAATATATTCTCTAATATATTAAAAATTATCTTTTATTTGATGATGCACTATTATCAAACTTTAATTTTAAAAAAATTATAGTATCTTATGAATCCAAAAACATGTGTATTCAATTAAGCATATTATTTTGTATAATATAACTCTTTATTGAAAGAAATATATCATAATACTAGTTGAATGAGATGAATATACATATCGTTTTTTGTATCTATATATGTTTCATAAATTCCTTTGTATTAAAATCATTGATATAGAAACTAATTTTTTCATCAATTTAAAATGAAACAATATATATTTTACAATTCCTCGATTAATTGAAATCATGTATATTTATAACACATTTAATGAATTTTGATAGTATCATATACCATTCAAAATTTTATAATAATGATATATAACACTGATACCAAACATGGACATTCCATATTGTTTTAAAAACCCATTTACGTATCATAAAAAATTACATCCCTTGGAATCAATACTCCTATTTTATGAATTACCTAAATTTCAATGACTAAACTTGGATACCTAAATGAACTTCATTAGACCATCAAATTATATTTCCTACTTCCATTTACACCTTAACACATATTTACGAAGAACACAACAAAATTATTTATACATTCCATGTCTAACAATTTTTTTCTAATCTTTTTATAATATCAGATAAAATTTTAGTGAACTTGTTCATTTTCATGGAACATAATCATGTATGGGAAGGAAATTCATTTAAAAAATATAATAATCAATAATGGACCCTCTAGAATCACAAGGCCATTATATCAGTCAATCATATTGAGTATCATGGCATATCTACTCAAATTGAATATATGGGACTGAAATTCATTAGTTCATGTGAATATAAATCCTTCCAATTGTTAAGAAATTTATTACTTTATTCAAAATAATATATATTTAAAAAATAAATATATTCAACACTTGTATACACAGGAAGGAATTGCACCAATTCATTGAATTTTGTTTTCATGTGAAATTTTCTTATGTTACCAGTATTTGGATTTTCTTATTCTAAGCTTCCATTTCCTTTGAATTAATTTCAATGTTTTGTCTAATAATGATGGTGATATTATCTATAATGAAATATTATGTAGGGAATGTATCATGTTTTATTAATTTTCAATATGTTCTTTTATAAAATGGCATCTCCGAAATAATGAACTCCCTTTAATTTCATCATACCCATTCATAAACAAATACCATATCTCACTATGCTCAAGGGAACCATATACATTCAACCCTCACTGTTATTTTTTATGTAGGTAATCATAAAAAACATAACATATCTGAATATTTTATAGTTTTGTTGAAAAAACATTGTTCAATCTAATATCTGAATAAACCCATCTATATTTCCATAGTTTCCTAAAACAATTATAGTGTCCTAGTTATGTGTAACATAACAAAATGGAAAAAATGGTCACCAAATCCTATCAGGGTTACCAATTACATTTGTTCCTTATATAATATAATCAATGGTATCTAAGATATTCATGACCTACTCATTTAGATGATCGAGGTATTAACAAGTGCCACCTTGGAAGGAATTTAACATTTAGTATTTTGAAGGAAATTTAATCAGACCATCATATCTCAGGTAGTTATCCTTATTTAGGCATGATTCTACTGAATTTTTTAGGAAATTAACTTTACAATTATCAAGAAATTTATGTATAAATAATATTAATTTTTAACTCTTTAAACAACCCATGATAATGTTACTCACCCAAAACAATTTTAAAACATATTTTCATATATCAAAATGAATCTAATGTATAATGTATAAGAACTCTAGATGTAATGGTTTATATTAATATGATATTGGAAATTTTCACATGAGTAATATTAGAGAGATAAATAGACAACCCCCACTTTTCTTCCTCAATACATAAACCTCCATGATAGTGGGACGTCTTACCCCTAGTACATTTGGGAGACTTTACTCATGAAAGTATCAAATTCATTAAAACTAAAAAACCAAATATAATGAAATAATAATAAACAATTTTTTAATATCATAACATCAGTCATGAATTAAGATAAATGTATATGAAAACATAATCTTATGTTGACTTACGTTTCATGTAATAAAGATCTTGAGAATTTTTTGAGAAGAAATTTATCACATAAACCAAATAATACACATGTTCGTATTATAAATAAATTAAATCTATGAATAAATCTGGGAATAACCATATAATAAATAAACAAATAATATATTTAATTATAAGATAAATATTTATGATCAATTTGTAAATAGCATCTAACTATATTATCTTTATATTATTAAATTAATTTAATATAGACATTCCACAATCTTGAATAAAAACACTTTATAATTATCACATAATATGAACCTTTCATAATACTCAATACTTTATATTTCCTAAATATATAATATTTTATGAATTATAAATATTTTATATTTCTATTTATATTATGTGAAATTTTTAGATAATCTATATTTCATATATTTAATATTATTTGATCCTTGATATAATAAATCATTAAAACACTTTTTATGAGGTTTAAAAAAATTTCTAACACAATGATTTAATTTTAAAAATTATAATTAATTATTAAAAAATTATAAGTTAAAAAACATATTATACCTATTTTTAGTAATTTATAAATATTTTTCAAATTAACTATTTTTTTGTTAAATAGATACTTTTATTTCAAATCCACAACATACGACCTATAATTTAATCAAATGTAATTAAAAATTTTATCTTAACAATTTTTAATTTTTATTAATAAATATTTCATTATTTTAGTAATTATTTATAAACAAATTATAATAAATTATTTATAAAAAATTCAATTAATAAATGCACAAAAATACCTTATATACTTATTTAAATTAAATGTTCAAATATTTAAATTAATTTATAATTTTATTAAATGGAAAATATATTTTTTCTCTTTAATATTGTTTTTTATTGGCCTAGACTCATATAATATGACATATAGGTTCTATTTTTATATGTTATTATTCATAGTTTTAAAATAATAAATAAATTGTCTAATATTATAATCCCACAACACATTTATCAACAATATATTTTTACTAAAATTCCATTTCACTTTCTATGTTACGAGTTAAAATATTTTACTATATAAATGTGTATCATCTTTACAATGTGATACTCTATTTTTTATAAAAAACATTGTGAAATTATAATATATGATAGGAACTCATCATACTACATGACAATTAGATAAAAAATGATTAAACCTTCTCAAGGATTATGATATATAATATCTTATTTCATGATACAAAACCAATAAAATATTATAATTTAGCATATTTTATGATTTCCATGTGATATACAAAATGATTGAGACATTCTTCATTTCCAGCATGATTTCATAAACCTAAATGTATATGATACTATAATACCATTAATTGGATTGATAGGGTTCTATTAATAATTTATAATACCACCCTAAGTGATTAAAATCCCACACCCATGATCTCTATACATAGAAAAAATTAAATCTATGTAAAACTAGGAATGAAGAACATTTTAAATGGGTATCATACACTGTTGATCTATTCTTCTTTATTAATTAACATCGCATGTATTTGAAGAAGATTGTTGAAGTATAATGTAATGATTTCCAACAACATAATGTTTCCATGGGTTGACTAGATCGCATGTCATAGGTGCTGGATATTCTACCCATGAAAACTATTATAGTTCATCATTGTGAAATAGTTTTAAGAGAAGAAATCACATAGTTATGGGGTTTTTTCCAAGATTATTCCAATAATATAATCTACTACCATGAGATGGAATTGAGCTCTTATATACCTTTGTGGATTCTAATCAGTAGTTCACACAATAACTAATTACTAATACATGATGAGTTAATGCCTTAGGCTATTCATTCCATCTATAAATGAATTCAATAAATCCCCTTTTTTTAAATATCATATATAAGTTCTCTAATGATAGATTAGGTCTACATTTGGTACACTAACAATAATCCTTAATCAATTTTCAACCTATATAATTTTCATGTAATTTATAAACAAATTATATTACACAATTCATTAGAAGGTAATAGAATTTATTCTTATTACATTTATTTTATGACACACACAATCTGGTAATATTATTTCATAGGTTTTCATGAAGTTAATATCATGGTTTCTCTTTATCATGAAATATAATTTCCCTAGTCATATAATATTATTTTGGTGGTAGTTCCAAGAAAATAACATATGGACACCCATTTATAATATGCCAAAATCAATATGATATATCCATGAATCTCATTGAAATAATGTATAAAATTGTTTTCAAACATTCTTTGAATACCAAATTATGATTGGCCAATAGTTTCATATACAAAATAGGTTTTCAGGAATATCACATTCTTCATCATGTACAAAGGGTGCCACCTGCGGGCCACTCTCTTTAATGTATACCCTGACATGGTGTTTCTACACAATTTTTTTTCAAAATGTCATGATCTCAATCCATCATCACAACATTTTCAAGAAGAAAATCCAAAAGAAGGGATCAAACACCAGCAAATTCATAGTAGATCAATTATGTGTATGAGATATTTATAACCCAATATTGGCATAATTAATTCTCTAGAGGACTTATGAATGAATTTCTTTCCATTGAACGGGTATCTGAACCAAATAAAAAGTGTGAATTAGAAAATCCAACCAACCTATTTTCAATGGAGGATTAGGTAGTATAAAATTTTAAAAAACCTCTACACCTCAATATTCTATAGTATATGTATCCTATGGGAAGTTTCATCTAATACAATGGGGTCTACCATATTCTTTATAAGGTATACACTATGAATAAAAGGAAAAAATCTGTTTATGATTTTGTGTTATGGTTATCTATTAACCAAGCCTCTAAATCAATGTCTAATCAAACTTACAATTATTGAATAGAGGTATATGATTTTTCCCATGCACTCACAACCCTATCACTATATATAATAGTCAGTTACCTATAAGTTTCATCCTTATATTTTTTGGATGAACCCCATAATGAGGAAATATTATTTGGGTGAGCTTCTATAGGAATGATATGAAGGAAATGATTGTATTCTATATGTTTCATGAACCATAATGTCTATACCAATAGCTAATACCATAGGGTTATAAGTCATTCAATAGATAATAGAACTCTTCATAAATGGATACATTTTATAACAAACAATTACAGAGTTCTCTGGTATATTAATAAAGAAAACACGATAACATCATTGTCAAATTTACCAAAACAAACCATATTAATCAAACAAAAATAGAATATTCCTAGGAATCTATCTTTTTTGGTACCATTCTAACATCACTCTACCCCTAGGAAACCACCTCACCTGTAAGTAAGTCAATTGTTCCACCCCAATATCAACTCCACTAGTACAAGGGTCTTTGGATAACACTAATAAAGAAAACACACATCTACGTAGCTTTATCCTATTTTGATCTAAATAAATATGAATTATTAATCAAATAGGATAATAGGAATATTAAATTAACATAAATATATAATTTAATTTATAAAAATTGATTAATTAAAATCATATTTACAATACTATAACTCTTGAAAACCATAAAAGATGATCAATTCACATAATAACACCACAATGTGAAATTAAAATATACAGAAGTAAAATAATATCCTAAATATAGGGACTGTTGTTGGGGACACCGTACACAAAAATACACCATTAAATCATGGGGATGACCTTCCAATTTCGAATAATACTATGAATTACCACAATATATTATTATGAATATACTCTCGTAAACCAATCTAACTCCATGATCACTAACACCATCCCCAAACTAGGATTTATCTTTATATAAAAGGCATTTATGGGTAAATGTTCCTTCATTGGATGATTATAAAAATACATAGAATTGAACAATAAAAAGATGTGAAATCACTAGTTAGCATGCAGTCTCCCTAGTACTAGAGAATAACCAAATAGTGAAACCAGGATATACATTATAGGAAAATAATATAGATGCATAAAGAAGTATACCATCACCATACAAAAAAAAATCTATATAGAATCACTTCATAAAAGTTTTTTGGGAATTTTAGGTCCTCATAATTCCCATAATACCCCAAATAAAAAACCAATTTGTATGTCTCTCCCCAGTTATGATCCTAGGAAATAAGGAAAATTCATAAACCATCAGAATTGGTTTCTTTCTTTCTAATATGATAGGAATAAATGATAAAATCATAAAAACCATATAATCTAAAAAACATTTGAATAAAATCTCAATCTCCCAACCCTATAATAATGGAGGTTATTTATACCTTTTATAGAAATTCCTAAAAAACACCACATATTTATTCTATAAATACATTACACTGGAAAAGAATTTGGAGTTTCCAGAGCACTGCCAGAGACTATTTACCTAGTACTGTCATAAACATATCAAGACCAATGCTTCCCACGATAATAGAATTAATGGGGGACAAATTACTTTCTAGAAGACACCTCGTTCGAGGGAGTTTCGGACCCTTATTGAAAAATTTTACACCACTGTGTGAAACTTTAATCGACCAAGAGGGCGAACTATTCCATGGGTGTGGAAATCATGTACCTTTGTAAGATAACTTGTTAAAGATGGTTACATGAAAAAATATATATAGAGATGACCCATTATCATAAAATTAATATTATGTAAGAGGGTTACCGTCCCTATGGTTTCTCTAATATCCAACCCACATGAGTTAGTATCACTATAATGTTATAAAACATAACCAGATGAATGACTCAAACATAAAATGTATATGTTGAAGGTATATATATTATCTTGTTATTTGTGGGAAAAAAATTATAATAGAGTACTCATACATCCCGACTAACACATAGGTGTATAAATATGAATAATACTAAAAACCGTCAACTATGCGACATGTACATGAATGGTACATGACATTTTGGTCCCTTGGTAAGAGATGGTCATTCACCACTACCACTAAATCCATGTAAATTCAATATATAAAAATTTTATATATGGTAAAATTAATGTATGGGTACTCATGCTATACAACATGTATTATATATACACATCATGTAGTCTCTCCATCTATATACAATTTCTATGTGACTTACATGGTGGCCATGACCAGATGGATACTTGGTGTGCATCACATGTACATGCAGAGTTACCTTAACAAAAGTACATAGTGTGTTTGATATGGAACATAATGGGTGGGTCTATCATAATGAATATGTTTTTACACTGAGTAAATGGGGATGTACTTATTCCCATGATACAATACATGTAACCTGGACTCACATGACCAAGAGTATTAAAAATGTTACGTAAACCTATTGCCTCAATGTTCATTTAACATGCTGACAGTTTATGGGAAGTTTTATATCACATTTCATTTATTATAGCACAGAAAATTTAGTTGTAAAAATACATAGTGTGTCATGAGGGACTACAAGTCATGTAGTTAGGAAAGCTAAAGAATCTGTAAATCATTATCTCCTACCTGCGAATATTGGAGTTGTCTTTTTTACTAGTTGGGACTCCAAGATCATCCAAACCCCGAACTATCAACCATTATTTGACCATAAAATTCCATTATTTAATCATTTTCATTTTTTAATCTATAAATGAATCATCACTTGTGGACGAATAAAAATATTTAGTATTTTGGTATTCATCAGCATGTCCAACCTCCTAAAATAGATTCATTGAATTTATTTAATGAGGAAAAAATGAACACATGTTAGTAAGTGAACTTATTCATTGATTATAAAATATATTTTTATAAGGTATTAAATATGATCATTCTATTAAAATAATTAATTTAATATTAATTTATAACCATTTTTTTACATGAATAATCACTAATAGATAAATAATCCAGGGTAAATTTTCAAATAAAAATCCATCATATGTATAGATGCTACATCGCTATGTTAATTCCTTTCTGGAATTTACTATTTATTATTTAATGAATATCAGGTGATAGAAATAATATAATTTATCTTTATCATAAATATTTCATGTGATTGTAAAATATAAAATTTATTATAAACATGATATTTTAATGCTTAAAAATATATGTAAGAAACCAATAGATTGGTGGATCATATTTCCAATTACTGTACCAAGATTGAAATGGGAAATATTTAGTTTTGTAAAAAATCCCTCCAACGATAATCATGTGATGAATGTTGAAGAACCACAGAACTAGTCAGATGAATGATAACCCTAAAATGGTAGGGTCTAAAGGGATATAGGTAACTGCTGATGAAACTAATCTATTTTGTTCATGTCTGTGTTTCTTGATCAAATATCATATTTAAAATTGAATCATTCATTAGGTCTCATCAGATTCTTTATACTGTCTAATATCATCCAAATAATATATATTTCATAATTCATAATTTAAACTAACATAACTATATATAAATAGTTTATTAAAACTATAATTAAATTTTATAGTTGAAAAAAGAACTAGTATTCTACACACCTTTAATATCAGGTATCACTTATTAAGGCTAAAAAATGTTCCAATAACAGGGATAATAATTGTCTCTTTTTAAGATATGATAAATTGTCCTTTTATCTAGGCTAGTTTATAGCACTGATAACATTCTGTAGAGATTTTTAATTTATAAATATAGAAAAATAATCAAAATATGGGAAAGAATCATTCAAAGGTCACCAAAAACGTGACTTCACCACATGAGTGACCAAATACCTTCATGACCCCACCCCCTTCAGCCCACCTTGACCCCATCCCTTAAATATTGATGTATTTCCAAGGGGGTGGCACTATTACACATACCTACATTATTCTAAAAATCACCCTTACAACTAGTCAAATGAATTTTACTTTATATATATATACATACATATTTCAACATATACATATATTAGAATATAGATATATAAATAAATATCTATTTATTAATACAATGAAAAATATATTTATATATAAACTTATATGTATATTTATATAAATATAAACATATTCCTAAGTTTTTAAATGGGAAACCATAAGGATAAATTATTATCCAAAATATAAGTGATAATTAATATTTACTTCCATATAGAATATATATTTATAAATTAATTATATATGTCAGTATGTTTAAATATTTATTTTTATAAAAATAATTATGTGTAAATATATGAAAATAATTTAATATTAATCTATATATTTAAATTGAAAGTACACTATAATATAAAAATTGATAAAATTTCAGAACTATAATATTCTTAAGAATGTAATCATGAGTAATAAATTTTTTCTTAAATGAATAAACACAAGAAGACCGTCTCAAAAGAAGATGAAACTATATTAGATGATAAAATATGTGTGTATCCTAGTGGAGGCCTTGTGGGGATATTTGGACTGTGATAACTAAGTTAAATTGTAATCACAAAATCATAAGTCATATATATATTCCAAATAATTGTTTTGACATCTCAGAGACCCCAAAAAGATACCTAGATCAAAATTTATGGTCGAAGATCAAAAAAATTTTCTTCTTTTCTAAAAATATTAATTAACATATTACATTTTTATACCACCAATTTTTATTGAATATCTATAACTCAAAACTAATTAGTATAATTATTTGTAATATTGATTTTTTAATTATTTTTCCAACGACCATTCAATAAATATATTATATATTATGTTAAAGTATATATTTATTATTTCATGAATAACATTCACAAAAAATTAATTATATTTATATCAAAATAAATTTATTTATATCCCACAGGAATTTTTTTGAGCGGAATCAGCTCATGACTCACTAATTTAGGTTATGGGTTTATTTTCTCAAATCAGAAAGTCTTATTTGTAACACCCAAAACTTCCACAATACGTTTCCCTTTGAATAATGCAATAACATACATTGTAAGAAACTCCGAGATTCTAACACACTATGACCAATCAAACTAAACATTATGAATAGTAATACCCACTTTTGGAAATTTTATAAATTTTATTTCTCAAAATAGACTTCAATTTTGAATTAATAATATCTTAATTAGATTAGGGTGAGTTTTTGGTATTTTTCTGTAAACATTCAATTTTTTATGTATAGTGAAAAACAACATGTTATTATTTAAAACCATCTTTTTTATTTTAATAAATATTTAATTTTTTTAATTTATTTTAAGTAAAAATAGAAACATAATACCTATATATGTTCAATTTAATTCATTGGAATCATTTTATAATAAATTTAGATATATAAAAAGTTTATTGAACTTTTTACCGTCTTTTACCCACCTCTTAGGCGCATTTGCAAATTTGCATAAAACATAATTTTAATACTTTTTTGAGTTTAATTTAAAAATTCTGAGAGCCATGATTAATATCAGTACATAAAATTTGGTTCAATAAAATGACAATAATTTTTGGTGAATTGTAACTTTTTACATTAATTTACCATGGTAAATTGTAAATAGGGTAATTAAGGGTAATAATTATATTATAATTACCTGTAAAAATGTCTTAATGCTATTGGATAAGTGTAATTAGACCAAAAACAACCTTAAGAATTACATATGATTGTCTTTGGTCCACTTGGATTAGATTATAACATTTACTATTATTTTATTTAAAGAATAGTTAAAAGAGTTCAAATCAATGTTTAATAATTAAACAATTTTTAAATAGAGTTGTACATAAGTTAATTTGACTATAAATATTTATTATAAATCTAAAAATATTTCCTACATTATTTTATTTTATTTATAATTTTTTTACATTAAATGATTTATTTTATTTATGACAGAATGATAATGCAATAATTTCATTACTAATTAATGATTATATCAATTGATTTTATAAATATCCAAATAAATTTAATCTAATACCTTTGAAGAATTCCACTAATTTTATAGGTTAAAATAACATGTTACGTTGGATTAAATAGTTTTTTTAATTATTATGATGTTATTATTTTCACAAATACCAAATTCAAAATATTGTCAAAATTGACATAACTGAGTTTTTAAAACAAATACTAAATTATTAATTGATATACTATTCATAAAAATCTAAGGACCAGACAAAAAGATTATATAAATTTATATATATTAATAATTAACCACATGGGGTTCTCTTAGATTGATATAGTTTGTTTATAAACCATGTAATATAAAATTACAAAGAGACATGGTAAATGTCAAACAATATAACAATGTGTTATATCTAAAAGGTAAGGTTAATATGTTGAAATGAACCTATCTAAATCAAATTGGTTGAGTGGTTTTCGACCCATCCCCACCTTATCCTCTAAATAATTAATTTTTGTGCCATTAAAACCCGAAAATGATAGTATTATAAAATAATATTTCAAGCTTTTCCTAAAGTGACACTCACCACTCTTATAAAAGGGCACTACCCCTTCTCCTAATTTCGCACCTCCAAATCCATTTGGCTAAGCCAACCCCTACCCAAATATCCTTCTAACCATCCTCCCTTCATCCTATAGTCCTTACATGGGTCATTAGTCAAACCTATGGACCTCTTTTGATCTAGTCAAAATGAAGAACCTGAAGAAGATGTAAATATTTCATTACCATCTTTCAAGTTTTCTTATTCTTACACTTCCTCTTTCATTCTTATTTACTATATAAAATAATAAATCCAGTATATTCTATATAAAGTGATGTTTTTATAAATATGGTAAAACCATATTAATTATTCTATCCATTATATGAATGAAAAAGTCACCATATGTGCGTATGTAAGGCTTACCGTCTCCACATCGTGGTGTAGTTTGTTATTAAAACACTTAATTATTTGAATGGGTATAATAATGAGTATAACTGATCTAAATAATAAATATAACATGTCAATTATTCTTTATATTTTATATTCCATCAAATTAAATACTATTTCTCCATCAATATAATGATATTGTCATTCAAGCGTACATATGGATTACCCTCTCCACAAATGTGTTGCGATTCATTTCTTCATACTAACCATTCAAGAATAATTTTCATTTTATGGTTAAAAATAATTTTTAAGAACCTAATATCATTCAGAATATGAAACAAATGTATTATATCCATAACAAACATGACGTATGTAACCAAGCATTTAAAGGAAAACGAGTCAGTTAACACCCAAAACGATGATACTACTAAAATATTATTAACAAATAAATATTATAGGATCATATACGATATAATATTTTTGTATATAGTTCTTATATACTTTAATAACAATTATTTAACTATTCAAGAGGTGGTTAACGTACCCTAGACCGTGGAAAAGTACAAGTAAAGGGTTAATTTCAAAATCCCTTTATTTTCCAAGGTTGTTTTTACGTAAGTATATACTGGGACATATTTATTATCCATGAACAAGTTTCATAAAAGAGTTTTCGAAAGTATTTTATTTAAGGGAATATATTACTGAAAAACAATTTAATTTTTTTAATGATTTATTCTTCTAATCCTTTCTCATTAATATCCATGTTTTTAAAATGGTTTAAAAGATTTATTTATATGGACATGATTTTTTTAAAAAATTTTAATTACATTCAAATATTTCAAAGTGGTATGGGGAACATTGATTCAAAAATGTCTTTAAATGTCTTACTTTCTAGATTGTGTGAAATTTAAATGATTTCATGTAAATTGGATATTTCTCTCAAAGAGTATTAAAAATCATTTTCATCTATGTCAACATCATTTGATGGATTATAAACATGATTGAAGATGATTTATTATGATACAAATATTCCATATTGTATTGAAAGTTTTGTGATATATGTTTGACTATGAATGTATTATTTCTATACCATTCATGGTTTATGGATAAAGTATTGACATTTCATATGCTAGTTTTTATACTAATATTTATGTAATGTTTAAACCTTTTCATATGAAGAATGAATTGGACTTTGTATGTGATAGGTGGATCCCTCTATAGCTCCTCGATGCATCGGTAGGTCTCATGAGACAAAATGGTGTCTTGTAACAAGGCCTTGAAAAAATCTTATTGGTTATCTTGGAACAAGGCCTCTACGATGTGGTTATAATGTCTGGATTTATTCATTCCATCATTATCAAAGTGGCTATTCATATTGTATGTAATTATTTCACTAATAGAATATGAATTTCAATAAGTAAATGGAATATTTTGATTTAAACTTTTCCATATTATGCTGATGTTTAATTTTATAAAACTTTTTTTAGTCTTATACATTTCCTTAAATGTGAATGCTTTTTTATGAAAGTTTCACTATATTTCTATAATTACATAGCATCTG
Organism: Viscum album; assembly: GCA_963277665.1. Lineage (NCBI taxonomy): Eukaryota > Viridiplantae > Streptophyta > Magnoliopsida > Santalales > Viscaceae > Viscum > Viscum album. The sequence continues at coordinate 1,897,896,579 of OY728140.1, read as the reverse complement.
AGCTCACATCATTATATGTTTTATATTTCCAGGATGTTACAAAGTATTTTATGGTTGACCTACAAAGATAGGCCAAGGTTATATGTTTTCTGAAAATGTGGATAAATATTGTGGATGTTTTTATTTCATTATGTAATGTAAATCTTATGAATGAATCTAGTACTTCAAGGCTACTAAACTGATCGGTCTTTTGGGACATGATTTCATATAAATTGATAATCTTATGAAATAATGCACCAAATCTAGGTAACTGCGGTCGGACCATTACAGTTTGTATCAGGGGTTGTTTAGTACAAAACATTGAAGCTAGATTTAGAAAAAAATTGATTAGAGAAAACTTCCCTAAGATAGACTTTTAGGATTAGTATATAAGAAATTCCAAGAATTCTTGTACTATAATGATTTTGTGAGCTTCCCAAGAAATAAATCCCCATTTGGATTTGTGTAGGTAAAGACGACTCTGGAACTGATGTGACTAAGTGTAAAACATGAAAACACCGCTTTGAGCTAGACTCGAACGAGAACTATTTCAGAACAACGGTCCTTGCTACACTCTTATTTATGACACTCCTGGGGGATATGATTAGTATAATTATCAATTTCATTACAAACCATAATGGAGGGTTTATGAGTATATACTGCCTCAAAGAAAATAATTTTTTTATTATGTATTATGTCTAAAAGCTGTTCAATTTATGTTAAGTGTTTTACATGTTCGGAATTATTTATTTCAGTTCATAACTAATATATTGTCTACAATTGATTATAAATGGAACCTACTGAAAAGAATAGAAATTGTATCAATGCATGTAATCCATGTAGGGATTTCCCTCATACTCGGGATAATTATTGTGGAGCTGGTGAACCAATAGGTTCTAATCAGTTTATCACCATACTGGGACAACTCACTCAGGTTATGAAAAATAACCTTATCCTTATGGAGCACTCGGATCCACAACGTGGAAGATAAATGTTATACTGCTTCATTAGAAAAAATACAACAACTTTTAATGATAGTAAAAATCCATTAGTAGGTGTTCAATGGATAAATTCCTTAGAGATAATATTTAATGCTTTGGGGAATAACGAAATGGAAAAAGTTGTAATGACAGTTTATCACCTCAAGGGAGATGTAGATCAATGGTGGTCATTAATTCAATACACAAAGGATGATTAAGAAGAATATAACATGGAATGGTGGGTGTTGAAGTAAATTTTCTTAGAAAAATACTTTCCTTGTGACCATCAAGCATATATGGAAACACAATTTCTGAGTATGAGGAAAAAGGAGGATGATAATGTCGCAAAGTATGAGGCTAACATTACAAGGTTAGCAGGGAATGCATTAGATTAATTAAGTAACCCATGGATTTATATTGATCCATTCATTGATGGGTTGAAACCATTTATCCATCGAGCATTTGTCCCAAAATACTTATCATCGTAAAAAGATATTGGCTCGTGCGCTATCAAGACAAAAAAAGAATTCTCAAAGTCTTATGACTTCAATGAAAATAAATAGGAGAAGAGATCTATTGATCACTCTAGAGATGTCAATAATGGGGAGAAGTAAAATGTTGAATATCCATCCTTTAGTAAATGTGGAATGAAACACCCTGGTACTTTCCTGAAGGTAATGGGAGTCTGTTACTTGTGTGGTGAAAAAGGCCACCAAGCTCATGACTGCAAGGGGAAGCGAGAGGCTTTTAATGTTGAATTCTAAAATTATTTAGAGAAGTGGAATGATGAAAATTAATGTACTATGCTCCAAAGGAACATATCAAATAATAGATGAAGGGAGTAAGGCCAAGATTATGTGATCACTTCTACTGAGGTTGAATCTTAAAAAGATGGTGTGGCAGGTAATTTAATGGTTTCCTCATGTTTACCCAATGCTTCAATTGATTATGGATCATCAAATGGTTTTATATCTTCCTAGTTTTCTATGAAAATTAGATATTTTAAATTTGACTTATCAAGGACGTTTCCACTCAAAACACCTAAGGGACATATCATCGCAACAATGATTTGTGAATATATTCCCATTAGGGAATATAAATGTCCTTTACCTGTAGATTTCGTCATCCTACCCATGATTTAATTTCACATAATCCTCATAATGGATTTTATTCTGGATGATAACGTGAAAGTGTATTTTAAGAATAAGAAGGTGAGAATTTTTTATGATGATAAGAAGTACCTTATCTTTAGAGATGAAACGTCACCACCTGATTATTATCTAGATCCACCCCCACTTGCTCGACTAAAATTCTATTATTGGGGGTGAAGATAATGAAATAATTAGGGTTGAGTAAAAGAATGTTTGAATATACAATGTTCTTATTGTGAAATAATATGTTGATGTGTCTCCAGAAGATTTACCTGTACATCCTCTAGAACGAGGAATTGAGTTTTCCATTGATTTAATTCCTCGTTCAAGGACCATATCAAAGACCCTCGTAGAATGGCCGTTGTGGAATTAGTGGAACTAAAGAAACAACTACAGGAATTGATTAATAATGGGTTTATTTTCCCTAGTAGTTCTCCATCAGGAGAAACTATCCTTTTTTATAAAAATAATGTTGGATCTATGGGGATGTGCATTGACTGCATGGAGATCAATGCTAAAACAATAAAGGACAAGTATCCCCTATCTCACATTGATGATTTATTCGACCAACTTCTTGGAACTCAATATTTTTCATTGATTGACCTTTGATATGGATATCACCAGTTGTGTGTGAAGAAAGAAGACATTTTGAAAACAAAATTTGGAGCCAGTTATGGGCATTACGAGTTTACAATAATGCGTTTTGGAATAGCTAATGCACCCTTTGTTTTCATGGATCTAATGAACAATGATTTTATGGAATGTCTTCATAACATTATATTGGTATTTTTTGATGATATCTTGGTATACTCCAAAAGATATGAAAATCATAAAAATCACATCCACATTATCATAATGACTCTTAGAAGAAATGATTTTTATGGGATGTTTAGCAAGTTTGAATTCTGGCTTTAGGAGATTTATTTTTTAGGCCATATTGTCTCTAAGGTTAGAATTCTTTTTATCCTTCAAAGACTAAGGGAATCCTAGAATGGCCTTCACCGATTAGTATAACTGAGGTACACAATTTTAGTGTTTTAGTAGATTATTATCGGAATTTTTTCTACAATTTTTCCTGATTGAAAAACCCATTAACCAAGGTCACACAAAGTGGGGTTAAATTTGTTTTGAAAAAAGTGTGTGAAGAATATTTCGAAGAACTCAAGAGAATATTAATCAATTATCCTATTTTGAGTCTACCATCAGGGAAATATGGGTTTTTATTTATATTGATGCGTCAATGAATGGACTTGGTTGTTTCCTTATGTCGAATGATAGAGTTATTTCCTATAAATCAAGATAACTAAAAATTCATGAGAAAAACTATCCCACTCATTATCTAGAGTAATCAGCTTTAATATTTGCTTTGAATATATGGAGACACTATCTCTATGGTAAAAAATGTGAGATTTATACTGATCACAATAGTTTGAAGTATATTTTCTCACAAAAAGAACATATCATGTGGCAAATGTGATGTCTTGAACAACTCAAGGATTATGATTCCACTATACACAACCCTCGGGGAAGGAAAATAAGGTGGAAAATGCATTGAGTAGAAAGGATCACAGAGTTTTGAAAAATATGAGAGTTTAAAGAGACCATATTTTCAAGGATCAAGTAAATATGGATATGGGACTAACCATTGATGGTGGAACATCAATACGTTTTCAAATGGTTTACAAACCATCATTTCTAGAAAGGATAAAAATTTCTCAGACTAATGATGAGGTGTTTCAAAAGAAGATTAAAGCTGTAAATGATGGGAGATTTAGTGACTTCATATATGAAGATGGAATTTTGAATTTGAATGAGACTTTGTTTTCCAAACATACTTGATCTAAAAATGGAATTGTTAGACAATTCCCATAGCTCCAATTTCTATATACAACCTTGGATCACCAAGATGTATAGTGATTTTAATGAACATTTCTGGTGGGTCAACATGAAGAGGGAGATTGCTAATTTTGTTTCAAGATGTATGGTTTGTCAACAAATGAAAGTTGGAATGCAACAGCCTAGAGGAGTAATGCAACCACTTCACATACCTAAGTGGAAGTGGGATGATATTACGATGGTCTTTTTCATGGTACTACCAAAGACCCCAAGAATGGATGATGCAATATCGGTCATTGTTGATAATCATACCATGATAGTACATTTTCTTGAAATAATACAAGATTTACAACATGAATGTCTTGAAAGACTATATATTAATGAAGTTTTAAGACTCCATGGTGTACCCCAATCAACATTTTCTGATCGTGATCCCTGTTTTACATCAAGATTCTATAAAATTCTTCAGAAGGCCCTGGATACTATGCTTTGTATGAGCACTGCCTACAACCCTCAAACCGATGAACAATCAGAACGCACTATTCAAACCATAGAAGATATGTTGAGATCATTCTCAATTTACTTTCAAGGTATGTGGGATCAATATTTACCTCAGGTAGAATTTTCCAATAACAATAGCTTCAATTCATGTATTCAGATGGAACCATATAAAGCGTTATATGGAAAGAGATGTCGCACATAGACTTTTTGTGTTGATGTTGGTGAAAGAAAACTCATTGGCCCAAAACCTGTTGAGGGAAATACGAAAAGGTGAATTTTATCCAGACCCACATAAAACCAACTCAAAGTAGGCAGAAGAGTTACGCCGATAACCGAAGGAAGGATTTGGTATTTTAGGTAGGAGATCATGTTTTCATGAAGTTATCTCTATGGAAGGGAGTTATACGATTCAATAAGAAGGGTAAATTATGTCCTAGGTAAATCATAACTTTCTAAATTCTAGAATGAATTGGGGTTGTAGCTTACCATTTGGAAATGCCTCCAAGTCTCTCAAATGTTCACGATTTGTTTAATAAATCACTATTGAGAAAATACGTTCCTAACCCAATGCATGTACTCACCTATGTGGAAATTGAACTGGAACATAACCTATCTTATTATGAAGAGCCTGTTAGGAATCATGATACAATAGAACAAGTGTTGAGAATCCGGATGACTCGTCTGTTAAAAGTGCTATGGATAAATCATAAGATGGAAGAGGTAATGTGAGAACCCGAGGAACATATGATTAAGAACAACCTATATCATTTTATGTAATAATATTCTAGAAATATTTAGAATGAAATTATTTTAAGGAGGGGATAATGTAACACCCCAAGCATCCACAGTACGTTTCTCTTTAAATAATGTAATATCTTGCATTGTACGCAACATTGAGATTCTAACACACAACAACCAATAAACTAGCAGTTATGAATAGTTATACCCACTTTTTTGGTATTTTATAAATTTTATTTTTCAAAGTGGACTTCATCTTTGGATTCATATTATCTAAATCAGTTTAGGGTGAATTTTTGGTATTTTTCTAAAAACATTCAGTTTTTGATGAATAGTGAAAAACATTGTGTTATTAGTCAAAAACGGAATGTTATTTAAATAATTATTTATTTTATATAAATTTATTTTAATCGAAAATATATAAATAATACCTATATATGTTCAATTTAATTCATTGGAGTCATTTTATAATATGTTTAGATATATAAAATTTTTGTTAAACTCTTTACCGTCTTTTACCCACCTCATATGAGAATTTGCAAATTTGCATTAAACATATTTTTACCGCTTCTATGAGATTATTTCAAAAATATGACAGACTATATTAATATTAGTAATAATATTTAATTTCATAAGATGAATGTAATTGTTGGTGAATAGTAAATTTTTTATTTTATTTACCACGGTAGAAAGTAAATAGAGTAATTATTGGATAAAATGATATTATAATTACCCTAACCCATATTCTAATTCAATTCGATAGGTTTAATTTGACAAAAAATATCCTTAGGAAAAAAATATGATCCCCTTTTCCCCACATGGATTAGATTAGACATTTAAAATTACTTAATTTGAATAAGAGTTAAAAGTGTTAAATTCAAAGTTTAATAACTAATAGATTTTTAATATATGGTTATATAGAAGATACATTTGATAATAAATATTAATTATATATATATATATATAAAGATTTCCAACATAATGGCATTTTATTTATAATTTTTAGATATTGAATAATTTAATTTATTTTTGACACAACGAAGATGTAATAATTAATTTATTAATGAATGATAAAAATAAATGATATTATAAATATTCAAATAAATGTAATTTTACACTTTTGAGGAATTTAACTGATTTTATAAGTTTATATGAAATTTTAGGGTTGATTAAATAATTTTTTTTGATGTAATCATGCTGTTATGATTTCCACAAAAACCAGATACTAAATAGTGTCAAAATTGACATAATTGAGTTCTTAAAACAAATACTATATCCGTAATTGATATAATATTCCTAAAAATATAAGGATCAGAAAAAAGACTTAGATATGTTTATATATATTAATAAAAAACTACATGGGGTTTTCATGGCTGTTTATCGTATGTTTTTTAACCCTATAATATAAAAATATAAAGAGACATGGTTAATGTCAAACTATTTAACTAAAAGTTAAATTTATAAGATAATGTTAATATGGAGACATGACCCTATAAAAACCCATTGGTTGGGAGTTTTTATCCCATAAACACATTATCCTCTAAATATTTAAATTTTGAGCCATTAGAAACGAAATTAATTTTATTATAAAATAATATTTCAAGCATTTCTTAAACTGACCTTCACCTCTCTCATAAAAGGGAATTCCCCATTCTCTTAATTTAACACCCCCAAAGCCATTTAGATCCACCAAACCTAGCCCAAATATCCTTCCAAAATTCCTCCCTTCATCTTAAAGAATTTCATTTCGTCATAAATACAACATAAGGATCCCTTTTGATCAAATCAATAACAAGAACATGAAGAAGAGGTAAATATTTCACCCCCCCTATTTCATGTTCTTTTCACCTAACACTTCCACTTTATTTGTTGTTTCCATTATAAAATAATAAATCTGCTGTATTCTATATAATTTGATGTTATTATAAATATCTTACAACCATATTCATTATTCTATCCATCATATGATTGAAAAATCCACCATATGTGTGTACAAACGACTTACCGTCTCCACGTTGTGGTGTAGTTTGTTATTCAAACACTTAATTATTTTGATGGGTTTAACAATGAGTATAAATGATGTAAATAATAAATAATACATGTTAATGGTTCTGTATATATGATATACCATCCAATTACATATGATTTCACCATCAATATAATGATATTGTTGCTCGTGCGTACATACGGATTACCATCTCCACAGACGTGATGAGATTCATTTCCCCATCGTAACAATTCAAGAAAAATTTGCATATGATGATTAAAAATAAAATTTAAGAACATTATATCATTCTTTATATAAATCAAATATATAATATCCATAACAAACGAGGCTTATGTAACAAAGAATATAAAGGAAAATGAGTCACATAACACCGAAAATGATGATTCTACCAAAATATTATTAACAAATAAATATTAAAGGATCATATATAAATTATATTTATGTATATATTTCTTGTATAATTTAATAAAATTGATTTAAATATTATACATGAGTTTAATGTACCCTCAATCAAGGAAAATTACAATGTAAGGGTTAATTTCACAATCTCTTTATTATCCGAGGTTGTTTTTATGTAAGTATCTAATAGAAAAAATTTATTATCCATGTGTATGTTTCATAAAAGAGTTTTCAAATGTATTCCTTTTAATGGAATTTTTACTATATCAAAATTTTAAATGTTTTAAATATTTATTCTTCTAATACTTTTTCAGTAATTTACATGTTTTTAAAATGTTTTTAGGATATATTTATAAGGAAATGAACATTTTTAAAATGATAATTCCATTAAAAGGTTTTAATGTGGAATGGGAAAATTTGATTCAAAAATTTATTTAAATGTCTACATTTATAAATTGTGTGACATTTAAATTTTATCACGAAAAGGGATATTTCTATCAAAGAGTTTTGTAAATAATATTTTCTTGTGTAAAAATATTTTGATGGATTTTAAACTTCTTTGAAGATGATTTATTATGATAATAATATTACCTACTATATTGATGGTTTTGTGATATGTTTGACTATGGATGTGTTTTTTTACACCATTCATGGTTTATAGATAAATTATTTATATTTCGTATGCTATTTTTAAGACAAATATTTATGTTATGTTTAAACCTTTTCATATGAGGAATGCATTGGACTTAGTATGTGAGGGGTGGAGCCCGCTATAGCTCCTCGATGCATCAGTAAGTCTCATTAGATGAACTAGTGTACTGGCATAAGTCCATGACAGAATCTTATTTTTAGTCTTGGCACAAGGCCTTGACTATGTGGTTATGATGTCTGGGATTATGAACTCCATCATTATAAAAGTGGCTGTTGATATTGCATATGATTATTCGACAAGTATAATATCCATGTGAATAAGTAAATGGAATTATTTTATTTTTCTGTTGCCATATAATGCTGATTTTTATGTTTAAAAGTCCTTTGTTTTAGTCTTATACATTGCCTTAAATGTTTATACTTATTTATGAATGTTTCCTCTATATTGTTATCCTTAATGAGCATCTGAGCTCACTCCTTTATATGTTTTATTTTTCCAGGATGTGAAGAAGTATTTTATTGTTGTCCTACAGGGATAGACTAAGGATATAAGTGTGTTCAAAAGATGACAAAATGTTGTTGATGCTTGTATTTCATGATGTAATTTAAATCTTATGAATGTATCCATTACTTCCAAGGCTACTAAACTGAATGGAATTTTTGGACATGATTCCTTGTATCATGTTAATTTTATGTAATAATGCACAAAATTTGGGAAAATGAGGTTGGGGCCTTAAAATTTTCATTCATATTCTAAATGATCAAACTGCCCCAATATGCATCATGGATTTCATGAGTCTATCAAATCCTAGTTGGAGAAAATATTTTTAAATTGAGTTCCTAAAAAGTGACAATGGCCTCCCTATAATACATTATGATCTAGGGTTCAAAACCTTTCAGTCCCTAATATTGAATAATTTTCATGTTTTTCCATGAAAAAAGTGAAATATCCATACTGTCGAACATAGGATAATGATGCAAGGAAATGTTTAATGATTATACTTTAGGAATTGAATTTATTCCATACATCCCACCCCTCCAAAATAATGTTTCAGTGAATCTAGCGACACTTCCCACCACATTCAACCTATATTGGTGACTATCCATAGATATTGAAAATTTGTACATCCATTATCTTTGTAAGGAAAACTGTAAAGTTGATCATAACCTCAACAATGAAAAATAGTCACATATGAAGTACCTTAATACCCACAATAACTATTTAAAATTTCATTTGTCTTCATATACATAGTTATGTGTTGAGGAGGATTCCCATGATACATTAGTTTCAAAAAGAAATTCACAGGAACCCCAGAAGATGTCCCTAAAAGGAAAATAGTTCCAAAAAACAAAGAATAGTTCAATATTATTATTTCCTATGATGGGATACTTCAGCATAAACTACTAAAAGGCAAATCCAATATCCATACTCATACTAGAAAAGACTTCCATTATGCTTCAGTGATGTCAAAAGTAAAACAACCATTTCAATTATTAAACAATAATACATTATTTAGTTACATAAAATTATACATAATACAATATTAATCATCGAGAAGTTTAGTGTATGTGGTAATCCATTAAATTTAATTACAAATATTAACATGAATAAGAATATCATTATTGAAAACATATTTAACATGTTGATCATAAAACTGTATTGGATAACCTGGGAAAATTCATCAGAAAGTGGTGATCCATAAATCTCATAAAGGGCATAATCATGGAATAAAATAAAACAATATTACATGTTAGAAAAGTAATATCCTTGATGGATAAAGTACCAAAAATAATATGGCATGATTTTTCATAATAATCCTAACATCAAAAATGAAGAAACAACTTAAAACACTACATCACAGTCATAGGTCAAGGATAAAAATCCATGAATTTGTGGTGGAGAATGTAAAATAAAATAATAAGGTATAATTAAGTCCCAACATTACCTATAATCATTCATAACATTACCCAATACATTAAATCCCTAAATAATTCCATGTGCACCTGTCTATTTCATTTCATTCTCATGTGTATGTGTTCCACATAGATCATAAAAAATAGATTCGTTCAAACTCATATTTTATTACATGATCATGGAGTGTAGAAAAAATAAATCTACAACCCAAATAAAAAGGTATATGTACATAAATGTGAACAAAATTGATAGAAAATGGGTATGTAATTCACAACATAATTTGTTTCTCATGGAAAATCTCTGTGAAAATTTAGCAACAAAATGGAGTTATTTAAAAAGTTTATAAAATGGGTTAATTGGGAGAGAAATAGGTATATACTCATTTCTATATGAAGTGGAAATTAATAGGTACATGTAAGGTCATGTCCACACATATATAATTAGAAGATGAATGGATAAGATAATAAATAAGCTTAGAAAAATAGAAAGGAAATTATTCTTATGAAATTTCTGTATGGTAACAATTATACATGGGAGGGATTAATGAGATATAAATAGGCCTATAATCATTAATAAATCATAATGGAAGTATTTGGTATGTTAAAAAACATAACGAATAACTAGGAATAAAAAAATAAAAAGGAATATTATAGACAAGATTCATGAATAAAGGTGACAAAGAGATGATCCCTTTCCATAAGAGTATGAAGCAAAACATATTTAAAGGGGATACATAAGAAACATGGGGGACATGGTAGGCTTATAGAAATTAGGATAGTGTATTTTTGTTCCACATGTATTTTTAGTGAATATAAGAGGGATCATGGGTGTGTTTATATGGGAAAAGAGAGGGAATTATTTAAAATTCAGTTTTCACACTCTATAAAACAAAATATTTCAAACACAAAACAACCCATTGTTTTTTGTTAATTATTTTTACCAAATTGGATATGTTTTTATTATTTTATTATAAATGGGATGAACATGTTGAAATATTATCCTTACTTATGTGGGGGAGTCACACAATCAAAAAAATTAATTTAATATCGTAAAACATTTTATATGTTTTGGAGGATTCATAAAGTCTATAAAATAAATTAAATAAATTTAAAATCACATTATGTTGAGGTTAAAAATAATTGTTTTCCAATGATACCCATTATACTATTTAATATATCATTTTGTGTCATTATGATGTAATAAAATACCCTATATATTTTTATAGTCTTCAAATTTTACTCCAAACCCCGACTATCTCGGATAATTATTAAAAATTCACCTTCTGATAAATTTGAAACTATGATTCAAAAAATTAATTTTTTTAAATTAAAAATTTTATAAAAATGTTCATTTTTACTTTTAATATAAGATTTGACATTTATTGAAATATGTTTGGTTTCTCACAATTACAGTATTTGTACCCATAGAAAAAGTACATTTAACTTCACAAAAAATTTTTGATCATTTATTATTAATAAACATTATTTAATATTTTTTTTCTAAAATACTATTTATTTTAAAAATACTTTAATTTAACACATTAAATACCTTTATTGAATTTTAATATTAACTAAATAAAAAATATGTGTTTTATTTAATAAAATCAAAATCATTTGTAATGTAACAATAAAAAATGAAGATAAATTCATTAATCCTTAAAGTGTACATATTCAAATTATCAAGGTATTGATTCATATCAATTTATTACACCAATTTATTCCCTATGAGTAAGGTGCATAAGAGTGAGACTTTCATGGTGTCATTTGGAGAACAAGGTTTGGTTCGTGATCTCGATGATCTTGAACTTCTCCATTAAAAGGATTATCTCATGCTTAAGTAGTTGGATCTCATGTTGGGCATGGTCATGGTAAAATCATATAGATTCTATCTCCCTCATAATCTCCAATAAATGTGATTTATAGGGCACGATTCTTATGGTTGAGTCCATCCCTTCCTTTGTCCTAGTCTATTGAATTTCTCAAAAGACCTATATTTATACTAATAATATAATCACTATTCAATGAATATATTGACCATGATAAGGATTATTAATAATCTTTTGAATCCAATTGGATATTATAAAAAAACATGGTCATGTGTTTTCTAAAACCATATTACATAACAAAACATTACATCATAATGAAATTTTATTTATTACCATTTGGTTCGTTAAAATCATCATGCCCTGAGAAATTTCTCCACAAATTTTCTTATTTAACCTCCATTTAAAAAGATAAGGTTTATTCTTTATCATCACTTCTTCTGATTCCTATATTGATTCATTAAACTTATGTTTTCTTCACAAAACTTTGACAAGGTTCATTGTCTAATATTTTAGAGATTTGTCTCACCAATATAAGATCTTCAACAGCTGATTCACATATGAAAGATCATTCTACAATGGTACCACTTCTATATTTAGTACATGTGACAGTTTAGGTACATATTTCTTGTAGTGTGATACATGGAATACTTCATGAACCCAAGATAGCTTAGGTGGGAGTGCTAGTTGATAAGAAACTACACCAATGTGACCAAGGATCCCAAGGGGGATAATATATCTTGGACTAAGCATAAACTTATTCCCAAAACTCATTAAAATCCTCCATGGAGATATGTATAAGAATACCATGTCTCCAACATAAATCTCTAGGAACCATCAATAATTTTCAACATAACAACATTATTGAATATGAGTTGCCTTGATGTTCTACTGAATGTTCATAACCTTTTCACTATTTCATTAACCATTTAAGGATATAGTAGTTTTTGTTCCCCATATTCATCCCAACATACTTGTTTATTTCACCTATTCCCATAATGGGATTCATGGGGAGCCATTTGGATGCTCTTGTGGAAACAGTTTTTCAAAGAGTATCAACCATAGCAAGATGTTGATCCCATCATCCTTTAAAGTCCATTCACCATGCTCTAAACATATTCCCAAGTGTTTGGATAGTCCAAATATATAATAAATTAGTATGTGGGATATAGAAGATGTTGATGTTCAACTATATAATCAACGTGTGCAAGAGACTCATCTAGAACATAGAGGTGAATCATGGATCTTGATATGATATAATCAACAGTGGTAATATATGAAACCTAACCACTTTCTTGATGAATATTCATGAAATTCGATCTAGTGATAATTTAACTCATATCATAGTGAAGTGTTCATTATTTGTAATATGATCCACCACAACCCCTATAACATTATTCCCACATAATGTCTTTGGAACATAAATGACAATGTCGATGGTGATTTTTCCCAAGTTTCATAACGGAATGGGTAATGGTTTCATCATCCCATTATATTTTTGAATTTTATAATTCAATTGATGACATAGAATACATATTGATATAAATATATATATATCCTTCCCCATATTTTCCCTCCAATAATGTTCCCTTATATCCCGCTACATTTTTGTGCATACTGGGTGGATAGAGAAGGTTGAGCTATGTGCATAATCAAATAGCTCCTTCATTAACTCTGGATTTGATGGTATACATTGTCGTGTCCCAAATCTCACAACACCATCATCATTAACTTTTAAAACTGAGGACATACCATTCCTTATCAATACCACTTCCTTCTGAATACCCATACCATCACTTTGAGAATCCTTTAACCTCTCCATAAGTGATGGTAGAAAAATAATTTCTGAAAGGATTGATGATGTTTCTTCTCTTATGATTCTCAGGTCCATCCTTTCCAAATCTATGAATATAGGGTCCATCTCAATCCTAATAAGTGAATGAATCATTGATTCCTTTATACTTTTATCATCTACAACATTATTCATTTTCACTTGATAGTAGTATATTCTACAGTCATAGTCTTTCATCAGCTCTAAGAATCTTAATTGGAGGATATTGAGCTCTTTTTATGTGAATATATATACTTAAGAATTTTGTGATATATATATTTCACACTTCTCCCCAAAGAGATAAACCTGCTAATTTATCAAAGTGAAGATCACTACATCCAACTTTATATCATGCCTTGGGTAGTTCTGTTCAGTAACTTTTATCCACCATGAAACATCAGCAAGGAATTTTTTATTTTTCATCAACACACAATCAAATCCATTCTTCGAAGCATCACTAAATAACACAAAAATTTACCAACTAGATTGTATTGTAAAAACAAGGGCAATGAAAAGAAACCATTTCAAATCCTTGAATCTCTCTTTACATTAATCATTCCAAGAAAATGTTACACCATTAAGATTTATCATGGTAATAGGGATTTCCAGTCATGAGAAATTTCGTGTAAATCAGCGAGAATATATAGCTAACTCGAGGAAACTATGGATATCTATCACATATTTTGGAATCATCTGTCCTTAAATTGCAAATTTTTTTGAAGGGTCCATATATATCCCAGCCTTTATGATGATATTCCCTAATAATATGACTTCCATCAACTAGAACTCACACTTGTTTTACTTTTCATAATTTGTTTTCTTTGGTAAGGTATTTATCACAGTTTTAAAATGATCTTCATGCTACTTTCTTTTTGAGTATATAGGAATATCATTTATCAATAGTTCCAAAAATTTATAGATGTTATCCATAAAGACTCTATTCATTATTTCCTTAATGATTTCTAGATCAGCAGTGAATCTGAAAGAAATCAATATGAATTCATAGTGCACATACCATGTATGAAAGTAAGTCCTAGGGATACAGTCTTTTTCACACTAACATGGTAATATCCCAACCACAGATCATCCTTTGTTAAATATTGTGATCCATGTGTCTAATCTATAAAGTCATCACTGTGAGGTAGATGATAGTTTTTCTTTATCATGATCTAATAGAGTTCATGATAATCGACACAAACGAGAATTAAACCATCCTTATAATGATGTAGGGGATTTGTGAACCCCATAGTGATGCACTTGGGAATATGAAACCTTATCCATATTTTCTTATATATTGTTCTTCATATCCTCATGTTCAAAAAAATCCATTATATATCTATTCATGAATAATGGTAACACCCCAGGTATAAGCGCGATTGAAAATTCAACATCTCAACTTGGAGGAAGACCAAACAATTCCCCAAGAAACCCATCAGAGTATTTCCTCACAAAAGGAAAGTCTTAAATGATGATTCTTTCCATATAATCAATCATTTGAGAGAGATAATATTTCACATAATGAAATAATACCCACTATTGAGATGAAAGTTCTAAACAGGATTCATCCTCCACCTTTTTCTTATATAGAATTGGTGTTCGAAATGAAATACAGAGTGTTTCTTCATTATTAAAATAATTTAGGTTGTCTCTGTATAGGGAAATCGAATCCATGCCCATAATTACATCAAATTCCCCCAAAAAAGAATATGAAAATATTTCTTGTAAATTTCATCCAAAAAAAATTGATTGATGAGGAGTTATATAATTGGGATGAGATTATTTCCCCATATTTCATTTTTAATAAAAACTATAATTCCATGCTTTGTAATGGTGTATGGAATAATAAACTAAAAATTCATGGATTTAGGGAATGTTTAGAACTAGAATAAAAAAGTATGTTCTGTATTCTCGAATGAATTACTAATATACTTGTCACCACATAATTTTCAGATTTCACTTTGATGGTAGTGATGGAAGAAATCCCACCTTTTCTTCCTGGGAGGATTTTTGTTGTCTCTGAAAACCCTTATAATTGTGCCTTAATTTGAAAATATACCTGGTTCTATGTAGTTGTAACAATGAACAATACACTGAGGGTTGATAGGAGAATAACATTTTTTATTGTACTATATATTTTTTCTATAAAAAATCACTGGATATGTGCCCTCCCTTCCTACACCTAATGTATTTTCTCATCACCGTCTGTAAATTTGGAGGGTTTTTTATTGTATACGTTTGTCATGTGGGATGTTCAAATTGTGTGGCACCATGAGTCCTCTATATTGAATCTCAATAATTGATTTCCACATTTTTATTCTTATCCCCATGATACTCATGAGAGTCTCCAATATCCATTTTGTATTTGTGGGTACATAAGAAAATTTCCTCATAGTGATCAATGTCATGGATCGTTAGGGCTTTCCATATGCTATTTTTTAGTCCACCAAAGAATAGGTAAACATTGATCTCAAGGGTAATGACAAATCAAAAGGCATAATGTTCAAGTCTTGTGATGTTTTCCCCATACACCTGATTTATTCATCACTGTTTAGCATGAGGACAAGAAAATCCTATAACATTTAAAGATGGATATTGTGAGAAAAATATTTATCAATTTTTTTAAGAAATCCTTTAACACCATTGCTTCCATATCATCTTTAAGAATCGTATTTTTTATTAATGTATACCATTGATTAGCTCCACCTTAAATATGATAAACTTCCTGATGAACCTTCTATTTTTCTTCATATTAATGGATTGAGAATATATTCTCAATGGTGTTAATGAATTTATCGATGATATAGGTATCAAATGACCCATTTAAAGTAGAAGGCCTTCGATTACTGATGCTCTCAATTGTGTATTTCTATCTCTTATGTGGTTTGGATTATCCTTTTGATCATGGTTTCTATTCATAGCTTGATTTAGCTAAGATATTACCATCATGATGTTTGCGATTCCTACTCCCATTGTATAGTGCATCTCATTAGGGCAGTCATCACATTACTCTTCACATTGATTTTTTACCCGATTCCTCATATTTTGGGCATTGTATTGAATAGAATAAAAATTTATGTATGGGTGTATTTATCTTTTAAACAAATAAATTGGAATTTAATAACATTAATGTGATAACATATAAATTACAAGTATATCTTTAGCATATATATTTCTCGGCTTCAGTCTTTTTTATCCATGATATATTTCATAACATATAATCTTATGGGAATTTTTCTATCCCATAATAATTTTTCATAATATTCTTATGAATTACTAGAGTGTATCCCTAAAGAGTGTCAAACTAGGTGTGTAGTAAGGCTCATTATCGTTCACCAGGTTACCCTATGTTAGACCCGATACACCATGTATGAGTTATTAATCCTATGTACATCTATTACAGAACCATGTCATCTTGATGAATCCAAAGAGGGATGTATTTTTATGATAGAATAAATTTTCCATACTCACCAAAAATTGTTAATGTTTTCTTATTCTTAGTCTTATCTCTAATGATTTTTCTGTGGTTTTCTAATCCGAATAGAAAAAATAACTACACTTTTATTTTTTTACCAACTTTAAGAAAAATAATATTTATTAAACTTTAATAAATTATTTAGTGACATAAAATTAGAAATATTATAACATTAAATATCGATATTTCTAGTGTCTTTAGGAATTAGTTACAATGAATTACAACATAAAAAATAAATTACAACCTATTTATAGAAAACATCTTCAACATGCATGATCTTAAAACTATATTGAATAACCTGGTAAAATACGTAAGAATGGGTTGATAGATAAATCCTGGTAAAGGAATAAACATGACATAACAAGAAGATAATAATACATCTTATATATGGTATATCAAGGAAGTATAAAGGAACATGAATAATAAGGCATGATACAAAATGATAATTATAACACGGGAATGGCGACAACAACATCAAACACTGCATCATAATCAAGGGTCAAGGTTAAACAGCATAGACCACATAGTGGATAGATTCCTATAGGGGAATCATGTATTCATGTTTCCCAACATGACGTATCATGACACTAAACATTACCCAATTCAATGGAGTGATATATAATTTTGGGTGCACCCATCAATTTCATTTCGTTCTCATGCTTAATTGTGCCACAAAGACCATAAAATAGGGATTCATTCATCATCTGAATTTAATAAATGATAAGGTGTTCAAAATACATACTTGTACGTACCCAATAAAAATGTGTAAATACATAAATTTGAACACCCTTGATAGGAAATGTATTTGGTATTCCCTACGCAATTGAGTTGTCATGGGAAGTTATGGTGAAAATTTGGTGGCATGACAACGTCATATAAAAATTCATACAATGTGTTGATGAGAGAGAAATTGGTCTCGCATCATTTGTAAATTAAGGTTACAGTAATAGGTACATTTAAGGGAACAACCAAATATAATTAAATTATAATAATAGGAAATTTTATTATAAATAAACTTTAATAAAAAGGGATGGGAAAGCATCATTACAGAATTTCATCATGGTAACGAGTGTACATAAGAGGGATTAATGTGAGAGGAATGTGTATCCCAAGAATTATATATCATAAGGGTATTATTTTGGAGGTGTGAAAACATACTCCGCAATTTGTAATAAAAAATAAAAGGTCATAACGTATAGGATATTCTTAAATAAATGTGAGAAAGAGTGGATACCTTACCATAAGAGTGACACCAAATGCATTAATGGGTCTTCTTAAGAGATTGGGGCACCTAGGTAGGATTATAGAGAGATTAGGGAAGAGTACGGGTCTGCTCAAAATAATATTAAGGATGATAATGGGGATCTAGGGTTGTTTTATATAGGAAAATATATGGATTTATTTATTATTTTTGTTTAGGACTCTAAAAAGGTATTTTAAAACACAGTCCTTTGTTTGGCTTTGCCGTTGATTTTTTATAAAACTGGAGACATTTCTTTATTTTATTTGTAAAATGTCCTAAATTTTTAAAATACTAACCTTTATTATGTTGAGGCGAGTCACACTTTTAAAGAAATGAATTTAAAATTATTAATTATATTATTTGTTTTGGATGATTTATATAGGATATATAAAATTAATCAAATAAACTTAAAATCACTTATTTGGATGTATAAAACATTTATTTGCCCTAAAAACCTATTAATGTATTTATTAAATCTTATTTGGGTCATTAGGATGTCATAAAATAGAGCATATATTTATATGGTATCTAATTTTTACCCAAAAATTCGACTAACAAAGAAAATTATGAAAAATTTACCATTAGTTTATTTAGACACTCTGATTACAAAAATAGTATGTCTTTTATCAATTCAATTTTATAAATATGTGAATTTTTACTTTTATAATAAAATTCAACATTTATTAAAAATTGCATGGTTTTTTACAATTACTATTATTGACCCCTAATAAAATGATATTTCACAT
Organism: Viscum album; assembly: GCA_963277665.1. Lineage (NCBI taxonomy): Eukaryota > Viridiplantae > Streptophyta > Magnoliopsida > Santalales > Viscaceae > Viscum > Viscum album. Next base: position 1,897,877,307 of record OY728140.1, on the reverse strand, counting down.
TATAAAAATTATATGACCATTTGAAATATATAAATCAAATTTAATGAAATTATTTGAAATATTTTTTATTTCAAAAATCCATTAATTAATCAAAATAAATCACTTTATTGATTTTGAATATTACCTGAAAATAAAATTTATGTTTAATTCAATCAAAATAAAAATCAGTAATAATATTATAATAATAAAATAAATTATTTATTCTATAAAATATAAAAATAAATGTTATTAAGATCTTGATACATATCAAATTATAGCACTGGTTTACACACTAAACGTTATGTGTGCGATAGTGAGACTTTCATGGGGCCTTTCGATGAACATGATTCAGGTCAGGATCTCTACGAGCTCGAACTTCAATTAGAAATGATTTCCCTCATGCTTAAGTTTTAGGATCTCAAATTGTATTTGGTCATGGAAAATTAAAAGAGATTTTATCGTCCATAGAATCTTCTATAATTGGGCTTTATAGGGCATCATGATATTGTTTTATCTAATCACTTCATTAGTCTATGTCAATTGAATTTGTTAAAACCCTTATATTTATACTAGTCATGTGATCACTGTTTAAGAACAATAATAATAAAGGATAATATTATTAATGGTCTTCTGAATCCAATTGGATATAATAAAATAAAACATGTGCAAGTGTTTTCTATAACCATTATACACAAGAAAACATTAAATCATAAGGGATTTTTTTATAATAGTTTTGGTCGTTACAAAAATAATGTTGGCATGTCCGAACAGCGACCAGAGGGTAAAGCCAAATTTTATCCCATACACATGGAGAACTGGAACACCCAGATGGCAAAAAGGACAATAGTGGACATAATTACATCTCTCATTAATGAATGGGCACATGTTCTCATCCCTAATGAATTATATCATTGACTTGTTTTTATTTTTCTAAACGGTCATGCCTATATTCAAGCCCTTATCCTAAAAAGTTGTCAACATATTCTTTTGGCAGTAGAAGAAGGTGGTTGTTGGAATATCTCCTCGATAACTTAATATAAGTCACATACTAGTACTATAAAATATGTTTTAATAGTCCTATAAATTTTCTTTTTCCATGCTAGATAAGTGATGAATACCATAGAGAGATTAAAATCTATATGATTTTTTTAGTGCAAAAAATGCACATATAAAGGGGTCTGTTGTCAGTTCATTTGTAGGAATTTATACAGAAAAAAAATTTATTAGTTATTTTATTATGATATGATAAATGGTATCATTATTGGAGCATCAAGAATAATTTATAAATGATACAATTACCAACATTTTTAAAAACAATGATAAAGGTACATAATAAAGTTTGTTGTAAAAGAATGCTACAACCCTAGTAGAGTGTGTTGTAACAACACAATGCATCAACAAAAAAACCACCATAAAAAAATAAAGTACAGATACATAATTTAAATTAAATAACATTTCAAAAATAAAATGAACTATAAAACTATATTATAGTTATTTCATAATTATTCTTATACAAATAGATAAGTATAACTTATTTCATACATTTGAAAAATGATCAATGTTCCTTTATCATTTAGTAATGGCCATGTCTCTTGCTATTTCTGAAAACCCACCACATCTCAGGAAAAATAACACACCTATAAAAAAATAGTTTTTATGTATGTAATTATATAAAAAATTAAATTAACAGAAAGCAATAATTTTAAAATAAACATTGAGTCATAATAGGAAAACTGTGTATCAGATTGAGTAGTGGTTGATTAATGCATGTCACACCATTTATTGTTCATATTAAAGATATTTTTCTATTAAAATTAACTAAATAATTATAAGATAAAAATAATAATTACATTTTTTATGTAATATCATATAGATTGATGAGAAAACAATATTGGATCATTTTATCGGTTTTGGGAATGTGATGTGTGTGTTTTCGTAAAATGAATATTCTATATTGAAAAGACACACATAGATTAGTACCAGTCACACCATCTATCAGATTAAGGTGTTAATGATTCCTAAATTTCCCAAATGACATGCTGATATTTTTTCATAATGTTTTGAAATTATCCAAATGCATTTTATTGGTTTTGAGTATGACGCTTTTCTTTTTTACAAAAAAAAAACATTTTAAACGGTAAACATAGACATTGAGTTATAACAGTCACACCATATATTAGAATAATTTGGTACTAATTTCAAAACATCAAAAAGTTCTTATGAATTGTTTTAATAAATTATCAATAAATTCTATGTGCATCATCGTAGTTTTCGATGAGTCACCAATTCTGAAATAAAATGTCCATGTAAAATTAATAACAGAAATGTAAGGTCATACTGAGTTCATTTTTAATTAGATTGAGTTGGGGATGAAACCTACACATAAAAATTGACTTCTGGATGATTTTCCTAAAGTATCAAATTAATATAAACATATTTTCTCAGTTTTGAGTTGGTTAGATGTTTTTTTCTAAGTTGATGTAAATTTTAAATAATGATGCACTTTGAGTTATACAGATCACACCATGAATCAAATTGAGGTTAAGATGATTTCTTACACTAAAAATTGAATTATGAATCTTTTATTAATAGATCAAAAAATCCCTTTTTCCTTTGGTTTTGAGTATGTAACTTGTATTTTTTATTAAAATGCAATTTTAAACTCGAAACACAATATTTGAGTCATAACGATCACTCTGTGTTTCATTTTGACAATAGACTGATTCCTACAAGTCAAAAATTACTTATTAGTCCTTTTTCTAAATTATAATTATAATACAATCATGTTTTCTAAATTTTTAGTGTGTTGAACATTTTGAACTAAAAGAATAATTTAAACTCAAAACAGACACTTCGAGTCATGTCGAGCACATTATGTATCTTATTAAGGTGAGGCTAATCAATAAAAATCATAAATGAGTTATGGACTATTTTCCAAAATTATCAATAGTATATGGATGTTATTTCTCTTTTTTGGGTAAGTTGGATTATTTTTTTAATAAAAATGATGTCGATTTTAAATAAAAAGGAACTCGTGGAGTCATACTAGCCACACCATCCATTGGATTGAGGTGGGTCTAATTACAATAGGTCCTAAATGAAATATATATAATTTTCATCACGTATAATAGTAATTAGAATGATTTTTCTTAGTGTTCTGTACTTCACTTTTCTTTTACACTAAAATTTCATATTTTCCTATAACCACAAACTTTGAGTTATAATTGTAACTTTTTATGTTGGTTTGATGTGATCCTGATTCCTAAAAATCATAAATAAATTAATAATAATTTTAAAATGTTTACAAGAAATCATAAGTATTGTTTCTCAGCATTCCATAACTGATAGTTATTATTATAAATTGTCGATATTAAATTGTAAAAACACATTTTTAGGCACAATGGGGGAATTGTGTTTCATATTGAGGTGACGGTGACTTCAGCATGCCAAATCTGACTTATGGTTCACCTTAAAAAGTATGAAAACAATAAAAATGTGTTCTCACAATTTTGAGTATGTAAATTGTCTTTTTCACTAAATATGAGGTCAATTTTAAATAAAATATGCACTTTGAGTCATTCTAGTTAAACCACGAATCAAATTGGGGTTATATATATTCCTATACGTCCCAAATGACTTATGGATCACTATTCTAATTTATAAAAAACATATGAATTTGTTGGCTTGGTTTTGAGTATGTCACTTTTCTTTTTTTCTCAAAAATTTCATTTTAAATTCAAAATACGCACAATGATCTACACCGGTCACATCATGTATAAATTTTATTTGATAATTATTACTACAAATTAAAAATGAATTATGAATTTATGTGCAAAATTATCAACATAATCTGAGTTTGTTTTCTCTATTTTTAGTCTGAGACTCTTTTTGAACTAAAATGCCAATTTTAAACTCAGAACAAAAAAATGGATTCATATCGGGCCTATAATTTATAGAATTTTGGTGAGGCTGATTCATACACATCAAAAATTCCCTGTCGGAATTTTTCTAAATGTATCTAAACAATACAAATGTGTTCTCTCTGTTTTGAGTAGGTTATTTTATTTTCAAAAATTATTTAAATTTTAAATAAAAAGACACATTTTGAGTCACAATATTCATAATGTGTTTTATATTGAGGCTCTCATGATTCGTTAATATTCCAATTGACTAATGTATTGTTTAAATTTTATATCCAAATAATCATAAATTGTTTTTTCTATTTTTACCAAGTCACTTTTCTTTTTTAAAAATTGTATGTTTATATTGGAAACATGCACATTGAGTCATACCTGTCTCATTGTGTGCTGGTTTTATGTCATATTGAATCCAACGGGTCAAAAATGACTTATAAATCATAGTCCGAAATTAAAAGGGCAATATTAGCATGTTTTCTTATTTTTTAGTGAGTAATTATTTTTTAACAAATATATATATATATATATTAAACTGAAAATAGATTCTTTGAGTCATAATGGGCACATAATGTATCATATTTGTGTGTGGATGAATCTCCCTCCTCAGATATGATATATGGTCCATTTTCCTATAAATCAAAACAATCCAAATGTGGTTTATTTGATTTTAAGTAGTCCAGTTGTCTTTTTTTTCTGAAATTGATGTTAGTTTTAAATAAAACTACTCACTCGATGTCATAACGGTCACACTGTGGTGACATCTACACATCCCTAATGAATCAATAATTTTGTTTCCTAAATTATAAAAATATTATGAATGTGTTTTCATAATTTTGAGAACGTCACATGTCAATTTTACTAAGATTCAATTCTAAACTGAAAATAAGAACTTTAAATCATAAAAGTCACATTATGTGTTAGTTTGATATGAGAGTAAATTTGGATCATCGATAATGAATTATGAATTATTTTCATAAATTATTTAGACAATAAGAGTTTATTTTCTTAGTTTTTAGTGATTATTTATTTTTTTAACTAAAATATAATTTTTAATCTAATAACAAACACATTGTTTCATACAAGGAACATCATGCATAAGATTGAGGTGATGATAATTCCTACATGTCATAAATGGATTATAAAAAATCTTCCAAAATTATCAAATCTATATGAATGTGTTTTCATTGTTGTGAGTTGGTTAGTTTTACTTTTTAATAAAATTTTTGTCAATTTTAAATAAAAATATGCACTTGGTGTCATTCCATTCAAACCATGCATAATGTTTTTACATGTCCCAAATTATTTATGAATCATTTTAATGGATTATAAAATCAATCTGATCAGTTTTCTTATTTTTTTTAGTGCAACACATATCCTTTTTACTAAAATTTCATTTTAAATTAGAAACATGAACTTTGATTTTTACTATAAAAATCATGTGTCTATTTAATTTGAGACCAAATCCCAAAATTCATAAAGTACTTATGAATTATTTCCCTAAATAATAAAGATAATATGACTGAATTTTCTCAATTTTTAATGAGAGGCACTTTTTGAACTAAAATATTTATTTCAAAATGATAATGGACACTTTGAGTCATACTAGGACCATAATGTCTCAAATATATGTGAGGATAAATTTTTCACATAAAAAATTACATATGGATCATTTATCTAAAGCATAAAAACAATAATAATGATTTTTCGTGGTTTTGAGTACGTAAACTATATTTTTTCCTTAAATTGTTGTCAATTTTAAATAAAACGATGAACATTGAGTTATAAATATTATACCATGAATTTGATTGATATACAAATGTTTACTACACATCCAAAATTACTTATGGATAACTTTAGTAACATTTAAAATAATCCCAATGTGTTTTCCCGGTTTTGAGTACATCCCGTGTCTTTTTTACTGAATTGAAAATAGAAAATATCACACTGAGTGATACCGACCACATCTTCTGTTGGTTTTACATGAGTCGTATTCTTAAATTTCAAAAATGTCTTCTTATTTTTTGGCCCAAATTACTAAGACAGTCCAATCATGTTTTCTATTTTTTCAATTAATGATGCTTTTTGAACATTAGTATTGATTTTAAACTAATAACGAGCAGTTTGAGTAACACCTGAAACATCAGGTAATATTTTGAGGTAATGATAATTCCTATATTTTCAAAAGTTATTAGGGATCATTTTCCTAAATAATGAAAACTATATTAATGTTTTTTCACGATTTTTAATTGGTTATTTGCCTTTTTTTTTCAAAAATTTATGTCAACTTGAAATAAAAGGACATACTCAGAGCCATACTAGTCACACCATGCATCAGATTGAGGTGAGGCTAATTATTACATGTCCCAAATGTCTTGAAGACAATTTTCTAATGTATCATAACAATATATATGAATTATTTGGTTTTTATCACTTTAGTTGAATTTTTTAAATAAAAAGCCATTTTAAAATTGAAATATAAACTTTGATTCGTACGTGTCACATCGTCTATATGTTTTTTGTGGCAGTATTTCCAACACATAAAAAATGACCTATAAAAAGATTTTCATAAAATTATCATGAGAATATGTGGAAAATTTCATAGATTTTTGTGATTGACACTTTTTGAACTAAAATGTGGATTATAATGTGATAACAGATGCTATAAGTCATTCTGGACACACCTTGAATCAGATCTAGGGGCAACTAATTTTTTCATGTGAAACATGACATATGGATTTTTTAACTATAGTATTCAAAAAATATGAATGAATATTCAATGTTTTATTAATAAATATGTATTTATATTCCAAAATTGAGGTCAAATTTATATAAAATGATGCTCTTAGTGTCATTTCGGTCACACTGTGCATCAGATTGAGTTTTGGATGAATCCTACATTTCTCAAATGAAATATTGATTGTTTTAATAATTTATAAAAATAATATAAATTAGTCTTATTGAAGTTTATTACATCATAATTATTTTTTTTCTAATTTATTTTTTTTTTTGAAACTGGGAACACGTACTTTGAGTCACACCTATCACATTGTTTGACGATTTCATGTGTGAATAATTCCTTTAAATAAAAAATTAATTATTAATTGTTTTATTAAATTATCAAGTCATTATGAGTGTGTTTGATTTTTTTTCAATGAGTGACACTTTTTGAACAAAAATATTCATTATATATTTTAAATTGATAAGGGAAAAATTTAGTCTGGACAATCAGATTTTATATCAGATTGAAGTGTAGAAGTTATTTACATATTATAAATGATTTATGGATCAGTTTCTTAAAGTATCAAAAAAATTAAAAATTGATTTCATAGTTTTTAGTATGTCAATTTATATTAATTTTTTTTGTGAATTTTAAATAAAAATAAGCCTCTCGATTCATTTTGGACATACCATGTGTCAGATTGAGGTGTGGTTGTTTCCTACACATCTAAAATAACCCGTGGATAATTTTAATAATGTATTAAAATAGTCTAAATGTTTTTTCGTAGTTTTGAGTATGTCACTTATCTTTTTTAATAAAATATCCTTCCAAACGGGAAACACACAATTTGTGTCATTCTATTCAAATGTTTCATTTTAATGATAGACCAATTCATACATTTCAAAAACTGACTTATAAATATTTTCCCTAAATTATCGATACAATCTGAGGATATTTTCTCAGTTTTTTGTGAGTGATATTATTTGAACTTAATTCCAATTTTAAACTTCTAACAGACACATTGTGTCATAGTCGGCACATCATATATCTAATTAAGGAGAGGATAAATATTATATGTCAAAAAACACATATATATTGTTTTTATAATGTCAAAAAACAATATGAAGGTATTTTATCAGTTTTGAGTATGCCATAATTTACTAAAATTAATGTCATTTATAATTAAAAAATATTCAATTGAGTCATTCCGGTCACACCATGTGTTATATAAAAGTTTGGATGAATTCTACGCATCCCAAATGACATAATTTATAATTCTACTAATGTATCAAAAAAATATGAATTTATTTTCTTGTTTTTAAGTATGTAACATTCCCTTTTTACTAAAATATCATTTTGAACTAGAAACACACACTTTTAATCATACAAGTCACAACATGTGTTTTTTTTATGTGAGGACGATTCCAAAACATCAAAATTGTCTTGTGAATAGTTTTTTTAAATTATTATTAGAATACAAGAATGTTTACTTGATTTTAGTAAGTGATACTTTTTGAACTAAAATATTGATTTTAAACTGATATCACAAACTTTTAGTCATCCAAAAAACATAATTTATTATATTGAGGTGAGGCTAATTCCTACACAGAAAAAATGACTTATGTGTTTTTTTATAAAACTATCAAGATAATTGAAATGTCTTTTCTTCTTTTTTAGTAGGTCATTTTCCAATTTTCATAAAATTTATGTCAATATTAAATAATAAGATGCACATGGAGTAATACCTATCACACCATACATAGGATTAATATGTGTCTGATTCCCAAAAATCCCTATGTTTGAAAACATGTATCTTTATAGAAATTTTACTTCACTTTCCTTTGGTTTTATTTGTGGAACTAGAACAATGCATATTTAGTCATTGTTCTTAACCAAAATTGTTTTTTCATCTAGGAACATCTTTTAAATATACAGTGTTTCGATTGGAAAAAATAAAGACAACAGAATTCATGGTAACATTACATGTAGGGAAAATTTTATATCTTTTTCTCTTCTGGAAAATAGTTGAAATAAAAATATGACTTCCTTGAATATTTTTAAAAAAACTAAATAAGTTTTAGATAAAAATGATAAGTAAATGAACTGACAAAGTGTAATTAAAATGATAAAAATGTTAACTAAATAAATATTAATTATTCACCATTTCCTGATATTTATATTAATTATTAAACCATTTCCATATTTTCATTATGACAGATGTAGCCTCGAAGTATCATATCTCATGAATATGAGGATATTTGAACAAACCAACACAAATCAATTCAAATAAGATGCTTTCATAAGAATAAATTTTGTATGATTATTAATGAAATGAAATAAATTAAAAATAAATTCATTCTACAGATTATAGTTTTACTACACATTCATTATGATTTCATCTATGATTTAGAAATGGTAATATCATTTATATTACGAAAAAAGTCTGATTGAACATAAATGAAATTGATAAATTCAAACACTACAGCATTGAAAATGTTGTGGGGGATAATATTTCTACATATTTTTTTGTGTTGGAAATCATGAAATATGGTAAAAAATATTCATAAATATTGGAAATATGAAATGAATATTGAAAAATTAAATCAATATATCATTATATATTTATTTTGGTAAAATACATAGAGTATATAATAAAATTACATTTACATATACCTAAAGGGTTTCCTTCAATATATACTATTATTCTATGGGATAAGTATCATAATCATGTGAATAATAAATTTTCTACAAGAGTTTTCAAACATTTAATTCAGATTGTGTCAATGTTGTAGATAAGGGATAATATTATGAGGAAAAGCATAGTATATTAAAATATCATTTTACTATCTCATTGGACTATATTCTTCTTAAATGTTTTAGGTATTTGGTTCCTCAATTAGAAATCAAAATACCCTCTTTTTTGTCCATTCTAATGTAAAATACATTATCTACATTATGTATGAAAAGAACTCACTGTGATCACCCAATTAAACTGACATACCTGATTGAAAATTCATCTTACCTGATATTTTTATTAGTCAGAAGTTTGATAATAGATCAATTCTTATTGGGTGGATCTATGAAATAAAATACTTTCTCTAATTATTATCCCAATTAAAATGGATCGTTTTCTGCCTCCACACTGAAATTCACCTTTGTGAATCACATTAAATCAAGTTTCATGGAACTCAGATTATCAACCCATTTCAATGGAAAATAAGAATTTGAAATATTGTATTATTTAAATATTATATCTGTTTGATAGTACAAAAACCTAACATATTTTCATAAATTTTATTTATATTATTGGAAACATATATGTTCATCACTTCCGCCACAAGCACAACCCCACTATTTTTCATCGTACTAAAGTCATCATGTTATTTTTTATAGAATTTGTAGCCATTTATTTCCAAATGATTGTATGGTATAAAATTTTAAATCTGTACCCAGGTGATCCATCAAATTCATTTGACAATTTAATTTTTATCATGAGATAAATACTTATAAGTTTAATCTAGGAACCATCCTAATAACTGTTGATAATGAGTATTCGATATCCATTATTTATTCCTAGATGAATTCAAGCCTATAAGAATTCTTTATGGCCTTCATCATGTGGATCAATATCATTTATATTATGTAAAATATAAAGGTATTCTTTCTATGTATCTGATAAAGTAATTGTATCAAAAAATCCTCTAGTAATTCCTTTACCCATACAGTGTCCAATTTGATGAGACTTGGGATACAAATGATGTCAACATCTAATAGGTATTCAATATATAATTCGACAACTACTTCAAAAATATATTTTCATGTAATACAACTTTCTAAGTAACTTTGATTCTTGATATACCCTTACAAAATAATCATATATCGTTGAATGGTGTAGATCATTCTATAATTTATATGACCACATAGTTTAACCACTCTATCCAAGGGCACCAATAGGTGGAACATTATACCATTCAATGGGATACATCCTTCTGTAATGGAAATGACCACATATTTAAACCTCTATAACCACGAAAACCATTTGTTAGTCCATTATATGATAGATTTTTGGTGGTATGAAAAATCTATAATTCACAAAATATGACTAAAACATCCTTATTCATGAATATAAACTTCTTCATGAATATAAATTTTTTCTATGTATGGATTTGAAAAAGAAACATTGTCTGAATAATTTAAGATGTAAATTTTTGGGTAAAATCCAACAGAAATAGACATGTATCAAATCATGCATAAAATTATTACATTCCTATGATTTATTCCTATAAAACTGTAATGACCGGGACCCAGCCAGCCACCCAAATAGTGCCAAATGGGTCATGTGTCACTACCTTAGGCGCACCTCCCTTAAACGCCAAAGGATGCCGACTAGCAGCGAGGGTGTGTTAGGTATAGTGGGGAGGCTATACCCTCATGGAGGAATTAAAAGTACTGGTCCATGTAATAAACTAAAATATGCAATGGAAATAAATGACTCAGTAGACTCGAACCAGACCGGCAGAGCGGAATCACATAAAATACCAATATACAGCTAAAGCGATACAGAAAATCAGCAGCGAAAAGTAAACAAAACATCATGCACAGAAATCATCTCCAATAACTGCTAAAAGAACCAAGAATGAATCCAAGAAAGTCATAAAAATCAATATATATACAATGGTGCCAATGGCTAACCAACAATAGCTACAATATAAGGTAAACATGAAGATGCATGGAAAGAAAACTAAACAAATAACTCCAGTACGGCACGACCTTAGGGTCTATGCCAGTCTCTATGTCAACAGCACTAAAGTCCCGCTCCTGAGGCTGACCCTCTACCTGCATGCAATTTCATAAAATCTACACATGTCCTGAAGGGCCCGTGTAGGGTGTGAGACAAGTCTCAGTAGGATACCACTCAGAGGTGCGTACCTAATATAAGTGTTTATGGAGACATGCTTATACAAGAAAAATAGAATACAGTGCAATGCCCAAAAGTAAACAAAGATTTCTCTGGTGCTCAGCAGCCACCAGGAAGTGTCACTTGTTTCGGCCAACGCTGGAATGTATGATCTGCAGCCTGGCACCTCATGTCACCTGACACCATGTGTCTCAAGTACTGATGTCCCGAAGGCACACCCAATCATCATAACCCATCTCTAAAGCTCAACCTGCTCTAGGCACAACATCCGGAGGAACAACGATACATGTACTCAAAAGATAACCGGAGGGACAGAGATGTCTGCACTGAAAACACGGCGAGCCTATGCCCCAAACCTGACCACCTCAAAGCTGTCTTCCAAAGGCTCCTCACCTTCCACGTGGATTCCTATGGCAAGAACCCCCAAACCAAATATATTTGACCACATATACCGGGGGCCTCTACCCATCGAGTGGTCGTACCACCTCATCTCGGAGTCTATCTGTGTGCACACTACTCAAAAGTAACCGGTCAGCGGTAATCACCTCAATAAGTTCCCAAGAAACAACATCCCCGAAAACTCCTGTCCATGCGAACCTGTCGCTCCTGTATGATGGTCTCACCATCCAGTAGCCTAGGACAAGCCCAACCAGACAGTCCAACTGTCTCAACCGACGTCTGTGATGCCCAATCCCATGGTAGAAACCACCCAAAGTAACCCGAGATAAGATCCTCAACCTGTGATCCCCATCACTCAACAATATATCTGGGCCACTCCCAACACAACAAGCAGTTCAACACAGGCAATATCACACATTGCACATTCATACATCGAAGCATCACTTTAAACAAGCAATTACAAAAAAGTCAATTTTCACTACTTGGGCTATCCCATACCAGTACCTAACTCATTCACAATTTAACAACTAAACTAAACAGTTTAACCAGAGACATTCAATAAGTAGTACAAACACAGCAGTTTAAACAACGGTCCAATTCATGCGCATTTCGGCACACCTGGCCGAATTGCCCCAAATAAGCAAAGACCTCTAACCCGGTATTGCTCAATCACAACAGGATCATGGAATACCCAGAGGCATCCCACAATGTAGAGAATTAAATAAAAACAAAATAGACCGGGTTTCACTCAACACCCGACATCGCGCCCGAAGGCCGAAACCCTCAATAGTCTACAAAAACATGAAAGTAGGTATGAACCACCTACCTCATACTCATACGATGCCACACCTTTGATTTCAGCCTCTGAATCAGACTGAATTTCAGTAGATCTGCATTTCCATCAAAACCGGTAATTCCGTTCATATGGAATCTGTGGAGGAACAGGTAAGGAATCAAGGATGAAGAAGGGTGTGTGGGGTTAGCCTCTCCGATGCAGTCTCGCTGCCTCCAACGGATCGAAGAACGGAGGTCGTGCGGCAGATGTTGAAGGATTTGTGTTCGTGGAGGTCTTTCAGATGGACTGTTCGTCCAAAGGGGGAGAAGAATAGAATTCTGGGAATGAGGAGCGACGACGCCTCAGTCGATCAAATAAAAAAAGTACATGATGTGTATTTCCCAAGTACATGTCGTGTAGTCGTGTTTCCGTACTCCGACTGAAGCGGAGTCTGGAACACGGTCTGGACCGTGTGCACGGTCAGCACACGACCAAGATCTCGACCGCTAGATGGGGAATGGGTACATGGCGTGTCATGGAAGGCTACACGCCGTGTAGATGGAAATTTACACCTGGGCACCACACGACATGTGCCTAGCCTCGCACGGCTAAGGGATTCATGGCATGTCTATAAATACAGGCCATGTAGTATGAATGTTCTAAACTGTCTTCACCTGGCATGTACTCAGCGAGAATACGGCCAATCACTCGGGTTACTCATACACAGCGTGTACTTAAAGTACACGGCGTGTTTTCTGGAAATTTCCAGAAACTACCCAGATTTTCCAGACTTCTCAAAAACTAGTCAAAACATTAAACATCGTCGGAATTTGACCCGTTTCCAAAAACTAGAGTTCTTACAAACTCCCCACCTTAGCGTAGCTCATCCTCGAGCTACCAAACGTAACTAGTAGACAAAATTGCACACGCCCATCCTGGTTAAACAACCCAGACTACCCCGGTCTCAAAGTTCTGGCTAAATTTCTAAAAAGGGCTCCCCACCTTAGGAATCGCATACTCGGTCTCGACTCGAACAAAGTTCAAAGAAAACAGTTAAAAAAACAAGGCCCAATGACCTCTTTCCTAGACCCATGGTCCTTTCGTGACGCATCTTCACCCCTGTACCTCCTCGGTGCTCACGTGTCGCTTCTGACACCCAACGTAACTCTCACCGCATCGGCGTCCGCCTCCCTGAGGTCCTACATCTAATAGATTCTCAATTCAAAATTGGCGCCACACACCTCAACTAACCTGCATCCATGATGCCCCGATGCCCACGACACATCATGTAACCTGCATCCTTGATGCTCCTGATGCCACACATCTCAAATATATAATAATACATAAAACACATCTAATATGATGCCTATCCCACTAACTAGAATCTAGTCAGTCCACAAGTATCCTGTGCATCCTTTGCACTCAACCATACATGCCTCAAGAGGCCATGCCAAATGAATGTAAAGAATCTCACGACCACACCCATGGTGTACCTACCACCATCATCGGCTCTCCAGCCTTCTCAAACCCTGGAAGCTCCACACCTTGCACCTGACATGACACACGACTCCCTAAAGCATGTCCTCCCTTCGGTGTTTCCCCAGTCTCCAGCCACGGACCCCTCAGTTGGGAACTACTATCCATGTCACGTCTTCCACGTGGAGCTGAACCTTGACCACCCTCTCTTGGTTCCATTCTTGAACCAACTCCTGATGCCACAGTCTATCCTGGTCCCTGTCTACTGGCTGTCTGAGAAGGCTGCCCGCAAATCCTCTCCAGATGTCCAACTTACCCACACGCCCAACACTCATTCGGGGGCCTATCACACTGAGCCTGAACATGTCCTGACTATCCACACTAAAAGAAAACCTCCCCTGAACTGCCACGAGGTGGTTTAGCTGATTCCTTGTCCTGACCACCCTGCTGGGACTCATCTCTCCCCCGCTTCCTACTATTCGAATCGTCACCTGAAGCTGCCAGCCTGCCAAAATGAGATTTTTCTCTATCGTTGCCCTCAGCTATGAGCGCCTGGTTTACCGCCTCGTAGAAGGAACCCATCCTGAAGTTGATTACCTGAACCCGAATGGTGTGTCGTAAGCCAACCTAAAAGTGCCTCACCCTAACTGCATCATCGCTCACCATACCCGGTGAAAAACGGGACAACTCTGTGAATGTAGCTTCTTAATCCATGATGGACATGTCTCCCTGCTGATGACTCAAGAACTCCCAAGCTATCTCTGTCGTCAGAGTCTCTGGATAAATGTGATTGAAGAACCTATCCTCGAAGTCCTTCCACGCCAGTCCCTCGTGCCTATGAGCCTATACCTGCACATCCCACCAACTTTTTTCCGATCCTCTCAGCATGTTCGTCGCCAGTTTGACCCTCCACCCTGGAGGTGTCTCGAGCTGCTCGAAGATCATGTTCATACTCTCTATCCAGTTCTCTGCCGCCTATGGACCACCCTCACCCTGAAAAAGCGGCGGGTTTTGCGACTGGAACTCCCGCATCAGATACTCCATAGAAGGGTCTATACCTTGTGTGCCTCTGTCAATCCCCTACAAGACAAGAACTAGGCTAGCTCGGAGCTGCTCGTCGAGCCACGGTCCGAACGTGGCCAAATCTTCCTGCTGCCCGGCCTGCACTGGATCCTGAACCTGATCCTGTCCCTGAGCCTTTACCTATGGCTCATGCTCTGCCTGCACTGGATTCTGAACCAGATCATGTGGTACCATATCCTCTCCTTCCTGTCGATCCATTGTGTCATGAAGAAGTAACCCACTAAATACCATAAATAGTCAAACATCCCACATATATCTATATAACAATATCTTCTATGCAGATAAAGAAAGAAGAAAAAGGATGTGAATAACAACTACCCTTACTCCCCCTCATCGCAACCCATGCCCTCGGCATCCCGACCTCACTGCCTCCTTACCCGCCCTCAATAGAACCAATTATCAATAGTACCTCGGGTTGTGCCCATCCTGACAACCAAAATTGCGTCAGTCCCAATGACCATGTCGCCAAATCCTGAAAGTTACACTGCCTCAACCACAGTACTTGCCTACTGTCATAAGAGCCATACCCATATGTCTTGCACATGAAATTCTACAAAAATACAAAGCATGGAAAATACATTACCATAAACAAGAAATTCTATTAAGAGTTTTACTT
This sequence comes from Viscum album, assembly GCA_963277665.1. Taxonomy (NCBI): domain Eukaryota; kingdom Viridiplantae; phylum Streptophyta; class Magnoliopsida; order Santalales; family Viscaceae; genus Viscum; species Viscum album. The sequence goes on along the minus strand of OY728140.1, from coordinate 1,897,861,425 downwards.
ATTCTCATTTCATATCATACATAGCATGGCAATTGATTTTATTCACATGGTATTATCACTTCACAAAGCATACGTGCAGTTATGAAATTGAAATAACCTAAAATGTGCATATCAAAATCCAAGAAAGGAACCCTTGCCATACCTGCCAATGATTACATATCATAATCAATAACATCGCACAATAAGTGAGCCACCGAGGTGGAAATCCTATCAACTGTAATCTGAGCAAAGGAAACAGCAATTCCCACCACCGGAAACACAATCCATCCCTTGTACATGGGGCTGTAGGAACCCAAGCACATGTTCAAAAATCAAGTTCCAACAACAACCCACCTCTAGTCTACCATATCCCAAAAAGTAAAACCAGCAGAAATAAAAAGATAATTCCCAATCTCCTTAGTATCCAGAAAAACACTGCTACTAAATCCTTGTCAAGAACTCCTCTAATACCACTTTGTAACGACCCGCACCCGACCAGCCACCCGAACAGTGCAGAACGGGTCGGATGTAACTACCTTAGGCACACCTCTCCTGAACTCGAAAGGTTGCCGACTAGCAGTGAGGGTTTGTTAGGTATAGTGGGGAGTCTATAACCTCACGGTGGAATTAAAAGTACCGGTCCATCTAATAAACTAAAATATGAAATGGAAATAAATGACTTAGCAGACTCGAACTAGACCCGTAGAGTGGAAACACAATCAATAACAATATACAGAGGAAGCGATACAGAACATCAGCAGTGGAAAGTAAACATAACATCATTCCAGTAAATCAACTGCAATAACTGCTAAAACAACCAGGAATTCATCCAAGCAAGGAATACATATAAATATAAATACAATGGCGCCAATGGATAACCAACAGTAGCTACAATATAAGGTAAACATGCTTATTCAAGGAAAGAAAACTAAAAAAATAACTCCAGTAAAACACGATCTCAGGGTCCATGCCAGTCTCCATATCAACAGAACTAAAGTCCAGCTCCAGAGGCTGACCCTCTACCTGCACGCAATTTCATAAAGTCTACACGCGTCCCGAAGGACCCGTGTAGGGTGTGAGACAAGTCTCAGTAGGATACCACCCAGAGGTGTGTACCTAATATAATTTTTTAGGCAGACATTCTTATACAAGAAAAACAGTAAACAGTGCAATGACCAAATTTAAACAAAGACTTCACTGGTGCTCAGCAGCCACTAGAAAGAGTCACCTTCTTCGGCCAATGCCGGAAAGTCTGATCTATAGCCCCGCACCTCTTGCCACTTGACACCATGTGTCTCAAGTACCGACGACCAGAAGGCATGCCCAACCGTCGTAAACCAGCTCGAAAGCTCAACCTGCCCGAGGCACAACATCCGGAGAAATAGTGATACCTATCCTCAAAAGATAACCAGATGGACAACGATGTTTTCCCTTAAATCACAGTGAGCCTCTACCCCCAACCTGACTGCCTCAAAGATGTCTTCTGAAGGCTCCTCACCTTCCACGTGGCTTCCTATGGAAAGCTCCCCCAAACCAAAAATACCTAACTGCATCTACCGGGGGCCTCTACCTAGCGAGTGGTCGTACCACCTCATCTCGGAGTTTATCTGTGTGCACACTACTCAAAAGTACAGGGTGAGCGGTAATCACCTCAATAAGATCCCAAGACACAACATCTCTTACACCTCGTGTCCCTGCGAACCTGTCGCTCTTGTCTGATGGTCTCGCCATCCAGTAGCCCGGGCAAATCCCAACATGACAGTTTAACTATCTCAACCGACTTCTGTGATGCCCAATCCCGTGGTAGCAACCACCCAAAGTAACCCAAGCTAAGAGCCCCAACCTGTGATCCCCATCACTCAAAAATATATCTGGGCCGCACCCAAAACAACAAGAATTTCAACATAGGAAATATCACACATTTCACATTCATACTTGGAAGCATCACTTAAAACAGGCAATTAATAAACAGTCAATTTTCACTACTTGTAATATCCCATACCAATACCTAACTCATTCACAATTGAACAATTAAACGAAACAGTTTAACTAGAGACATTCAATAAACAATATAAACACAACAGTTTAAACAAAGGTCCAATTCACGTGCATTTCAGCACCCTCGGCCGAATTTCCCCAAACAAGCAACAACCTCTAACCCGGTCTTGCTCAATGACAACAGGGTCAGGGAATACCCAGAGGCATTCCACAATGCAGATAATTTAAAAAAACAAAATAGACAGGGTTTCTCTCAACACCCGACATCGCGCCTGAAGGACACAACCCCCAAAAGTCTACGAAAACACGAAAGAAGGTACGCACCACCTACCTCATACTCGTACGATGCCACTCCTTTGATTTCATCCTCTAAATCAGAATGAATCGCGGTAGATCTGTGTTTCTATAAAATACGGCAATTCTGTTAGGATGGAATCTGCAGAGGAATAGATGGGGAATCAAGGAAGAAGAAGGGTGTGTTGGGTTAGCCTCTCCGATGCAGCCCTGCTTCCTCTGACGGATCGAATAACGGAGGTCGTATGACAGATCTAGAAGGATTTTTGTTCGTAGACGTCTTTCAGATGGACTGTTCATCCAAAGGGGGAGAAGAATAGAATTCTAGGAATGATGCGTGACGACGCCTCGGTTGATCAAATAAAAAAAGTACACGGTGTGTATTTCCCAAGTACACACCGTGTAGTCGTGTTTCCATACTCCGACTTAAGCGGAGATCGGCACACAGTCTGGACCGTGTTCACTGTCAACACACGGCCAGGGTCTCGGCCGCTACATGGGGCATGGGTACATGGCATGTCAAGGAAGGCTACACTCCATGTAGATGGAAATTTACACATTGGCACCACACAACATGTATCTAGACTTGCACGGGTAAGGGATACATGGCGTGTCTACAAATACACGCAGTGTAGTAGGAACGTTCTACACGGCCTTCACACAGCATGTACTTGGCAAGAACACGGTTGGTCACTCCGGGAACTCATACATGGTGTGTACTTAAATTACACGGTGTGTAGTTTGGAAATTTCCATAAACTGCCCATATTTTCCAGACATCTCAAAAACCAGTCAAAAGTTTAAACAGGGTCAGAATTTGACCTGTTTCAAAAAACTCAAGTTCTTAAAATAACTTCATATTAGTCACTGAAATGACATTCTTGATATTTTAATAATAACCCTATAGAACTTTTACACTATTAAGGAAAAAGAAAAAATTTATTTTTTTCTTGTTTGGATTTAGTGTCAGGTATTTTAGGATGAAAATTCCACTCTTTATCCTTCAATGATGTTAACCCTTCCTTTTTCCACATGTTAATCATTTCCAAAAAGTCGTAGATTCCATATTTCTTTATTCAATGAAAATTTTTTAAAGATACAATAACACAGACAAATAATTTTTTATCTAAATGCATGAAAACAAAACAATTTGTGACATATAACCTATTCCAATATTACTATTCAAAGAAGATTTATCTATTCAATAACTTATTTTCAGAAGGTTCTTTTAAAAATTTTTCCCCAAAAATAGTATTCATATATTATTTTATCAAAAATATGACCTCCCATTATAGAAGAAGTTGTTTTAACTTTTTCAATATTCCCATCAAATGATGTGGAACTAGGTTAAAATTTATTTCATCGATGAATAAATATCAATTGTCCGAAAAATTGATTTTAATGAATGTTTCAGTGGAACTGGGTGTGTGCATTCTTCTAAAATTGGACACCCCAAAATTCCATTAATTCTATAGTTAGATAAATTTACATAAGTGTTGAAGTCATTTAAAATATTGCAAAACCATTCCCACAATGAGAATTATTCACTTATATGCAAATAATACATTGTAATACATGTATCCAATATCACTTTATGATCTTCAACCACTAGATCCAAATAGATTTCAAAATCTGTATTGAATTTATTTTCGATAGATATAAGAAAAGACAATATAATGTATTTAAAAATCATGCATAACCATGGTGGAATGTTATAATTTACCATCATGAAAACTCATGTACTAAGAATACTACTCTTTACATAAAAATAATTTATTCTATATGTCGATAATTCAAGACAAGAGATTCTCTAATCATTTACTAATTCATGATACTATTATTCAATTTTCTCCCACTGAGTATAACCGTTTGGAAGTCATAGGTTCCTATATTTATTTTTTTATCTATAAGCCACATTAATTGTCTCTTGGTTTATGGAAATATATAGTGCCTTTTAAACCATGGTGTGATAGGAATGTATCATACATGTTGAGATGGACATGATTAATTTTTCTTGGATCAGTCAGCGCAATGGTTAGGGAATTTTATGAGAGATTCATTGTCCTTTATACACAATATAAAGTCATTCAGACAATAATTTATTTTTTAGATATTATTCTCATTGAATTTTGAATTTTTTTCTTCATATTTTCACCGTAGTTTTTAATTTTATTCTAGTAGCATGTTATTAAGGGTATAAAGTAGTTTTCTAAATCTAGTGCAACTCCATATTCCAGTAGCATTCAAATTATATCACTTCAATACATCTAACAATGTTGTTTAGTTAGAAAAAATGGCTTAAAATTGTTTCTTAGAATAGATATTTAACTTCTCAAACAACATTGGAAAATCTTGAAATTCATCTTCAATTTATATTATCATTCCTTCCATGCGATATCTATCATCATTTACCTAGGTTTTTATATCAAATGATTTATAAACTATATTATAATCCCAATTGGTGTTCACATTAAATTTTTCCACATGTTTTGTTGAACATTTACAGCTCTCAACTATTCCCTGACAAATAAATTTTTTTTAACTCTTGTGGAATAATATTTCTTAAATAACAACAATGTAAAGATGGAAAAAGTTTTTGAGAAAGGTTGTATGCATGCACTATTGAAAATTTAATGAACCCTTTAACTCATTATTTGTTGTATTTTTTAAATTATTAGTGTGAATCCATTTTATATTCTTATTCATATTATTGGGATCATAAAATATTATTATTTTTCTAATAAATAAATAAATACACCAAATATATTTATTATCAATGGAGAAAATTATATATACTTATAACAAGAGAAACACACATTCTGATTGTTTAAAATAATTTTAGTATTCTTTGATGAAAATTGGTAATTGAATTTATGAAAACAATTACTCTTCTATGGTAGGTGTTATCCTTTAAAATCATTCAAAGGTTAAAGTTATAGACAACTATAATCCATGTCCGCTCATGTCACAAACATTTATCATTCTATTTTGTTGTTTGATACACATCATCCATCTCCTATGGAAAATAAACTAGGTTATTTGAAATAATTTAATCAGTATTTATCCATGGGGAATCTATTTATGAGAGTAATAAAAGAAACATAAAAGTGTTGGTGGATGAGTCTCAAGAAAAAATTCAATAAAAACTATTCTTGATATAATGCTAATTATAATGACATATGACCTTAATTATATTCAATAAAAGTGGTAATGCCTCCCATTTTTTAGAATTACCCAATTATAACTATTTATTAACTTTAGGCCCGTTGTGTGTTTAATTTTGGGGGAATAATCATTGTTGTCTATTATCCAAGGGGTCTCTATAGGGACATGTTATTGTATATGAATTGTTGAGCCTCTATAAATTCTATATTTATAGGAGAACTATCACTTTTAATAATTAATATCCTCTAAAAAAGATTATTCCAACATATATTAAAATGCTCCATCAATTATATATTCAGTCCCTTCAATAAATGAAAATATAATATAGACAATTAAAGACTAATACGAAACCAACAAATGATAATCAAGAATATTAAACTCACATTCAATCAACTAGATGATATGAGATTGATTTGGTAGAAAAATAATTAAAAAAAGAGTTATTTCATATTAATGAATAGTAATATGTGATTCTTAGGGGTGGAACCAATACATGTAGAACTAATAAAAAAATTCCTCCAAACAATTTTTGATAATCATTCCAACATATATAAAATTTGAGAAAATATATTCTATATTTTGGAACATGTGATGTAAAAACATAAGGAATTATTAAATTTAATATTAATGGTATATCAAATAATTCAGAAATATAAAAAATATAATTTCAATTAAAAATTTACAAGTAATCAAAAAATAATTTCTTGAAATGAATATACATAATAAAGAAAATGGTTTTAAACATTATAAAATTATTTTTTGATAAATTGACTGAGTAATTATGTCTAAATAGGTTAAAAACAAGAATTATTTTAATGTATAAGAAGAGTAGTATTTATATGAAAATTTCATTATAATTTCTATCATGGGTTCTATGGTGATTTTGGCAACATTGTATAAAATTTTACCCATAATGTGATAAATAATAGTATTTATGGAAGATATATATGTTTTACGATAAATAGAAGACAAAACACTTTAACAAAAATAACTTGGATGTGAGATGAATCATCATATTTAAAATTAGAAGATGAATTTCGACCATTGAAGTAACACTATTGAAAATTAAACAAATTAAATGTTTGAATAAAGGAATGAAAAATTTTCTACAATAAAATGAATATAATGAAAGAATTTAAAAATTATTTTATAAAAAATATTTTAATGTAAGTGGAATTTATAATTTATGTCATACAAATGGATTTACTAAAGAATCATATTTTCATATTAGAAATTGGTTTTTCATCTCACCTAAATGATAAATTGATGTAATTAAAAAAAATTACCACATTAAAGGGTACTTATTAATCTATAATTGTTGTATATATAAAGGAAAATTGATCGTATTTAAAATTTGTCAGAAATAAATGGAAATTTTAAATAATAATATATGGTTATATGGAATTAAGTAAAACATACATACTATTTTTAGAAGTCTGGTGGAGGAAATGAAGTGATTTTTTTGATGTTTTAATGATTGTGTTATCATTTCAAAATGGATATTTTTATGCAATGATTTAGAAAACTATCTGAACCATATTTTGATTGGGGTTCTGTATAAAATTATTATAATTGTTATTGAAAGATGAAATATATTTGGGGTAGTTAAATTTTGATATTATAAGATACTGAGACATTTAAATACTAACTTAAAATGGTCGGTTGATATTCTTTTATTAAGAGAATATAAAATTGATATATATATATTACTAATTATAATTGTGATATTGTTGTCAATAAAAAAATAAATTAGAGATTTAAATGAAGGAACCCTTGGAGTTTATTCACTATGTTATACATGAACCCTAAAAGTATAAATCAATACATTGTGATATTAATTTCACTTCACCTATATGTAATGATACTCTGATATAATGTACTATAATTTAGTCTTATATATATATGTAATGAGGATTACAATTTTAAGAAGTAGTATTAAGAATTGGTTTCAATATATTGTAAATAAATCTATATTAGATTATGGGGATAAGTATATAACCCACTTGGAATAATAAATATTGTTCACCTAACCTTCTATAACTCTTTATCAAAAGTATGGAACTATTTAATTACTATCACATGTGAATTAGAACTAGTATTTCATAAGTCTGATGGTTGGTGGTTTCGCATGATTGCGTAGAATAAACCTTTTCTTCCACATCCATCATATAGAATGAATGATGGGAACCCCATTTTACTTGTCATGTGGTAACTATGTCGAACCCTATATTGTCACCAATATATATTGTTTTCATAAAAAATTAGGATGGGGAAGAATTTATCAAACAATAATGTAGGAAGAAATAGTTGTGTAATGAATAATTTATAGTAATAATATTTTATGGAGGTCCCTCCAAGTGAAATTTACTCCTCCTTATGGTAGCGAGTTAGTAAATTATCGATCAATAGGAAAATGGTTATTGAGGAACTCAACATCTCCTGAGTTTAGAAGGGTTGGGAAATGGGAATGCATGTGTACATTGATCTAACTCTAGTGAGTATTCCACTTGGAAAATATCTATTAGTTTGCTGTGGACATTTGATGCAACTAGTGATCTTAAAATGTGATCTATCTATCAACATACTCTATATTTTTAATTGGAATATCTAAATGAGATATTGTATGGTTTTGAAGAATACTTGTGTTCCCTAATGTGGTCGTTTAAATGGGAAAATGATCAAAATTTTTAATGGGGATATAACCTTAACCATTTTTTCATTAATTATCAAAACAGAAAAAAAATTCTCCTTAATGGAAGTAGGAAAACTTTTCGAGTCATGAATATTGATTAGATACTTTGGTGGTGAGGGATCGAATATACTAGTGTCCACTATTAAACATATGTATATATCAATGGTAAATAAGGAGTGATGATAAAAGAATTAAAATATATATATCCATATATGAAATCCACATGTTAGGAGGTGGAGAAAATATCATAACTTGGATTGAAGTTTTAATCATCCGAGAGAATGTAGATGTAGTTATAAAACTAGAATTTAGTTGATCCTTGGATTCGTTTGACCCTTGAATCATTCTAGTTATGGATTAATGATTGGAATTATTCTATCCTTAATTCAACCCTTGAGTCTAACGTGGATTCGGTGAGGAGGAGCATTGGTAGTAGGTTTCATCCATAGAATTCATTCAATATAATGAATAGTTTTTGAATTATGGGGGGTCTTTAAATAGATTAAGACACATTTATCAACACTTCTAGAAAAGCAATGATAATGATCTCTTTTATCCGCACTGAAATAATATGTACTGATAAAAGGAATCATTGTCAGTGATGATAATGAATGGGAATTATCAGAAAAAATGGTGATAAAATACATCTTTATAAGGTAGAATGTTTTAGTGTTGATAAATAAGTATTTTATCAATTTTTTTGTGGTGATAAATCTCGATCTTTATTAATGTTAAAAAAAGATTTGATAAATTTGTCCTTTATTAACATTTAAAACGTAAGTGATGATAATGGATTTGTAATTATAATTATAAATATAACATTTATATATATATATATAGTAAATATATCATTTATTTAATTATATTTATTATAATTTTAAAATTATTTTAATATATATATATATATATATATATATTTGTATAAATAATTTTTAAAAAGTAATATTTAAAATTTTATTTATTTAAATAATTATATATTTATATAATTATATATATGTATTTAATAAATAAATATAAATATAAATATTGTGAATATATTTATTAATTAAATTAATTTATTAAAAAATTAAAAAATATTTATGAATAAATAATTATTTATTTATTATTATATAAATAATTTTGGAAAAAAGTAATATTTAATTTATTATAAATATAAATATATGAATGTATAAATATAGTAAATATATATTTATAAATATATATATATTTAAAAAAATTTCAAATATATTTTTGACATTATTAATGAATATTTAATCTTAAGTGAATGCTTATTATAAATGAGTGAAATGGAATAATTAATAATTAGTAAAATTTAAAAATATTGAAAAGGGATAATTTTTACTAATTAAATATAAATTAGTAAAAAAAATTGGATATATTTTTAAATAATGATAAATACATAATTAAAATTCCAAAACATAGTAAATAAATATATGAAAAAAATAATATTAATTGATTAAATTTCCAAAAAAAAAAACATATAATAATTTAATTAGTACCTAACTGTATAAAATATTGAAAAAAAGTAAATTAAAATTACTTAAGGAAGACATGATATAATAAAGGTATCATATTATAATTAAATTCTAAAATAAATATTAAAATTTTAAAAAAATTACATAAATATAAGGTATATGTGTTTATATATAGATTTCATTAATTGTGAAAATATTTTTTAATTCATTGTATATATAAATGAATTATTTACATATATTTGAAACCAAAATAACAAGTGTTTGATCTATGTGTAATTGAACGATCAAACTACATTCAATTTTTCCATTACTCGATGTAATTAGTCATTGTTGTTAAATAATATTATTTTTAAATTAAATATTACTTACTAAATATATGACTAATATATACTATTTATTTACATTATTAGTAATTATTTAATGAATAAAATTGTTAATTTATTTGTAATTTTGTTATTTTTAATATTTTTGTTTACTTTTTATTTCACATATATCTATGTTTTTAATATAATCTATTTATTAGTATTTATAATTTATATATAGTATAATAAATTTATTTATTTATTCAATAATTTTTTAATAAATGAGTTTTTTTTAATTTTTTTAATTTACTTATTTTTATTTTTTATTTGTTTAATTATTTCATTTATTTTGAACATTATTAGTGCTAAAAATTACTGATAAAGGATCCATTTATTAGCACTAAAAGTAAATTATCTATAAAGGGTACCCTTTGTCAATACTAAAAATAAAGCACTGATAAATGGGGCCTTTTATCAGTTCAAAAGAAATGGCCTGATAATGATTACTAATTATCAGTGTTGAAAAACCAATGATAAAAAATACTATTTATCAATAATTTATTTATCCATAATAGAGGCTAGTGCTATTAAATTTGTGTTATTTAAAAGTGTATACATTATCCCCTTTTGAAGGATAATTGGCATCTTAGGAAAAAAAATATAAAAATGGGATCATTTTCCAATATTCATGGAAGGGGTCTACCAAGAAATCGTAGAAGTGGCTCAATAGTAGGTATATATTCCTAACCCACATCATCTAAAAATTTATCATATATTCACCTCATTGAATATCAAAATAAAATTACATATTCATTCATGGTATAAATTGATCCATCGACATATTCTAGGGGAATACAAAGGATCAACTTATGTTGTTACTCAGCAGCAAGGAGATCATCATTTTAATCCATTAATATCTTGGGAGTCATCCATGAAGTATCCCATCCATGGAGGTCAATTGTGTACCCCATGAATAAAATCTAAAATATTGTCTCCTTGAAGCAAACCAATGACCCAAGGTAATCACATAATCCATCATTATTTAGTTCTGGCATTCTTAAGGCCTTATAAATCGTATCTATGGTGACATGAGAGTCTACCAAATCCTCATTTGAATGTGAGATATGATTAAGTAAAGGAGGTACCCCCCCCCCAAGATACATTATTCAATAGGTTTGATGTCCCCCTCAAAAACACATTAATAGAATACCATTGACTTATCAAACATTCTTCAACAACACCATCATACTGAGTAGTTCTTATTGGGTTAATGTTAGTTTCGCCCATAAACCCAACCCTCATATATCACACTTCTTTTAAATAATTATATTATTTTGGGAAGCATTTTGTGTAACAATCTCTCTCATCCCATGTATATCCCCTCTCAATCAATCAAACTCTAGGAAGCCCCAGATAAAACAATATAAAAATAACTGTAATGATTTGATCAGATGGAAAAGTTACTGTCCAAATAAGATGATGATGGCATGGACATGTTGACTAAATTATCCAGGGGTAACCTCTCTATTGTGATTTGGACAATTTCCACTCTTTGATATCATGCCATAATTATGCTAAAACATAAGGGAGCCTCTTCATCTGATAAAGCTGAATATCCCACGTTTTCCAAAGTATGATTACCATATACATTCCATGGGAAATTTCATTCATTATATTTACATCACTGGATTCTTAGAATCCCAAAACATGATATTCTAGAAACAAATTGATAACTTGTGGAAGGATTGTCTTCATATCCAAAGGTTACACTGATATATAATATTTTATACCCAATCTATTTATTGTAAATGGTGTTGGGGAGAATAGAAATCCTTAAATAATACCCCATTATCAAGATAGTATAATTCCCCAAAGAGAGTGCCCTGTAATATTATTTTTATGCGAGGGTTTTTTGGCCCATGAATTGTATAAAGTATTTGGACAGTCTAACAACATCATATTATATCTAAGATGGAAATTGGTGTATCTAAGTATAATTTTCCATTAAATGAGTCATGTGTGAAGCCTCAAACATGATCTGATAAGAATCTAGAAGATATCATAAACATCATCGACCATTGGAAAAAATTCTATGATGGGAAGATCACATGATGATATTCCATTATATCTGACTCATGCTCAATTGAAAACATGTCAAAATAAGAATAAAACATTAGAATTCACTATGAAATCCATTTAAGAGTAACCTCAGCCCACAATGATGGGGTAATTGTTAGCACCACATCCACTCATAGGACCATCCAATCCTCATTGAGTTATACACATTCTATGGCAGAACCAAGTCCCCCAAATCCCTTAGGGATAGAGGTATGTTTACCTTCATCAATTATAAATTTAATATATTCAATTATAGGTGGTGACATCCAACAACCATCACCCCAACCATTCATGCAATTACATGAAACAATCCTATCATTTGACGAACACCCGGTTATGGGTATTGATGATTCCATCAGTATTACCATTCATATATCAATTCCAATGTATCATTTGAATACAATATTTTAGGACCTATATAGGTCATAAATCAAAATATCCCACTATGAATGTAGACCCAAACGAATACCATGAGGGTCCATCGAATAGGGTATAAAAACGAATATTCACGCTATTATTCCAAGAAGAATATAATGTTTATTGGTGAAAGGAATGTGTTATTGAAAATTATCTCAACTAATATAGAAGAGGATACACACTAATAGATGGACATAATGGAATATACTAACGAAAAAATTCCCCAATATGTGGTTCTTGCAAAAAAAAAATACTGACTGAATGATCCCACAACATGAAAGGAAGACACATACCCTAGGGACATTGAATAACTAGTCCCACTCCCTTAATGCTATTTTCCTAAAGATAAAGTGAAATATGTGGCTATATACTACATTCCACTCAGAGAATTTTACATACCATATTCTAATGAAAGGGTGGAACAATGCAATGTATAGATATACAATCTTATTGATGCTTACCCCAAGGTTTATCATCAAATTACCATTTCACATGATTCACCAAAAAATCTCTTGAACATTAATTCATATAATTTTCTGAACAGACCATTCCATAGGATTCTACTAAGGATTCTCCTCACAAAATATCCATTCTGGACACATAGTCTAAGGAACCTTGAAGTATGTATTGACATGAAAAACATATATAGGTAAAATGGTGGTATCGAGTTCATACTATTCATACTTGAAAATCCCTCCAATAAGATATGGTGGTTTCGTATTCATGTCACCATATCCTAGTAGTGACAAATGGTATACCCATCTTCCATCCCATAAAAAGGAACTCTTCTGACACATCCCAATGGAGACTTGAGAATACGAGTGGGTATATATTACCACTCCCATTGAATAATTTGTATATATTCTCATCCCCACATTAGAATACCGCTAATATATTTTGGAATAAATGGATGAAAAGTCTTATATTCCTACAAACATCCTTCAAAAGTAAGAGTATATCATAATGGTTGTATATGTTGATAGTCATCATATCCAAGTGATCACTTAGGAGTGGTCCCATATCTCTTATCACTTTATGGAATACAGTTATTTTATTTTGATAGAAGCATCATACTTGGATCATATTTAAAAATATATCATGTATAATGTTAGTATATATTGGTAGAGGATCAGATGTTGGTAGACATACCTGGTTCCCCTTGATTGAAAATTGATTGATGACACAACATGGATCCTACAGAATAGTGATAACTAGTTTCCAACCAATCTATAGGGAACCATAATTATTTTATTATTAAAGTAAATTGATATACCCATATTATTTGATAACAATAAGGATCACATTATCTATCTCTCTAAATGGAATGTGTTTCGCCCAAGAAGACTCCTCCCCAAAGAGGCGACCCATATGCATTATGAAGATAATGTAATGGAACAACATGCCAATAGAACAAATGACCATAGGACAAGTACATACTTCTATATTAATATCCACTAACATTTTTTAATCCCTATTAGATGTATTTTAGTGGAACAAGAGTATAAGGAATATACATCTAAAATATAGAGAAAGTACATACATAGAGGTCCTCCACATGAATCTCTCATCAGTAGTTCTCAAGGCCCCTCCTCAGACACATGGAAAGAAGGTCCACCCAATTGTTAAAAATTTATTCATAACACTCTTATAAGGAAGTATTATAAATGTATTGATGTTGGTTTCAATCAATATATCAATTTGAAACTATCATGTTTTCTTCCATGAATGATTTAGGGTTATAATCTATGTTAGAATCTCCCTCACCATATTCATATTGTTGATTACTCCAAGAAACATCATGAAATCGTCCCATATCTAATAAAATAATATGGAAAACAAATACATTTTTTAGATTGTGTAGAATCATTACCCTATAGAGTTGACAAGGTAGGAATTCACACGAATAATAAATTGGCTAATGAAAACCTCCCAATAATGTTCTAGCCCATTTTCAATACACAATATGACATCCTATAGGTGTTAAAATAGAATTTCATGGATTAATTATGAAAAAAAATATTGGAGAGTCATTATTATTTAAATATCAAAAAATATCCTTATCAAGAGTATGCATACCATATCTAATCATTAAAAAAACTCTATTGTCAGATTGATTTCATTTATATATTAGTGTCTAGGAAACTATGATTGTAGAAACATTGTGATAACCCACATAAATATTTTTATTACTGTCTGAATACATTCAAAATGATAATATTTGAATCCTGATATGACCTACATATATGTGAATGGGGATAATTAAAGGAATTTCATTTTACCCCATTAATAGGATATAAGAGTCCCAAAAAGTGAGTATCCTATAATATTGATATCACAATGGTGATTTTTGGATGAAGATATACATATTATACTAGTTATGTCCGCTAAATCCTGTTGTCCATATCCTGAAAATGTGATTAATAGCAGGTAATGGGCCATTTATATGATCCTATTTTTAACCACCAGTATGGTCTCATGGGTATCCTAGATGATATGGGAAAATACATTTACTATAACACAATCTCCTATTATGAGAAACTCACAAGTTGGACATTCATTGTACTTGGATTTCAGTTGAGTGAAAACATTTCAAATAAGGAAGATATCATTGGATTCCACCATTGAAGCTATCTGAGACTTACTCCCACCCATAGGGTGGGGGAAATTTTACCACCACCACAACCACTTCAATCATAAAATCATCAATGGGTTTAGGTTGTGTTTGTCTCAGAAGAAGGCCAAGACTAGCCCTCAATGTAGGGGGAATTCTAACCTCTTAATCCTAACTAGTATTTTTTCTCTATAATGGGAGGTATCCTCCACTAACTAGAATGCCTACCATTTATATCATTATTTGAAACAAACCTACCATTCATGGAATTATCAATAAGAATATTTAAATACTCAATAAGGATAACTTTCTCTAGATCAATGCTTGGGGATCATCAAAAAAATAATTTTATGCCCTATATAGATTGTAAATAGAAATGATTATTTATGAAAAGGGTAGCAATGTAAAAACATAGTATGCCCTTAAAATAGGATATATATATATAGTGTTGATTAAACCTATTTTTTAGATGTGGACAAAATGATTTCTATTGTGAAGTATGGATCAATGAATGTTTTCACTGTTAATCTATTAGAGGATGAATATAGGGTTGTGAATGATGTATAACATATTAAAGAAACACATTACATATATTCATTTCACAACAGAAGAAAATTTAAAATCATCCACATATAATATAAAAGGAATATATCAAACCTTATAGCTACATATGATTATTTTCAAATACCTCTACGACCTTTTATAGAAGATAAATGGAAAGGTGTGCCCTATCCAACTCACCTACTAAAGAGGTTAATGTTTTCACTTTTGAAGAGAATGTGTCATAGTATGAGGCTATGAAATACAATATTAGATAACTAAATACCAAATTAATCCGGGGAATTACTCATTCTAATTATACCTTAATGAATAAGTGAATGTTTTTTCACCCACACATAGGGAATGAATTAACCTGAACAAGAGGGAAAATATTGATCCCCATGTTGAATTTGTTTCTATATAGCAAGATAACCTAAACCCATTGGTAAAGGAGGACTATGATTTTCATTTACCATGAGAATATCATATTTTTTAGGTAAAATCACCCAGATCCTCAAAAAAGGAATCATCCACCAATACATGTAGGGTGACCTCATCAAACCCCACATAATACCCATAGTCAGACTTGAATTGAATTATTATTTCCGTAAAAATCATCAGTTCCATCAGGTCTCTCATTTCGAAAATTTAATTGATAGCATAATGGCACACCCTAGTATAACTTTAAAGGAAACCATACTCCAAATAATATAATTACACACAGTCTCCACCAAAATTTAGAAATCCAATCATTGAAATATTAATTGGAATGAGAGATTTGGAGTGTCACATATCAAATTTTGTATTATTGTGAAGCCATATAATGTACAGAATTGATCATTAGGATGATGAAAAACTCATATTCATCCTTAAATAACTAATGGGATCATCTTTATTTTGGTATAGTAGTTTAATAGTTGGATCCATCTAGGGTTGGTAAGACCTTCCCCATAAATTCCTTTAAAAATTTATCTCTACACTAAATAATATGTTTTTGTTTAACACTTTATCTATAAGTAGTATTAAAAGGGTATGATCTATTTATTTATCTCTAAATGAAAAAAATTGTCATCCCCACTCAATTTTCAACCCTATAATGTTAATTTAAAAGTGATATATAGAGAATAGTATCATGAAGCATTGTAGATATTATTATTTCCATTAAAATACATATGTAGATTATAGGAGTTTTGGGATTGGAAACAATGTATAAAGGATGTTAATCTGTGAATGATAGCCAAATGTTGACCGTCACTTTATGTTCAAGTAAAATGTATTAGAAATACGGAAAATTACATTGTTATACATAAACTATAACTTCTGAAAATTTTTTGAATGAGGCATGATCAAATTAACATAGTACCTCTCATAAAGTGACAATAAAACCAAAACAACCCTCATCTAGCAGTAAAGAAAGTCTAAATTCATTGGTGGTATGGGGAATGAAGAAAAAATAACTACTATTTTTGAAAAAAATAGGGGTTGGGATACTTCATCACTGATATATAAAATAACATCATCATGGTCCGTGAGGAGAGGAACTTGAGGAAATTAGTCTTAGCAATCAATCTAATTATTTCCCATCTCAATTGATATTTTATTTCACCATCCAAGACATATTCATCATTAAGTATATCATCTAGAAAATTTTCAATTCTTAATAAGTGTCGTTGTAAAAACTTATAGTGCAAGTGGACTATTTTTCCACTGCCCAACCCATGTAGAAACATTTCCAAAAAAAATTATTTCCGTAGTGTTAACAAATTTTGATAATTGGATGACACATAAGGCATTGATTCAGCTCATGTTATCCACATTACCTTCCACAATTATCAAGTTGTGGCCCATGTTAACTATATATAATCCAAAGTTATACACTCAAATACATCCTCTATATCAATGTTTAATTTTATTAATAAGAATATGGTTTAGGATTATTCCATGAGTGTGTACATTTTCCCACTCCCACTAAAGAACATGCCCAAATTCCAATCCCTACTGAAGATACCAGCAGACATATTTTAGTGGAAATGGAGAGAAAATACTATATTACTACACATGTATTAAAATATTTTTAGTATATCTTAATGGTGTTTGTAGAATATTATAGTTGAAATATCCTATCAATCCCCTTCCAGAAGGATCATATCCCTAATCCCTATACGAATAATAATGATTTTATTTTGATAGAAAAATTGTTGCAGGGTAATATTCAAACTTCCATCCAACATTTTTGCTTGTGTATGTAGGTAGAGTCTTATAATTTGTTGTTCATCCCTTATGAACATTATTTTTAAGAATATTAAGGAAATTAATTAGTGGATACTAAATATAAAAAACATACCCCCCCCAATTTAAGGGCCCTCATTATCAATTGTTTTGGAAAATAAGGGAAAACCCCAATTATAATTTCGAGGCATGGAAAATACAAACTATTTTTCAATTGAGAAATATTAAACAAATAAATATCATATATAAAGTGGTCTATCATATTCCCAAGGAAGAAAATGTAAAATAATATTCACCAAAAAAATACAATGTAACTAGAGTAGTTAATATTCATATATTGATCAGAGATGATATTATCAAGGCTTTAAAACACCTATATATAGTTTCCAAAGAGCATCTTATCTATTACATAGAAGCTAATAGAATCAATAGCCATAATTTTCCTCCCCATGATACATTGATAAGTAGTTATAGAGGCCCTTAATTGAACATATTACAATAAGGTCCTCCCATTATCAAATATATTTTGATAACACCTTATTATGGAGTAGTTCTCAAAAAAAATGATGGTTTCACCCAAAACCTCAACACCCACCTATCATATTTCATCTGGATCATTAGATGATTTTGAGTTAAAGTCTATAACAACATCTTTCATGATACATGCATTATTATCTCAATCAAAAATAATTTAGGAAACCCTACCATCTCTAATGATATACTTTTAAAACAACTACAATGTCGAAAGTAGGTTAATGTGTTCCATTATAGATATGTTGAGTATTATATGGACATGTGGAAGAAACTAGATGAGGACAATCTCTCAATTATGTTTTATCCCATCATTACTCCCTGGTATAACATCCATGACATGTAGAGGGAGGATTTCATTCATTACTAGTGATAAAAACTATATTAAAATATTCATAAACTAAAGCCGAAGAAACTGCCTTATTAAGAGAATAATGACCATCTACAATATATATTAAGGCTATTTCAACAGATTGACTTCTCTATTTTATTATTATCCCAAAACCAGATATCTAAGAATCACTATGAGTTCCTATGTAAATATTGTATTTATGGAATAAGGGTACTCTATTAGATAATCAGTGATGACCCATATGACATATATATTTCCTGGTATTGCAATACTATATATCCTTTTATTTTAACTTAATCAAAAAATATATTCCCATAAATAGAGTATATAAAAATATTATTACCATTGGAGGTGTTTTCAGCCCATGTTATTTCTATGCCCGGTATTCATTATGAAACAATTCATATTTTCTCTATGGTTAAATGGTAATGTAACCCTAGGGAACAAGCCACTAATCATATTTTCAAAAAAGCCTCCAATTGGGTTATATAATAATCATAGTTGATAATGGAAAATACATTAACCAAACGATAATATCTTATGATGATAATGTCACATGTTGAACATGAAATGAACCCAACATGATCTCAACCAAAAATGAACTATTCCCAGAATAGAATATTAGAAACCACTATGACATCCATTTGAAGAAACCCTATCCTAGAATGATAGATGAAATTTTACCACCACCTCCACCCCTAGGATCATTACATTCACAATTGGATTATAATGTACTGGTGGTGTAATGATGTTATCTATAACCCACAATATTAGGTAAATTTTTACCTTCTCCTCCTCGTAGTTTCACATTTTTTGGGATGGGTGGTAACCTCCAAATATCATCATCCCAACCATTCCTATCATTACCGGGCATACCCCTTCAATTTTGGTAAACCAATGTAATGATGGTTTGAGACTAACTCAGGATCACCATATATAAATTAATTTAAAGGGAATATAATGAAAAGAATATTAATCCATGGTGATGTTTTAGATTATAATGCACTAGTATGAATGAAGAACCAAGGAAAAAAATTTAATCATTTCAAAGAGGTTATGGGTAAACAAGTTTCACCCAATTATTCATTTGAGGATAAAATAATTCATACTACTAGGTATGTGTCTTTGAACATTGTCACTTTAAAACTAGTAGAGGATATATTTTTATACTTGGAAATTGATGGAAATAGTGAAGAAACACATGAATTAGATGTTGTTAAAATAGAAACATCTATTGAAGGCATGAAAACCCAATATTAATTTCATAAACTAAAAGTGGAGGCTAAAATGATTTTTTTCCACTCACTCAGGGAATCTCTACTGAATATAAAAGGAATTGGGTGCATACATCCAACTATTTATTCATTGATGTTGAATTTCTATGCAATAAATAGAATGTTTTATAATTTGAGGCTTAGATTTAGAATCTTGAATACTAAATGATTAATTAAATTGAGGAAATATTATCATTGAGTATAATCATCAAGAAAAAGAAAATGTTACTCATACCACTCATTAGGAAGGGGTTTCCTTACTAATTATAGCAGAGTTTGATCACATAGTTGGCTTTGGACCCAAACTACCATGAATGATGAAACCATCAGGATTTTCCTACTATAAACATTTAGTGCTATGATCAATAATTATTTTCCATGAACCCCTTATTTCCATTAAGTCTTCCACTTCTTGAATGAAATACATAGAATGACGATGAACCCTTGTGTATTGGGAATGGACACTATAACCAAAATGGTTTCACAGCACAATTCATATATATAATATAGGAATCTAATATTCCAACTCTTCAATGGAAATGAAGATACATAGAAAAAAAAGATAAGATTTTATATCTTCATGAGACCCTATGCTACAAATAGTTGATAAAAATGAGTTATTAAATGTCAAATTATATTTGAGAAATATCAAGGGAATAACATTTATATGAAATGATATCTTTATAGAAAGATATATTAGATACTATGAAGACCTTAATCTTCAAATCAATTTTCAATTTAGCTCTATGATATAGAGTATGACTATCAGAGATCTCTCAAATTACAAGAATCCTTAAAATGAGATGGAATTTATTTTTACAAACAGGTTGAAAGGTCTGAAATACTCAAACAATTTTCAACTCACACATGAAAATATAATGGATATTTTTATAGTAGATATCAAGTATGAGATTCACAAATCATTAATCCCATTAATTTGATTACTTGGATTTTAGGATTCATTGTAATAAAATTATGTCAAGAGGATGTTATTTGTAAAATGAAATAAAAATACCGACATGTGCTTGCTGTTCTAAGAAAAGGTTATTCTGAGAAATAATCCACCACATTCATTCATAAATCAATAACAGTGACTATTTTTTTTCCAAAAATGCTCCATATCAACAAAAACCATCTGTATAGTGACAATAATAGAAAAAATTCCATCTTCTAGAGGAATGGGAATACTAAGGTCTCCTGTGAAATGAATAACATTGAAAAAAGATACAATTTTTTAAAAGAGTAGGTTCCATGATACATTATCAAATCCATGAAAATAATCTCCTCTAGCTACCTATTTCTAAGAAACCTGATGAAGTCGGTATAATGGTGTAGTATTTTTACCCATTGATATATCATCTTTATAGTATAATAATAAAAAAATTTCACAAGTACATGCACAATGACAATTAAGATTTAGTGTATTTGTAGACTAAATAGAAAATATTTTTATTTCTATGAATACCTTAAAAATCACCCATAAGTATCTTCCCACATAGTACTATTCATATACATATCATAATTATTAATTATTGTTATAACATGGGGAATGGAAAAATAAAAAAGGGTGAGCTTAGATGCTTAGTAATGGTAAACACAGTGGATATAAACATAAATGTATAATATGGGTTTGAAAACATGTTAATATCAAATGAATACCATACCCTCTATGTCATAGATCATAAAATGGATTCATTTCATAAATATTTTATTTTTATAAGACATGAATTATAATGAAATCAAAAAACATGTCCATCAGAACATAACATTAAAATATTGAATATATTTATGGAATACACATTAGAATAAAAAACCATATAAAAATGATATCCACTATGAATATTATAACATATTATTCATAGGATAACCACCCATGAAACTATATTGGTAAAGGGATAACCTCTGGTGTACCGTCTTTTTTAGTCATGGGATAACCTCTCAGGTACCCTCTTTTTTATGAATTGAATAACCTCTCATGTACCCTATTAACACATATAACATTAATCATTACCAACTTAATTGTATGAAGGTATTGGTACCTCTAGTAACATAATGAATATAATACATGTTTATGCCAAATTATTGAAAAAATTCATTATATATTATCCACTGAAAAGGATACTTGTTTCATAACTATTTCATCATAGCATAAACTTTTGGAAATCAAAAAGTTTCATAATCATTAATAATAAAAATCATAAAACATCCAAATAATTTATAAGTATGGTATCATTAAACCATATCCCTATCATATCTTATGTAAAATGAAGGATGTCATTTGAGGAGGAAAATTATTTTGAATGATCACATGTAACATTTCATGACGAACATATCCTTTTAACTTTGAATAAACTTATTCAAAATTTAAAAATTTACCTAATATCAAATACCAAATTTTCATTCATAATAACCACATAGAAATATAAAGGAAACGTTAAATAATTCATAGCTAATGACAGTGTGAAATTCTATACATGTCTTACATGTTAAAATCATGATTCCAATCACAGTTTTTCTAATAAGTCAAAAATAACCTTGTTTGAAAAAAAGAAGATTAACTTTAAACCATTTTGTAAAAATTAAAAAATTGTTGAAAATTCATTCAAACATTAATTATATAATTGAAAAATATTTTATTAAAACAATTTTAAAAAAAATTTAAATCCATTAAATAATATTTTTGATCAAAAAGAGAAATCAAGTTGATTTTTAAAAAAAAATTATTCTAGTATAATGAGTACATAATGAGATAAAAAATAGAAACATTAATTCTACTGAAAAAACTAGTTTATAATACAATTAATAAGGTCTCTAATATATATATCATAATATTTCATTATTATAATTATAATAATAAATAATCCAAATATATAATGAGATTGTTTCATAAAACCATTCCTAATGTGGCAATGTTGGAATTGTAATACCAATGAATGAAATAACCTTACAAGGATATGTAAACAGAAAAATTTACATAACAATAAAATCAATTGAAATTAATGGTTATTACATACAATTCCAAAATGAAGATTTTGGTGAATATGGCATGGGTCTGATAGAAATAATTGGATGACGACTATCAATTATTACTTGGGATCATTTTAATTGTAATCCCCACTAATAAATAAAGTAAAATAATATTTTATATATTATAAAATCATAGATATTAATGATGTTAATTTTCAAAGGTTAGGTATATAAACAACACAAAATAAGGTAGTTCTGAATACGATGTATGTCTCTCTGAAATAAAATAGAGACTAGAAATCTCATTCCTTAAGTGGAAAAATCATTTGTAAAAATTATACAATCTTATATAATAAATATAGGATTATAATAAATCTATTAAATAACCATAATTATATATATCATACTATATATTATTTTCTTATGACCTTTTATTACTCATTTATGAATAATTTCTTGTTAAATTCACTTTTTGGGTAATAACTGCTTTGTTTTCCATGTATATTTTTGTTTGGTATTTTCAATAATATTATATTTATAATGGTTACATAATATAAATATTTTTATAAATTATATAAATATAATATATTTTTCTTATAAATTCATTTGTAGTAATACATAAAATTTTGATATAGAAAATGAATTACATCATTCCCAGAGATGGTAGGCCATTCGTACGAATGAACACTGATCATGTTTTATCACAATATGGAATTAAAGAAGAAAAATATTAATTAACAATTAAGGAATCATTATTATTTCATATATATCATTAATATTAATCAAATATGTCTTTATTATCATCTATATAAAAATAAAATGAAAAACATTCTTCATCGCATCATAGAGGCGATAGTCTGCATGTTTGTACGAGCGATATTATCATTTTCCAATGGATTGGATGGTAATATGGTATATAAGATATCATAAATAAATAGATATAAAAATTACATAAATAAAACATATTAAAATTAAATATATCCTTATATACATCCATGAGCGGTGGTGATGGAAAAGAAATCACATTGGTTCGTGAGGCTTAGTCAATCATATAAATGATCGACGGTTTTATCCACCATTAGATGGAAAATGAGATGGATATAGGTTATTTATTTACCATTATAACAACTAAGTATATGGTAAATACTGGGGTTTTATATCAACTTATTTAAATAGTTTTTTAATGAGGTGGAAGATGAAATAAAACAAATGTGCAAGGTTAATAATTTTACCTCTACATTGAAGAGTCTCATTAGATTTATAACTAATAAGTTCTTAAGAGGGTTTAATAAACAATCGGTGGCCTATTATTTGTTGAGGTTAATAATGAATATATTTTAGATGTTATTCTATGAAACAAATGGGCTTGTGAGTGTGCATGGGAATCGAGATTGGTTTCCTTCATATATGTGGGTTAAAGGACACACATGGAATTTTTTATAAGAAAAAAGTGGACCAACATTTTAAACATTCAAAAAAGATAAAAATAGACCAATATTTATACTTATATGATATAAGATATAAATAATTCCTTCTAATTTTTGTAAAATATGAAAACTAATTTTATTCCTTATCTTTTTTACTTTAACCCCAAATAAAACCATTTTAACTTTAACCATGGTAATTAATTTTTACTATATTTACTTTTAACTTTTACCAAAAATTATTTTGAAAATATTATATAATATTATTTATTATGTACCAAAATATTTAATCTATTTTTCTAATTTAAAATAAAAAAATAGAAAATTACCATTTAATGTCAATGGAAAACCGTTAAGAAAAGTAAGTTTCTAGAGAGAAATTTTTCATAAGTATAGAATGTTTTAATATTATGACCCATTATGAAATTAGCTAAATGAAATAAAATGTTGGAATGAATCGATAATTGATCATATTTTTCATATAAAATTTTCTTATAAATTATAGCTCTTAAATTCTTAAAAATAAATGGTAGTTTTGTTTTAATAAAATAATGATTGTTTTTTTAGTTTCATCAAAAAATAAATATTTACTAAAAATGTAATAAAATTGTTAAAATATAGGGTTTAAGTGTAGATTTTAAAATTTATGTTTATTTATTAAAATTACTTTTTTTATTTTTTCTAACAAATTAATAAATATATTTTTTTAGAAAAAAATATTTCAAAAATATATATAGGCATTACTAAAGTGAAGTATGTTTTTCCAATATGATTTCATAATATAATAAAATAATTATTAATTTTAAATTTTTGGTTTTGAATATTAATACCTAAAATTTTGACATCCTTGTTAAAATTTCCAGGTTCAAATACAAATATTTATAGCATATTGTTGACATTTAAGCTCAATGATGAATATAATGAAAGATATCTATGAGAATAAATTAAATGGAAAATATATTTCCTAGAAAATAATTTGGGTACATTATAACCCCCATTAAATTAATTCAACCCTTAAATATCATCAATTTAATACAAAAAATAGGATTCATTTACCTCATCTTATCCTCAATTTCCCATTTAGCTTCTTCAAATATTTGGTTTCCCCAAAAAAAAATTGACCAGGAGAGTGGTATTGTTTTATAGAACATTATTTTTAAGATCCAACATATCTATATGTTGTTCTTTATAATATATATAGTGTTTCATCTGTATGATGTATATGTTTTGTGTATGCATATGATATTATTCGTTCTTCAGAAGATATACATAGAACTCATTGTGGACTTGAGAGAGGTTTCAGAGAAGATCCAATCGATATGCTTCCATCCTGAAACAATCAATAATTTTAATGTGACTTATATTACAAGGGAATATTTTTCCATTCATTCCTAACCTCATTACATAATTCCACGGATAAAATTTTTGAAACACCTTTTCAATAATATCAAATTCTCGATCAAACCAGTGATTGTTAGCATAATTTGTCTGATGACGTTCTATTTCCCTTATTTTATTCTAAATGGATCATGAATTATCTACCATTAACTTATCATGATCTTGTCCCAATATATTTATTTCTACAACATTATCTTAGAATGTCAGATTTCAATACTTCTTTCCACAGAGGGTTCCATAACGAGCCATCTGAATGCCCGATTGAATGTTCTTATCGTACGAAAACTCAACTGGAGTAAGGTGTCAATCCCAACTACCATTGAAATCCATAAACAAGATATCAATATATCCTATAGGGTTTTAATTTTTATCACATATAGACCATCTGATTGAGGATGATATGTAGTACTAAAACATAATTTGGGATCAAGATATTGTTTTGGACATTTCCATATAATTTAGGTACACCATAAATCCCGATTAGATAACATGGAATTTTGTTCTATATTAAACCTTTCAACATCATGAATGTATATCCTTGAATGATAAACTAGAGATAAATATTATCTGATAGTGATGATGTGTGAAGACTTTATTAGGTGAACCAATACAACCCATATTTCATTATTCCATTTGGGAATTTTGGGAAGTCAAAGGTTAAATCTATTGTGATGTTTTCCCATCTCCATTCTAGTATGGGTAGTCATTGTAACATCCCTTTAAAATTTTATCTCACACTCTAAAAATTATGACATATAAAGAACTGAGATACATATTCTAAATTATCTCACTTCATCCCAACTCACCATAAATACTCTTTCATATCAATATATATTAATACTTTAATTATTAATATTGAATGATTTTCTATGAACAAAAAATAAAAACACTATAAAATCTAATATCAATTGAAAACATACACAACTTATAAACCTTATCATTCTAGCATAATTTTGGAAAAACTCCTGAAAATTTCTTTACATCTTTTATAGATATACATCTTCTATCTATGCCTCTTTAATATTTCCATGTATATATGGTGAAACACTCATTTTAGAGAGATAATATTTTTCACCATACATCATTATTTCAACAAACATCATTTGAAAAACTATAAATATGGTATATTTTTTTATCCTCATAATTGATATGATAGAATGATGTTTTCAACTAAAGGCATCGATAACATTGTTTACTTTCCCAGTGAGGTAAGGTATTGAGTAGTCATAATATTTTACCAGCTCTAAACATCTTCATTGTGGCATGTTAAAATACTTCTATGGGAATACATGCATCAATATATTATTATCATTATGTATATATATATAATAACATAATTCATAATGATAATTATTCAATAACATTAATGAAAAAATTACCACACCTAACACCAAATTATGAATTGGGTAGTTTTTTGAAGGGACCATCAATTTTCTTGTTGCACAATCTATCGCCATGTCATTTTTCATTAGTACATATCCTAACACCATCACCGACGCGTCACTATAACATAAAAATCCTTCACCACTATAGAGTAAAGTACGCACGAGTGGACTATATAACCATCTATTTATTTCCTTGAAACTTTTTACATATTTATCCATTCAAAGGAACATGGCTCGCTTCAATGTTATCTTGGTGAATGTAATCGACATCCATGATAAATTTTCCACAAATAATAGATAAAATACTTCTGAAGAAAAAAAAATGGATCTTAGTCACACTGGTTGGATTGGTCTGATGTTTAAAATCCTCCATTTTTATGGACCTACATATATACCCTCCCTTGATATAGTATGACATAAAAATGAATCTTTTCCTATCCAATATTCACATTTATTTAATTATCCATATAGTCTCTCCTTCCTTAGGGTCTTTATCAAAATCCTCAAATAATATTAATTCTCTTATTTTCACTTTCAATAGATAAGAATATAATCTACAATGAAATTAAAAAAATAATCAATGTAATCTCTAATGGATATGTTCATTAAATACAAGAATATTTTTGGGGAATTAGTGAGAAAAAATGGAATCACTATAGACTCACGGTGTCCATACCATGTTTTGAATATTATCATGGATATATTCACATTTTTTTACTCTCAATTAATGATATATAGAATAAAGTTCAATCATTAAAATCTATTTAGTTCCATACAGTTGTTCAAAGAAGTCATTAATATCTTGTACAAGATATATTTTTTTAAATTTGATATTGTTCACTTCCTTAAACTCAATGCAGAGTCATGTTGATCAATCATTATTTTTAGGAATAAAGGATAGGTGGATCCCAAGGTAAAAAACATTCCCAAATAAATACCTTTTCAAGAATTCCATGGAGTTTCTTAATCAATTCATACAACTCAATCGGGTCCATTCTATTGGGAGTATTTGAAAAAGGTGTAGCACCATGTATGAACTATATTGATAAATAAACATTACATTTCTATGTATGACTATGAATATAATTCGAAAATACAATAATAAACACCCAAAAAATAAGAATATCATATAAGATGAGTTTCTACCCAACCACCTGAGATCAATAACATTTTTTTAATATGAATCCATACCCATAAAATGGATGTAATTTCCATTGGATTTTCATGTTTAACGTTTCACTAGTAGATGATCATATATTAGATTAGAAGACCAAATTTTAATTAAATTTTATATAAATTAATGTTGTATTTATATATATAAATACAATACTTTCCTAAGATAACATCAAATAAAACTAAGGGAAAATATCATGATTTTAAGGAAGCACATTACCACAAACATAAATTGGGGAAGTATCATTGACATGAGGTGATATCATTGTTCCATTAGAGGGTTTCAATTATATTTAAATATATAATCATTGAGGTGGAATTATGATACCCTTAAAAAATTCATCAATTATTAATGTTTGGGATGATCCATATTTAAATAAGACATCAATATTTTTAGAGAGGATGATAAGTGTACCTTTCATCATGTCATTATAATTCCCAATATAGAAATAATGATCGCATGAGATTTACCTTTTCCATTCAACTTGAGAGGATAGTAACACAGATCATTGTCATTAAACATCAAATTTGTTATATTTGTATAATAATTACTACGATCTATTCCATCGAAATAGTAAAATATGGGAGGTATATTCTTAAGATTTTTCTCCCAAGTCATATAATTATCTAAATACTTCCCATCACTTTGGAATTCATCCACTCGATGACCTTCGTATCCAAACATAAATCATTTAGTTATTCCATTAAGTCAATTTCCTATATGTTTCCATTCACACATAGAGCATGAAGTAATGATCATATTTTATATCCATGGATTTAATATTTTCTTTTTAATCATATATTTCATTTCCTATAAAACTATGATATTGATGACTAAATTGAATCGTTATTTCCACCTTGTTATCCTGTCGAATGATTTTTTTCATAGATAATAATGTCCGTTATTGAAAACATCTTTTGAATGAATTGTTGTAACACATTGAAGAATTATTAAACCATAATATTTAGATGGATGATAATACCAGAATCAAAACTATAAAGTCTTGTAAAATTTAAATCATATGTACCAGAGTAGTCATCATCTTTCTTTTTAAACTCATGGAATTATATATACATTTCCTTTTGAATAATATGATAAAAGTTGTAGCACTCATAGTTTTAGATATTCCATATATTTATTATATTTAATTTATTTTTTAATGAATTTGAATAATAAAAATTAATGTGTTTAGTAGAGTAATTGGAGGAGATATTAAATGTCACGGCCTGTCCCCCCTTGGCCCGTGCTGTGACTACCCTAAGCCCGCCTTCCATATGCTAGGGGCTGCAGACAAGCACCAAAGGTGTATTCCCTAAAACTAGGAAATAATTTCCTTTATAACATATAAGCACATGTACTGAAGCACACAACAAGATAGGAACACATGTAAACTGAACTGGAAACATAGTGAGTGAAGTAAGTAAAAGGGGCCAGAATAGAAGCCCAACTAGAAAGTACAAGTACAACTAAAATACGGAACAAATGAAGAAACTGAAAAGACAGCTACTAGATCATCCTCATAGGTACTGACCTGAATGGTAGGTACATATTGCCTCCTCAGCACTCCACATCCATCCGTCTCCTCAATGTACCGACATGTAATATGATTCACCTCAAGGTATCATCTTGTCCAAGTACTCTAAGCCTCAGTGAGCACTGATTGTCGTCTGTATCCAACACAACAAGGTGCGGGCATAGCCCGTGCAGGGGTGAGTATAATGATACTCAATAGGGACCCCGAGACCCTTTAGGTCTCACAAAATCCAACATGGATAAATCACAAAGTATGAAATCAAAATACAACATTACTTAGGTATATGCCCATACATATACCTAATTTATTATGTAATCCATCCCATTCATGAGGAGAACACATAGGTACTGAATCAGCACACACCAGGATTTATTCTAGGGTAGTATCAAGTAACATTCCCAGTCACAACGTCGAACACCTTGGCTGATGGAGAACTCTTCCTCTATCGAGTACATTGGGCCTGCCGCGTCACACAGAGGCACTTCCAACTACCCTTGGACTGCTGAGGTACTTCTCCTATCGTGTACTATGGGTCTACCATGTCACCAAGGTCCTCCCCACAGTGGGTTTTCCACGTCACCAAGGATCTCCCCATAGTGAGTCTTCCATGTCACCAAGGTGCTCCCCCCCGTGGGTATTTTGCATCACAAAGGTTCTCCCCAATGGGCCAGTCGAATCACTCCGAGTCGAATCAGTCAATAGTCATGAAGTCTTAGCCAACCACTAGGTTCCCGCACTATGTGAGATTCTCTCTGGGAGGATCCACTCGACAAGCTACTGGCCACTATTTCGACTACAAAAATGTCCCAAGAAGAAGTTTCTCAAAGGTCTTCCATTTCATAGGGGTATCAACGTAAAAGATGGCACGTTAATCGGGGGCCCGGTGTGTGAGTTATTTTCCTTTTATTACTATGGGACCGGTTGGATTTTTGGTCAATCCAACCAGACCATACCCCATCTCAATCAGAAACACAACGAGGTATCTTTGAAAGGGACCATCTCACTCATAGATTTCCATCACCGCTGACATTTTGTCAAACT
This sequence comes from Viscum album, assembly GCA_963277665.1. NCBI lineage: Eukaryota > Viridiplantae > Streptophyta > Magnoliopsida > Santalales > Viscaceae > Viscum > Viscum album. Next base: position 1,897,830,526 of record OY728140.1, on the reverse strand, counting down.
GATGGCTAGTGCCAATGTTATGGTCTAAAGAAAGTAATTGGGTTATAGTTGGCATGGGTATTGTCCGACACAGTCCGATCGACCCGGTTTGGGTCAACCAGACCCGACTCACTGTGTCTTGCCCAGCCTGCCGTGTGACCCAACCCACAGTGAGGGGTCATGGGTGGCTGTGAGGTTGTGAGACCGCGGAGCGGCTCGAACGGAGGTTGTTGGGAGGGCACGATGTCTCGGGGTGGCTCAGTTGGAAGGTGTGCGGCGTGAGCCTGTGCGTCTTGGAGGGTCGGTGGCTGTGTGAACCAGGGTGGCTCGGAGGGAGATGGCGGTAGAAGACAGGGTGGCTAGGAGGGTCGATGGGCGGCACATGTTGGGGAGGAGGTGAGGGAGAGGGCCGAGGCGGCTTAGCCCAGGGCGTGGGGCTGGTTAGGCTGGGAGGCTAGAGCACCGCGAGGCAGCTTGGTCGGTGCATGGGACCGGTGATACCGAGAGCCTGGAGTACAATGGGGCTACTCGGCCAGAGCACGAGGTCAGTTCGGCTGGGAGCCTGGAGCACTGTGGGGAAGTGGGGCTGCGTGGGTTGCAGAGGCTGTGAGTGGCGACGCCATTGTCTTCAACGCCTTCGCCGCCTTCCCCCATTTCGAAGAACACCTCAATACAACAAAATGATTATGGAGAGTATGGGCCATGTTAGTCTGGCCATCCCTCTTGGCATTAGGGTGGGAGCAAGAGGTTTAAAAATTCAAGAACAGGTAAGGATAATTAATCAAACACCCTCCCTACAATCCTCTTCAATCACTAATCCAAATCTTACAAAATAATTAGAAGCAACGAACATGGGAAGTAATATTATTTTAGAAAATAAACTCTTACCTTGGATTGTCCATTGAGGGAGGTCGCGAAAGAGGAGACAACGTCATTGGGGATCGATGGACGTTAGTGAATTCATAGATCCCTCGAACGTGGGTAGAGATGTTCCTTGTTAGCGATCCTTTAACGGAGTTTGGAGAATAAGTCATTAAAGGATAAACATTCTTCGTTGGAGTGTTTTTCTCCCAATTCCTTTCTCCCAATCCACCAAAATGAAAGATAGTAAAAAATATTAGATTAAACTATCTATTAATTCCTTTTCATAAATTCAAATCAGGCTAATTAATTATGTAATATGGCATAAATTAATTAAAGGAGGTGGTGGCACCATTAAGTGGGGAGCTCAAGAGGTTTATCCCCACATAATAGGGAGTTCAAGAGTGTTTATCCTCAGGTGTTCCCCACCACCATAACCTCTCATGGGAGGTTAATTCGGGTGTTCCCCACAGTCATATCCTCTCATGATAGGTTTAGGTTTGGTTGTCTCCACCTGAAATATCCACATGGGAGCTCAAAATAAAATAAAAAGATGTTTATTTTATTTTATTATTTCCACAAAAACCCAAAAAAATTAGTTTCTCCCTCTACCAACTACCGTCGAGTTGAAATAATCCTTAAGCGAGTATCGGTGTTCTGAGTTCAACGATGCCCTCAGATTTAAATCCCGAGCACTAGTTCAAAAGTTAGAAAAACCAGCACATACATTTACTGAACATACTCGAAGAAAATATCAAAAATTGATTCTGGGAAAACTGGGCCTCAGAATCACGTGACGTCAATTTTCGTGGACTTTTAAAATTTCCATATATTTAAAAACGAATTACATGGAAATTCTGGGACTTTACATTCTCCCTAACTCAAGTCTCTACGTCCCCGTAAGCCACAACTCATACTAGGTAAACTAGCATGGGTACGAAGAACGCATCTGAGCCTCCCACTCCCATGTGCTCTACTGGAGGTTCTTGTGTTTCCATCAAACATGCACCTGAGGTATCAACCTTCCATGAAGGACCTAGAAGGGTTCGATTAATCTCACCAACCCTACTAAGGAAATTGATGGGTCCGATTAATCTCATAGATAACTTCCTGCCTCGACCAAATCTCTGTAGACCTCGTCATGGTGAGATTAGTAGAAAGATATAGTCGCCATCCTAGAACTCCAGATGTCTCTATCTATTATTGGAATATTACTTCTGCCTGCTCTGTGTAGTCTTCATCTACTCTTGGATGATCTACAACTTCTCTCTGGTAGTATGTACCATCTCTGGTCCCACTAGTGTTGACTCCCCAGGGTCATTCCGTCACAAAGGTGATCTACAAGGTCACCTGTACAGCACCTCAAAAGGTGTCATCCAAATGGTGGAGTGATAGCTATTGTTTTATGAAAACACCAAAAATGGAAAGTCATCCTCCCAAATTAGACCAAAGTTTAGGACACAAGAACGTAGCATTTCCTCTAGGGTCTGAATGGTCCACTAGGTCTGGACATCCGTATGCGGATGGAAGGTAGTTCTAAAATGAATATGTATCCCGAATGCCTCCTACAATCGCTTCTATAGCTGGGAAGTAAAACATTCATCATTATCAGAGACAATAGTCGAAGGTACTCTATGTAACCGTACAATATCCTGCACATAGAGGCATCCCATGATATCTAATGAACCCTGCTATCTGATTGGTAAAAAGTGGGCCGACATGGTGAATCGGTCGACGATCACCCAAATAGAGTCAGGACTCAGGGATGTACGTGGAAGTCCTGTCATGAAGTCTATGGATATCCCATCAAACTTCTAGTCTGGGACCTCTAATGGTTGAACCAATATTATTGGTACCTAATGCATTGCCTTCAATTATTGACATGTGAGGCACCGAGAGAGAAACTCTGATACTAATTTTTTCATTCTCGGCCACCAGTGCTGTCATTGGAGATCCTGGAACATCATAATCTCTCTTGGATGTACCACTAGAGGGGAAGTGTGGAACTCCCACATCACTTCCTCCTGAAGTCACACTGGTACCATGGTACATCCTCTAAAGAGGATGTATTCTCCCCACATTCATAAAATCCATTATGTGATTGTCCTGTGGATATCTGGGCATGTTGAGCCTCATAGTCAGTGGCCCTACGCTGCACCTTCCTGACTCGCTGAAGAAGTCTGGGAGTGACTGTAATAGGCCAATGAAAAACTGCTCAATCCCAATCCATGAAGGATATCAAAAAAGTGTCCAACTACTCTGTTTCCTCGCCATGCAACTGTATATTAGATCTCTTGTTGAGTGCATCTTCTTCAACATTCCCAATACCTAGAGTATAGACTTTCATGAAGTCATAGTCTTAGAGGAACTCAAACCAACATCCCTATCTCAGGTTAAGGTCCTTTTGAGAGAATATATACATGAGACTCTTGTGCTCAGAGTACAATGTAAAATGTTCTCCCAGTAGATTGGGTCACAACATCTTCAAGGCTAAGACCACTACTGCTAACTCCAGGTCGTGAGTAGTATAGTTCTGCTCATGTTGTCTCAGCTCTCGAGAACCATATGCGATCACTGCTACCTCCTGCATCAAGACACATATGAGTCTGGTCCCTGATGCGTTGTAGTAAACTACATACCCTACACCCTCCTCTAGAAACCTCAAATGGGGGAACTCGTTATCCTCTACCTCAGCTCCTAAAAACTCCGCTGGCATCTCTCTGACAACATGAAGGGTTGCCCATTCTACATCAAGTATAATAGTGGTGGTGCAAATATGGAGAAATATGGAACAAAACGTTAGTTGTATCAAGCCAAACCCAGGAAACTTTGTACCTCCATAACACTCCTAAGTGGCTCCCAAATAAGTACCACCATAATCTATGCTCGATCCAATACAACTCCAGCCTCCGATATGACATGTCCCAGAAAGTGATAATCTTGGATCCTTAACTGGCACTTTGAGAGATTAATATAAAGCTAGTTCTCTCAAAGTGTATCCATTACTACCTGATAATGATAGGCATGCTCCTCCCTAGTAGTTAAGTAGATCAGAATGTCGTCATTGAAGACTAATACAAAGTGATCAAGGTATGGCTGAAAGATCCAGTTAATGAGTCCCATACACACTTCTGGAGAATTGGTTACACCAAATGGCAGTACCAAGAACTCATAATGGTCGTATCAACATCATAAAGTTGTCTTATGCATATCATTGTATCGCACTTTGAGTGGGTGATAGTCAGATCTGAGTTCTATCTTCAAGAACAACTATGCTACCTTCAACTGATCAAAGAGGACATCAATCCTTGGGGGTGGGTACTTGTTCTTAATGGTCACCTTGTTTCGGCGATGATAGTCGACACAATTCCTCAAGATCCCATCATCCTTATTGGAAAATAGAATTGGGGCTGCCCAAGGGGAAAAACAAGGATGGATGAACCCTTTCCCTTGCAAGTCCTCCAGCTGTACCCGCAGCTCATGAAGCTCTGTGGGAGCCATCCAATATGCTGGTGTAGATATCGGCGTCGTCCTGGGGTGCAGGTCATTGTAAATGTCCACCTCTCTGTGAGGAGGTAGACCCAGAACTTAATCAGTAAAAACATCCACATACTGGTCAACCACTATAGGATAACTCTGACTCTCTATATCAAAAGAACAAAGGTTAAGGCATGCCAACTAATGTGTAATTGGTTTGACCCTCCTTCAGTTAAGTACATCCTAGGATGTGAAGGCTCCATTATCGCTGGTGAAGGTAAACATGTTCGTTTCTGTGTGGACACACCACACTTTGCGCAAAATACAGTCAATCTGAGCATGGGTTGCAGATAACAATACATTACCCAAGATGATGTCATAAGGCCCTGATTCAGCTACTAGGAGATCCAAGCCGAAGCTCTCAACTCCTAGAGTAAGCTCGCACTACTAGCACCAGTGCGTAATTGTCGAATCTGCTACCGTACGAGACTCTAGAAATTAGGATAGATCCAATAGCTCTGTCAGAATCTCTAATCTCTGAATGAGGGTAGTGGAAAAAAGAGAATGACTGGAACCTGTGTCTATAATTACTGAAGCTATGGTGGAGTAGACAAAAATCATACATTGAATCATCTCTAGAGTGTCATGGTCATATGCCTCAGCTACCTGGAGTTGAGCTCTCCAATGTCCACTTGCTCCCTGTGTTCGAGGAGGACCTCTTGGTGGTGGTGATGGTAATATCTCGAATCATCACCCACTGCCAGCTGCACGACCAGCTCCCCTTCCACGTTCGCATACTCTCTGCAGACCAACTTGATCAAACCTCTGTCTCTGCATTTGTGGTCCCTCGACCATCTGATAATCATCTATATGACGGGTCGGATAGTCACAAGCCATGTGATCCTGCTTTCCGCATGAGAAACACTACCCACTCCTGGCATAACTGGCTCTGCCTCGGGTGCCCCCGCACAACAGATCCTGAGTCATGTGGTTGTCCACCTATTTGTCTGGTCCTCTTGGACCTCTCCAACATGTCTATGCTTCCAACTATAGAAGACTCCTCTATGTGAAGACTAGTAGGGGGTCTCGCATCCAGTGAATTCTCAGCAAGGAAACTCTCCACCAAGAGTCCTATCTCTGACACCCCTGCCTACATCAGGATGCTGAGTGAGATCATTGAAGTCCCAATCTCTCACATGAGCCCCTTATTGAACGTCTGCTCCCTAAATAATGGGTCCTTCACCATATCAATGGAGTAGTATGAGTGGTAAGTGAACCTTGCTGAGTACATACCTACAGTCTTTCTGTCCTACTGATGATGAAGAAGCTATTGTATGTGTACTGCACAAAGAGTCTCTGGAAGAAACACTACTCGAAACAGGCTCTCAAATTCATCCCAGCGAAGCATCACCTCTCCATGAACATAGAGAATCATGCTCAAAAATCAGCACATTGCATCATGTATAAGGCTGGTGGAATGTATCACCATTTGATCAGCTGGTGTCCCTACAAGTCAGATGACTCCCACCACATCCTCCACCCAATCCTCAGCCGCTTGTGTGTCCATCTCTCCCCTGATCCTAGGTGGCCTCTGGTGATGGAACTTATGCAACATGATCAAATAGAATGCGCCATATTCGACTGGGTCTGTTGGAATTGGTGGCCCAACATGGAGTTTTACTACGGGTCCCTCCGATGGTTCCTATACAAGAAAATGGCTCTTCACCAAGGCATCATCGCTCGGCGGGATATCAGTGCGTAAAATTATAATTAACCTAGATGGTTTTCTTTGTAGAGGCATCCTAAAAATAAATAGGTGAACAACGGTAAATATGTTATACCTAGTGAGCTGAATGTTATACCTAGGAAACTGACTCAAAAGATCACAAAAAAGCTTTTGAAAACACACGGGCAATCAGTGTTTTCATGTACGGAGTCGGAAATCAGAAGTCAGGGTACAATTGTATGGATACATCGGCCGCTGCACCAATATTGGATTCTCTAAACTGATAGCCACCCTCAATAAACTTAACACTATTTCCATTAAAAAGAAATATCAGAGTCTTATGTTCTGCGGTAGAACCGACTCCTATGATACCAATTTTTCACGACCCGTCCCTCGGGGCGAATTCCGTGACAACCCGAAGCCCACATTCCATAGGCCAGGGGATGGCGACTAGCACCAAGAGAATATTTCCTAAAACTGGGATGGCATTGCCTTTATAACCTGTAATCACTTGTAACCAAGCACACAACAAGATAAGAACACAAGTAAACTGAAATGTAAACAAAGTGAGTGCAGTAAGTAAAAGGGGATAGAATACACACCCAACTGGAGAGTACAAGTACAACTAAAATATAAAACAACCGATGAAGGATAAAATACTGCTACTAGATCTTCCTATGAGGTTCCTACTAGAAGGGTAGGTACAAATCTCCTCCTCAGCACTCCACATCCACATGTCTCCTCTGCGTACCAACACGCTTTATGGTTAACCTCAAGGTATCATCCAGTTCTGTTACTCATAGCCTCAGTCAACACTGTCTCTCGTCTAAATCAAACACAATAAGTTTTGTTCATATCCCATGTAGGGGTGAGTATAATAATACTCAGTAGGGACCCCAAGACCGTCTAGGTCTCAAAAAATCCATCATAGATAAAACACAATGTATAAAATCAATAGATAAAATTACATAGATATATGATCATATATATACCTAAGTTATCAAGTAATCCATATCAATTATGAAGAAAACACAGATGTAAGGACTCTGCTCACACTAGGATTTATTCTAGGATAATATCAAGTAACATTCCTAGTAACAACATCGAACAACTCAACTGCTGGTGAACTCCTCCTCCATCGAGTAAAGTGGCACTGCTGCGTCACACAGAGGCACTTCCCACTAACCATGGACTATTGAGGTACACCTCCTATTGTGTACAATGGGTCTGTTGTATCACCAAGGCTCTCCCACACCCTGGGTCTGCCATGTCACCAAGGCGCTCCCCACTGGCCCTGCTGAATTACACTTCTTATAATGTATTGTGGGTCTGCACCATCACCAAGTCACTCCCCACCGTGAGTATACCGCGTCACTAAGGCTCTCTCCACCAGGCCAGTCGAGCCACTCTGAGTCGAATCCCTTAGCATTCTTCAAGTCTCATCCAACCACTGGGTTCCCTCCCTATGCTCGCTCATCTCTGGGAGGATCCACTTCAGAAGCTACTAGTAAATACTCCAACTATGACAAATTACCCAATAGATGTATCTCAAAGGTCCACCATGTCATAGGGGTCTCAACTTAATAGACGGTGCGTCAATCGGATGCCCGGTCTGTGAGTTATTAGCCTCTTAGTCTTGGGGGGGGGGGGCTGGTTAGATTCGTGCTCAATACAACCTGAATGTACCCCATCTCAATAAAAAAAATAGAGTGGGGTATCATTTAAAGGGACTGTCATGGTCCATGACTTCCAGCAATGCTGACAGTTTGTCAAATGGACATCAGGTGCTAATGATATGGACAGAATACATAAATGGGTCGTAGAAGGCCCGGGTCTGGTCTTACATGGTCGGACTAGACCGACCCGACCTAGCCTGGGCCGACCCAGTTCTGGTCAACCTTGTCACGACCCGTCCTTGGGGTCCATGCCGTTACTACCCCAACACCGCCTTCCATAGGCCAGGGGTTGGTGACTAGCACCAAGGCATAAATTCCTGATAAAAAGGGGAAGGAATTGCCATTGTAAAGTAAACAAACACCACAGAGCAAGAAACCAGTAGAAGTAAACACTATGTAAAAGTTGGTACAACAGTAAGTGCGGAAATTAAGTGGGCCAGTATACAAACCCAAACTAAAAGTAAAGTACAACTGGAAAGGGAAAACAACAACTGTAAATAAAAGCCGCAACACCGAGCTATACACTGGAAATCCCACCTGAAGGGTGAGTACATATAGCCTCCTCTGATCCTTGGGTCCAACCGACCGCTCCGAGTACGTCCCATCCAGTGGAACACCTCCAGGAACCGTCCTGCTCCGCAAGACTCATCCACGATCAGCTCTGTCCGTCGTCTGCAACCAACACAACGTAGTGCGGGCATATCCCGTGCAGGGGTGAGTATAAGCTACTCAGTAGGGACCCCGAGACTCCTGAAGGTCTCCCTAATTCCACAAAGTAAAATCCACAATGGAAAGATACAATCATGAAGTAACATCCGACACTGCTTATGTATATTCCAATACATATACCTAAGTCTTCAATTCTCATTTGGCTCCAACATCCGAGCTCAAGTACAACCCAGTGCACATAGGAAAGAAAAATGTAAATCCACACAGGATAGCACAACACAATCCACATAGGAAAGAAAAACAGGATTCAGCTCACACAGGTATACTTCTTCGTGTGACGATAGAGATGATCAGATTTATCCACTGATTCATCTAAGACATCGGACCCACAATTTATTGATAGGTAATAACCCCCGCAATGAACCACAAAGGATATGACCCGCAATGGATCGATATGTAACTAACCCCCGCAACGACCCACATAGGATCGAACCCATACAGGATCTGTAGGCGCTGGCACACACAGAACCGCTGAGCACTGACCCACACAGGATCAGACCCACACAGGATCGGTAGCAATAATCCACATAGGATCGATGAGTGTTGTTTTCGTCATCGTCGAATCCACTGAGGATCTCTGTACAATCATCGTAGTAGTAGTAGTAGCAGCCAGCTCTAGGGTTCCCGCACACAACAAGCTCGTTCAGGAGGGTCCGCTCCACGAGCTGAGAGGCTGATACATCAACTGACACATAGTCCACAGTTTATGTATCCAAAAGTTCCGTATTGTCAACAAAAACTAAACGTCGCAGACGACGCGTCAATCAGACGCCTGGTCTGAGAGTTATTGGCTTTTCGTCCCAGGGGCCCGGTTGGTTTTTAAGTCAAAACTAACCCGACCGTACTCCAACTGTGTCCAATCCTCGGGCGGAGTAAGGCAAAGGATCTGTCTCACTTAGAGGAATCCATCAAAGTCGACAGCACATCAATTGGACGTCTGGAGCTTAAGATATGAGTGTTTCCGCTCCGGGGGCCCGGTTGGTTTCGTGTATGAACCAACCCGGCCAAACCCAAAGTATTCTTAAACCTTGAGTGCGATATACCAAAACGACCGACTCGATCTAAGGATCACATCTCCGCTGACGGCACGTCGATCGGAGGTCTGTAGCCCGAGATATGGGCAAATGAACCAAAAGGTTCAGAAAGCGGGGGTTTCGGGCCCGGACCGACCCGGCCCAAGACCCCCTGGGTCGTCCCGGCTTGGCGCAGCCCGGCCCGGCGACCTGGCGCCGCTGCCGGCATGGCGGTCCGGCGGGCTGGCGCGCGGCGCCAGCTAGCTCGGCCGAACGGCCGAGCCGTTTGGTTTAGCGGGGGGGGGGGGGGGGGGGGGTGCCCTCTGCGATTTGTAACCGCGGCCAACCTTAATGGGGGCCGCTTGCTGGCCGGCCAGTGGTTTGAACCACCGGCTCTTCTCCTTTCCTGCCGGCCTGCCCCGGTCAGCCGGTTCCTTCCACCACGGGACCGGCGTCGGCTGGTCCCCTCCCTACTCCGACACCGGTAGCCCGAAACCGGCAGTCGGTCACCTTGCTCCGTCGCGGCATGGAACCGGCCGCAGCTTGGTTCGTCCAGCACGGCGCGACGGCGTCGTGCCCTTGTTTGATTTCACGGCGCGGCACGACAGCACCTCACATTCATTACCGCACGATCTCGCGTGGTGTGTCGACACCACACCATTCCATTCCAATCCACAAAAGAACCAACAAGGATAAAGGAGGTGGGTCGGCTGTTTTTGTGCGGTCCGCCCCCCTCTCGTTAATCGATAGCATTTGTTCATATTACACGAAGAATGTCAAAGTAATATTCAGGAAAAAAATAATATTAAACATACCCCTACCTCGAGCGAGCTTGAATGGAGGTTCGTCGAATGAGGATTCGTCATGGAAAAACCGTCGCGGAAAGAGACATCACATAAGGAGGAAGTTGCGTTGGCGTCGTGGTACACAGTGTCGCATAATCGGTTTCCGAGAACTCGACGTTCTTCATCGGAGACCGGTGTGTTCTTTGCATTCTTCGTCGAAGATGAAGAAGTTCTTCAAATCTTTAGTCTTTTCTCCCAAAAACTCCACCAGAAGGTTCCAACCCCAAATAAAATAATCTCACCTCTTATTTTATTAACATAACATAACTTTTGAATTTCAAGAGTTTGAAATTCAAACATCCACACTTAACTCACTTAATTAATAACATAATTTATTCATATTTAAGTTATCAAAAGATAATGGTGAGTTGAGGGGAGATGAAGAATATGAAGGGGTGGGGTTAGTGTGGGCCCCACCACCCTCATAACCTCCCTTGGGAAGTTGGGTAGTTACCCAACTTCCACCCAAAGCCTTAAACCACTTAAAGAAAATAAAAAATATAGTTAAATTATAAATTACACTTCCACAATTTTTATCATCTTCTCTCGTGAAAACGCAACTCCGGAAATGGTGTTCTAAGCAATTACCAGCGCTGCGGTTCCATCGGTGCCCTTAGAATTCGATACCGAGAAACGGTTCAAAAGTTAGAAATACCCACTCGTTCGTTCACTGAACATACCCGAGCTAAACTTTGGATTGAAATTCTGGGCACACCGGGTCTCGGAATCAAGTTCCGTCAGAAACTGCATTCTTGTAAATCTTAAATATAATGAAGAAAAAAATTTCCTTGAATTTTATGGGTCTTTACATTACTCCCACCTCAGGGATTTACATCCCCATAAAGATACATCATAAGCTAGGGAAACAAATGTGGGTACTGTGCACGCATCTAAGCCTCCCGCTCCCAAGTGCTCTCCTGGAGATTCCTGTGCTGCCATCTGATGCGCACTAGAGAAATCGACTGTCCACGTAGGACCCACTCATGTCGATCCTCGATCTCTAATTTTACCTCCTTAAAACTCGTCCCATCATTAAAGTACAGCTCCCCATGGTCAATGATGTGCGTTGGGTCGTGCATGTATCTCCTCAGTTGAGATACGTGGAAGTCGTCGTGCACCCGGTGCAACTGAGGTGGTAGAGCCAGGTGATATGCTACCTCGCCAATCCTGCTAAGGACCTGGAACGGTCTGATGAATCGTGGAGACAACTTGTCGCCTCAGCCAAATCTATGTAATCCACGTCGAGGTGAGACACACAAGAAGACGTGGTCGCCATCCTCGAACTCTAGTGTCCTCCGCCTCCTATCAGCATTAGACTTCTGCCGGCTCTGAGCAGTCCTCGTCCACTCCTGGATGATCTAGACCCTCTCTGTCGTGGGCTGGACCATCTCCGGTCCCACAAGTGCTGACTCCCCAGGGTCTGCCCAGTACAAAGGAGATCTGCAAGGTTGGTCGTACAACGCCTCGTATGGTGCCATCTCGATGGTGGAGTGGTAGCTGTTATTATACGCAAACTCCACCATGGGTCGGTGGTCCTCCCAACTATGACCAAAGTTGAGAACACATGCGCAGAGCATATCCACGAGAGTCTGAATGGTCCTCTTTGTCTGACCATCCATATGAGGGTGAATGGCAGTACTTAGACGTAGTTGCATCTCGAAGGCCTCCTACAACCCCTTCCAAAGACGGGAAGTAAAGCGAGCATCTCGATCAGAGAAGATAGATGATGGCACACCGTGAAACCGTACAATCTCCTAAATGTAGAGACGTCTGAAGCTCTCCACTGAGCCCTACTCTCTGATGGGTAATAAGTGAGACGACTTGGTGATTTGGTCGACAATCACCCAAATGGAGTCGTGACCTCTGGAAGTGCGTGGATGTCCAGTTACGAAGTCCATAGATATCCTGTCCCACTTCCACTCCGGGACCTCTAAGGGTTGTACCATGCCTGCTGGTACCTGGTGCTCTACCTTCACCTGCTGTCAGGTGAGGCATCAAGAAACGAACTCTGCCACAACATTCATCATGCCCGGCCACTAGTGTTGTTGTCTGAGATCCTGGTACATCTTCGCCACTCTAGGATGTACCACCAAAGGAGAAGTGTGAAACTCTCTCAGCACCTCCTCCTATAATGTAACTGGTTCCAAGGTACGTCCTCTGTAAAGGACACCGTGCTCTGCTCCAAGGTAGAAACCATCAGGTGCCTGTCTTGAGGATATCTATGCACGCCGCGTCTCACAGTTAGCGTCCCCACGCTGTGCCTCTCTGACCCACTGCAGTAGTGGAGGAGTAACTGTGAGAGACTAGAGGAAGGCTGCTCCATATCTATCCATGACTCTAGGGGCGCTGGTCGAACACTGTCTCAGCTCCTGGAAGCTCTGCTGACATCTTTCTGACCACACAAAGGGTTTCCCCTTCCTCCTTAACGTTCTGCAAAGATTCAAAGATTCCTCCTTTTCCGAAAAGGGAAATCTTGTTTCATCCCTAGGATGAACCACGTTCAATGCCTAATACAGTAAATATTTTCATGATTATTTAATTCATGGAATGGATGACTTCGTAAGTCCTCGACGCTACTACCAAGAGATCCAACCATTACTATCGCCTCCAAGGGTTGAGTCACACTATCGGCATCAGTGTGTGGTCACTGGGTTCCTCCAGTATGAATCTCTCAAGTGAGGGTCAAGTCAACTGTTTTTTAACCGAAACCTCTTATATTAACAACAAAAGACATGAAAGAAAAAGTGACTATTGAAAGCATCATTTACTACTTCAACTCAAAGTACAAGGACACAAGGCAGCACAAACTACGAAGCTTGAGGCATTAGGTGCAAAGGCCTCTATTCCTAGAGCTAGTACCGTACTAGTCCACCTACTTCCGGAGCTCCATGATCGTAAGATTTATATGCCTGAAGCTGTGCTATCCCCTGAGGTTGGGGTGGACCTCCTGGTGGTTGTGGTGGTAAAGCCTCAAAACATCATCCACCACCTACCGCTCGACCAGCTCCTCGACCTCGTCCACCTGCTCCCTATGGACCGCCACGGTCGAACCTCTGCCTCTGCCTAGGTGGTTCCTAAACCATCTAATGCTCCTCTGAATGGCGGGTCGGGCAGTCACAAGCCATGTGGCCCTGCCCACCACATGCATAACACTGTCTTCCACTAGAAAGACTGGCTCCACGCTGTGTGCCCCGCACTACTGAGCGGGTGTCCTGAGGTCGTCTACCTGAGGGTCTGGTCTACCTGGACCCATGAGTCATCCGTCTACTGCCTGCTACAGAAGACTCTGCTACATGCCACCCTACAGAGGGTCTCGGCGCTGGTGTAGACTCAGCAAGAAAGCTCTCGATCAAAAGGGATTTCTCTAGTACTCCTGTCTGGGTCGGAATGCTGAGGGATCTCAGCGATGACCTGATCTAGTGTCTCAATCACTATTCAAAGGTATGGGCCCAGAATAATGAGTCACGTACCATGTCTGTAGAGTAGCGTGAGAGATCGGTAAATCTCGCCAAATATTGGGCAACTGTAAAGCTGCTCTTCCGCAGTTGAAGAAGCTCCTCGATGCGCACCGAACGGAGGGTTACTAGGAAGAACTCCGAGCGGAAGAGGCTCTCAAAGTCCATCCAGAGGAGAGATGCCTCGTCGTGCACCTGGAGCATAAAGGTCCACCATCTTCCTGCTGCTACGTGCAGTAGGCTCGCTGCGAGGATCACCATGAGGTCTGCTGGTGTCCTCACTAACCTGAAAACTCTCACCACTGCCTCCAGCTAGTCCTCGGCTGCCTGGGGGTCCGTCTCACCACGGAACCTGGGCGGTCGCTGGTGCTGGAACTCATGCAGTGCACTAAGGTGACATGCATCGTCAGCGGCTGGGGCTGGAAGCATCGGTGGCTCGGCGGGTAGAGCTACCGCTGGTGCCTCTACTGACAAAGGGCCCTGCACCGAGGCCTCGTCGCTCGGTGGGATGTCGTCTCGCTCAACTCTCGGAACCCTAGATGGCTTCCATCGTGGGGCCATCCTGAAAATAAACAGGTGCGCCATGGTCAAACAGTATACCTAGTGAGCTGACACAATTTAATCACTACGAAAACTTGAAACACACAAGTAATCAATGTTTCGTGTAATAAGTTGGAAATCAGAAGTCAGGGTCCTGGTTTACGGATACCTCAGCCGCCACACCCACACTGGACTCCCTGGACTGATAACCACATCCAATACGCTTAACACTATTGCTTCACATAGGAAAAGTTCAGTGTCCCATGTTTTGTGGTAGAACCGAACTCCTCTGATACCAATTTGTCACAACCCATCCTCGAGGTCCGTGCAGTGAATACCCTAAACCCGCCTTCCATAGGCCAGGGGCTAGAGACTAGAACCAAGGTGTAAATTCCCGATAAAAAGGGGAAGGAATTTCCATTGTAAAGTAAACAAAAACCATAGAGAAAGCAAGCAGAAGAAGTAAACACTAAGTAATATTTGGTACAACAGTAAGTGCGGAAAGTAAGTGGGCCAGTTTACAAACCCAAACTGAATGTAAAGTACAACTGGAAAGGGAAAATAGAAACTATAAAGAAAAGCCGCAACTCCGAGCTGTCCACTAGAAATCCCACCTGAAGGGTGGGTACAGATAGCCTCCTCTGCTCCTCTGGCCCAGCCGACCGCTCCGACTACATCCCGTCCAGTGGTCCACCTCCAGGCACCATCCTGCTCCGCATGCCTCATCCATGATCAGCACTATCCCTCGTCTGCAACCAACACAACGTAGTGCGGGCATAGCCCGTGAAGGGGTGAGTATAAGCTACTCAGTAGGGACCCCGAGACCCCCGAAGGTATCCCTAAATCCACACAGTCAAATCCACAAAATAAAGATACACTCACGAAGTAACATTCGACACTGCTTAGGTATATGCCCATACATATACCTATGTCTTCAATTCTCATTTGGCTCAAACATCCGAGCTCATGTACAACCCAGTCCACACTGAAAAGAAAAACGTAAATCCATATAGGAAAGCACAACACAATCCACATAGGAAAGCAAGACATGATTCAGCTCACACAGGTATACTTATTCGTGTGACGATAGAGATGATCAGATATATCCACCGATTCATCTAAGTCATCGGACCCACAATGGATCGATAGGTACTAACCCCCGCAATGACCCACAAAGGATCTGACCCACAAAGGATCAATAGGTAACTAACACCCGCAAAGACCCACACAGGATCAGACCCACACATGATCTGTAGGCGCTGGCTCACACAGAACCTCTAAGCGCTGACCCACACTGGATCGGACCCACACAAGATTGGTAGCACTGATCCACATAGGACTGTTGAGTGCTGTAGTCATCGCCATCGAATCCATTGAGGATCTCTGTATAGTCATCGTAGTAGTAGTAGTAGCATCCAGCTCTAGGGTTCCTGCACACAGCAAGATCATTCGGGAGGGTCTGCTCCATGAGTCGAGAGGCTGATACATAAACTGTCACATAGTCAAGTGTTGATGTATCCAAAAGTTCCGTATCGTCAACAAGAAACTGAACGTCGCAGACGGTGCATCAATCAGATGCCCGGTCTGAGAGTTATTGGATTTTTCGTCCTAGGGGCCCGGTTGGTTTTTAAGGAAAAGATAACCCGACCGTACACCACCTGCATCCAAACCTCGAGCGGAGTAATCCAAAAGATCTGTCCCACTAAGAGGAATCCGACAAAGTCGACGGCACGTCAATCGGACATCCGGCGCTTAAGATATGAGCGTTTCTGCTCCGAGGGCCCGGTTGGTTTCGTGTACGAACCAACCAGGATGAACCCAAAGTATTCCGAAACCTTTAGTGCGATATATTGAAACGAACATCTCGATCTTAGGATCGCATTGCTACTGACAGCACGTCGATCGGAGGTCCGTAGCCCGAGATATGGGCAAAAGAACCAAAAGGGTCCGAAAACGGGGGTTTCGGGCCCAAACCGACCCGGCCCGAGACCCCCTGGGTCGGCCCGAAAGGGGTCGGCCCGGCGGGCCCCGGCCCAGCTGCCAGCCTGGCAGTCCGGCGCACGGCGCTAGCTGGCCCGGCCGAATGGCCGAGCTATTCGGTTTAGCGGGGGGGGGGGGGGGGGGGTCTGCCCCCCGCAGTTTGTAACCGCGGCCCCCCTTAATGGGGGCCGCTTGCTGGCCGGCCGGGGGTTTGAACCCCTGGCTGTTCTCTTGTCTGGCCAGCCAGTTTATACCACCATAGGACCGACGACGGCCGGTCCCCTCCCTGCTCCAACACCGGCGGCCCGGAACCAGCCGTCGGTCACCCTACTCCGCCGCAGCCCGGAACCGGCTGCGGCTTGGTTCGTCCGGCGCGGCGCGACGGCGTCGCATCCTTGTTCGATTTCACGGTGCGGAACGATGGTGTCGTGCATTCATTACCTCACAATTCCGTGTGGTGCGTCAGAACCACACCATTCCCCTCTAATCCTCAAAATAACCAACAAGGATAAAGGAGGTTGGTCGGTCGTGTTTGTGCGGTCCATCCCCCCTCTCGTTAATCGATTGCATTTGGTCATATTACACGAAGAACGTCAAAGTAATATTCACGAACAAAATAAAATTAAATAAACCCCTTCCGTGACTGAGCTTGAACGGAGGTTCGTCGAATGGGGATTCGTCGTGGAAAAACTGATGTGGAAAGAGACGTCACGGAAGGAGGAAGTCGCGTCGGTGTCGCGGTACACGGCGTCGCGTAATCGGTTTCCGAGAACTCGGCGATCTTCATCGAGGACTGATGTGTTCTTCATGTTATTCGTCGAAGACGTAGATGTTCCTAAAATCTTTAGTCTTTTCTCCCAAAAACTCCACCACAAGGTTCCAACCCCTAATAAAATAAGCTCACCTATTATTTTATTAATATAACATAACATTTGAATTTCAAGAGTTTGAAATTCATACATCCACACTTAAATCACCTAATTAATAACATAAATTATTAATATGTATGTTATCAAAATTTAATGGTGATTTGAGGGGGGGGGTTGAAGAATATGAAGGGGTGGGGTTCATGTGGTCCCCACCACCCTCATAACATCCCTTGGGAAGTTGGGTAGTTACCCAACTTCCACCCAAAGTCTTAAACCACTTAAAGAAAATAAAAGTTGTAGTTAAATTATAAATTAAACTTCCACAATTTTTATCATATTCTCTCATGAAAACACAACTCTGGAAATGGTGTTCCAATGAAATTATCGGCGTTGCGGTTCCATCAGTGCCACTGGTTCAAAATTTAGAAATACCTGCTCGTTCGTTCACTGAACGTACCTGAGCTAAACTTTGGATAGATATTCCAGGCACACCAGCCCTCGGAACCAAGTGGCGTCAGAAACTGCGTTCTTGTAAAATCCCAAATAAAATTAAGAAAATATTTTCCTAGAATTTTATGGATCTTTACAAACCTAACTTGAACCACTGGGTCTGGCCTAACCTGTAATGAAAACTGGCCGATTGGATTTGGTCGGGCCTGGTGGGTCCGTCCTGACCCACCGCGAGGGGCCACGGAGGGATGAGGGTGGTCGTGAGGGTGTGAGACCACAGAGCAGCTTGGTCGGTGGTTGAAACAATTGCACGAGGCCATGGGAAAGATTAGAGGGCCGGTAGCAGGGTGATCTGGTGCAGCTTGGTGGTCTGGCAGGCGATGAACGCGCGAGCTGGGCTGACAAGGTCTTCGACGAGCAGCATGCGTCGGGGCGGCTCGGGGATTCATGGGCAGAGCGAGCTAAGGTGGATCAAAGGGCCACGGACAGAGGCATCTCGGCCTGGGGCACGAGGTCGGTTTGTCCAGGAGACCAGAGTACCACAGGGCGGCTCTACCGGAGCGCAGGGCAGGTTCAGCCGGTAGGGCAGAGCGCTGTGGGCCGGCTCGGCCGGAGCGCGAGGCCGGTTCTTTAGGGAGGCCGGAGGGCCGCGAGGGCACATGGTCATTTCAGCCGGGAGGCCAGAGTGTCATGGGGACGTGGTCCCTATACAACATGGAGTCAGGAGCGTTGTGGTGGAATGGGGATGGAGTGGCATGGGGCGGCGCGTGTCACATCAATCGCGAGGGGTGATGCCATTTCCTTCGTCACCTTCCTCCATTTCGAAGATCACCTCAATACAATACAAGGATTACGGAGAGGAAATGGAATGTTATTTTGGCTCACACTCTTTTAATTAGGGAAGTAGCAAGTGGTTCCTCAAGTTCAAGAATGGGTAAGTGGAAATAATCAAACACCGTCCCTACAATCATTGTCAATCAGTAATCCCAATCCCGAAAAGGAATTCAAAGCAAAGAACAAGGGATATGATAATATTTTAAAAAATAAACCCCCACATTGGATTTTCCATTGATAGAGGTCACACAGGAGGAGACAACATCATTGTGGATAGACAGACGTTGGTGACGTCAGCATTCCCTTGATCATCAGTGGAGAATTTCTTCGTTAGTGATCCTTCGACAGAGTTTGGAGAAGAATTCGTTGAAAGAGAAGTGTTCTTTGTTAGAGATACTTTCTCCCAATTCATTTCTCCCAATCCAAAAAAATTAATGGTAGCCATAAATAATAGATTATACTATTTATTAAGTCATTGGAATAAATTCAAATTGGGCTAATTAATTATATTGGTTGGCATAAATTAGTTAAAGGGGGTGGTGGCACCATTAAGTGGGGAGCTGAAGAGGTTTCTCCACAATTAATAGAGAGTTTAAGTGGTTTTAAGATCACGTGGTCCCCACCACCATAACCTCTCAGGGTAGGTTTATTCAGGTGGTCCCCACCATCATAACATCTCATTGGAGGTTTAGGTCTGGTGGTCCCCACCTGAAATATCCACATGGGAGCTCAAAATAAAATAAAATATATTTTATTTTATTTTATTATTTCCACGAAAAACCAAAAAATTAACAGTCACCCTCAACCAACTACCATTGAGGTGAAAGTATCCTTAAGAGAATACTGACCCTTCGAGTTCAACCGTGCCCTCATATTTCAATTCCGAGCATCGGTAAAAAAGTTAGAAAACCCCTCTTATATTTTTACTAAACATACCATATGAAATGTTCATAAATTTATTCCAGGAACACAGGGTCGCATAATCACAAGCCTTTAATTTTCGCGGACTTGTAAAATTCCAATATATTTCAAAAAATACATTTAAATTTTGTGTCTTTATATTGGAGGCATGATGTTGGATAATTCTATAGGAAACATTCCCATTGTGAATGGGTTTCACATCATAAATTATTTAGGTGAGATTTCATGTAACGTTTCAAAGACTGAATTGTATTTTGGTCTATTCATGACATGAAAACCATTCACATTGTTAAATTAGTTTCCCTAATAACTAAAAAAGCAGTGACACAAAAATAATCCAATGTGGATTCTTGATTAATTCATAATTTTAATTCCAAATTCAAAATTATAATTGGTTAGGGCCAGCTAGATTTATACATCCTTCAGGTTTAATATTTCTCATTTAGATATGTCCCCTTTTCCCTCAACTTCTATTGTTTATCTAGGATATATCCACTGGATGTTGACATCTAGACTCTGAAATCAACATATAATTGATCAGTTCGCAGTAGAATCAAAGGTTATGAACTCATCCCTTTTTATCTTGAGTCTTCTTATATATTATCATTTGGAACCACAGATCGATTTATTATATTATATATACTGTTTTATGATCCTATTGATGAGATATTTTTCATTTTAATAAATAGAACAAGTAAAATAAGATGATCCAAAAAATTCATTCGTGATCCTTATTTAAAATTTTTTCAAGGTAGGTGGATTCACTCTCACTTATCAATTAAAAAAATAAGTTGGATTGATATTTTATAAATTATAATTAATTTTTTTGTAAATTTCTTGTGAAATTTAATCATTAAAACCAAATTTTATGTGATTTAAAAAGTGATTCAGTTGAATGATGTTGTTTTTTAAAATGATCTTTTTATTTGAAATTGGTTATAAGTGTGTTGGTATGTGTTTATGTACATGTTGAATGGGCAATGGGTGGAAGTACAACTTTATAGTTTATTTTATAGATGGATTATTGGAGTTATTACCACATTAAAATGTTTTCACCAATTGATATATCGGTGGAAGGATGACTCACAACTCATGAGTATAGGGAGGTCCCGGGTTACATGCATTGTGTGTGTGGGGGGGGAGTAAAATTTGGATGAATATTCTAAATAATTAGAAATTTTATTAAAGGATTTATAAAATGGTTTCTATAGAATAGGTTAATGAATTTCATATAAACTATGGATCATCTTCTCTACTATTTTAATTAAAATTTGAGAAGTCATTTTATTTCATTATGTTGTGTGTTGGGAAGTCTTTCGAAAATTTCCATTGAGTTTATTCTGACTACCTTCATTGGGAATTTTGGGTGTTTGTAGATGTAATCATTTGAGATACAGGGACGGGGGCATGTTTCAGGCCTCTCTAGTGGGTTTTCCTGATACCATGGTTTCCTTATGGAAATTGTACATAGGTAGTGTCTACATCTTGGTCTGGGATTGTTCCACTTTAGTGAAAATACCTTTATTTTTGTTGTTTTATACTTTTAAAATTATTTATTTTCTTTTTTTTTAAAATTAATTCTCATTGGTATATCATTATGCGATGTGATATTCATTCATGCATCATTTAGATGGTTAATGTTTTATTATTTTGTGTTATCGGTTTTTTATGTTTAAATGGAAAATCATCCCTTTACATTTTATAATCCCTTGGAATTTATTGTAATTGTTTGGTGTTCTATGGTAAATTTTTCCCCTTCTGAAGAAAATGAGTAGGGGAGGGGTGTTAAAATGGTAACAGTTTTTTAGTCCTTAGGTTGGGTGTTTAGTATAGAGATAAAACTATTAGAACATTAAATGTAAGACATAATAATTCAAAGTTCACGTTTTTATGATAAACATCATGTTACAAGGGTTTTTTATTATAATGGTTTTATAAAACACTTGTATAAGCATTTATATATCATTTTCAAGGGTTTAGGTGATTAGTATTACATTCCATGAATTATTACAGAGACATAACTCTATGATTTTATTGGTCATATGTTTTTCAATTTACAATTAAAAATGAACAAAATGGTAAACTTTTAAATTGATGGTTTCACTAGTAGTTTAAAAATGTAATGATGATTATATATAATTTTTTTTATGTTATTTAATCCTTAATTTATATAGGAAAATGTTCTAAATTGTGTATTATATTATTATAAAAATTTTCACTTGAAACACGCTTAATGAAAAAATAGGACGAAGATACCAAAAATGTAACTTCACATAAGCCATAGGTGAACCCAATAATTTTAAAAATAATTATGTTAAGGTTAGAATCCATTGAAATAAAAAATACAAATTATGAATAGGGTCAACTTGACCATTTGATATATTTCCAAATATAGATTCCACTAATTTTAATAGGGGATTCTTAACCAAAAAATAAAATTCTTGGCTGAAATGAATGTATAAAATCATAAATTTTCATAGTACATTGTAATAGTTAAAGATTAATTTTGGGACCTATATGTTGGAAGGACTATCATGCAAATGAGAGGATTCAACAGTCCTAGATAAATTAATAAATGGAATTTTGTGGGGTGGATTTTTAGAAAATTTTCAATAAGAAAGTCTACCCACAAATATTCAAAATAGAAAGAACTAAATATTTTTTTAATCATGAAGAAATAAAAAATCAATGTGATATTGTATGCAGTAATGTTTATGAACATCGTTATTTTTTCAAATAATGTAGCTATGAGTTCATCCTTGAAATATTTTATTTTCATGTTTTTTTGTGACCAAGGATTTGATCCAGTATCGGTATTCTTTGTATTATAGTTTATTCAAAACTTGTTAACAGGGTAATACTGTTGAAATAGATATTTTTGGGAATCCTATCAGTTGTAGTTTGTTTTTTCCAATGAAGATATTTTTTAAAATAGTATTGGAAATATGTATAATAGAAATGTATATACTAAAGGAGGATTCAAAGAATATAATCATCCCTTTAAATCAATAATTGTTTTTAAAAGATCACAATGATAAGAATGTTGTTTCTAATTTGGTTTGTTTGGGCATGGGAAGAATGAATGCACTATACCACCAATGAATTTTAACTACTTTTGATAGAAAAGGAATCTAATGAAGTAATATCTACAACATCTACCATCAGTATCTGGAACAATCTCATCTTAGCCTCAGCTTTCGTATTACTTGATGGAATAGTCCCATCAGTCTAGTTCACACTAAAATACATAGGTGAACCAATATGTTTCAAAAAACACATTAGTTTTTTAATTGACACCTCAACACAAAAAAATAAATTTAACATGAAAGATGTGAAATTTTATATTGATAATATAATTTTTCTTATATTGAAAAAACTCATCCCTCTATATTTTGAGGTATAATTATTTTTAACTCTACACTTATGAATGTTTTGTTTTATTATGGTTAACCAAGTTGATTTATTTATCATTTTGTGGTTAAAAATTTTGAAATTCACATGTAACTGATTCCCCATGTTATGACCATCCAGAAAAACATAAAAATGTATGAATTTGTTGGATTTAAATATCTAGAATGCTCAATTACCCTTCATGAAATGTTGTTTCACTAGGAGATTACAAGTTTGAGAATGAATTTTTATTTAATATTTAGTATGGACATGATGGTGGAAATAAATCCTATATCGACTATTAGACTTGGGATGTCATGTTTACATCCCCATATTGAGTACGGCATCTATTAAATGGGGATTGGGAAAAAAAATATCCATAGTTGGATCTTTGGTTATATTTGACATGATTATCTCTAACCAGTTAGCAGTAATGATACTGATAAAAACTGAGGAAATAAATATTGGATTTCTTCCTAAAATACTTGATTGATTTATAGACATTTAGCCAAATTATTTCACTAGGATATGACCCTAACGTGTAACTAAATTTCCTTGGGACCTTCTCATGGGATCAAGACCTATTTCATTTTTGTCTTAAAGAATGTCCCTAGTTGAGTTTTGTGACTTAATGGATTTTTTAGAAGAGTTTGAATGTAGTGGTTTTATAAGACCTAGTGCATCATCCTTGGATGCACTTGTTTTATTCCTAATGATGGTTTATGGTATTATATGGTTATGTGTTTAATATCCTTAATCGAACTTGGATATGATTAAAAATCAATATTCACTTCCATGTATACATGTTCTTTTTGATCAATTAAATTTTTCTAAGATGTTTTTTGAAATATATCTAGGCTCGGGATATCATCATCTTAGATTATGGGAGAGGATATTATGAAGAAAGTAGTTTTATGTCTCTATGAAACTTCTGAATATGTCATTATTCCTTTTTGTAGAAAAATTCTCCAATGTGTTTCATGGTTATTTTATATCATACCTTCCATTGGTACCTTTATATTGATGTGGTATTTGTTGATGATACTATAGTTTACAATCGAACCAAGAGTTACCATGAGGGGCATATTGAAATTGTAAAGAGTACATTATGAGAAAATTAATTGTTTGATATGTTATCTAATTGGGACACTTATATCCAAGATTATTATTTCCTCAGGAATATAATTTTTTAATAAGGAATACCAGTTTAACCTAAGATGGAAAAGGCAGATGTATATTAGAAGATAACATTTTTTTAATGTTCGTAGTTTTATAGGATTATCAAGATATTATTTATTCTTCATTCAGGATTTCTCAAGACTTTATTCTCACATCATATCAATGAAAAGGAATGGTGTTTCTTTCTTACTGACATTTGAATTTCAAAAATTATTTTTAGAACATAAAACACATACCACCTCAGATCCCATCCTTATTTTCATTAACTAGGTTACCACTACTTGGTATATTTTTATATTCCCAGATCTGGTCTTGGTTATGTTTTCATGTAGGGATACAAATGCTATAAATAATAAATTGATACATTTTTGAGTGAATGAGAAGAAATATACAATAAATTACAATTATGTTTTTGTGGTATTACATTGCTTAATGACATAGAGGAATTACCTATTTAAAGAAAAGTTCACATCCTTAACTAGCAATAATAGTTTTAAATACATAATTTGTCAGTGGTATAGGAACATGATGGAATTAATATAGATCAAGTATATCCATATGTTTTGTTATGACTTTGTATACAAAAAAGGTAAATTGAATTCCATTGCATATTCATTGAGATATAATTCATAATGTGAAGAGATCTAAAAAGTTTGGGTCCTATGGTAGTTGATGAGACTGACATCTACCATGCATTTATATTGTGTTACACATGATGATCATGTAGTATTCCATCTATTAAATCATTGTTAAATACATAATAATTACTATAAAATAGGTATTAAAAAATTCTCACTATATCACCATTAGGGAAAACCTATATGGTTGGGAGACATTTTTTGACTGGAAAGATGATGAAATTATTTGTTATTATTTTAGAATCAAACTGTAATTCCATAGTATTTCTAGGAACATATCTTTTCAGTTATTACAATTAGAAATTTTATATTCATCCTAGTGTACTATAGACATACATTGAGAGGAATGCACACTTATAGTGGTATGGTAACAAACACAACATTGCAGATTATGTAATGAAATATCTTGCATGTTAAAAGGTAAAAGCTAAATATAAAATATCATCTTGTACATTGCAGTATATACCTATAATAATTTATAAGTTAGATAAAATTATCACTGATTTGTTCATAGATGGTTTGAGAATTTTATGGAAACATGATTAAATATATTCAGTAATGGATCAATGTAATAATTTGTCACACTTCATCCATATTATTTTATCCAAAATGGTAGATGACCAGGAAACAATGTACATTGCAGACGTATTTAGGTAACAAAGAGTTATAAATTCGATTTTATCTGACATAGACACCCTTATACCCATTTATTAAGAATATTATTACAATATTATCTATGATTTAAATTTACTACTAGAAGAACATATCATCAATAGATAGATGGACAATCAAAATGCACTATTTAGACATTTGAATATATATTCAGAGCACATGTCATGGAATTTTGTGGTTTATGGGAGGATAATTTTCCATTATTTAAATTCTCCTATAAAATTTTTATATAAGAATAATATATATTCCACCGGTTGAGTCATTGTATTTCCAGTTTTTTAATTTTCTCTATGTTGTGTTGAAACAAGAGAGGAATATTCTATTAGTCAAATTTCTTTTCATGAAACTATAGTGAAAATTAAAATAATCCATAAGAAAATGGTTACATCTCAATGCAGACAGATGTCATATAAAGATAATCATCATCAACTTTATCTTTTGATGTTAGTGACCTTGTTTTCATTAAATTGTCATCAAAACATGGTCATAGACATATTGTGAAGCAATAAAAGATAACAACGTGGAATCTAAGATCGTTATGTATTTTATAACAAATTGTTAATTTCATGTACAAGTATAATTTATTTAGAGATTCTGTGTTGTTCATAATTTATTCTATTTTTCTCAATAGAAGAATTTGAATCCAAATATATGACATGTAATGAGATATGATCATGTTACTCATGATAAAAATGTGAATTATGTCAACAAATCGGTACATATTCTGGATAGTAAGGAAAATACCCTTCAATGGGATCTATTTCCCTCATGTATGTATTATGGATATACGGTTACGTTTATGGGGAATCATGGGAACATGAATATATTAGGTAGGATAAATGGTTTTACTTGTTAAAAGGCAATGTAGATATCTATATTTTCAAGTCTTAAAAGACGAATGGTGGGGAGAATGCAGAATACCCATTTTGAGGTATGAAATAACATTATTATTATTTATTTAATATTATAATTCAATTAAATAATTTAATTGTATGTCTTAAATGGTTTAATGTAATGATATATTATAGTTCGAATTCTAGAAAATTATACAAGAAACATTCATTTAGTGAAAGGTTTTAACATTATGAATAGTACGAGGAAAATGTTCTGTATCATTTTAAAGAGTTAATTGTTTCCTATGGTCTATTTAGTACATGAAATCCATTCTTTATGAAAAATTGGTTTCTTGTATTTTCTTATGTGGAACCATAGTTTTATGTGTAAGAAGAGGTATATGAATTTAGAATCATATTAATAAGATATATGTGGGTTTTATTAATGGATTAATTCCAAGAGTTGGATCATCATAAAACATGAAGATATTTTATTAAAACATAATTTAGGTGGGTAGATTATTTCTCACTATAATATTTTTAATCTTTTTATCCTTGCTATTGATAAATTGTTCTTATGATTTTTTAAAATCACTTGTGAAATTATATCATAAAACCTTAATTTACTGATTTCAAAATGGTTTGTTTTGAATGATGGGATTTTTATTTACATTTTTTTATTGTAAATTGGGTATAAAGGTGTTAGAATGTGTTCATGTTTATATGGAATAGATAATGATCGTATGTGTTTCTATTTATGATATTTTTGAATGAAATATTAGAAAATGTAAAACTATATAATATGTTCACCATGTGATGTATTAGTGAATGTATGACTGAAAACTAATAGGTATAAGGAGTTCCTTGTTCTCATAGATCATGTGTGTGTGTGTGTCTATATTTGGGAGGAATATTCCAAATAATGAAAAATATTTCTAAAGAATTTATGGATTTTTAACTGAAAATATTAATATATTTGAGATAAAATATTCACATGCTTCTGTAACAACCCATATTTTTATGAAACCTATTTTAGAAGAAATTAATTTTATTTTATGCCTTGTTTTGAATAAAACACCATGTTATGATTTTGTTATACATTATAACATTTTATGATCACACTAACCCCAACACCGACATGGTTTGTGTTACATTCAACAATGAGTTTCTTTAAAACAATATTTTCTTATTGTAATTATTTTAGAGAGACAATTATAACATTTCCATTATACTTATTAATATTAATAGTAATAAATTATTTATAAATATTATTTATAATGGTTTTAAAAAAAATTATTATAAAATATATAATATATAAAAGAGTAATTATATGTTTGTAAATACTATTTTCTCAAATGAACCGCATATTATGAAACATAATATAATTAATTTTAGACAATTTTAAAAATTGAATTTTATAAAATAAATATCATTTTTTAATTAATTATGTAACAAATAACCTAGGTATAATTGTTTTTATATATTCTTGAAAAACTTCTTTATTAATGAAAAGTGGAATATACTTAATTATAATAAAAATGTATTTCTTGTCGAATTTATTAATTTTGAAAAATTATATTTTAATTTTGATTTAATGTGTAATAAAATTATTTTTACATAAATTAATCCCATTTATGTCATTGTAACATATTTTACATTGAAAATGGATATAAAAAAATTTGAAACATTAAAGCATTTTCTCTTTAAAATCCTTTCATTGTGAGATGCGTGCAGGATTAATTTTAAATTAATGTATTTCACTTCTGTGATTAGAATATCAAAAAATAGATTAAATATTTTTAATTTTAATACTTTATATTTTTTAATAAGGTAAAATTATTTTTAAACCAAAAATATTTGCGAATGTAATTACAATTAATTATATGAATTAAGGTATAAAATAGATTACTTATGGTTGGACATAAATTTAAGGAAAAAGCTAAACTATGCACTTATTAAAAATAAATTCGATATAAATATTTAGACAATGTAACATCTTGGGTCTAGAATGTAAAAGTATTGGAGGCCCATGATGTTAGAGATACCTATGAATAGTGTTTACATGTTTATATTTACAACAATGGAACTCCTCCTCCCCAATAAAAGGACCTCACACCTCCTCGTCTATTAACACATATCATGATATGTTTATGTTTCAAAAAATAAAAAAATATCCTACTAACATATATATTTTCATCTTAAAATCCCCCCTTTGTGTAGAAATCCAACCAAGGAATCCCTTTGGTTAAACCAAAAGGAGTTCCCAAGGAATATGTAATGTCTTTACACGTGTTCTTTTGTATTATTTTCAGACTTCACAAGCTAAATACATGATACTCCATTATTATATAATAATCTTACTATAATTAATATACTGATATGTTGTTAAAATAAGGGTTTTACCTATACTCACATAGAATTCCATCAAATTGGATATACAATCGTCGTTCATTTGTATGGTGGACTACCACTACAGAAAATGATGTTTCTTATTCCTTCATTTCTAACATTCAAGGTTAAAAACAATGATTTAATATCTTTTTTATGATTATATGATATTTATTATGTATTTATGATTGTGTAATTATTATATAAAACATACATTCATTATTTTTAATTTTTTTTAAATATGGTATCTTTATTTGTTATCTTCAAGACTACCACCTCCTCAAAGCAATGTGATTAATTCACACAATACATACAATGTATTAAGTATGATTCTAGTAAAATATTAAAAAAATGACAAAATAATGCTACTATAATTTTAATATATATATATATATTACTTTAATTATTTCAAAATGAAAATAAAATGGGAATAACATTCATACTTACTTATGTCCTATCATCTCCATGAACGACAAATTTCACTTCCTATTATTAAATTTTATAGATTATTTAAAATATCAATAAACTATATTTATATGATATTAAGGTCATTATTTTACATTCTGGATATAATTAAATCTGGATCTATGTAAGAGGATCAATAATAATAAGTCAAAATATTTACGAATAACAAAGTAGATATTACCCAAAATGTAACATTAAAAATGAAATGTTAATAAATGGCTAATATACATTCATAATAAAATCATATATGGTATAAGATATAATAATATGTATAAGGCCCTAGCCTTAAACCTTACTTAATCTTGAGTTATTACAAGATTACACATTGAGGATCTTTTCAGGTTTAGAGTTTTAGAGAATTAGATCATGAAACTTGCATTACATTCCACATTTAAACAAAGTCGTTACATAAAAGACAGTATTCATTATTCCCATCAATGGAAACATATTTAAAATAAAACATGGATTTTTTCTTGACACATCTTTGACACTATCATCGAATCATGTACCTTTCCCTTGACCTGTGATAAACATTTCAAAAACATGGGATGAGCATAAAAAAGATTAGTAAGGGTTATAAAAATATGGAAAGGAAACATGAGTTCATATATACATAATAATGAAATCATAATTTACCCATAAAACATAGGCACTTTAACATACCTCATCAAATCATGAATAAATCATAGAAATAATAAGACATAAAAGGTAACTTGAGGTATTCATAACATTCTTATGTAGGGAGTATCCCTCTTGGTTACGTTTGGAATACCCACCACAGTATATTCCCTAAATCTCTTCGGAGAAACCTTAACGTTTTACTCCTTCGCGTTACCCAATTCATTGGAGAGCTATATCGGGCTCACCCGCACTTAGTTTATCATGGAACCACCCATCTTCATAACAATTCCCAAGAACCATAACATAATCGTATCACATAAAACATGCATAAAGGAAACATAACATTTCCACATTTCAATCACAAGATATCAATAAAACATATTGATATAAAAAACCTTTTGAAAACCATTTTCAATACCAAAATAAAAGAAAAGTAAAACATGGTATTTATTTTTCTTTTAAAAAGAAGGAATGTCTTGTAGAGGAAGCCGAAACTCAAATAATGGTCACAGCAGCGGAGAAGTCATTGTCGCCGCATACGTTTGACAAAAACATTCCCTTTTTTCGTTTTGTAAAAAAATTCATTTAAAAAAGACTCCTTTTGAATAAACCTAAAATTCAAAGGGGTTTATACATCGTATAAAATAAGGTTGTGTATAAAACAAAATATTCCTCAAGGAAAAGAGATTGATACGAAGTCCCATACAAAGACGATATCCTTGGATTAAGGATAAATCAATTACATAATTATGTGTGACAAAATAATACACGAAATATATTAAGTGTAAAACAATAAAAGGTCATTCACACATATTCAAAGTATGACAGATTCAATAACTACATGTTGAACCCAAAGAAATCGAAATTGGGTTAAGAAGTTCCCTTTACAGCCTAACGGCGTCACATCAAAATGAGTTGATGGGAGATAAAAAAAGGGTATCTCATCACTTGGAAATAAAATTTAAATCAATAAGGATATATGAGAACATATCCCAACATAACAATTTGTAAATTAAAAGACCCAACAAAAGAAGTCTTTTAAAAAGAGGAGGGTGAAAGGTTCCCTTACCGACTTGGGTATCTTTCGAAACATACACCCCATGAAAGAAGGAAAATACATCATTTATGTAAATACTCATAAACGGATGAATATTACACATAGAGTAGAATAATGGTCAGTATATACACCACTCAATGAAAATTGTTGCAAATGTAGCATAAATCTCACGGGAATAAAAGTGAGATGAAAAATCCCCTACGAAAATTCGGCAGCCTAACGACGCCACTCAAAACATCCAAAATGGATTGATTAGAGAGAATAGAGTCTCTAATCATATGAACATAAAAATTACAGTATTATTAATATAAAATAACATCCCAATCACAATAAAGATGAGCATAAAAGGAATGACATAAAAGAGTGTACTTAAAAAAAGAGAGGAGTAGGATCCCTTACCTCAAGTCCAACTTGTCTTGATCATTTGTTTATATTCCTGAATAATAAACTTTGGTCAATTAATAATTGCCTAAGTAAATTCTTTAGAGATTATTATTCAGTACATATCAAATATTATAATGTTATAATAATTGTTTAATAATGTTAGTTCATATCAGACGTTTTTGCCGATGTTTGGTACATAAGTCAAAAATGAACTTGTTTGAAGAAAAATTGTCCATGTAGTTATATGTAAATAATTTCCACAATAGTATTAATGATTAAAATATCATATATATCCAGTATATATTCATTTTATACTATTAAATATCATTTTTAGATAAAAAAAGAAAAGCATCGTTCATGGAGACGGTTGGCCGTACGTACGCATGAACGCTACATTCATTTTTTTTATATTAATGGAATTAAAAAAATGAGAGAGATATATATATATATGTTATAATTCCATAATGATATATATAATTTAGATGTAATATATTACATATATATCCATTATATATATGTACTTATAATATTACATAACATTATGAGATAAGAAATGAAATGTATCGTTCATGGAGACGGTAAGTCCTATGTACGCAGGAACGCTACTTCCATTTCTATTTCATATGTAATGGAATTAAAACATAATGATACATAATAGTATTTTAATTCCATTATGGTATCATATATAATACCATTAAATATATCTTTTATACGTACCACATATGGTATTAACGAATCAAATCACTTTGAGGGGGTGGTAGTCCGCACTTCCTTAAATGAAGATATCGGGTTTACCCATAATGGAAACCATAAAGGTTTTCCATAAATGAAAAATACATAAGATTAAATAAAATATAAACATATTAGATATCATATATAAATATAGTGTCATCTTAATGGCCACCTTTCATGGTGTTAGAAGAATGTTGGACAATCATCGTTTCGCGAGGCAGAAATTCGACATCCACAGAAACAGTATGTTCTTTAAACATTAGATGTAGGTGTGTGTAATTTTATCTCGAATACTTCATATAAAAACATCCTAGTATATGTTATATACTGGATTTGTTACAAAATAAATGAATAAAAAGAGTTTAGGGGGTTGGAGAAGCAAAATAAAACAGAAGGACACATGTGAAGACATTACCTTAAAATCAGGTAACTCCCTTTGGTTTTAGCTCAAAGGCTTCTTTGGGAAGACTTCTGCCCAAAGTGAGGCTTCAAGGAGTAAGAGAGGGAAGTGGAGAGACAAAATGGGCAGGGTTTGGCCGAGTCAAAGGCTTTGGGAGTGTGGGTAAGGAGGTAGAGGTGGGGGCCGTTTATAAGAGGAGAGGAGGGGCACTCTTGTAAAGTTACAAAATGTTACTTTATTTTCAAAAGAGTTTCGGATTTTAAAGGTCCCACGTTGATTTATTTCGAGTATAAGGTGATAAGGGTTCGAAATAAACTCATCCAATAGGTTTTGGACATGTGTAGGTCTTAGATATTACATTATCTTTCAATTTTATTTAAATCGTTAAATAATGAGGTCATCGCTGCATCATCATGATGTCATAAATAATATAATTTATATAATGTCTAAAAATTATAAAAAACTACTATGATGTAGGAAAGCATTCTAGATTTCCAATTACTATTTATAGTCAAACATATGACTTGTATAACCCCACGTAAAAATTGTTTTAGTAAAACATCTCATGTTTGTGTCATTTTTACTTCAACATTAAATAAATAGATATTTATGTCCTTTTCCAACCAAAGTGGCTCCATGGGGTCCCCAAGTTGCCCATGGATTGTATTTGTCGGCAATTACACATACAATAAGGGTAGTACATGTGTCTAGGTCATTTCATTTTATTAAAACATTATTCTTACCAAAAACTACACTAATTACCTCTAATCGCGATTAAAAACGTAATAAGTTACTATTCATCAAAAAATTATTTTTATCCCATTGAACCACATTTTACTTATTGATGACAAACATATAAGTCGGATTATTGAAATTCAAAACACAACGATGGAAGAATTCCATTTAAATGGAAAAATCAGTTTTTAGAAATACCACTTAGTGGTTTCACTATTCATCAAAAATTGAAGTTTTTCAGAAAAATCCCAAAAATTCACCCTAAGATATATTTGATATTCCGAATTAAAAAATGAAGTCTATTTTAAAAAAATTCAAAACA
Source organism: Viscum album (assembly GCA_963277665.1). Lineage (NCBI taxonomy): Eukaryota > Viridiplantae > Streptophyta > Magnoliopsida > Santalales > Viscaceae > Viscum > Viscum album. The sequence goes on along the minus strand of OY728140.1, from coordinate 1,897,797,355 downwards.
TATAAGTCACATTAATAAATTTAATAATTAATTCCCGCTGTTAGAGCAAATAGCGTGTTTTTATGAAACAATAAGTATCAAAAGATTGAAACTAGTTTAAGTCTGATTTCAAAGTGAAATTAATTCCAACGACCACTATTGGATTTAATGGTAAAAATATATTCTAATTTCACTTTAAAAACAAATTAAATGTTAATCTAATCATATAAATATATTAGATGAAAAATTGGTTATGAATTAAAATACAACATTTTACACTATTCATTAAAAAATGAACTTTATCGGAAAGATATCAAAAATTTACAGAAAGAAAATTTTGATGACCCGATTCTTAAGAAGAGTTTTATTTGGTCCAATAGAATTTATAAGAGAGAACAAAACTATATTTAATGATGATTCGCAATCAAAAGGTGATAAGTGAACCTTTAGTGAAAACTAGGGCATATACGCCTAAAATTGAATTCTTTCTGTATTTTAAGCCTTTATCATTAATTGGATAAATGTAAAAACATTTAGAAATATATATAGTCATATTTTAGTTATTTCTATCCATTCCTGCCAATAAAACGGCTACATGTTAACTACCATTTAAAATAATATTATTTTATTATTAGAGTGCAACGTAAGATTCCCAAGAAACTCGTTGTTGCATGTTGGGTACGGCATCGGGCATAGCGTCCCCTTTAAATTTATATTAATATTTTATTCAAAAATATGGATAAATATGATAATGTCATATTCTTTATTTACCTGGGGTTTTACATCCTTCCCCCCTTTTGGGAATTTCGTCCTCGCAATTTTTAAAATTGAGCTTGGAAACATCCTTGAAAGTCCCACATCGGAACAAGAGTAGGTAAAAAAATCACTTTAAAATAAAGGAAGATAAGTACAGAGGTCACCCAAGTTATCCCATACTAGGATTCCATGTAGAAAATCATGTACATGGAAGAAAAAGTAAAGGGTCATGTTCTTGAGGGAAAGTGATAGTAAACATGTCTAGGAGAAAGTTAACCATAAGTAAATCACAAACTTGTGATGGGTTAAATGGTATTTGATTCCCCAGTAGGAAAAGTTAATAGACAACATTTTTGTTTTAAGGTACTTTTTATTGATGAATTTATTCATAAGGAAACATAATCACTTATCATGTTGAATTTAACATTTACTAGATTCCTTAATGAAACTCATATTTTATTCCAAAAGACGAGTATTTAGGGAGACTTGTTCGCATTATGAGTACTATAATAAACTTCTAGAGAATCACCTAATACACCAAAGAGAACTATTTACTTCCCATATCTTTAGACCTTAACCAAAACCAAAACCAAAAAGGATAGTACAAGGTCAGATAATCCAGAAAAGGATAACCCTTTAAAATGAAAATCTATGATTAATCTCCAAAATTTGTCCAACAAAACCCAAAGATCAACGAGGACCCTCCGATAAACAATTTGTCCATAAAATTCTTAAAAGTAAACCAATCTAAGAATGAAACCCAAATATTTGAAGGATTTAGTCACATAGTCTTCCAAGTTAAATCTTAACATTTATCTCCAAACAACATCAGTTGCTCCTAAAGTCTCGTATTGAAAAGTAATTAACCTAATCACATATCCTCCATGATAGGTTAATAATTTTCATAAATAACCCAAAATCAACATACTCTTAATTCATAAAATCATATAACTAAAAAGAATCAGTCAAACTAACCAGGGACTTCATGTAGTCCAGTGTTAGGCGATAAATACCAGTGACACATTGGTTGTGGGTTCGATTCCCGAAGCGTTGTCCGACGCGACGGGTAGTCACACGGTCTGCGTGTTGTCCATTTTCCAAAACTATAAAAGTATCAAATCACACCCCAAAATGAGATAAAATCATAAAAAATAACCATATCATAATTTAACCTCAATTTTATCTCATGCTTTTCACACTCATCATAACATATAGTAACCCATAATTACCTCAAAAGTAAGAATCATATAAACTCTAATGGTTACCTTTATAATTATTACCTAAACATCCGCATCGATTGGTCATATCGTACATGACGCATTAAAGATCATACGAAGGATCAAGTGGTTGATCACGACTCCTTGATAGTTGGTTTAGAACAACCACGACTTTCCTTATTGAATCCCAAATTTTATCTAGTATATTAATCAAAGAACCACCACAGTTTCCTTCAAACCTATTGTCTCTTTGGTGCATGCTAGATCCATCCATTCAGTAAAAACAGAAATGTTAGTGTCAGTATATCATCAAAACCATCATGTACTAATGAGGAAGGTAAACACTAAGATACACTTACTCATTTACTTAATCTAAAACTAGGACTCTTTCTAAAATCATAACCATTATGGTAATTCCACTTATGCTTAAAGAATACCCTAACCTCTAAAGTTATCTAAACCTCCCTTTGATTACAACTATAAGGTCCCAGCCTTAAACCTTACTTAATCATGAGTTATTAAAATATTACACATTGAGGATCTTTTCAAGTTTAGAGTTTTAGAGAATTAGATCATGAAACTTGCATTACATTCCACATTTAAACAAAGTGGTTACATAAAAGAAATTATTCATTCTTACCTTAAATAGAAAAATATTTAAAATAAAACATGGATTCTTTCTTGACACGTCCTTGACACTATCATCACATCATGTACCTTTCCCTTGACCTGTGAAAAACATTTCAAAAACTTGGGATGAGAATAAAAATCTTAGTAAGGGTTATAAAAATATGGAAAGGAAACATGAATTCATATATACATAAGAATGAAATCATACTTTACCCATAAAACATAAGCACTTTAACATAACTCATCAAATCATGAATAAATCATAGAAATCATAAGACATAAAAGGTAACATGATGCATTCATAGCATTCTTACGTAGGGTATAACCCTCTTGGTTACGTTTGGAATACCCACCCCAGTATATTCCCTAAATCTCTTCGGAGAAACCTTAACGTTTCACTCCTTCCAGTTACACAATGCATTGGAGAGCTATATCGGGCTCACCCGCCCTTAGTTTATCACAGAACCACCCATGTTCATAACAATGCCCAGGAACCATAACATAATTGTATCACATAAAACTACATAAAGGAAACATAAAATTTCCACATTTCAATCACAAGATATTAATAAAACATATTGATATAAAAAACCATATGAAAACCATTTTCAATACCAAAATAAAATAAAAGTAAAACATGGTATTTATTTTTCTTTTAAAAATAAGGAATGGCTTGTAGAGGAATCTGAAACTCAAATAATGGTCACAGCGGCGGAGAAGTCATTGTCGCCGTATACATATGACAAAAACATTCCCTTTTGTTGTTTTGTAAAACACTTCGTATAAAAAAGATTCATTTTGAATAAACATAAAAGTCAAAGGGGTTTATACACCGTATAAAAGAAGGTTGTGTATAAAACAAAATATGCCTCAATGAAAGAAGATTGAGACGAAGTCATATACAAAGACGGTATCCTTGGATTATGTATAAATCAATTACATAATTATGCGTGACAAATGAATACATGAAATATAAGTGGATATTAACTGTAAAATAATAAAATATCATTCACACATATTCAAAGGATGACATGTTCAATAAATACAAGTTGAACCCAAAGAAATCTAAATTGGGTTAAGAAGTTCCCTTGATAGCCTAACGGTGTCACATCAAAATGAGTTGATGAGAGATAAAAAAGGGTATCTCATCACTTGGACATAACATTTACATCAATAAGGATATATGAGAACATATCCCAACATAAAAATATGTAAATTAAAATAACCAACAAAAGAAGTCTTTTAAAATGAGGAGGGTGAAAGGTTCCCTTACCGACTTGGGTATCTTTCGAAACATACACCCCATGAATAAAGGACAATACATCATTGATGAGAGATAATAGGGTCTCTCATGATATGAACATAAAAATTACAGTATGAGTAATATAAAATAACATCACAATCACTAGAAAGATGAGCTTAAAAGGAATGACATAAAAGAGTGTACTTACAAAAAGAGAGGAGTAGGATCCCTTACCTCAAGTCCAACTTATCTTGTTCGTTTCTTTATATTCCTAAATAATAAACTTTGGTCAATTAATAATTTCCTAAGTACATACTTTAGAGATTATTATTCAGTTCATATCACATATTATAATGTTATAATAATTGTTTAATAATGTTAGTTCATATCAGACGTTTTTGCCGATTTTGGTACATGAGTCAAAAATGAACTTGTTTGAAAAAAAATTGCCCATGTAGTTATATGTAAATAATTTACAGAATAGTATTAATGATTAAAATATCATATATATCCAGTAAATATTCATTTTATACTATTCCATATCATTTGGAGATAAAAAATGAAAAGCATCGTTCATGGAGACGTTAGGCCGTACGTACGCATGAACGCTACTTTCAATTTTTTGTCATATTAATGGAATTAAAAAAATGAGGGATATATATATATGTTATAATTCCAGAATGATATCCATAATTTAGATGTAATATATTACATATATATCCATTATATATATGTACTTATAATATTACATAACATTATGAGATAAGAAATGAAATGTACCGTTCATGGAGACGGTAAGCCGTACGTACGTATGAACGCTACTTCCATTTCTATTTCATATTTAATGGAATTATAACATAATGATACATAATAGTATTTTAATTCCATTATGTTATCATATATAATATCATTAAATATATCCTTTATACATACCACATATGGTATTAACGAATCAAATCACTTTGAGGGGGCGGTAATCCACACTTAAATGAAAATATCGCGTTTACCCATAATAGAAACCATAAAGGTATTACATAAATGAAAAATACAGAATATTAATTAAACCATAAACATAATATATATCATATATAAATATTGTGTCATTTTAATGGCCACCTTTGAAGGTGTTAGAAGAATGTTGAACAATCATCGTTACGGGACGGAAACAGTATGTTCTTTAACCATTAGATGTAGGTGTGTGTAATTTTAGCTCGAATACTTCTTATAAAACCATCCTAGAATATTGAAGATACTGTAATTGTTACAAAATAAATTAATAAAAAGAGTTTAGGGGGTTGGAGAAGAAAAATAAAACAAAAGGACACAAGTGAAGACATTACCTTAAAATCGGGTAACTCCCTTTGGTTTGAGCTCAAAGGTTTCCTTGAGAAGACTTCTGCCAAAAGTGAGGCTTCAAGGAGTAAGAGAGGGAAGTGGAGGGACAAAATGGGCAGGGGTTTGCTGAGCCAAAAGCTTTGGGAGTGTGGATAAGGAGGTAGAGGTGGGGGCCTTTTATAAGAGGAGAGGAGGGGCACTCTTGTAAAGTTACAAAATGTTACATTATTTTCAAAAGAGTTTCGGATTTTAAAGGTCCCACAATAATGTATTTATAGGATAAGGTTATAATGGTTATAAATACACTCATACAATAGGTTTTGGACATATTTAGGGCTTAGATATTACATTATCATTCCATTTTATTTAAATCGTTAAATAATGAGGTCATCGCTGCATCATCATGATGTCATAAATAATGTATTATATTTAATGTCTAAAAATTATTAATAAAATACTATGATTTAAAAAAACTTGTTAGATTTACAATGAATATTTATAGTCAAACATATGACTTAGATAACCCTAGGTAAAAATTGTTTTAGTAAAACATCTCATGTTTGTGTCATTTTTACTTTAACATTAAATAAAAAATTATTTATGTCATTTTCCAACCAAAGTGGCTCCATGGGGTCCCCAAGTTGACCCATGGATTTTCTTCGTCGTCCATGACACATCCAATGAGGGTAAGACATGTTTCTATGTCATTTCATATTATTAAAACATTATTCATACCATAAACTACACTAATTACCTCTAATCGCGATTAAAAACTTATTAAGTTACTATTCACCAAAAAAATTATTTTTATCCCATTGAACCACATTTTACTTATTAATGACAACCATGTATGTTGGATTTTTGAAATTTAAAATACAAAGATGAAAAAATTTCATTTAAACGAAAAAATCATCTTTTATAAGTACCACTTAGTGGTTTCACTATTCATCAAAAATTGAAGTTTTTCAGAAAAATCCCAAAAATTCACCCTAAGGTATATTTGATGTTATGAATTCAAAAAATGAAGTCTATTTAAAAAAATTCAAAACATATAAGTCACATTACTTAATTTAATAATTAATTCCCGCTGTCAGAGCAAATAGCGTGTTTTTATGAAACAATAAGTATCAAAAGATTGACACTAGTTTAAGTCTGATTTCAAAGTGAAATTAATTCCAATGACCACTATTGGATTCAATGGTAAAAATATATTCTAATTTTACTTTAAAACCAATTAAAAATATATTCTAATCATATAAATAAATTATATTAAAAAGAGGCTTTGAATTAAAATACAACATTTTACACTATTCATTAAAAAAATGGACTTTATCGGAAAGATACCAAAAATTTACACAAAGTAAATTTTGATGACCCGATTCTTAAGAAGAGTTTTATTTAGTCCAATAGAATTTATGAGAGTGAACAAAACTATATTTAATAATAGTTCGCCATCAAAAGGCGATAAGTGAACCTTTAGTGAAAACTAGTGCATATACGCCTAAAATTGATTTCTTTCCGTATTTTAAGCCTTTATATTTTATTGGATAAATGTAAAAACTTTTAAAAACATATATAATCATATTTTAGTTATTTCTATCCATTCCCTCTAATAAAATGGCTACATGTTAACTACCATTTAAAATAATATTATTTTATTATTAGAGTGCAACATAAGATTCCAATGAAACTCGTTGTTGCGTGTTGGGTACGCCATCGAGCATAGCGTCCCCTTTAAAGTCATATTAATATTATATTCACAAATATGGATAAATATGAAAATTTCATATTCTTTATTTACCTGGGGTGTTAAAATATGGTTCTGTGGTAGAGTTATAAAAAAATTATCTTTATTCTACACGAGGTCTAAATGAGTGGGTTGAGAGTCAAAATGTAGGGAAATGGGATTTCTAGTCTCACTTTTATTTCATTGAGACATATGACTTATTCACCACTTTTTTATATTTTTGGTGTATATAATAACCATGAATGTTCCCTATGATACTTATCCATAAATTATTGTTTATTTAAATTCCCATTTTAAGATATATATTTCATTGGGGTTTTATGGTTCAAAATTTAACAAATCAGTATGTATGTTTCATCTCAATTTTCCTTTTTTGAGACACATGTTTTCTTATCCACCTATTTTATTTTTTCATGTGTATATACTATCATTTTACCTATTATATCTTGAATTGAAATATATTCATTATATTTTAAGCTTTATTTAGTTTCATTTTATTACATGGAGAGTTTTATTCAATGTTACCAAAGTGGTATGAGTTTATTGTAATAATATCATACTTTATCGGGACTATTTATTATTATACTTCCATTGATGAAATAATATGATACATATCTCAAACACACTCATTAATTTATTTATACTCAATTAATTCAATATATATTCATCCATAAGTACCATTTTTTAATCTTTTTTACTTAATATAATATAGAAATTTTGTTTCATAAATTTTTTTCAAATTTATAACTTTGGTCATAAATCTAGTTACTTAAAAAAACCCTATTTTCAAAAATGTAATAAATTTATTTAATTATATTTTTAATAAAATAAAATGAAAAAGTATTATAATTTTTTATTGTTTGAAATCTACATTTATATGTTTTCAAATAATTTTTCAAAGGAAAAAGTTTTAAAATTGTTTTATGTTAAAAAAAATTAAAAGTAGAATGGGAATATTTCATAGGAAATGTTTTAAAAGATTTTTCCCAATTATTTTCCATATAAGATTTGATAAATAAGTGTTACTCATTCCTTTCTAGGAAATTATCTGAAGGATTCATTCATATTATTTTTCTAAATATTTAATGTTTTGATGAAATTAGGTTTATGAAACTCGTTTACCTTTCACGAGTTATATGATTAAAAATGCCACTTATTTTTAAAGGTTTTGATATGATGAAATGATTAGGATACATATCAATTTTCAATAGGTTAGGATATGATTACATTTTTTGATACCATTTTTATTTAATGGGTTATTATATAATTCTTTATGATCTTTTGGAACACATAGGGATGATTTTATTATGATATGTGTTGGAACTATATATCTCATTAACGTATTTTGTAAATATTTCTATCTCATGAGATAGTCATGGATGGAATAGGGAGTTATGTTAGTCCAGTAATAGTCTTTTTCCACATAGATGGTCTTGGGAGGAAACCTTGACTACAAACATGATCAAAGGAGTAAACCCTTACTACCAAGATGGTATGGGGAGGGAACCCATTAAACTATGATCTACTTGTAAATAAGCCTTCCCTACTTTGGAAATAATTTCATATTCTTTTTTATCTACCATGATTACCTTTATTATATCTATTTTATCAATTCATGGATTATAATCTTTTTTACCATATGATTATTTTATTCTAAACATCAGTTCATTATTCCATGATTCATGTTTGTGATCATTGACCTGTAGGTTATGATCTTCTAATGTTATGATCATGTCTTCATACCCTTAATCACATGATTATTCTTATGTATCTTAATTTTTTACCCTTACTGAGCATTTAAGATCACCCTTTTTTATGATTATATTCTATAGGTTATGTTGATATGAATTATTTATGTTGTATATAATAATGGTGATAGTCATTAATAACCTAGTGGGACATAATGAATCTCACCTATGTTTCTGTATTTATGTTCCTATGTTTCGATTATCAATTAACTAATAAATTCTTTCAGGGTCTGTTTTCATAACCTATTAATTATTCAATAAAAATAATATAATGTTAATGTATAAAAAGAGTGGTCCAATATAGTTTTCTTAATTTAAAATGTTTAACTAATCTTTGGAATCTATGATGAGAAATCATCATTGAGAACTATAATTATATGTCTAACTATATGTATAAGGATTATTAAAAATATATATCAATGTCCATGAATTTTGTTAAATGTCAGACGGAGTGTATTCCATGAAACATATCCTTGTATGGTTACTTTATGTGGGTGTGGATCTGCCACAAATTTATATAGGGGTAACAAACCTAAAAACACTATACTAATCTATACATGATTGGAAACTGGGGGATGATAATGGGCCTTTCTGCACATCTAATTTGACACTTCAGGAACCATCCTCCCCAATTTTATCTCAGCTCCGCACATTGGCTCTGCTCATCGGCTCCACTCATCAGCTCCTCTCCTTAGCTCCACTCCGGGGACTTCCATTCATCTAGAGTTTCTTCTCCTCTGGTAATTTCCACCATTTCTCAGTGGATTTATGGTTCTTTCGGCGAAGGTATGTGATTTGTACTCCCTCCATCACCCTAACCTGCTCTGGTCTCATGTTCCTTCATGGATCTCCTGGTCGGGGATTATATGGAGTTATCCTAGAGATTTTGGGATTGAGGTTCGGTGGAGGTTAGGTTTCCAGCCACAACCAGAGTTGGTCTCTTATCCTCGGATGCCCAAACCTTATCTGACCTAGGCTTCCACCACTAATCTCCTATTCGGAATTGGATCGATGGGTACACAAGGTTTTGGTACATTTGGTTTGTGGTCTTCAAGGTTCCTTTTAGGGTTGCATCAACGGTCTTCTTTACGGTGTCTTTCCTGGGCCTCTTTAGGTTTTCCCTGGTTTCATGTTCTATTTTTGGGCATTCATTATTACTTGAGGTTTTTTTTTCTTCGATGGTCTCTATGGATGGTTGAGGTGTGGTGCGATTGGGGCCTCCTTTGGTGGTGTTCAACAGGGTAGTGGATGATAATGTTGACTTCAAAACAGTGATACTCGTGATTTCGTGTTGACGATGCTGAAAGACTATTTCAGCATCGAAGGTGTTTACTCAAGGAAACGACATCAATTTTGGCAGTATTCGATGGTTTTCTTATTTTATGGTGGTATGAGATGGCGTGGTGGGTTTTTTTGGTGATGATGTTGGTTTCCGGCAAGCTGGTGTCTGGCGAGCCGCATTGGATGCGGGTTGTTTTGTGTTTGGGTACGCATCGAGAGGCGGTAGGCTTGAGTTGTGATGATGGTGCCTTTTGAAATTTGAAATAGGTGATGGGTTATGGTTGGTATATTGAGGCGGTATTGATGGATTTTAGTTGATGATTTTGAATTTTGAAACAGGGTGTTCTTTGAAGGTTCTTGGTGTAGTGATGAAGGCTTCGTTTGCTGTTTGAATTTTGAATTTTGAATTATGTAATTATTATTGTGTGGTTTTTATGTAGGTTCCCACTTACCCTAAAGTTGATTTTTTCAATAAAATAAAAAAATTATTGATGGATTCCCCACTATGATAATTATTTCATAATCGATGCTTCATGGAATTTTTGAATTAATAATAATTGAAGGGATCACATCAATGTTTTGTGTGATAGTAAATGAACTGATGATTCTTCTAATCATCTAAATTATATGTGATGTTGAATAAAAAACCTCACTGATATTTTTACCCATCGTTCTCAAGCTACAAATCATGTTATTATTCTAAATAACAAAGGTGGGACCATCATCTTATTGATTACTTCATGAGACAATGTCCATATTATTTAAGTGGGTCATTTGATCAACTTGTTGTTCAAAAATGTATCAGTAAAATGGAAAAGATATTCTATATTCCCTAGTGTTTGGAACATGTGAAAGGAATTATATTTTTATATTAGTTTGGAGGATAATTATGAGTGTGTTGGACTCTATTAAATAATATGATATAGTAATAGGAAATTGAATTCATGGATTTGGAGATGTTGAAGAACATATTTTTCAGTAAGTATTTTCCATATATTCTTCATATGAAGATATTGAAAGATTTTTTTTTAAATTAAAGGGATAATTAACTTTCTGGTACATACGAGGCAAATTTCACATGGAATTATCGGTATGCTTCTTGTATTAACATGTAACCTGAAAGAAATGTTAATAGTTTCTTCAGTAGCTTAATGCCAAGCATTAGAAGGGTATTGGACATAACATACATTAATATCAATAAAGAGATTTTTTTGTGAAATAAACGATGAAATTACAGATGAATTTATATATCAATCTCATTTTTGACAATAATTTAAATATGGAGTTTGAAGGAAAATATAAAAACAATGATGAGACAAAGTCGAACATTCTTTTATTCTCTATTTATGGAAATAAGAAAGGTGGAAATTATCTTATGGGGTCTAATAAACATTTATATAGCATAATGGATGGGTATTAGGCATTTTATTTATAATGGGATGTCAATATGTTATCTAACTATGATAATTGAGAGATTGTTTCACAGAATACACCTCCACCACATCAGTGATACAAGTTCAAGGAGAATGTGAATGATGATAGACAATGCCCAAAGAATAAGTATAACGATGATGATTGATATTAGTATCCTCTGATGATGAGGGACAAGGTGGAATCTCTTGTGATCACTATTTATGATGAGGAGTGGAATAATGACATAGTGAAAGCTACACTTTATATACACTATAGAACTATGAGTGTACTGTTTGATTATTGATATACCAACTATTTCATATCTAAATAATTATATACGGGTATGACATTAAACCAAAATAATTAGATGTGGAATTAAAAATGAAAATCCTTAAAACGAAAATGATCAAAATAAAACTCTATGATGGAACTCTAGTTTATGTTTTTGGAAAAGTGCTTCCTAAAGATATTATCATTATTCCAATGGTTGAATTTGATGTCATCATAGGGCTGGAATGGATTTATCTTCAAAAATCCAACATTAATCATCAAATAATAGATGTTAAGATAAAAATTTCAAATCAACCTATGTTTTTTTGTCAATTTGATGATAATTATTAACGCCCAATCGAGATTACATCCAGTGTATGGGTTTTAATTCTATTCATAAGGGTTTTATATATAAAATGGATTGGTATAAAATTTTCATCAATGATATTCCTAGTGTTTATGAATTTTTGAATGCGTTTTTGGATGATTTTCCTATCCTTACAAAAAAAGTAAAGTTGATTTCTCAATATAACTCATACATGGTTCCAAGAAAATTTCAAAAACTCCATTTAAAATATACCACATTTTTTTGAAGGAGTTAAAGAAAAAAACCTACGAAATCTGGGATAATGGATTCTTTTTATCAACTGTGTCACCTTGGGGTGCACTTCTACCTTTTTTTAAAACGAAATATGGATTATTGTGAATCTTCATTGATTATAGGGAGTTGATGAAGATCAATATAAACAATAATTGTCATCTACCCCGTATTTATCGCATGTTTGATCAACTAAATAGAGATCAATAATTTTCCAAGATTTAACTTCATTCTAGATATCATCAATTTAGGGTGGAGAATGAGGATATTCCCAAGGTGACATTTTATACAAGGTATGGATACTGCGAATATTTAGTGATTCAATTTGGTCTTATTAATGACACTCGTATCTTCATAGATTGATTGTACAGTTTCTTTAAGGATTAACTAAATTAGTTTTTTGTAGACTTTATATATAATATTCATATTTATTCAAAGAGAATGTAAGACCATGGTTTCCATTAGGGAATTGAGCTAATGACCCCATGGAATGAGAAAATGTATGAAAAATTTACAAAGTGTGAATTTTGAAACAATTATATTCATGTTTGGGTCATATAATATTAATAGAGGGTACTTTATTATTTCTATCAAAGATGTAGGATATTAAATACTGGCCTAGACTAACCACAATGACTGAGATTCATTGTTTTCATTGATTAAATGGATATTATTTATGGTATGGAGAAAATTTATTATAACTATGTAATCCTATAACCAAGTTAACTTGTAAGGGTTCCGTGTTCCTGTATAAAAATGAATGTGAGGACATTTTCAAAAAATTGAAGAGAATGTTTTTCAATGATACTATGAAATAATTACCCAATAGATGATATGGGTTTGTAATCTACAGTGAATCATTCAAGAATGTGTTGATCTGTTTTTTATTAAGAATAACATATTAATAGACAATGGAAAAGGAAAATTGAATATTCATGAGAAAAATTACCGAACTCAAAATTTGGAGTAAGCTATTGTAATTTTTTTCATTAAGGATTTAGAATAATTATCATTATGGAGAAAGATGTGATATATATAATGATCATAAAAATATGGAGTATATATTCAAACAAAAATTATTGAATATTTTCCATAGAATACTGTTAGAGATGATAAATTATTATGAATTCTCAATACATTACCACCTTAGGAACGAGAACAAGGTGGATGATTCATTGAGCTAAAATAATCATTCTATATAATCTAGGAAGAGGATCACAAAGGATCCAATATTTATGGTTTTGAATATTATAGATATTGAAATTCTGATAAAAGGGGAAAATTTCTATCTTGCTCCATTTAATATTTAATGCTCTATTAAATTGAAGATTAAAGTGGTGAAAATTAATATGTAGAGCTAGAAAAGAAGGATATAAATGTTCATGATTTTATCCATGATCATGATGGAATGATATGGTTCTGGAGTCGTGTATGTGTTACATCCATACCCGATCTAAATAAGGTGATATTATAGGATGGTATTAGTTCTTCAATATCAATTCATCATGGAATTATAAATATGTATATAGAGATGAAATAATAATTTTTGTGGGGTTTCATGAAGAGAGATATCAAAGAGTTTTTATCTTGGTGTTTGGAATGCCAATAAGTTAAGGTTAAAATACAAAATTCGTATGGGATGTTTCATCTATTACCCAGACCAGAATGAAAATGTTAGAAAATCACTATCGATTTTTAGACTCCCCAAACCCAATAAATGGTTTGACATGATATGATTGTTAGTAAATCACCTTACGGTGTCTACACACTTCATTTTTATTAGTGAGTACTTCTCTCTAGATCATCTTTCCATTATACAAATTGAGGATGTGGTAATGATACATGGATTACCACATTATATTGTATTTTATTGGGACCCTAGGATTACATCAATGTTCTATAAATGTATTAATAAATAACTTGATATGGACTTGAGTTTCAACACTGATTTTCATCCTCAAATGGACGGTGAGTATAAAATATCAATTAAAATCCTTGAGGATATGACTATATCTTAATATTTGGATTTCAAAGGAGGTTGGGATCATAACCTTCCAATAGTTGAGTTATATAAAAATGATATCTTTCACATGAAAATTATGATGGATCCTTATGAATCCACATACGAGAATAAATTTTGAGCTCCAACATGTTGGGATGAAGTTAGATAATGAACTCTATTGGGACATAAATCATTGTTGAAAAAGTTGAGAAGGATAGAACCATTGTGTACCATATCAAGGTAGCTCAAAATTGGTAGAAAATATATAATTATAATCATAAACATTTTCAATAATTTGAATTTGGGGAGAAAATGTTTCTAAAAATCCATGCATGGAATAATGTTATGATATTTAGGAAGAAAGGTAATTTAAGCCCAAGGTATATCGGTGATTTTAAAATTATTTATTGTCTCAGGATAGTATCCAATCTATTAGATCTTCTTAAAAATATATCTCTATTATATAATTTTCACAATGTATCTTTTCTATGGAAGTTTATACCTGATCCATCACTTGTATTCAACTCAGAGGTCATACTACTAGAGAAAGACCATACTTACGAGGAATAACCCATCATAATTCTAGATCATACTGAGAATGTTCTACAAAATAGGACCACTCACCTAGTCAAAGTTTTTTGGAGAAATAACTGGTTTGATAAATCTATTTGGGTTCTTGTGTTTATGATTAGGTATAAGAATCCTCATTTTTGTACAGAAATGATGAATTTCAATGGTGAAATTCATTTTAATAAGGGGGTATAATGTGACACACCTTGTATTCATGAACACTTTTTTTAAATAAATTAATTTTATTTTTTGTCTTTCATTTCTACACCAAGTTATAACTTTCGTATATGGTACAACAATTTAATATTTCTCTAAACACGACATTGACTTGGATTGCGTTACATGAAACAATGAATTTCTAAAATACATTATTTTATTATTATAATTATTTCAATGAGATAGTTATAAAATATACTTAAAACATATTAATGTGAATAGTAATGATTAAATTTAAATTATTATTTATAATGGTTTTCTACAAAATGATATATATTAATAATAATTCATATAATTTTTTAGTAATGTCCTAATAAGTTTGAAAATACAATTTTCTCAAATGATCTACTTATTATGAACAATAATAAAATTAATTTTAAAAAAAAATTATAAATTTAATTATAGAAAAAAGATTCATTTCTAAATTCATAATTTCAAAATCATGTTAAGGTGAAATTTTATGATTTTTTGGAAAACTTCATTTTTTGATGAGTTTTAAAAAGTATTGAATTTTAATTTTAATTTATTTATATAATTTATTGATGTTATTAAATTATATTATTATTTGGTTTTAAAGTGTAATTAGATAAATATTACTTCATTTTATACTATTTATGCAATTAAAACCAATTTCATATTAAAATCGGATATAAACGCATTTAAAACATTTAATCCTTTTAACTTGAAACCATCTCTGTCACGACACATTTACGGGATTAATTTTAATCTAATTAATAAATATTATTTGATTATAATTTGTAAAAATGGATTCAATATTTGGAATCATAATAATTTATAATCTCTAATAAGTTCAACATTATTTTTCACCAAAAATATTAGTGAATGTAATTAAAATAAATTATAGTGATTAAGTTAAAAATGAGATTACTTTACGGTTAAACATTAATTTACGAGCTAAAATAACCTATAAAATATTATGGTATCCATTTTATGTACATATTTAGACCAAGGAACCTATATTATTTATAATGGGCAATTATTAGAGGCACATTATGTTAGATAGACATCTTAATACTTTTTACATTTTTATATTTACAAGAATGAAACTCCTCCTCTACTATGAAAAAGAATTATCCCCTAACATATTCACACATAAAAATACATTTGGATAGTCCAAATAATTCCAAAATCTCTTAATTAATTATAAATATTAATCCTTTAATCCTATCATTGGGAATAATGTACAATTGGAGAATCTGTATAATTCAATCTAAAAAGAGTAACCCAAAGAAGTGGTAACATTCTTCCAAAAGCTCTTTTGTATTATGTTCATTCTCCACCCCCAAAATTATTATTATTAAATAATTATATACAATACTCAGTATAAAAAATATACATGTATTTTTTTATGATATGGTTTATGCCTTCACTCAAACACACAACTGTCGATTGGGATACACAATCATTGTCTTTGTGTAATACAAATTACTACCTCGCGATCTAATGTCACTCGTTCTTCTACTTCCACCATTCAAGGGTGGAACTAATGATGTAATATCAATTGTTATATGATATATTTAATCTTTATAATTTCTCAAGGATTATTTAATCATTATATGTCATATTACATCATGATTTTCATTTTTTGTACTTCTGATAACATCATTTGTAGATGTGGGGACTACCACCTCCTCAACGAAATTTGATTATTTCACAATTTACATGGAATTTATTATCTTGGGTTTAGTAAAATTATATTATAAATATGAAATAAAAATTAAGATTTAATTATAATATATATATATATATATATATATATATATCATTTTCTTTCTTCCAATAGACAATAAAATGTAATCATCATTCATGCCTACGATGGCATACCATATCCAAGAATTGTGTATTTTATATCGAATTTATACAAATAATATATTATTTTAAAAATTTATATACTTAATATATATAATATTTATATCATGTTTTTAATTAATTAAATAATTAAATCATCATCTCAGAAAGAGGATGAATAATTATAATTCAAAATATATTCGAATAACAAAATGAACATTACCCAAAATGTGACATTAAATTTAAATTGTTAATAAGTAGAAGTAATAATAAAATAATATATGGAATTATATATAAGAGTATTGGTTTTTGGTATATTTAAAATAGACATATATTTATTATACAAGTGGTTTTAATGAGTATGCTGAGAGACAAGGCATATGGAATTGGGAATTCTAGTCACACATTTCATTCTGTGAGACTTATGTCATATTCACAACTCCTTTTATTTTTTGTGGTGTATATAATTCTTTAAAACATAATATATTTTCATTAAACATAAATTTATTGTTATTTAGATACCCATTTTATGGTCACTCTTCCACAGAATTTTACAGTTTAAATGTTACCTAATCAGGGAGGTTGTTTTGTCTTGATTTACCTTCTTTGATAGACATGTTTTGTTAAAAACCTATATTATTTAATGAGGAGTATATACTGCCATTTGAAATTTTTATTCATGAATATAATTCTATTAATGTTATTTTATTTCTTTATTTAATGTCATTTTATTAAATCTTGAGTTCTATTCAATGTTACCAATTTGGTAAGATTGTATTGCATGAATCACTTCATTTATTGGGGTTTTTTATGAATATTCTTACATTTATGAAATATTATGATCCATAAAAAATAAAAAAATTTAATTTTCTTATTATTATATTATGAATTTTATACTCATGTATTAGTACAATTTTCTACTCATTGTTATTGATGATTATTGGGAAAATGTTTTATGAAAATCATAATTTTTTTCTCTCATCTATGAAAATTATATTTTATTTAAAAAACAATGTTTTAAAAAATGTTCTCAAAATGTTTTATAATTATCATTCATGATAATTTTTAGATAAAAATAATTTTACATTTTTTTCATTCAAATATTTTTTCTAATAAAAACCTTTCAAATTTATTTTATATTTTAAAAAACATTTTTCTATGAATAATGGATAATTTTCTCATGAAATATATTTAAAAGATATCTCCAAATTATTTTCCATCTAAGATCAATTCCATTGGTGTTAGACACACCATTATTGGAGAATGACTCAAAGGTTTCATTAAAATTCATTTTATAAATGGTCTATGTTTTGATTTCAGGACTTTTATGAAACTCATTTCTCTTCCAAAGGTTTTATGATTATCAAACACACTTTATTCATGGGTTAATATTTAATGATATAATTATGAAATATATATCTTTTCCACAGTTTATTATATGATTACTTGTTAATTTTACCCATTTTATTTCATAGGTTATGATGTGATTGTTTATGATCAATTGGAACATGTATGTAAGATTTAATTATGATATGGTTGAGACCTATATCTTCCTCCAATGTACTGGGTAATGATTTGTATTACAGGAGATAGACATGGATGAAACATGGATTAAACTAGGTTCATTAAAGGAATGTTTATTCTAATATTTTATTGGGAGAGGTCCGTGACTAATAAGATCATCATGGGAGTGAAAAATGATTTGCAATATAGTATGGGGAGTGAAAACATACCACTAATATGGAATTGGAAATAATCCTTGACTATTATCGAAATTATTTTATATTATTATGTATCTTCTACAATTTCATGACTTATTCATGTGTTATCATTTCATGTATTATGCTCTTGAATGACTGAAAATTGTTTTTTATTATAATGCAAACACTTTTAAGGAAAAAGTGAGAAACCGAACATGACTTCAACACTTCACCACTTCACCACTTCACCACTTCAAACATACAAGACGTCACAACAAACACCAATCAAGCACAATTGATGGACAATCCATGAAATCTTCAAGCAGAAAAACCTTCAATAAGGAGTTGAAATCATAAGATAAGGCCAAGGAACCATGAACCTGGAAATAATAACATCATAAATGCAATACAAACCACATAACTGTTCTCCTCAAACACCCACTAGTGCGACCATCAACACCATCCCAAATCCACAGCCCACTAGTGGACTCCAGTCAGAGAATGTACAAACCCTCCAGTGGCGTGAGATGACCCAAGAGTACATCCAAAAAGAGTGATGAAGAAACCAGGATGAGTAATATCAGGTCGTCCATACGTCGCACCCTAATCTACAGACTTCTTAGAGAAACCACGATCAAGTGAACTCCGCATATTGAACATTTAATATTTCTTCAATGACTCATTTTTAAGATATTTTATACACATAAAATGATATTATAATGTTATGATCATGTTTTAACGCCCTTTCACTCATGATTATTCTTACAAATATACATTTTTAACCTTACTAAAGAATGATATCATCCCTTTTACCATTGTTTATATTTCTATGTTTCCAAAGGCACTAAGCTAATATGGTCATGGGACATCTATTTGTGTATTATATTATGTTTTCCTCAATCCTAATGTAATATTAATGTATGAATATCTTTGGTCATTGAATATTCTCTCAAACATTATATAATAATTTCTAACTCAAAATCATCATAGTGGGGGTGTACTAGGATGTCTTGGGAGGAATTCCTTTTGGATTTATATCCACCCCCTACTTGGGAACATCGTTGCCTCTATAGATGTTGTCTAAAAATATATAGGGAAGTTTCATTTTTTATATTTATCTTGTGGTGGTTCTTATATAATGGCATGTTTATTGAAGCTGGAGTAGAAGAGTGGTCTCATCTTGGATTGGAATGGTGCTAATTTGGTTCCAATGTCTTTATTTTTTGAGTCGTAGCCTTGCACCATTACTTATTTTACAATATTACTCTATTATTGATATATATTGGTATTTAATGTAGTTATTTTATGGTTAATTCATGAATAATTAAGATTATTAGTTTATTTCTTTGTGTTTCAATTTAGTTTTGTCCTAGAAGGGTAACTTTTTCAACCAACGGTTTCTAATCCCTTAGAATTTATCATTATTTGTGTACTGACATAGGGGAGTTACCTATGGTTGGTATTATTTTCCACTTATCATTCCAAAGAGGAGGGGAGGGTGTTACAAAATTATTTATTACCAAATGAGACCTTAAACTCATCACAATTCATGGAGTCTATTTATTATTTTGGCCTCATATTCTTGATAATATTTAACAATTGTTCACATTTTCCTCCAAAATGACATAAAACCAAATTTAATTTTTCATGTGTTAAAAAATATTGAATGTAAAATATGTTAAAGTGGAACTGATTCATTTATTAGAAATTATTGCATCAACTAACCCATTGTTATAATATTGGTGTTACCTTATGATGGGCTCAATAAAATGTTGTTTCCTCCTTTATTAATTTAGATGATGATCACGATTAATAGAATAATAATGTTTATTTAGAATATTAATAATATTTTGAATTACAAATCCCAAAATAGTTGGTTCTATAATAATAAATTCTTGGCATTTTTAGTTTCATTCATTATTAACATTGTTTCATCAGGTTCTGTCGAGTAATAAATACCTAATATACTACTGTGAGAAATAGTAATTATAGTTGGAAACTACATAATAAAGAAAAAATAACATGTTGAATGTATAAATAGTGATACACGGATTAAAATATATGAATACTTCTTCATATCCTAGGGCATTCATATTATGCCTTAAAATCCTCCATGATGGTACATAAATAGTTTATGGATTTCCATAGAATATCCCTCTAGAGTATGAAACCTAGAGTGTAGTAATTGAAATTTTCATGAAACATGTGATGATAAATACAAAACCTAATTCCCCTTATTGATGTTATTACTGATAGGTACATCTATTCCATATCCAGATATATTTTTTGTATCAAAAAAATGATATAATTTTTTTTTAAAAATAACCGCTTTATCCTTCCCCGAAATTCCATGACAAATTTCTATTCCCCAACTTATCGTTAGACTTATCCTTAAGTTTATCACTATATTATTCTCATTATTGTTTCAAAGGATAAATAAACCACTTCTAGGATGACAATTATTTTAACCTAGTATTTTCAAACATATATGTCCCCTCTTAATATATGAATATAAAATTCAATTCACAAATAAATTCATAATAATCATAAAGGATTGGTGTCTGTGGATAAAAGATATGAAACATTATTATTTCATTAAAAATATTCAAAATCTCCAATAAACATCTTACAAAAGGTAAACATTATATACATACCCTACTTACTACCATTCTTCATAATCTGAGGAAAGGAAAAAAAAATAAGAGATGGTGATATCATACGCTTAGTAAGGGTAATCATTTGGGATATCATTATAACAAGAGAATAAGGTTATGTGAAAATAAAAAAAGCATTTGAAAACCATATCATACACATCACGGATCATAAAATTGAGCTATGGAATAAATCTTTGTCGTTCATAAGACATTAATCAAAATGGAATATAATAGCATGATTCATGAGAACATTACATTGGCAAAAAACCTGGATTTTGAGCACACACATATGAATAGAAAACCCTATTTATAGGATATCCACTAAAAAATTCATGACATGGTAGGTTTGGTCTAAGAAACCATGTAACTTATTCAGGATTGGGATAACCTCAAATTTATTCTATTTTTCATACTTATTATAACCTTTTATGTAATATCTTTTTTAGTCTTTCGAAAACCTCCCATGTACCCTATTAACTCATATAACATTAGTTATTTCCTAATTAAATGGAGGCAGATATTTGTCTCACCCATCACATAATTAAAATAATATATATGTGTTACATAATATTATAAAATAATCATAACATTATAACCCATGAAATAGTAATGGGTTTCATAATCATTTCATCATACCATAACTCAGGGGAAAGAAACAAGTTTCCTAAAAAAATTTCATCATAATAATAAATCATATAGGGAAAGAATAAAGATAGTATAATAAGATCATATCCCTAGTAAATCTTACGTATTATCAAACAATGTTATCTTAGATGTAAAATGATTTTGAAAGATCAATTAAAACATTTGTTTTGGAAAATAATTTCTTCTATTTCAAAACACATATAAAAAATATAAAAATTTCCCTCAAATTAAAGAAAACAATTTCATTGAAAATATCCTTCGAAATAGGAAATGTAATCGTTAAATAATTAGGATGTCATGATAGTGGGAACTAATTTCCATATCATATATACTAAAAGAAATATTACACTCTCATCTTTGATAAAAATTCAAAAGATTCTTATTTATAAAATGAAAAGAAGATTCCATTTTAACCATATTTTAAAAAAATCACGGGTAAAATGTATTGAATTTATAATTTCACAATTATAAAATCAATTTCAATTTTTTTCTAAAAAATATAAATGGACGAAAAATTATTTACTACCGGTGAGTGGAATTATGATGATTAAAAAAAACACATTTTATATCTTGAGAATACAGGGAGAGGAAAATTAAAGGGGGGATAAGTATTCTAAAAAAGAAACTACTATAGAAGAATAAAATACATTTTTTATTTAGATATATGTTATAATATTTTATGATAAAAATCATAATCATAAACAATCAGCATAAATAATGAGATGGTAACATAAAACCTCTACCACATTGGTATTGTTTGAATCGTGTGATCCATGCAAGATAGACCCTTATATGGATATGTAAATACACAAAATGATATAATAATAATAATAAGATACATTGATTTGTATAATATAGACCAAATAAATGAAGAAAATTTTATATATAAAATGGTTCCCATTGAAATAAACTTGAGATGAAAATGCCTTCCCACTTTCGAAAATTTTAAATTGTGAGACCGATTAAGAAAAAAATAAATTGAAATATTAAATATCATAAAAATATTTAAATTTCAGGTATATAATTTCATAAAGAAGTTATATACAAACCAAAAAATAAACAATTGGTGAATATGTCATATATATCCTAGAAACAATAGAGAGGCTGAAAATCCCTTAAAATAAGTCACAACATCCTACATAAAAAGTTTTACCACCAATATAATAAATATATATGTTTATTATAAATATATTCCATAAAATATATATATATATCGTACAATATTTTATTTACTAATTATTTTTTATTTCTAATTTATTAATAGTTACTTGTTAAAATCAATATTTGGTTAATAACTACATTGTTTCCTCTGTATGTTTTGGTTTGGTATTTTTAATCCTTTTTCATTCATAATATTTCCATAAAAATCATAATTTTAAATAAGAAATAAATATTTAATATATGAATTGTATATTTAATTAGTATTATCATGTTAATTTTTAGGTACTAAATTAATTACACATTTCATGGAGACGGTAATCCATACCTACGCACAAAAGATGATTCAATTTTCTTGATGAATATAATGAATGAATATTAAATATTAATTCACATTTATATTGTAATAATTATTTCATATATATAAATTATATTAAAATAACAAATCCATGTCATAATTCAAGAAAAATTAAAATGGAAAAAGATCCACATGCATTCAGGGAGGTGATTTTCAACATATACGCATATGCGTCATTCTAATTCTCCAAATCATTTTAAGGTAAAAAGGTATATGCGATATTATAATTTTAGAAGCAAAAGAAATATTGGATTTGGATAGATAATTATTTATTATATTTTGGTCGGAAACTCAAGAATCAAAGGGTTCTCGAAATGTGAATAGGATAGGGGATTTGGTTCCCTTTTATAAGTGGGGGAAAATGACACAATTTTAATTTTTGAAAAAAAATGTAACCATTTTTTAATGAGTCCATAAGGCTAATAATGAATCATTATCAAACCTTATATGAAATAATGTCTATATATGTCAATATAATGGGATTTTGACATGTTCAATTTTCATTTTACCCCATATCATTTTTATTTTTCCCCCGGTGAACCTGTTAATCCTTAATCACGATAATTAATTTTTATTTTTTTACCATAGATTTTGAACAAAACATAACATCATCATATTATAAAATATTATTCATATAAATATTATTATTCATATTTTTAATATTTAATTATTTTTTTCAAATTCATTTCATAGAAGTGGAAATTTTTTATTTAAAATTATATCCATAGATGCGGTAAAAAATAGTTTTTCAAATAGAAAATTTTGATATTTATTGAATGTATTAATGTTAAATGAAATTGAAAATTTATTCCCATTACCTAAATTTGATTTAAAAATATAAAATTATCTAATAATACTTTTAAACTCATATTAAAATAAACTGTATCATGTAAATTTATTCAATGAAAATTCAATTTTTAATAAAATTCTGAATTTTTTTACAATTCATTAAAAATAAATTATCGATGGAAATTATGAAACATTAACTCAAATATAAGTTTCAAATAATAATAAAAAATATATATTTACTATTTTAAAAAAACTTCCCAACGTGTAAAAATTTAATTTTATTATATGTTTATGTAAAATAATAAAAAATATTTATTAAGTAAATATTATTTCCAAAACATATGAAGACATTACTTAAAAGTACATAATTTATTGATATTTGATTTTAATTTTTCAAAATCTATTATAATTAATTTTTAAAATGTGATTATTCTAATTCATTTCACCATGTTTAACCTCTAGGATAGAATTTTCATGTATAAATAATAATATTAATAGAATAATATGGTTCATTAAAACTAAGTTTTTGTGTAACACAATCTATCGAAGGAATTAAAGTAATTCTAAAGATATATGTTTCATAAAAACATGGGGTGATCTTGTTGTCCTTAATTATATTCATAATTACTTACCTTTTTGTAGTATATTGAAACATAACCTCCAAGGATGATTCCTCATTAATGAAACCCTCTTGTAAATGGTTGATTATGAACATTTAACATTTTGAAACCCTGCATCAAATGTGTGTTGTGTGTCCACTACCCAACCTGAGTAGGAAGATGAATGGTTGCAAATAACTTCATGGTATGAAAAAAAAATTTATAAATAGATATCAAGAATATTATTTGATCAATCTCTTGTTTTCGTTAGGGCATAACTCAGTCGACTATTTTTGGTCAAAATTATAATTCCATAATCCAAAGTGAAACCTAAAACTCCATTCATTGGATCCAATTATAATAAAGAGAAAAATAATATAGTGTAGGAGAAGGAAATTAGTGGGAATTTATTTCCACTCCCACTATTGAATGATCACATATTATCATCCCCTCTATATAATACCACAAAACATTTTTTCTATGAAATTGATTGATAAGACAATATTATTTTTCCTATATTTTATGTATATCAATGTTTATTAAATAAGAAAATAGAGGGTGATATTCATAACATCCCACTGGTCACACTAGGTTGGTCCCATACCCGTACTCCCCGTTGAATGGTAGGCCATTTTATTCTTATAGGAACATATTAATGAATCCATATACCCACGTATGTCCAAGAGGTTTGTCTGTATATCATGATTAATGTTTAGAAGTAGACACAAAATAATTCATCCCTTAAGTATGATGAAGAATGAAAACATAACATGATAGATACTAAAATGTAATTATATGTTCATTCCCAGTCTGAAGGGGCCCATCAACATATTCAGTTAAAAAATGATGGAAAGAAACAAATTCCAACCTGACACAAAGGATCTCATCAAACAAATCAATCAACAGTGCAGCAGTCACCAAAATATTCTCACATTCAGGGAGGTAACATGTTTTTCCTAAGAATAAAATCTCACATAATATATTTCCAACGGAATAAGACAACCCTACAATGGGAACACACTCTTCAATTGATCATTGTTAATGATCTAGAAGCCTTTATATACATGTCTTTGGTAGCTTTAGAATATGTTGAGTATTCATTTAAATGTTATAGAATATTTAGCCATGGAGGTCCTCATATCTACACTATGATTAGTTGTTCATGAGGTCCATCTAAGAACATAGGATAACAAGTTCATCCCCTTTCAAAACATACAACTACAACTCCCTCATTCCATGTGGTGCTTGAAGGATCGAGGCTGGGTTTACCCATATCCTTAATACCCACCTCTCATATTTCACCTATATCAATATATGATTCTTCAAGGATGTGAATGTTAGTATCCCCCACACCCCATGAATATTCAATTAAATTAAAGATCCTTTATGAAACCATTCCCTCATAGATAAAACACTGGGAAAATAATAGTTTTGGATAGATTACATCGATGGGTTTCTCTATAGAGACGGTAATCTTTACATGAGAACATGGAAAAAATTCACCAAGGGAAACCTTTCTAATATGTTATATCCCATAACCACCTTTATATATATCATCATGACACATTTAAATGAGGATTTCATGTTATAATTTCACCAAATCTAATGGGTTACTCTTTATCATCCAACATCCAGGAACCTAACTTATCATACAGATCATCGTGATCACTATGACAACAAAAATATATACTATGATATTGGATTTTATATTGTCATAGTATCCCTTAATATCGTGGGAAACAGTGAAATAACTAGTTGAAATATTTTATTTATATCTTGAGGGTTTTCTAGTAGATAACCTATAACATCCCATTAAATGAATTTATTTAGGGATGAGGAAAATAAGTTTCATTATATTTTACCCCATTCTCAAAACATAAGAGTCACATAATGAGGAAAACATATAAGGTTATTATTTCATGAGATGTTTTATTCTCGAGATCTAAATATTCCATTTGTTTTTTCAAATAAAACTGATTATCACTATGATGAAAAGGTACTGTAACATAGGCGAATTGTCCATTTATATGCTCTATATCCAAAAATTAAACAATGTCACACTTGAATCCATGCTGATGTAGAAAAATACCTTAACCAAATAATAGTCTTTTGTGATGTGTATTATAAAGTCTGAATAGGCATTGCACCTAAATCATGCTTAAGAAGAAACAAACAAAAATTAAAATCCTAAATTGTATGATTCTATGGAAGCCATCTAATATAAACCAATACCATTTTGTTGGGAGTAATTTAACTACTAAAAACACACATGGGATTAACAAATACTTTACATGTTTAAGATGTTTTATTAAAATAACCATTTAAGATCCAACCCACATGTATTTGTTCATTTTTACCTCCCACTCCTTTGAATTTTTTATTTTCTAGGCTGGGTGATAACCTCCATCAACTAACACCCCAAACATTGAATTTATTACACAAAAGTATTTTATTTTTTAGGGAATGATCAATGAGATTGATTGGTTTATCATCCTTGAAACTAGATACCTAGATATGGTAGTTTTATTAAATTATTGGAAACAAAGAGTTACAGAATAATCCAACAACTTAATATGTTTTCAAGATTAAATATATATACATAAATTTGACATTACCACTAAGAACATAATTTATAACATAATAACTACAAGAAAATACAATATATCCTCTAGAAACACCATAAAAACTACGCACAGTTATATTATGGAAAAAATAAGGGTGGCATCATATGCTCAGTATGGAGTAGTGTACACAAGAATCTATCATGAAATAAACAAGACATAAATTTCATCCAAAATAAAATTATATGGTCTAAATAATTCAATAAAAACATAATCTAAAGGAATACTATTTGAAATATAATAAATAAAATCAAGTATAAAAATTATTGATCTTATACTAATGGAATGCATTATTTCAGAAAACATAATCATATATTAAAGGACTCATTCCAAGATATCCTACATAAATGGACAAGGAATATACCAATACCCTAGATACTGTTTCTCATGATACTTGACAATGTTTTGAATAAATATTTATATCATTCCTCAACTATTTATAATTAACTCCAATGCATTCATTATGTTATTTTTAAAGACATTTCTTAACATTTTATATAGAACTTATAGCATAATCATAGAAAAGTAAAATAAATTTTTATCAATTATAATGAAATATGTGGAAACAATACTTCCCCATTTAATGGAATAAGTTTTCTATCTAATAAAATATACCAAAAACAATATTGAAATTTTTGTGTATTAACAATGTAATAGGAAGTGTGATTTTCAAATAAATAAATAAAAGATGGTGGAGAGGGTACTTTAGATTTGTAGGGTTATCTAAGGAAGATAGTAATTGAGTTCAATAGATTATAGTGGTAGGATAGAAGATAAATTTTAGAAAAATTATTCAATAAAGTTCATAACTATAATTTAAAATATCTAATGCATATCTTCCTTGATTCTCTCTCTTGGAGTGTGGTCGTAGGGACACTCATCCAGACCTGATTGAAGACTTAACTATTACTCAACCAACCTATTTATGTGTGATGAATCCTTGGTTAAAATAATCCACAATCTCATCTATTTTCCATTATCTAGTTATGGATATAATTGTTTGTAAAACCACACAAACAATACTTTCCAAAATGAATTACGTTCTATAATTATGATACATTTGGTATCATCTCTATCAAAATCCATTAAAAAATGGAATATCCAAAATGATATTAATTACTATTAATTTTGAGATAATCATGATATTAAATATAAAAGTATTATTTAATACATATTACAATAGAATACATATTTTATAATATAATCATGTCTCAAGTAATTGAAATTTGGGACTAACAATTATTACCACTATTCCCACATAGATGAATGTGCTCTAACATATAGTAAAGATAACATAACAATATTAATCACCAATGTATGAAAATTGTTCATAATTATACAAAAATTATCATTTATAGTTATTGTGTACATATATATTAGTTAGTTATTATCTATTTTCGAAATCAGGTGTGAGTAATTTTCATCATTTTGAACCAATTTTAAAATAATGGTGTATTTATTTGGACTCCTATTGAATTTAATCATTCCAAAGTCATGAAATGTACTGTAATTGTTTCCATATAATAATTTGTAATGTTATAATTTCATTTTTTTTGTACATCTAGATACAATCCTTAAATATGAAACCGAGTTTGAGAATGTTTTAGTGAATTTTGAAAAAGGGGCATTGGAATCATAATTAATGAGTTCAATATTAATGGTACCATACATGAAAGAAATTCAAATAATAATTTATTAATTATATCATTTATTTCTATAAATAAATTTTCCATTGTCATTCATGATTTAAATGTATGTCATTGTTCAATTAAGTGGTTAAACTGATCCAAATAAGAGCTTACCATAATTATTGGTTAATTGTGAAGTGATTTAATAGTGATATCATTATTGAAAAAGAAAAAAAAAACCTATTTATTGTTTTTTTGTCTATTATATAATAAATTTAAGTAATTATAAGAATAATATAACCAAATCAATGTTATTTTATTGTATGAAGTAATCATTTTTTTATCAAAAAAAGCTCATTTGGACTGATGAGTTTACCATGTTGTTTATTGAAAATATTATTTATATGTTTTCCATTTTGACTATACAATCCATCAATATTTATTTAATATATCATATATATTCATTTAAATCTTTTTATTTACCATCCATTTATGGTTTTTATGAAAAATAAAAATAGAAATCAGTCTTTCCACAAAGGCAGTAGTCAATGTGTAAGTATGGTTTGTGATTTTAATTTCTATAAAATAGAGGAATTGTGTAATTTGTTTTATCATTTAGGAATATGAAATATTTTATAAATATCATAATTATTAAATAAAATAAACAATTTTACTAGTTAGGTAATGTGGTAAATGATATTGAAACATGACACTTTGTGTAGGCGGTAGTCGATACAAAAACATGAATGCCTTTTTATCTAATTTTGGGGGAAGGATTAAATTTTGATAATGTATATTATAATATAATAATACAATTAGATATAAAAATAATAATTTCATAATATAGTAATGATAGAAATATATTTGGAAACATAATATTTAAAATAAAATAAATTATGGAAAATTAGTATTCATTTTGTGGACATGGAATTTCCCTTGGGGGGCTCTTTCAAATTAATTGCATTAGTATAAAATCATGGGAAGATAAGATTAATATGGAGAAATGGGATTATATTGGAAGAAATAATGGTTTATTTTTATGTTGAAACATAACATTTTTGTCTTATTAAAGGGGTTTTGAAAGGATTCTTTTATAAGTGGTGAGAATGGAATTTCTGTAAATATTTCAACTTAATATCAAGAGAGTAAATGTTTCACATGTAAAGTGTATCGTCGAATGGAAGATAATTGAGTGGGGAATTATTCAGTGTGAATAATATCACAAAAAATAAATTATAAAAACATTTTTAACATGTTTCAATCACGTTACTCCTTGATTTATTACTTTTCCTATTTCTAGTATTACAATGCTAACTAGTTTATTTTATCTATGTAAATCATTTTTCCCAAAAAATAAATTTTAACTCATTAAATTATTCATAATTATATATCAGACGTAATAAATAAATTTTATAATTTAAAATTTATATATAGAACAATATATAATTTTCAGATTATTTCATGTAACACTTAAGAAAATGTTTTAAAAAAATGTATACTTTTAAGTTAAGAATTTGGTTGAGGGTTGAATTATCAATTAATTTTATTTGAATGATAAAATTGTATTTATATATAATATTTATTTCATTCATATTAATATAAATCAAAATTTTAGAAAAAAAAATATAATTAAAGGACAAGGTGAAAAAAAATTATTTTATTGGAGAATTTTACTTAAGTCCCTAAAATAGTAATCATAAGTTCTCTAAATTCAGTATAGTATTTTTAAAATTTATAATATTACCGAATATATATTTTTTAACCAATTATAACTCATTATATCTTTTGGGTCATACATATAATGATATAAAATTCATTATTTTGTTAAAAACTATATTCATCATTTTGCACCGAACATTCAATTATTTTTGAAAAATATCAAAAAAAACACTCCGATGAAAAAATTAACAATAAAAATTAAAAATTTATGTTCATTTGGTCAAAATAAAATTAAAATTTCTGTTTTATATAAAAAAAATTATCAAATACTCTTTAGAGTGTGAAATATGTAAAAATTTTGGGATGTGATGTTTACTTGTTATAGCCAGTTCTCAGCTATAACATTATCTCCCTATTAAATAATTCCATCATTAAAATTGGTCACAAGTAAAATATTAATAATATTGGGTATTATTTCATTATATTTTTTCTATGATTCCATGATTCCACTTATATTTTTGTTATTTCTCAAATGGAATTTCACTGTTCGAGGTGTCTAATTCAAAAACACATTCTCTCTAGTGTCAAAAATCTAGATATTCACTTCATTATAAGAAATTTCCAATTCCAAAATTATTAAGATACATGTGAGAATATTTATTTTATCTAAAAATTATTATCCTATTTATTAAACATAGAAAACTTCATGTAATTTGAGATGGTTGGGTGTCATAGCCATTCAGTCAGCAAAGGTCCAATTCTCTCCAAATGTTTAAACGAAAAAATATACCTTGGTCCTGACTTCTCCTTTTTAAATATTATTATAACTCCTTTAAATATTAACACATTTGTTAATTAATGATCCCACACATTAAATACCAAGTCTATCCTTTAATTGTAAATATATATCTTGTGTCTTCTTCGATATGGATTTATGTGATCATTGAGAGTCTCTGCTTTTACAGGGGCCTACTATAAAAATTTAGTTCATAATAACTTACATTATCTATGTTCATCACATAAATTTGGAGTAAGACATTTCTTCCCGTACAAATCCAGATAAGGAGAAATTAAGATGTTCAAATGAAAGCCTTTATAGTTTAAAAATTCCATCAAAGGTACATAATGATACCATTTTTATTAGAAGTCAATGTAACATAATCTCAATAAGAATTTTTTCTGTCTAGGCAGTCCTATAAGACAGAGACATAGTTTCATTATGTTAGTCGGTTCTTGAATGTACAATAGTGTTGAGATCATATTGAACACTCTACAATAATTTCATTGTGAAATGAGGGTCAGGATTGGATACAACTGATAGAGTCTCCCAATGAAGTTTCATAATTTCATTAATATAGAACTCAAGGGGTTGGTCTTACGTTACTGCTAAGAAATGTGCATACTTGTTAATGCAATCAAAAATGTCCCACATTTCATATTTTTCCTTGAAGTTGTCAATATATTGTTGAAAAATTCTATGGTAATAGTATCCCACTTCCCTGTAAGTATAGAAAGAGTTTTCATGATTCCCTTGGGACGTTAACCTTCATCCATTACCATATGGAAATCTAAGAATCTTGACGCATTATCCAAAATATCATACTTCATACCCACTCATTATAATTTATCTATTAAATCTATATACATCATTATGACACCATGGTGTATAGAGATATTGGAGTATTGTGCTTCATGTTTTAGCTACCTCTTTAGTTCAAGTTTGGATGGAACACTTATCCTCTTCCCAAATGACAATAATTCGTATTTAAATATCAATTATATAAATTTACCATCAATCTCTACTTTAGTCCTCCTATATATATCATCAATCTCCAATCAATACATTTATGTATTTTCTAATTAAACAGGTTTTAGGATTTTTTGGAAAATTAATGATGGATCCTATTTTATGAAACATAATGACTCATGTTTTGTTGGTTTATTACATTAAATATTTCAATATATATGTTTGTTTTTTTAATTTGGATTTTCTTATATGTTTGTGTGTTGTATTAATCTATAATTAATATATTAAAAATTATAGTATATATTAATGCACATGCATGATTATTTTTGGAATAAATTATTTTCCCATGGATTGAGCCATTATGTTGGACATATAAGATCACACTTATTTCAAAAAATTTGGATTTACCCTAGGTGTTGTATAAATTTGGTTGGCATTAAAAATTCGATCGAAGGAAATCATGGGTCGGCGCATGAGGAGAATTAATGAATTTTATGAATTCATATTCATAAAAAACCAAAAAATAATTCTTCAATAAAAAAAATATATGATGAATATCTAGGATTAGGTGTATAAAATTTGGATAGAAGAATATCCCTAGAGTAGAGGAATTCATGACTGGAAAAGAATCTGGGACCATCGATCAATTTTAAAATAATTTTCATCTATAATAATGTTATTTTACTCCATAAATAAAATGACATTAAACTGTCATTCATTAGTTATGGATACAATCTTATTATAGGTCACATTATTTCAAGTATTTTTTCATCCTTTTAACTTTTTTTATGTGTGGGTTTTAATATTTTTTTGATTTCTAATGATTTTCTTCCTTTACATGATCTTGATTTTAAACAAAATTTGTGTAAAAATTTGGTTTTTTTCAATTATTCACTTGATTACACACCTGATTTGTATTATGAAATAATTGGTTGGTATTTCACTATCAAAAAATGGGTTTTAATTCATTATTTTTTCCCAGAATTTTTGTCGTGTTCTTAGTCATTTTCCCTTGAGGTCGTAGTTCACCATTTTTTGGCTAAATTCAACTGTGGTTGAACACCTAGATTAATGGAGGATGAATGGACATGTTTGATATTTGTTTTTTCTATTTAATAATGATAGTATGGGTATGTAGGTGTTGGAGACACATTTTGAAGGTCGTATCATGGGGTTTCATCAATGGGAGAGGTGACATGCTATAATAGAGAAACATGCATGAATTGCACGTGGTTTGGGTCACTATAATAAATCCATAGGAAACATATCTAGCATAATAATCCCTAGATCTAAGTTCATGATCATGATTAAAGGCATACATGACTGTTGTGGTTGTATGGGTGATACATGTTGAATA
Source organism: Viscum album (assembly GCA_963277665.1). NCBI lineage: Eukaryota > Viridiplantae > Streptophyta > Magnoliopsida > Santalales > Viscaceae > Viscum > Viscum album. The sequence goes on along the minus strand of OY728140.1, from coordinate 1,897,763,626 downwards.
TACTTGAGTTTTTAAAAAATCCTGACATACAAGACCTTTTTTCTAGAACACATGTTGTGTGATCCCCTTGTATAAGTCGATATGGTTTTTAATATAATTAATTTCTACATGAAATTTAATAACCATACATTCCATGTGATCAAATATTGGTTTCTCTAGGTATACCCTATGAGTACATGAGAACATACACAACCATGTACACAGGAACAACCATTGTACAAGGTAATTGTCATGCACTCGGGCATGGCCCGAGTACTTTGACACAACTAATATAAACAAGGTTGGATATAGTATAGTGGCACAATATATAATACATTGGAATACCTTGTTCAACCAAGACACATTTTGAATACCCTATAGATTATGTGAACTTCTGTATGTGACTTAAACATAATTTTTATACTTAATCATGAATAAGATTTAATCTTTTTATTATCCTATCCTGAGAATATTTCAACAAAAAACATTACTATGGAATTTATTTTGAAAAAAATGATATGAATCAAGGTTTTATGAGAATGATTCTTCTTTTAGTGATACTTGATCATTGATAGTGACCCGGATTGATCATTAGAGAGAATCAGGGTTGGTACACTCTATCTCACTAGGTTCTGGTTTCCCCACATCCTTTATAGTGGTACTTTTAGTTCCCTCATCATAGAGAGGGCACATGTCCCTTTCTAAGATATTGTTCCCACATCTTCAAGTCTTGGCGGGGAGAGGTTCCACCACCATAGATAGTTCCCTCGCACCTATGGAGCACATTGGTGAGGTGTAGGAAAATGACATAGATTTGTGTATAGTTTGTCATAGTGTTGGGAATCTAATATAGATATTTGGGAGCTTTAGGACAATATATAATTCTTATTTGTCTATGGATAATAGAGATAATCATTCTCTATCATTGGGTTTTTTAAGATAATATCTATTGAGTATCATTTTTACACACTTTATTATCAGTTGAGGTGATTGGTTTGTCTTCATATTTCACCGTTTTTTGGCTTTTAGGTCATCATAATGAGTATGTATATACTCACAACTATATGGGATTTTTCTACATGTGTTATTCCTAATGACGACGATAAAAAAATTTTGTGGTGATATTGATGGACCAGGATTTGAAGGATCATTATTGTACCAAGTGTGACTGCTGATGTTTGGTGATCGGCCTTGGAAATTGTTAGTTTATCTCTCTTGAGACTATACTTCTTAATGTTTTTTCTAGTTTGGGACCTCGTTTATTTTTCAGTGTGTTTTTTTCATGTTTATATTAATGTACTACACTATTGTACTATGGTTTTTTCCTAGAGGATGTATTATCCATGTCTAACACTCTAGAACATAATTTTTTAATTATATTAATGTACTATTTCATGGATCTTAATGCATATTTGTACCTTATGCAATGGAATCCCATTGTAGTATTTCCTACTCAAAATTGGTCTCCATCCCTGTAATGGCCCAGACCCTTCAGGTCCATTACTTTGTCAATTCTAAGGGTTTAGGGTGTCATGGACACCATAAGTGAGTAAAGAGGGCATAAATGTTAGTGGTATGGTGTCACCAATTAGTTTTGTACCCAAACAGTGCCACCTTGTGGTTTCAGGGTTTTCCCCCAATTTTACCGTAATGGATCTTTTAAGTATTCTTACCTTTTTAAATTGGTTTAAGGCCATTTTGAAGCCCATAAATGATGCTATAAATACTCTAATAGTGGGGAGACCATTGATTTACCGAAACATGTGTTTTATCACACCCTTTGTGGCGTTTTCCAGCTTACCATGTTTCCAGGTTATCCTCTATTACGAGTTTTATATGTTTAAAGGAAATCAAATAACTCAGAGCCGTTATCTCCACCATCTACATGGAGAATTAATAAATCTAAATTAATCCAAATGTGGGAAACCACCAAGATGTGTGGTCATGCCAAGATCCAACTTTTGTTTACATCAGAATTGTCTCCCTAATTTTAGGATTCAACATCTTCTTAAGATGAGATCCTCTCTTCCTCCTTCCATTTTGGGTTTTGTTAGTACACCTAGAGACTTCCAATGGAGAGGAATCATGCCCCTGTTCTGGAGCCCTTCCCGCTCAACCTTGGTTTATTCTTTTCATGTAGGTCATGCATACTGCAGTTCTTAGAGAAAGGGGGAAGCATTGATCCTTGATCATCCACATAGGGTTTTTTCCGTCATTTCTCTTTAATCTACATCATTTGGGGTGGGTATGATAATGTTCCCAAATGAAATTGATAAAACCGACTTTAATAAATATAATAAACTGTCATTAAATTAATTAAGGGATGGGAAGGTTGATGATGTCGTTGTGTAACCCATGTTCTTTTGTTATTAATTGAATAGGAATATGTCCACTAAAAACAGTGATAGTTGGCGGTCCATTCGTAAGCACGAATGATGTTCTATTTTTCTGGATAATCTTGTGATTGAATGGATATAACATGGAAGTTGTAAAATCATAAAAATTGGTTGATTAAATGGATGATCTAGGAACAGGATCCATTGTGTGACCACCCTGGTTAACAAAACAGAAATAAGTAATTTAATGAAGGGTGTGGCTAAATCTGAAAAAAAACGCCCTTACAGTGATCTGGTAATACACATGGTGGTTCTGTTTAAATGTTTGTGGAGTGACATAAAAAAGGGGTATGGAATGTTATTGATGAAAATTTTTTGGCCTGTGAATCTGAGGTCATGTAGATCCGGTATGTTTGTTTTTTTGTTTGGTTCCAGTACTTCAAGGAATCTCAAAAATCCCTATATATGTTGTTACCGTATAATAGAACTGGGTGTGAATGCGTAAATGCCACTTGCGTGTTTTTCATTTTGTTGTTGTTTTGGATTTTGGTTATACTTATTAGTTTCCCAGTAGTGAAGGAATGTTTTAAATGGAAACACATTAACATGATAATGAGAACATGTACATTGGGGAATTGTTTTCCAGGAATGGGATGTGCTCTGGTTGTGGAAGTTGTGTATTTGTGCATGTAGGGATAACAAAATGAGAGGTTGTCTATAAGATGTTTGACTATTTCTAAACCCTTTGGTTGGGATGAGTGCTTGATCACCAATATTTATAATATTTATTTCTTTTTTTCCATATATTCTCCCCACCCATGATGATATCTTCCAGCTGAACACCCCATTTCACAAGGGAGGGTGTTTTTATCCAACAATCATAGGAGTTGATGGGTTTTAGCTCCATTTCTACTACCTCGCCATGGTATCCCAAGACACTTCTGGCATGCTGTAATGTCTGGAGGTTCATTATTTACCATGACTCCTCTGGAAGGGTTTGTTGCGGTTGTTGACCTAGGTGTGTGTGGGCATGTTTTTTTCTTAATCGTCTTTGTTATGAGGCCCATGTTTCATCAGGCCAGACAGTGGTTGTTTTGGCTCAGGATTCTTCATGCATGGTGGTGGGTTATGTGGCCCAAGTTTCTACGGGTGTTTTTATGTGCTGTTGTGGTGGACCTAGTGTATGCAAGCGGGATTGATGTGTGGTTGGGATGACCCATATAAATTTTTTCGGGGTCAGCGGTGGGGCTATAGTGGAACCTGTGGGGGTATGTATGATGTGTAGGATGTCCTAAATAACCAGTGGGAAAGTAGTGCAGGGTACCCAAATATGGATGTGCTATTGCAATTACCTAGCCTGACTTGCGTTGTTTATTGAGTGTGACTTGGTGATGCTGTGTGGATAGTTTCCTTACTAGGTGTATTAGTTACCTCAACTTTCTCCAATGGCATTAGAATGCCTCCCACTTGTGCATTATTTATTTTGGTTTTCGCTACTTAGTATACATGTATACTCACACTATATATAAAAAACATAATTCAGGTTTCCATGAGAACATTTTGGACAATGCCTGATTTTACTATCTCAGTATTCAGGAGTTTTTGTTGCTACTTTTCATTATTTGTTTACATTATTTGAGTGTTTTCCTTGTACATTGTATAAGTTTATTTTGAACAATCATATGGGAATGGATTTTTGGATTTACCATTATATTCTATTTTTTTAGTTGTTTGGGATTTACTATCTTGTCTCCAAATCTTGTTCAATAAAATTAGGAAATGCTTTCCATATTGCATGAGATTCAATACCCTTGGTGCTAGTCACCACTCTTAGGCCTATTACTGGTGGGACTAAGGGGTCATTATATCTCCTTCAACATGATGAAGGAAGGGTCTGGAAATTTTCTCTTCCATTACTTTTCTTGGTGAAGGTGGGTCAGGATAGAATGGTATCAGATGAGTTGCTTGAGATATAGGATGGAATTCGGGGTAAGGAATAATGGAGAATGCATTGGATGTTAGGGAAATAGTGTTAGGAAATCTTGGTGCATGAAATATGTAAGGGAACAATGGTTAGGAAACCAGATTTTAGGGGCCCCATGATCCAATTCAAGGACTCTGGACATTCCGAATGACTGAGTGAGGCTGCACAGATTAAAGGGTAGAGACCATAGGAATGGTACATGCATCATAATGACATAGGTTCAGTTTTTTATTTTGTGTTTTGGAAATTTTAAATAAATAAAAATATTAATGAAATAATTAGTGGAATCATATACACAAATTTTTCATTGGACTTCCTTAATTACCTTGAGGTTATGGTTATAGACGACGTCCATGAGTAATGTTGTTGATCGATGCCCAACAGGCTGATTTGGATGATTAGTAAAGGGCTGATCAAGAGGAGGAGGGCGACCGGTGGAAGAAGATGCTTCGTGCCATTCATCAGATGACACACATGAGTTATGAGTGTAGCATCTCAAATATAGAGACTGAGAGATGTCTCAGGGAGCTGGTTATAGCATTCATCATGATCCATGCTCCAAAAGAGTACTGGGCTTCTGTAGCTATTTTCCAGATGAAATGAGAGGCATGTAAGTGGTGGATTCACTACCTCAGAGAGAGGATGGAGACTAATGTTTTGTGTGCTGGCTTTGAGAAGGAGTTCTAGGAGGAGTTCCTCTCTTCCACGATGAAAGTTGAAAATACGCAAGAGTTTCTCTCTCTCTCTCTAGTAGGAAAGTATTCTGGTAATGGGTATAGGGATCAAGCTCCATGATATCCTTCGTTTAACTCTAGACCTCATCCAAGATGAGGAGTCATGGGCATGATTCTTAGAGGAGGCACTCCGACCATACCTTTAGTATTTTTTTTCTCCCTACACTCTACCGATGTACTTTGAGGTTCATAAGAAGACTAATGTGGTGGGGAGTATTCATAGACTGATAGTTCAGACACGAGAGGGGAACCAATTGATCTCTTCCAAGGGGATGTCTGTCAGCCACAAACCTCCAGTATTAGGTCCTTCCATGTTTTGGCTGGCGTGGACAAAATCTCATCAGTTCCAGTTTTGATCTCCTAGCACTATCTCTTTCCCCATGGGCTAGAGAGTGAGGTTACTTTCTTATGGTGTTTTTTGGGAACATCCATAGTTTTTTACCATTTTGAGATCAGTATAGTTGGGGTGGGAAGGTTCAGCATCCACCTCAGCAGCACCAGTTTCCATCCAGAACTTTTCAGTACCAGCAATAGGGACAATAGTCTCCCACACCACTGAGGTCGTATAGTGCAAGAGGATCCCAGTCTCAGGGTTCTCCTTAGGGACCTCGACCAAGGCATTATCGGGGAGGTATCCAAAACCTGAGGGAAGTGGAGTTGGGCATGAGAAATTTTGTGCCGCAGAGGCAACAGTTTCAGCGAGGCAAATGGTTGATCGAGGTACAATCTTTTTTTCAATATGCGTAAATGTTATTTGTTTTATTATAGAGCTTCTCACTCCTCTGTTGCACACAATCTAGCCCATGACTGGGGTCTAGATTTAACGATAATGTTTATGCCCATGGGTTTAGGCACACTTTTTGGTGGTCAGACCAACCAATTTGATGTTTGTTGAAGATTCAGACTGATGTTGGGGCTACATTATTCTAGTGGAGATCTCCTTCTACAACAAATGTCGTCATATAAGGTCATAATAAGCATCGAATGACTTTTTTCTATGTATTATGTTATCGACTGCTTTTGGAGAAGGGTAGTGTTCTAATATATAGGCCGCAAACCTATAGGTTTTGTTGTTGAGCAGTGTCTCATGGAGGGAAACTATAATAACCCAAAGTTTTTCAATGAAAAATACCTTATTATATTTATGTCCGAAAATAGCATGAAATCACAACATAATTAACTACTAAGTGATAAGTGACCTTTAAACATTCGTTTGTATCTTCTGTGTTTTGAATTTTGAAAATCTGACATACACGGTTGTGTTCAAGATGATTTTTGGAGTCTAATAAAACAAAAAAATAATGGTGAATAGTGACCTACCCTTATGAATAGTAACATGACCCTTATTAATAGTAAATAATCCAACATAAGAGTATCATTAGCTATGAATAATTAAATAAAACTTAGATATCTTAGAAAGTGACAATTTGACCTTAATAAACATTTTGGTATTTTGTAAGTCATAAATAATTAATTATAATTAATTAATTAATTTAAAAGAATATTTATTTCCCTAAAATGTATTCATAAATTATTGAATAAATGTCTTATAGTTTAATATAATTTTATATGACCCTACATAATTTTTAAAAGCACTATAAAATCCATTTTAATCTTAAAAACAGGTTTTTAGTAATTTATGATTTTAATTAAATATTAAATTAATATTAATTACAATTTTTTTTCAAAAATGGACTTGATTTTTGGATTCTACACATCAAAAAATGGTTGGGGTAATTTTTTTGGATTTTTCTGAGATACTTGAATTTTTGATGAATAGTAGAATCCAATAATTTACAATAAATGCTAAATAATTGATTAATTGAGTCATCGATGATGCTCTGATGATATATGCCCACTTATATTGGGATCACATTATAAAATTCCTATTCATGGTCATTCAAGACTCACTATTACTTTTGGTAGGGGAAATTAATAAACTAATTATTGTTATATTAAGGAAACCCATCTCCCCTCCACAATAAAAGCTACCTGTCACACCCTCATTTCCTCACACCTCTCAAGCTGCAATCCTTTTCTAAACTCTGCCCAAACCCCTTCCCTAGCCCCTCCCCCACGTACAAGATCTTATGGTCTCATCAAAAGACCATGCATAGGCCCTTAAGGAAGTTCTGAAAAGAAGGAGTCAGGTGGTAATTTCCCTCCCTCTTCTCCTTTAATTTCCTTTCATGTTCATGTTCATTTCTTGATCTCTCCACATCTATATTCCTCCAAATTGTATTAAAAATCCATTATTATACATATACTGTAATTTTATGATTCTAATGGGATATTATATCATCCATACCCCTTTCCCTCTTCCTTTTATTTTATTAAAGAAAACACAGTTCATGAGGTGTTAATTTATCACCTTCAAGAACGACATGCTTTCTTCTTCCATTTTTACCTTCTGATCTGGTCATGATACCATTTTTTATAGGTGAACCAGAATACGTTATATGTATTATTTCATATTTAGTGTTCTGGAACTGACTTATGAACATTTACTAAGTGATAAATTAAAATATGTTAATTGTGATTGAAAAACCAGACAAATTAACCCAAACAATATTTATTTAATTCTTATCTAATGATTAATCCACATGGATCTAATATAATTCATTATAAGATCATTAAAACTCCTGTAATATCATTAATTACATGAAATTTCATTTCTATATGTTTACACATGTTCTACCCGAACATCAATTTATGAATACAAGTGAACCACCCAAGAAAAACCATTAAAACGAACATCCCTGAACAATGTTTTTAAACAATAGAAGTCATCCAAAAAACATAAAATGAAATAATGAAACCAGAATGAACCCTATTAATGTATAAAAGGTACATGAATTTTTAATTAATGAATATAATTTCATTATACAGGACATTAAAGAGAAGGAAGCATTCAGGTACAAGGTAAGGGGAAATTCCCAAACCCAACTTTCATTCTTCGTGTTTTACCTCTTTCACTCCATTTTTGATATTTTCACTCCTTAAAGATCAATTGTCCATCATTTTCTTTCCTTTTCAGGGATATACATGTTTTCTAATGATGTTTATTTCAATCCAAATTTTTTCCAAAATAACTCTTCTTTTAAGAACACAAATTTTACCTCTCATTCAAGGTTGACAGTTCTTGTATCAAGTATGTTATTCCATATTTCTTTTGGGAACCCAATGTTTATTATTGTATTCTTATGCGATGAAACCCATTCCTTACCATGGGTTATTTATGTTCAATTTAGATGTATGTTCCATGTGGCAAGCATGATAATGATAATGTTATGATGTGATGGGTGTGCCCTGAATTATATAGCGCATTTATGAATGTTTCAAAGTGATGGGTGCTCCCAGAATTATACAACACTCCAATGAATTGGGTAAAGTGATGAATCTCTTGAGTAAATGTGAAATGAAATGTCAGAAATATTATAGCTTGGTTCACAAGTATGTGTGGTAGTTAACAACTAATACATGATGTTTTGTTTTTATGCATTTCCACATTTGATGTCTTTTATTTATGCTCCTCTCATGTTCATGATCGTTTGCCTATGTTATGATTATTCTCACCCCATGATATACTTTTCTTCTCTATCCTTTTATTGGGCATCTATCTCACCCCTTTTTATGAATATCCTCGGATGGCTTCATGTACAAAGGAGATGACAACTGCCAATAAAAATCTTGAGAAGAAGATATTAAAAAAATGATTATGCTTGATGTTGTATTTGTTATGTATGGTCCTAATTTTCCCAAGACACTAATCCTTTGGATCCTCTATGTGTAATAATATTATGTTGTTAATCTTTGAAATAATGTAATATTAATGTAATAAATGTTTGAGTCATTGTAGTTGGTATTGGAGGCAAGGATTAGTTAATTTGGGAATTAGGATTAGTGAACCCTTGGGAAAACCTACATCACGAGACTAAGTACAAATATGCACACATGAATATTTACATAGGGATCACATATGTTATGTTTTTGGTAAAAAATGTTTAAATGAATAATTTATTCATGACTTATTTACTTATTTTTTGTTCTAACCTTTTATATTTTAGAAAATGGTGGGAACCAGGAGAAATTAGGACAATAACTCTTGCGAGGGACAATGCAACGATTGCCCAAACAACATCTCCAATGATTTAGGAGGTAGAGTTTAAAACTTCATGGAAATTCATATCAAATTATCATAGGTTATGAATAATAACCATAATAATGAGGAACTTCTTCCATCACCAAATAGGGATCAAGTGGCTATCGAATGTTTTATAAGGAAACAACCACCGATGTTTTGTGGATCTTCCAATCCACTAGTTGCAGAAAAGTGGGTCAACTACATGAAGAAGATCTTTTCTAGGATTCACTGTTCTAAGATAGAGAAGGTGAATCTATTCTTTTATTGTTGAGATGGAGAAGCCAATCAATGGTGGGCTTTGATTAAGAATACCAAGCCATGGGAGGAAATTGAAGAGATGGAATGGGAAGAGTTTAAGATAATGTTTCTTAATAATTATTTCCCACGAACTCTTCACACGAAGATGGAGAGAGAATTCATAGAGCTCATGAAAAAAGAAGGAGAATCTGTCACAACCTATGAAGCGAAATTCACAAGGCTCTAAAGGTATACTTTGGGTTTTGTAATCAACAGTGATAGAAAAATTGATAAATTCATTAGTGGATTAAAACCACACCTTCGAAAGGCTCTTGCAATTAGAGACTTTGGCAGTTATGAAGAAGTTGTACGGTGTTCTCTCAAAGTGGAGATAGAGTTTGGAGAGTGGTACCATGGCCATGGTGATAAGAAATGAAAGATGGAGTTTTAAGATGGTGGATCTAATGATAAAGGTGGGAAGAAAAATCAATGACCCACATGCCAAAAATGTAAGATGTTGCACAATGGGAACTACCTCAAAGGGGCGGGGAAATGCTTCAAGTGTGGGAAAGAAGGCCACCATGCTCAAGAGTGTCAAAAAGACACGAAAACAAAGGAGAATGTAGTTGATTAAAGGAGAGAACCAATCATGGTTCAATGCTACAACTGTAGGGTGCTAGGGCACTATGAAAACCAGTGCACCAAACCTCGAGTTGTCGAGGGTAATCAGCATCAGCAGCCACCAAAGCCAAAGGAACAAGGAAAGATTATGCCATCACTAATTTGGAGGTGGAGAATTATAATGAAGTCATACAAGGTATAATTCCTATTCACTCAAGAATGGAAAAGGTCTTATTTGATTCTTGTTCTACACATTCCTTTATACCTTTCAAGTCTGCTAGAACTATAGAATTGATGCCCCAAAATCATGAAGTAGAGATATCTGTAAAAACACCAAGTGGTTAAATCATTGCAACCCAACAGTTTGACTCTTCTCCTGTTGGCATATGTGCGAAGATTCATCCGAAAAATCTTATAATACATCCCTCGGTGAAATTTGACGCTATAATGGGAATGGATTGGATCTCGTAATATAGAGAACACATCAACTATCAGGAAAAGGAAATATCTTTTCATACTCGGAACCATCCCATGCTCCTCTACAGATGCAACGAAGATCGTGAATCTCCTTTGAAGAATCTGTTAATGGTGTGGGTGTTGATTACCTATGAAGAAGAATACCTCTCCCAAATGGTTGAGTCGAAGGAAAGTTCCATCCTTGACGAAATGCCCATCGTTAGGGATTACAGTGATGTATTTCCAGAAGAGTTACCCGAAATTTACTCGGATTGTGATGTAGAGTTCACAAGTGAACTTCTACCCAGAACTAATCCTATCTCGAAGATCCCTTATAGGATGGATCCTATAGAACTATAGGAGTTAATGAAGAAGCTTCAAGAGAATCTGGATAAAAGGTTCATACACCCTAGTTCATCACCTTGGGGTGTGCCAGTGCTCTTTGTGAAGAAGAAGGATGGAACAATGCAGTTGTGTATTGATTATCGGTAACTCAACAAGATCACCATAAAGAAGAAGTATCCTCCCCCAAGGATTCATGACTTGTTCGAACAACTAAGTGGAGCTGAATAATTCTAAAAGGTGGATCTTTTTTCTTGATATCATCAGGTAAAGGTGAAGAAGGGAGATATTCAGAAGACTACCTTCTGAACATGGTATGGGCACTATGTGTTTTTCGTTATGCTTTTTGGACTTACAAATGCCCCTGAAATCTTCATGGATTTGATGAATAGAGTCTTTAGGCATTACCTCAAAAAAAATTTGGTAGTGTTTATTGATGATATTCTCATATTCTCCAAGAGAAAGGAGTAACATGAATAACATCTAAGACTTGCGTTGGTGACATTGAGAAATGAGAAGATGTACGCCAAGTTCAAAAAGTGTGACTTTTGGATGAATCAAGTCACGTTCTTTGGAAATGTGATCACATGATAGGGAATTTATTTGGATACATAAAATACAAAGGCAGTTGAGGAATGGTCCGGGCCCTCTAGTGTCACAATAATCCATAGTTTTCTTGGATTAGCTGGGTACTGTAGACATTTTGGGAGAAACTTCTCATGATTTTCCATCCCTCTAACTTAGTTACCAAGGAAAGGGATAAAGTATGTCGGGACGAGAGAATGTCAGGGAATCATCATGGAGCTAAAGATAAGGCTGATCATTGCACCTGAACTCACACTACTGAAAAGTTGAGAATGATTTGTGACATACAGTGATGCTTCAATGAAAGGCTTGGGTTGTGTACTCATGAAAAATGAGAATGTGATAGCCTATGCCTCATGGCAGTTGATGATTCATAAGCATAACTACCCGACACATGATCTAGAGTAGACAGCCATGATTTTTTCTTTGAAAACATGGCGGCACTACCTTTATAGAGAGAAGTGCGACATATACACTTACCACAAGAGACTAAAGTATATATTCACATAAAAGGACATCAAAATGCATTAAATGAGATGGTTAGAGCTAATGAAGGATTATGATTTCTCTATTCACTGTCATCCTAGAAAGCTGAACATGGTAGCTGATGCCCTAAGCAGAAAAAAACCTACTACTCTATCCATGCTGCGGATTGAGAAAGACCCTATCTTCTTTTATATGAAAAGAATGGATTTAGAAATCATAAGGGCAGGGGATACATCCTACCTTTCCCAAATTATTGCGCAACCATCCATCCAAGATAAGATAAAGGAACAACAAAGGGATGATGTAGAGATACAGAAGAGGTTGAATGAATTAAAGGATGGGAAGCTATAAGAGTTCCATATCGACGATGATGGTGTGATTCCGTTTGGAATGCGGCTTTGTGTGCCTTCATCAACCTGGATAAAGAAGGAGCTATTGGACAATGCACATAACTCAACCTTCTTTATCCATCCTTGGAGTACCAAGAAGTACCGTGATCTATGAGAACACTTTTGGTGGGATAACATGAAGAATGAGACTGCAGAATATATATCATGGAGATTGGTATCTTAGAAAGTTAAAGATAAGAGACAAAAGTCCAAGGGTATGATTCATCCCTTGCCTATACCCTTGTGGAAATGGGAAAACGTTACTATGGACTTCCTCACGGGTCTCCTGAAAATGTCAAAGGAGAATAATGTGATATGGGTTGTGGTTGACCGACTCAATAAGACTGACCATTTTATCTCTATTCAGGAATATCCATCACTTGATCAACATGAAAAGATATATGTGAAGGAAGTAATGAGATTTCACGGTGTTCCACATTCAATTGTCTCTGACCGTGATCCATGTTTCCATCTAAGTTTTGGAGGATCCTTCAACATGCATTGAGAACTAAATTAAATTTTAGCATGGCCTATCACCCCCAAATTGATGTCCAGTCTAAAAGAACCATTAAGACACTTGAAGATATGCTAAGAGAATTATCTCTTGAATTCAAAGGTGGTAGGGATTAGCATCTCCCATTGGTTGAGTTCTCATACAAAAAAGCTTCCACCCGAGTATCTAGATGGCTCCTTATGAAGCTCTGTATGGAAAAAGATGTAGAACTCCAACCTGTTGGGATGAAATTGGAGAAAGGAAGCTACATGGACCCGATATCATTCAAGAGATGACAGATAAGGTTCATGTCATCCAGAAACACATCAAAGATGCTCAATGTCGGCAAAAACGCTATGATGAAAACTATCAAAGGGACTTGGAGTTCGACATTGGACATAAAGTCTTGTTTTGAATATCTCCATGAAAGAGAGTCATGTGATTCGGGAATAAATGGAATCTAAGACGAAGATATATTGTCCCCTCTGAGATCTTTGACCGCATAGGAGTTGTGGCCTATCATCTTTCACTTCAACCGAATATGTCTTAAGTTCATGATCTGTTTCATATATCACTAATGAGGAAGAATATACCAGACCCCTCACATGTACTAAACTCAGAGGTGGTGCTGTTGGAAGATGATATCTCTTATGAGAAGAAACAAGTAAAGATTCTAGATCAGAGGGATAAGGTTCTACGCAACAAGAAAACCCATCTTGTCAAAGTGTTGTGGAGGAACCATAATTTTGATGAAGCATCTTGGGAAACAGAAGAGGCAATGAAAGATAAGCACCCTCACCTATTTGTGTAAAATGAAATTTCGGGGGTGAAATTTCTAAAGGGGGGAAGAATGTAACGACCCAAAGTATTTCAATGAAAATTCTCTTATTATATTTATGTCATTTAATAACATTAAATCACAACATAACGAACTACTAATTGATATGTGACCTTTAAACATAAGTTTGTCACATCTGTGTTTTGAATTTTGAAAATACGACATACACGGTTGTGTTCGAGACGATTTTTGGAGTCTAATGAAACAAAAGTAATTTTTTTGAATAGTGTCCCACCATTATAAATAGTAATAAGACCCTTATGAATAGTAAATCAACCAACATAACAGTAACATTACCTATGAATAATTAAATAAAACTTAGACATCTTAGAAAGTTACAATTTGACCTTAATAAAAGTTTTGGTATTTTGTAAATCCGAAATAATTAATTATAACTAATTAATTAATTTAAAATAATATTTATTTCCCTAAAATGTATTCATAAATTATTGAATCAATGTATTATAGTTTTTAGATAATTTTATATACACCTATGTAATTTTTTAAAGCACTATAAAATCAGTTTTAATTTTGAAAACAGTTATTTATGTAATTTATGATTTTAATTTAATGATAAATTAATATTTTTTAGAAAATTATTTTTGAAAAATGGACTTCATTTTTCGATTCTACACATCGATAAATGGTTGGGGTAAATTTTTTGGATTTCTCTAAGATACTTGAATTTTTGATGAATAATATAATCCAATAATTTACAATAAATGCCACATAATGGTTTAATTGAGTCATCGATGAAGCTATGCTGATGTAAGTCCACTTGGTTTGTGCTCACATTATAAAATTACTATTCTTGGTCATTCAAGACTCAATATTCCTTTTCTTACGGGAAATTAATAATCTAATGAATTTTATATTAAGGAAACCCCTCTCCCCTCCACTATAAAAGCTACCCTTCACACCTCTCAAGATACAAGACTTCTCTAAACAATGCCCAAACCACTTCCTTATCCCCTACCCAACGTCTAGAAGCTCTTGGTGTCATCAAAAGACAAATATTAGGCCGTTATAGAGGTTCTCAAGAGAAGGATTCAAGAGGTAATTTCCCTCCTTATTCACCTTTAATTTCCTTTCATGTTCGAGTTCATTTCTTGATCTCTCCCCACCTATCTTCATCCAAATTTTATTGTAACTCTAGTATAATAAATATTATGTAATTTTATGATTCTAATGGTATATTATATCATTCATACCCCCTTCCCTCTTCCTTTTATTTTATTAAAGAGAACGTAGTTCGTGAGGTGTTAATTTATCACCTTCAAAACGACATGCTTTCTTCTTCCATTTCTACCTTCAGATCTGGTCATGAAACCAATTTTATGGCTGAAAAATAATATTTTATATGTATTATGTCATATTTATAGTTCATTATATGACTTATGAACATATTACTAAGTCATAATTTAAAACAAGTTCATTGTGATCGAAAAACCGCCCAAATTAACACAAACAATCTTCATTTAATTCTTATCTAATGATTCATCCACATAGATCTAATATAATTCATTATAAGATCATTAAAACTTCTGTAATATCATTATTGACATGTAATATCATTTCTCGATGTTTACCCATGTTCTACCCGAACATAAATTTATCAATACAAGTGAACCACCCAAGAAAAACCATAAAACGAACATCCCCGAACAATGTTTTTAAATACTATAATTCATCCAAAAGAACATAAATTGACATAATGAAACCATAATGAACCCAATTAATGTATAAAATGTTCTGTAATTTCTAATTAATGAATATAATGTCATTATAAAGAACATTAACGAGAAGGAATCATTCGGGTACAAGGTAAGGTGAAATTCTCGATCCCAACTTTCATTCTTCAGGTTTTACCTCTTTCACTCCATTTTTGATATTTTCACTCATTAAAGATCATTATTTCATAATTGTATTTCCTTTTTTGGGATATAAATATTTTCTAATGAATGTTATGTCAATCCAAATGTTTTCCAAAAGAACTCTTCTTATAAGAACTCAATTTTTACCTCATATTCATGGTTGATGGTTCTTGTATCAAGTATGTTGTTCCATCCTTATTTTGGGAACATAAAGCTTATGAATTAATTCTTATGAAATGAAACACATTCCTTAAAATGGGTTAGTTATGTTCACTTTTGATTTATGTTCCATGTGTAAATATTGATAATGATAATGTTATGATGTGACGGGTGCACCCAGAATTATATATCGCAATTATGCATGTTTCAAAGTGACGGGTGTTCCTGGAATTATACAGCACTCCAATGCATTGGGTAAAGTGATGAATCACATGAGTAAATGTGAAAGTATGTGTGAAAAAGTTGATATCCTGGTTCACAAGTATATGTGGTAGTTAACAACTAATACACGATTTTTCATTTTTATGGATTTCACATTTCAAGTATTTTATTTATACTCCTATCTTGTTCAAGATCATTTTCCTATGTTATTATTATGCTCACCCCATTCTATATTGTTCTTATCTACCCTCTTACTGGGCATCTATCTCACCCATTTTGATGTATATCCTCAGGTGGCTTCATGTACTAAGGTGAGGACAAGTTCCAATAAGAATCTAGAGAAGAAGAAATTAAATAAATGTTTATGCTTCATGTTGAATTTTTTATGTATGGTCCTAGTTTTCGCAAGAAACTAAAACATTGAATCATCTATGTATAATAGTATTATGTTTTTTATATTTTAAATGATGTAATAGTAATGTAATAAAAGGTTGGGTCGCTATAGAAACCTGTGAGTGCAAACCATTATTTCATTATTAGCCATGATGTCAGTGGAGTAAATAGACACAAAGATGGTGGATGTTCTGGGGATTTTCAGTGAATTCTTAGACATCTTCCTCTAATTGGTTGTGACTCTATTCCATCAACATGATATTGAGTTCGGGATAGACTTACAACTCGGTGCCCGTCTTATTTTTAGGGATCCCTATCAGAAGGGGCCTTCTGAGATACGAGAGTTGCTTGTTCAGGTCGATGAACTTATGAGGAAGGGTTTTATCTGACTACGCGTGTCACCAGAGGATGCTCCAATTATGGCCACCAAGAAAGAAGATAGTGGACTCATACTGTCCATAGACAACAAAATACTAAATCACGTGATGGTCAAGAACCATTATCTCCTCTGGATGATCAACGACATTTTCAACCAGTTGAAGGGAGCAAGTTGGTTCTCTAAGATCAAACTGCAGTCAGGATATCACCAGTTGAAGGTGAATGATGGTGACATCTCAAAGACTACATTCAGGTGCAGGTACAGACACTTTGAATATGTGGTCATTCCATTGGGCATTACAGACGCAGCAGTTGTGGTCATGGGGATCATGAAATCCATTTTATGTGAGTATATTGAATGATTCATAGTCATGTTCATCAAAAACAGCCTGATCTACTCAAAGTTAGAGGAGTATCACACCAAGCATCTATGGAAAGTTTTGGATTTCCTTTGACACCACCATCTCTATGGAAAGTTATCCATGTGAAATTTCTAGACATGAGAGGTGTGCTTCCTCAGAAACGTGGTATCCCGGTAGGGAATAGTAGTGGACCCATCGAAGGTCAAAGTCGTTGTATCTTGGGTGGCACCAAATAATGTCGAAGAGGTTTGTGGTTTCCTTTGGCTGACTCTTTAATACTGAAGGTTCATTCCCGTCATCCCTCGAGTTATTGCACCATTGATATCCTTGACAAGAAAAGGCTAGTCATTTGAATTGAGTGAATAGTCCCAGGAATCCTTTAGTAATTTGAAAGGAAAAAATGTCAGTGCCCTAGTGATAAGGTTTCCCGAGTTAGGGGTAACATATAAGCGTTATTTGATGTTAATGGTCTAGGGTTGGGGTGTGTGAAGATGCATCATCAGGGAGTGATTTATTATTGCTCTAGGATGTTACATCCCCAATAACATAATTATGACACCAACAACATGAATATTATAGTGGTTGTGTTCGCACTGATGTTGTGGCAACATTAACTTGATGGGGAATTCTTTGTGGTCTTCACATATCACAATATATTCATGTATGTCTTCTCTTAGCACGACCTGCACATGGGATAGTGGAGGTGGATGAAGTTTCTTTTGGTTTATGAATTCATGATCTTTTATACATCAAGAAAGGGGAATTTTTTGCTGATGACTTGAGCATAAATTCATAGAACGATACTATTTGGGGAGTTAATTGATTCTTGGAATGAAATGTGCATGTTGGTTTCTTTACATCTAGGTATGTGAGTGAAGGATGGTAGAGGTTGACTATTTTAGATGATAGTGCAATATTACCTGGTATAAAATTTAGAGGAGCCTCATTGGGGAGACTCACAAGCTGATGTGATGCATGATCATGTCATCCGGGGAGATGCTCTAGAAGGATTGTCAGAGGATACCCAGAATTAGATGTTGTTTGGTTGGAAGCTATTTTTCCTGGTTGAATTGCATGACAGAGTTCTCAGTGTGTTCCATATATCATCCCTAGTGCTACACCCAATATTCTAGAGGATGTACCAGGTATTGAGGGTTAGTTTGGGTGATGCTAAGTGAAGCGGGAAGTTACAATGTTTGTGGAACATTGCCTCCTGTGTCTGTAGTTGAATTCAGAGCTCTGTGCTCTCAGCAGTGTGTTGTATCCCTTAGACATTCCGGAGTAGAAGTGGCATGAAATACCGATCAATTTTTTTATAGGAATACAATGGTATGAGGGAGGTCTTGATTCCATATGTGTAGTGATGGACAGATTGACAACATTTTCACACTTCTTAGCGATTAAATAGTCGAGCGCAGTGGATGCCTTAGCATAAAAGTATGTGGTTAATGTTGTGGAGTTGTACAGAGTTCCAATGACCATCATTTCGTATCAGGATACACACTTTTCTTCACAAGTCCAGAAAGGATTACCACCGGATTTTGTCACCCATATATACCTTAGTAATGCATTCCACCCTCATATGGATGGGCTGATAGAGAAGACCATCCAAACATTGTAGGATATACTATGAGCGTCTGTTCTAGATATCGAAGAATCATTTGTGTGATACTTACCTATAGTATAGTTTTCTTAAAAAAAAATTATACTAATCATTAATTGGTATGGATTCATTATAATCCTTGTATGGAAGACGGTTTTGTTCACATGTATGATGAATGGAGGTTGGGGAGGAATATGTTCTTGGCGTAGTGGTAGTATAGAGAATGAAAGTGAAATTTCAGTCTTTGCATGAGAGGGTAAAGGTAGCTCAGGACTGGAATAAGTCGCATGCTGATCATATGAGGGGACCCTTGTATTTTTAGGATGGGGACCATGTGTTCTTGAAGGTCCCCCCCTCAGCGCGGACATTACCGGTTTGAAAGGGGGAGTAATCTTTCTCATAGTTTCATTGGACACTTCGAGTTGTTGAGATGAGTCAGAAAAGTGGCAAATCAGTTGGTGTTTCCACTACTGCTGGAGAGTAACCACAATGTCTTCCATATATATCAGTTATGTTAGTATCGTCATGATGACTCCCACATCCCCGAACAGGAAGAGTTGTACAAATAAGGTGATGCAATGTTCGTGGAGAGATCAGTGAGAATCGAGGATCCAAAGGTGGAGGTACTTCGTGGATGAACCATTCCCTTGGTTTTTGTGTTAATGAGGAATGGTGGCCTCAAGAACAGTACCTGGGAATGGATGTCATAGATGTGTGGCCAATACCCAATGTTTTTCTGAGTTTTTATCTTCTGTTTTCATTATTCTATGTAGTGATGTAATGCTTCACCTTGTTTTCTATAATACGGGATGTTTCCCTAGTTATCGTAATGTGTGTTAAAATCGCTTACTATATAAAGGGGAGGAAGAAGGTCCTAATCAAGACACATTAAGATGTATGAGATTAATCATATGTGGGTGAGTTAGTGCCACCCAATGAGGATAATATCTTGACATAGAAGAAGGAACCCCCTAACCCATGTTTCTAGATGGTGAGACCTTTATTTTTTTGGGTTGTTAGGGGAGAGGAGTAGTAGTCTTTCCTTGGTTGTTCAGGACATAGATGTTTGAGAGATTATCCTGGGTGTTAGGGTTTGTTCCATCATTTGAACAACTCTATAGTGGTTTGTAGTATATATGATTCTGATGAGGTGGTTGTTTAGACCCCAATATTCATGGTGTTTACTCTTGAATTCCCGAGGGTGAGAATTGTTTGAGGGGTATCCGATGTAATGTCTCAGACCCTTATAGTCCATTAAATTGCTGATTTCTAGCGTTTGGGGTGCCTTGGACACCATTGATGAGTCCAAAGGGCATCAATGTCGGTGGTAGGGTGTCACTGTGGTGTCACCTATCGATGCCACCGATCATGGCCATACACAAACAGTGCCATTGTGGGGTGTTGGAGATTTCCCCCCAGTTTTTACGTAATGCCTCTTTTGAGTATATTTACCCATTTAATCTGGTTTAAGGATGTTTTAAGCCCATTAATGATGTTTTAAATCCTCTAAGTTTGGGGAGACCCATGATTTACCAAAACATGTGGCATGACACACCCTTTATCGCGTTTTCTAGCTTTTATGTTTCAACATTATCCCTGGTTATGTGTTTTCTCCATTTAATGGAAATCTATTAACTCATAGTCATTATCTGCAGCTTCATCAAGGATAATTATTAAATCTCAATTAATCCAAACATGTGAAATCGCTGAGCCACATGGCCGATCCATGATATAACTTTTAATATACTTTGCAATTGTCTCCCTAATTTTAGGATATGGCATCTTCCTAAGTTTAGTTCCTCTCTTCCAACTCCATTCTTGTGTTCTATTAATATTCCTTAAGATTTCCTACAGAGTTGAATTGTGTTCCTGTTCTATATCCCTTCCCATATAGCCTTGGATACATAATTTCATGCATGTCACACAGACTAATGTTCTTGGTGCAAGGTGGAATCATTGATCCTTGATCATCCAAGAAGGGGTTTTTCCTTCGCCTCTCTTTACTGTGCATCATGCGGGGTGGGTATGATGATCTCCCCACAAGATGTATATAAAACTAACATTAAAGAAGATAATAAACATATTTTTAAAGACTGAAGGGATGATATTGTTGATGATGTTTTTTGTTAAAATTTTATTTATGTTTTGAATTTTATGGGTTTATTTCCATTGAAAATCATGACATTTGGTGGTCATTTCTTTCACACCAGTGAAGCTCTATTCTTCTGGATAATCTTGTGATTAAATGGTTGTAGCCTAGAAACTGGTTAATCACGTAAACTTGGATGAATAAATGGATTCCTGGTAAAAAAGATACCTAGTGTGATCACCCTGGTTAAAAAAATAGAAATAAGAAACTTAATGAATTTTGTGTCTAAATCTGAAAATACAACCTTGTTATGTTTTGGTAATATGCATGGTTGTCATGTTTAAATGATCTTGCAGTGACTTAAGAAGGGATTGGAATGATATGGTTGAGAATATGTTGGCATATTAATATGAGGTCATGTGGATCTGGTATATTAGGGCTTAGTTTGGTTCCAGGACATTGTGGGATCTGACATATCCATTTTGATTTTTTTACCTTACATGAGAACCGGGTGTGAATGCTTAAATGCTACATGGATGTTTTCCTTCAGTTGTTTTTTTGTTATGGTTTTTCCTATTAGTTGCTTAGAAGTGGAGGACTGTTATAAAACTAATCACCTAAACCTGATAATTAGTATGGGTACAATGGGTAATTGTTTTCTACGAATATTTTTTGCTCTGCTGGTTGATGTTCATTATTTGTTCATGTATGGATAGTAAGAAGAGTGGTTGTGTATGGGATGGTTTTCCATTTCGTAACCCATAGGTTGGTATGAATGATTGATCAATTATATGTATAATATTTAGTTATTCTGTTTATTATACGTACCCCTCCAATGATTAGCTCTTCATGCCAAGAACCACCATTTCATAAGGAAGGGTGTTATTTTTGAACCTTCATATGAGAGGAAGGTTTTTAACTCCTTTTCTACACCCTCTCATAGGTAGAACAATTCTCATTATGTAGTATGTGATGGATTGGGGTTCATTATGTCCCATGACTCTATGGGATGGGTGTGTTGTGGTGGTTGACCCAGGTGTGAGCATGCACTTTTTTTCCCAAGCATTATTGGGTTGAGTCCCAGGTGTCTTCGGGCATGGAATTGGATGTTCTGGGACAGGTGTCTTCGAGCATGGAAGTGGTTGTTCTGGGAAAGGTGACTTCAGGTGTGGCAGTGGTTGTTTTGGCTCAAGTGTCTACGTGCATGGATATGTATGGTTCTGGTGGCCCAGTTGTCTGCATGTGGGATAGACGTGCAGTTGGGAAGTCCCATATAGTTGTTGTTTGGGGTGGTAGTGGGACTGTAGTGGAACATATTGGGGAGGTATGATGTGTAAGATGTCATAAATAAACAAGTGGAAATGTGGTGTGGGGTACCCAAATAATGATCTTTTGTTACTATTACCTTACCTAACATGCTTTGTTTTTGGTCTGTGCCTTAGGGAGGTTGGGTGTATAGATTCCTTGTTAGGTCTTTTGGATACCTCTACATTCTCACAGAGCATTAGAATGCATCCCCACTTGTGCATGAGATCTGTTGGTGTTCTATAATGAGTATAATCATATACTCAAACTACATATATAAATATTATTTCTAATTTCTAGGAGGACATTAATGACCATGTTGGACCTTTCTTGATCGGGCTTCAAGAGTACTATTTCTACTTTTATTTCTTTTAGAACTTTTCGTCAGAGTTTTCCTTGTACATTGAATTATTTTATCTTGATCATGTATATGGGAATGGATTTTTTGCGTTACCTTTACTTTTGAAATTTTTTATTTGTTTGGTATTTACCATCTTTTCCCCTGATTTTGTTCAAAAACAAGTATTTCCTTCAATATTATGTGAGATTGTGTTCCCTTGGTTCTTTTCTCCATCTGTTGCTTATTGAAGGCGGGACGCGAGGTTCATTAGCACTTTTTAAACTTGAAGAAGGGATGGTCTAGAAGTTTGTTGTTACATCCATAATATTGGGGGTGGAGGGTCATGACAAACCCCAATCCAATATGCAAACCTACAATATCTCACTCAGATTACCATCATCTAGGTTGGACCCTTTTGTATGGGTCACCAAAGAGTGGTATTATATGTGTTATTTCCCCTAGGTATATTTTTTGAGTTGGTCCTTGTTATTAGGATTTATTTGGTAATATAGAGAAACTATGTTTGAGTGAATCGAGTGGAGATTTAATTCCAGGTTACCTAGGGTTGGTGTGGATACTGACATATCCATTCACCAAGATGTAGACAACTGACTATTCGATTTGAAATTCCAAGGAATTAGTTGTTTGGAATAAAATAAAAATGAATCATATATGATTGGTTATTATGAAACTCATGTCCTATTTTATTCATCTCCCCTTATATGATAATCTAACACCAGTATTTCATGAAAAATTTTATGTTATCTAATCAATGATAGCCATCTAGGATACTAATACTAGATCATAATAAGGATCAGTTCAGAGATGAGGCCTTATTTAAGAGACCCAGTAAGTATTTGTTTCCAACATTCATCTTGGTGGATAATTAACTACATGTTGGAAAAAAAATTTCCCTAACAGGTCATGTTGAATATTTGTCTATGATTAGTATGTTATGCGAGTTCTAGGAATAGAGACTGCAAATGATTCATGGTGAGCCAAACTCGTAGGTAGTTGATTATTATATTGATGCAGTGGTATATGTTCTCTAGAATATGTAGACCTTGTTTCTTCTTAAAAGTACATTATCATGGTGGAAAGCACATAAAAATAAAAAATAGTATGATGGGTATTGGGAAGTCTATCATTTTTATCTAGTGAATATTCTACAGTCAAATTAGTTCATGCTAGGATTACAATTATTTTTCTCCCAGAATGATACATCTGAGGTGTATTTGGGTTGTCCAAATGGTTAATTTTTGGGGGTAAAATTTCTTTCACAATCATTAATATTTGGTTTACCATTATTGTTCTTAATGGAAACTCCAAATAGTTCACACATCCATAACTGGGTGTATACCTAATTCTCAAAGGCAAGAGAATATTTTGGGTTTCTAACCCAATAAAACAAAGTAACTCACTATAGTAGAGAGAATGGGAGTTCTGTCTCATCACTCCATTTTGGTTGGAAAAGTTTTATACTTAGAGACTCTCTTATAGATTCAAGATATTTTCATGAATCTCTTCCTAATAACGATACAAAACCAATGATTCTATCAAAATGATATTTTGTAAATGATTTTAACATTTGATGGGGAGTATTTTAGAGAGTGCATAGATATGTTTATGTGGTTCTTCATCTTTTTCTCCTAATTAGTAGATAATTATACATTGAAGTTATATCACTAGACACATTGAAATATGCTTCCAAATATAGAAGATATTAATATATTGAGGATGGGATTGATCTATTATGAGAAATTATACATATCCCACTTATAGAATTAATCAAAACCCAAGTAGTTTGTTAAACCTATGGGTTTAAATATCTCGTGGAAGGGTCATATTTGAGGTAAATTATGAACTTGTTACTTTATATCGAGTCTCGATGAGACGTCCTATGTATCATAGAAAAATAAGGAATCTGATTCATCATAGTTCGATAAAACCCTTCGTACTTGCCACAAGGCTTATGGACTTATATGAAGGAAGTAACAAAATACCAATTATCAGGGCATACACACTGTGGTTTCCCTAGCTAGTGGAGATTTATGATGTGAATGATATGACCATTGGAACTCCCTAATCCCATGTGTGTCATGTTTGAAGTGAGAAATTAGGAGTAACATTTAATTAGTCTCACTTAAAATGGAAATGGGTCTTATGAATTCAGATTATCTTTTTGGTGTTCAATATATATATTTGGCCATGGTAATGTATCATACATATCCTGGTAATATAAGGAATCAGAATTCTCATTATTTGGATGATTCCACAGTTCACTGTTGGATGTGGATGAATGTTCATCCCATGGAATTAATTGTGTCCCGATATTTGAAATGTTTGAGACATGGTGTACTTATACTAAAGTGGATTCTTAATGGATATTAGGCCTTAGGAATTTATCCTTTGTATTCTCTTTATTTCATGATTCAGAGTTCCTATATTTTAGTTAATTTAGGCTTACACTCTGAGGTTTCCCACATATGTGTTTCATATCATATAATGTCCTTATTCAAGGATTACACACTAAGGATCCCCATGTATAGAGATTGGAAAATGATATTATTTTATTATATGTATTCATCACAAGGCTTAGTTTTCTGGTTGACCAAGTCAATTGTCCATCTGACATGCCTTGATTGACCGACTCGAATGTAAGAACATGTATACACAAGTACGATTATATTGAAGACACGTCTTAATACAGTTGCATGACCCCGTTGACTTGTTCAAAGGATGTCAAATAATATAAATGGCATATTTGATGACCATCTCATGATCAATGTTTTCTTGTCAAGAGGACATCAAAAGACCAAACCATCTTTCCCTAGAGGACATAAAATGATCCAGGATGTCATTCATGGAAGGTGTTTCATGATTTTGTAGACATATTAGTAGGACAACCCATGATTGGGTTTACATGTCCTATTTCATTTTGAAACATGCCTCACATCTTTAGGTGGTTCCTCGTAACCTGTCTAGTAAGTAAATAGGACATCACCAGACCCATACAATAGACAGAAGCTCAATTTCAAAATTTGGAGACATGCAAGAGGAAAATGGGAGATCAAGATGGAAATCCCATATGGTGTCACCTGACTCAAGTATCATGAATAGGGAGTGCCTTGATACTTCCTCTAATATGTCCGAGGAAATTCACATTATCTAAATAGTATTCCAATGAAGCATCAAATGATTTAAGTGACATGTCATGGGGTATTCATAAGATTATGAGATTTTAGAAGATGTGCATATGTATTAGGGAATAAATACATCATGTATGTCCCATTTTATTAGTCTTTTATTCCACATTTAATTGAATATATGCATTATAAATGTTTAGTGATATAACTAATTTATTTAATGCATGATTTCAGAAGATATGATGTATTCCCTTCAAATAATCCTCTAGAAGTACAATTTGTGATCTGAAGTGATGATGTGAAATTCATAAGCATTCCTCGTGATCCATTATGTTATTATTCAAATATTTACTAGGAAAAAGACAATATTATACTGATATTGGCTACTCTAATAAGTACAATCTAAATTTAGGGTGTACCATTTTGTGGATCCAACGATGCATTTTTTATGCTAGGAGGGATTCATTTAGTGGACTTGGCATCATAGTTATAAGGTTTTGTGTGTGCTGAATATCTATCATATCCATTCTTGAGGTGGTCTATGAATTTCAAAAGCTTTCCATGACCAATTTTAGGGTTATTTGGTGTGAATCAAAAAAATTCAAGGACCACGAGACCATCATATCAACTCCCCATTTATTGAATTTTTTATGATTAAAGAGATATTTCCAAATCATGTGTACATTTTAAGGGAGTTTCATAGGTCAAGGATTTTATTTTAAGGATGAATGCTTATTTATAGGCTGTCACATGATCTGGTATTCTTGTTCTGAGACATTCCATGAAAAAAAGGTGGCATGTTCATGGGTCTTCACAAGGTCAAGTTGATATGTAAAGAAGGCTACTACGGGATCATGCTAACATGTTGAGGGGTCCTCTATAGATTACTAGTTAGTGTATGGGTATAAAAACCCTATTCACATTATATCAACATATATTCCCCTCGAAAGAATCTCTCATCATTTCCATTCTATTTTCCATTGTTTATTTGAAAAAGGTCAGGGGTCTTATGAAATTTTACGAGTGTTTTTTAAGAAAAAAACTCTCCCCATTGTTGATGAATCCCATGAAAAATAGAGGGTGTTTTTGTGATGTGTGATCAATTATCATGGATAAACCATCTATTTTCCTTTGGATATGGAGGTGGATCCCATGATCACTTTGATGTGGCCAATTACACTTCATGTGATGAGGGTGACATGCTAGAGGGTTATCACATGATAAGGTGGAAATATCTCTTGGGAATCCACATTGTCTTATAAATTTAATTTTAAAATCTATTGAATATTACGACCATGAAATTCTTCTATATTTATTTTATTTTCCACCTTATTTTAAAAGGATTCTTGAATGGTATATCTGGAACCCGTTCAATGACAGTTCATGTGATCTATACGAACTCATCTATTAGCCACCAAATGTTTAGAAAGAGACTTCTCCACCTATATGAGATGATTAGGGATTGTTTAATGTGATATATAACATATGAATAAATTCATGCACTGTTCATGAGAAATTAATGTGACCTTCATAAGGTTATGTGATCACATTTATTTCATAAGATCTTGAGACCCACATATTTCAACAAATCATAATTCCATTACATCATAATGAAAAATACCCTTGTTTCAGGTATTTATTCCCTTGAGTATTTTTCAATTCTTATTATCTACACATCATCAAATTACAATCTCAGAAGTGACATCCAATAGGACGAAGACTCAAATTTGAGGAAAATAAATTGCCACATGATTCTTTCAGGGTGCCACCAATCGATGTCTTGGAAGATGATTGGTCAACCGGGTTACAATTATTATTTCAATGAGTATCTTTTAAATAGGTTAACATTGTGTTGAACATTAACTATATTTATGATTATCAGATATCTTGTGATATTATTTAATTGCATTAACACTTCCCAAAACCTCATGTGAGAACTGATCACGAGACCTACATGCAAAATTAATTCTTGAGAACCATTTGTCGATATATTCCCTCCCATTACTTCTTAAAAAAGTAATAAGAATATGAAATTAGTAATTTTTAATCCCTATATATGTGGTTTTTTTTAAATTAAGGTTCAATGAGATATGTTGGCCCAGTCACAAGATTATTTGACTATTATGTTGATTGTGTGAACATGTCATGGTCACACAATTGTGAGTCTCATGAATGATTGGGAAGTCTCATGACATTATATATATTTATATATTCCAAGATTTCTTTCTGAGATAGAGGATTCAATAAATTTATATATGATCACGAATCCCTTAATGAATCATGTGATGCGCATTAGGTTTCTGGAGTTATATTTCTCTTTAAGGAATTTTTACATGTCTATCATTTGCTGGTTGATTTTATGAAGATGGATTCTATATATTATCATAGTTCTTATTCCATAGATAGATAATGGGACACAATTTCTAGGAATCATAGTTCTATCCCCTAGTATCTTTTTTTCCTTTAAAATGTAATTCCAAATAAGATTCTCTTATCTGAACTCTAGGATTAACCTTTATCACACTAGCTTCCTCTATATGGGTTTTTCCTACAGGAGGATTTATTTCATACTCTCTATAGTCTATCGTATGAAATTATTATGATTTTAATCTTCACTTGATTTCATTTAGCCATTTTTTTAGAATGGCCATCTGATAGTATCATTGCCCCATGGATTTTCCAACTCACCAGTGAACTCCACTCAAGGTATGGACAATAATGATTTCATCCACCAGTGAATAAATAAATGATACTTGATCATATTTTTATATTCATTGAACTACATGGGTATTTTATTAAGTTCAAAATGTTATTTTCTTCTTGGTGGTAACTTTTATTGAAAATGTTCATGAACATTCTAGGTTAGGCAAACTCTGTCAGTGTTTATTAACCAGCTTCATGTTATCAATACTTATAATTTTAGATGGCTTTCCCAATTCATCATTCATCATTAGTCTAATATTATTATGGGAAAGGTTAGTCATTGGTTCCCTGTAACTGACTCATTCCATGTATCAAATATTGATGTTGTAATCAGCCACAAGGATATCAATCATGTGGGTGGGATATCCCTCCTTGGGGAAATGTATGATGAATTCCCCATGACCATGAATTTCTTGGATAAATCATCACAATATATATTCTTGGTGTGGAACATGATACATATTGAAGAGAAAATGTTAAAAATAATCTAATTAGGTTCTCACTCAGATCATTCAAAAATTGGATCAATGTTATACTTAATCACAAGGGAGCTCGGTCGACCGATATATGCCCTCACCAATGCCCTTCCCAGTTGGTTCATGATATTTTCAGTATATATTGGTCCATCATTGAAATAGGATATCATTTTTCATGGGGATTCCATGTCACTTTAGAGATATACTTGATCCTTCATCAAGAAGGTCTCATGGATATGTTACTGAACCATTGACTTGTCCTATATGGGTATGTAGCCATACGAATCTTTTTCAGCACGCTTGTGATGGTAGTATAACTAGTGATGTATGATGCACTCAATATAGTGGTACTGACTCTAGAATGATATTACTAACTCCTAACCCTTGATTCATTTTATTTTTGTCTCTTGTAGCTTGGACCATAAATCAAAGTAGTTTAAGGTATTTTAGCGTTGACCTTCTTTCACTATAGTTTAGTTTCAATTAACCTAGACCTTCTATATCCATTGTTAATTCCTTTTGACATGTCACTTATATCACTATATTTTATGTACTTTTATCTCATATTTTATATCATTGTAGTTAAAATACTTTTAAATCTTATCTTCTATTACTTTAGATTTTGGTATTTTATCTCAGACCTTCTTTTATTGTAGTTTGGGGTATTTTAGATTGGACCTTTTATCACTATAGTTTAATGACTTTAACTCAGACCATAAATCATTGTAGTTTAGGTAATTTTATCTTGGATTATATACAATTTTATTTTAGGTTATTTTATCATGGACATTTTGTGTGGAAAATAGTATAAACCTGCCAAGGATTATCTAAAACACTATGGGTTGCTAAGTTCCTCTAATATGGTTCATGAGGCTTAGGAGGATTAGAGTTCCATTCTTATAAGGACGCGACATCTCAAATCATTATGTCAAAGACATTATGATTCAGTATCTTTGTTATTTGGGGTGTATCCACTCTATTCCAAAGTTCATGGATGATTTAATGGGGTAATTCTGGATGAGTGTGAAATACAAAGGAAGTCATGTCCACCATGGTGGCCAGAATGTTGTTGATTTAATTCATAGAATAATTATTTGAGTTGAATAATATGGGATGTGAAGATTCTTTAGGGATAACCTTTAACATCTTGAGGTCCCTAGTTGGCCCATAGTGTAACCATGGCCCAAAAGGATTGGGGTTGCAATACAATTAGGGGGAGATACCCCTAGTTGGTTGGCCAAATCCCTTATGTGCGGGTACGAGGATCAAATAGAGGTGTCCCCACCCTTTTCAAAGGTCTTCAAAAGATTCAAAAAGACTCATATTTCTATATGATAAATTTTTATATGGAGAGACGAGTTATGTTACCCTAACATAGTTTAGATTTATAATTGTCATGTTCGGTCCCTATAGAATGTGATTTTGTGTCACGAGGTGTGGTCCATTAAAATGTTCTAGATTGGAGTTCCGCATTCCTGGTTTGAGAAAGGGTAGAAAAATAGTGATGTAACAATGTGGATTTCAAACCTTCCTAAATAGTCCTGTTACAGAGATTTTCAATCATAGTCAAAATTTCTCAAGCCATTAGAACAATATTGAAAAATAATGGCATGAATGTCCCAAAACACTATGAGGTGCTGAATTCTTTCATAGTGACGTCAACTATCTCATGGAATAGAATTTTATTTATCCAAAGTGAATCATTTTTTTTTTGAAAACCATAGGCACATATTAATTATCCATAGGCAGACATACTTAGTCAAAAAAGGGTCTCCTGAAGCTGGGATACTTTTTCCAAGGACCATGGACGGTCTGCTGTGATCTGAGGTGATCAATTTAGGAAATGAGATTTTTTTAAAATTTATGATCCATGAAGGGTTTGAGAACTATAAAGGTTCTATAATCACATATATACCATGTTATCAGAACACGAATATGTGAAAATGATTACTCTAACTTTTCCAAGACAAGGGGGTCTAACGAGGATTACTCGTCTTTTACTAGGACTATAACATTAAACCTATTTGCTTTATTATGGTTTTATGTATTCCATATTGTTTCCTAATATTTGGATATGATGTTTTTAGTGATTTAATACTTGAAATTATTTTAAGATTCCCTATTAGGGTTTTCAACAGGACACGTTTTATGTCTCTTTCTCTAGCAGTTTAGGTACCTTCAATTTGGACCATCAATGTCTAAATGTTAAGGTCATATTTCATTTACCAAAGGGTTAGAATGTTATGTTCATGACACACATGGACCTAATATGATGGTAATTCTACAAAATATCCTAATTATGAAACCTTCAGTCAACAACACTCTAACATCATTTTGACTGGGAGATGAAATTTTTGTAAATCATGGCGCACGATTATCAGGTCCGGAGTCACAATCATGTTGGTGATGTACAAGAACACTCTTGGGTGTTGGGTTCTACCATAGTGACATCAATCTCATAATGGAAAAATGATCTTTATATAGGTCCAACATATATTTATTTGGAAGGAATGAGCACTAATGAATTGATAGAATGGTAAAATATAGAGATATCATTTCCTTCACATGGGAAATAGATGGTTTTATGAATCCCAAGTCACTCAATACATGAATTTTGATTTGTGAATTGAGGTTCTCAAAAGATAAAAAAAAAGTTTCCCATACTCTAGTTGACCAAGGTAGTTCTATTTTGGTCCTTCAATAAGGGATAATAATGGGTGATGTCCAGCATATTTTAACATCATGTAGTGGGGACATATTTTTCATGCAGTTTTAATGTCCTACGACTATGATGTTTTACTTTCAGTTTTATTTCATGATGTAAGGATATGGTTACCAACATGAAAAATTGTGAAAGGTGCATCACATGTGTATGAATGTTATTCATATATACAACTTGTATGTAGGTAAAATGTTCTTGTATTACTCCTAACTTATGCAGTTGTGGGGTGCACCATTTCATTGGTTATGGTAGCTGATTCTAGGTTTGGATATCTGTGCTTCACTACATGTCATGTGATGGAAAGAATCAAGAAACACAAAGATCATTGAATTGGAAAGTATCTACACAAGTCTGAAATGTTCATCATGTTGGGAATTGTTCCAATTGATTATTATAGTTGGCCCTGAGATTAGAGAATTGGGAATGACTATGTATTATGTGATGAAATGATTCAAGGAACACATAGTTCTAAAGAAAACATTTATTTAATATTCTTGTAGTAAAGATATAACACCAAAAAAATGAAAAGGAAATAATGTGGCAGGACCCATAACTATAGGTCTGGTGTCTCTACTTATCTAGAGATTGCAAGAATCAACCCAAATATAGTTCTTGATTCAAATCGACCGAAAAAAGTCTTACCCATACATACAGTGGGGGGGGGATGTTTCTATTTATTCATTATATTTAAGCCCAAAAGTATAGATATGGATTCCACTATTATCTGGTGACTATACGAATCAAGAATCATGTAGTTTAATAATTGAAGAGTGGTGGGAGACCAACATAACGTTTTGTGGTCCTCTTGGGGGAGGTCCAATGTAATGTGTTTTTTTGTGCCAAGAAGAGACACCAATGACATATTTTAACATCATGTAGTTAAGACATATCGTGTTCCTTTTATGTTCATCAATTCAGAACCATGACAACAATATTGTGAGCTTACATGTTTTGATCCTGTGGGAAATCCATCACTAAAATTACTAAACATATGTGATCTATGTTTGCTGTGACAAAAAATTAGTAGAAAAGGTTTTTCATAGAATGAAGGTAATTGGAGAATGGAAAGCATCATTTTTAATCATGTGTTGGTTGGTCCAAGACATTAAATCCATGAATACCTACCTATCTCATTAGTGTGATAATAATGGGGGAAATTGACCTAGAAACCCAAGAAATTTAGTGTCCTACAGAGAGGACATTGACCATGCAATTTACCACCATATAGTGAGGAAGTGGGTGGTATGACATGAAAGAAGTGGTATGTTGTTAGTTGGCCAAAAAAGAAGGTCTAGTTGTTTCTATATATCTTGATATTGTAGGAATCATGCCACACATACTTATTGGATGTTGTGATGTTTTGTGTAATGTGGTGAGAACACCAACCACATAGTTTGACGTATTGTAGTAGGGTCGTGGTTCACCCGCCCTAGAAGAAAATTAATACTGTGTCTTGGACAAAGAAAAGATTTCTAGGTGACACTATGTTTACTATATTGATAGGAATCAAGAAAAAATTAGTTCATGGATAAAGAAACTCTTAATGTAGACCTATCACTCACATTGGGACTGAATCGTTAAATATTTCATTCAAAAAACTATAGATCCTATTTGATTAATCTTTATTTGGATGATGAATTCAATGAGGTTTAATGTAATGTAGTGAGGAAATTTTCCATGCATTCTTAATTGCATACGGTAAGGAAAAATTTCCATATTTTAATGTCATGTGGTCTAGACAAGAGACCATATGTAGTTTAATGTATTATTTCTACGATGTGTTATTTATAGTTTAACATCATGTATTTAGGATAAGATAAGTTGTGTAGTTTAATATTTTTCTCCCAGAATGTTAGATGTTGTAAAATTTAATGAGTTTATTCCATGAAATCTAATGGTGAACATTTTGAATTATTGATGATAGGATGAGAGGAGCATAATTGAAACTATGTTAATTACATCTAAAGAAACCTCACACTGGTAGAGAGTGTGAGAACTACCTATTTATTGTATCTAGTAAGTATTATTTTTTGATAGAATATATGCATCATATAAATCCCCTAACATTTGGGTTCCAACATTGTGGGAGTATTTCTTGGTATCAATATGTTTCTGAAATCCATTACTATTTCTCATTGAAGAAAAAAATAGGGATAGAAATTTTCACAGAAGTCTCATGCAATCCGATTATGATTTATCTCAAGGTTGTCAAATGTAAAAAACTAGTTCTCATAGAGACATTCAAATTCATCCAAATTATTTTGTGATTTCTCATCATTCAATATTTTTTCAAAAATAGTATATTCAAATTTATGTAATCTAAAAATAAATTGGAAATAATTCTTTAGTTCAAAACCCCAATTAATATATAGCTGATTGTGTATTACTAAATGTGGTAGTATGGTTGGCCCATAAAGCATGGAGGACCTTGTTTGTCTAATAAATCATGTCCTTATTTACCATCTTCTAGAGTTTATTTGATATAATCTTATTGAAGGCCACGATCAATCTCTTTACCACTAAACGATAGTGGGATGAGTGGTTGGATGTTATTTTAAACTCCCGGTAAAAATTATTAAACTCAGTTGAATAGAATTGCGTACTTTTCTTCATCAATATCATGTAAGGGAATCTGAACATGGAGATGATATGAGAATTTTGGAAATTGATTTTTTTCATCATCCTGACTTTCTTGAGGGGTATTTCCTCGTACCATTTGGGGAAGTAGTCAGTATCATTAAATATGTTCATGAACGGCATTGTTTTGGATAGTGGATATGGTCCCACAACACCCATTTCCCATATGATGAATAGATAATACTATTTATTTGTATTTAGAATTTATGATTGCTGATTGATGTATTTTTTAATAATTTCTCTTGCATGATATTTCCAGAAGAATTCAACATAGTATTTTATCATCATTTTCTAGTAGTATCATTTCATAATGACTTGGTGAGAGATCTTGGTCCCAGACTGATGAGTGCCACAAGGGCGTATGTGGATTTTTTTCATAAAGGTGAAAATCCATCCTTATTCTATGTAATATGGGAGGATTCCATCAAAGCCTCTCCTCTCTAGGGATATATTCTAATTTGGACCATCATGTGGGGTAATGTTCCTAGATCAGAACTGAATATTTTACCTTATAGATAACTCTATTTAGAGGATCCAATTATAGTTACAATCAACCATGGGATCTTTCAAATCAGGGGTCGAAGTTGGTTTATCATGCTCTAGGTTAGTGATTACCATGTTTATTTCTTCCATGATATATATGATGATCATTGTGACAATACTTATGTGCATCATATGAAATATTTATTCCACTAAATCAGGGTTGTCTACTACTATGTCGATGTTAGCTAATGTATTGTAATGATCATTCAGTGATTGAGGATCATTATGTAATGTGGTATAAAAAGATAATTATACCATTAGTCTCATGAGGGAGCCAATGAGATTGTACATTTATTCTTTTTTTGTAATATTCTACATTGATCTAATTTTTCACAATCTTTGAATTTCGATTGATGTATGGGTAGGAAACTTTCAATTGTTAAGCAGGTTCCAAGACAATGATGGATGATTTTTACTTGGAATTGATATTTGTGTAGCCATCAAGAAGTAAGAAAGAGTATAGAATAAAACATTATATTACGAAACCAATATAATCCCTAATAACACCTGATTAAGTCTCAATTATTCTAGTCCCTTACTTATAGGAATCTCGGAGGAACCATTAAAATATATCTCTAATGTTTGGGGAGTTTTTTTGGAATAGAGAACCTCCTCATATAGACACTTAGCATCTACTGGTGTACATTATGGGGTAGGATGTTATGTGAAGAAATAAATTAGTTCATAACATTTTAGTAAATTGTTTGATACTAAATGGGTGTCATATTATTGATTAATTAAATTCCATCAGGCCAAGGGCCTAGTCAACATGGGTTGAACAACGATGTACTTAAGGGGGGTCAATATGAGAGGCCAAGTAGACTCTATGGTGCTTCAATTAATTTCCCAAATTCGGTATTGAAAATATGAGTATGTGGAAGTTATTGTCAACTTCCATGTACTAGATCCCGGTACCTATCATTTTTTTATTTAGGTAGTAGAGACTATTCTAATTTCCTACATCATTATTCTATACGAGGAGTGCACCAAGTGATCAATCAATTAAGGCAACATATAAATGAGTGGATATCCTTCCTTTGTAGGCAAAAATAATGATCAGTGTAGTAGATAATGTATGAGATCCTCAATGGATTATTGGAGGTCATCATCCCATTTGTAGGTGATCCCTTCTTCATTATCTAGGTAAAGGGGAGAAGTTTTTAGCCATGTTGGCTATGAAATGTTGAATGTATGAGAAGTTCCCTTGGATCCCACTTAGTTATTTGATATTATGAGGGGGTAACATTTCAATATTTTCTCTAGTCTTTCTAGGTCAATCACAATACATGGGTGGCATAACAAAAATCCATGGAACATTCATGATGATACACTGAATGATGATTTCAATATATTCACCTTCAGAAAATGCTTCTGCAACTTGTTGGAGAATGATTGAAGATATGTAAATTGATCACATCACAATCCAGATTATAGAACCAATTCTACGTCGTAATATTCTGTTATTCATCCTAAAAATGATTGAATATATGATTCAGGGTGTCTTGATAACTGTTTTAATCATTAATCAATATAATGGGCATGAACTAATAGAAAAAATTTATCTTAGCGTTCTTCAAGTAGGTATCCTCCTCATATTCTTGTGTCAAATTTATCTCATTGTACCAGAAATACTCATCCATGAAAGAGAGGTATTAGATTCCAGTAGTTTTATCTATCAAGTGTTTTTTTGGGAAATTGAAATTTATTCTTTGTGAAAGTATTATTACATTTTTTTAAATAAATTTATACCCTAATATGCCCATTATTTTTTCAACATGGATGATGCTGCTGTGTAATCTTTAGAAATTCACTTCTCAGACAATATTGGTTTCAATATGGCATCTATTAATATCTCAACTTAGTCCAGTCATATGTGATTAGTTCTATGTGAACACTTTTTGGTGTTTCCATAGAAATGCAATGAAAAACTCTTTATTTGTCAAATTCATGATGAATTTAATTAATATCAGTCTTGGGTCTTATTCTATTCCTATATTTACCATCCTGAGCTCATAAATGGTGGTGGACATCCCTTCCTGGAATATAAGAGGGGTGATCCCGAGTTCTTCATCGTCTTCTACAACTTATGTGTATATGGAGGATTTTTAAGATCAAGGTAGAGATATGGTGACCTCTGAACCAATATCAGGGTGAGAGATGTGATGAGAAATTCCATTATCATCGAATACATCCTAATTCATTTAAGAGATATTTTAAAAAAGATTTTATATTACATTTTCACTAGGGACATAATGGGATTATCCATTAAGGATTAGTTCTATTGTCTAAAATTTATTTGGGAGAGTATGTAGTCAATATAGACCATATTTTATGGATTTTTTAGGAGTTTTTCCATGACATTTAGGTCTACAACATTCATATCATAGTCCACAATTGGTTTTTTCCCATACCTTTCTTAGAAGACTACATCATCATATGTGGATTCCCAAGCCTCGATGGGGGCACGATCACCATGTTGTATAACAACCTTTGCATCAGTGTAATATTTAAAATAAAAATTAAATTATGAAGGTACCATGATGTGGCTATGGTGATAGGGCCTTTGGAGTACTATATTTTGTGTGGTTTAATTCTAGATCAACATCAACTCTGTATAAGATAAGATATCCCCAAATCGATATTTGAGCTAGATATTCTTGAGAGGTCTTTGCTCACACATATCATAGCCATGATTGGTCATCCTTCTAGGAGATAGGCCCCCTTCGCTATACCCCAAACATCAAAGGGTCTTAATAAGGATGAGGTTGATCCCAAATACTATTTTCAATCAAAAATCATCAAATGTTGATATTATTTTGTCTTCCTTAAACACATAGGGTCCTATCGTGTCCATGTACATCCTCTTTTTTCATAGCCTGTAAACAATATGTATACATGCAATTCTGATGGTACGATATACACATAATAAACCTAATCTAATTAAAATATGGTTAAAAATAATTTGGGATATGTAGGGATTCAATGAGTGGCACCATTAGTTATTTTTAATGATGGATTGCATCTAGGATTTGGAGCAAGGCTGGGATAACAACCATCTATAATAGAATTTCGTGCATTTTCTCTAGAGGTTAGTGCTTCCCGGGGTGTAGTTTCTACTTATTATGTTGTTCAGGGGCTAATGAATTTTAGTTAGGAGAGACTACATATTGTGAAAATGTCAAGTGATAATTTCATTCCTTTAGTTTAGTTCACACAAACCTTCTCTACTGTCTAGTTTGATCATACAATTGCACCCCTAATATGAGGCCATGTCGGATGTCTAGGTAC
This sequence comes from Viscum album, assembly GCA_963277665.1. Lineage (NCBI taxonomy): Eukaryota > Viridiplantae > Streptophyta > Magnoliopsida > Santalales > Viscaceae > Viscum > Viscum album. The sequence goes on along the minus strand of OY728140.1, from coordinate 1,897,725,762 downwards.
AGGTGACCGCTGGAGTGTTCTAGGAATCATCCATATCTCTTTTGGGATTTTTAGTGTGTTATACCAAGAGATCAGCTATATATATATCCTCTATGGGGACATGATCGAAATATTGGGTCTAATCAAACCTATGTTATCCATTATATCCTCTATTTTGGCACACGCCAACTCTTCATCTCTAGTTGGTTGCAGAAAACTCATGATCAGTGGAATATTCCTAATTGTAGAAGGGGTGATCCAAGTGTATCATGTTAGAAATAATTAAAAAATGATATATTCGTCCTATGATGGTTTTCTTGGGGAGGAAGTTCCAAGGATTCATACGATGTAGTGAAGAAATCTATAAGAGTCCGATCTTGCATCAAAGCTATAATGAATATTTTTCTTATTTATCTTCTTTTTACTGATGATCTAATTAACCTCTAGGAGCCCTATCTGATTTGAACTCCTTACATGATGTAGTATCTATGGGTCTATGAAGTTGTCTCTCAGGTTAGCATGAGATCAATAAAAAGTATTTTGAGTGACATAGTTATTTTACTTCTAACAATTACATGCCCATATTTTTTTCTAACCACCTTATTTATTTGAAACGATGATGGTTATGCCGGTCACTTGATATATGGAGTTATCCAACAAAAACTATCTGGAATCAACCATTTCATTGAGGATATCCTAAAATATGAAGTAGTTGTGGATGTTGTGACACAACCTTTTATGGAAATGGAAGTAGTATGAACGAACAGGGAGGGTGACTTCATTGATTTTTTTATGCTTTGGAAGATTGAGTTGGTAATTTTTATATCAACAGGGGAATATATTATTACTTTTTTATTTAAGAATGATTTTGTTTTCTTCTTTGTTCCACAACTCTCAGGTGAACCTGATCTATTTTTCCTATTGATTTAATGAAACATTGATGTTTTTTCCTTTCTATAGGAGCTTCTAGATGGTTCATGATCAACAATGGTTTTATAATGTGTACAAGAAACTATATTGAGGGTACATATGGTAGTTCATTCCATTCTAATCCATTTCCCCTATGCTGAGGGTGTGAATCCAAATGTAGCACGGGTCTACTGAATGGAACATTCCAAATGTTTTTCTTTTGATAAAAGATCATGGAATCCTCTTGGATATTTAATTAGAATTATAGGTGTCTACAATAAATACATGAGATTTTAATTGTAGAGAACATAAAATTTTTCATTCAGGATAAGGATAGTGAATGATTATGTAAAACCCTTCCATCGGGTTATGATGTCAGAAACCCTCTCATTATCTATTTTCATTCAGTTTTTGAGGTTGAAAGTTTTAGCTTCCATTACCATAGAGTTCAACTACTAATTGAAATGAAAACTAAAGCCTTATCTCCCTACAAATCATCTAACTATCAGGCTGTTTTATAAAAATAATGAGTAGCCCTACCATATACTGTAGAAAACCCCTCATCATGGTCCCCTCCTGCTGATCTCAATGTCCCATCATTAAACCACATCATGACATTATATAGCGATCCATGATTAAAATAAATTTATATTACATCATTTTAAATGAATATTCAATACATTACCACAATACATTTTTGAGGACTGTAATAGTTAAGTGTATCTGGATACTAGAAAAAAATTCTGTATGGGTAAAATATCATTGATATCTAAAATAATGATATACACCTTTTAAACATATTCCAAAATCCTTTCTTAATGACCTGGGGAATGGAAACATAATAATGGGTTTATCTCAGATGATCTATAATGGAAATAAAGGAAATTTATATGATTTACATGAAAAAGGATATAAAACACGAGTACAACATTTGAAGATCATACCATGCATATTAGGGATCGTTGTAAAGAATGTATGTTCAAAATAAACAAATCATTTGTAAATAGAGAACATAATACATGAAAGAATAACATAAGAATAAAACATGGAATTTTGGAAAGCATATAAACATATAACAAACTTATGTTAATGAGGCCTACTATGACCTTTGTAACATGTTCATATTCGGTTAATCACCAATGTACCTGTATTGTACGTGGAATTCCCTCTATAGTACCCTCTTTTTTGGGATTGGGATGTCCTTCGATGTACCCTCTTGTTTCATTCTTGGGATGTCCTCCAATATAGCCTCTTCGTTCGAGCATGGGATTTTCTCCCATATAGCCTCTTGATATATGCATGGGATGTCCTCCCATGTACCCTCTTTCTTGAGGCATGTGATGTCCTCCCATTTACGCTTATATTGTGGGCTTGGGTTGCCATCTTGTGTACCATTTGACCTCGTAAAACATTTATCATTACCCAATTCATTGGAGGTACATAATGGTCACAATCGACATATAAAGATATCATACATACAAGTGTCATAAGAAAATAAAACTTTGTTCATATCATGACCCATAAAATGATATGGTTATCATAAATAAAAATTATAAACCCTAAACTAAAATTGATGTCATAAATATTTCATCACATCCAAAACTATGCAAAATAGATAGTTTTATTAATAATTTAATTACATCATAACCCGTGATCAGAAGAGGGATTAATAACCATAAAATATGTGGAAAAGAAACATATATCAAAAAAATATATCCCATGAAAAAGAATTGGTTTACAAAAACATATAACAAATTAAATAATAACAGGTTTCATAAATTCCATGACATCAAGCATAACCCATTCCAAAAAATTGTATGAATAGTCCTATAGATACTTTCATAAAAATACATAAGTAACAACAACAGATTACCGGTTAGATAGAAAATAATTTTGAAATATCATTCAAAAATCATTGTTGGGGAAAAAATATTTTCTTCTATAGAAAAGTCTTTTAATGGAAAAAATATTTGAAAATTATTTTCATTGAAAATACCTTGAATAATTATAAATAATAGTTGCGATGATTTTGAAAATAAAATCCTTCTAAACTTATTAAATAAGTTTCAAAAACTATTAAAAACATTTTTCCATAAATTTTTTTTAAAAAAATTTAACAAAATCTGGAAAACATTTTGAAAACCATTTCATGGAAAATAATTTTTAGAACTTATAATGAAAAAATAAAAATGTTTTGAAATATTTTCACATGAAACAATATTAAAAATTATTTAAAATTTTTTGAAGAAAATTTTCCAAGATAAAAAAATACAAAAGTTTCTGAAAAATTAACAATTTAATATTGGAAATGAAGTTTCATTAAAATGACGGTGGGAAAATCTATACATGTTGTATAAGGTAGTAAGAATATTATTTTTTTAATGTTATAATGGTAAGAAAAATACCTTATTCGGAAAGTGACAACATGATTCCTTTAAAACTATTTGTAAAATAAAAAATGGTAAAATATTATTTTAATGAATATAGTTTAATAGTATACAATTCTTTTGAAATCATTTTATAGAACATTTTTTTAAGGAACAATGGTTTCCGACCAATGAGAGGGTAAAGTCATGATTTCCTAAAGTTGATTTTATTGCTACCATATGTACCAATGTATAGAAAGGTGGTACCAATACATGAATATATAATAAATAACTAGAGGATAAAATAATTCAACACTATTATTTAAAGATGGATTATAATATTTCAACAAAAGTAGAATAATCATATACATTATAGAAATGAGATGAAATTGTTTCAATAAACTCTTATGACATAGTAACATTAAACCATACCCACATGTAAGAATGTGAAATTAAATGAAGAATAAAACATAATTAAATGGATTATATTTATGATATAACTTGTGTAATTTATGTATATAATCCTCCTAAAATAATTTTGTTTCATAATAAAACATGGGTCTCAAATAATGAAAATTAAGGCAATATTGTCTTACCGATTTGTAGAATTAGAAACATTAACAATGTGAAATAAAGTTCATAAATTGGATGTGTAAATACCAATAAATTTAAGTATAAGAGTCATAAAATACATCCATTTTCAATATACACACCTCATAAAAGGAATGGGTGGTGAATATAGCATTTATCTCAATAAAATAAAAAAGTGATATGAAATTCTCTTACTTTGTGTCATTACACTAATCGTACTCATTAAAACCTCCAATATAAGAAAAATAAATTAATTATAAATCTTTAAGAACCCATATTTTTACTTCTAATATCATATATGGATTTATTTTGAATTTATATACCCTCTAGTTAGCAATTTCGTGGTAAGATTACGCTTTGGTTATTATTCACTTTGTTTTTTTATTATATCTTAATTTGTTATATAATTTGTCATTATACTTTTATCATGATTTTAAAAAGATAAAAAATTATAAAAATTTCATTTATATTCTTTAAATTTTAAATATATTAATGTATATAATATATAAGTATGACTTGTAATACACCATTCATGAAAACAATAATTTGTACGTACACATAAACGATCTTTCCATTTTTTATTATCATATTGAAACAAATGAAGTTAATGATTTATATTTATACATAAGTATATATATCCTTATTATAGTATAATTATTATATCATATAATTTTACTAAACCTATCCATAATAAATTACATGTACTGTGTGAATGAATCACATCGCTATGAGGGGTTGTAGTCCACAATCTGAAAACCAAATTATCTTACTTACAGTAAATGGAAAATAAAAAATATCTATGTTTTTATATAAAAAATGAAGCTTAAATACATAATAAATATAATATATGACATATATAATCATATTTTATATCATAATGTACACTATGGGAAGCAGAAGAAGAAAAATGAATAATAATTCGTTACTGAGGCAGTAGTTCTCCATACACATAAAAACTATGTTTGTCACCAATTAGATGGATGTGTGTGTATGTGTAGGTGTAAGACTTATAATATAAAAATCCTAGTATTTTTAATGTACATACATTATTATACAAGCATGGATTAAAGAGATTTTATGTGGTGGAGATTGAAATAAAATAAAGGATCTTTAGAGAACCTGTTGTCTCTTAATCGGGTAACTCATTTTCATTGTTCCAAAAGGCCTCGACTGATTTGTTTCTAATAAAAGAGAGTATTATAGGAGAAATGTAGAGATTTTGAGTAGTTTATTTGGTATTTATTGTCAGAACCAAGGATGTTAGAGTGTTGTGATGAAGTTTAATAGGTGGTAGCCTTTTATAGGGGAGGGAAAGAACACACTTAGAATTTTTGTAAACATGTTAGGTATACCTGAATTAATTCAAAAAAATTTATAAAATAAAAACCAAAATCAATAATGGAAGTTTAAGGAAAAATAATGGCTAGAAAATGGGTTTTGGACATGTTTCTAGGACATTTTAGGTATTAAATTTATGGTATAATAATTTATTATACTAGTTTTTCTCATAACCCCTATAATTAATTTTAATCACCTTCACTAATATATTGGTTGAAAAAATATTGCTTATTATAAATTATAAATAATTATTATTCCAAATATGAAATCCATTTTTTCAAATTATAATCAATAAAGTGTCAAATATTAATTTAAAATTAATATCACTCATTGGTCGACACTGCAGATTTTTAAAGAAAAAATTGTCTAATGTTTACTATGTTTTTATATCCAATTCCAATGTGAAAATTGTTCCAATGACATTAGTTTTATTAATTGATAAATATATTTTCCAATTAAACATTTATTCCAATTTAAATTATAATTTATTTTCATTAATAATTTAATTAAAAAATATTTTTGAGTTACAATCAAGTATTTTTAACTATTCCTTAAAAAATGAAACATTAAAGAAAAATAAAAAGAATTTATCCTATCTTAATTATATGTTGAAATTCCAATGAAGACATTAATTTGGACATATTGAATCTTTAAAATTTTAAAACAATTTATTTAATATGGGTTCTCCATTAAAAGATGGTATAAATATCATCATAAAAAATATTGGTTTTTATGCTTAAAAATGTGTTTTCCTAATCTAATGTATTCAAAATATATTTGACTTGTAACATCTCAAATGTTTTGTGTGCTAGTTTTTTATATTATATGGAATTATTTTATGTCCATCTGCTGAGACAGTGTGCAATTATAAGGCTCTGTGTGCCTGAAATAAATGTTTGATAAATATTAAACATTTTAATATAAAAGTGCAAAATTTTCCTAAAAAAGTAGAATAAATCTTAAAATGGTATCTAGATAAAATAATATGAGTGTACCATTGAGTTTATAATGGTTTATTTACCATAGTCATGACTTAACATTAGCAAGAATATGTTTTTTTGTTAAAAAGATATCACTTGACATAAATAGAATATAATAATTTAATAAAAATTATTTTTTTGATGTTGGGAATTTTCCCTTAAAAATTTAATTATGACATAATTAATGGGTTACCATCATAAATGTAGTATATGTGGAGAGAAATCGGATAGAACCATTAAATAAATACTTTCGATAAAATAGTGATAGATCATGGATTGAGGACCGACACACCTAGGATTTGAAGGACCATTCCAAAAGAAATGATGTGATAATGTTCGTAATCATAAAATTATACAAATCAAGGTATGGCTCATTATCATGATCTTATTTCACTCATATTGAATCCAACAATTAACCCAGACAATTGAACGAATATATTAATCTGTTTTTTGGTCGTAATTGTGGGATGAAATTATATGCGGGATTATCAAGATTTATTTGTTTTAGTTGTCTAAACTAAACTCCCCAATTGTGATCATTGGACAAGAATTATTGGCCAATGTTGTCAAATCATTTGTTATTTTTCATTTATACCTTCTTTATTCATTTTCTTCATCTTTGGAACCCCATTGTTCTTAGATTGATGATTTTGGGAGGTTCTAAACACAATCAGACCCCAAAATTCAAGGCGAATCATCAAAAAAGACATGATATGTGTAGATAAGGACAAAAGGAGTGAAGATCTGTGACCGTCTGATATTTCATGAATTAGAGGAGGCATGGTGGTCCGTATAAGGGACCATCGGTGTCACACTGGTGACCAACGACAATGTGTGTTACTGGTGTCTCTTGTAGTAGGTGCATCTAGCAGAACCTATTCGAGATGGACGTGTTGATGCAGATACAACAACGGTGTGGGATTGGTATTAGTGGTAAGGGAAGGGCCACTGGAGGTGGATACGAGATCATGCCGCATGGGAAGTAGGCCAATAGGATAAGGCCAAGGCAATGTGGGAAAGGGTAGATGGCTCGGGTCAGGACAGGTAGGTCGTGGTAGGAACTTTGTCGGACCCTGGTCAAACCCAGAGTCACCGGAATGAAGGAAGCCCTGATTAGCTATAGTTGTGGATCGTAATGCATAGTAGTTAGAGTTTTCATGTGGAATTGCCCGCATGAGCAACCACAATTGTCACAATGACGATCAAATTTGAAGGTCGACCACTGTTGTCGCGACCACGTGGAAGATCCACATGGTTAGTTAATCGACCATAGTAGTCAACTATGGTAATTGGTAGGACCTACTACAGTAGTAGGTCCATTGTCATGGGTAGGCCTGTAGGCTATTTCAATTAAACGAGCATATCACTCAAATAGAGCATCCATACAATGAGATATCTATGATGTTAAGACCATGAAATTGATATGTACATTTTAGGAAATGTGGTGAGTTTTTAGTTTGGAACATTATTTTTTAGTGTGTTCCCTTGTTCCTTTCCTTAGTGGTTAACTATGGGATTACATCCAAATCACTATATTGTAATCCCCACTATAGGGTGTGTATTAGATAGTGTTTACTAAAACTCCCCATGAAAATATAGTGATCCTCTATCACCCCTAGTTGATTATGTTGAATAACAAAACAACCTTTTGTAATGTTCTGATCCTCCTTCGAGCGAGCCACATCAGTATGGTCAGTTGTAATGCCTAGTGTCTCTATAAATGATCCCCTATAATGTTTGTTGATCTATATTATGTATGATGTATCCCCCATTAAGTATGTGTTCAATCTGTGGTTTCCCCCACTCAGTTCTAGACATGACCCCCATCTTTGTAAAATATTATTCCTTGACCAATACATTCTTATTTGGGAAGAAACTAATTGTGATAGACCTATTTGTGATTTTCTATGATAATATCATGGCTCTAGGCATCTGTTCTATCATTGAAATCATGCTTAAGGTAGAATTATATGTTTGGAAGTTGGTTTTGACCACCTGATAATGTGGTGTCTCTCGTTGGTATATGTGCATAATATTATTATATGTGCTGTAGAAATATACCCATGTAGATATGACTGTAAATTACATTGTGTAATTTCTTTATGGTATTTCATTGTGGTATTCCAATGTGGTATTATTTTGTGGTATTCCATTGTGGTGTTGACATGTTGTTTTTTGGATGTCATACTACGTATTGTTATACTCCCCACTGCATGGGATTTTCCCACACATGTAGTGTCTTGTGTAGACGACCTTACTTTTGAAGGAGCCTTAGGAAGACCAGGACCAGATGTTTCTTATTAAGGATGGATACAATGAGGTGTTTTCCTGTAGCTTTCAGAGAACAATCCTAGTACCTTTACTTCCTAGTTTGTCTTTTCTTAGAGACTCTTTGTGGTGGTCCTGTATCCATCTCTATTTATATTCTAGTAATTTTATTTTCAAACTCTGTTATGAAATCATATTTAAATTCATTCATATTTTACTTAGTGGATTTTATATTTATGCATTTTGTTTCTTGGATATGTGTGCATGTATACATGTACATTGGATAATTCCTACCATCTGTAAGATATACCTACAAAGTGCCAGTCACCAGCCCCTGGACTATTAGAGGTGGGAAAAAGGGTAGTCATGGCATGGGCCCCTATGAGATGGTTCGTGATGGAGTGTTCTCAGAGATTGGTTCTACTTTAATACAATGAGTCTATGAGTTTTTTTAGGAAATAGTGTTAATTTTTTGAAGTTCATATTTATGGACAAGGACTCTCATGTTGGGGAAGTGGCCCACTTATCCATACACAAGGTCTCTGATTATCTACATTCCATCTCAGTACATGAAAACAATGTTTTTAGGGGAAAAATGTTACATGAATCATATTGGTATGGTTGTGTTCTAAATTATATTATTGATTCAGCTCCTCATATATACTCTATTGACCGTGGTATATCTTACTTTATTTCAGTATGGCTCCACATAGGCCGCCAACCATAATTCCTTTGTGAGATCATTAGGATGATCTTCCCAATGATGAGGCATCAGTACATGGTTCTGTAACAAAGATAGAACCCCTGGGTAGATTAACAGCTATACCAAGACCCATCGTATAGTATCTATTACTAGGACTATAAGCTAATGATACAGGTAGGATTAGTGAATTTCACATGTTTTTGATGTAGAAGCCTCTCATTTTTTAGGGTGAGGCAGACACCTAGTTATATTAGTATTAATTAGAGGTAGTCGCCCATGTTTACCACCTTGTGAAGAACCCTAGAAATCACATGGAAGTTATTTCCTTGAGCCTCTTTCTGGGATCTATGGGGTGATGGCAGAGGGTGGTGACTTAGTCACATGATGAGAAAACAATATCATGTATAGACAATGACCATATCTACATGGAGAAGTTTCATCTAGGAACGTTGCCATCGTTACACGTATAAGAGATTTTGTATCTAACGTAGGGTAGTATGTTAATGTAATAGTATTCAGTGATATTTACAGACCTTTCATGCTACTACATGGACATGTTAAAATAGCAGTTCTTCATGGTTCTAACCTTCAAGTAGGGATTACATCATGACATCGGGGAATCAGTGGTATCACATAGCATTTCAACTTATGAGGGGGTACATGAGAGATCCCTACGAGTGGAGTGTTTTAAAGCAAAGTGGACATTGGTAATGGGAGCTAATAGTGGTAAATGAGTAGCTGAGACCATGGCAGAAGGAAGCCAAAGGTAGTCACATGGATCCAAGTGGGTTAGGCACTTCAGGTGATGAACCCAGGACTAAGGGTAAGTGGTGCATGGATCCCAGGACGGATCGAGTCATCCTATGGACAGATGGTGTTATAAATTCAGTGGTTGAGTCCATATTGAGTAATATTTACCAACCTATCATGTAGCTAATCGGTAGACGATCAAGGGACCATAAATGTATATGAATAGAGATGAGGGTGATGGTCTGCAGTGTTGCATACATTTAAGAGGGGCATTAATTCTAGGAGGAGGTGGTTATAGGTTCGACTTCATTATTCAACCACCCTCTGGTGGTACATGCTAGGCTTAGGGAGCTGGTGGAAAGGGATGATGCCAACTACATGATATAGAGGGTTTTTACCCAATGGCTCCAGGAATGATATGAGATATGAACTGTTCCTTTTCTAACTTACATGTTGTTTTGATATACACTTTTTCTAGTAATTCATTTCATTACATAAACCTTGTTCCCGACTCTGAGATTTTAGTTAAACCATTGACATGACACTTACACATGGACACTCATATGGGATAAGATTTTCTGATCACACATTCGTACAAATAGTGTGACATTACACTTGGAGGTGAGAGTTTTGGTTGGGATTTCTCAGTAGTGGCATCGAGGCATTTAGATGTCATTCTTGGTATGGACTGCTTATGCATAGTTCTTGCTCATATTTAATATTTTAGGCATATAGTGTGGTGTAGCCATAGTGATGTAACCATATTTATCTTTTTTGGTGAAAATAAAACATTGGAAGCATAGGATGGACTAACACAAAGCAGAGTGAAACCGATTATCCATCAGTTGGCTAGTCTGACCATCAGTGCAGTGGATGATATACGTCATTAGTTTCCTATTGTTCTAGATTATGAGGATGTATTTCATATGTATGTTCTAGGTTTACCTCCCTGCATAGATATGGACACATACATCTCTCTACACACCAAGATGACACCGATATTAACTCTATAATATCAATCTTCTCCCATAGAGATTCGTGAGATGAGGGTGTTGTTTGAGGACTTGTAGTGGAAGGGATTCATGAGACCCAATGTTTCACCCAAGGAAGGCCCAATTTTGTTTTACAGGAAGGTAGATGAGAGAATGAGGGAGTTTTTGGATTACTATTTATAAAACTAGGTGACTATAAAGGACATGTATCCAATACCTAGGATGAATAATTTCATTGATCATTTGGAAGGGTGTGGTGGTTCTCAAAAATTTTCCTCATATTTTGATATCACTAGCTATGAGTATGAGATGAGGATATAATGAAGCCGACCATACGATTTAATTACAGTCACTCTGAGTACATGGTGATTCCATTTGGTGTGATGGTCGCCATCGTAGTGTTCATGGGACTCATGATCCAGATCTTCCTTCCCTTCTTAGTCTGGTTTTAGGTGGTCTTCATTGATGAAATCCAAGTGTATGTATAATATGAGGAATAGAACCCAAGACACATGAGGATGGACCTAAACACACTATTAGAGAACAAAATTTATGGTAACCTCTTCATGTGTAAATTCATGATTTGAGAAGCACATTTTTTTGGACATGAAATTTTAGAATATGGTGTTGTAGTGGATCCAGCAAAGGTTGAGGAAGTGCTTGCATGGGAGCCAACCATGAGTCTTACCAAGGAGATTATTTTCCTTGTATTGGATGGATACAATCAGAGATTTTTACCCAATTTATACATTGTGAAGTCACACATGAAAAATTTGATATGAAAGGGGAAATATTTCATGTGGATGAAAAGGGACTAGCAGTGCTATTAGGAGCTGATTCAGTGGTTATAGATTACTCCCATCCAAATTTTACTAGAAGAATGTGTCAATTATGTGTTTTTATGTGATGAATTAGGTACCGGGCATGGTGGTGTCCTAATGTAAGGGAAAGAAATTATTACCTATGTTTTATTCTAGTTGATATGACATTATCTAAACTATGTGACCGCTGATTTTCTGCTAGCAGCGGTAGTCATCACATTGAAGATGTGGTGACACAACCTGATGGGAGAGTTTTTTATAATCTACAATAATCATAGTATTCTCAAATATATATTCTTTAATAAGGATCTAAATATGTTGTTGAGTAAATGTATATAGCAGATCTATGACTTTGACTTTCATATTTTCTATACTCCTGGGAAGGGGAACGTTGTGGTAGATGCTCTCAGTAGGAGGTCTAGTTCGATGTTTCGAATTGAGGCATCATAGCGGATGGTCTCATTGTAGATATCATTTTTAGATGGATATGGATTATCTTACCTCTAGTAGATGGTATCACCCACCCAAACTTTCAACGATTCATGGAGGCATAACTTGGAGATACCAAATGTGAGATCCTATGTGCACAAATATCCACAAGACATTCTTATTATTATTATTAGAAAGGTGGAGAGAATTCCATTATATTCATTTGATACCTAGTATTACTAGTAGAGTTGTGGGAGGAGGATGTAATGGAATTTCATACATCCCATTTTGTGGTACATCCAAGTGTGGAGAAGTTGTTCTATGACCTTTGATGTCAATTATGGTGGCTTGGTATGAATAACGGAGTTGCAGAGTTCATTTCACAATTCCTTACTTTTTCAGTTAGTGAAGGATGAACAATAGATTCCTATGGGTTGAGCTAAACCCCTTGTGGTATTGTAATAGAAGTGGGATGAAATATTAATGTACATAGTGATAGGATTACCATGTACTTCCAAGGGAAGAGATGGAATCTAGGTGATCATTGAATAACTCGACAAGTTGGACCACTTCCTAGCTATCTGGAGGTATATTTCATTAGAGATCTCAAGGAACTCATATAAATAGAATATAGTAAGGTTCCATGGTGTTCCATCATTGATTTTTTTTATTTTCAGTCAAAATTTACAAACTAGATTTTGAAGGGATTACATGAGGTATTTTGATCCCAGTTACACTTGAGCACAGCCTTTCAACCACAAACAAATGGACATAATGAGCGGATCATTCAGGTTTAGAGGAAATGTTACTAGAATTCTTGTTAGACCATGGCCATAGTTGTAAGGATCACCCACTAGTAGTGGATTTTTCATACAAAAACAACAATCATTCCACCATTGGAATGGAACCATTCTAGGCATTGTATGGGAGGCCCTATAGTTCACCACTTTTCTAGATTGAACCAAGAGAGTTAGCACTCATGGGACCAGAGTAGGTTTGAGCTACCATAGAGAAGGGGAAATGATCTACGTGTGGATAGAGACTTAATAGATATGTTAAAAGTCTTATACTGATAGGTGGTAGAGTGTTTTGCAGTTTGATGATAGAGACAATATGTGCCATTTGTTTTCACCTCAATGAGGATTATAGAAATTTGGACAGATTGGAAAGCTATCTCCATGTAACATCAGACCATTTCAGATTCAACATACAGTTGGTGTGGTGTCATACCATATGGATGTACCACCATAATTATATTGGTTACTAGAATTCATACACAGGACGTGGTTGGGGAGGTACGTGCATGACCCATCACACGTCATCAATTAGGCCAACTGGAAATTGAGGATGAATACACATTTTATGTATACCATGTGGAGACTGAGGATTTGTAGGGTATGATCATTTGTGGATAGTCGATTGCTTTGGTTCGTGTCTAGTATAAGCATTTTAATCTCTAGGAGATCACATGGGTGCGTGAGGCTCATATTTTTACCCAGTACCATCGTCAATTTGTGTATCCCTTGTTTTGGATTTCAGGGAAGTCAAGATGGAGTATGAGGAGAACATAATGCCTCATATTTTCAGTGTATGAGTATTGGATGTTATATGGAAACTCTACCCTAGGAATTATATATCATTTTTCAGCATGGGCAGTTTCTGAAGAAGATATTACATGACGTAGAGGGAATAAAATAATTTATTAAAAATTATTTTTTTGATGTAGTGAATTTTACCTAAAAAATATCCTTATGTTAGGATTCGAGGGTTATTTTCCTAAACCAATAAAATATGAAGATCCATTAGAGAAGAAATTTGATGAAATATCTCAAAACAAATAGCAACATATTCTGGATTGACGACTGACACACCTGGAATTCAATGTACAATTCATACATCAATGACACAATGACTATTACTCATCAGTGAATGGCTGAATTGAGGTAGGGATTGTTATCATGGTCTTTTTCCCAATTCATGATTTCCATGATGAACATGATCCAATCAATGGACAAATTGTTCGATGGTTCAAACATAAATGTAGGATGATTTTATATGCGGTATTTTTTGGAGTTATTTTTTTTGGTTTTTTCAATTTAACACTATGTTTATGATATTTCTCCATGAATTATAGGATAAATATTTTAAAACCTTTTTTATTGTTATTTTCTCTGCTTATTTTTCATGTAAATAGATGTTGGAACCCAGTGGATCTCAGCTCGACATTGCGGGGTGGTTCCAAATCTGAATGGGCCCATGAATTTGTGGAGAACTGATAACTGAGGCTAGATAAGTGTAGATCGGGACCCTAGGAGAATAAATCTATGATGGTTTGATTTTTTTAGGAATCAAAAGAGTCCTGCAAGGATATAAAATTGATCAAATAAATAGAACTAATGACCAGTGGTGAAAGAGATGCATACAAGAGGGTGAAGCGAGTGGTATCCGTTGCATCATCCTTAAGATACATCTATAGTGTTAGGGATGTGGAGGCGGTGAATGAGTTGGATTGGCGGCGTCTACCCATGTGGGATGTGTGTTGGCTGGATTGGGACCATGTAGAGTGATCGTAGGATGATCAAGGCAAGCATAGTGGACCTAGGTGGAGTTATTCAAGCCATGTGGGTCAGGATAAAAATCTGGCCTGACCCAGATCAAACCCTTGGTCACCGAGATAAAGGTTTCCATGGCCTATCAAGATCTACGACAAACTGAGCTGTTAAGAGGAATAAGAATTGTATGACAAACCATGATTTTCATCTGCGAAGGTCGACTGTGGGACCAATGACAATGTCGTCGATTAACATGGTCAGTCGACCGACTACAATGGTTGATCGTGGAAGTAGGTATCTAAGCTCAGGTATGCATGCATGTAGTGTCTATTAAACAACCATATCTCTTAAACAGAGAATCCAATCGATAATATATATATATATGTCACTGAGACTCTGACATCGAGATGATCCCTTTGGTACAAGTGGTGAGTTTTTTTTTGGACCAAAATACGTTGAGAGAATCCCCTTAGTACGTTTTAGAGGGTTTGGTAGGGTATTATGTCCATGTCACTAGATTTTAATCCCTTCTAGAGGTTGAGAGTCATATAAAGTTTGTTATCCCACCCTTATACTGTTGTGTGATCCTAGATCACCACTAGAGGAGTTTTGAAATTTCATATTGTCCTTGACCAGGGACCTGAGCCTCCATCTAGCAGATTTTATTAGTAGGATCAGTGGTACCAACCAGTGTTTCTGGTTGTCATACACCATGTAATAGGTTGATTGAGATTGGGTATGGGGTTTCCCCCAGTATATTTGGGTGTGATCTGTGGTGTCCCCTGGCCAGTTATGTATGTGAATTCCTCTCTATGTATCATAGTCTTCCGTTAAATATTTGTCGTCATTTGGGGGGCCCGAATGAGCTAGACTAATTCATGAGTGTCTCATGTGATATAATTTTTCAAGGAGTGAGTTATCCAAAAATCAGAATTAAATGAGAATAATCCAATGGCTAGAATTTGGTTATAACTTCTTGATACCATGGTGTCTCTCATGACTATATCTAGATATTCTTATTATATTTGTTGAAGACGTGTACCATTGTGTAGCTAATTTTACTTTTCATTTTCTTACTTAATTGTGGAATTACATTGTTGTATTACATTGTGGAATTCATTATTATATTCCTTATTATATTCCTTTTTGGAAATAATTTTTGGTTTAGGTGTGTCTTACAATGTATTGTTATAGTCACCTCTGTAGAGGTGTTTCCCACACGTGTTTTGTCTTATGAAGATGATCAAAAATTTGATAGAGCCTTTGGAGAACCAGCACCTAACGGTAGATAGTGTGACAAGATAGATGATAGTGTGTTTCTACGGATTTGAAACAACAACTAAAGTGCATGTACTTATATATTGGACCTGTGTTGCAGGCTCATTGTAGTGGGATTGTATTTGGATCTATTTACATTCCAAAACATTTACTATCATACTTTTTTGTGGGATCTAGGTAGTATGAAATAATTGTTTTCTTAGAGATTTTTTACATTTATTCATTTTTAATCATGGATATGTGTTCCTGTTTATGGTGCATAGGCTAATGCCTCATATTTGTTGGATATGCCAAATTATGGATAGTCTCAATCCACTAGCGTATTGGAGGCGGGCATGGGGTTCACACGACATGGTCCCCTCTAGGATAGTAAATACTAGATGAATATCAAAAATATTTTATAGAATACATAACATATATAATACATTAATATCACTTATTAATTATAGGTGATTTATTTTATTAGGATAAAAAAATAGTGTGACTATACAAATAAAAATACATTCATTTATATTCAATTGGGATTCATATTTATTTCTAATTAATTGGTAACTTATGGATTCATCTTATATTTTTTAAACCATATATTTTCATAAATTACATAATACTATTCATAACCCCAAATTTAACGTCTAGGTTATATATTACTCTTTTATATAATAACATTTTAATGATATAATATTTCACTTTAACAATTTTCCATGCATGCAACATAGAATATTTATGAAATTCATTGTTTTGTGTATTGAAATATGACCGCAGTTTTTTGTGTAGAGTAAGATAAAATTTATGTTGTGTGTAGTGAATAATTAAATTGGTATTTCATATAATGAAATCTAAACAAAATTATTTAATGAAAAATAATGTATTTTCTTTTTTTCATGAAATGAATAATATCAAAATGAATAAATTAATTCAAAAAAATATAAATAAAAAAATATATGGGTATTACATTCTACCCTCCAAAAAATGAATTTCATTCTCAAAATTCATGTGAGTTATCAATGGTTTAGTACATGAAAGTTTTATTAATATAAACTCACATCTTAAAAATGGATACCAAAACTAATTTTAAGAAGGGAATATTTGAACCATAATGGTTAACCAATGTATCATATAACTCGTTTTCCTCACAGGAGAGCATAGATATCGATTAAGGATTGGACACTGAGGAAAACTGTAAATATTTAAAAAGAGTGATTCATTTCATCAATAATCAACATTTTAATGACCAAAGAAATATTTAGGGCTACAATGTCATAAATATGTGATGATTTAAAAGGCATTCATTTCAACAAAATTAAGGTATTAGTATAACCAATTTTCATTTTTATCATTATTTGAATGTAGAGTAATTATTATATTGACCAAGAATAAAGGAAAAATTACATACTTGATATATTTCTATTAAAAAATAAATTCGTTATTCGGGCTTTTAAAAATTTATAATTTTTCCACTACTTCATGTAATGGACATATAGAAATTAATTTTGAGGCCTAAAATTCAAGAATACACTTTTAAATAATTTTAAGGACCATTGAAGAAGGAAATGAATAACTATTTGTCCATAACTATTCAGAGAAATCAATATGTTAATACATTAATCTCTAAAAATAAAAAGTTTCACTATTGATTCATCATATATTTTTATTCAAAAAAAATATATTTATACACTACCTAGGACATCATGTTGGCTAGTGGTAGGACATGTATGCTAAGAGGGTACACTTTTATATTAACTATTTGTGCTAAGAGGTACACAAATACTTTTTGATTGTCTTCAAATTACTACACAGGTAAAATGGTACATCTTACTCATTCTAATTGTACAATTTATTTATTGTTGTTTTTGTAGTATTTTACTTTTTCTAAACCATGCCATGTATGTATCTATTCTTAGTGAATAGTGGAGTTTATAAGTACTTGAATTTTTTGGGTATGTGGGTTTGATTGAATTTCAACAGGGAATTAAATTAATTAACATGAAGAAAATGTTGTTTTAGAGAATCAAAATTGAAAAACAAAAACAAATTCACACCTCACCCCACTAGTGATACAATTATTATGACTTGGAACAAATTCATGGTATCAAACCTTTAGTTAAATACTATAATTATTTTCTGATATATAATTGGAATTTTGTTAATGCAAAAGGTATTCTAGTCTTCTTTTTAAATAATTATCATATTTGTAATGATCTAATGTTTCATTATCTTATATCTATTAGATATGATATTCTTGAAGCTGCAACAGATGGGTTTCCTCCTATTGATTTTAAATAACCTCTATCATCAGTTGATAAGAAGAATATGGAGAATTATGGAAGGGCCCAAGATTTTTATATTATAATCACTTTATTAAAGTGATTCTTACCTGGGGATCTTGGCACACACATGGGATGGTGGGTCCCCCCACAGGGAGTCGGTGTTATCCACACATGTTTTTCCAATGAGTTAGTGTATGAGTGGTAGGGTCTCATTCATACAATCCAAGAGACCTAGGTTCAATTTTTACCTCATATTCATGGTTGATGGTTCTTGTATCAAGTATGTTGTTCCATCCTTATTTTGGGAACATAAAGCTTATGAATTAATTCTTATGAAATGAAACACATTCCTTAAAATGGGTTAGTTATGTTCACTTTTGATTTATGTTCCATGTGTAAATATTGATAATGATAATGTTATGATGTGACGGGTGCACCCAGAATTATATATCGCAATTATGCATGTTTCAAAGTGACGGGTGTTCCTGGAATTATACAGCACTCCAATGCATTGGGTAAAGTGATGAATCACATGAGTAAATGTGAAAGTATGTGTGAAAAAGTTGATATCCTGGTTCACAAGTATATGTGGTAGTTAACAACTAATACACGATTTTTCATTTTTATGGATTTCACATTTCAAGTATTTTATTTATACTCCTATCTTGTTCAAGATCATTTTCCTATGTTATTATTATGCTCACCCCATTCTATATTGTTCTTATCTACCCTCTTACTGGGCATCTATCTCACCCATTTTGATGTATATCCTCAGGTGGCTTCATGTACTAAGGTGAGGACAAGTTCCAATAAGAATCTAGAGAAGAAGAAATTAAATAAATGTTTATGCTTCATGTTGAATTTTTTATGTATGGTCCTAGTTTTCCCAAGAAACTAAAACATTGAATCATCTATGTATAATAGTATTATGTTTTTTATATTTTAAATGATGTAATAGTAATGTAATAAAAGGTTGGGTCGCTATAGAAACCTGTGAGTGCAAACCATTATTTCATTATTAGCCATGATGTCAGTGGAGTAAATAGACACAAAGATGGTGGATGTTCTGGGGATTTTCAGTGAATTCTTAGACATCTTCCTCTAATTGGTTGTGACTCTATTCCATCAACATGATATTGAGTTCGGGATAGACTTACAACTCGGTGCCCGTCTGATTTTTAGGGATCCCTATCAGAAGGGGCCTTCTGAGATACGAGAGTTGCTTGTTCAGGTCGATGAACTTATGAGGAAGGGTTTTATCTGACTACGCGTGTCACCAGAGGATGCTCCAATTATGGCCACCAAGAAAGAAGATAGTGGACTCATACTGTCCATAGACAACAAAATACTAAATCACGTGATGGTCAAGAACCATTATCTCCTCTGGATGATCAACGACATTTTCAACCAGTTGAAGGGAGCAAGTTGGTTCTCTAAGATCAAACTGCAGTCAGGATATCACCAGTTGAAGGTGAATGATGGTGACATCTCAAAGACTACATTCAGGTGCAGGTACAGACACTTTGAATATGTGGTCATTCCATTGGGCATTACAGACGCATCAGTTGTGGTCATGGGGATCATGAAATCCATTTTATGTGAGTATATTGAATGATTCATAGTCATGTTCATCAAAAACAGCCTGATCTACTCAAAGTTAGAGGAGTATCACACCAAGCATCTATGGAAAGTTTTGGATTTCCTTTGACACCACCATCTCTATGGAAAGTTATCCATGTGAAATTTCTAGACATGAGAGGTGTGCTTCCTCAGAAACGTGGTATCCCGGTAGGGAATAGTAGTGGACCCATCGAAGGTCAAAGTCGTTGTATCTTGGGTGGCACCAAATAATGTCGAAGAGGTTTGTGGTTTCCTTTGGCTGACTCTTTAATACTGAAGGTTCATTCCCGTCATCCCTCGAGTTATTGCACCATTGATATCCTTGACAAGAAAAGGCTAGTCATTTGAATTGAGTGAATAGTCCCAGGAATCCTTTAGTAATTTGAAAGGAAAAAATGTCAGTGCCCTAGTGATAAGGTTTCCCGAGTTAGGGGTAACATATAAGCGTTATTTGATGTTAATGGTCTAGGGTTGGGGTGTGTGAAGATGCATCATCAGGGAGTGATTTATTATTGCTCTAGGATGTTACATCCCCAATAACATAATTATGACACCAACAACATGAATATTATAGTGGTTGTGTTCGCACTGATGTTGTGGCAACATTAACTTGATGGGGAATTCTTTGTGGTCTTCACATATCACAATATATTCATGTATGTCTTCTCTTAGCACGACCTGCACATGGGATAGTGGAGGTGGATGAAGTTTCTTTTGGTTTATGAATTCATGATCTTTTATACATCAAGAAAGGGGAATTTTTTGCTGATGACTTGAGCATAAATTCATAGAACGATACTATTTGGGGAGTTAATTGATTCTTGGAATGAAATGGGCATGTTGGTTTCTTTACATCTAGGTATGTGAGTGAAGGATGGTAGAGGTTGACTATTTTAGATGATAGTGCAATATTACCTGGTATAAAATTTAGAGGAGCCTCATTGGGGAGACTCACAAGCTGATGTGATGCATGATCATGTCATCCGGGGAGATGCTCTAGAAGGATTGTCAGAGGATACCCAGAATTGGATGTTGTTTGGTTGGAAGCTATTTTTCCTGGTTGAATTGCATGACAGAGTTCTCAGTGTGTTCCATAGATCATCCCTAGTGCTACACCCAATATTCTAGAGGATGTACCAGGTATTGAGGGTTAGTTTGGCTGATGCTAAGTGAAGCGGGAAGTTACAATGTTTGTGGAACATTGCCTCCTGTGTCTGTAGTTGAATTCAGAGCTCTGTGCTCTCAGCAGTGTGTTGTATCCCTTAGACATTCCGGAGTAGAAGTGGCATGAAATACCGATCAATTTTTTTATAGGAATACAATGGTATGAGGGAGGTCTTGATTCCATATGTGTAGTGATGGACAGATTGACAACATTTTCACACTTCTTAGCGATTAAATAGTCGAGCGCAGTGGATGCCTTAGCATAAAAGTATGTGGTTAATGTTGTGGAGTTGTACAGAGTTCCAATGACCATCATTTCGTATCAGGATACACACTTTTCTTCACAAGTCCAGAAAGGATTACCACCGGATTTTGTCACCCATATATACCTTAGTAATGCATTCCACCCTCATATGGATGGGCTGATAGAGAAGACCATCCAAACATTGTAGGATATACTATGAGCGTCTGTTCTAGATATCGAAGAATCATTTGTGTGATACTTACCTATAGTATAGTTTTCTTAAAAAAATTTATACTAATCATTAATTGGTATGGATTCATTATAATCCTTGTATGGAAGACGGTTTTGTTCACATGTATGATGAAT
The DNA here is from genome assembly GCA_963277665.1 of Viscum album. Classification (NCBI taxonomy): domain Eukaryota; kingdom Viridiplantae; phylum Streptophyta; class Magnoliopsida; order Santalales; family Viscaceae; genus Viscum; species Viscum album. Next base: position 1,897,704,145 of record OY728140.1, on the reverse strand, counting down.
GGAGGTTGGGGAGGAAGATGTTCTTGGCGTAGTGGTAGTATAGAGAATGATAGTGAAAGTTCAGTCTTTGCATGAGAGGGTAAAGGTAGCTCAGGACTGGAATAAGTCGCATGCTGATCATATGAGGGGACCCTTGTATTTTTAGGTTGGGGACCATGTGTTCTTGAAGGTCCCCCCCTCAGCGCGGACATTACCGGTTTGAAAGGGGGAGTAATCTTTCTCATAGTTTCATTGGACACTTCGAGTTGTTGAGATGAGTCAGAAAAGTGGCAAATCAGTTGGTGTTTCCACTACTGCTGGAGAGTAACCACAATGTCTTCCATATATATCAGTTATGTTAGTATCGTCATGATGACTCCCACATCCCCGAACAGGAAGAGTTGTACAAATAAGGTGATGCAATGTTCGTGGAGAGATCAGTGAGAATCGAGGATCCAAAGGTGGAGGTACTTCGTGGATGAACCATTCCCTTGGTTTTTGTGTTAATGAGGAATGGTGGCCTCAAGAACAGTACCTGGGAATGGATGTCATAGATGTGTGGCCAATACCCAATGTTTTTCTGAGTTTTTATCTTCGTATTTCATTATTCTATGTAGTGATGTAATGCTTCACCTTGTTTTCTATAATACGGGATGTTTCCCTAGTTATCGTAATGTGTGTTAAAATCGCTTACTATATAAAGGGGAGGAAGAAGGTCCTAATCAAGACACATTAAGATGTATGAGATTAATCATATGTGGGTGAGTTAGTGCCACCCAATGAGGATAATATCTTGACATAGAAGAAGGAACCCCCTAACCCATGTTTCTAGATGGTGAGACCTTTATTTTTTTGGGTTGTTAGGGGAGAGGAGTAGTAGTCTTTCCTTGGTTGTTCAGGACATAGATGTTTGAGAGATTATCCTGGGTGTTAGGGTTTGTTCCATCATTTGAACAACTCTATAGTGGTTTGTAGTATATATGATTCTGATGAGGTGGTTGTTTAGACCCCAATATTCATGGTGTTTACTCTTGAATTCCCGAGGGTGAGAATTGTTTGAGGGGTATCCGATGTAATGTCTCAGACCCTTATAGTCCATTAAATTGCTGATTTCTAGCGTTTGGGGTGTCTTGGACACCATTGATGAGTCCAAAGGGCATCAATGTCGGTGGTAGGGTGTCACTGTGGTGTCACCTATCGATGCCACCGATCATGGCCATACACAAACAGTGCCATTGTGGGGTGTTGGAGATTTCCCCCCAGTTTTTACGTAATGCCTCTTTTGAGTATATTTACCCATTTAATCTGGTTTAAGGATGTTTTAAGCCCATTAATGATGTTTTAAATCCTCTAAGTTTGGGGAGACCCATGATTTACCAAAACATGTGGCATGACACACCCTTTATCGCGTTTTCTAGCTTTTATGTTTCAACATTATCCCTGGTTATGTGTTTTCTCCATTTAATGGAAATCTATTAACTCATAGTCATTATCTGCAGCTTCATCAAGGATAATTATTAAATCTCAATTAATCCAAACATGTGAAATCGCTGAGCCACATGGCCGATCCATGATATAACTTTTAATATACTTTGGAATTGTCTCCCTAATTTTAGGATATGGCATCTTCCTAAGTTTAGTTCCTCTCTTCCAACTCCATTCTTGTGTTCTATTAATATTCCTTAAGATTTCCTACAGAGTTGAATTGTGTTCCTGTTCTATATCCCTTCCCATATAGCCTTGGATACATAATTTCATGCATGTCACACAGACTAATGTTCTTGGTGCAAGGTGGAATCATTGATCCTTGATCATCCAAGAAGGGGTTTTTCCTTCGCCTCTCTTTACTGTGCATCATGCGGGGTGGGTATGATGATCTCCCCACAAGATGTATATAAAACTAACATTAAAGAAGATAATAAACATATTTTTAAAGACTGAAGGGATGATATTGTTGATGATGTTTTTTGTTAAAATTTTATTTATGTTTTGAATTTTATGGGTTTATTTCCATTGAAAATCATGACATTTGGTGGTCATTTCTTTCACACCAGTGAAGCTCTATTCTTCTGGATAATCTTGTGATTAAATGGTTGTAGCCTAGAAACTGGTTAATCACGTAAACTTGGATGAATAAATGGATTCCTGGTAAAAAAGATACCTAGTGTGATCACCCTGGTTAAAAAAATAGAAATAAGAAACTTAATGAATTTTGTGTCTAAATCTGAAAATACAACCTTGTTATGTTTTGGTAATATGCATGGTTGTCATGTTTAAATGATCTTGCAGTGACTTAAGAAGGGATTGGAATGATATGGTTGAGAATATGTTGGCATATTAATATGAGGTCATGTGGATCTGGTATATTAGGGCTTAGTTTGGTTCCAGGACATTGTGGGATCTGACATATCCATTTTGATTTTTTTACCTTACATGAGAACCGGGTGTGAATGCTTAAATGCTACATGGATGTTTTCCTTCAGTTGTTTTTTTGTTATGGTTTTTCCTATTAGTTGCTTAGAAGTGGAGGACTGTTATAAAACTAATCACCTAAACCTGATAATTAGTATGGGTACAATGGGTAATTGTTTTCTACGAATATTTTTTGCTCTGCTGGTTGATGTTCATTATTTGTTCATGTATGGATAGTAAGAAGAGTGGTTGTGTATGGGATGGTTTTCCATTTCGTAACCCATAGGTTGGTATGAATGATTGATCAATTATATGTATAATATTTAGTTATTCTGTTTATTATACGTACCCCTCCAATGATTAGCTCTTCATGCCAAGAACCACCATTTCATAAGGAAGGGTGTTATTTTTGAACCTTCATATGAGAGGAAGGTTTTTAACTCCTTTTCTATACCCTCTCATAGGTAGAACAATTCTCATTATGTAGTATGTGATGGATTGGGGTTCATTATGTCCCATGACTCTATGGGATGGGTGTGTTGTGGTGGTTGACCCAGGTGTGAGCATGCACTTTTTTTCCCAAGCATTATTGGGTTGAGTCCCAGGTGTCTTCGGGCATGGAATTGGATGTTCTGGGACAGGTGTCTTCGAGCATGGAAGTGGTTGTTCTGGGAAAGGTGACTTCAGGTGTGGCAGTGGTTGTTTTGGCTCAAGTGTCTACGTGCATGGATATGTATGGTTCTGGTGGCCCAGTTGTCTGCATGTGGGATAGACGTGCAGTTGGGAAGTCCCATATAGTTGTTGTTTGGGGTGGTAGTGGGACTGTAGTGGAACATATTGGGGAGGTATGATGTGTAAGATGTCATAAATAAACAAGTGGAAATGTGGTGTGGGGTACCCAAATAATGATCTTTTGTTACTATTACCTTACCTAACATGCTTTGTTTTTGGTGTGTGCCTTAGGGAGGTTGGGTGTATAGATTCCTTGTTAGGTCTTTTGGATACCTCTACATTCTCACAGAGCATTAGAATGCATCCCCACTTGTGCATGAGATCTGTTGGTGTTCTATAATGAGTATAATCATATACTCAAACTACATATATAAATATTATTTCTAATTTCTAGGAGGACATTAATGACCATGTTGGACCTTTCTTGATCGGGCTTCAAGAGTACTATTTCTACTTTTATTTCTTTTAGAACTTTTCGTCAGAGTTTTCCTTGTACATTGAATTATTTTATCTTGATCATGTATATGGGAATGGATTTTTTGCGTTACCTTTACTTTTGAAATTTTTTATTTGTTTGGTATTTACCATCTTTTCCCCTGATTTTGTTCAAAAACAAGTATTTCCTTCAATATTATGTGAGATTGTGTTCCCTTGGTTCTTTTCTCCATCTGTTGCTTATTGAAGGCGGGACGCGAGGTTCATTAGCACTTTTTAAACTTGAAGAAGGGATGGTCTAGAAGTTTGTTGTTACATCCATAATATTGGGGGTGGAGGGTCATGACAAACCCCAATCCAATATGCAAACCTACAATATCTCACTCAGATTACCATCATCTAGGTTGGACCCTTTTGTATGGGTCACCAAAGAGTGGTATTATATGTGTTATTTCCCCTAGGTATATTTTTTGAGTTGGTCCTTGTTATTAGGATTTATTTGGTAATATAGAGAAACTATGTTTGAGTGAATCGAGTGGAGATTTAATTCCAGGTTACCTAGGGTTGGTGTGGATACTGACATATCCATTCACCAAGATGTAGACAACTGACTATTCGATTTGAAATTCCAAGGAATTAGTTGTTTGGAATAAAATAAAAATGAATCATATATGATTGGTTATTATGAAACTCATGTCCTATTTTATTCATCTCCCCTTATATGATAATCTAACACCAGTATTTCATGAAAAATTTTATGTTATCTAATCAATGATAGCCATCTAGGATACTAATACTAGATCATAATAAGGATCAGTTCAGAGATGAGGCCTTATTTAAGAGACCCAGTAAGTATTTGTTTCCAACATTCATCTTGGTGGATAATTAACTACATGTTGGAAAAAAAATTTCCCTAACAGGTCATGTTGAATATTTGTCTATGATTAGTATGTTATGCGAGTTCTAGGAATAGAGACTGCAAATGATTCATGGTGAGCCAAACTCGTAGGTAGTTGATTATTATATTGATGCAGTGGTATATGTTCTCTAGAATATGTAGACCTTTTTTCTTCTTAAAAGTACATTATCATGGTGGAAAGCACATAAAAATAAAAAATAGTATGATGGGTATTGGGAAGTCTATCATTTTTATCTAGTGAATATTCTACAGTCAAATTAGTTCATGCTAGGATTACAATTATTTTTCTCCCAGAATGATACATCTGAGGTGTATTTGGGTTGTCCAAATGGTTAATTTTTGGGGGTAAAATTTCTTTCACAATCATTAATATTTGGTTTACCATTATTGTTCTTAATGGAAACTCCAAATAGTTCACACATCCATAACTGGGTGTATACCTAATTCTCAAAGGCAAGAGAATATTTTGGGTTTCTAACCCAATAAAACAAAGTAACTCACTATAGTAGAGAGAATGGGAGTTCTGTCTCATCACTCCATTTTGGTTGGAAAAGTTTTATACTTAGAGACTCTCTTATAGATTCAAGATATTTTCATGAATCTCTTCCTAATAACGATACAAAACCAATGATTCTATCAAAATGATATTTTGTAAATGATTTTAACATTTGATGGGGAGTATTTTAGAGAGTGCATAGATATGTTTATGTGGTTCTTCATCTTTTTCTCCTAATTAGTAGATAATTATACATTGAAGTGATATCACTAGACACATTGAAATATGCTTCCAAATATAGAAGATATTAATATATTGAGGATGGGATTGATCTATTATGAGAAATTATACATATCCCACTTATAGAATTAATCAAAACCCAAGTAGTTTGTTAAACCTATGGGTTTAAATATCTCGTGGAAGGGTCATATTTGAGGTAAATTATGAACTTGTTACTTTATATCGAGTCTCGATGAGACGTCCTATGTATCATAGAAAAATAAGGAATCTGATTCATCATAGTTCGATAAAACCCTTCGTACTTGCCACAAGGCTTATGGACTTATATGATGGAAGTAACAAAATACCAATTATCAGGGCATACACACTGTGGTTTCCCTAGCTAGTGGAGATTTATGATGTGAATGATATGACCATTGGAACTCCCTAATCCCATGTGTGTCATGTTTGAAGTGAGAAATTAGGAGTAACATTTAATTAGTCTCACTTAAAATGGAAATGGGTCTTATGAAATCAGATTATCTTTTTGGTGTTCAATATATATATTTGGCCATGGTAAATATCATACATATCCTGGTAATATAAGGAATCAGAATTCTCATTATTTGGATGATTCCACAGTTCACTGTTGGATGTGGATGAATGTTCATCCCATGGAATTAATTGTGTCCCGATATTTGAAATGTTTGAGACATGGTGTACTTATACTAAAGTGGATTCTTAATGGATATTAGGCCTTAGGAATTTATCCTTTGTATTCTCTTTATTTCATGATTCAGAGTTCCTATATTTTAGTTAATTTAGGCTTACACTCTGAGGTTTCCCACATATGTGTTTCATATCATATAATGTCCTTATTCAAGGATTACACACTAAGGATCCCCATGTATAGAGATTGGAAAATGATATTATTTTATTATATGTATTCATCACAAGGCTTAGTTTTCTGGTTGACCAAGTCAATTGTCCATCTGACATGCCTTGATTGACCGACTCGAATGTAAGAACATGTATACACAAGTACGATTATATTGAAGACACGTCTTAATACAGTTGCATGACCCCGTTGACTTGTTCAAAGGATGTCAAATAATATAAATGGCATATTTGATGACCATCTCATGATCAATGTTTTCTTGTCAAGAGGACATCAAAAGACCAAACCATCTTTCCCTAGAGGACATAAAATGATCCAGGATGTCATTCATGGAAGGTGTTTCATGATTTTGTAGACATATTAGTAGGACAACCCATGATTGGGTTTACATGTCCTATTTCATTTTGAAACATGCCTCACATCTTTAGGTGGTTCCTCGTAACCTGTCTAGTAAGTAAATAGGACATCACCAGACCCATACAATAGACAGAAGCTCAATTTCAAAATTTGGAGACATGCAAGAGGAAAATGGGAGATCAAGATGGAAATCCCATATGGTGTCACCTGACTCAAGTATCATGAATAGGGAGTGCCTTGATAATTCCTCTAATATGTCCGAGGAAATTCACATTATCTAAATAGTATTCCAATGAAGCATCAAATGATTTAAGTGACATGTCATGGGGTATTCATAAGATTATGAGATTTTAGAAGATGTGCATAAGTATTAGGGAATAAATACATCATGTATGTCCCATTTTATTAGTCTTTTATTCCACATTTAATTGAATATATGCATTATAAATGTTTAGTGATATAACTAGTTTATTTAATGCATGATTTCAGAAGATATGATGTATTCCCTTCAAATAATCCTCTAGAAGTACAATTTGTGATCTGAAGTGATGATGTGAAATTCATAAGCATTCCTCGTGATCCATTATGTTATTATTCAAATATTTACTAGGAAAAAGACAATATTATACTGATATTGGCTACTCTAATAAGTACAATCTAAATTTAGGGTGTACCATTTTGTGGATCCAACGATGCATTTTTTATGCTAGGATGGATTCATTTAGTGGACTTGGCATCATAGTTATAAGGTTTTGTGTGTGCTGAATATCTATCATATCCATTCTTGAGGTGGTCTATGAATTTCAAAAGCTTTCCATGACCAATTTTAGGGTTATTTGGTGTGAATCAAAAAAATTCAAGGACCACGAGACCATCATATCAACTCCCCATTTATTGAATTTTTTATGATTAAAGAGATATTTCCAAATCATGTGTACATTTTAAGGGAGTTTCATAGGTCAAGGATTTTATTTTAAGGATGAATGCTTATTTATAGGCTGTCACATGATCTGGTATTCTTGTTCTGAGACATTCCATGAAAAAAAGGTGGCATGTTCATGGGTCTTCACAAGGTCAAGTTGATATGTAAAGAAGGCTACTACGGGATCATGCTAACATGTTGAGGGGTCCTCTATAGATTACTAGTTAGTGTATGGGTATAAAAACCCTATTCACATTATATCAACATATATTCCCCTCGAAAGAATCTCTCATCATTTCCATTCTATTTTCCATTGTTTATTTGAAAAAGGTCAGGGGTCTTATGAAATTTTACGAGTGTTTTTAAAGAAAAAAACTCTCCCCATTGTTGATGAATCCCATGAAAAATAGAGGGTGTTTTTGTGATGTGTGATCAATTATCATGGATAAACCATCTATTTTCCTTTGGATATGGAGGTGGATCCCATGATCACTTTGATGTGGCCAATTACACTTCATGTGATGAGGGTGACATGCTAGAGGGTTATCACATGATAAGGTGGAAATATCTCTTGGGAATCCACTTTGTCTTATAAATTTAATTTTAAAATCTATTGAATATTACGACCATGAAATTCTTCTATATTTATTTTATTTTCCACCTTATTTTAAAAGGATTCTTGAATGGTATATCTGGAACCCGTTCAATGACAGTTCATGTGATCTATACGAACTCATCTATTAGCCACCAAATGTTTAGAAAGAGACTTCTCCACCTATATGAGATGATTAGGGATTGTTTAATGTGATATATAACATATGAATAAATTCATGCACTGTTCATGAGAAATTAATGTGACCTTCATAAGGTTATGTGATCACATTTATTTCATAAGATCTTGAGACCCACATATTTCAACAAATCATAATTCCATTACATCATAATGAAAAATACCCTTGTTTCAGGTATTTATTCCCTTGAGTATTTTTCAATTCTTATTATCTAGACATCATCAAATTACAATCTCAGAAGTGACATCCAATAGGACGAAGACTCAAATTTGAGGAAAATAAATTGCCACATGATTCTTTCAGGGTGCCACCAATCGATGTCTTGGAAGATGATTGGTCAACCGGGTTACAATTATTATTTCAATGAGTATCTTTTAAATAGGTTAACATTGTGTTGAACATTAACTGTATTTATGATTATCAGATATCTTGTGATATTATTTAATTGCATTAACACTTCCCAAAACCTCATGTGAGAACTGATCACGAGACCTACATGCAAAATTAATTCTTGAGAACCATTTGTCGATATATTCCCTCCCATTACTTCTTAAAAAAGTAATAAGAATATGAAATTAGTAATTTTTAATCCCTATATATGTGGTTTTTTTTAAATTAAGGTTCAATGAGATATGTTAGCCCAGTCACAAGATTATTTGACTATTATGTTGATTGTGTGAACATGTCATGGTCACACAATTGTGAGTCTCATGAATGATTGGGAAGTCTCATGACATTATATATATTTATATATTCCAAGATTTCTTTCTGAGATAGAGGATTCAATAAATTTATATATGATCACGAATCCCTTAATGAATCATGTGATGCGCATTAGGTTTCTGGAGTTATATTTCTCTTTAAGGAATTTTTACATGTCTATCATTTGCTGGTTGATTTTATGAAGATGGATTCTATATATTATCATAGTTCTTATTCCATAGATAGATAATGGGACACAATTTCTAGGAATCATAGTTCTATCCCCTAGTATCTTTTTTTCCTTTAAAATGTAATTCCAAATAAGATTCTCTTATCTGAACTCTAGGATTAACCTTTATCACACTAGCTTCCTCTATATGGGTTTTTCCTACAGGAGGATTTATTTCATACTCTCTATAGTCTATCATATGAAATTATTATGATTTTAATCTTCACTTGATTTCATTTAGCCATTTTTTTAGAATGGCCATCTGATAGTATCATTGCCCCATGGATTTTCCAACTCACCAGTGAACTCCACTCAAGGTATGGACAATAATGATTTCATCCACCAGTGAATAAATAAATGATACTTGATCATATTTTTATATTCATTGAACTACATGGGTATTTTATTAAGTTCAAAATGTTATTTTCTTCTTGGTGGTAACTTTTATTGAAAATGTTCATGAACATTCTAGGTTAGGCAAACTTTGTCAGTGTTTATTAACCAGCTTCATGTTATCAATACTTATAATTTTGGATGGCTTTCCCAATTCATCATTCATCATTAGTCTAATATTATTATGGGAAAGGTTAGTCATTGGTTCCCTGTAACTGACTCATTCCATGTATCAAATATTGATGTTGTAATCAGCCACAAGGATATCAATCATGTGGGTGGGATATCCCTCCTTGGGGAAATGTATGATGAATTCCCCATGACCATGAATTTCTTGGATAAATCATCACAATATATATTCTTGGTGTGGAACATGATACATATTGAAGAGAAAATGTTAAAAATAATCTAATTAGGTTCTCACTCAGATCATTCAAAAATTGGATCAATGTTATACTTAATCACAAGGGAGCTCGGTCGACCGATATATGCCCTCACCAATGCCCTTCCCAGTTGGTTCATGATATTTTCAGTATATATTGGTCCATCATTGAAATAGGATATCATTTTTCATGGGGATGCCATGTCACTTTAGAGATATACTTGATCCTTCATCAAGAAGGTCTCATGGATATGTTACTGAACCATTGACTTGTCCTATATGGGTATGTAGCCATACGAATCTTTTTCAGCACGCTTGTGATGGTAGTATAACTAGTGATGTATGATGCACTCAATATAGTGGTACTGACTCTAGAATGATATTACTAACTCCTAACCCTTGATTCATTTTATTTTTGTCTCTTGTAGCTTGGACCATAAATCAAAGTAGTTTAAGGTATTTTAGCGTTGACCTTCTTTCACTATAGTTTAGTTTCAATTAACCTAGACCTTCTATATCCATTGTTAATTCCTTTTGACATGTCACTTATATCACTATATTTTATGTACTTTTATCTCATATTTTATATCATTGTAGTTAAAATACTTTTAAATCTTATCTTCTATTACTTTAGATTTTGGTATTTTATCTCAGACCTTCTTTTATTGTAGTTTGGGGTATTTTAGATTGGACCTTTTATCACTATAGTTTAATGACTTTAACTCAGACCATAAATCATTGTAGTTTAGGTAATTTTATCTTGGATTATATACAATTTTATTTTAGGTTATTTTATCATGGACATTTTGTGTGGAAAATAGTATAAACCTGCCAAGGATTATCTAAAACACTATGGGTTGCTAAGTTCCTCTAATATGGTTCATGAGGCTTAGGAGGATTAGAGTTCCATTCTTATAAGGACGCGACATCTCAAATCATTATGTCAAAGACATTATGATTCAGTATCTTTGTTATTTGGGGTGTATCCACTCTATTCCAAAGTTCATGGATGATTTAATGGGGTAATTCTGGATGAGTGTGAAATACAAAGGAAGTCATGTCCACCATGGTGGCCAGAATGTTGTTGATTTAATTCATAGAATAATTATTTGAGTTGAATAATATGGGATGTGAAGATTCTTTAGGGATAACCTTTAACATCTTGAGGTCCCTAGTTGGCCCATAGTGTAACCATGGCCCAAAAGGATTGGGGTTGCAATACAATTAGGGGGAGATACCCCTAGTTGGTTGGCCAAATCCCTTATGTGCGGGTACGAGGATCAAATAGAGGTGTCCCCACCCTTTTCAAAGGTCTTCAAAAGATTCAAAAAGACTCATATTTCTATATGATAAATTTTTATATGGAGAGACGAGTTATGTTACCCTAACATAGTTTAGATTTATAATTGTCATGTTCGGTCCCTATAGAATGTGATTTTGTGTCACGAGGTGTGGTCCATTAAAATGTTCTAGATTGGAGTTCCGCATTCCTGGTTTGAGAAAGGGTAGAAAAATAGTGATGTAACAATGTGGATTTCAAACCTTCCTAAATAGTCCTGTTACAGAGATTTTCAATCATAGTCAAAATTTCTCAAGCCATTAGAACAATATTGAAAAATAATGGCATGAATGTCCCAAAACACTATGAGGTGCTGAATTCTTTCATAGTGACGTCAACTATCTCATGGAATAGAATTTTATTTATCCAAAGTGAATCATTTTTTTTTGAAAACCATAGGCACATATTAATTATCCATAGGCAGACATACTTAGTCAAAAAAGGGTCTCCTGAAGCTGGGATACTTTTTCCAAGGACCATGGACGGTCTGCTGTGATCTGAGGTGATCAATTTAGGAAATGAGATTTTTTTAAAATTTATGATCCATGAAGGGTTTGAGAACTATAAAGGTTCTATAATCACATATATACCATGTTATCAGAACACGAATATGTGAAAATGATTACTCTAACTTTTCCAAGACAAGGGGGTCTAACGAGGATTACTCGTCTTTTACTAGGACTATAACATTAAACCTATTTGCTTTATTATGGTTTTATGTATTCCATATTGTTTCCTAATATTTGGATATGATGTTTTTAGTGATTTAATACTTGAAATTATTTTAAGATTCCCTATTAGGGTTTTCAACAGGACACGTTTTATGTCTCTTTCTCTAGCAGTTTAGGTACCTTCAATTTGGACCATCAATGTCTAAATGTTAAGGTCATATTTCATTTACCAAAGGGTTAGAATGTTATGTTCATGACACACATGGACCTAATATGATGGTAATTCTACAAAATATCCTAATTATGAAACCTTCAGTCAACAACACTCTAACATCATTTTGACTGGGAGATGAAATTTTTGTAAATCATGGCGCACGATTATCAGGTCCGGAGTCACAATCATGTTGGTGATGTACAAGAACACTCTTGGGTGTTGGGTTCTACCATAGTGACATCAATATCATAATGGAAAAATGATCTTTATATAGGTCCAACATATATCTATTTGGAAGGAATGAGCACTAATGAATTGATAGAATGGTAAAATATAGAGATATCATTTCCTTCACATGGGAAATAGATGGTTTTATGAATCCCAAGTCACTCAATACATGAATTTTGATTTGTGAATTGAGGTTCTCAAAAGATAAAAAAAAAGTTTCCCATACTCTAGTTGACCAAGGTAGTTCTATTTTGGTCCTTCAATAAGGGATAATAATGGGTGATGTCCAGCATATTTTAACATCATGTAGTGGGGACATATTTTTCATGCAGTTTTAATGTCCTACGACTATGATGTTTTACTTTCAGTTTTATTTCATGATGTAAGGATATGGTTACCAACATGAAAAATTGTGAAAGGTGCATCACATGTGTATGAATGTTATTCATATATACAACTTGTATGTAGGTAAAATGTTCTTGTATTACTCCTAACTTATGCAGTTGTGGGGTGCACCATTTCATTGGTTATGGTAGCTGATTCTAGGTTTGGATATCTGTGCTTCACTACATGTCATGTGATGGAAAGAATCAAGAAACACAAAGATCATTGAATTGGAAAGTATCTACACAAGTCTGAAATGTTCATCATGTTGGGAATTGTTCCAATTGATTATTATAGTTGGCCCTGAGATTAGAGAATTGGGAATGACTATGTATTATGTGATGAAATGATTCAAGGAACACATAGTTCTAAAGAAAACATTTATTTAATATTCTTGTAGTAAAGATATGACACCAAAAAAATGAAAAGGAAATAATGTGGCAGGACCCATAACTATAGGTCTGGTGTCTCTACTTATCTAGAGATTGCAAGAATCAACCCAAATATAGTTCTTGATTCAAATCGACCGAAAAAAGTCTTACCCATACATACAGTGGGGGGGGGATGTTTCTATTTATTCATTATATTTAAGCCCAAATGTATAGATATGGTTTCCACTATTTATCTGGTGACTATACGAATCAAGAATCATGTAGTTTAATAATTGAAGAGTGGTGGGAGACCAACATAACGTTTTGTGGTCCTCTTGGGGGAGGTCCAATGTAATGTGTTTTTTTGTGCCAAGAAGAGACACCAATGACATATTTTAACATCATGTAGTTAAGACATATCGTGTTCCTTTTATGTTCATCAATTCAGAACCATGACAACAATATTGTGAGCTTACATGTTTTGATCCTGTGGGAAATCCATCACTAAAATTACTAAACATATGTGATCTATGTTTGCTGTGACAAAAAATTAGTAGAAAAGGTTTTTTATAGAATGAAGGTAATTGGAGAATGGAAAGCATCATTTTTAATCATGTGTTGGTTGGTCCAAGACATTAAATCCATGAATACCTACCTATCTCATTAGTGTGATAATAATGGGGGAAATTGACCTAGAAACCCAAGAAATTTAGTGTCCTACAGAGAGGACATTGACCATGCAATTTAACACCATATAGTGAGGAAGTGGGTGGTATGACATGAAAGAAGTGGTATGTTGTTAGTTGGCCAAAAAAGAAGGTCTAGTTGTTTCTATATATCTTGATATTGTAGGAATCATGCCACACATACTTATTGGATGTTGTGATGTTTTGTGTAATGTGGTGAGAACACCAACCACATAGTTTGACGTATTGTAGTAGGGTCGTGGTTCACCCGCCCTAGAAGAAAATTAATACTGTGTCTTGGACAAAGAAAAGATTTCTAGGTGACACTATGTTTACTATATTGATAGGAATCAAGAAAAAATTAGTTCATGGATAAAGAAACTCTTAATGTAGACCTATCACTCACATTGGGACTGAATCGTTAAATATTTCATTCAAAAAACTATAGATCCTATTTGATTAATCTTTATTTGGATGATGAATTCAATGAGGTTTAATGTAATGTAGTGAGGAAATTTTCCATGCATTCTTAATTGCATACGGTAAGGAAAAATTTCCATATTTTAATGTCATGTGGTCTAGACAAGAGACCATATGTAGTTTAATGTATTATTTCTACGATGTGTTATTTATAGTTTAACATCATGTATTTAGGATAAGATAAGTTGTGTAGTTTAATATTTTTCTCCCAGAATGTTAGATGTTGTAAAATTTAATGAGTTTATTCCATGAAATCTAATGGTGAACATTTTGAATTATTGATGATAGGATGAGAGGAGCATAATTGAAACTATGTTAATTACATCTAAAGAAACCTCACACTGGTAGAGAGTGTGAGAACTACCTATTTATTGTATCTAGTAAGTATTATTTTTTGATAGAATATATGCATCATATAAATCCCCTAACATTTGGGTTCCAACATTGTGGGAGTATTTCTTGGTATCAATATGTTTCTGAAATCCATTACTATTTCTCATTGAAGAAAAAAATAGGGATAGAAATTTTCACAGAAGTCTCATGCAATCCGATTATGATTTATCTCAAGGTTGTCAAATGTAAAAAACTAGTTCTCATAGAGACATTCAAATTCATCCAAATTATTTTGTGATTTCTCATCATTCAATATTTTTTCAAAAATAGTATATTCAAATTTATGTAATCTAAACATAAATTGGAAATAATTCTTTAGTTCAAAACCCCAATTAATATATAGCTGATTGTGTATTACTAAATGTGGTAGTATGGTTGGCCCATAAAGCATGGAGGACCTTGTTTGTCTAATAAATCATGTCCTTATTTACCATCTTCTAGAGTTTATTTGATATAATCTTATTGAAGGCCACGATCAATCTCTTTACCACTAAACGATAGTGGGATGAGTGGTTGGATGTTATTTTAAACTCCCGGTAAAAATTATTAAACTCAGTTGAATAGAATTGCGTACTTTTCTTCATCAATATCATGTAAGGGAATCTGAACATGGAGATGATATGAGAATTTTGGAAATTGATTTTTTTCATCATCCTGACTTTCTTGAGGGGTATTTCCTCGTACCATTTGGGGAAGTAGTCAGTATCATTAAATATGTTCATGAACGGCATTGTTTTGGATAGTGGATATGGTCCCACAACACCCATTTCCCATATGATGAATAGATAATACTATTTATTTGTATTTAGAATTTATGATTGCTGATTGATGTATTTTTTAATAATTTCTCTTGCATGATATTTCCAGAAGAATTCAACATAGTATTTTATCATCATTTTCTAGTAGTATCATTTCATAATGACTTGGTGAGAGATCTTGGTCCCAGACTGATGAGTGCCACAAGGGCGTATGTGGATTTTTTTCATAAAGGTGAAAATCCATCCTTATTCTATGTAATATGGGAGGATTCCATCAAAGCCTTTCCTCTCTAGGGATATATTCTAATTTGGACCATCATGTGGGGTAATGTTCCTAGATCAGAACTGAATATTTTACCTTATAGATAACTCTATTTAGAGGATCCAATTATAGTTACAATCAACCATGGGATCTTTCAAATCAGGGGTCGAAGTTGGTTTATCATGCTCTAGGTTAGTGATTACCATGTTTATTTCTTCCATGATATATATGATGATCATTGTGACAATACTTATGTGCATCATATGAAATATTTATTCCACTAAATCAGGGTTGTCTACTACTATGTCGATGTTAGCTAATGTATTGTAATGATCATTCAGTGATTGAGGATCATTATGTAATGTGGTATAAAAAGATAATTATACCATTAGTCTCATGAGGGAGCCAATGAGATTGTACATTTATTCTTTTTTTGGAATATTCTACATTGATCTAATTTTTCACAATCTTTGAATTTCGATTGATGTATGGGTAGGAAACTTTCAATTGTTAAGTAGGTTCCAAGACAATGATGGATGATTTTTACTTGGAATTGATATTTGTGTAGCCATCAAGAAGTATGAAAGAGTATAGAATAAAACATTATATTACGAAACCAATATAATCCCTAATAACACCTGATTAAGTCTCAATTATTCTAGTCCCTTACTTATAGGAATCTCGGAGGAACCATTAAAATATATCTCTAATGTTTGGGGAGTTTTTTTGGAATAGAGAACCTCCTCATATAGACACTTAGCATCTACTGGTGTACATTATGGGGTAGGATGTTATGTGAAGAAATAAATTAGTTCATAACATTTTAGTAAATTGTTTGATACTAAATGGGTGTCATATTATTGATTAATTAAATTCCATCAGGCCAAGGGCCTAGTCAACATGGGTTGAACAACGATGTACTTAAGGGGGGTCAATATGAGAGGCCAAGTAGACTCTATGGTGCTTCAATTAATTTCCCAAATTCGGTATTGAAAATATGAGTATGTGGAAGTTATTGTCAACTTCCATGTACTAGATCCCGGTACCTATCATTTTTTTATTTAGGTAGTAGAGACTATTCTAATTTCCTACATCATTATTCTATACGAGGAGTGCACCAAGTGATCAATCAATTAAGGCAACATATAAATGAGTGGATATCCTTCCTTTGTAGGCAAAAATACTGATCAGTGTAGTAGATAATGTATGAGATCCTCAATGGATTATTGGAGGTCATCATCCCATTTGTAGGTGATCCCTTCTTCATTATCTAGGTAAAGGGGAGAAGTTTTTAGCCATGTTGGCTATGAAATGTTGAATGTATGAGAAGTTCCCTTGGATCCCACTTAGTTATTTGATATTATGAGGGGGTAACATTTCAATATTTTCTCTAGTCTTTCTAGGTCAATCACAATACATGGGTGGCATAACAAAAATCCATGGAACATTCATGATGATACACTGAATGATGATTTCAATATATTCACCTTCAGAAAATGCTTCTGCAACTTGTTGGAGAATGATTGAAGATATGTAAATTGATCACATCACAATCCAGATTATAGAACCAATTCTACGTTGTAATATTCTGTTATTCATCCTAAAAATGATTGAATATATGATTCAGGGTGTCTTGATAACTGTTTTAATCATTAATCAATATAATGGGCATGAACTAATAGAAAAAATTTATCTTAGCGTTCTTCAAGTAGGTATCCTCCTCATATTCTTGTGTCAAATTTATCTCATTGTACCAGAAATACTCATCCATGAAAGAGAGGTATTAGATTCCAGTAGTTTTATCTATCAAGTGTTTTTTTGGGAAATTGAAATTTATTCTTTGTGAAAGTATTATTACATTTTTTTAAATAAATTTATACCCTAATATGCCCATTATTTTTTCAACATGGATGATGCTGCTGTGTAATCTTTAGAAATTCACTTCTCAGACAATGTTGGTTTCAATATGGCATCTATTAATATCTCAACTTAGTCCAGTCATATGTGATTAGTTCTATGTGAACACTTTTTGGTGTTTCCATAGAAATGCAATGAAAAACTCTTTATTTGTCAAATTCATGATGAATTTAATTAATATCAGTCTTGGGTCTTATTCTATTCCTATATTTACCATCCTCAGCTCATAAATGGTGGTGGACATCCCTTCCTGGAATATAAGAGGGGTGATCCCGAGTTCTTCATCGTCTTCTACAACTTATGTGTATATGGAGGATTTTTAAGATCAAGGTAGAGATATGGTGACCTCTGAACCAATATCAGGGTGAGAGATGTGATGAGAAATTCCATTATCATCGAATACATCCTAATTCATTTAAGAGATATTTTAAAAAAGATTTTATATTACATTTTCACTAGGGACATAATGGGATTATCCATTAAGGATTAGTTCTATTGTCTAAAATTTATTTGGGAGAGTATGTAGTCAATATAGACCATATTTTATGGATTTTTTAGGAGTTTTTCCATGACATTTAGGTCTACAACATTCATATCATAGTCCACAATTGGTTTTTTCCCATACCTTTCTTAGAAGACTACATCATCATATGTGGATTCACAAGCCTCGATGGGGGCACGATCACCATGTTGTATAACAACCTTTGCATCAGTGTAATATTTAAAATAAAAATTAAATTATGAAGGTACCATGATGTGGCTATGGTGATAGGGCCTTTGGAGTACTATATTTTGTGTGGTTTAATTCTAGATCAACATCAACTCTGTATAAGATAAGATATCCCCAAATCGATATTTGAGATAGATATTCTTGAGAGGTCTTTGCTCACACATATCATAGCCATGATTGGTCATCCTTCTAGGAGATAGGCCCCCTTCGCTATACCCCAAACATCAAAGGGTCTTAATAAGGATGAGGTTGATCCCAAATACTATTTTCAATCAAAAATCATCAAATGTTGATATTATTTTGTCTTACTTAAACACATAGGGTCCTATCGTGTCCATGTACATCCTCTTTTTTCATAGCCTGTAAACAATATGTATACATGCAATTCTGATGGTACGATATACACATAATAAACCTAATCTAATTAAAATATGGTTAAAAATAATTTGGGATATGTAGGGATTCAATGAGTGGCACCATTAGTTATTTTTAATGATGGATTGCATCTAGGATTTGGAGCAAGGCTGGGATAACAACCATCTATAATATAATTTCGTGCATTTTCTCTAGAGGTTAGTGCTTCCCGGGGTGTAGTTTCTACTTATTATGTTGTTCAGGGGCTAATGAATTTTAGTTAGGAGAGACTACATATTGTGAAAATGTCAAGTGATAATTTCATTCCTTTAGTTTAGTTCACACAAACCTTCTCTACTGTCTAGTTTGATCATACAATTGCACCCCTAATATGAGGCCATGTCGGATGTCTAGGTACAGGTGACCGCTGGAGTGTTCTAGGAATCATCCATATCTCTTTTGGGATTTTTAGTGTGTTATACCAAGAGATCAGCTATATATATGTCCTCTATGGGGACATGATCGAAATATTGGGTCAAATCAAACCTATGTTATCCATTATATCCTCTATTTTGGCACACGCCAACTCTTCATCTCTAGTTGGTTGCAGAAAACTCATGATCAGTGGAATATTCCTAATTGTAGAAGGGGTGATCCAAGTGTATCATGTTAGAAATAATTAAAAAATGATATATTCGTCCTATGATGGTTTTCTTGGGGAGGAAGTTCCAAGGATTCATACGATGTAGTGAAGAAATCTATAAGAGTCCGATCTTGCATCAAAGCTATAATGAATATTTTTCTTATTTATCTTCTTTTTACTGATGATCTAATTAACCTCTAGGAGCCCTGTCTGATTTGAACTCCTTACATGATGTAGTATCTATGGGTCTATGAAGTTGTCTCTCAGGTTAGCATGAGATCAATAAAAAGTATTTTGAGTGACATAGTTATTTTACTTCTAACAATTACATGCCCATATTTTTTTCTAACCACCTTATTTATTTGAATCGATGATGGTTATGCCGGTCACTTGATATATGGAGTTATCCAACAAAAACTATCTGGAATCAACCATTTCATTGAGGATATCCTAAAATATGAAGTAGTTGTGGATGTTGTGACACAACCTTTTATGGAAATGGAAGTAGTATGAACGAACAGGGAGGGTGACTTCATTGATTTTTTTATGCTTTGGAAGATTGAGTTGGTAATTTTTATATCAACAGGGGAATATATTATTACTTTTTTATTTAAGAATGATTTTGTTTTCTTCTTTGTTCCACAACTCTCAGGTGAACCTGATCTATTTTTCCTATTGATTTAATGAAACATTGATGTTTTTTCCTTTCTATAGGAGCTTCTAGATGGTTCATGATCAACAATGGTTTTATAATGTGTACAAGAAACTATATTGAGGGTACATATGGTAGTTCATTCCTTTCTAATCCATTTCCCCTATGCTGAGGGTGTGAATCCAAATGTAGCACGGGTCTACTGAATGGAACATTCCAAATGTTTTTCTTTTGATAAAAGATCATGGAATCCTCTTGGATATTTAATTAGAATTATAGGTGTCTACAATAAATACATGAGATTTTAATTGTAGAGAACATAAAATTTTTCATTCAGGATAAGGATAGTGAATGATTATGTAAAACCCTTCCATCGGGTTATGATGTCAGAAACCCTCTCATTATCTATTTTCATTCAGTTTTTGAGGTTGAAAGTTTTAGCTTCCTTTACCATAGAGTTCAACTACTAATTGAAATGAAAACTAAAGCCTTATCTCCCTACAAATCATCTAACTATCAGGCTGTTTTATAAAAATAATGAGTAGCCCTACCATATACTGTAGAAAACCCCTCATCATGGTCCCCTCCTGCTGATCTCAATGTCCCATCATTAAACCACATCATGACATTATATAGCGATCCATGATTAAAATAAATTTATATTACATCATTTTAAATGAATATTCAATACATTACCACAATACATTTTTGAGGACTGTAATAGTTAAGTGTATCTGGATACTAGAAAAAAATTCTGTATGGGTAAAATATCATTGATATCTAAAATAATGATATACACCTTTTAAACATATTCCAAAATCCTTTCTTAATGACCTGGGGAATGGAAACATAATAATGGGTTTATCTCAGATGATCTATAATGGAAATAAAGGAAATTTATATGATTTACATGAAAAAGGATATAAAACACGAGTACAACATTTGAAGATCATACCATGCATATTAGGGATCGTTGTAAAGAATGTATGTTCAAAATAAACAAATCATTTGTAAATAGAGAACATAATACATGAAAGAATAACATAAGAATAAAACATGGAATTTTGGAAAGCATATAAACATATAACAAACTTATGTTAATGAGGCCTACTATGACCTTTGTAACATGTTCATATTCGGTTAATCACCAATGTACCTGTATTGTACGTGGAATTCCCTCTATAGTACCCTCTTTTTTGGGATTGGGATGTCCTTCTATGTACCCTCTTGTTTCATTCTTGGGATGTCCTCCAATATAGCCTCTTCGTTCGAGCATGGGATTTTCTCCCATATAGCCTCTTGATATATGCATGGGATGTCCTCCCATGTACCCTCTTTCTTGAGGCATGTGATGTCCTCCCATTTACGCTTATATTGTGGGCTTGGGTTGCCATCTTGTGTACCATTTGACCTCGTAAAACATTTATCATTACCCAATTCATTGGAGGTACATAATGGTCACAATCGACATATAAAGATATCATACATACAAGTGTCATAAGAAAATAAAACTTTGTTCATATCATGACCCATAAAATGATATGGTTATCATAAATAAAAATTATAAACCCTAAACTAAAATTGATGTCATAAATATTTCATCACATCCAAAACTATGCAAAATAGATAGTTTTATTAATAATTTAATTACATCATAACCCGTGATCAGAAGAGGGATTAATAACCATAAAATATGTGGAAAAGAAACATATATCAAAAAAATATATCCCATGAAAAAGAATTGGTTTACAAAAACATATAACAAATTAAATAATAACAGGTTTCATAAATTCCATGACATCAAGCATAACCCATTCCAAAAAATTGTATGAATAGTCCTATAGATACTTTCATAAAAATACATAAGTAACAACAACAGATTACCGGTTAGATAGAAAATAATTTTGAAATATCATTCAAAAATCATTGTTGGGGAAAAAATATTTTCTTCTTTAGAAAAGTCTTTTAATGGAAAAAATATTTGAAAATTATTTTCATTGAAAATACCTTGAATAATTATAAATAATAGTTGCGATGATTTTGAAAATAAAATCCTTCTAAACTTATTAAATAAGTTTCAAAAACTATTAAAAACATTTTTCCATAAATTTTTTTTAAAAAAATTTAACAAAATCTGGAAAACATTTTGAAAACCATTTCATGGAAAATAATTTTTAGAACTTATAATGAAAAAATAAAAATGTTTTGAAATATTTTCACATGAAACAATATTAAAAATTATTTAAAATTTTTTGAAGAAAATTTTCCAAGATAAAAAAATACAAAAGTTTCTGAAAAATTAACAATTTAATATTGGAAATGAAGTTTCATTAAAATGACGGTGGGAAAATCTATACATGTTGTATAAGGTAGTAAGAATATTATTTTTTTAATGTTATAATGGTAAGAAAAATACCTTATTCGGAAAGTGACAACATGATTCCTTTAAAACTATTTGTAAAATAAAAAATGGTAAAATATTATTTTAATGAATATAGTTTAATAGTATACAATTCTTTTGAAATCATTTTATAGAACATTTTTTTAAGGAACAATGGTTTCCGACCAATGAGAGGGTAAAGTCATGATTTCCTAAAGTTGATTTTATTGCTACCATATGTACCAATGTATAGAAAGGTGGTACCAATACATGAATATATAATAAATAACTAGAGGATAAAATAATTCAACACTATTATTTAAAGATGGATTATAATATTTCAACAAAAGTAGAATAATCATATACATTATAGAAATGAGATGAAATTGTTTCAATAAACTCTTATGACATAGTAACATTAAACCATACCCACATGTAAGAATGTGAAATTAAATGAAGAATAAAACATAATTAAATGGATTATATTTATGATATAACTTGTGTAATTTATGTATATAATCCTCCTAAAATAATTTTGTTTCATAATAAAACATGGGTCTCAAATAATGAAAATTAAGGCAATATTGTCTTACCGATTTGTAGAATTAGAAACATTAACAATGTGAAATAAAGTTCATATATTGGATGTGTAAATACCAATAAATTTAAGTATAAGAGTCATAAAATACATCCATTTTCAATATACACACCTCATAAAAGGAATGGGTGGTGAATATAGCATTTATCTCAATAAAATAAAAAAGTGATATGAAATTCTCTTACTTTGTGTCATTACACTAATCGTACTCATTAAAACCTCCAATATAAGAAAAATAAATTAATTATAAATATTTAAGAACCCATATTTTTACTTCTAATATCATATATGGATTTATTTTGAATTTATATACCCTCTAGTTAGCAATTTCGTGGTAAGATTACGCTTTAGTTATTATTCACTTTGTTTTTTTATTATATCTTAATTTGTTATATAATTTGTCATTATACTTTTATCATGATTTTAAAAAGATAAAAAATTATAAAAATTTCATTTATATTCTTTAAATTTTAAATATATTAATGTATATAATATATAAGTATGACTTGTAATACACCATTCATGAAAACAATAATTTGTACGTACACATAAACGATCTTTCCATTTTTTATTATCATATTGAAACAAATGAAGTTAATGATTTATATTTATACATAAGTATATATATCCTTATTATAGTATAATTATTATATCATATAATTTTACTAAACCTATCCATAATAAATTACATGTACTGTGTGAATGAATCACATCGCTATGAGGGGTTGTAGTCCACAATCTGAAAACCAAATTATCTTACTTACAGTAAATGGAAAATAAAAAATATCTATGTTTTTATATAAAAAATGAAGCTTAAATACATAATAAATATAATATATGACATATATAATCATATTTTATATCATAATGTACACTATGGGAAGCAGAAGAAGAAAAATGAATAATAATTCGTTACTGAGGCAGTAGTTCTCCATACACATAAAAACTATGTTTGTCACCAATTAGATGGATGTGTGTGTATGTGTAGGTGTAAGACTTATAATATAAAAATCCTAGTATTTTTAATGTACATACATTATTATACAAGCATGGATTAAAGAGATTTTATGTGGTGGAGATTGAAATAAAATAAAGGATCTTTAGAGAACCTGTTGTCTCTTAATCGGGTAACTCATTTTCGTTGTTCCAAAAGGCCTCCACTGATTTGTTTCTAATAAAAGAGAGTATTATAGGATAAATGTAGAGATTTTGAGTAGTTTATTTGGTATTTATTGTCAGAACCAAGGATGTTAGAGTGTTGTGATGAAGTTTAATAGGTGGTAGCCTTTTATAGGGGAGGGAAAGAACACACTTAGAATTTTTGTAAACATGTTAGGTATACCTGAATTAATTCAAAAAAATTTATAAAATAAAAACCAAAATCAATAATGGAAGTTTAAGGAAAAATAATGGCTAGAAAATGGGTTTTGGACATGTTTCTAGGACATTTTAGGTATTAAATTTATGGTATAATAATTTATTATACTAGTTTTTCTCATAACCCCTATAATTAATTTTAATCACCTTCACTAATATATTGGTTGAAAAAATATTGCTTATTATAAATTATAAATAATTATTATTCCAAATATGAAATCCATTTTTTCAAATTATAATCAATAAAGTGTCAAATATTAATTTAAAATTAATATCACTCATTGGTCGACACTGCAGATTTTTAAAGAAAAAATTGTCTAATGTTTACTATGTTTTTATATCCAATTCCAATGTGAAAATTGTTCCAATGACATTAGTTTTATTAATTGATAAATATATTTTCCAATTAAACATTTATTCCAATTTAAATTATAATTTATTTTCATTAATAATTTAATTAAAAAATATTTTTGAGTTACAATCAAGTATTTTTAACTATTCCTTAAAAAATGAAACATTAAAGAAAAATAAAAAGAATTTATCCTATCTTAATTATATGTTGAAATTCCAATGAAGACATTAATTTGGACATATTGAATCTTTAAAATTTTAAAACAATTTATTTAATATGGGTTCTCCATTAAAAGATGGTATAAATATCATCATAAAAAATATTGGTTTTTATGCTTAAAAATGTGTTTTCCTAATCTAATGTATTCAAAATATATTTGACTTGTAACATCTCAAATGTTTTGTGTGCTAGTTTTTTATATTATATGGAATTATTTTATGTCCATCTGCTGAGACAGTGTGCAATTATAAGGCTCTGTGTGCCTGAAATAAATGGTTGATAAATATTAAACATTTTAATATAAAAGTGCAAAATTTTCCTAAAAAAGTAGAATAAATCTTAAAATGGTATCTAGATAAAATAATATGAGTGTACCATTGAGTTTATAATGGTTTATTTACCATAGTCATGACTTAACATTAGCAAGAATATGTTTTTTTGTTAAAAAGATATCACTTGACATAAATAGAATATAATAATTTAATAATAATTATTTTTTTGATGTTGGGAATTTTCCCTTAAAAATTTAATTATGACATAATTAATGGGTTACCATCATAAATGTAGTATATGTGGAGAGAAATCGGATAGAACCATTAAATAAATACTTTCGATAAAATAGTGATAGATCATGGATTGAGGACCGACACACCTAGGATTTGAAGGACCATTCCAAAAGAAATGATGTGATAATGTTCGTAATCATAAAATTATACAAATCAAGGTATGGCTCATTATCATGATCTTATTTCACTCATATTGAATCCAACAATTAACCCAGACAATTGAACGAATATATTAATCTGTTTTTTGGTCGTAATTGTGGGATGAAATTATATGCGGGATTATCAAGATTTATTTGTTTTAGTTGTCTAAACTAAACTCCCCAATTGTGATCATTGGACAAGAATTATTGGCCAATGTTGTCAAATCATTTGTTATTTTTCATTTATACCTTCTTTATTCATTTTCTTCATCTTTGGAACCCCATTGTTCTTAGATTGATGATTTTGGGAGGTTCTAAACACAATCAGACCCCAAAATTCAAGGCGAATCATCAAAAAAGACATGATATGTGTAGATAAGGACAAAAGGAGTGAAGATCTGTGACCGTCTGATATTTCATGAATTAGAGGAGGCATGGTGGTCCGTATAAGGGACCATCGGTGTCACACTGGTGACCAACGACAATGTGTGTTACTGGTGTCTCTTGTAGTAGGTGCATCTAGCAGAACCTATTCGAGATGGACGTGTTGATGCAGATACAACAACGGTGTGGGATTGGTATTAGTGGTAATGGAAGGGCCACTGGAGGTGGATACGAGATCATGCCGCATGGGAAGTAGGCCAATAGGATAAGGCCAAGGCAATGTGGGAAAGGGTAGATGGCTCGGGTCAGGACAGGTAGGTCGTGGTAGGAACTTTGTCGGACCCTGGTCAAACCCAGAGTCACCGGAATGAAGGAAGCCCTGATTAGCTATAGTTGTGGATCGTAATGCATAGTAGTTAGAGTTTTCATGTGGAATTGCCCGCATGAGCAACCACAATTGTCACAATTACGATCAAATTTGAAGGTCGACCACTGTTGTCGCGACCACGTGGAAGATCCACATGGTTAGTTAATCGACCATAGTAGTCAACTATGGTAATTGGTAGGACCTACTACAGTAGTAGGTCCATTGTCATGGGTAGGCCTATAGGCTATTTCAATTAAACGCGCATATCACTCAAATAGAGCATCCATACAATGAGATATCTATGATGTTAAGACCATGAAATTGATATGTACATTTTAGGAAATGTGGTGAGTTTTTAGTTTGGAACATTATTTTTTAGTGTGTTCCCTTGTTCCTTTCCTTAGTGGTTAACTATGGGATTACATCCAAATCACTAGATTGTAATCCCCACTATAGGGTGTGTATTAGATAGTGTTTACTAAAACTCCCCATGAAAATATAGTGATCCTCTATCACCCCTAGTTGATTATGTTGAATAACAAAACAACCTTTTGTAATGTTCTGATCCTCCTTCGAGCGAGCCACATCAGTATGGTCAGTTGTAATGCCTAGTGTCTCTATAAATGATCCCCTATAATGTTTGTTGATCTATATTATGTATGATGTATCCCCCATTAAGTATGTGTTCAATCTGTGGTTTCCCCCACTCAGTTCTAGACATGACCCCCATCTTTGTAAAATATTATTCCTTGACCAATACATTCTTATTTGGGAAGAAACTAATTGTGATAGACCTATTTGTGATTTTCTATGATAATATCATGGCTCTAGGCATCTGTTCTATCATTGAAATCATGCTTAAGGTAGAATTATATGTTTGGAAGTTGGTTTTGACCACCTGATAATGTGGTGTCTCTCGTTGGTATATGTGCATAATATTATTATATGTGCTGTAGAAATATACCCATGTAGATATGACTGTAAATTACATTGTGTAATTTCATTATGGTATTTCATTGTGGTATTCCAATGTGGTATTATTTTGTGGTATTCCATTGTGGTGTTGACATGTTGTTTTTTGGATGTCATACTACGTATTGTTATACTCCCCACTGCATGGGTTTTTCCCACACATGTAGTGTCTTGTGTAGACGACCTTACTTTTGAGGGAGCCTTAGGAAGACCAGGACCAGATGTTTCTTATTAAGGATGGATACAATGAGGTGTTTTCCTGTAGCTTTCAGAGAACAATCCTAGTACCTTTACTTCCTAGTTTGTCTTTTCTTAGAGACTCTTTGTGGTGGTCCTGTATCCATCTCTATTTATATTCTAGTAATTTTATTTTCAAACTCTGTTATGAAATCATATTTAAATTCATTCATTTTTTACTTAGTGGATTTTATATTTATGCATTTTGTTTCTTGGATATGTGTGCATGTATACATGTACATTGGATAATTCCTACCATCTGTAAGATATACCTACAAAGTGCCAGTCACCAGCCCCTGGACTATTAGAGGTGGGAAAAAGGGTAGTCATGGCATGGGCCCCTATGAGATGGTTCATGATGGAGTGTTCTCAGAGATTGGTTCTACTTTAATACAATGAGTCTATGAGTTTTTTTAGGAAATAGTGTTAATTTTTTGAAGTTCATATTTATGGACAAGGACTCTCATGTTGGGGAAGTGGCCCACTTATCCATACACAAGGTCTCTGATTATCTACATTCCATCTCAGTACATGAAAACAATGTTTTTAGGGGAAAAATGTTACATGAATCATATTGGTATGGTTGTGTTCTAAATTATATTATTGATTCAGCTCCTCATATATACTCTATTGACCGTGGTATATCTTACTTTATTTCAGTATGGCTCCACATAGGCCGCCAACCATAATTCCTTTGTGAGATCATTAGGATGATCTTCCCAATGATGAGGCATCAGTACATGGTTCTGTAACAAAGATAGAACCCCTGGGTAGATTAACAGCTATACCAAGACCCATCGTATAGTATCTATTACTAGGACTATAAGCTAATGATACAGGTAGGATTAGTGAATTTCACATGTTTTTGATGTAGAAGCCTCTCATTTTTTAGGGTGAGGCAGACACCTAGTTATATTAGTATTAATTAGAGGTAGTCGCCCATGTTTACCACCTTGTGAAGAACCCTAGAAATCACATGGAAGTTCTTTCCTTGAGCCTCTTTCTGGGATCTATGGGGTGATGGCAGAGGGTGGTGACTTAGTCACATGATGAGAAAACAATATCATGTATAGACAATGACCATATCTACATGGAGAAGTTTCATCTAGGAACGTTGCCATCGTTACACGTATAAGAGATTTTGTATCTAACGTAGGGTAGTATGTTAATGTAATAGTATTCAGTGATGTTTACAGACCTTTCATGCTACTACATGGACATGTTAAAATAGCAGTTCTTCATGGTTCTAACCTTCAAGTAGGGATTACATCATGACATCGGGGAATCAGTGGTATCACATAGCATTTCAACTTATGAGGGGGTACATGAGAGATCCCTACGAGTGGAGTGTTTTAAAGCAAAGTGGACATTGGTAATGGGAGCTAATAGTGGTAAATGAGTAGCTGAGACCATGGCAGAAGGAAGCCAAAGGTAGTCACATGGATCCAAGTGGGTTAGGCACTTCAGGTGATGAACCCAGGACTAAGGGTAAGTGGTGCATGGATCCCAGGACGGATCGAGTCATCCTATGGACAGATGGTGTTATAAATTCAGTGGTTGAGTCCATATTGAGTAATATTTACCAACCTATCATGTAGCTAATCGGTAGACGATCAAGGGACCATAAATGTATATGAATAGAGATGAGGGTGATGGTCTGCAGTGTTGCATACATTTAAGAGGGGCATTAATTCTAGGAGGAGGTGGTTATAGGTTCGACTTCATTATTCAACCACCCTCTGGTGGTACATGCTAGGCTTAGGGAGCTGGCGGAAAGGGATGATGCCAACTACATGATATAGAGGGTTTTTACCCAATGGCTCCAGGAATGATATGAGATATGAACTGTTCCTTTTCTAACTTACATGTTGTTTTGATATACACTTTTTCTAGTAATTCATTTCATTACATAAACCTTGTTCCCGACTCTGAGATTTTAGTTAAACCATTGACATGACACTTACACATGGAGACTCATATGGGATAAGATTTTCTGATCACACATTCGTACAAATAGTGTGACATTACACTTGGAGGTGAGAGTTTTGGTTGGGATTTCTCAGTAGTGGCATCGAGGCATTTAGATGTCATTCTTGGTATGGACTGCTTATGCATAGTTCTTGCTCATATTTAATATTTTAGGCATATAGTGTGGTGTAGCCATAGTGATGTAACAATATTTATCTTTTTTGGTGAAAATAAAACATTGGAAGCATAGGATGGACTAACACAAAGCAGAGTGAAACCGATTATCCATCAGTTGGCTAGTCTGACCATCAGTGCAGTGGATGATATACGTCATTAGTTTCCTATTGTTCTAGATTATGAGGATGTATTTCATATGTATGTTCTAGGTTTACCTCCCTGCATAGATATGGACACATACATCTCTCTACACACCAAGATGACACCGATATTAACTCTATAATATCAATCTTCTCCCATAGAGATTCGTGAGATGAGGGTGTTGTTTGAGGACTTGTAGTGGAAGGGATTCATGAGACCCAATGTTTCACCCAAGGAAGGCCCAATTTTGTTTTACAGGAAGGTAGATGAGAGAATGAGGGAGTTTTTGGATTACTATTTATAAAAATAGGTGACTATAAAGGACATGTATCCAATACCTAGGATGAATAATTTCATTGATCATTTGGAAGGGTGTGGTGGTTCTCAAAAATTTTCCTCATATTTTGATATCACTAGCTATGAGTATGAGATGAGGATATAATGAAGCCGACCATACGATTTAATTACAGTCACTCTGAGTACATGGTGATTCCATTTGGTGTGATGGTCGCCATCGTAGTGTTCATGGGACTCATGATCCAGATCTTCCATCCCTTCTTAGTCTGGTTTTAGGTGGTCTTCATTGATGAAATCCAAGTGTATGTATAATATGAGGAATAGAACCCAAGACACATGAGGATGGACCTAAACACACTATTAGAGAACAAAATTTATGGTAACCTCTTCATGTGTAAATTCATGATTTGAGAAGCACATTTTTTTGGACATGAAATTTTAGAATATGGTGTTGTAGTGGATCCAGCAAAGGTTGAGGAAGTGCTTGCATGGGAGCCAACCATGAGTCTTACCAAGGAGATTATTTTCCTTGTATTGGATGGATACAATCAGAGATTTTTACCCAATTTATACATTGTGAAGTCACACATGAAAAATTTGATATGAAAGGGGAAATATTTCATGTGGATGAAAAGGGACTAGCAGTGCTATTAGGAGCTGATTCAGTGGTTATAGATTACTCCCATCCTAATTTTACTAGAAGAATGTGTCAATTATGTGTTTTTATGTGATGAATTAGGTACCGGGCATGGTGGTGTCCTAATGTAAGGGAAAGAAATTATTACCTATGTTTTATTCTAGTTGATATGACATTATCTAAACTATGTGACCGCTGATTTTCTGCTAGCAGCGGTAGTCATCACATTGAAGATGTGGTGACACAACCTGATGGGAGAGTTTTTTATAATCTACAATAATCATAGTATTCTCAAATATATATTCTTTAATAAGGATCTAAATATGTTGTTGAGTAAATGTATATAGCAGATCTATGACTTTGACTTTCATATTTTCTATACTCCTGGGAAGGGGAACGTTGTGGTAGATGCTCTCAGTAGGAGGTCTAGTTCGATGTTTCGAATTGAGGCATCATAGCGGATGGTCTCATTGTAGATATCATTTTTAGATGGATATGGATTATCTTACCTCTAGTAGATGGTATCACCCACCCAAACTTTCAACGATTCATGGAGGCATAACTTGGAGATACCAAATGTGAGATCCTATGTGCACAAATATCCACAAGACATTCTTATTATTATTATTAGAAAGGTGGAGAGAATTCCATTATATTCATTTGATACCTAGTATTACTAGTAGAGTTGTGGGAGGAGGATGTAATGGAATTTCATACATCCCATTTTGTGGTACATCCAAGTGTGGAGAAGTTGTTCTATGACCTTTGATGTCAATTATGGTGGCTTGGTATGAATAACGGAGTTGCAGAGTTCATTTCACAATTCCTTACTTTCAGTTAGTGAAGGATGAACAATAGATTCCTATGGGTTGAGCTAAACCCCTTGTGGTATTGTAATAGAAGTGGGATGAAATATTAATGTACATAGTGATAGGATTACCATGTACTTCCAAGGGAAGAGATGGAATCTAGGTGATCATTGAATAACTCGACAAGTTGGACCACTTCCTAGCTATCTGGAGGTATATTTCATTAGAGATCTCAAGGAACTCATATAAATAGAATATAGTAAGGTTCCATGGTGTTCCATCATTGATTTTTTTTATTTTCAGTCAAAATTTACAAACTAGATTTTGAAGGGATTACATGAGGTATTTTGATCCCAGTTACACTTGAGCACAGCCTTTCAACCACAAACAAATGGATATAATGAGCGGATCATTCAGGTTTAGAGGAAATGTTACTAGAATTCTTGTTAGACCATGGCCATAGTTGTAAGGATCACCCACTAGTAGTGGATTTTTCATACAAAAACAACAATCATTCCACCATTGGAATGGAACCATTCAAGGCATTGTATGGGAGGCCCTATAGTTCACCACTTTTCTAGATTGAACCAAGAGAGTTAGCACTCATGGGACTAGAGTAGGTTTGAGCTACCATAGAGAAGGGGAAATGATCTACGTGTGGATAGAGACTTAATAGATATGTTAAAAGTCTTATACTGATAGGTGGTAGAGTGTTTTGCAGTTTGATGATAGAGACAATATGTGCCATTTGTTTTCACCTCAATGAGGATTATAGAAATTTGGACAGATTGGAAAGCTATCTCCATGTAACATCAGACCATTTCAGATTCAACATACAGTTAGTGTGGTGTCATACCATATGGATGTACCACCATAATTATATTGGTTACTAGAATTCATACACAGGACGTGGTTGGGGAGGTACGTGCATGACCCATCACACGTCATCAATTAGGCCAACTGGAAATTGAGGATGAATACACATTTTATGTATACCATGTGGAGACTGAGGATTTGTAGGGTATGATCATTTGTGGATAGTCGATTGCTTTGGTTCGTGTCTAGTATAAGCATTTTAATCTCTAGGAGATCACATGGGTGCGTGAGGCTCATATTTTTACCCAGTACCATCGTCAATTTGTGTATCCCTTGTTTTGGATTTCAGGGAAGTCAAGATGGAGTATGAGGAGAACATAATGCCTCATATTTTCAGTGTATGAGTATTGGATGTTATATGGAAACTCTACCCTAGGAATTATATAACATTTTTCAGCATGGGCAGTTTCTGAAGAAGATATTACATGACGTAGAGGGAATAAAATAATTTATTAAAAATTATTTTTTTGATGTAGTGAATTTTACCTAAAAAATATCCTTATGTTAGGATTCGAGGGTTATTTTCCTAAACCAATAAAATATGAAGATCCATTAGAGAAGAAATTTGATGAAATATCTCAAAACAAATAGCAACATATTATGGATTGACGACTGACACACCTGGAATTCAATGTACAATTCATACATCAATGACACAATGACTATTACTCATCAGTGAATGGCTGAATTGATGTAGGGATTGTTATCATGGTCTTTTTCCCAATTCATGATTTCCATGATGAACATGATCCAATCAATGGACAAATTGTTCGATGGTTCAAACATAAATGTAGGATGATTTTATATGCGGTATTTTTTGGAGTTATTTTTTTTGGTTTTTTCAATTTAACACTATGTTTATGATATTTCTCCATGAATTATAGGATAAATATTTTAAAACCTTTTTTATTGTTATTTTCTCTGCTTATTTTTCATGTAAATAGATGTTGGAACCCAGTGGATCTCAGCTCGACATTGCGGGGTGGTTCCAAATCTGAATGGGCCCATGAATTTGTGGAGAACTGATAACTGAGGCTAGATAAGTGTAGATCGGGACCCTAGGAGAATAAATCTATGATGGTTTGATTTTTTTAGGAATCAAAAGAGTCCTGCAAGGATATAAAATTGATCAAATAAATAGAACTAATGACCAGTGGTGAAAGAGATGCATACAAGAGGGTGAAGCGAGTGGTATCTGTTGCATCATCCTTAAGATACATCTATAGTGTTAGGGATGTGGAGGCGGTGAATGAGTTGGATTGGCGGCGTCTACCCATGTGGGATGTGTGTTGGCTGGATTGGGACCATGTAGAGTGATCGTAGGATGATCAAGGCAAGCATAGTGGACCTAGGTGGAGTTGTTCAAGCCATGTGGGTCAGGATAAAAATCAGGCCTGACCCAGATCAAACCCTTGGTCACCGAGATAAAGGTTTCCATGGCCTATCAAGATCTACGACAAACTGAGCTGTTAAGAGGAATAAGAATTGTATGACAAACCATGATTTTCATCTGCGAAGGTCGACTGTGGGACCAATGACAATGTCGTCGATTAACATGGTCAGTCGACCGACTACAATGGTTGATCGTGGAAGTAGGTATCTAAGCTCAGGTATGCATGCATGTAGTGTCTATTAAACAACCATATCTCTTAAACAGAGAATCCAATCGATAATATATATATATATGTCACTGAGACTCTGACATCGAGATGATCCCTTTGGTACAAGTGGTGAGTTTTTTTTTGGACCAAAATACGTTGAGAGAATCCCCTTAGTACGTTTTAGAGGGTTTGGTAGGGTATTATGTCCATGTCACTAGATTTTAATCCCTTCTAGAGGTTGAGAGTCATATAAAGTTTGTTATCCCACCCTTATACTGTTGTGTGATCCTAGATCACCACTAGAGGAGTTTTGAAATTTCATATTGTCCTTGACCAGGGACCTGAGCCTCCATCTAGCAGATTTTATTAGTAGGATCAGTGGTACCAACCAGTGTTTCTGGTTGTCATACACCATGTAATAGGTTGATTGAGATTGGGTATGGGGTTTCCCCCAGTATATTTGGGTGTGATCTGTGGTGTCCCCTGGCCAGTTATGTATGTGAATTCCTCTCTATGTATCATAGTCTTCCGTTAAATATTTGTCGTCATTTGGGGGGCCCGAATGAGCTAGACTAATTCATGAGTGTCTCATGTGATATAATTTTTCAAGGAGTGAGTTATCCAAAAATCAGAATTAAATGAGAATAATCCAATGGCTAGAATTTGGTTATAACTTCTTGATACCATGGTGTCTCTCATGACTATATCTAGATATTCTTATTATATTTGTTGAAGACGTGTACCATTGTGCAGCTAATTTTACTTTTCATTTTTTTACTTAATTGTGGAATTACATTGTTGTATTACATTGTGGAATTCATTATTATATTCCTTATTATATTCCTTTTTGGAAATAATTTTTGGTTTAGGTGTGTCTTACAATGTATTGTTATAGTCACCTCTGTAGAGGTGTTTCCCACACGTGTTTTGTCTTATGAAGATGATCAAAAATTTGATAGAGCCTTTGGAGAACCAGCACCTAACGGTAGATAGTGTGACAAGATAGATGATAGTGTGTTTCTACGGATTTGAAACAACAACTAAAGTGCATGTACTTATATATTGGACCTGTGTTGCAGGCTCATTGTAGTGGGATTGTATTTGGATCTATTTACATTCCAAAACATTTACTATCATACTTTTTTGTGGGATCTAGGTAGTATGAAATAATTGTTTTCTTAGAGATTTTTTACATTTATTCATTTTTAATCATGGATATGTGTTCCTGTTTATGGTGCATAGGCTAATGCCTCATATTTGTTGGATATGCCAAATTATGGATAGTCTCAATCCACTAGCGTATTGGAGGCGGGCATGGGGTTCACACGACATGGTCCCCTCTAGGATAGTAAATACTAGATGAATATCAAAAATATTTTATAGAATACATAACATATATAATACATTAATATCACTTATTAATTATAGGTGATTTATTTTATTAGGATAAAAAAATAGTGTGACTATACAAATAAAAATACATTCATTTATATTCAATTGGGATTCATATTTATTTCTAATTAATTGGTAACTTATGGATTCATCTTATATTTTTTAAACCATATATTTTCATAAATTACATAATACTATTCATAACCCCAAATTTAACGTCTAGGTTATATATTACTCTTTTATATAATAACATTTTAATGATATAATATTTCACTTTAACAATTTTCCATGCATGCAACATAGAATATTTATGAAATTCACTGTTTTGTGTATTGAAATATGACCGCAGTTTTTTGTGTAGAGTAAGATAAAATTTATGTTGTGTGTAGTGAATAATTAAATTGGTATTTCATATAATGAAATCTAAACAAAATTATTTAATGAAAAATAATGTATTTTCTTTTTTTCATGAAATGAATAATATCAAAATGAATAAATTAATTCAAAAAAATATAAATAAAAAAATATATGGGTATTACATTCTACCCTCCAAAAAATGAATTTCATTCTCAAAATTCATGTGAGTTATCAATGGTTTAGTACATGAAAGTTTTATTAATATAAACTCACATCTTAAAAATGGATACCAAAACTAATTTTAAGAAGGGAATATTTGAACCATAATGGTTAACCAATGTATCATATAACTCGTTTTCCTCACAGGAGAGCATAGATATCGATTAAGGATTGGACACTGAGGAAAACTGTAAATATTTAAAAAGAGTGATTCATTTCATCAATAATCAACATTTTAATGACCAAAGAAATATTTAGGGCTACAATGTCATAAATATGTGATGATTTAAAAGGCATTCATTTCAACAAAATTAAGGTATTAGTATAACCAATTTTCATTTTTATCATTATTTGAATGTAGAGTAATTATTATATTGACCAAGAATAAAGGAAAAATTACATACTTGATATATTTCTATTAAAAAATAAATTCGTTATTCGGGCTTTTAAAAATTTATAATTTTTCCACTACTTCATGTAATGGACATATAGAAATTAATTTTGAGGCCTAAAATTCAAGAATACACTTTTAAATAATTTTAAGGACCATTGAAGAA
Organism: Viscum album; assembly: GCA_963277665.1. Classification (NCBI taxonomy): domain Eukaryota; kingdom Viridiplantae; phylum Streptophyta; class Magnoliopsida; order Santalales; family Viscaceae; genus Viscum; species Viscum album. The sequence goes on along the minus strand of OY728140.1, from coordinate 1,897,667,574 downwards.
GGAAATGAATAACTATTTGTCCATAACTATTCAGAGAAATCAATATGTTAATACATTAATCTCTAAAAATAAAAAGTTTCACTATTGATTCATCATATATTTTTATTCAAAAAAAATATATTTATACACTACCTAGGACATCATGTTGGCTAGTGGTAGGACATGTATGCTAAGAGGGTACACTTTTATATTAACTATTTGTGCTAAGAGGTACACAAATACTTTTTGATTGTCTTCAAATTACTACACAGGTAAAATGGTACATCTTACTCATTCTAATTGTACAATTTATTTATTGTTGTTTTTGTAGTATTTGACTTTTTCTAAACCATGCCATGTATGTATCTATTCTTAGTGAATAGTGGAGTTTATAAGTACTTGAATTTTTTGGGTATGTGGGTTTGATTGAATTTCAACAGGGAATTAAATTAATTAACATGAAGAAAATGTTGTTTTAGAGAATCAAAATTGAAAAACAAAAACAAATTCACACCTCACCCCACTAGTGATACAATTATTATGACTTGGAACAAATTCATGGTATCAAACCTTTAGTTAAATACTATAATTATTTTCTGATATATAATTGGAATTTTGTTAATGCAAAAGGTATTCTAGTCTTCTTTTTAAATAATTATCATATTTGTAATGATCTAATGTTTCATTATCTTATATCTATTAGATATGATATTCTTGAAGCTGCAACAGATGGGTTTCCTCCTATTGATTTTAAATAACCTCTATCATCAGTTGATAAGAAGAATATGGAGAATTATGGAAGGGCCCAAGATTTTTATATTATAATCACTTTATTAAAGTGATTTTTATAACTTAAAAGTTTTTTCCACGTAAAAAGATATATGAGATAAATGAAAGACATATACGGAGTCAATATAAATTTGATGATGGAAAATATCAAATCATAAAATTAATGTATGATGAATTGAATATGGTTGAGTATGAATGTATTGGGGAATTCTTTACAAGGGTAAATGACATTATGAGAACTCTCAAATTTCTAGGTGAAAATATTGATGATCTATTGTTGTTGAAAATGTATTGATAATCTTTCTAGTCATGTTTGATGAAAAATATTCTTTACTAAGAGATAGGGGTCCAAAAACATTATCTATAGATTATTTTCATTGCACCCTCATCACTTATGAAATGACATGAGAAAATTCTATGAAAGGAAAAACAGAATTCTAGACATTAATGTATTTCATGGATGATAAGAAATAATAGATATAGAATATTTTTATTTAATTTGAAGCTGGTGAATCAGATTCTAAGGTTGATTAATGTATAAGTCTTGAAAATATTTTATCCTTGTTTTAAAAAAATGTGAAAAGATGTATAGTGAAATACAAGTGGATTCCTACCTTGAAATGTTTCGAGTAGTGGTCATAGAGCAGCTAATTTTCCTCAAAGAAAGATATAATTGAATAGTGATGATATAGAAATAATGAAAAAGATTCGGGAAGAAACAACAAGACAATAGAAAATTTAATTCCACAGGGAAAGAAAGACAATTCCTCGAATCCAGAATATAATGTTTATTGTCTAATGATGAAGAAGAATAAAGAAATGATGACAAATCCAAAAAAATTGAGTATGGTATTGAAAATTCATTTATTTAAGGAGTGAATAAGGAATAATTTAGAAGAATTAATTACGAAGAAGAAAAAACTCTACATGAACATCATTTTAAAGAAGAGCTGAAATAACGTTTGAGAAATATCTGAAGTATTGAAAAGAAAAAAATTGATGATAAGTAATCCCCAACAAGAAAACCATAATTTATTTCTGATGGGAATGTGAGGCCGGTAAAAGAGATTAGTGATATGATGAAATATCTTGAATATGAAAAAATGGTAATGTGTATCTGGGGTTGAAGCTTAAGGGAAAAGAAGAAGAGTTGAAACTTGTACAAAAAAACACTCAAAAGACGAACAAAGAAAATCATGTTTTTAAAAACCGATCTCTTTATTTGATGGATGTTCTTGAAAGGAGAAAGAAGAGAATAATAAATAATATATATCTTCAAAGGTTGAAAATTTTTATGGAAATTTTTACAAAAAGAATAAATCTTATAATGTTATGTACATGGTAAAGATTGAAAAAGTGAACATTTTAGAAGTTAAGAAACATAATGTGTCCAAAAATATTTTATTATAATATGTAAAATATACAAACACTTATATTTATATTATGTCTAAAGGGAAGAAGAAGAATCATATTAATAACAGAGCAAATGATGGTTTAAAAAAGAAACAAAATGGGGTTTTTTAGAAATGTATTCCCAATTATGGGTAGTATGGATGTTATATAGAAAAGTAATTATTTAGGGATATTTATGGTATTTAGGTGGATTCATACATATGGAATATATGTGTTGGTTTAACAAATAACAATACTATTATTCCACATGTTATGAATGGAATGGTGTGATGGGGAGACAATTCCATCAAATGAAGAAGTCTGAGATAATTATTTTGAAGAAACCTAAAAAGGTTAGAGTGAAGATTGAAAATAGGTTCCCACCACTGGAGACTATTTGTGAAATTTGTTAACAACCAAGAAGCCTTAAAACAGGTTTTATTGTTTTGTTATAGACACAACAATATATTCTTAACAATTATCAGATGTTGAAGATGAATAATGAAGAGAAATTAGAAAAGACTCTTTTGGTTGAACCCACATTGAATGCTAAAAAAGGAGAATGATATTGGATTCTTGATATTGAGTTGACTTAACATATAAAATGATATTTGAAATAATTTTTTAATGTTGAATATTTTAAAGAAGGTACCATAACATTAAGAAATGATGAAACCATGAAAATCAATGGTGTTAGATCATCCATCATTAGGGAACAAAATATAAATCAATGAAAACATTGTATTTTTATTGGATGAAACACAATTTTCAATGGTTTTTAAATTTTTTTCATGAGGGTGAAAAATTTAAATTCAGAAATGATGGGATTATTATGAAAAGTAAAGTATATGGGAATATTGTTACAAGATTTCAATGTAAAAAAAGTAATTTTTATTCTTCACATTGGTGAAATAAAAAACACTTGTCTCTTCTGTATAGTGTAATGGAATCAGTTGTGGCATAAAAGGATAGGACACATGAGTCAAAGAAACATAATTATTTTATCTAAATAAGATAGTGTCTGATACATTATTGATTTTATATGAATAAGAAATTTGTGTTGCACTATTTTTCAGAAAAGAAATATTACACATGTTGTGCATAATAATGTTAACATTTGATCAAGACCACCCCTAGAGTAGATTTATTTCTACATTAGTCGAATAGTGTGAAAATAATAAAAATTGGAGATAATTATTTCATCACATTCATTGATGATTTTAATAACATTACTTGGGTTATGTATATGGAACATAATTAACATGGTTTGAAAATTATTTTGAGTTTTAGAAGGAAGCATGAGAAAGAATGTGAGTATTCTATGTAGAAGTTTTCAATATACAATGTGGGTGAGTAAAGACGTGAATAATTCTAAATTTATCCTGAAAAATGGAAATATGAATTATTGTATTTTCCTATACACTCCTCATGAAAATGGTGGTGATGAAATAAATAATATAAGTTTGGTGTATCTAGGAAGAACTATGTTACATTAACATATTCATCCTCATTATGTTTTGGAAGAAATATGTGAGTAGTGCAATTTATATCCAAATGGTTGTTTCTATATGCCTGAATTAGATACTTCTCCATATGACTTATTTATATAAAAACACCTTTTAAAAACATAATAGTTTTTCGGAGTCCATTTATTATATATAATACTAGAAGAAAAAATAGAATGTTTTAGAAGATAGGTGAAGATGAAAATTTTCATGGTTATGCTTAATAAGAAAGAGGATATAGATGCTACGAAAAAGAGAAATATAATAATTTTTTATTCTATTGATTTCAAATTTACTAAAATAGATGGGAAAAACATATTTAGAAAGAAAATTTAGTTGATTAAGTTGAAGAAAAAAATTATGATAGGGATACAGACAATTGTGTTTCTAAACATCAAGAAGATTTAGACTCAGATATTTTAGTTGATGATGAATATATTCAAAAATATCATCCATTGATGATGATGAATGTAAAATATCAGCATATAATGGGTAATAAAAACAGAATATTCAAACAATAATAACAAAAAATTCTTTTTGACATACTTCTTGTATTAAAAAGTTCATCCAAATGGCAGGAAAGAATATTTTGAGTATCCAGAATGGGTTTAGGACATGAAAAAGTGTCAAATAAACATGAAAAGAATCGTACATGGGAACTCATACACAAGATATAAAACAAAAATATTATTGGCATAGTGTTGGTTTTCTAGAACAAGCTAAATGAAGAAGGTGAAGTGATAAGAAAGAAAGCAATATTTGTGTGAAATGGGTATTTGGAAAATGAAGGAATTGGTTTTGATGAAACTTTTTACCCAGTGGAATGACTTGAATCAGTATTGTTATTTATGAATAATGGGGCTACCAGATCATTAAATTGGAAGTTAAATTGGAATTCCTAAATAGTGATCCTGGAGAAGTCATTTATATTGAACAACAATGTAGATTTGTTTTCGGAAATGATGTAAGTAATGTGTGTAGATTTCAAATGGATTTTCAGGGCCTGAAACATACTTTGAGGGCATGGTAATCCCTAATTTTAAATTTTCATGTCTATGAATTAATATTTTGTAGTAATTATAAATTTATTTTTGAAATATTTATGAAATAAAGAAAAAGTTATTTGAAATTTTCATGATGGGGGAAATGAAATACTTTCTTTGGATAAAAATACTTCAAAGGATGGAAAAAAATTTCCATACTCATGTAATGTATTCTTTGGAAATTATCAAGGTTTTTTTAATGGAAAAATAACAACAAGTTACTACTCAAATATTATAATGAGTAAAATTTTATGAAGAGGGAGAAGGAACAGATGTTGATCAAAAAGAATTTTGAAAGCTATTTAGAAGGTTTTTGTATTTGACGGCCTCGAGATTTGACATTGATTATTCCATTAAAATATTCTCAAGATTTGAGAGTTTTTTAAATAAATATTATTTAAATAATATAGAATGAATTATCATATACATCATGGGAACAATAGAAATTTGAATTAGGTATTGTAGCTCAAATAGTATTTAATTTTTCGGGTATTTAGATGCTAACTCTTTGTGAAATGTAGATGATAGAAGATCCAAATTTGGTGAAGTATTAATTCTAGGAAATAATTGTGTTAATTATTATTCAATGAAACTGAATTCAAAAAATTTCAATATGAATGATTTTTTGTATATTTCTTTCACTCTAGAAACCACTGAACTTCTGTGGATGAAAACTCAATTGGATGATTTACTTGTGGAAGTGGAGATACCCTTTCACTTTTGTTGTGACAGTAAAAGTACAATCAATATTATCAATAATCTAGGTAAACATTGTCATTCAAAACATATGAATATTAAATATCATTTCATTAATGATTTTGTGGAGAAGACTGAATTGAATTTGGAATTTGTTTCTACGTTAGAACAATTCAATTAAATATTCACAAAAACTTTAAAAAATGTATCATTTTATAAATTGAGGATGACCAATGGTGTCCAACCTCTTTTTCTTCATGGTTATTGTATGTGTTTCTATCCATTCGCTCATATTACCTTTGGATTTTATTGTGAATGGGGAGAATTTTGTTTCATAAATAAATGTATTTAATTTTTGAAGGAATAGTTTTGGGTATGCATTGAATTCAACATTTTTTTGAGTGAAATATTATAACAATTTATCAATGTGGTTGTAGGAGAAGAATATTTTTTGTATTCTATAGAGGATTATGATAAAATGAGGATGACAAAAATATGAGGAAGTAAAAAAGAAAATGGTTTTCAAAATCCCCAATTTTGACATCATAGTTTTTCTATTATTGATTCAAATTTTTTACAATGAGTTAGCTCACACAGGATTATAAATATTGATATGTAATCCATTGATGGAGTAAAAAAATTTCACTAATTTATGAAAAATTGTTGACATCAAAATTCAGATGGGTAGATTGATATGACAAAGTGACAATGAAGGTGTTTTTCTGCAAATATTGTCTTATAAAATGAAAAAGTGTTTTTGAAGAAAGTAAATCACCTCACTTTTTATTTGATGAAAATCGTAGAAAAAAAGATTTTCAATAGAATTGGACATGTGTTTTTTGAAAAATAAGACTTACATTATCCATCATAAAGAGAATATGTTTTTTGAAGAAAATATTTTGATCAGACATACCTTAGGCAAGGAGTGGGAGAAGATCAAAATGAGAAATTCATCATTATCTAGAATGAGGGAATCAGTCGCATTGAGAATTCATATTGCTAGATGTAAATGGTCATCATATTCACTTTGAATTAGATATGAAAGAAGTGTTTGTTTGGATGAATAATCATAGTCAGCTTGACTATGATTATCTTAAATAGGATACTACTTTGATGATTTGTATTTCTCATGTTTCAAAAGTTTATTGGAGGATATATTAATCAATCATTATTTAAGAAAGGGGAATATAATTGATACAAATGGTACCTAGATTTATCATATCTGGGTGGAAGAGAAGAACAATATGTGACTGATTAGAAAGAAATAATTCTTAGGATGATGATATTTGGGATGAGAAGCATTGAAATATCTTTCTATAATATTGGTATGTTTTAATAATTTCAATTTTAAATTAGACATTATATCATCTGATCTTATATCATATACATAAAAAAACATTTGTACCCAGGATTATCTTATTATCGCTCAGGAAGAAAATGATCATACCTAGTATAATCATATTTAGAATAATCATATCCAGAATGATCATACCTAGGATGATCTTACCAAGACCAATCATACTCATACATGGTCTGGTATTCTGGAAGATTGTACCCATTCCGATCATACCCAGGCTAATCATAACAAGAAAATATCGTACTCGAGATGATAATAAAAGTAGGATGTTTGGATAAATGGAAAGTTATGATACCTTCCAACTGATGTCTGACAGTGTTGAAACTATTCCTAAATGAATATAATGTCATGAAGGATGACATGATATGAGCATAGGTTTTTAAATGAAGGAAGTTGGTGAAGATGATATGAGGCCGATGAATTTTTATAAAAATATATATATCAACACTATAGTAAACCATTCAAAATGTGTTGAATTACTCTATAGGATTAAATTGGTTCAAGATCCATTATGTGAGAGTTAAATAATTTTATATTTCCAATTGGGGAAAAAATAATAAGTGAATATGTAAAAGTGGGTTGAATGTGTAATTTCAGGAATGAATTTTCAAGGGGATATAAAATTTAAAATAATGATAATATTCAAAAAATTAGGGTGGTATCAATTTATTCATAAATTTAAATTGAATTGATGCTGAGAATTATTTCCAAGAAATCATATTCAAAAAATTAGACAGATGAATTCAAATTAGACTAGAAATTAAAATGCACTTCTAAAAAGGACGTGAATATTGTAGAAGAATCAACAAGGTTTAAGAAGAATTTCTGAAGTCAAAATAAATCTAACATTTTAGGGTAAATTTGGATTGGGGTGAATTTAAGTGAGAATTTATTTTAGATTCCATCAAATTCCTCTCAAGGGTCAACTAAAAAGGATAACAGTTCATTGTACTTTTTTGGATGAATGGTGTACTCTTTATAGAAGAGAAGCTCCATGTATAAGAATGAGAATTAATTTTATGTATTCACTAATAATGAAGAAGTTTTTATGGATAGAAGTGAATGATATGATACAAAATTCTAACAATGTATTTACAATAATGTCATACTCATTGATTTCCGTACACAGCTGGTTACCATATTTGTCTTTTCAATTGTATTTGGCTGATCATCGTATCAGGAAGGATTAATCAGGTCATGATTTCCATATTGACTTTTTTGGAAAATATCAGATGGTGAATTTAAGTGTTTATCATTCAAACAGAGAAGTATTGGACTTGATGAATCATACTAGGAGGAATCAGACTGGGAAAAACAGACGGAGAAAATTAGAGTAGTATTTCTTTAAAAAAACTTTGGAAGTTCATACCATATACTGGGAATGAATTTGAAGAATTTTTTTCAATTGAATACATTTGTAAAATTTAAAAGGACCAATATTTTAAAATACTTTTTACACAATCATGGTATTACCCACTTTTTTCTATGAGGGTGCACACGTACTTTTGGATTTTTTCTTCAATGTACTACATGAGTGGAAGGGTATATCTTACTCTTTGTAATCCAAGGATTTGTTTCTAGTATATTTTTCTCAATTTGATTACATACAAACTATACTAATGGTATAATTATTCTTATTTAATTGAAAGTCTTTTATGTACATATAGACTTGTGGATGTGCGTTTGATTGACTTTCAATAGGGAATTAAAATCATTAGCAACAAGTGAAGGTTGATTCAGAGAAACATAGAAAGAAAAATTATCACTTTTTAAAAACGTACCACTATCAGTGATAAAATCATCCGTACTAGGTACTTTCACTATATAGTATATAGAAGTATGAATTGGAATACACCATTCATGGGGATGGCAAGTCATTCGTATTCATGAACGTTGTTTCCATTTTTTATTATCTTACTAAAAGGATAAATAGAATTGAAACATTTATATATGTATATATACCATTATTCTTGTAGAATTATTGAATTATGTATATCATATAAGTTACCTAAACCCATCAAAATACATTCCATGAATCCTTTGAATGAATCACATCGGTTTGAGGGGGCGAGAGTCCACAGTTCCTCAAAGAAAATTATTATTTTTAATTAAAATGGAATGTAAAATGATATGTTTTATAAAAGGAATACATAAACATAAATATATAATAAATACAATAAATGACATATACAAATAGAGTAACCATCATAATTTCCACCATGATAGGTAGTAAAGGAATTGTGAATAATCATCGTTTATTGGAGCGGTGGTTTTCCATACACATATACTATATATTCGTTACCCATTAGATAGATGTGTGAGTATGTGCTGGTATATTCAATAGAATAACAAAATACTATTACATTTATGATATTGGTGTTTTTATAAAATCATGGAATAAATTCTTTTGGGGGTGGATAAGCAAAATAAATGAATTGATCAAGATAGAATAGTTTATCTCTTAATTGGGAGACTTCTTTTGGATTGAGACAAAAGGCCCTGTTGTAATACATTATTTTAATGGATATTATTCTAAGAGGAAGGGAAGGAGTTTTGAAAGTGGTTTGGTAAGATATTCTATGAAACTAAGAGGTTTGAGATGCGTGATGAAGAGGGAGAGTTCGTGGCCTTTTATAGGCAATGAAAAGGACACACTTTGCATCTTTTAAAAGAACTTTTTTGTTCCCAAATTTTTACCTAAAAATAGTCAAAAAACAACAAAAATCAATAACATAAGGTTATTGGAAGAATAATTTCCATAATATGGGGTTTTGATAAGTTTTCGGATCCTTTTGCGTCTTAAATTGATGGATTATAACTTTTTATCCAAATTTTTCACCTAACCATTGTAATTAATTTTAATCACTTTCAATAATATTTTTCGGAAAAATTGACCTAATTAAATATTATTAATTTTTCTAATTAAAAATAGGGAGTACATTTTTCCAAATTCTAATATCATTATTGATAGAATTTTATTTAAATTTGATCTTGTTGATGGGACAACACAACGTGTTTTTAAATTAAAAATGATCAAATGTTTTCTATGATTTTATATGAAATATCAATGAGATATTGGTTTGAATGAACTAAATTGGATTAATTGAAAAAACAAATATATAATTATACCTTTATAAAATTTGGAAATTTAATTTAACTTTATATGTAAATTAAATCCAAAATAATACTTTAATTAAAATATAGTAATTTTAACTATTCATTAGAAAATTAAACCTTACTGAAAAAAATATAAAGTCATTTTCCTAACTTATTTTTTTTTGTTTCTAGTAGAAATATGATTTTTATTTTTACATATTAAATCTATAAATAATCCAAAAATTGGATTTAAAATTAGTTAATCATTAAAAGGAAGTAAAACTACTTTTATTAAAAAAGGTTTTTTTCATAAAATTGGGATTGTCATTATTTTAAGTCTAATGAATATATTAAATGAACATCAGAAATATTTTGTAGACTATATGCCATATATATTACACTAATATCAGTTACTAATTGTAAATACATTAATATGATACGTTAAAATATATTTGTGATTATAACAATAATAATATTTTCAATTATATTAAATAAGTTTTCAGAGTCATTTTTAATAAATTGGCAACTTATGAATTCATATTATAATTTTTTAAACCATATATATTCATAAAATAGATATTATACTAATAATTACTAATTTAATGGATACATTATATATTATTATTTTAAACAATTTCATTTTAATGATATAATATTGTTCAGTAAAAATTCTTCATGTGTTTTATGCAAGCCATCGAGGAATGTCATTATTGCATGTAATAAAGGCTAACCTCGGTGGCTTTAGTTCATTAATATAATAGAATCTCTTTTTAGTGTTGTTTTAAATATAAATTTTCAAAAAAAAATAAATATATTTTAAAAAAATAAATAAAAAAATATCAGTGTGTTACATTCTAACACCATTAAAATGAATTTCTCCGATGAAATTATTAAGGGTTATCAAAGGTTTAATACATGAAGGTTTCATTCATAGAATCCCACATAGTAAAAATTGATAATAAAACTTACATTTAAAAGGTAGCATTGTTAAAATAACTATTTCCCAATGTAACATATAACAATGATTCCTTAAAACAGAACATCGGTTGGGGTGAAGATTAATCATGGATGGAAAGGGTAAATATTTATATAGAGCGATTGAGTTCCTAAATCATAAACAAGGGAATGATAAAAGAATGTTGTGGGCCCCAACGTTATAAATCAGTGATGACTTAAAAGGCCATCAATTCTACAAAATTAAGTTATTAGGTCAACACATTTTCTTTTTATCATTATCATAATGTTGAGTAATTGTTTTATTAACCAATAATAAAAGGAAATATATTTGATATATTTCAATAAAAAAATCATTATTTATTTGTTCTCTTATCAATTTATAATTCATCTGTTACTTCATATAGTGAATTTCTAGTAATAATATTTGATGTTTCAAGTGATAAAATAAACATTTTGGAGATCTTAGGGACCCTAAAAGAATGAATAGTATAACTATTTATTTATAACTATTTTTAGAAATCAATACAGTTAATTCCCAGGGGGTGTTGGCCGAGTGGTACCCACTAGTTTTACCCCTCTCTCTATATGGTAACTGGCGCAAGATTGAGTAAAACTAGGCTCGAACACTGTTCATACTATGAACAGGGTGATTAAAATCCATTTCTTACCTGGGGATCTTGGCACACACATGGGATGGTGGGTCCCCCCACAGGGAGTCGGTGTTATCCACACATGTTTTTCCAATGAGTTAGTGTATGAGTGGTAGGGTCTCATTCATACAATCCAAGAGACCTAGGTTCAAAACTGGGTGGAGAAAAAATTTTGGGGTACTATAGTAGCATTGTAGAAGTCACTCTAGTAGTGTTGTAGCAGTTACTATTCGGTACTGTAGTAGCCAGAACTATTCACCCAATTTGGGACTTCATGCCACCAGTTTGTGACTACAGGTCTCACGGACCTTCGGGTGATCAATGGACTTTGGGCCACAGGGCCTTTGGGCCTCGAAGACAATGGAGTAGCCTAGTTCACATAGATCATTCTCTAGAAGAGAATCAGAGCAACATGAGTAGTATCCACTAGAATTAGAGCTAACCTAATTAGAATAATGAAATTGTATGGTAGGCACCATCTAGACAAGGCACCGTGCAACTTTGTACGTGGAAATTCTCTCCAATAAGCAATGCATGTTGGTGAGCTAGGTGATCAATGATTCAGAAGCTAGGGAGGGGCCATTCAAGTGGGCTTGGCATGCGGGTTATGTATTGGTCATGGAAAGCCTCTGGTCCTTCATTTCATGTATTGTGGGTCAGTTGGGGCTTGTGCCTTGAGCCTATGGGTCATGTACGGGTTCCCCCTTCATTCCTTGAAGGGGGGATTGCCAATAATAAAATAAATAAAAAAAGTCCTTCAGGCCATTTAGTTTAATATGATTAATACAATAATCTCTAAAAATAAATACTAACAATACAGTTTCATGATAAATAATAATTCATTAATAATAATCATATAATAACCAAGACATCGCATCAGAAAATTATAAGATTGAAACGTGTATCTTCTTTGAATTATGGGTTCAAGGCATGTGGCCTTGCCGAACTTCATTGGTTGTCACCTGACTTACATCACGCCCTTTTTTAATTCTATACTAATATAATTTCAAAAATACGATGGAAATCCGTGAAATAAGGTTAATCAGTAAATATTCTTTTATGTATGGTTTTAAATAAATTATCAGTACCTAAATACTTCCTCTAAAGCTTAACATAAACGTTTTATGAATGGTTTCCATTATAACCCTTCTAAAAGATGAAAATTGAAAAAATAAAAAAGAAATCCATGAAATCAGCTTAACATTGGTTCCCCCATATAGCACAACGTACCAATTTTTTGTCACATTCCATTAAAGTGAATACCCACGTCAAATATTCCCTTGAAACATGGTAGTAACCATAATTAACCTAAACACATTGGGAAAACATCCATTTTTCCATATTCCACAGATTACTGGATATAATAATTTAAATTCAAGAATTTGTAAACTTCTTCCTTGGGGACAAAGACCATTTTTTGTAAAATTATCTCTACGCTAGTTCATAAAATCCAATTTAATTATTGTTAACTAACATATCATTATCCAAAGATCATTATCTCACTTTCAAGACTTAATTATGGGTTTCCTGCCATTAATCAAAATATAAAAAATCTATGAAATCTCTTTTCTATGTTTTCATCACTATTAAAATTTTCAATTTCAATACATAATGAAAATTATCATAAAAATACTAATACAATTCATGATTAATATAACATAATATTTGAATTCCAAATCATAAATACTTCATTTATCAAAAATTATATTCAAACCACTACTAATGATTGATAAACATATTTCCTAATATCTATTTCCTAGAATATGAAATATGAATCTTATATTAAAGTTCCTAATCCTCAATCTAATCATTCTTCGTAAAATCAATGAAAATAGTAATGGATGTACTTCACATACCTGTCACATTTCATATGATGTCTTTTTATTCTTCTAAGTATGACAATTTCACATACCACCATCCAGATTCTATTTATGGGATTTCCACATGGGAAACCAATATTTATAATACCCATAATTTCAACATATAAATCATTCAATTTTAACACTGTTTCTTCTAATTCTCTCCCTTGAATAAAATGAGAAAGAACAGGGTGAGAAAAAGATATCATATAAGAAAGATACATAATCATGAATTTTTTTATATGATGTCTAAATCATGCCACATACCTTTTATTCGATGAAAAAAATTTATACTAGGTTATTGATAGTCATATTCTATTTAAATCCTTCATAATGGTTGATGATGATTTTTTAATATACAAAGCATAGCCCCAAGAAGTGGAAAACTAGGTCTGTATCAAGAGCTGTTGTCGTGTACAAGATTAACCCGAGTAAGGCCTGAGACATATTGTCAACATTTTTACTCCTAGGTAAATCAATTCCAGATCCACATCCTATTTTAGTATCCATACAAGGATTTATTTTTTGGAAACCACTCACTCCATCCTTATCTAAAATTCCTTGACATTTTTGTAAACTTTTACTCATCCCTATACTTATCATTAGTGTCATCCCTAGACAAATACTTAGAAATATACCTAGTGAACTCACTAAATATTACTTATCCTAGTTTCCAATGAATGAATAAAACTTTGATTTGATACCAACTATAGCGACCCATGTAACACCCTGAAGTTTTATGAAAAATATTCTCTTTAATTTCATTAATGTCTTGTGTTGTACGCTACACCAAAAGAAGCTTTCACAACACACATCCTTGACTTGTCTTCCATTACACGCAATCACGACCTTCCTCGATAGCGTGTGTAGTACGCAATAACGAGTTTCACTAAACAGCAATATGCTATTAAAATATTATTAAAACTAGCCATTATGAATAGTAATAACCACCTTTTGAAATTTTGTAAATTTTATTTTATCAAAATGGAGTTTATTTTTGGATTCGTAATATCTAAATTATCATAGGGTGAAATTTTGGTACATTTTGGATAACTTTTATTTTCTGATGAATAGTGAAAATTAATAAATTTTAATTAAAAACAACTTTTTAATCGAAATAATTAATAGTGATAAATTATTAATTTGAGTGGTTTTAAATTATATTTATAATATATTTTTACAATTCAATACAATGTTGGTAATTGGATGTAATTTCACATTTACACCAGACATAAACAAGTGTTAATCTTTTGATAGTTATTATCTCTTAAAAACACGCTATTTGTTGTGAAAGCAGAAATTAATTATAAAATTAATTAATGCAACTTATATGTTGGGAATTTTGTAAAATAGAAATCATTTTTGAATTCGGAATATCAACTATAGCTTAGGATGAAATTTTGGCATTTTTCTGAAAAACTTCAATTTTTTATAAATAGTGAAACTACTAAGTGGTAGTTAAAAAAATTAATTTTTTCATAAATCTTATTTTTACCGCTTCTTTGAATGGAATTTAAAAAAATCAGAGAGACACGGTTGATTTCAGTAAGTAAAATGTGGTTCAATGAGATGAAAATAATTTTTGGTGAATAGTAACTTTTTACTTTTATTTATCACGATTAAAAGTAAATAGGGTAATTAAGGGTAAAAATGATATTAATATTACCCTAACACATGTCCTAATCATATTGGACAAGTGTATCTCGACCAAAAACAACCTTAAGTGTAAAATATTGTCATTAAGTCCCACTTGGATTAGATTAGGACATTTATTATTATTTAATTCAAAGAAGAGTTAAAGGAGTTAAAATCAAAGTTTATTTACTAAAACATTTTTAATATAGGGTTATGCATAATATAATTTCGACTATAAATATTAATTAGAAAGATAAAAAGCTTTACTACATAATGGTATTTTATTTGTAATTTTTATACTTTAAATAATTTAATTTATTTATGACAAAACGATGATGCAGTAATTACCTTTTTAAGAAAATATTAACATAATTGATTTTATAAATGCCCAAATAAATGTAATTTGAGACTTTTTATGACTTAAAATAATTTTCTAGGTTAATATGACATGTTATTGTTGATTTAAGTAACATTTTAAGAACTTATCATTCTCTTAAAAATTTCATAAAAATCATGTACCAAATAGTGTCAAAATTGACATAAATTAGTTTTTAAAACAAATTTTATATTATTAATTGTTATTTAATTTCTAAAAATCTAAGGTTCGGACAAATGACTTAGATAAGGATAGATATATTAATAATAAACAACTTGGGGTTATTTTGGATTTATATAGTAAGTTTAGTAACCATATAGTTTAAGAAAACAAAAAGACACGGTAAAAGTAAAATTATTCAACTTAGAGTTAAATCTAATTGATAAAGATAAAATAATGACCTAAACTTGTCTAAATCCTATTTGATGAGAGTATTTCGACCCATCCCCAAATTAGCCTATAAATAAGACCATTTGAAACCATTATAAACCGAATTTGACCTTAATATAAAATAATATTTTCAGATATTCCTAAGGTGCCCCTCTCCTCCCTTATAAAAGGGCACCTCCTCCCTCTCCTCCTCACACCAATTTGAGCATTCATGCTCGGCCCAACCCTTAAAAAATATCTTCTCCACTTTCCTAGTATCATCCTAGAGTTCCTGGTCTTCTTCAAAGACCATCCTTAGTTCTTTAAGCGGAGGTTAAGAAAAGGCGCGTCAAAAAGAGGTAATATCCATTACCGATCTTCTTCAATTTCTTTCTTCTTCAACTTCTTCTTATTTAGTTGTTTCATGATAAAGTAATAACATCAGTATTTCTTATATACTTATATGTTATTATAAATATGAAACAACTCTAATTAACCTTCTATCCATCCTACGGAAAAAGGAAATCACCGCGCGTGCGTACGTACGGAATACCGTCTCCACGCCGTGGTGTAATCTATTTTCTGCCACCTCCTTAATTGGATGGGTATAATGGTGTAAGGAGTAACTATATATGATTATTATAGAGTTATATTGATACTGAAATAGTATACATACACTTCAACACAATTCCAAGACCATGGGAATGATATCATCGCTCGTGTGTACGTACGGACTACCGTCTCCACAACGCGATGAGATTCATTCTCCATGTTAACCATTTAAGAATAATTATAAAGTATATATAATCAATAATAATGAAATATATGAAATTATAAGGCTACTGGATTTATGTATATATGTATTTCATCTACTTAAATCCATTCAAGACAATGAGGAAAGGAAAACAATGTTCATGCGTACGTACGGACTACCGTCTCCATGAACGGTGTGTTTCATTTCATTTATATATTTGTTAAATATATATATAAACTGAATATATATGATACATAAATCATGTTTTATATTCTGTAAGTAAGTAAATCATGATATAAGTAATAATAATTTCATGAACAACAAGTCCAAACACCTACGATAAATGAAACGATCTTACCCAAAACGCTTCTTTAACATGGAATTTACAAAATAACGGGTAATATAAAGTCATAACTGAACCATATATGATATCATAACAATGAATATGATTCTTTATTAAGTTAATGACATTATTTAAATCATTATACAGGAGTTTCGGACACTTACGAAGCAAATCGGACTTAAGGTAAGGGAAATATCACAATCTCATTTTTATCCGAGATTGTTTATACTTTGGTATTTACTGGGGTGTATTTTATCATCCACATCCATGTTTCCTCAATATGTAATATTATTTCCATCCACCTACAATTGTTTAAATCCTATTTTACCCTTCGGTTAGTTCTTAGTAAATGATATGAAAGGAATCTTTTGACATTTTTCATACGAGGTACTTTTTTTGACTTTCCGACAAAAGTACGAAGAATGTTTTTTTTAACTTATACGGCATGAAAGGATTTTTAAAGAATTATTTACAAGAAGATTCCTTTACATGTTTTCATGTTTATTTTTAATCAACTTCTTTTAGTATATAATTTTACGACATGTCAAGAAAGGAAAAGTGTTTTTGAAGTAGAAAGGATATTTTCCTCAAGAATGAAGTTCAAGTGTTTTATCAAAATAATTTTCCATCTAAGATAAGAAATGGTACTGTTTTTATCCCTATTATTACATTGATTTTATTATTTTGTGATGGAATTATTTTTATTAATTCCTTTATTGTATATGAATTGTTTTATGATGTCAAGATGTTTAAGATTCCCATTTTTATTACATGGGTTATGCAATGATGTATTATTTATGATTTTGTGGAACACATAAGAATGGTATCATTATGAGATGGGTGGGACCTATATCTCCCTTCAATGCATTGGGTAAAGATTTTATATCTCATGAGATAGACATGGCTGGAATGGTAGGTTATACCGGTTCAGTGAAACAGGACTGAAACGAGGGTGACTCGGTTCAGAAAGGGACTTTGTCCACTAAGATAGTCTTGGCAATGAGTCTTGACTAACAAGAAATTATTCTCTATGATTATGTGTGTATGCCACAAAGTTTCATGTTTTATGTAATGAATATTGTGATTACATTTCACTACCATGATTTATCCCATGTTATGAAATTATACTCTCTTTTGCAGGTTATGATTTCCAAAAGTTATGTTCTTATGAATATGATGTGATTGATTTTTCTTTTGTTTACCCTTATTGAGAATTTGGGCTCACCCTTTTTTGTTTTCTTTTCCCCAGGTTATAAAGAAAGGTTTTAGGTAAAAAAAGGGGAAGATCATTATGGGAGATATTGAAGATCTTTCACCACGATTAGATGATTACGTTCCGAGTTTCCAAAGACACTAAACTATTACGATCATTGTGTGTGTGTTTTTTGTTATGTACTAAGTATTCCGCAAAAGTAATGTAATGTTCATGTACGTCATGATTCGGGTCTCTACAGTTGGTATCAGAGGAAAGGTTTAGTCAAACATTGGAAACTAGGATGTGATAACTCTAGTGAGATCCCTAGAGATATTTATAAGGTATGTCTAGGGATGTCCCTAAGGATAAGTATACGTATAGGATACAGTCATAGAACTACGTTAACGATCATAGAATATAACCTAAGATGTTAGATATTGAGGATACTCCACCTTTATTATGTTGTTTTCCCTAGAATGATTTTTGCCTCTCACACTATTCTTTTTTGGGTTTTAGAAAAGGGCTGGAAACAAGATGATTCACGATAATGGAGGATATGATGGACAATGGAATGATATTCTTCATAATGAAATGGGATTTGGATGTCCAAACATCATTATTATGCCGAATTAGAAATCTCATAATATGATCAATAAAGTAAAATTTGGTAAGTTTTCTGCCACGGCTAATAAGAGAAAGATGGAGTTTCATGATGATCATAGAGGAAAGAAAGTTCAATTTCCCCTATGTAAATCATGTGGGAAGAGGCATCCAGGAGAATGATTCAAAGGAACTGGAAGATGATTTGGGTGTGGAAAAGAAGGACACAAAGCAGGTAAGTGCAAAGGAAAAGGTTCAGTTAACAATATGGATGAGGATAATGGTATTGTTACGACATCAACAATGGTTAAATGTTTTAAATGTGGAATGTAAGGGAATTATGCAAACCAATTCCCCAAGGGAAAGTCTCATGGAGATAATCAGTATGGTCGTATGGGAAGTATTTATATTTATGATGATGAAGAGACTACAAATGATATGTGAGATGAAAGAATTGTTGAAGCACGGTCAATGGTTTAAGAAGGTAGTGGAATGATTACATGTTTATCAAGTGTAATTTTGTATAAGTAATCCCATGGTACTATGGAATAAAGAGACATCTAAGGATTGTTACACTATTGTATTTCCTATGTTTTTAAAGTGTATGATTAATGGTTATAGTAACCATGAAATGTTATTCAGATATTTTTTGGAAAGTAGATGATATGCGCATAATGAAGGAATAATAAGATAATGAGGTCTTTGATTGTATTAATGAGCTCATGACTGATATAAGGAGAAGGGTATATCATGGTTTGAGTATATAGAATTTTTGGATTTTGGTATGTGGAAAGAGTTAACTTTTAACTGTATTCATGTTTTCACTAAGGTTCAATGGGTATTCAAGAGAATACATGATTAAGGGCTTTGAATGTTTGGAATGTGACCAACAAGAAATATCTTATGATATATGGGGATTAACGAAAGTATTAAATCTCTGGTAATTGTTTTAACTATATTATGAGAGTGGACTAAAGTATTATGGATAAGCCTAAAGATTAGAATGGATTATGTTGGACATAAGTTAGTATTGTTTAAGGATAGAAGATTTTCGATATTATTGATGGGATGTTATAGTAATGTAGTTTTAGAAAAAGTACAACCTGCAGGACGGGCGACAACCCATCGCTTCGGACAAGGCTGTGGGAATCGAACCCACATCCAAAGTGTGACTGGCCTTTATCGCCTACCACAGGCCTACAGGAAGTCCCTTTTTAGTAGAAACTAGTTTTATTATATTAAGCAGTATGATATATGAAGTATAAGTCCATTTTAAGAACCATATATGATTAATCTCTCTATAGATCGACTTATGTATATAATTTTTGCTAACCTTTTGTTTGAGACAGATGGAATGACCCGTCATTCTATCACATGATCTGCTAACACTTCACGAATTACAAATTCAACTTCATTTATTTAAGAGATGAAGTGGAAATTGTTCAAGGCACGAACAATAGTGAGATTGTACCAAAATAAAGTAACTATTTATTCTAATTCAAATTTTCAACTTTAGGGAAATGATCTTGAAAACCAAAAATGTTGTCCTAGTGCCCTTATATCTGATGAATCAGATGGTACCCTAGATCGTCACAAATTTATGGCTTTGTGATTGCTGGCTTTTCCATAGCCATGTTCTCTACCACTCTCCATCAGAACATGATGGTTAGATTTCTCTTCCATATCCATATTTTCACCTATGTGGAAACCCAATGATTAGTTTAATTGGGTAACTGTTACGTTTCATACTTTTTTTTAAAGATTGGTTTTGGTATTCCTTTTTACGATGTGGGTTTCTATTAAAGAAACTTTTGAATAGTAAACCATTTATAACCCCGACGAATTTCGAGGGAGAAATTCATTTTAAGGGGGGTAGAATGTAACACCCCGAAATTTTATGAAAAATATTCTTTTTAATTTCATTAATGTCTTGTGTTGTACGCTACACCAAAAGAAGCTTTCATAACACGCATCATTGACTTGCCTTCCATTACACGCAATCGCGACCTTCCTCGATAGCGTGTGTAGTATGCAATAACGAGTTTCACTAAATAGCAATATGCTATTAAAATATTATTAAAACTAGCCGTTATGAATAGTAAGAACCACTGTTTGAAATTTTTTAAATTTTATTTTATCAAAATGGACTTTATTTTAGGATTCATAATATCGAAATTAGCTTATGGTGAAATTTTGGTACTTTTCGGATAACTTTTATTTTCTGATGAATAGTGGAAATTACTAAATTTTAATTAAAAACAACTATTTTAATCGAAATAATTAATAGTGATAAATTATTAATTTCAGTGGTTTTAAAGTATATTTAGAATATAATTTTACAATTCAATACAATGTTGGTCATTGGATGTAATTTCACATTTACACCAGACATAAACAAGTGTTAATCTTTTGATAGTTATTATCTCTTAAAAACATGCTATTTGTTGTGACGGTGGAAATTAATTATAAAATTAATTAATGAAACTTATATGTTAGGAATTTTGTAAAATAGAAATCATTTTTGAATTCGGAATACCAATTATAGCTTAGGATGAAATTTTGGCATTTTTCTGAAAAACTTCAATTTTTGATGAATAGTGAAACCACTAAGTGGTAGTTAAAAAAATTAATAATTTCATAAATCTTAATTTTACCGCTTCTGTGAATGGAATTTCAAAAAATCCTAGAGACACGGTTGATGTCAGCAAGTAAAATGTGGTTCAATGAGATGAAAATAATTTTTGCTGAATAGTAACTTTTACATTTATTTACCACGGTTAAAAGTAAATAGGGTAATTAAGGGTAAAAATGATATTAATATTACCCTAACACATTTCCTAATCCTATTGGACAAGTGTATCTCGACCAAAAACAACCTTAAGTGTAAAATATTTTCATTTAGGCCCACTTGGATTAGATTAGGACATTTATTATTATTTAATTCAAAGAAGAGTTAAAGGAGTTAATATCAATGTTTATTTACTAAAACATTTTTAATATAGGGTTATGAATAATATAATTTCGACTATAAATATTAATTATAAAGATAAAAAGATTTCCTAAATAATGGTATTTTATTTGTAATTGTTATACTTTAAATAATTTAATTTATATATGACACAACGATAATGCAGTAATTACCTTTTTAAGAAAATATTAACATAATTGATGTTATAAATGACCAAATAAATGTAATTTGAGACTTTTTATGACTAAATATAATTTTATAGGTTAATATGACATGTTATTGTTGATTTAAGTAACTTGGTTCGAACTTATCATTCCTATAAAAATTTCATAAAAATCATGTACCAAATAGTGTCAAAATTGACATAAATTAGTTTTTAAAACAAATATTATATTATTAATTGTTATTTAATTCCTAAAAATCTAAGGTTATACCAAATGACTTAGATAAGGATATATATATTAATAATAAAAAACTTGGGGTTCTTTTGGCTTGATATAGTATGTTTATTAACCATATAGTGTAAGAAAACCAAAAGACACGGTAAAAGTTAAATTATTAAACATAGAGTTAAATCTAATTGATAAGGTTAAAATAATAACCTAAACTTGTCTAAATCCTATTGTATGATAGGATTTAGACCCATCCCCACTTTAACTTCTAAATAAGACCATTTGGAACCATTATAAACCGAATTTGACCTTAATATAAAATAATATTTTGAGATATTCCTAAGGTCCCCCTCTCCTCCCTTATAAAAGGGCACCTCCTCCCTCTCCTCCTCACAGCAATTTGAGAATTCATGCTCCACAAAACCCTACACTAATATCTTCTACACTTCCCTAGTATCATCCTAGAGGTCCTGGTATTCTTCAATGATCATCCTTAGTTCTTTAAGCGGAGGTTAAGAAAAGGCGCGTCAAAAAGAGGTAATATCCATTACCGATCTTCTTCAATTTCTTTCTTCTTCAAGTTCATTTACATTAGTTGTTTAATGATAAATTAATAACATCAGTATTTATTATATACATATATGTTATTATAAATATGAAACAACTCTAATTAACCTTCTATCCATCCTACGGAAAAAGGAAATCACTGCGAGTGCGTACGTACGGAATACAGTCTCCACGCCGTGATGTAATCTATTTTCCACCACCTCCTTAATTGGATGGGTATAATGGTGTAAGGAGTAACTATATATGATTATTATAGAGTGATATTGATACTGAAATAGTATACATACACTTCAACACAATTCCACGACCATGGGAATGATATCATCGCTCGTGCGTACGTACGGACTACCATCTCCACGACGTGATGAGATTCATTCTCCATGTTAACCATTTAAGAATAATTATAAAGAATATATAAGCAATAATAATGAAATATATGAAATTATAAGGCTACTGGATTTATGTATATATGTATGTCATCTACTTACTTCCATTCAAGACAATGAGGAAAGGAAAACAACGTTCATGCGTACATACGGACTACCGTCTCCATGAACGGTGTGTTTCATTTCATTTATATATTTATTATATATATATATATACTGAATATATATGATATATAAATCATGTTTTATATTCTGTAAGTACGTAAATCATGATATAAGTAATAATAATGTCAAGAACAACAAGTCCAAACACCGACGATAAATGAAACGATTTTACCCAAAACGCTTCTTTGACATGGAATTTACAAAAGAAGGGGTAATATAAAGTCATAAGTGAACCATATATGATATCATAACAATTAATAAGATTCTGTAATAAGTTAATGACATTATTTAAATCATTATACAGGAGTTTCGGATACATACGAAGCAAATCGGACTTAAGGTAATGGAAATATCACAATCTCATTTTTATCCAAGATTGTTTATACTTTGGTATTTACTAGGGTGTATTTTATCATCAACATACATGTTTTCTCAATATGTAATATTATTTCCATCCACCTATAATTTTTTAAATCCAATTTTACCCTTCAGTGAGTTTTTAGTAAAAGATATGAAAGGAATCTTTTGGCATTTTTCGTACGAGGTACTTTTTGACTTTTCCGACAAAAGTATGGGAAGAATGTTTTTTTAATTTATACGGCATGAATGGATTTTTAAAACATTAATTCAAAGAAGATTATTTTACAAGTTTTCAAGTCTATTTTTAATAAACTTCTTTTAGTTTAAAATTGTATGACATGTTAAGAAAGGAAAAGTGTTTTTAAAGTAGAAAGGATATTTTCCTCAAGAATGGAGTTCAAGTGATTTATCAAAATTATTTTCCATCTAAGATAATAAATGGTTCTGTTTCTATCCCTATTATTACAAGGATTTTTTTATGTTGTGATGGAAATATTTTTTATGAATTCATTTATCTTATATGAATTGTTTTATCATTTCACGATGTTTAAGATTCCCATTTTTATTACATGGGTTATGCAATGATGTATGTTTTAAGATTTTGTGGAACACATAAGAATGGTATCATTATGAGATGAGTGGGACCTATATATCCCTCCAATTCATTGGGTAAAGATTTTATATCTCATGAGATAGACATGGTTGGAACGGTAGGTTATACCGGTTCAGTGAAACAGGACTGAAACGAGGGAGACTCGGTTCAGAAAGGGACTTTCTCTACTGAGATAGTTTTGGCAATGAGTCTTGACTAACAAGAAATGATTCTCTATGATTATGTGTGTATTCCACAAAGTTTCATGTTTTATGTTATGATTATTGTGATTACATTTCACTACCATGATTTATCCCATGTTATGAAATTATGCTCTCTTTTGCAGGTTATGATTTCCAAAAGTTATGTTCTTATGAATATGATGTGATTGATTTTTCTTTTGTTTACCCTTACTGAGAATTTGAGCTCACCCTTTTTTGTTTTCTTTTCCCTAGGATATAAAGAACGGTTTTAGGTAAAACAAGGGAAGATCTTTATGGGAGATATTGAAGATCTTTCACCACGATTAGAAGATTACGTTCCGTGTTTCCGATGACACTAAACTATTACGATCTTTGTGTGTGTGTTTTTCGTTATGTACTAAGTATTCCGAAAAAGTAATGTAATGTTCATGTACGTCAAGATTCGGGTCTCTATAACCCAGTTATAATGTACATGGATATTATATCAATTTAGATAAATATTTAGTACGTAACAAAACTAAATACATGAGGACCATAATATTTTTGTGTCTTTGAAATGTTGGAATCATAATATTCATTCCTGGTGAAATATCTTCAACATCTCCAATAAAGATATCCACATTTTATACTTGTACCTAAAACCATTATTCATTACAAAGGTAACTGAAACATAATAAATGGGTGAGCTCAAATGATTTGTAAGGGAAAATTATGGAAATGTGTAAGAATAACATGAATTACAGTGTATGGAACATGAGAATAAAATTTAAAGATTAGAACATTTATATTAGAGATCGTAATAAATATTAGAACATCATATGACCAAAATCATAAAGAAAAAGAGGACATGATCCAAGAAATCCCAACATAGGAATAAAAAATGGAATTATGGAAAACACATAAGTGTTTGATAAAACAACATCATGGAATCCTACCAAGGCCTTTGAAACATATTAAGATTAGGTTAATCACATGTTCATCAACTTTGGACTTGGTATGCCTTACTTTTTACTCAATTATTTTGGGATTGGGATTTCATCCTGTGTAATCACTTGTTTCAGGATTTGAATGTCCTCCTATTTAACCTCTTTTTTAGTGTGTGGATTTCCTCCAGTATATGGTATATTTTCAAGATTGGTATGTCCTTCATTTTACCAACATTCATTGATCTTCGGATGACCAACCATGTACCCTCTTGTTTTGGTCATTCAATTCCCTCTTGTATATTCATTGATATCATAAAATATTAATTATTACCCAATGTGTTAAAGAGATATTTAAGTCCCATGAATCACATTAAAAATTAATACATACATGTTCCACAATAATATAAAACATGCATCATATCATGACCCAAAAAATGGGATGGGTTTCATAAACAAAAATTATAACCCATGAAATCAAATAGGTGTCATTATGATTTCATCCTATTATAACCTATGGAAAATAAATATGATTTCTAATAATTTAATGAAATAATATCCATTGAAAATAATTTGTATTCAAAAGAATATAACCCATGTAAGAGAAACCAATATAATAAACATAATGTGACTTAATGAGAAATTGGTTTAAAAAACATATAACCCTTGAAAAGAATGGGTCTTATAAATGCCATGAAATCATGCATAACCCAGTTAGATAAAGAAAATGAATGGAACCATTAGTTAATTTCCTAGAAAGAATGAGTAATATAAATTGATGTAATAATAGATGGAAAATGATTTTGAAATATCATTCAAAAACCATTCCCGAGGAAAATATCCTTTATTCTTTGTAAAATTATTTTTAAAGCATAAAACCAATAGAAAATCATTTTCTATGAAAATAAATTGAAATATTATATTGAATTCGTGGAATCATTTTGGAAATACATTACCTTGAAAACTTATAGAATTATATTAATTTTTTTTTAAAAACATGATTCATTGAAAACATTTTTAAAAATATAAAACAAATCATGAAAATGTATTAAATACCGTTTCATTCAAACAATTTTAAAAAAATTTAAATAATGCTTGATAAAAATTTTAAATTGTTTTTACTTGAAAACATATAAAGAATTATATAAACTTTTTGAAAACTATTTTTATTGTCAATTATTTTTAAAAATATTATATTAAAACAATACTTTTAAACATATAATGGAATCTTTATTGAAATTGAATCTTTGAAATCAATACATGTCATATGTGGTAAAAATAATATTCCATTCTCATGGTATAAAGTTAATAAAAATTCCTTGATCAGAAAATGACAATAATATACCTTTTATAACATTGGTAAAAGAAAAAAAGTTTAATCTATTTAATTATTATAGTCTAAAAACTAGAATAATCATGGAAATGATTTCAGGAAATCATGGTTTTGAAGGAACGTAGATTTCCGACAAAATAGAGGGTAATGTCAAAAAAATTTATAATCAATTTCATAACTATCATATGTATAAAAGAGTATAAAAATTTTACAAATACATGAATATATAATTAATAAAAATATGAAAAAATATTATTGAATGTCATTTGGAGATATATTATATGATTTTAATGAAGGTAACAATATCCTAAAGAATATCTAAAATAGATGATATTGTTTCTATAAAATCATATCACTTTGTAAGTTTGAACCATAGAACAAAATGAGAAAGTCAAATTACATGAAGTTTAAAATACCATGAAATGAATTTTATTCATGATATAACATACCAAATGGATTTATATACACCTAAAAAAATAATTTAAGTATATAATAAAACTTATGTCTCAACGAATGAAAATTGAGACAAACCTGTCTTACCGATTTGGTAGATTTGGAAACATTAACCAAATGAAATAGATATTATAGAATGGATATATAAATACATATATATTAAAGTATAATAATCATTTATTACATTCATGGGAATTATACACACCACATTAAATGACTGGGTTGTGAATAAATCATGTATCTCACTAAAATAAAAAGTGAGATGAAAATCCATTACTGTGTGACTTTACTCTCATCTTACGCATTCAATCCTCCAGTATAATAATATTACACTATTATAAAATTTATATATAAAAATATTCTTATATATTATAACATTTATTTATTTATTTTGACTTTATATTACACTCTTGTTATCAATTTCAAGTTTAGGATGTGCTTCGAGAAATATTCTCTTTATTTTCACTTGTGTCTCAATTTTTTATGTAATTGGTCGTTATACATATATAATGATATATGAAAAGTAAAAAATGATATTAATATAATTTATATCAATTATATGTCAATTATAATCATCTAAATAATATATAATTATGAAATTTAATAAACAGTTCATGGAGATGGTAAGTCATATGTACACATGAAAATTGATTCAGTTTTTTGTTATTGTATTAAATGAAACAAAGTACATGAAATATTTGTATATATATATTTATTCCAGTAGAAATAATAAATCATATATATCATAAAATTTCACTAAAACCATCCTTAAATCATTCCACATAGTGGGTGAACGAATCACATCGCTTTGAGGTTGCGGTAGTCTGCACTTCCTCAAACTAAATTATCATATATAGAAAAAACGTGAAGTACAAATATGTGGCTTATAAAATTAATAATGAACCATACATAACTAATAAATAAAATATATAACATACATAAACCATTTTTCCATCATAATTTCCACCATGTTATGTGGTAGAAGAAAAAATGAAAAATCAGCGTTTAATGAGGTTGTAGTTCAACGTACACCTAATAAAAATGTATATTTCCCATAAAATGGATGTGTGTGTAAGTGTATGCATAAATATTATAATAAAAAATAATAGTATTTTGAATATAATTTTTTTGTTATAAAAGCATTGAATAAATAGACTGCAGGGGTGGAGAAGGAAAACAAAATATAGGAACTTGAAATAAGAGGTTGAAACTTAATCAAGTATCTCAATTTTTTTGGGCTAAAATGATTTCTATTATTGATTTAAGAACATAGATAAAATTATAGAAGTAATTTCAGGATGTTTAGAAGTGGATTGGGAAATCCTTGCATGGATCTAACATGATTTAGAGCTATGAATTATAGAGTGATGTGGTGGCCTTTTATAAAGAAGGGGACATACAAACAAGGTATTTTGGGAAACCAATTAGTTGTATCCACTTTTATGCCAAATAGAGTCATACCAAACATACCATACTAAATAATGGAAGTTTAATGGCCTAATAATGACCATGAAAAGGGTTTTCGACATGTTTCTATATCATTTTGGTCTTAAATTTAAGGTTTACTACTTGATTAACCTATTTTTTCTCTTAACTACTGTTAATAATTTTCATCGCCTTCAATAATATTTTATATAAAAAATTATGACCATACTATAAATTATAAATTATTATTATTAAATATATGGAACCCATTTTTATAAATTATAATCACAGAAAAGGACAAAATTAATTTAAAATTAGTCCCGCTAATGGGACAACACTTTGTGTTTTTAAAGTAAAAATGATCAAAGGTTTAAATGTTTTTATATCAAATTTCAATGTAAAATTTGTTATAATTAACTAAATAAGATTAATTGATAAAATTATTGTCTAATTAAATAATTAATAAATTTATACTATAATTTAATATTATAAATAAATTAAATTAATAATACATTTTGTATTAAAATCCAGTATTTATAACAATTCATTACAAATATGAAACCTTATAGAAAAATACCAAGAATATATCAAACATAATTTTTATATTAAACATCTAAAGATTAAGTGTATTTTGATGAATTAAATCTATAATAGTTCCAAAAATTTGATTTAAAATTGTTTTTCCATTAAAAGGTCGTAAAACTACCTTTATAAATAAAATTAGATTTTTATGCATAAAATTTGGTTTGGTTTAAACTTATGTCTATAGAATATATTAGATGAATACAATTATTAGTTAATATGTAGAATATATAATACATTAATACCACTTACTAATTGTAATTATTTAAATTTATTAGGTTAAAAAAAGTTTGTGTCTATAAAAATAATTTTAATTTCCTTTATATTAAATCATTAATTATATTCATTAATAATAAAATGGTAAAATATTAATTCCTTTTATATTTGTGTGAACCATATATATTCAAAAATTAGTATTTACTATTCACAACTTTTAATTTGAAGTCTAATTTATCTCTGATTGTTTTAAATAATAATATTTTAATGTTACATAATTGTTAAGTAAAAATTGATCATGTGTGTTGCCCAATCCATCATGGAAAGTCATTGATGAGTGAAAAACAAGATGACTTATGTGTTCTGTGTAGAGTAAGCTATAATTCATGTTTCTTGTTGTGCATTATTTACATTTTTTGTGAAGAATGAAGGCCAAATATAGTGGATTAATGTAAAATAAACTATTGTCAGTGTTGCGTGAAACGAAAAATATTAAAAAGTTTAAAATAATCTAAAAAAAATAAATCACAAAATATCGGGGTGTTACACATGATGTATGTGAAAGGTTTTTTGGGTCTCTTGATCTATCTATGTTAAAGATGGTTGGATTGAAAAATTTTGGAGGAGTTAAACTATAATCTATCCACCTGAGATGTATATTTATCTCTAGTTATTCTGGTGCACATCGTCCTTCAATGGAATCCATTCGAGTATCCAGGAACTCGATGACATTGAGAAGCTAGATAGGTACAACTGTTTGAGACAGATCCTATCTATAGGTAGTGGGAATGGTTTTTTGATGATTCCCTATTTTCCACGCCTGATGATTCTTGATATTTTCAAATATTAAAAGATCACCTTGGTGAGGGATAGGATCTTGCCTTAATGGATGGAAGTTATGGTCATTTATTACTTCCTCATTTATGTAGAAAGGCTGCCTAGATCCAAAGATAGATTTATTTTCAGATGCTTCTATTAAAGGTGGATATGCTATAAGAGAAATAATATTCATAATTGGATGAAGACAATACCTAGTGGGAATGATTAATTTGATTATCTCTTTGTGATTTCTCTAATATTTATTATTTTAATCTCATATTGTGAAAATGATTCTTCCGTTGAATGATTTTTTTAGTTATTTTAGGTTCTCATTGGATTTTAACAACAATTTTTTCTTTATCTTTGGAATTGTTCCTCTGTAGTGATAGAAAGTAGATATTTGGTGGTTCCATAATTTGGAGCCTCTAATGGTCTGATTGCATTAATCCTCACTAGGTTAATTCAGATTATCCCCTTGGGGTAAATTTTTAGTACTACGACCCTCTTCATTTACACCTTGATAGATGTTATCTATTTTATTGAAAATTATGAAATTTATAATGGTGTATTAGGAAATGCCGGTTATCCCATTACATTCAACCTAAATGGATGAATCTTTGTTTTCCACATTAGTGCATTTTCTTGAACCATTTTTTATAACATTCCATCATATCTTGTGAACTAGGGGGTTTTATTTCATTTGATGTACATTACATCTATCTTAGACTATGAATAGGAAATTTCATGTAGTTTTTTGTTATGTTATCTAAATAGTCCCTAAGTAGATGAGGTTTTCCTTGTAGTTGAAGGAACTAATGATATTCCAATTGTCAATATTTTCCACTAAACATTGAAAGAACATATTTCCCCTTCATTAATGATGATGATAATGAAAATGACCCCATATCTGTAGTTCGTGGACTATTTTGGTCGTCAATTTCGTTTGATTAATCGAATTGTTGTGGATACAATGAATCCTATCAATAAATTCAATATTCTTATTATGAAAGGTGAGGTAAAAATGACTCTAGACCACCGGGATGGGGTTGTTATGAAACAATCATTGATTTACATAAGACCCTCTCAGGGGATGATGAATCTAGTTATGGTGATGGACATGAAAATTCCACCAATCTAGTGGGATGGGGATTGTTTTCATTTACTTCCATAATGTAGTGGATCCTCTTGGGAATGAATGATCTTAGAGGTTGATGTAGTGGTAGATATCCCCTATCTCAACAAGCTGTGTTTTCTCTTGGACACTTACTATATTACCAGCTTTTGTGACCCATTTGATACGACACAACTATGTTCCTGAATGTTCTCTAAGTAGTGTAATCCCATGTTGAGATTAAATTTATTATGGATGTAGTTGAGTTGATTACAAATTGGACATCCATTTATGAAAATAATTTCCACCATTTTTAAGGGGCCAATTCAAATATCATTTAACTATCATCTTCCTTTTCTGTGATTCATTGGCATTGTTAAATTAGTTTAGTTCCATTATAGTTACCAATATTCTTAAACATTACTCACTTCCCTGATTTCTCCTGGGGTAATGACATTACATGATGTCATATATAAGGGGATCTTGATTTTTTATGGTTGTGTTGAAGTGAACACACCATAAATTACACATCTTTGAATACATATTCATGGTGTGTCTTCAAATAATAGCTTATGAGGAGTTTTTATGAAATGTGGACTTGAATGATGTATATTTTTTCTGAGTTTTTATAGTTTTTGGAGTTGATTGATAGAGATAACAGTCGGGTCCAGCTAAAAATAAAGTATCTTGATGGTCTAAAGGTGAACCTCATATACTGGGTAAGTGATTTTTTTATCATTCCGTAATTAATGATTTTCCCTTATATTTTTGTGTATATGAGGTATTAAATACTTGTTTGGTTCATCTGGGAGATCATTCTCAGAAGTGGAGAGGGGTCAGAATATAGTGGGGATGTTTTTTCTAGTTAACTCACTCCATATATCAATGAATTCCTCCTCATCGTTAGACATAAATGACTCCATATGGTCAAAACGTAGATAGTTTTTATTGGAGTCACTTGTTAATTGGAGTGGAGTTTTGATCATATTTTATTGTGAAATATATATTATTGGATTTATTTTTTTGATAACCCTTATATTTGAATTCGTAATTGTTTAAAACACTATTCTATATAGAGGAGTATAGGTAAGGGTATAATTTCTTTTTCCGTGGGAGATATCACCATGGGGAGGATGAAAATGGGGGATGTTAGATGTATATTCCCTCTGATATATTCCCTAATACCATAAGAAGATCTATCATAGTTATTATTCCTTTCAAAAATTGTTGTAGTGTTGATAGAAACTTGGGATGTTAATGTTTATTGAACAAAAAATGACAATGGAATTAAGTATATTGTCAAAATCAGCCTCAATTTTCATCATGGGGAGAATATGTGAACCATACTTTTGGAACTGTGGAGGGATATTAGACTTCTATATGAAATTTGTAGAAATATGTTGACAACTGTCTGGTGGTGTGGAAATAAGATCCCTCTTTAGGGAAGCTTCTAGAATATTACAATGAGATTCTTCATTATTTTAGAAAAAATGATACTTACCATGTCATTTTGGACTCTAGCATGATTATAATTGGTAAAAATTGAGATATAAGCCTAATCCTATTCATTTAGTGTATGTTAGTGTCCATTTATTATTAGAATATGAGCCTCTCCCAATGCATATTCTACTCCCACATTGTGATCCCCTATTGAAGTGGGAATATGAACCCATTTTGAATATTTGTTCCTCATCAGAATATGCATAGAGACCTCTATAATTGGAGAAGGGATATGATACTCCTCTTATATAGCCTCAGAATGATGTCTGTGGGGTCGTTCGATAACATATGTAGGGATACAAGCCCGACATCCGTTATCTACTAGAATATGATATGTATATTCAAAATCATGAATATGAGCCTTCCCAAAGGAATCCTTAACTCTCAATTGATGATAACCATCATGGAAAAATTTGTGAGACTAATATTGGGCCTTTAGATTGCGCCACTGGTCTTTTTCTATAAGAATATGATCTTGTGTTGAGGCATGTTCCACTCAAACATGGTGAGACCCATCCATAACATGGATATGAGATCAATACTAGTTTTTTGGAATATGTTTCCATTCCTCTCTAATAATAATTATCCCCTGTAATTAGGCATTTATTAATCTCACATTGTGAGCCTCAGTTGGAATGGAATTATGGACTTCATCTAGTTCGTCTCCCTTTACAGAATTATGACGGCAATCCTCTTGGATGGGATCCAAAATGTGAACTTTCTCAAGAGTGACCACTGGTTTGTACTTATTAGATTATTATTATTCCTTATCCATAGATATAGGAATATGATGTTAACCCTACATTTTTACCTATGTTGGAATATGCTCGTATAATTATTCAGTTGTTTCTAATATGAAATGAATCATTAAAAAGCGTGAGTAGGGATGTAAGTTTGTATATTTTTTCCCAGTATATTATGGAAGATATGATTATTTTTAGTGGTAATATGAACCCACATTTTCCTCCTTCTTACATTATAATATGCTGATGTAATTAATGTTTAGGTTTTGGATATGTTCCACCCCCATGGATGCTATTGGAATATACTCATAGACGTGTTCTAAGTGAGCAGTGATGTGATCATGCTTGTTGGTTACTAACAAAATATATCAGAATACGTCATTAATGGGATTGGGGATGTGATATAACTCATGATTATACTTATCCTTCCTTTCTCTATGTGTCTTCCTCCATTCCCATGCTTGTGTATCAGAGGAGGTATTGTTTCAGGTTGTACCCCTATCAATAAACTAAAGGTTAATGGTGGGATGCGGCTAGAGATGGTTGTTGATAGGCATCATCCTCAGTTACCCCTAGCTGAAAGGTATTTGTAGTTGTCTCCATATTCCAAATTCACCAGATGATGATGTTGTTGATGGTCATGTTCTGGGTAGAAACTCTCAAAGAGATGGGTGGTATTTATTACATCTAAGGGACTTACTACATCATTCTTTAGAAAATGTTAACTCTTTGATTTCGAAACGTGGAGACCCTCGTGGGAATCCTCAAGGGTCAGGATCAAACCATGTTAGTGGTATTCCTGGAACATTTCATTTTCCCCCCTATGCTGAATATGTCAAGTACATGAGGCTATTTTGAGGCCTGTAGTGGATGTACCCATTGATGATTTGCTAGAACGGTCATTGGATAAGGACTGGATGGTCATCATATTGTTTTTTAGAGCACAACCACTAATTTTAAATACAATAAGGAGCAAGGTAACTGATATGTGTGTCTTCATAGGCATGATATGTTCTTAATAAGATATGCATGGGTAGTATGATTATTCTTTTTTATCTTGGGTCTAACGATTCTGCTCGCACTGACTTGTTAGGTTGAGATTGTACTAATTTCATTAAAACATCAATTATATAGGATCAGCTATAAGAATCATGATATGATTCCCATTTTCTCATAGGATATCCAAACAACATGTCTCATCCCATGGGAAATTGATCATTTCTATTATTTGAGAGTCTCAAATTGGGTTTACCATTTTTTTCTAGGAAATTGAAGTGAAATGGATTTTCACTTGGTCAATTGATATTTTTTTTATTTGAGAGTTTCATGATAGGTTATGCTTTTTTTTCCAAAAAGAAGAATACATTGGGGGAACCCTCCTAATATGAATAAAATAATCGGAAGAGATCTATATTATATATAATTTTTATCTATGAAATGGGATACAATGGTTAAATGATTTAATGTGAGGATCTCATTTATTATATCATCAGGAAAGAAGAAATGGAGGTGCATTTGGTTTGGACCAATAGTTTATTTTGGCTGGATAAATGTCTTGAACAATCATTCATGTCTGGTTCTCCATTATTGTTCTGAACACAAACTCCCAATGGTTCCCACATCCATAATTTTGTACATTCATGCTTTCAAAAGGTAGGTGACCTTTTGGGGTTTCATTCCCATAGAAATGTATTAGCTCACATTGGATGATATGATGTGATGTCGGGCACATCACAACCTGTTTGGGAGATTTTTTACCAATATTGGGACTCCCATATAGATTAATATTTGTTCATGATTCTATTCCCAATCCCAAAACGAAACCAGTTACCCTAATAAAAATATCATTAGTTAACCCTTTTGACATATAAAGGGGAGTCTTTTAGGGGGTCCATCTTTATGTATATGAGGTTCATCATCGAATTCCCATAATGGGTAGGTTCTTATACATTAAAGACATATCTCTAGGTACTTGGGAATATACTACAACCTCGTGAGGTTATTAATATGTTGAGGTTTGGTTTGATCAATTATGAGTGTTCTATATATCCTTATTATAATAAGAATAAAAAGATATAGTACATTAAACCCACACCCTTATATTGGGGTAGCTATATCATTCCACTCATCAGGGCTTACACATTCATGTTTCCCTAGATGGTTGAGATTTCTAATATGATTGATATATTAATTGAAATTCTGTAATCCCACATGATCCCAGATCGGTGTAAGAAAAAGGGATATAATGTAATCGATCTCACTGCATATAGACACATGATATATGAATTGGGATTACCCTTTTTGTTTTATATACGGTTCTCATTCTTTGTTAGGCCATCCTATGTATCTTGGTTATGGAAAGAATTAGAGTTCAAATAGATTGGTCAATTTCTCAGTTCACTGATGGGTGAGGAAGAATGATATTTACAAATAAAAAGTTTGGACCTGATGGTTAAAATTTTTGGGACAAGGAGGGACTTACATAGAAGTGGATTCCCATTTGATCATGGGATTTAGGAAGGAAACCTATGTATTAAAGATATTGGAATAATCATATTTCCTATTGTTTATTTATTTAGGGACTAAACTCCGTGGTTTCCCTAGTATGTGGTAAATATCATATTATATTACTTTTAGGATCTTACAAGTTGATTTTTCCCATGAATGGAGGCTGCAAAATTTAATTGGGTCCATGGATTCCTGCTTGACCTAGCTTGGTTGTCTGCCTGACCAGTTCTATTGTCATCATAACATTCCTTGACTGTTTAAATGGCATATAAGAACATTTTTGGACATGAGTAAGTATATTGAAAAGTTATCCAAAGAAAATGACATAACATATTTTACTTTTTTAAAAGACATCACAAAAATAAAATGACATACAAAATGACCATCGCATAATCAAGGCTGACATATTCCGAGGACATCGCATGATCTGGCCGACATGACCTAGAGGTCATCACATGATCATTTATAACAAACAAAGAAGGTGTCACATGATCTTAAACACATGTTTATAAGACATTTCAAGATATAGGATGGCATGTCCTATTTTCATCATGAAATAATTCTAGCATTGTTAGAGGGGGTCGCATGACCTGGATGGTAAGTAGAATGGACTTAGTGAGACCCAGCCTATGAATACTAGATTCATTACGTAATTTGGGTAAGTAGTATGATTACATTACAAGATCTAGATGGTTGTCCGATAGTTATTTTCAAGACATAGTGAGAATTCATAAGTATTTTTATGTGACTTGTAACATCGTGTGATTATTTGAATTATTATTTTTTAATTAATTTAATCTTTTGATATTTTACCTTTTACATAAAAATAAATATAAATTTTGTTATATGAATTCACTAGGTGTGTATTGCATTATACGTGACACCATTTCAAGCTTTCACTACACCCAAGACATATATTATCTTGTGACACAACAACAAATATATTCTCCTTTTATTACACATAATAATAAGTCCCTTCAATATATTGTGTGACACGCACGCTCGGGATTTACCATACTACAAGATACTATTAGTATTATTGTTATTAATATATTTTTTGTAGCTACCAACTAAACATTGGACTGGATGTTAAAAATAATATTTAATAATTTGTGAAAATTATTAACTCCAAATTTATAAAAAACGTACCATTTTGTTATCAATTAGTATAATTTAACGTAATAACTATTTGAAACTAGACAATTACTTTTCTAAAAAACCAATTATTCAACAAAAAAAAGACAATATTAGCTAAATAATTTAAACAGAAAACATGTGATTATTTTTTTCAATAAAAATTTTATATTATAAATTGAATAAATATTTTTTCCTCATTCAATATATTTTATAGTTATATGTTCATAAGAAATAAAATATTATTAATAAAAATATGTATATTTTTAAAAAGTAATTTTAGCTATTTTTAATGGGGAGCAAATTTTTAATTTTATTTTTGACACTTTTATAATTTTTATTTGAACAAAATAATTTATATTTTAATTTTGGAACATATTAAGTAGATTAGAATTATTTTCTATTTTTCTCTGTAAAGATTCATATTTTTTAACTGTTAATAATAATACTTTTAAATCGAAAAATTTTTTCACCTTAATTTATTTATAAGGATAATTTTTTATTTTGAATTTTTTTAAAATTTAAATTATATACATTATACCAAGAATAATATAATGTAGTTCATTTTAATCAATTTAACATTGAAAATAGATACAAAACATACCAACTGTTTGAACATTTTTACATAAAAATGCGCATTTATCATCCTCCCTATGGGATTATTTTAAAATTAATTTTACCACCTAAGTCATTTTAATTTTTCCAAATGGATTCCATATTTGGAATGATAGTAATTTATATTTTATAATTAGTTAAATTTATTATTTATCCATAATATTAGTGAATGTGATTCAAATTAATTACAATGATTAAAAGAAACATTAGCTTAACGATGGACTAAACCTTAAACATAAGGCCCAAAATGACCTATTATCTTTTCCAAAATACATTTTATGTTCATATATCAAACCTTTCCTCCCTTTTATAGATTTTTTTCTATTATTGGATCCAATTTTCATTGAAGAAACATGGTTAGAATTCCCTTTATAAAATTTTCAATAATGCCACTTCTCCTCCACAATAAAAAGACACCCACCCCTCTCAATTATACACACATATCAGTACCTTTTTTTGGCATAAAATATACTAAAATAATCACCCAAAATCCTTCCCTTAACATTATAATCCTCTCTTAGGTAATTAATGTATCCAAGGAATCTCTTTGGAAAAAACAAAGAAGAGTTACCCAAAGAAGAGGTAACATCCTTCATCTATATCCTTTGTTTTATTTTTGTTCTCCACCCCTATAATATTATTATTACATTAATATATAATAATAAAATAATTATCTATATACTAATATGTTTTTATAAAAAAATTTATACCTACACCTACACATAGTTCCATATAATGTGTAACAAACATATAGTTCTTGTGTATAGAGAACTACCGCCTCATGAAGTGACGTTGTTAGTTTTTCCTTAACAAACACCTGTTGTTTTAATTACGATAAAAACCAAATTTTAAAATTTTATATATTATATATTTTTTATTATTTATTATTTATTTATTTTATAACACATACCTTTATGATTTCAATTTTGAGTAGATATGACAATTTCATTTTTGGGAGTGTGGATAACCTCCTCCTCAAATAAATGTGATCCATTTACACTCTACAACAAATGTATTAAGAATTGGGTTGGTGAAATTATATAATATATATTAAAAAATAATTATACTATAATTATATTATATATATAAAAATATATCTCATTTTTTTCCTTCTATATGACAATAAAAAGAAAAAACGTTCATACGGATGTATGACCAAACGTATCCATAAATAGTTTATTCCATTTCATATTTATATAATCTATATATTATTATATATACAAATATAATCAATATATATTATATTTATGTGATGATTTTAGGTCTTGGAATAATTAATCCATGATCTAATTAAGAGGATCGAGAATAAGAATCAAAAACATAAACGAAAAACAAAGAATATATTACCTGAAACGTTACATCATCATTGAGTTATTAATAAATGTGTAATATAAAGTAATAACATAATCATGTAAGGTATTATAAATAATATAATGGTTCTGCATTATATTTATAATAAAATTATAAATTTTAAACAATTGTTTTGAATGTGTAAAATGAAATCCAAGACTTAAGGTAAAAGAATTTCATCACACTTTTTATTTTACTAAGATACATTTCATATTCACCACTCGATTCATTTGGGGGGGTGTAAATACATCCCATGGGTGTATTATATAAATGTTATAACTAAATATATGGGTATTTAATTATCAATTTTATGATCATTATTTCATGGATATTATGTTTCAAATGAAACCAAATTGTTAATGTAATTTTGTCTTGCTTTTACTTTTTGAGACACATGCCATCTTATGCACCTATATTTTTCGATGAAGTGTTTATAATTATTTTGAATATTTTTTATTAAAAATTTCCTTATTTTAATGATATTTTTATTATTTTTTTTAATGTAATTTTTTCCATTTTATTTTTATTCAAAGTTACCAAATTTTTAATAGTTTATTTATATAATCTAATTTTTCATAAAGACTGTTTGTGATTATGATTCCATTGATGAACTTATATGATCCATATCTCAAGAAATCTAATTAATTTTATTACCCTCTGGATATTCGGGTTATATCCATGTAATGGTACCATTTTCACACTCTTTTCAATTTTTGATAAAAAATAATTTATTTTTTTAGGAAAATATGACATTATTTCTCATCTCGGTCGGAAATAATTGTTCTTTCAGAACCCTATATTCAAAAATTGTTTTTATTTTTTTTAATATTATCCTATAATGTTTATAGAAAATTATTCAACATGTGTTATATTTTATACAAAGCGGTTTTGAAAAGTAATCTTCTTCTCAATTTCTAATTGAGTCACTTTTCTCAACTTTTTACAAATGTAAAAGGAATGTTTGGAATATGGGGATTTTTCCATTATCACCACCATCATTATTTGAAGATTTATTTATAATTTTATAGGATTAATTTTTTATGAAAAATGATTCCCTATTAATATGGACATTTGATTCATTTAAATTTGTTTTCAAATAAAACAATTTTCAAAAATATTTTATATTTTAAAAGAGTTTTAAAATATTATAAAAGATTCCATTAAGATTTTAAAAGATATTTTAGAAAAATAGTTTTCAAAAATTACTTTATTTTAATAAGTGATTTAAATTTTTTATTTCATTTTTCATATATTTTCATGTTTATTTTCAAATAAAACGATTTTCAAAAGGCCTTATGTTTTAAAAAATATTTTTCAAAGAATAAATGATATTTTCCTCAAGAAAATTTTTAAATGAAATTGAAATGCTTTATTTATAAGAAATTTATTCTGGAATTGGTTTTATGAAAAGGATTTTTAATGAAAGGATATTTAACATAAAAAATTTTCCATATCATCTTTCAAAATATTTCACCAACTATAATGAAATAATTTTTTATAGTATTTGATTTTCTATAGATATGATACACTAATACCATTTATATTATTTTGTGAACGGTTTATTTTTAGATGGAATGATATTTATGAAACCCATTATTCTTCCACATTTGTTATGATTTTGAAACCCATTTTTTTAATGGGTTATGAATTTCTGAAATTATTATGATACCTATATCTATTCCATAGGTAAGGATATGATAAAATTATATGATACCCATTTAATTACAAGGGTTATGATATGTTGTTTATGAAAACCTTCTCTTTTTTATGGGTCATGATATGATGCTAATTTTATTATCTCATTTAACATGTACGTATGATTTTGTAAAGTGATGGTTGGGATCTATATCTCTCTCCCCAATTCATTAGGTAATAATTAATATATCATGATATAATGATGAGAATCATGTCTAAATGCATGATCAAATATGAAATATGGAGAGAACGGATAAACAATTGTAATTTAGGGAAACCTAATCCATTATGGGATGATGTGGATGCCTTATCCACTATGTGATGATTTGGTATCTTGATCCATTACGAGTAAACAATTATTATTGGGCATGGTGGTGTGTCCCATCCAGTGTGTGTAGTCCCCTTGAAGTGCCTTGATATTTTTTTAGCAATGAATAATGAATTTTAGTGATTTTCATTTCATGTGTATGTTTCCCTCCCAAATTCTATGTATTATGAATCTGGTATGCTCACATGGTTCATGTTATTGACAATCTTACGATTCATGTCTTATTAAATTACAATCTTTATTCAATGTCCTATGATTATGATATTTTAATGTAGTTTAAGATCATTAAATTTTTTCATCAAGTTCTCATTCCCTTATTATTTGGTTATACTTATTTATTTATTTTATTTACCCATACTAAGAATTTTAGCTCACCAATGTCTTTTGATTCCTTTTCCCATATTGTGTATAGTGTGTTTATGTTGGATTACCAATGGGGAACATATTAATGGGAAATTATGAAGATCTATCACAAAACAAGAATAAT
Organism: Viscum album; assembly: GCA_963277665.1. Lineage (NCBI taxonomy): Eukaryota > Viridiplantae > Streptophyta > Magnoliopsida > Santalales > Viscaceae > Viscum > Viscum album. The sequence goes on along the minus strand of OY728140.1, from coordinate 1,897,626,124 downwards.
ATATTCTAGGTTTGCAAAGACATTAAAATATTATGGTCCTCAGGCATGTATTTTTATAATGTACTGAATGTTATTCTAAAATATTATAATATCCATGTATGTTTATGCCTTGGATGTTATAGTTGGTATGAAAATAAATGATTGGTCTACCATTATATAATAGGATGATAAAAAATTAGTGGGAGACCTATGGATATCTTTTGTGATATGTCTATGGATGTCACTAAGGATAAGTCTAATGTTGTGTTAAATTATTGGAATATGTCCATGTATTTTTGAAGAGGATGGAGTGACTGTTTTCCTAGAAAAGAAGTCTTTTCCTATATTATAAATTGGATGTGGATATGGAATAAATTAAAAAAGAGGTAACAACCTGAAAACAACATAATTAGCTAGACTCGATGGAAAATTGGTGCACGACCACAGGCCTTATGACACACCTTTTTGACAATACTGGGGGATATGATTTTTGAATTTACAAACTATTTATGAACCATCATAAATGATTTAAATATAATATGACTATTAATGACATTGGATAAACATAAAATGTAATTAATTAATGATGTATGTGTGATTATTTAGAAATTCTATATTTAATTTTTAATTATTATGTGATTTATTATTTGATAAGTATTTCTAAGCTTAATCGTTCTAGTTTAAGTAAATTACAGAAACTCGAAGAAACTAGGTTTACATTGAATTTTTAGATATGGAAATTATGTTAATGATTATATTATATTTACTATGATGAAATATCATGAAGATATTCAATAAGGTCTATGTGTGTTGGTTATACTTATGAAGTTAAGTTACCACAAACAACATGTTAAATTTATAGGATTTTGTTCCACAATTATTAACATTAAACAGAAAAAATATGATTTCATTTTGGTAGAGAAAAATTAAGAAATGATTCCCAATTCATATTCTAGGAAAGGGTTATGAATAGATAAGATAATAATTCCTGAGTAATGGTTTGTTAATAATATTGGATGATGGAAGTGTAAATGTATTGGAATTCAATAATTATGTTATTTGAATCATGATGTATATTTTTTACATTAAATAATTAAAAAAAATATTGAATGTTATTGATAAACATGAAAAAGTATTTAATGGAAATGTAGTATTTCTATTAAGAGAACATTAACCTTATTGTGTCTCGGATTGTTTCTTCTAGAAATGGGGATGACCTTGTTTGATTAATGTTCAAACATTCCAATCGGTTTCTAATGGGTACATTTGTAGAACCAGAAATATCCAATGATTCAATATCCATTTGGACCTACTTTCCCAAGGTAGGTGCTCATTAGTTGTAGACCGATGAGGCTTAAGAATTTTAATTGTTCTAGAGGATAGGACTTCAGACTCATCACAAATTTTTCTGGGGAATTATTGTCTACTCCTGGACTCTCTTATAGATTTTAGTTATGATCATGATCCCTTATTAATTTTCCAAGTATGAAAATGAGATTTCATTTAGATCTGACAATCAAGGACTAATATGTATGAGATTTAAAGAATATTTTATATGTATTTTAGTTTCTTCATCGATAGAGAATAATCTGTATTTATTATAGATTCTTAGTCAATTGTATCCTTGAATGCATTATATTGAAATCTCTTGGTCATTATGAAAACCATACTGGTTTTAAAGCCACTCAGTGGGGCACATGAAGATTTTTGTCATTCAAAGAGACATGGATTATTTCAGAGTTGGGATCGTACCTACAGATGGACTACCTATGTATCCCTAATAGAAAAGGAATCTGAACCCACATAGTTAGAGTAAAGAAGTATGAGGTTTATGCATGATTAACGACTCAATGTAAGAATTCATAATTATTTTTACACTCTAAGCTCACATGAGTCATGCTCGGTGTGAGAAACAAGAGGTATTTGTAAAACCTGACGATTGTTCCATGAAAGATGCAATCATTAGAAATGATGTGGGGCTTACGTATGTATGACTACCCAAGTAAATGAAGATGAAGACTTTTTAGAAACTAAGTCCAAGAGAAAGTTCCATAAAGGTGTTTTTATTTTATGGAGATTTTGTATTTTAACCCCAGGACTTACTCATGAAAAGGATGCCAAATTTTATGAGGGACTTATGATTGGGTTTTATTCTTGAGAAGAAAGCCCAAATCAAAAGAAATTAGTATTGGGTATTACTCCTGAAAAGGAGGCCTAGGTTAAGAGGACTTGAGACTTGGGGATTACTCCTAAGGAGGATGCCCAGATTATGTAAGATGGGGCTTACTCCTAAGGAGGATTCCCAGATTAGGGAACATGGGGATTATTCTTAAGGAGGATGCCTAGATTAGGGAACATGGGTCTTACTACGAAGGAGGATTCCCAGATTAAATATTTTCTCATCTTAAAGTATGAGGTCGAATGAAGGAAATATCTAAACTTAGTGACATAATGTTATGTAAATCACAAGGTTTTGAGAGACGTTCCATATAATTCCTTTCATATAAGTAAGTCAATAGAGGAACCGTGCCATAAATGGCATTGAAGAAGGTGTTGAAGGCTTTCCATGAAGAGGAAAGGTGTATTTAATGAAAGGAAGTGAATTTGAAGGAGGTTCTCAAGTATTGGTCTAGCACGCAAGTCCTGGTAGTGCAAGTATACTTGCACAATATGAGTTCACTAGGAAGATGATGAACCTACGAAGGGATAATTGGGTGACTTTGAATTAGAGCCCTTAATATCTTTCCTAGAGGCTTTTATATGGGTGGAACGCAAGTTTCCTTGAGAGGGAAAGGATGCATGCAAGTATCATCACTTCCCTTAAGGGTTGGACACTTAGGCGCACAAGTATTGTTGAGTTCTAATACTTAGGCCTTATTCTTCCTCTTAATAACATAAATTTTAGGTAAAAAATTAACTTAGAAGTGTTTAGAAGACATCATATGGTGACTTGGGTGATAATAGCTTGAATCTGGGTTTCTGATTTTTCGCCCTAGAAATGGGGGGCCTACAAGGGGTATTTATAGGCCACCTGAACCTAGGGAAAAATTTCTCATAGGGTGCGCAAGAGACTTGCGCACCACATATCTGGCATGCAAGTGACCTGTATGCCCATGGCTGGCACGGAAATATAATTGCGTGCCTTAATGCCTTTGTGAAATTCTTGATGAATCTTCCCTCTTCTTTGCTCGAGGAATTTCCCTTAGTCCACCTCTGGACTCTGTAACGGAACGGATCGTCAAAAAAGTCCCCTCTCAGAGTTGGATCCTAAAAAAGGAAAGAGGGTTTCACTCTGAGGTAATGGAGAAAACCAAGATCCAGCGGCACGTAGGTATGAGGCGTGCAGGCTGCGGCATGTAGGGTATGGCTTTGCCTATAAATATAGGAACCACTCTCACACAAAGTACCCAAATTCCAAATCCTCTCACTCTCTTTGTGCAAGGGAGATATTGTCATGCAGGTTTCTTAGCTTTCGCTCGTCCATGCTTCTATTAATTATGACACACATCCTAAGTCTTTTTCTGACTTTCGTGACATTACTAGTGCGGTACAACGTGCGCGGCCGCCTTAGACTTGTGCGCCAAAATTAGACATACAATCTTTAATGACTAAGAAATTTTTTCCAATCTCATCACAAATTTTATGAAAATACAACATACTTAAAAGTTAATTAGTCAATATTTGTGCAGATTCAATGTCTCCCAAAAGAATTGGATCAGCTAAAGAATCATCTAGCAAGCGGATTGATGATATGATGAACATCGTTGGCCATGACTATTATGATATTTGTGACATCACTCTCTTAGATTTGGCCAAGTACTTGAAGAAATATCTTGTCAATTTCCCACAAAGTATTTATTTGCTTTTATATGTTCATGGTCATTTTCAAGTAGTCAACGTTTCAGATGCATAGAATTATATTCCCAAGATGCAGCTACACTGCTACTCCTCTATTTTGGTTATGTTGTGCATTAAGAGAAGCAACAATGATATGAACTTTAAAATTTTTCCTCCATGCCATTTCCTTGCAAATATTAAAATTTAAAACCCATGGGTAGATATGTTTTCCTCTCCTGATTGGTGAAGATATGACTATAATGATATCTGAACAATATCTGTAAAGTGTGCTCTCTCCAAATGGCTCATTACTTCCAACGCTCCATTCTCAAATCCATGTATCCATATTCCATGTATCATGGATAGAAACAAAGTTTCTGTTTGATCAGTAGAAAATTTTCTCAAACCGCAATCAAGAGAATTTGTTTACAGTTGTTCCATGAAGATATGGTATCACTGCGTCTCTTATGGTATCCAGTTGAATGAATGAATTCCAGGTGGTTGTTGATGAATCTCGGGATTCCATAAATCAAATGAATAGTTATGATGAAAGTATCTTGCAATTCTTTAAAAAGAGAAGATTCTCTAGTCTTTGGATGTCCCTCTAACTCTAGTTCATCAATTAAAAACACTTTCATCTTCAATCATGTGTTCATGCATTATTTTTTTACCTGCTTTAAATCGTTACCTAAACCAATTGGCCTTGTAAGCATACTTTGGTTTTTTGTAGGGTTATAAAAATAACCCTACAAACATTGATCCTTTTTATTACTCAATATTACCTAAATAATAAAAATGTATGTTTAGTGAGCTAGGACTTTACTTTTGTTCACATATCCCGTGTCTTTTGGGGGAAGTTTAAAATCATGCACATTGGACATAAAAAGGCTAATGTTTATGGTTGAATAGCATTGACCAAATGTATAATGGATTAAAATTGACTCAATTCCTTGATAACTTATCTGAAAACATATTACCACATTTAAGAACGGGGGAAAATTAAACTATTACTTAGGAAATTTTGAATCTAAGGAATGGTATGAAAAATGGTCTAAGAGACATTAGAAGAAGTATTTCATAAGATTAATGTTACCATTTTTTATAAAACTCATTAGGGGGTTGAATTATGTAGGGACACATAAGGGCATTGGATGAATAGTCAAATAATATCATATTTTGGTTGACAGGTGCATTATGTAGACTACTTATGCAAGGAAACCCAGGGGAACTTTCTGTATAGTTAGGCAAAATAACTTTCATAAATATTACTTTTCTACTGCTAAAAACCCAGTGGAAGGTTATGGAGAATCAAATTTTCAAAAGAATATAGTTTGCTGCATAGAGAGAGTAATATGAATATATAGCGGGCATTCCCAATTAATATTGTCAATGAATTGGATGAATGTCAGTCCTATGAATGTCTGACCCAAACTTAGGGAAGGGAAATATAAACCAAAGACATGAATACATTCAGATCATGAAAAAGAGTATGGGAAAAATATGTTAAGGATGGGTATTTTTTTGGATCCCTACATATTGTTGTTAAGACCAATAAGGTCAAAAAATGATTTCCTCCCAAGAATGAAATTAACACTATTTGATAATCCCATTAGTGGTTTAATTATGCAGGTCCACTTATGGGAATTGGCTTTATAGTCAAATAATAGCATCTTTTAGCTGATAGGTCTGTTATGTAGACTACTTATACAAGGCCTCCTGAGGGAAGTTATGCATAGTTAGGAATCATAATTCCCAGGTATCAGACATTTTGTGACCAAAAGTGATGAAAAGGTTTATGGAGACCTATAAGTATTTAATTTTATGAGTATGACACATGAAAAAGAGTATTTTCCAATACGTAAAGGAGATACATAGATCAATACTGACTATAATAATGTTGTGGCTGGGCCCTGAATTGAAATGATGGACTTCACTACATATCTCATTAGGATGAGAATCAAGCCAAATGTAGTTCTTGATATACAGTTTAACATAATGTGGGATGAGACTATAGGACATCTTAGTTTAGTTTCATAGAGATCAAACCATAATAAGGAATACACATGTGTGTTTTATAAACCTGATGTGAATGAATAGAAGGGTTTTCATACCACATTCATGTTTTCACTGGGGGACTTTTTAGCCAATAGATTGAAAGTGGAATTTTTGGTTAGGACCAAAGACTTGGGGTTGGATTCAAGGGATGCTTGAATGTTCCTACGTATCTCATAAGGATGGGAATCAAGCCATATGTAGTTCATGAAATACCCTATGTACAGTTTTGGTTCATAAAAGTGAATGGTGAAAGGGGCCTTTAGTGCAATGATGGTTTGATCCAAGATTAATGGTTCAGGCATTGCCGAGTATGAATGTAGTCTTTGAAATATGATATGATTGGATATCAATAACAATAATTATTCCCTCTCAGTTGAGGGTGTTAATAACTGTGGCAGTTTATTGTCATAAAGGACAAAACTTTGAATAGTTTAGGTTTATATGCTTGTACCGGTGCTGCACTGTTTAACGTCATGTTTCTAATATGTTTTTCTATGAAATTTAATGTCTTACAGTGAGGAAAATGGGGGTAATGTATTGATTAATGTCATATAGAATGGACGATGATGAACCAATGAGAAGATATTGTTTTTGGTCACGACTTCACGACTTAACATCGTATGAGATGGAGGTGAACTAATGTGGAGATATTGGATTTGGGCTTGAACCTCAGGAGATTTCCTACGTACCCAGCCTAGAAGGATATGATCAAAGTCCACATAGTTTGATTAAAAATTAATTGGTGATCATGTTGTACTTGTGGAAAACATGAAGATGGTTTTGGGACTTTTGTGTGTTTAGCAGCCCAGAGAGGGTATTATTGTTGAAGTTTACTCTAACCTCACTTGAGTCATTCTCGGTGTGAGAAACAAGAGTTAGAAACAACCCTAATGATGCACAGTTTAATTTCATGAAAGACATATAAGGGACTAGACATAGTTTAACATCATGATGGACAATGAAGGGGATGTGCAGTTTAATGTCATGCAGTAAGGACAACAGAGGGAAATATTCATTTTAATGTCATTTAGTAAAAAAAACAAGGGACTATGCAGTTTACTATCATAAAGTAAGGCGAAAAAAGGTATTTGTGTTACAAAAAAATACTTCTTTTGAAAAATGGAATTGGTTGGGGTTGTGTTGAGTTCTCCATCCATTCAGATTAAAGAATAAGATCCATTGGAGTAGACCTTATTTATTGAGTAAGGTCCTTCCCACTTTGGCTCAAGGAAGGGAGGTTTCTTTCGGGGTATCATTGGAGTTCTGAGAACCAATACAAATTCTCCTTGAATTAATTATCTAAGATGAACTTTTTTGTCGAAATATTGTGCTATTCAATTTTCATTAGCTTCCAAGTGGTGAGGGGTGGACAATATTTTTTCATCTAATCATACCAATTCCTCCCATAGATCTTGAGATTGTTCATCTGTAGATGAATGAACAAAAATGGATACTCTGAGCGACGGTAATTGAACCTCAATGGGAAAGACTGCTTCTGTTCCCTATACCAATGAATATGGAGTTGACTGCGTAGCAGTGCGAGTGGTGGTATGATAAGCCAATAAAGCATGAAAACGTTTATCAAGCCATGATTTCTTGTCTTTATCCAACATCTTTTGTCGTATATTTGAATGATTCTTATTTAAGGCTTAAATTTGGCCATTGGCCGCAGCATGATACCAAGATGAATGGTTGGATTTGATGTTGTATTATTGATACAACTTCCTTACCTCAGATGAACAGAAGTTGGTGCCATTTTCCATCAATATGGTATGAGGGACCCCAAATCTGGTAAAGATGTTAGAAATGATGAAGAAAACAATGCTTTTAGAACTAACTTCATTGAGAGGTATTGCCTCTTCTCATTTGGTAAAGAAGTCTGTAGTAGTATGAATATACTTAAACTACTTGGATGTAGCCGAAGGGTAAGGTCCTACTATATCCATTCATCATGTGGAAAATGGACATGAGTATTTAGCTGTATAAAGCAAATATGGGGGCTGATGAATGAATCTGGCACATACATGGAAAGAAGGACACTTCTTATTGAAATCAACACTATCTTGTATCATTGAAGGCCAAAAGTATCCAAGCCATCAAATTTGACCAGACTGCCTATGTCCAGACTAGTGGGAACCACAGACTCTTGCATGTACTTTTTTCATGACAACCTTTATCTCTTTACAATCAATACATCTGAAGAGAATTCCATCAAAACCTCTCTTTTAGAGAATTTTTTGATGGTTATCTGGGCTATCATAATGAATAAAATTGACCACACATCGCTGGACTAGTTCTTTCATGGCTCTATCAGGTGAGCTTGTTCAATATTTAAGGCATTCCTTAATAGGTGTCATCCATCCTGTAGTATGACCATATTGTTCAGAAATGGGACTAATTTCATTGATTTACTCTATTATAATTTGAACATAAGGTGAAACTATATGATTGTGGGCAATACTGATGATTGTTTCGTCCTGATTTGGATCTGCCAGAGCTGTGGCTACATTAGCCAGTGCATCTACTTGAGAATTTTATGATCATGGGAAATATGAAAATATCGGTTTTGAACAAAATTCCTCCATTAACCTTCTAACATAATAATATAAAGGGATTAACTCTTATTTTCTGATGGCATAATCTTCATTGACTTTTTTTATTACAAGGTCTAAATCACATTTCACCTTTAAGTGATTCACCTGTGCCTCAAGTGCCTACTCCAATCCTAGGATGAGAGCCTGATATTCTGCTTCATTATTTGTACAGCCTTCCAACAATAAGAAGGATTAGGGTAGCACTGCCTTTTCTGGGTAAGTGAGTACAATTCCCAACCAAACATTGTTGAGTTTAGGATCTTCCATTTTCATCGTTTTTGGACTTCTAAAAGCACCATCTAAGTACATTTCCCATGTTTGAAGATTATCCAGAATAGAGAAAATTTCCTCATCAGGAAGTTCAATATCAAAATATGTATCTTCTACTGATGGGTGTTCAACAAGGAAATATGCTATAGCTTGGCCCTTTATTTCCTTTTGAGACACATACTGGATATCAAACTACTGTAAAATAACTGCCCACCTTTCCAAACATCCTGTAAGAATTGGATGACTAAGGATAAATTTGAGGGGATTATTGCGAGATACTAATTGGACCTCATGATTTAGCAGGTAGGGACTCAATTTTTGAACTGAAAATATTAATTCAAGGCAACACTTTTCAATACTTGAATATCGATTTTCTTCCTCAAGCATAGTCTGACTGAGATAGTAAAGGTTGTGGTCATTCCCAACATAATTTTTTTGGGAATGGAAGGCACCCAATGATCGCTCTAAATCATTCACATAATGAATATGTGGTCTTCCATTAATAGGTGGCATTAATACCGATGGACTCAAGGGATATTACTTGATAATATTGAATGCCTCTTGACCTTCTTCAGTCCACTGGTATGTGACTTCTTTCTTCATTAATTTGGTGAAGGGTAAACATTTTCCTGACAGATTGGTGATGAAACGCTGAATATATGCCATGTTTCCTTGAAGTCCTCTAAATTACTCCAAATTTCAAGGATGTGACTTGCCAAGGATTCATTTTTTCTTCTCAGGATCGACTTTGATACCACGATGGCATACAACAAAGCTAAGAAATAATCCATAGGTTACCCCAAAATCACATTTCAAGGGGTTTATCTTCAAATTGTGTTGTCGAAGATTGTGGATATATGATTTCCAAATCATCCATTTGATTAGAACATTGTTTGGATTTAACAACATAATTTCCCACAGAACATAAAACAAATTTCCCTAAAATGGATTTGAAGATACGGAGAAAGGCACTTTGATATGTTTCACTTGCATTTGTCAGGACAAATTGCATTTCCCGATAGAAAAACACGCCTTGAGGAGCCCTAAATGCTATAGATTCTTCATCTTCTGGAGACATTATGCTTTGATTATACATAGAATATCCATCCATGAAGGAAACTGCTTCATAGCCAGCTGTTTCATCAATTAAGAGTTATGTGATCGGAACATGAAAATCATCCTTGGGATAATGCCGATTAAGATCATGGAAATCAATGCAAACACTAATTTGTCCATTCTTCTTTTTCACTGGGAAAATGTTATCCAGCCATTTAGGATATTGAAATTCTATGATGAATTTATCCTTGAAAATATTATCCACCTCGACATCAATTTTGGAGGCATATGTTGGGTGTGTTCTTCTTGAGACTTTCTTGAATCCTCGATGTTCTTTTGGAAAACACAAATGATGGGTAGTAACATCAGGATCAGGCCTTGGCATTTCTATATAGTTCCAAAAAAAATATCTCGGTTTATCTTTAAAAATGAAATATACATTTCTTCCTCATCAAAAGTCATGGAAACACTAATTAAAGTGAGGCATGGATATTCTTTTGTAACCAGATTTATTTCTCTGAGTTCAGCCACAGTGGTAGAGATACCTTCTTCAAATTCTGGAGGAGCATCCCTGAGATATTCCTCTTCTTCTTCAATATGTGATACATCTTTTTTCTCTACTTGAATAGTAGATGATGATGAAAATTTTCCCTGATCAGGAAAGAAGTTAAAATTTGAACATCTTGAAGAAGACGCTACCATTTCTGACCTAATTGATGATGAAGGGTCTTCATTGGGTAATAAAGAGGAGATGATGGATTGATAATCTACATCATCGTTCATCTCTAACATTTCTATAACTTCTTCTGTCCTGGTTGATGAACTATATAATTTTTGGATTTCAGTGGATGAAATTGAGACATCTCCATTTGAGCATTCATCATTTCCTGGTGAATCAAAAACATCTACCATGATGTCTGGCTTGGTTGCTATAATTGACAATATGTAAGATTCCATAAGAGTATTGGGATTTCGGTCTATCCTATCAATTTGACTGATTGGAAACGCATAATCTGTACTCACATGTATGAATGGGTTTACTGGAATATTTTCCAAACCATATGGAGCTTTAATTTTGGTAACCTCATTTGTTGTAGATACCTTCCTTCCATCCATGTGATAGAATTATTCCTCAATGTATTGAGATAGATATGTTTTGAATGGGGTTTTGTCCCACAAAAATTTCCCAGTTTGAAAATTGATAAAATATTTGAGACATTGATGGTATGATGATGGTATAGCTGCATGTTGATGTAGCCAAGGTCTTCCAAGAAAAAGGTTGAAGGCTGTGTCATGACGAACAACCATGAAATCTGAATTGGATACAAGGTCCCCAAACTGAGTTCTGAGTTTATTATCACACAGAGGTTCTTGATCATTTTTATCATATCCTTGCAACAACAAAGTAGTAGGAGATAAATCAGATTCGGTGAGGCCCAATCGACGAAGTGTACGAATAAGGATGAGGTTGACTCCTGAACAATTATCAATGAAATATTGTCAGATGTATATATCATTGACCTTTCCAGATAAATACAAAGGTCTAATATTTCCATTCACAACATCATCTTCATCTTAATCTGTAAAAGATATCACTACATGGAATTTTGTATGATCATTCTCTACATGGTAGACTTCATCCGCATCAATTTAAGTTTCGAATTCATGAGGACTTGAAAAAGCCTCATTGAGTGCCCCCCGAATATCCTTTGATAGATTCTAGGAATCTAGAATTGATAACTTGGACAGTACTTGGGCCAAATGTTTCAAGACATCATACTTTTGGTCCAAAGGTTTGTGTTTCCCAACATGAAAGTGTGGTTTCACATGTTCCTTAGGAGTTTATCCTTTGCAAGATGATGAATCTTGTATTGGGGTAGAAGTTAGAAATACTCTAGGATTTGGATGATTAGACTATCTAGGTCAATTTATTTTCTGAGATAAAAAAGGTTTAACTTCTAACTGATCTTAAGAAATAACTGTGCGAAGACTGAATCTACCACGTGTGGAAGAACATTCTTGCTCTTGTTGAGCCCGCTGATGGGCATTGCCACGAGTTTCTACTGCATATTCCGTTCTAGCAGGGGTAGGATTGAAATATTGGATTCTAGAATATCCACATATTTCTCTGTATCCTAGACCTTTAGAACTCCCTCTAATTCTTCTGTATGTTATAGGGAACTCAGGCTCATCAATATCGAAACTGTGGCCGGCGTAATAATTTGTTATGTGAATCATGTTAACAGAACCAAAGATCAAATATTCACCTGATGAAGACTCTACCAGAAGAAAAATTTTAGGTTGTGCAGTTTGGTGGGGCGGTGCCAATTTTTTTGAAGTAGTTGGCAAAAAATATTCCTGAGTCAAGGAAAACTTGGGCATTGACACAAGATCATCTTCTTCTGAATTATCTTCTTTTTTCGAATTATGCCTCCTCTTTGAAGATTTTCATTCTGATGAAGTGGGTTTTGTTTTGGAATTCATAGCAGAAGAATCAATTGGTTTCATCAACTGCGTTCATAAAAGGACATGGGTTCGGTTGATCATTTTCCAGACCATCCAATCATTATATTTCTGCGCATTTTTGCTTTTGACTTAATGACACTCGCCTTCTTCCTTTGGATCTATAGCACTAACACATTCTACCATGGCAGAATAACGATTCAGTTTTATATGTCAAGAATCCACCATCATTTTTATGAGGTCTTTGAAGACAAAACACTCTTGAATGGGATGCCCCAACATTTGATGAAATGGGAAATAGTTGGGAAGGTCTTCATCTCCTTCCTTGTTCGGCCTTTTAGGCCTTGGAAACAGAACCAAATTATTTTCCAGAGCCGAAATGAAGTAACCAATAACTTTTTCATTTTGAAAAGAATAAACTTTGTTTATTAACTCCTCAAATTGTTTCCGTATTTGATCTCTTTGATCATCTTGATGAAATGACCTCTGTTTTTTACGATCATGAGGTGGATTCCATTGATAAGATGAAGGTTTTGAAGTGGATGCAGGTACAGATGCTTGTTTAAGTGTAACTGTAGCAGTATCTTCTCTCCCCATTCTCTTTCCTGGAGATGATGGAAATACACAAGTTTTAGCCTTAGTCTCTATAAGAGAATCATTAATCTATTGAGAGATTTTAGTATGGTCTCGAAACCCTCCTATTTATTTCACAGGGATAAACGGAGTGCATAATTCATCATGAAAATTTTCCACATAGATTGGAAACAATTCTTCTTGAGGGAGTTGTAAGCTTATAGAATATATTAATCCCTTTTAGAGAGCAATGAAATTCAAAAAACTTTCATTTTCCCTTTTCATACAATTTTTATGATTAAAAACTTTCATCTTTGGCAATGTTGAGCTAAATTTAAGAAGGAATCACTGACAAAGATCTTCCCACACCGTAATTGGCCGGGGTTGCAAGATTGTATTCCAGAAAAAGGCACGACCTTGTAATGATTGTACAAAACAACTGAGATTAACTACTTCTTGTTATTGAGTAGTTCCTATCATAGGATCACAACGAGAAACAAAATGTGTTATATGTTTTTCTGGATCTCTCAAACCATTAATAATTTGGAATGTGGTACTTGAAAAATTATATGGTGGATGAATTTCTCCCACCCATTTAGGGTAAGCTCTCTTCTCTAGTTGAATTTGTCCACGTTTTCCCTCCATATCTTCCAACCAATCTATTAACGACTCAATGTTTGTTATTAACTTTTGAGAAAAATCTAGTTGATATTGGACATGAGAAGGTGTAATAACTGGAGTTTGAATAAGTGTGGTGACTGGTACTGCAACTGATGGTAGCACTACCGGTTGTTGTTGCGCATGACCCATAGATTAGACCTGTGAGGTTGTACTTGTAATAGAGAATATTTTTGATCCATCTCAGTAGCTACAACAAATTCCCTTGACTGACTTACTCCACCACGCTTAGGAAGAATACTACCTGGAATTAGTTCAACATTTAATATCCTTAACTCCTTCATTTCTTCCTCTTATTGTGTGAACATTTTCTCTAGTGAGAGTGATTTTCCTTCTCCATATGTAGGGTGGGACATAACCTAACTTTTAACCGTTTCCTTAGAATGTGCCTTTCTGGAGTATGGAAGGGCATTTCTCGAAGGAATATCTTTCCTCTGGGAAGCCCTCTGGCTTTTGGTATGCATACCTTCTATATTTATTTCTATGTGTATATCCCCTTGAATAGGAAAGTCTTCATCTGATTCCTCTGAGTGAACCTCATGTTATGTGGGATCAATGATAGTGACATTGATGAAATTTATCGATGCATAACACATTGCATACCTTCTATTGGAATTTCTGCTATACTGTCTTCTTCCATTTCCTTTATGAGACATTACCTTTTGTGGAGTTGATCCCTTAGGAACTTCTTGATGAACCATAATTTGGAGGGAATCTCATCATAATTTTTCTATGCGTTCCTCCTGTGGCTTCTTCCCTAATTGAGTGATGATTGACTTTCATTGAGGAAGAGATTGAGGATTTGAAAAGATCCCTCGTCTGGTAGACTGGGGTTGTTTCTGCTTTCCATGAACAACTCCTTGAATCATATATGTTGATCCCAATGGTTGAGCCAAAATAGTCCCCAATCTAGCAAGCAGAGGTGGTTCGTGAGCTTCTACATCTGATAATTTCTTAAAATCACTCTTGATTTTGTGGACGTCAGTCTCGAAATTGGATGGAGGAATCAACCTATATCAACTCAAATAACCTGGCTCAAATGACTGTTGGATGATTTCTGACACTTCTGCCACCTAATGATGCATATTCTCTAATTGAGAAGCATGTTCGATATTCTCATTTGCCTAATGCAAGAGTAATTCGACAACTTGTTCTTTGTATTCATGACTTTCGGAAGAACTAGTTGAGGCATGTTCTTGAGCAAGACTTTGATTACATATAAAACCAATTGGTTGTGGACGTCCATGGGAAATAACATAGCATGAGACTAATATTGGCGGGCTTTGTTGACTGGAGAGTATACTGAAATGCAGGGCTCCATGAACACCCCATCCCCTGATATGAATGCCAGATTGGGCATTGGTAATTAACTGTTGTAACCTTTTTAATGCGCCAATTCATGAACACTGAAGTGCTCTCTACTACTATTCATCCTTTGGATATTGGGAAACTGAGATTGATACCAAATCAATTTGGTGTTGTAACCCTTCTGTTATCTTGACATGATTTTATTATTCATAAAAAGATAATATTTCCCTTTTCAAGTGACAAAGAGTTTTCCACAAGGTGAGACGAATGTCGTGAGTACAATCTTCTGTCAACATTTTTGGAATATCATATGGAGAGACATCCAAAAGACAAAGCATGACTGCTACATTAACATTAGAAAGTTGTGTTCGCATATTCAGCAGTTCCTCCTTATCATTCGATGAAGATTCTTCTACCTGATTAGACCAAAGCTGGTGCTTCTTTGTTTCATAATTATATTCAACATGATTGGTGGAGAATTAATTAATCAAATTAGAATATGAAAGACATAGGAGTGGTTCGGATAATGACATACACCTCAAGCTATATTCTGATTGAGAAATTGTTTCACCCTCTAGAGGTAAAGCATCAGACATGGCAGGCATTACATTTTCAAGTTTCTCAAGATAAGAGGGATTTCTCTTTACTGCAGTATACTTTGGAGAATTTTTAAGGAAATGCATATTACTACTTCAGAGAGGACTTTCACATCTAAATCCATAATCATGGGGAGGACCACCATGGTGGGTTACTTCATAAGATGAAACTTTTTATTCTTTGATCTTCTGACCATGCGGAGGGTTATCATGGCTCTCATCTGAAGATGATACTTTGAGATTGACAGAAATGTCGTGAAGCAATCCTTCATGAGGAAGTGTCTAATGAAGACCTTTGGAATTATTGTTCCCACTATTTGGAAATGAGAGAGTAGAATTTTGAGTTGCAATAGATAATTGTCTGAGGGCTTCAAGAATTCCAACATCGAGCAAGGCCTTATTATAGATTGGCTCTTGATTTCTTGACTTGGTCGGACTGGTCATTTTCTTAGATGCCTTTTTACTCAATTTTGAAACCACACGTTGATGAAAGTGGTTATTATGGGCAGGTTTATGTGCCTGCACAGGAGAAATGGTCAGGTTAGAATGATTATCTCCATTAAAATTTGGTGTATGTGCCTGACTTGGTTGTCTGTATGACATGGGAGAGTATGCCCTACAACCCTCTTGGACTAGGATAGAGTTGTGTATCTGTTCCAGAGTGATATATTGATGATTCACTCCACTGGTAGGGAAAGATTTGTATTTATTTCCCTGTGATGCTATTGAAGTTGTTATAATATTCTGACGGGCATCCAGAATATGGGTAGGGATTTGCTTCTGCTCTTTCCCCATTTTCAGAATGTACTTGGTGACTTCAGATGTCAGAACATGAATATACATCCATTTCGTGCTTGGAGTATGTGTGTATTCCAGCTCATTTAATCCTTTTCTTGTTAGTGAATACTGATAGTACTCATTTGTGGGGCAGAGAGTTGAGTCTACTCCAAATTTGTCGTCGGAGCATTCCGACGGACTTCTCTGGGTGCTACCAAATGAGACTATTGGTAGGCTTGATGAACATTTCAAGGTGTATGTGCCTTCTATGTATTTTTATTCTAGTATGGTTGATGAATATTCTTTAATACTGGAAGACAAGACTATTGATAGAATTGGTGATTGTAAACCGTAGTATGTTCATGCTTATCAATTTCCACCATATTAAATTGGCGAGATTCCTTGGGTGCAGTCAGACGAGCATGTCGACTAGTTGATGAATTATAAATAGGTGTAAATGCCTACCTATAATACTCTGCCAGAATTACCTAGCAGTATTGGCATGTTACTGCCAAACGAGTTTGTTGGGCTGTAATATCAGGACGGACGGGTGTACATGCCCGCTCGTTGTTTTCCATCAATATGGCTTGATGTACTTCACCGGAGGGGGGAGAAGTAAGAACTTAATCCCAGTTGACCAGATTTTTCCTCTGACTGTTCATCTTGCATGCTTAGGTCAGAGGAACTTGAGCTGAACCCCAAAAGGCAATACCCTAATAATGGTGAGGGTGCACTACCACAAGAGTCTGGTGGTGATTGTTGATGGGATCCCTTGGGAAGGACTCTTGCCTTCTTGAATAAAGGCCTTGAGTGACGGTGGTTGGCACCACCTGCTTCTGGATCACTGGTCATTGCTGTCTAGACAACCAGGGCGAGTTGTTATCTTGGAGGTATTGTCGAGAGGCCTCTACAGTTGAAATTGTACCCTGATGACTGTATTCCTTAACCAATGCATTTGAAACCCAACATTGAAGACCTGAGTAGGTGATGTCGTCCTCAGAGCAGATGAGGATCCAGCAGGAGAAGTGGTCGAGGGATTCATAGATGTGAACATTAAAGAAGACATTTCTATAATGCAGAGAGTACTTGGAAAAGAGTACAGGTTTGATATAAGAGACATAATCAAGATAATTTCAGGTACTACATATTTTTGATGAGCACATATGTTATTGATTTTTTTAACCCTCACATTGAGTTAAATAGGGTCCTAACAAATAAGTAAAACCTCATTTAGCATGGTTAAGGATTCACTTAGGGTTCACCTTTTTTTTCTTCTTGAAATGGGGATGACCATGTTTTTTTAAGGATTAAAAATTTCAAAAAGGTTTCTAATGGGTTTATTCGTAGTACCAGAAACATCCAATGATTCTATATACATTTGGAGCAAATTTCAAAAGGTAAGTGCAAATTAGTTGTGGAACAATGAGGCTTATGAATTTTCTTTGGTCGAGAGGATGATAGGTCATACACATCACACATTTTTTGTGTGAATTATTGTCTACTCTGGGACCCTCTTATAGATTTGAGTTCTGTTTGTGAATTCTTATTAATTTACCATGTATGAAAATGAGATTTCCTTTAAATCTGACAATCAGTGATTGATATGTATAAGATTTAGAGAATCTTTTATATGTATTTGAGATTCTTCATCGATAGAGAATCCTCTGTATTTATTAGAGAATTTTAGTCAATGGTATCCATCAACCCATTATATAAAAATCTCTTTGTCATTATGATAACCATACTGGTTTTAAATCCACTCAGTGGGGCAGTTGATGTTTATTGTCATTCATGAAGACATGGATTATTTCAGAGTTGGGATCATACACGCAGATGGGCTACCTACGTATCCTTGTTAGAAAAAGAACCAGAACCCACATAGTTTGAGTGAAGAAGTATGAGTTTTATGCATGATTAATGGGTCAAAGAGAGGAGTCATAATTACTTTTACACACTATGCTCTAGTGAGTCACGCTCGGTGTGAGAAACAATTGGTATTAGTAAAACTTGATAACTGGGCCATGAATAATGCAATCATAAGAAATGATGTGGGGCTTATGTATGTATGACTGCCAGAGTAAATGAAGACAATGACTTTTTAGAAAATAATTCCAAGTGCATGGTCCATAATGGTGTTTGTATTTTATGGAGATTTGGGATTAAAACTTGGGACTTAATCCTGAATAGGAAGCCAAAAATTAAGAGGGACTTATGATTGGGTTTTATTCTTGAGAAGGAAGCCCAAATCAAAATAAATTTATACTGGGGCTTACTCATGAAAAGGAGGCCCTAGTTAAGAGGATTTGAGACTTGGGATTACTCCTAAGGAGGATGCCCAAGTTGGGGAACATGGGGCTTACTCTTAATGAGGATGCCCATATTAGGGGACTTGGGGCTTATTACTAGAGGGGATTCCAAGATTAGGGAACTTGGGGCTTACTACTAAGGAGGATTCCTAGATTAAAGATTTTATCATCATAAATGATGAGGTTGAATGAAGGAAATATCTAACCTTTGTGACATAATGTTATGTAAATCATGTGTTTTTGAGAGATATTCCATAGAATTGTTTTCAGATAAAGAAGACAACAAAGGAACCATGTTATAAATGGATTTGAAGAGGGTATTGAAGGACATCCTTGAAGAGGAAATGTTTATTTGAGGAAAAGAATTGAATTGGAAGGAGGCACGCAAGTCCTGGTCGGACAAGTATACTTGAGCGATATGAGTTCAATTGGGAGACGAAGAACCTATGAAGTGATACTTGGGCGACATTTAATTGGATCCCTTAGTATCATTCCTAGAGGCTTTCAGATGGGTGGTGTGAAAGTTTCCTTGAGGGGGAAAGGAGGCGTGCAAGTATCATCCCTTACATTAACGGTGGGATGCTTAGGAATTCATGTATAGATGTGTTCTAATACAAAGGCCTTACTCTTGATCTTAAGAGCTTCCATTCTAGGTAATGTATTACCTTATAAGTGTTCAGAAGACTTCAAACAAAGACTTGGGTGACCAGAGTATGAATCTGAGTTTTGGATTTTTTTCATCCTCGAAATAGGGGGCCCACATGGGATATTTATAGGCCACCTAAGGTTTGGAAAAAATTCACTCAGGGAATGCGAACATGACTTGCACACCACATATCTGGCGCACAAGTGACCTACATGCCCAATGATGGAACACAGATAACTTGTGAACCATAATGACTTTCTGAAATTCTTGATTAATCTTCCCTCTTATTTGCTCGAGATATTTCCCTTAGTCCATCTTTGGACTCTGTGATGGAACAGAGCATCAACACGGATGTTGAGAAAATTATTAATAGATTTGGAAAGAGATAGTTGATACGGATAAGTTAAATTGGGTAGTACTGATTTCCCTAGAACAAATTATAGACTTTATGAAAAAGTGGCCTATGTCATAAAGGATTAGGTATACATTTTCATGGATTTATGGAATATGTCCAGTAATTATAGGAATAAGTAAAAAATCATGATTGTTAAATAGATTTATAGTAATCCTGGTTATTAAAATGTTTGAAGAGAATGTATGATAAGGGTATTCACATATTTTTAATGTGAAAAAACAGAGATACATCGTGATTTTTTGGGAATAAATGTAAATATTTTTCATTAAATTCATTCTAATGTTTTTTTTTCATATTTAGATAGGTTTATATGCTTAATAAATAATGGAAATATTAATTAAAATAATAGATGATTGTTTTTCAATTAATTTTTTATGTCACCATACGAGGAATTATACTTATTTGATAACCTATTATAAAAACATTTTGTTGATGGAAGGTGATGGTAGATGGGATGGATTATCATTGATATCCTGATCTTTTAGTGCATGAGGAAAAATCACCTTCCATTTTGGAGAAACAGGAGAAGTGGGAATTCCTCCTGGGATGCCAAAGTGTGAGATTGTACTTAATCAAGTAATTATAACTTCTCATGAAAATTATTCAACTCTAGGTAATGGATCTTGAAACCAAAATTGTTATCTTAGTACCTTATTTCCATATCAATAAAACTTACCCCTAGATCATTTCATATTTATTGCTTTTCAATTTTTTACCTTTCTCCTATCGTTGTTCTATATCACAATCCATCAGAACATGATGGTTAAATTTCTCTTCTATGTCCATTTATTCACGTTCATCCTACATTATCCTAATTGGTAACCATTTTATGAGATACATTGGGTAACCATTATGTTTCCATCATTCCTTTTTTAAGGATGTTTTAGTATGCATTTTTACTATGTGGGTTTTTATGAACAGAACATTCAAGTATTAAAACATTTATACACTAGAAAAGTTTCGAGGATTATATTAATTTAATGGGTTTTGAATGCATGACCTTGTGATTTTGTGATTTTTTAATCTAATTAATATAATATTTTTACATTTTATTTTCAAGAAACCTAAAATATAGTTTTTATATGAATGCACTATGTTAGGATTTTGTTATATGAAAAACCAAGAAAAAATTGTTTGACATTAAAAACGTATATTTTTTTTCAAAACATACAACAATATGTTCAACTTGTAAACAATACTGAGTCCCTTCAACATCTTCTTTTATACACAAGGTCATGTTTTACGAGACTACAGGATAATATTAATATTATTTTCAAAGTATTGTTATATCTATCACCTAGACATTGGCATAGACCTTATGAATACGTTTAACCAAATTTAAGAAATATTATCTATATATATATATAATGAATATTTTTTTATTGATTTTTATAAGTGAATGTAATATCTATATGAGAATAAAGAAATTACTTTTTTAGGAAAATTAATTTTCTACGTAAAACACTAATTTTTTGTCAATGATTTAAACAAAAAAATGATTAATTTTTTCAATAAAATTTTTATATTATATATTTAATAAAAAAATTTATACTCATACAAGATATTTTATATGTATAATATGAGAATAAATAATATTTTATGAATAAAAATATGGATTCTTCTAAGAAGTAATTTTACCGCATTTTAATAGAGAATCCATTTTAGATCTGATGTTTTACACATTTATAATTTTTATATGAAAAAATAAAAATTATTTTTGATATAGGTACAAATAATTTATTTTAGGGTGATTTTTTTTTGTTCTTCTGTGAAGTTACATTTTCATATCAATTATGAATAATAGTAAATTTTGAATTTAAAATGGATTTGTAATGTATTTTATTTATAAGGGTAAATTATATTTATAATTTAGTTCAAAGTTATGTTAGATAAATTATACATCAATTACTAAAATTAATTTCATTTTAATCAATTTCACTATGATATTGTATATAAAAATATAGATATATTTTTAACATTTTTACTTAAAAAACACCCTTGTCATCCTATCTACGTGATTAATTTTTAATTATTTAATGCCAATTATGTTATTTTTATTTTAAAAAAGGATTCCATATTTTGAATTATAAAAAATTATAATATATAATAATATAAAATAATGTTTTTAACAAAAATAATAGTGGAAATGATTAAAATAAATTACAATAATTAAGAGAAAAATGAGCCTATCAAAGAAATAAACCTTAAAAGTAAGAATGAAAACAATGTATAAACTTATCCAAAATCCATTATATATTCATATTGAGACCCTATAGTCCCTTTTTCAGTTTTTTACTTTATTGTAGACACATATCATTATAATAACATGGTTGCAGCTCCCTCTTCAAAAATATACAAGAATGCTACTCTCCCTCCACTACAAAAAATAACAGACCCATACCACTTATTGACACATATAAATCCATTTTTCTTGAACAATATATTCAAAAATAATCTCTTAACATACCATCATTAATCCCAAAAAAACTAGTTTTGGGTATTAGGAAAACATAGGAAGCACTTTGGTGTAAACCAAGAGGTGTTACCCAAAGAAGAGGTAACAACATTCCTCATGCTCCTTTGTTTTACTTTCATTCTTCATCCCCACAATGCTTCTTATTCCATGATTTTAAAATTAAATCAATACCATAAATATAATTAGTTGTTTTTATTATATGGGTTAGTCTTACACTCCCACACACATCCATATAATGGGTATCAAACTTACAATTCTTCGGTACGATGAACTACCGCTCCACGAATCAAATTTGTTCAATTACCTCCTCTCATGGTTAGGAATTATTATAGGAACTAACTTTTTATGTGATATATATGATATTTATGATATATTTATGGTTTTCTAATTATTATATAAAACATAAATTCATGTTTTTATAAATATGATAATTTCATTTGGAGAAGTGTGGACCACCACCTTTTCAAAGTGATGTGATTCATTCAGACTCTACATGAAATGTATTAAAGATTTTTTTAGTGAAATTATATTATAAATGTGATATAATAATGTTAAAATAGTTATATTTTTAATATACATATATTTAATTTACTTAGTTTATTTCAATATGAAAATAAAATGGAAACGTCATTCATGCATACGTACGGCCATCCGTTTCCATGAAAAGTGTATTCCATTTCACATTTATATATTATATAGATTATTATAAATAAAAATATACAGAATAAATATGATATTTATATCATTATAAAATAAATATAAATAAATAAATCATAATCTAATTATGAAGATCAAGAATAACAAACCAAAATATATATGAAAAGCAAACCCATAATTACCTGAAACGTGACATTAACATCGAGTTGTTAATAAAAGGGTAATATAAATTAATAAAAAGATCATATATGGTATTAGTTATAATAATAATATTTTTCATTATATTATTAATAAACTTATATTTATTATCCATGATGTGTGAATGTGTGCGAATAAATTCATGCCATAAGGTAAGGGAATTTCATCTCACTTTTTATTTGTATAATATACATGTCACATTCAACAAATCATTCATTTTTGTGGTGTATATAATTACCATGGATGTATTATATGATTATAATGACTAAATTAATTTGTATTATTATATCAATTTTAGAAATTTCTTTCAGGGAGTATATGTTTCAAAAGATACCAAATCTGTAAAGTAATTTTGTCTCAATTTTCAATATTTGCGACTCATACAATGTGATGCCCCTATATTTTTCTATGAGGTTTATAGGTTACCATTGAAATGTAATATCATGAAAAAACGTACTTCTGTGTTATATTATACAACATTAAAATTTATTCATTACCTTGACTTAGGATTCAATGTCACCAAAGTGAAAAAAATTTATTTATATAATCATATCATTTATTGAGATTGTTTATGAGTATGATTACATTATTGAAATATTGTGATCCATATCTCAATATGTCTCATTAATATAAATACCTTATATCAATTAATTTTATATAAAATTAAAGGTGCAATTTTTCCATTCTTTTCCACATCAAATAAATGGGAAGACTATTAATGAAAATCTGACTATTTTCCTCCCTTGGGATGGAAATATATGTATTTCCAAAACCATTATTTCTAAAAAAATCACAATAATTATTACCATTAACCTATAATAATTAAGTTAAATTTTTACGCATTTGTAACCTTTATAAAAATATTTTTTTGAAAGAAATATTCTTTTAATTTTTAGATACAGGCACTTTTCTAAAAAATTTATAACACCAAAGGGATTTTTTATGTAATGATTTCTTAGCCACCATGGCCATCATTTTTTTAATAAAATATTAAAATTTGAATACATTTATTAAGAATTGATTCCTCATAATCAGGGAATTAATTGGTTTTAAAGTGGTTTGTAAAGAAAATTGATTTCAAAAATGATTTCAGTTTTATAAATGTTTTAATGATTATCAAATATTATTTTAAATGTTTCAAATGTTATTTAAAAAAAAATTTAAATTTTTTTTACATTAAAAGACTATTTTAAATGGTTTCTATATTCCATTATATATATTCACATTCATTTTAAAACAAAATCGTTTTCAAGTGTCATTACATTTTAAAAATCAATTTTCAAAGACTAATGCATATTTTCATCAAGTAATTTTATAAATGAAATGGAAATGATTTCATGGTAAGAAAAGGATGTTTGAAATTTTTTTATGAATAGTATTTTCAAATAAATCATATTTAACATAAGAAATGTTCCATGTGTTCTTTCAAAATAATTCTCTATCTATGATGAAATAATTTTTTTATAGTTTATGTTTTAATGGGGATATAGACTGGAATACCATTCATATTCCTTCTTTAATGGTTTATGTATATATTACATAGTTTTTAGGCAATCCATTCCCCTTGCATATATTATATAATTTTGAAACCCATTTCTTTTCCCGTGTTACCCTTTGAACAAATTATTATGAAACCTATATCTTTTCCCTAGGTAATGATATGATAAAATGTTATGATTCCCAATTATTTTCATGGGTCATGATATGAGGTTTATAAAAACCATATCTTTTTAGGGGTCATGATATTATCCATGTTTTATTATCATTTCTCACATGTATGTATGATTTTATTATGTGATGGGTGGGAACTTTATCTCCCTCAAATTCATTGCATAATGATTTATATCTCATGAGATATTGATGGGAATCAAGTCAAAGAGATTGATACACTATGGAAGATGGTGAAACCCAATCCACTATTGGAAGATGGGGAAACCTAAACCACTATGAAAATATGGGGAAACCTGATCCATTAAAAGGAATGTTATGTGACTGGGGATGGGGGTGTGTCTTGAAAAATAGGTCTAGTCCCCATAAAGTGGGTTGATATGTTTTTGGCGATGAGCCTTGACTTATAGGGAATGATGTTACATGTTTATGTTTTTACCAATAATTATTAGTCTTATGACATTCATATGCTTACATATTTTATGCTCTCTGTTATCTTATAAATCATTTCATATAAACTACCAATCTTTCTTCCATGTCAATGAATTATGAAATTTATATAAACGGTATGTTATTGAAATGTTATAGTCATATTCTCGTACCATTATGATCATGTTATGCTTATGTATATCATTTATTTATCCTTACTAAGCATTTGATCTCATTCATTTATTATTTTTCCTTTCTGGAGTTCATGACGAATGGTTATAAGTAGAATTAATAAAGGAAAATATTTGTAAGAAATAGGATTATGATCTTTCACCAAACTAGATGAATGTGTTCCATGATTCCAAAGACTCTAAACATTTATGGTTATATTCATGTAATTTTGTAATGTGCTGAATATTTTTCTATAATGATGTAATATCCATGTATTTTATGCTTAGTTCTCTATATGACTATGTTTGACATGTTTGAGGGACATTGTGTGATCCAAATAGAATGATAAATTAGTGTCACGTGATTTAGGCAACATGTACTATAGTTGTCGCACGATTTGGATGAGTCATGTGTAGAACATGTGGATCAACATATATATATTCCTTGCGTGAGTATCCAGTACTTGAGTCTTTTATAAAAGATTTTAGTGTGTATGTTACTTATATTTTTGTTTGTTTTTTTAAATGATTAGATCTCACGTGATTTCAATAAATATGTCGTATTGATTTTGAATAATACTCTATAAGCCATTTAACTTGATATTAAGTGATCAAATGAAATTCCAATGAATTCCTAATGACCATTTATGTCATTCCACATATGTTTACTAGGTGTAAGACCTTGAGATCCTGAGATTCACTACTTTGAGATGTTTTCTATGATTCCGAGGCACATTGATCTAATGGTATTTTTTTTGTTCGATGGGGGGAATTTATAGGTATTTGTACCCTGGTTATATTCTATTTTCTATGAAGTATCTCAAAAATATACACTATAATCATTAGAATGATTTTATTTTCATCACATAATTAAGCTGCAAGTTATTCAAGGGGCATCAAAAAATTTCAGCAACCACATGACCATACTGTTTGTTCATATATATTTATTATTTTCCAACTAAATGGATCATTCCAAATCATATAGACTTCTCAATGGAATTCTATATTTCTATGAAGATATGTCCATGTGTCTTCACGAGATATAGACTCATGTTAAAAGACTCTTTCATAATTTGAGATGCTTTGGCAATGGACTTTAACAAGTCAATGGTGGATTCTCCAAGGTTCTTCCTAATATCATACAGATATATCAACTGGGATTTTGTGGGATAACAATGACATGATTAGGGGTTCTTTGAGGGATTAGTGGAGATTTTCATTGGTGATAAAACCATTTCTGGTGATATTTACATATCATCCCCTCACAAGAATCCCCCTTTATGTCACTTATTATTTCCATTTATTATTTCAGAAAATTTTGGGGACTCATCCCATTTTTGGATTGTGGTTGAATACAATCACTCTTCCCATCATTGATGCGCCGTAAGACCAATAGAGGGTCCTGAGGTGATGTAAGATAATTTATCATGGGAAAACCTTATATATTATCATTATACATAGAATGGGGGTGTGGGGTCACCTAGACATGTCCAAAATCCTTCACATGATGATGGAAAAATGCCAACAAACTATTGATTGATAAGGCTAACATATCGTCGTGCCTTTATCATTGTATTTGCACCCGTATATGAATATCTCAAGATTATTATAACCATGAAATCCCTCCATGTTTATTATATTTTCATATTA
Source organism: Viscum album (assembly GCA_963277665.1). NCBI lineage: Eukaryota > Viridiplantae > Streptophyta > Magnoliopsida > Santalales > Viscaceae > Viscum > Viscum album. Next base: position 1,897,599,323 of record OY728140.1, on the reverse strand, counting down.
CTTTTATAAGGATTTTTGGGTGGTTTTTCAGGTTCCCACCATCTAATAAATTGTTTGATCTGTAAGAACTCATTTGGGAACCTCCACATGATTATCGAATTACACAGGGGCCTTCATGAGAACATAAGGAATATTCTAAGGGTATCAATGATATCTAATGTAGGATATGCGCTAAGCATGACAAATTTTTGTTACATTTTGAAGGTCATGAGATTTCATGTCTTTTATATGGTTATGTGACTCATGTGTTTCATGATCCTTCCTATCTATTTCGTTGTAGAGGATAGAATACCCATTTCTCCGGAATTTATTCCCTTATGGGTTTTATTATTCTTATTTGGTGAGATTTAAAATACCTCAACTATTTAGGTGTTTACACTTGATTCTTGTCATTATCAAGGAGTATTGGGGCCCTGGTGGAGTTTAATTTTTCATACTCATGATAAGGAAACACTCTCTGGTTAGACATCAAATAATTATGTAGTTAAGAGTATTACACGTTGAGAACATTCCTTGTTTATATTTATTATATTATCAAGATAAAATTTGGTGAGACTTTAGTTTCTGAGTATTCCAGGATATTTACAAACCTCATGTGTTAATCCTTCAATATGGTGCGAGATTTATTTTTTTGGGTATAGATGTTTTCACATGGAATTCACAGAAAAATCCATTCTAGGATGGTAACATAATGCATTCCCACTTATTTGGGTGTTTTGGAGTGGGCTATGGATATAAATATCATCCTATAAAAGGGAAACTATGTGGAACGATATGGTAGTTATCATCGTATGGATAATTCATCTGTAAGATCTAGCAGGTGTAAGATAAATAAGTTTCAAGCCTAGTGACCTCCCCTTTCCCAAAACAGGACATGTGGGACTGTAGCATAGGGTTAATTCATTAGATATAGTCTTTTAGGAGAGGGATGATGCTATCCATATGAAGATAGAGGTCATATGGATTGAGATTAACGAAACTGAAATTTTGTTCTTGTTAGGTTGGTAGTGGATAGACTTTCATGGTAGAGGTTGTGTCATGATCAGGGATCTCCAACGAATAAGTAGGGTGGACATCAAGGAGGTAGTAATGATAAAGGAGTGGGTGGATCTCCTAAGGAAGGAGCTTCTATATAAAGATGACACTATGATATACTCCCAGCACCACCACCACCAAGTGTCCCACTCTAGGCTCATGGGGCTGATGGTTGAGGTTGCAGGTAGTTATAGGATATGTATGGATATAACTAGGATTCTCCTGAGACTATTTTAGGTATGATCTTTGTCTTTTATACTTTCTTCAGTACTTTTATACATTGACATGAGTTGTTACATTGTCTACTTATCCCTTCAGTGAGAAATAAAATTTTCAATTTGAGTCTTTATCCCAGATACTATGGATAAAGGTTTCCATACAGAGAGATTATTATATATTTCACATCTTATAGATTTGAAAATTACAATTTAGTGGAGAGAGTTTCTCAAGGGACATCATGGTAATTGTAATGAAACCCTATTACATCATCATGTTTACAGAATGAGTATACTTATATGAAGCTGAGATATACTATCATTATAAGAGTGTTAAATGCATTCAGTAATATGGGATAGGATTCTCCTTAATGGTAGAGAGATATCTATTATTTAGTGGATAGGAATTACGAGAAGGAATCTATAACCTTTCACCCATCAATTAGAAAGTTAATCACTTATTTAAGAGAAATCTTCAAGAATTAAGATTCTAGTTGTAGTGGAAGATTATATTGGCGCCTTAAAAAAACATGTCATGTGACAACACTGATAAGGGTGATATAATTTGACATCGACCTTCCCCTAGGACTACACCTAATTCATTTGGGACATACCAAATGGCACCAACTGAGCTCTAAGTGGAGAGTGTGTTTTTGGAATACCTTTAAGAGAAATCATTTATCAAACCCAATGTCTCCCCTAGGATTCTACAATTTAGTTTATAAAAATGTAGAATATACATTGAGACTATATATTGAATATCATCATCTGAATCAGGTAAATATAAGGAAACATTACACCTTGTTTAGGATTGATAAACTTTTAGATTACATGAATGGATTCAGTTGGTTCTCAAATATCAAATTTTTTCTCACTAGAAACAATTAAGTGTTAGCGGGAATGAAATTCCAATGATTCAATTTTGATATTAAAATGGACACAATGAGTTCATGGTTATGACATTTAGGGTAAATAATTCCCCTTCAAGGCTATTGGTTTTGTTGAAGAAAATATTCTATCCATACATAGACTTATTCATAGTTTTCATCATCAATGAAGATGTCATTTACTCTCCATCAGAGAAGGATCATGCCAAGAATTTGAGTATGGTTCTAGACTTACTCTAGGACAACCAACATTATGTAATGATCACAAAGGGATGTTTTAGACTATCGAGGTTCAGTTTCATGGAAATAACATCTATGTTAGTGGTTTATCTATTCAAATGAATATGATTTATGCGACCACTTTGACCACCTTAACATAGAAAATCAATATTTTTACATGGGATAACCACTGTTTGAGATGCTTATAGAAGCTGAGATATAGGTCAAAATGTGTCAAAATTTTGAGAGTATAGAAGATGGGTTGTGATTATGTTATGTTTTGTAATTCCTCAAGAGTTGTTCTTGAGTCAATATTTATGAATATAATTTTATTGATCTCTTATCAGTCAATGCATTTGAGATCCATTATGATGAGTTGCATGTCTCCGGACTTGGATTTGGTAGTATTATTCTTCTCTGTAAAGATATCGAAGCACTATCTTTTGGGTGCACATTTAATTTTTTACTAAAAAAACTATAGTTTTAGGTATATCTTAAATCAAAGACGTATCAACATGAGATATAGGAATTAATTTGTTATCCTATAATATAATTGATTTATTTTATTATTTATTCCCGGCAATAGAATCATTATATAAGATTCCCTTGGTAGGAGAACCCATTCGTTCTTGGTAGAGGCGGTTCTTGAGAATTTGAATTCATTATAAATTACCATGGAGTAAGGGAGGTGTGAACATTATCTTTAGTGGATGGTGGTGACTCTAACTCATCGCTATCATGTGATGGAGGATTAATTGGGAGACATCGACTTTGAGGTTCTACATTATTTGATATCCCAAGAAGATGCATAAGACGAATTTTTCAAAGGAGGGGATCATGTAATCCTTTTACAGTGAATGATTGATTGTTCTAGTCATGTTTTGTGAGGAGGATATGAGGTAGTTTTGCACTTCCACATTGGTTGTACATACAGCTGTGGTGGATATTATATAAGGGAATTTAGCAGCAGATTTGTTCAGATGGTTTTAGTTTGAGAATTTACTTGTTTTTATATTATTGTCTGACATGTTAGTGAGTAAAGGTCATCATCAGGTGTTATAAAGGTTGAAACAAACAATTGACATCCCAAAATTTAAGTGGGATAGTATATCAATGGACTTTATGATGAGGATTATGAATAAATTTATAATACATGGTTGTTGGAAAAAATCCATATATGTGTCATCTCATTTTGATTTGGGTGTGTTTCTGTTTGTTGATAATGCTAGATGATTATGAATGAGTATGGTTGATTTTTTCCGAAGCATGTTTTTTGGGCCTCAATATTAAGATTTTAATTTTGGAAAAAGAAGGATTTTCGTGTAAAATTGAATATTGCATGGATAGTAAATGACAATTAACAGACCGTTAGTGGTGGTATGATGATCATAAAAGGAAATTAGTAAATGAATAGAACCAAGAACTTCGAGAAGATTACCACGTATCAGAATAGTTCTCAAGGAGAAAATGGTTCATGGAAATGTCATGTGGTGTGTAGAAGGATTGTAGTAGATAGGTTATATTGTCGTTCGTAGAAATATGGCTTTGATTTTAGAACCCACGAACGGTGTTGCTAAAAAAAATGAGATGGTTTTTTTTAGGCACTGTGAAGGGAGAGTGTCAATATGCGGACTGTATAGGGCATAATGTTTTGCAGGATTAGTGGTACTCGATGAAGGATTTACAACATTAATGATTTAGGAAATCATGGATTAATGTATTTTTTGGATCTATTTTCCAATATAAGAATCAGTAATCCACTCATTGAAAAAGAGAATTTTTTATTGGAAAACACCTTTTCTCTATGAATTAGGTTATGTACAAAGGTTGATTGTGAGGAATGATTATGTGAACGATGAGAAAGTTCGTGGAAGATATTCCCTGAAAGGGAGTTTGTGGTGAAATCTAGTCCATAATGGAAGAAAACGGTCAACAGAAAAAGCAGTTCATGGAAGAAGGAATTTCACAGAAGCACAAGTGGTATGTGAAAGTGGTATACAGATGCAGTATGTGAAGGAAATATCTGGAATTAGTACATCTATGTAGTGTTTGAAGGTAGTACATGGAGGTATTATAGAGTTATAGAAGTATCATTGTTTTATGGAGCAGGTTGTCCATGAATTATACCCTCTATGTAGTTCATGTAATATGAAAGGTGGTTCGCGTAGGAAGAAAAAAAAAGTTTTCAAAATAAATTTCCTCTACAAAACATTACATGGAAAAGTGGATTTCATATATGGGTGAAAAAGGGACTACAACAGAGCATCTAACTACAGGTGAGGGTGCATGTATTCAAGCAACTCAAGGGTCCTACAATTCCATAAACTGTGGGTGGATCCATTCTATGAGTAGTGACTGAAGGAAGATGAATATGATGATCCTTTCCACTGGTAGTGACCTGGGGAAAAAGACATAGGGGGTGGCCCTTTGGAATACAGTGATCAGACCCTAATGCTTATAAATGAAGTGAGCCTAGTCATAGATTTTATCTTTCCTAAACCATGTAATTAGAAGTGATATTTACTAGATTTTGTACATCATCACATTAGTGTTGCATCCTACTTGGAAATATCCCTATGTTGTTGAACCAATTAAAATCATTGTGTCCTATTGATGATTTAATTTTTGTTCATATATTGCTATGCGTGAAAGAGAGAAGTGTGTTTTGTTTAATGATAATATAAGATCTGAAGGGGAATTAGTTTTAATATGTCATACCGAAATTCACACCCTAGGGAATTTGACCGAGTGGACATTACAATCGGTAACATATGCAAGGTTAAATGTCATTGGTTCCTTCTCAATATAAGATATGTAGGTGTTCAATCAAAAAAGAATTATGGCCTTTGACTGTGGGAATTTTCCACTATGGAAGAATCATATGAAATACTTCTTATGTTCATTGGGAATAGATGTCTTCACAAGAGTTATACATGGAATATCAAATTATTTCAATATTGGTTCTTTATCAGAAGATGAAGGAAGATAATTGGATGTTGATGCTAAAAAGTTCAATCCATTATGGGTACCTCTATAAATTGCAAGTTATATGAAGCTGTTGTCTTCTAAAACAACACATGATATGTGGGATAAGCTATTGAATATCTACAAAGGATGTTCAATGGTCATAGATGAAAAGTTTCACGTTTTTTTGGAATGAGTATGATGATCTTAGAATGAACCAAAATGTATCTTTTGATACAACCTTTGATAGGGTGACTGTTTAACTAGAAGACATGCATGGTCTGGGAGATGTCATTGAAGATATAATGATTGTGAAGTGTATCTTGAGGGAAAATCCACCTCGATTTAATATTAATGTTTAATTATGGGAAGATATAAATCCAATGGATATGACACTGAAGAATAATAATAGTTCTCTCATTTAATATGAAATAAGTAATGATGCTAATGATTCTATGGAAAGTTGGAATTCTAACGATGTGGAATTCAAGGAAATAAAGAATATCTATGTTTAATATTTCTTAATGAATTTTTTTTCATGTTTTCGTGTCATTTGTATTCTATAATCTGAAAAGTGGGAAAGGAATTTTCAATGGTAAAAATCCATTTTCATAATTTCGATGCGGAATGATTGGGGATTTTTCACCAATGTGTCCTATGAAAATTGAATATTACAATGATTAAAATGATGAAAATGTCTGAAAAAATTATTCATATAATGTGAAATGTAATAGAAATAATAAGATAAAATTATTCAAAAATAATAATCTGCTTCCAAAAGGAGATGAAATTCAGAATAATCTGAGGAAAAATATTTGGAGGACTGTAGAGAGTATAATGTGGATGCCTTGCTAGAAGTTGTTAGAAATTATTTAACAATTGAAGAAAAAACAATGAATAATGAGAAGTTGAAGGAAGAGTTGATCTTTAGACTGAATCAGAAGCTTCTCTTCATGATATAGTAGTTCGGAGATCCAAAAAAAATAAATCTAACAAATTGGTTCTCGATTCTTCACGCAATATGTAGAATCCGGAAGAAGAGAAGTTTGAGTTGAATTATGAAACTGAAAAACTGATGTCCTCAATGCTAAAAATCTTTTAAAAGGTGCCTGTGTACAAACTCAAAATTGAAGAGAAAAAATTATAGATTTATGGTTTGAATGTAACTAGACAAGATTAAATCATACATATTATTTTACTTCAAGATGAAGTCATCAGTCTATGATGAAGTGTTAAGGATCTGGAAAAATTATTTACCAACCGAACATCATCAGCAAAATAGATAACACAAAAAAAAGATAAAATTTGAGCATGTTTGTTTTCAAGAACAGAATCAATGTTAAAATTCAAATGATAAGGATAGTATGGGGGTTGATCAAAAATAGAATGTAGTAAATGTTAATGTCTGACCATAAGCACCTACTCTATGATTGATAATTGATCTGGGTATGAAGCAGAATCAGAATATTTACAGAACCCAAGGGAGAACTAGGGGTGAAATATTTATATGAAAGAATAAAATAGACATTAGATGTTATTTTTCAGTAGGATAGGAAACACACCTAAAAATATTCTATAGAAAAGTTATATTGAATATAATAAGAGCATCACAAGCACTCCCACAGAGCTTAATTTTCTAGGTCATCATTTTATGGTCACTATTTAGGTGTGGAGGATTTAGACACATGGAAAGATATTTCCCATCAATAATACATATGAATGTTCTAAAGAGGACTACAGATGGTTATATGTTTTATAAAAATGTATCATAAAATGAGCTGAAAATACAAAATTGATCTGAATATCTACAAAATGATATTGTTAAACCCAATTCCAAGGAAGGTAAAGACTATCAATCCATGCAATTTATGAAATCAGAAACATGGATAAAAAATAAATGATTTGAGTAGGTAGATATTGCAGAAATTTCATAAGTGGAATGATGTTGCAATTGGATATGAATCATTGATAGTGGATTCACCTCCCATATGACTGGAAATAAGGATTTGGTGATGGGAATCAGGTATGATAAAAAAGGTGTCTAAATATATTGCAATGATAAATTGTTGAAAAATATTGGCTCTAGGAAGGAGAAAATTGAGGTAAAAGACAAGAGATGTGCAGATGCCTTTGTTGTTGAAGGTATTAATCAATAATTATTAAGCATAAGTCAATTCTGTGACTCATGGCATGCCAAATTATTTTACAAGAAATTATTTTTCATCAAGGAAAAAAATAGTTCCATTGTATTTCATGGAAAGCGTAAAAAAGAGAGTCTCTACCTCATGAGCGTAGAATAAGATATGTTCTTTATGTCCAAGGAAGAATAAAATATGTTTTGGAATAAATGTATTTTTTGCATGATCCGAACATTATTGGATGATCTGGTTAAATTTGATCATGCTCAAGATCTCCCAATATTATAATGTTATCATACACATATGTGTGATGCCTATCAACAAGGAAGTCATTTGAGAGGAATATATGGAAAATGAGAAAATGTACACCAGATTGCTCGATTTGGTTCATATTGATGTGTATGGACCTATTTCACCCAGATCTTTTCATGGGAGGAGATATTATGTTCCCTGCATTTATGATTATAATAGAATGTCATGGGAATCAATCATTACCCAACATTATAAGGCTTTTAATTTCATTAAAATATATCGATGAGAAGTTGAAAATATTCAATATAAGAAAATATAGAATATCCTAATAGATAAGGGAAAAGATTTCACAAATAGACAGGTAGAGGATTATCTTGAGAACCTTGGGATAATGCATCATGTTTCTCATTGATAACTCTAAAACATAATGGATTAGTTTAGGGAAGAAAGAGGATTGTTAATAACATAGCTAGAACAATTCTCATCGGGAAATAATTTGTAGATAAATTTAGGAAAGAACCAATTATGACTGCAGTCTATGCCTCTAAAAGAGCAGTACTATTTCTAAAATAAGAGGAGACTCTATATGTTCTTTGGTATGGAAAGAAATCTTAATAAAATTAATTTTTAATCTTCTGAAGTAAGTGTTTCATTCTCAAAAATAAGAAACAAAATATGTTTTAATCGTTTGGATATGAAGTGATATTTCATGGCTATTCAATGAAAATCAATGCTTATAGATAATTTCACAAGAGGTTATGAATTATTGTTGTAATCCATGATGTAACCACAATGAAGAATGATAAAAATCATCAGCCAATACATGATTATTATTATTATGATAGTGATGAACAAGTAATTAGATCATGGGATACTCTAATTCAAGAGGTAGACTCAGAAGAAGACTCTAATTATGAGAAAAAAGAGGATAAAAAATTATCTACACAAAGGCCACCGATATAATGTAAAATTGATATCAAAACCATAATTGTTCATTAGACAGTACCAGTGCAGAAAAGGGGGAAGAAGAATCTACATCATGTATCATACTTATCATAGGTTGAACCTAAAGTTTTTAATAAAGCCACTAGATATGAGAATTTTGTTCATGTTATGAATGAATAGCTTGAGAAAATTGAGAAGAATCAAACATGTGGGATTTTTTGAGGATAATAGATAAATGTATCATCGGGAAAAAATAGTTCTTTCACAAAAAAATGAATGAATTTAGTGTTGTGATTTGAAACAAAGAACATATAGTGTCAAAAGGGTATTCCCCGATATAGGGTATCGATGTTGATGAAACATTTCCAAATATTGTGGTACTAGATAATATTTGGTTATTCCTAGCCATAATAGTGAAAAGAATGTTCAATGTTTTCCAAATGGATATCATGTCATAATTTCTGATTGGGGTTCTAGAAGAAGATGTTTGTGTTGATCTGAAAGTTGGTTTTTCAAATTCATAAATATGAAAATAGATTTTTGTCGATAAAGATGGCAGTATATGGTTTGAATCATACAACAAGAGCTTGGTATTCAAGGATAGATCAGTTTTGGAAAAAGGACATTTTTATCATGGTTGAGTAGATTTTAATGTGTATATCAAACATGACCGTAATAAGAGGATGATATTGATGGTATATATTGATGACATAATCTTTGGAGGATCAGAAGAAGCGCAATATAGAAAGTTTTCTAAATTCATAAAAAATGAGTTTGAAATTTAAATTATTGGTGAAATAATATTTTTCCTTATATTATATATAATTTAATGAAATAATGGAACATTCACTTCTCAATCTAAATATTCCAAAGATGTTTTGAGAAGGTTTGGAATGGATAATTCCATGGAGATGAAGGTTCCAGTGGATACACTGATGAAAATTCTAAGGGATGATGAAGGAAATGTAATTAATATCACTGAATATAGGGAAATTAGTTGTAGTAAATTATACCTAACATTGACTAGACCTAAAATAGTTTTTTAACATGGAAAGTTGTGAGATATCAAAAAAATACCATGAAAATACACATTATAGTAGTGAAAAGAATAATTCGGTATAAGAATGGAATAGTGGACGTTAGTTTTTTGTATAATGATAAATATAAACAACATTTATTGGGATAGATAGAAAAAAATTGGCATGAATCAATAGTTGAGAGAAAATTGATGTTAGGAGGTGACTTCTACTTGGTGGATTTTATAATTGTTAGGTAATAAAGAAAAAAGATTTAATTTCATTGAGAACTGCTAAAAATGAATGCATTACGACCTCTCAGGAAAGCACATAATTTGTTTGGATGAAGAATTAGGTTTAGGGTATGGGAATTTAAATTAAGTCTCTGATCAAAATCGATTATGATATTTCAAGTGCTATTAATCTTAGAAAAAATCCAGTCCATCGCTCAAGGAAAACCCACATTGAAATCAAATATCGTTTTATCAAGGAAAAGGTGGAGTAAGAGAATGTGAAGTTGGTGTATATTCCTATAAAACAACAAGTTGTAGATATTATAAAAAATGCATCACTGAAACATTCATTTCAGAGATTTCAACAATATATGAGAGTTTAGTTGACTCCCCACACTTCAAAAAATGTGGATGTGGGGCCCACTTTCCCCAAGGTATGGAGTGTGTTTTCCTTAATCTAATAATCATTTTTATTTATTGTAGCATACCTTAAGAGAATCAACTTTGGGTTCATTGAAAAAGTGGGAGAAATTGTTTCTATTGAAGTGAGAAAATTTCTCAGTCAAGACATGGTGGGAATCTATTTAATGTTGTAGCGATAAAGGGGTAGTTGAATCTACTAGAGGATGAAGTGATATAGGGGGAGTATAAAATCTAACGATGATAGACATTATTGATCAATGGATACATATAAAGAGAGACAATGATTGTGATGAAATTAGAAGAGTGGTTTTGGAATGAAATTATGTAATTCATTGATGAATTGTGCAGTATACTCTTGTTTTTATGTCGATCATGGATCATGTTAGATTAGAGAATGTGTTGAGTAAATCATTTATCGTGATCTAAATTTTATGATATGAATTCTTATTTATGATTTAAGGAGAATTAATGAGGTATCAAATTATGAATGTATTATCAACTATCCCAAAGGGGGTATTATTGGGTAAAAATGCCTCAATGTGTCCTCTCACTATGTTATGGGTGTGGTTCTGTTGGTTGAAAAGTACAGATGACCATGAATGAGTATGGTTAGTGTTTGCCGAAGTATGTATTATGGGCCCCAAAATTGGGAGTTTAATGCTGAAAAATTAAGGATTTCTGCATAGGAGTTAATAGTATGTAGGACGTAAAGGAAATTCCATAGACTGTGAATGGTGGTATGAAGAACGTCGAAGTAAATATGTAAATGAAGGGAACTAAGAATTGTGAGATGATGACCGCATATGAGAACCATTCATATAGAGAAAATGGGTAATGAAGATGAAAATCAGTATGTGGGAGGCTTGAGGTATGTGGGATGGATTGTCATTTGCATAACAGTCACAGTGATTTATGAAGTAGTGAAAGGAATCATTGGTGAAAATGAGATGGGGACTGTATCCATAGATACAAAAAAGTGGCATTATGTAGTCTGTGTAGGGATGAACAATTCGTGGGAGAAGCGGTATGTGGTGATGGATATACCACATTGATGATTTAGTTAATCATGGAAAACTATATTTTTTGGACATATTTTCTTATAAATGGAATTTTGATCCCCTCATTAATCAAGAAAAATTTTCCTATGTAAACGACTTTGCTCTATGAATTCAACAATGTCTGAAGGCGGGTCATGAGGAAGGATTCCATAAAGGGTGAAGCAGTTTTTGTAAGCAGTGTTGTGAAAGGGTACCTATAAACATCTATCGTCCTAAAGGGAAGAAGGTTTTCCACAGTAGAATAAATTCTTGAAGGAAGGAATTCTACAGAAGTGAAAGTAGTACACATAAGTGGTACACAGAAGTGGTATGCAGAAGTTTCACACATAAGCAGTTCAAGATAGATGTATATGAAGGTAGTACGCAGTGGCAGAATAAGAGGTTGTTCATGGAATAGGTTGTACATGAAGCATACCATATATATATTTCATAGAATCCCAAAGGTGGTTCACATAGGACTCTAGGGTTCATACAAAATCACTAAAGAAGTTTTAGAATGAAAATTACGGTAACCAAACATTATACTGAAAAATGGATTTCATCTATGGATGAAAAAATAATTTCAACACGGAATATACCTATTGTTGAGGATTCATGAATTTATTCAATGCAGGGTACCTTTAAATATATAAACTATGAGTGGATCCATTCCATGTGTAGTGAGCGATGGAAGGGGAAGATGATGATCATTTCCACCGGTAGTGAGCTAGAGAAAGAGACATAGGGAGTGACCATTGGGAAGGAAATGACCAGACACTAAATCTTGTATAGGTAGTGAGCCTAGTAATATAGTTCATCTAGCCCAAACCCTGTAATTGGTAATGATATGTATTGGATTCGGTACATCGGCATATCACCGTTGCATACTCCTTGGACATAGCCTAATGAGGGTGAACCATATAAAATCACATTTTTTGTGAATTATTTCATTTCTATTCATATATTTATATAGGATAAATAGATAATTGTGTTATTTTTTACAACAAAAAGATGATCCAAAAGGTTAGTAGTTTTAATCTTTCATACCCCGCTTCACCCCCCCTTCAGGTTTTTTGTCCTAGTGTACTTAACAATTGTTCTATCTGAGTTATTGTTGACCATATTACATATTAATCAAAATTTAATTCTATATTGGAGTATATTTTTATTTAGAGTATGGGGTATCCCTTTTTGAAGAATATAATTTGTCTTCTTATGGAACCCATGAAGATCATATCCAATTGTGCTTCTCAGTTTATGAGACGGTTACAGAGGGGTCTGCGGGATGATTTTTGGTCCCAATTATGTATGACAATAGTGTTTATCACATTTTGGATAGGAAGAATAATAATACTATACAAATAATGGATAATATGATGAAATACTACATTTGGACTTTTTCTAGAGCTGCGAGGATAACATAATATTATTAAAGCTTACTTATATTAATAAATGTAACATAACTATTGGCATGGAAAATTTTGAGAAACTATATGGGAAATCCTTTCAAACATGCATGTACTAGATAAAGATTTGTTAGAAGTCAATTTTTGGGATATACTTGTTTTAAACCACTACCATGAAATTTTATGTGGTTAGTGAGAATATGAGGAAATAAAATATATGACACAAATTTTATCTGGATCAATGTTCTAGGCCTTTTGTGTTCCTATAGGGAGACCATGTTTTCCATATATTCTCCCCATGATGAGGATTGTGAATTTTTTTAAGAAAAATTATCAATTCAATGAGGTTGATCTAGTCCTTTCCATATCCTAAAGAGGGTTATAGAGCTTACATAATATTTTCTTTAGATACATAGTTTTACTAAGGGAATGAATAATTACATGTGTCACAGCTAAGGAGATGCCTGCATGACTCGATGAAAATTATTCAATGGGGGAGTGTTGGAAAATAGGGACATAACCAAATTCACAGATTACCCAATGGAGAATGGGATATAGTTAGAGAGGATCCTACATTTACAGATCATTACTTTGGATTATGTTCTCTGGAAATATGGGTGCATGTGGGAGAGCTCTTGTGAGAATGAGTGTAAAATGTTAAATATGTGCCCCAACCTTTTTGTGTAGATAATGATTTTTGGGGAGAAATTTCATGAAGTTGGAGATAATTTAATGAATCAACCCTTCTTTAGTTTATTCCATTTAATATGTATTTATTTAATTGATTTTTCTTAGCGTTTTGTTTTTTTTGGGTGAGACATTAAGAAAGAATTAATATATTCAATATATTAATATATATTGCTAAAATGATGAATTTTTTTTGGGAATAAATGGTTTTACATTTTATTATGACCATTTATAGGAAATTATAGATCCCAATTATTTCCATAAGATGTGGTTCTCTATAGACGTGGTATAAAATTGGTCAGCATTGGTCATTCGGTCGAAGGAAACTGTTGTCAGGTGGATTAAGTGAAATAATGAACATATTTTATTTATTTAATTAAACAACAAATCCTAATTACCCTCTATAAAAATATAGTTATAATGAATCTATATAGTTATCCACATAACTATGAGATATTAGAAGATCCATTGAATATAATGTTTCATTATAGGAAACATATCATTGTGTAGAGATCGTTTTTCAAGGAATTCATCTTCACCAATGATGTTCTTGGATGCCACAAAAGATCATGGCATGGGCCTATTATTCATAAAGTTATATCCAATATCACGGTATGGAATACTATTTAATGGATTTATATACTTTTTTAAAAAAATCATGCATGTATTTTTATTTGATTTTGATTTCTGGGGGTTTTCATTCTTTCGATGAGCAAGATTTTAGATTGAATTCATGAACCAATTTTTATAATATCATCTACTATGTATATTTCACCATTAATCTATATTATAAATAGTTGGAATTGATAATATGATACAAAATTGGGTTTTCCATTATTTATTATTCTTTCCCAATATTTCTCATACCATTATTCATCATTGGCCCATTAGGATGCAGTTTGATATTTCCGATCTGGATTCAAGCGTGATCAAAAAACTAGATTCATGTAAGATGTAAGGATGGGTTAGAGATTGTAGTTTTGCAACTGACCTGATGTCATGTGGATACATGTGTCGATAACAAGTATCATATATTAGATCATGGTTCTTCACCCATTGAAGAGTTTGAAGATTGTCACAATACGATGGGTTAGAACTGCACATGGTTCGGGTTGCAGGAATATAGTCACCAAAAATAGATCAGGTGAAGACCACACATGATCTGAGTTTCTCAGTGTGACTCTATGTGGACACAACAATAGAATAAGGGAGTGGAATCATTGAAAAAAAATGAGTTTTTGGAAAATAAAGAAAATATATGGCGTGTAGTTCATGAAGACATGCCGTGTGGTTCCGTTAATACAACAGAAAGAGTCTTGGGAGGAATTAAATATAACAAATCATGTCTGAATAATGAAATCCATGTTTCCTGATGTTGGAGGCTTAGAATGATCCCTTGGTGTATATAGGCACAAAAACAATTAGATGAATTACAATAACTGAAGTACATATGCATGACCTTGTATTCAGATATGGATAGGGTACTCGGACATTTCCAGTGTACATAATCATGTACACATCACACGAGAATAGATTAGAATACACAAGAAGAATCAAGTTATTTAATATGCATTGTGTATATGCTATACATAATGTGTACATATGCCCGAGAGATCAATATTTTGAATATCATTATTTGGGACTCAAATTTGGGCCAGTGAGAAGCATATGCGGAGTATATTTACACACAAAACAATATGGTGACCTTCAATTTGAAATGAGATATATGACATTAGTATTTATGAGTGGTGTGCTTCTTTCAATGATGATTTTTGGATGATAGTGATCTATTTTGATATTCAAAGAGATATTATGGTCATTACCCACTCTCACACAAGGGTGTGAGGCCACCACAATGTTTACAATGGTAGAGTTAGTAACCCATACTATTGATTGTATGAGTCCTCTATCAATGGAGTGGAGCCAATTGTATTTAATTACTGGTGGGGAGTGGGTCCTCCACTGATGATAGTGCCCCCTTAGGCATAGAGCATAATGTTGAGGTGCAGAATCTTCCCATTGATTTTTTTGAAGATGTGAGTGGTGTTAGAAAACAAACACTGATCATTTGGAGCTGCAAGATAACTCATCTTTCTTATATGGATGTGTATATAAAGATCCGATTTCTATCTCACTTGGGTTTAGTTATGACCACATCGTTATTGTTTCCATTCCACTGTATTGCTTATAGGTTGATCAAACTCTTTTATAATTTTACTTCCTCATTTTTAGGGGAAACCTAAAGGGTATGTATATACTCAATCATGATGGTATTTTCCTTAAAATTATTGTTCTTAACTAGATATATTTTAGATTAGTGATGATAGTTGTGGACTTTGTTTTATAGAGGTGTAGTTATACCTAGAGGAGCTAACCATGTTTTGTGGCCATCCATGAAAATTGAGATTCAAACCCTATTTAGTATTTCCCTCTACTTGTCCTTTTTTCATTTTGGGACTTTAGTTATAGTTTGGAATTTATTTTTCCCCTTTATAATTTATAATATTATATTTTAATTTGATGGTTTCCTTGTGGGGTTTTTCATGCATGGATTACACTATAAATGATTAGACTTTTATGATACATCATTACTATTTCCTAGATCTTCTTTTGGGAGTGACTATAGGTTCTTTAAGTTATTCCCTAACATTTCATCATTATTTACTCTATGCTTGTCACTATCCCATAAAAAATTAAAGGTGTACTTCGGGTGTTTCTCTTGTATTACCACTTTCCATGAATGACCTGATGGGTCGTTCGAAGGCATAAAAATTTCCATATACATCATTTCTAGATATATGAATATATGATCCTTATTAATCCTCATCAAGGTGAAAAATCCATGTACTCACTTACTCAATGCCTCAACCACGTTGTTTTTCTTCTTAAGTTGGTATTTCATCAAGAAATCATAGTGAATGAGCTTCACCAGCTAACATTTTTTCTCCTAATGTAGATATATTTTTAAGAGAAAATATACTTCAAAACTTTTTAGTCAATACACATGACATATATCATTCCATATAGATAGTGGATATATATCTTCGTGGAAAATATTAAGGCTAACAATCCATGTTCTTGAGTTGGACAGTTTTGTTTGTGGATCTTCAAATGTATTGATGTATAAGAAACCACACTATCAATATACATATGGATACACCCAATTACATTATTCTATGTATAAATATATATTACAAATCCATCCTTTTATGATTATAAATTCAATATTGTTGAATTAATTAATATCCTATAAAACTCTTCAATACATACTTCATATTCACGAGTTTATGTGAATTTTACCCCTTTACATTACTGTTAGGTAAATATGCTGTCCACTCAGCAATGTTTTAAACAAACCACCAGTTGTAACATTCTATTCTATAGAAACTATATATCTCAGTTGTAATCATTAGTGAATGGCATTTTCTGACTACCATTTTTTCCAATGGATCTAAAAATATTCAATCCTTAGAGAAGAAATTTTCATGAAAATAAAACTCATAGAGACAAAATTAACACTTTCTGAATTTACCATATAATTATTTTTCCCTATGGGTGTCAATAATTATAAATATATAAATATAAAATTCTTCAAATAATTTTGAGTGAATCAGGATATAATTAATGAACAAAACTATGAAGATATCAAGATAATAAAACAATACTATATTCATTATATCCATAATAATAGAACGTCCATTATTCAATTAGAATATCATTTCCATAAACTCATAATTTCAATATCTTGTATAAAATATCACCATTGTCCTATACTTATTCATCACCTTTAACAAATGATTACCAGATCGAGGAACAATATTTGTTAAATATTCATATCCTTAAATTTGATCAAAAACTTCATCAATGTGTGGTAAACAATATTTATTCTATATTTTAATGGAATTTTTCTCCCAATAATTAATTCCCAATGTCATACACACGACCTTCCTTTCTTTGAATAAAATAGTGTCTCTCGAAGAATAAACACCATGACATGTAATTCCCCTTTCGGACAACTTATGTAGTTTTTTCATTAAGTATAACAACTTCATTGGTTATATTATATATTTATTTTTAGATATGGGTCTTTCAACATGTATGAGTTCAATGGGAAACTCATCTACACACTCCGGTAGATGACTACATAATTACCATAGAAATATTTCATTGTATTTTTGTAAAATGGTTAAATCCTCTAATGTTGGGAGGTTCTTATCAAATATTGATAGTTTTTTATATTCCTATTATACAATAAATTAATTAATGTGATCTATTTAATGTGGGTCTAGAAAGGACTCAAGAGGTGAATAATTACAATTGAAAATACGAGACTCTATTTATCCTTTGAAAATAATAATTTACATCACTCAAAATAAAATGATTTCATTATACAGAAAAGTACAATCCATACATATAATTAAGTCAAAATAATCTATATATATATAATTCCAGTTTAAAGCCATGGAATATCTATGAATCATAAAAGATAATTCTCAGTAAATATTCATTCCAATATGAATACTGTTAGGTTTCATTACTGGGAACTCATTTCTCAATGTATTAGGTGATTACTAAAAGTTGTCAACCAATTTGAATGATACAAAAGAGTTTGTACATATAGATTCACATTAAACATCCACAATATTTATGTTTAGGATTGATGTACCCATAGTCAATCGATTTGGAACATTAACCTCTAACTTAGAAATCTCATTATCTTGACCATTATTACCCAATATTTTTTAGGTAAATTTACATAATATTTAGTTAATTGATTTTCATAGCGTCCCATGTCCCTATAGATAAATCATTAAACAATGATAACATTAACTATACATTTGAATTCATGTGCCTAATGGCCTTTCTCTCCACACTATAATAAAAAAACCATTCCCTTAATGAAATTCCTTGAGTTATTATTTCCATGGTTATTACATATTTGAAATTATACTCTTATTTTCATTCCTTTTTTAAATAGTCATGTTTCTATGGTGCTCAGTATACTTATACCTCTCTATATTTGTTTTTCAAGAAATTTATCTTAGGAAACTCATAAGTTATATTAATTAAAATTTAAACAATATCCTTATATATAAATTTTTTTGGCGTCTATCTCCAATAAATGGATCAAATTTATCATATGAAAGGATATTAAATATATCTTTTTTATCGATATATATATTAAAAATTATTTCTCAATAACCTCATAATGTTTGAATAATAATTATGATTCTTTTCATCTCCTTCAATATGAGACTGATGATTTTCCTTTTCATTTAATCACATTCCACATGAGGAAAGAGTTCTTCATAGAATATATCCTCGAATGTTATCCATTAAATAATCTCTATCTATATTTCCTATTTAGTATTCAAAATTATTGATTACCATTGATCTATATCTACCGTTATAAAATATATTTTTATGAGGGACTTTTCCATTTCTCTACTTCACAAGCAAGGAATATATTTTTTTTATGGACATTATCCAATTATTATCTACCAATGTATTAGTAGTTATATTTATTGGTTTCATTTGTTATAGAACAAATAAAAATTGTATAGTTTCAATACAAAGTGAATTTAAAGGTTTCTTTATATGGGTGAGGTCATTTGTTATAACATGGGTCAATTTCTTTAATACGGTTATGATCTTATCAGCTCTAAATTCTAATTCATTTATGTGATTCGGAAGAATATCCCTAAGTTTATTATGAGTGGTATTATAGTTCTCATTCATTACAGTAGTCACCATCTCAAAATAATGGAACACATTAACTATAAAATGATATTTAACAAGAAAATAAAATTCCTATTACGTTTTCATGGAAAGAATTCATGGAAATTTTAATGGTTTTCATTAATAACTATAATATCTAACTATGTTCCTATAAATATAGTTCCCATGCTTTCAATTAATATTTATCTGATTCCAACTATAGTAACATAAACTCTAGACACCTCGAGGCAGTGGTTACGTAATATAATTTGTAAATAATATAAAATTTACTAAAGGATGCAATAGCCTCATAATCTTAAAAAATTAGATATATTCATATTTTTCCCATTAGGCATGAGAAAATATAAAAAAATATAAAAAATCAATTAAAGCAATATAATCTCTTCCATAATATACTTTAATGTTACGTATAATTCTCTTATAGGTTTCTTATATAATGTAAATAGAATAAGTTTATGATTAGATTATCAAAAAAGAGTATTGTACAATGTAATCTAACATAACATAATCATACAATAAATAGTATGGAATAAAAAATATATTTATAGAATATTCCAATAATAAAAAACTAATATAATACTATATCATTGTTAATAAATAAAAACAGTGATAATAATTACTAGTATCATACTAAGGAAATGCAGAATTTCAAAAAAAATTCAAACCATCAAAGCATTTTCAATAAATCATATAAAAACAGGAAACTCATATACCAATACCATTTCTAGTTTGTCTCTTGAGACATATCAATGCATCAAGGGGATATTTATACAGGGTCACCCCCACCATCAAATTTTATTTATGCATTATTCATATGGGATAATAAGATATTTCATAACAATGCATAAGGAACTAACTACTTAATCATGTAGAAATAATGCAATGGTTACCAATTTGATATAAATATAGAAAAAAAATATTTCCTCATTTAATGGAATAATTTTTCCATCTTGGAAAAAATCATAAATATCAATATAGAAACTCATGGATATTCTTAATGGAGTAGGAATTTACCTTTCAAATAATTATTGATAAGGTGGGGGATGTGGTAATTTCAAAATATTTGGTTATCAATAGAATATTCTATTTTTTTCGGTTTTTTAAAATTGAAGGATATAATTTTTTTTATAAAAATATTTTCATATAGTTTTTAGTCTATGCAAACTATCCAAATCATATCCCTTGGGGGTGAGTCTATAGGATTGATGTCTTAAGCCCACACATAATCCAATGAGAGATTGTCAATTTGATACTCAACCAGCCTCTTTCATGGTGATTACACTTAGGTGAATCCGGTACAAATAAATATCTATTTTATATTATCAATATACGGATGTAAATTATAGTAAAATGACATAATTTAAATTCAAAAATTTAAGATTTTTAGGTATTCTGAAAACTTATAAAACATATTAATCAAAATACATTGATTGATATAATTTTAAAAAGAACCCCAAATACCATGTCTAATAATATAAGAATGTAATAAAATATACATGTGTTTTTGACTAAACAATACAATATAAAAAATGGTGTATGTCTTAATCATGTCTCAAGGATTTGAAATTTTATATAAATAATAGTTACCTTTATTTGGATTCAGTTGAATGTATATAAAACATATTTATAACAAATTAGCAATCCTAGTTACCAATTTAATAGCCTTATATATAAAAGAATTTTTATAATTCATTTCTAAATGTTATCATTATGTATGTCATTTAGATATTATGTATCTTCAATATCTAGTGGGTGTAATATTGATCATATTGATCTACTTTCATAATAGATGTATTTTTATTCATTTTTTCCACAAATTGTATCACTAAAAGATCATACATAGATCAATAAATCATTATTTATAATTTTTTTAATTTAATAAATTTATTATATGTTTTTTTTTGTTATTGTCCATAAATATGAAATGAATTATGATTAAGATTCAAGGATTTTTGACAAACAAGCATCAAAATCTTAACTACTGAATTTTAAATTATTTTTAACTAACCGAAACTAAAATATTATAATTTTATACATACTTATAAAATATATTACAATAAATTAAATTCACATAGTCTTCTCTGATATAAATGTATTATATTTTTTATGTTGGTGGTCAAACCAACATGAACAAGAATATACCAAAATTAATTTTAGATTATAATTAGTTATAATATCACTATAACAAAATCATAAGGAGCTTATTAAGTGGTTATTATTTTTTTGAATATTAATTGGAATTATTTATAATAATAATATAACCTATATTAAGTTATTTCGTAGAATGAATAAATAATAATTTTCTCTTATAATTCTCTTTTTGGCAAAGGAAATTACAATATTTTTTATCATGTTTTTAATATTTTGTAAAATCTATCTTATAAAAACATAATAATATTATAAAAATAATATTCTTACACTAAACACATTGAAATTAAAATTCTTGTAATTATATGTTAATCAAAACATAAATCAATCATTCCATGGAGGCGATATTCCACTTATATGCATGATTAATGATTTAATTTTTCATATAACGGGAAAAATATATAAAATGTATCATAGTTTAATAATATAAATAATTTTTTTATATAAAAATTTATTTAATTTAACATTACAACCATTCATGAAATATGATAATGTTAAATTAAAGATGAGACTTTATGGAGGCAGCCCTCTATACACACACAAATTTCATTTTTTTTCTTTAAGGGGATAGTGTATATATAGTTTATAATTTTCATCATATCATTATATATATATATATATATAATTATTTCATTATAAAGGAATAATGAAAATGAATTTGGAAAATAAATAATGAAAAGGCAAGAATTTAGAGAAAATTAGTATTCACATTTAAGACATTGGTTATCCCATGGAGGACTCCTTGGAAGGGGAGGGATTATGGTTATATCTTGTGAAAAAAAGTATAATATGGTGAAATAAAATTCTATTAGAAGTAATAATGTTATATTATCATGTTAAAATTTAAATTTTTTAGGTCTATTGATGGGATGGTGAGAGGTGTCTTTTATGTTTGGTGGGAATGGTATTTTTTTTAAAGTATTTTAACTTAATATAAAGAGGGAAAAGCATCACATGTAAAGTGGATCTAAAAATAAAAAATAATTTGGTGGGGAAGGAGATAATCTCCAAAATTTCTCAACCAACCAATTATAATGAAATGATATATTTCAATCTCTTTATACATTTTTTTTTAATTTTACCATATTCGGTATTAAACTAGTAACAAATTGTTTAACCTAAGTGTACTGTTATTATATTAATGTAATTTAAATATACATTTTTATATTATTTTTACCTAAAGAATACAAATATAAAATTGATTTTATCATATAAAATTTTAAATTTTTTGAATAATCAATTTTTTTACTTTAGCTCATGAAACGCGTAAAACGCCTATTTTTTTTAAATTGTCGTTCTATGTTCAAAATTAATGTGTTGGGAAAAATTACATATATATTTTATTTCCATGATATAAATAGGTTTATTAGAAATATAATGTATTTTTAAATCAATCCAAACCCTAATTTTAAATAATTAATATATAAATAAAGAGAAAGACTAAGAATAATTGATTTGTTTGAAAATATTACATAAGTCCTTAAAATGATAATAATAGTTTTATAAATTAAATACTTTTTTAAAATTTAATTTTTTAAATATTAAATATATATTTTACCAATTAAAAGGTATTATGTACTTATAGTAATTTCTTATAAATTCCTAAAATTCAATGTTTTGGTAAAAGGTATATTTTTTAGTATTCACCTAAAAATAATTATTTCATCAGTATGTTAAAAATTAATATTGAAATTATATTGAAATTAAAAACTCAAAAAAATTAATTTAATTATGTAAAAATAGAAATAAAATTTAATTTTTAAATATGTTTAGGAATAAAAGCTCTTTATTGTGTCCATTGTGTAATAGAATTATAATATATTGTTTACATGCTATAATTGGGTCTCAAGTATTAGAATTAGAGACTCCATTAGGATCACTATATAGAAAACAAATTCTTGGAAAATGCCCAAAAAAATAAAACTAATCCCAAAATAGGTCATAAATCAATACATCATTCTAAAATAGGGGACCCAAAGGAAGATGTATATGTACACTTGTAAAATGGTATCTAGAATAGATTTTCATGATATTATTTTTATGAATGTGAAATTTTTCTCATTTTTAGGAAATGATCAATTAATGTTTTTTTTATCAGTCTAGAAGAGGTTTTAGACCCAGAAATATATGTCAAGGAATGCACTAAATGACAATTTCTTCTGATGTGGTTCACATTGAAACACATGTGGACAGATTTTTCACCTCATATAAAGGCAGACCCTGAATCATGATGCTCTAAATGATCAATTTATACTCTATTTATACAATTTTTCTAATGATAAATTAAATATTATGGATATATACAACTCAATAATTAGAGAAGTTTAATTCCTTAATAATGAAGATAAGCTTTCATAGTATGAGGATGATAAATAAAATATTTTATGACTATTTGCTTAATTACTATGGGTAAATACTCTAATTTTATATAAACTTTAATGAAAAGAAAATGTTTCTTGTACCACTCACTAGAAAGGGTTTATCTAGCCCAAAAGTGTAAACTCAAATCACATGATTTGATTTCGATCTAGACATATGGTTTAACTAAACCCAGTAGTTGTGGAAGACTAATATTTTAACCAGTAGAAAAATTAGCTTCCCTAATTTTTTAATGTCAATCGAACCCATGTCAAAATGGTAATAAAGATACAATACATGTAGGATATCCCCATTAAACATCAATCACTATACATATTCATTGTTTAATACAACATTATTTCATCAAGAACTCCTTAGTTTTATTGATTATTGTGTTACACAAACAAGATATGTAGTTGAAGATGTACCCTTGTACATCCTAAAAAGAATCAATACTTATGATGGGTATAATCCACTACATAATTTCCCAACATTTAGAATCAAATATTTCTAAATGTCAATGGAATGAGAGATCTAGAGAATCAAATTTCACATTTTATGTCCTAGTTTGGCCCTATGGTGGGCACACTAGATCAGTAAGAGGAAGAGAAACTCATATTATTATTGTAGAATCTAATGGGACCAACCATTTCCTATCATAATCTTTTTCTTTCTAGAAGCATCATGGGCATGGAAGACATTCATTATAAATTACTTTACCAATTTGGCTCCACACTAAGGATGATAAAGGTCCTCAACCTCTTGGATTTCAAACATCTTAAAAACTAGAGGGTCTCTAGTTTCATCATAAGATGGAAAGGTCCGACATAATTTCTAAATATTTAACACCCACATGAGTACCTATTAATGATATGTATAAATAATATTCAT
Organism: Viscum album; assembly: GCA_963277665.1. Taxonomy (NCBI): domain Eukaryota; kingdom Viridiplantae; phylum Streptophyta; class Magnoliopsida; order Santalales; family Viscaceae; genus Viscum; species Viscum album. The sequence continues at coordinate 1,897,574,730 of OY728140.1, read as the reverse complement.
GATGAGTTGTAAACATAATTAATACCGTTAATTTACATAGTTGGATTCTTAGTGATTATGGATATGGAAAAATGTCTCTATGACTTTATTTATTGGATGATAGTAAAATATCAGTTTTCACCTTATTCTAAAATAATAGATCTGTCATTGTAGAACCAACCACTTTCATGATTAAAATTTTATAAAAAACTACTAAAAAACCCAAAAAATATCTATGTGGATTGCATCCTATTATAGATAATGAAAACAAAAATACCTTAATCTAGAGGTAGGGAAAGACCACGGTATCCCATTATATGAGTAATAATGAAAGAAAACCTAATATTTTTGAAAAGAGTATAATTGTTTCTACATTATCATATGCATATCAAAGAATATCTTTTAATATTCTTGAGGATAGTAATATTAATGAATTAGGCCTCATTGATAATCCTAATTGTTAACCATTTCATAGGATATTAGAAGACAACATACAATATTACATCACCATTAATTAAATCCTATAGGAAATGGTTCATTCTAAAATGGTGGAATTATGAAAACCTCATTAAAATTATTTCTTATTTTCTTATTACCCTATATAATGTAGATTTTGTATCTAGTTGTGAATATAAAATTTACTACTCGATAATATGGAGAACAGTTAATCAAGATCAGGTTGTCCTTAATGTTTAGATCCTTCAAAAAACATTTCCCAACTTATCACTACATCATCCAATGTAACACCCTTGACTCCATCCTCCAAATAAAGTAATAATTGGCAGAATAAAAATAGGGTGCAATAAGAGTATCAAAAACCATCTCCCAAACATGTTCAAAATCACATGGATTTTATATAGCCCATATTTTGAACTCTAGAACCATCTTACCAAACAAAACCCTAGTTGGATACATAATCACATTTTGGGTGTGTTAATACAATTACCTTAGTTATTCCCTTATCTAATAGAGATTATTCATTGAAATAAAGACCCTTATATATTACTGAGGCCACTAGGTAAGAGTATATCGAATCTGAATAAACCAGGTAATATATGGTCATGGGGGACGACAATATTCATGTAATATAACTGCTGAATATATTCTTGTGGTAGAAACTCAAGGGAAATCCATTTAGAGACCCTAATAAGAATATGAAGACACATAATAATTTTTCGTGTGTCCTTTAAACAGAACCATATTGTATGATCAGTTAACTATCACCAAATGTTTTGAACATCCCAGGAAAGAGGTTATACCAAATTTAAATAAAATTCTGCTGAAAAATATTACATCATCTTCAATCCATGAACAATATCTATCGTTTTCAAGTACTCTTACCTTTAAATACATGAATAGAATAATCCCATCATTGGGAGGCACTGGCCCCAGGTTTGGGAGTATGAAATGTTGAATATTTTGGCTTTAATCCCATCCTAAATTTTATTCATGGATATACATCACCTCTTAAAATAATTCAGTGATGTTCTTTTGAAATCCAGTTAGACCCCCGTATAGTTTTAGGATAATGTTTTCACATTAGATGTGTATTTCATAGAGTCTTACTTATTTAATTTACATATGGTTATCTCATTTGTAGAGTATGAATGGGAGGCTTATATCCATTGACACATCAGAACACTCGATGTTTTTTTGGAAATCATGAAAATGTGGACATTCATAAGTGTTTGATTGATAATTCCTCTATGATCAATCTCATCCATGTTTAAATACACTAATTATTGGGTTTTTGTGAGTATGATGTGTCTCCATCAAAATTGTCCCAACATAGGAATGAAAAAAGTTATAAGAATCTCCTCTTAAAGATCCAAATCAAATATTAGTTTAGGTATCAGATATTTGACTTTGTTTTCAGGGTAATGTAGAAGGAAATATATTTTAATGTTTTTCTATGAAGTCCATTTATGAAGATTGAATTTTCACAAATTTTATTCTATAATTAAATGATATCAATCCGAAAATAATGTGATTTTATGATAAATGTTCACATTTTTAGGTTTTAGTTGTATTTTGAGCTAAAACGCAAAAAATTGCTTAATTTTGGGATTTAGCTATTTTATTTATATAATGTATTTTTGCCATAAAATATTCTAAACTGAAAAATATTATTTTTTATGATACCTTAAATCATGAATATAATATAATCCTTATAGAGTTAAATATTAATCCATCCTTTTTGGGCCCAAAATCACCTCCCAATTTGGGCCTCAAAAACTGTGTACAGATCTATAATGTTTTACTCAGGAGCTTGTATCTAGAAATTGTTAGGCCAAATTTATCTTAAATTATTCATTGAGTTGGAGAAGTAATTGTTGAACATATTGCATTAATTATGTCACATCTAAATCAGCTATTTTCAAGGAAATTATTTCATGGGAAGATGGAGTTGTGGAAAATGAAGATTCAATTGGACAGATTAAATGATCTTCAATAAGATATCCATAACTCTTTCATACATGGATCAATCAATATGATCTTTTGTGCAGGAAAACATAATAAGAAACGAAACAACTTTATAGAGGGATCAATTTACAAATATGGGAATTTATTGGGCATAATAGTTGTGATCTTATGGGGGAATTATTTGAAGCGTGATTTCATCCCCTATTTCACCTATAAATTTGTACCATGTCTCTATTACAACGATATCTATTTTCAAGGGGTTATTTTAGAGTTTAATTTTGTAATTGTTATTTATATTTTTAATATACATAATTTTATCTTTATGCATTATATATCCTTACTTCTATTTAATTACATTATGTGTTCTACCACCGTTATTCCCTTCTCAAATCCACTAAAAATAGAGAAAAAATTTCAAAGATTATTTTTGGGGGAGAATGGTGATTTGATTTTGTTTCATGTGATTTAATTTTATTATATTTTTATTCAATTTTGGGAATTTTGGTGGTGGTTAAATTAATTATTATGAGTGGTCTCTATGTTTTCTCTTCCACCTAGATATTCTTTTTTTCCTCAATTTTCCTTCCCTTCACTATGGTGGAGCATCACATAAGTAGTCATAGATAGAGAAGAGGTCTCCTAGATGAATTTAGGAAGAGAATTACCCCATATGCATAGGTATCATAATTGGGTGATGACAATGTAGATGATAAGTTAAGGTTTCACAGGTTTTTATCACCTAATTGAGTTGAATATAGAGATTATTTTTAAACAATGATATCAACTAACATGACCTCCAAAAAACAACTACCTAATTTCCTCCATTTAACTTAACATTTTGTTGCATAAAATTATTATATATAATATTTATATTAAATTAATTTCAATTTCCCTTCCCCCATTAAGATTTGTATTATGTAATATATTAGTTAGTTTATAATAATGATAATACGATGATATTTCATGTCAGTGGACTCTTTGTTATATACCCTAGCAGGTGCCTCTATGGTGAATTTTTAAATATATTATAATTTAATTGCATATTGGTTTTTGACAAACCTATATCATTAATCTTCATTGATATGAAATAAATTATTTTTTATTTGTTTTTGAAATTATTAATTTATTTTTTTCAGTGGATTGTGAGAGGTTGGGCTTGACTAATCCTTTCTTTGTGCTTTATTTGATCCATTTGGTTCTTTCAAAAAGGGAAAAAATATAATAAAATCTTGATAAGAATATTCTATAAAGAATTTATTGGTTTCACAATAGTGTTTATATCACCAATTACCTCTTAAATTAGATTATAATTATTCATTTATAATGTGTTCTCATAATAAGTAATCACCCATTCAATATATTCATCCAATTATCAATATTAAGGTTCACCAAAGTTGAAACCTACAAAGACTTCCTTAAATTTATCTAATTATGATTCTATTTCCCCAAAACGACTTTCATAAAATTTAACATAGACAAATCCATCAACTATAGATGTTATTTTGTTATAACATCTATATTCCTTACCTGAAATACAATACCCATACAATTATATTGATAAGATTTTGAATAAATATTTTCTACTAAATCAATTTTTTATGAATGTGAACTTTTCATCTAGATAATCTAAAATAACCTTTTATTGGATTCCTTCCATTCGTGGTATCGTAAGCGGGATTCCTATAATTGTTTTAAGTAATATTTGATTATAAATGTGAAAATATAAAATAATATCTTCTACCTATAAATATTTTTGAAATTATTACACATTTGAAATTTTTTGGGTATTTATCATAATGTATTATTTTTTCCTTCCCACCAAAACAATCTTTTGTATTGTCCTAGGGGTGGAAAATATATATATAGACATATTATCTTAATAGAATTTATGAAACTACATATTTGAAAACACACCACCTCGATCACTTATAATTGATAAAAATATGTAAAAATTTTCTTTTTAGAAAAAATTTCAATATAAAATAAACTTAAAAAAATAAATATATTTATGTGAAATAAAATATGTCCATGTAAATCAACTATACTAATTAAAAAAAATAAACACATATCTATTACCTATATGACTAACATTTTTCATTATGAAAAATAATTCCAAATGTGAAATTTCAGGTAGCCTGGAAGATTGTAGATATTCGATACACTTGAATGACTCTTTATACTGCATACATTTTAAAAATAATTCCCAAATATTTGGGATGTATAACATAAAATTATGTAATTCAAACACTTATTGACATTCTATATGGTTTTGTAACAACATGATTTTTTATCCCAACATTCTATACCGAAAAAATCACACTTATTAAATTATATTTTAATCCTATAAAAACCATTGAAATAAAAATATAATTTGAAATTCCAACCATTAAAAAATATTTTAATTTTTATTTTTAATTATCACGGAATGTTATACAACCAACATCACAATTATTAAAGGATATAGATTTAGAAATATTACTATACACATTCCATCAAAATGATCTATTAATTATCCACATATCCTTTTTTATACTTCCAATACATGCTTTCTACATAAGCATATTACATAATTTTTAGTTACCCAAAAAAAATTGGGTCTAATTAGGTTAGAAAAATGAATCTTTGGAACATAAAATATTATCAAGGATGATTTTATATGAAATGTATAAGATAATGTATTTGATACAAAATTCATAGTGTTCCAAAGATATTTTAGAAGTCTCCCAAAACATTAATTTGCATAATGACCAGATATGTGATATCTAATGAATATAACACTTGAAACATTTCCACTTCAACCTTTAAAAAAAGGTATTATAAATTTTGGGTAATTTATTTTCAAATCCTATGAAGAAATTTTATATATTCAATTTATTCCTTCTTACCATATTATTATAACATTCCCTTATTTGAATAAATCTATACATATTTATTTTTTACCATTCAACTTCATTAAAAAGCCTACCATTTCCCTCCAAATCACAATCAATCTTAAATATTTTATAGTCTTCACATGTGGAAGAAAATTATTAATGATTGATAAATTTATGATGAACACTTTCCAAATATGTGTATAATTTCTCATTTGAACTCAATAATATATTTTAATATATTAATTTTCAGTGTGATCATATTTATATTTACACGTAATATTTAAAAAAAATGTAGTAATTTTTTAAACATTAGGTTTTAGTGTTTCAATCTCATCATGTAAATTATACATGAAAAAATTAAATTCAAAAAATTTATGGAAATCAGATTTACTAGAATTCATTATTTTATCCATTAAATGACGAGTTTTTATCCAATTTCTAGTAAAAGACTCATTATTAGGTGCTGGGTCAGATTTGTAAATCCATCCATATTCTATTAAATTTTTGTCTTTTTTTCTCTTATCTTTCAATGGAAATTATTGTGTCTTGGAAAGTTAGGATTAATGTTACCTCTTTCTCTACACTCCTAATAGATAACTTAACATCATTACAGCCCTTTCTCTTACTTTATTTTGTGGGTAATTATTTTTATTTATACTTCAGTAGCATTTCATTCATATACATTCAGAATCCTATAAAACGTGGTCTCACTCAGTAACTTTCAATTCAGAATCCAAATAGTGATTTGTAACATGCACTTCAGATTTAAAAGTATTACAATTATTTATTAAATTGTCATATAGTGAAATATTTTTCAATTCTAATTAACATTGTAGTAAATATATAATAATCTCATCAAAATTATTTTCTTTGATATTACTACATTTGTAATGGCCCGGACCTCTCTGGTCCATTACTTTGTGAAATGTTGGTCGTGGAGGTGTTCTGGGAGGTCAAGAGGACTTATCCCCAACACTTTGCCAATTTTTCCAGTTCTGTGAATAGTGTTTCCAGTTTTATGAACAGTAACAGATCGGTCTCACCGATCGGTCTGACAGATCGGTAGCACAGATCGGTAGCACTGATCGGTAGCACAGATCGGTAGCACAGATCGGTAGCACAGATCGGTAGCACTGATCGGTAGCACTGATCGGTAGCACAGATCGGTAGCAGAGATTGGTAGCACAGATCTGTAGCACAGATCGGTAGCACTGATCGGTAGCACTGATCCGTAGCATGGATCGGTAGCAAAGATCAGTAGCACAGATCGGTAGCACAGATCGGTAGCACAGATCCGTAGCACAGATCGGTAGCACAGATCGGTAGCACAGATCGGTAGCACAGATCGGTAGGTGTACAGTAACAGTGGGTGAACAGTGTTTCCAGACTCCTATAGTTTTGCCCCTTTTTGACGTTTCTTTCGACGTAAAATACATTTAAAGCCTTACTTTAAGGGCTCTTAAGGCCGATTCAAATGCCATAAATCCTATATTAATTATTCCCAAGGCTTGGAATGTTTACTTGGTTAAACTGCGTGGGTTAATGCGATCCGTTTTTAATGGAGAATTAACCGGATCTTAAACCGTCACCTCGTTAAATCTTCAAAAAGGGACGAGATATCATTCTCCCTTGTTCTTTACCTTTGTTCTCAACTAAGAGGTTCTAGAACCTTTCAATCCTTTCCGTAGGAGTTGCACAATCAATCTTTACTCCTAGGATTGGTTCTGCTCTGTTTTTGATGCAACTAAGCTGTGTCGATCATTCTTCCACTTAAATTGTCGCGAGAGAAGGATTGTGGCCCGCTGTGTGGATAAAGGACGTCAAGAACTCTTCGAGGTAGGGGATTCATGGCTTCTCTAATTGTATATGTGCAATCGTAGAATTATCATGATTTATCTCTTTGGATCACAATTAAATTGACCTAATTAAATACTTGAACCAGATTAAAATAATTGGTTGATCGCATGCTGTTGCTTTATACCGTGATAACGGTTTGCCTCATGATTTCCTAGATATAGTGATATCCATGTTTTCTTTGATTTGTTGTTCGTTCATGTTAGAAATTGATAATGAACGTAAATCCGGAATTAATTGTTAATTAATTGGCTAAAGATAAATAGGCATGTAAATTAATCTGGTTTTTGTCGTTGTTGTAGTTGATCTAATTTGAGGATAATATAATTAGGGAAGTAAGCATGGTTATTTAATATTGATAGCTTGCTGATTAGGTATCCATGATTGGAACCTACAAATAACAAATCTGCCAATTCCATATGGATTAGAAAACAGATTATGTGGGAATTTCAAAAGGTTTCGAAGTTACCCGCTTGCTTGTAAGGCTGAATGCCTTGTGGTTTGGAGCTCTGAGTGCTCATTGTGTTTGAAGGCTGAATGCCTTTTTAAAGGGTCGAGAGCCCATTTTGTGATGTTTGTTTTCCTGCTTCTTGTGCTGTGATGTGAGCCTGGATGGCTGTTGTGATATGTGGAGGCATGGAGACTTGTGGTTGTGGCAGCGGATGACGCCTAGTGTGGCGAGATGCATCAGTTTATGCATATGGGTGTCGGGGAGGACACCAAGGGTGATGGTATGAGATGAATGTGATGGTTTGATGTTGGTGGTTTGGATTGGTTGTTTATCTGCTTTAATTTTCCCCACTGCTCAAGGCAGCTGGTCTTGCTTACCCTCTTTATGAAGGAGGCGATGACACGCGGGGTATGCCACGTGCTTTCCGTGTTTATCCTTTCGATGGAGGATGGGTATATACTCTTTATATAGGCGGAAAAGACTCGACGGGTAATATATCTACTCCCCGTGTTGAGCCTCCTTTGTGTTTAGAAGCATAGTATGTTTTTCTAGAATGTCTGGGAATGTGGAAAAGTAATTCTGTAAGGAAGGTTTGATTAAATGGTGAAAATCCACGGGGATGGAGATGCTGGAATTTAAAGGTGATGTGAATCTTAAAAAGGAGCAGTAGTTTTTGAAAGTGATGCCATTCAGTTTAATGTGGAATTGTTCATTCTTAATTAATTTTTAATGAATTAATTAATGTACAGTGGAACTGATAAATGAGAATGGAGTAATCTAATAAATCTCTTCAATTGGTTGTGTGCTTATAGGATACCTAGTCTTTGAAGTAGCAGCATGGAGTCTGAGAGACGTTAGTTACAGTTGTATCTAAGACTAGGTAATTCCCATAGTGTGGATGTGAGTTACTTATATATTCTGTACTTTTTGTGTTTCTATACGCTACTCCACCCTGTCGGTAAGGGCAACTGACACCCTGGGGATTTTGAGCCCTGGGGGGTGTTTTCCCCAACATTCTGATGGGTGGTTGAATGGCTGACTACCCCCTTTGGCTCCGCTCTCTTCTCTTGGTAGATCTTTGTGCTGGTAGGCACGGTGGTTAGTTTTACCCATATATGTGTGTAGAGGGCTGTGATGGCTTGTGGTTATTTCCCACACATATATTCTGGATATAGTATCCTATGGAATACTATAGGTGTAACGTGTATAGACTGTGATGGCTTGAGGATCCTTGCTCGGCGTATGGGTTGTGATGGATTGAGGTATAATACTCGACGTATGATACACGTTATACAAGCTATGGTGGCTCCTGGAAACTACCTGGTTACTTTGGTTGTGAGGATGGTGTGGTGCTTCGCCCAGGTGTCTGCGGGCAAGCCTATGTGGTGCACGAGGTGCAGATTGTGGAGCTTAGCCCAGGTGTCTGCGGGAAAGCCTTTGGAGAGAGATGCACAGGATGTATGTCATTTGGGCAAAGAGGCAAACCAGTGGGGAAGTAGTAGTGGGGTACCCTTGATATTCTTTACTATATGCTATATTCTTGTATGCGTTACTTGGTGAGAGTAGCCATGGTGAGGTTGGGAACATAGTATACCTGTTTAGGTGACGAGTTAGTTTCACTTGTTGTTCACTAGGCTTTAGAATGCTTTCTTTACTTTTGCACGAGAGGCTTGGGGAGGATCCTACTAAGTATACTTTTATACTCACCCTATGTACATATAAACAGTTTTTCAGGTCACTTGGAGAAGGTTGGAGATCAAGCGGGTTACTACTAGCTTGTGGTTGGAGGAGGAGCTGTTCGGGCTCGTGGTCGCTGCCGTTTTTCTTTCTTTTGGGTACTTTTAGTTTTCCCTTTTAGTTGTAGTACTTTTTCATGACATTTCATATATGTACTTGGGTTTCTTTTATATTTCAGTTATGAGTTGGTGTTGGTTGGAGTCTATTCTATCTCTCTCTTCAGCATGTGTTCTCTTAGAGGGTAATGCCTCCCATTTATGTGTGTATTATACCCTCGGTGCTAGTCGCCAACCCGGGGCCTACTGGAGGCGGGAATCGGGGTTCATTATCTCCGTTCACACATTGCTGGCCCAGGAGGGGTACACTTTGTGGGGAGGGGGTCGTGACAGAGTGGTATCAGAGGCAGGTTGAGGGATAGGATGGAGTTTGGAGTTAGGCACAGGTGAGGATGCATGGGATGGTAGGGCAACGGAGTAATTCATGTTTAAAAAGTGGGGTAAACACTGGAGACCGGTAGAGACATAGGCGTTCAGGGCCCCCTATCATCTGTTGCACGGACCTTTATGTTTACAATGGCTACTAAACAAGTGATACCGATTGCAGGGTAGAGACCTAGGAAAGGATCATGCATCATTATTCTTTGCGTTTCTGTTTGAATGGGTAGACCTTGGGATAGGTAAACTAAAATTAATAAAACAAAAAAATTAATTAATTAATGTTGAGTCTTCCATATTCCAGGATTAGGAGCTCTAACAGATGTTATTTTACAGGTATAGCTCCAGGTCGGCGTCCTCGTCAGGTTTTCGCAGAAGATGCCCAGCAGGATATTCCAGCAGATCGCCGCCGGGTAGAGGTTGACGACGATGACACTTGGAGGAAGACACTCCGAGAGTTTCAGCGCCAGAGTCTACAAAAGTACGATGGCTCTGTTTCATATGCAGTCACAGAAGACTGGTTGGAGGAGGTCGAGATAGGCTTCAGTTCGATTCGTGCTCGGAAGGAACACTGGGTGTCCTTGGTTGTGACGATGTTGCGTGGAGCAGCGAGACAATGGTGGTTCTTGTTCCTCGGGGATCGTGAGGAGTCAGCGATCTCATGGGAGGAGTTTCAAGACAGGTTTAGAGTCGAGTTTCTTTCATCGACTGCGAAGGTGTCCAGTCGCCAGGAGCTTCTTACCCTTCAACAGGGGAGCTCCAGTGTTCGAGAGTTTGGAATCCGTTTCAGGAACCTTCTACGATATGCTTCAGACCAGTTACCAGATGATGAGGCCAGGAGGAGGCATTTCGAGGAGGCATTGCGTCCAGAGATCCAGCGCCAGGTCACCCCATTTATGCTGAAGACATATCTAGAGGTGCTGGCGAGGGTAGAGGTTGTTGAGAGGACTTTGACCAGGACCGGATCGTCACGAGAGGGGAATCGACATGATTCCTCACGAAGCAGAGATGTGGTCCGGGTTTCCCGGTTTTCAGGACAGAAGAGTTCCCGTTCACCTGGGGGTAGGTCCCAGCCCTTTCCATCTCGTTTCTCCGGAGGTAGAAACTCTCAGACCTATTCCAAGGGATCTGGCACTTGTTTTTCTTGTGGTGGTCGTGGTCATCAGCAGCGGGAGTGCCCGACTTTTCAGAGCAGTCATCGTGCACCAGGCGCTCCACTCTAGGTTCCTCCGTTGAGGCAGTTCCAGCCGAGGCAGCAGCAGCAGGTTGCAACAGCTTTAGATCACCAGAGGGTAGATGGAGCAGGCAGAGGATAGCCCCATGATGTTCCCCGTCCTCAGAGAGCAGAGCGCGACCATGGTGGTGGTCGTCATCAGGGTCAGAGAGGCCGCGGAGGTGGTCGTGGTCAGCTTCATGCCCTAGCGTTGCCAGCCCCAGGCGAGCCAGATGTCGTTCGAGGTACCCTTTGCTTGTTTTCTACCTTGGTGTATGCCTTGTTTTATTCTGGAGCGACACACTCTTTTATATCCCCTACCCTTGTCCACGCTTTGGGACATGAGGTAGAGAGGCTTCCAGTGCCCTTGGCGTTGAGTACGCCAGTCAGAGGTCGAGCTAGCTTGTTTGAAGTATGTAGATACTGTGAGCTAGTGTTGGGGCAGCACCGCTCTTGGGGAGATTTCCTATGTTTACGAATACAACCATATGATGTCATCCTCGGCATGGATTGGTTGTATTCGGTGCAGGATATTATGGATTGCTACAGGAAGAAGGTAGTTTTCTTTGATGAAGATGGAGAGGAAGTAGTGTTTGTTGGTGAGATAGATCCTCGGATGAGTCATGGACGAGTTTCATCCTTACCATCCATGATGGCTGGGATGACGCTGAGTTCTTCAGAGGTTCAACAGCTGGCGTTTCCTAGGGTCGTAGAGGAGTTCCCTGATGTCTTTCCAGAAGAGGTCGTATCCTTACCCCCTCGACGAGAGATCGAGTTTGGGATCGAGCTACAGCCAGGAGCGTCTCCTATCACTATGTCTCCGTATAGGATGGCCCCTTCTGAGTTACGAGAGCTACATATACAGCTCGATGGTTTGTTGCAGTGTGGTTTTGTTCGGCCAAGTGTGTCACCGTGGGGTGCACCAGTTTTGTTTGTGAAAAAGGCCGACGACAGTTTGCGGTTGTGCGTCGATTATCGTCGATTAAACAAAGTGACAATAAAGAATCGCTATCCTCTTCCACGGATTGATGACCTATTCGATCAACTGAAGGGTGCCAGTTGGTTTTCAAAGATAGACTTGCGGTCAGGATATCATCAGATGCGTGTAAAGGATAAGGATATCCTGAAGACTGCTTTCCGCTGTTGTCATGGGCATTATTAGTTTGTTGTAATGCCATTCGGTGTGACAAATGATCCAGCTGTTTTCATGGGGTTGATGAATGCTGTGTTCCGTGAATTCCTGGACAAGTTTGTTGTGGTTTTCATCGACGACATCCTTGTGTACTCCACATCTGAAGAGGAGCATGCAGAGCATCTACGAGCCGTTTTGGGAGTTCTTCGCCAACATCGGTTGTTTGGGAAGTTGTCCAAGTGTGAGTTCTGGGCTCAAGAAGTTCGTTTCATGGGACATGTTGTGTCCTAACAGGGAGTAGTTGTGGATCCTTCAAAGATAGAAGCAGTAGTGTCTTGGGAAGACCCCAAGACTGTGTCAGAGGTGCGAAGTTTCCTTGGTCTCGCAGGCTATTATAGGAGGTTTGTAGCCAATTTCTCCCGAGTTGCGACTCCTCTGACAGCTTTGACCATGAAGGATCAAGCGTTCATATGGACTGATCAGTGTCAGGCAGCTTTCGATTATCTAAAGGAGAAGTTGGTAAGTGCTCTATTCCTTTGTCTTCCAGTGGAGGGAGTCCAGTTTGATGTTTTCTGTGATGCTTCACATCTGGGGCTAGGGTGTGTTCTCATGCAGCAGAGGTCTGTTGTTTCTTATGGGTCTCGGCAGTTGCGTCCCCATGAATGCAACTATGCCACCCATGATCTTGAGTTGGCAGCCGTGGTGTTTGCGCTGAAGTTGTGGAGACATTACCTCATTGGAGAGCGCTTTGTGGTTTTCACCGATCATAAGAGTTTGAGGTATGTTTTCTCTCAGCAGGATTTGAACTTGTGGCAGCGTCGGTGGATGGAGTTCATGCAGGAATACGACTTTGAAATATCGTATACACTTGGGAAGGGAAATGTTGCTGCTAATGCACTAAGCCGAAAGTCACGTAATGATGTTGTGCGTGAATCTGGTGATTCCTGGAGAGTGATGGAAGAGCTATCATCCTTGAATCTTGATATGGGAGAATTTGGGGGTAGAGGATGTCTTTTCCAGATGATGGTGCAGTCATCCCTGATGCAGAAGGTGGAAGAGTCTCAGTTGGGTGATCTAGAGGTGGATATTGGGAGAGACAGAGTTGTATGTGGTGAGGCCCCTGATGGTTGGTCAAAGGATGAACAACATCGAGTGTTGTATCATGGAAGGATTTTTTTTCCCTTGGCGATGCGCGAGACGGTTCTCCGAGAGTTCCATAGTTCAACCTTGGCGGTACATCCTGGGGTGACGAAGATGTACCGATCCTTGAGGAGTTAGTTTTGGTGGCCTGGGCTGAAGCATACAGTTGCAGAATATGTGTCTCGATGTTTAGTCTTCCAGAAGGTGAAGGCCGAACACCGTGTTCCTAGTGGTCTTCTCCAGCACTTAGAGATTCCTCAGTGGAAGTGGGAGGACATCTCAAAGGACTTTGTTACAGGTTTACCTCGAGCTCCGGGAGGACATGATGCTATATGGGTGGTAGTGGATCGTTTAACTAAATCGGCCAACTTCATAGCAATCAAGGAGTCGAGCTCAGTGGAGGTTTTGTCGAGGCAGTATCTGGAGGAGGTGGTGAGGCTTCACGGAGTTCCTAAGACGATCATTTCTGATCGAGATCCTTGTTTTACCTCTAGGGTGTGGAGAGGTCTCCAACATGCTTTTGGATCTCAATTATACCTTAGCACTGCTTTTCATCCTCAAACGGATGGTCAGACAGAGCGAACCATCCAAAATCTTGAAGACATGTTGCGCTCCTGTGTTCTTGATTTTGGAGGTTCATGGAAAAAGCACTTACCTTTGGTAGAGTTCTCTTACAATAATAGTTTTCACTCTACCATCGTCATGGCACCGTTTGAATCATTGTATGGTCGGCCATGCCGTTCTCCGTTGTGCTGGACTGGGGTCGGAGAGTCCGCAATTCTCGGACCAGAACTAGTGCAGAATACGACAGAGATGGTTCAAGTGATTCATGAGAGGGTGAAGACAGCACAAGATCGTCAGAAATCTTATGCTGATCAAAGAAGGAGACCCTTAGAGTTTAATTTTGGGGATCATGTGTTTCTAAAGCTGACTCCCCGTCGTGGGCAGTGAAGGTTTGGTCGCGGAAGTAAGCTTTCTCCCCGTTTTGTTGCAACCTTTCGAGGTGTTAGCTCGTGTTGGAGGTGTGGCGTATCGAGTAGCACTCCCCCCTCAAATGAGTCGGATACATGATGTTTTCCATGTATCGCATCTCCGTCGTTACCTTCATGATGAATATCATGTTATCGATTGGGGAGAGATCGATATTGATGATGATGAAACCTTAGAGGAGCGACCTGTGGAGATCCAAGACCGCAAGGAGAAAGTGTTGTGTGGGTGTTCTATCCCCTTAGTTTGTGTCTTGTGGCGTCACGGTGGCATGTAGGAGAGTACCTGGGAGCGTGAGTCACAGATACGTGCTCAGTTCCCAGAGTTGATTAATGTTTAACTCCTTTCATTTAATGATGTTTTCTTTGTGGTTGGTCCTTTCATGTTTTATTTATGTACCTTTGATGAGATGTTATGTTTGAATTGTTTGGGTATGGATTGTTTGTTCTTGGATGTTGTAGTTTTGTTTCAGCTTTTGAACAACTCATGGTAGTTTTCCCCTAAGAGGTATCTTATGGGGTGGTTGTTCGGACCCCTCTTTTCTTTTGGGTTGGTTTTTAATTCTCGAGGACGAGAATGTTTTGAGAGGTATCTAATGTAATGTCCCGGACCTCTCTGGTCCATTACTTTGTGAAATGTTGGTGTTAGAGGTGTTCTGGGAGGTCAAGAGGACTTATCCCCAACACTTTTCCAATTTTTCCATTTCTGTGAACAGTGTTTCAAGTTTTATGAACAGTAACAGATCGGTCTCACCGATCGGTCTGACAGATCGGTAGCACAGATCGGTAGCACTGATCGGTAGCACTGATCAGTAGCACTGATCGGTAGCACTGATCGGTTGCACAGATCGGTAGCACAGATCGGTAACACAGATCGGTAGCACAGATCGGTAGCACTGATCGGTAGCACTGATCGGTAGCACTGATCGGTAGCACAGATTGGTAGCACAGATCGGTAGCACAGATCGGTAGCACTGATCGGTAGCACTGATCAGTAGCACTGATCGGTAGCAGAGATCGGTAGCACAGATCGGTAGCACAGATCGGTAGCACAGATCGGTAGCACAGATCAGTAGCACAGATCGGTAGCACAGATCGGTAGCATAGATCGGTAGCACATATCGGTAGGTGTACAGTAACAGTGGGTGAACAGTGTTTCCAGACTCCTATAGTTTTGCCCCTTTTTGACGTTTCTTTTGACGTAAAATACATTTAAAGCCTTATTTTAAGGGCTCTTAAGGCCGATTCAAATGCCATAAATCCTATATTAATTATTCCCAAGGCTTGTAATGTTTACTTGGTCAAACCGCGTGGGTTAATGCGATCCATTTTTAATGGAGAATTAACCGGATCTTAAACCTTCACCTCGTTAAATCTTCAAAAAGGGAGGAGATATCATTCTCCCTTGTTCTTTCCCTTTATTCTCAACTAAGAGGCGCTAGAACCATTCAATCCTTTCCGTAGGAGTTCCACAATAAATCTTTACTCCTAGGATTGGTTCTGCTCTGTTTATCATGAAACCAAGCTGTGTCGATCATTCTTCCACATAAGTTGTCGCGAGAGAAGGATTGTGGCCAGCTGTGTGGATAAAGGACGTCAAGAACTCTTCGAGGTAGGGGATTCATGGATTCTCTAATTGTATAGGTGAAATCGTAGAATTAGCATGATTTATCTCTTTGGATCACAATGAAATTTACCAAATTAAATACTTGAACCGGATTAAAAGAATTGGTTGATCGCATGCTGTTGCTTTATACCGTGATAACGGTTTGCCTCATGTTTTCCTAGATATAGTGATATCTATGTTTTCTTTGATTTGATGTTCGTTCATGATAGAAATTGATAATGAACGTAAATCCGTAATTAATTGTTAATTAATTGGCTAATGATAAAGAGGCATGTAAATTAATCTGGTTTTTGTCATTCTTGTAGTTGTTCAAATTTGAGGATAATCAAATTAGGGAAGTAAGCATGGTTATTTAATTGTGATAGCTTGCTGATTAGGTATCCATGATTGGAACCTACGAATAAAAAATCTGCCAATTCCATATGGATTAGAAAACAGATTATGTGGGAATTTCAAAAGGGTTCTGAGTTACCCGTTTGCTTGTAAGGCTGAATGCCTTGTGGTTTGGAGCTCTGAGTGCTCATTGTGTTTGAAGGATGAATTCCTTGTTAAAGGGCCGAGAGCCCATTTTGTGATGTTTGTTTTCCTGCTGCTTGTGCTGTGATGTGAGCCTGGATGGCTGTTGTGATATGTGGAGGCATGGAGACTAGTGGTTGTGGAAGCGGATGACGCCTAGTGTGGCGAGATGCATCGGTTTATGCATATGGGTGTCGGGCAGGACACCAAGGGTGATGGTATGAGATGAATGTGATGGTTTGATGTTGGTGGTTTGGTTTGGTTGTTTATCTGCTTTACTTTTCCCCACTGCTCAAGGCAGCTGGTCTTGCTTACCCTCTTTCCGAAGGAGGCAAAGACACGCGGGGTATGCCACATGATTTCCGTGTTTAGCCTCTCGATGAATGATGGGTATATGATCTTTCTATAGGAGGCAAAGACTCGACGGGTAATATATCTACTCACCGTGTTGAGCCTCCTTTGTTTTTAGAAGCATAGTATGTTTTTCTAGAATGCCTGGGAATGTGGAAAAGTAATTCTGTAAGGAATGTTTGATTAAATGGTGAAAATCCACGGGGATGGAGATACTGGAATTTAAAGGTGATGTGAATCTTAAAAAGGAGCAGTGGTTTTTGAAAGTGATGCCATTCAGTTTAATGTGGAATTTTTCATTATTAATTAATGTTTAAAGAATTAATTAATGTTCAGTGGAACTGATAAATGAGAATGGAGTAATCTAATAATGCTCTTCAATTGATTGTGTGCTTATAGGATACCTAGTCTTTGAAGTAACAGCCTAGAGTCTGAGAGACGTTAGCTGCAGTTGTATCTAAGACTAGGTAATTCCCATAGTGTGGATGTGAGTTACTTATATATTCTGTACTTTTTGTGTTTCTATACGCTACTCCACCCTGTCGGTAAGGGCAACTGACACCCCGGGGATTCTGAGCCCTGGGGGGTGTTTTCCCCAACATTCTGATGGGAGGTTGAATGGCTGACTACCCCCTTTGGCCCCGCTCTCTTCTCTTGGTAGATCTTTCTTCTGGTAGGCACAGTTGTTAGTTTTACCCATATATGTGTGTAGAGGGCTGTGATGGCTTGTGGTTATTTCCCACACATATATTCTGGATATAGTATCCTATGGAATACTATAGGTGTAACGTGTATAGGCTGTGATGGCTTGAGGATCCTTACTCGGCGTATGGGTTGTGATGGCTTGAGGTATAATACTCGATGTATGATACACGTTATACGAGCTATGGTGGCTCCCGGAAACTACCTGGTTACTTTGGTTGTGAGGATGGTGTGGTGCTTCGCCCAGGTGTCTGCGGGCAAGCCTATGTGATGCACGAGGTGCAGATTGTGGATCATAGCCCAGGTGTCTGCGGGCAAGCCTTTGGAGAGAGATGCAGAGGACGTATGTCATTGGGGAAAAGCGGAAAACCAGTGGGGAAGTAGTAGTGGGGTACCCTTGATATTCTTTACTATATGCTATATTCTTGTATGTGTTACCTGGTTCGAGTAGCCATGGTGAGGTTGGGAAAATAGTATACCTGTTTAGGTGATGAGTTAGTTTCACTTGTTGTTCACTGGGCTTTAGCATGCTTTCATTACTTTTGAACGAGAGGCTTGGGGAGGATCCTACTGAGTATACTGTTAAACTCACCCTATGTACATATAAACTGTTTTTCAGGTCACTTGGAGTAGGTTGGATATCAAGCGGGTTACTACTAGCTTGTGGTTGGAGGAGGAGTTTTTCGGGCTCGTGGTCGCTGCCGTTTTTCTTTCTTTTGGGTACTTTTAGTTTTCCCTTTCAGTTGTAGTACTTTTTCATGACATTTTATATATGTACTTGGGTTTCTTTTATATTTCAGTTATGAGTTGGTGTTGGTTGGAGTCTATTCTATCTCTCTCTTCTGCATGTGTTCTCATAGAGGGTAATTCCTCCCATTTATGTGTGTATTATACCATCGGTGCTAGTCTCCAACCCGGGGCCTACTGGAGGCAGGACTCTGGGGTCATTATCTCCCTTCTCACATTGCCGGCCCAGGAGGGGTACACTTTGTGGGGAGGGGGTCGTGACAAAATTCATCAATTTCAACATTTTTAGGAGGACATTTGTTCAATGGATCTCTTAAAACACTTTTAACTAGAATACAATTACTCATGATTTATACCAACTCATTCATTCAATTAAAAACAATCATTAAATTATTAAACATTTGGTTAAGTATTTCTTCCTTCCCATTTTCAATTTCAAATAGTCAACTCTTAACATTAAAATTTTAGATCTTATATGTTTATAAAAACCCAGATGAGTAACTTGTAGTATATTAAAATTTTCATGTATAGTGTTGAATATAGAAATGTTATAGTACACAATAAAAATAAATTAATATTACATAATTTTAACCACATTTGAATTTTTCATAAACATTACCCAATAAGTACCATATAATATTTTAGTATTAACTTCTACTAGCTAGTTTGTTTTCAACATTATTTTACAACTGTCAATTCCCATGGGTTTAGTAAAATCCTTCATATGTGATTGTCAGTTTCCCTAATAAATCCTTAAATGGGTTGAGGTATTTGAGGGGTTCATAAATCATTCAAATTAATTAATTCCATATAAAAATATATCTTCTCCAATTAAATATTTAAGTTGGGATTTGATTGGAAGAAATTATAGAAAAATAATATAAATCTATGGAACCTTCACAAATAAAAATTTATAGGCCCTAATGAGATGAATTAATGATCTTATTGAGGATGATATGACATTTTCATAATAATTTTATCAAGTTATCAATGTTAAGTAAATTTATTGAAAAATAAGAAGATATAAACTCAGTGATTTTTTATAGAATATTTTATCCAAATTATTATACTGTAAAACATTCCCTCCCATGAATTGAGTGATATAGAAACAACTTAGTTGATTGTATGAATTTTTAAAGGAGATTAAAAAACATTTACTAGTAATTTTTTAACCCCTATTGGCATTTCCCAATATGATTTCCTTTTCACACTTGGTGGCCTAACCCAATCACCCTACATTTTGGACACTTAGGGGACCAAGCAAGAAGCTACCTATTGATATGTTGGTAAAAACAAAAATAAATATTTAAACTGATAAAAGTAGAAACCAAATAGAAATACTATTATAAATTTATGTATTAATCTAAAATGCCTTTAATTTTCCTCATATAGTGGAACAACCCATGGCTTGGTAATTTTTTTGGAGTTATAGACCACTTTTCAATCTTTTAATGAATATTATAACATGAAATTATTAAGCATAGTAGAAAAATAGATGGAATTAATACCATAAAAAATAGAATAAAACTTCATGGTATGGGTGTTGAGGAAGCAAGGATCTCCATAAAATAATATTACCAAACTATATTAGTTTAATTGAGAGTAGTAATTTATCGTCGAAGTATGTATCATTTATTCAAGTCAAAAATAACATATCCCCATTTCATGATTTGGATATATAAAAATTGTTATATATAGTTCTTCTATGCATAATAAATTCATTTAATGAATCACATTGCATTTATTCCATCCCAAATAAAATTTATATTTCTCCTTGTATGTGAATGAAAACCACACCCACTTCGTTCACTTTGATAATAGGTTATACTAAAAATATGTTTAATAGTGAAAATTCATAAGAGTAATTAATATAGTACTAAAAAATCATCATCATCATCATCATGAAATTCCCTTGGAAAATTAATATAATATATTTATTATAAAATGTTCAAATTATAACCAAATTAAATTTACTACTAACATTTTTTTAAAGAAACCAACATCTGACTTCATCACATGTGATTAAAATTTAACCATACATTGAATTATACTAAATAAAATAACTTATTATTTTAATAAGTAATAATTATTTAAGGAATAATTAAATCAAGATAAAAATGTGAAATAAATATGTAGTAATATGGTCTATTTATGTATAAATAAAATATATAATTGTTTAAGATAAAATATTCCCAAATAATGATGCGACCTTAGGTCGTTTATATGATGTTTCTGAAATTTTCCTAATTTTAAATTTTGATCACGTGAATTTTTTTTGTGAGTAGTTCACTTTTGGTCACATCATTTCTAATTATATGGTCACATCAATTTTTTTATGTATTCACTTCATTTATATTCTTGTGGTCACTTAATTTTTATTCTTGCGTTCACTTCACATTTTTTATATGGTCGCATCAAATTTTCATGTGGTCACTTCACTTTCTTTCATGTGATCACCTAATTTTTATTCATATGGTCACATAATAAAATAATTTCATAGTGTAACTAGGAAAGGTATATTTATAAGGTAACCCCATAAGGACACTTCACATGGTCACATCACACACGCATACTATCAATTAATTTCTTTCATGCATTCAATTTAGTATTTTTTCAAATGTATCCATCAATATCAATTAAATACTATTATAATAACTTGATTTCTTAAATGTGGTCACATGTTGACATTTCCATATTCTCACTCACATTCAGTTCAAAACACTTAAAATTTCTTGAGGATTTAACCAGAATATAAAAAACACAAAATATACAAATCATTCAGTGTGTGATAAAATTTATTTATCTAAATTTTAAAATATAATAACATATTAATACTGTTAAGGAACTAATAAAACAATATAAATCCATCACTACTAATTTGGAACGATCCTTATGATTTCTAGGGGATCACATTAAAATCAATGGTGATTCAATGCTTGTGATCGTGTATATTAGTGCTGAATATCAATCCAGAATTTAGAGTTAATACCTTTTCATGATTATTATCAAAAATTAATATAAGTTATTTATCTACTCTAGTTCGAAATTATATCCAACATTTATAAAACACACATAAATATTCCCTAGATAATGCAGATTCCACCTAGGTGAACCCTAGTGAGGATGATATGGTCAACTATATTGCACATCACTGAATGGTATCCCTATTTTTAGAAATAATCATGAGGAAATGTATCAGAATAACACTCCCCTTACCAAGAATTTGATAATGTCTTCATAAACTAATACCATGATAAAATGGATGTCATCGATTGAGGACTATGATTGAGATTGAAACATTCCACCTGATTTATATATGAAAAAGAATATTTGTCACCAGGTTGTGAACTTGAACCTCTATGGGGGTATTGATTCCTATAAATCCCTAAAAAATAAGGGTTTGACTCTCCTTATATGTATTAGAGGATGGAAATATCTACAATAATGAAAAAAATCATTATGGTGATTACAGTTCCAACTATTCAGGGACTAATCACCCTCGTCAGATTAGAATACATTGTTATTTCTAGCCAATGATGACCCAAGATTTCATTAAGTTCATCATATGGTGTGGTGGCTTCAAAGTACTTTCATATTTAATCTATAAACCTATAGAGTTTTTTACCCCATTGAATACTCATATTCATTTTCAGTTTATGGAATCATTTTCATAGATCCATATCCCTCTACTACAATCTGGAAGTTCAGGTTTATTTTTACTTACACAATATTTTTATCTAAATGGGTTGTTGTTATACCCCTAAAAAATGTATGTTAAAATGATTTCATCAACATTTTCAATAATATCATCATAATAATTTTTGGATTCCAATTCACTATAATAATTGATATTGGATCCCAGCTCTATATATAAGAGTTGAAGTAATACTATCAAGAGTAAAACTTCCAGTCACGCCATTCCACTTAATAACATGCGCTGAAAACGGATAGATAAAAGATTTCAAAAAAACTCTTCCAACATTCCTAATGATATGGTTTATAGTGGTCCAAATTTTTTTCAATAAAAACCTTTTCATTTTCTATAGTATCATTATTCCACAACCTACACCACAATTCAATCAACCACATATGATCTTGTGTACGGGACAAAAGAGGATTTAACCATCAATGTTGAATTTTGTTCCCTTCTAGTTTCTATCTGAACATATATAATTATGAATAAAGAATCATAAATTATACTTTCATAGATGTAATATATTAATTATAAAAGTATTAAAAAAATAGAAAAACCTCATAATCCTTTAGAATCATATGTCATTCACATTCAACAAAATGATCAACCTCCCTTGATTTATGAATTGATTCTTGGTGTCAGCCATTAGATCCCCAATCGTATGATGGAAAATCCTCGAAAACTCATACTAAAATGAGAGGGATATGATGTTATATATAATTTATAATCCTATAAGTATATTCATAATCAAAATGGATGGGGAACACATCATTCCCCATTCCAATGTATTGAATATCTAGAAATATTTTTCATGATATCACATTTTTATATGACATCATAACTACATGATATTAAAGTATATAGTATTCATCCATGTCACACCACATAAATATATATGAAACCCATGTCCTTATTACAAAGATGCAATCTAAAAAACGTTATAATAAATTTTTTATGACTTTAAACTTCTTTGAATTAGTCCTCTTCACATTACCATAAAAATTGTTTTCATATAATCCTTGTTGATAGTATTTAAAAATCATAGATAACATTCATTATATGAGATTTTAAACTATGTAGTGGAGGACCTAGTTACATTAACATAAACAATGAAACACATTAGTCCATGAATTATAATACTAAATTAATGTCCCCTACTAGTCCATCTGGAATAACATTAAATATTTTATTGTGGTCCTCCTTCTACATCTTCATTCTCGTTACATGAAAATATGTTCCATGTACGTATTATAGGTGTATGTTATATTCCTTTCATAATACTACACCAAAAAACCACTTACCTAATTAATATGATTTTGGTCTACATGAGGAACAGTTAAAGAACTATGTGTGTCTTTATTTCTATTCTCATAGAATATGCACTGATGTATTGATTTCACCCGAATACCTACCTCAAATTTCATAAAAAAATTCCCCATATAATTGATCTTGATCAATATAATAGAATTAGAAAATAAGAACTATATGTTGATTTATTCCTATTATCACAGGGTACAAATGGATTCCTTGATCCCATGTCATAGGATTATATACATATTAAAATAAAAATTGAAAGGAAATAAAATGAATATTTCAAAGACATATGGGAAAGATCTATGTATAAAATTTCTATTAAAATAACATGTGTACCTTTATTCCTATTACATCATGATAAATAGTTATTCTGATATCTTCTATCTTGGGTCATACTATGACTTTTAGTAATGAAAATTCCCCATTATACCATACATTTTGGAAATTTTCAAAGTCCGTGCCAAATTTTCTTCCCTTACACATGAATCCATTCAAGGAAAACGAGGCCTGAAAAGAGTTTCATATATCTAGATAAGAATTTTGTGTCCTATCATTCATCTAGACCTCTATATCTTTATAAAAATAGATTCATTTTCTAAATCTATTACTAAAAATGACTCTTACCCTCTATATGATGTATATATTTTTAGAATCCTTCATCATAGAATTCCCCATCAATGAACACATGCTAAAAAATAATTATCCCATATCAATTTGCTTGATCCACATTGGGTTAATTTTTCTATCCCATAGGGATTATGTATTTATGTCTATTAAGAAGAACCATACATTATGGTTCCACTCATTTGTGATTGAAAATTTCTTCTACTATAAATGAACTACATATGTATTGAGTCTTTTCCCAATAAGATATGTAGTAACACCTGGATATATTATACTAGGCCCCACTAATGATAACAATAAAACACCCACTTCATCTCCATGTTTACAACCATTTTTTGTTAAATTTTGTGGAGGCCCAAAGCTTGACGTACATTAACATTACATTACTTTTTTGGAATACTTAATACATATCAAAAACAGACACACATGGACCATAATATTTTAGTGTCTTTGGAAACATGGAACGTAATCTTCTAATCGTGGTGAACTTTCTTTAACATCTCCCATAAAGATCTTCGCATTTTTTCTTACATAAAACCTTTATTTATATCTTGGGGAAAAGAAAACATAAAAAGGGTGTGATCAAATGCATAGTAATGGTAACCACGTATACAATAAAACATACCATATACATTTGAACTTAAAAACATGAACATAATGTTTAAACAACAAAATCTAGAGAAATGACATAAAACATAGAAGTACGTAAGGCATAGATCATAAAGAAACATTAATAATGATAAAATAGCATGGGAATAAAAACTTTAATTGTGGCAACCATTAAGCACATGATATTATTTCCATATTATCCAAGGAATTGCTTCCACAACCATCTAAGTGGACAAAGTCCCTTACGGAATAGAGTTCACTCCTCTTTCCAGTCATGTATTACTGAACCAGTTTAACTTACCATTCCAGCCATGTTTATCTCATGAGATATAAATCTTTACCCAATGAATTGGAAGGAGATATAGGTCCCACCAATCTCATAATGAAATCATTCTTACTTTTTCCACAAAATAAACATATATCATTCATAATAACCCAAAAAAATAAAATGGGTTTCATAAACATCATCCCATCATCACATAATCCATATAAAAGAAATGGATATCATTTCAAAATGAGAAAATTGAAACCATGTAAATAATAGAGACTTTATACTTGAAACATACACATATGAAATAATGTCATCTTAGATGGAAAATGGTTTTGATAAAACACATGAAATGAATTCTTGAGGAAAATATCCTTTCTTTTTCAAAATCAATTTCTTTTCACAAAACGTCATGAATTTTTTTTAAATTTTTTTTTGTTTAAAATATTCATGAAATATTTTGGAGGAAGCTTCATGAAAATATGGCTATATAAAACCGTAAAAATCCATTCATGCAGTATATGTTAAGAAAACATTTTTCTCATACTTTTTCCAGAAAAGTCAAAACTACCTCGTAACGTAAAAAAAGAAAGATTCCTTACATACCATGTAGTAAAAGTAAAAAAATGGTAAAAAGGAAATTAAACATACATGAAACCATTTTTATAAAACATGGGATTGGATGATAAAGATAACCCCAGTAAATAATTACAAATAAACAATCTCGGATAAAAATGAGATTGATAAATTATCCCTTACCTTATGTCAGATATGCTTCGTATGTATCCAAAACTCCTGTATAATGATTTAAATAATGTCATTGACTTATTACAGAATCAGATTCATTGTTATGATATCATATATGCTTCACTTATGACTTTATATTACCCGTTCTTTTGTAAATTACATGTTAAAGAGCGTTTTGGGTAAAATCATTTCATTTGTCGTCCATGTTTTGACTTATAACTATTAATATGATTATTTAGATCATGATTACATAATTCAAAAATATAAAACAGAATTTATATATAATATATATTTATAATATACATATATATAATAGATTGACAAATGTAAAGAAATACATCGTTCATGGAGACGGTAGGCCATACATATGCATGAACGCTGTTTTTGTTTTCTTATTGAGTTGAATGGAATTAAGTAGATGACATACATATATATATACATAAATCCAGTAGCTTTATAATTTTATATATTTCATTATTATTTCTTATATATGCATTATAATCATTATTAAATGGTTAACATGGAGAATTAATCTCATCGCGTCGTGGAGACGGTAGTCCGTACGTACGCACGAGTGATGATATCATTTCCATGATCGTGGAATTGTACTGGAGTGTATGTAAACAATTTCAGAATCAATACTACTTTAAAATAATCATATATAGTTATTTAGTTGCACCATTTTACCCATCCAAGTAATGTGGTGGTGGGGAAATAGATTACACCACGGCGTGGAGACGGTATTCCGTACGTATGCACGCGCGGTGATTTCATTTTCTGTAGGATGGATAGATGGTGAAATACTGTTTTTTCATACTTATAATAACATATCAGTATATTAGTGATACTGATGTTATTACTTCATAATGAAACAACATATGAAGAATAAGTGGAAGAAGAAATGAAGTTGAATGAATCGGTAACGGACATTACCTCTTCTTTGAAGCGCTTCTTTGATACCTCCATTTAGGGCACTAAAATTGGTCTTTGAAGAAGACCAGGACCTCTAGGATGTCTCTAGGGGAGTGGAGAGAAGAAATTGGCAGGGTTTGGGTGAGCTTGAAGGCTCAATGTTGTGTGAGGAAGAGAGGGAGGAGGTTCCCTTTTATAAGGGATGATAGGGGCTCCTTTGGAAAAACTAAAAATATTATTTTATTATAAAGCAAAATTCTGTTTTAAATAGATCCAAATTGATTTATTTCGAAGATTTTGTGAGTATGGGTCGAAATAATCTCATCCAATAGAGTTTAGACAAGTTTAGGTTCCTATTTTAACGTTATCATTTATATTTAACTTTATTTTAGATAATTTTACTTTTACCATGTCTTTTTGTGTTCTTACACTATAAGGTTAATAAAAAACAATAAGATGCCAAAAGAACCCCAAGTTGTTTATTATTAATATATATTACCTTATCTAAGTCATTTGGCCTAACCGTAGATTTTTAGAAATAAAATAACAGTTAATTATATAATATTTGTTTTAAAAACTATTTTATGTCAATTTTGAAAATATTTAGTAATTGATTTTTGTGAAAATCATAACAGAATTATTAGATCGAAAAACGTTAATTAAATCCATAATAACATGTCATATTAACCTATAAAATTAGTGTAATTCATAAAAAGTCTCAAATTACATTTATTTGGGTATTTATAACATTAATTTGGTCAATATTTCATTAATAGGATAATTACATCATCATCATTGTGTCATAAATAAATTAAATTATTTAATGTCTAAAAAATAAAAATAAAATAAAATTATGTAGGAAATCATTTTTGATTTATAATGAATATTTATAGTCTAATTTATCTTATGTATAACCATATATTAAAAATGATTTACTTATTAAACCTTGATTTTAACTATTTTAACCCTTCTTTAAATAAATTAATAATAAATGTCCTAATCTAATCCAAGTGGGCCTAAATGGTCATATTTTATTCCTAAGGTTGTTTTTTGTCGAATTAAACTTATCCAATAGAATTAGAACATGTTTTAGGGTAATAATAATATCATTTTTACCCTTAATTAGCCTATTTACTTTTAACCATGGTAAATAAAAGTAAAAGGTTACTATTCACCAAAAATTATTTTCATCTCATTGAACCACATTTTACTTACTAACATCAACCATGACTCTCAGATTTTTGAAATTCCATTCAAAAAAGCGGTAAAGTTATGTTTTATGAAAATTTTCAAATTCTCCTAGGAGGTGGGTAAAAGACGGTGAAAAGTTCAATGAAATTTTTATGTATATAAAATTATTATAAAATTACTCAAATGAAATACATTGAACTTATATAGGTATTTTGTATCAATTTTGACCTAAATAAATTAAAATAAATAATTTTTTAAATAAAAAGTCAGTTTTTAAATAGTAACCTAGTGTTTTCACTATTAATCAAAAATTGAATGTTTTCAGAAAAATACCAAAATTTCACCCTAGGCTAATTTCGATATTCAGAATCCAAAAATGAAGTCCATTTTCAAAAATAAAATTTATCAAATTTCAAAATTTGGGTATTACTATTCATAACTGCTAGTTTTAATAGCATATCATTGTTTAGCGAAACTCGGTATTGCGTACAACACACGCTATCGTGGAAGGTCGCGCTTGCGTGTAATGCAAGACAAGTCAGGGATGCGTGTTGTGCAAGCTTCTTTTGGTGTAGCGTACAACACAAGACATTAATGAAATTAAAATGAATATTTTTCATAAAATCTTGGGGTGTTACATTCTACCCCCTTAAAATGAATTTCGCCCTTGAAATTCATCGGGGTTATAAATGGTTTACTACTAAAATGTTTATTTTATAGAAACCCACATCGTAAATAGGAATACCAAAACATGGCTATAAAAACTAAAGTATGAAAGGTAACGGTTACCCAAATTAACTAATCACTGGGTTTCCACATAGGAGAACATATGAGAAAATATGGATATGGAAGAGAAAGCTGACCGTCAAGTTCTGATAGAGAGTGGTAGAGAACATGGGTATGAAAAATCCAACAATCACAAAGCCATAAATTTGTGATGATCTAGGGTGCCATCTGATTCATCAGATATAAGATCAATATGAAAAAAAAATTGGTTTTCAAGATCATTTCCCTAAATTTTAACAATTTGAAATAGAATAAATACTTACTTTATTTTGGTATAATCTCACTATTGTTCGTGATTTGAACAATTTCCACTTCATCTCTTAATGAAAGGAAGTTGAATTTTTTATTCATGAAGTGTTAATAGATCATGTGCTAGAATGGTGGGTCATTCCATCTGTTTCAATAAAAAGGTTAGAAAAAGTTATCAAATATACATAATTTCATCTATGGTGAGGCTAATCGTATATGATTCCAAGAAGGAAGTTATACATCATATATCATACCGCGTAATAAAATAAAACTAGTTTCTACTAACCAGGGACTTCCTGTAGGCCAGTGGTAGGCGATAAAGGCCAGTCGCACTTCGGTTGTGGGTTCGATTCCCACAGCCCTGTCCGACGCGATGGGCTGTCGCACGTCCTGAAGGTTGTCCTTTTTCTAAATCTATATTACTATAACATCCCATAAATAATATCAAAAAAATTTCTATCCTTAAACAATACTAACTTATGTCCAACATAATCCATTCCAATCGTTTGTCTTATCTAAAATACTTCAGTCCAAGCTCATAGTATAAGGAAAATGATTACTTGAAATGTCACATAACAATCACATGAATGCCATCATTTATCCCCCATATATCATAAGATATATCATTTTGGTCAAATTACAAACATGTGAATACCTTAATCATGTATTCTCTTGAAAAATTAATACCCATTGAACTTTATTGAAAACATGAATGAAGATAAAATTTAACACTTTCCACATACCAAAATCCTCAAAATTCTATATACTCAAACCATGATATCACTTAATCATGAGCTCATGAATACAATCAAACATCTCATTATCTTCGAATCCCTTCATTATGCGCATATCACTTGATTTCCAAAATAATTGAATCACTTTTCATGGTTATCGGTACCATAAAATTATTGAAAACCACAATAGACTAATACAAAAATATTCTAATACACCATAAAAGTACCTCAACAACATTATTCGTGAACACCAATACATAAACACTTCAATCCATCATCTTTAATGATTGTACTAGAATAAGTTCTTCCATGATTTAAAATTATCTTTTTAGGTCAGGGCATTGAGTTGGGTAATGCCCATGTTCTCCTCAAATAAGATATTGATCTCCATTACAGTCTGTCACTCTATGACCCTTTTCTCCACATAGATAACATTTATCCCTCCATTTGAGGTATTCCTCAAGGTTCTTTTTCCCTTATTTAGAAATCTCTGTCTTCCCTTCTCTATTTTCCTCACTATGCAAAAATGCATAATATTATATCATCCTCTTATTTTATGACTTAGTAATACCACTAAATTTCACCTTGTTAATCATATATCGCGATGACTGATTCGGAATAATCACAATATATTTCTCTCTAGGAATTACACAATTTCGTTGCTCATAGTCACCAAATTGTCCATTGGATTCAATGTTAACCGAATTCCATCTCATTTTATCCATTAGCTAATACATAATAAGAATTATGTAAGAGGAAAAAATCATGCTAGGGAAAACAACATAGTAAATGGGGAGTACCCTCAATATCTAACATCTTAGGTTAAATTCTATGATTGTTACCATAGTTCTATGACTATATCCTATACGTATAATTATCCGTAGCGACATCCCTAGACATAACGTAGAAATATCTCTAGGGATCTCACTAACGTTTTCGTATCCTAGTTTCCAAAGGATGACTAAAAATTTCCTCTAATACCAACTGTAGAGACTCGAAGCATAAAATACATGAACATTACCTTACTTTTTCAGAATACATAATAAATAACAAAAACAGAAACAGAATGACCATAATAGTTTAGTGTCTTTTGAAACTTGGAACATAATCTTCTAATTGTGGTGAAAGATCTTCAACATCTCCTATAAAGATCTTCCCCTTTTTTTCTTACCTAAAACATTTCTTTATATCTTGGGGCAAAGAAAACATAAAAAGGGTGAGCTCAAATGCACAGTAAGGGTAAGAATGGATAAAATAAAACATACCATATACATTTGAACTTAAAAACATGAACATAATGTTTAAACATCAAAATCATGATCAATGACATAAAACATGGAAGTACATAAGGCATAAATCATAAAGCAACATCAAGAATGAAAAAATATCATTGGAAAAAAAACATATCATTGTGGAAACCATTAATCACATGATATGATTTCCATATAAGACAATGCATTGCTACCAAGACCATCTTAGTGGAAAAAGTCCCTTTCTGAATCAAGTTCACTCCTCGTTCCAGTCCTGTAATACTAAACCGATTTAACTTGCCGTTCCAGCCATGTCTATCTCATGAGATATAAATCTTTACCCAATGCATTGGAGGGAGATATAGGTCCCACCCATCTCATAATAAAATCATTCTTACTTGTGCCCCCAAATAAACTAACATCATTCATAATAACCCAACAAATAAAATGGGTATCATAAACATCATCCCATCATCACATAATCCATATAAAAGAAATGGATATAATTTCATAATGAGAAAACTGAAACAATGTAAATCATAGAGACTTTATAATTGAAACATACACATATGAAATAATGTCATCTTAGATGGAAAATGGTTTTGATAAAACACTTGAAATGAATTCTTGAGGAAAATATCCTTTCTTTTTCAAAATAAATTTCTTTTCACAAAACGTTATGAAATTTTAATAGAAAAATATTTTGTTTAAAATAGTCATGAAATCATTTGGAGGGAGCTTCATGAAAATATGGCTTTATAAAACCGTAAAAATCCATTCATGTCGTATACTTTAAAAAATCATTCTTCTCATACTTTTTCCAGAAAAGTCAAAAAGTATCTTGTAACGTAAAAAAAAGATTCCTTACATTCCATGTAGTAAAATTAAAAAATGGGTAAAAAGGACATTAAACAAACGTGAAACTATTTTTATAAAACATGGGCTTGGATGATAAAGATAACCCCAATAAATACTTAGAAATAAACAATCTCGGATAAAAATGAAATTGATAAATTACACCCTATCTTACGTCTGATATGCTTCGTATGTATCCAAACCTCCAGTATAATGATTTAAATAATGTCATTGACTTATTACAGAATCAGATTCATTGTTATGATATCATATGTTGTTCACTTATTTCTTTATAATACCCGTTCTTTTGTAAATTCCTTGTTAAAGAGCGTTTTGGGTAAAATCGTTTCATTTGTCGTCTGTGTTTTGACTTGTAACTATAAATATGATTTCATAGATATTGATTAACTATTTACAGAATATAAAACATTATTTATATATAATATATATTCAGAATATAAATATATATAATATATTGATAAATGGAAAGAAATACACCGTTCATGGAGATGGTAGGCCGTACGTACGCATGAACGCTATTTTCGTATCCTTATTGAGTTGAATGAAATTAAGTTGATAACATCCATATATATATATACAAATCCAGTAGCTTTATAATTTCATATATTTCATTATAATTTCTTATATATACTTTATAATCATTCTTAAATGGTTAACATGGAGAATGAATATCATCACGTTGTGGAGACGGTAGTCCATACGTACGCACGAGCGATGATATCGTTTCCATGATCGTGGAATTGTACTGGAGTGTATGTATACAGTTTTAAAATCAATACTACTTTACAATAATCATATACAGTTATTTATTTTCACCATTATACCCACCCATGTAAGGTGGTGGTGGGGAAATAGATTACACCACGGCGTGGAGACGATATTCCGTACGTACCCACGTGTGGTGATTTAATTTTATGTATAATAGATAGATGGTGAAATACAGTTGTTTCATACTTATAATAAAATATCAGTATATTAGTGATATTGATGTTATTACATCATAATGAAACAACTAAAGAAGAAGAAGTGTAAGAAGAAATAATGTTTAATGAATCGGTAACAAACATTACCTCTTCTTTGAAGCGCTTCTTTGAGAACTTCTTTTAGGGCACTAAAATTGGTCTTTAAAGAAAACCAGGACCTCTAGGATGTCTCTAGGGAAGTGGAGAGAAGAAATTGGAAGGGTTTTGGCCGAGCCTGAAGGCTAAAAGTTGTGTGAGGAAGAGAGGGAAGATGTGACCTTTTCTAAGGGAGAAGAGGGGCTCCTTTGGAAAAACTAAAAATATTATTTTATTATAAATCAAAATTCTGTTTTAAATAGCTCTAAATTTATTTATTTCGAAGCTAAGGTGAGGATGCGTCGAAACCCTCTCATCCAATAGAATTTAGACATGTTTAGTCTCCTATTTTAACCTTATCATTTATATGTAACTTTATGTTAGATAATTTTACATTTACCGTGTCTTTTTATGTTCTTACACTATAAAGTTAATAAACATACTATAAGAAGCCAAAATAACCCCAAGTTGTCTACAATTAATATATATAACCTTATCTAAGTCATTTGGCCGAACCATAGATTTTTATGAATAAAATAACAATTAATAACATAATATTTGTTTTAAAAACTATTTTATGTCATTTCTGACACTATATAGTAATTGATTTTTGTGAAAATCATAACACAATAATTAGTTCTAAAAAGTTAATTAAATCAATACTAACGAGTCATATTAACCTATAAAATTATTGTAATTTATAAAAAGTCTCAAATTACATTTATTTGGGTATTTATAACATCAATTATGTCAATATTTCATTAATAAGATAATTACTGCATCATCTTTGTGTCATAAATAAATTAAATTATTTAATGTCTAAAAATTAAAATTTAAATACCATTATGTAGGAAATCTTTTTATATTTATAATGATTATTTATTGTCGAATTTATCTTATGTATAACCCTATATTAAAAATGATTTACTTATTAGACATTGATTTTATCTATTTTAACCCTTCTTTAAATAAATTAATAATAAATGTCCTAATCTAATCCAAGTGGGCCTAAATGGTCATATTTTATTCCTAAGGTTGTTTATGGTCGAATTACACTTATCCAATAGAATTAGGACATGTGTTAGGGTAAATATAATATCATTTTTACCCTTAATTACCCTATTTACTTTTAACCGTGGTAAATAAAAGTAAAAAGTTACTATTCACCCAAAATTATTTTCTTCTCATTGAACCACATTATAGTTACTACCATCAACCGTTTCTCTCGGATTTTTGAAATTCCATTCACAAAAGCGGTAAAATTAAGTTTTATGTAAAGTTGCAAAATCTCCATTGAGGTGGGTAAAAGACGGTGAAAAGATCAATGAAATTTTTATATATATAAAATTATTATAAAATTATTTCAATGAATTACATTGAACTTATATAGGTATTATGTATCAATTTTTACCTAAAATAAATTTAAATAAATAGTTATTAAAATAAAAAGTTAGTTTTTAAATACTAACCCAGTGTTTTCACTATTCATCAAAAATTGAATGTTTTCAGAAAAATACCAAAATTTCACCCTAGGATAATTTCGATATTCCGAATCAAAAATGAAGTCCATTTTCGAAAATAAAATTTATAAAATTTAATAAAGTGGGTATTACTATTCATAACAGCTAGTTTTAATAATATTTTAATAGCATATCGTTGTTTAGCGAAACTCGGTATTGCGTACAACACACGCTATCGTGGAAAGTCGCGCTTGCGTGTAATGAAAGCCAAGTCAGGGATGCATGTTATGCAAGCTCCTTTTGGTGTAGCTTACAACACAAGATATCAATGAAATTAAAAAGAATATTTTTCGTAAAATCTTGGGGTGTTACAAATTTGCTCCATGGGTTCACCACTAAGAAGAATCTATACCATTCTGAATGTGATCAAAATTTATGAAAATCTAGCATATAAGAGTATTCATTTCATGGAGTTAAAATGAACATCTTCTAATATAAATATAATGACATTAAACTATATATACTTTGTTTCCCTGCCCCGATATCACTACATGTGCAAGAGATCCAAATAAGGGTACTCAACGTGGGGTGATTCTCTAAACAAGCATCAGGGAAACACTTCCCTTCTTATACATAGGATTAAAATCTACATAGGATCTTATATATTAGGATTATTTATTAATGGTTCTATTCTATGGGATACCCACCTCAAAAAAGTATGTGGTTCTTGATTTATTTTATTATAGAATATATAGTGACACTGGGATCCTTTAGTCCAAAATCAACTAAAAAACATCACCATTTTCTCCCTCCTCCCCCTACACGAGAGACATATCCTTAAAAATCATTTTTTTTACATAAACACAAAAATTATTTAAATATTTTCCATACTATGATCTGACATATGATGTTAATGACCTTACACTTATCTCTTGTTCCAAACACAAAGTGTGATTCAAATGATAAGAGGCTTTGGTGGGTAACTCAATGTTATGTGATTAATAATCAATGTATCATAAGGTAGGGAAACTATTCATGTTCATATGATGTTAAATTGTATAATATTAAATCCAGTATCCATGAATACCCAAACAACATGGGGTATATTTTTTATGAGACCGTTTCACCCCACATTAGAACCATATCCCTTTTAGGATTTTTAGGTGGATTAATAAAACATTAAATGAAATTACCCCACCAATAAATACATGTGGAATTATTATCACTCTTATATGAGATATATTTGCACTTTTAAGCTCTATACTAGGACCACCAACAAATATAATCTATTAATAATACCTCATTTTACATTAAAATCTGGTTCTCCCGAGGAACATAGGTATGGAATGCCTATATTGCATATTTTGAACATCTAATATCATAATGTACAGGTCATTTATCATGTGTGAGGGTTTAAACCAAACTCTTTATATATAGTAGTAATTAATAAATATTATTTCAAAAAAAAATATTTTTTATAAGAATACATTTCCCCAAAATGGATCAGTAAAAATGCTACAATTTCTATTCACAACCTGTGTCATGTTTTCATCAATTTTAAAATGTCACTAATATCTATATTATATAACACCATTGTAGTTTAACATGTTATCTAATCATGGTATGTTGTCTTCCCTAACATATTTGTATTATCTCATCATTCATGATCCAAAGACCTCATGTCATGATTTACAACATTGTCATTCTTTATCCAAAAAATGTTATAAATTTATTGGACATCAAAACCCAAATGGGATGATATGAGAAATTTTCACATCATACATTTGTCCATGCATTATAAACCTAATAAATTTCCACTATTTCCAAAAACATCATGTTCTAATAATGTACATATCATTCACTTCATATTTTTCTTTTGTTGACTTGGAACCATCTCAAATGTTTTTGGTCAATGCTGTTTGTCCATAAACACAAATCTGGTTGGTCGAAGAATCTTGACATTAAATTGTCTGTACCACATTTTTATATATCCTATTGTTGTAAATATCGCTACATTTTTCATTTTATCATTTTTATTTTAACAAAAACTATCCCACTAATTGATCGATTTTATATGAATGTAAACTATATACCCTGACAGATAAATTTAAAACCGTAAACTACTAGTGAGAGAGACCTAAATCATATCAATTTGAAGAACCACCAAAGGAATCCTTAGAGATATTTAGGCCTCTACTCACTGATATATAAACTAGCATAGCTTAATAAAAATATTAATTGGAAAGAAAATCAAAATGGAAATAATGTCATTGGTGTTATTCATATGGACCTTGTAAAATTCCACGTTATTCTCTATAGATTAAAAAAGTAATTAAAAATTTAGAGTTATAAAATTATATATCTAATCAACCCAATTGTTTTTTCAAAACACTAAAACAATTGTTTTTAGGATAGAATAACCATCTATTAATTCACCATTTTCTATAAACCTACATCATTTACAATATATTTGAATCACCCTAAACCTTTTATTTTTATTGGTAACGAGTGTAATTGAATCCAATAGACACCTCTATTTGGATATGTATATATATCTCTCATATGGATCTTACATACATGCCACCAATTTGGCATGCCAACCAAAGGCATGATTTGATCTATGATGGAAGACATTCTATTATAGGTATTACCTAGAACCATTACATCACAACCCATCATTTGAATATTTTTATCAGTCATCCCTAAAAATTTGTGTCATCCCATCATCCCTAATTTGAACATCCTTATGTCAGGTTTTAAAAAATCCATAACCTCACTATTTAACTGGATTAAAAAAGATATTTTCCACACATCTATTCATCATGATCACTTTCTAAGTTGGTATACAGACCTCATACTTGAAAATTTAATTGATATGCATTGCTTTAACATAACCTTGATGATCCAATGGTGCAATAATTGTAGAAATAAAATATATTCCTCATTCTTTTAACGTAATCTACTTTTGGAAATTGTTCTTTTATTCAAATATTTTTTCCGCTTCCCTATCTATGTTAATTATACCAATTTGTTCTTCATTGGTAAAAGATATATAACCCAAAAATTAAATAATATTTGTTCTTATTTATTAAACTATAAATCATAATCAACATTTCACCATGAGCTAAGTCCTTAAACATTGTGAACCATTTATAATCTATTAAACCACTAGGCCCTAAATCATGTAGGTATTTATTATTTCATGTTTTTATGGAAATCACCCAATATTATATTTGGTCAAGGATGTCTAACCCTAACCATCATTTTCTATTGGTTTGTATTTCATGATATTCAACTCGCTGAATAAATGTAAATGAAATCATCCAGTTTAATAACCCATAAATGGAATCAAAGTAAAAAGGTTTACTCTTCACTCTTTTGACACATACCTTGTGTTATTTAGAAATAATTGGGAATTTAAATTGATCAAAAAATATAATTATTATGAAAAAACTAGAAAATGGGGGATTAATAAAAATATACCCACATACCTATTATGTATTTTTTTAAAATGATCTTAAGTCACACAATTACTAGGTATTTTTTTATGGAAATGAATGCTAAAAATTAGGAAATGCATAAATATCTTAAAAACTATTTCATTATGTGACATAAAATCCATTAGAAGAAAATCTGACCAAGTGAGATCCATATCAAATCCCTTTTCACCAAGCCCATCTTCCATCGTGTTATCAAAATGGTAGAAATACATGATAAGAAAATAATGTCTCATTTGGGAATTTATAATTTCCACCCAATGATATATGATTCGCAATAAAATATGAAATGTGCGATTTCTTATAAACTGCATGGGAGGATAATAGTTAATTTTTAACCAAAGATTAGTCTATCCTTTCATTATTTTTTCAAAATAGATGGAATTAATGATTCCCTTAATTACTACATATAGTGATGATTCTAATCCACATAAAACGTAAAAAATCCCAAAATATTTTCATTATGATCATGAAATACTATTCCACAACCCGAGGGACCAATATTCCATATCGATGCCCCATTCGAATTGATTTTTATCCAATTAGAAGGTAGAGGATGCCAAAAAAACCTCACATATTCCCATTGTCCTTTTTAAGTTCATGAAATTCCAAATCATCTTTAAATTAAGAAATATTGAATTATGTTGTGTATATATCAATTTCTACACCACATTCATCCCCTTAACTACTCTTTGAACCATCTATAACAAGTAGTGAGGATAGAAAGACATTCCATCATGGATCAAGGCATTACATCTGCACCAGAGAGAATATAGAAGCTCATCTACAACAACATGAAATACGTTTCAAATATGATTATTGAGGGAAATACTCCTGAAATGATAGATTTCAGATTTTTGAGTCACAATTCATAGATTCAATATATATAGTATAACAAATTGCAAAATTCCATGGAAGTCACATAGATAAGAATTAGATGCTTTGCATCTTCTCTATATTGTTTGAAAATATAACACATGGAATAAAGAGATATTCAAAAAAATTATAATATAAAATTTTTGGTATACTTATTATGAATTAATTTCTAGATGAGAGATATTAAATAGAGAATAATCCACGATTTTTTATGTTTTTTATCTAATTGAATACATGATTTGAGTACCTGTTAAGATGTGTATAAAATAACATACTACTCAGAACAACAATTATGGTCATCTATGAAAATAAAATATTAGGACATGATACAAAATTTTATCCATTTATAATTATTATAACATAAACATATAAATGAAATGATGGTTATCAAGAAAATATTTTATAATAATCTAGGAGTCCATTAAAGAATCCAATGACTATAAGTCAAAAATTTGAGCACATCCAGTGTAGTTATCAAGATACTATTTATGAGAGGAGATATTATTTCCAACACATTTTTAGAAATGTATAATTTTATTGAATGAATCCTTTATAGTTGTCCAGATGGAAGAATTCATGTATTTCAAACTCACCTTCTTCACCCTTTCTAGAAATATAGCTTTAAAGAATCCCAAAGAAGATTAATTATTGTTATTTAGGTTAACGATAAACCTACCAGGAAGAGAATAATTAAAAATTTTGAAGTTCTTGATTCTCGTATCTACTATGGATCAATATTTACATTAAATTATTTAGGGTATACTGATCATAATTATTTCTTGAACACTTTTACTGCAAATAAAATTTTTGATACTATAATTTGAAATCCTTATCAACCTTTTAGGCAATTTACAAACCATAAAACAGTAAACCATCACTGATAAAATAGTGAATACTATCAAATTATTTCTACCATACATTCATGTATTATTCCCCTTCCAAGTAGTGAGTTTATTTTTGATATTATCAAAAATTTCAATTAAAAAACTTGTGATCAGCCTCCCCTGATATAATGGAACTCCAAGATAGATGAACAGAATTGACCTCTATTTGATTCCAATTTCTTAATAGATTGTGTGATTTCATGAAATACATAACCTCCTTCAAAATGAAATAAATAAATTCTCCCAAATAATGATTTGTGTAGAAATTATACCATAATGTTGTAAATCCCAATAGAATACCTTGATATTATTTTTCATTCCCAATATAATAGCCTTAGCATAAAAGAGATGAGTTTGGAAATGAGGGACCTAGAATCATAATTAGGATTGATTTTCCCTTTTCCATAAAATGAGTTATTATCCTACTATGCTAATCCTCCAAATTATAATAATGTATTCCTCAAATGGGGTCACATTAACTAACCCCCTAAATCATTTAAAATATCCTAGGTGAGATCCATTTATAAGCACTGAGATTGGTAACATCCAAAATGATATTTAACCCAAATGAAATATTTTTATCAAAAAAGAGGCTACTAACCAAATTGTATATAAAAATATAAGCCATAATTTTAATTTCCTTCATAATATCAATCATTTAGGAAATTTTTCCTCCTCTTGTTAACCCTATAATAAAATTAGGACAATGTGAAGAACTTTAAATTCAATCATATATGGACATTTTTATAATGATAACAAACTGATTGCATTGGAATATTTTATAAGTGATTCTCAAGATAATTCTAGAAAAAATCATACTAATAAACATATAATTAGTTTTAACCATTAAAATGGGTCTGGAATGATTTATTTCAAAATATTTTTCAATTTTGGTAATCAAAGTTAAAAATTATGGATTGAGGTTTTGAGGAATATTTAGAAATTACCAACTTTAAAACTTCCACTTGAATCTTATCCAAATATTTCTAAAAAAAGTAAATGTTGTATCCATCTAGTATAGGAACTCTAATTGCGTTGAGGTTGAAAACAAATTATTTTATCTCAAAATTAAAATGGGATACTGGAAATACAATGATCATTCTCGGGGATAAGAATTAGATAAATTATAAATTCAATCAAATCTCCCTCTAACCATGGGACATTATATATATTAGAGTAGTGTTGTAATGCCCCGACCCCAGTTACCCAGGGTCGGTGCATTATTACATAACTTTTGTATGATCACAATAAAGATCAAATCTCGAAAGACCGATTAGTTTAGTATCCTTGGACACACTAGATATATTCATAAGTCTTACATTACATCATAATGTGAAAAAATACTACAACAACATATTGTCTTCATATTCCACACTCATATCCCCACATAATATCCCTACAGGTCATTCATAATTTACTTTTTCACTTCTTGGAAGAAATAAAACATAGAAAAGTGGTGAGCTCAAATGCCCAGTAAGGATAAAAATATAGCGGAAACTTTTATAAATAAGAATAAACATTTAAGGCAATTTATAACTAAAACAAAAGCCTTTTAAACTTGAACTTCAACATATTATGGAAAATGTTAAATGAAATAATGCCATATACTTATTCACATGGATATTCTACTAATCGAATAATCACATGAAATATCAATAACCACTTTCATAATGATGGAATGCATAATTCTAGACTATCATGACCACATAGCCAACACATTGTGCCAAGACTACAAATAAGATTTTGCCAAGGCCTTCTGCTAAGACACTAGTTTTTCTCATGAGAACTACCGATGCATCGAGGTGCTATAGCGGGCTCCACCCGTCACTTGATAAGTCCAATGCATTCCCATATGAAATGTTTTAAACATAACATAAACATTCGTATTAAAACTAGCACACAAATGTCAATACTTTCTCCATAAACCATTAATGGTATAAAAATCACAAATCCAAAGTCAAACATATCACAAAACATTCAATACATTATGGAAGTTTTGTATCATAATAAATCAACTTCATATAATCATAAAATCCGTCAAAGGATGTTGAAATAGATGAAATCAAAACTATTTGAGAAAAATATCTCCTTTTTTTGATATCATTTAAAAGTCACACATTTATAAAGGAAGTAATTAAAATGAGATTTTTGAATCAAAGTGTAACATACAACTTTGAAACATTTGAAAGGAATTAACATTTTAAAAACATTCATGTCCATATAAATAAATCCTTAAAGACCATTTTGAAAAAATGGACATTAATTAAAACGATTTAGAAAGATAAATCTTTGAAACATTTAAAATTCGGATTTTGATAAAGAGTACCTTTCCGAAATTCTTAAAATATTCATTTTGAAATCATTTAAAAGTCACATAATTATAAAATAAAACAATTACTTTGAAAATATCCTTTTAATCTTGTAATGGAAGCTTTGAAAATTTTATAATGGCGGTAAATAGCCGCACCCACCGTATAAGTTAAAAAAAACATTCTTACCTTAATTTGGTCGAAAAGGTTAAAAAGCACCTTGTTTGGAAAACGATGGAAAGATTCCTTTATAAACCACTTATAATAAGTCAAACAAGGGTATAAATGACTTTAACCCATATTCTAGTAAATAGTAAAAATGTTTTGAAATTCATTTTTAAGAAACATGTATGTGGATGATAAATACATCCCAGTAGATTATTACGTATAAAAAACCTCAGATAATGAAGAGATTGTGAAATAACCCTTACCTTGTACTTTTCCATGGTTGGGGTAGGTTAACCTAGTGTATAATGGTGAAATAATTGTTACTAAATTATACATGAATCATATATATTAATATGATATCATATATGATCTTTTAACATTGATTTGTTAATAATATCTTCGAATTATCGTCGTTTCGAGTGTCAACTTGCTCGTTTTCTTTTATATGTTTTGTTACATAAGCCATTTTTGTTATGGATAGGTTGTATTTTATTCATATCCATAATGATATCAAGTCCTTAAATTTTTTTTTAAATCATCAAATGATAATTATATTTGAATGGATACGATAGATAATGAATCTTATCGCGTTCGTGGAGACGGTAGTCCGTACGTACGCACGAGCGATAATATCATTATTTTGATATTAAAATAATATATAATTGGATGGTATATCATATATACAGAATCATTATCATGTTATATTTATTATTTGTATTAGTTACACATCATTATTATACCCATAAAAATAATAATATATTGAATAACAATTACACAACGACGTGGAGATGGTATGCTGTACGTACGCATGTATGGTGACATGTTATTCAAAGGGTTGATAGAATACTGAATATGGTTGTACCATATTTATAATAAAATCACCGTATATATATGATACTGGGGTTATTATTTGAGAATGGTAACAACAAAGGAAGAAGAAGTGGAAGAAGAAAGGAACTTGGAAAAGGGCGGTGAAATCATTACCTGTTCTTCGGGTTCTTCTTATTGATTTGATCAAAAGGGCTCTTTAGGTTGGCTTTCTGACCAAACTAAGGCCTCTAGGTTGTAGTGAGGGAAGTTAAGAGAGCATGTGGGAAGAGTTTTTCCGAACCAAAAGGCTTTTATGGTGTGAATAAATGAGAAGGAGGAGTGCCCTTTTATAAGAGGGGTGAGGGGCACCTTGGAAAAGCTAGAAATATTAGTTTATAATAAATTCATATTCAGTTTATAATGGCTCCAAAGTTGATTATTAAAAGGTTAAGGTGGGGATAGGTCGAAAAAAATTCTACCAATAGAATTTATACAGGTTTGGTTACTTATATTAACCTTATCTTTAAGTATTAACTCTAAGTTAATTAGTTTCACTTTTACAATGTCTCTTTGTATTTTTATATTATATGGTTAATAAAATTACCATATACATCCAAGCGACCCAAAAGTGGTCCATTAATGATACACCTATCATGATATAAGTTTCCTGGTCGAACCTTATATTTTTATGAATTTAATATCAATTAATAATATAATATTTTATT
This sequence comes from Viscum album, assembly GCA_963277665.1. Classification (NCBI taxonomy): domain Eukaryota; kingdom Viridiplantae; phylum Streptophyta; class Magnoliopsida; order Santalales; family Viscaceae; genus Viscum; species Viscum album. Next base: position 1,897,531,523 of record OY728140.1, on the reverse strand, counting down.
TAAAAACTCTTTTATGTCAATTTTGACACTATTCAATAGTTGATTTTTTTGAAACTCATAACAGATTGATTACTTCAAAAAAAGTCAATTAAATAAATCATAATAAGTCATATTATCCTATAAAATTAATTTAATTAATTTAAAGTTTCAAATTATATTTTTTTGGGTATTTATAATATCAATTATTTTAATTTTTCACTATTATAGTAATTACTGCATCATCATTGTGTCATAAATAAATTAAATTATTTAATGTCTAAAAATTATAAATAAAATATCATTATGTAGCAAATCGTTTTATATTTCTAATTAATATTTATAATCTAAATTCCAACATACATAACCCTATTTAAAAATTGTTTTTCTAAAAGTTATATGCTTGTGTCATTTTTGTATTCATTTTAACTTAATTAAAATAAAGTGTCCCTATCACCTACAAGTGGCTCCATGAGGTCCCAAAATTGACCCAAAGATGAAAATGGTTGGACATGTATCCACCAATAAGGACAGGACATGTTTTAGGGTAATTTAGTATTATTATAATATTATTTGTTTTAACCCTTATTTACTGGATTTTCCCTTAACCATGGTAAATAAAATATTTACCGCAGTAACTATTCAAAATTTCTAAAAATAAAAGATGCCTATTTACACAATTTGAACATCCTGATACAAAATATGGAATCCATTTTTCCAAATTCAAAACACAGAAGTGGCAGAAATTAATTTAAAATTAATTTCTCGTTGTTAAAACAAAAAGCGTGTTTTTAAGAGATAATAACTATCAAAAGATTGACTCTTGTTTATGTCCGGTTTCATTTTAAAATTATGTCCAATGACCAAAATTATATTAAATGGTAAAAATATATTCTAAATATACTTTAAAACCACTAAAATTCATAATTAATCAATATTAATTATTTTGATTAAAAATGTTATTTTTAATTAAAATTTAGTAATTTTCACTATTCATCAAAATATGAAAGTTATCCGAAAAGTACCAAAATTTCACCCTAGGCTAATTTTGAAATTCCGAACCCAAAAATGAAGTCCATTTTGAAATATAAAATATATATAATATAAAAAAGTAGATATTACTATTCATAACAGCTAGTTTGATTGGTTGTGGTGTGTGTTAAAACTCAAAGTTGTGTAAAACACACGCTACTGTATTATTCAAAGGAAAGCGTACTATGGAAGCTTGGGGTGTTTCATTTTAAATTTTTGATGTCCCCATTTAGTCAAAAAGTTTAAAATATTGTATTTAAAAAGGGTTCACTATTAAAAGTTGGTAAAATTGCAATACTAAAAATGAATTTATTCTTTCATTATGTCTAAGAAACTCATAATATGGATTCTAAAATTATAAGGATTATATAAAGTTTAAATTTTAGTTAATACTATTCATAACCTCTTTTGAATGGAATGTTTGGTAAGTCAAGGTGCTCTTGAACTCGGTGTTGTGTGTAGTGCAAGTTATTGAATTATTTTGAAGAAATAACACCCTATAAAATCATGGGGTGTTACATTCTCCCCTCCTTCAATAAATTGCATCCTCGCAATTTGAAATTTTTCTTCGAAAATACAAGGTTGAAAATAGAAATTATCTTTGTGGGAAAACCCATATCGGAAATTGGGTTACTATAATTTAGTCTTAATATGAGGAAAAGAGAAATGAAAGGGTCACCACCAAATTATTATCTCGATTCAGAGAACATTGGTGGAAATTAGAGACATATAATTGGAGGAAAAACATAAATATATAAAGGTAGTGATTGAGGTCATCAATCAAAAACAAGTGTAAAATTGACGTCCTTGAATTCATCAATCTATGATGATTTGAAATACCATCGGTTGAAAAAAACATAGGGTATTAGGATAACACATTTTTGGTTTTAGGATTCCTTAAATAAAGTATAAGAAATAATTTTTTCATAGAATAAGAGAAGAAGAAAAAATATATTCTTGACAAGTTGAGTTCCATCCATTAACTAATTTCTACCACAATCTAATCTTTCACTCTAAAAGATAATATAACATAAAAAAATATTCTATTTATCCTAATCGTATAGGGTTAAAAAATGAATTTATAATTCATCTAGAAGAACCATTAAAAAATAACATTATTTAAACCAGGACATCACGCGGGTCAGTGGTAGGTGATACACCCTTGTCGCCCTTCGGTTGTGGGTTCAAGTCTCTCGGCCTTGCCGGACGCGACAGGTTGCTGCCCGACCTCCGGGTTGTCCTTTTATGGAAATCCAAAATAATCCAAACTAGAACTATCCAAAATACATCAGTCCAAAATTTATAAGGAAGGTAAACACAATAAAGATCCTTTTTTTCATGTAATAACATGTGATCACCTTCATCATGTATTCTTTTAAAAACACTGCAACATCCTGAATTACCACAAAACCATGTTGATTACATTCATGATCCCTTATTCCTTATAGAATAATAGATATACTCCTTCAATCCAAAAATGTTGTAAACCCCAACAATGATGGAATATACAAATCATTAATCAGTTTCAAGGAAGTCAAGAATATCCAATATAATTTATCCAAATCAATCATGTATTATTCTAAAATCACCACCTTGGTATCAGAACAATATTATGGTTTATCTTTCTCTAAACCATATATTTTCAAAAAAAATTAACCTTCTATTGAGTCACTTTTCTTTTTTCCACACAATCTCAAGTCCATAATGAAATAGTACTGCAGTACAATCCTTATATACTCCATAATTATTATAACAAGTACATTGTTGATACAACACTCGAATGACATAATCAACATAAGAACTCTAATCATTCCTCTTCTTCTGTGGTAGTATCATAACTTGATTATTATCCAATAGCATCATCTGCGGCATAGTCTGATGAAGGTGACATTGGTTCGTGTAGTTTCCAAACTCCTTGAAAATGAAGCATTGTACATTTGAAACCAGTTTCTTACCCTTGCAGTCACGTACTTTGTGCCCTTTTCCACCACACTTATAACAAACTCCCATTCATTTCAGGCAGGTTCCAGGGTGTTTCTTCCCACAGTTATCACATATATGAAAATTCTTCTTTTCCCTATTCCCTTTATCCATCTTTCTCTCTTCCATCCTTTTCTTCTCTTGCTTCCCTTCAAAGACATTGGGCTCAGTAAACTCTTTACTTTTCTTATAAACACATGATATTATTTCTTCATATGATGATAATACATGGGAGACTATTTCTCTTATAAATTCTGGCTTAAGACCATGAAATATATGATCCTCCTTTTTCTTTGGATCATTTGCATTGATAGAGTTCTCATTCCTTCTACTGGGCTTCATTTCTAAATAATGGCATACACTAGATTAGTTTATGAATAACAATACCTAATCCCAAACATGTAAAACACATAACATAAATTAAATAGTTTATGGATATAATCCATAATCATAAAAATTTATTCTTTGAGGAAGTATATACTCATAAACCATTCATAATGATTTGTAAAGAAAATGAGAGTTATCCTAAGAATATCCCTCAGGAGTATCATAACCAAGAATGCAGCAAGTCCCATTGTCGTGCACCAGTTCCCATTCGAGTCTAGCTCAAAGTGGTGTTTTCGGGTTTTACCCCTAGGTACATCTGTGCCAGAGTCGCCTCTACCTTCCCATATCCAGATAGGGATGTATTGCTCAGAAAACTCACAAAATCTCTACAATACCAAAATTCTAGGAAGTTCTTCTATACTAATCCTCAAAGTCCATCTTAAGTGTATGTGCTCTAATCAAAGTTTATCTAAATCTAGGTTCCAAGGTTTGTACAAAACTTTCTCTGATACCAACTGTAACGCCCCGACCCCAGTTACCCAGGGTCGGAGCATTATTACATAACATTGGCATGATCACAATAAAGATCAAATCTCGAAAGGACGATTGGTTTAGTAGCCTTGGAAACACTAGATATATTCATAAGTCTTACATTACATCATAAATTTAAAAAATAGTACAACAACATATTGTCTTCATATTCCACACTCATATCCCCACATAATATCTCTACAGGTCATTCATAATTTACTTCTTCAATTCTTGGGAAAAAGAAAACATAGAAAAGGGGTGACCTGAAATGCCCAGTAAGGATAACAATATAGCGGAAACTTTCATAAATAATAATAAAAATTTAAGGCAGTGTATAACTAAAAGAAAAGCCTTTTAAAGTTGAACTTCAACATATTATGGAAAAAGTAAAATGAAATAATTCCATTTACTTATTCACATGGATATTCTACTAATCGAATAATCACATGAAATATAAATAACCACTTTCATATTTATGGAATGTATAATGCCAAACTATCATAACCACATAGCCAAGGCCTCGTGCCAAGACTACAAATAAGATTTTCCCAAGGCTTTGTGCCAAGACACTAGTTTGTCTCATAAGACCTACCGATGCATCGAGGAGCTATAGCGGGCTACACCTATCAAGTACTAAGTCCAATGCATTACCATATGAAATGGTTTAAACATAACATAAACATTCGTATTAAAACTAGGACACAAAATGTCAATACTTTCTCCATAAACCATGAATGGTATAAAAATAACACATCCACAGTCAAACATATCAGAAAACCTTCAATACATTACATAAGTTTTGTATCATAATAAATCAAATTCATATAATCATAAAATCCATAAAAGGATGTTGCATAGAAAAAATCAAAACTATTTTAGAGAAATATCTCCTTTTTTTGAAATCATTTAAATGTCACACATTTATAAAGGAAGTAATTAAAAAGAGATTTTTGAATCAAAGTGTCCCATTCCACTTTGAAACATTTGAAAGGAATTAACATTTTAAAAACATTTATGTACATATAAATAAATCCTAAAAAACCATTTTTAAAACATGCACATTAATTAAAAATATTTAGAAAGATAAATCTTTAAAACATTTAAAATTCGGATTTTGATAAATAGTACCTTTCTGAAATTCTTAAAATATTCATTTTGAAATCATTTAAAAGTCACATAATTATAAAATAAAACATTTACTTTGAAAATGTCCTTGTAATCTTGTAAAGGAACCTTTGAAAATTTTATAACGGCGGTAAATAGCCGCACCTGCCGTATAAGTTAAAAAAACATTATTACCTTAATTTTGTCGAAGAGGTTAAAAAGCACCATGTTTGGAAAACGACGGAAAGATTCCTTTATAAACCTCTTATAAAAAGTCAAACAAGGGTATAAATTACTTTAACCCATATTCTAGTAAATAGTAAAATATTTTTGAAATTCATTTTTATGAAACATGGATGTGGATGATAAAGACTTCCCAGAAGATTATTACGTATAAACAACCTCAGATAATGAAGAGATTGTGAAATAACCCTCACCTTGTACTTTTCCGTGGTTGGGGTAGGTTAACCTTCTGTATAATGGTGAAATAATTTTTATTAAATTATACAAGAATCATATATATTATTATGATATCATATATGATCTTTTAACCTTGATTTGTTAATAATATCTTAGAATTATCGTCGTTTCGGGTGTTAACTTACTCATTTTCTTTTATATGTTTTGTTACATAAGAAATTTTTGTTATGGATAGGTTGTGTCTTATTCATATCCAGAATGATATCATTTCCTTAAAAAATATTTTTAAATCAGAAAATGATAATTATACTTGAATGGATACGATGGATAATGAATCTTGTCACGTTCGTGGAGACGGTAGTCCGTACGTACGCACGAGCGATAATATCATTATTTTGATATTAAAATAATATATAATTGGATGGTATATCATATATACAGAATCATTATCATGTTATATTTATTATTTGGATGATTTACACGTCATTATTATAACCATACAAATAATAATATATTGAATAACAATTACACCACGACGTGGAGACGGTAAGCCGTACGTACGCATGTATGGTGACATGTTATTCAAAGGGTGGATAGAATACTGAATATGGTTGTACCATATTTATAATAACATCACAGTATATATATGATACTGGAGTTATTATTTTAGAATGGTAACAACAAAGGAAGAAGAAGTGGAAGAAGAAAGGAACTTGGAAAAGGGTGGTGAAATCATTACCTCTTCTTCGGGTTCTTCCTTTTGATATGATCAAAAGGGCTCCTTATTATGGCTTTCTGATAAATATAAGGCCTCTAGGATGTAGTGATGGAAGTTGGGAGAGTATTTGGGCAGAGTTTCGCCGAACAAAATGGCTTTCAATGTGTGAATAAATGATAAGGAGGGGTTCCCTTTTATAAGAGGGGTGAGGGGCACCTTTGGAAAAGCTAGAAATATTAGTTTATAATAAATTCATATTCGGTTTATAATGGCTCAAAAGTTGATTATTAAAATTGAAGGTGGGTATAGGTCTAAATCCATTCAAACAATATAATTTAGACAGGTTTGGATACTTATATTAACCGTATCATTAAGTATTAACTCTATGTTAATTAGTTTCACTTTTACAATGTCTCTTTGTATTTTTATATTATATGTTTAATAAAAATACCATATGCATCCAAGCGACCCCCAAGTGTTCCATTAATGATACACCTATAATGATATAAGTTTCTTGGCCGAACCTTATATTTTTATGAATTTAATATCAATTAATAACATAATATTTGTTTTAAAAACTCTTTTATTTCAATTTTGACACTATTCAATAGTTGATTTTTGTGAAACTCATAACAGATTGATTACTTAGAAAAAAGTCAATTAAATCAATCCTAATAAGTCATATTATCCTGGAAAATTAATTTAATTCATTATAAGTTTCAAATTATATTTGTTTGGAGATTTATAATATCAATTATTTTAATGTTTCACTATTATAGTAATTACTGCATCATCATTGTGTCATAAATAAATTAAATTATATAATGTATAAAATTATAAATAAAATTTAATTATGTAGGAAATCATTTTATCTTTCTAATGAATGTTTATAATCTAAAATCCAACATATATAACCCTATGTAAAAATTGTTTTTCTAAAAGTTATATGCTTGTGTCATTATGTATTCATTTTAACTTACTTAAAATAAAGTGTCCCTATCACCTAAAAGTGGCTCCATGAGGCCCCAAAATTGACCCAAAGATTCCCATGTTCGGACATGTATCCACCAATAATGTTAGGACACGTTTTAGGGTAATTTAGTATTATTATTATATTATTTTTTTAACCCTTATTTACCGGATTTACCCTTAACCATGGTAAATAAAATATTTACCGCAGTAACTATTCAAAATGTCTAAAAATAAAATTTACCTATTTACACAATTTGAACATCCTAATTCCAAATATGGAATCCATTTTTCCAAATTCAAAACACAGAAGTGGCAGAAATTAATTTAAAATTATTTCCCGTTGTTAAAACAAAAAGCGTGTTTTAAGAGATAATAACAATCAAAAGATTGACTCTTATTTATGTTCGGTTTAATTGTAAAATTATGTCCAATGACCAACATTATATTAAATGGTAAAAATATATTCTAAATATACTTTAAAACCAATAAAATTCATAATTTATCAATATTAATTATTTTGATTAAAAAAGATGTTTTTAATTAAAATTTAGTAATTTTCACTATTCATCAAAATATGAAATTTATCCGAAAACTACCAAAATTTCACCCTAGGATAATTTTGATATTCCGAACCCAAAAATGAAGTCCATTTTGAAATTTAAAATATATATAATTTCAAAAATTATGTATTACTATTCATAACGGCTAGTTTGACTTGTTGTGGTGTGTGTTAAAACTCGAAGTTGCGTACAACACACGCTACTGTATTATTCAAAGGAAAGCATACCGTGGAAGCTTGGGGTGTTTTATTTTAAATTTTTGATGTCCCCATTTAGTCAAAAAGTTTAAAATATTGTATTTAAAAAGGGTTCACTATTAAAAGTTGGTAAAATTGCAATACTGAAAATGAATTTATTATTTCATTATGTGTAAGAAACTCATAATATGGATTCTAAAATTAAAAGGATTATATAAAGTTTAAAATTTAGTTAATACTATTCATAACCTCTTTTGAATGGCATGTTTGGTAAGTCATGGTGCGCTTGAACTTGGTGTTGCATGTAGTGCAAGTTATTGAATTATTTTGAAGAAATAACACCATATAAAATCATGGGGTGTCACAAATATGATACAATATGATCAAATATTTACTATTTATTTATTATTATAACCCAATGGAATGTGTTCTTAAGATCAACGTGGACACGTCTCTCCCAAAGGATGGACTTGTCTCCCTCGGTATCCTACCCTGAAATCATCTGGGGAAAATCATCGCAGCAAAGTATGAATCACATCATGCCTTTTGGGAACCTGCTGTGGCTGAGGCACATGCCATCCTGGCAGCTTTAATGCTGGCTGTGGAATGTGGGTTGGTTGATATTTGCATCGAATCTGACTGCCTCATCGTGATTGATGCCATTAACCAAAACAATGGCGGACTCCAGTCTTTTGGCCTCCTTATCAGGAGAATTCTGTCGCTCTGGCAATGCTTTTCATTCGGAACCTTCTCCTTTTCCAAAAGAGAAGGCAACAATGCAACCCACTAGTTGGAAACATGAGGCCCCTTCGAGGCCAACCAGCTCTGGGTAGATAATTTTCTTTTCTGTCTTTCCATATGTACGTCTGCTGATATTCGTCATTAATGATATCTGTTTTTCTTAAAAAATATTTTGAGATAGTTAATAAATTTATTATTTATATCCCCCTATTGGAACTAGTTATTTATAAAAGCTTCCCAAGGAACTATTTCCTTCATTGAAAGAATACAATTGAACTTAGAGGAGAAACTAACATCCTCACATAGGATCATATTAAAATCCACTACTGAAGCATCCTCCTTAGTCAATTTAAGAGAATTATTAAGAGTGAAAATTTTACAATCCAACTCACAATTAGCATAATTTTAAAAATTATTTATATCTATCTTTAATAGTTTTAAATTTATCAAAAATCATGGGTCCCAAATTCTACAACACAAGATACTCCAAATATTCCTTATAATATTTTCGAAAGAACTATGTTGATCCCATGGATTGTTGAATAGAAAATTTAAAATAATTTTTATCTCCATTCTATTGAAATTGAAAATTATAGGGCGATGATCATAATTACTTTTTGGAAGAGTAATGTAGAAAATTGAGTCCCATATATCAATGAATTCTTCATTAATAAAATATCAATCAATATTTCCTGAAAAAAATTCCGTTGTGTATCCTACTATACTAATATTATTTAGAACCAACCATTCATACCATAATAAAGTCACTATAATCATTAAAATAATTTAATTACATAAGAAAAATAAATGTGGGAGGGGAAACAATTATCTCACTAAGGAATAGAATTGTGTACAAGTCACCAATGATAAACCGAAGATAGGAGATACCACCTTTTATTTTTTCAAGACCTTTCCATAAATTCCTCCTCTCCTAGTATCTATTCTTTTTATAGATAATAGGACCAACCATTTTAATATTTTGAGCTGAAAATTTCATGTGATCAACTATTAATAAATTATAATGAAACTAACACCATATAACGAGACATAAGCAATGACCTAAAGTGTTTCCACCAAGGATGGACAACTTTTAGAACCAAAAAATTTATAACTAATTTTCTATAAACTAAAATATCCCCTAGAACATGCATACTTTAGTTCACAAATTCCTATAAGTTTAGGTTTATGAATATTAATGTGCCTATGTAGGATATTGTATTCTTCTAAGCTAGCCAAACCATGAAAATTAGAAAATCACGAATTCATTTATAACATGATTTTCAGATTATGTTACACTACATTTTTTATTCTTTTTATTTATTTTTGTGTGAATATATTATAGGAACACCAACTGATTTAGAGAGGATTATGGTTAGAACTATACTACAAGTACTAGTATCAGTTCCAAATATTACATGTATAGGTGTGCACATGATGGAATCCAATTTTTCCATTAAATTATACTTAAGTTGAAGACTACCTGGAGGGGTACTTTGTGAACTATGGGATTGAGAAGTAGCTTCCAAATCATCATCATCTTCCACCATGGTACTCCATATTGGGTTTAGAAAGTTAGTTTTCTTTAAATATGAATAATTAGTTAGATCAATGATGATTTCCATTGATCTAGGTATGTATGTAAAATAGTTCCAATGCACCCATTCTGTATAGAAATGGGGATTTCGACATGAGAAGAATGGAGGGATTGGTAATCCTCAGCTATCATCATGCAGTCCTTCTACCATTCCAGTGATCCATTTATATATGGTATGAAATTAAATTGATCCAAGGTATTTTCATAATTGTCTACATAATTTGTAATAATATCTGCCTCATTGTTTGATCCTCCACTACAATAAACATGATCATTGGAATAAAAGATATTGTTTACAACAACCTCACCATTTCTGGATTCAATAGGCCTCACCTAACGTATGAGATGAATAAAATGATGGACAAATCCTTCACATTCACTTACATTATTACCTAATTCAAACTAGGATTAAATATACCCCACTTGATCAATTTGGTCCCCTATAAAACTAGATACATCTACATCGTTATAAATCATATATTCACCCTCTTTAACTATGTTCTCTTGTTCATAACAAGAATATTTTGGAATACCATCACCATTGGTAGGAGTTTTGTATGACTCATTTAAAAATTCATCATAGTGTCATTATCCAATTTATTACCTTTCTCTATAAAATTATTTTATCACTTCTTACATTTAGAAAAATATTTTTAGGTTCTTCCTCTTTTGGATTTTTGATTATTAACATTCCACTAAATGGTCCTAAAATTTGAAATATAATTTCCCACTATCATAAATAATTCATGTATATAAGGCTAGTGCTAATATTAAATCATAATCTCATACCTATAATCATTAAAAATTAAATTAATCATATTAGGTAACCTGGATTATATGTTGAATTCGAAAATAATGTTATCAAAGACACCAATATCTCCATCAATATTATGTTCATCCATCTTAAGTGTAATTATAATGTAAAATGATAAATCACATAGAATTTTAGGATTCTATAAAAACAAATTGATTCTAGGCAATATAATAAAAATATTTGATTCCTTTTTCCTTTGATATATGGGATTAAAATTCACATACCATTGCAATAATTTGAAGAAAATTTGATTCAAAATAGTGATCCACAATTCTATGACTTAGGAAGATCCTAAATTTTGTTGAAGTTAACATGAATATAAACCATCACAAATGGTATTAACTTTTTTTTCATTAAATTCCAGCACTGACAAAGCTTTAATTTTAGTATAAAATTAATCCATGTCTTTTCACGATTAACCAGAGAGATTCATCCAAGAAAAAATAAATTCCATATATTTAGACACTACATGATTTCATCTAGACCAGTAATCAATGATATAACACCATCCTCTGACCTACATGGATTGATTTTACTTACCATTTATATATATTAAAGCATTGGGATGAACCATTCAATGAATCCAAAAAAGAAACTCTTTGGTGTGAGGAGATTGAGACATATTTACTTCTATGGGTTCTTTATGTTTTACATCATCCATCGGTACTACTACATGCTCTAATTTTAGATAAATGGAAGCCATGATACAATGAAAAGGCTCTAGATACAAGGTTCAATGGATACACCATGTTCGAAGTGAAACTTGTAACCCATTATCCACCACTATGGACTTCATTTCCAACTAAAAATCCCTAATATTTGACTTAGGAAAATTTAAATGTCATAAAATAAAAGGAATGATGTTGGTGGGGTTTGAAATATAATCCTTTAAAAAGTTATGAAATTCTACCTAAATCCCTTGTTGATAAAACAGTTTTTAGTATCTCCCCTTCCTTGGAATATATATCTAGAGGATCCATGAGAAATTTATAAGTACATTACACTTAGGTACTTGACCACTTTTTGGAATTGGAATAATATTTCCAAATTATCCCTTTGTGATCCCCATCCCAATGAGTTGAATAATTCATCCCAATAGACCAAATCTATTTTTATGGTGATGTTTTTCATGAATATACCCATTCATGTACCACTTCTAGAATGAAATAAATCAAATGAATTGATCATATATATCACAAAATTTGTGGGAATTTCTACCCATATCTATCCCAGAACCATTATGATGATGAAATATAAATGAATCAAGTGTTTATAAACCATTATTGACTTTATTGTTTTATTTCATATTGGATCCATGTTATATTAATTTTATCATTATATTTGTTTTAAAGATATCATGTTCTAGAAATTAATTGGAATGAATGTAAAATAAATTTTATAAAAGGTTGACATAAAAATATTCATTCAATAGAAAAGGGGGGACATCGATAATTTTTACCCTCTATCCCTAATTGATACAATTTCAGGAACGTAATTTCATAAATCATTTACCAAAATCATAAATATTCCAAATTTATTACTGATAATGTTTGATTTGATCTTTGTGTCTTGGCAGGTTGATACATTCAACCTCTACATAAGGAATTATCTCTTTAGCCTTCACAAAATCATTCAACATTTCTATGTACACTTCATCAACTACCCTTTCATGTTCCTCAATGCCATTATGGAATAATAAAAACATATTATGATAAATATCCTACTCCTTTTCTTGTTTTTAGTTGAATCTTATTTTCCTATAATGTGGTGTTTCTATATAACTGATGATATTTCATGATTAAAGGCTTCCTAGATTAAAACTTCTATATGGATTACAGTGTATGTTGATGAATCTAAAGAAAATATGTCAACAGTTAATTTCAATTTGTTCTCTTATATAAAAATTTTATCTTTCATTACATCATGAATCAACCAATAGTAAGGCCCATCATGCAGTAGGGTTTTGAACATATGATGAAGAATAGTAGCTTCATTTGAAGTTAATCTAAAGGAGACCAAGAAATAATTTTTCAAATTCCTTTCCACATGAAGTTATGAGTGATTGGGAGAGTGTAATTAACATTTTAATCAATATTAGATTCACTCTCTAATGGTGGACTATACTCCAGAACTGGACAAACCAGAGATGTTATAGCATTAATGTTCTTCGATAAATATAAAATTGAGTTAACAAATGTTTATTCTATCAAAAATTATTGAATCATATGGATAAATATCTCATGTAACACATAAACTCAAAGTAGAGATATTCAGGTCATATATACAAGAAATGTTAGTCATGGAGGATATGAATGAATCATATATGAGAGGTTTGAACCCCCACAAGTTGATAAGGGGATATTGACATCATATTTCACAATCACTTCACAAAAGGTGATAGTAATAATGTATTTATGAAAAAAACATACCCAAGGATTAATCTAGTAGTCTGGAAAGAATAATTTTTATTTACACTAAATGGATTTTACTAAGCATCACAACCAACTGAAAGTCATTTATCATGATTTAAGGAAAAATTTCAAATCTCATAGCAGAATACCATCCATAAATAATTCACCAAAACTATTGAGTCATGTTTCATAATAAACAGAGTGAATTTTAATATTTATAGAATCATCTATTGGCCTAAAAGGAACATTAGAATTGCCAGATTATCTGGACTGAAGTTTAACTATGAATCTTCCTAATCCTCAGCTCCTACATGCCTCGTTGGGACAACATCCACAAGAACTAACCCCCCACCCCCACACACAAACCAAATGACTAGATAAAACATACTATTAAGAAACTAGTTCAACATGGTTTGAAATCTAAAAAACATTATCAGTTGGTATTGGTTATACAAGAATTGTGAATGAGTATTTCCCATGGTCACCCATTTTATATAGGTCTTTGGTATTAACTATTTTATTTTCTTTTTTGTGGGATGTGGACTATGAATTGCTTTATAAAGTTACTATCACTATACACACATAAGTTCCCCTCGAATTTATGGAGGTTCTATGATTCTGAAAATGCTATATTCATGTGCTCGAGTGATCTTATCATGTCCCTAGGAAAATAAATAAGTTTGTATGGAGATATAGGGGTGATGTTAAAAAAGGTATAGTATATATAAATAATATGGATTACGTTCATGGATAACATGAATATTCAAGGAGGTTTTCAACACTCTAATAATTATTCTACTTTTTATTAAAAAAATTCCTATGGAAAATGGATATGATGTAGTTGGTGAAAAAATATGTGCAAAAGATAAGGATACGAAGTAGAAACCCATCTAAATGGAGAATCCTCACGAAGCCTATTTGGAAAGGCCCTTTGCAATGTGTCATTCGCAGATCCCCACATCACCACAACTGACGCTAAGCCGAAGCCCCCTCTATGGTCGCTATGGAGAGAAGAGGTGGGAGGCTCCAAAGTTATGAAAAACTGGACCAGGTGCTTCGCACTATAGAGAGAGCTAAATCGACCTTTGAAAACCTGTCAAACTAGACAGAATCCATCATGAGCACTGTGAGGAGAACCCCATAGATCTCTTTGCTAAGGAGGGTATGATGATAAACTCCAAAGTTACGATAAACATGATGAAATCCACGACCGATCAGTGAGTTCCACATGGCTTTTCACTAAGCAATCCCTGCTTCGCACCACCCCTCCCCTATAAATACCAAGATCCCCTTGATCCCAAAGGATGGATACTCTAAACATTCTTCTTCTGCATTTTCAAATCATGAAGAATCTATTGATATGTGAATCGTTTATAATAATGATCTCTTCTAGTTACTTGATAATTGAAAAAGTACCCTTCCCTTAGATAAAATACAACTCATCTTCATGTAGGGATGCCATTCGCGAATCCCACGTGCCACTGTGATACAAGGATATCCTCAAGGGGACTCAAGTCTTCTCTAAGCACTCATGATTCACAAAGTCACATCCATGCACATTTGAAACATATTGTAAGGGAGGGTCATTGTGCTTCACGATGAACATTGCTTCACATGGCTATTCTTTGAAATGTACCCTTGCTTCGCGAAGTCCTACTCCGCGAAAGCCATTCCACATCGCATAGCACCATTTATATGCACCTAAGTCATATTCCAAGTCTAGGAAACCCAAATTCATGAAGAATACCCCTTCTTGAAGCACCTCCACTACATGGTTCACCAGAGTTTCATAAGGACCCTTCCTGTGAACCTTTTTTCATCATAAACCCTTCTCCCATACAAACCTACAGGTTTGTGTGATGTGATTTCAAGGTCTTGTGGGTTGTTCATTATGTTTCATTACATAGACACATGTTTCTTCAAATAGGAATGATAGTGGATATTATTTCTTCAAATATCCACGCTAACGTGATCCCCACAATGGATCACTCCACAACACCCCATTGCCATAGACATTTTTGGTGCCTTCCCTTCACCAAGGGTTAAAGCATGCTGGTTATGTAAGTCCTAGGGATGCAGAGTGAACCAACCTCATCCGATCTATATGAAGTTATCCTGCCAAGAACCATCATCATCAACACATGAAATTAAACCATGGGCTTTCCACATGAAACACATGCATGGTGTCCCATCTGAGACATTCTCCAAGCCCCTATCATATCCACGAGAGTGAGATCTTTCTCAAATTGAATTATATCATCTTTGTGGGAGCGACGTCTATCTATAGGGAAGGGATACCAACATTTCTTATTCCCATATCCTTTCTTGAGGGAGGTAGAATCCCTTGTCCTCATCATTTATTTGGTGATAAAGAACAGAGGAGAGATGGAAACAAGGACATCCATTATTATGTCCCTCTCCCACTAGGCATTGTCGCCATCGGGCCTCCATTCTGGAGATAGACCAAATCTATATCTCCATAGAATTATGACCATGTGTAATCCCATGTTTCCTTTTTGGGACTCTATCCATGTGTAATCCCAATTCCAATTCCCGCAGAAGAACCATTCACGATGTGACCGACGGGTCTTTGCTACCTCTTGTTTCTCATATTGAGCATGAATCACATGGTCTTAGAGTAAGCATTGACATTTGCTTCATTTATGGGATACCATAGTGTGTAAGACCCATCCTTTTCCTAACTACGTGGAATTTGATCCTGGTTTCCTTGACAAGGTACGTAGGATGCCTACATGAGGTTCAAGCCCAACACATACTTGTCCTGACCCCTTCACGGCAGTTCTCCTCTGTCCCGCCTGACACTAAAATGCATACTTACAAGCATTGTGGACATATATCCTTGTATCCTAGGAATGTTATGTAGGATTCCTTCCAGTGGTTCAAGCCCAACACCTACTTTTCCTATCCCCTTCTCATCGTTTCACCTTTTTCCTGCATGATCATAAACAGTATGATTCCAATCAATGTGGATTAGGATCCATTTCCCCTAGGAATGGTATGATGGAATACTCCCTTAGGATTGAGACCAACAATAACTTTTCCTTACCCCTTCACATTAGTTCACCTTCATCCTACACAACATTAAACTATACCCATCAAGAACTACATTGGTTTTTATCCTTGTCTCCATGTCAAGGGACATAAGAATCCTCCCTAAGGTCCAACCCCAATAGAAGATAAGCCATTATGTTCCCCAATCGATGGTAATATATTGTGTTCCCCACTTGATGGTAAGTTTTTGTGTTCCCAAATTGATGGTAAGTTGTTTTGTTCCCTAATCAATGGTAAGTCATTGTATTCCCCTATCAAATGTTAACCATTGTATTCCCCAATCGATGGTAATCTGTTGTGTTCCCTAATCGAAGGTAAGTCATTCTATTCCCTAATCGATGGTAAGGTATTGTGTTCCCAAATCGACATTAATCCATTATGCTCCCCAATCAACGGTAATCCTCTGTACCTCATCCAGCAGTAAACCGTTGTACCCCATCCAGCAAGAAGCCATTTTCAGCCTCACATGAAGGTAATCCGTTGTAAGGATAACTACATGTCTTTGATCGCTATCTCCAAGACTTGGTACGGAGGAGGCCTCCTTGAGGATTAACCGAAAACCCTGGTAATATTTGGTGTACCCCTATTGGGACTCACATATCTGGTCGACCACTCGAGCACCAGACAAACCCTGGACTACTAACCACATGTAATCCCCATTACATTGTTGGGTCATTGTCCTATGTGTACCCCCCAATTATATACCACCATCCTGAATTACATTGACATTGACTCCCTACCACGGGGATATTTAGGAAGCCTCCCGAATGTTCAAGTCCATCACCCATGTCCCATCATGGTCTCTCCTTCAAGCCTATTTATTTTGGGAAGGCCATTCCCCAACCCGGAAGTTCTACATCCTCTAGGTCCATTCTATATGTCCATTCTCAATGGCTGCCTCCTCAGGTTCCCCATTTCCCAACAGAATGATTAAGAATTTGATTCCATGTTATAGGGATACATATGAAGTATCATCGAGGATCAAACTCAACATCACTGTCTCCCTCCCATCGAATCCATCTCACTCTACATCCACTCTCAACAATCCATATCCATCCTGATTCTTACCTGGGTAGCCACATCCCAGTGATATCATTTCACCCACATAATTGTTTCTTATATCAGAAATCGGGTAAGAAATCAATCCTTATCCCCAACATTAGTGATACCTCTTGGGATTTCACCCAACTAATCCACTCCTTTTGGGGTTTTGATCAGTATGATCCATCTCTACCAGGTGTTAAATTCGCATAATACCCTTATGTTAAACATGGGAAGATGAGGAAAATCTCAACGAAATGCATGTTGCATAAAATTACCCAAATTCGATGTCAGATGCCTCGGGGTTCCGCACCCCCAACAAGCCCTATCATAAGGGGATGAAACCTACACATATTAGTTTTCTGGCATCCTGACATTCCAATGATTTCCAGCACGACTACTCCCTCGATCAAAATTAACTGTCATGACATAACCCCTTGGAATGTTATGATAGAAGCAGCATAATTAACCGGCATCCATGATGGCATGACATTGGTAAGAGATTCATGAGTAACGTCTTATGTATATGTGGGAGAACAAGACTAATCAATGAGTTATGAGTAGGAGTCTACGAAAGGAGAAACTGACATCCCATCATCCCGTTTTGAACATGAAGAAAATTTCCCTGAATAAGTGATGGATGTCGATTGCCATTGGAAATTAAGAATGTGGGCAAAACATTATGTGTACTCCATAGACGAATGTGTTCCACAATTAAAGCAACGATAATAGAAATGGAGAACCCAATGTGAATTTCTTCACCTCAATGTGGAGATTCGTATCTCTTGAGACATTAGTGGATTAGCATGACACCAAATCCTATTATCTGGCACTAGGACCCACCAAGAAAATAGTGGGCATGACATGAAGCTCAAAAAAAATTTGGGTAGTTAAACGTTGAACATCCCGGTTTGTGACGTTGTTATGGTGGATCCTTCGAACCAACCATAGAAGACAGAATAGTGATGGGGAATTGGACGTCTCTTTCCTTCTTTCATCACTAATAGCTAAATATCCCTACTTTTCAGGACCCAAGCTACCATGATAGGAAACCAATCACCACCCACCCACCGACATAGAAGCATGGGAAAAATCAACGCAACAATCCCGCGTGGCCTCATCTCTTCCATGGTAGCTTCTATGTTCATGGTTATAGGGTGCCCACTTCCTATATCACCAAATGAATTCATTCAAATAAGGGTAATTAATGAAATCATTATATGATATTAGGAGGATGGGATTATCACAATTAGGGATATATCCTGAAAAGACATGGATGCATCTAGGCCTCATCATCACCTCCCCATCCTAGGGCCGCACAAGGAGCCACTTCTCCCCACTCTGACGTATAATTGGATTGGTAGCCTCTCCCTCGAATGCTTTGAATACTCTATCCACTATTCCAATTAGGTGAGGGATGTCTTGGACAGCTCAGCTGGAATCCAGATCCAAAGGCTCCATATGAGGTCTCCCACAAAGCCACGTCAGCACCACCATCTTGCCCCATGGGAAGAAAAGTATGTCAGTTATGCGCCTGCACCACCAACCCTGGTCTGGTTACCCCGATGCCAGTGTTAGGTGCAGAATGAGAAGGACACTTTCCAAGGGGCATCAAAATCAATGGCTACTGTGGCCCATGACACCGCTGATACAACCCACCAGTCTATTATTTATACCACGTAGTGGTACTCATACACCCGACCCGTATCGCGGCCCCAACTGCCGCACGAGCATGGTGTGCCTCCTTTCCTAGTCACTGACATAGGTGATGTCTGTCATGGGAATATACACGACATTGTCACCCAGTATGGAGGTCCTCCCAATTCCATCACCAATGAGAGTGTGTAACCTCAATGCTCCCAAGATCATCAAAGAGTTACTCCCCATGCCACATTCAATCCGATTGGAGGTCCTCCCCGCTACTATGACACTCAGTAAGGATTCATCTTATATACCCATGAACTCACATACAGAGAATTTCCTCTCATCATAGTTCATCAATATGAAGATGCTACATGTCTGGTCAATAGTTAGCATGAGGGTCTTCCCCATAGCATTATTGAAACTGACGAAGGTCCTCCTCATCCTTGCAATCTATGAAGAAGAGGTTTTTTTCACTTCCAGGGAACCCAACATGGATGTCCTACCTATGTTCAGCTCCACCTTTATAAGTAACATTCTCACATTGACGCTACCAAAGAAAATAATCATAGAGGCATACCCATGCGCCCACCATCTCATGAAATGCTTTTACCCACTCCAGCACTTCCTGCAGAGATTCCCTCAATTCATTAGCCAGTGGACATAGAGGTCCTCTCTACGTTCCCTTTCAAACTTTTTTAGGAGCTCCTCGCACTCCTGCTTACCCATGTATAATTACCCTCCACCCCAGCATCAATTTGGCTCAATGTCCTCCTTGAGACCAAAATATATCCTGCCCAAAGAGTCTTATCGGGGTTGGAGGGAGGGTCGTTGATTCCATAAGAAGAGAACTGGGAAGATGAAGACTTAAATTAAACCTACATGCTTCTTGGATTCTAAGGCAGAATTTTATTCCGCAATGGAGTGCTCACCTCGATCCTGTGTGTCGAGGGAAAGGGAATGTACGATGCACATCATCCATATCCTTCCAGAATGTAAGGTCCACCAGATTCCATCCTCCCTCTACAGATACATCAAGGAGGAAGAAGAATCAGCCCATTCATAGGGATTGGCTGTGAAATCCTCCATATCATCAATAAGATCATTCTCTACCTCAACCAGATATCATGGATAGTTATTATGGGGACCGATAATGGATGAACAATAGCATGGCCCACTATAAGTGACTGCAACCCTTACTCTGGAAGTAGTGGTTTCCAGCCTGTCTTACTGAGATGTAGTGGCCCAGTCATTACATTCATCACAGGATAACCCAAGATGTGGTGGCTTGTTAGACCGTTCTCCGTATTCTCCATAAGCCAGTCTACCATCATATCGGTCTTCTTCAGTTCTGCTATAGGTCCCCAAGCCTCCCCCATTTTAGGAGTGGGGCAACCAAGGACTAGATCTTGAGTTTGAGCCGAAGATATTTTGAAACATATCTACAATGGGTCATTTCATAGAGGGGTTCTGGCCAATTCCTACTGCAAGAATCAGTGCACAAGAATCACTTACTCAAGATTAAGTTTCATGCTTTTCCCAACACTCTAGGTGACACATTTATGTATCATCTATCAATGAGTGGATTACCCCATGGATCATGCACATGTTGAGGACATTGTACAACAATTCTGTATGGTTGACTTGGCCGCACTCCCTGTGGTTAAGCGCCTGGAGTCGCCCGATCACCACTACACCCTCTAGAAAAAATTGCATTCAGTGCTTTTATGTACTCAGTAGAATTATCAAGGAGGAAACCCCCTATGTTCATGTTTATTTTTTGGGGCAATATACTTCCGTCCATTTCAGTTCTATCTAGTGTTGGCTAGATTTTCCATGCGATATAGAGGATATGCCTCCAAATATAGTCATTGTTAACATGGATGATCTATCGGAGGGGGAGAATGAGATACAAATCCTTGAAAAAAAAACATACCCCCTTAGGGGAGTTCTACAACTCTTGAATCCGTTGGGAAGGTTTACTAGCCAGCAGAGAAATCTATTGGGTCTTCCCATACCCAATGAGGCTTTAGTCCTTAGCTGGAACCCCAATAAGGGTAAGGATCACCTTGGAACCATCAAAACCTATGCCCCATTTGGATCAGTTAATATGATGGATTATGATCCCAAATCAATCTGCATTGTGAAAATAACGAACGGGGCATAAGAAGATGTTTGATGACCTCCTTGTCGAACGTTCCATAGAGTGGTGACAAGGCTACGGTGATCCTTTGCCGGGGAAACCGGGGAAGGTGAAAAAATCCCCTGGAAAATTGTCTCAAGGAGACCCTGGCCATCCTTCCCATGTTGAAAATATAGAGTCGAGAACATATGGAAACATGGCGCAGTATGTGTCTCCAAATCCACCTGAGCAGCGTGATAATCACCAGTACCCACCTCTTGTTCCCCCTGCCGCTCCGCAGGTCATCCCACGAACTACTCCACAAGCAGTGGGGCCTGATTCTCATGTTGAATAACCATCCAACAAAATAGTAATTAGGGTCCATCTCCACAATAGGAAACCACCAATAGATGACCCAATAACAACGCCCATTTATATCCCTGAGGCATTGGAAACTCGACAGCTGACAATCTCGCCTGATGGAAATCAATATCCGGTGTGGGTCGAAAATATTCCAGCACCCACAGGTTTCAGAAACCCCACCTTATCCCCCATTAAGGAGACGGGCGACTTTCTACTGTATATGGCCCACTTCATCTCAAGGTGTGGACCCATGTTGGGAACTCTATTGCAACAAGAAGCTACAAAACTCCCATTTTTCGTACTGACATTGGAAGGACTTGCATTTTTCTGGTTCCACCATCTCCCCATGGGGTCATTTGATGGAAGGGAAGATCTCTTTTGATAGTTTCATTACCAGTTTAGCTCTACCTCCTAGAATATGATTATTTTATACCACATCAACTGTATACATAGGCCTGACGAGCGCGTCGCTGACATTGTCACTCTGTGGAAACGCCTCACCTACTCCATGGATATGTTGTTGACTCTAAAACAAATGATTAAAATGTATGTTGGGAATGATAACACTGAAACAATCCCCTCTCATTACATATAATTAGCATGTTTAATTTTGAGATTTATCTGATATGGCCCAGTGTCTAGAGGAAGCCTTTCAGCAGGCCAACCAGGCACCTCTATTACCCCCTGCGATTCCCAAAAGAAGAGTCTGTAAGGCTAAGCCTACCATGGTGGCCCAAATAGTGGTCCCTTGGAAACTAGAGTTATTACCAGTGGAGCCACATCCATAGCCTCATAGGGGACATCCACCTTAAGTGCATCCTCTGGCCCAACAACACCCACTTTAGAATCGAAATGCGCCCCTACGTAAAGAGTTGCCAGCACCTAGGTGATATTCCCATGTTCCACCTCCTTGAAAAGTTCCACAAAACCCACATTAGGTCTAGGATCCTAGAGTCCCCTTCCTAGATAGGAGAAACCAAACATACGCATTCAACAAATCTCAGGTCCTGGGTTACATATGATGTTCTTTGGATCATGGAATTATATGGTTTCCCGAATGTAGGAGGCTAGAAGAGACGGATCTCACTAATCGCCCAAATTACTACCCCTATCCCCGTATCCCAGGGCACACCTCCAAAAAGTGATATGTGTTTAAATACTAGATTCAAGACTAGGTTGACAACAATATAGTCATGTTATGCCCAGCTCCAGCACAAGTGGTATGTGTATTCGTAAAGCCATGAGTGCAAGCATCAGCGATACAAGGGAAAACAAAGTCCCCCACCGATGTCATCATCATCTTATAATCCCTTTGATTTAATTCCCCAGAGATGGTGATCACCACTAGAATCTATCCACTAGTGAAGGATTCTTCGAGTGATGTTCTAGGGTACTCTTCGGTTAACAATGTGGAGCTGGTTAACCCCTCCATAATTTTTTTACTGTGATGAGCACCAGACAGATCCTCTTAATGTTCCATGCCCTCTCTAGTGTTGATGAATCCATGCGTATATGGGTCATTGGAGTGCCTTGTTCATTACTACAATCCAGGATATTCGTGCCAAAAAAAACTAGACAGTAGGACAAGCACATATCTCAGCACACACATCCTTCTCATTTGGTTTCATTAGGACCACCTTCACCATCATTTATGTTACTGGATCAGGAAGAGTTGTGTCGGACGCGTCACGATCAGCCAAACTCTATTATGTATTTGAAATAGTTATGTAGATAACATCTATAAATCACTCCACAAGTATCAACTAGAGATAATGTGAGGACCCAACCCCAAAAAACCAGGAGTCGGTGCCTTCTGAAATTGATGTGTCATTTTACAAAACGAATGAAGCACTGATAAACACAGACCACTTCCCATGAAGAGGATCGAGTTCGGTTCAGGATCTGGGAAACTGGTAACTTCAGAAATTTTTCATCTGATAAAAGCTATTACCTAAAAATTTTAAATTGAAAACATAGGGTGAGCATAAGGATTCCCAGTAAGGGGTTTAAAAATAAAACAAAGAAACTATCGAACACATTTTTTAAAAAATTTACCCAAAATAACACTCACTTATAGAAAACTATAACACATGTAACATAACATTAAAGTGATTAACTAAGATTTTCATGGAATAAAAGAATAAATTAGGACATTTTAAAAAGTGGTAGTAAAGGATATCCTGAACAAGTATGCCGTATGAGTTTAAGCACAAATTAAACCATTTAGATTAATACTTAATCAAAGTTTCACCTGAAGGAAATAACATCAATTTCATATGTTAGTCACTATTTTAACTGAATTATGCCCCCAAAATATTTCTTGTGAAATCAATATGAACATGATAAGAACATGTGTAGAATAGGCATATCATCTTGAAAAGTACATGTAACATGAATTGAATATGTGGCTTCAAAATTTCATTCAAGCATTCATGAACATATCACCACAGTCCATCCCTAAGGTGTCATAAAAATTACCATGGTTAATCAAAAATGTATCGTAAAACATGTAATCTCTAGAGATTAATTCATTACAAAATGAATTGGAGTGCTATCAGTGAGAAACCTTAATTTTTCTTTACAAACATGTGATCCATTTAAATCAATACCTTACTTAAATGGGGTTGTATATTCATGATTTTCCATACCATCTTGAATAATTCATTCATATTTGGTTATAATAGTTGAATTTACATATCTTATAAGTGAGACAGGCATCTATATGGTTAAAAACAAATCATAAAATTATATGAACGTTATTAAAAGGAAAGAAGAAAATCATATTATGGAACATACATTGACACCTAAGGTACTGAAAGAATAGAAAACTACAATTTATTCATGCATGTTTTTTCTTGTCATTCAAATTTTTTATCATCCAATTAATTACAAATGTGACCCCAAAAATAGAAATCTCATGCAGGGTTTTGAGCTTGCACATGCTAAAACATTCAATATTTTTAAGCCTTTGTATAAAATTGAATAATTTCTATGATAGAAAACATGAATCATCACCATAAGCAACATAATTTCAAACATGGGAAAACAAATAAGTTAATCTTAAATGTGTATGAAAGTATTGTTTCACATCTTATTTCTTATGTTCTAATACACTACCCAACCTCAAGACTTGAACTGTAAAGACCTCATAACTGGGTATAATAAAGGTTCATTTATCAAACAAGGTATATGTATATATCTTCATCTATACTAGAGGAGTGGACCATCTATGTGAATTAACCCCTAAAGGTATAAGTTAACGAGGTATTATAGAGGGTAGGTAATATCTTTAGTCATGAAATATTTTGTTTATAATAAACTGCCCTCACAATTCTGTTAAAACCAAACAAATATTACATTTCCCATATATATATATATACATAATGGATGGGGTGATCGAGGTCCTATACACGAAAATAGAGAGGGTAAGTCCACTCCAATATATATAATCGAAGTACTCATAACCAATATTGTACATATATAAATATATAGCATGTCTTGAGGTTTGATAAAAAATTAATAAATTATAAATATAATAAAGTTACAAAATTTAAGGATTTAGGTTCGGTTATAAGAAGAGTCTCAACTAACCAGTAGAGATTTTTAAAATACAAGGTTTTATGAACATATCTATATATGTATATACATATATAACTGAACACCACACACCAATATAGAATACTCATTACATCCATTAAACCATTTTAACACCAAATACCCAAACAAATATATAACATTTTCCAAATATATATTTGTATTTACTTTTTTTTTGAAAACCTGGATATGTGAACATGTTCGACACAAGAAATTTTACACACAAAACTTCATATATATAACTGAGGTAGAAAGGTTGTTCCCATTCATACATATAACCGATGTATATACATATAACCAAAATTGTATATGTATTTTAAAAACAATAAAAAGAGGTAAGGTATAATCCTTTCGTTCTTTATGCAATTTGAGGGCTAGAGAACTAGAAGACCTAGGCTCGACATTGAAGAACGTTTGGGCTGAACTGTAATGTTATAAGTATATAATTTATAAAAATATAAGTATATATACCCCCGAAGAAGCAATACAAGGAAACAATGAACCCTCTCCATTAAAAGTCATAGAAAGTGGACTTGAGGAAGATTGGTCGGGGTTCGCTGGAGACTTGAATGGGGAAGATGAACCGAGGGGTCTTAGATATTTATATACAAAAGAATACACACCATCATCCACGAAAAATGTACCCACTTGAATTTTAATTCAATTGAAGTTTTCATGCTTGAAGAGAAGGATGAGACACGGGGGTCCCCAGAGGTCATAGGGGCAGCAAGATTCAAAGAGTAGGGTTACTGGTGTAACCCATGCACGGAGGAGGAAGACGATGCAGCTAGGGGAAAAGCAGTGGAAAAATGGACGGCCCAGATCAATCCCATCATCGATCCAAGGGCTGAGATGCGTATGCTGATTTAAAATATTTGAGCGGCTTATATTTGATCTAAACTTCATCAGACGGTATATGTTTGACGCGGTAATATAAAGGATGGAATGAGATCATGATCAGCGGTCCAGATCGTGCGTGATGCGATCTAAGGGTCCAGATCGAGTTTCTCCAGAAAAATATGCTTCCCACATTGAGATGGAGTGTGGTTTTTGCCTTCCTTTTAACCTAGGGCCTCCCATCAAGTGTTCCTAAAAAACACAGCACCCAAAAAGGGGGCCCTATACATGGGCTCCCGCCCGCAGGCCTTTGCCTACCACGTCGTGGCCTCACGCCTGCACTAGTGCGCCTACGCACTCCTGCTCACTCCCGAGCGCCCATTAGGGAACCCCCGCCCAAGCTTGGTCTGACCTTGGCTTGGTGCTGAGATTCATGCTCAACCACTTCGTGTGAGCAGCCTCCCTCATCTCTAGCCAAAAGGGCTATCCCTAGTGGGCCAATTTTTTTTAAGAGCTACACTAAAAAAAATTAATGAAGGGGAAAACAAAACAATTGTTAAATTTATATTATTAAACATCAATGAATAAAAACAAAACTATATCACAGTGAAAATTATTTCTAAAATTACAAACACTAATCCTTCTTATAATAAAATGTTATAATAAGATTTTAATAAACTTTTTATGCTAGTATAATAGAAAACTTAATTCAATCAAAACATAATTAAATTTCATGAAATTTAATCATAGTTTATAACATGAAAAATCATTGCATTGTATTTGAAATAATGGAATCATTTTTAATTCCTTAATTATTTTGAAAATAACTTAAGGGTGAAACAAATTTGTAAACCATATCATCTTAGAGTTCATAAAAAAGGTTTAATTATAACATTAATAATAACAAAATTATTTAGAATCTAATTAATATTTAAATAAGTTCAATTATACTAACAAGGTCCAACGGCTATAATTATAATTGTAAGAGTCCAACGATCACTAGAGTAATGATAAAAAAGGTCTCTTATAAAACCAGACCATACGGTGTCCGAAAACTGTAAAGGAAGAAGATGGTTCTTCATGTTCCCCTGATACTCAGAATGGTTATTATGATCACAGTGGTGATGTTTTTTTTCTTTAGTTAACCCAAAGTATCTCCTTTACATTCTAGGCCTCATAGCGGTGATTGGGCTTCTTCCAGTAGTTCTTATAGGGATTTTCATAGGTATTTTTGGTTAGTAGGTTTACTCTTTTTATTTTAGTGTGTTGAAAACACTACGGTGTTCATAATTAAATAAAGAGCCTTATGTTTGTCCTTTAAATTTTTATTTTGTTAAAAGGACTTTAACAGAATTAAATGCATAGTTTCATCATTATATGATACCCAAAACTCGGGTTGTTACATAATTCCCCCCATAAGAGAATTACATCCTCGCAATTCCTTTCATACAAACTCACTAAGAAGATGCTCGCAGTTATTCCTGCCATTTCCCCCATCGTGTGTAATCATCAGATGTGCTCAGTGGAAGACCCACATTTATGCTCAAATCCTCTAGTTCTCTGATCTAGATACAATTTGGGCAGAAGGGGTTGAACTCATACACCGAACACTCAGGCTTCCAGAGGGAGGCTCGAATGGTACAATGTTTTGGAATGTCCATATGGACCAACGTACGAATAACCCGTTGAATTATGTCTCACTCGAGACCATCTAAGTTATAGATGTTGTCTTAGAGGATGACATTGAGGATTTGATACATGTAGGTCGCATAAATGGTTCCCTCTATATCAACCTCTTGAAATTTTATTCTGGCCATGTAGTTCCAACCCAGGGTCAATCTGTGGAAGATCCCTTCGTGGTACTTTCCTTTCCACTTACGCTCCTCTAAATGTGTTTAGCCTATAAGGTAGTAGATAGAAGCATTCTGTTGATAGGTGCGGAGATTCTCCGGACCGTTTTCACCTCAAACTATTTTTGTCACATTCCTTACAGGTTTGTGAAGGGATGATACTCATCCTCACAGGTTTTGATTACGATAATCTCCAGTATCTTAGTAGGAAAAGATAACATGTTGGATTGTACTTCCATATAAAAGTTTAATATTAGAGTTCAATAACTTGAAGTCCATCCAAAAGTATAACCAAATCAAATACATGAATGGGAAAGATAATATTTCAATAAAAATATTTTTATTACTAGTTCTTGGGTTTTCTTTAATGACCTACTATATGAACCCCACATTGAGAAGAAAAACTCCCTATCTGCTCAATCCAAACACAGGTTGAAGATTCAAGGTTAAACTCAGGGTAGAACTTGTGATGTCTCTTGAGTATAGCATGAGAGGTATGATGTTGGTAGATGTCAAAATAATCTTGTTTCTTAAATGACAGTCAGGTGAACTCATCTTATAACATTTTGAACTCCAACAACTGGGCCCAGAAGCCGTAGTTCAAGATTTGACAATGATCGGCCACTCAGAGGACACCGACAACATCTGCTTATTGAAAAGTGATGAGGGCCATAAAGGCAATGTCCTCACTTTACCTGAAAATTTGAAAAAGTTACTCATGGTACCTTCCTTGAAATACATATGATGGGAATTGGGTCATCTTTATAAGGAGGTAATCCAATCCTAACCCCTGGTGTAGCCGAAGAACCCGTGGTGAGTTTGACACATCGTACATGTTTTTTCATGTCATGCAGATATCAGAATAATTAAGAAAATTATCTTAGCTAGCTAAAGACACAATGTTTTATAGGGCCTTAGTGGGGAGACGCAAAAGGTTAGTACCTTCATTTTCCATCTGAAAATTATGAAAACTCATTTTTAGTAATGTTTTAGTATATTTTTTCCATGTTTCAGTTCTGGCTTTCCAGAGTTATCCAAACCGAATCCTCTGATAAAAACAGTGAGGACCTGACCCTATAAAACCAAGATCCAGTGCCTTCATAACATGATGTGTCTTTTTATAAAAACAAACATGCACTGATAAACACACATCACGTTCCATGAAAAGGATCGAGTTTGGTTCGTGATTTTGGAAACTGGTATCTTCATAAATGTTTCTTCTAATAGAAGATGTCACCTGAAAATTTTAAATTCCAAACGTAGGGTGAGCATAAGGATGCCCAGTAAGGGGATTAAAAATAAACCAAAGAAACATTTGAACACATTCTTTAAAAACCTATCCCAAAGAACATTCCCTTATAGAAAACTGTAACACATGTAATATAACATTAATGTGCTTAAATAAGATTTTCCAAGAATACATGAATCAATTAAGAAATTTTTAAAAGTGGTAGTAAAGGATATCCTGAAAAATTATGTTGTATGAGTCAAAGAACAAATTATGCTGTTAAGAGTAATAAATAATCATAGTTGTGTGTTAATTATATAACTTCAATTTCATATGTGGGTCATTATTTTACCTGAATTATGCTCCAAAATTTTTCTTCTGACATCAATATGAACGTGATAAGAACATTACTAGAATAGGAATATCATCTGGAAAAGAACTTGTAATGGTAATTTAATGTGTGGCTTCAATATTTAATTCAAACATTCATGAATATATCACCACGGTCCATCCCCAAGGTGTCATAAAAATTACCAAGGTTATTCACCAAGGTATCGTAAAACATGTCATCTCTAGAGATTAATTTTTTACCCAATGAATGGGAGCACCCTTAATATGTCTATACATACATGTGAGACATAGAAATCAATAGTTTTCTTAAACGAGGTTTTATATTCAAGATGTCACATACCATCTTGAATAATTCATTCATAGTTGGTCATAATAGTTGAATTTACATGTCTTATAAGTGAGACAGGAATCTATATGGTTAAATACCAAACTAACAATTATATGACCATTATTAAAAGGAAAGAAGAAAGGATGATTATGGAACATACATTGACACCTAAGGTACTGAAATAACAGAAAACTAGAATATATTCATGCAAGTTTGTTCTTAACATTCTAAAATTTTATCATCAAATTAATTAAAATGGTGAACAAAAAAAATCTAATGTAGGGTTTTGAGCTTGATCGTGCTAAAACATTAAATATTGTAAAGCCGTTTCATAAAACTAAATAATGTCTATAATAGAAAGCATGAATCATCACCATAAGCAACATCATTTAAAACATGGGAAAACAAATAAGTTATTCTTAAATGTGGATGTAAGTTTTGTTTCACATCCAATTTCTTATGTTTTAACACTCTACCAAAACTCGAGACATAATGTGTAAAGACCTCAGAATTGGGTATAATAAAGGTTCATGCATCAAACAAGGTATATTTATATAACTGGATTCATACTAGAGGATTGGTACATCCATGTGAATTAACCCCCTAATTGTATAAGTTAACAAGGTACTATATAGGGTAGGTGTTATCTTTTGTCATGAAATATTTTGTTTATATTAAACTGCCCATATAATTGTATTAAAATTGAACACATATATCATTTCATATATATATATATATATATATTTACAAAATAGATGGGGTGATTGAGGGCCTATACGCAAAAATAAAGAGGGTAAGTCCACTCCTATATATATAACGGAAGTAATCATAACCAAAAATGTAAATATATAAATATATAGCATGTCTTATGATTTGATAAACATTTTATAAATTGTAAATATACAAAAGTAACAAAATTGAAGGATTTAGGTTTTTCTATAAGAAGAGTCGCAACTAACTCGTAGAGATATTTGAAATACAAGGATTTATGAACATATGTATATATGTATAGATATACATAACTCAACACCACACACCAATTTATAATACTCCTTACATCCATTACACCATTTTGAACACCAAAACCCAAACAAATGTACTACATTTTCCAAATATATATTTGTGTTTACTTTTTTTTTGAAAACATGCATATGTGAACATGTGCGACACATGAACTTTTATACACAAAACATCATATATATAACCAATATAGAAATGGCACGCCCATTCATACTTATAACCGACGTATCTACATATAACCAAAAATATATATGT
The DNA here is from genome assembly GCA_963277665.1 of Viscum album. Taxonomy (NCBI): domain Eukaryota; kingdom Viridiplantae; phylum Streptophyta; class Magnoliopsida; order Santalales; family Viscaceae; genus Viscum; species Viscum album. Next base: position 1,897,500,444 of record OY728140.1, on the reverse strand, counting down.
ATTTTAAAAACAATAAAAAGAGGCAAGGTACAATACTCTCGTTCTTTATGCCATTTGAGTGCAAGAGAACCCGAAGTCCAAGGATCAACATTGAAGAACGTTTGGGCTGAACCCTAAGGTTATAAGTATATAATTTATGAAATTATAAGTATATATACTCCCGAATAAGCAAGTCTAGGAAAAAATGAACGCTCACCATAAAAACTCAGAGAAAGTGGACTTGAGGAAGATTGGAAGGGGTTCACTGCAGACTTGAATGGGGAAGAAGAACCAAAGGGTCTAGTTTATTTATATGCATAAGCATACACACAATCATCCACACAAAATGTACCCACTTGAATTTTCATTCAATTGAGGGTGTCGTGCTTGAATAGAAGGAGGAGACATGTGGGTCCCCAATGGTCATAGGTTCACCAAGAATCATGGAGTAGGGTTACTTCTGTAACCCATGTGCTGGGGAGGAAGATGATGCGCCTAGGGGTAATGCTAGAAAAAAGAGAACAACCCAGATCGATCCCATCGTTGATCCAAGGGCTGATATGCGTCTGCTTATTTAAAAGAATTGAACTGCTTAGATTTTATCTAATATTCCTCAGATGGTCTATGTTTGACATGGTAATATAATGTTTGGAACGAGATCACGATCGGCAGTCCAGATCGTATACGACGCGTTCTAAAGGAACAAATCACATTTCGCCGAAAAATATTCTTCCCAAATCGAAACAGACCGCGGTTTTCACCTCCCTTATAACCCTGGTCCTCCCATCGAGTGTTCAGAAATAACACAGAACCCACGAAGGTAGCCCTATACACAGGATCCCCCCGCAGTCCTTGGCCTACCCCACCATGACCTCACAACTACACTAGTGCACCTACACTCTCTTGCTCTCTCCCGAGCGCCCTTCCAGGAACCCCAGCCTGAGGTTGGGCCGACCTTGGCTTGGGGCTGTGTGTCAGGCTCGTCCACTTCATGTGAGCCGCCTCCCCTAGCCCTAGCCAAAAGGGCTGGCCCTAGTGGGCGAACTGTTTTGTAAGAGCTATACTAAAAAAAGAAGGGGAAGACAAACCATTCCTTAAATTTATATTCTTAAACATTAATTAATACAAAATAAACTATATCTTAGTTATGAGTATTTCTAATATTACAAACACTAAACCATTTTATAAGAAAAAATTATAAAAATATTTTATTAAACATTTTGTGCTAGTATAATATAAAACTTATTTCAATAAAAATTTAATTTAATTTGAAGAAATTTAAACATAGTTTATAACATGAAAAATCATAGCATTGTATTTGAAATATTAGCAACGTTTTGAATTCCATAATTTTTTCTAAAATCACTTAAGGGTGAAAAGAATTTGTAAACCATATCCTTTTAGAGTTCATAAATAAATTAATTATAACCTTAATCATAACTCAATTATTTAGAAATTAATTAATATTTAAATAAGTTCAATTATCCTAACAAGGTCCAACACCTATAATTATAACTATTAGCGTCCAACGGTCGAAATGGTGTCTTATAAAACCAATCCTTACGGTGTCCAAAAACTCTAATGGAAGAACATGGTGCTTCTGGTTCAACTGATGCTCACCATGGTTATTATGATCACAGTGGTGATTTTTTTGCTTTAGTTGACTCAAAGGATCTCCTTTACTTACTAGGCCTCACAGTGGTGATTGGGGGTCTTCCAGTAGTTCTTATAGGTTTTTTCATAGGTATATTTGGTTAGTATGTTTACTCTTTTTATTTCAGTGTATTGAAAACACTACTGTGTTCTTAATTAAATAATGATCCTTATATATGTCCTTTAAATATTTTTTTGGTTAAAAGGGATTTATCAAATGTAAATTCATAGTGACATCATTATATGATACCCAAAAACTCAGATTGTTACAGAGCAATAGGATATTCCCAACACTTGTCAACCGCCAGTTCATCCAGACGTGCTCGTAATACTCCCTACCGTAGAACTACATCTTGTAAGAAGAAGTTCATGCTTGTCATGGAAGTGTGATATCCTAAAGAATCATTCTGGAATTCCCATGAGGCTCTCCATCCTTGAAGATCTTCGCATATTAATGGATATGTGTGAAGCCATCACCAAAGCTTTTTAAAGCCCCTCCAGTTTGAGATGGAGGTAGTTGTAACATCCAAGTTAAATAAAGAATATGAAACATTCATATTTATTAATTTTTGAATTAAATATTAATTTTACTTTAAAATGGTTGTTATGTTCGATAGCGTACCCGATACGCAACAACAGGTGGCATTGAAATCTTACATTGCAGAGTAATAATATATTGTAATTTTAAACGGTAGTTAACTCATAGTCGTTGTATTGGCAGTAATGAACAAAACTAACTACTATATGATTACAAATGTTTGTTATACGTATTTAAATTTATCAAATAAAAGTTAGATGCATAACATGTGAATGAATCTAATTTTAAGCATAATTTACATTAAAAGGCCGATTTATCTCCTTTTAATGGAGAAACCGTTTTAATTATAGTTTTTGTGACAATAATAAATTTTATATAACCAAATAAATTCTTTCTTTATAATGGGGACATTAAAATTTACTTTGTGTAAATATTTGGATTTTTTCTGATAAAGTTCATTTTTTAATGAATAGTGAAAAATATTGTATTTTAATTCAAAAGGGCATTTTAATATAATTTATTTATATGGTTATATTATCTTTTTAATAGGTTTTAAAGTTAAATTATAATATATTTTTACCATTTAATCCAATTTTGGTCATTGGAATTAATTTCACTTTGAAATTGGACGTAAACAAATATCAATCTTTTGATAGTTATTGTTTCTTAAAAACACGTTATTTATTCTGATAATGGGAATTAATATTAAATATAAATAATGGAAGTTATATGTTTTGAATTTTTCAAAATATATATCATTATTGAATTCAGAATATCAAATATAGCTTAGGCCGATTGTTTGCTATTTTTCTGAAAAACTTCAATTTTTGATGAATAGTGAAACCACTTAGTGGTAGTTAAAAAAACTGACTTTTTCATTTAAATAAAATTTTACCACTTCTGTGAATTTAATATCGAAAATATGACATACATGGTTGTTATCAGAAAGTAAAATGTTGTTCAATAATATAAAAATAATTTTTGGTGAATAGTAACTTTTGACTTTTATTTACATCGGTTAAAGATAAATAAGGTAATTCAAGGAAAAAAGAATATTATAATAAATCCAAACTACCTTAACACTTGTCCAAACCTTATTGGTTGAGTCATTTACGACCGTGGGCATATTTGGGTTGATTTTGGGACCCCATTGATCCACATGGGAGTGATAATGATAATTTAGATTAATTAACTTAATGTAAAGGCAAAAATGGAAAAAGAAAATATCTTTTAGTAAATTAATTTTTATATGTTGTAATAGAATTCATATTTTCGACTATAAATATTATTCATAAATATAAAAATATTTCTTAATGTATAGTATTTTTTTATAATTTTTTGACATCAAATATTTTAAATTATTTATGACACAATAATGAGGTAGTGTTTACCTCATTAATAAATCATTTAAATAAATAAGAATATAATGATTAAAATATAATGGGAAACCTATACAATTCATATTTAATGATTTTATTTAGACCTTTAGTCATACTATCTTCGACTATAATTATTTTTGGACCATTAGAAACCGAATATAAATATATAATAAAATAATGTTTTCACACTTTCCTAAAGAGACCCTCCTCTCCCTTATAAAAATAGACCACTTCTAACCAATTACACACACCTCTAAAGATTTTTGGATCATCCAAACTCTACCCAATTAAGCTCCATACATCCCTCTCCTCCTCCTAGAAACCTTACCTTAGGCAGAAGGCACTTCAAGTAGACCTTTGGTTCAAACCAATGGGAGTTACCCAAATTAAATGTAATAGTTTCTCTTAATTTCATTTATTTTATTTGAATTCTCCAACCCCTAAAATATTTTTTTAATTTCTTTTGTAACAACACCAGTATCCTCAATATACTAGAATGTTTTTATGAGAATTATTCTAACTACACTTACACACACCTTCATCTAATGGATGAAGAACATAATATTTCTATGGATGGAAAACTAACGCCTCACGAAACGATGATTGTTCAAATATCTCCAACCACCTCTCATGGTAGACATTATGATGGCACTATAATTATAGATGATATATATTATGTTTATGTTTTCTTTATGCTTCTGTATTTTCCATTTATATCACGCCTGTACGGTTTCCATAGTGGGTAAATACGATAATCTCATTTGAGGAACCGCGGACTACCGCCCCATCAAAGGGATGTGACCCATTAATAACATATGTGGGATGTATAAAGGATAGATATAAATTATATTATATATGATATTATACTGGAATTATAATATATCAATTTATCATTGTGTTTTAATTCTAAAAAAATAAGAAATAGAAATGAAAGTAGTGTTAATGCGTACATACGGCTTACCATCTCCATGAACGGTGCATTTCATTTCTTACCTCTAAATGTTTTTTACTATTATAAATAAATGTATATACTCGATATATTTGATATATATGATATCTAAATCATGAATATCATTCTGGATATAAGGAACTTTTCACCACATGAACAACATGTAATTATAAGAAGTCCATTTTTGACCCAAGTACCAAATATTGACAAAACGAACATTATTAACATAAATGATTACATAATTTTAATAACATTGTAATAAGTGATATAAAAGGAATAATAAACATGAAAAAAGTTCTTAATCATGTATAAATTAACATTATTTTATTATTCAGGAGATTAAATAACGATCAAGTGAAGTCGGACACAAGGTAAGGGATCCAACCTCTATTTTTCTTTTCATGTACTCTCTTTTGTGTCATTTATTTTATGCTCCATGTTCTTATGTTGGAGGATGTTATTTTATATTGACCATAATATAATTTTTATTTTCATATGATGATAGACCCCATATTACTCTCATCAATTCATTTTAATAATTTTTAAGTGGCATCGTTAGGCTGCCAATTTTTTTTCGGGTTTTTCTTATCTCACTTTTAATTCCGTGAGATTTCCATTGTTCACAACTTATTCAATGCATGTGATGTGGTGTGTACTGTAATTTGATATATATTATCATGATTCTAATTATATTTATGGTATTATGTGATTCATTTGGTGGTTATTAACTTTTGTTCAAACGACTCAGTTGATTACAAAATGGTAAATGGTTTCATCTCACTTTTTACTCCTGTGAGAATCATGTTATATTTGCCACTATATCCTTTTGTGTGGGGTATGTATTATACATGATTTTAATATTTTTGTAATATAAATTAATTTATGAGTATTTAAATATTCATTGTATGATACCTCTTTCACGGGGTGTATGTTTCGTAAGTTACCAAATTGGTAAGGGTTAATCTCACAATCTCTTTATTATCCGAGTATGTTTTGTACATAAGTATCTAGGAGGACATATTTATTATCCAGGTCCATGTTTCATAAAATAATTTTCAAAGGGATTATTTTTAAGGGAATTTTTACTAAAACATCATTTTAAATGTTTTAATGATTTATTCTTCTAATTATTTCTCATTAATGTCCATGTTTTCAAAATGGGTTTTAAGATTTATTTATATGGACATTAATGTTTTCAAATGATAATTCTATTAATATCTTCAAGGTAGTATGGGACACTTTGATTCGAAAATCACATTTTTAAATCCTTTTGAAAATTATTTGATAAAAAATTGGTTATTCCAATATCTTGATTTGATATATTGGAATTTGGAACTGTTATCTTTCCTTTTTACATGTGTTATATGTTATGATTATGTTATGGTTTTTGGGGATTTTTTTTGTATACTGGTGGTTCTGTGATAATCCTAGGGCAGGTGAGCCCGAGATAGCTCTCCAATGCATTCGGTAACGTGATAGAGGTAAACGTGATGTTTCTCCTAAGAGATTTAGGGGATATACTTTGATGGGTATACCAAGTATAACTCCCTACGTAGATGTGATAGCTATAATGTATGTTTGATATAGATGCAATAAGTAACCTTTATGATTTATGATTTTTGTGTGTTATTCATAAATCTCATGATTTCATAAGGTATGTTATGATTGAAAAGTATGGTTTCATGGATTTTTATTTATTGATGGGATAATGATTTCCTTATTTATTTTATAACCCTTACTAAGATTTTTATGCTCATCAAAAGTTTTTGAAATGTTTTCCACATGAATTAAATATGAATAGGTTCAAGGATGGGATCATGGAAAAGTCATGCTATCTAAAACCTGGAACTAGACATGTGTATTTTTAAGAGTTTTTATTTTTTGAAAAAATGGATATGAGTAGTATTGTCTACTTGTAATATTCAAGTAGTTATGTAATAGGTATGGACTAATTATCTAAAACTCTAAACCTGAAAATATCCCCAATGTGAATTATTCATTTAATTCATGATTATTTAATGTTTAAATCTGGGTCCTTATAATAGTAGCCTCTGAAGCCTTCCATGCTGAGGTGGTTGAGCATGCTTTATGTCAGGCTGTTATCACCCTCTATAGAGAAGATGAAGGATCTCCCATACAAGGGAACATGTACCCACTATACATCACCGACCACTTTAATGTCATAGAAGTTCATCGGTGTCTTGTCGACACAGGATCTAGTATTAACCTAATCTCGACCTAGAATCATCAAAAAATGGGTCTGTCTAAGGATGATTTGAGTCCCTATGACTAAAAATTCTCGGTTATCATAGAATAGAATACACACCAGTCGAAAAGATCTTCCTAAAGACCTTGTTCGTTTTTTTGGTATCTAGCACTGAGTTCATGGTTTTCTCTCAAGACAACACCTATAACGTGTTGAAGGGTAGGCCATGGCATCACCTACAAGTAGCGGTCCTTTCATCATATCCCCACTCCCTTGAGTAGTCCCATAATTGATGTGTGGGCGTACTCCAAGGTGATATTTCACCCTTTCCCTCTTGTGAATCCTACTATCTGGTTGCAGATTATTACTAGAGAAAGGAAAATAACATTTAGTAAAACGAGGCTGAAAATGGTACAACTATGACCGACCTGGGGACAGAGCTGGATGATGCCTATATTTTTCCAATCCACTGATTGGAGGCTAGGACCCAAGATATGGGTCAATGATTCTTTGTTTCTAGAAAGAGGGGGATGCACATTCTCATGTCTATGAAACATATGAGGATCACCTTGTATTCCTACATGAATTTTTCTTGGGTGATCCCATATCACCTACTCCCATGAGATATCAGGGTGTTCTCCCCATGGAAATGACAAAACACCATACTTTTCTTTTCTTCAAGGATGGGATAAATCAGATAAGGCCTATGTGCCATTTTTTCATCGATATCGTCATGTTTTACCCCTAGGGTTGAAGCATAGATGTTATTGAATTTAAAACCTACATTACAATGGTTTCGAAAACACAGGAGGCCCCCAGTGTAGTGTCTACTACCACCCAGGCTGGCAGTAGCTTCCAATCGGGATCTGTCGACTCCGAGAAATATTATCATGTTGTTGATCCCTCTTCCATAAGTGAAGTGGAGGATTGGGAGGACACTCCTCTCACCTTTTAAGAAGGAATATCTACCAATGTTGACGAATTGGTAATGGTGAACCTTAGTAGCGATACCGATCCAAATTCCAAATTGATCTATGTCGCTGTATATATCAAAGAGAAATAGTAATATGTAGACTTTCTAAAGAAACATCGTGATGTATTTTTCCAAAGTTATAATGAAATTACCTAGACTTGTCCTCAAGTCACCATCCACCACATCAGTCTTACAGGAAATCACTGCAGGTTCAAATAGACTCATAGAAAGATGCACCCCTCTCACGGTGCCATGGTTGAGGCCGAATTTGATAAGCTTATCAGAGACAATTTGTTAAAGGAAGTATAGTACCCTAGATGGTTAGAAAACATGCTGTCTATCAAGAAGAATAATAGACATATTAGAGTCTGTGTTGACTTATGTGATCTCAAACATCACTGTTTGAAGGGTGATTCTCCCCTTCCAATGATGAAACTTTTGATTGAACACTAAGTTGGTCTCTAGGCCATCTCTTTCATGAATGGGTATTTTCGGTATAACTAGGCTTGAATTCCCCCCTATGGTGTATAGTCCATAGACATCAGGGTACCAAAATGTACTTTTTGTTACCAGGTAATTCCCTTTGTTCTAAAGAATGAGGGTTCCATCAATCAGTGGGCCACACATCGCATATTTAAGAAGATCATCGCTACATTGGTGGAATGCTATGTGGATGATGTTGTGGTCAAATCTCACCAGTGTCAAGACCATCTCAAAAATAATGAGAATTTTTTTTTGGCTTCCTCTATTCTAACCATCTGATGATTATCCTGTTAAAGTGTTCCGTTAGGCTCACCTCTAGAAAGGTTCTCTTCATCATTGTCAGATATAGAGGCACCATGATCAATCCATAGAAGAATAAAGTCCATTAGTCAGATGTCACCTCTGAGAAACATTCTGCATCATTGAGGATTTCTAGGACACTTTCCCTGTATATGTTGATTCTTCACAAATGTTGCCAGAAAGTGTAAGACCTTTTATCGACTCATGAAGAAATGAACTATCTATCCGTTGGATAAAGAATTTCATACTGATTTTGAGGAAATCAAGCAGTATATTTTGATACCCCCGATCCTAATTCCACCCATTTTTTCAAAGCTACTGGTCCATTATGTAACTGCCAGGGAATGAACCTTCGTCGCTCTTCACTCCCAGAATAAGAATTAGGGAATAAGGAAGAGTCTCTACCACATTATCCACATGATCTTCAACGAGGAGACCAGATACTCATCTATCGAGAAAATATTCCTTGAGTTGGTATTCACAATGTAGAAATTGTGAAATTACTTGTAGCACCATGTGATACAGTTAGTGTCCCCGATGGATCCGTTGAAGAACATCATGATCCACAATACGCTAACAGGTTTTATAGCTCAGTGGATTGTAATCCGCTAGAAGATGGACATCAGGTTCATCCCCAAAAAAGTCTATTAAGGGGAATGAATTGGAAGACATCATTACTACTTATCCAGCTCCCTTGGAGAAGTTCATGGACCTCGATTTTCTAGATGAGGAAATATTATCAGTAGACAAATCCATTATGTGCTGGAAAATACTCATTGATGGTGCTTCAGGAAGTCTTACTGGCAGAAAAATCAATGACCCCAGACTCAGTAGAGTTTGCCTGGGTATCGTCTTCATTATTCCAGTAGAAGTTGTTCTTCAATATTCATTCTTTTTGTCAGAATGTTGTACCAACAATTATTAATATAACCAGGCTCTCATTATTAGCATTGAATTGGCCATCGAGATTAATGTCCCCCACTTTCATGTTAAAGGGGACTCTATCTAGTCATCAAATAGATCAACAGTGACTATGTCGTCATGAAGCCAGATCACATACCACTTTCGGAATGTACCCTCCAACTAGTGGTTCAGTTCCAGTCTTATCCAAAATATACCCATGTCCCTCAGTCCCAAAACAGGAAAGCCAACACCTTGTCCATCCTAGATACATCTTTTGTAGATCATGATCAGGATGATTTTATTATTAATGTGGCACACAAGAGAGTCATCACCCATGTCACTCTGGATGATGATGATAGCCTTGATGTAATCCACCATACCGCTGGCACCTCTATGTCAGGACCCCCATGACCCTCTGATGTAGTTCTGGAAGTGACTTCTGACTATAGGACCCCTTTATTGAGTACCTCTGGCATGGAAGTATCATAAGAGATCAAGACGAACGTGAATGAATTTGACGATTCGAATTACAGTATTCCCTCCAAAGTTGTCCTGGTCTTGAGAAAATCCTTGACAAGTTCGGGTTTGATGGGGTGCTCCACTGTAGCATTCAAGGAGGTGAGATTTATCAGGTCATGTGGGTGGTTCATGCCGGTTCCTACGAGGCTCATCATACCATGCCAAATATTATCTTACCAGATCCAGAGGTTGGGGTATTTTTGTCCCTCCAAGATTTTTGAATGTACTGAGTTATCCAGGAGGGGTAATTCATGCTAAATTAATATTAACTGTGTTCATTGGATTCTAGATCCTTTCACACTTCCAATTACTCTTGGCCATTATTGGTCTGGGGACTCGATGTCATAGGACCATATCCATCAGTTACAGCTTACTAGTGCATGTTAATCCTGAATGCTACAGATTTATTTTACAAGAGGGAAGAGTAAATTCTAATCCAGAGGTCAATGGACATATTATTGTTGAATTTGTGAGATTCAACATCATATACCAATTTGGAGTCCCTCAAACTGTCCTCAGCGATAATGGCACCAACTTCTGGGAAGGTGGGTTGAAGAATATGTACGCCAAGTATAGAAACAATTCTATTCATACATCCTGCTATCACAAGGATGAAAATGGAATGATAGAGTCATTAAAAAATACCCTCTCTGACATCCTACAGAAAATGGTTGACCAGAACAGGAAGAGTTCTCGAGACAAGCTCCCTTGTTTACTCTGGGTCTATCGGACAATAACTATTATTTCCACCCCGGTGACCCCATACTACATGTTGTACAGAACAGAGGAGATACTTCCCATGAATATTCAATTAACTTTATTATGAACAACTATCAATGATCAACATGCACTAGATAAGGTAGCTGAAATCCTTCTGACAGAATTGGAGGCGATTAATGAGAACAGGAATTATGCCCTCCATAATCTGGAAAGGCATCAAAACAAGATAGCCAGAGCAATCAACAAGGGAGTCTTCCTCAGCTCATTCTTCAAATGTGACCTGATTATGGGACTGATAACACCAATGACAACTAGTAGGAAACACCCCAAGATAGATCCCAAATGGGAAGGGCCATACATTATTCACAAGGTTTACCACAATGGCGTGTACTCCCAGGTTATTGTGGATGTTGACGTATAACTCCTCCAACCACAGCTAAATTCCTCAAGATATATTTTCCTCAGTAACTTATGGTCATACATGACCATAAACTGTGATGTCTTTACCTAATGATATTAAAATGTATGATTTGTCCAAGCTGAAGGATGAAAAATTACTTGTCTTCTATCCCGCATGACATTATACTATATTTCATACCACATGACGTTAAATTATATAGGGTCCTACGTGACCATAAAATACTACATCATGCATGACATTAAACTGCTTTTTTGTCCCACATAACAATAAACTACATGATGGGTCATGCTCTACGACCATAAACTATGTTCTCCCCATATCTATTGTCCCGAAACACGTTAAACTACACCATCAAGAAATACATATAGCGTGATTCTCATTCTTATGGGATACATAAGAATGCTCGAGTGCCGTATATTATAGTCCACCCCTAAATTCGTCTCTTTAACTATCCTGTTGGGTGTAGTTATGTTGGATGATCCTGTATGGTGTAGTGTAGGATTCTTTGGGAACCACTCATGTCGAGATTATGATGATCACCACATGTGCACATCCACATTCTTATATCCTCCCACGTTCTCACTGAAAGAAATTACACTCCATGGCCCTTCCAGAACTACATAAAACTTAATTTCCATTTTCATGGTATAAGTAAGAACGCTCAGACATTTCGTCTGTAGGCCCAGCCCCCAATATTTGGGACTCCCCTTGGGTATAAACACATGGAGTGATGAAGGATTTCCCCCCAATCCACGGAGAGTTCATTATTACTGCACCATGAATCCCTCTACCTGGATATCCCCACCTCTTTCATCGTCCTGCTTGACATTAAACTTCACAGGCACATTCATGCTTCACAATTTCCATTTATTTGGGGCTTCATCATCATTCACATCCAAAAAGACCCTCAAATGGAATGGATGAAAGGATCTAGAGATATCATACCATTACTGACCAACATCGTTGAGGATATCGAATTAAATACTAACACAAGTCATGTATTGTGAATTTGGTCAGTGGTCAACACTCATTTTTTGTTCTCATTTCAGGTCACACGATGTGAATGCTGTGTTTTGAACATGGTCAACAACTATCCCCCATTTTTTTCAAAACCCCCATATTTACCAATAATTACCTGTAGTGATTCATCATTCCATGGAATCACTTTATACATCAGTCTACCTCAAGTAGGTGTGTTAGTCTGGAAGTTGTAAACTTATATGTTGGGGAGATCTTGATCTCATTCCTTATTTCCAACACAAAGAATTTCTCACGCGGGCTTAAGAGATTTGGTAACACAATAACCACATAAACAGTCATGTATCTATGGTTTTATCCCTATGAACATAATATAAGATCAATATTGTCCTCACCACAAGACGTTATACTACAAACTGGCTATGAATTTTCTTTTGAGGTCCAGCTTCAGGTCCCTCGGCCTTTCCGGGCCCCTTGTCCATGTTCTCACTTAGGATTGTGTGATGTGCTTCAGAATCCACGTAATCATTCATGTGGTCTATTTCTATCATGACACATACATCCTATTGAGATAATCACCTCTCTTTTTCCTTTTCAAAAGATGTTAAAATGAATATGTCCCATCATTCTTTACACGTCCTATTATTTTGGTTTCCACTATCTCTTGCATCCGAACCAGAACATCATTGATTCTAGGCCCCAAGGACCTCCAACTGCTTTGGTCCAATGCCCCTGAGGATTCTAGATGATAATTTGAAACATTTTCCAGGTTATGAGTATGGTCAATGGTCAATTATCATCTCATGCCCCCATTTCAAGAAATGATATAGATATTGTATTGTGAATATCGTCAGTATCTATCCTCAATCATTGTTGTTGTTCTGTGGTCTCCCCGATTGCAGGCACGATTATTCACCCCTACCACCCATCTATCCCATGCATGTGACAATAAACTGGTCATCTATGGTCCGTGATCTATGAACAGAAACTAATATCTAACGTGTCCTTGTCGCATGATGATAAACTACATGACATCTCCTATAACTACTTTTGGATTGATTCCCATCCTAAGGCTTCTTGTTCTCCTTCATTTAGGATTTCAGCATATTTCACATCCAAAAGTGCTCTTGAATGGTATGGATGCTCTGCTTATGGGATCTACTATAATTTCAGGCCAATGTACTCAAATATCATGTAAGAAAAATTGATTCATGTCACATGTTGTGAATATTTTTAGTGGTCAACAGTCATTTGTTGTTCCCATTTTATGTCACATGATATCGATGTTGTGTTTCGATCATGGTCAACAATTATCCTCCATCATCACACCACCCCCTTCAAGCCCTAAATATATGTTTCATTATTCACATCCTTTCCCACTCCATTATATCTAAGAAGAATTTTGATAGTCATGTTTTTATCCCTCAGTGAGTGTTTCCACCTTAGGAGGAAAATCCACAGGGGGTGTCATTCAGGGATCCAAACCATTTACCCTTTTTATGATTTCCACATGTTGCAAAAAACTTCTCCTACATCATTTCCCAAATAAAGCATAGCTCGCATGGGCATAAGGAGATGATTGAGGTTTTCACATATTTGGATGAGTCTCGCTTCTCTGTGGTCGAATTTCTTTGACCATAAAACCATGATATCTCCATGTCCTTTCTACAAGACAACAAATTTCATGACACTCTTAGAACTATATACATCTTGATCCCCATCTACATGGAATACATAAAAATTCCCAAGCATCTCATCATTGTGTCCACCTCAGGTTCCAATAATTACCAATTAGTTTTGGCCTTTTGGATATGAATTTCATACGATTGTGTGGTATGGTGTGGGCTTACATCCTCATTCATGTAATGCTTGTAATTTTCACACCATGTGATCCCATTCTAGGAGCTAGTCTCTTTTTCCTCTTGTCCTTCATGAAGTTAAACTATACCCTCATAACTTATTATGGATTTATTCCCATCCTCATGGGATACATAGGAACACCTAGATGATTCATCCATGAGTCTAGCCCCATATTCTATGACTTATTATATCCGCTTACCCCGATGTTTATTCCCCAGAATTGTGTGTTGGGTGGTGTGGACCTTGTCCTCATTCACGTCGGTATGCATTATCATGTCATGCACATTCCACCATAAAACCATGTTTCTTCTTATGTTTCCAATCCATATGACATAAAACTATGATTCATGGTCCCACATGACTTTAAATTGTTGCATCCGTAATTCATGGTATTAAATTTAATTGGTTAGTCCTATCAAACAAACCTAAACTACAACATAATCTTTCGGGCTGCATGACGAAAAACGACACTACATCGTGATTTCCTCACTCAAAGAGATATCATGTATGGTAGTGGTTATCCACCATAGAATTTGTCAATTATTTTATATGATTTGATTTATATAGTGATGCCTAGATTCTCCATTCAATGTTTATCTCTTCCCTAAAAACGACACACACCCATCCTAATGAACAAACAAGATCTATCAAATGCCACTTCTTTTTGTGTGTGGGACAGACCCACATGACAGTATTGTCCCTGGACTTGGTACCTTACCATGACACTTATTGAACTACATATGGATGTATCCCCGTCATAATAGGGTATGTTGGAACGCCCACATATTTTTTCTTTTGGTCCTTCCCAACATTCATTTTCAGTCCCTCGACCAAAAAAATCTTTATGGAGAACATGATGTGATATGAACTCATACCATCTTCATTCAGGTTGGGTTTTTCAATCAATGTACCTCATGTATCCCCCCCCTAAATTATATATATAGTTCATGATCTAATACCTTTAAACTATGATCTTACCACCCTTGTCACATGACAACAAACTCTGAGATATTTTCTAGAACAACATTTGGTTTGATTCCCATATTCACGCCATATGTAGGAATGCCCAGATATTTCGTCTGCAGGTCCAACACTAGGAATCGTAAACCCTACCCCCATTTTCAGCCCTGTGTCCCATACACCTTTATAATCATGTGGTGTGGTGAGCACCTCTTGGGTTATCATTCGCATCAGGTTTTTTGACAACTGAACCATGTTTCTTCATTGTGACTCTACATACTGGTCCAGGTTCCAGGACCATAAACTATGATCTCCCTATGAGAAATACACATCTTGTTCGACTACTTCTCTACCATGCGAGCATTTTGTTAAATAAAGTTCCCTCTTAATGGTCCACTATATGACCTTAAGTTAAGAGCGTGCGACCCCAGGACCCTTTCCCTTGAATGGATTCAACTCCCTCTATTTGACACATATTATTGTCGTACTCAAATGTTTCGTGACAAAGAGACCAAATTATGGAATTTTCCCATGGACATTCTCTTATTTAATGTCAAGGATTCGGGTTCCCATTATTTGGATCCACATCCTCCTCCACGACTGAAGAGAGCCCCTAGTGGCCTGGTCCTGTGCTTCTTCAGCTCACCTATCTTCTAGGGCTAACTCCTTGGAAGACCTCAGACAACATTTGTGACACGTACCGTGTTTAGAACACGGTTTGATATCAAAACTCATTTGTTTTCCCCCATTCTAGGCTAGCATGAAATGGATAAAGTGTTTTTAACATGGTCAGAAGTTAACCTCTATTATCATTCCTCTATCATTTTGATCTAGATCCCAGGTATCAAGATTCATGTCTTTCCACTCCCATGTGTTCACGTGGAATCCAAACACAATCAGTCCACCCCCATTGCATGTATGTGCGTTAATAATTCTTGTCAGTAATAGTGAAACTTCACTCACCAAATTTTCCATCGCTTTTAATGTGTTCCTCAATACACTAGTGTAATCCCATTTCTACTCCTTGTTTCCTACATCGAGCATGACTGACTTCGGATTAGTAGTTTTGGTAGTTCATGTACTGGTGAACCAATTTGACACTGGATTTTCATCCCACATGATGTTAAAATATGATTCCAAAACTACGTTCAGCTTCATTCACATCCTAATGGGTATGTAGAAATGCCTGGGCACTTTTCACTGAGCCCAGCCAAACATTCACTTTTGTTCTCTTGACCTATAAATGCTTCCTCCAGGGATACGTGTTGTGGTGTGGCCTCCTTCTGTCCTCCTTCACATCGGGTTTATAGGTACCACATCACGTACTCTCATATTTGGATATCCCCTATGACTCATTGTCCTATTGTATGAAATTGAAATACTTGATTCTACATATCCTTGGTGCATGATGTTAAACTACAGTTCTACCCTGAACAATATCAGGATGCCCTGTGTTAATTGTGGGATGCGTCATCTTCCTTGAAAGAGAAGATTCCCTCTACCATTGTTGGTCTTTGACCATGCAGTGCACAAGGAACTATGTTTAGATCGATTCCCATCCATATAGGATACATACATACTTTCATGAAATCCCCATGGTCCCAACACTAGGTCCACAAAACTATAGATTATTTCAGGTCCCTACAAGAGAGGCATTTTTTGGATGTACGTTTGATCCCTAACCAGACAGATGCATACACCTATTTTGTTTCCACCATAGTAGAGTTATTTCAATAGTTTTGGAATCTATTTGAGAAACCTATCACTCCACCCCCTATGCATTGTCTGTCCTATATTTGGACCCTCTTACTCTTTCATGCATGAAGCGACCCCCTAAAAATATGGTTGCTTGGGATATAGCTCACCAACTATCATGAGCTGACGTTTCAGAAGATTAATGGATGAAATCTTGAGTTAGGCCCCATCTTTAGAACATGTTCTGTGTTTATCCCTCATTTTTATCCCCATTTCAGGCTAACACAATAAGGATATTGTGTTCCAAAAAATTTCAAAAGTTATCCATCATTATCCTGCTATCCCTATAGTGTTTCAAATTTTGGGTATCATGATTCAATCATTCCACTCCTATCTGTTTGGATTAATTCTAATACCCCTTGAATTATCCTGCTCATGTACTAGAGCACACGTTTGTAGAAGGAAGTCGGCTATCCAGGGATCCCGATTCTCTATTTGTTCCCCCTCCAGCTTTTAGGATTCTCCCAATGGTTATCGATCACCTATTATAATCCCCTCAAACCTTTTGTTGTTTAGTACTCTCGTACAGGTGATTAGCCTCCTATTATCTCTTATTTCACTGACCGATAATTGATCATGTGGTCTTATATATTCAGTCGGATATTTTTTCAATGTGATCAAGATACAATGGAACATATGGGATTCATATTCCTTAGATATTTCCTTAGAATGTGGTCCACCTCACCATCCTCCTCCTCATTGGACCCCATTCGATGGGGGGAATTTGATGGAATGGAAAAAAGGAATCCACAATAAATTATAAAGTCTTCTGTACATGATCTAAGATCATTTCATATTTTGTAATATATTTTTTTTGACTGGATATAGAGGCCGAATAGTGTTACAGATTAGGAGTTATGCACATTCGAATTTGGGCTGGAAAAGTGGTTCCTGGAGCCCATTCGTGAAGCTCCCTTCGAGATTGTGGAGCATAGGGAACAAGATCGGAGACTCTGCGAGCGGTGCGAAGGTCATGATGGTATCCTCCACAACTAGGAGAAAATTAAGGTATCATTCCAGAGCCTTGATATGTGCTTTGAAGGTCGATGACGATCGACTCCAAGGTTATGAGAAACTTAAGGGAACTCATTATGGTTGTAGAGAGCGATGTCCTTCGTGGAATCATTTTCACTTCACACCACAAATTTTCTCTTTTTAGAAAGCTCCAACTACCTCCATTACCTATAAATAGTCATCTCACCCCTACATATGCATGATTACACCACCCCTTCATCTGCGGATATCCCATTTCACGGTGCTCCAGAGCACCACAAAATGATTCCCTTCACAAAGGGATCTTCCTTTGTTGAAGATAAGATCCCCTTCAGGTTTCTCGAGGATCTACAAACCCCCTTTACTCCACAAGACCCTTAGGTGTGAGAAGCCACTTTTTTCCGCAAGGACCCCCTGGCATCTTCCAGATGATCCATTCAGTCTTCAAATTTTTTATAAAATTTCCTGGATCGCAGAGTTCGATCATGAAGGTCAATCGCGAAGCACGATCATAGAGGCCGGTTGTGGACCCCCACCACAGGCCTCACAGATTCAAGTCACATAGTGAACAATCGTGAAGTGTAGGGACTCATTATGATCTGTGAAGATGAAAGGACCAATTTGAAATGAGTTACCACGGAGCGAGTGGAGCTTTGCAAATCAAGAGCTCAAGCGTGAAAATGTGAAGATGAGAAAGGAAAAAAGATATCAGCCTCTTATAGATGATAAATTCTCAGCGTACCCTTTTTTAAACATGGGAAGCTAAGGAAACACATATTGAAATTCCAGTGGCATAAAATAGCACAAATTCTAAATTGGAGCCCTCATGCTTCTGCGCCCTCTAGATTCCATATCATATGGGGATTAAACCCTGAAGCATCATTTTCCCAGTGTCTAGACATGCCAGTGATGTCCAACATGACTACTCACCCAATCGAAGGTTGTTTCCTTGAAATGACCCCAGGGAATATTCTGATAGAAGCATCATAATTAAACGGCATCCATGAATATGTGGCACTGGTAAAAGTTTCATGAACAACCTCTTACGTTTATGAGTGAGACATAGACTAGGAAACAAGATCCAAGGAGGAATCCACGGAAGGAGTAACCAACATCCCATCATCCTGTTTCAATTATGGAGTAAACGACCCCTAAATAAGAGACAAATGTTAACCATATTTGGATACCGGGAATGTGGGGAAACATTTACGTGTCCTCAACATACAGATACACACCCCAGCTAAAGCATCGTAAACATACGTGAAGTCTCATTATGTTTTTCATAGACAACTGGATTCAGTGAGCATAGATTGGATTTTTTTGGAGTCATATGGTGGACCCAAATATCCATGTAAATTTTTCCATCATGTGCTTAAAATTTTACCAAATCCATCTAAGGAAATGACATTTCAAGAGGATTCATGGATTTTTCTGATACCTCCCTTTATTGATTCATATCTAGAAATACTTTCTGTATTTTTTTATTTATATTTAATGGACATTATATTATGTTCATTGCGTTCTTAGGCTTATGATCGTACAACATTGACAAAAAGATACTGTTATTTAATTTCTCACAGCATAAAACTAATGTTTCCATATTCAATCTAACAAGGTCAATGAAATAACAGACATAAATGAAGGGACAAGTTATATTATAGATTTCATTATGAATTGGTGCACAAAATTTTATGATCATGATGGTTGGACTGAAAAATGGGATGTATACCGATATATATTCATAGGATATAATATCCATGAACCACGACATATCCCATTTTATGGGATTCAACCTGTACATAGTCCATAAATTTAATCCCTATATAGATCTATCTCATATCAAAAGAAAACAAAATTTACAATAAATTACTTAAATTTAATATGTGGAGACAAATCATGCAATGAGAGTTCTATTACAGGTATTGACATTATGAGAGATAATTATTAGGCTCATTATGATGAGATAATGGAAGTAGTTTATGGACTTCAAGTATATAATGTATGTTTTTGAATTAAAATTATTGAAAAAGAGCCCAAATTCATATTGATTAGTGTTTTGTGATGAGTAATTGATGCTATATAGTTTAATGTTATGTATTTAGGATGAATGTCATATAGTTTAATGTAATGTGACTAGGACATTGTGAACCAACAAGAATATTATGAAAAGTATATTTTGATAATCCATCTACTAATGGGGGTGCATGGATTGAATGTGTGTAAATTATAATCCTTTCAAAAGAATATAGATAAATAACCTATTTTTTGGGTTATTATCATAATCATATTCATATAAAATAAATGAAGGTCTCAAGGAATGGACCACTATATATAGTATTGGGTCATGTAAGATTGACAAAATAATTACATTGTTTTCTCTCATGTAACATGGTTCCTACCTAATTAATGGTGACTGTAGAGTATTATATAATCAAACATAGAATTATTATTGATCTCTTTGCATATGGGAGAATGAATGATGTAAAACATGTCTTCAAATTTCCTAATTGGGTATGATGGATAGATAACTATTGATTGTTGGTTGACCATGAGTAATAGTTGAAACTTGTGTCACACTACTAAGTAAAATTACAAATAGATTAAGGGGGAGAAATCGATCATGACCAGAACACCCTTTAAAAATTATTTCACATGCTCAGAGGAATCTATGTTGCTCACTATTAATTCCTCGATGGGTCCTTTTGGATTAATCAATCCATAACACCACCATTTTCATCAAATGTGAAACCAAGAGGATTTACTAAAGATTATAGGACCCAATGTATACTTTCTCTATTCAAATAACATAGTCAATTCAAACATAAAATGATCTGAATGAGGTTCGGTGGGAGAGGTGACGTTGAAATGGTTATGGAATATTAGATGCCTACAAAATCCTAATCTAGAAATATGATTTGAGTAGGTTAAAATAAAATTTATAAAAGATGATGGTAATATAAACCAAATAAAAAATTGGTAAAATACTCAAGATTTAATAGAGTGATCATGTTCATTGGTAAACGTAATATTTTATTGAAATCACAGACATTTTTATGGTCATATGGGATAAACTACTTACCTTGTAGTTTAACATGATATGGCTATGATAAATTATGAAATTCCAATCTTAGGATATTCATGGGGTGATAAAACCATGTGTCACTACATATTCTAGGGTAATAATTATCAATATACATTTAGTTCATAATTATAATCCCTAATAATAACTTTATCATATACAATGAAAATATATTGAATCATTTAAATTAATTTTTATCAAGATTCCCAACGTGGAAAAAGGGAAACTCAATCAAAAGAATAGAACAATGTCAAAAATGTTGTTTTTATAAAATTATCGACATTATAGAATCTAATGTGAGATGACTCATAGTGAATGTGAAGGATCATACAGTTGAAATGTACCCTTGAAAATTGGATAATCTCTCCTCATCATGGTTTCTTGGACAAATAAATCTATTCCTAAGGCTTACCATTTAGATCGAGTTCATGTGTTGGAGGGGTGTAATGGATATATCATATAATTGAGAAAGAATGTATGAACCTAGAGTAACCAAATATGTCAAAATTTAATAGAATCTCCTTATTATTCAATGGAATTTTAGGAGAGGCCAACGTTTCACCAATGTTCTAACATAGATCATGCTATAGTGTAATAAAAAATAGGTCATGTAGGAAATAAATTTAAGGTGTTTCTATGTAGGCCGAATACTCTTAAGTTTAATGTTATGATTATAGGATAATGTCATTTAGTTTAACATAATGTGACAAGGATGATATTTCATGTATTTTAAATTAAATTATTGAAGACAAGCTGAACCCTTAAATGGAATGATTGGTGTATATGTGTTGTTTTCAATATTTTGGGTAAATACGGTTGGGAAACTCTAATAACAAATCGAAAAGAAAGGGATTTGAATCATTGGAAACCCATGGATGGGTCCATGGTTGGGTATATGGTATGTCATTATGTATCTTGATGGATCAAGAATCAAGATATACTTAGTTCCTGAATAATATTTGAATATATATTACTCATATGAAAGATAATGTGAATTTTCTTATATTGAAAGAAGATTCAAACAAGAATAGAGATATATAGTTCCATCTTGGACTTGATCATTAGTAAAAACTAACATCATTGGTTGGGTCGAGAATAAGTTGTTCATTCATCAATATATATTACGTTAGTATAATAATAAATCCTTACTTAATTCTGAAATGTATTTAGAAATCATGATCAACTTGTCTAGATGGAATTATAGTGAGGGAATCCACCATCAAAATTATATAGGTTCTATCATAAAGATAAAGAGGCGAGCTTATTTGGGACTGGATTATAGATGGTTCTAGTTATTCATACATCACTATATATCCTATAATAAAAAAAATCAATCAATTACATAAAAAGGGAGATAGCTTATACAGAATGACCTCATGTTATTCAGTTTAACTTCAACATACTAGGAATCCTATCTGAGTAGTTTAATGTAATATAGGACAGACTTGGTCAGTTTAGTTTAACATCATATATCTAAGAATATATACCATATGGTTTAGATTCATGTATCCAGTACTATATTTTCATGTAGTCTTATAACACATGACAAGGACATTGTGAACCGATATTAAATTATGGAATTAATATCAACTGAAGGTGATTCACACAATTTAGTGTTGTGTAATGAAGACTACGTCTATTAAATTTAATTTCATTTATTGAGGACGTTTTTGTAGTCATTTAATGTCCTTTCAAATGGATTTTCTAAACCCCATATGGATTGATTAATACCATATATATATCGTGTGAAATCAAAAATGTATGTGTCTAGGTTTGGAATAATATTTTAAAGCATTACTATATATCTCATGGAATAGTAATCAAAGAATATGTAGTTATTAAGAGGCCATTGTTAATGACTCCATGTGAATGGAAAACTCTTAATCATGAATAATAGGAAATTTTTTATTATATTTTTATTAATGAATATTCTTTGGCGGAACCTATAAAATCTAACTCAGATATATTATGTAAATTTTGTTATTCGACCAAGGAATCACGGAGGTCAACCCATAAAATTGTGGGGATTTCACATAGATATAGTTCCATATATATAAATCAATTCATAATGGGTAGGATGCTATAAGAAGTTAAAGGTCTTATAGGATGAATCATATGTGCTTTAATATAACATCTTACTTCTATGATGGTATGTTTCATAGTTTACAGTTTTGTAGAAACAATTTTTTTCATGAAGATTAATATCATGTGAAAAGGGAATATACATGAAATTTCATTTCATTTTGTAATGATGTGATCAAGAAATGATTTTTCTTATGTGATATTTCATCAATTGACTAATAATGACTTGAATAAAGGTTTCAATCTTCTATTGAACCTCATTCTATATCAGGACTTTATCTAATTTTTTTATGATCCAATATTTAAAGAAGATGAATATTTCAATCATATCACCCAAAATTCGGTGGTATGGACAACAATTTGGATGAAAAATCATGGTTTCCTCCTTAGGTCTCTTGATCTTTAGGAGCTTAAGGAAGTTATCTAGAAATGGACATGTGATATATGAAACCACATGATCAAGCTAGAAAGAGTAATATTTTTTGTGACTTTGACTACAAAATGTATAGTCCCAACACTTGGGTACATGTTATGTGTTCTCATCATGGTTTCAGTCTGGGATAAGTGGATACATGGGTGTCATTGGGTCTATTATCCCCTCATCAATAAACATATAGATGCAATCATAGAATATGAATCAACCTTTTATTTTTTTCTAAAACAACCAAAGGTAGGATAATTAGTAAGAGTGGTCTCATAAATCTATATTTAGTCGTGTCCTTTCACTGATCAACGATATCTCTACCAAATTATTCTAAATAAAAATATGAAATAACCTAAAAATTACTATAGTTGGAAGGAATATACCATGTCCTTTCTATGTCTTGGAGATGTAATATAATATTTCCTCCCTTGTGCACCACATATTTCTTTATCAGCAAGAAAAAAATTTTAAATTTGGGATTTTTGGGGTGGGGACTCAATATAAATTAATTTAGGTACAATTTTCAATGCTACTAATTATTCTGATATTGATGAAACCTTCACTAGACTGAAGAACTCTTGTAGGCTTAGAGATTGTCTAGTGATTGGTGAGGTCGAATTACATAAATTATTTTCTTGATGAGTGGGTGGAAAACAAAAAAATTACCACTATCTTACTGGATGGTTTAAAATAGAATGATGTTTGGAAATCACATAGTGAAGGGGAGAAAATTGAAAATACCACCTTTCTTATAAGATATGGTACTTCCCAACAATGAGGACTTATACACTGGTATAAAAGTATTTCACCCTGAGGAAACTCTCCATGAATAACATCTATAATTTTCTCCATGATATATTGATTTTCATATTAGATATATATAATTTGTTCTTTAACAAATATATCCATGTAGTGATCTAGGGGTTGGAAAATAAAAGAAATATCATCAGTTTTTTCTTTCCCATTGGAAACATGAGTGTTTGATGTTGGGAGTTCTAAGGCACTAAAAAGGATATAAACCATTTTTTCGGGAAAGTGGGGAATTAATAATCTCTTCATCAACAATGATAGGATTGAGAATGGGAGAAACTATTATGGATAATAAAATTATATATGGGTGACCTCATATTTATCAAGAGTGAAATCATTAGAAGAATGGTGTGATTCCTAAAAAAATCAATGATTCCATTCGAACTAACACCCAACCTAGCCTACAGCACAACCCGATGGTCACTCCTGATCATAATGGTCTGAAAAATAGTGTATAGTTATCAACATACTCTTTGGGAATGATTTTCCTATGAAAAACACTCAACATCCAAACCATGTATCACACTCTGAAAAAAAAATACAAAAAATATACTTGTAAAAAGTTTACATTTACAATTCCAATCAAAATAAAAATGAAAAATGGGGAAAAAATAACAAAAGTAACCCCAAAATCCATTGTGGAATGACAGAAAACACCAACCTTGCCACCAACAAAAAAACCTTCCAAATAATACCCCATTATTAAGACAATATTCTACAACTACCATAGTTTGTCTTATTGTATTCTATATTAGGAAACAAAAAACTAGATTTACCCACTGGGAATATTTTGTTTTTGAGATAACATTCATAGTAGGATCCAAGACGATGTTCCATGCATTCAAATTATATGAAAAATAAGGAATCCGGTTTTTGAGTGTATTAACATAGTTTGGTTTTGAAAACACGTTTTACCATTGAAATAAGTTTAAATATAGTTGAAAAACTAAATTAAGACGATTAAAAATAATAACTATTTTCCAAACCCTACGTATATGTGCCCCATAGGTATTATGAACCTCATTCTATTAGTGACGAGTCATAATCATATATCTCCTCATGCATGATCCACTAGAGAGATAGTCATCAGAGTTATAATGGTATCCAAAAAATTATTATCCAATTCAGTTATTATTATATTATTTTCATATTAGAGATATAGAGTCAACCCCTATCATCTCTCCAAGTGAAATTTTCATGTTCCCACCCTCATAGGTATGTAGGTTTTCAAGGTTCTCTATTTTATTTTAAAAATGACACCAAACCATTCAAATTCCTTTTCAATATTCCAACACATCATATGCCACAATACTCTATTTCCTTCCATCAACCAAGTGTTAAACCATTTTAATAGTTTTATAGAAACCAAAAACCCTTGAAACCATCTATTTTAAATGAAAACCATTTCAAGAACATTTTTAAATAAAGGAAAACATATTAAACCCATAAAATAATTTCATAACATCTAACTCCCTACCTTTCACTTTTAAAACACCAAAATCCAACTGGAAACTGCAAGAAAATACATGATGGGATCCTATATAAGTATGAAAAACAGGTAAAATCATGATCCAAGCCAAAAATTTAAAATTAATCCCATTATTTTTCAACAAAACCACAATGTGTACAATTCATAGAAAGGGGGTTTTGAATGTTTTTCCCCCATAGTCAGAATTGGACTTGTGAGTAGTCCATTCTAATCATTTTCAAACACTGACCATGATGGTGGGTTCCTTTCACAATTTAGAGTCTGTATAGATAGTATTTTGGTTTGATATTGCATTGTTGGATTATTATTTTGAGGTTGGAATTAAAATCATTTCGGGGGTTAGTTTGTAAGATGTAATGAATGGGTAAGGTTGGTGATATCCTTGATTAGAATTGATAGAGTTCTCCATAGATATATTTTTGATTTTATTTTGGGATATATTATTGAAGGAGGGGTCATGTAATATCCTTGAGGATAACATAGTTTTTTCATATATATTGGGAATATTTGTTCACTTCTATATATGTATTGGTATTGATCATATGATTGAGGATTGGGTCTATTGGATACTTTAGGATTGGTTGACGTCATTTGATAGTAGTAATAACATAGTGCATTTGATCTATTGAGATAAATATAATATGATCATGAGTATTTTATAGGGGGATAGTTACTGATCGTGTGTCTAATGGTTGTTGTATTCATTTGTATAGGATGACAGTGTCTCATGGTGTCCTTTGGAAACTACTGAGTAGCCCTTGTAAGGGTCTACTTTTGATGTAGTCATGATAGCCATTTTTAATGCCACTCTTGTCACACTGTTCATTTTGTTTCCCCTTTTTGGGTGATCTGTGTATCAAAGAAAAATATAGATTCCAGTAAGGGACATTTTGGATTCTTCTTCCCTAGGTGGTTCCTATGATTTGGATGATCCAGAGGAACCCCTCGTAGAAAGTCCTATACTTTTTGTGGATTAAATTATATTTGTTGATGTTTTAGTGGATGTGTTCAGAGATCCTAGGTATAGTATGTGGGTCCTTTATAGTATGTCACCTTTTTGTTGGGACCCAAGGGTTTGTGGCCCCACTGAGATTTCTTTTTCCTTGAGATCGATCGTTCATATTCCATGGTAGATTTTTTGTTGGATGAGGTAATCTAGAGATCTCATAAAGGCATCACGATTTGATGCTAAATGTTTGATCGAACCTTCCACATCAACAATTTAGACTGTGGGATCTTGGTATGATCGCCCAGAGTTTGGAAAGGAATTGTCCATGAGGTTTGATGTTGGTTTTACATTGGATTTTTATTGAGGGGAAAACCCATGGAATATCTTAGATAGAGCATTGGACGTTTGTTTTTATGTAGCTCTACTCTCTATTGGTTGGTTATTATTAGATTGGATTAAAGAGATATTGAATGATATGATTGAGTGAGCCCCTTTAGTTTAGTATTTTCATTGGGTATTTGTTTTTATGGCATGCACATGGTGGTCTCCCAGTAGCTGTTGTTGGTCCGTAAGAAAATTTATTGGTTGGGATCATGGGGAGGACTAGACTCTTCAGGATAATTCACATGTTTTTTCCTTAGTATATTCTTACCATGAGATGGTTTAAACCATTAGGACCTCATTTAGAGGTCTATTTTTTCTACACTACTTTTATGATATGTCATATTCTCAAACATGTGGAGCATATATCTATCAATAGTTCAATAAAACCACTAGATTCTTAGAACCTATTATATGTACATTTGTATTTACAAGCATAAGATGATAACCTAGGTTATGTAATTAATTCTGATAGTTATGGTAGACATTGGAATTCATCATTGATCAGGAAGAAGTGCTTGATAATTTAGTTATGGAAGACATTTTTAAAAATTCTTCTAGTTGGGTCTAGAGTAGGGGTAGATTTACCATTGGTGTATAGCTACAACCCAAAGACAATGTTTCCCTATTTTAGCACCTTTTATTTCTGTTTATTTAATATTTTCCTTATACTTTATGTTTTTGGATAGTATGTCTATATCATGTGTGCATTCACTTGTTATTACTAAAGATTAAGGTTTTCCCTTAGGGGTGTCGTATTTAGATTTATTTCCCACCCCATGTGCATATGACTCACAATGAGTGAAGACCTGATTACTAATTTAAGGCTTTAGGCCATGTTTCATAATGGTTGGGGCTTGATTTCCAATGTTTCTTCATTGAGTTTATCTTCTCATGTGGAGTCTATAGATCATGTAGGTAAGGCATGATGATTTTGTAGACCAGGTATGGGGTTAGGATATTTACTGGTAGTGGATCATGTTGTATTTATTTTTAGTTTTTTATTTTTTTATATGTGGTCATCATAGTGGGATCCCACTTATTGTATTATTATTTTTAGTATTTTTTTATATGTATTGTATGTTTTTATTGATTTAAGTATTTTTAAATGTATGTGGAGTTTCATTTATTATAACATTTTCTATTTCAGTTTAATGATTATACAAAGTTAGATGTTCATTCATGTGTATGTGTTTAGTTATTTTTACTATTATATCACTTGGACTAGATGGTATAAATTCTTCCAATGATTCTTTTAGACCCTCACCACTAGTCAATATCCTCTAGTGCTCTAGGTGGTGTGCTTGGGGCCTTGTAGTGAGCCAGATAATTTGATGAGTAACGCCATTCTAGTTTATTTTCCATGGAAATAGTTTTCAACTCATGGGGATGAGGAATTACAATTGAATGATTTTCTGGGACAGATTATGTGTCGAGTTAGATTGAATCATTGACTGGTTCAAGATAGTATAATATTTTAGACAAAGATAATATCATATATATGTTAATATAGGTTCCTGTTATAAAAAATCCCTAATATTTAGTGGCCTTATATATCAATTTTATAGAATTGAAATTGGAAAATTTATATTCATCATAAGAAAATGATATCATTTTTCAGGATTTTTCCCATTATCTCTATTGGTGGGACGAGTCATGTTCACTTATTTAGTGATTTGGCACCCATGTGTTCCTATTTTGGAATTTGTCTGTTATTCATCTAATATAATGGTCTAATCATATATAAAATATTACATTGGATTTCCCACTGGAATTTTACCAAATCAACCATATTTTTCTATATATATTTGACAATGAAGAATTCATTTATTGTGTGACACAACCTATTATGATAAAGAAATAGTTTGGGTGATCATTATTTACTATGTCTTATAGATTATAAAAATGTGATTCTCTGTCCATCTAATTAATAAATGAATTATCTTGAAGCATTATCTTTATATAATTCATAAATATTATTCATCATAATTTCATGGTTATGTATTATAAATCTTTTTGGTATGATAGTGATGGTGGATATTTCTTATTTCATGAGGATGATTTCTCTAAGGCCTCGATCTGTGTTGGGGTACATTGATAAGACATATCCTTCATTCTTTGAATACCATGTTCAAGACATTATGTTATAGTATCAAGCTCACAGAAGACATTGTGGCACTTCAATGGTAAGAGATAAGTTAATAACCCATCCTATAGGATCTACAGACATATATCACAAAATTATTCTACAAGAAGTTTCATTTATATGGAGAATGTCAAACCCATCAATCCTAGACTGAAATACATGACTCACTCATTATCCAATTTATTTCACTTTTATAGGTCAAGGATATTATTTTTATTTATTGTAAAGTACAATTTAAAGTGGAAATATTGAATGTGATAATCCTTGTTTGTAATCATCCCAGCTACAAGGTTACTCTACGAAGAAAAGTTAGGGCCTTATATGATTGTAACAAATCACCTGAGTTTGTAAAACTCTTATTGTTCTCAGGTACTCATCATTGGACAACACTGGTAATAAAAACAAGTGAGATACTACCTTAGTCCTCACATTCCAACAATTGATTGTAATCTTGAATTTTAGATGTTTGCTGGAAAAGGATTTGAAACCACCCACTTAGGATATAAATTCCTCTCTTATTTCACCAGTGTACTTTATCATTTAATAGAATCAATTCTAGTAGTGATATAGTACATTAATTCATAGGATACCACCCCTTAAGACATCCCTGAGAAAAAATAACTAGTAGTTTATGTTCAACAAGTGGTGTGAACTCTTGATAATGAACTAGAACTATAATCAAGTGATAAGGATGATATGATGTCATTTTGATTTGGTGACTTGATTATTCTTATGTGGGTCGAATAATTTCACATAATTATAAAGGTTAAAATAAAGGAGTCATGTTGTATTCCACATGATTACCATACTCAATGGGATGATTTCCCTTGATAAACACAATATTCATATTCTCAAGATCCTTTATTTTGGACTTGAACTAGGAAATATTAACTTTTATTGCTTCCATGTCATGATTTATGAGTGTTGGGTGGGATCCTAATATTTATACATATATTTCTGCTTATATAGTATTATATTTTTCACCATCATTTTCAAGGGACCCATATTTTTTAATCAAAAAAAATATTCATTACATTCTAAAACATTTAAAAATATAAATGAACATTTTGTGTTTAGTTTCATTGAAATTATGAAATTAATACGTAAAAACATAAACATTATTCTAATCCAAATGAAGTGTATCTTCACAGATTCATCCTAAGTTACTTTTACTCCATCTCATATCCAAGTATATACATTAAAAAAAAGGGGTAAACATATTATCCAATTAATGGAATAAAAAATGAAATATTTAGCATGTGGTCATGAGGAATAAAAATAGAGAATAATAATAATAAAATGAAGCATGTATGTATTGAATGATCCTAAATAATAACATTAAATTTTTTTATATCATAAAAAAGATACATTTATAATAATTCCACCAAGGTCTCATAAAACAATATTATTGAGGTTTTTACTAAAGGTATGATAAAACTTCCCATCAATAGAGATTAATTATTTACGCAATTTATTGGATTTCTATTAATAATAACCCATAATATTTATTAATTCATGGGTTCCACATAATAAAATTTATCAATAAACCAAATAAAATAAATAATAGAATTCATATAATATCATCGAGTACATATATTTCTAGAGACCTATAATCTTCGTCATTTGTGACCCATGAGAATATAATTTCGGTTTTCATGCATTTAAATCCATAATAAATTTCTTTATTTTCATATCCAGGTGAATAGAAAGAGGTATGGAAGTGTTTTGGGTATTAAACATAATAATATTTCTATACAAGATATAAATTCATGAAATGATTACAATATCATGATGACTATACAACGTGGTTTAATGAAAGAGAATAGTTATAGGGAACATAGGTATCCCATGGGTAAAATAGTATTTTTATATAATTAGATAATAAAATGTGTATTAAAATATATTAATTAAACATTTAAAAGACATACCACAAAAGAGTTACATGAATTGTAAAGATGAAGAGGGTGGTTCCCTTACTATTGAATGTAACATTCTAAAGGTCAGAGTTGGATGCCTTTATGAACTTGGAACACCATTGAGATAATTTAAATAGGGAAAATTAATATTTTTTCATATATAGTTTATTTTGATTTGTGATGAATGGGGGAATAGGTAGGTAATTATTTAAAAATAAGAGTAACTAAATAAAAAAATTAAAATATTGGTCTTGTAATTATAGGTTGTGGAAAATGAAAAAACAAATGACTACCTATTGTTTTGTCATGATTATATATATTACGTTAGTTTTTTATAATCATATAATACATTAGAACCAAAATCCAGTTTCAATATTTTTTTTTCAATGAAAAATTTTATTTTCCATAAACTATAGTATAAAAAATTTTAAATTACACTTTATACATCAAGAAGTCCTCTATAGGATTAGAAAGTGATTTAGATTCATGAAAACTAATAATATTAATAAAATACTATATTTTTGGTAGATAAAACATTAAATTATTCATTTCACCACTTTTATGTATTAGTGATGTCAAAATATTCACCATATAATATATCATCTTTTATATTTTGAAATAAAATTTCACTGGATCATAAAATTATGAAAAATTATCCACCAACTAATTTTGACTTTATTAATTAAAAAATTTACTCAATTCTTGTTAATATTTTTTTTATAATTATGTGAAAATCATTTTTTTAAATATATAATACATTTTTATTCAAAATCGTAAATTTAAACTATAAAAAAATATTTCTATCACATTGAAATAATATATATAATCACATATCTTTTTTTATTTAATTATTTTTATTTTCAACCTTTTACAGACCTAATTTTATTAAATTTATATTAATTCAGAATAGATATAAATACTTTCTCGAAAAACTAGATCATTATCTCTGTGTAATAAAATATTTCATATCATATTCCCTAATAATATTCTTTTTATATAAGGTGAAACACTAAATAATAATTTTGAATCAATAAGACTATTAATTAATTTATAAAATAATTATACCTTAATAATATTAAGCCATGATTTATAACCCTATACTAAACTGACATAGGCTATAAGGGTAATGTGTCAGATGGTGGTAGTTTTATGTGGTGGTTCACCCAACATTGATTTCTTGGTGATCTACATAAGATGAAACATCTTGTATAGGATATTTCATTTGGACATTATATATTGAAGCTCTATCCAGGTTTGATTGAGGGAAAAGTCTAAAGATTCTACCTCTCTCCCAACATTGAAAAATGATCTTCGTCTGCATAATTCCAATGGTTGTGTCCATAAATTATTCCTTATGAATTTGTGTAACTATTATCTTTACCCTTAGTATATAATAATACTAATGGTACATTTATCATTAATACGTTGCGAATTGTATTAGTTCCCTATAGTCATACAGTCAAACTGTCATATTAACCAATAGTAACATAATAGTAACGAAACTGTCACAATTTTGATTATGTCCTGTATAAGTGGCACTAAAAATTAACATTACTACATTATTCCCTAATTTTATTACAATTCATTTGGTAATTTCTATCATATTCGTAATGTTTCTTTTTTATTTAATAGTTTTTAAGGTTGGTGTACTCTTCCTGGAAGAGTTTGATCCTATCTAGTATAATATTGTGTGTTCACTATTCAATATTTTATATATCCATGTACATTTATAAGATATATTAATCGATATTATTAATTGACATGTTATATTATTTTCGTTATTGTTTTTTTATGTACATCAATTCTCTTATTTAATAAAATAGTCATCATGAAAAAGGAGTTCATTTATTAATCATGGTAGAAATATTCAACATGTTACACCCCCCAAATTATCCAAATAAATTTTAATCCTACCTCAAAATAAAAGTGGGTATTTTTCATTTATCTCTTCATTAGGTTCCCATATTTTTTCTTCAATCATTATATTTCTCTATAGGTCCTTAATAATCTTTTTCTTATTGTTTCATCAACACTTGATCCCTTCTGTCAAGAATATAGATTAGTTCCTATTACTATGAAATATTATATTTAAATTATAACTCTATAATATCAATTATATTTGTTCGGAAAAAATTTTAATTTCTCAATAGATACACATGAAATAAATTATGGACATTAGAATGATTTAGAGTTAGTTTTGATCGACACAAAACAACTCGAATACACTCCAAGGTCTAAAATTGTTCAATTTACCTTGGAAATAGTTCCCATTATTTTTTAATATCAAAAATTCATTCCTTAATGATATATTGGGAAATAAATGAGGGCTAAGAAGAAATTTTATTTTCATTATATGGTTGACTATATTAATTTTCTGTTGAATATGAGAATCCTTAATGGGATTCTGAATCAGTTGTATATTTTATGTAGTCTCCATCAAAATGTATGGTCCATAATTATTCCCTTATCTACCATTATCCCCACATTTTAGATTTCTATTACATTTTTATAGATATATTCAAAATGATCCATTTTTATACTTTATTGGAATCTATTTTTATATGAGAATTCAAAAAGATTATGATATTGGTCCCAATACCTTTAAAAATAAAGTGATAATTCATGTAGCATGCCTTCTAATGATTGATTTTTCTTCTAAAACATCCCATAATTTTAGGGTTGATAGTATGTTCATAAGAATACTATTTTATTCATAATCATTTAAGTATCCTCTATAACATATATGTAAATCATGGATATCAATCAGAAATAATTGATAGAAGTACTCCCAGGATATTTACTACGTCATTAATGTAGAGGAATGTATTGTACTCTATGGAGAAATATTATTTTATGGTGATGAAATGGGCATAATGTTACATCCTATAAATATATAACTACATATAAATATTTCCCATGGATTTCATATGTATTCGAGTTAAAAAGTCTATAGTGATGTTTTCCAACTACTATATTTGTATGGGCAATTGTTTTATTACCCATTTGTGAACTTGTCACTCCACATTAACTTGTTTTAAAACCAATCACACTGAAATGAAATTGGAAATATCAAATTTCATAATATCTAAAAAATAATTTTCATGAATGTGTCGATACTTTTTATTACTTCCATGACTTATAAGTAATGTAGATATAAGTGCTTCATACATCAACTCCTTCTTTATATCAAAAATAGATGTGATACATTGACTTGTACCAAATGTTAGTACACTATCATAAAAAATATTGAATTCAAGATACATCGAATTTTTTACAATATCCCTCCTATATTCCATCAAATTACCATGTCTATGAGATTGCATGATCCAATATAGAAATACCATTTAATAGATAATTTTAGATATGAATGATGATTCTCGTTACATTATTATTCTCATTTCCAAACATTCTTTGTCCTTGATTAAGAATCTCCTTCAATCCTCATTATTACAATTATTCCATGATCATTCCTAATAAATATATAAAAACATCATTTTATCTTCTAGGGTGATAATGAATTGAAAAATAATAGTCTTTATGTAGCTCCCACCATCTCTTCAATCTCATGTTATATTCATTTTTTATGAATTTATACATCTAACTTTGGTGTTCTATGTATATATTACATTTTTTCCCTATAAATATATTGTCTCCATGCCTTTAAAAGGATAAGGAATATAGTTGAATCTAGGCCATGAGTTGTAGGCTTCCTCTCATGAGGATTTAATTGCTTAATTCCTTAGAAATCACCTTGTAATTTTTTATGGGGGATCATCATACCCCTTTCGTAAATGTATCATAACAGAAAAAAGTCCTTCTATTAAATAGATATGGTTATCATTGATTTACTAACCAATCTTCATTTCTATTCATCAAAAAATTCCTCACCCTCCTTTTTCTAAATTAAATATATCCCCTTTTCATGTTAACTTGGTTTGTGAATGACATAGTTGTGAAATGTTGTTCACAAAAATTATATAATATCCAATTTATCCATAGAAACAACAAATAATAGTTTCTAAGATATTATACGGAAACTCCTATACAACCTTTATTATTTATAAACTCATTGATATTCTTTCATTGGTCTTTATGTTCTATTTTATTGCGTCTTTTTGTAATCAGAAATCACATGTATTTAATTTACCCAAGATATTCTGCATCCTTGTAATTTTTAATATTACCCTTATATGAACCTCACACTCCTCATGACTTTTCCATTATATCATCATTTCATTAATAGATACCACCAAAAAAATTTCAAGATAGTTCATAAAGACTCTATTCATAAAATCCATAAATATAGAAGGACTGCTAGTCAATGAAGTGGGAATAAAAACAAAATATCAATTCCTATAAATTTTATAATAGGAAATGTTTGGAACCCCTCCCTCCATAGATACTACATTGCGGGTTGAGAGATGGTGACACTATAAAATATTTAACTTTTTCCAATATGGATGAATCTATTGGTAAAATTACATTTTGTGTTGGTAAAAATGTTTACCAACACATATTTCCCTATCAAAAAAATGTCTGTAAAAATCCTACGCTAAATGATTTTGGGATAGATAAAATAGTTATGTTACAATTATAATTACACATACAGATAATATGTATGTTGGATAATGTTTTTAACAACAGATTCTTAGGAAAAAACATTTTATTATTAATATAATTTTCAAAATATAATACTTATTTATAAACTATATTTGAATAAAAAGTATAAATTTACTTCTATGAAATTGTCATGTTATATTTATAAATTTATCATATATAATTCATATGTTTAAATTATTAACACAAATTTAATTTATAGAAATGTTTAAACATGGAAAAATTTAACTATATTAATAATGAATTGTAATTAAAAAAACATTGGACTAACCAACAAATGGATCCCTCACCCCCACCCAACAAGATTCGTCACACCCCCCCCCCCAAATTACCTATAGCAAGCCAGCTAAAGATATACCATATCCTTTAGCACCCCAGAAACCTAATGTAATAGCCATCAGCTCAAAAATCTCCACTACAGACAAGACAACTCCATTATTAAAAATAATAAAATCTAGAAACTACATTACAAGGGAGAAACCACAATTATCTACCATGCTACACTATTTAGGTCCAATATATACATAAAAAATAACCAAAAATCAATCCCAAAAACCAGTGAAAAATATCCACATGAACCAAAAAAAATTTCAATAAATTCACTTATAAAAAAAATTGTTCATAGTGAGAAATTATTTATCCTCTCTATAGAATTATCAATGATTTTATAAAAGGATATAAATTATGTATAATCAGTACTTAAATAGTTAATTAGATAGTTCTAGGGATATTTTTCAATGAAAAAAGACACTGATGAAGTGGAATATGATATTTGATAATGTTGAAATAGAAAAACCCACATTTTTCCATAATTAAATGAATCTAGTACTTAAAAGTGGCATCTCATGGATGATTTTAAAAATGGCCTTTAATAACAACTCTAGAAAGATCCAGTGCATGTTGTTCAATGAAATAGGAAACCAAATAATTAAGAGACCATAATAATGAATATTGTAACACAAAAACTCACATTTTTCCTATAAATGAATTCTTATATCGATGAAAATGATAAACTATTGGAATCCTTCAATAGTTTCCTTTAAACAAATCTCTAGAGGGGTGAAGGTGATGCCCAAATATCTAACATTCCCGTTGAAAACATGGTCTGTAGGGTAAAAAGGGTTTTTGTTCAATCACCATTGATGAGTGGGGTGGATGTTACAGAACATCATAATGCATGTATCGTTAATATGTTTTTTAAAGTGGTAATATTGTAATATGTATTGATTGTATGACTCTAATGTACACAGGACCCAATGGTTTTATATTATCTGTTAATGTATAATAATTTCAGATAATAAAAAATTATAAAATTAATAACACAAAAAAAAAGTGTCTTGGAATGAAAAATATGTACTAAAAACATTGCTAGAAAAATGATACAATTGAGAATGTGGAGATAAAATAGAATAAATTTTTGAAAAAATCAGTATGAACTCCCAGAAGAACAGTCCCTTTTAAGGGATTTTATTTCAGAAAAATAATGTAGTAGTAGTAAAGTAGAGCATCCACATAGAGTAAAATTCGTAATTTAAAAAATATAATAGGAATAATTGTACAACTGTATGGAATGTGCTACCATTTATATATAATATTCTCTCATATCACCTCTCTCCTTGGTAGTATACTGATTTTCCAAGCTGTAGGAGGTAGTTGTGATTCAAAATCTTGTAGGTTACACAAGTGGGATACTGGGCTAATTTCATAATGTTGGTTTAATTGGTAATGGATTATGATTTTCTTTGGTTTGAGAAGTTGGGATAAATATTTTAAAATGGAGTGAGTCGGACCAAAAATTTATTTTGGTAGTTTATTTTTTTGGATATGTTGTTGGAAGGCCTAGTTTCATGTGGGCTGGTCAAGGATTTAGAAGTGGTAGTTTATTCGGTCTATGAAAAGTTGGAATTATAAAAATAGAGTAGTATTTTTGGGGATTAAAAGGTTTAGGGGAGAGGATGGTATTGGTGAGGTTAGGTGGATAGTGTGGGATGATTTTGAAAGGTATTGGGTGAATTTAATTGGTCATTAAGGAGGAGGTGGATTGGTAGATGGGTTTTAGTATATATTTCATGGGATTATATTGGTGGGTGGATTGGGTTTTCAATTAATAATGGTGAGGTAATGGGTAGGTTGTCATTGTAAGGGACATGGAAAGATGATAGATTATTGTTTTTTGATAATTTTAATATAAAATAGTGGAATAGAATTTGTTATTGACTTAGAGATACATGTGGGCACCCTCTTCTACTGTAGTAGTGTGAAACCAAAGAGTGGGGGATAATTCTTAATGATCAAAGGATTGGATTTGTTAATTTATTTTCAAACTGGTCTTTTTGATACATTTCATTGGACTCATTTTCAATTTAACTTATTTTTTTATCATATGGATTTCATAAATCCATTTAAGGCATATGTTAGGGGGTCCCACTATCTCTTAACTTGTTCATTTTTCAGTATCTTTTCAGTACATTGATGTATGGAGAATTAAAGTATGTTGAAACCAATTGAAATTTTGAAGGAATATTGAAACTACATATAAATTAAAATAATAGTCTTTATTTTTTTAAATGAATAATTATATATAGATTTTTTTTACATACAATCAGATCACAGAGAATTAGATACAGTGAAATACATAATATTTAGTAATCATTTAATGTTTATCATATTGAATAAATAACAGAAATGAAACAAGAACATTAAAAATATTAAATAAAAGAAATATTTTTGTTTGTATAAAAATATAAAAACAATCAAATATAAAGTAAAAAAATCAAAAAGAATTATATCAATTTCTATTATATAATTTTAGGAACCGTCATCTGAATAGTAACTTCAAATGAAATGCAATCAAATCCAAAGAGTGAAATTACCCATACATTTCATATGATGTGGAAAAAAATAAAACTATAATCATATTTTTAAATTAGTCATACAATAAAATTGTTAAAATTGTCACAATATCCATTATTTATCCCTAAATATTCAACAATCATAAAATGATAAAAAATATTAAGATAATGACAACAAATAGAACATGGTGTTTTTAGTCTATATAATTTAACATAAAAATACTTTCATTGTGGAATATATTCAAGAATGTCCAAAATTATAATTCATTGAAAAATATAATAATTAAAAGTCAATTAAAGCAATATATATTTACCTGGTAATCACATTTCATCGATCATTAATTCTTTTACTGAACAAAAGTGTGCCCATGTGATGGACATTCCACTATAAACAACATAAAAAATGGTTTGAAAATTTAAAAATTATGAAATACATAATAGGTGAAAGAAGTTATAATTCAAAATTACAAAAAATGAATTCCTAAGTGATGAATATATCACTAAAAATAGAAAAACATAAAATGTAAATTTTATAATGTATTAAAGGATTAACACGTGAAAAAAATGTCTATGGATAATATAAAATCCAAAAAATAATAATATAGTAAAATACCTAAGTCTGAATAATTATTGGTTTTCATTGTGTCATATTTTTTCACAAAATTGGAAGGGAAATATGAATATATAAAAACATTTATTAACAAAATATGAATTAATATTAACATTTTTCAAAAAATATAAACCATTACAAATAAATATGAAATTTCATGGAAAAATAGGAATAACATACCAAAGTATGATGTTTTTACAATGAATCTAAATCTAATGAATATTAATAATCATCTTGAACATCGGTCTTATCACACAAAGGGTAGTAGTGACATTTATAGAATCGGTAGGGAATTATTTCCGAAGGATCCAATCAAATAAAAAATATTTTTTTCGATGTTATTGATAATTAATAGAAATTTTATATTTAATAAAATTACTACTTAGTAGTTAGGAAAAAACCAGTTACATCGCTAAAGTTGTTTTTGACTTTGAGATTCCATTCAAGATAGAGAACATCTGTTTAGTGAATGTATCCTAGATTACATAGTTTCAAATTACAGCACACACAATATTTTAGTTGTTTCGTCTGTAGTAAGAACTTATCCATACAATAACAAACTAATATGAACCTCTTAAAAATAAAAAATATGGTAATATAACAATAAAACAACTGTGAACCTACATATTCAAGTGAAATATATTATATTTTTAATATATATTAAGTTGTTTGGATTCAAAATAATCAATTTTAATTTGTATTAAAAAGAGGTGAATGAATATTGATTACATTTTGTTGAATAAAATGAAAAAATATATATATGTGATCAAATTTGAAATAATAGTAAACATGTAAGGTTGAGTTAGGGATCCCGAGATAGAGGGGTCACACGGGGATGATAATCTAATATTTTTTGGATGATGTCCGTCGATTAGAAAGGATGTTACTTGACTAGGGATGACAGTTTGGGTTGTATGGTATTGATAGGTCTAATGAGGAGTTTCCTGTGAGGATTATGATGAGGGATCGGGAGGGGTTTGCATGATGATGTCAAAGAAAGATGCCAATTGGGGGCAATGAGGGTGTTCTTATGATGAGGATCACAAGGAACACTATAGAGGGACCATGAGGTAGGTTCAAGATAGGGGTTCAAGGGATATTGTGGAAGGAGGGATGGTTGGTGGAGGGGGTTCATTGTCGCGGGAGATGGGGGAGGGGGAGCTAGGTCACGGGAGACAGTGAGGAGGTAGGGTTGGGGAAGCGTGGTCATAGAATATAGTAGCAGGGTTGGGGGAGGAAGACGGTGATGGGAGGTATGGTTGGGGGTAGGGTAAATTTTTTCACACACACACACACATATATATATAATTGAATGTTATGAATTAGTATACAAAATTATATTGTATAAGTATAATATTTATATAGGTTATTAATAATTATTACTAAATAATAGATATTTTAATTAATTATATATATTTAATATTATAATGATATTATTCTAATGGGTAATATATATATATATATATATATTTATATAAAAATATTTATTTATTGGTAAAATATTTGATATTATTTAATAATTTATTGGTAAATAATTGTTATAAGTTCAATTTTTTTTAAACAATAACTAAAAACTACACATTCATTTATTGGTAAATGAATTTTTTGTATTAGTATGATATGAAAAAAAAAATTAATATTTGTAAAAAAATATGGTATTGAAATACATATATAAATAGAGATGTCATTTGATATAAATAATTATAGTTACCTAGAGTTAATATTAGCAGAATGAAATATCTATTAGAATTTATCATTTTTACGAACATATATATTATCTATAGGTTGTTTTATTTTGGTACTGTGACCCTCAATTCATGTCTCTTATAGGCAACATGTTGGTGACTAGCACCAATGATATCAAAATCTCACATAATGGGATGAATTAACCTCTATAAATGAAAATTGATTGGAAAATAAGATAGGAAATAAAATTAAACAAGATTACAATATAAAGGGAAACCAAAAACCATCCCATACTACATGAATGATATAAAACTGATACACATAAAATTCTCAAACTATATACCCAAAAGAAAAATATAGGACAAGGACTCAATTGGATATCCAACGTATCTTTTAGTGTCATACTCAGCCCCCAATATTATTTTAAAAACATGAAGAACAATATATATATATATATATGAAAATAAACGGTATACATGGTTGTGATATATCCAAAAAAACATGTTCAAAGGATAACAGAGAATTATAATGCCCTAGTAAACACATCGTAGAACCAACAATCACCTATATAGGTCATATAACCAAACACATCCTAATTATGTCTTACTAACCAAATAATAAATCCAATACACTAATTGATTATTTAGTTGGTAACAATGTAAGGTTCTATGATGATGCTTCCATATAACACACATAAATTATAATGTTAGAAAGTGGGTGTGAATATTGTGTATGAAACGTAACACCAAGAAGGTAATGGAATATATTATACGATTAAATTCTAATATATTTACTATTTAAAATAGATTCTATATATTTCACATTATTAAACCTCGAGTTAGCATGTGTTCTACCAAGATAGACCATTCGTAAAGGCTTTCGTTACAACAAGACTGAGTTTTACCAAACATCAATGTGTTATTAAAATATTATTATTTAATATAATATTATATAAAGTATCCATTAAATTATTTATAATGAATATTAATAAATAACATATAATTATTATTGTTTACACCAATATAAAATTAATTAATGGGTTACAAAGAAATTAATATAATAACCATTTGAATATCAAGTGAGAAAACTATTTTTATTCACCCAAATATGTTATACCCCAAACAAATAAATTAATTAAAATTAGGTGGAGATATTAATATACTATATATATATATATATTCAATAAATTATTTTTTATAGTCATCCAATTTTTTCTACTAATTTAAAGTAAGAATAAAATCAATATTACACCTAAAAACAGTAATTTTATAAAGGAAATTTTACCACATTTAAATGAAGTACACAATTTAAATCATAATTTTGAAATATGAATTGATTTAATATTCCAAAATAAAATTAAAATTTTAAATTTATACATAATAATTATGTTAGGGTGAATTTTTTATTTTCATCTGAAACATTTCATTTTATAATGAATTGTAAAAAATACTAAATTTTTGTTCAAAACTACTTTTTCATATAATTTATTTATATGGTTAAATTATAATTTTAATTGGTTTTAATGTTTAATTATATAATATTTTTATAAATTAATACAATTTATGTAATTTTAAACAATTTCACTTAGAAATTTAATATAAGAATCTTTCAAAATGATTGACATTATTTATTTAAAAAAACTCGCATTGTCGTCCTACCTGTAGAGATAAATTTAAATCATCACTTAAATATTATATGAATAGAATTTGAAAAAATGGATTCCATATTTGGAAGAAACATAATTTATAAATTATAATAAGAAGAACCTTTTTTTACCAAAAAAATACTGAAAGTAATTAAAATTAAATACAGTTATTCAGGTAAAATTAATCTTAATAAAGGACATAACCATTATCGTATGGGCCAAAATGTCATATAAACTTGTAGAAACCCATTATATGGAAATAATTATTCCATTAAACTTTATTTTTTATATGTCTCCTATTAAGTAAAAACGGGGATAAACATAACTACTTTTCAAAAATACTAAGTGATTTCTTTTCTGCTCATATAAAAGACCACCATTTCTCCCCATTCCTCACACCTATCATAGCACATTGGTTGATAGAATAACAAAAATATTTCTTCGCAACATCCCTCCCCTTTACTATGGAGCCCCATTTTGGTATAAAGTCTTCCAAATAATCCCTTTCGTATACAACAAAAGGAGTTACCCCAGTTTAAGGTAATGATTTCCAACGACCAATTTTATTTCATTTACATCTACACCACCTCAAATATTCTTCTACCATGTTAATAATGAAATAATAAATTCTCAATATACTATTTTTTTATTAAGGTTTATATCTACAGTAACACTCACTTCTATCTAATGGGTACCAAACATTTTGTTTCTATGTATGGTGAACTACTGCCTCCCAAAATGATGATTGCTCATTTTTCCTTATCCACCTCTCATGTTGAACAATATGATGGAAACTATAATAATATATGTTATATATGATATTTATTTTGTTTTTATACATCTGTAATAATTTATAAAACATACATTTAATACTATCATTTTGTGTAAATATGATAACATTGTTTGAGGAAGGGTGGACTACCACCCCCTCAATGCGATGTGATTCGTCCACACAATACATGTAATGAATAAAATAATATTATAATTAAAAATAAGAGGAATAAAATATATATATATATATATTACATTCCTAATATAATTAAATATATATATATATATGTGTGTGTGTGTCTATGTCATTTTCAATATTACCCTTTTACAGATTTAAAAATTAATAACGATGTTAGTACATGTGTGGACTACTACCTCGTCAACATTATGTGACAAATATTTAAATGAGGAGAATTATATATATAAGTACATATGAATAAATAATATGGTATTTATCATATAATTATCATTCTGGGATTATATAATTCTACCTAACTTCTTTCCATAATGATCACTGAAAACTAATAACGTTACTCATGCATATGTATGTCATGTCGTCTCCACAATTAAAATGTAAATTAATTTATCATGACAATAT
This sequence comes from Viscum album, assembly GCA_963277665.1. Lineage (NCBI taxonomy): Eukaryota > Viridiplantae > Streptophyta > Magnoliopsida > Santalales > Viscaceae > Viscum > Viscum album. The sequence continues at coordinate 1,897,456,820 of OY728140.1, read as the reverse complement.
TAAAATATTTGTTTTAAAAGTATAGTTTATGTATAAATATGATAATTATTTCATCATTATTATTATTTATATGTTTTATAATGACCCCTCTGGCCATATGTGACATTCCCAAGTCAATTTTGACAGATAAACTGATTTTGGTCCAAAGACATGACATAACCATGTTTGTTTATGTAGTTATATAAAACATAGAAAAAGTGAAATAATGTAATTATAAACCAGGAAAGGTTTCTCAATCAAGTATAAAATTAATATAACTTTTTTATATAGTAAATTAAAGGAAATTGACCTAAAATTAAATGCATGTTATTGGATTTTCATCTCACAGTAATCTTCAGTGGGATTAATGTCATGTTCACCACTTACTTATTTTATTGGGTGTATGGGCTCCACATTTTTATGTATTATATAATTAATTTTGTTTCCTACATGGTATTTATAACTTTCATTCAATATTAATTCTTCATGAGTATTAAAATCTAAAATGTTTCAAAGTGGAATGGTAGACTTTGGAATTCTAAAATATTATTTTCCTCAACAATAACAATAATGATCATCCAATGGTATTTCCGTTTGAGGAAATTATATAAACATTGTACAATAAAACATATAATTTTATTCTCATCTGGTCATTAATGACTATTTTTAAATATTACTATCATTTTCTATGCTTTGTAACTCAATGTTTTTAGAATTGTTTTTCCAAAAAACTCTAATTAATATCTCACTTTAGTCGGAAACCTATTTCCTTTAAAAAAATATTTTATTAAGATGTTTTCAAAAAAGCTTTTAAAATGATTTGATAAAGATACATTAACACTTTATGTATTTTACCAATGTTTTAATAGGAATATTCTTGTCTCTTTCCGATCAAGACCATTTTAAATATTTTTATTGTTAAAATGCAATGTCCTTTTACATCGTACGGAATATAAAGATTTACCCGCCTTCATTTATTTAATGAGTCGATTCCATGTATAAAATATAATTTTTAAAGATAATGATTTCAATAGTGATTTATCAATGAAAAAGGTTTTCAAAATGTTTTACAAAATAAAAGGATATATTCCATAAGAGTTATTTTAAAAGATATTTTTATATTATTCATATTCCATAAAAACAAAAATCCTTTTTTTACTCGGCCTTTGATTTTTGATATTGATAAATCCTTATTGTCACTCTAGAAGGATAATTCTTTCATTTCATTAGGATAATATTTACATTCACATCCTTGAATCATATTTTATTCCCCTAGAAACATTCAATCTCCTCTGGCCTTGAAAACTTGAATTTCCACTAATAATCTGTTTCATTAATCATGGATATTACTATTTTCAAAACTATATAAATTTTCATGCAATTACTTTTTTATTGTTATTTGACTATTTTGGGAAATATTAAAAAAAATTATTATTTATTCAATATGGATATTTTAAAAGTAATATTATTTATATTGATTATTAGATAGGAGGAATGGTCTAAACCTATTATGATGGTTATAGCATGGACTTTATATTGCTCCTCAAAGCATCGATATATTTTCATTGGAAAAATATGTTGTTCCATTTAAATGAGTTTCCATCAGTGGTTTAAAACCATATTGTGAAAGGTATTGAAATTATAGGTTTTCATGTGCCCTATGAATAACATTCATTAAGAAAAAATTTTCCTCATATTAGTTCTAGTTTCTATTCATCTATGATAATTTTTTTTGACATATCTATGGATACATTTCATTTTATGTTCATTGATAAAATGGAATTTTATTCATTTTAAAACATTTACATTTTTATTATCCCTTATCTAGTTATTATAACAGATATTTTTTTTTCAATTTTTCAATATTCTACTTTAACTATTTTCATTGATTCGTTATTTCTTCCACTATGTTTTCCCGTTTCTAAGCTTTTGTGCTCACCCTTATTATTTTTCTTTATCTAGGAATAAATGAAGTGTAATATGAAAGATATGAGTGAATTTAATAGGTGTAATAATGTTATCCTCAAAGTAATTTATTTATAAATAAGAAAAAAATAATGTAGTATTTCCTGTATTATTTTGTAATAAAATTCTTATTTAAGTATCTATTTTTACAAGACAATTAAAATATTTAGTCCTTTGGGTCTTGATTTCTTGTAATCATACCAATTTAGTTTATAAAATATAATTTCAATGATATTTTTGGGGACAGGTCTATATTTTTGGTATCATTGGATGTTTAAAAGAATCCTTTTGAATATAACGATATGATATTACGTTGTTATTTATAGAAATACATCACTATATTGACACTATAACTGTATGACGTTCTGGAAAATATATTCCAAGGACTAATAACCATAACAAGGTGTTCTGGTCATGACTTTGGGTAACCAGGTATTAGACAATGAGCTTTACAACACACATTTTTGACACTCCTAGGGGATATGCTTTAGATAATTCACGTTTTATTTACAATAAACTAGGTTGGATTTTAATAGATAATGAGAATAAATAAACAAGGTTAAACCTATATTGTTTTATATTATAAATAAGGTGTGTTGATTTAGAAATCCTATAAATGATATTAAGGATAAAATCTATGCCAAGGAACGACCTATATGGAAATAAATTGATAAGGATTTAAGTATTCTGGATGTATTAATACCCATTATTGAAAGGTAATTGTTTGATTAACCTAATATAATGGATTTTTATCATATTTATTTTTAAAATTATATTAATTTTTTATTAATAATGGACAAAAGATAATCTAGGTGACAACCAAATAAAATCCAGAATGGTCGTGGGTCTTGAACCCATGACTGAAGGAAGATAAGGGTTTCACGCAGATCACTGACCTATGTAATGTCCTAGTTAATTTTTCATTGTTTCTTGTAGTCAAATTTGATGAATAATTTTTAATAATTATTTATTAGTATCAATTTTTTGGATTAAAGATTATTATATGAACACTATTAGTTTTGTAAGATTGTAAAGGGAAAATAGTTAGACTTTCCACACTTTTATATTCCTTATGATCATTAAAAGATTCTTTTAGTTATTCAATAATTAATGTATATTTTTTTATATCCATTCCATCAAGTGTGGGATTAATAGGAATTTTATTGAATCATAATAAAATGACTGAATTTTTCACATGAATTTTAAACATATCATGTAAATAAATTTTCTCAAATGGCCCGATGCCATTTTCATATATAATTTTTTGATAGTCCCCCATTTAAGGGTTGAAGGGGAACCCTTAAAAAACACTTAGGCCCAAGGAACAAGGCCCATACACAACACAATACATGACCTTAATGGCCATCAACTTTAAATTGACCATTCACTTGTTTTTTATTGATGGCCTAATTCACTCCCTGTATGTATTTACTCTTTTCCTCCATGTACATATCTCTACGTTCCATAAAGTTTCTCCCACATAGAGACCTAGTTACATGGTAGTTCATGTGACCGTTGTACATCCCATTCTATATTTTTAGATGTATTTTTAATGAAACCATATAATCATGTGGTATTTAAACATAGGACATGTCAAAAAATCTATCACGATGATCAAGTTAAAATTGCGAGGATGAAATTTAATTAATATGGGGAGAGTGTAACACCAAAAAATATAATGTAAGAAAATTATAGTCGATAAAATGGTTGACAAGTGACCCCCAGTTTTTAAGGGAATAAAATATCTAGATTATTTATAATATAACTACTATTTTAAATATATTCTATATATTTCAATGCAGAAAACACTGATTTAGTGTGCTTTACATGCAAGAGAGGCCTTCTTCGATGGCATTCATTACATGAAAACTGGGCCACCAAATAAAATTGAATTAATAAAATATTATTATTTAAAATAATTTGGTATAGAGAATCTGTTAAATTCCATGTTATGAATATTAATAACACACTTAAAACGATTATGGTCAACACCCATAAAATGAATTCACTTACTTCTCCACCACCATCACTATTATTCTTCCATTTTCATATAATAACCCCATTATCCTCAATATCATTTTCTTTATTATGGGTTCTATATACTCTAAAAAACATCTCCATCTAATGGATAACCAACATATTGTATCTATGTAAGATGAACTAATGGCTCACGAAATAATGATTGTTCGTTTATCCATATCCACTAATCATTGTAGACATTATGATGGAAACAACATTTATATATCAAATATATGATATTTATTTTTTTATTTATATTTATCTAATAATTTTATAACACGTACCATTAATACATTTCGTTTTTTAATATGATAACATCATTTGAGTAAGTGTGAACTACAGTCCCCTCAAAGCAATATTATTCATTTACATGTTACATGGAATGTGTAAAAGATAATTTTAACTAAAAATATGAAACATACATAACATATATACATTATCAATTACATAATTAATATTATATATATAAATATAACATTTTCTTTATTACCCCTTTAGAGACATAAATATTGATAATGTCCTTCATGGACGTGTGGACTACCGCCTCCTAGACATGATGTGATTCAATTTTAAATAAAAATTATTTAATATATAAGAATATATGACTAAATAATATGGTATTTATGATATAAATATAATTGTCAATGATATTTTTCTACTTATATTATTTCCCTAATGATCATTGAAAAATTAGAACATTACTCATTCATGCATATGACCTGCCACCTCCATGATTGAAATATTGAATCATTTTTCATAACCATGATTAATGATTTGTTTTAAAATTATAATTAATTTATAATTATGAATATTATGTCATTATTATCATTTTTTACATGTGATATAATGAACCCATTTACTATTGTTGACCTACAAAATTCATTTTTTCAACATAAAATGAATTTGGTCAAAACATCCGAAAAAAACATAGTATTTTATGTAGTAGTTTAAAACATATAAAAGTGAATTAATATTTATTATAAACATTAATAATATATAAATAAAGTAAAAAATTAACATAATTTTATTATATAGTATGTTAATCTATTCCCAACTGAAAGGAAAAACAAGGTAAAGTATTTTCATCCCACATTTTACATCAATGAAATAAATGTCATGTTCATCAAATACTTATTTTTTGAAGTGTATATTCATTTTATTTTTATATATATTATATCATGAATTAATTTATGTCCATGGTATTTAAAAAATTCATAAAATATTATTCCTTTATAAGGATTGTGATTTAAAATGATTCAAATTGTAATGGGACCCTTTGGAGCATTCAAATATTATTTTCTTAAATAATAACATTAATGATATTGAAATGGTTTTTAAATTCAAAAAAATTATATTAAAATTGTTCAAGGAAACCACTAATTTTCCTCTCATAAGGTTATTAATGACCATTTTCATTTATTAGTACCATTTTCTACTCTATTTTACTCAAAATGTTTTAGAAAATGTTTTTTAGAATACATGACATTATTTCTCTTTTTATTTGGAGAACATTTTTTCTCTTAAAAACTGAGTTTTATTAAAATGATTTACAAAATAATTTTACAACTATTATAAAAGGGAATTATACACTATTATTCTTTTAATAATTATTTGAAATGAATATTTTTTTCGATTTCCCAACATGGAATTTTTCAAAACTTTTTACCATATAAATGGAATCCTCCTTTACATGCTATAGCAAGTAATGATTCACCCTCCATTATTTATTTAAAGCCTTAATTTTATTTATAAAATTACAATATTTAATGAACATGTTTTCAATATTTATTTATAATAAAAATATTTTTCAAATTAATTTACAAAAACAGAGGATACTTTCCTCAATAATTCTTTTAAAAAACATTTTTTATTATTAATATTAATAAACAAAAAACAATTATTTTTACTCCGCATAGGAATTGTGGTGTTGATACCATCCTTATCCTTCCTTTTTAATTTTTATTATTAAATTTGAAAAGGATAGTATTCATATTAACTTCCTTCAATCATTTTTTGTTCCCCTTGAAATATTTAATCACATATGTTTAGTGAACATTAAATATCACCATAATTACCCATTTCATTTATCGTGGTTATTATTATCTACTAAACCATATAAAAATGTTACATATGGTGTCTACAATGAATTTTCTTTGATTATTTGATGAAATTTTGATAATTCCATATTCTTAATTCAATATGATTATTTGATAAGTCATTATTATTTATTTTGATTATTCAATATAAGCAATGATTAAGAATAGTAATGATAAGAGGAGACCCAACATTATATATCTCCATGATGCATCGTTAGGTCCTCATGAGATAAATATGTTTCAAAAATTAAATGGTTTTTATCAATAGTTTTGAAAAGTTTTTTGAATGGTCTTGATGGTATAGATATTCATGTTCCTTAGACATGACGTCAATTATGAAATCATTTCCCTCATATTAGATTTAGTTTCTATTCATGCATGAGATATTACATCAACATATCTATCGATACATATAATTTTCATTTCACTGATTAAATGACATGTGTTTTAGTTTCATACATTTCCATATTAATTTTTCATTATCTAGTTATTTGAATGGCATGCGTGTTTAGTTTTTTACCATTCTATTTTAACTATTTTCATTGATTCAATATTTATTCTATTGTATTTTTTCCCTAATGATCATTTTAGCTCACTATTATGATGTTTATTTCCACATAAATCCAAGTAGAATAGTATGAAAGATATGTATTGATATACTAGATGCAATAGATTTATCCTTGCTGATATTTATTTATAATTAAGGAAAAGAATTATATTGTAATTAGTTTATTATTTTGTAATAAAAGTAACATGTAGGCGTCTAAATTTCCAATACTACTAAACTCTTCAATCCTTTAGGGATTGATTCCGTGTAATCATGCTAATGAAATTAGTAGTAGACACTAGCTCCATGGATATTGGGGTTGAGTTTATGTATTCCACCTGATTTTGTTTCTCTAAGTCCCAAATATCGAACATCTTATGCCCCCATCCCATAAACACACACCACATCACATCACGTTCCATAATCAAATATCTGGCGACACATCACATCACACCCTTCTCATAGACTCATGCGCCACACATATCATCACATCATATCCTACTCACAAACCCTTGGGAAACACATCACATCGCATACTAAACCATAGTTATAGGGAATCATGAATTCCATGGAAATCAACCTCATTCCATCCTCCTAACATGCATGACCCCGCCCTATATCACATCTCACCACAACATGTATCTCCCAAAAACACCTGGACCAACACATCTCATCTCATCACAACCCACCAGAAAACACTTGGGCCAAAATATCACATCATATACTACACTAAAAAACTTGGTCCAAACATCACCACTAAAAAATATCCAACACCAAACATATCACTACTACTGAAAAAAGAGTGTGGGTGAGAGGGTATACATCCATATTTATCTCTACCAAAATATATGTTTGAAAAAAAAACATTTAATTCAGTATCTTTGAGTTTCATTAAGGTTTTCCATCTAAGGTGGGCACAAATAAAATAATATACATATACATGATATAAATATATATATAAAACAATAGACAACATATTTTTTCACATCAATAGAATTAGTTTAACAGACCAACCTGAGTCATGTTGATAAGCCACCCAAGCTAGCACATGACAATTGTGAGGTGAGAAATGATTTCAGAATCATATCTTATATAAACCAAAATAAGACAACCATATAGATTACCCAAAAGAATAAGTAGATACATAAAATACCAATATAATTTATGAGAAACAAGTTAAATGATAAATCTTGAATAATAAGACCAATTAGTCTCCATGTAACTAATAATATCCACAAAACCAATCCAAACAAACGGAAATGATTATAAAATAATATTGCATGATAAAAGATAAGCATCTCGTTATCTGAATCATCCAATAGAACATCATCAACATTACAAAGGAAAAAATGGTGTGATAAAAAAATCCCACTTGGATACCTCAAAAAATTCTACTTAAGGTCAAATATCAATAATTATACAATTATGAAATTATAATGAAAAAAAAATTATAAGACTTTTAATAAAATCCAAACCCAATTTTAAATCATTTCCACTTGGATTTTTTATAAAATCCTTTCATATTAAGAAATACAAGAATATGAAAATTATAAGTGGTAAAATAGGAAAGAATATTTAGGTATCATAAGGTATGAAATTAAACACATATCCACGAAATAACATCCTATGAAGACATGTGATGGAACCACATATAAAACATGTGATAAACTAGCCATGAAAAAAATAATCCGGTGATAAAAATCAATAAACGAGAAATGAAAACAATCATTTTGGCTATATACTATGGTAAATTATGATCTAGAACAAAAATGAGACCTAACCTGGGACATACAATGGATCCAACTGATATCGAGACCTTCCATAGTCATTAAATATCCAGAAAAGAACAAATAGTTGTTCCACACACACTATGATGGACTATATCTATTTCTCGATGAACCCAAGGTACCCAAACTATCAATATCGTAAAATAAATTTCAATTAAATGATCCCCATTTCTATAATATTTTTTCAAATCCAAGATAAACCAATTTGGGGTCTAGAAAACTCATTATTGAAAAAAAAATCCTTTTTTTGAAGACAAAACCATTAAACCATTTATCATTCTATGAAATCAAATGAATCAAAAAATCAGTACAATTAAATGAACAAAAATATTGAATTTATTTTGAATGATAATTCATTCATCGTCTTAAAACATTATATACAAACAAATACAAAAAAAATTTCTAAATCGATCCACCTTCGACTAAGATGATTGGAAATAAAGAGATCATAATTTTTATGACAAGGCACGTTAATAAAATAAAAAGGATCGATAGAAAACATTATCTGATCCAGAATATTAAACATAGACATAGAAAATTTTACGTTCATGTTTGACAGTAATGATGAAAAGAAGGAAATATTACAATGAGAGGCACATCTCAACAACCCTGCTGATCAATTGAAAACCAGAAGTCCATATGAAGTGTAGATCTAAAAAATATACCCAAATCGCCAAGATAGATCTCTGAGTCGTTAGTAGGAAGGATACATGTTTAATGAATCACAAATCATGAATTTAGAACACTTAAAACTATTGTTCTTGATGTACACATGGTTTGTTATCCCTTTACACGACATGTAATCCCTTTACAATGTGGGAAATCCCATGAATTAAAAAGACTTGTTAAATGTGTTACCCATGATAAAAATCAATACATAGACCATTACATGATGTTTACCTATTTGAAGTCTTTTAAATAATTTAGACCCTCCAAGGGATTCAAAAAATATTCCATAAGGAATTTCAAGACATTTAATACCTTTAAACAGTGTGTAAACACCCAAAAGATATTATTTCGCCAATTTTTTTTCACAAAATCCCCAAATCCACATTCGACATTCTATGATCATGGGGAGAACCCAGAAAGACTATTGAAACAATTATATCTCGTCCCAATTAATAGAAAAAACCATATATCAGTGAAAAATATTTCATTTTCTCAAAAAATCATCTCCATCACTGAGAATCCCACAAATGCACCCATGTAATGTTGATGAGATAAATAAAAAAAATGAGTACCTACAAGAATTAATGTAATGTTAAAATATCCCATCCATAAAATATTTTTATTTATAAAATGTACCCATGATCTGAGATTCAAAAAAATAAAAGGCCACTCATGCCTCATCATTGATTCCCACTCCCACATAATGTGGCTATCCCAGCCACACTACCATAGTACCCAAACCAGATGAATCGTTTTACCATGAGGTACCTTATCATAGTAATCAATAATCTAAACTAGATACTCAACCAAAGTGGTATCAAGATCAATATCTACATCCTATGGTCCCATCACTTGGGATTAATCTTGTATATACATACTCAATTAGGTAATAAGAAAATGTTCAAGTATAAAAGGTAAAGGATAGGGTAAGTCTAATTTATAGGCCACCTTCCCCAGTCATCCAATGATCTCAAAGTGGACCACAAACCATGGTTTCAACATACCCTACTTAACCAATGGATGATGTACCAAGAGAATTAAAACATTGGAAAATGCCTTATCCCCATACTCAAACTCCATCAGTCAAAGATGATCATTTATTTTAAATTTCTGATGGAATTTTTCCATGAATAATCACTTTTGAATAAATTACACTATCATCATCATCTCCTAAAAAAGGCTCATCCCCACCAAGGAATGTTTTCCCAACTCATCCCAGTATAAGAGAGACCTAAATGGATTCCAATTAATGTATATCAAGGGATCCATCCTAATTAAGGACTAATGAGTATTCTTATAGAAAACATTGAATAGAAAAAAATCTTTTCCCATCATCCAACAAAATCAAGAATAGGCCATTAGAATTTTATCAAAAATATGGACAACCTAATCTTTTTTTACATCTATCTATGGATGATATGTTGTTCAAAATTTTATCTAGGAAACCATAAACTACTATAAACATTTATTAATCATAGATGTGGTCCTCAGGTCCCTAGAAGACACATCTATTGATAGAACCCCATGAAGACTCATTGTATCTAAAATGTACATGTCCCCTAGTTATTCCCCCTTCACTGTCTCCTTCATAAGGGGAAATGTGTTTTTTTATGATTTGATCAATAATAAAACAAATAAAATCCTTCCCACTAGTATTACATGGTAAAACAATAATAAATCTATGGAAATATCATCCCACATTCATAATTGAATGGGTAATGGTTGAAAAAAATCTTGCAGGTCTCTGTTGTTCTGCATTGATTTTTTAACAAGTGAGACACACTGAAAGAAAATTATCCAAACAACCACCACATATTGGGACACCAATATTGTCATTTAATGTATTGATACATCTTGGTTTCCCTATGGTGAAAGAAAAAACTTGATCTATGTACACTATCCCTCAACTCCTGCATCGGGGAAAACATAAAGACCACCCTACTATATAAGAACAATGTGCCACTAAGAGATTGAGACCACTCACCTAAGGACTCCCCATCATAAAATATTTTACACATGATTTGGAACTCGATTTCAGTGAACTTATAAGGAAGATATTACTCATCAAAATATTACTCATCTTTTATCGAAGCCAATAACACCTTTCCCCAACAACATATACTTCTAAACCAATCTTAGATAAATAAGACTCATCAGTGAACACTCCTCAAACTATTCAATCAAGATGTTTTTTTGTAATTTTATTCTCAATGCATCAGCAACCATATTTACATTCCCCAGGTTATACAAAATATCTAAATCTAAATTATTTAGATACTCAATCTAGAATCATTGTCACAAGTACGGATCTCTCTATACAAACACATGTTTCACGATCTTATGATCATAGTGCACTATAAAACACTCCCAAAAGAGATAGTGATGCCATGTTTTGAGTGAATTCATAACTTCTTCAAACTAAAGATAATGTGTAGGGTATTTATTCTCATGAAGAAGTAATTTGAATGTGCCATTGGCCACCACCTGTTTCCCCTATGTTTAGACACATCAAAAACTCATACCAGAAGAATCATAGAAAAACTAATTACATAAACCTTGTTCTGGAAGAATCCAAAACTTTTTATGAATTCAACCACACATTTATATCTTCAAAATATCACATAAATGTTTCATTACATTCATTATTTATACACTTAAGAGTTAAATTTTTCATCGATGATGTGATCTTGGATAAATATTGAAAAAACTGTCTATAGTAACCAACCAATCCTAGGAATTTATAGGCATCAAACCCATTATGGGCCTCTTCTTAGACATATCTTCTTGTACCATTTTTGGATCCACTGATTTTCCCCGCATAGATAATATAAGCCAATACATTTCATTTCATATATTAGAAAATCACATTTTCAATGCTTAAAATACATACAATGTTCCGTTAAAGATAGAATATTGATATTCAAATAGTTCTTATTCTCATCTACTATCAAAGAGAGAAGAAATCTATCATCCATGACCCCCACAACCAATGTGTACAACAACTCAAGAAATAAATGGTTCATCAATTCCATAAACACTACATGATCATCCGTGATACCGAATGGTATAATTGAAAAATCAGCATTCCAATTCCTTCTCCGAAATTATATCATAGGTATATCCTCCTCTAAATCTCTCTATCGATGGTTCCCTATCCTATGTTCGATATTTGAAAACCATCAATCCCCTCTATGATGATCCAAGAGACTGTTAATCCTGGGTAAGGGATATTTTTTCATTAATGTCACCTAATTTAACTTCCAATAGTCTATTCAATGTCTAAGTCTTCAGTTAACCGTCACAGAAAAAAGTATAGAAAAATAGAATGGTGTAATTATTTGAATAATTAATCCATTAGCCTCAGGATCATCATCTTGGACCTTAAATTCCACTAACTTTGTAGGTTCCATTCAGTAAGAAAACATTGAAATAGTAATTATACCAGGGACTGGGTCTATAGTTAACTCATCCTCTATCTACAGTGGTAAAATAGAAAAATATTCTTCAAAACATTGGAGTATGTATCCACCATAGTCGGAATTCGACCACCCAAACAAGGATCTGCTGCATCTAAAGATACCACGGATAACATACAAAATATTACCCAAGGATAAGGAAGAAAAGGCGCACCATTACCGATATAGATTCCCACTCACCCCAAAAAACCAAGAGTGACCCCATCCAAAAATAAAAAATACACTCGATAGAAATAAAATTCTATATATTCCATAACAACGACTATCAAATCTTTTCTAATAATCCTGATTAATATGTCAATATCAAGAATAAAAAAGACCCACCCTTTTTAAAAGGCATCTTTCATCACTAGACACACTTGAAACATTAAACCTTTTTCAGACATCATTTCTAATTGAATGGAAAGTTACAAAAATCATTTCATATGTTCTTAAAATTATCCCAACATATCAACTATCTTTTATGAAAAAAATAATGAGTCACACCTACACCAAACATAGCTATCATCATAGAATATTAAATAAACATTATATGTATAACTATATCTTTCACTCCTTTAGATTCATATTTGGCATACACTTTATCATAATATTGTATGGTATTAACCAAATGAATATCAACCTTGTTTGGATGATTACATCCACCACCCTTGGAATCATTGATATTACCCTACAAACCCTTGGTGAGAGTGGACCACGACATCCTTCCCTATGATATCCTTTCACAAAAATGTTTCAAATGTCAAGATCATCGCGAAATATAAAATATACTAGGAGCCTTTATAATGTTAGGCTTTCTATGACCATGAATTCCACACTGGTAGTATAAAACATGTTGTTATACTAATAAATCCCCTAAAATAAATCTTGAAGATAACTAGCCACTCTTGAATTTCCTTTTTTTTGTAATGAATATACACCATGCCTAATAAACACAGCAACTAAAGCTCCAACCAAACCTTTCTTTCTAGCTATGTATTACATAGAGAAAGAGTCATCATGAACCATTTCAATAATGTTCATAAGGCACAGGAGAATCAACATAGAAAAAATATATTGTTTTAATCCCCACCAAACAATTTAGCCTTTAACTACTATTTTATGACAACATCTGATTCAAGACGCACAAATGAAAAAAAGTGGTTGATAAAACTAGATCAGTATTCTCCATCCACTCCATGTTCAAAAACTATAAAGTCCTTACAACACATAATGTCACAGGGCAAAAATGGGGATTGAATATTTTCTTGATGAAATCCATGGTTTGATCTACATGAAAAATAAGATTCATAATAGTTTCATACCATATCTCTTTAGGACCATATATCATGTAAAAGGAAATCTAAACATTGATAATTTAGGAGACATTAAGATGTAAAATATCCTCTTAATCCACCCAGGTCACTACTCTGATTCCCAAGGTCCATTATCACCATGTAAGATATGTGTTTGATGTGTATTAAATTTATATCAATGATCCACCACACATACGATGTGAAAAACACCAACATAATCAAGACTCAGAGTAGTACAAATTACCGATTCAAACAAATATGGTTACATAAGAGGATTAAACAACAAATCATGTCTCTATACATCCTCTCTCAGACATTGAATGGTTATTCTCAAAGGAAATATATAATACACCCAATAAAAAAACCAATAAGTCATGTTAAGATTCCAATATCAAAGGACCAAAATAGATATTCATATCAATGCCTTAAAGTGATTATGATTCATTGTAATTATGGATGCTAATAATCATAAGATAACTCTTCTGGAAGGATCATGACCGTTTCAAATACAAATCTCATACAATTCATTCAGACAACCACAAAAAACATGAATCATCTGGGAAATTTTTTTCCAACCACTGATTAAATCCCTAGTTTAGACGTGGAAGTGAAATGCATAAGAATATCTTAAATACAAAATAAGTGAATTATGATGGACCAAACTCCTATCTACCCATTACAAAGAATAAAAATCAAGCATTGTTAGAAAAATTCAGGATAAAAATCCCTCTAATATCAAATTGAAATTTTCCAAATAGGGTCAACAATAAATCCACCCAAGATATCCTATCACTATGTTGAGGTGAAAAATGGAAAGAATCCATATATAAACCATGATATGAAAAAAAACCAGATTATAATGAAAATGAAGGAGATACATCCAATATCAAGAAAATATTATCCAAATAAAATAAACCAGACATAATGATTAATAATACCAACATGTCTCTATGTGAAAAATACGCACTACAAAACCATCATGAACATAAGGAAACGAAAAAAATAGAATCCAATAATATACATGATTCCTATCACTTTACCTAAATGATTCGATAAAACGTCTAAAATTCCCAAAATATAAATTAAGATGTGTTCATAAATCCCATTAGGATACCACCACAGAGTATATATAATTTATAATATAAAAAATTCAATAGATATAAACATTTAAATGAAAAAAATATTACAAATCAGTTTCATAAAATCCATACTCAATTACAAATCATTTTCCCTTTGGTTTTTCATAAATGCATTTCATATTCACAATTCAAAGAATATGACATGATTTAGTAATAAAATAAAAAATAATATCCATATATAATAAGGTAATCAAGTAAAGTTATATACATGAAATATCATCATGTGATAAAAGGTAATACAACCTCATATAAAATATGTGAGAAAATATCCATGCTATAAAGAATCATGTGATAAAAATAATTGAAATAAAAAGACTACTAAATTTTGGGGTCTAGCATATGGGAAAATATGTAGAGTATTAAAAAAGATACTTAATGAAGGAGAATCTATGGATCTATCCAATATTGAGTCATATGACATTCTTTCAATATCAACAATGTAACCACTAGTGGTTCCAACACACTAAGGTTTCCTATGTCTATTTCCTAATGCTCCCAATGTTAAAAAAGTTCGTAGATAATTAATATATATTTCAAAACCATTATCACTATTTATAAAATATTTATTAAACGCCAATATAAAATGATTTTGGGTTTAAATACTCCATTTACTAATAAAAAATGTATTCTAATAGAGAATTAATTTACAAAAATATAGCCTTCAATGAAATCCCATTAAACCCCAAATCACATCATTTTAATGAAAAACCCAAATTAATTTATCAATAATGATAAACCATTCACTAAATTAACACATTTTATAGAAAATCATAACTCACAACATTATAAACCTAGACATCTTTTTGATGGTGAATGGAAGCTAATAGATCAACCTTTAAAATACTATAGACATCAAGTAGATGAAGTTAATCATTAAGAAAACACTCTCTAATCATGAATCTAAAAAACAACCACTGAAAACCCTGCATTCATGGAAAATTAAAATGAAATCAATAAGGAAATTTTATTCATATAGTCACACTTTAACATCCCTGATCATCAATTTTTGAATGAGTGATCCAGAAGGAGGGAAGATCGCCAAAATCACCTATAACTCCACTGGAGAGATCTGGGTCATGGTAGACAAGGATACATGAATAATGAATCATAAATTAGGCATGAAACACACTTATAAGATGTGGTTTCTATGATTACACAACATTTAATCCCTTTACATGGTGATTATTCCTAGAAATTAAAAATCAAATAAAAAATGGGTCGTCATTGATAAGAATCCAAACATCGATCATTAATGAAGTGAACCTAATTCCCAACATGTAATGATTTGAAACCCTTATTTTCACTCCCAACATATTTTTTAGGACAATTAAATGGTATGTAATCCTTATATGGCCTATAAATTCCCAAATGACAGTTTTTAACCACAATTCTACACAGAAGTCCCTAAACCACCTCTGACATTCTCCAAATCATGGAGAACCCTGTTATTACTTTGAAATAATTATACATGGACACCAATAATAAAAACAAAATTAAATTATATAAAATGAAGTAAATTAATCATAAATGACTCTCTATCCTTGAGAATCCCACAAACTAACCCATATAAAGATGATGAAATAAAACATTGAAAAAGGAGTACCTAAAAGAAGTAACGAAATATTATAACTCACGAACACCACATAACCACCACTATGTCACACGCCAACTGTCCAAACATCCAAAACCTCTATATAAAACACCACACAAGCCACGCTACATTTCCCACCATAAGTTATATGATTTTCCACATTTTTTCATTATCAATTTAATTTCACATTACACTACCCATTTTTTTTTATTCAATTAAAATACCCAATTACCAAATATCTATTTCCAGTCTATCTCTTTTATCAACCAGAAATTTTTTTTCATTATTATCATAGATCATCCTATGGATTACCAGTTAACTCTCTCAACCACATGACACTATAATTAGTCCAATTCACACAACCACCACCACATCACCAAACATCCAACATGGTTACTTCATCACACTGCAAAATCCATCTCACCACAACAACTCCACATCACTCATCCCACACACATCTCACAACACAACCACCGTATAATGTTATATCCATACATCAGAACGACAATCACTATGCCAAAACCACTTCCCACATCATTTCTATTCCAATCATCCACCACATCACAACCCCCACATAATATTCATCCCATATGGTCACCACCACCAGCTCACAATAGCCCAAACCATGTAGGGAACCATAGAAAGCATGATCAGACACAACGTCATCACAACCAGAATCACAACGCTTTTAATTTCCAAATATATGTTCTTTTGCCTATTTATTTGTGATTTTATCACAAAAAACACACATCAACTGTCATCCCAACACAACAAATATAATTTAAAAAAGGATCCCAATGACCATAATATTCAAAAATGCAGTAACATGGAATAAACTCTTCTGGAACATATATACGTGTATTGTAACATTCCATAACTCACAATACCCATCAATTTTAGTTATGAAAATTAATTATCATTATTATTTCTGTAATGCCCTACCCCCTTCCGCATTGGAATGAGTAGAAAGTGAGATGACCCTTGGCCTTAAGCGATGTTCCCGAGGTGCCAATGGCTAGAAATAAATTCAAAGATCTTCATGAAAAATTGGGGAATGATTTTTCCTTATAATAAATCCAACCATCCGAAACTACATGATGCAGGTCTACAAGGTTTACAACTCAAAAAACCAAAAGACCAATTCACCAAGCTCTAAGAATTCATAATCATAGTAATAAGCAGAATATGACAAAACAATTCCAAAAAATCCATGACAAAACCCCACTTTCCCAAGCCAACCTCCAAGAAATGAGAACCAAAAAACATTCAATCATAATAAAGAAATGCTAGAAAAAGGAGATGATTTACCTTTACTTGTGAATTGGAAAATGACATCTACAAAAGATCAAAACTTCCAAAGAAGGGGTTGAGTACAAATACTCAGTAGGCTTCCGCCAAATGGCTTCCCTACACATTCCACTTTGAAATAAATATATTCACACTTATACAAATAGTTTATATAAAACATTAACTACTGAAAGAATTACCAAGAAGCCAAACTCGCCCTTACTAAGCCTTTTTCCTCCCAAATCCATATAATACTAAGGAAACCCAACAACCTTTACATAATCCATTTACTATCACATATTAACGCAAAAAATTCAACCATGAATAAAAAATGAATATCTATAGAGTTTCACATAGGCAAACTGGTAAACAATTAAGGTGGAACTTCATGTCTAACCCTTTTACTACCTGTCCATTCTAGTGGTACTTCTCGCACCCTTATCTATTATGGTTGCTCTTTCGCCCACTATCCATCCTCTTTTTATAGTGTAACTCCCCACCCACTTTTTATCAATCCAATACAAGAATAAAACACTAAGGACAATAAAAAATTATATAACACATCAATGACCAAACATGATGCAAACCACTATTTAAAAACCATTAATAACATAGGAAATTATCTGTGCCACTTTACCATCAATAAAACATACCATATTTATTGGAAAATATTTTTGAAAACCATTTTCATAAATAAACACAAGAATGTAATTTTAAAATCTCTATTTTAAAATCAAACAACAAGAACATTTCACAGCAATACACCATTTCCCCTTAAATACACAAAACATCACCAGGGAACTTCAATCCATCCGGGAACATCTTAATCACAATTAATAAGAAGAATACAAAATTAATTGAAATCAAGGATTCTAGTTCATGAAAAATGGGGTTGAGATTGATGACTCCTACCATACAGTTATGGTGAAATTGACCCACCACACAACCACACATCGAATCTAAGTGGAAACTCCAACAATCATAATAGATCCCCTTACCTTTCATAAAAAGATCAAATAACACCTCCTTAGGCAAGAAAAACACGACATTTACATGGAATGGGTGTAAATCTAGAATATTTGGATGGAGGGAGAATTAGATCTAAGGAAAACCAACAGAAAACCACCTCTTGAGTCTTACTGGAAGAGAATCACCTTCACCACACCATGAAAACCATTAGAACCACTTAAATAATGAGTGGAAGAGCTAATATAACCCTTGATTACCAGTAACACTATGTGGGGATCATGTGGGTTGAACAAAGGAGGGTTTTTGGAAAATCCCATCCAAGACCAGATTTAATAACACTATTTTTGTTGTCGTGCATGGCCATATCGCACAGGTAGGAAAACTGTGTGCTAATAATTTCCATTGTACTACCTCAAAGATAACTTAACAAGGACTCCTCGCACGGTTATATAAACCATTAAAAAATAGTACGAAGTCCCATTCTCTCATTCTACATAGTTACCTGGTAATTCTGCATGGTTTCCTATTACTACGCTCAAACCATGCTCCCTTGACAAAGATTCCAAACATATACAACCCAATCCCAAACTCTCCCAAAAAGTTACACAACAACTTTAAACACATAAAATGAATAAAAAGGGTTAACCTTCCTCAAAATGGAGGTAATATATTCTTGCGACCATTAGAAATTCTATCCACAGAATGCATAGAACCATTGATTTTATAAAATAATTTGGGTCATTACTCGACCATCTCTTTCCCACATTACCAAGTCTCCTCTTGAATCTAACCAAGCTTCCACAATACACAAACTAGATCAGTTCTTTTACATAAAAGACTTTATTTTTTATATCCGCAACCCACACTTGCATGTAAAACAATGAAGCATCTAGATCTAACTCAACATGGTCCCATCGAATTAGATGGTCAAGATACAATCGATACTTATTCAACTAAGAGACGTGGAACACATTATTCACCTCACTAAACCATGGTGGAAAATCCCTCCTATATCCCTCATATCTAACCCAATAATGTATCTCAAATGGCACAATATCCCTTGGAGATAACTTGCACTTCTTCTCAAACTGAAGATGTCCCACTCTTAAAGAAATTCTCATAAACACATGATCACCCACCTCAAACGATAACAAACATTGGAGTTGGTCCGCATTACATTTCAAATGACTCCATGAAATATACATTATATTCCAGACCAATGAGCTCTTCCCCATAGTATATTGGACAAGGCTCGGTCCATCCATTGAAGACTCATATGTTTCCACCTAACATAGTGGTGAACGACAAAGACACATATAAAATGCTTCAAATGAAGCCATATGTATGGAGGAATGATTACATTTATTGTATGAGAATTACAATAAAGGTAAATTCTTCTCCCATGATCCACCAAAATCAATCACACAGTCCTGTATCATATCATCCATAGTATGCATTTTCATCTCAATTTTCTCATCCTTACGAGGATGATACATTATACTCATCATCTACTACATCACAAGGTATTTCATTATGGATTTACAAAAATGAGATCTGAACCTCAGTTCTCTATTAGATATAATCAAAACAGCAACACCATTCCACTTTTCCTATTCACAAATACATATTCTAGATAAATCCTCCACTAGATGAGATTCCAAAAGATTGAGGAAATGTACTGACATTGTGAGCCAATCCACTATCAACCAAATGGAATCGTGCTTTCTAACCATCCTTGGGAAACCTATAACAAAATTCATCACAATCTGTTCCCACTTCTAGATAGGGTTTGGTAGAGAGTGAAATATATCTATCAACCGCTGATTCTTTTCCTTAACTTGCTGACTAGTTATGCATCCCAAAATAAACTCAACCACATTTTTTTCATACCATCCCAAAAAAATAAACTTTCAATGCTTCTTACATTTTATTGATTCCAGAATAATTCACCCACCAGAAATTATGATTCACCCTGATAATTTCTTCCTAATAAGACACTAGTTAAACAATACGATTTGAAAAAGACAATAATAAATGGCCATTATGTTCTTAGCTCTCAATAGTCTCCCCACCAATGAGCTTCAACCTCATCAACAAACACTCGGAATCAAACATCTATGCATATTAAACCAAACCAATCATGCTAGGAACTAATGAGACCAGAAATAAACCCAATGTACCACCCCAATCCTAAGATTCCAAGTGAATTTTGACTTCGATTAACATCAACTACCCGTGATCTGATGTCTTTTTTAGTACCTGAGCATATGATTTCCAAATTAATGCATACACCAAAGAATTTCCCTTATTCATTGTGTACATCAAGTCAGAGTCAAACATGTAGAGATAATCAGTCCATAAAATTTTCCTTAAGATCAAAAATAATTGTGATAAAATAGGCTTCAAGCTCTTATGATCAGTAAAATTTGTGAATTTCTCACCGAACAGATATTGTTGCCACATTTTCGAAGCATGAACCGCTGCTGCCAACTATAAATCATTTGTTCGGTAGTTCTTCTCATGCATCCTCAACTACCATAAACCATATCTAACCACATTATCTAATTGAATGAGCACACACCCCATCCTTGATCTTAATGCATCATAATACACCATGTACCCTTTTCTTGGTTCTATCAAAACCAAGATTAGTGTTGATGTAAGGTGGCCCTTATGCTCTTCAAAATATTTCTATAACGGTTCATCCTATTGAAATGGAACATTATTCCCTTTCAAAGTTTCCATTTATGAGGCCAATCATGAGAATTCATGAACATAATGCCAATATTAACCAGATATACCATGGAATATTTTAACATGAAAACATTTCCTAGTGGTTGCCATAAAATAACAGCCTCTATCTTTTCCCGATTAATGGAAACACACTTCTTGGAAATAACATGGCCATATATATGAAATTACTATATCCCAAAATTACATTTTATTAATATAGAATACAAAAGATGATCACTCGAGATCCATAACACTATCTCCAAGTGTTTCTCATGCTCCATCCATGTCACTGAATACACTAGTTTATCAATAATAAATACCACCACAAAAAAATCTAGATATCCCTAATATATCTAATTTATCAATTCCAGAAACACCACTGGTGAATTCTTCAGAACAAAGGGAATAACCATATACTCATAATCTCCATATCTACTCCTATAGGATATTTTTGGAATATCATTATTTCACACCTGCAATTGACGATATCCTGATTGCATGTCAATAATTAAGATCCACTAAGCTCCCCTCAACTGATCAAAAAAATCAACGATGTGAAGAAGTGGATATCAGTTCTTTATCATAAAATGATTTAGACAGTGGTAATCAACAGACAAACAAAGTGTTCCATACTCCTTTTAAATAAACAAAAGAGTCTCTATTAATGGATAAATTCTAGGCTAGATGAATCCTTTATCTTTTAACTCCTTGAACTGCACTTTGAGTTACCTAATTTATGTTGGTTCCATTTTTTAATATGGATGTGAGATGGGACTGGTCCCTGGAAGGAAATAATTCCCAAAATCAACTTCTCTCCCTTGTGGAAAACCTAATAATTATTCAGGAATGAAATCCATAATTGATCAACAACCATTGGAAAAACACTATGGGGAACTCCTTCCATTGATGTTGATGACAATTATGTTAACTGATACAAGAACATAGCAACCAATGGTGCTTCCAAGCAAGTTGCACCTAGTTTTTCATTCCTCTCTCCACTATTTTTTATGCCATCATGCATCATGAAACTAACCATTCACACATTACAATTGATGTATGACTTAAAAATTACCAAAAAATTCCATTTCTAGGATTATATCAAAGGTATCCATATCAAGCATTGGGAAATCCAACATAAACTCCACCCCATCTACAAATATATATCATTGCATACATAGGAAGGCTTGACACTCTCTTTGACATAGAAGAGTATGAATATTTAAAATCGAAGGCATCATATACACATTTAAACCAAGAAAATCAATAATATGAGATGAAATGAAAGAATGTGAAGCAATTTTATCATAAAACACTTTCTTGAAGGTAGAATTTAAAAGAATCAGACCTCAAACTGTGGATGGACATGAATGATCATCAATCACAACCGGCTTAGCTCCAAACAACAACTTTCATTCCCTACTCTTCACTTTATTTCTCTTCTGAAGAGTCATGGTGTTACTTGAATCACCCTGTAAAAAATTACTCTATTGATGGGGGGTATGTTGTTTCCCCCATCCTATAGAGTCATAAAATGCATGTGTCCCCAAAGGAGTGTCATGAACACCCAGGCTCAGAGCATTCCAACAATTACACTGATGATTCCCCCATCCGCGTATAGTTTTGACATGCTTGAGGTTGGTACATACAATTATACTTGATGTCAGCCCTGGATCCACACTAAAACCATCTTGGCATACTCTGAGGATTCATATGATGATTAATCGATACTGTCATCAGATTCTGAACCGTACTCCCACACTAGAAATATGTGTCCTTATTCCGCCTGAATAAATCATCATATTTCCCAAAATTTTCCATGGGAACCAACATGATTCCCCATATGTAGTTTCCAATATATCTAGTTCACCTACTATTTCCCTATTTATCATTTTTTTATAATAACTTATACATAGAAATGCTATTTTAGAATAAATTTCCTACCTCAACCTAGCATCAAATATATGTTCCTTCAATGAATTACTTCCGAACAACCTCATATTCAAACCATACTAAGTTCATAAGTTTATCCTCATATTCTATTAATAAGCGGTTATATTGATTTAGCCAAAATAAATTTTTTGTTTGCTGAATCTAGAACGTACGAGGATATAATTGTTTGTTAAATTATTCAACAAAAACCTGCATTTTCATACCTTGGTCTGCTCCAGCTTGGACCACTAACTACCACCACTCAAGGGAATGATCATCAAATAAATAAGATGCTAGATTCAGTTTCATCTCCACTGGTGTTCCATGGATTTCAAAGATCCTTTTCATTCTATTCAACCATGCTTCTTCTCTTTCTAGATCTGAATCACCTGGAATGATGGTTGGATTCTAATTTTGGAACTGAACTTCATGATCCAGAAGATTTAGTCCATCTTCATTATTATCACTTTCCAATGCTCAAAAATCATACACTATACACATCACTAGATGATGGTTCACCAAGGTAAAAGGTGAAACCACATTTTTGGTAGCCTCCTTTTGTTGGTCTCTATGATTCTTACCCGATGTCATTTCTATCAACATGAAAATGACTATATGTATCACACCCAGAGATTTAAAAGGATTAAAATTTCAAATTACATTAAATTGAAAATATCAAAACCAAGCATTCATAAAGTTCACATTTCCCTTGCTACACCATTTCTGAAAAATCAACCATGTTTCTAAAAATCAACCAATATTCAAAATACCACAACTATCCACATTTCAAATCCATAGATTTCAAAATAATTTCTTAATTTTTCACAAAAGTACATGATAATAACATAACATATATCATTATACTTAATGAAATACGAGTCCTACTGGGAAATGATTTCTATTATGAATGTCAGGATTCTCTCAATGGCTACAACTATAATAATGAGAATTCCAATTACTATATGTGTCCCTAAAACCCTTATGAACCCAAATCCTTGGTCAGTTGACGTTCTACATAAAAGGGTTAGATATGTCCTTTAATTCATTACATTTCATGTTCTGAAAATATTACATTTTTCTACAACTATAACTAATGTAATGACTAAGAATGAATGCAAACAACAAGACAAACTATCAATGCCCATGAATTGAACAAACATAAAGATCAAGGACCAAAAAAACTAATACCACTTGTAATATATTGTTTCTTCCTCATTGGCTTGAGAAGGCAGTGAGATGCTACTTGGATATATAAATGTTCCCAAAATTCCAATGGCTGGAAATAAATTCTAACGGATTCTAGATCAATTGGGGAATGATTTGACCTTGGAAAAAAATCCTCAAACCAAAACTACATGATTCATGTGAACAAGGATTAAATCTCAACAAACCAAAAGCTAGATACAAATAAGGAACTACAATCCCTAATTAGATTACCATGTGAATGAATAAAAAACAAACCAAAAAATCCTTAACAAAACTCCACTACTCCAAACCAAGCCCCATCATCCATGAACCATAAAAAATCAAAGAATCACGGTGAACCTCTAGAAAAATAAGATGATTTACCTTTACTAGTGTCTTGGAAAATGACATCTAAAAAAATTACCAATGTCCTAAATCATGGATGAGAAATAATAATCATTATCATTTCAACAAATGAATTCCCTGCACATGCCACTACAATAGAAACATTATCACATTTATATAAAATTTTAATATTAAACAACAACATGGGAAACTGTGACCAACACACCAAACACACCCTTACAAAGCAATATTTAAACCCAAATACACACAATACAAGGGAAAACCAACAACCATTCCATAATATATTTAGCATAACATATTATAATGAAACATAAACCATGAATAACCACACACAATAAAATAATATTGTTGGTCTGAATGGACACTCAAGAGGGGGGGGGGGTGAATGGAGTTCCAATTAAAATTTCTGTTTAAAAATCTTTCACTAAAATCCCCCAATTTTAAAATACAAATTGAATTTTAGTGAATTTTATTTAAAGAAAACATTCAGTTAGGCTCTCAAGGGATTGATTAATTCCCAGTTAATCTAATCAGAGGATCAGATTAGCTTTTGAAACTAACTTACTGATTTAGAAATAATGAAAACACTTTCTAATTCAATTATCAGAGTAACTTGAAAAACAGTTTAGGTTTTAAAGCACATGGTAGCGGAAAAAAAGGATTATAGATAAAACTGAATAAAGAACAGTAGAAATAACCAAGAGGTTCTGTCTCAAGCCGAGACTTAGTCCTCTCAACAATTTATATAAATTTGATCCACACCCTGGATCGGGGTTCACAACTGTTTACAACTGTCCGGGTCAAAGACCTCTACCACAGTTCTATATGGGAAACAAAAACAACATCAAATATAGCTGTCCTTGTCACACATGACCTCTACCACAATACAAAATGGGAAATAGAAAATTTAAGGAGTTTGAATGAGGATTTACAGATCCTCCAGTTAAGGTTCAGGAGACAGTGTGTATAAATTAAAACAGATGATACACACTGCTTGTAATGTAAATAATAAATCACTGAGTATGATATAGAGTTTAGAATGGCTCTAGTGATTGCAGTGTAGCTATGGACTCCTTTAGATTGATCAGAAATGGTTTTTAGTCCTCTTCTGGTTTTTATCTGGAAAACAATGTTTCGTTTTCTTAACATCCTGGTTCATAGATAGTAAAAATGTTGTCGATGAAGTTCCTCAAAATCCTCATGAATGTGTATGAGCTTATGTGTCTTATTGATCATGCATGTATATCTCTCCGAGCTCTTCTTCTTCTTGTATGCTTATATCTTGTGTATATTCCTCGTGAATTCTGCATGTTTGTATATCTCTTTTCTGTAGCAACATGGACTTCTTCTATTTATCGCATGAGCTCCTAAAAAACAAATGATTTCATTTTGAAGGTACGAGGTAAGGTTTCTTGACATCCAACAACCTTCATTAAACAAATTACAGAGTAATAAAATATACCTGATATGGCTGTTGGTTAGATTAAATAAAGATAAAGAAATTAATATAGCATTGGATTCTTCTGGAATGGTAGATTTGGATATCGGTCGCCTTTTGTATCGGTAACCTCTTCTCTAACGGTAGACGTTCTATCAAAAGACTTCATGTCTGTTGGTAGACTTGATCAGTAGCAGAAGACTTAGTGTAACAGTGACCTTTCGTGTAATGGAAGCCTTGTTGTACAGGTAGCTTCCTTGGTGTATCAATAGACTTTCTTCGGTAACTCATCTGTAACATTAGGCTTTCATTACAGTGACTTGTTGTATCGGTGAGCTTGTATAATTGTATACTTGTTGTACTGGAGGACTTAGTGTATCAGTAGACTTGATGTATCTGTAACCTTCACGTATCAGTAGACTTGATCTGTAACGGTGACCTTCACGTATCGTTAGGCTTGATCTGTAATGGTGACCTTCATGTATCGGTAGGCTTGATCTGTAATGGTTACCTTCACATATCGGTAGGCTTGATCTGTAACGGTGACCTTCACGTATCGGTAGGCTTGTTCTGTAACAGTGACCACTTTTCTGTTTAAGCATTCATTGGAAAAAATGGGTCATTTTAGAATATTTATCCATTTAGTAACCAAATTCGATAAAGATTATGTAAATTTTATATGAATATGTGCATGGTGTACAAAAATACTGAAATAAGTAATTAATCATTAATTAATATAGGAACTATCAAACTAAACTTGAACATAATTTATATACTCAAAATATAATTGACCATAGTTAAAATATGATTGAGCATAGTTGTGATTATCAAAATATAAGTTCAACTAATTTTCCCAGATAGCTCAACAATCTCCCCTGTTTTGATAATCAGATCCTATCATAATGTATGCCAAAGTATTAAGAAAATTAAGATAGTGTCAGAGGAAAATTTACCAAAAGAAAACTTTTAAACAAAGTTCTCATTTTCTCCCCCTTTCAATTGCACTCCTAGTTCTCATTAGTTTCATTTTATCTCCCCCTTTGTGATTAACAAAATGAAGGGTAGAATCATAGAAATTTAGAGACAAAAAATAGAACAGATTGCAAGGAATCAGAAACACAGTAAATTGGAGAATGTAAGAGTAAATTTCCATTAAGGTAAAAAAGTTACAAAATGATAAAGTCGAGATTAAAAAAATACTAGTGAATCCTATCAAAAACATCCAGAATCACTCAATCATCCTCTTGAATAAATGTATTTACCTTAGGATCAAAAAGAGAATGTAGGTTCAGATTGAGTAGATGGCTTTGGAATAGCTGAAAGAACAACCGGAGGGTCAACCACTAAAACTGTACCGGATCTGAAATCTGTGCTTTTATGTGGGATCAAAGGTGTCATGCTTTGAATAGCCTGAACTGGAGTCAACTGTGGTGTACTCCTAGAGGAAGAGGCAGGAAGGGCAGGAGGTATAATCATAGGTCTGGCATCCACGTGCAAGAAGGGTAGCAACAGGTTCCTGAAATCCATAATAATATTACCTCCTATTTCCATTGCTGACACAAAATCATCTCAATTTTCAATGAATTTGTCCAAGGCAAGAGTAATCTCCTAGAGATTACTAACCTATTCTCTAAAAGCATGAGTTACTAGGGGAAACTTCAGATTCTCCATCAAAAGTATGAAATGGATGGTCATTTGATGCTTGGTGTAGACTTTCTCAAAGTAAGCATCCACCTTATTTTTTATTGCCTCTTGAAAAGCAGTAGCTGCCTTTAGGTGATCACAAAAAAATCTACTAACTTTACTAGTGGTAGGAAGGATCTGAGTATCCGAGGAGCCATTGGTACTGGCCTAAGCCAACTCTTCTTGAATAACAGATCTAATCCGGTCAAGGTTAACAGTGGAGCTGGATGAGGGAAGGGGTTTAACTGAGAAAGATACTATCTTCTTGAAATATTGTGTCAGATTACTAACCACATTTTGAACAAGTTCATCGTGACTGTTCAAGTGTTCTTTGACCGATGACATAAAAGCCTTAAACACTTCCAAATACTGTTTGACTACCTCTTTGATATATCTGATATCAGTATTGACTTGGGTCTGAGAATTGTTCAAAGAAGTCATTGAAGAAATTGATTGTCTGAGAGAAACCACAGCTCCTATCCAATTCTCAAATTGAGTACGACATACTTTAACTTCACCCACCATTCCCTTCATTGGACTAGTAACATCAAATCCCATATATAGCTGCAGGTTTTTCTCCACACTTCTCATTTCATCAACCTGGATTTTCTTCAAATATGTCATTGATTCTCTCATGGTTTCTTTGATTTCAGCCTTTAAGGACTCAAATTCCACCTTGGTTGCCTCATTTTTTGCCACTGTAGGTAGGGTAACTTATTCCTTTTGGGGATGGTATTCCTCATCCGAATCTCCAAAAGAAATTCCAAGAACCATATATCCTGGATCTGATGACCAACCTTCAATGTCATACAAAACAGATACTAAACCAAGATGCTCCCCCTCACTTAGAACATTCTACTGAGGATTATCCTCCAACTGTTCTACTCGATGTAATTCTACAACTTCATCTACAACTACAGCATATTCAATAGCCATTTTCTCTAAGTCAGCAATGAATCTCTCATAAATTGATGCTGCTTCTACTTCCTTATCAGGAACTGTCCTGACTGTACTAACTATCAGAGGGCTCAAACCGAGCTCTTCTTCTTCTTCATTTTCCTCATCATCTGCTTCACCAGTAGCCTCCTTTTATCGATTATTAACACGATCAAATTAGGTTGCCTCATCCTCTTCAAAGGTGTCTTTAACAACATATAGACATGCTTCTTTTTCTTCTTCCTCAGTCTCAGTATCATTTTCCTTCAAAATAGTTTCTCTTCTTGGTAGTTCTTTTGGAGGGCTAGCTACTCCATAGGAAATATTTTGAGTAAAAGGACTAGGTGGTAAATCTGGGTCACCTCCTTCCTCAACTGATGTCTCTTCCTCCTCAGCTTCATCATCACATTATAGTAGTTCTGGCTCATCTGGTCCATGACCAGGATCCCTCACATCCTTTGGTCTAGAAGGATGGTCCAGAGGAGTGTATTTGTCATCGATTTTTTCATCATCATTAACCCATGTTTTCTTCCAAGTGTTCCATCTGACTTTCATAAACTAAAAAACAGTCTTGGTGAGGCAAAAGTTATCCTTAACTACAACAGTTCCATCTTGAGGTCCAGCTACCTCCTTTTCATTCAACATCATAGAAATCAACTTAGAAAAGAAAATTTCATTGGACATAGACTTTGGTCTAGTCATATCCTCAATCTGAATCATTATTAGTCTGCATAAATTCACCTTTACTCCATGCTTTAATAGATACAACAAATAAATATCTTGAAATCTGAGGGTAGAAAAATCTCCTCTCCTTGGACTAATCACATTCTGAATGAACTTGAAAAGAAGTTTATCCTCCCCTGCCATCTCTACAGCAATGACCATTCTGGGAGTTCCATTCCCTGTCAACTCTAACAAGGTATCCTCATAATTAAAAAAATCACTGGAAGAAGGTATGGATTTTGAATAAAATCCATAATCACCTTTATGAGGAACTCTAAGGTTCTCAACCCATTCAACTGATGAAAACAAAAAGTTTTGACCATTCACAAAGGAAATCATCCTATTCTCCTCTTCTAGTGTCTCAAAACAGAAAACTCATAAACACTTTTTCCCGAGCTGGATATTACGGTCCATTACTGTTCATGAAGAATTCGAGCCATCCTTGTTTTTGTAAAACCTTCAGAATCAAGGACTAGTTTTCCAACAGCCATTCCTCACATAATTGCTTTTCCACTATAATTTCTCAATTCGATAAATGTGGATTCACAGGATTCATTCGAACTATATCTATACTGCTTCTACTGGCACCAGCATTGGTTACGTTCTACTTCTTATCTTGTGGCACATCACTCCTTTATACGGGCACCAGCATTGGATACTTTCTACCGACTGGTTTTCCTAGCGAGCGACCTGCAGTTGTGGGCCGTGGTTTTCTCTGCAACGAGTCGCTAAGCGGCGTCGCACTCCTCCAGCCCGGTCGGCAGGCGGACGAATGGTTTGGTTCATCCAAGCAGCCCGCGGATGCGGGCCGCGATTTCCTCCATGTGGCCAGCGCGACGGCACAGGTCCTCCACTGCCACCTCTTCTGACTACCGCGGCCTTCATGGTCATGTCCTCCTTCCTCCGTCTCGGTGCGATGGTACCGCGACCTTCCAGCTCTGCCACCGTCACCAATAAAACCAACAAGTATGGGGGAGGTTCGCACCGTGTTAGTGCGGCCTGAACCCTCCTCGTTATTACGTTAATAGTTGTAAATTCACATTCTGTAATTAGAATGACAATGTTCAGAATTAATGACAACTCAAAACAACCCCCAGCCTCGTATTTTATGTTGCATGTCGATGAGTCATGGAAGATGGTGTCACAAAAGTCGGGCGTTGTGGAAGACAGATGTCAATTTCATTGATGTCGGGAAATGTCTGAAGAAGAATCATAGTCGATGATTCTCACAAGAGGCTCCTCATCTTGTGGAATGGATGAACATCGAAGAAGGTTTCATTGTTCATTGTCGGAGAGAAAGGGAATTCATCGTGTTCTTTAGGGAAGAATGCTCTCTCTCTAATTCTCAAAATGATCCACCAAGGTAAAAAGTGCCAACCAAATTAAAAGAATGTAATGTCTTCATTTAATGTTGAAAAAATAAATTAAAAAGATTTCAAAAAATCAAATTAATTAATCAAGTTATTAATTAATTGAGTAGGAACCTTAATGATAGAAGGTGGATGGTTTAAAAAAATAGGGGAGAGGTGGCTTCATTAATTCAGAGGGAAGTCCACGAGTTTCAAAGGGGGGGTTTCAAGGAGAGTTGAGGGGTTTGTGTTCTTGTGGTCCCCACACCTAATTATATCATCTGAAGATAGGTTAGGGTGTGGTGGGCCCCACCCCTAACAACCACCTAGAGTATTTAACCTCCTTTAATTTAAAAATGTGTTTCACACACATTTTTATTTAATTTATAATTTTAATTAGCAACCCCAATTTATAACTACCATCCTGTATTAAATGCAACTACGCTAATGTTCTCCATAAGCGAATATCGGCACTGTGATTTCATCAGTGTCCTCAGATTTCAATTCTGAGCACCGGTTCAAAATATAGAAAAACCCCCATGTTAATTTACTGAACGTACCCGAACAAAATTTCAGAAATTGATTTTGGGCACACCGGGCCTCAGAATCAGGCAACGTCATAAACTGCGGACTCGTAAAATTCAAAAAAATTAAGATAAAAATTTCCTGGACATTTACGAGTCTTTAAATTAAACCCACCTCCAGGATTTACATCCTTGTAAATCTTAAAAACACACTAGGGAAACAAATGGGGTATTGAGCACGCATCTAAGCCTCCCGCTCCCATATGATCTCTTAGAGGTTCCCGTGCTTCCAGCGAACGTGCACTAGAGGAATCGACCGTCCACGCATGACCCGCTCCTGTCGATCCTCAACCTCCACTAGAACCTCCATGAATGCCACCCCATAATCGATGTCTACCTCTATGTGGTCGATGATGTGGGACATGTCGTGAACGTATCTCCACACCTAAGATACTTGGAGATCGTCGTGCACCCGATAAAACTGAGGCGGTAGGGACATGCGTTAATCCACCTCACCTACTTTGCTGATGTCATGGAACAGAAAAATAAAACGCAGAGATAACTTGCCGCTTCATCCAAATCTCAATAGTCCTCGTCATGGTGAGACTAGTAGGAAGACGTGGTCTCTATAAACACACTATAGTGGTCTCCATCTCCTATCAGTATATGACTTCTGTCTACTCTGTGCAGTCTTCATCTGCTCCTGGATGACTTCCACCTTCTCCATCGTAGCCTGCACCATCTTTGGTCCTACAAGTGTTGACTCCCCTGGGACAGTCCAACATAGAGGTGATCTACAAGGTTGTTCGTATAGTTCCTCCTAAGGGGCCATCCCAATGGTGGAGTGGTAGTTGTTGTTGTACGCAAACTCCACCAATGGTAAGTTATCCTCTCAGCTGCGACCAAAGTCAAAGACACATGCACGGAACATGTTCTCGAGAGTCTGAATGGTCCTCTCAGTATGAAATTTCTTTTGATGATGGAAGGCGTTGCTCAAGTGAAGCTACCTCTCAAAAGTCTCTTGTAACCCCTTCCATAGCCGGGAAGTGAAACGAGAATCTTGATCGGAGATGATATTTAATGGTACACCATGAAGCCAAACGATCTCATGAACATTGAGGCATCACTAGCTCTCTACTGATCCCTACTATCTAATCAGTAGAATGTGGTGATTCGGTCAACAATCACTCAGATAGAGTCGTGTCCCCTGGATGTATGTGGAAGCCCCATTACGGAATCCATGGATATCCCATCCCACTTCCACTTTGTGACCTCTAAGGGTTGTACAATATCTGCTGTTACCTGGTGCTCTGACTTCATTTGCTGAAAAGTGAGGCATCTCGAGACAAACTCTGCTACTACTTTCTTCATACCTGGCCACCAGTGCTGTCGTTTGAGGTCCTGATACATCTTCACCACTACTGGATGTACCGATAGAGGGAATTTATTGAACTCCCTCAACACATCCACTTTTATACCAACAGGTACAATGGTATGTCCTCTAAAGAGGATGACATGCTCCCCACTATCAGAAAACCCATCTGGTGCCTGCCCTGAGGATATCTGAGCATGTTATGCCTCACAGTAAATGTCCCCACGCTATGCATCTCTGACTCACAGAAGAAGTGTAGGAGTGACTATGAGAGACTGTAGAATGGCTACTCCATATCTATCCACAAATAATATCTGCAATGCGACGAGCTGCTCTGTCACCTCTCCTAGGAGAAGAATGCCTGATCTTCTACTGAGATCATCGCTTCAATGATCCCCTTCCCAAGAGTATAGACTATCTCGAAGTCATTGTCATGGAGGAACTAAAGTCATCGCCACTATATTAGGCTCAGGTCCTTTTGTTAGAAGATATACCTGAGACTCTGGTGGTCCAAAATAGACTTTAAAATGTTAGCCCATCAGATAGTGCTTTCACATCTTCAAGCCGAAGACCACTGTTTCTAACATTAGCTCATGGGTAGCTTAATTATTCTCATTTTGTCTCAAAAATTGTGAACCATACACGATCACTCCTCACTTCTGCATCAAGACACACCTGAGTCTGGTCCCTGATGTGTCACAGTAAACTATTTACCCTACGCCCTCCTCTAGTAGCCTCAAGATGGGCGCACTGTTCAACCTCTACCTCATCTCTTGAAAGTAATTTTGGTATCTCTCTGACCAAACCAAGGGTTTACCCTTCTTTGACAAAGATGAAAGCGGTGATGCAACTCTAGAGTAGTCTGTCACAAATCTCCGATAGTACCCAGCTAGTCCGAGGAAACTCCGCACCTCCGCCACACTCCTAGGTGACTCCCAAGGAAGTACTGCTTCGATCTTCGTTGGATCCACTGCAACTCCAACCTCTGAGATTACGTGTCCCAAGTAGTTAACCTCTAAAAT
Organism: Viscum album; assembly: GCA_963277665.1. Lineage (NCBI taxonomy): Eukaryota > Viridiplantae > Streptophyta > Magnoliopsida > Santalales > Viscaceae > Viscum > Viscum album. Next base: position 1,897,422,741 of record OY728140.1, on the reverse strand, counting down.
CCAGAACATGAACTTTGATAGTTTACCATAAATCTAGTGCTCTCAGAGTGCACCCAGTACCACCCAAAAATGGTATGCATGCTCCTCCTTAGTAGATGAGTAAATCAGTATGTCATCGATGAAGACTACAAAAAATCTATCAAGGTATGGCTGGAAGATCCTGTTAATAAGACTCATGAACACTGCTGAAGCATTGGTTATGCCAAATGGAATAACCAAGAACACATAATGGCCATATCGACACCTGAAAAACATCTTCTGCACCTCTCCGTCTCAATCTCTGAGCTGGTGATAGCCTGACCTGAGGTCTATCTTCGAGAACCATCGTGCTCCATTTGGCTGATCAAAGATGTCATCAATCCTCCGGTGTGGGTACTTGTTCATCATGGTCACTTGATTCAGGCGACGATATTCAACACACAGTTGGATGCTCCCATCCATCTTCTTGGCAAACAAAATCACGGACGCCCTGTGTGAAGTACTGGGTTGGATAAACCCATTCCCCTACAAGTCCTCTAGCCGTACCCACAGCTCATGGAGCTCGTCGGAAGCCATCCTATATGATGGAGTATGTTTGGGTGTTTTCCCAAGGTACATATCAATGTAGAAGTCTACCACTCTATGGGGAAGTTGTCCTGGAACGTCGTCCAGAAAAACATTTGCGTACTGATCCACCACAACAGGAAAACTCAGACTCCACACATCAACTGATCTGAGGATGATACTAGCTAACTGATGTGTGATCAGATGCCCCTTCCTCTACGTTAGTCCATCCTACACTGCAAAGTATCCCTTCTCACCAGTGAAGGTGAAATTGGTCCCATCCTTGTGAACACACCGAACTTTTCAACTAATACAGTCGATCTGAGCATGGACTGTAGATAACCAGTTCATACCCAAGATGATGTCATAAGGCCTTGACGCTGCTACAAGAAGATATCACCTGAAGCTATCGCCTCCCAGAGTAAGCTCACACAACATGAACCAGTGCCTAATCATTGGGTCTTCTCTCGTAGGAGTCTCTATCCATAAGGATCGAGCCAACGGCTCCATCGGAATCTTTGAGCTTCGAAAAATTGTTTTGGCAATAAAATAATGACTCGCACATGTGTCTATGAGTACATCATCAAGGGTGGATTAGATACATGTAGTATCTCAAATCATCTCAGGTGTTTCATGGTTGAAGGTCTCGACTGCCTAGAGCTGATCCTACCTCTGTCCACCTGCACCCTATTTTCAGGGTGGACAACCTGGTGGTGGTGGTAGAGCCTCGATACATCGTCCACCACCCGCTACTCGGCCAACTCATCTGCCACGTCCGCCTGCTCCCGGAGAACCACCACGGTCAAACCTCTACCTCTTCCTGGGAGGTCCCTTTATTGTCTTCTTCACATCTACATTGCAGGTCAATAAATAACAAGCCATGTGGCCCTTCCCACTACATGCATAGCACTGCCTGTTCCTCGTATAGTTGACTCTGTCCCATGTGCCCCGCACAACCGAACCTATATCCTGGGATCACCCAACTGATGGACTAGTCTGCTTGGACCTCTAGGACATCTATCTATTACCGGATTCAGAGGACTCTTCTATGTGTCTCCCGGTGGTGGGTCTCGCTGGTGGTGACTGCTCAGCAAGAAATATCTCTATTGGAAGGGATTGCTCCAGTTCCCCCACCTGCGTCGGAAAGCGGGGGGGGGGGGGGAATCGTCGAAGCCCTGATCTCATGCTTGAGGCCCTTCTCAAAGGTCCATTCCCTAAAGAACAGGTCCAGAACCATATCTGTAGAGTAGTGTGAGAGGTCGGTGAACCTCGTTGAGTACTGAGCTACTGTCATACTTCCCTACTGCAGATGTAGTAACTCCTGAATCCACACTACATGAAGGGTGGCTGGAACAAACTCTTCCAAGAATAGGCACTCAAAGTCTGTCCATGGTATTGATGCCTCTTCATGCATTTGGAGCATCAATATACTCAATCTACCTACTACAACGTGTTTGAGACTCATGGAAAGGATCACCATAATGTCACCTGGTGTCCCTACCAATCTGAAAACTGTCACGACAGCCTCCAGCGAATCCTCAGCTGCTTGTGGTTCCATCTCTCCCTGGAACCTGGGTGGCCTCTGGTGCTGGAACTCGTGCAACACACTTAGGCAGTATGCACTCTCTGTTGCAGGAGCTGGTGGTTTCAATGGCACTACAGGTAGTGGTACCGCTGGTGCCTCCGCTGTGGGGGGGGGGGGCTTCACTAAGGCCCCGTCACGCGGTGGGCTACCATATCATACGTAACTCAGAACCCTAGCTAGCCACCTTAGTGGGGCTATCCTAAAAAGATACCAGTGCACCTAGATCAAAACAATATACCTAGTTAACTGAAACAAATTCATCACAAAGATAACTTTTTCAAAGGAAAGGCACATGCAATCCCTATTTTCGTGCACGGAGTCGGAGATCAGAAGTCAGAGTCCTAGTGTATGGATACATCGGCCACTGCACCATCACCAGTTTCCCTAAATTGATAACCACACCCAAAACACATAACACTATTTCCATTATAAGAATCAGAGTATATGTTCTGTAGTAGAACCAACCACCTTTGATAACAATTTGTCATGACCTATCCTCGGGGCCCGTGCCGTGACTACCCCAAGCCTGTCTTCCATTGGCCAGGGGTTTGCGACTAGAACTAAAGGCGTAAATCCGCAAGCTTGTAAGGCATTTACTTTATAAAAGAATGAAACACAACAGAGATTGAAACAGGAAGTATACACTATGTAAAAATGAAAACAAAAGACTGTGCTGAAAATTAAATGGGCTAGTATACAAACCTAACTGATCAACAAGTACAAGTAAAATGGACAAACAGATGAAAGTAAAGATAAACTCATGGATCATCGTCTAGGGATTTCTACTTGAAGGGTAGGAACAAATGTCCACAATAGAACTCACATCAGTTAGTCTCCTCTGTGTGCTGACTTGTCTCAAGGTCCACCTCTAGGTACCATCCAGTCGTGGAGATCTTAGCCTCCGTTAGCATTGTCTGTCATCTGCATCCAACTCAACGAGGAGCGGGCATAGCCCGTGCAGGGGTGAGTATAATGATACTCAGTAGGGACCCCGAGACCCTAAAGGTCTCAAAAGATCCAATAAGTATAAAAAAAGAAGAATGATACAATCACGAAGTAACAACCAACCCTACTTAGGTATATGCACATACATATACCTATGTTACCAATATTTTTCTGTCTCCAACTCTCAATCCCAAGCAAAAAAGAAATTCCACAAAGGAAGTAAAGTCAATCTCCACGTTTATAATGGTAGAAATACATGAATCATCTCACATAGATATGTCAAAATTGTAGAGAGATATAGATGATCAGATGTAGCCACTGGATCATCTAAGCTGTCGGACCCACATAGGATATAGGACTAGCTAAGCTGTCGGACACACATAGGATACAGGACCAGCTATCTCATCAAAACTGTCAAACCCACACAGGATACATGACCACTTATAATTCCTCTTAGTTGTCGGACCCACACAAGATACAAGACTAGCTATTCTGTTATACCCACACATGATATAGGAACAGAAGGCAGCACTGTCGAACCCACATAATATTCTAGTACCGTAGTCATCGTTGTCGAACCCACGGAGGATTCGAGTACAGCAGTCGTCACAGTCGCAACCAGCTCTAGGCTTCCAGCACCCAATACGCTCAATTTTGGGAGGGTCCGATACTCATGAAAAGTGGTTGATACATAAAATATAACGAAGTCCTGAGTTTATGTATTTTGATGATCTATCTCATCAAAAGAAACCCAATGCGACAAACGACGTGTCAATCAGACGCCGAGTCTAAGAGTTATTGGATTTTACGTTCCAGAGGCCCGGTTGGATTTACACTCGATCCAAACCTATCCGTTTTCAGAATTCATCCAAAACTCACATAGAGTATCGCAAAAGTACCACCTCATCACAAGGGTCGTAGTCGCATAGACGGCGTGTCATTCAGACGTGTGGTCTTAAAGATATCTGCAATTAGGCGATGTGGGGGCCGACCCGTCAAGACCAGTGGGCTGGCGGGTCGGCCCGACCCAACTCGGCGGGTCAGACCCAGTTGGGGGGCCGGCCTGGCCCGGTGGGGCGAGGCCCACCTGTGGATCCACCGCGTAGAGCAGGCCAGTCCAGTTGGCCTGGCTGCATAGAGTGGTGCTTCCTCTCCCTTCCCGACGTGCTGAAGCGGGATGGTTCTGTTCGGCGCGAGGGGCCCACCCAGCGGGCCACTATTCCTCGCATGTGGTGCCAAGCAGTGCCAAAGTTTCGTCAGCCTGGCCGGCAGGAATCCAGATGGTTCACCTAGTGAGCGTCATGTTGTTGCATGCCGCGGTCTTCTCCACAGCGCGGCACTACGGTACTCCAGCCCGGTCAGTTTGCGGTCGGCTGGTTTGCTTCGTCTGAGCGGCCCGTGGATGCGGGCTGCAGTTTCCTCCATGTGGCCGACACGATGGAGTCGGTCCTCCTTTGCCGCCTTTTCCAACCGCTTCAGCCTATATGGTCGTAGACTCCTTCCTCCAGCGTGGTGCGACAGCACCGCCCCATTCTGGCTCTACCACCATCACCAATAAAACCATCATGTATGGGGGAGGATCGGGCCATGTTAATGTGGCCCGAACCCTCCTCGTTATGATGTTTATAGATAGTAATTCACATTCTGTAATTAGAACAAAAAAGTTTGGAATTAAAGACAACTCGAAACAACACCCTACCTCATATTTTACATTGCACGTCGATGAGTCGCGAAGGACAGTGTCGCAGATGTTGGGTGTCACGGAAGATAGACGTCGATTTTGTTGACGTCGGGAAATGTTCGAAGAAGATGTGTAGTCAATGCTCCATGCAGGAGGCTCCTCCTTTTGTGGCATGTATGAATATCGAAGACGGTTTCGCCATTATTTTTTGGAGAGAAAGGGTGTTCTTCATGTTCTTCAAGGAAGAATGATCTCTCTCTAATTCTCCTAAAGTTTCACCATGGTAAAATGTTCCAACCAAATTAAAATAATGTAATATCTTCATTTAATGTTGGCATAATAAGTTCAAAAGAGTTCAAAAACTCAAATTAATTAATCATGTTATTAATTAATTAAGTTGGCACATTAATGTGAGAAGGCGGATGTTTAAAAAATAATAGGGGAGTGGTGGCTTCATTAATTCAGAGGAATGTCCAAGAGTTTCAAAGGGGGGTTTCAAGCGGAGTTGAGGGGTTTGTGTTTGTGTGGGCCCCACCAATAGTTATATCCTCCCATGAGAGGTTAGGGTGTGGAGGGTCCCAATCCGAACCTCCACCTAGAGAATTTAACCACATTTCAAATAAATATGTGTTTCACACAAATTTTTTTTTAATTTCTAATTTTAATTAGTAACCCCAATTTATAACATCCATCCTATATAAAACGAAACTGCATTAAAGGTCTCCTTAAGTGAATACCGACACTGCGAGTTCATCGGTGTCCTCAGATTTAAACTCTGAGCACCTGTTTCAATGATAAAAAACCCTCATGTACGTTTACTGAACGTACCCAAACAAAATATTTGAAATTGATTCCTGGCACATAGGGCCTCAGAATCAGGCACTGTCAGAAAATGCAGACTCATAAAATTTCAAAGCATTTAAGAAAAACTTTTCCTTTAAATGTTTAGGTCTTTACAATAACAATATCTTAAATTAGATTTATTGATAATTTTTTAAATAAAATATTAAAACCATTTAATATTATAATATATCCTCGTTAAAGAATTATCTCAAAATATAGTTTTGAACTAAAATTTTGAATGACTAAAAATTCTTTAAAATATGGATCTTACTAGAAAAATAGTAAAAAAATAACCCTATTATAATTTATATACATATTATGTAGGTATTTAGTTTATGTTGACATATTAAATTTATAAAAATGTCAAAAAATGGATTTAAAATGGGTTCTTCGTTAAATAGTGGTAAAAATGCCTTAATAAATTTATAGGATTGTATGTGTAAAATAGAGTTTTCCCTTATCTTATGGAAATAAAAACTAATATATGAATATAAAAAATATTATATTGAATATATAAAAAATATTTAATCTATTATAAATAGTAAATATATTTTAAAGTATGAGGGAATTATATTCAATTACACGATCGGTTTCATGTTCCATTCATGCTATCAAATCCAATATTCATACTCTATAAAATTTGGGTGTTACCTGGGGACATTTTTTATTCCTTTTATATTCTACTAACTCTTATCAATAACAGAATTATATACTAACCATAATGGCCACTATATAATGGATACATTACTAACAGACATAATTAAAAATATCTATATATACCAATGGTCATACTGACTGATGATCATGTAATAGTAATTATTAATCATTCCCTAATTGAAACATTTCTATTACATGCTATATTTATATCACTAAACAGTAACATTTATTACTTTATTCACATATATTTTATAATTTCGTTATTAATTACTACCATTTTCAAGCATTTTTTTCTTTATACATTTGTCTTGATCTTGGGAAGTAAACCATTTCATGGTCTCTATTCTTTATTTTATATTATCCATATACTAGTCCCATCTATAGTAATTGGTAGTATTACATGACATGTAATATTATTTTAATAATAGTATTCATACATGCTTCCATTTTATAATATTACAAAATAGACATTATTAAAAAAAGATTTATTTTGTTAATCAATGAAATAATTTTCTTATTATTATATGTTAGGCCAATAAGGATGAAATTTAATGATACGAAACATATAGAAGGATGTTTAAATTCCTTTATATAGTAAGTGTTTGTAATTATTTTTTATTTATAGTAATATATGATATTGAATATTGATATAGTTGTAAAATTCATAAAAATCCCCCCAAATGTATAGAATGGGTTTCACTCAAGATTACTACTACACCATATCTAGTTATGATGATTCTTGAAGCTTCTAAATAATGGAAAACTATAATTTGTTCTCTTCCACTATCGGGATACACTAATAGGACTCATAGTTGTTTTAGGTTGTTGGGATGTGGATTTTCTCCATTGTTTTAGTGGAAATATTTCCTCGATGGGCTCTCCTTATGGGAGTGCTAGTATGGATGATTGGGACAAGTAAACCCTCTACTACATTTTCATAATGTTCTATTGCCACATATTTGTGATAATTACCATGATGAATTGGTTTCTACTTTATAACCACCTTGGTGGTTTCCTAGATGTTTTTTCCTACATATACCTTCTTATGTTCAGGAAGGTATGTGTTGTTATGCTCTTGTTAAAGGAAAATGATGTTGTTGGACATGGGAATAAGTTCCACATGCTTCACTACATTCTAACATCTGTAGGATGTCCTATGAGGAATTATCATTATAAAGGTATCATGATATGTCCCTAATGTAGGGATGGAGTCATTGAGATGGTATTAATTTACTAGGGCTTTGACTAACATTCTCTAAATTCTCTCTCATGTCAAGAAAAAGAATCTTAATTCACACCTCTTGACTTCCTTTAGATGTAATAATGACATAGAACTATTTTCCATTGTTATTTGAATATAACGGAAAAAATACCCATTAATTTAATTTGCACATAGTTATATAATTTTCACTAAATTATGCAAGGATACATCAAAAGGTCGAGAGAAATGGTTAATGTGGCAATTTCATGATCCTAATGATTGCCCGTGATGATGGAAAATTGAAGGTACAAGACGATATCTAATAACCAGAGAACCAATATTAAACTACGTTAAATATATTTGAAAACACAAATTAACATCATCAATTTAATTGATGATGTGAAACAATTAAGATTACATGACATGAAGGAAAAAAAAGACAATTTTGGGTAATGACATCATCAATCATGGAATGACACTTATTTTCATGTTGTGACACATGTAGGTTAGGACCAGAGAGGGATTTAATGAATGAAACATTCTTTTATATGTTTTTACCTCACATCATGTGTTATGAATGTAATTAATATTGTGAAATTAACTAACATAATCAAATTTGGATAATTTATTCTGAATAAAGGTGGAACACCCTAACATTTACCCCATGTCCACCAAGAACCCCCCAATATTTTACTAGAGTCATTTATTTTGGAATTGTTACACTAAGATTATACTATTTATCTCTATAAATAGATTCCTGGGGAATTTAATGGGATTGGATTGATAATGTGAAGCATAGGATAAAGAAACCATGTTGTTTCAATATTTTACTACATTATTTTCCTTATTTTAATTTCATTCAATTCTAATGATGTCTCCCCTCCCCTAAATCAACTTTATTTCCCCATACATGGATGTGTATTTTTTATGAGTGATTGGGAAAGGGGGATGTTACACATATGTTCATTGTCTATTTTTTTGTTCCAAAAAACTTTAACCCCTTAATTTCACTTATTAACTGTAAAAATTCTAATTTTATATTTCAATAAATAATATATTTTTTTAGGGTTAGAATATATTTATTTAAATTTCCTTGTATGATGATTCATATCTCCCTCTACCTAATTCTCGTGTGTTTATGATGGAACATATTAGGGTTTGGTGGTGAGTGCTCACTGATCTCTAGCACATGTGTGGAGTTGCGACTTGATGTATTTTTCATTATGGAATAATGATACCTGGTTAAAGACTACACTAATTAATAAAATGGAACAAATTAATTTAATGAGACTTAAGAAGTATAGTATCACAATATAATATTTTAGGTAGTTTTATTCTCACATTCAACACCTAGATAAGGGATATAATTGGAGTGATAGGGAAATATCTCTATTACTAGCATGAAGTAGTATAATTGGTAATAATTGAGAACCATTATATCATTATAGTATTTCAATCCAAACCCAGTATGATAAAAATATTTCTCAACTATTTTTAAATAAATAAATTTAATGTTCTTTATATTTACAACTTCATTATTTCAAGTAGAATAAATTTTCTAAAAAAAATGAAAGTTACCTCCCTTTTTGTTTGTACTAATCTTAAAAAGACTACCTAGAATAAATAATATACTATAGTTGGAAATAATAATTGGTTTCCATTCCCCATGAAAAGCATTAATTTAAATCTGGGTCATTTTGGAAGCGGAATTTCGAATTAAAACAAAAAAAGTAACATGGAATGACTAATAATTCATACATCACATTAATTAAATTTGATCCAAAAATAGAATGAAGATATACCAAATTATGGAACCTATATTTAAAATAAGACTGAAAGGAAAAACACATTTATATTAATATGACACTATATGTATTTACTATAAACCTAATAAAAGTTATAGAAATCTAAAACAAATCCATATAGATATCTGTTCACCTTAATTTAATAATCCATAAAAACATATTTCTATATATGCTTCCTAGAAAATTTTTGAGTTGAATTATAATATGATTATCATGTCCCAAAAATTTAATATACATTCTAGAGAAAACCCAAATCGGTATATTCAATAATTGATCTCATTTTATCAAGTTTTAGGCTAAGTGGAGAGCCTCAAGTCTAATTCTATTTGAGGGAATTCCCCTTATCACTCACATGAGAGGCTATAGATTGGTTGAATAATATTCAACTTGGGAAAATAAATTATTTGGTAGATCTCAAAATAATTTTCATATAGATATTCTTTCCCTCATCTTAATGTTGGGAAATCATAAAGTTGATTTATGCCATACATCAATCAATTGGAGATATACTCTATGAGGACTAGGAATGATTCATGAAACTCTGCCCATGAATCCCATACAAAATAATAGAGGATAAAAAATTATTTTTTTTTTCTACAAAGGATTTCTTGAAAATGAACAAAATATCATAGTTGCATACACTAGAGGAACCCAGATTGCCAAATCACGAGCATAAACTAAAGGTCATCTTAAGAACATTTCTCATAACTCAAAGTAATTAATCCCTTCCAGTACATACATGAAGGGAATCGATGATATAAGAACATGTGATCCAACATATTAATTTGGATGAAAAATCAACAAAATCATTGGTTATTTAGAAAACATACTGTGAACTAATTGAATGTACATTAAATCTGGACTCAAATACATGTTTTATAGTCCCTTAATTATCATTAAACTAAACAGTGTCCTACAATGAAGGCGATAGAATTTTGTGCAGTTTACATTCAGTGGAGAAAATTCCAAATGAACTATGTTATACAACTATTAAAAAAAATACACTCTATAACCTCTATTCGAGTAGAATAATACCAAAAGTTCGACAAACAGCCATACCAACAATTAAAATTTCGACTACCCCATTTCTGGTAGAATAATTATGAACATCCTTTATCGTGTCTACCATCAACTGAGAATCAATAAGTATAATCTAACATTAAGGGGGTTAGAGAAACTATAAAATATTTTTCCTGCATGTTTAAATTCATTATAGATTTTTTAACCAAGAATCCACTGAAACCACCTTCCCACCTGATCTTAAACCCAAAAGATAATTTTATTTTTATTATAAATAGAGAATAAAATATCTTCATGTAACACCCTGAAATTTTATGAAAAATATTCTTTTTAATGTCATTAATGTCTTATGTTGTACGCTACACTAAAAGAAGCTTTCACAACACGCATCCTTGACTTGCCTTCTATTACACGCAATCGCGACCTTCCTCGATAGCGTGTGTAGTACGCAATAACGAGTTTCACTAAACAGCATTATGCTATTAAAATATTATTAAAACTAGCCATTATGTATAGTAATAACCACTTTTTGAAATTTTGAAAATTTTATTTTATCAAAATGGACTTTATATTTGGATTCGTAATATCGAAATTAGCTTAGGGTGAAATTTTGGTACTTTTCGGATAACTTTTATATTCTGATGAATAGTGAAAATTACTAAATTTTAATTAAAAACAACTTTTTTAATCGAAATAATTAATAGTGATAAATTATTAATTTTAGTGGTTTTAATGTATATTTAGAATATATTTTTACAATTCAATACAATTTTGTTCATTGGGTGTAATTTCACATTTACACCAGACATAAACAAGTGTTAATCTTTTGATAGTTATTGTCTCTTAAAAACACGCTATTTGTTGTGACAGCGGAAATTAATTATAAAATTAATTAATGCAACTTATATGTTGGGAATTTTGTAAAATAGAAATCATTTTTGAATTCGGAATATCAATTATAGCTTAGGGTGAAATTTTGGCATTTTTCTAAAAAACTTCAATTTTTGAAGAATAGTGAAACTACTAAGTGGTAGTCAAAAAAATTAATTTTTTCATAAATATTAATTTTACCACTTCTGTGAATGGAATTTCGAAAATCCGGGAGACACGGTTGATGTCAGTATGTAAAATGTGGTTCAATGAGATGAAAATAATTTTTGGTGAATAGTAACTTTTTACTTATATTTACCACGGTTAAAAGTAAATAGGGTAATTAAGGGTAAAAATGATATTAATATTACCCTAACACATGTCCTAATCCTATTGGACAAGTGTATCTCGACCAAAAACAACCTTAAGTGTAAAATATTATCATTTAGGCCCACTTGGATTAGATTAGGACATTTATTATTATTTAATTCAAAGAAGAGTTAAAAGAGTTAAAATCAATGTTTATTTACTAAAAAAATTTTAATATATGGTTATACATAATATAATTTCGAATATAAATATTCCTTAGAAATCTAAAATGATTTCCTACATATTGGTATTTTATTTGTAATTTTTATACTTCAAATAATTTAATTTATTTATGACACAACGATGATGCAGTAATTACCTTTTTAAGAAAATATTAACATAATTGATGTTATAAATGCCCAAATAAATGTAATATGAGACTTTTTATGACTTAAAATAATTTTCTAGGTTAATATGACATGTTTTTGTTGATTTATGTAACTTGGTTCGAACTTATCATTCTGTTAAAAATTTCATAAAAATCATGTACCAAATAGTGTCAAAATTGACATAAATTAGTTTTTAAAACAAATATTATATTATTAATTGTTATTTAATTCCTAAAAATCTAAGGTTAGGCCAAATGACTTAGATAAGGATAGATATATTAATAATAAACAACTTGGGGTTCCTTTGGCTTGATATAGTAAGTTTATTAACCATATAGTGTAAGAAACGAAAAAGACACAGTAAAAGTTAAATTATTTAACTTAGAGTTAAATCTAATTGATAAGGTTAAAATAATAACCTAAACTTGTCTAAATCCTATTGGATGAGAGGATTTCGACGCATCCCCACTTGTTTTTTGAAATAAGACCATTTGGAACCATTATAATCCGAATTTGACCATAATATAAAATAATATTTTGAGATATTTCTAAGGTGCCCCTCTCCTCCCTTATAAAAGGGCACCTCCTCCCTCTCCTCCTCACACCAATTTGAGCATTCAAGCTTGGAAAAAACCTCCCAAAATATCTACTCCACTTCCCTAGTATCATCCTAGAGGTACTGGTCTTCTTCAAAGACCATCCTTAGTTCTTTAAGTTGAGGTTAAGAAAAGGCACGTCAAAAAGAGGTAATATCCATTACCGATCTTTTTCAATTTCTTTCTTCTTAAACTAATTCTTCTTTAGTTGCTTCATGATAAAGTAATAACATCAGTATTTATTATATACTGATATGTTATTATAAATATGAAACAATTCTAATTAACCTTTTATCCATCCTATGAAAAAAGGAAATCACCGCGCGTGCGTACGTACAGAATACCATCTCCACGCCGTGGTGTAATCTATTTTACACCACCACCTTAATAGGATGGGTATAATGGTGTAATGAGTAACTATATATGATTATTATAAAGTTATATTGATACTGAAAATTTATACATACACTTTAACACAATTCCACGACCATGGGAATGATATCATCGCTCGTGCGTACATACGGACTATCGTCTCCACGACGCGATGAGATTCATTCTCCATGTTAACAATTTAAGAATAATTATAAAGTATATATATAAGCAATAATAATGAAATATATGACATTATAAGGCTACTGGATTTATGTATATATGTATTTCATCTACTTACTTCCATTCAAGACAATGAGGAAAGGAAAACAGCATTCATGCGTACGTACGGACTACCGTCTCCATGAACGGTGTGTTTCATTTCATTTATATATTTATTAAATATATATATATACTGAATATATATGATATATAAATCATGTTTTATATTATGGAAGCAATTAAATCATGATATAAGTAATAATAATGTCAAGAACAACAAGTCCAAACACCTACGATAAATGAAACGATTTTACCCAAAATGCTTCTTTAACATGGAATTTACAAAAGAACGGGTATTATAAAGTCATAGGTGAACCATATATGATATAATAACAATGAATATGATTCTATAATAAGTTAATGAAATTATTTAAATCATTATATAGGAGGTTCGGACTCTTACGAAGCAAATCGGACTTAAGGTAAGTGATAAATTTTCAATCTCATTTTTATCCGAGATTGTTTATACGTAAGTATTTACTGGGGTTACATTTATCATCCATGACCATGTTTTCTAAAATTGTTTTTATAAAATGTTTACCATTATTCCATTAATTTTTAAAGTCATTTTTACCCTTTATTGACTTTTTACCACATTGTATGAATGGAATCTTTCCTTTGGTTACCATATAAGGTACTTTTTTTTGACTTTTCTGACAAAAGTACAAGGAGAATGTTATTTTTAACTTATACGACGTGAAAGTATTTTTACGATTTTAATAACACCTCATTTCCAAGAAGCTTCCTCTACAATATTTCATGATTATTTTCAACAAAACCCTTATCTTTTAAAATTTCATGAAGTTTTGTGAAAAGAAAATGATTTTAAAGAAGAAAGGATATTTTCCTCAAGAATTCATTTAAAGTGTTTTTCTCAAAACTATTTTCCATCTAAGATGACATTATTTGATGTGTATGTTTCATGTAAAATGTCCTTACGATCTAAATGGTTTCCATTTTCTTATGATGAAATGATATCCATTGTTTATGGATTATGATGGCATGATGTTTATGAAACCCATTTTATTTATTGGGTTATTATGAATGATGTATGTTTATTTTTTGGCACACATAAGAATGGTATCATTATGAGATGGGTGGGACCTATATCTCCCTCCAATGCATTGGGTAAATATTTTATATCTCATGAGATAGACATGGCTGGAATGGTAGGTTATACCGGTTCAGTGAAACAGGACTGAAACGAGGGTGACTCGGTTCAGAAAGGGACTTTGTCCACTAAGATAGTCTTGGCAATGAGCCTTGACTAACAAGAAATGATTCTCTATGATTATGTGTGTATGCCACAATGTTTCATGTTTTATGTTATGATTATTGGGATTTCATTTCACTACTATGATTTATCCCATGTTATGAAATTATGCTCTCTTTTGCAGGTTAAGATTTCCAATCTGTTATGTTCTTATGAATATGATGTGATTGATATTTCTATTGTTTACCCTTACTGAGAATTTGAGATCACCCTTTTATGTTTACTTATCCCCAAGATATAAAGAAATGTATTAGGTATAAAAAAACGGAAGATCTTTATGGGAGATGTTGAAGATCTTTCACCAGGATTAGAAGATTATACTCCGAGTTTCCAAAGACACTAAACTATTACGATCCTTGTGTGTGTGTTTTTGTTATGTACTAAGTATTCCGCAAATGTAATGTAAGGACAATATACATCATGCTTCGGGTCTCTAAAGTTGGTATCAGAGGAAAGGTTTAGCCAACCTTTGGAAACTAGGATGCGAGAACTTTAGTGAGATCCCTAGAGATATTTATAAGGTATATCTAGGGATGTCCCTAAGGATAAGTATACGTATAGGATACAGTCCTAGAACTATGGTAACGATCATAGAATTTATCCTAAGATTTTATATATTGAGGATACTCCACCTTTATTATGTTGTTTTCCCTAGCACGATTTTTCCCCCTCACACTATTCTTTTTTGGGTTTTAGAAAATGGCTGGAAATAAGATGATTCACGATAATGGAGGATATGATGGACAATGAAATGATATTCTTCATAATGAAATGGGATTTGGAAGTCCAAACATCATTATTATGCCGAATCAGAAATCCCATAATATGATCAATAAAGTAAAATTTGGTAAGTTTCCTGACTCGGCTAATAAGAGAAAGATGGAGTTTCATGATGATCATAGAGGAAAGAAAGTTCAATTTCTGCTATGTAAATCATGTGGGAAGAGGCATCATGGAGAATGTTTCAAAGGAACTGGAAGATGCTTTGGGTGTGGAAAAGAAGGAGACAAAGCAAGTAAGTGCAAAGGAAAAGGTTCAGTTAACAACATGGATGAGTATAATGGTATTGATACGACATCAACAATGGTTAAATGTTTTAAATGTGGAATGTACGGGCATTATGAAAACCAATTCCCTAAGGGAATGTATCATGAATATAATCAGTATGGTTGTATGGGAAGTATTTATGTTGATGATGATGAAGAGACTACAAATGATATGTGAGATGAAAGAATTGTTGAAGCTCAATCAATGGTTTAAGAAGGTAGTGGAATGATTACATGTTTATCAAGTGTAATATTGTATATGTAATGTCATGGTACTATAGAATAAAGAGACATCTAAGGATTTTTACACTATTGTCTTTCCTAAGTTTTTAAAGTGTATGATTAATGGTAATAGTAACCATGAAATTTTATTCAGATATTTTTTGGAAAGTAGATGATATGCGCATAATGAAGGAATAATAAGATAATGAGGTGTTTGATTGTATTCATGAGCTCATGACTGATATAAAGAGAAGGTTATATCATGGTTTGAGTATATAGAATTTTTGGATTTTGGTATGTGGGAAGAGTTAACTTTTAACTGCATTCATGTTTTCACTAAGGTTCAATGGGTATTCAAGAGAATACATGATTAATGCCTTTGAATGTTTGGAATGTGACCAACAAGACATATCTTATGATATATGGGGATTAACGACATTATTAAATCTCTGGTAATCGTTTTCACTATATTATGAGAGTGGACTGTAGTATTATGGATAAGCCTAAAGATTGGAATGGATTATGTTGGACATAAGTTAGTATTGTTTAAGGGTATAATTTTTTTCGATATTATTGATGGGATGTTATAGTAATATAGTTTTAGAAAAAGGGCAATCTGCAGGACGAGAGACAACCCATCGCGTTGGACAAGGATATAGGAATTGATCCCACAACCGAAGTGTGACTGGCCTTTATCGCCTACCACTGGCCTACAGGAAGTCCCTGTTTAGTAGAAACTATTTTTACTATATTAATAAGTGTGATATATAAAGTATAAGTCCATTTTAGGAACCATATATGATTAACCTCACTATAGATCGACTTATGTATATAATTTTTGCTAACATTTTGTTTGAGACAGATGGAATGACACGTCATTCTATCACATGATCTGCTAACACTTCATGAATAACAAATTCAACTTCATTTATTTAAGAGATGAAGTGGAAATTGTTCAAGGCATGAACAATAGTGAGATTGTACCAAAATAAAGTAAGTATTTATTCTAATTCAAATTTTCAACTTTAGGGAAATGATCTTGAAAAAAAAATGTTGTCCTAGTGCCCTTAGATACGATGAATCAGATGGTACCCTAGATCGTCACAAATTTATGTCTTTTTGATTGCTGGCTTTTCCATAGCCATGTTCTCTACCACTCTCCATCAGAACATGATGGTTAGATTTCTCTTCCATATCCATATTTTCACTTATGTGGAAACCCAGTGATTAGTTTAATTGGGTAACCGTTACGTTTCATACTTTTGTTTTTAAATATTCGTTTTGGTATTCCTTTTTACGAAGTGGGTTTCTATTAATGAAACTTTCGAATAGTAAACAATTTATAACCCTGACAAATTTCGAGGGCGAAATTTATTTTAAGGGGGGTAGAATGTAACACCCCGAAATTTTATGAAAAATATTCTTTTTAATTTCATTAATGTCTTGTGTTGTACGCTACACCAAAAGAATCTTTCACAACACGCATCCTTGACTTGCCTTCCATTACACGCAATCACGACCTTCCACAATAGCGTGTGTAGTACGAAATAACGAGTTTCACTAAACAGCATTATGCTATTAAAATATTATCAAAACTAGCCATTATGAATAGTAATAACCAGTTTTTGAAATTTTCTAAATTTTATTTTATCAAAATGGACTTTATTTTTGGATTCGTAATATCGAAATTAGCTTAGGGTGAAATTTTGGTACTTTTCGAATAACTTTTATTTTTTGATGAATAGTGAAAATTACTAAATTTTAATTAAAAACAACTTTTTTAACAGAAATAATTAGTAGTGATAAATTATTAATTTGAGTGGTTTTAAAGTATATTTAGAATATATTTTTACAATTCAATACAATGTTGGTCATTGGATGTAATTTCACATTTACACCAGACATAAACAAGTGTTAATCTTTTGATAGTTATTATCTCTTAAAAACACGCTATTTGTTGTGACAATGGAAATTAATTATAAAATTAATTAATGCAACTTATATGTTGGGAATTTTGTAAAATAGAAATCATTTTTTAATTCAGAATATCAATTATATCTTAGGGTGAAAGTTTGGCATTTTTCTAAAAAACATCAATTTTTGATGAATAGTGAAACTACTAAGTGGTGCTCAAAAAAATTAAGTTTTTCATAAATCTTAATTTTACCGCTTCTGTGAATGGAATTTCAAAAATCCGAGAGACACGGTTGATGTCAGTATGTAAAATGTGGTTCAATGAGATGAAAATAATTTTTTGTGAATAGTAACTTTTTACTTTTATTTACCACGGTTAAAAGTAAATAGGGTAATTAAGGGTAAAAATGATATTAATATTACACTAACACATGTCCTAATCCTATTGTACAAGTTTATCTCGACAAAAAACAAACTTAAGTGTAAAATATTATCATTTAGGCCCACTTGGATTAGATTAGGACATTTATTATTATTTAATTCAACGAAGAGTTAAAAGAGTTAAAATCAATGTTTATTTACTAAAAAAAATTTAATATAGGGTTATACATAATATAATTTCGACTATAAATATTAATTAGAAAGCCAAAAATATTTCCTACGTAATGGTATTTTATTTGTAATTTTTATACTTTAAATAATTTAATTTATTTATGACACAACGATGATGTGGTAATTACCTTTCTAAGAAAATATTAACATAATTGATGTTATAAATACCCAAATAAATGTAATTTGAGACTTTTTATGACTTAAAATAATTTTCTAGTTTAATATGACATGTTTTTGTTGATTTAAGTAACTTGGTTTGAACTTATCATTCTGTTCAAAATTTCATTAAAATCACGTACCAAATAGTGTCAAAATTGACATAAATTAGTTTTTAAAACAAATATTATATTATTAATTGTTATTTAATTCCAAAAAATCTAAGGTTCGGCCAAATGACTTAGATAAGGATATATATATTCATAATAAACAACTTGGGCTTCCATTGGCTTGATATATTATGTTTATTAACCATATAGTGTTAGAAAACAAAAAACACGGTAAAAGTTAAATTATTTAACTTAGAGTTAAATCTAATTGATAAGGTTAAAATAATAACCTAAACATGTCTAAATCCTATTATATTAGATTATTTCGACCCATCCCCACTTTATCTTAGAAATAAGACCATTTGGAACCATTATAAACCGAATTTGACATTAATATAAAATAATATTTTGAGATATTCCTAAGTTGCCCCTCACCTCCCTTATAAAAGGGCACCTCCTCCCTCTCCTCCTCACACCAATTTGAGCATTCAAGCTCGGCCAAACCCTGCCCAAATCTCTCCTCCACTTCCCTAGTATCATCCTAGAGGTCCTGGTATTCTTCAAAGACCATCCAAAGTTCTTTAAGTGGAGGTTAAGAAAAGGCGCATCAAAAAGAGGTAATATCCATTACCGATCTTTTTCAATTTCTTTCTTCTTCAACTTCTTCTTCTTTAGTTTCTTCATGATAAAGTAATAACATCAGTATTTCATATATACTGATATGTTATTATAAATACTAAAAAACTCTAATTAACCTTCTATCCATCCTACGGAAAAAGGAAATCACCGCGCGTGCGTACGTACAGAATACCGTCTCCACGCCGTGGTGTAATCTATTTTCCGCCACCACCTTAATAGGATGTGGATAATGGTGTAATTAGTAACTATATATGATTATTATAAAGTGATATTGATATTGAAAAAGTATACATACACTTTAACAAAATTCCACGACAATGGGAATGATATCATCGCTCGTGCGTACGTACGGACTACCGTCTCAACGACGCGATGAGATTCATTCTCCATGTTAACCATTTAAAGATAATTATAAAGTATATATAAGAAATAATAATGAAATATATGACATTATAAGGCTACTGGAGTTATTTATATATGTATGTCATCTACTTACTACCATTCAAGACAATGAGGAAAGGAAAACAGCGTTCATGCGTACGTACGGACTACCATCTCCATGAACAGTGTGTTTCATTTCATTTATATATTTATTAAATATATATATATACTGAATATATATGATATATAAATCATGTTTTATATTCTAGAAGTAAGTAAATCATGATATAAGTAATAATAATGTCATGAACAACAAGTCCAAACACCTACGATAAATGAAACGATTATACCCAAAACGCTTCTTTAACATGGAATTTACAAAAGAACGGGTAATATAAAGTCATAAGTGAACCATATATGATATCATAACAATAAATATGATTCTGTAATAAGTTAATGACATTATTTAAATCATTGTACAGGAGGTTCGGACACTTACGAAGCAAATCGGACTTAAGGTAAGGGATAAATTTTCAATCTCATTTTTATCCGAGATTGCTTATACGTAAGTATTTACTGGGGTTACGTTTATCATCCATGACCATATTTTCTAAAAATGTTTTTATAAAATGTTTACCATTCTTCCATGAATTTTTAAAGTCATTTTTACACTTTATTGATTTTTTACCACATTGTATGAATGTAATCGTTCCTTTGGTTTCCATATAAGGTACTTTTTTTGACTTTTCCGACAAAAGTACGAGGAGAATGTTATTTTTAACTTATATGGCGGGAAAGGATTTTTACGGTTTTAATAATACCTCATTTTCAAGAAGCTTCGTCTACAAGATTGCATGAAGTTGTGTGAAAAGAAAATGATTTTAAAGAAGAAAGGATATTTTCCTCAAGAATTCATTTCAAGTGTTTTTCTCAAAACTATTTTCCATCTAAGATGAAATTATTTGATGTGTATGTTTCAAGTAAAATGTCTTTATGATCTAAATGGTTTCCATTTTCTTATGATGAAATGATATCCATTGTTTATGGATTATGATGGAATGATGTTTATGGAACCCATTGTATTTATTGGGTTATTATGAATGATGTATGTTTATTTTGTGGCACACATAATAATGGTATAATTATGAGATGGGTGGGACCTATATCTCCCTCCAATGAATTGGGTAAAGATTTTATATCTCATGAGATAGACATGGCTGGAATGGTAGGTTATACCGGTTCAGTGAAACAGGACTGAAACAAGGGTGACTCGGTTCAGAAAGGGACTTTGTCCACTAAGATAGTCTTGGCAATGAGTCTTGACTAACAAGAAATTATTCTATATGATTATGTGTGTATGCCACAATGTTTCATGTTTTATGTTATGATTATTGGGATTTAATTTCACTACTATGATTTATCCCATGTTATGAAATTATGCTCTCTTTTGCAGGTTAAGATTTCCAAAATGTTATGTTCTTATGAATATGATGTGATTGATATTTCTTTTGTTTACCCTTACTAAGCATTTGAGCTCACCCTTTTATGTTTACTTTTCCCCAGGATATAAAGAAAGGGTTTAGGTATAAAAAAAGGGAATATCTTTATGGGAGATGTTGAAGATCTTTCACTAGGATTAGAAGATTATACTCCATGTTTCCAAAGACACTAAACTGTTACGATCCTTGTGTGTGTGTTTTTGTTATGTACTAAGTATTCCGCAAATGTAATGTAAGGTCAATGTACGTCATGCTTCGGGTCTCTACACTTCATCTACCTAAAAATTCCAAACTAAAAATTATGGTTTGAATTTATAAGATCCACCCAGCAAACCAAGGGATGAGGAAAATATGAAAGGATAAGTTAGGATCGGGATTGTGAATGATATACCATAGAGACCCCAAAAAAATAGTACATGAATAAAATTCTAACACCATACTCTTTTATGTTACTATTGCTGATGAATTTGTAAGAAGAAAACTTCAAAATGTGATTTAGGAGACCTTCGAAAAGATTGAAATTAATATTCAGTAGCTAGAAGAAATCTGAAAAATCCCAAAGTATATAATTTTTTTGAAAGAACTATGAAATAAAAAAGGTGAATATAAGGAAATTATTACATCATCATATGATGATGATTCTTAGAAATATTCACAATAATGATACCACAAAAATATCAAGATACGAGGACATTCCCTCTTACATGTACTAATACACATTCATTTTTGTAATGATTTATATGATCACAGTGATTTTATAAACATCATTTCTCACTTTGAATTTACTTATATGCATTTTAAAATTATATCCTTTTAGAGGTGTGGTCCATCATGAAAATAGATCCACAGTATTTTATAAGGTATTTTTGGAATATGTGCTTATGAAAGTCATAGATATACTATTCCAATATATGATAAATTTATAATATTGTTGTATTTCTTCACCCTAACTCATAATTTTGGGGATACCATTCCGAAATACAGAAAATAAAACTATCAAGGACTAAAAAAGAACCAATTCAATGGAACATAGATATAGTCGAGTACATGTCAAAATACCCGACTCAATGAACCTTTAGTTAATAATATATTCACTACATTAAATTGACCACAATGATTGTATAGAACCAATATAATAACTGGGTATACTAGAGAATTTATAGCAATATAATATCATTTTCTCAATAAAAGTACCGTGAAATAGAAAAATAAAAAAATTTACACAATGTATACTATTATGATTGAGCACGTGATAAAATTTAAATCTTTTGAAACATTATTAAATGAGTCTAAAAAATAATAATGAGGATCAAATGATGATATCACGAAGTACATGATTAAATAATTTGATAATTATATTTTTATAATGGATCTATATAAGGAACAATCTATAATAGAGGAATAACTAGATGAGATATAATCCATATGTCTCATTGTACAACAAAAAATGGACATGTTCACAGAAAATTTCATTTACAATATAATGGTAAGTGGAGGATCTTCTCATACTAATGAGAGAAAAATATCACAAGAACACAGTAAATTGGAATTCGTATAATTTATAAATAGATATATCCTTTTTAAAATTTAAAAGGTAAAAATGAAAACTAAGGTTATGTGTGTTAATAAAATCTAGGATAAATATTCCACAATAAGGGAAGGGAATAATTTTCAATGAAGTTCATAAACTATTATGAAGCATGAAGTCTAGATTACAACCTGATAAAAAAATTCGAAATATTGAAATCCATTCTAAATGAATATAGATTCAAGGGGTTTTTTGGTGTTGTGGTAAGAATGGGAATAAATCGTATTAGTTATTTTATAACATGTATTTTCTAAGAATTATTCATGAACCATTAATGGATATTTTACACCATCAACCCAATTATCACTATAGACCAACCCGTTGATTTCATTCCCTTGCATTTGATTAAATGTGGTAGTTCCTTTTTATATATTCATAATTGAGAATTAAATTATAATGTTTTATGTAAACTGTACCAATTTTATATGGGTGATGGATACTTTTAGTCTAATATTTTGTTAAAATAATAAATTTTGATCCAATGATGTGAAAACAAAAGAACTTAAGAAAGGAAAAATATGTGTAAATTCCAAGACCACCCTTCCATTGATTTATATTTATCATATTTTAACTATCATTGATTGTTGCATATTTTATTATTATTTTTATAAACATAATAAGAAAGAGAAATAAGAGGAATGAGGGGAAACAGTTTTTGGAAAATTAAAATCATTAAAAATATTCACATTGTAAGTGGAATTTATGATGTGTAAATGATATAGAAATAGATTCATTGAATGAAAATAAATTTCATGAAATAGATTCATGTATAGATCATTCTACAAAATATAACTAAATAAGAAATACCTATGATACCCATATAAATCATCATTTATATGTAGAGTTTTATTTTTAATTAATTATAATTTAAAAACCCTATATTATTGTTTCAAAATAAATTTTGAGATTTAAATTAATATCATATTCCAATGGTTATCTTTATTTCTTTACATGACTTGTCTAGGAGACATGAATTTATTATATATTCCATGATTTCATCTTTTAGATTCATCTTTAATAGTAGTTAATGATTAAAATGGTGAACTGACTAATTAGTGTGAATAATATATATTAAATTGATGATTCATGATTTGATTGGATAAGTTGATTTAGATAAATTATATTTCTGTAGGATTTTTGTAGTTTGATTATCTATAATATATGTATATATATTATGTATTATTATTTCATTCATAGATTGATTGTCCTAATTTAAAATTTTGCATAACTGAGATTATTTCTAGACTGAATACTTATCATGAGGATATTTATTTAGTGATCTTGGGTAATTACATCTACTAGAACTTGTATTAGATCTTGTTAAAACCATGACTATGAAAAACCACATAGAAAATGATTGATGAAATTATTATTTTTCGATCCATTTTCCTTGGAACCACCAAGAAATTATTTCTTTTTTCAACACATTGAATCCACGAACAAGATCGCTAGGAATTAGCCAAATAAAAATACATATACATCAGTTCATACCCTTCTCTATTTATATAGCATGATATATTAAATTATATGTGTGAGGATGTGTGATGTCTTGGAATATATGATGTATTATATTGTATAAATTTTTTTGGAGTTTCTATTTTGGGTATCGATAAAGGATAATCTACATTCATTATATTATTATTTTTTTCCCTTTATAAAAAAAATCATTACTTATAGTTTTGGAAAATAAAAAATCACCAATTCCAGAATGAATGTATTTCAATGTTCTATGGTTAAATCGTGGATATTATATTTATTTCAAGAATAACATTTAAAAAAAATTAAATATTAAAATAATTAGTGTAATATTTAAAAAACGTGAAATTCCTTCATTATACATACATTGATCATGACCATACATCGAGTTCTATGGATTATGAGTTATAATTTTTTCAAAAGTTATTTTTATTACACTTTACATTAGATATCATAAAGCATAATTCAGTTGTAAACCACCTTTTTGATCATTAATATTTTTAATATCATTCCAAACCAACATTATGTCTCAGAGTCATCATAACCATATTTATAAATCCCTCATTATTTTATTTGAATTTTTTCATTAAACATGGTTAAAGTAGTTCCTTTTAAATCTTATAGAAAAACATGATGTATCCATGATAAGAGCATAACATTACATGAATTTATATCATGAGGCTTATGATAAAATAATCCTTTGTGAGGAAAATAATGATTTGGAATGTTTTTTATAATGAATTGTGATATATGAAGGAATGAAAGGTCAATATCAACTTTTTTTTTCAAATGGAGAGTATAAAATACCTGGGTTGATTAGTTTCTTTGAGAAGTGTGAAGTTGAATTTATATTTTATATGTCTATTTAATGTTTTATCCAAAATTTATAATCATTATAAATAATTAATTTTGAATGTTAATTTGGGTTACATTGAAATACTTTATAATTTTTTGACATTACTTTCTTAAGGAAAAGATAGTAATAATTGTAAGGGAATTGATTAATTCATATTTTTTAAAGTTATTTTTACTATAAAACACAATTTCATTACAAATTAATAAATTATTAATGGGAATATTGAATTTTATATTTTATTTTAAGGATATAAAATATAAAATATTGGGTAAAATAAATTAAAATAGCAATTTCATTATCCAAATGATATCTCATGATTAATGAGAAGTGAAAGACTAATAATGAATATAAAAACTCAATACATAGGATGGAAATGAGTTAAATATAATCGAAAATAAAAATTATCATCCTGAATGTAATTGAAGACCAAAAACATAATGTATAACTACATGTGGAAACATGTCATCAAGGGAAAAAATAACTTTTTTGGTGATGAAAGCATAATTCATGTCGAGAAACTTATGGTCACACACCAACACATGTTGTCAAGGCCTAGAGAGGGATTAATATAATGAAACATTTTATGAGATGTTTGACCCAAAAAATGACATGTTTTGTATTATTCATGATGTGGAATTAATGATTGAAATAAACCCAATGTTACGTCAAACTCTTGTTCTTTAATTTTTTATAGTTATGAAAACGTTGGATACAGATTGTGGGATTCTATCAAGAGGAAAGTAATTAGGAGAAGAGATGTCCATTAAATTAAATATATGTATATTATTAAAGCATGGTCAAAAGTAAGGTTGTTGGTTAATGAACTATCAAAGTCTAGGTTCATCTGAGTACAAACACAAAGAGTGAGAATGTTTTGAAAGGATCAAAAGTAGAAATGAATTTACAATGGTTAAAACAATGAATGATTTGTATGGAATCTCATGGATTAATAATTCTAGATTGGTAGTATCCGAAGAGAGGGTTCTAGAAGTTATAGTACTTGAAACTAAAGTATTGGATGTAAGGGATGTGGTTCAACCAACTTTTTAAAGAGATCAATCTGAGTAATAAATCTTCTTCAGATGTATAGATATAACATAAAATTTCTTCTTCTTACTATTTTAGAAGGACTAGATATCCTAGTATAAAAAAACACTTAATGATGTCAAATAATTGTATTTTGTGATTAATGAAGTGATGTATTGTTTAAAGTCCAAATAAAATTTCATATTAAATAACATACTAGAATAAAAGAATAAATTTAAAACTTATCGGGTTTTCTGAATGAAAGAGGTTGACAGAAAAAATAATCATGGTTTTTCTAGTATAAAAGGGGAATTCAAAAAAAGGATTTTATTTCGTAGAAATATTTCCATCGGTAGTTAAACATTTAACTATTTTTACATTGTTAATCATAATAACATTAAAATATCCTCACTAAGAAATGATGGAAGTGTAGAAGCCTTTCCATGATAATGAGATGAATAAATAAATGTACATAAACAAACAAATAGTTTTAATTGATCATGGAAATCATAAATTAGTTTTAAAAATAAAAAAATTTATTTATGGATGGATTAAATAACCGTGTAAATGTAATTATATATTTGATGCGTTTATATTAGAAAAATTATTTGGAAGATATAACATAAACAATTTTTGTTTTCAAAAGTAATTGGATGATGAAAAATTTATATATGTATTTCATTCATATCTTTTAGAGTGTTTTAATAAATTATTTTTTCTATTTAAATGATTAAAATTTCCCTTATTAAAATGGATTTACTTGTTTTGTGTTTTGTGGAAGGATACATCTTATATTTATAAACTGGAGAAAAATGAATAATATTGGTGTTGAAATACACGTTGCACCCCGAGCGTAGTGAAGAAAAATTAAATCATATTTTTTAGGATAAATTTGATCTACATAACATAAAAAAATAATTTAAACATCATCTATGAAATTCCATGACATATGATTTTCGAAATTAAGGCCATTGCATATTAATGTAATGAAATAATTAAACATAGTGAAAATAAATTACACTTTGTGTACAGAAATACACATCTTGAATGTTAAAGACATGGTATATATGAAAAACATTATGATAACAAAGACTACACATCATTTAAACAAATACAAATTATGTTATATTTGGTATACTAAAAAAAGATTGATTTTCCATATCTGCTACGTGGATTAGGGTATAACAAAAAACATAATAAAATAACCCCTCTGCCTTGACAACAAATGAAGAATAATATTGGTAATGATTTAGGGATTAGTGTTATTGGATTCACACACCATTATGTAGCCCTATTACTGTAACATTTTTGTATATTTTTTCTATCTTCTTTTCTGAACCCTCACAAGGATAGCTTGAGGGATAATTTATTTATATTTTGGGAAGTGTGATGAATGGGAATTGATTTTAAAAGGTATTTTATTTTTTATATAAATTCATTTTGGGATTTAATGTTGATTTTTTTATTTTTTATCTCATCTCTAATTTCATATTTCATATCCATTTTTATGAGGGTTCAAGATTGAGTATAATTTCATTCTTTCATTGAGTAGGCCCATTTCCCCATTTTATGAATGAATTTTCATAATATGTGGCCTATGATTTATACTTCCACTATGACCATTGGGTTTATTTTATCCTCTATTTAAATTATATTTCTGGTAACCAATCCATTACAATCTAATTTACTTGACCATTATTAATTGACTCTTTGGGATTAGGTTTCCTTTTCATGAGCATTGGAATCTTTAGGAATCGATTTTAAGGAATTAATAATTTTTAATTGATTAGTTCATACTTTTTCATCCCATAAACAAGGATTCATGTTTCCCAGCACTCATTTTCTAATTTCTTCTCCACGGTTATAAGCAAATAAAATTATCAGTAGATATGTTTGAATTTCATTAAATCATAATTCTAATAGGTCCTTGTTATTTAAATTAATATTTTATCCAACCTAGTCTATAGCAGTTCAACCACAAACATGATTATCATATACTGACCTATAGTTTAGTGGGTTTGTCATGTTTCTAAATATCTAAAATTGGTTACCTTGTGGGAATTAAAAATTCCAATGGGGATATCAAACTATCATCATATATATTTTTTCTTTTGATGATATATTGTCATTTCAGTGAATAATATGTAGAATATGGAAGCTAAAACGTGATTTTCCTATAATATTTGAGATTAATGACATTTTTTTGGAAAAAACAATTTTGGGGATAATAATTAAGAGAGATATGATAGATGTAAATTTAGGGTTATCTCAAATAGATTAAATTTTAATATTCATTTAAATATTTATAATATCTAGAAAAAATATTTTCTCAAACACTTTATCCGAAAATTTTAATGACACAAAGGAGAAATTACCCAAAATGGAAGATAATGTTTCATGTAAGTGAATGTAACCTTATGTATTGATGTATAGAAGTCAAATATATTGAATGATTTTCACATGAAAAAACATTTCATTTATTGTTGGAGTTAGACTTTGTTTCATATAAAATCTAGGAAAGTTATATTGGTGAGGCTGTCAAAAGTATTCATAAATATTTGAAAGGAATAGAAGATAAATCCCAGTGATTTGGGGAATATAATCCATTTGGATGATTTATTATTGCTTAATTTTTTTATATTTAGGCACCCATAACCTGATAACATGTTTTTTGTTTTCAAATAGAGCCACAATGATATGTTTTTTTTCATGGATTCAATGGTTCATTAGTCTATGTACAATCAATGCAGAGTAAGTACCTATAATAGAATATCGAAAGGAAATGGCATGGTTGATGTAGTTGCAGAAATAACTAATGATAAGTTGGTAAATATGATTTATGTTTTATGATAGAATACATGTAATCCATTTGGGTAAAGTTTGATTTAACATGAAAGGACAACCCACATTAAACAGAAGTATAATTTCATCAAATATTTGTCATAAAAATTGTTCGAGAATTATAAGATAGTCGGTAATCAAAACCAGGTAGATATTATTGTTACCAGATTATTTTAGATAGGTCATTACAATATTTTAAGAATGGTAAAACATCATATTACAAGCCACGGTTCGTAAAGTCTAGTTTTTGGAAGGCCATGTTTGTTAAACATAAAACATGGAAGTAAATGTAAAATTTCTTTATTTTGTCATCATAATGAGATCTAAACATCCATTTTTCTCCTAAATATTCATTGTATAATCTTGGGATAACATGAACAATGGTATGAGGTAAATTCTATGTAAGGGAATAATAGAAAAATTAAGATTTAGCACATAGGTTAGAAGGCATTACATAATGACATAAGAAAGAATGTAACATATAGAACCATAACATATAAACATGGGAACATATAATCATGGGGTCATAGTAATGTTTAACAAACATAAAATAAAACATTAGCATGATTCATGGCTCATTTCACATAGAGGATAACAAGTCATGTTTAACCACCAAGTTCGTTGCACATTGTAGCATGAGTCGAGGCTAACCGTCAGGACTGTTGCACATAACGTCTCACGAGACTCTAAATTACCCAATTCATTGGAGCACTATCTGGGCGTACCCATCATGACATGTTCATGAATATTAATCCCACAAATAGAATCATACATTATGAATCATATATTATAAAGCATAATAGATTGGTGTATCATACAAGTGTCCATGAAAGAAAAGAATAAAAAAAATTATTGGGAATTGATAAGTGGAAATAAGAATGTATCATTGAATGCGACATCCATTTGAGGTGACCACATGTATGAATATTGTTTATGAAATTTTGGCATGAAAACATTTTAGTGATTTTTTAAGGGAAATACTAATGATCCTTTTAAATACAAAAAAAGTATAATATTTTATATAGAACAAGAAGTGAACCGAGAAGGTTTTTTATAAAAAAATAAATATTTCATAAATAAAAATGGTAGCTTAAAATATATGATAGATATTGCGTGAAATTGGGTAAGAATTTGAGAAGTTTCTTTAAAAAAGCTTTCTTACCATGAAATATTGAAGATTGAACAGCATAAGAAATGTATATCTCCAGAAAGGGATATTTAATTGATCTTAATACATGATTTTATATCATTTAAAATGAATTTATAAAAGGTACATAAAAAAGAAAATATAAATTTATTTGGGTAAATGGAACGATAGAGAAACCCAAAGGAATAATGGAGGTTCATGTAGAATCTCGTACATTATGTCTCAAGGTGTTCCTCCCTTGATCTTAATGTCTTGAATGTTCCAATTAAAATCATTAATAACTATTTAAAGAACCTATTTTTAATTTAATTGATTTATTATGTCTTTATTATATTCATTCATGACCTTTTTGGTGGGTTAATAGATTTAATTTCATTGTTTGAGAGCATTTGTTTGCTTGGTTTTCAGGATTGGTTTACTTATTTACATGTGGTGATAAACATATAATATAAAAATGGATGATAATATTTGGAATTATATGTTATTACGAATAATACATTATATTAATTGGTTATAAAATTCATTTGGTTATTTCAAGTGATGATGAATCATTATATAAAACATTAATGATAACTATTGTGACTAATTGGTGGTTTTTGAAATCATAGAACTCATTTTTTTATAATTTAATATTATGTCTTAAAAAGATTCATGATACATAAATTATACATAATACATATATTATAGTCCGGTTCAACCATAAAAATGGTTTCATGACTATAACTAAAGACAATAACTAAATTTGAAAACACGTCGGCCTTGAATGTGATAAATTAACACATCTCGAAATGTGTTTTCATTTCTTGTATAAAATGAGGGGAAAGGAGAGATGATGGTGAATTATTACATTATCACAAAAACCTTCATGTAAAATTAAGTTGGTATAAATATCATAAAATTTTAATATATAAACGAGATGAAAGGAAAAAATAAAGGAACATGAATATAAATAATAGAATGAAAATGGGAATTTACCTCTTGAATATGTCATATGTGATAAACTATTTATGATACAGGATTTGGTATGTTGAAAAGAAAAAGAGATGACGGACATAAGAGAGGGGATCAGGGAGGGCTATTATTATAATTTTGACTAGGAAAAAGGATAAAGTGGAGTGATGAAAATAGGGGGGGGGGGGCGTGAGGGTGGTTTTTAGAGTTGAAGAGAAGAGGTTTTTCTCAATATTTTATTCACAATTTTATTTTTCTTGATAAAGAAAAGAATTAGTATTGATTATTGTAATCAATTTGTAAAATAATAATTTGAGTCTGAAACGAAAGTAATTAACTCATCCATGACTCAGTAAATAGTGTATTTAACATATAATGTATATATACAACAAATTACCGTATTTTACTATTCACCAAAAATTTATGTATTTCAGAAATACCCCAAAAATTTAACACAACCAATTTTCAACATATAGATTTCAAAAATTAATTCTATTTTATGAAAAATATTTTTTAAATATTTGAAATTTAATTATTAATTAAAATCATAATTTAGATGAAAAATACAAATTTATAATTTAAATTTCCTTTTTAACACTTTGAATATTTAATTAAGGTCTCCTACAATTATTATATAATCTGAAGTCATAGAAATAATTATTTATAAGTATATATTATGAAAATAAATTTATTAATTTTTAAATTAATCATATAATTATAATTAAATATACATGACTCAAAAATACCAACACGGTGATATAGTAATATCATATTGTCACATATAAGATGGATAAATTTTATTTATAATTTCATTGGTAAGATTACTTATTCACATGGAAAATTTACCATTTATAAAGGCCATATTACTATTCATAAGGGTAACATTACTATTCATAGGGGTCTATTACTGTTCACCAAAAATTATTTTTGTCTTATTGGACTCCCAATATCTTACTGATCACTACTATATAAGACATATATTCAATATTCAAATCACAAAAGTGAAAATATAATGCTTAAAGTACACATAACACTTATTAGTTCATTGTGTAGTGATTTCATGCAATTATACTATACAATGTAATTATTAGAATGGAATTTACATTGATTAATCATTGTTGGATTTCATTCTTCCCCCCTTATGAAATTTCACCCTCAAAACTTCATTTTACATTCTATGTTGTAATTAGGTTTGAGAAAATATCCTTCATTGCCTCATCGAGTTCCAATGTTGCCTCGTTGTACTTATAGTTCGCCAAAGAACATTGACTAGGCGAGTAGTCTTAGTGCATAGATCGTCGTCACTATGATCCAAGATCTTCACTAGTTTCCCCACATTATAATGATCATTCTATAACTATACAACATCTTATGATAGTACATGTGAATCATTTGGTATATACATCCTCAAGAGGGATACATGGAAGACAACTTGTACTTTAGACATGATATGTGGATGTGCTAGGTGATAGGCCATTGGTCCGAAATAATCAAGAACATCGAAGGGGCTGATGTACTAGGGATTTAGTTTTCCTTACTTTCGAAAACTCATGATCTTCATCCATGGAGATATACGGAGGAATACCATGTCTCCAACATTAAAATCATGGTCACATCATCAATTGTTTTCATAACTCTTCTACCAAATATTGATTACCTTGATGTGATGCTAAATGGTTTTCACCTTATCCACCATTTCTTCGACCATTTCAGGTCATAATAGTTTATGCTCACAAACTTCATCCCCACATGTCACTGTTCTGCTCCTTTTCTCATAAAGGGTTTCACATGGTTCCATTAAGATTCTTGATTTGAACATTTTTTTGTATGAGAATTCAACCATTAGAAGATGCTAGTCCCAACTTCCTTTAAAGTCAACAGAATATGTTGTCAACATTTGTTCCAGTGTCTAAATAGTTTTCTAAGATTTATCATCAGTTAGATGATGATAGACCATACCAAAGATCAGTTCATTTCTAAGAGAATGTTTGAGACTTTCCGATAACATTGGGGTGATTCTTTGACCTCTTTTAGAAACAATATATAGTGGTACTCAATTCATCCATACCTCATCATTGATATATATACATAAAATTTGATCCAAAGATAATTCATCTCGCGTAACAATAAAGTTATTTGTTATTGTAAGATGATCCACAAGGACCCATGTAGCATTGGTTTCATTGGATGTTCATAGATTCATAGTGAAAAAATCCATAGTGATGTTCTCCCAATTCCATGTTGGTATGGGTAGTGGTTTCATCATCCCCTTATACTTCTTGTCTTTCATTAGTATAAATAGTATTTTTAACATCATATAAATGAAATAGGTTTTACTGAACCACCTTAAAAAGTATATGCAGGGGATTTTTGGCATCGGTTTTAATAAAAACGTGCAGAAAAACGTTTTTATAAACCATTTTTTCCATTGGATTTTAATACAAATGATGAGAAAAACAATAGTACAATTCATTTATGGCATCAGTTTTTAGAAAAGTGATGCGATAAAAAATTCCTCATCGGTTCAGTATAAAACGGATGTGAAAAATAAATAAAAATATTTTTTTGCGTGATTTTGTATAAACTGACTCCAAAAGTATTTTCTAGGTATTTTCAAAATAATTTCTATAATAACTGACACAAAAAATCATTAATAATTGATTGTTATTAGGAAACCATCTTTTTATTGGATCTGTAAAACCCTCCCACTAACAACGAGTCCCTAAAAAATTATGATGACTTCGCAAGCCACTCGGTGATATTGAACTCCATTTCTATTGATTTTATATGAATTGTGAAATCTCCGATCTGCATTCTATATCTTCTTTGATTACTTCATCTTTAATGCCTTATTTTACTCTCAAAATCCTATTTCCAAAAAACAAATTGTTCAATTTATTGTATTCATTACCTTTAATGTTCTTTTTTACTATCAATTTTGATTAGAACATACTAGAAGTTTTTATTCTAGAAACACATAAAAGGGGCGAAGTTCAGATTTACGGTGGAGGGTAATTTGAACTCTAAATTTAGTATTTTTTTAATTTTATTTATTTAGTGATCATGAGTTTGACTTGATCATTCCATGGTTTTAGATTCTCATTTAAAGTAGTAAACTCATAAACATCTATTTTTCCTAATTTATCTATTATTTGATGTTTGTATAGTTTTGGTGTGTCAATCTTGTCATTCACAATAACATGTGTTATGTTTTTTTGGTAAAATTTAAAAGTAAGGTAATTTATTGATTTACCCCCTAAAAAGTATCACTATTTTTATGGAACCTTATCATATACATAATTTCTGATTGAATACTATAAAAAAATAAATTCACTATATAATTCTATGTGATATATTCATATCACTTTTGTTACATGATAATTTGTTTATTACACCCATGTTTAGGCTTGTAACAACTTTCAGAATGATTAAATACACCTTTCAATAAAAATATAAATTGGTTCTCCATTAGTAATGATATAATTTATCCCATGGTATCTCTATATAATCATGAAAAATAAAATATCTTATAGGATACTATCTTTTATCACCCTATGTTACATTTTTGTTATGTATATAATTTTTATTGTAAATCTAATAATCCTACAAATATTTATTGAAGTGGAGTTGATAATATTGATGGGATTTTTAGATAAAAATTATATCTAAATGAAATTAATTTCCTAGGATCATTCAAATCAATATATGGTAAATTATATTGTAATTAGAAATGTAAAACATCCCATACTCTTGATACATATATTCTTAGCGAGTCTAACATGGTTATATTAAAAATATTCAAAGGATTATTGTGTCCACTTTTAATTAACCACCAATATAATCACAATTTATAATTGTTAGTACTCTTTATATTTATAATGACTGTTCTGACCACTTTAATATAATAAAATAAGATGTCAATAGATATTAATTTATTGATTATAAAAATTAATATGTTTGTTTTTATGATTATTGTATCACTTTATATAAGACATTATTTAATTAATAAGGATCAATGAGTTCATGAATTTCAAAACTCATTCTAGATGTGAAACATAATTAATCAATATGTTATAATATATCCACAAATAATACAAAACATCCCCAATTAATTTAATTCTGCAAAAAATAATGAAACATGTCATAAATTCATATAATAGTGACAAGATATAAATTTTTAAAATTTAATAATTGTTATATTCAGATTGGTTGTATATATGATTTATATGTCTATATTTTTATTGTAATAGAATTATACTATAATTACCGCTTTTTAAACACTCCAATGGTATTAATGACTATGAAAGATCATATATTGATATATATCTTATTTTATTGTATTACATCATCATGATCAGTAGCGATGTGAGAGTATTAATGATGTTTTTCAATCTATTGGAGGTGTAGTTCTGAGATGTGTGAATTCCATATCGATTATGACCAGTGAGGGCCACTTGTAACATACCCCACTTTTTAGTAACAACTATGTAAAATGAACTAATAAATTTGTGCAATCATTCATACTTGTGGCACATGAAACAATAAACTAATGTAACAACTATGTAAAATGAAATAATAAATGTTAGTTGATTGAAAATAATTATATTATAATATAATTAAAAAACATTTATGTAATTTAAAAATAAATGGATTACTATATGTAATTTTCTTTCGTCTCTGATGTTTTCTATATGGTTATAAATAGTTTTTATTAAATATTTTCATGTTTATAGTTTATCAGTTTATATATATATTTACATGTTTATTAGTTATAATATATTTACCAATTATATTATGATATCAGGTATTTAATGGGTCATAATTAGATAAATATTTGAAGAATCGCTAATAAATATGATAAACAAGTTGATGAAATCTTGGAATATTCTAAACAATAATTTCAAAACATTGATTTGATTTTATATCCATGTGTTATGTGTTTCAATATAAGAAATTAAAATAATAGATAAATCACGAATCATCTAATTTTTTATGGTTTTAGACATAATTATACATGTTGGATCAGTCATATTGAATGAAAATTAAATTCAACAGATAATGTTGATGACAATATTCCTAATGTGAAAATCGATTGTAATGAATATTTAATTCTTGATTAAGGTGATGAAACCGTTGAAATAATATAATGTGTTGAATGATTGTATGGATATTTTGAGAAACCATTAATCCCAGGTTGTAGTAAATATTTAGTGTTATCAACCATTTTGAAATTGGTTAACTTTAAATTAATTAATAGTTGGATTGATAAATGTTTATCTAACATAGAAGAGATTTTAAAAGAGTTACATCCAAAAGGCAACAGGCTTCCATATTCCATTTATGTAGTGATGAAAATAATGTTCCCAATAGCATTGGGGTATATGAAGATACATTCTTACCCCGTTGATTGTGTGTTATACATGAAATAATATGAATTTTTATCAAACTTCCCTACATGTGGAACATCATGCTATAAGATGGATGCAAAATTAAATTAACATTCATTTTGAGGTAGTGAAATATAACCTAATATGAAATCAAATAATTTCTTCCTATAATCCCCTCATATAATTTTGATTAATTATGTTTATTCAATTTCAGGTACTGAAATAAAATCTCATTCTAAAGAAATTTGGTTCCTTCCAATAATTTCATTGTTCGTAGTGTCTATTTTCAAATTCAATTGATGTAAAAAGGATATGATGGGATTCAGATTAACATATCTCTGATGGTAAATAATATCACCCTACTGAATCATCATAATGGAAGAGATTAGATAATAAATTTCTGTATTTTATAAGTGAAGTTATAAATCTCAGAATCGGAGTGTGTACGGATGGAATGAATCCATATTGGATCTTAAGTACACAACACAATTCGTGGACTATTTTGTTAGTAGTTTTAAACTTATAATCAAAGATATTTATGAAT
Organism: Viscum album; assembly: GCA_963277665.1. Lineage (NCBI taxonomy): Eukaryota > Viridiplantae > Streptophyta > Magnoliopsida > Santalales > Viscaceae > Viscum > Viscum album. Next base: position 1,897,385,978 of record OY728140.1, on the reverse strand, counting down.
AAAGAATATTTTAGGATGATCATGATGATTTTTGGCCCAAAAAATCCAATAAAGTATACTAATGCTTATTTTACACCATTGATTGATGATTTGAAGCTTCTATGGGAGGATGGTGTAAGTGTTTTCGATGTATACAAGAATGATTAATTTCTTTTTCTTTCTATGATAACATTCTATATAAATGACATTTAATCAAATGGAAACTTATCTGTATACAATGTTAAAGGAAAATTATCTACCCAATTTGTGAAGAAGGGACTTTATATTATCAATATCAGAATGGAAGAAATATCCTGTAAATGGGACATCAAATAATTTTTTATTGATCATCCTTATCATATATTGAAATATGAATTTACTGATTTATAGGAGTACAGTCATCCCCAACAACCATTGTTAGTTAAATAATGTTACAAAGGGTGAAAAAATTTTATTCAACATTTTGAATTAAAAGTAGTTCTAGTATTCATAATAATATATAGAAGAAACCATCAATTTTTTTGAACAATCATATTGTTGGTTTTTAGAGAAAAAACATAACATTGATGTTATGCATGTTGAGAAAAATATAGGTGAAAGTTTTATTGGAACATTATTAGACATAAAAGTAGAAAAAAGATTGATTAAATTCTATATTGGACTTGATTTCAATGGGAATACGTTTGGAGTTAGCTCCCACTAAGAATAGAAATATACCATATTTACCTTTTCCTAGTCACAAATTAAGAAAGTGTGATAAGTTTAATTTTTTTCAGTGTCTATGTTGTATAACATTACCCATTGGATATTATTCAAATGTGATGAATTTTGTGATAGTGAAGGATTTCAAATTAATACGTATGAAATATCATAAATGTCTTATATTGATACAACAACTGCTACTAGTCGCACTGCATGGTATATTGTCAGTAGCTATCAGAAAGATCATCATAAGGTTATGTAATTTTTTCATATCTATTTATTTCAAATTTATTGATCCAAATATGTTTTTGGAGTTTGATAATGAATATTCTCTTATACTATGTCACCTTGATATGAAATATCTACAAATATTTTTCGATATAAAGGATCATCTGGTGACTCATCTTGTGCATGTGATAAGAATATGTGAGCATGTTTATTTATGTTTCATGTATCCTATTGAAAGGAATATGAATATTTTAAGGGACAAGATAAAAATACATATCTAACAGAGGCCTCCATTGTTCATATATATGTATCACAAGAGGTTATTGAGTTTTGGAATGAATATTTGTATGAGGTAGAGAATATTGGCCTCCCTACATCTCAATATTTGACAGTTTATAGTGAAGGTAGAGGGATTTGAGGCATTAAGGTAAGGTCCATTGCATGTAATGAAGTGATACATAAATATTTATATATTTGGAAAAAAATAGATTACATTAAATCATATATAACATCACATATTGTGGAATTAAAGATATAGTATATAAACTTAAATTAAAATTCAATGATGATTGATCATAAAAAGTACTTTGTTTCTAGGTTAAAATAGAAAGGGTGAGCAGATATATCTGCATCCAAAATGTTGAAATAGATCAAAGAGGGACCATATCTTAATTTAAAAACATGGATATGTTTTGATATTAATGGGTACAGATTTTACAGAAAAAAGCTGGATGATAAGAGTACCATTAAAAATAGTTGTGTGATGGTTATCGCTGAAGCGATGCATTTTTAATGTGCAAAATATTAAACCCAAATATATAATTTTACCTCATATTTTGGAGTTATTGAGGATATATGGTAATTGGATTATACAAAAATTTGATTCACCGGGTTTAAGTGTAATTGGGTTGATATAAATTGTGGGGTGAAACATGATGATTGTGGATTTACACTGGTTGATTTTAAAAGATCTAATTATGATGTGGAACATTTATCATGGAGAAACATGAAAGGAAGATATTTAATGTAATAAATCTATCAAAGGATTAGTTTTACATTGATTTATAGGAAAAAAGATACCATGTGGGAGATGATAGTGATGTATAAGATGTTATTGATTTACATGAGTCTTATTCATCTATTACGTGATTTTCGGATAATTATAGTGACTATAAGACAGACATAGTTTCTGAAGTATGTAACCATCATGATGAAGGCAAATGGAAAACACTAAATTTGCCTCAAAATTTTTCTTGTAATTATTTATATATTTATTATTTTTTTTGAATCATTAAAATGAGTGCCTCTATTTTTACATATTTTTTCATTCTTGTTTCTAAATATTTTGTTTTTTTATAATATTTTGGAAGAAAATTTTTAATTAATCTTTCTTTTGATAATGTTATATATAGATAGAGCGGAAAAGTTACTAAGGTAAATATAATTTCATATTGTTAAATATTCAGTGATATACATATTTAATGAAACAGAACTTTTAATTTATAATTTTTTTTATGGAATACTGATGTAACCTCATTGGAGGTGACTTCTCCTATTACTACATAGAAATAAAGTTCTAAAGTTACTAAATTTGGTATTACACATTTACCAAAACTATCACTTTCTCATGGAGATGAATGATTACATATTTTTTTTATGATAATAATTATGCCACCTTCCAAAATGAAATTCTTTTTACCAGTTATATATCAATGCAGATCCATTGTTGGATTAGTATTTTATATCCTAATTAGAGTTCTGTGGACAAGACTGTGAAATAGTTGTATTGAGTTGTTGTGATGGTAAAATATCTCAATTTATTTAATTTATCTCATTTTTTAATATTATATATTTTAAGTGCCATAATTCATTTATTCAATTACAGATGACATTCAATTTTTAAGAAACAAAAGAAATTAAGAAAATGCATGTCGCTATAGTAGGGATTCGATGGAGATATTTTAAAAAAAACTGACTAAAAATTATGTTTTTGGAAATTAAATCTTTGAAACACAATTCCTTAAGAATCCGTACATATATGTTGGTAAATTAAATTAATATTTTCACACCATTCATAACGAAAATTTTTTGGTATGATAAATAATTAATTTGGTAAAATTTATTATTTATTTTTCTAATTACATAGTAGTTTATTTTTATTTAGTAGTCCCCAAGGAGATATAATCAAGATATACAATTGAAAAATGTATACCCCAATACATTATCATATATAGGGTATCCATATTTGGATCAGAAAATGACTAAAGGGAAAATAAAAGCATTAAGAGATTGATCTAGTAGTGGTTCAAAAGAGGTCCAGTTTGGTCCTCCACCTTCTCCCACTCTCCATGAAAAATTGAAATGAGAATGAAGAAATAAAAATGAAAAGTATCATATAATAGAAGCTCAGAAAGTCGATGATAAAATTATAAGTAAAAATTATTTACTTTTCATGAATTTTTCTATTTCATAAATTATAAACACTAATATAAATTTATCATTTTTCAATTAAGGATGAACTTAAGGAGGAATATACAGATGGATCTTTTATCACTGAGGGTAGGATGGACATCCTAGCCACTACATTAGGAAAGGAAGAAAAAATCATCCATGTTAGGGAATAACAAGTGGGTGTTAGTATTCATAATTTTTTTGGTCTAAATATGCAATCAATGTACCTAGAAATAAGATACTTAAATTACATGTTAAATGAAATTAAATAGTATACAGGTGATCAAATTCAAACAACCATGTAGTACGATTTGTTAGAACACTTTTCAAGACAATCACAATCTACATAGCCTTCCCATCCTACCCAGCCTGCTTACATTGATCCTCCACCTCCATCCCAATGCGACATCCCTACACAAACTACTTATTTTGATGATCCACCTTTATCCCAGCCATACTACCCTATACAGATTTCTTTTTATTAGCATGGACCTCCATCCTAGCCAGACTACTCAGCCCATCCTACCTGCATTGATCCCCCCCCCCTCCTCACTTAGACCATAGTGTATATTGTTTTTTTCGAGGGAGATCCTCATATACATATTGTTGCATTAGTAATTGTATATATTTTTGGAAAAATTTGTACATCACTAGCCTATGAACATGTTTTAGTTTAGTGTATCAGTACATGTTATTATTGATCCTAATACTCTACTTCCAGCCCCTACTACGTAGATTACTAGTGTTGGGGATTGTCTGGGTCATTTTTTAGTTTGGACAACTGGACTTCTTCATTATATTTCATAGGATGTATGAATTTTTTTATAAATATTAATAAAATATGATTTAAAATTAATTATAATTTTTTGACATTTAACTTATATAGGATTATGTCGAAGAAAAATAAATTGCACAATTTAAATAACAAGTTCTCAAACAATCGATTGTATATACTTCTAATATTTTATTGGATAAAAATATTATCTCAGGATTATTTTTACATGAATAATATATATGATTTTTAGATGGAATCTGGTATATGAGGAAGATATTTTCCAATGATATTACACAATGAATATATCTTGAATCTAGTTTAATTCGAAGTTCCTAGCCTGAATGTGTATCAGTTGTTTTTTATGTAAGTAAATTAATGTTTTATAATTTAATTTTTTAATAAAAATATTGTCTAAATTTACTAACTATATTTACATATTAAATTAGGTATATATACACACTTCTTATAAAAATGACAACACATCTGTTTATGGTTTTATAGATCTAGAATACATTTCTGTGGAAGTGAAACATGTGAAGAATCCAACTACAGTTACATATATGTGTGATAGATTATCTCATACAGATATTGGATGTTATTTTTGGCCATTTCCTCGTAAGATAGTATTTAATCATAATTAGGAACTAATTATCATTAAAATGTCATTAATTGTGAAATAATTTTTTGTTGTTGTTGGAATTGGATGTTGAGGATATTGTTTCTAATTGAATACAACTTATATTGGTTGTTCTCTTTATTAAAGATTGTTCGTAACCGTTTTCCACCTTATTAGATTGGTAATTTTTTTAATATTTCATATGTTCATTATTTTTCAAACCCATTTTTTAAACATATATTATTAGTTCATATATATGAAAATTCAGTTAATGGAAAAAAATTAACAAACATAGGTTAATAAAGAAACCAAATGCAATCAATTATATGAAAGTAAGGGAAATTATTTTCTATAATAGACATTTTTCTAATTTCATGGCATATAAATATAAATATAAGTATATATATATATATTTGTTTTTATTATATATTTATTTTTTTATAACCGTAGTTTCATCAACAACAAGGACATGTTGAATGTGGTAATTATGTTCTACGATTCATCTATGAGATAATCACAAATAGGGTAATTATTAAATTTCATATGGATATTTCTAAATTTTTTTATATTCTCTATCATTGGATTATATTTTTAATCTCATATCGTTTAATATTATTGTAAACAGTCAATGATACAGAGTCTTATACCCAAACTGAACTTACCCTTATTCAATCTTTGTTTGTGAACTATTTTTTGAGATAAATTACAATTTGAGGTCCGTATATTCTATTGTTTATGAATAATATATTACATTTTCCTAATAAAAATTTTCAAAGAACAATTATTTTGTAATACTATGTGTTTAAACATAATGATATCAAATGAATGCTTCATCAAAAACAAACAATGAGCATGCTGTAAATTTTAGGTATGTATATTTGAAAACTAATTTATAATAAAAGGTGTAGATAATTTTTTGGTTAAGTTGATAAAAAGGATGTAAATTTTTTTATCTTTTTTGTTATTGAGTACCACTAATTTATTATTTTATACTATTTATTATTATAGAGATTATGATAATTTGTGCAGTGTAAATTCATGTATTTTTTAAAATATTTTTCCCAACATTTGGTTTCGGTTTTCATAATAACTAACACCGAAGTTTGATTTTTTGCAGCGGTTTTCAGAAAAACCAAAACCAAAAATTTAGGGTCGTCTGTTTTTTAAATTGTTTGTTATGAAAAACAATTACAAAAAACGATATTGTTTATTTTTTGACATCATTTGATTAAAAAATGATGCCAAAAAATTATTTTTTACATCACCATTAAGGATGTTTGTTAAAAACTGATGTCCAAAATTTAGAAAAAACCGACGTTAAATCTAGTTGTTTCACTAGTGTTTATGCCTTCACATGTTGACATACAAGGAAATTTGGTATATATTCTATAATCTTGTTCATCATGTTGTCCCACCAAATTTTCTCTCTGAGATCTCGATATGTCTATGTACTACTTTAGTGAATAGATAAGGTTAAGCTATGTTCTTCATTCAAAGCCTCATTCTTTATCTCTGGATCGAATGGTACACATAATCGTGAGCCAAATCTAAAAACTCCTTTCTCATCAATATTGAACTCAAGGGATTTCCCACTTCTAATAACTTCTACCCTTTTCGTAATTTCAATATATTTCCATTCAACATCATTTATTTTTTCCATGATGGATGGTTTTGAAACCATTTGAGAAAGGATATATGATGTTCTTCAATTAATTATTCTCATATACATTCTCTAAAAATCTAAGAAGATTTTATCCTTTTCAATTCTCATCATTGATAATGATACAAAATCCTTTCTACTTAGAGAATTCTCCAGATAATTTCACTTACCATGATGGTAGTAGAGGGAACAATATTAATCATTTGATAAGATCTAACCATATTCACTAGAACATATTAAACTCTTTTTATGTGAATATATATTTGATACTCTATTGATCCCTATATATCTCACACTTCTCCCCATAAAGATAAGGATAATATATTTTCAATGCAATGATCACAATCGCCAACTCTAGATCATCTGTGGGATAGTTTTTCTCATGTATTTTCAGCTCCCTTGAGGTGTAAGCAATGAATTTATCATTTACCATCAGTAAAAAACCTAATCCCTTTTTTGAAGAATCATTGTACACCACAAAGTGTTCTCCATTATCGAGAGTGTGATTACTGGAAATGTGATAGAATTATTATTGATCTCATTAAATCTTTGCAAAAAGTATTGCGACAAAAAAATCTTCACTTAATTCCATGTAATCTAGGTAATTAGGTTTAAAAATCATGAGAAGTTATTCACAAATAATCGATAACACCTTGATAGACACAAAAAGCTACTAATATATGTTAATTATATTGGTATGGACCACTCCTCAATTTCCTTCATCTTATAATGGTCTGCATATATCCCTTTTCTTGTGATAACATACCTCAATAATGATACTTCCTCTATGAAAAAAATCCCATTTATTATACTTAACATTATTTTTCTCCCGTTGAAATGTCATCAGCCAAATATAAAAATAATCTTTATTTTACACCTTGGTCTTGGAGTATATTAGAATATCTTCGATAAAGACTACCAAAAATTTGTTAATGAAATATCTAATGACACTATTCCTTAAATCCATGAATATTTCAAAATCATGAGTGAGTTTGAAGGGAATCACAAAAAAATCATAGTGTTCATACCTCATTCGAAAGGCAGTCTTGGAAATATCTTACTTTATCACCTTTAATTGGTGATATACTGACTGATGGTCTATCTTAGAGAAATAACTGGCCCCATGAATCTTATCGAACAACTCATCTATCCATGGTATGAGATAACTATTCTTTATATTGATTTAATTGATCTCACAATACTCAATGAATAGTAACATTGATCGGTTCTTCTTCTTCATTAGGTGAACTTGTGCACCCCATGATGACGTGATCACGTGTATAAATCTCTTCACAAGATCCTCTTGTAACTTCTTATTTAGCTCTTCCATCTCTACGATGGCAAATCTGTAAGGAGTCATTAATATATGTAGTGATCTAGTAAAAAGATCAATTTGGAACTCAACCTCTTAACTTGGGGGCAGACAAGGGAATTCTAAATTGAATAAATCAATCCAATCCCTCATGATGTGTATATCTTTGATAAGTATCATATCATTTGTCTTGACCATTTGAGCTTGAAATGCATTCTCATAAGGAAATAATATCCAAACATGATACAATGATTATAAAATAAGACCATCTTTCTCCTTACATTGGTAACGAAGTGGAGGATACATCGGTATGTGAAGATTGATCTCCCCTTCCTGACAGTTGATGTTGGATTTGAATAAAGATAGCCAATCCATGCCAAAAATAACATCATTCTCTACTAAAGGATATATGGTGATATTTTCTGGGATGTTCTTTCCACAAACATTAATTGGGGAGGATTTATATACTTTTGATCCTGTAATTTCCATATTTTATATTCTCATTGATAAATGATCCTCAAAATTAAGAGGTGGTGTTTGAATAGTACTACTAAACCTGAATGATATGAATGAATTCATAGAACCAGAATCAAATTTTATGTTTACTATTCTAGAATAAATAAATACCAAACCTATCACCACATCATTGTCCAGATCCACATCAATAGTAGTGATAGAATAATACCTTACATGTTACCTTGGAGGTTTTAGTTTATCTTCTCCAAAAACCCTTGTCTTAGGGAAATGGTTTTCATAATGCTCATGCTCCTTGTAGTTGTAACACTACAGTACAAGCTAATCATTTATCGAGAACATATTTTCTTCCTCAAAATTTTTTTGACTCTTCATATCCTTCTAGAAGTTTATTGAATGATATACCATTAATACATATATGAAGAAATTATTAGTTCCATTTAAAAAGTTATTAGGATTCTTCTTCCCACACATTTGACAAGTGGGATGTTTGATATTCTTTCCATCCAAGGATATATTTTTTGTGCCACCAATATTAGACTCCATTTTTCCCTTTTTGTCACCAGGACCCTAATACCATTGAGGGTCCTTGTTGTCAATTTCATCCTTGATCTAAATGGAAAATATCCTCATAACTTTTGAAGTCAAAAACCCCCAATTCATTTCATATACTCATATTTAGTTCGTTAATAAATCAATCCACCTTTTTCATGATGTTCATGAAAAATCTGGTGGCCTATATTTCAGGCCTTGTGATATTTTCTTCATAATGCTCGATAGAATAATGTTCCTTCTTTTTGAGTATGAGTAAATCTCATTCCATATTGTGGAATATGGTTTAGGGAAAATATTTATTGAAAACATTTTCCTAAATTCCTCGTCATCTATAGAATCAATTTCCATTAGGGTTTCTAGTCTTGATTAGTTTCCACAACTGATCAACATCCCCATCAAAATAATTGACCACCAGTATGAATTTCTCTTCTTCAGAGCACTAGAGGACAGAGAGTATCTTTTCAATGAATTCATTATATTGTTCCCTGTGGAGGGGATTTGAATATCTACTCTGCAAGGGAGACCTTTTTTTCATACAAGATTAAATGTAAAATTTCTCTTCCCAATTTGGAGGAGGGCATTCTATATTATTCACATTATTATTCCTAACATGAGATAGTTGATCAAGTGTTTTCCTCAAGTTTTGAGGAACCATTCCCATCATATTTGGCATACCATTTTGGAAATCTTCACATTACCTATCAGATTGATTGTTAGAACTTATTCTTCTATTTCCCATTATTAAATAAGAAAAGGAAAATACATTTTTACGGCTTGATTACATAACTATTAAGCACAAAAATGAAAATTTAAATATAAAAGGATAAAATCTTAAAAAAAAATATATCATGACATGTAATTACCTAGAATGCAATATTGGTTATCCTTGATTTTTTTACTTAACTTATATTCTTATGGGCTCTTTTTTAATCAAGAAACAATGTTTTAAAATAGGATTATGAATTTATCAATTCATATCCCCATGGAGTGTCAAACCAAGAGTGAAATGAGGACCTTTTTGATTCACTAGTTCCCATTTGAGTCCATCTAAAAGTATTGTTTTCAGGTTTTACCTCTAGATACTACTAAGTGGGATCTGCATCCACTTGTTCCTATCTAGCCAGGGTTGTATTTTCTTGATAAACCACTTATCCTATACTTATAAAAATTTAGGTATATTATTTTATATATAGTCTCATCGCTAAGGTTCTTACAAAATTTCAGTATTCCTAATATAAAAAAATAACTAAACCATCCTATGATACAAACTATTGTTTCCAAAACCTTTTATACAATTCTTTACAGGATTTTAAGCAATGTAAGACATCATATTACAAGCCAAGGATCATAATGTCTACTGTCTTGTAAGACTTGGTAGATAAAACATAAAACATAGATCTAAATAGAAATCTCATTATTTAGTATTAATAAAGAGATCCTAACATCCATTTTTCTGATAAATCTTCATAGGTTAACCTGGGGAGACCATTATAAGATGGATGACCATAAATTTTATTAAGGGAATAAACACAAGAATAAATCATTAGCACATGGTTTAGAAGGAAAGAAATGATGACTAAAAAATGTATAAAATATATGGAATCATAAAACATAAATATTGGAAAATATAGATATGGGATCATAGTAATGTGTAATAAACATAAAACATTACTTGAGAACAAGTCATGGATCGTTCAACATAGAGGATAACACGTCAAGGTTATCCCACCAGACCGTTACACATCTTAGCATGAGTCAAGGCTAACTACCAAGACCGTTGCACATAACATCTAATGAGACTCAACACTAAACAAAATAATTGGAGTGCTATCTAGGTTCACCCATCAAAAAAATTTCAGGAATATTCTATCCAAATCTTGAATAATTATTAAGCAATCATATATAAACATAAGGGTACCCATGGAAAGAAATGGGTATCATAATCATGTCATAAAGAATAATATATGGGCGTATCATACAAGTGTCCATGAAACAAATTAATCAAAACATACTTGGATATTGATAAGTAAAAAATACATATATCATGGTATGTGATGAAAAATATAAGTGACAACATGTAAGAATAGTATTTAAGAAATTTTTTCATTGAAACTTTTTTGTACGGTTTTAAGGGAAAAATAAACATCCTTTATAATAAAAATTGGTATAAATTTTTATATAAAACTATAAGTGAAAAATATATTTCTCATAATAAAAATATGTATTTTATGAAATCCATTGTGTATTAAAACAAATTATATATTGAACTTGTAGTTGTGTAAGAATTCAGGAAGTTCCATTAAAACAGGTTTGCTTATCGGGAAGTATTGTGGTGGGAAACACATAAAAAGATTTATATCCCCAAAATAAAATAATGAATGTATATTTATACATTATTTGGAAAATGTATAAAAATTTATAATACAATATTAAAAATAAAATATAACTTAATTTGAGTGAAATTAATTATAGGGAAACCCAATGGAATAATGGAGTTTCGTGTGGAATCCCTTACCTTATGTCTGATGGTGTTCTTACCTTGAACTTAATGTCCTGGATAATGAAATTAAATTCATTAATTAGTATTTCCATAATCACTTATTCTTTTAATTAATTTATTATTGCCTTATTATGTTCATTCATGACCTTCTAGTTTGGATAAGTTGATCAATTTCATTGATTGGGAGAATTTTTTTCCATGGTTTTCATGATTGGTTTACTTATATACATGTGAGGATAAACATTTAATATGTCAATGGTTTTTCAGTGTTTGGGTTATATTTTATTGGTGATAATTTATTATATTACTTTTTTATAAAATTCATTTGTTTTTTTCAGTGAATATGAATACTTATATAACTGTTTTGGTTAATTGGCAGGTTTTTAATCCTATCAGACAAATTTAGATTTATAAGTTAATATCACGGGTAAAATATATTCCAAAAAATTAAATAAAACATAATACATATAATATGGTATATTTTAACCATAAAAATAGTTTCATGTCCCGAATTATAGATGGTGATAGAAATTGAAAACTCATCTTCCATGAATGTTAGAAATTAACACATCTCGTATGGTGTTTTTATTTCTAGTATAAAAAGAGGGGAAAGTATTAATGATGAAGAATTATTAAATAATCGTAAAAAAAATTATATTAAATTTATGTTACTAAAGTTATCATAACATTTTGATGAAACGAGTTTAGGAGAGAAATTGAAAAGAATGGAACATCAATGAAAATAAAAGAATGAAAAGAGGAAATCGCCTCTTAAGTATATCTTCCTTTAGAACCTCATTAAGGGATATGATTTGAGATTTTTAATAGAACATGGTCTTCTAGATGTGGGAGTGGGACTTAGGTATATATTTGAGTAGAATATAAACTACGCACAAGTCTTGAGTGGAGTAAAGTGAAAAGGGGGTGATGGTGGTTTTTATAGTGGAAGAGAAGAAGGTTTTCTCAATATTTTATTCATTATTTTATTATACCACTCAAGACATTAAATAATAGTTATTATTATAAAAAAATAGTATAATTTTAAAATTACTTCCAACCTAAGGTGCTTACATAATCCATGACTCAATAAATACTGTATTAAACATATAATGAATATATACAACAAATTACGGTATTTTACTATTCAAAAAATTCATGTATTTAAGAAAAAACCCAAAAAAATCCACCCAACCATTTTTCAATGTTTATAATTAAAAAAAAGTGCATCTTATAGAAAATATAAATGTATTAAATTTATTTTTTAAATTAAAATAATATATTAAAGAAAAAATAAAAAATTTAATATTAAAATATCTTTTATATCACATTGAAAAATTAATTAAGGTGTCTTAAAACTATAATATAATTACAAGTCATCAAAGTATATTTTTTATGAATAAATTTTATGAAAATCAATTTTATTTTAAATTAATAAATTTATAAAAAAATTAATTAAATATACTTGACTCAAAAATACCAACACTATGATAAAATTATATCATATTGGATCTAATAAGATGGGATACTTTTATTTATAAAATCATTGATAATGTTACTTATTTACATATAATATTTACGATTCATAATGGTTGTATTACTATTCATAATGGAAACTATAACATCACTGCACTTTGTTACACACAAAAACATATTTTATTACATAAAACCATTACTTGATAAAAAATTAAAGATTGAAAGGTCTAGTTTATTTAGGTCTTAAGAACATTACATAACAACATAGAACATAAAACACTACATGTCTATTGAAAACCTCATTTATATGACCACAAAATTCTTTCATACTTAACATTTCATGGGATAACCAGAGTACATGCATAAGAAAAGGGTGAGCTATAAAGCCCAGTAAGGGAGTAAACAAGGAATAATATGAAGAATATAGTACATGTATGTTAACAGGAATATCAATGGAGAATTAGAGAATGATGATCATAATGTCATGCTATAGAATGATTATCATAACATGGAAATATAGAATCATTATCTAACATGGATTTTTCATGATCCAAGGTTCATTGCACAGGATAATGAGTAAACCCTCATTGCACTTGAATTATAATGATTAAACCCTAATTTCACTTCATGCATCATGATATTAATCTTTACCTAATGCATTGGAGAACAATCAGGGCACACCCTTCTTAATAATTTCATTTCATGCATACGTGTGCCACATTGATCATATAACATGGAATCATTAAAAAACATCATTTATTACACTATAAATTAATTTTTAATTAATACCTGAATCTCTATAATAAATATGTAAATTTTAATAATTGGGATTACCATTGATAGAGAAAAGAACATGGTTTTCCCTACAGAATGACTTTGCCTTGGAAAATTATAGTGCCATTTCGGCAGCATAACAACATGACATTGGAATTCATAAAAATGAATGATGATATAGAAAAGGGTATCTCACAATATTAAAATTAAATGGTCTATAAGGGGGGTCATCGAGATACATGTCTAATCAGATGTAATAGAATTTAGATTCATAATGTAAAATATTTTCTTGAATGTAATTGAGGAGAGAGAAACCCCTTACAGAATTTTTGCACAGTAACATGTGTATATGGGAGGCATTAATGAGAGAGACATGGTTTTAAAATTATTAAAAAAGGCAGGCTAGTATAGGGATGTTTCAAAATCATACACCAACATTTTTAATTCAATATACATGGGAATAGAAACATAAAGAAACTTGGAAAAAATTGTGAGGGGAAGAAATCCCTTACCTGGATGTGTGACCCCAAAGGCATGGGAGATTCCTAAGAGAAGATTTATGGGTTCTTGGGAGCCTTTGGAGGATTCTAGAGAGAATAGGGAAGGTGTTGGGCATGTTTTAACGGATTTTTGTGATTACAAAGAGGGAGCGTGGGTGGGTTTATATAGGAAAATAGATGGAATTCATTATTATTTAGGTTTTGGACACAACACATAAAACTAATCAAAACAAAAAACCAATCCAATGTTTTTCCCACGGTTTTCATCCAAATATGACTAGAAAATATTATTTTAAATGGAAATTTTCTGAACTTCCAATAATATTTGGCTTGGTTATGTGGAGGTGAGTCACACTCTCTAGGAAATAATTTTTTAAAGAAGAAATATTTAATAAGTATTGGAGGGTCCACTAATACTTTGTAAAATGAATCAAAAAAACAAAAATCAAATTATTTTAATTTTAAAACAAATATTGGTGGAGAAAAAAATTTATATTATTTTATTACCTCACTATTAGGTCATTATGATATTATAAAACACAATATATAGGTAAATGGAATGTAATTTTTATCCAAAAGTATGACTATATCAGAAAATTATGAAAAATTCACAATTGAATAATTTTGATGCCTTGAATCCAAAAATATAATTCATTTTATTTAAATAAATATAAAATTTTTTCATTTTTTTCTTTTTAAATAAAAATCAAAATTTATCAAAAATTCATGGGTTCTGAAAAAAATGGATTTCAAACATTAATAAAAATAAAAATTTGATTCCTAATTATTATACGATCATTTATATTAAAAAAAATTAATTTATTAATAATATTTTATTAATAATATTTTATTAAAATATTAGTTAATTAAAAAATCCATTAATTCATCAAAATAGATTTCTTACTTGAATAATAACTAAAAATAATATTTTTACATAAAATAAAACATTTACAAGGTAAGAATAATAAAATGAATGCATATATTTTATCATATACAAATATAATGTAAATAATCATATTGCTAAATTCTTTTTACATAACCCCTTATATCAACTACATAAGACTGAAGGTTAAGGTGTGCGATGTTGATAGACTATTTGGGTGGCTCTGATAACATCGATTGGGTGGTAATCTCTATCAACTTCCACATCTCCCGTTGGTGGTACTATTCAAGCATAATGCGTTGAAGCTTGACTTGGGATTGGTCATGAGCGAACCCCAATGACGGAACCTCCATTCGGAACACCGACAGATGGGTTTCATATAGGGAAATTCTACAAGATGAGGCCATCTTTTCCTTTGTTTGAGTAAACTTGATTTGTTAAAGACCTATATTTATACCAATCATGTGATAAATGTTCAATTTCTGTAATAGTAATGGTAAAAATAATTAACATCATTTTGAAATCCAAAATCATAAAACCATATAATATTATATGTTATATAACCATTTTACATGATAATAAATTTCATTAGATAAAGTGGATTTTCATTAATAAAAGTTTGGTTCATTACAATCTTCCCCCCTTAAGAAATTTCTCCCACAAAATTTTCTTTTCCAACAATAAAACAGAATTGGGTAACTCTACTTCATCACTTCCTCAGACTCCCACATTACCTCTTCAATCTTTTGGTTTCTCCACAACACTTTCATAAGGAGAATTGTCTTATTTTGTAGAACATTTTCCCCTCTGATCTGAGATCTTCATAGGCTTCTCTTCATATGAGAGGTCATTATAAAATGGTACAACCATTGGATTGAGTACATGTGATGTGTCATGTATGTAATTCCTCAAGAGTGATACATGGATTACATCATGTACTTGAGATACGATTGGTGGGGGTTTTAGTCGATAGGCCATAACTCTAATGCGATCAAGGATCTCAAAAGGGCCGATGTACCTTGGGCTAAGCTTTTCCTTCCTCCCAAATCCCATAACTAACTTCCCTGGAGATATGTGGAGGAATACCATGTCTCTAACATCAAACTCTTTGTCTCTTCGATGATTATCAGCACATCTCTTTTGTTAACTTTAAGACGCATTAATGTGATGTTGGATGGTCTTAACCTTCTCTACCATTTCATCAACCATTACTAGACCTAGGAGCATTCTCTCCCCAACTTCATCCTAATATATGGGTGTTCTGCACCTCTTCCCAATAATGGGTTCATAAGGAGCCACTTGTATGCTTGAGTGGAAACTGTTATTATACAAGAACACAACAAGAGGAAGATGTTGATTCCATCAACCCTTAATGTCCAGTGAGAATGCGCTCAACATATCCTCAAGTGTTTGGATGGTCCACTCAGAATGAACATCAGTTTGAGGATGATAAGCCATACTGATGTTCAGCTCAGTATTCAGTGTGTATTAGTGTCTATTCACAAACATAGAGGTGAATCTTAGATCTTGATCAGAAATAATAGATAGTGGTACTTCATGCAGCCTTACAACTTCTCTGATATATATCAGTTCTAGTTGATCCAATGGGAAATCCTCTAAAATTGCAATGATTTGTGCTGTATTTGTAAGATGATCCACAAAAACCTACATGGCATTGCTTCCTTCAAATTTATTTAGAAGTCTTGCGAAAAAGTCTATAGTGATGTTTTCCCATTTCCATGCTGTTATGGGAAATGGTTTCATCATCCCATAGACTTTTCCCAATCAACCTTTACATACTGACATAATGGGCACATTGTTGTATACTCAATGATATCCTTCTTCATGTTATCCCACAAGTGATGACCTCAATGATCTCGATAAATCTTTCTATTTCTTGAGTTAATGGGGAGATTATCACTATGTGTAATATCCAAAAGTTCATTATTTAACTTCAAATTTCATGGAACACATGGTCTTGTCCCAAATATCACTATTCATTCTTCATTAACATTGAACTCCAAGGATTCCCTTTTTTCTGATAGTTTCCACATTCTTCTGAATTCCCACATCATCTTTTTGAGAATACTTTAACTTTTCCAAAAGAGATGGTTGAGAAATCATTTGTGAAATGATTGATGATGGTTTCTAGTTTAGGATTTACATGTCCATCTTCATCAAATCTTAAAATATTGGATCCTTTTCAATGTTAATAAATGATACAATTGATGTCTCCTTTCTACATAGAGTATATTCGACCACATATTCCTTCCTAGGGTGGTAATGGATTGTGAGGTGATAGTCTTCTATCATCTCTCTCCATTTTCATTGGATAGTTTTTCTCATGAACATTCAATTTCTTCGACGAATAGGCAATGAATTTGTCAAATTGCATCAACTCACAGACCATTCCCTTCTTCAAATAATCACTAAATACAACAAAAAGTTCTCCACCTATCAGTAGTGTGATCACGAGCTCAGTGATAAGCCTCCTCATAGACTCTATGAAGCTCTATTCACATTCATCACTACAAAAAACTTTAGTACCATTCGTGTAATATTTGGTAAGAGGGGTTTTCAATCATGAGAAATTTCTCAATAATCAGCGACAATATCTAGAAAACTCCAGGAATCTATGTATATTTATTACCTATGTTGGCCCTGGCTATCCCTCAATTGAAGCTATCTTGGAGGTATCCATATATATCCCATTACATGTGATAATATAACCCCATAATGAAACTTCCTTTATCAAAAACTCACACTTTTTTTTTACTTTTCATATTGCTTCCCATTTCGCAAAGTCTATAGGATATGGCTTAGATTATCCTCATGAATATCTATTGTTTTGGAGTATATTAGAATATTGTCTCTAAGGAATACCACAAATTTGTCGAGTTAATCACTAAAGACTATATTCATCAATTCCATGAAGATAATTGGAGCATTAGTGAGCCCGAAAGGGATTACTATTAATTCATAGTGCTACTATATTTTATGAAAAGTAGTCTTTGGGATATTCTCATTCTTCACACTTACACGGTAATCACCTGACTTCAAATCAACCTTGGAGGTGTATTGTTCTCCATGAAGCTAATCGATAAAGTCAACAATTCATGCTAGAGGATACATGTTCTTTATTGTGAATTTTTTGATCTCAAGAAAATCAATGGAAAGGTGTATTGAACCACCCTTATTTTTTATGAAGATGATTGGTGCACCCCATGGTGAAGCACATCCATATATAAACCGTTCATCTAGATTATTCTGTAGTTGTTTCTTCAACTCCTCATTGTCTACAAGATCTATTATATACGGATTATTAGATATTTTCAATGTCCCAGTTATAAGATCAATTGATAAATATATATATCTTATCTTAGGAATACTATGAAATTCCTCTGGAAACACTTCAACGAATTCCCTCATAATATGCATGTCTTCAAGGATGGTTTCTTTTATATACTCAATCTACTAATCCAGATATGTGTGCTCATAGGGAATTTATATCCTTTCTTGAGATGACGGTGCTAAAGAATATTTATCCTCCTCCTTCAACATTTAAAAAATTGGTGATACATTCGCCATATGGAAAGTGATTTCCCAATCAATGCAATTTGTGTTGGCTCAATATAAGGAAATCCAATACATGCCTTGATTTGAATGAAATTCCACCAAAGGGAGTAAGACGAGGTTTCCCATGATGTTAAATCCAAAAATTATGATAGGGGTGGAGTTATATTCATTGGATGAAATTATTGCTCGATTTTTTGTTCTCATCAGTATCTTTACTTCTATAACATGTGAGGATGTTGAAATTGTTATAGTAAACTTTCAGGATATAAATGAATGCATAGAACAAGAATAAAAAAGTATGTTCTTGATTCTTCAATGAATGACTATCATACATGTAACCACTTTGTTGTTGGGGATCACTTCAGTGATAGTGATGGCTGAAGCTCACCCTTTTTACCATGTAGGTTGTTAGTTTCCTCCGAAAACCTATGTCTTAGGGAACTAGTTTTGAAAGTGTCATGTATCATTGATGTAGAAGCAATGAAAAATGTGTTAAGGGTTGAACCGGGCATTCCTATCATGTATCATTGCTGTGTGTTTTAATTTTTAGTGGTTAATGGCCAGGTTCCCTTCTCTTCCACACCTAATTCATTTCCTCGTCCCCTATAGAATATTTCCAGGGTTCTTCTTTCCACACCTTTAGCAAGTGGGGTTCTATATTTTCTTAGCACCATTGTATTTATCCATTAGACTGCCAGAATTGAAGTTCTCCTTACACTTCTTATACCCATGATACCCCTATGATTTTACAATATATATTTTGACTTTGAAAGAACATCTTACAATTTCCCAATAGATCACGAGGTCACATATCTCTAGGGATTTCCGTAGACTAGGTTTTATTCCACCAAAGAAGTGGATGACCATGAATTCAGGGGTAACGACAAAGCCAGATGCATATCGTGGAATCTTAGTAATGTTTTCTTTGTACACTCTGATAGATTTTTCATCATTCTTTCTGAGGGAAATGAAGTCCCCTTCTATATTATGTTGTAGGGTGTGAGGAAAATATTTTTAGAAACACATTTCCCTGAAATCCATCCATTCCAACACCTCAATATCCTCCTCAGTATTCTTATTTTTTTTTTACCAATTTCCACCATTGATCAGCTTCACCGTCTATAAGATAAGCATCCAAAAGTCCCTTCTCTTATTTATAACATTAAAGTATGCAGAAGATCTTATCAATGGTGTTGATTCATGATACGACGATTGACATATAAGATGATCCATTAAAAGTATGAGGCCTTTGTGTCATGAAGCTCCCATTTGCGACTTGTTATTTCATGGGGGGATGAATTTTCCTCTTGACCCATGTTTCTAATTAACACGTGGGTTAACTAAGAAACTATCATTACAAATTTCTTGACTAATGCTCCCACCGGATTGTGCATCTCATTATAATAGTCATCACATTGATCTTTGCATCTGTTGTTAGCCCGAGTCCTCCTATTGCCATCCATTGGCTAGAATATATGTAAATTTAGAGTTAACACTTAAAGGGTAATACAAAGAAAAAAATGGATAACATATAATTACTTTTATTTCTGTCACTTATGAATTTATATGATTCAATCAATGTTATCCATGATCTACTTCCCAACATACATTCTTAAGGAAATCTTTTGATTCCCTTAATAATGGTTTGTACTAAGATTTTGATTTTAACAAATTATATCCTAGGGAATTTCGTAACCAAGATCGCAACAAGGACCATTGTCATGCTCTAGTTCCCTATTGAGTCTAGCTCAAAGTGGTTTTTTTGGGTTTTACCCTTAGATACATCTGTGCCAGATTTTCCTCTACCTGCTCGTATCGAGAAAAGGATGTATTTTCTTGTTAAACCACTAACTAAATACTTACCAAAATTTAGGTATGTTTTGTATACATAGTCTTATCTCTATGTCATTCACCGGTGTTTTCTAACCCTAATCCAAAAAATAACTAAACCTATCCTTTAACGCCAACTATAACGACCCTTATCTTGATTACACACATAAAAATATTATATTACATAAAGACATCACTTCATACATCATTGAATATCCATAGATATTGTGTATTTTGGTCTGAGTAAAATTACATAACTACTTATAAAATATAACACAATATCGTTATTGAAATCTTCTTTTAAAAGACCACAACATTCCTTCTTACATAGAATTTCATGAGATAACCTGAAGGCATGCATATAAAAAAGGTGAGTTATAAAGCCTAGTAATGGAGTAAACAAATCATAACATGAAGAATATTGCAAATTGTAAGAAATACGCATATCAATTGTGTATTAGAGACAACTGAACATAAATGCATGATATATCTTGATTATCATAATATGGAAATGTGGCATCATCATTTAACATGAATTTATAAATAGCTAAGTCTCATTGCATATGGAGAATGAGTAAAACCTCATTGCAATAGAATTAACATGAGTAAACCCTCATTGCACTTAATGTTTCATTATACAAATCTTTATCCAATTCATTATAGCTCTATTAGGGAAGACCCATCTAAATCATTTCATTTCATGCATAAGTGTGCCACATAGATCATGTGACATGGAATCGTTATTCATCATCATTTATACCACGATAATATAATGTGGAATTCATACCTGAAATTCTATAATCAAAAAGTAAATGTCCATAAAGGCCAATTCCATTTATAGATAAATGAACATGGTATTCACTACAGAATGACTTTGGTTTGGAAAATTTCAGTGCAATTTTAGTAGTATAACAACATGATATAAGAATTCATAAAAATGGTTGATGAGAGGGAAAGGGGAATCACATAATTTTTACATGAAATGTGAAGTAAGATATTCATATATATACATGTACCAACATATTAAATGGAATTTAGATTCATAATATAAAATAATTTAGTGAATGTAATTG
The DNA here is from genome assembly GCA_963277665.1 of Viscum album. Lineage (NCBI taxonomy): Eukaryota > Viridiplantae > Streptophyta > Magnoliopsida > Santalales > Viscaceae > Viscum > Viscum album. The sequence continues at coordinate 1,897,364,617 of OY728140.1, read as the reverse complement.
AGTACATAGAATCCATTATTGAATTTCAGCATGGTAATAGGTGTACAAGGGAGGAATTAATGTGAGATAATGGTTTCTATAATCACTCAAAAACATAGAGGAAAGTATATTAAAGATTATAAATCATACCTCAGTATTTTTAATATAAAATTCATGATTATAGACACATAAATAAACATGGACAAAAAATGAGAGATGAAGAAATCCTTTACTTGGAAGTGTTATCCCAAAGGCATGAGATAGGCTTGAGAGAGTTCTCATGGGAAATTGGGGAGCCTAGGGAGGATTATATAGAGAAGATTTTAGGGGTTGGTCAGTCTCCAAAGGCATTTATTGTTGAGGAAGTGGGACCATGGGTGGGTTTATAAAGGAAAAGAGAAATAATTCTTTATTGTTTTTGTTTTGGACACTACAGATTAAACTAATCAAAACCACAAACCAACCAATTGTATTTACCATGGGTTTTTCCAAAGGGGAGTGGAAAAAATTAATTTATAAGTCCAATGGCCGAACTTCATAAAATATTTGTCTTTTTTATAAGGAGGAGAGTTGCACTCTCAAGGAACTCATTTTAAAAAGTTAATATGCTTTATAAGTCTTGGAGGGTGCACTAAAGCTTTGTAAAAAAAATAAAACACACAAAAAATCACATAATTTTAATGGTAAAACATATATTGGCAGAAGTACACATTTATTGTATAAAATCACAACACTATTAGGTCATTATGATGTCATAAAACACATTATAAAATTTAAAGGTATTTAATTTTTACCAAAACATTATACTATCTCCGAAAATTATGAAAAATTCACCATTGAATAATTTTGACCTCCTAACTCCAAAAATAATATTGATTTCATATAAATAATTTTATAAATATGTGAATTTTTACATTTAAAATAAAAACCAACATTTATTGAAAATTCATGGGTTTTGACAAAAAACAACTTTCAAACTGTGATATAAATTACAATTGTATTCCAAAAAATTATAAGGCCATTTATATATAAATTTAAATTTATTAATAATATTTTATTAAAATATTATTTAATTCAAAAATCCATTATTTCATATGATATATTTGTTAGTTTAATATTACCTAAAAATACTCTATGTGCTTAAAAAACATTTACAAGGTAATGATAATAAAATGAATTTATATATATATTATATAAAAAATAATGTGCCTAATCATAGTTCTATGTTCTTGTTAAATAACCCCTTATAACTCCGACATAATACCAAAGGGTAAGGTGTTTGATGATTATAGACTTTTGGGATGGCTCAGATAACATCGCTCAGGTGATAATCCATATCAACATCCACTTCTCCCATAGGCTGTTCTGTTTGATCTTAACATGTTGATGATCAGCTTGGGCTTGGTCAAGAGAGAAGTCCAATGACACCACCTTCTTTATAGGATCCCAAAATGGGCTGTATATAGAATAATTCTACTAGACGAGGCCATCACATCCTTTGTCTGAGTAAACTAGATTTGTTAATGGCCTATATTTATACTAATCATGTGATCACTATTCAACAAATATATTAGAAACAGTAACAATTATTAATGGTATTTTGAAATCCAAAATTATGGAACCATAGAACTGAATATGTTATATAACCATTTAACATAATATGAAATTTAATTAGATAAAGTGTAATTTTAATTTAAAAAAAAATCGGGTTCTTACTTTAACATTACTATTCATAAGGGTCTGTAACTATTTACCAAAAATAAAGTCTATCTTATCAGACTCCAAAAAACATAATGATTGTAACCATGCATTTCATATATTCTAAATTCAAATCAAAGAAGAGATAATAATTTTTCTATAGGTGACATTGAAAATAGTATCTCATTGTGTATTGATTTCATGTGATTATACAATATGACATTATTATAAGTAGGGGATTTCAATTGATTACATTTTGGGTCATTATAGACATGTTCACAAAGATTATAGTTTAAAAAAGTTTGAGGCAACACCATGACATACTAGGACTTGGGTGAATAGAAGGAGAATATGTATAACCCTTCATGTTGTGATTAAAGAACATAGTTCACTTTTTTTATATAATTTTGAGTTTTGTTTCAAAGCATCACTGAAATAATTCTTCAAGTGTAATATTTTTGCGATGTGAATCATGTTTAATTCATCAAGATGTTTTTTAAATAAAATTTTATTTACTTGAATACGTAAGTGTATGTTAGAGAAAGGTGTTGTGAAGACAACAACAATTAAATCTATATGGTAGTATTAGAATCATTGAAATATGCATCTTCCAACGGTGTTATGACTCGATAATGAAGGTCCAATAGTTTAGTTCTATAGAAGTGTTACTAGTTTGGTACACCAATATTGGTAGACAATTTTTGAGGGTGAGGATATATTGGGAGCTTGTTTAACTAATTTAATGAATTTCATTTAGTATAAAAATTTCTTTCACATTAAATAAATTAGAAATTTTGGATAAGCAGAATTAATTATTGAGAGATAAAATACTATAACATTACTTATTCTTAGTATTATATTATACCATTCAATTATAATAAAAATTTAGTAGTAGTGTTTGTCTTATACACATAGAACACATCACCGAAAGAACGTTAATTGTGTTATTTGTTCCCTTATTTATTTACAATGAATATATTTTTTTTCTAAATGTAATTATATGTGACTTTGAATGATTCATTGTGAATTTAGGTTTGGTGTGATGAGTAGGGTTAAAAGTATTCATCATTATAGTATACTTAGTTAAGGGTGTCCTTTAAAACGAATTTATTCTTCTATAAAGCATATGATGATCTTGTTCTAGTTGAGTTACTTCCACTGGGTTAAAGGTGTTCTTCTAGTGATCATACTAGAAGTGGTGATATGATAATATTCCTAATAGATACTCCACCAAAAATTCATGTAGGGAATATAAATCTCTAAAATGAAACTCCATATACAACACATTAAAACTATTATACAGGTGTGCACATGTCACTACAACACAATGTAAAATTTATTAGAAAAAATGAATGTCTATTAGAAGAAATGATTGAAAGAAAAATTGAAACGTTGAGAAAATCACAGAGTCATGCACGGTTCAGGATTTAACCCTAATCTATAGAGGAATGTAGTTTCAATTATTTATTCAATGTATACTATGGATGATTAAAAATATTGAGTCCCTACTTGGTATGACTCTTTTATCTCAACGAATCAAACATATGATCCCTATTATATATATATATATATATATAAGAGTGTCCTTTTGATGATTCTACTCACCACCACCAACCAATCTCCATAGAATTATGTACACCACTTATGAGATACAAAAAAGGATCCATCCATTTTTTCATATAATTCTTCCACCTCAACATACCCAACTCATTGACTATTCTCCCTATGGTGAATTAATGGAGTAACCCTCTTATACCATTTTCGTATGATTGATCTTTAAACATTCTAGGACCCTCTAAACCCACCTAAATCATTTAGAGACTACAACCAAGCTGGTTTCACTACATCTCCACGGAGTCTAAAAAACAAAGCTACCATAATTCCCCCTTTGGATTTTCCAAATTCTTTTCCTTTTAATGAAATAAATCTCATACATCAAAAATATCGCACATGGGATTCAGTACACATTTGTGGCTATGTACTCTATCAACTCCAATAATAACATCCTCATTTTAATTTTTTTAATCTTAATATTGTTTCCTCACAAAGCTTTATTTTACTCAACCCAGGATTACTGAGGCACAATGCCTACAACATCCTAATGTAAATTTTAAGTGAGTAGTTATACTATAATAATTTCTCATTATATTTAAGTGTTTGGGTTAGAATAAATTTATTTTTGGACAATTTTTCATGTTTTCCAAGTTACCACATGGTTTTGTAAATCATATAATAAATTTATGTAGGTATAGATAGCTTTACATGTCATTAGATTCACAAGGTTTCAACATTTCTTGGTAAACTGTAAAGGTAAACCATGTCACCAGATCAAGAAGCTATGTGTGGGTCTCATTAGGTACTTTTTAATTTGAAAATAACACATTTCCTTCTCCTTTTTAAATAAGAAACTGTATGGAGATTCATAAAGAAGATCCACCTACATCTCCATGGTTTTAAGAAGTACGGAACGAGGATTTTCAATGTAAATCTTCGTTCTCTTATTCTTCCCCTTCCTTTCATCCTCCTTAAATCATTTTTTTATTTCTTCTCCCTTACCCAAATTGACTTGTTGGATAAACCTAATATATATTGTTGGTTTAAAATTGTTATTTTGATATTTAGGATATTTGGTGATTCTCTCAAGACTTTATCTACCATTGTTCATCGATGGATACGTACTTCCCTAGAATTAAGGTAGGTGTTTTTATGAAATCTAGTTCATTTGGAAGTCAAGGTGTTATTTTTCTTTCTAAACATATAGTTTAATTAAAATTTAATAATTTTACCTAATATTGTGGAATTTATATTAGTTTCCTATGTTCATGTTTTCCAATAATTACATAAAAAGGAGATTTCAAGTGAATGGTAAGTAATACCCACCTAGAATATATTTGAGTGCACATTGTGTGTTTATCAAAATGCATAAGAGCGAATTTTTAGGAAAGTTGGTGGTTAAAGAATTATTTAGATTTTGATATTGTTTCTAAATGATTTCATAGTTTATATTTTATTTAATTGAGGATGTTTTTAAATGATTAATGAAATAATTTTTTGGAAGTCTATTTTTATGGAATTTATAAAATTTCCTTGTAATATTACATTGTACCGTACAGGTTGACATATTATTTTTATCTTTTTTACATTTTTTATATGATGATTAATTAATATTAATATATCCTTCTCATGTTACCTAAATTTATGTACTCTAATTTTAGTTAACGTAGTATTCCAACACAAACCTAGTTTCAAAATATTTTCAAATAAATGATATAAGGGAATTGATTTATAATATTAAATCTAAAGGCATGTTTGGAAAATTATAATAAATACATTCCTAATATGGGCCACATCCTTTGTTTGATCCATATTTTATGATGTTTAAAAATATTTTAGTAATATATTTGGATGAATTGCTTTATGGTAATATATTTTTATTAATATAAATGGGATTCAAACTAAATGGTGTGGGGAGGTGAGATGTGGGATTGACATTATGAGTTATTAATATTTGTTATTTTGTTATTTATTTATTCAAAAAAGTTAAAATTTACTCTCATCACCCTTAGCTGAATACACCTATTTGATGCAAGTGTACTCAAGTAGGTCAACTAGGCCAGATGAGGTCCTTTGCACTAGTTATGTGTTTCTTCATGACTAGTGATGTAAATTATATGTCACCTCCATTAGAATGTTAAGTCATTATAGATATATTCCACTAATTGAGAATATTAACTAATTAGTGACTTAATATCACAATGTGACCCTAGGCTTAGTGGCCATCTGGATATATCCCATGATTCCTGGTTGTGATGTTTATTTAAATGGGGTTTCAAAACTTTTTGAATTACAATAAAGGTGCATACATAGTTTAATTTGAACTCTATATTAACTATACTTATATTAATTATTTTCATTATAATTTCCACCTTTCATTATTCTTATCTTATAATTACTACTTATAATCCTTTTATACTCATTTGATAAGGTTGTTTATTTTTTACTCTATTCATACATGTATCATGATCATATAATAATTTACATTTTAGTTTTGTGGTTTTTTTCTTATCATATATATAATTTTTTATATACATTCCTACTTTATATACATTTTTTTCTCTCATTTATTGATGGGATTTTTTTTCAAAGAAATCAAATGTTCTTAGAAAAAACACCAAACCCTAGTTTTCAAAACTCAAATACAAATTTCTATTGTATTAAAGGAACATATTTGATTATATTTTGAAGAATTATTTTATATGGATTTTCGTAAACGAATATTAATACTAATATAGTGTTGTTTTATTTTAGTAAAATTATTGATGGGGAATTTAATTGAATTTTTATATTATGATTGTCAAGAATGGTTATTTTCTATAATTTTTTTTCATAAGAATATTAATGGACTTCCAAAGAAAATAATTGCATAGTCTATATTGTGAAAACCTATTGGGCATGTTAAGATATCTCCCTACATAAACACTCTAGTGTGTATACATATCATATGTCATTTTATGGTTATTTATGTTGTGATCTTATAGTATAATCATATGGATGTATTGAGACAAGAGAATGACCATGGGTCACTTTGAGTTAACCATGTTGTGGCATGAGTTTATGGTTCATTTTTTTGTTCAGGTACCAGTAACATTGGTTTTTTTGTTACTATTGGTCTCTTCTAAAGTAGTACATATTATATATCTATCTGATGTCAAATTTTATATGTGATTTTGGTTGGTTATATTGATTTATTCCATGGTTATTTTGAGTTGAAATTGTATCTCCTTATTTCTTTGACCATGGTATTCTAACATATGGGAACACAATATTTAATTATTGGTAACACTAACCTAGTTTTGTACTATTATTTACAACGTGAAACAATCCCCACTCTGTTTTTTTGGATGTCTTGAAACTTGCTTTCGTCCAATGGTGATTGAGAACATCCCTCAATCCTTGTCATAGGTTAGCTTAGGTGACAAGTCTAATTGAATCGAGATAGTTCTAGATAAATTTGTATTAGAGTACTCAGTAGCTACATGGGGAATTATTGTAGATAGAAGTTTATATTATCAGAACTCTAGACGTAGGTCACCAGTAGGAGACGGAACCCCACTTTTTTTGATAAATCATGAGCCCTCATGCGTAGATGGGATCTAAATATTGAAATTCAGTTTTTCTTTCTACTTATTTTGATATATTTTGATATTAATTGATTTAATGTTAGTTTCAATTAATTTATACAGGTTATTTAAAGGTTTTCCACATTTTGTGGTTAAAATAGATAAGGAACTATAGACACATGGTCATCTTACATGGTATGGAAATTCTAGTGAAGACCATGATGATGGATCTGCATATTTTCTTAGAGTCTATTTCATAGTTGGTGAATGGTTCCCCAAACTATACTACTCAACCATTGTAGTTTTTCATTCCCCTCGAGATTATACTACATCCATTGCGTATATTCTATATTTTTTCCAATGCTTCTTACCATTAGGGTGATGTTAATTATAAGGGTTATTTTGAAATAATGTTATTAGGATTGTTTTAGATGAATTTATTTCTAGTTTCTTTACCATATAATATAAAATTTGGATATATTTTTTATGAAATTTGTTGTGTGATGTAAATTGGATTTTATGAAGTATTTTTGATATAAATACTAGTTCTTGTGGTGTTGATGATCTAAATTCCTCTTCGATCTCTTCCTGTCTCCTTCCGCAATGTGCTTAAGGGTACTGACCTTAGTAGCATGAAGGACTGTATGCAACCGCTCTATAGAAAGCTGGAAGACGGTGCCTTCTTGGTCGATGCTGATCTGGAAGCCCTGAAGCAAAGAGAACAACTGTGCAAGTACTCTGTCCTTGACGGAGTCTCATACATAATAGGGGATAAACCCTTGCCTCTTTCCGAGATAAAGAGTAGGATTGCACACTGCTGGAATTCCTCCAAATGGAAGATGGTCACCCTTGGGAAAGGCTACTACCACACCCTCTTTAGTTTTCAAGATGAACTCGATCAGGTATAGAAGCTCGTTAATCTTCGGTTGCAGCCTGGATTTCTTAGAATTTTTGACTGCGACCCTTCTTTTAACCCATACACACACAAAAATAATATGGCACAAGTATGGGTTAGAATTCATGGGCTTAATTGGTTTTACTGGCACCCGAAGATTTTAAATGACATTGCGTCATGCATTGGATCCCCTATTAAAATCGATCATAGAACTTTGAATGGGGATCTAGGTCTTTATGCTAGAATTATAGTCGAAGTAAACTTAGCCAATGAACTTCCTACTAACATATGTTTTAATGCCCCTGATCATAGATTAGAACTCAGCATTGAGTATGAAAAGAAGCCACCCTTCTGTGGAGTATGCAAACTAATTGGGAATAACCTTGGAAACTGTAGGGTTTTTAGGAAACAAATGGATCCCCTATTAATAATGATTGGAGCGAGGTCAAGCATGCTAAAAAAGGGAAGAATGTAATAGTTAACACTGAACCCCCACAAAAAAAGAAAAATATATGGGTTAAAAAATCAGGCGACCTTCAATCCCTAGAAGGAAAATCCTGGGGGGATTTGGTTACGAAATAAGAGGCCTTACAATACAAAGAAAATCCAAAAGGTCTAGAAAAACCAGTGGTTGAGGGCATAAGAGGTAGTTCAGTTAATAGCTACCCTTTAACTCTTTCCAATCCTCCCAATAAAGCCCATGCCTCTGGTACTGCATGTTTAAATGAGAATATTTGCAGGGACCTGGAGGGCACTTTGCCTTCAGCTCTCATAGAAAATTCGGTTGCGCCTAGCAAAACAAAGGGTAAGGTTGCGAACACTGCTGATCTAGGTAACTCTGTGCTTTTCAATTCAAATGATAACCATGTTTCTTCTGTCTCTAATGCTCCTGTTATAGAGAATCAATATGCTAATCCTACCTCTCCTGGATTTACTTCTGCTCACATTTCATCACACACCATTGATTCTACTTCCATATTTTATATAGAACCTATTTCAGTCGACAAGGTGGTGGCCAATACTCCTTTTGACATACAGACATCTGCTCTTTTGCAACCCCAGTCTGCCAACTCTTCTTTGGTTTCTGTTGAAAAAAAATTTAGTCCTATTAATGAATTTGTCTTACAAGAGACTAGGATTGATCCTGTCAATCATTTGACTCCCAGCATATCACACACAACCCTACCTGTACCTGTTTCAGACCCTGACCCTATCCCTAATCCTACCTCCTGTTCGATGTTCAACTTGGTACCCAGTCCTCCTGCTGACAAGAAGGGATATGTTGCTATTCCTAATTCTGCTTTGGATTCTCTGTTATCTGATGCACCTGAGTCTGTCTAGCCTGAGACTGATACTTTCTCTCATCTTGTGCAACCCTCTACTCAGGTCGCTGCTCCAGGGACTGTCCAGACAATCCCCACTCTGCCTCCCGCTTCCTCTGAATTTCCCCCACCTGTACCGACTACCCCACCCCATTTCACCCCATATAGTGGGGTTATCCAGACTAGGGATGAGAAACAGCTCTCATCTGAGCAAGACACAGTTCTCGGACTGTACAAAAATCACACTCTGAACTGTACTGATCTTATGAGTACTCTAGTTTCTGCCCCTAACCGAAAATCAGACCTGAAATCTGCTCCCTCTCAAACACCTGAAGCTCATGACAGTCAACGGGAGTCTACCTCTTCCGCAATGGTTACGAGATCCCAAAAGAAGAAGGGATCTGGTAAATCTCAAAAAAGAAGGGTTCTAACCCAATCCGCAAATAGTAATGAATTTTCTTTATTGGAACTGTCAAGGTATAGCCAACAATGACACCTCCACTACGCTTAGGAGGATTTTAAAAACTCATAAACCCTAACTCTTTCCCATTTCTGAACCTAAAGTCAACTTTAAAATGAACTATATGAGATTTGGATCTCTCAATTACAATTTTTTAGGATCTTGTAAAAGTGGTCCTCATTTTGACTATTTTTGGATCTTTTTCCACAACTCTTTAAAAAATGTCAACATTTTTAGAACCTCTGATCAACAACTTACATGTGACTTCTAATGGAATGTTTGGAATATCTATTGCACTATGGTTTATGCCAAGAATAGATACTAGGATAGGATACCTCTATGGCATGAACTCCTTGATATGGAGAAAAACATTCAAGAATCCTGGGTTGTTTTGGGTGACTTCAATTCCATCCTTTCCCCCTCTGAAAAAATAGGTCCCTCACATATTTCTATTTCCTCCAAGGAATTTAATTCTACTATTGATCACTCTAACCTTTTTGAAATCACACTCATTGGTGCTAAATACACTTGGTATAGGATGCATCACAACAAAAACGTTGCTAGTAAACTTGACAGAGCTTTTGTCAACATGAAGACTCTTGAAAACTGGGACAAAATAACCAGTGTAACCCTTCCGAGACTCAACTCTGATCATCATCATATCCTTGTTATCATTCTTACGAATGATCGTAAGCCTGTTTCCCCTTCAAATTTAATAACGCTTGGTCCTCGAACCCTGAATGTGTCACCTTTATCTATGATACCTGGAACTCCATGAAACACCATAATGATCCTTTTGCCTGTTTATGGAAATTTAAAATTCTCAAACAGGCCCTCAAAGGTTGGTGCAAAAATACTAATACTCAAATAGATCTTGATATCTCCTATCTTGAAGATGAACTCAATCATATCCAAACTCAGAACACTAATTCAGATTTAAATATGGATCCTCAATTGGAAGCTAATATCTCTTCTAAACTTAATTACCTTATCACTTTTAAGGACAATATTCATAAACAAATGTTCCGGACTAAATGGCTGACATATGGTGATCGAAATAAAAAATTCTATAACTTTCTTCAAAGACTTAGAAACGTCAACCGCCCCTTACTATGCTCATTAAAAATGACTTGATCATTGATTCTGAAGAAACCATTACGGACCATGTCACCTCGTACTTTTATAGCATTTTTAATGGTCCTGATATAAATATTGATCTTGATCCGGATATTATTCCTTTAATGGTGGACGAACAAGACAATAAGAATCTTTTAAGCATCCCTCTTGAATATGAAATCAAAGACACTGTCTTTCGTCTTAATCCTGGTAGTGCTCCCGGTCCGGATGGATTCAATAATGGTTTCTTCCAAAAAAATTGGGATATAATACACAATGATGTTTGTAACCTTGTTAAGTCCTTCTTCAACCATAGATCTCTACCTCATGGAATCAATTCTCAATTTCTAACCTTAATTCATAAGGTTGAGAATGCTTCTGAGATCCACCAATTCAGACCCATTGCTTTGATTAACACTATCTATAAAATAATTTATAAAATTATTGCTAATAGACTTTATGTTATCTGCAATAGAATCGTCTCTTGGAACCAATTTGGTTTTATTAAAGGTAGGTCTATCCAAGACTGTATCTGTCTTGCTTCAGAATGTACCAACAGTTTAAATAGAAGCACAAGAGGGGGCTCTGTGGACATCAAACTAGATATCAGAAAGGCATTTGACACCATCGACTGGAACTTTATCTTCAAAGTTCTAAAAAACTTTGTCTTTAATGATTCTTTCATTGGTAGAATTAAGACTCTCTTTCACTCAGCCTATATCTCTATCCTGATTAATGGTACCCCTAGAGGATTTTTCAATTTCTCAAAGGGTGTCAGGAAGGGTGACCCTCTTTCTGCTATCATCTTCGTTATGGCTGAGGACTACCTAAGTAGACTTCTTAACAAGCTGGTTGATCAAAATATGCTTAAACCTATTCAAGTTGCCAGGAATTTAAATGCCCCTACCCACCTTTTATATGCTGATGGTATTATTTATTCATAAAAGGAGATAAAAAAATTTACATGTTCTTAAGAAAGTGATTTCTCACTATGAACAAATCTCTGGGCAAGCAATTTCTTGGGAAAAATCGTATATATTTTTTGGAAAAAAATTTCCTGTAAGAAAGAAATCTAATATCACCACTTATTGGGGTATTAAAGAGGGTTCCCTGCCCTTCAATTATTTGGGTGTTCCAATATTTTGGGGTAGGCCCAATGCAACCTATTTTTCCAACATCATTGCTCAAATCACAAATCAACTCACTAGCTGGAAGGGGAAAACTCTCTCCATGGATGGGAGAATTTGTCTGGTTAAATCGACCATTGTTTCTAAAATGGTATATTCCTTTATGGTTTATAAATGGCCCATCAGCATTTTAAAAAAAATTAACACTTATATTAAAAACTTCATTTGGTCTGGAAGCATTTTTGAAAAGAATCTTGATACAATACCAAGGAAATCTTGCTGTAAACCCATTGCTAATGGTGGTATTGGCATAAAAAATCTAAAATTGTTCAATGAGGCTCTTCAGGCCCGCCTCACTTGGCACATTATCAATTCCACTTCTAAGGCTACGGAATTCCTGAACCATAGATTCCTCTTTAAGATTTTAAAAGTTAATTTTAATTTCATCAGCTCATCCATCGGGCCCTCTATCAGGGACTCTTATCATAGGATCATGCAAAATTCTAGATGGATCGTTAGTGTTGATTCTTCCATAAATTTTTGGTGTGACAATTGGTGTGGTACCCCTCTAATTTCCTTGTTACCCTCTAATAATCCTCCTGAAGATACTAATCAGACTATAAAGGAGGTCTTACAATATCACCATCATGATCTCCCTGACAATATTGCGCAAATCATTGACAATCATCCTTTTTCTCCTGATGGTGATTTCCTTGTTTGGGAGCCTTCTACCAATGGAATCCTTGATTCACAAAATTATTATAAGCATAATTTCTCTGAAAATGACTCTAGTTTCCTATGGGTGAACCATTTTAACAAACCCTGGATTAAGCCTTCTAGGCTCACCCTTATTTGGCGCATTTCCCATAATAGATTACATACGGAAACTTGTCTTCAATCTTTTGGATTTCAACTCTGTTCTATGTGTCACCTGTGTAATCAACATAGGGAGGATGCCAATCATCTGTTTCTATCTTGCGCGATGGCCTCTGCTCTATGGAATTATATTTTTGATTTATTTAATTACAGATGGTTCTTTACTGACTCAATAACCTTATTATTAAAAAATTGTACTAGATATGATATTTCTATGCAGATAAAAAACATTTTCCTGGCGGCAGTGGCGGAGCTTCTACATGAGATCTGGTACATTAGAAATGCTCTCATTCACAATAATCATCGTCTCAATCTAAATACAGGGAAAGCTAGGATTCTTCCGGCGGTTCATGAAGCTGCCTCAATACAAAAAGACTGTTGTAACAACTCCGTTGGTGACTTTGTGATTCTTCGACAGCTTCCTGTTCCTGGCATCTACCCAAATCCCAAACGCTCATTTGAAGTATTCTGGCAATCTCCAATGACACTATGGACTAAAGTGAACGTCGATGGCACCTCCAAAGGCAACCCAGGTCCTTCCAGTTGTGGTGCCATCTTCAGAGACTCTGCTGGGCGGTGTCAGGGCTACTTCTATGTTGGATGTGGTCACTCTTCTTCTCTGGAGGCGGAAATGTTGGGGGTCATTCATGCTGTTGATTTTTCGGTTCAAAGAGGTTGGAGAAAGCTCTGGATAGAAAGTGATTCAACCACTATCATTCATGCCATATGGAATGGAAATATCCATCTAGCCTGGACACTTACCACACGTTGGATGAATTGTCTGAATTTTCTCCATGGGATTGACTATATAGCTACTCATGCCTACCAGGAAGCGAATGCTGTTGCTGATGCTCTTGCCAACTAAGGAATTCATTAGAGCATGACTTGGATGGACTCTATTCCCTCTGACATACTTTACCTTATTGATAGAGATTTTAAAAAAATACAATCTTTTCGCCTCTTGTAATCCTGTTTTGTTTATTAATAAATTGTGCTCTGGTCTTTGACCAAAGAACTACCTCAAAAAAAATTGAATGTTTTCCATTATAAAGTATTCAACAGAGGGTGGAAATATATTATGAAAAGTTTAATTTTAGATAGGTTCTTTTGGTGATATTAGAGTGACCATTCTGATCATTTAGTCACTCCAAATTCAGAATAAGGTGGTTGAGCTAAATCCTTTTCTTTCTTAGTTTTTTTTACATTTAGATACTGAGGAAATGTTGGGAAATATGATCCTTTGATAAAATTATTTTCTTGTAAATTTATTAGTAAGTGTTCTTATATAGATCGATAGGCTAGATATCACTATCTACATGGATGGTTCTTTTTTTGTACTTTGTTATTCATTAACCTCTCTTTTGTAGTGTTTTTGGTGTCACCAAATTAATGTTCATATTCCATGAAATGATCCTACCATGGAAGTGTGCCCTTGTTTATTTAAAAAAAAATTAGTCCAAAATTTTTTGGGTGGGGATGTTTTTTGCAAAGGTCTGAAAATTTCTCTAGAGGGGGTTTAATTGAGTTCTTTAGACGTTCATTTTGAAGAAAACCTTCATATTTTTGAATTTTTCTTACATCCTATTATTTATTTCTAATAATTATTTTCTGAATATAAAACTAGAATAAAAAATATGATATTTAATTTTTTTTCATGAATATAATTCCCCTAGTCTACTCCACCAGCCATCTTATCCATGATTTTGTTGATTTTCACTAGGTCAATCCTTTTGTCAGGGATTTCCAAACCATTTTTAGGGACTACATTAAAATTTTCTAGCAGTTGATACTTATTTGACAATCATGAGATCTTTCAACCAGGATCCATAAATTCTTAAAAAAAATATCTTTTTGGTTCAATTGTAGGGTACCTTTACCAAAAAATAGATAAGAAAAATGTAGTTTATAAATGTCATGTAACATCCCATCCTAGAATCCACTAAATGGTGTGATGTTACAGTGGGTCACATAGCCTCATTTGGGCCTTTCTTTATGCTAGAGTGTTCTGACATGAATTGATGGACTAGGGTGTATCTATGGGTGGACTGTGACTGCATGTTGGAGTGGAGCACAATGATGAAAATCATAAAAATCATGTACCCGAAGAAGATAAATAACTGAAGAGAAATTAAATGATAAAAATTTTGAAGACTATAAAAATAAATAACCAAAAACGTTGTCACATGCATTATAAAGATCATGTCAGGTCTCTAAAAAGAAAGAAAATTGGTATATTGGCATCTAGTAAAATAAGTGTACCAAAAAAATTCTGAATGTCAAAAAAGAATCATCTCCAAATTGAATCATGACCCTAGCTTAGTCTTGTGCTCTCATGATCCGATGAAAGAGTCATATCATGCATCATATAGTTGGTTCTTTCCCTAGTCCTTACTTTCATCCATGAAGTATGTATGGGTACCCAATGACACACGGAATAGGTTTTGAGATAACACTCAGTTGGAAACTACAAATAGTTTATATAACTAGTATAATCTATGTAATATTAATAGAAGAATTGTTCTATAAGTTATCAATATAACAGTACTAAAATTATGTTGTCAT
The DNA here is from genome assembly GCA_963277665.1 of Viscum album. Lineage (NCBI taxonomy): Eukaryota > Viridiplantae > Streptophyta > Magnoliopsida > Santalales > Viscaceae > Viscum > Viscum album. Next base: position 1,897,349,462 of record OY728140.1, on the reverse strand, counting down.
GTGAAAAGGGTATAATATATAGACACATATCGATCTATTTTAATAATCACCAATCTCCTTTAATAATGGTAGCTTCAAATCATACAAATGAAGGCATATTATTAACTAATAGAATAACAAATATTTGATACACATGTTAGTTCTATCTATAATGAAAAGGAAAATATTAACCAAAACATCCACATTGTGTAATAAAATGTATAAAATTCAACATGCCCTACTCTATGTAATTCATTGTATAACTTCCACATAAGCGTATGAAATGTTATCCAATTTCTATATCCACAATGGCCATGTCGTGTAATCTAGTGCAAAACATCTACTCCTTCCACACTATGTAATCAATTTTCCGACCATGAAGGACCAAATTAAAGGTATAGAAGACCGATGAATCATAATTGTGCCACAAAATCATCTTTATGGAAAGCCATTAAATATTTTCATGGGGTACAAGGAGCATTTCAACAAAACTTGTCCAATGTGAGTCTATGAAATCCATATCCATGTGGTAATATGTCTAGTGGAATCCAAAAAAATAAGGTTTCAATGATAAAAATTTCCATGGATTCCACTAGCCAAAAATGATTTATGGATTAGAAACATCCAAAGTATCTAATGGAATCAAGATCAAAGGATATCTTCAAAGTAATTAACAAAAATTTCAATCACCATTTTAATCTATTCAACAATTCATAACAAATAACATTCTATTAGTTCACTAAACTCATTTTACAATTTCCATTATAAAAATAAAAAAATAACATAATGTAATCACATATAAAAGAGGAGTAATCATATCCTAGTAATTTATTCAATTAATATTCTATTTATCAACGGTCCCAAAAACAGTGTTGAGCTCACAGTCACCCATCATGGTGCTATAAGAAAAGGTAGTTACCAAGGTAGAACCTATGGATGGCCTAGGTTGGGAATAATAATATACAATGATTAAAAGGAACTCAGGGGGAAACATAAATAGGTTCCACAAACTTATATCAAGACATTAAATTAAAAAATAGAGCCCTAGTGTACTAAACAATGCCAACAATTCATATAAAACACCAAACCATTTGGGAATGGTATATACCACCATCTATAGGTCTTTGTTAGAACACTCACATGGTATTGACCATTATTTCTTTTTAGATAGATATAAACATATTGATTTTTTGAAAAACCTAGAAATTGGAAATATTATCATGAACAAAAGTAAATCATTAGATGATAAAATATACAGACAATGGTTCTACAGGAATAGACAAATCACTAGTGTGGATCCAACAAGACCAACAAAAGAATAAATTGATTCCGGATAAGGTATTTATACCATATCCTATCATTAGGCATTCATGGGATATCCTTCTATGCGTGAGATAAAGGGGTGTGGTATTCTAAAAAAATGGTGTCCCTTCCACAATTTATTACAAATAGTCCTCAAAATTTACATGTGGTGTAATTGTTTTACAATTCTTGTAAACCTTGGGGTCTTCCCCCTAAGAAAAACCCTTTAAATTTTATTAATTATCCACCCCAATCCATTACCCATACTTTAATAACTACATTCTACATTTTGAAATTAAATGTTGTGTAATTTTCATATATCCAACCTTCATCCATCCTACCTATTCAATTTTTACAACTACCAAACAATCCCAGGACCTTGCTATATGGTCTAAGTCAAAAGATGATGAAAAAATAGATTAAGTGGAAAGAAAATGATATGTAACACATTGAAAAAATAGAGATCTTATAATATTTCCTAAATAAAATAATTCTTCCTTAAATTCCCCTTCCATGGTTTATCATCAACTTTATGAGAATAATTCAAGACACTAAGATTGTACATCGGTCTCCTACTCAGAAGACTCATCCTATAAATTGTTGTGTTTCCACAACACTCATACAAGAGGAACAAACCAGCCTTAGAGAGACTCTGCCATCCTGTCAATAATGCATATTGGATGCTCCTTGAAATATACATCAACATATATCTCAAACTAATATGTATGTAGAGTATGACATGGGTGTGAGTGATAATGGAATAGTTGAGATACATTGAAGACATCATGCATGACTCATTTCCTCTCAGGTAAATGAAATATATAAGTTATCATCCCTAATGTCTACAGATTCACGAATGAAACAATATATTATTGTGAAATATTTTCATTTATCCTAATTCATCTATTTCATCGCCTTTGTGAGACACATTATAGATCCAATACCCTATTTTAAAATCCAGATAGTGTAAGATTTCTACAATGACTATGTAGTAGCCATATAATTATAAATCAACATGACCTAATCTGAATCCTATTACATAAAAAATGGGCCCAGAAGTGTTGCCTCTCTAACCTATAACCAAAACATTGGTGATTATCCTAGACTACTATAGAAATCCTCATATGTTTCCATCTATATTGTTTCCTAATATATATTGTTGTAGGTGAAATCAAATATGGTTATATGACTCCCAATATCCTCATTAATCAATAACTAATTTTCTAAGAATGTCCTTATGCACCTAAACTGTGTGCTATAATTGGAAATTAGTATAACAGTGGTATGATGTGTTTAGATGAACCAGTGTACCAATTTCCCTCTGTAAACTCTACCATAATGATATGTAAAATAGATTTCTCTATATGATACAATGATACTAGGAGACCTATGAAGGAAAAAATATCACATATATAATGTCTCCCAAGATCATCCGCTGATATGGTCACCTTGGTTGGTAGGAATTGAAAATCCATTGTGATATTATCCAAAAAAAATCTATACAACCTCACCAATATGAAGAATCCTAAAAAACGTAGTCTCAAAATCTATCACAACATCTTCCCATTTCAAATTAATAATAAGTAACTTATGTAAAATCCCTACTATCCATTGGTTTTATGACTTCTTCAGTTTAATGGTGGAACACCATTTGAAAAAAATACCTCTTGTTTTACCTCCAGCCAACAGTATTGATGGTTCAAGTCATAATACATATTGTTAAAACTGATATGTACATCAAAAACTGAGGAAAAAAATTCTCTCATTATCTCATCATGTATGTACGTTGGAAGCCAAACTCAACCTTGAATATTCATAATTTCATCCTCATCAATAGTGAAACTAGGTGGTGGGATCTCACCTACCATACCTCCCAAATGACTAGGCACCTAGTATCAGACAATTGTCTCATCCTCACTCTATATAGTAGTATTAAATTCAATACTACGGATAAGAGAAAAGTTTCCCCCAAAATAGCCTTCCCCAGTAAGTGCATCTCAGAAAAAGTTTCCATAAGCTTCCACTCATTATTGGCCTCCTGAACATCATATATCCGAGTCATCCTACTCAGTGTATCAGCAACAGAATTTTTATTTTCAATTGTATAGGAAATCACAAAGTCCAATGACAATAAGAAATCAACCACAGTCATTCGCTCAAATTCATGTTATTCTATGTAAATATATACTAGATTATTTTTTGGTCTATGTAAACTATAAAACTCTCTAACAGTAAATAGTGCCTCCAACATCACAAACAATGAACAACACAAAATATATCGAAATAATGTGTTCAGTAATACCTCCCTTGTTTCCTAAACTAATGATACCCATACTCCAAAAATTAATCTTCTTGTATTAGAAATTATATAGTCTTAATTCAGGATATGTCATAATACACTATATAGATTCTTCATGGCTCTATATGAATCATGATCATCACTGAAGTCATTAAACCATTCAAATCCAAAGAGATTGACTTTTATGAACCTCACCATAAAAAAATCACATCCTTATTATAAATTATTGTCCAAGGTGATTCTATGTGTGATATGACATGTATGAAATGACACTAATTTCTAGAGATCCTAAATAAACTATGTTTATCAAATAAATTGTTTTTATGTCCTACAAAACTACATCTCTCAATTTCTCTAGGCCTATTAATACTCATGTCATTGTGATAATATCACCCAGAAAGTGAATCGTATCCATCCATAAGTGGAACTTTGTGATTATAGTATATAAAAGATTCTCTCTCAGTTTATTGAAAATGATATCAAGATGTTTGTCATGGTTTTTTATAGGGAAAATACACAAAGATATAATCCATGAATCCAAAAGGTAATCTATATATGGATGAAAAACTAAGCACATTAGTTCCATGAAAACCCTTGGCTCGTTCAAGATGGTGGATTGGAAAACCAAATACTCATATACACCATACATTCTATGAAAATTTATATGATGCATGTCTATAGTCCGAACATGTACATGGTGATAACCTGACCTCAAATCAATCTTCATGAAAACCCAATATCCTCCACCCTATTCGAAGAGATCATCTATATGTTGAAAGGGATTGTGGTTCCCAACTATCATCATGTTCAATTTCATATAATCAACACATATCTTGAATATTATATATTACATTATCAAAAACGTATTAGTGAACCCAATGAATAAGTACTTGATTATATAAAACCATTTTACTCAAATTCCTCTAACTACCTCTTATGATCCAAAAACGTTGTAATAGACATCCTATAAGTGTGAATGGATACCAGTGTAGATCCCGGTGCTAGCTGGATATGGAACTCCACTTTTCTCTCATGCGGTAATCCAATAAATTCATTCGGTTAAACATCCCTGAAACATTCAACCACATGATTACGATTAGCCTAATGTGTTCCCTGGTCATTCGGATATTTACTATAAATTGGGGATATCATTCCATCCAGTCCACGATTCTTGGGTATAAGTATAGATATGCCATTCTCCCTTGTGAATAAATTATCCACCCTCTAGTGAGGTGATGGTCACCCTCCATTGATAGATATCAATTAGGTATCTATACGAAACAATACAATCCATCCCATGTATGTTGGCAAACCCTTTGCCTCATGAAAAAAATGATCCCATTTGAATTGGAACCCACTAATATTTACGGGGAACTCCCTACACTAGCGTACATCCTCCATATTGATCCCCAAAAGAATATTGAGTTCATAATACCATCAAATGATTAATCAAAAATCCCAAGGCGCTACAAAATTGGTATATATATGCATCTATAAGAAGATCCAATATCTAAAAGGAAAGATACTATGTAAAATAATATTTTACTTCTCACCGTAGATGTCCTAACACACTTCTCCTTGTGGTTAGGTTCCTCCAACTATATCAATCATGAAATGTCATCTTATGAAAGAACCTCTCTACATGAAGAAATTTATCTCTACTGTCCAGGTGAAATTAGTTCTTGTATACAGTTCCCACGATCACCACCCTTGTCCAGATTGACTCACACTACTCAAAATCCCAACCTGAAGCCAAGCTGTGAATCCCGCTCCTGAACATAGAGTTATAGTTGATCCCCTTCCATGAAATATTGGATTGAATTTCAACCGAAATCATTTTACGTGGCATAACTTTTTGAAAACTCACAACTCATCTTGTTATCAATAAAACCAATTCCTCAAATTTTCCCTTCTCCCACACTGATGATTGAAGGTAGAAGTAATTTTTCTAATATCTTGGCCGATTATCTCCTCATAGAAAGTCTCAATGTGGTGCTTCTAGTAAGAATTAATTGAATAATTATATTGAGAGGACGAAAATCCTTGATTTTTCCCCCTAAGTCTCTCAATTTATTTTATGTAATATGTTTCTAATTCATGTTAACTATAAGAATTGTAAAAAAAATTGACTTTTTGATGAATGTCATGATTGAGACCTTCCCTGAAATGTTTCACCCTTGATGGCTCAACAACCTAATAAATCCTAATAATGTGCTGAATATTTTAGAAGCAGGCCTAATATTCACTAACAGTCATAACTCACATATCCAAATTCATTAACTCAAAGTCACAATCAGGTTTCAAGGTATATTGAATGATAAAATTGAAAAACCTTGATTTTAAATCCCTCCAAACCATATCAAGGAGCGCATCATTCTGGTTTAAATCTTCCCATAATTACTTAACTACTCCGCAAAGAATATATGTTAAAAATTCAATCTCTTCTCAGGAGGTATATTCAGATGCTCAAATATAGAATTTATATCCATTGCTTACATCTCATTATCTTGTAGACCTATGACACCTAAAAACTTGGGTGGGTGCAGCTTCGGGAATACACATTCCATCTCTTCCATAGATGAAGAAGGTTGTGGGGATCCATGAACGCTCTACATAGGGTTCATAAAACTATCCAACAATTATCCCTCAGCACTCAAATTTTTTACTACTACTAATATCGAAGATGGAACTATAGGAGGATCTTCTGGTAGTCCATGGCCAAAAAATCTAGATCATAATCATAGACGCCTTCTTAAAACATGACTAGAAATTGTTGTGGTGTCACATCTTTAAAATGGAAGGAAAACACCATAGAAAAGATAGATAATTATATGATCACAATTAAAAGTATTGTATAGGACTAAGGCTTCATAAAAAATCAAAATCCCCCGACCTAATCCTAAATCCAAGACTCAATAAAACGAATAGTAAGAAAAATTCCCAAATATATTGCCTTCATTACAATCTAATAGTTGGGTCTTTTTAAAGATCTCTATTTCCATAGTTTTTTTAGATTTTAGATTCATATTCATTCAATATTATCTTTAAATGGTTGACACAAATATCCCACCAATTTTGATCAACAAGGGCACATTCACCTTATAAATAAAAGTGTGACATCAACTCAATCCCACATATAAAACATTCATATCCATGAAATCAATGGTCCAGGGATTTATGTGAAATATTTTAAGACATAGGGTTTCTATTGTTTGCTAATAGATAAAAAAATATTTATGTTATGGCTGTAACTCTATGAACCATCTATGTTTATCAATTTCCTAAACTAAATTTGCACCAAGTCATAGATATATCATAGAAATCACAAATAATAAATTTCTTCCCATATGCAATGCACCATATATGGAATGGAACAATTCAAGGTATATGAGTCATGTAATGTTCCTAAAATGATGCAATAGATGGAATAAACTAATCTTCTAATGGCCCCAATTTATTTCAATGAAAATTCATCTTTTTCTCTTTATTTGTCTTATAATAAAAAATGGTTATATAAAATATGCACTTCCTTGGTCAAATGTTTTTGAATTTCAAAATACTATTATGAATTGTGATCGTTGTCAATATAGACGTCAAACATTTATCACATGATTAGTACAAATACAGAGCTTTAATAAATCCAATTTATTCATAGAAAGGATGTGATGGAATCATCCAGTAGACTTTCCACATAGGAAGCACATTTTTTATAGCTCAGAAATGATGTGGTGTCATTGGGACTCTCTCTTGACCAAGCCCTATCCGAACATCAACATGTTAAGCTCGAACAGAACTGCCTACAAGAGAAGTGGAAGTTGATGGAGATTTCCACCTAAGCGATGTTATGTGAGCCACCCCAGGAGTCTATCACCATCTTACACCTTACCCTTCAGTATTATGTGGGTGTTATAAGGGGTTATGTAATAGAACCTTAGAATTATGATTATGTGAATTATTTTTGTATATAATAATGAATATATATTCATTTTATTATTTATACTTTGTAAATAGTTTTTAAATCTCAAGTAGTATTTTTAGATAATATTAAACTGAGGAATATATTTCGATAAATTTATCTATTTTTGAATTAAATAATAATAAAATAAAATAAATTTTATTATTAAATTAACTTTAATTATGTATAAATGATCATATAATTTTTATGAATGCAATTGTCATTTTTATTAACGTTAGAAAGTTTTTTTTGTCAAAACATATGAATATTTGATAAATGTAGTATTTTATTTAAAACTAAAAATTCACATATTTAAAAAAATTATTTTGATAAAATTAATATTATTTTTGGAATCAGAGCATTGAAATTATCCAATGGAGATTTTTTCATAATTTTCTGAGACCGTTGAATTTTTGGGTACAAATTAAATACCGTTTAAATATATAATTTGTTTTGTGACATCATGATGACCTAATGGTGATGTAGTAAAATACTATAAAAATTTTCTTCATAGAATATATGTGTTTCCATTAAAATAATGTGATTTTATGTTTGTTTTATTTATTTTACAAAGCTTTACTGGACCCTCAAAGTCTTATATAAAATATTTACTTTTTAAATTGATTTCCTTTAGAGTATGACTCAACTTCACATGAGCAACCATATTATTTTATCAAGATAGGACATTGGAATTATAATTTTTTTTTTCACTCCCCTTTGGAAAAAACCATGGGCTGGTTTTTTAGTTTTGATTAGTTTTATGGGTAGTGTCCCAAACCTAAATAATAAAGAATTTCATCTCCTTTCCTATATAAACCCAACCAAGTTCACACTTCCTATACACTCAATGACTTTGGAGTTCGTCCAACCTTTTTCCTCCTCTCTCTAGAATCTTCTCAAGACGCCCCAAGCTCCCAAGAATCCTCTCTAAAGCCTATCCCACGCCTTGGGGATCACACTTCCAAGTAAGGGATCCTCACTTTCCTCTCCATTCAAATTCATGAATCTTATTTGAAGGTAGTTCTTTTAATTTTGAATGGTTATACTTTAATTAATTTATAATAAATCTATTATTATCCATGTTATGTTATTCTAATGGTGAATTATTTATCCTTTTTCATTTTGACACTTACCAAAGCCGTTACTATGCCGAATATCTATAAGGGATTACTTTCATTCTCCTTTTATACATGAATCATAATATGGTTATTCCCATTAATTTTAAATTATAAATGTTGGGGAATGGTTTCACACCTCCCATATACTGTCATATTCATGTTTTAATGATGAGATACCCCTTTCTCCCTAATCGATGACTTCCATGTATACCCGTTACCAAGCAGAACATCCGTAAGATATTTCTTTCTCCTCATTTACATTCAAGAAATTATTTTGAATTAGAATACAAAATACATTCCTTATATTGAGACATGTATCTATATAACCCCCTTAATTTCCATTTAATTTACATATTATGATACACTCCTTTCTCTGTCATCATACATTTTTATGAATTCTTATGTCACGCTGTTATTCTACCGAAATTGCACCACATTTTTCCCAGACAAATTAATTGTGTAGTGAATTCCATGCCCATTTCTCTATCAAAGGAATTCACCATTATGAACATTTAATTATTTATTTTAGAGATTAATTTATGAATTACACATTAATTTATCGTGGAATAAATGATGATGTTTAATGAATCCATGTGATATGATCTATGTGGTATGTTTATGCATAAAATGAAATGATTAAGAAGGGTGTATCCTGATAGCACTCCAATGCATTGGGAAAATATTAGTATCATGATACGTCAAATGAAATAAGGATTTACACTTGCTAATTCAAGTATACTGATAATTAACTCATGCTAATTCATGTTCAATGAGATTTTAGTCATGATCCATATGCAAAATCACTCTTGAAAGACTATATTGAACTTTTTAACTTTTTGTAAAAAAACTATTTAATTAAATTTAAGTGAGTCTATAAAATAGTAAAATCACTCTTGAAAGACTATATTAATGCAAAATAAATCTAATATATTCAATATAATGATTAAAATTCATCTTATATGTTCTATATATATGATATAAGAACAAATTCAAAAAAAATGGATAAAAGAAGTATTCATGAAAAAAATGTAGTTCTACGGCCTTTATGATGGAAAACTCATTTTAAATCTAGTTATTGAACCTTATTTTATGTTAAATTTTATAAAATGAACTACATATTTTAATTTTGAATATAAAAAATTACATTGGTTTAATATTTGAAATCATTGTGATAAGATTCATTATTTAATGAATAGTTAAAATACATATTTTTATTGAAAACATAATTTTATTCTATATACATTACAAAACCATGTTTTTGATATGTTTTAAAATTTATTTAGTTAATTTTTATCCATATTTTAAAATTATTTAATACATGATTTTATTATAAAAACATTTTCCATTTAAAATGTGCATTTTTCTGAGAAAAATTGTTTCCATTACATTTTATTGGTCTTATTTTAAATATAATTCTACAACTTCTATGTTTTGAATTTTGAAAAATTAATATAAAATTTGGATTCAGGAGTTCCAAATTTTTTATGTAGAAACCTTTTATTTATTATAAATATGAATAGTAACGGTGGTAATGTTTGTTACCACGGTAAATGGTAAATTAGTTTATTTAGGTTGAAAATAAAATTATAATGACTATAAAATGACGAAAAAATTGAAACAAATCAATTTAAAGAATTTAATTTTGACCTCTAACACATAAGAATCTAAATTATGTTATTTTACGGACTGTTACCCATGAAAATGACTTAAATAATTTTTAAATATAAAAATACATATGTGCCATTTTCATTTACATTAATATAAATTATGTTTCCACATATAAATTTTTGTGTGGTATCAACGAATAGAAGTGGTACTATTTAACTTCATAAACCATATTTCTGAAATATAAAATTATATTTGATGTTTTGTGGCCATTTAAGAGATATTATGTTATTTATAATATATTTTTAATCAAAATTTAAAGTCGTCACGTTCATGTTTTAATTAATATATAATTTTTAAAATAAGGTGGTGCCAAATATATTTTATATTATAGATAATCATTTTAAATAAAAGATGTTTTTCCTTATCAACATAATTTTATTAATTTTTTAGTAAAACAATAATTACTTTAAAGTATTATAAATTGATGATGCATAAATTATTTAATTGATAAATAATTAATAATATAATTTCATTAAAATGATAATATATATTAAAATCCCTAAAAACATTCCAAAATATTATTAGTCAAGTATATATCGACCATTATAATTTAGGGGTCATTTTAGTGACCATTTATATCATTATAGAAGATAATTGTACACATATATTATTTTATTTAATGTGATGTTAAAGTTTTCATATTCAATAATTAATAAGTAAAAAATTTTAAATGATAGATTTTATAGAATATAAAACAGAAAACATATATTCATATAAAATATAGTATATTTTTCTTCATTGTAATATTTTTTAAATTTTTTACATAAAAATAACTATATCAAATAATTAAACAATATTGATGTCGTAATTATTTTTTTAATGTAAAAAACAAATTAATGTTACTAAAAATAATAAATTAAATATAATTTGAGATAATCAAAATTTACTTTGAAATTAATTTATTACCTAGAACCTGTATTTCTATAATAAAATATTTCTTTTTGAGGATAACATCTTCTCTTTATATGTTTAATAATCCGTGAACTGAATAGGGTAAAAATTGACACTATTTTAGTTTTGGGGAAACAATGTATTATTGAATTATTTAAAATTAATAAAACATTTTTAAAAATACATAATAAATTCTATATTGTATAAAATGATCTAAATTATTAATTTATGATTTAATTTTAATTAAATATGTACATATTTCACCCATTTGACATTAAAATAATCATTTCCCCAATTAAAGTGAAATAAAATAATTTGGTATTAAATTAAAATGATTAGGTTAATATTGAGATAAAAACATGTCAAAAATTTATAGGATAAATATATTACAACCTTATATAATATCATCTTCTAAAATATTATATTTTGGATTTTTTTGGATGGGGTTTTATTTTTTTATATGTTATTTTTTGGGAGGTTCTGAATGTCCCCCCACCTCAATTATAAAAATGAAAATATTCCACCACAATTTTAATTAACATTGAGAATTATAGATAGTCGATAACCTAGCCATTTACCTTAAAATTTTCATTTGTCACATTATAGAGGTTCTACTCTTCTCAAAATACCATCTCTAGTGCCTTTAAGTGGAGAAGAGGGATCTTGTCGAAGAAGAGATCGTATCCTCTACAGATTCTTTAAAATTATTTCTTCTTTTAATTATTCTTCAAGATTTGTTTCCAATATAAATTAATGAATCTAGTATCACTTGTATACTGAGTTATTATTAAGACTATCTAACAACTCTATTCCACTTTCTATCATTCCCATGAAAACCCAAATCACCACGCATGTCTACGTATGAATAATTGTCATCACTCCGTCGTGTAATATCTTTTTTACCACTACTTGACTTGGAAGGGTATAATGAAGGAAATATTATGTATATATAATTCGTAAAAAAGGTATTTATTTTGGGACAATATCTATACCATACACTTTCATAACATGTCATAATTAAAGGAATGATATCATCACTCATGCGTACATACGACCTACTATCTCATTGGTGCGATACGATTCATTATACTTGATATCCAATAAAAAATTATTATATAAATGAAAATAATAAATAAATATGATATTTATAATGTTAATATAATTTTTAATGATATAAATATGACCTTAGATATAGAAAAATAAATTATTCTGAAAAACCTGCTTAAGAAAATGATGAACTTCATACCAAAATAATGAGTAATAATGAAATATTATTCCCAAACATAAGATAATATGATCAAATATGATATCATAATATGATTCTTTAAAAATTAAATGGCATTATTTAATTCATTATACAATATTTTACTATCCATAAAAAGGATAGTGGGCCTAAGGCAATAATTATCTATAATAATTAAATGACATTATCTATAATAATTAAATTACATTATTTAAATTAATTTTATGTCACACATATGTATGGATTTAATTATGTTATTGGTGGGAATTATATATATATCCAATGAATTGGGTAATGATTTATTTCAAATTAAATGAATATTATTTTAAAGACATGTAAATGAAGTTCAGTAATATAGGTCTGATACAAAAATTAAATCATTTTTAGTAATACAGGGACAGAATGAGTAGTGAAATTTTCTCAGTAAGGGACATTGTCTGCAATGATGGTTTTGGAAATGAGCCTTGGATAATATGGAAAGGATTTTATATGCATGTGTGTTTTCCATAATTCCATTATTTATTCAAATTATATTTTATCATGGTTTATGCTCCTTTATTATTTATGCCTTACATGCCTAGATTAATTTTATGACTCATGATTTTGATGTTAAAAAGGTATGTTCATGTTTTTACATTCTTATGTTTAGGTTTTAAATGTTATTTTTCATGTGTAACCTTACTGAGAATTGGAGCTTAACCTTTTCATATTTTTTCCCTAGGATATAAAGAAGTGTTTATGTAGGAAAACAAAAGTTGAAGGTCTTTAGGGGAGATGTGGAAGATCTTTCACCAAGTTAGTAGAATTTGTTCCCAATTTCAAAAAACACTAAACTAATACGATAATTGGGAGTATTTTTATGAAATTTATTAAGTATTCTAAAAAAAGTAATCAAATATACATGCATGTATTGGTTGGGTACTTAGAGATGGTATCCGAGAGAAGGATTGGTCAAACATTGGAATCTAGGATATGAAACCACTAGTTAGATCCCTAGAGATATTTCTTGGTATTTCATACAGATAAGTTTAAGTATAGGATATAATACTGGGTTTTTTTTATAATCATGAATAACCTAGGATTAAACATAATATATTATAGATTTAAATATTATAATAAATTTACATTACATATTTGTTTTTAATCTTTGATATGTGTTTCTCAGAATTTTCATTTTTGTCTTATTCAATAGTCAAAACTAGATCGAACATCATTAACCTCAAATGCTTTAGATGTGGAAAGTATGAGAATTCTGAAAACTGATTTCCTAATTGAAAATATCATAAAGTTTATCATGAAACTTGTATGAGTATTGGTTATAATATTGAGGACAAATATAATGTAAACAACATGTGAAATGTATTAGAATCACTAGCATTATTGTTCCTTTTAAAACATTGATGCTTAGTTATATTAAGATTATGAAACACTATGACTTGATTAACATTTTATAAAAGCCTATCATGATCTATCCTATGTAATAGTATAAGAATAACGGTGAATGGTTTTTGTGTATATGTTTCAAAATCAATTATTATGTAATGTGAATGATGAAATAAATAAGTTTTTTCATTATTATATTTTTCGTTGTCTATTGGAAAAGTTATGTTGATAAGTTCAAAGAACCGAGAAAAGTGATTTATAGTTATGGTGATATACTTGGAGAACACATGATTAAGGGAAAGATGACCCAAAATATGTCCCTTTTATTAGGATAATAATTTCTGCATAATTATATGGTGGATTTGAACAAGTAAATTGGATGATTCTAGTTTCTTGGGATCTAATTATAGTCTTTTTTCAAGAGGGTTATGCTATCACGGATGAAGTATAAATTTTTGGGACTTTTGGAATATATACAATTATTTTTGGAAAAATAAAATAAGTACGTTTTCAAAAATGATATACGGTATTTTAGGTTTTTACCATGAATCATGATAATACAAGTTGAATGTTTTCACATGGTTGGAATTACACCAACAAGAGATTCCACCAGATACATGGGGATAAATGTTATACATATTTAGTGAACCTTCTTATAATTTTTTGGATTTTTATTTTTTAAAAGTTATTTATGTTTCTCAATTTAAGGAATTATTAAGTTAAAATAGGGATTAAGTTATTTAAAATAAATAATTATCTCACCAAGGGTGGAATTATGCATATTTTAATAATTTGGATATCATTTTTGTTTTGATAAAGATATTTTGAATGTCCTAAGAAAATTTATGGATCACATGATCTTCTAACACAAGAGGAATGAGAAAATCAACTTCATTTCAATGAATAAAAGATGAAGATGAAATTATTCAAGGCATGAACAATGGTGATATTTTTCCAAAATAAAGTAATTATATATTTTCATTATTATTATTCAACATTAGGTTAAGGGATCGTGACGTAAAAGGGTGTCCTGTTATCATCATTTTTTTATTATATTAATGACTTGTTTTATCATTATTTAGTTTATGGTTTTATGATTTTTATCTTTCTCTGGATAATCCACTTCCCTATGATCAGTGATCTTTATCATTCTATATTATTATTTATGTTTTTCTCCATTCCAAAATATTTACTTATGTTCACCTATGTAGAGACCTAGTTATGATTTTATTTGAATAACAATTATTTTCAAACTATTCCTTTTTAAAAGGAGGTTTTAGAAATCATTTTAATGTTGTGGGTTTCTCTGAATGAAACTTTCAAGTAATAATATTTTTATAACCCAAATGAATTTTGAGGGAAAAATTAATTTTCAGGGGGTAGATTGTATTAACCCACTATTATTATTAGAGAGATTTGTCTTTGTTTATGTATTATGTTGTACACGACACCAAGTTAAGCTTCCACTATACGTAACACTGGCTTTGATTACTATAGAAGAAAATATATTCTTGGCTTGTGTTACATAAAAATTCAAGTAATTTTGATATAATTCATTTTATGTAAGACTGATTATTAGTGAACAACTACATATTATAACCTAGTCATTGTAATGGAAGGAATGTATAATATTAAATTTCTTATAAAAACTATTTAAATGAAAATAACTGAGTCTATAAAATAGTAAAATCACGTATTTTATTAACAAATTATATATTTAATATATTCAATATAATGTTTAAATTTCATCTTAATTATTTTCTAAACATGATATAAGATAAAATTCATTTTTTTGGATAAAATAAGTATTTTTAAAAAAATTTAGTTTTGCTGCCTTTTGATGGATCACCGATTTTAAATATAGTTTTTTAACATTTATATACAATTTGAAAAAGTAATATTTTTATTTTAACTATAAACATAAAATATTACTTTTTTTTAATTTTTGGAATTTTTCTGATATGTATCATTTTTTGATAAATAGTGGAAATACTAATTTTTATTGAATGTTTATTTCCATTTAATCTTATTATGTAATAATGTTTTTATTAGATTTAAAATATAAATTATTTAGTTTTATCCAATTATTTTTTAAGATTATTTTATACCTAAATGTATTATAAAAACATTTTCCATTTAAAAAGGGAAATTTTTCCAAATATAACATTTCGTGACATTTTACTGGTTTTATATTAAATTTATTTTCAGAAAATCTATATTCTGAATTTTAAAAAATTATTTTCAAATTTGGATTCATGATATATAAATTTTATATTTAGGATCCTTTTATTTTTGACCAAAATGAATGGTTACCAGGGTTTAATTCGTTAACTAGGTAATTGGTAAATTAGGTAAATTTGGTCAAATAATATTATAATTACTAAAAAATGACACTTAAAATGAACAAAAATATTATTTTATGAATTTAATTCTACCCTTAAAACATTATTATTGAAATTATGTCATTTAACAGACACTTTTCCATGAAACTGACATAAATTATATTAAAATAAATAAATACATAAGTGTCATTTTATTTGTCTTAAATATCTATTATGTGTACACATATTGAAAATGGGTCGTATCAAAGAATATAAGTTGTAATTTTTAACTAAATAAACATATTTACCTAATATAAATACTTTTTTTACGTTAGTTCCATTTCATAGATATTATGGTATTTATAAAATTTTGTTTAATGAAAATTTAAAAATGTCACATTCTTGTTTTAAATAATATATAATTTTTAAAATATAGTTATACAGAATAAATATTCAACTATAAATTAAAATTATAAATATAAATTTATTTGATTCATTAAAATAATTTATTTTTAATTATTATGAAATAAATAATTACTTTAATGAATTATAAATTAATGATTCAGAAATAATTTAATTGTTGAAAAATAAATAAATTAATTTCAATAAAATTATAATATATATTAAAATACTTAAACACTTGACCAATATTATTTTTTGAGTATATAATTACCATTATCATCCAATGGTCATGTTAGATTCTATTTGGAGCCTTATAGAAGATATTGTGACACTTATTTAATTTTATTTAATGTTATGTTAATGTTTTCACATTGTTATTTTAATAATTATAACATTTTAAATGTTGGGTTCTCTTGAAGATAAATTAGACTAAATATATTCCTATAAAATATCATTGATTTATCTTAATCATCATATTTTTTAAAAATTTACCCAATAGATAAGTATATTAAATAATTACACAAATTTAATGGAGTAATTATTTTATTAATGGAAATATCAAATTTATGATATGAAAAAAATGAAATAAATATAATTTGGTATTATTAATATTTTAGTTTAATTTTATATATGATCTATACCCATTAAAGATATATAAAAATAGTTTTTTACTAGGATAACATCTTTTTATGATTTTTTAAATTAACCATGAAATGAATAGTGTCAAAATTGACACTATTATTATTTTGTCAAAATAATGTTTTATTTAAATATTTAAAAATCATAAATGATTTTTTAAAAATAATTAATCATTATAATATGTTCTAATATTATCTAAATTATTTATTAATTATTTAATTTAAATTAAATATGTAAACATTTCGACCATTTAATATTGAAATAAATGTTACCCTTATAAAAAAGAAATATAATAACTAAGTGTTAAATTGAAAATAGAAGAATTTAATTGACATAGAAACTTGTAAAAATTTTATCTATTCAATATATTAAACCCTTAGATCATCTAAACTTATATAATAAGACATTTTTTAGGTTTCAAATAATGTTTTTTTATTATTGATTAAATTTTATGCAGATTTTGAATGTACCCATCATCTCATTTATAAAAGGGGTCATCTTCCATCAAAAATATCAATTAAAATCGAGCCTTGAAGATTTGATATCCCCTAACCATTTCCCTTCACAAATTCATTAGTAAAAATATTGATTTTTAGGTCCTCTAAAAAAGAAAACTTTAGCTCGTTTAAGAGGAGAACTAGAGGGAGCTCGTCGAAGAAGAGGTAATCTCATATACCGATTCATTCAAATTATTTCTTCTTATGCTTAATAATCATGAGTTGTTAGCATTAAAAATTAATTAATATAGTATCAGTTTTATGCTGATATATTATTATGATTATTTAACAACCATATTCCACCTTATATCCATTGTACGAAAAAAGAAATCAAAACTTGTGTGTGCGTACTACATACCATCACCACGCTAAGGTGTAATCTATTCTACATCACCACTTTACATGGATGGGTATAATATTGGAAATAAATACTATATATGATTATTATAATAATATATTTTTTTGGAATAGTATTTATATAATATACTTCAATACCATGTAATTATTAAAGGAATGATATCCGCATTTTTCATGTTTGTACGTCCTAATGTATCAACGATGTGATTTTATTCATTCTAAATGATATAAATTGACAGTTATTATATAAATGTAAATAATAAATAAATATGATATTTATTATGTTTATATCAATTTAAAATGATATAAATATGACCTAATAAAGAGAACCAGAAATTTTTCAGCAAAAAATGCATAAGAAAATGAAGAAATTTATAAACGAATAACATTTGATAACGATATATTATTACCAAAATAATGATAATATTATCATATATGATATCATAAAAATGAATATGATTCTGGAATAAGCCAATTACAAAATTTAGATCGTTTTACAATAGGTTGAGATACATATAATGGATATAGGATCTATGGTAAGGGATAGTTTTACAATCTCATTATTATTTGAGATTGTTTATTCATAAGTATTTATTAGGGTGTATTTAGCATATAAGTTCATGTTTCCTAAATATTTATTCCAAAATATTATTTCTATCCTTCTACAAATATTTAAGGCCTATTTTATCCATTGGTTAATTTTTATTAAATAGTATGAGTGTAATATTTTTGGGTTTACGATAAGAGGTACTTTTTGACATTTCTGACAAAATTATTAGAAGAATGTTTTTTAACTTATACAACATGAAAGGATTTTATCTTTTTCATAAATCATTATTTCTGTGAATATTCATTTAAATATTTAATGTTTTATTTTTCAATTAAATTCTTTTCTTTTAAAACTTAGATTCAATTTTTGAAAATAATGCATATTTTTTAAGAAGAAATGATATTATCCTATAAAATTACTTTCATGTGATTTATCAAAAATATTTTCCAGCTAAGAATAAATTAACTAAATGTGGTTTGGTTTCTATTCTCATTATTACTATGATTTGATTCTTTTTATGATAGAATTATATTTATGAAATAATTTGGTTTTATATAGATGATTAATGAATGATTATTAAAAAACACATTTTATTACATTGGTTATTATATGATAAATTATTTTTTTGTGGCCCAAATATGAATGGTTTTACTTATGTGACGGGTGGTACATATATATCCCTCCAATGAATTGGTTAATGATTTATATCTCATGAGATAACCATGTTTGGAATTGTATTTAAATCTGGTTCTATAATTGATGGCTGAAAAGGTAGGTAAATCTTGTTCTGTAATATAGGGCTAAAAAGAGGAGTGAACTCAGTTCACTAATAGAATTTGTCCACTATAATGGTATTAGAAATGATCCTTGGATATCATAGAAATTATTTTATATTCTTATGTGTTTTCTACAATTCCATGATTTATGCAAATGTTATTTTATCATGGTTCATGTTCCTTTATGATTTATTCCTTACGTACTGCCCAAATTTATTTCACAACTTAGGATTTTGTTATTAAAAATTTATGTTCATGTTTTTACCTTTCAATTTTTATGTTTGAATGATATTTTACATGATTACCCTTAATAATTATTTCATATCACCCTTTTCATATGTTTAATTTTTCCTAGTATATATTCAAATTATTTTAGATAGAAAAACTAAAGTGGAAATTTTTAATGGGAGATGTGGAGGATCATTCACTATGTTAACATTATGTGTTTCCAATTTATAAACAAACGAAACTAATATGGTGATTGGGAATTTTTTTTTGTAATTTATTATGTATTTCTAAAATGTAATGCAGTATCCATGTATGTCATTCTTGGGAAGTTAGATAATGCATTGTTACTAGTGAAGATCATGAAATATCAAAGATAATATCGTTCATTTCAGAAGAAATTATAGCATGTAAAGAATGGGTAGTTTCCACAGTTCTATATTGATAAAAAAGGTGTGCTAAAATTTCATAAAAAGATATGTGTTCCATCTATTTCAGAAATATAGAATGAAATAATGGACGAATCACATAGATCTCCATCATTTACACATCCTAGAATCAATTAAATGTATAGGGAACTTCATGATCATTATTGGTGGGATAACATAAAAATGGAGATTGCCGACTGCACTACAAGGTTCCTAGTGTGTCAACAAGTTAATGCAGAGAAAAAAATACATAAAGGGGTGTTACAAACACTACCCATACCAACCTAGAAGTGGGAAAAAATCACTACATACATTTCACTAGTCTCTAGAGAAAATCCAAAGGAAACAATGTGACATGGGTTGTAGTAGACCATTTAACCATGAATTCCAATTTTATATCTATTTGAGATGACTTATCTCTAGATAAACATTCCATTATATATATAAAGGAATCTATGATGTTTCACATAGTTCCACATTATATCATATCAGATCATGGTCCAAGGTTCATATCAAAATTATGAAGAAGTCGTTAACATGCACTTGTAACAACCCTCCCCTTCTCATTAACCTAAAAAGGTAGAAGGATGTAACTTGGACTTAAGACACATCCCCAATATGCCAATGGCTGGAAATACATGTTTAAGGGATTCAACATACAAGGGGAAAACATTACCTTTCTAGATAAATCAACCAACCATCAAACCATAACCAATTTAAACACGGCATGATTTCTGATAAAATTAAATACAACATAATAATATGATTTATACCATCCAAACCAAAGATTACATCACCAGAAGAAAAACTAAATTAAATATGAAAATAGGAAGACAATGATTAAAAATCAATGAAAACCACATGACATAAAACCTACACATTCTCTAAGATCGAACTCCATAAAACATCTATAGTAACACCAAGTAGTTCTAAATATGAGCGATACTTTAACATTGCATGTATCACAATATATGATATATATAAAATTTCTGAAGTTCCAAAGAAGGGGGAGTGTTGAAAGTAAGTTGAATTTCCCTAATGAATTCTGTTCTCATTCTACGACGATATAATTTTTATTCCCATTTATATAAAATAGGTTATATAAAAAATTTCCAAAAAAAATTATTTCAAATCATAAAAAAGTGCTAATGTAAATAAATTTTCTCCAAAAACACATATTTCCATGTAATAGAGCCAAACAAGTTCTTCAAAACCATTCTATATTTCTGATTTTAACATATCTCGATCCAATAGACACATCCTCATATCCATAAATATACAAATACATTCTTTATCATGAGTGTTCCATACTCACGAGTGTTTTCTCATCTATCTACCAAGTCATTGATATGTAATTATGTCCCATGTACTATTACACCATTGGCACTAAGAAAAATTTCATATTTCAACCAATCCACATAATGAAATATGGATACACACCAACAAGTATACCTAGAAGAAACTATATTACCTACGATAGAGGGATTTAAAATGGATGGACCATGTTTTGTAAACTATTCCAGCCAAACGTGCAATTCCACTTCTTAAGGATGAGGTTGGTGCATAGTTAGTGCATGATTTTCATAACCATGAGACTAACCATTCATGGGACATAATTGAGATCCTAAAATTGTGTATCTCACTCATTTTGGTCTATAAATACCTCATTTTCCCTTCTATGAAGCCTTAATTCAATATTATATCATCCCAAGGTCCAAGGAAGGTTATCCCATTGATCTAGAGTAAATTAGTGTTCCTAATTGAATTTCAATATCGATTACCACCCCCAAACTTATAGCCATTATTAAAGAACAATTCAAAAACTCTAGGGAATATGATAACATGCTAAATTAATTTAAAAATGGATTGGATAAAAAATCACATTAATTGTGTTCTTATACAAAAAAAAGTTTCATTTGAGTATTCAAATGGAAACCAAAGATGCATTATATGGGATAAATTTTATAACTCATATCTTTTAGTATGATGTTTTTGAGAGAAATATTTTTGGACCTAATATTGTTTAAGATAGGAAAGAAAAGGTTCATTCTATCTAATAACACCTAAATGATAGTCATAGTTGGTATACGAGCTATACAGACAATGGTCGAAGGTAATTAAATATTGATGTTGGTAAAAATTTCATCCTTTTAATTTAATCTTCAAAGAGAGTCAAATATTTTTTGAAAAAAAGGATGATATTCCACAGGTACGTTGGAACCTTTGAAATAATTGATTACATAGAAACAGTGTCATATTGGCTTTCACTTACACCAAACCATGCTCAATTCTATGAGGTTTTCCACATCTCTCTTGAATAATTATATACCTAACCCTTCACATGAATAGGATATGAAGGTGGTATAACTAGAAGAATATATTTCTTATGAGGAGAAGCTAGTTAAGATATTGGACCATAATGAAAAGGTTCTATACAAGAAGACAACCCAGATCGTTTTTTTTGTGGAGGAACCAAAAATAGGAAGATTCGACATGGAAACCAGAGGAAAAAAAGAGTTGGAATTACTCACACCTTTTCTCAACTCACAGAATGAGGTGAAATTTTCAGGATGATATTTCTTATGTGGGGAATAATGTAACCACCCAAACATTTTTAATGATAATTGGTTCATGAAAATTTGTAATTTATTACACTCAACAAAAATATATCTATTAAATAATTATATGAGTATAAATTGATTTATCATCATTTTTTGAAGCTTAGAACACATTTTATTAGGAACATAGGCCATGTTTCATGGTTTTGCATGTGGTTTGATCATGGTCTTCCTAACCATGTGGGTTGTGTTATTTTGGAAACTGGCATCTCGCGTGGATTGAGCATGGCCATGTAGCCATACCATGGTAACCTCACTTTTTCTAAGGCTAGGTCTCATGGTTTTCCCATGGTTTCCACACAATTTTCTTTACCATACAGTTTTTTATTTTTTTTGGAGAGTAGCATCTCACATAGTTTGTGCACGACAATGCATCCTAACCATGAAAACCACACTTTTTCCCAAGTTCAGGCAGAACCATCTCGCATGGTTTGCGCACGGTTTGACTAAATTTATGGAAAAGCCGTGTGTGGGCCAAAAACATGTGTAAAATGACCAAAACACCCTTAACAATATATTAACACTTTTGCTTCCTCCCTAATCTGAGTTTATGCAGGATTGACCTAGTTCACTATCAAATTTGGGATTTTTGAATATCAAATCATAGAACCAAGAGATCTTCTTCATCCATATCTTGATCGGGCATTCATTTTTTACATTGGATGTGAAATAGTAAGTACTCGGGTTCCATTTAGACATACTTATTCTCTTTCACGTTCATCCTCTATATCTCCATGTGAATGTATTTCACCATTTCATAGATCTACTCAGATCTGAGAAAAATCAAGGGAAGATACCTGAGGATCAATATCAAACATCCCTAAGGTTAGTGGTCTATAACTCATTCCAAAAGTTCGTTGTTTTTAGAATGGTAGTGTGGGCCCCACCGGTTTCGTTGGAAATTGTTTCTTAAATTAACATGAAATGATTATACTCGTTAAAATAATATGTTTATGCTCTTTCCAAATATGTTACTAGTAGTGGGTGGGTTCACACACAACTCAATCTTCCTCATATTAAAGGTTATGGAATAATTGGGTAATGAGTTTTTTGACATGTTTCAGCCAACGTTCAGGTGTTCATTAGCTCGACCATTCTAATGGTGAGCCTTATTATCATAAATGGATATTTATTAATGATATTTTCAAAATGGTCTGTACCATGTTTGCACACCATTTAACCCGCCTAGGGTAAGTGCATCGAAATGTTAATTAAATGTGAAATATGAAATCTAAAATTGAAAGTATACTAAGTATATAACTTGGCCTTATTAAAAGATATTTAATAAAGGTTAAATGTCTGTAAAACCCATTTCCATGTTGATCTATGGTAGAGTAGAGAACCTCAAAAATTGATTATGCCTTAATGGATAACTAATACTTGATTAAATAGTTGAAACGCTACTTGGACCATCAACAATAATGGATGACAGGCTTAGACCGATGGATTCATTCTACATAAACAATCCACACTAATGGAAGGAATGACATGAACCTATTGAATTATTACATGGTTATAATGTCATATTTGAATGGACTGACTCAACCTCGCTATGGATTCTGAGAGGAGAATACCTTGGGTCTCGATAACCCCATTCCAATTCAAGGATACAGTTTTCATCGGTTGATACCCACCTAGAATCCGTTTCTTGTTTATTCCATGGATGTCTAGTATACTATCATTGGTTGAATTTCCTTATATCAGGATACCTCAGATACACTCCTTGGATGAAGCATTGAATAGTAGGTGCCATAGTGAAAGCCCATCTGGCAAATGTATTTGCTTAGCCCTGTTTTAGGTTGTTCGATCACCTTGGACTCAGTAGGTGCCTTATTGTGGAATGACATTGATTATGCTTCTTTGATAAAACTCTTACCCCTAATATAGAAATAGATACAACTAAGTTAGCTTTCCATGAGTTTCTATTGCCTGGGTTTTTACCCTGGAACTCCCTCACTGGATATCATTTTTTGGTTTCCTTGTTACATCTTGGGACCATCAGAACATGTACTATCATGAGGTTATGTCAGTGTTGTCTATGCCTCATGTGACCTTTTAACATTAAATTGTAATTTATTAATTAATGAATTGTTTAACTGTTCAGACACTAGCTGATGGCTGAAGTTGGTACATGGTATTTTAGATATTTTTTAATGATTTCTTTACATTATATATAAGTCTGCACACTGCTATATTTCATTACATGAGCCAGATGTTATAGACACCATTGGTGGGGGCCCACTGATATTTATCTCACACCCTCTTCGGGCATAATTTGGTACCCGGAGTAGATTACTTGGTTGCAGTTATTGACAATGTGAAGCATTCAACTTCCAATACTTGATCGTGTGCTAATATGATGGAGCTCTATATGAGATGATTGAGTAAGATCTCGGGATTCTTGGAGTAGAATTTTTTTTCATTTACCTTGTGGAAATTGTTATGTATATTGTCTTGTATCCACGCTTTCCAGTTTTCTAGTGACATGACATTACATCATTGCTGTTCTAGTTAATATATTTGTTATTATTATGGTTTATATGTTGCATCATTATAGTTCCCCTATTTATTCTTATTGCATCTGTTGTATACTATTCATTTATATCTTTTCTAATGTGCTATACTCATCTAATGAGGGAATAGTTTTTTGAGGACACACCATAGCCCCTCGCTACTAGTCGGCATCCTCTGGCATTTGAGAAGATGCACTTGAGGGCATGTGGCCCACTGGGTTCGGGGAACCGTTATGTGGAATCCAGATATGGGTCACCAAAAAGTTGTATCAGTGCAAGTTTATTTTCTTTCCTGGCTATTTGGATATAATATATTGGATAATATGAAATCTTTGGACTTGGTCATACGTTGTTACTGAGAATTGTGAACCCATGTTTGGGGTAAAATTAATGTTACCCACAATTCAATTATTATTCTATTTTTCGTATAACAATTGATATTATTTCACCATTGGATAACTCATATGTTGTGTGGCTTTGATTATTATTACTCTTTGGAATCTATTTCATCAATGGACTAGTGATATGAGGGAATGGAGTACTGCTACATGAATCATTATAGGAACCTAGAATACACATGTCATTCATATTGTTATGCCATGTAGGTGCATTTCACTTGTTTTCATTGATTGATATGATTGTGATTATTGATTAAAGGTGTGATATTATCTTGTGATTTTATTGATTTGGACTCTATTTATTGATTTCATGTCTCAATTCATGAGGTGTACGATTCCTCATTGGCCAGGATGAGTAATTTACTGATTGAAGCAATTATACTATAAGTTAATGGGTGTTGTTTTTTGTGATAGGTGTATGGACACTGACTCATCGGAAATGACTATCCATTATTAAGTTAATCATGAAATAAAAAATGAATTGGTTTCACATCCTTATCCAGCCCTGTCATATTTATAAAAGGTAAAGGAGTAAACTAGATAATTAACTGCAAAATGAAATAAAACATATACCTGAGAAATTACTAATACCTGGTTGTCTATGTTGTTATTTTGGGTAGTGTGCCTTGGGTAGTGAGTTTTATTACATTCATATTCCGCTAGTGAGGATATCTCATTACTGCTATAAGTTTTCAAATATTTGTGTGTGGAATTTGAAGACCAATGTCGCAGTGTCTTCCTTGTGTCGTTCTCCATAAGGGTGGTGACGACCATGCTCCAGAAATGGGAGGCCCTGAGCCACCAGTCTTATTTATAGGTGTTCCACACGAGGCACTGAATGTTGTACCTAATTGGGGAAATGATGCCCAGTCCCATGATAGTTTCATATGTATGATGAAATCCATGATTGGTGCTTCATGGGTTGCACCTACGATGGTTGAACTGAACCGCGAGTTCCAACCATAGTATCCTCCAATTTTTTTAGGGGATGGTGATACTCAGGATAATGATTCTTGGTTAGAAGAAATAATTCCTATCTTTTAACATCAGGACATGCCTCCAGAGTATAGATTCAGGCTATCTACATACATGATTCGGTATTCGGCCAAGCATTTGTTGGTTGTCGTTACCCAGGCCGGTCGTCATCAGGGAATGTTATATGTAATCGTCCAAACTACCTTCTATGATCAGTTCATTCCTAGGTCGTTGAGATATGAAAGATCCAGTGACTTCATGAATCTTTAGAAGGTTTCTATGTTATTTTTGGAGTATTCACCATGTTTCACTAATTTACAGTGTTTTTCACCGCTT
The DNA here is from genome assembly GCA_963277665.1 of Viscum album. NCBI lineage: Eukaryota > Viridiplantae > Streptophyta > Magnoliopsida > Santalales > Viscaceae > Viscum > Viscum album. The sequence continues at coordinate 1,897,322,589 of OY728140.1, read as the reverse complement.
CTAGCTAGTGATGATATTTTGTGTGACAGATGTTTTGAGGATGGTCTCCAATACACCATCTAAACTTAGATGAACATATTTTATCTTCCTACCTTTTTCAAAATAGTTCATTAGGAACTTATCAATGAGTGTAACCTAAGGTACGCAGCGAGTACTACATTTAAAGGATCCTTTTCGCGTCAAGCCAGTAGTTATTCTGGTGGTAGGAAATTTTCCCTTAAGGGTTATCATCAGGGTAGTGGCAGCAAGAGTATCAATTTTGATATATCTATTGTGTGTCATTAGTGTGAAACATCAAGTTATAAGAACCTTTAGTGTGATATAGACCCTATGGAGTGTGGAGATTTTGGTTTTTTTGGCCATATTCACTAATTTTCCAAGAACATTCCACCAACATTGATTGGAATATGATCAGCTTCATCTCCACCTTTTGGAGTGATTTATTTTTTGCTATGTCAGGAAGGTGTTTTGAGTAGCACCAACTGGTCTGTTTGTGGAGGAGGTCATGGCTATGGTAGTCAGATCCCTAATCTCCAGCATCCCAAGTATAGTTTTCATGATTTTTGTCATCCATCTATTTCACAGGGATATGGATTAGGTTAGTTTCATCATTTACAGTCGATACCAGAGGATTAGGCCGCGATACCATCTGCAGTAAGTGGTACTATTTTAGACGACTCTAATATTGTCTATTTGTTGTTTGAAATAGGTTATTCAAACTCTTTTATTTCTGTATCTATTGAAGAATGTCTCAGACTAGAGATACATTATCACTATAGTGCAATGACCCTTGATACACCATTGGGAATACGGACGGAGCGCTTACTCCAGTGTAGGGATGACCCCCTTGAGTTCAGAAATTGCCCTTTCATGTGGAATGTCATTGTTCTCGAGATGATGAGCTTCGATGTCATTATCGGGATGGACTGTTTCATCCACAATCATGACTTTTTATAATTTTATCGTCAATGGTATTATATTCTATCACCATAAGGAAGCAGTTATGTTTTCAAAGGTGAGTGGGATTTCTTGGATGGGAGAGGTGGATTGATGCATCATGGTCTAGGTGGAGTGACCCACCAGATTTCAAATCCTTTCATAGAGGATCAGGCTTTGCTTAAAAATTATTTCCCTCCAGTAGTTGATCATTTTAAGGAAGTCTTTCTTGATGAATTTCATGGATTACCTCCTGATAGAGAGGTAGAGTTTACAATCAAGCTTATATTGGGAGTAGGTACAATTTTTATTCCTGTTTACAGGATGGCCCCTACAGAGCATTAGGAGCTCAAGCGGCAGATATAGGATTTGGAGACCAAAGGATTTATATATCCTAATATATATTCGTGGGGTTCACCTTTGATTTTTTCTTAGAAGGCAGATTAAACTCTCCATTTGAATGTGGATTATAGAAGGTTGAACCAAATATCAGTCAATAATCGGTATCCACTTCCTCGAATAGATGATCTATTTGACCAGATCTAAGGAGAAAGAGTTTTCCCTTTGATTGACCTCGGATCATGTTATCATCAGTTGCATGTCAAACCATTATAAATACCTCATACAACATTCTATACCATGTATGGTTTGTATGAGTAACTTTTTATGTTGTTCGGTCTTATGAGCATGCCTTCCGTTTTCATGGCATTGATGAATAGGGGTTTCGATCCCTATTTAGACACTTTTGTCATTGTCTTTGAGGATGACATCTTGGTGTATTTGTGCACTCATAATGACATTGGAAAACATCTTGGGATCATATTATGCACACTAAGAGAGCATAATCTTTATGCCATTCTTTCTAAATTCAACTTTTGAATTGAAAAAGTTCACTTCTTCGGTCATATTATTTTAGAATCAAGAGTATCTATTGACCCTAAATTGTTAGTGTTTTAGTCTCTTGGGATAATACCATGAACGTGTTTGATATAGTGAGTTTCTTGGGGGTAGCTAGATATTACAAGAATTTCATACAAGACCTTTAACATCTTGCTTCACCTATTACTGATCATACAAAGAATGGGATTATGTTCCTCTGGCTAGAATAATCTGAGAAATGCTTTCAAGAGCTTAATGGGAGGCTTGTCTCAACACCTATTCTGATTCTTCTATAACCTGGTCAAGTTTATATCATCTTCTATGATGATCCATACATTTTTCTAGGACTAGTGTTGATTTTTGAAGAAAAATTTGTTTCATATGGATCTCGGTAGATTAGGCCTCACGAGAGAAATTACCCGACGCATGACCTCGAGCTAGTAGTAATTGTCCATGCCTTACATTTATAGAGACACTATCTATTGGATGAGCACATTGTGGAGTATAAATATCACAAGATCCTCAAGTGTATCTTTTATCTGTGACTTGAAACTCATACATGGAAGATGGCTGGAATATCTACAATACTTTGATTTTGAGCATTCATATACGTCTCGAAAAGGAAACGTGGTGGTATATGCACTGAGTCAAAAAATGTAACCGCGGTCCGTACAGGAATCCAGTGATGAATGGAAGTTAATGGACCTCTTTTTTGATCATCATCTTGAGTATCACGATAGTCAAGAGAAGTCTTACCTCTTAGACATAACCGTTACCTCTTCCATCCTTGAGGAGAAGACGAGTAGGTAGTTTTCAGGATCCTGAAGGATTGGTTCTCCATGAGATTATATCAGTAGATAACCCACCTCTGGATTGGTCTATATATAGAGATGTCCTCCTGCATCTATGTGGACATATCTAGGTTTCTTCATATGTGAGAGAGGAGTTGATGAAGGAGTCCCACGCTTCATAGTGGGCAGTTCATCTAGGCATCTCGAAGATGTATCGAGATATGTGATCCCATTATTGGTGAACTTGGATAAAACCTTAGATTGTAGGCTTCATCACTAGGTGTACCACCTGTCAGTAAGTGAAGGTGGAGAACCAGAGACCTGCAGGTTTGTTACACCCACTTCCAGTCCCCGAATAGAAATAGGGAGATGTTGCTATGGAATTTTTAGTTGGATTAACTAGGTCTCAAGTGGTAGTGATGCTATATGGGTAGTCATTGGCCGATTAACAAAATCATCCCACTTCTATCCTATTCATGAGACATTCTTTTTTGATGAGTTTGGAGGATTGTATGTCTAAGAGATCATACAACAAAATGGGGTTCTTTGTACAATCCTTTCAGATGGGGATTCTTGTTTCACTTTACGTTTCTGTCAAGGTTTATAGAAAGGTAAGGGAACTCACTTCTAAGTACAACATTTCTCCCTTATACTGATGGAAAATTTGAATGGACAATACTAGTTTTATAGGATATTCTTAGATCATGAATCCTTGATTTCGGAGGTTCTTGGGAGAATCATATCCCGCTCATCGAGTTTACTTATAATAACAGTTTCCAAGTGACGATTCAGATGTCTCCTTTTGTGGCCTTATATGGTAGGCCATGTCATACAACATTATTCTAGAAAAAGGCTGGTGAGGCATCCTTACTCAGTCTTTCTCTTGTTCAAGACACTTCAGAACAAGTCCATCTAATCAAGAAGCATATGAATACTTCTCAGTCGACATAGAAATCCAATTCCTATCTTTGTCGATAACCTCTTGAGTTCATGGTTGGGGATCATGTTTTTATTCGAGTATCGCCTAGGCTAGTGCATAGAAGGATAGGAAAGTAGGGTATGATGTCACCACTTTACGTTGGGAAATTCGAGATTCTAGAGACAGTCGGGGTAGTAGATTTTCTGTTGCAACTAATTCAAAGGTACCATGTCATGCACGACGCCTTTCATGTATCAAATATTATCCTATATCATATAAAAATGTCTCATAACTTTGATCTTGAGGAATTTTAGTTTGATGTCGATTCTATCTTTGAGGAGTATCTAGTACGCATTGTTGACCGAAGCACGAAGGTTCATTGAGGAAAGAATGTCCCTCCTATGTCGGTGCTATGGCAGTACATTTGAGTTCCGGATAAAACTTGGCAGAGGGAATCTGATGTACATGCTCAGTGGCTAGAGTTTCTCTCAAATAGTGTTTCTTTACCCTTGGATGGAGAACTCATGGGGCGAGTTATTTTTAGGGGGGAATACTGTAACAACCTAGTTTTTTACTCATGTATGAATCCTTTAATTTTCCGACTAAATATGTAATTTGGACATAATATAAATTCCTAATAATTTACCAAAGGTTCTGAGAGTGTCTAGGGCTTGTTTGATGATTGGAACACCTCTTTTTAGGAAAATAGGACAAGTCGAATGGTTTTCGCATGGTTTGAACATGGTTTGCACAAGGTTTCCCTGACCATGATGGGTGTGTTATTTTGGGAAGTGCCATATCACATGGATTTCACACAGCCATGTCACTTAACCTTGTGAACCCCCTTTTTCCCAGGTCATATCACATGTTATGGGCACAGTTGGCTTAACCATATAGTTTGTGTTTTTTTGGATAGTGGCATCTCGCATAGTTTGTGCTTGGGCATGCAGCCTAACCATGAAAACCACCTATTTTCACATATTTGATAAGAACAATATTTCATTGTTAGTGCATGGTTTGACAAACTATGTGGAAAAACCATGGATGGGATAAAAAAGTGTAAAATGACCAAAACACCATTAATGATCTATTAATCTTACCCTTTCCTCCCTAATGTATGTTTATGTGAGATTGACCTAGTTCTCTTTAAATTTTATTGGTTTTTTATGATCAAATCATTGAATCCCGAGATATTCTTCATCTGAATTCCAATCGAACTTATGTTAATCACATTTCATGTGCAACGATAAGTAATCGAGTTCTATTTATCCATACTTCTTCTCTTTCACTTTCGAACAAGATATCACAATGTGAGCATTATTCACCATTTCTTATATCTAAACAGATCCAAAGTAAAATAAATGCCCAAAAACATAGGAGAAGGACCATACAACCCGATATTGGGTGGCCTATAATTCATCCATAATGTTTGTTTTTTTAAGGATTGCGTGTGGCCCACTAGTTTCATTGGAAACTGTTCAATCAATTAACATGCCATGAATATACTCATTAAAAATGTATCGTTATCCTCTTTCAAAATATGTGATTAGTAGTTGGTGGTTTCACCCACAAATCAATCCATCTCATGTAAGAGGTTATTATTTAATTGGGTTTTGAGTGTTTTGACATGTTTGAGCCACCGTTCGGGTGTGATTTAGCTTGACCTTTCTAAAGGTGACTCTTCTTTTCATAAATAGATATGTTGTTACTGATAATTTCATAATGTCGTGTACCATGGATGCTCACCACATGACCCTCCTAAAGAAAGTGTTATAAATTTTTATTAAATGAGATATATGAAATGTTCAATGTCATGTATAGAAGTATATAACATTCCCTTATTGAAAAAGATGAAATAAAGGCTATATGTCCATAGAACCCCATTCTATATTGATAGAAGGTTGGGGAGTTAACCACAAGAATTTATTATGCCTTAATGGCTAACTAATACTTGATTAAAATGTTTCAATGCTACTTGTCCTACCCACACTAATAGAAGACAGGGCTTGGACCGATGGTTTCAACTCTACATGGCCTATCCACACTAAGGGAAGGCAAGACGTGAACTAAATGAATTATTTCATGATTTCAATTTTAAATTGGAATGGACTGACTTGAGCTCACCTTGGATTATTACAGGGGAATTCTTTAGGTCTCAGGAACCCCATTCCAATTCAAGGATATGGTTTGCTTTGGTTGATACCCACCTAGAATCTGGTTCTTGTTTATTCCATGGATTCCCGATATACTACCATTGGGTCCCTTTTATTTCTATAGGAAACCTTGGATACACATCTTGGATCCATTATTGACTAGTAGGTGCCCTGGTGAAAGCCCATCGGGCCCGCATCTTTGCTTAGACATGTTTTACCTTGGTTGATCACCACGGACCCGGTAGGATCCTTATTGTTTAATGACATGGATTTTTCTCATTGGACTACACTTTAACCCCTTTTCTAGACTCAAGTACAAATGAGGTAGTATTTTGTGAGTTTACATTACCAAGGGTTTTATCCTCGAACTCCCTCACTGCATATCATTGTTTGGTTTCCTTGTTATGTCTTTGAACCATCACTACTTATACTATCACGAGGTGATGTAAGTTTTGGATATGCCTCACGTGAACTATAAACATTAAATGGAAATGGATTGATTAATGAACTAGTAACATGTTCAGACTCCTGTCAAGGGCTGAAGAAGGTACTTGGTAATTTAGATATTTTGTACGGCTTTCATTACTTTATATATATATATGCATGCACACTGCTATATTCCATTACACTTTCCAAATGTCATAGACACCGTTGATGGTGGCCCACTGAAATTCATCTCACACCCTCTCCATGAACCATTTGGTACCCTGATTAAAATACATGGTTGCCGGTATTGACAAAGGGAACCATGCAGCTTCAAATACTTGATTGTGTGCTGATAGGATGGATCTTGATAGCTGATGTATGAGTAGGATCTCGGGATTCATGGATTAAACATTGTTTTATTTTAACTTGGGGAACATGTTATTCTTGTTGTCTTGTATCCATGATTTCCATATTTCCAGTGACATGAAATTACATCATTACTATTCCAGTTGATTTAGTTTTTATTATTCTAGTTTATCTATTGCATTAGTTTTCTTATGCTATTTATTCATATTTCTTCCATTTTATACTATAAATTTATATAGTTTATTCTATGATAAACATTTCTAATTAGTGCATAGTCTTCCTACAGACACACCTTAGAACCTCACTACTGGTCGGTAGCCTCTGGTATTCTGGAATATGTGCCTGAATCAATATGTCCCATCGGGTTCGAGGCACCGTTTAGTGGCATCTGGGTCTGGGTCATCACAGATTGAATCAACCAGTTGAGGCATTTCATACGAATCCCATTTTCTTGATCTTATAATAGAGGTAGAATCATTAGGCTTCCCTCTTGACCAATCCCAATATGAGCTTCACCATGTTAAGATTGAATGAAATCTCCTAAGAGAGAAGTTTAAATTAGTTGAAACCTACATTCAATCAATGATATCCGAGCCACCAAAATAATCTATTAGAATCATAGACCTACCCATAGGTCAAGGGATGATTTTTTAAGGGTTTATGTTTCTATTCCACAATTACATAATTTTAAATTACATTTTATAAAAAAATTGTTCTTCTATAAATTCTATTTTAAGAATTGTTTTTCAAAATAAAATTGTGTTAGAATTTGATAAATTGATTTTTTTCACATAAATTGTACTTTTCAAAAAAAATATTATAATAAAATAATATATAATTATTAACACTTATTTTAATGATATCTTACGGTTAAAACACTATTATTTAAATATAAATGATAAAATAATTTTATTTTTTCAAGTTTCAGACATTTCACTAAAATATTTCACTATCTATTTTTCCCATTGTTTTTTAATAAATATGGATTATTATATATAAAAGATAAAATTATCATACTTATATATTTTTATGATAAAGTAATTATCATTTTTTAAATCATCACATAAGAATTACATTAGGGTGAAATTATAAGAATTTGTATAATACATTATTTTTTTGTGAATAGAAAAAAAGATAGTATGAGTTTTTTAGTATGTTTAATGAAATCATAATTTTGTCATATTATTGTAATAAATAATTTACCATAATAAAATAATTAATATATTTTATTTAATTAATATACATTATTTTAATTACTTTCCAAATAAATAATTAAAATTCATAAATTAAAAATGGAATCTTTAATTTTAAAAAGTTGATTTTGTAAAATTTTTAATTTTTAAGTACCCAAATAGGTAATATAAAATTCTGGTGGACTCTTGTGGATTAAAATATGATGATAGGTTTCTAATTGTCTAATATCATGGGAAAATACCATAGTAAATTCCATGGTTTTTAAATTACCACCTCCTATGTGTCAAATGAAATTAACAAACAAATCCTATTCTTTTTCAATAAATACCCACACCTTTCATTATTTCTGTTCATTCCCAATTCATACTACAAATATATGTGATAGTTTTACCTCAAATGGAGTACTCAATAACCTATGTTCCCAGTCATCGAGTCTTCTATGTTACTCTTCATGGTAAGGGAAATCTCAACATCTCATTTCCATTCATGTTCCCTATTTATTTGGTACGTCTTTCAAGGATCGAAAATATGGTTTTCTATGTATTTTATTTTATCCCATTACTGTATTAATATTATTTTAATTAAAAATAACAATTTTCAATTCTATTTTTAGTCTTTTCTAAACCAATTTTTCAAACACGTTGTGTTACCCAATTTTCATCTCAAAATTTGTCAATTTTTACCAAGGAATTCTCTTATTTAATTTTTTCAATACTGAAACCACATTATTTTCCATGGGTATTAACATATATTTAATAATGATATATTTTATTCTGGGATTAAAATACATTAATCATTCATTCCTTCTTCATGTGTTAATAATTACATAGATATCTTGTCTTGATGAACTTTTGTTTAAAAGGACTCGATTTTGGTATTCACATGATTTCATTTATTTTCTCTGGGTTATTTATGAAATGTTTTAATATTAAATATGTGGATAAAATTAAATATTACATATTATAGGTGCACCCTGATAGCACTCTAATTCATTGGGTAAATAATTTAATCTCTATATCTGTAATGCTTTACGATACATTGGTGAAAAATATTGGTAACTTTTATGACACCTTGGTCACAAACCTCTCTTATATGATTATGAATGTTCAAAATAAATTTTCCATCCACATCTACATATTATGATTCATGAAATTTTATTAATTATATTCCTCTTGTTTTATTTTTTATTCCATAATGATATTCCATGTGTTCTTATTTATTTTTATCAACATCACATATAATCTATTTATCCTACTTTCCCTTACAGGGCATTATTCTAACCCTTTCCTTTGATGTATGCCCCTATGATATTATATGAAATAATTTTAATTAGGAAGATCCTATGATTAATCCTTTTAAGTGGTTCAAAATATTTTTTTTATTTTTTCACGTATTATGTACCATTTTTTAAAGAAAATAATCTTCAAAATATCCTATATTCTGTACAATGTAATTAAATTTTTATATAATAAAAATGTATTATTATATAAAATGATACATAAAGAGTAGTACAAACATATTTATTATAATTAATTTACATTGGAGATCAATAAATAATCAAATATTTTCATGGGACTGAAATTGGAACTATTGGATCTTCAATAGATTCTAATCTCAAATTCAATTTTTAGTATAATTTTCGTGTCTTTCAACACTTATATAAGAATTCTTAAAAAAATGATGAAAACATTGATGGTTCCTAGTTATTAGAATAGCTGATAGAAAAAAATTACTTAATTATCATTAGATATATCTAAAATCTAATTCATCCACTCTAAAACAATATTATTGTTTTTATAGATTGATCTAATAGAGTATTAAATAATGTCCCTTGTTTGATTAGAAAATCCAAATTTTTATTCTACCCAAGTGATTATATATTAAATAATATTTCTAGAATGGGCATCCATAAAAATTTATACTCTAATATTAATCTTCCATATAGATTCTTTAGTGTCATTGAACACACCATGAAGATATTTCTTCAATTCCCACATCAGAATATGTGTAGTCAGATCACACCTTAGACAATTAAGATGAGTAGACATGGAATTTATTTAAGATAGTACCTGATCAACCCCAATTTAAAAAATAGGAAAAACTAAATGATCTTTAGGATAATTATCAGTTGTATGATGATATTTCATAATATATTCAAACTAGATTATCACCACACTTTGTAAAGATTGTAATGCTCTCTTTATCTCAGTCCTAAATACATCCACATATCGTGTACTTCTTGAGATATATATGATTGCACCATTAAGTGATCATAATACAGATCACTTTGAGATGAAACCAAAATTCCAAGATCCTTAAAATCGTCATTTTAGGGAAAACAATTCTTCAATTCACTCACCCTATATTTCATCTCTTCATGTTCCTTTTTACCTATTTAATGAGCAGTATCTAGCAGAATAAGAGGAATAGTCTAAATATTCCTTATCTATTAAATCTAGGAAGATAAAGCTCCAATATTTTATCAAAATTAGATTTTAAATTTTGGACTCCTTCATTTCATTGATATTATATTTTCATGAAACAAGATCAACCTTCAAATAAAATTAATCGTCTCTTTGATTATCAAACACTTCTATTAGCACAGTAGAAAAAGATGTCTTCATTGAACAATGTAAGCTCATACATACAGAGGGTTCATCCTCATGAACAACAAGAGGTGGTGATGGTTCATGATGATTATTATAATTCATAGATGACCCCATAACTAAATTTACAGACATTTTACTATCAATAGGAAATATTTTGAGAAGTGGAACCATTTTTTTATCTTCTACCTCTGCCTTAGACATTCCTATATCAAAAACTGCAAAGATATCTACAATGTCCTTTCTTCTAGAACCACTAATGTTTACTAAAAAAACATGGTCCCTAACATGTGTACAAACAACAATAACAACACTATAATGACTATGAGTAGCATCTCCCTAAACATGAAAAGTTTTATCCATGATATGACTTTAAACTGTTATTCAATGATTAGATCTGGAAGGAATTGACTCATCCACATTCCTAGAATACACCATCTCGAGAGGTGATACATCTTTATGTAGTGTGTTTTTTCATTGGTCACCATGATCTACACCTTCCCTTCATAATGAAATCAAGTAATTTGAAGTAGCCTCCCAAAAATAACCAACGGTCTTTAGAAAAACTACTCACAAATTATAACTTTTATAACACATGAATGCTTCTCATTCATTGAAATCAACTTATTTATTTTTCATAATCATAGTGATCAAAATTAAATAAGGATATTAGTTCAGTTTAATATTAACATTACAATAATAATACATGAAACTTAATATATACCATTAAAATTTTTATTATAAGTAATTTTTCAGAATGTACAAAAAAAAGATCTAATAAAATAAATTTCACTATTTCACAATCACTTTGAGCTATTCCAATCATTAAGAACCCAAACAACACTTTCAACTCAAGTAATGTTTTTTATAGAATTATTTTCAAAATAAGATTTAATGTATAAAAAACTATACACCATTGATAGAACAATTGAACTTGTAACAACCATGATATGATTAAATTAAACTCCCCATAATTTGGAAATTTTAACAGTTCGTCCATTTGGAATAATTATCTCATAACTTCCCATCCATTGACATTGGATGAAATTAATTCCCCAATTATATTAGTGTTAAACTCACCATTCCTCATAAACCCAATTACATCTTCCTCAATATAAAAAATAATTGTTTTCTTCAAATACCTACTCTTATATTTTAAACCTAAAGACATTATTCAATAACATTTTTTTAATTAAAAGATCAATATAGATGAATTTTCTAATGAGTAATCTTATAGGTGCACCTCTATTCTATTTTTTAGATGAAGCAGAACATTCTTCATCCACATACATTAACATTCCCATGGGTGATAGGGTGGGTTGGAGGTCGAGCAAGTATCAAAGGATTGAGGAATAGGGAGATGGTTCTAATTTGGGAAGATAATACATTTTTGGATGGAGAATGGGTTGATTATTTTTAGTTAAAGAAATCGAATTATAAAACACATACAAACCAACATGCATTTTTTCGGTCAATTCCAACTAATAAATAAATTAAAATAAAATCTATAAGAATGATATTTTATTTTGTAAATGTACAAAACATAATTAAATATAATAAAATATAATAATTAAAAAATTATAAAGTATTAAATTAAACATTCATAGATATAAAATAAATTTAAGGAATGATAAATTAAATTTATTTAAAATCCATAAAACCCAAGACTATTTTGAAAAAATCCTAAATTTCACATGAAAGAGGTTTAGAAATAATAAATGTGAACTGATTATTTGGGACATATATTGATGATTAATATCACATTTTTTATCATGATCCATCAAGAAATAATTTATTAACCTTATATGTCTTGTTCTTGAATGAATTATTAGGTTCTTATAATTTTTAATAGTAATTGTCTTGTCACATATATTTTATTCATGGTTAAAAGTGAACCCAAAATCCAAACATCATTGTGTGTTCCATCTATAAATATTATGGAAAAATCAACCATCTGAGAAATATTCTTCGTTTGTAATGGATATTTCAATAGGGTGATGCTTCACAGTTTACCTGGATACCAAGGATTTTTATAGAAAATGTAAGTTTCATAATTTTCTCTTCCTATATATTCTACAGCCACCAAAATTTGAACAAAAATATGAAGTTATTTTAAAAAGAGATTTTTTTGGAAAGGGGTATGAGAAATTATACCTTTTAAATACCTTTAAATTATTTTTGAAAATTTTAAATGAGATTCTATAATATTTTCTTGGAATCTAGCACAAATATATACAGATAATAAAATATATGGTCTTCTAGTAGATGAATGAAACAAAAATATAATTATTCCTCTTTAAATAATATTTCTAACTAGTTCCCATATTTTTCTAAGACATTATTTTCATTAGAAGTCAGAGGAGTTGTATGTACATTACTAATTTGAAGTCCAAAACTTTTACAAAAGTATAATATGTAATTGTGTTGATTTATCACATTCCAAACATCCTATTGATAAATATGAAACCAATGAAAAATAATTTTAATCTCGCATCATGCCTACTTAAAATTTATTTTACTTGAATTACTAATATTAATTATGTAATTTTTTATTTATAGAACCAAATATTACATCATCAATATATTAATGAACTAGAAAAATATATTCAGATATTTTTTTCTTAAATAAGGTATAATTTTTGTTACATACTGAGAAACCATTTGATATTATAAAATGGCTTAAATAATTATACCAAGGTCTAGGATGTTGTTTTAAGACATTAAGATCATCAGTATGTTTAAAAAATAAATTTTATATTTGAGGGTTTAAAAACTAGAATGTTGTTCAAAATAGAATTCCTACATAATAAAACCATTATTAAAAGTATATTTTTATCCATATGATATAATTTAAACATTATATGTGATTTATAGTGTAGAGGTATCCTAATGGTTTCTAATATAGTTATAGGTGCAATTGTTTCCTCAAAATATATACCTTCTTCTTTATTGTAACCTTTATCTAATATCCTTGCTTTATTCCTCATAGTTAGCAAAAACCATAATGTTTATTTAAAAAATACAGTCTTTCCTCTAATAATATAGTTAGATGGAATATAAAATAATTACATATCCGTGTTCCTCTTGAATTGGGATAATTCCCCTTATGTTGCTACAACTTGACTCTCATCTACTATGGATTATTCTATATAAATATGTTCAAGCTGAGATAACAAAAAGAATACATTATATGTTTTTCGTAACACCATCCTATTCTAATACATTCATCTAGGATTCCTATTAAGGTTTATAAGGGATGGTTATTAAGGGTTCTTGGTTGTCTTAGTATCACACTATCTGGTTCACAAGTATCCATCCATTATGAAATTGGTTCTAGAATTTTAAGTTTTATCTCTTTATTCTTCTTTACATTCAATTATAGGATTGATTATTATTTTTCAAAATAATCACTTATTTCATAAACAAGATTCATTTTGAAATCAAAATGACTAATTTCCTCAAATTTAGCATCAATGGACTCTTCAATAATATTGGACCTTAATTGAAAAATCTTAATTCATTGTATGTAATAGAATAATCTAGGAAGATTCCTTCTTATGATTTTGGATAAAATTTACAATGATTATCAATGGTGTTTATAATATAAACCTTGCATCCAAACACTTTAATGTTTTTAACTTTTGGATTTCTATTATTCGATATCTCGTAGGGGGTTTTCATCAAAATAGTTATAATTAGAGATATGATAATATAATAACATGTTGTATTTAAATTTTCAACCAAAAAATGAGTAGTCATATTTTATTCACATATTATTGTTCTTTTAATTTCATGTAAATTCCTATTTATGCTCTAAAGAACAACATTTATTTAAGGTGTCTTAAGTGATGAAAAAGTATATTTGATACTATGTTTTGAATAATTGTAATTTAACTAATGGATTTCAAATTCACCATTTTCTTCACTTATTATTGCAATAATTTATTCATCATTCCATTTTTAAACAGGTTTCCAAAAACATATAATCACATAATATGATTTACTCTTAATACTTACATATAAAGCCCAATTGAATCTATAGAAATCATTAACTAATACATAGACAAAAGTTTTCTCTCTGAGGATTGAAACATTGAACATCCCAAAAATATCGATATGAATTAGTTATAGGTTCCATAAATAAGATATTTTGTTAATTTTTTTTAAATATGACTAGTGTTTTTTCCGATTTTCAATGAAACACTTGTATTTTTATTTAATTTAACTTGAGAAAAAAAACTGAAACTAAATTTATTTTAGAATATTTTTAATGAATAAACATTATAATCTCTGTAAATCGATGTACCATCCAATATTTATGTATTTAAGCGTTTAAATAACAAAAAATTTATCTACTCTAAGAATTGGGATCTAGAGTAATGACATTACCGATTCTAGGTGACCTAAATTTAAGAATACAATCATTAAAAAATGAATATTATTTATTTGAAATATAAAAAACCATCCCTCAAAATGTTTAGAAAATATTTATAAGGTTATCTTTTAATTATTACTTATAGATTACTTTTGTGATGATGATATATCTTGGATTACCAACTTATACAATGCTCATAGTCTTTCCTATGGCATTGTCACCATAAGTGACAAAGTGACTATCAAATTTTGCTAAAGATTGGTAATTTGAGAAATACCCACTCATATGATTTGAATATAAACCGTTAAAATAAAATTTTTGATTTTTGATCTTGAAACTTTTTTCCTATAAAAAAAAGTCATATAATAAATTTTTTAGCACCCATGTTTTCTTGGATCCGTAAATGTTTGAAACTAATGATTTTGGAAACCAAATTTGTCAGTGATATATAGAAATTATAGAATTTTTCATGAAACCAATTTTAAATGAATATAATTTTAACTACAAAGGATTGTTTTTTTAAAATAAAATTTTTAGCATAATTTTCTAACATTCCACAATGAAAAAATTTATTCTTATAAATGTTCTTGTTCTACAAATTAAAAACAAAATAATTTTTTTAGAACATTGGTTTTTTACCTATAATTCCTTTTCCAAAATTTTTATGAGTTTTATTATTTCCCATTATTTAATTTACATATTATTCTCATTTATTAGAATAAATATAATAATTTTTGAAATCATGAACTTATTTTTTGTAGTTTTTAAATAATATTACAATGTTCAACATGTTATGCAGAAATTTTTTTTCAGATATGTTTTTAAATTAGAAATCTATTTATTCATGTCATATTTTTCTGTTATCATATCACTATTTTAATTTATAAGGGATTTTTTTATCTTTCAAGGAATTATATTTATTTCCCATAATAGTAAAATATTCTATTAATTACTCATATAAGAAATCATCATTTTAAGATCCAGGACCTTCCTCGGAATTCTAATATGAATGTATGTCATTGGTATATACATTAAATCACATGTTGGAAATTTGAATAGATTGTTTTTCTATTATTTATAAAAATCTAACATAAATAGAGTTCTTATAAGAAAAACTTGTTACATAAATGTTTTTTTAAGATTAATTTTCTAACCAATATTCATGAAATAATTTTTATAAAACATTTTATTAAGTTATAGCCATGGAACTTTTTTAAATATATATCCAATATTCTTGTATTCATGGAATTTTACATCTTTAGATTTTCCATTGGATTTATTATACATATTTTAAGTTTTATCAAATCCTCTTCATTTATTAATAAACTCTTAAAATTTTCTCAGAAAGTGAGAATGATTACTTTTAAAATCATAATGTCTCAATGATTCCTTATGAGATGACTATATTTTTTGAGTTTCATTTAACTTATTATCATTTTTTGAAGTTGTGAGTTTCAGAAAATCATTTTCCTTCTTAACTAATATATTATCTCCAACATTAGATGGCATATCTTCCTCATACATCAAAAAATGTATATAAGATGCTTTATTTTATAAAATTTACTTGTGATGATTTATTAATTTTTGACAAACTTCCACTCCTTAGAGGTGTTACAATAATTATCACATAAAATTGTTTCTAAAGCAAATTAATTGGTGTTCCACAAAAATAAATAGTATATACAATCTTTTTATGAAATCTAATTATCTGAGTAATTCTCTATCCATTGGTTATATTGTATGTTCCAAAATTGGGTTCAGAATTATCACACTTTATGGATATCATATTATATATACCTTCAAAATAAACTAAATTATTTTTTCATATTTAATAACTTGTTTGGAATTGGGACTATCTATTAAACTCATATGGACCTTTCCACAAATGATAACATTTATCTATTTATTATTTAAATCCTATCAACATTAATTATCCATGTACCATGTTTTTGGATGACTTTTTCATAATTTTATAAGGCTTCGTGGATTTATTTTAAACCATTATAAAAATATTCTTCAATTAAAAAATCATTCTTATCTAACCACATCCATAATTATCACTATTGAAATATAGAACACATACCATAAACATACCTTGTTTTTTATCAAATATTGCATTGATTTGTAAAAAATTCACTATAATTCCAAATTTAACAGTTTCGATATCAAGACTCACTTATTTTAATAAAATTGATATTTTTAAATTTAAAAAAAATCAATATGGGTGGTGAATTGAGTTTTTTAAATTTTATTTTCATTGAAATTCACCCAATCAAGAATATTACTAACCTCCGAGTATTTACATATCACAAGAAGCAGTATTAAATAATACAAGAATGAAAAATAAATAAGCGTAGATATTTTTCATATTTTGTGGAATACAATCCCCCTAGTCTGATCCCCTTACCCTCTTCTCCCTGAGTTTGGTGATTTTCACTTGGTATGTCCATTTTTAGGGACACTATCATTTAGTTAAGGTAGTCAACACATGTTTCAAAAGAATAAAAACATTCAACTAGGATATATCATGGATATAAAAACAAAAATATTCAAGTTCATCTACCAGGAACATTTACAATTAAAAATATGAAAAAAATAAATTGTTTACATTAGTATCTCAGAGTTGTATGATACAACTGACATAAGATAGAAATATCTATTACAGATGATAATATTATGAATTCATCTCTAAGAGAGTCCTCTAAAATAATATAATAAATGAAAGATGTAATTCCACTATAGATCACAAATATTCTTCTTTATTTTCATGAAAATAATATGACCATTTTTAGATAATTTAGATAGAATTCATGAATATATAAAGACTCTTATTTGTGTTATATGAATATCTCCTTATATTATTATTAAATATCATGTTCTATATGACTCAGAAAATCATTACATGAACACACATAACACGATACATATAATCTGAGATAATAGACACATCCTTTTCACATAAAATACATTTGAAATAGTGACTATAAATAAACTATCTTTTTACTCTTTACATTAGTAGTTCTTACCTTTTATTATTGTTGTTTTTAAATTAGAGGAAATAAATCATTTAAAAAATATATGACAACATTAACACCTCACTCAAGTTAATCAATAGTAATTGTTACAGATTGAAGCACAATGTAGAAGATTTATAGATCATCCTATATAAACATTTTATATTTTAATCCACGTAGCTAAATTGATAATGGATTTCATCATGTATCCTATTTTTCATCACAAAGACAATATTTTCATGTATCCATAAATGAATAACATATCCAAATTAATCCACATGTTCTTATTACTCGGATATTTGATTCTGACATATCCATTTGAAATGATGTAGTTGATTTTCCTTTGTATCTTATTCACATAGTTGATTTAACTACTGAGCCAATTCATTACCTTGAAAATCTCATTCACAAAGGTTATATTAAAATAGGTGATTTTTGACGTTATCGTTTTTCATTGGAAAATCCTTCACATATGCAATTTATTTATCAGGATTCTCACATATCCATATCGATATGTGGATTATTTTTCATGTAACTAATTTCTCAATACATGGGAACATTTTAAGAAACGTTTCTCAAATGTAATCATAATGAAATTAATAGCCTAAAACTTTATAATAACATTGAAAACTTATGAACCCACTTAAAACAAAATCATAAATAAAATATGAATGTTATTTTAGATAATATAAACATAAATTACATAGGATATGTTAAATACACATTAGTTGTCTAATAGGTGATAATTGTAACAATTTGTACCCTTACTCATAGAAACATCTTAGTTTTAACACTGGTGGATTTGGTTTCAATGCTTTGGTGGTAATTTGGTTGTATCATATTATGGATAGACTTATTTAAAAATTTATTGTATTTAACAAATGAATTAGATAAATATTTTTTGTGTTTGTTATCTAATATATTCTATTATGTGTTTTAGATACTGAGAATCATCTTCTATCTTTCATTCAATAAACCATTTTAGTATCCCATTCTTGATTCTGGTTTTAGATTCAATAATTTCACTAATGAATTTATAAAGGTAGATAGAGAAATATTAGGGACAATCTTAATAACCCAAAATCACTTTTCTATGTATATAATTATAGTGTAATGATTTTCCCTAAGTTTTAGGTGTTTTAGGAAGAGATTTTTAATTTCTGGGATATGTTTCCAAGCTACATAGTTACCGTACAATTTTTTAAACCATGAAAGAAAAATTTTTAGGTCTAAAAAAATTTCTACCTTGTGGAATATTCATGGATTGTCCACGGATTGGTAAACTAAGTAGGTAAAAAATATGTCCCACTAAATAAGGGTTATTTGGGTATTTTTTATGTTCATTTTTTTCTAGGGTTTCCTCTATTACAACTCTTTCAAGAACATTACATCTGAGGTGGCTACGGGGGCATGTTCCACCTCTATCCCCACATGTTTATGTTGAATTCTTCATGGATTTTATAGGTAAATGACCCTTATCTTATTATACATACATTTATATTCTTCATCTTTCCATTTATTATTATTTTCTATTTCTTACCTTGACCTAATATCTATATTGTTCAAACATAATGTCCAATATTTGTCTAAACATGTTAATTTTGATATCTAGGACAAGAGGTGTACAGTTTCCTGATGCAGCGGAAGTTCCTGTTTGGTATAGAAAACGTGGATTGTTTGGTATCAATTTATGATAAATGTGATTTATAAATAATTATTGGTTTCATGACCAATTTAATTCATTAATTACTTTACATGATTATAAATCAGATTAACAAGCTAATATATTGCAATTAAATTTATAATCAATTTAAAAAATGATCTAAAAATACCAAAACGTGTAATTTTTTCATTGTTGATAATCTGGTTGACTCGACATCTTCATGATGCCATTGTGTTGTGGGATCCATGCAATGAATCCCTTTATATGTGATACAAAAAACACCAAATTCTATTAAATTCATTATAGAATCTTTAGTTTCTAGAATAAAAAATCCAAATCTCTTGAATTGTTCATGGTTGAAAGTAGTAGAATTCACTTTGAGTGTGAATGATTCTTGGTTTCCTATTGAGGTATTTAGATAAAATAATGATATTTCACACTCTAGATATTTGTAACTCTCTATAGGGAATGTGATAGATTCTCTAAATTCTTTTACAAAACATGAGTGGATATGGAAAGTGTGTAATTAGATATTTATTATGATATGTTGAGAACATTCTGTTAGAATGGAGGTCCCTTTTATATTATATAAGTCTTATTTTGTCCCATATATAATATTGTTATTATATTTATTATTATTATTTTTATTCACTTGACATGTTACTCACATATAAATTGATAAAAAAAATCATTTACTTCTTTTCCAACATAACTATTAAGCTCTTCTCGCTTACCCTCAACAACGTTTACCGAATATTAAACAATGAATATTTGTTTAAAAAATAAATATCATTTTATTTTTCATCGATAAATATAATAAATATTATCTTAATAAAACCGTACAAATAAGTAATTATTATTATTATTTAAGTCAATTATTATTTTTAATAATTTATGATTAAATCAGGGTGATTAACCAAACCCAAATAATTATTAAACCACAAAATATGAATAATATTTATTATAACATGTTAAAATCATTATTAAATTTAACTAAGACTCTAGAGACACTTAATGTGCTACCCTCTAGGACTGTTTCTCAGTGAAAATTGGGGAATATTCCTAGAGTCCATGGTTAGCATCTAGCAATATGTCAAAAAAATCATAGTGAATGTAAATATTAAAATGATATACAACCTCATAAAACACTTAATGATTAATATATTAAATATGTGATGATATCTTCAATTAAGAAGGATACATGTTGGTGTGATCAATCTATGTGATTTATATCTTATTCATTGACTTTACAGAATTAAAATTTCCATCAAAATACCAAAACCATGGATATAACCATGAAGTTCCATTCTGAATAAATAGTATGAGATATCATCTTCTATCAAGATACAAAAAGGGTAAATATTTTTTCACATTATCCATTAATGAAATATCATTTTTCATATACCCAATGTATCATACATCACTGTAAACATATGTCATCACATTTTTCATAAATTATCAATGTATGACCTATGTTGTACATGAATGACAATCCTAATTTCTAAGAATAAATACATATGTCCTCATATTGAAATATATAATGATATATAAAATTTATATTTCCTATTATTGAGTTCGTTCTCATGATCTCATTCTTGAAGATTACCAAAGGAAAACAGCGTGATAAGGTGTCTTAATATCTTATGATCTACCCAACACTAATAACCTATATTGTCTATATCCCATGAGAAAATATCATTTGAATATAGAACATTTATTTACACTTTTTTGGATCCTCTAGGTTCTCATCAAATACGGTAACGTATATGACATTTTAGTGTGACATATCATTCAATGAAATTATCACACAATATGTCATGGATAGGAAAAATTCTAATGTGAAATGAAACATAATATTGAAAAAAAAATTAATACATATAATAATCATGTACATAGAAGTTTTTTCTAGGGACCCAAATCCAACTTTGTTCTCTTCTTCAGACCATATCATTAATTGTACATCTAAGAATGAATTTTTCTTTCATATTAAGGTAGTTTTTATATAATATACTATATTTGGCATGCCATATATTCTTGATATTTATAAACTAATTTTTAACTTATCTAATTATAATTGCCAGAATTGATGAATTTATGTTTCTTTCTAATTTTGAGATTTATATATCATGGAAAAATGGGGTTTCAAGTTGATTATATGTTATATATGAAATATATATATTCCATAAATAATATTTTGTATATGATTTAAGTGTGTTATGACAACCGCCCTATATATTAATCACTTGAACATGATTTATTACACAAATGTTTCACTTGATAAATCATAGAATATTAGTAGGAATAGTGTATTTGGGTATTATAAACATTAAATAACAACTTAGAACATAAGACACGAGATATTTATTGAAAAATTCTTTTACATGACCATAACATTACATGGTACATAGCATTTCATGGGATAAACTGAAGAAATGATTATGAAAAGGGTGAGATATAAAGCCCAGTAAGGGAGTAAACAAGGCATAACATGATGAATATAGTGAATGGTAGGAAATAAGATTATCAAGTGAGAATAAGAGAAACATGAACATAAAGGCATGATATAGAATTATTATCATTACATGGATATGTGGAAGAAACATTTAACATTATATTAACATGATCCAAGGCTCATTTCACATGGATCAGGAGTAACCCCTAATTTAACATGAATAAGCATTAGTAAAACATCATTTCATGTGATGTATGATAATACTAATCTTTACCCAATGCATTGAATCACTATAAGGGTGCACCCCTATTAATCATTTCAATTATTTCATAAGTGTTCCACATAGATCATACAATATGGATTCATTAAACATCAATATTTATTACACAATAAAGGAATGGGGAATTAACTTTTGAAACTCTATAATCAATAATTAAATGTTCATGATGGTGGATACCCTTGATAGAGAAATGGGCATGGTATTCAAAACACAATGACTTTGGCTTGAAAAATCGTGCTATTATGTCGGCAGCAGATCATCATGACAAAAAAATAATAATAAATGGTTGATGATAGATAAAGGTGTATCTCATAATGTGTACATTAAATTTAAAATAATGGGGTCATATATTTACATTTCCCAACATGTGAAATGGAATTTAGATTAATAATATAATAGAATTGCTGGAATGTAAATGATTTGAGATAAACCCCTTACGGAATTTCGGCATTGTAATAGTTGTACTTGGGAGGCATTATTGAGAGATAAAGGGGTCTATCATAATTAAAACATAATTAGGGATGTATATGGGAGGTTTAAAATCATACCACCACATTTTTAATTGAAAAGACAATGGTATATCAGCCTAAAGAAACTTTGAAAAACAATGAGAGAGGAAGAAATCCCTTACACGGATGTGTTATCCCAAATAAATGGGAGAGGCAGGAGATAGGAATATTGGGAGTAGGGACACCATGGAAATATTATAGTTATAGAAGGTAAGTGGTTTGTGGAGCTCCAAATGTTTTCACTGATGATTAAGTGGGATCTTTAGTGGGTTTATTTAGGAAAAGAGAAGGAATTGAATATTATTTAGGTTTTGGACAGTACGCATTAAAATAATCAAAACCACAATCCATCCCATGGTTGATTCCCATGGTATTTTCCAAAGGGGAGTTGAAATAATTATTGTATAAGGCCAAAGTCTTAACTTATTAAAATATTAGTCTTTCTTATGTTGAGGTGGGTGACAATGTCACATAAATCGTTTTAAAATGTTAAAATGTTTTATATGTCCTGGAGGGTCCACTAATGCTTTGAAAAATAAATAAAACAAACCCAAAATCACATTATTTTTTAAATTTAAACCATATATTGGCCGAAAACAGCATTTATATAATTTTATTACATATCTATTGGGTCATTATGATGTCATAAAACACATTATATATTTAAACGGTATTTAATTTTTACCAAAAAATTCAATTGTGTCAGAAAATTATTAAACATTCCCAATTGGATAATTTCGACACCCTAATTTCCAAAATGATATTTATTTTATCTAAATAATTTTCTAAATATTTTAATTTTTAATTTTAAAATAAAAAAACAATTTTTATCTAAAATTCATGGGTTTTGACAGAAAAATAATGCAAATCATAATAGAATTTAGCATTGTATTAATAACAAAGTATATGATTAAAACATAATTTAGTAATACTATTTTATTAAAATAAAATTTATTTAAAAAATCCATTAATTCATAAAAATATATTACTTAATTTAATATTAACTAAAAATATTATTTGTGATTTAAAAAATATTTACAATGTAACAATAATAAAATGAATGTAAATTCATTATTCTATAATAAAATAATTCACAAAATCATAGTTCTAGGATCTTATTATATAACCCCTTATAACACGCACATAAGAACGAAGGGTAAGGTGTGCGATGGTGACAGAATCTTGTGGTGGATCAGATAACATCACTTATGTGGTAATCTCTATTATCTTCAACATGCCCCATAGGCAGTTCCGTTCAATCTTAATGTGTTAAAGCTCGGCATGGGTTAGGTCATGAATGATACATATTGAGGCCCCCTCCTTTATGAGCTCTTAAAAATGGGCTTCGAATGGAAAAATTCTACTGGATAAGGCCATCGCATCTTTTGTCTGAATAAATTTGATTTGTTAAAAGCCCTGTATTTATATTAACCATGTGATCACTATTTAACAGCTATATAAGCAATGGTAACAATTTTTAATTCTATTTTGAATTTCAAAAACATAAAACCAAGGAATTTCAAAATCTATATATCCATTTTCATATTGAAAATTTTAATTATATCAAGAGGAATATTTATTAATAAAAGTTTTGGTTAGTACAATATTCCCCCCTTAATAAAAAATTCCCCCAAAATTTATTTTTCCCACAATAAAACATGATTTGGTGTATCTGCCTCATCACATACTCCGGTTCTTACATTTCTTAATCAAACTTTTGGATTCTCTAGAACACATTCACAAGGGGAAATGTCTTATTTCATTAAACATTTTCCCTATGATCTAAGATCTTCACCGGATTCTTTTCATATGAGAAGTCATTCTCTAATGGTACTACCTCTATATTGAGTTCAAATGATGGATCAGGTATGTACTTCCTCAAGAGTGATAAACAAAATACATCATGTACCCGCGATAGGTTCCGTGGGAGTTCAAGTTGACATGAAACCTCTCCAAGGCGATTAATGATCTCAAAAGGGCCTATTTACCTTGGACTACACATTCCCTTATTCCAAAATACCAAAACTCCATCCAACAATGACATGCAAAGAAATACAATGTTTCGGACATCGAACTCTAGGTATCATCGATGATTATCAATATAGCACATCTAATAACTCTTCGTAGATTTAATGTGCTACTGAATGGTATTAAACTTATCTACCATTTCCTAGACCATTTCTCAATCTAAGAGTTTTTGCTCACAAAATTCATCCGAACATGTTGGTGTTCTGCACCTCTTCCCATAATGGGCTTCATAAGGAGCATTTGGATGCCTGAGCAGACACTTTTATTGTAAAATAACTCAACCAAAAGAAGATTTAGATCCCATAGTCCTTCTAATTCCATTGAGAATGCTTGCATCATGTCTTCATGGTTTTGGATAGTCCTCTCAGATTGGCCATCCGTTTGAGGATGATAATCCATACTAAAATTTAGATTAATATTCAGAGAATGTTGAAGACTCTCCCTGCACATAGAGGTGAATCGTAGATCTCAATTAGATATAAAATATAGTGTTACTCCATGCACTGTTACCACATATTTGATATATATAAATGTCAGTTGATCTAATGAGAAAAAATCTCAAATTACAATGAAGTGTGAATTTTCTGTAACATCATCCACAAAAACCCATATAACATTGTTTCCATTAGTTTTATTTGGATGTCCAGTGACAAATTCCATGGTGATATTTTCCCATTTCCATTTTGGTATGGTTAATGGTTTCATAATCCCCTTAGACGTATGTCTCTCATCATTCACTAGATTACATACTAGAAACATTGATGTATACTCATCGATATCCTTGTCTATTTTATACCACCAATAATGCTATTAGAGATCTCAATACAGCTTTATGATTCCTGGGTGAATGGAGAAATTTGAACTCTGTAAATCATCCAAAATTTTATTGGATAACTCTTGATTGGGCATAACATATTTTTTTGAACCAAATCTACCAATTCTTTCTTCATTAACATTGACCTCCAAGTATTTCCATTTTCTAATAGATTCCTCTTTCTTTGGAATTCCCACATCATCATTTTGAAAATCATTTAACCTTTCCAAAAGATACAGTTGAGCAATCATTAGTGAAAAGATTTATGATGATCCCTTATTTATGATTCTCATGTCCATCTTCATCAAATCTAAGAAGATTGGATCCTTTTCAATTCTCAACAATGATTGAATTGTTGGGTCCTTTCTTCTTAGAGCATCTGTTTGCTTGTTCTCTATCTCAATGTGGTTTTGGATTGAGAAGTCAATGTCTTAGATCATCTTTAACCATATTTATTGGTGCATATTCAACTCTTTCTCTAAGGATATATACACGAGGCTTTTGTGATCCGTATATATTTCGAACATCTTTCTAAAGTGATAATTCCACAATACTTTCAAATCAAATATTTCTACAGCTAACTCCAGATCATGTGTTGGATAGTTTTTCTAATGAAAATTCAATACCCATGAATCAAAGGAAATTTATTTGTCATTGTGCATCAACACACATCCCATGCCCTTCATCAAAGCATCACTAAATACCACAAAATGTTCTCCACTTATGAGTAGTGTGAGCACGGGCGCATTGATAAGCCTCCTTTTAAACTAATTGGAACTATCTTTTCATTAATCAATCTAAGAAAATATGACTCCCTTATATATTATCTTGGTATGAGGGATTGAAAATCATGAGAAATATTTCAAAAATCAGTGATAATATTCAGCTAAACCCGTGAATCTCTAGATATCCATCACTTATTTTGGCCTCGACCATTCCTCAATTACAAATATCTAGGATGGGTCCACAGATCTCTCATTTATTGTGATGATATGTCCCATGAATGGTAATTCTCTCGAACAGAACTCATACTTGTTGTACTTTGTATTGATATTATTCTTTCGCAGGGTCTCTTGAATAGTTATTAAATACTCCTCATGCTCATCCTATGTTTTGGAGTGTATTCAAATATTGTCTATAAAGACTAAATTTTTTTGTCAAGGTAATATCTAAATACTCTATTCATTACATCCATGAATATTTCTAGATTATTAGTGGATCTGAAAGGTATTACTATGAAATTTTAGTGCTTGTACATTGTATGAAAAGCAGTCTAGTGATTTTATCCTTCATCACCCATACATGGTAATATCTCAACCAAAAATCCAACTTGGAAAAGTATTTTACTCTAATTATCTGATCAAAAAATTCATCAATTCGGGTCAGATAATTCTTTTTCATTATCGTGATTTTGTGGAGCTCATGATAGTCAATGAAAAGGTTCATTGAACCATCCTTATTCTTGACCAAGAGGACTGGTGCACCCCCATGTTAAAGAAATCATGTGTATAAACCCTTTATCTAGATTCCCATATAGTTTTTTAACTCCTCAAGATCTACAACATCCATTCTCTACAGATTCATGAATATTGGATACTCCCCAGGTATAATTTCAATTGAGAATTCAAAATCTCTTCTAAGAGGAAGACCAAGATATTTCCCAAAAAACACTTCGACAAATACCCTCACAATAGGTATATCATGAAGGATGGTTTCTTCCTTAGAAACAATCATTGAACCAATATACACATGCTCAATGGGCAGTAATATCTATACTTGAGATGATGGTGCTAAAGAAGATTCATCCTTCTCCTTGCACTTGAATAGAATCAGGGGTCAATTATCCATATGGAGAGTGATTTCCCTCTCATGAAAATCTATGTGGGCTCTATATTGGGAAATCCAATCCATTCCAAGACTAACAACAAATTCAATCAGAAGGGGTATTATGAGGTTCACTGAGAAGTACAATCCACACATTATGACATTCGGAGGTGTTATATTCCTGGGATGGAATGATTTCCCCATTGTCGGTTCTCACTGACACCTCTACATCAATGAATTTTAGTGATGTTGGGAATCATCCACTTATCATATATGATATAAAATAATGCATAAACTAGAATAAAAAAGTATATTCTCTATTATTTAATGAATAGCTAGCATACGTGTCACTATTTCATTACCGGGGTTCTCTTTGGTGGTACTGATGGAAAAATATCTCCCTTTATTCCTTTGATGTTGTTGGTTGTATCCTAAACCCATTGGAATTGGGAACTGGTTTGTTAAGTGCCTTGGTTCTTTGTAGTTGAAGTAATGAATAGTTTGTTGAGGGTCGAATAGAGTGTTCCTCTCCTCTGTTGCATTAGCAGGTTTTTCTTTCCAATAGTTAAAAGAAAATATCCCTTATCTTCCTCATATAATTCATTTCATCATCCCATTCAATCAATTTCTAGGGTTCTTTATTCTGCACCTTTGTCAAGTTGGTTGCTAATTTTTTTTAGCACCGTTGGATTTATCCATCAGACCAGAATAATTAAATTCCACCTTACAATTCTTATACCCATGATACCCCTATGTTTTTTTGATCTACATTTTGAATTTGAGGTCACATTAGAAAATTTCCTCATAGATATTAATGTCAGGGATTGCTATGGATTTCTGTAATCAAGGTTTTATCTCACCAAAGAAGTGGTCAAATAAGAATTTGGGGGTAACGACAAAGCCGGATGCATATCCAGAAAGCCTTGTGATTTATTCCTGATATGCTTAAATGGACTTTTCATCTTTTTTCTTGAAGGAAAGGAAGTATTTTTCCATATTAAGTTAGTGGGTGAATGGAAAATATTTATAAAAAAACCTTTTCTAGAAACCATTCCATTACAACACCCTGATATCCACCTCATGCTTTGTATTTTTGATCAATTTCCTTCATTTATTTTCTTCACCCTCCATATGATAATCATCCAGATGAACATTCTCTTGTTCAGAACGTTTAAGAATGGGGGAGTAAATAACAATGTATTTGATCTATTGTTCATCAATTGAGGGATGATATGATCCATTAAAAGTATGTCGCCTTTGTCTCGTGAGGTTCTCGATTGTGACATTCTCTTTCATAGGGGGGTTGAACGTTCCTCATAACCCATGATTCTATTAAAAACATGAGTTAACTGTGAGAGTATCATGAAATAGTTTTATTATTCCCTCTCCCATCAAATTGGAAATCTCATTAGAACAGTCATCAAATTGATCAACACATTTGTTGTTAGCCCAATTTCTCTTATTACTGGCCATTGGCAGGAATAAAAGGAATGTTAGGGGTAACACATAATAGGGGAATCCAAAGAAAAAAGGGATAACTGATAAATTACTTTTATTTTCAAAAATATTGGATTTATAGGCATCAATCAATGTTATCCATGATCTACATCCCAACATATATTCTTAGGGGTATTTTTTGTTCCCTTAAAAATAATTTATACTATGATTTCGAATTTATCAAATCATATCCGCCATGAGTGTCGTATCCAAGATTGAAGCAATGCCCGTTTTCATTCACCCATTCCTATTCAAGTCTTGCTCAAGGTATTGTATTCAGGTTTTACCCCTAGATACATCTATAATAGAGCTACCTCTACCTGATCGTATCTGATAGGGATGTATTTACATGATAAACTGCTTACTCAATACTCTATACATAGTCTTATCCCCTGAGGCTTTCACTAGGGTTTTCTAATCATAATCGTAAAAATAACTAAACCTATTCTCTGATACCAACTATGACAACCCTGGTCTTTATTTCAAACATAAATAAGTTTTATAACATAATATTTTCACTTGATATAACATAGACGATGGAGAGTTATAGTGTATTTTGGTATTAGGAACATTACATAACAACATATAACATAAAATAAAACATATTTATTGAAAATTTATTTTACATGACATCAACATTCAGTCGTACTTAACATTGTATGGGATAACCTGAGGACATTCATAAAAAGGGTGAGATGTAAATCTTGGGAAGGGAGTATGAATGGAATAAAATTAATAATATACTATATGTTTGGAAAGACATATATCAATGGAGAAAATGAGAAATATGAACATAAAGGCATGATATAGCATGATTATAACAACATGGAAATGTGGAAACAACATTTATCATGATATTAGCATGAGACAAGGCTCATTGAACATGGAGAATGAGTAAACCCTCACTAAAATTGAATTATCATGAGTACACCCTCATTGCACTTGATGTATCATGATACAAATCATTACCCAATTCATTGGAGCACTATCAGGGAGCATCCATCTTAATAATATCATTTCATGCAAAATTGTGCGACATAGGTCTTACAACATGGATTCATTAAACACCTTAATTTATTCCACAATAAAAAAATGTGTAATTAATACATAAAACTTTATAATAAATAAGTAAATGTATTTGGAGTTTAAAACACTTGATAGATAAATTGGCATGGTATTCACTACACAATGACTTTGTCTTTGAAATTTGTAGTGCAATTTCAGAAGCATAAAAGTGTGACATAAGATTTCAAAAAAATTGTTAATGAGAGGAAAAAGGTTATCTCATAATATGTAATTAAAATTGAATTTAATGGGTCATATAGATAGATTTCCCAACATATGTAATGGATTTTAGATTCATAATATAAAATCATCTCCTGAATGTAAATGAGGAGAGAGAAATCCATTACGGAATTTTAGCATGGTAACTGTTGTACATTGGAGGATTAATGAGAGAGAAAGGGGTATATCATCATTATAACATAATAATGGAAGTATAGGGGAGGTAAAAAAACATACCCAAACATTTTTAATTGAAAATACAAGGGAATATAATAAAAAGAAACATGGACCAAAATGAGAGAGGAAGAAATCCCTTACATGGAAGTGTGCTCCCAAGGGCTTATGAGAGGGTCGAGATAGGCTTTCTGGGATATTTAGGATCCTTGGGAGGATTATTGGGATTGGAGGGAAGAGATGTGTTGAGTTACAATGCTTTTTTTGTGAAGATGAAGTTGGTGCATGGGTGGGATTATATTGGAAAAGAGAGGCAATTCTTTATTATTTAGGTATTAGATCCCACACATTAAACTAATCAGGACCACAAAACATCCCATGGATTTTGTACGTAGTTTTTTCCAAATGGGATTGGAAAAAATTATTTTATAAGGCCAATGCCCTAACTTATTAAAATATTAGGCTGTCATAATTAGAGGTGAGTCTCACTCTCATAGAAATCATTTTAAAATGATAAAATGTTTTATATGACTGGGATTTTCCACTAATTCATTAAAAAATAAATCAAAAAAATCCAAAATCACATTATTTTAAATTTAGAACATATTTTAGAAAAGCATACCACTTATAGTACTTTATTACATCACTATTTTGTCATTATGATATCATAAAACACATTATATATTTAAACGATATTTAATTTTTACCAAAAAAATTGATTGTCTCATAAAATTATGAAAAATTTACCATTGGATAATTTTGATTCCATGATTCCAAAAATTATATTAATTTAACTTAAATAATTTTCTAAATATGTGAATTTTTACTTTTAAAATAGAAATCGACATTTATCGAAAATTAATGGGTTTTGACGAAAACAACTTTCAATCCATAATAAAAATTATAATTGTATTCATACATAATTATATAATTAAAATGTCAATTAGTAAAAATATTTTATTAAAATTTTGTTTATTTCAAAAATCCATTCATTAATCAAAATATATTTTTTAATTGAATATAAACTAAATATATTAATTTTCTTTGAAAATTATTTAAAAATTAACAATAATATAATGAATATATATTCATTATTCTATAAAAAAATAATGCACATTGTCATATTTCTAGGGTCTTGTTACATTACCCCTTATAACACCCTGATAAGACCAAAGGGTATGGTGTGCGATGGTGATAGACTCTTGGGGTGTCTCAGACAACATCAGGCAGGTGGTAATGTTTATTTACATCCACAACTCCCATAGGAGGTTCCGTTCAAGATTAACCTGTTGAAGCTCATTTTGGGCTTGGTCAAAGGGAAAATACCAATGATTCCACCTCCTTTATGAGCTCCAAAAAATGGGCATTGTATGGTGAAATTATATTGGATGAGTCCATTCGTTCCTTTTTCTATTTATATTAGATTTTATAAAGGCCTATATTTATACTAATAATGTGATAACTATTCAACCACTATATTAGCAACAGATATAATTCTTAATAGTATTTTGAAATCCAAAAACAAAAAACCAAGGAAATTAATAATTTATAAAACCATTTTACATAATATTATATTTAATTAGATGAAGATGAAAGTAATTAATAAATGATTGTGTCGTTACTTGTGTGGGTCATTTAAGCTATAAATTTATTTTTATTTATGGAATATATCTTTATTAATGTGTATTATTCCACTACAATTAATGTTGTAGTCGGACGACCTCTCCTATATTAATTATCCTTTAAGGAATCATTTCATAAGATGGAACAAGTGAGGAGGTGAAATCATGTATGAAATACCTGAACTATTCATGGAATTTATTCATGTGATAGAGTTAATGATTAAATACATAGTCTCTTAGAAGTGTCCTTGTATCCGTTTTCATACAATGGAAGTGATTGTTTTAGTCATTATACTCTATTGAGATTCATTGGAACCCAAAACTCTATCTATCTTTATCCTTATAACATTGATGTTCTAGCACAGCATGGGTGAAAGAGAGTCTTGTTCATATGATGAATAATTTAGGGACAAAGTATAGGTACTTTTTCATGTGGGAGGCCTTTGTATGCCACTATAGTGATTTTCACCAAAAATATCATTCGAAGACCAAGATTTTGTAATTGAATAATCAATTTAAGGTGGAAAATTCATAACATTTCATCATTTTCATTTTTATCAAAGTTTCATATATCATTCATGGGTAATCTTGGGAAATTTAATTAATATTTTCATATCTAATAATTATTATTAGACTATAAAAAATCTATTTAGTGGAATCAGCTCAGGTAGTCTTTTAAATTTTATAAAATTATGTCCATGAAATGAACAACACAATAAAAACAGTGTAAAGTGTTTTTCATGTATCTAGGTCAAAGCCCAAGAAATGGTATTCTATATATAGAATATCACGAATGAGAAAACCCTAATAGGGTTATAATTTATTGTGGTGTTAGTCCTTTTTGTAGTATGGGTTGTTCTAGATCTTGAGTTTTGGTCTACTGTGCCTAATTTGTTTTTTTACATCTTGATGTCATGGGTTTCCACTATTATTCCCTTAAAATGAGGCTTTATCTAAATTAAAAAATTAAATGCCATCGAGATGTTAGAAGGCAGAGTTAATCATTTGAGACTAATTTTTTGTTAAGTGATTTTTCATATTGAAAAATGAAACTCTTTGTCACCATGTCATTGCCTAGATGGAATAATAGTTTAGAGGCCCTTATTAGAACCAAAACTTGTTCAAAACGTTCACTAAAACATGTATCAAATTAGGGTCATAAATGTTATCTTTACACAACTACGATGTGTATTGGTAACCTCATATGTCTCCTTTATAATGAAATGTAGGATGAAGGTTAGAATAGCATTTTCTCTACACAGTTGTGCTGCATCAGGGTAATAGTGTGTTGCATTTATTCATCTAGGCTATAAGAGGGTAATGGGGTTTAACCGTACATAGGAAATCCATTCTACCTAAGCCTAATGTTTTATAAAAATAATTTATTTATAGTTAAATTTATGTATTTATAATTTGTTCATAATTAATGATAAGAGGTATTTTTGGGATACATATTAATTACAAAGATTTTATTTGTTTAAATATTTATATAGGGTTCATAATTCATTAATGAATTTTTATGGAACATTTATTATTAAATAGTAAATAATAATATTTAAAATTCTTTTTAATGAATTCATAGAGAAGGTTTTATGGATTATAAAAAAAGGGTTTATTTTATAATCATAAGAATAAATTTGTAAAATTATTCTAAATTATATAAATAATTTCAAGATATAAAACTATTAATTTTTCATAATTAAATATTTTTTAATTAATCAAATTTATGGGGTCCTATTTGGAATCATTAAATATGTTATATTTAGACTATGAGAAATGTTTATATAATATAAAACTGATTATTAATTTTTTTATAATTTATAGAAATATCATATATTTAAAATAAAAAATCATATAATGATGAATATGAAATATTACATATAGGATTTAGTATAAAAGTGTGTAAATTCAGAAATTTGAGAATTTATACAATGAATAGCATAAATAAACTTTTTGTAAAAGCTTTGTATTTAATAATTCTTTCATAAATGGTTATATAAATTTTAAAGTCATGAACTTTTCATTTGTTTCATATAAATTATCTACTTTATACATATTTATATATTTTTATATTATGAATGTGCATGCTATAATTAAATCATTAAACCACTTCTAAGAGATATATCATTTCATTAATTTGTAGGTACAATTATATATATTTTATTTTTTTTAATATAGCTTGACCTAAATTTGTAATTGGATTTTTGCCTGAACATAGTTATTGGACATAGTATGTGCATATTAGGAGCTACAGATATCAGGAATTGAATTCTCTCTTTGGTTCAGTATTCTTGGAGAGATGGGCATGGTGTTAAACTAATTACCAGTTTGAAAGGTTATGTCTTGTCTATAAAGGTGAATTATATTGGATATCACCCTCTCTGTGATTAATCATATAGAGATTATCAATTTCATATAACTCTAAAACATTGTATTATATTTTTTATAAACCATTTTCATATGACTAATTTTCATATGTATGATTTTGTTTGGATCCTTTATTTGGGTGAGTAGCACAAACTCATTGGACTTTTAAAAAGATATAAATCAATTTGAATTGAACTCATTGGATTGGTGGATAGATTATGATCCCAAATCTAAATCATTAGTAGCATGAGAATACAAGGGAATAAACAAGAGATAATATTTTGAGAATAAATTACCTTTATCCCCTAACTGTCTTATTCTTTCCAAAGTATCACTTTTCAAAACCTCTACCATACAACCATGTAGTTACACATTAATTTGGGGTGACACTAAATACTATTGTGTAATGAATTAAAGTAATATGTTTCTCTAGAAAATTCTATGGTATTTTAGTGCCAATGAGGGGTTCTCATAGATTGTCCTTTTTATCTAGTTCTTTGTGTTTTGTTTTGACTAAACGTGTCTTTAAAACCATACATATTAGGACACCAAAGAAATAGATTTTGGTTTATCAATATTTAGGATTGGATAAAGAGTTTTTAACTCAACTAAGAGTTTTATATGATATTACAAGGATCATTCCATATCTAAATAACTAATACGTGAGTTTCACACAATGATGGTGCATTTTATTTGTAAAATATACATATATTCATCCTAATGGATATGATGGACTTTTCAAAAGGGTTCTTCATTTTAGTGGGATAAAATTTAGTTAAAAAAGATCTTATTAAATTGAATAGAAATATAATACTCATATGATAAAAGATTCAGTATATATAAATAATATAATCATCATTATAATTGGCATTAATATTAATCCATGAATTGGAAAGATTGATATATGAAATAATATTACTAGTAACATAAAAGAGGTGATATGTAAATATATATTATATGGGTTAGATTAAAACATATTCCAATGAAATCACGTTTTTATGGTGTTAAACACGTGAATCTATATTCTTATGATAAGAATAGTTTGATTCAACATATTTTTCAAAGGAATTAAATGCCAAATTATATAAGGAATTTTACTTTCATACACTCAATATTATAGGATATTCCGAATGATATTTAGTATAATTGATATTATTAATGGTTTTGTGAGATTAAAGTACTCATTATGAATTATTATGAATGATATATGACATTGTGTATTTGCTTCATAAAATTTTTAAATATAGCAGAGGTATGAGGATAATAATTAATTGGATATCGGTGATTGAAAATTTTGTTCATTTAATAGAGAAACAAAGTTACTCAACTGATGTATTTTCTTCTTCCATCTTGGATAATCTTGTAATAAGGTGTGTTTTTATCTCATTTTTCACCTGAGAAGTGTGTGTGAACTATATTTTTTTAATAAAACAAGAAAGGGTATATTTATAAACATTTTTATTATTATTATACTTTTATGACATGATTTTAGATATATTAAAAAGGGATATTTCTAGTTTGTAAAATTATCCTATTGACATCAAAATACAGGTATTGAAATTATGATTAAATTTAAGAGAAGCTAACTCCATGTTTTAAATGTATTTTGGATTGATGAAAATGATATTTGATATCTAGATACTAGTGTTCTATATTAGATGTTATAGGCTGTGTTTATATCAAAAGATGAAAAATCTGTTGTAGAGAAAAACTTTGTTACATCAAGAAGTCATTTAATGAAATTGAATCATAGGGTTGTCTAGAAGGAAGGGTAAAAATTTTGTATGTAGGGATTATTTGGAATAAATTAAAGAGTTTGGGATACTCATAATATTTTCCATGTCATATAAAAAAATTATATAAATTTATTGTTCTATTTTAATTATAATGGGATACTATATGTATATTTTTCATGTTCTGTTACTATATGATATTTGAAAATCAGATTTAGAATGGTTTGAGAATGTAGTGTATATTCATGTTATAAATAAAAGAGTTACTGCATCAAGATTTTTAATGTAAATGAATAAATCAATCTCTAATAAATTTAATAAAGGTTGTTTATATTAATATCATTTCTATTGTAGGATAATAAAATTTGTTTTCTAATAGAGATTTTCTATGATCAATCCTTATACATATTATACATCAGGTGTTTAGTCTTCAATAATCCCATTGTAGTGTGAATATTTATTCCCTTCTCATTGAGGTTTCCAAAAATAGTCATGCCAATGTTTAGATAAAGTATCTTCTCCAATATACATCATTCCTTTTAAAGAACCAATTTGGTACATGGACTCATAATTTACCCTCTTTTCTATAACCATCGAGCAATGTGAAATCTTCCATGTTCCATCTATGAACATTGTATAGAAACATGGATAATTTATTTTCCCCATGGAAGTTTTGTTCTTCTTTAATATGAGGGTGTTTCACAAAAATTTCATGTCTACTAAGAATTCATTACATGTATTGAGAGATATATAAACCATGTGAACAATCTCAACTGTGTTTCCAACCATATGATAAATTCTTCCGAATCCTTTAGAGATGTAACAATTCATACTCTCCCACATGGATGTTGAATGGAATGAATCACTAGATTCTATCACCAAATATTCATGTGAACATGTAACACTTAGGGTAAAAGCACTCTTTTCCTTCAAAATAGGGTTCACATACCCACATTCAATAGTATATCATCCAAATTTGACCGTATGACCACTGTAATTATTTATTAGGTGTTGTTTATTTTCATCGTAAAAAAATATACAAGATTGATCCTAGTTACACCGACCACATATTATTTATTTTTAATTTCTCGGTGACATTTTCATGAAATAGTGAAACCTCTTCCCAGTATATTATATGTGTTTTTAAAAGATACCTGAATATAATTATATTGAATTTATGCATTCAATATCATGAAAATAGTATGGATGATATAAAATTCTATATATTTTGGAATAATAATATTGATATGTCTTCAAATTTTTATGAACCATTAATATTAAATGTAAAAATTCCTTAGGTTGTTAAATCACTTGTTCCAAAAAATAGAACAGATGATAGCAAATTCTCTATATACTGCAATAATTATTTGAAATTATTTTTAGGTATTAAAAATTTTATGTCAACATGTATTAGTTCCAACCGTAGGAATATATGATTACATCCATGTAAATGAAATAAATCATAATTTATTTAATCTTATATCAATACATTTTTATATCTTCTAGTTTATGGAATGAGATTTTATTATTCTTGTTTATCATATTTGGGGTTCAAATTACACCTTAATTTCCAATATTATATTTTTATTTTTTATGGGATTTAAGAAAAAATGGATTGAAAATTTTAATATATGTGGGAATATTCATAGTTAGAGGATTGAAAGTATTAAAAGTGGTATTTCATCTATAAATATAATATTCCTATAGGAACCTTTGATATATAAATCATAACAGGTCCCCACCCAGGCCCTTTAATCATGTACCGGAACATGTATTCTCCCAAATATCACGTCTAATATTCCATGATTTAATAACATGTTCCAATGGTGTATTTCTCACAAATTAATGTCATTACCTATTTTAGGGAACAAATGGAGTTTAATTGTCATCCCCTTTAGATTCATCCACCACGGAAATATAATTTCAATATGTTTCTAATGACTCATCCCTAATATATTTTTTTTCTTGTACTACTCTGAGCTGTATTCATACCATGGTTGACTAATATATTTAGTATTTCAATTAACATTTTTTGGATTTCCATTAGATATAGAAGATGATTGTCAAACAAAAAAAATCAATGATAAAAATTTCTGTGATGAGATGATAAGGATGAATGTTGTCTATAACATTTATATTTGGATGAATTAAGAGGATAACACCTACCACACTAGATTTATTATTTTCTTAAATTTAATTACACATTTTTTTATAGAATAATAAAATTATTTGAAACAATATAATGTTGGTTTTTCATAATTAAAATTATCTATAACATTCACCTTTTATAATGAATATATATTATTTGTATTAATTTATTCATTGTATAGAATTAATATTTCATGAACCATATATGATTTATATAATTACAAAATTGATGAACTATTATCATTTAAAAAAATAGTGTTAATATGTAGTTAAAGTGTTC
Organism: Viscum album; assembly: GCA_963277665.1. NCBI lineage: Eukaryota > Viridiplantae > Streptophyta > Magnoliopsida > Santalales > Viscaceae > Viscum > Viscum album. The sequence continues at coordinate 1,897,284,255 of OY728140.1, read as the reverse complement.
ATAAATATTGCAATAGAGCATGCATAAGAGCCTTCTCAAATCCATTTTTCTCGTTTGAATAGTTTTTTCATGAAAAATTAGTCTAGAAGAGTTGGAAGAACATTTGATTCATCACTGAATACACTCAAGATTTAAATTGTTTAATAAACATTTGGAAAAATAGATCATGTATAGTTATTCGGATGGTACTACGGATTATGGTACATTTTTTAGAAATACCCATTTCAATGGTGATGTAGATTCCATGATCTAATTAAAAATGGGAATTTATGATAACCTCCAAGATTTTAAAATGTTGTTTGATAAGTTAAATAACTATGTTAAGAGACCATTTTATTTCAATTTTATGAAATACAAAACATTTTCATCAGTATTAATGTTATATAATTTAAAATTTTGAAGGGGATGGAGTGATACCAGATTTATAGAAATACTTTCTCTCATGAATGATATTATTCCAGAATAAAATAAGCTACCTTGCGGAACATATGACATTAAATGAATTCTATGATCAATGTGAATGATCTATAACAAATACATTCTTGTCCAAATGATTTAATTTTGTTTTTATGGACCGTGAATCACTCATAAAATTTCCTAAGTGTGGAATGGATCAATAAAATAAAAATGAATAATGTACTTCAAAATATGTATGGTACATTCCTATCATTACATGATTTAGAAGAATATATCGATGTTAGTAAATTGTGAGACAATTAACATGGTATTCATATACAAGAATTAAAAATGGTAACCTAAAACATCATGAAGATTATCCTTAATGGATGAAAATTGTTAATAATTATCCTAATATTGCAAAGAAGCTAAGATAGTTTAATCTTGAATTATCTATATATGGATCAAATAATTTTTGAATACATAGTAGTACTCATAGTAAATATTCCACCATGTTGCTAAATTATAACATGCATCCACGGTTATGTATGAAATGTAAATACATTATGATGTTCTTGGTTATATCTTGGCCAAATAAACACTATAATGATATTGATATCCATTTGGATCCATTGAATGTAAATTTAAAATTGATGTGGGATATAGATGATAAAATGTATGATCTCATAGAAGTGAATAATTTACATTGATGTCTATTTTTTAAGGGATAATAAGGGAATTCATCGCTTATGAAAATTTATCTGGCTATAGCATTAAATGAATGGTGGGGGTCCAATTTGTAAAGAATGAGCACAATATGTTTAGTTGAAACATTCCTTAAAGAAAGTATTTTTATGTAATCATATGTTTTTACCTTGAAAACAAAATATAGATCTTGGTTGATAACATTCTATTGGAATATTAAACATGATACAACAATATCTCTACTAAATGGTGATAAAAGTTATGATAATGAAAAACATTTTGAAAATATTTTGATAAATAAATTTTAAAAACCATACTAAATCATGTTGGGAGAAGCGATAAATTTTCAATGAATTACATTATTGATATATTTTGTACCTTAGACATTTATTTGATTTCATACTTATAGATAACTATCTATTTGATAGTGTTATTGAAACATTACTACATATTCAGGAAAAAATGAATGATAGAATCAAGGAATGGTTACATATGATTGACATGGGGATAAGGGAAGAAGTGGAACCAGTTAAGGGTAAAGGGAATAATTTTCTTCCTCTAGCAGCATACACTATATAGACATGAAAAATGTCAATTTTTTCTTCTTTATTAATAGCGTAAAACTTTTAAATGAGTATTCAAAAAATAGCATGCTTTTCATTTCAATGACCAATTTGAAGATACAGGGACTAAAATACCATGATTGTCATATTATGATGCAAGATCTAATTACTAATTATTTATATTACATTCTACCTTGAAATTTATAGTATACATTAACTAGACTCTCCCCCTTTCTTAAAGTCATATAAAGTAATGTAATAGACTCAATAAAGTTTCCAATCATGAATAAGAATGTTTGATACATATTATATTAACTAGATATGTATTCCCCCCATCGATAATTTATAAAATGGTCCACATGATGGTTCACATGTATTGATAGGTTCAACTATGGGTACTTGTTCATTAAATATGGATGTATAAAATTGAATGTTATATGAAAATTTTGAAAGGATATGTCAAAAATGGATGTCATATAGAATTTTTTTTTGAAAAATTATGTATTATGGATGAAGCTTTTAAATTTGAAACTGATTAGCTATCAGATGATGAATACATTGGTATCCTAAAGTCTCGTCATAGTAAAAGCCTTCTGGGTGAAGATATTTCCAAAAGAAGTGTTCTTAAAATTACCTTACCAGTGCTTAAGGAAGAACCCCATTACATTTGACATAATAATGAATATGTAGATCTGTATGTTGAATCCCATAATGAAATTGTTATTATTTTATTCCATAAAGTGTTGGGGGATGAAAATAAAATACACATACTCAATAGAATATAGGATTTTTTGGAGATTAAATTTATAAGGAGTTATCTAAAACATACAAAATTCGATTGTAGAATGACTTAAATGGCAAGCCATGGTACTGGATTATAATTTTATATCTTATAGAAGTTTCATAATAAATTCATATATGTTCCTTATAAATTAAAATGATGACAATATTATGATGAAAACTAGGGTTGTAATACTTGTAGTAGAAGTGATGAACATATCAGGTTGCAAGGATATAATTCAAATTTATTAAAATATTTCATATTTTGGAATTATCAAATACATCTATCAGTTATCTTATACAACATTTCGAGAGTCAATTTTCCATTTCATATTGGTTGAAAATATGAGTGAAGTGAATGTTTATGAAACTGGCATGGTGAAGGTGAATTTTAGTATAAAGGGGGAAAATGTTGATCTTTTCATAATTTCATAATAATCAGCGCATGTATTTTATGTCTCACAACTAAAAAATAATAATTTGTTAATTTTCCTACTAGTGGCTAAGAAAACTATGGGTTAATATGAATATTCAATCATGAATGACCGTTTCATTTTGACATCATAATCAATCCATGTTGGTCCCAATGTAAATAAGGTATTATATATTAGAGGGAATGACACATAGGGGATTTGGATTCTGGATATAGGTTCTAAAACACTAAAATCATTAAAAAAATAAATTGAGTTCAATGAGAGGGTAAAATTATTTTTTAATAAACTGTTTTTTTTTCAAAATTATATTCTCTATTAGATAATACATTAACATTATTTAAATTAATTTTTGACTTCTCATGTAGAAAATTTCTTCTTTATTAGATTATGTTACCAATCTCATAGAAGAACAAACTATAATGATGGAAATCCATGGGAAAGATGTAAAGATAATGTTATGATGTACTTTCTCTATTTTATAGAAAAATTATGTAATGAAATGATGATTTAATTTTTATTATTTCATTCATATTTCATTTAGTTTTTAATATTTAGGTCCATATTTTATTTCTTTATTCAGAAAAACATTGGAAGAATTCTTTTCCCTCAAAAACATTTCACCCTTGATTTGTGGGAATTTTTAACTCTCCATCAGGTTCTCTGCACTTCCCTTACAAAAAGATAAATGATATTACCTCTGATCAATCACATATGGAAATTTTTATGTTCTCATAGTAAAATCATTTTCCATAGAATTCATGTCTAATTTTATATTTATGATTAATTATTTCTTTTTACTATTAAACACATAAGAATTGTTCTATTTTAAAAGTGTTTTCTTTCCCTCAATTAGGGGTGTTTTTTTCAAAGAATTTCATGCTCATGAGAGATTGAACATAGAGGATGTAACTAAAAAAATGAATATTAAGAAATGGGTCAAGAATGTATACAATAATAATGAAAAGGTCAATTATTACTACTTATTTAATTAATTTTTTCATCATTTTATCTTCAATTAATAAGCTAATTTCATTATCAATATTATATATATTTTTTCTCACATTTATTTTAAGAAGTCATATTTTTTTATCTATTTACAACAATCCACAAAATAGATAGCATGTTCCTTTTTTCAAATGTTACCATGATTTTCATTTCCTTTCATTGTTGAACATCCCACAATGCATATTGTGTCAATATGCAGTGTTGGCATATCTACAAAGAGAGGAAACAGAAAGTATGGTAACATTGGAAGATGGAATTATTTGGAGTCATTGGTAATGTTGGAGTCAGTTGTACCTCATTCTTATATATGATGCGACTGGTATGATTCCAAACTCCTCTTTTTTTTAATTTATTTTTAATTTTCATAAAAAATCCAACTAACATACTCAAAATAGATAAAACCCATTTAGATTAATTTTATAATTTATAAAATGATTCATAATTTATTTGGACATATAAGAATAATCATCACCTAGATCTGAAGCATAATGTGTCTAGTATGACTCATAGCATCCACTATCAATTTTAAATTGACATTGTTGTTCAAAAAAACTAACTCACTAAAAAACGAAAAATTCCCTTGGATTATATTGATTATTTTATAGAAATATTCATATGTCATTTTTTATGTGTTTGAATTATTATCATATAAAACTGACACATGATGTGACCGGTATGAGTAAATATGGGTATTTCATGTTTAAAATAATATTTTATTAAAAAAAGAAAAGTAGAATACAAAAAAATTATAAAAGACATTTTTATTGTTTGGATACATTAGAAAAAATATACATAAGTTATTATTTGACTAGTAGAATTTTTCATTATCTAAATCCAATGAATGGTGTGAATAATATGTCTACAAGTACGTATTATTATTTAAAATTGACATTGATTTTTATAAAAAATATTACTGACATACTAAAAACAAGGAAAATGCATTCAAATTATTGTTATACATTAGAAAAATAACACAAATGTCATTTTTGACATGTTGGAATTAGCGAGACCACAATTAGATACATGATGTTCCATATATTACTAAAATTATACATTTCAATTTTAAAATTTACATTCTATTTCTAAATGTGTTAGTCACTAAAACTGAAAAAACATGAGTAAATTTTCCTAGTAATTTTGGAGAGTTATTCCTAATTAATTTTTATGAGTAGTAATCAGTCTCACGTCAAATCTACACATGATGTGACCATTATGAGACAAAAAGAATTGTATCCAACATAAAATTATATTTTAGTTAGAAAAATTGACATACTAAAAAAAGAAAAAAATCAAATTTTTTTTTGATAATTTAAAATGATCCATATGTACTTTAAAAAATTTAGAAATAATCTAAACCTCAATCCTATTCATTGTGTGACTATTATGACTCCAATGGATTCTTTTTATTCAAAATTGACATTAATTTTAATAGAATAGGAAACAGACATACTCAAAACTAAGAAAATGAATTTATATTATTTTGTTAATTTAGTATAATTATATATATATCATTTTTTCATGTTGGAAATATTCTCACCTCAATATGATTCATTATGTTCTTGTTAAAACTCAATGTGTATGTTATTTGATTAAAATTGATATTTTAGTTCCAAAAGTCACACTTACTGAAAACACATAAAACATGATCCAATTATATTGATAATTTAGTAAAAAAATAATCATAAGATATTATTGATGGTTATTAATCTGTCTCATATCAAAATGACAAACACTATGAACATTATGACTCAATGTGTGTGTTTCGAGTTTGAAAAGTCATGTTAATAAAACGACAGGTGGCATCCTCAATAATGAAGAAACACATTATTATTTTTTAAATACAATATTAAAATAATCCATAAATTATTTGGGACATGTATGAATAATAATAATATCAATAAAATACATGGTCTGACTGGTATTACTTCAATTGAGTCTTTTTTTATTAAAAATTGACATTAATTTTAATAAAAACGACAACTGGTATACTTCAAACTGAGAAAAAAACATTGAATTTATTTTGATAATTTATTGAAAATGATATGAAATTCATTTGTGACATGTACAAATTATCCTCACCCCAATCAAATACATGATTTTCCAAGTATGACTCGAAAATTATGTTATATATTTAAAATTGACATTCTAGTTCAAAAAGCATCGGTCACTAAAAATTGATAAAACACAGTCGAAATATATTTATAATTTAGTAAAATTATTCATAAGTAATTTTTGATATGTAGGAAACATTCTCAAATCCAAAAAACACATGATGTTATTGGCATGACTCAATGTGTGTGTTTGTAGTTTAAAATGAAATTTTAGTAAAATATACTAATAACACACTCAAAACCAAGAAAATTCATTCATATTATTTTGATACTTTATGAAAATGATCCATATGTCATTTGGGACATTTGGAAATCAACCAATTCTCAATCCAATGCATGCTCTGACCAGTATAACTCCAACTGTATCATTTCAATATATAAATTTCATTTTTTTTACAATGCAAATCACATCACCAAAAATGAGAGAATGAGACAAGATTATTTTCTCATAATTCTATCTGCTATTACATATTTAAATTTGTTATTTTTTTTATATGATACACATTTCATTAATTTTAAATTATGTAATTCTAGATGATGTACAAGAAATCATGGAACATGAAAGAATCAACCGCAAATCAATCTAATACAAACTTTTCCTTGTGTGACTCAATGTTTAGTTTAAAATTAAGAAATTATTTTTAATATATTTATTTATATTATTAAAATAAAAATAATTATTTTCTTATATAGTTGCTTTCTTTTTCTCAATCATGTGTTGTTTTTCATCAATAGTAGAAGTTTGGGTCAGGGTCAAAAGACAAAGGAACATTTATTGGTTTTAAATGTATGTAATAATTTTTACTTAGTCATGTAATTTTATAATCCAACGTGTTATATTTCTATAACATAGTGTTCTTTTTAAATATTAATTATATTAAATTTTGTATATGTAATTGATTTTTTTATTTGTAGTGGTGTTTCTGGTGCTACAGTGTGTTGTTACATAACATGACATTGTTTTTGTTGTGTACTATTATAGAACAATACATTTACCCATTTATCACTACTTTTACATGAACTTCCAAATATGTCCTTTATCTATGCAACTATAAGAGAGAATAAAAGCACTGATTAATGTTTCCATTTGTCAAATTATTTTTATCACTGGTAAAATCTTAGGGATTTTAATCTCTCTTTTTTACTTCATAATTCTATAGTGTAGATAAAGGCCATTTTTATCCTTGTTATATGAATATTTGGTTTTAGTTTAAAGAGATGTCCAACTGTCCATATCTTTTTCAAGTGGTTTTGATGAACACAACCCAAACACACAATTGCTAGATCTGTATTGATGTGATAAGATAGATCTGATCTGGGTTAACTTATCTATCACGTTTGGAATGGGGAAAGGCTATACATCATGATATATGGGGGTATAAATGATCCACCAATAGTAGTTCAATAGTAGTACCAAATTTGGTTATAAATAATTGATTCATGCTCACATGAGGAATAAAGAACACTAGGAATTGTTAATTTCATTAGTTGTAGTTACGGAAAAACCAAAAGTATAGAATGATTTTGACTACCATATTGTTGTAGCTAGTATGGGTGAAAAATCCCCCTAACATAGCACATTTCTTTGAAACAAAATAACACAATCATAAGGCACCACACACGAATGTGTAGTTGAACTGTAAAACAAACCATGTGCCGAAACACTAAATGAGTGAAATTCCAGTATCAAAAGAGTATTGGAGGGTTAAAGGGAAATAATCAATACCAATAAGTTTTTTTGACATGGAAATAAAATATAGGTGTCATCCAAAGAAAATTTTTATGGAGAACATGAAAAATAATGCCAAGCACAAGGAGCTAGTCAACAACCAAGGTGGATGTCTATTCTAAAAATCCCACCGAACCGAGAAATTATTTTTAGTATCAAAAATTTAAACAACCAATTGTCTATGCAATAAAAAAAGGAATAATTAATGACATAAATTTTACCACATGAAAATAATAAATTCAAAACTATCCACTATTTTCATTGGAAATTGGTGTTGTTATTGCAACTATGGTCATATGATGATACCCAAATTCATAATATCTAAAGACAATTCGAATTTTTATAATAATACATCCATAATAAAACTATCATGTTGGTTATTATCATTCTATATCCTATTGACACATAGATTTATAAATTCAATGAAATATCTATTAAAATGATGCCTATTGTCCAAGTGCTTTTATTTAACATGGAAAACTTATTTTTTTACAAAATTAAAGAATATTAACTATCATAATAAATGGAAATAACATAATTGTAAAAAAAATAGTAGAAATAATGGATTTAAAGACGAATCAACGATGCCAATTTTTTATAAACTGATGAGAAATGTATCTCTATACACTTTTTGGGCCAGTTTTGTAATAAAATAACACTATATATTTAAAAATTAATAATTTTTCGAATTACTCTTCACAAATACTGGTGCCACTAATCTTTTTTTTGGCATGAGATTCTCTGAAAACTGATGCCAATAGGGATTTAATAAACTGCTAGTTTTGTGAGGAACTCATTGTTTTATATGTGAAACGTAGTTCTTAACATGAAATGACTCCAAAGTGGAACCACCTATCCTTAACAACTATTATTATTGATTTTCATCAATTTTTATCATTATTTCACTATTGGTGGTCTCGTTTATTCATCATATATCATATATTCATCATCAATGGAAGTATTTTGTCTTCAGAAACAATTTTTTGGCTGACCATCAATAATAGTTTGATATTATTTCTTTATTATTTTTTATTGTTCATTTTTTCAAACACGTTTGTTAGATCTTCTAGTGTTTATTCTTCTGATGAATTTGAGCGAGAACGTTTAGATTAAGGATCTATTTTCAATATTAGACTACTATTTTTTTGTTTTTTAAAAAATATAATATAAATTACTTATCATTTATTTATATTTTTGGATTGTTGTTTCAATTATTTTTATGTTGTTTCATTTTATTTATAAATTTTGTTGTTAAAGGTTGTCTATTTTTTTAAATATTCAATTTGATGAAATTACCAATTGGTCTGGAAGAAGTTATGCAATGAACAGTGATCTATGGTTTCTTATTCATCCATATAATGTACATCAATTGTAATGTCTCCATATTTCTAACTATTAAATTAATAAAATCTTCAATTGCTTTTGAATCATGGAACACAAAACTAATTTAACAACTATGTAAAATTAACTAATACATGTGAGATGTTTGAAAGTAATTAAATTATTATATCAATAAACTACATGTATTTAATATGAAAATGAAAAAATTAATATTTTTATATTCTTATGATATAAAATTTTTATTACAATAGTATAATTTTTCAATTAACATATATTATCATTTTGTGTAATTAACCTAAATAAATTAAATTTACATCCCTTAAATGGATGAAAATGTTTATGATATTTTCATGAGATCTAATATATTATCAATAATTATATTTCATATTCTTTTGAAATAATATAAAAAAAATGTTCAAATGGTAATATTTCAATAAAAAACTTTTTAATTATGAATAATACTTCATTAAAAAAACATATCAATATATATTTGATTTGGTAAAATGAAAAAAAAATTATTGATTTATAATTTTCAAAAATATTTTGGGTTTTCTGAAAATTTTGTCTTTTGGTGTAAATATTTATTTATAGAATTTTTTCCTAAAATATGTTTCTGATAGTAGCTGGGGCCTATAGAGTTACCATGGGGATATTATATCCCATATATTGGAATGTCAATTAAATAATTAAGTAACCATTTATTATAAAAATACACAAAAATTAGTGTATGAAATTAAATTAACATCATAATATTATAATAAGAGTTATGAAAAACACATATATAGTGACAAAATCTCACATGTACATAATTAAATAGAAGGAAATAAATTAAAACCTAATAATAGATTTGTTTAAAAAAATGAATTTTTTTCTGGGAATTTCAACTGGGGTCATTACATATGGTGTAAATTTGATCATCATGACACACATCATGAAAAATAAATACCTTTAAAAGATTAACTTTTTATTTTATTCATAAAAAATTGTTTTTCTTATCTGATTACCAATCATTTTTATTTAATGTGTTTATTTTTACAGTTTTTCTATTTATATAAATATTTTTAAATGTTTATATGTTTGAATATATACACCAATTATATTTCAATATGATCTATATAATGGATTTTAATAGGATAAATTTACAAAGAACCACAAGTGAATATGAAATAGGACTTGATAATATGATGGAATTTTATAAATGAAATTTTCAAAATATAGATTTTATTTTCTGTCCATGTTGGTAGTGTTTGAGTATGAAAAAGATAAACTCCATTGAAATCAATAATAATTTCATTTTATATGCTTTTAGAATTAATTATGCACATTGGATATGGCATGGTGAATGAACTGAATATTCAACACCTAATATATATGAAAATATTCATAATGAGGGAGAGGATCCTGTTGATGAATTTATTCATGATTTATGTGTTTAAACCATTGATAAAACCCAAACAATTCATTGATTGTTTAGATATTCTGAGAAACCATTATACTTATTTTACAATAATTATAGTGTGTTTTACTATTTTTTAGATTAGTTAACATGAAATCATTAAATGAGTGGAGTGATTAAATTTTCACTTACATACATGATATTTTAAAAGAGCTAATTCGACAATGAAATAGGTTCCAGATTTCAATTTTGAGGTGAAGAAATATTATTCCAAAAAGTATTGGGGTATAAAAAGATACATCTCTTCCCCAATTATTTTTCATCATATTTTAAACAATATAAATATTTATCAAATTGTCTTACATGTGGGACATCATGCTAGAAGATGGAAGAAAAATTTCACTCATATTCATTCTCTTGAATTTAAATTGACCGTAATTAAAAAATAAATTTTGTATCCTTTATAATAATTTCATCAAATAATTCCATGATATAATTATGATATTTCAAATGTGATTGTTTCGTATGTACCAGAATCGTCGCTTCATCTAAATCAATCTGGTATCATCCAAGAATTACTCTATGGAAGCATATATTTTAAAATTTAATTTATTTTGATTTGTAAAGATAGAATTCATATGAGTGAATCCCTGATGGAAAATTATTTCACCATACAGATTCCCAACATTTAATAAGATTTGATAAAAAATAGTGATTTTGGATGTAACGTCTGAAATCGCATAATGATATTGTATACTGATGAAATGAATCCATATTGGAGCCTATTTTTCCAACAAAGCTCATGAACTATTCTATTGGTTGTTTATAACTTTTCCCCACATATATGTATGAAGAAAATATATGTTATTATGATATTGATTCTTTCTAGAAAAATAATCAAGGGAATTATTTATGTTTTTATTTCACCAATGATTAATTATTTTTAATTTCTATGGGAGGTTTGTGCTAATGTTTTCAATGCATACAAGAATGAGTGTTTTATTCTGCATTCTATGACAATGTACACTACAAATTACTATCATATATATGGAATCATATAAGGATATAGTGTTATGGGACACAATTTACGTCCAATTTGTGAAGAAGATACTTCATATTATCAATTGTAGAATGGAATAAAGATATTGTAAATGGGATGTCAAGGATCCTTTTGAATTTATCATCCATAAGGTAGATTGAATGAATCATTTAATAGTTTACAGGAATAAAATATTCCCCCACCATCTTTAGTTGATGATTATTAATATACGGTTAAAAATATTTATTTTTAAATTTGAAATAAAAAAATTTGTCCTCTAAAAAATATCTAGAAAAAATTATAAAACTCTTATTAACAAATTTATTATATGTTGTTAATGATAGAACATTACATTAATGTTATTCATGCTGATAAAAGTATATGTTACATATTGATTGGAGCATTATTATAAATTAAATTAAAAATAAATAATGGATTGAATACTAGATTAGACTTGATGCCAATGAGATTACTTTTAGAGTTGGCTCCCACTATTAGAGGAATCTGAACATTTTTACCTCAGGCTTGATGAACATTAAGCATTATTGATAAGATAAAATTTTGTCAGATCCATCATGGTATTTAATTACCCAGTGGTTATTCTTATAATGTTAAAAATTTGGTTTCATTGAATGATCATGAATTAATAGGTATGCAATTTCTTTATTTTTATATATGGATGCAACAACTTCTACAAGTCAGACTATATGGAATATTGATGACTGATTTTAGAAGGAATGTCATCCAGTTATATAAGTTTTTATATCCATTAATAGAAAAGTCATTCAAAAAAATTTATAATATGCGTTGGATAATGAATCATTTCTTATTCGTTGTCAACTATAATTGTATTTCACACGTAAATTTATTGATAAAATGATTCATCTTGTTATTCATTTAGAGCATGAGATAATAATATGTGGGCCTATTTATTTATGTTGAAGTATAATTTTTAATGATATATGAAAAATTATGAAGGGATATATTAAAAATACTTATAGATGAGAGGCCTAAATTGTTCAAAAATATCCATAGGAAGAGGTTATTGAGTTTCGTACTGATTATTTGTATGAAGTGGAGTATATTTGTCCCCCTATATCTTGGCATATGACAATTTATAGTGAAGGTAGAAGTATATGTGGATTAAAGGTAATTTTTCTTATATGTATTGAAGTGATGGATAAAAATTTTATATTTTGAACAACAAATATGAGGTTCAATCATATATATAATCACATACTATAAAATAAATGTTATGATATCAAAAAAGAAATGAAATGTGGCTGATGATTAATTTTAAAAAAATTGTCTAATGGTTAAAAAAGATAATCATCAGAGATATAAATTCATAGGAAAAAATAAAATGGTTTGCATGAGGACAACCTATTAATGTTATCTCATGGTCTACTTTTGATATTAACATGTACACATTTTGCACACAAAAATTGGAGGACAAGAGTAACATTAAAAATTATTGTGCATTGGTCATCGTTGAAGAATTAAATTATTCATGTGGAAAAGATAAAAACCCAAATTTCATCATCAATTACATTTTTTTCAATTCTTTAAGACATATAAAAAATTTATTATATTAAATTTCAAGTCACATTGTATAAGTGTAATTGGTTTCCAATTAATGGTGTTGTAAAACATATTATATATGGGTTTAAACTTGTTGATTTAATAATATTTAGTTGCAACGAGGTCCCATTTATCATGGAAACACATGAAAAGAAAATATTTTATGTCCCTAGTCCATCGAATGATCAATGGTCCATTATTTTGTATGGTAAAATAACTTATTTGACTGACAAGGATGATGATGTTGTTAGTGATTTATATGAGGCTGATTCTTTTGTTACGTGATTTTTACATAACACTGACTATAATGAAATCACAGTACATGTAGTAAAAAATGACGATGGTTAAGGGATATATGATAATACTAAATTACTATACTAATTAATCTGTTAATTATTAACATTATATTTCTTTTTTAAAATTTTCAAGTGTTAAAATTATATTATTTAATAACTATTGGATACTTAATTATTTATATTTGATTATTTAAATGATTTCTTGTGCTATCTTTGGATATTCAATGGTTATGATTAAAAAATCAATGAAATACCAGACCTATATTATTATATTTCTGTTAATGTTATGTATATGATAATTCTATTTGAAACATTTATATTTATATTTATGATTGTTTTTATCATTTTAGAAGTATTTTTTATATTTACTGGTTTACCTTTTATATTATTATGGTTAATAATATGTATATCATATTCTTAACTTAAACATGTGTACCACTTTTTTTATGAAATATTTATATTTTCATATATTCTAATTATTTACTTCTGTAATAATATAATGATAAATAATAATTTCATTACTTTTCACTATTTCTATAAAATTTATAGATACAGAGATAGAGGAACATGTACTACATTTTTTTCATCTTTCATATTATTAAATATCCACTAATATAATTATTTATTGGGAAAAACATTTAATTTTAAAATAAAATTTACAGGACTATTGATAAGAGGTCAGCCATGAATTCTTCTACATTTATTGTTAATAAGTCCAGTTCTCGAGTTGGTAAATGTGTAATTACATGTTTATACAAACTATCACATTGTTATGGAGAATATAGATTTCATATTTTTTATGAAAATAAAACTAAAGCTACCTCGAATAATTTTTTTATTATCAATATTTCTATGTAGAATTGTTTCCGGATTATTATGTTTTATCTTAATTGGATGTTTGTTGACAACATAGGGGTAAATCATATTTGCGAGGCTGTAATGGTCAAATATTTCAATAGATTTATTTTTTCATCATTTCTTGAATAATATATATATTAAATTACTATCATTTATTTTATTCTATTACATTAGAGATTAAATTTTGATGAAAAATAGAAATTTAAAAAAATAAGCCTTTCTTTATTTTCAGTTCGATGGAGAGAAATCAAAAAAACATTGAAAAACATTTATGATCCTATAAAGAGAAAAATTGAAAACCAAGGACTCAAGTGTGAGTTTTCAGATTTAGATAATTGGAGGAAATTTATCTCCAGCCAACATGATGAAGCCTTTCTAGTACGTTAATTAGGTTATGTTGTAAAATTTCTTATATATGAACCTAATTACATATTATTTTATGTTTTATATAAAAAAACCTATAGGAAATCGTATCATGAAATCTAGTTTATGAATGTATACCCTCATACTTTATCATGTGGAGGGAATCATTTATTGGATAAAATATTATTTATGAAAATATTGAAGAATTAAGATCTCAGTCTACTAGTGTTTCTGATGAGGTCAAGTGTCATCCTCCTTCTCCCACTACCAACCATGAAATATGGAAAAGTGTAGAAAGTAATAATGAAATATATCTTATAGATAATTCAATGGAATTATATGAATGAATTGAATATAAATATTTTTTTTAATGATTTTTTATATTTTAAAATTTAGCAACACTAATATACCGTTTTCATTTTTCATTTCAGGATGACATCTGTAGAAATCATCATAGATAGAATTTATAGCTAAGGGTAGGATGTATATCCTTGCCACTTTATTATGAAATCCAGAACACATCCACCACATATGACGATATGAGGTAGGATATAGTTTCCAGAATTCTTCTTATCATTAAATTATTAAATCCAGATACACATAAATCGAATCCTTAAAATATGAGTATAATTATATTAAACTATCTGAGGGTGATCAAATTAAATAAACTATGCAGGCAATGTTAGAACAATTAATGAGACAATCATAGTCTATTTAGCCTTCCTAGCATGAAAATCCTTTTCATCGGACAGCGCAACCTATAAACCAATCCCAACTAGACAGTTGTGCCAACTCTAATCCTCAACCACCTCCCTTACACCAAATCCTAGACTTTCATTTGCATACTATAGATCCTCATGTACATATTGTAGCGTTTTGAGTCATTCATTTTATTGGGTATTGTGTATATCATAAGCCTATGGATATTGGTTAGGTTATATTATTATAACATTATATTATCGATCCTACTACCCTACTACCATTTCCTATAGAGGAGGTTAACAGATTAGAGGATTGTATGGGTCAGTTTTTACTCTATCCATATGGACTTCTTCAATATCTTTCTTACAAGGTATACATTTTTTTAACATTAAATACATATGATTGAATTGTTTTTATATTGGTTTTTGAAATTTAACATATATATTTGTATCTTAAATATACATAAATAGAATATTGGAAACAAAATCTTCCGGAATAAAAAATAATGGTTATATCTAATATTTCTTAAGGGATACAGAGATTATCATAGATTTAATCTTCCATGGCAAGTTTCACTGATTTTCTGATTATGTATGATATATGTGTATGAGAATATCCATTAAAAATATTAAAAAAATATATCATGGATATAATTGATTTTATAGAGCTCAACATGTCTATGGGGTAGTTGTTTTCTAGGTTTGTAAATTGACATTTAATTTTTTATTTCTCTAATTAATGATGGTTTAAATCAACTAACTATAAAAAAAATTAATTATGTATATAAACATGTGTCTTAATAAAAATGAGGCCACAAATGTTAATAGTTTTATAATAGAAATCATTAGATTGGTTGTGAAATATTGGAATTTTGTTTATATATATATATATATATGATACATTATTAGTGATATTCAATGGGTATTTCTTTCATCCAATTATAAATGGTTATGAAAAAAATAATTAACAACCAATATTCAGTGTAATTTCATAAATAATGATATTTCTGTATTGTAGGGGGATTGGATGTGAGGTATATTTTGTCATGAATCCACATTATATTGGATTTTTTTATTATGAAATGTTCATAAAAAACTTACCCCTTTTATAGAATGGTATGTTTTCTTATTTTTTATAAGTTCATTATATTTAGTTTTTATTTTAAATAAAGTGTATTATTATATTA
This sequence comes from Viscum album, assembly GCA_963277665.1. Lineage (NCBI taxonomy): Eukaryota > Viridiplantae > Streptophyta > Magnoliopsida > Santalales > Viscaceae > Viscum > Viscum album. The sequence goes on along the minus strand of OY728140.1, from coordinate 1,897,267,770 downwards.
TATATTTTAAATTTTAGGTCATGGAAAAATTTAAACAAACATCACTCATCGATAAAGAACCCAAATTCAATCCAATATGTGAAGGTAACAGTAATTATTTTTTATATTAGATATTATTATGATTATATATATATATATATATTGTTTTTTATTATCAAGTTTATATTTTATAGCTGTAGTTTCATCGTTAACAAGGATATTTTGAAGGTTTTTATTATTTATTATGATTCATGTATTAGATAATCCCAAATGAGGGTAACTGCTTAATTTTATATTTCTATTTATATTAATTATTTTATAATTTATATCATATTACACTATTTTTTAATCTTATATCATTCTATATTATTGTAGAAATTCCATGGTACCGAGTCTTATATAAAATATGAACTTATCCATCCTCGATATTTGTTTGTGATATATTGGTTAAGTATGATTATGATATAATATATGGATATTATAATTCTTATAATTTTTAATTCATTTTCCAGATAACAAGTATGTTGGTCACGGTGGAATCCCGAGAGGGGAGTGAATTGAGTTCCTACATAAAATTTATGTTTAATTATTTTCATATAAATATCCACCAAATTTGAAACAGCTCAGTTAATTAAAGAATTAGAGATGTAAATGTGTAGTTGGTCAACATATTTCTCAATGGGTGATTATTCCTTAGTTAAATTAGTGTAAAAAACCCTTCTTCAACTTTTGAAAAAAATTATACTGAATTAAACACGTACACACACTAACCAAGACTAATTATAATATTGAATGAAAAAAATGATTTAGGTTTTAGAAATTATATGTACTGGAAAATAGATAAAAGAAAGTACAACAAAAATACGGAGAATAGTGGAGTTAAACAAGAGGTTTGGTCTCAAGCTGATACATATTACTATCCACTTGGTGATCACCAGCTACCATGTAGTTTATATTAACAATAATAATGATACACAGCATGTATCAAGATTTACAAGAGTCCTCGAAAATTATTCAGGGTTCACACCCTCTACCACATTTCTTCATGGAAAAAACAAACAGTACAGACCACAAATAGTCTCTTCTTTAGTTATATATGGGAAAAAATATATATGTGATGTTTGATGTGAGGATATTCAGTATCCACTAGTACAAGTATATGAGACAGTTTGTGTAACATACAAACACACACTTCTATGAAATGTAAAATGAAGGAACACAATAGATCAAAGATTATAAGCTTGAGTTTTGAATGATCTATGTGAGGATATTCAGTATCCTCCAGTTCAAATACAAGAGACAGTGTGTGTAATAGACAGACACACACATCATAGAAATGTAAAATGAAGGAACACAATAGAGCTATGGTTATAATCATGAGTTTAGAATGATCTATATGTTTTCAATTTGTCTCTTGACTCCTTGGAGTGAAGAATCTTTAGTTCAAGTGTTTCTCTGGAAGTTGTCTCCAAAACAGAGTGTTGCAACACCAGGTTATAGCTTTCATGAATTTAGTGTTCTTCTTTATGTGTTGATAGAGAGTTGATAAGGCATCGAAGGTAGTAGTGTGTTTGTCTCAAATGATCTTTTTTATGCTTTTTGGTTCAGAATTTAAGTGCAGGATTGTTCTTCTTGAATATATCAAGTATGCCCCTTCATATGCTACTTCTCTATTACTGATCTTCACTTTATTAGCTTCAAGAATCAGGCACTCATGGAACCTATTTTCTTCCTCATACTTCTCTTTAATATATTTGACGTTCAACAATAGAAATAAGTACATCACATGTGATCTTTCTCGTACCTCATATTGTCCGATGATATGGTCTCTTGATGTGTTTACAATCAGAATTTGTAAATGTTAGAAGCATTTAATTAATCAAATATTATTTTTAGAATAATCTTAGGAATTTGACAATGAATGGAGTAGAAGAGTTTGGTATACTAGTAACAGTATCATTCACAAAGGTAGGATTCAATAGTAAGTGCACTTCGACACCATTCATCAGTAACCTTTCTAATGGAAACCTACCATAGATAACTCTAAATCAGTAACCTTCCATTGGTATCCTTCAGCAGTAACCTCACCAACGTAACGTTGCATCGGTGACCTTACTATGGGGACCTTGCATCGGTGACCTTGTATCATTGAATTTGCAACAGTGACCTTGCATTAGTGACCTTGAATCAGTGACCTAGCATCGGTGACATTTTCATCGGTGACCATGCATCGGTGACCTTGAATAGGTGACCTTGCATTGGTGACCATGCATCGGTGACCTTTGCATCGGTGACCATCCATCAGTGACCTTTTCATCTATGACCATACACTTAGAGAAATTTTTCCAAGTGATCTTAAACAAGAGAACATTGAGATTAAAAGTGGAGAGTTATTACTTTTATATAAACATGATTTTTTAATAAATTATTATCCTATAAGTGAAACAAGATATTTACATAAAAGAAACATGATTTGGGATTATCAAAATAGGTGAGTCCAACAATCTCCCCCATTTTGATAATCACAAATTCTGTCAGTATGTTTGAATCTAGGTAAAAAAATTTGTTAATATCTTCCTAGGTGTGTATTCAAACAATTGAACCATGTTTATTATGAAAAAATAGTATAGATATGAAAATTAAACATAAAAACTTATCCTCCTTTTAGGTAGTTTAAAAACATAATCTTTGTAACCTGACATGTTTATCTCCCTTTGTGATTAACAACAAAATGTAATACCAAAAGAACTAGAAGATGATTTTCCAGTAATGAAGAAAAATTATAAAATACAAACATGATGAAAATATCCCTATAAACCAAGACAACCCATATCCAATCCACATCAGATATGTCCAAGGGATATTTGAATTTAGAAGTGGAGGAGGAAGGTTCTGAACATGGAGGGATAGACCAAGGGTTAATAGTTATCACGGTAGGAGGAGATGCAATAAAGGAAAAAGTAGACCTATAGTTAGTGTATCTATGAGGAATTATAGGGGGAAAACATCTGATGTCCAGTGCAGGAGTCATCATTGTTGAAGCATTGGTAGATCCTGAAGCAGCTAAGGTAGAAGGAAAGGCTGGAGAAACAATGATGTCAGTTTCATCCACATCGAGGAAGGGTAAAAGAAGATTTATGAACTAGAAAATAATACTTCCTCCTCTCTTCATGGCTAAGATAAAATCATCCTTATTATCCAGGAATTTCACTCAGTTGGGAGTTAGCTCTCTTACCCTTAAATGCATGAGTGATTGGTGGAATCATCAAGTTCCCCAATATCAACATAAAGTGACCATCCATCTGATTCTTAGTATATACCCTTTTTTTGTATAAATCAACATGATCTTTGATGTCCTTCTGATATTGAGAAGATTACATTAAATAATTTTCCAAATGATTATGAATTTCACTCATAGTGGCAATAACCTGAGTCATAGACTGATGATATGGGATACTGATACTAGAGAACTTCTCAACTTCTTCTCTAAAAAAAGACAGTAAGGCTTATAGATCAATAGAATGATAGGCTAAAGATGAAGAAGATGCGCACAGAGGTTCCATGGTGATAGCCATTGTCCCCATAAAAGAATTAGTCAATCCATTGATCAGTATCTTCACATTATCTTCCTATCCACTCACATGTGTATCCATGGAATTCTCAATGTCCTCAAACACAATGACCATTTACTGAACCAAACGATTAACAAGTAGAAGATATTTGTCAACCTGAACCCTTAAAACCAGGTAGGAGTTTAATATGGAAATAGACTACTTCATATATTCTATATAATCTACCAATGTTATGATATGATTCTGACAATCCATTACATCCTCTAGCAGGATGGAGTGAGAGGTAGAAACTATACATTCCAATGTAGATGTTAAGACATTAGGATTTTGAGACATAGCCATTTCTAAACCAACAAATCTCCCATAAAGGTGGATCTTCATATCTTATTTCATAGAATCCAAATCATTCTTCTTCAAATAGTCATGACGAAAAAGAACCACTGGTTGCAGAATAGTAGTTTCTGAAACAATAAGAATTACATGACTTTTGATAGGTTGGTCATCATCAGAGTCTCCTTAATCTAATACTTACACCACAAATGTATGGTATTCTTACAAATCTACTATTCCTTGAGAAACAAAACATGAAATTGTAGAAACAAAATTCCCCCCTCACTTGTAACATTCTCCTAATCAACCACATTCATCTCTATCATACCTCCTTGATAAACTACATCAATAGAAGTTCCCACTACCACTTACCCTACAGAATCATTAATATCTTCTAAAAAATTCCAACATCAACTAACTCTAAAAGCACTTCATATAAAATTTCAACCATTTCTGTATGACCTCTCAAAGGACTGAGACAAATACATTCTTCTTCACTCACATCAGTTGTAGTCTCAAAGTCAGAATTACTAGATTCAGTGTCCTCATCCTCATCTGAGGTCTCTCTAGTTTCAATTAAGACATGTTCTGCCCCTTATTTTTCACTGGTCTCTTCATCATCATTGTCCCTTATACTTTTCTCCCATCTAGGAAATATCTTTGGTTGGATAGGATCCCCAATGGATATATTGTTAGCACATGGATTGGAGAGAAGATCATGATCACTCCTGTCATCTATAGAAGAATCATCTCTTTATAGTATAGCAACAACATCTTCTTCTTCATCTGAATATACTAGTTCCACTTCATCAGGACTTTGACCATGATCCCTCTTATCCTTAGGCCTAGTAGGATGAGTGATTGGATTGAATTCCTCATAATTCTTAGCCTCATCATTCACCCATCTTCTTTTCCAAGGGTTCCAATATATTTTCATCAAATTTCATATTAAATTTTTAATGAAGAAATTTCCTCTAACAACAACTCTTTCCTTCTTATCTCTAGGAAATACTTTCACTTTCAAAATCAAGGATATAAATCTAGCATGAAATAAGGAATTGGATTTGGAACTGGGATTTTTCATATCTTCTAATTTAATCATCAGCAGCCTACACAAGTTTATCTTATTTCCACGCTACAAAATATACAACATAAATACATCCTGAAATTTCAATGTAGCAAAGTCCCCCCTCCTGGGACTCTATACATGCTGTAAAAACATAAATAGTTTCTTTTTATCCCCTTCTATCTTAGATGTAAGGACTTTCTTATGGATCCAACACACTGTTAGTTTGGCTAATAATTCTTCATAAAATAAAAACATCGTAGTGGATGGCACCACTGTAGAGTTGTAATCATAAATCTTCTCATGTGGTTCTCTTAGAAACATAGCCCTTTCAATAGAGGAAAACTTATACGTATTCCATTCACCATTGATAACATTTTTTTTCTCATCCTTAGTCTGTTTGAACATAAAAAAACATAAAATTCCTTCACTAAATTCGAGAAATATGGTCCATTGTTGTTTAAAAAGCATTCAACTCAGCTTTTATATTCAAGTTCCTTCAGCACTAATGATCTACTCATCAACAACTATTCAGATCTATGCTATTTTCAACTATGATTTCCCTCTTCGACGGATGAGGGTTGATCGGTTTTTCCAAATCCTGTCTTCCACGACGCAACTCATCTCAAGGTTTCTTGGGATTTGGAATATTCCCTCCATCAAGGACCAATGGCCTCATCACTCTTGACTTTTAGTCTAGAGAAGTTACATGGTTTTGGAATAGGGTTAGGTTCTAGGGTTAGGGAGAAAGATATTCAGGAGATTGTTTGAGGTAGATCTAAATGTAGTATGTACATTAATTTTATCACATATGAATTGAAAAACAAAAAACATTAAAGAGATAAGTAATACATAAAAAGTTTTAGATTCCAACAGAGAAAACTCTATTTTCAGAAAACATCGACTCTCGGTAAGGAAACAATAGTGGGGGTCTATCAGTGATGGCCAACTGTAAGGTTCCTAACAGTGAGTTCCAACAGTGAGGTTTCTAACGGTGATGTTTCTAACTATTAACAGTTTATCATACCTAAATCGCATTTGATGTAATTTAACCTCTCATAATTCAAAGGCTCTGTGAATATATCATCCAATTTGTGTTCAGTGGTAATGAATTAAATAGAGATATCACATCTTTGAAAAACATCTCTCAAGAAGTGATGTCTCACATCAATGTGAATTGTCCTAGCATGAGATACTAGTTTTTTAGAGATATTGATTTCACTTTTATTATCATACATTATAGGCACATGTATGAATTAATATATATATATATATAGAGTTTAGTAAAGAGTGTTTCATCCATAGAATTTGAGCACAACAACTACCAGTTGCTATATATTCAGCTTTGGCAGTAGATAATGCAACATAATTTTATCCCTTACTACACCATTTTAACAGTGACATGCCTAAAATGATACACGTTCAAGAGGTTCTTATTATATTTAACAATAAACCAACAAATTCAGTATCCAAATATAATATTAATTCAAATTATTTTCCTCTTGGATAATACAGTCCTATGTTTTTAGTAAAGATGAGATATTTAAATATCCTTTTAACAACAGTTAAATTTGAATCTATAGGATTATATTTAAAATGACCACAGATGATTACAATGAAATTAATATCTGGTCTTCCAGCAGTAATATAGAGAATACTCCCAATAATACCTCTATAATTGGTTTGATCCACTAGTTTACCAGTTTCATCAGCATCCAACTTATTGGTGGTACTCATAGGAGTATCACTACCATTATTGAATTTCCAAACCAAAACATTTCCAAATTTATTTGGTACATTTAATCTTATTTAATACAATACCATTTTTATTTCTAAAAAAATTAAATCCAAGGAAAATTTTATGTTCCACCATTTAACTCCTTTCATATTCATCTTGCATCATTTTTGAAAAATCTGTCCATAATGAATTTTGTGAGGATCCAAAAAATGTCATCTACATAAATCTATACTATTAAAAAATCTTTGAAAATCATTTTAATAAAATGAGTAGGATCCTCTATTCCTTTAGTAAAATATTTAAAATAAATAAAGAACTATGTTTATCATACCAATATCATCGAGCTTGATTCAGACTATATTGGGCTTTTGAAAGTTTGATGACAAGATTTGAAAATTGGTGATTTGTAAAACTATGGGTTGTTCAAAAAATACACCCACAACTATGTACCCATTGACAAATGCACTTTTGACATCAATTTGATAATTTTTAATATTTCGATGAGTTTCATAAGCAAGTATTATCCTAATGTATTCTATTGTAGCTACAGGAGATAAGGTTTCCTCATAGTCTATTCATTCGTCTTGACTATATCCTTGTTAAACTATCCTATCGTTGTTTCTATCTATGAATCCATATTCATCAACATTATTTCTAAACACCCATTTAGCTCCTATGCTCAATGTGTCTTTAGGTATTTCTAAAAATTCCAAAACATTTTTTCTTTCTAACTGATTTAATTCTTCTTAAATTGCTAGAAACCAGAATTCATAATTGATTGGATCATCACTATTTTCAGGTTTAAGATATGAAAGGATGTCTCAGTGATCAATCTGGTTTCTCAGAGAAGCTCCAGTTTGAGTTACTCTATTTAAATCACCTACTAAATCATTTAAAAGATGATTTTTGTTAGTTCTAATACCTCTAGAAAGAGTTCAATGAGACTCCTCATGATTTTCTATAGGTTCAAATTCACCATGCACAGATTCTAGAAGATTTCCAGAATTGGTTTTTTTCATTACATACTTACTGTCTTTATCATTAAGGTCCAGATGTGACATATATTCATCAAGATGTTAAAAAGTGGTTTTGGGTTCATGTGGATCAGTCTCATAAAATTTGACATGTACTGTTTCTTTCACATATTTGGTTCTATTATTAAATATTCTATAATATTTGCTAGTGACTGAGTAACCTGGGAAAATACCATCATAACTTTTGGAAGAAAAATCATCAATACTATCCTTACTGTTAAGGATGAAGACTTTGCAACAAAAAACAATAATGTATTTAATCCTAGGATTCCTATCCTTCCAGAGCTCATAAGGGGTCATCATACGAACAAGCCTAATAAGGACTCTATTGATAGTGTAACAAGCTATATTAACAGCTTCATCTGAAAAGTAGATTGGTAAATTATAATCATTTAGAATAGTCCAGGAAATCACTTGAAGTGTCATATTTCTTCTTTCTACAAATTTATTTTATTGATGTGTTCAAGGTGCAGAGAAATTGTGATTATAGCCATATTTTTAGAAAAATGATTCAAATTCTTGATTTTCAAACTCACGGTCATGATCACTTCTCACGTTCATAATTCTATGTCCACTAGGATTTTATACAAACATGGAATATTTAATAAATTAAGAACATGATTCACTTTTGTGAGATATAATGTATACTCAAGTATATCTAGAAAAATCATCTACAAGAACATAAATATAATAATTCCCATTTAAACATGAAATTCTATATGGTCCAAATAAATCAATGTGAACCAACTCTAGCGATTGAGAAGTAGAAACTTCTTTCTTTGGTTTGAAAGAAACTCTGTGTTTTTTGCCTTTTGTCAAGGATTGCAAACTTTGTTAAGATGGAATTCCAATTTAGGTAAGTCTTTAACTAAGCCTTTCCTAGTTAGTTACCTATGTGAGTGCACATTGGAGTGTCCTAATATTCTGTTACACAACCAGTTTTCATTATAAAAAAAAATTAAACAAGAAACATTTCTATTAGCTAATGAAATTATATCAACAACAAATACATTTTCATTTTTAATATTAGTAAATATTAAATCATTTTTAGAATTAAAAATATTCTATCCAAAAGTTTCAAATTGAAAATTGAATCCATCGTCACAGAGGGGAGAGATATTAAGTACATTGTACATTAACCCATAAAAAGTACTTTTGAAATTAATACTATAACAGGGTTACCAATTTGGCATAAGCCAACAATATTCTCTTTTTCATTATCACAAAATGTAACATGTCCATGATCAACATTAAATAGTCTCTGGAAGCTTGATTTGTCTCCTATAATGTGTCTTTAACATCCAATATCCAAGTACCATAGAGTTTTACTAGATCTCTTTAAACCGTTTTTCTACAAAATAGTTTAAGTGTAGGGTAACATTGGTCCCATATTTTCTTGGTCTAGAGAGGTTAACAAGTAACGATTTGTGAACCCATTCTTGTCTCACAAAATTCCTATAATCAACATAAATATTTTGAGACATTAACACATTGTTTGGTCTTTCAGAGTTTTTTTTTCAAGAAATGGTCCCTAACGTATACTAGTACTAAACATTCCAGATTTTAGAACAACTTTAATTTGAATAATCCTTCTCTTTCCTAGTTGATATCCTATACCAGTTGTGTATTTTGGAGAAATTTGTTTTCCTAGAAACTGAGTCAAGTTATTTCTACCTTCAGTAAAATTCTCAAGAACTCTTTTTAATTTATCATTGTACAATTCTTCTTCAGTGTTTTCTTTTAACAGATGAGCGCATTTTTCTTTTTCAATATGAAAATAAGATTTATAATTGGAATTTAAAGCATGTTTTCATTTAAATATTTTATATTTATTTAGGAGTTCATTAAATGTGTCCTCAAGTATTCCACAGTATTCAAATAGTTCATCCTTAGTCATATTTTCATCATTATTTGATTTACATTAATTCCCAAAATATTAACCATTATGTACAAGAGAATTTACTTTTACATCAGATCATTCTAACACGAAACATAGGTTTAAAGGTTTGTTCTTTTAAACATCAGAAGTGTCAAATCCACTTGATCTATCTTCTGAGGCACTCCAAGTGGCATTCATATCCTTTAAATATCCATTTCCCTTGTCTTCATAATTATTCTTAAATTTCATATTGGGGAAATAACCTTTCACATGACCTTTTTGTTTAAATTCATAACAGACAATCTTATTATTGTTATATTTATATTTTCTATCCTTTTTCCACTTTCCATTATTATCATACCTTCCTTTATATTTTGATTTATAAAGAAATTAATCTTGTGGTAGATGTTCTTAAATATCTTAGAAAGATGATCCATCTATTCCTCACTGACAGAATATGATTCTTTACTAGTGGAAGTGTCTATAAGAGCTTGAGATTTTTCATTATCATTGTTCTTTGAGGTAGCAGTCTTGAATGCTTTTGATTTCATTTTTTGTTCTTCATCTGCTTATTGATTTCCTTTAACCTCTTCTTCATACATAATAAGCTTTCCAATTAGTTCTTTCAGTTGTATCTTGCCATTGTTAAAAGATTCTAAGATAGAAATAGAAGTTCCTTTCCATCAGTCAGGTAGGTATCAAAGCAATCTCATAATCTATTCCTTGTTGTCTACTAGTTTCCCAATAAGACTAATGGTATTCAAAATTTCATTGAACCTGAGATAAATTTTATATATAGGTTCATCAGTATTAATTTTAAAATTATCATATTTAATAGTATAGGTATTTAATCTCATTTCTTTAACATTGGTTTTTCCCTCATGAGAAATTACTAAAGTATTCGAAATTTCATAAGCATTTTTACAAGCAGATATTCTATTGAATTCTTCTTCTCCTAGAGAACACTACAATGCATTCATTACTTTACAATTATTGTTATAGGTGGATTTAGTAAATTGAGACCATGTGTCTATATCAGTATCAAAAAATACATGTTGTTTTTCAATTGTGTCCTAGATTTCAGATCCCATGCTCTCTAGATACATTTTCATTTTTAATTTCAACTACGAATAGTTATTAAAATTAAAGAAAGATTGAATGTTAGTAACATCACACTCAACTCTGTTATCCATAGTTTTCTAGAATTTTATGGAACTAAAAATTTAGATATGACAGAAATTTTAAGATCTTTAAGATACAACAAAAATCATAGTTGAAAAGACATTTAAAACTTACAGAACAGATTAGATAGTAGCAAAAAATTAAAAATTAAAAATCCTCTAATCCAAAATGTTGGTCGTAGTGGAATCTCAAGAGGTGGGTGAATTGAGTTCCTACAAAAAATTTCTATTTAAAACATTTCCTTTAAAGATCCCCCAAATTTAAAATAGCCTAGTTAATTGTGGAAGTAGTGTTGTAAATGTCTAGTTGGTCCACAAGTTTCTAAAAGGGTGATTAGTTATCTGTTAAATTAGTGTAAAAAACACTTCATCAACTTTGGAAACAAGTTTACTGAATTAAATATGTACATAGAAAAACCAAAACTAACTATCAAAGTAAATGAAAAATAGTTTTATGTTTTAGAAATTATAAGCAGTAAAAAATATAAAAAATAAAGTACAAAAATAATACATAGTACAATGGAGTTAATCAAGAGGTTCAGTCTCCAGAAGAGACTCAATCCTCTCCATGTGTTTGTCACCTATAACCAAGAAGAATATATTAACAATAAACTTGATACACTACCTGTATTGGGATTTACAATATTTTTTACAAAATATCGATGGATCACACCCTCTACCACTATTATTTATGGAAAAAAAACAGTACAAACCACACACCGTCTCTTCCACAGTTATACGGGGGAAACAATATGTAAGTTAAGGTTTATGTAAGGATATTTTGTATCCCCCAGTTCAAGCACATGAGATAGTGTGTGTCATAGATAGACACACACATTTCAGAAATGTAAAATGAAAAAGAAAAATTGAGATAAGATTATAAGCTTGTGTTTAGAAATCTTTATCTGTTTTCAGTTCATCTCTTGACTCCTTAGAGTGAAGAATTTTTTTTTCGAGTCTTTCCTTTGATGTTTTCTCCAAAAATAGTGTGTCGGAACTCCAGGTTATAGCTTTTAAGAATTGAGTGTTCTGTATCTTTTTTTGATCAATAGTTGGTTAGACATAAAAGGATGAAGTGAGTTTGTATGAAATGATCTTCGTGATGTATGTGGCTTCACAATGTAAGTGCATTAGGTTTCTTCTTTGATCTACCAAGTATGCTCCTCCATAAGCTACTTCTCTATTAATTCTCTTCACTTTCTTAGCTTCTGGAATTAGGCACTCATGTAACCTAATTTTCATCCATGTTCATCTCTTTTATATATTTGAGGTCCGATAATTGGAATAACTACATCATGTGTGATCTTTCACGTACCTCGTACTGTCCCCAGATATAGTCTCTTGATATGTCTAAAATCAGTATCAATTAATTTCCAAAGCATTTAATTTATAAAATGTGAATATTAGAATAATATTAAGAATTTTAAAATGTATGGAGTAGAAGAGTATGGTAGATTGGTAACAGCAACCTTCACAATGGTAGGCTTCAATAGTAAGTGCATATCGGTCATATTCATCAATAACCTTTCCAATAGAAAAATTACATCAATAACTATTGAACTGTGACCTTCCATTTCTATCCTTTAGTGGTAACCTTCCCAATATTAGCCTTGCATGGGTGACCTTGCAACAGTGACCTTGAATCGATGACCTTGCATCGGTGACCTCGCAACGGTGACCTTGCATCGGGGACCTTCCATCGGTGACCTTGCATCAGTTACCCTTACATCAACGAACATGCATCTGTGACCATGAATCGATGACCTTGCATCAATGACCTTCCATCGGTGACCATGCACTTAGAGAAATTTTGCATTGTGAGCTTAAACAAGAGACAGTGAGATTAAGATTGCATAGTTATTAATTTGTTATAAACATGAATTTCACATAAATGATTATCCTATAAGAGAAACAAGATGATTTATATAAATTAAACATCATTTGACATTATCAAAATAGGTGACTCCAACAAAGTGTTCAAAAACTAATTCTTTTTTTTAATAGGTGTATAAAAATAATGATCTCAAAAGATTTAATCAACATCAACTGAAAATAAACATGTGGTAAATTTTAGGTATGTTTTCTAATTATACTATATAATAATAATTCATAGATAATGTTTTTATTAACTTGTTTTAGTAATGGTTGTTTTTAATTATTTTTTCTATTGATACATAATGTTTGATGGTTGTATTTTTTTCTATAACAGGGATTATAATTTTTTTTGGGGTGTAAAATTGAAAATTTTCTATTTTTTTATAACTTTTGGCATAGAATTTAAAAAATAATATCAGAGAATCATTATAAAACATTTATGGGTTTTCAACATCTATTTATCTATAAAAATGATGCCTAAAATAAAGATGATTTTAAATTTGGGAATCAGTTTCCTAAAAATTGACACTGATAATGAATCTGTTTCACTTTTTCAGAATCAGTTTTATAAAAACCATAAAAAATAACTATTTTTTAACATCAAATTTATATATTTTGTTTAAAAAATGATGTGAAACATTAAATAAAACACAAACATTAAATCATGTTTTTCCACTAGTGTTGTTCTGTTCATAAAGTAAACTCTTAAACCAAAAACCCTCTGTGAACGCTTCAGTCAAAGCTATATATTCATCCTCGGTAGTTGATAAAGCCAAAATAGATTGCATGTTACCCATCTTGGATATGGGACCTCTAAAATTAGTGAAGAACAATATGGTAAGTGAATTTATAGTTTCAATAATACCTGTATAATTATTGTCTACATAACCAACAAAATTCCCAATATTTTCCAAATTTTGACTATAAAAAATAGATAAGGTTGTTTAATTTCATATGTATCTAAGAATCATATTTTGATATTTCCAATGAGGATATATCATATTGGAATTACATATTTTAAGGGTGAAAATTGTACATGACAATTGAAGACTAGTACATATCATTTGAAATATAATACTACCAATAATATTGAAATAAGTTGTTCTAGACATATATTCACCATCATCAATAATGGTAAGGGATCGAGTTAAAGAATTTTAAAATCAAGAGATAATGGAATGTTAATTTTCTTTAAATTCGCAAAAAAAATTCTTTTAAGGAATTTCAAAATATAATCATTTAGCAACAGGGGATAGATAAAAAATCTAATGATTTCTGTCTCTATTAATTTTTATACCTTTAATTTTTTTTCCTTATATAAATTTAATTTCAAATACAAATTTTTACTGGGTCAAAATGTATTTAATGATTTTCAAGTTGATTAAAAAAATAAATATATCATATTTATAAAGTAATAGGTAAATCAGGGTCATATAATATACTAGAAAACAAATGCATCCTGATAAATCCAACTAAAATGGTTTTAAATCATAAAATAATCAAATTTGTTATACCACATATTAGAGGGTTGATTTAAATAGTATAATTAACTATCTAAGAGGAATACTTGGTTCTATGATAATTTTTTACAATAACCATACGGAATTTTCATTTACTAGTTCACAGTAGGGTCTCATTGGAGGAAAATAATTTTGAAACCAATTTTTCCAATGTAAAAATCATGTATGGAAATAAAGTAAATAATAATTTGAATTGAAGTGTGTTTAAAAATATGGAAAATTATATCAACATAGCCAATACCTTCTCTTTGAATAAAATCAATGGCCACTACTCTTCCCATGAACATTATTTTATTTTCATCTATATTGCCTTCCATTATTTTATAAATCAATTTTTACCCAATGAATTTATCATTAAAATTCCCATTGATAATATAAAAACATAGATTTTAATTCTAGTATTTCATATATTGATCTGAAGAGAGATCAACAACTAGGTATTTCTATCATTGATGGATTTCATATAAGATCATGGAAGATAAAAAACTTATATATTTGACTACATGGAATGAAAAATAATCCACATCAAACTTGCTAAACAGAGTAGGGGGTATAAGGACCCTACATACACTATCTCATGTGAATTGAAAAAAAAATTCGTTTTTAGAAGGATTTGAATTAGAATCTAATTAAAAATCATCGATGGATTCTATTTAGTTAACCGCCTGAGGAATAGGTGGAGTTTCTGCAACAGGGCCCTCAAATTGGGCAAGTTATCTAAGTTGAACAACCTCTATGTGAGGTGTATCGATGTTATCATTAGTGATATATTATTATTTATGATAACATGACTAATGGAACACAAGATCTTTTTTGATAATAAATTTTTGGAATCATATTTATCAACCCATAACTTTTAGACCTTAACATCATTAGAGAACCCCCCAAAGTCACATTTACAATCCCTCAGTTCTAACATATCAATCTTGATATAGGATTATGAGTTACAAAAACAATTTATAAGATTATCATATGAAAATGGTTTCTTATTCAACAATTATTTTTTGGGTTTTTAATTGGTTGGAATTGGATGAGAACCTACAAATTAGGTAAACTTTCATAGTGGATTCCTCTTCCTAAAATTATCTAGGAAATGTTACTCCTTAAATCTTTTTGTGGACCCACTTGTGAATGGTATAGTTCTCATGTTTAGAAATCCCATTCTATTTTCAGATTTCCTTAATAGTATGGTACCTAAAAATTCATTAAGAGTCAATGGATTGAATAAAATAATATAATCTGTATTTGAGCCCATTATTATTACACATTATTTTAATCTTATTCCCTATTTAGTTTATAATAAGGATTTTCTATGTTTTGAATTATTCAAAAAACATCATACTTTTTTTAATGATTCAATTCCATATTTTTCTAGAGTAGTCATCAATAAAGGTGAAAAAAGTATTATTCACCATGGGTAGTGGGCTATGAAAGTCCTCATATATTAGAATGTATGTAACCTAATGGTTCATTTTCCTTAAAAAGTAACTACTGAATCTAACCATCTTAGACTCTCCGATGGTAGAATCTTCATAAAAGCGAAGGTTGGTAGGTGTGATATCACTTAACACCCATTTTCATGATCTTTCTCAAGACCCTTGGAGCTAGAGTTCCCCGATATCATATTCAATAACAATGTATTATATGTATTATTATCATACATGAAATTGATTTTCCTATAATTTTCCCTACCATTAAAAACATAAAAATAATCATTTTGAGATCCCTTTATAAATTTATTAGAGCCGTTTGATATTTTTAGGAAACCTGATGAAAACCTAAAAATAATACCCTTCTAGTCTATAACCATAAAATATATTAAGTTTCAGTGATTGTTTAGTATCTTCCTTAAATATGAAAATGTGATGAAATAATGGTCATAATGTTCTTGGAAAAACCTCTTTTTAAGACCTTACACCTCCAATTGTTTCCTAATATCACTTCTCCTTATAGAAATTCATTTAACTCCATGAGTGCCTCCCTATTCCGATATATATGAAATGACTATCTGAAATCTATATCCCATTAATTAAAGAGAACTTTAGAAGAAGCATTCATAACTTCAATAGTAAAATAACTACGATCAACTAAGTGGTTTAGATATTAAACATAGAAAATAGTTTTGGATGGGAAAAGACAAAATAGGATTCTTCTCATAATCTAGGATTAACCCAATATGTAAATAAATTATAATCTTCAGGACCAATATATTTGAATCTAAGATTATTTGATGAGAGAGATATGAAACCAAAGCTCATGGTCATTACATATTATATATAATAAATTTAAACTAAAATGTATCCTTAGGATGAAATATTAATATGTTGATAAATATGGAAATGAATCTGAATTGTAATTTCATTATATTACAAGAATCAAGTGTAGATTCCCTTTAGTATGGTATATCCTAATACTTACGTCATTCATCGTAACCTCCTTATAAATCCCATCAAGGATGGGTTCTCTTCAATCATTCTAGACGTGATTGTTGGGGTGTATAAGGGTCAATATATATTAATAATAGAGCTCTTAGAGAAGGATCTCTCTATGGATTTATTAGAATTATCTCTGGAAGATGTTGTGCACCACCAATAAAATTGAAACCCAAAAATAAATAATATCATTTGTTTTATATACAACTTATGTTAAAACTAATAATTTTACATGCAAACATAATATTTTTCTTTATTATTTAGATACCTCATATCTATAATAATAGTATTATTATTTTGTTACATGCACTAAACACACAAAATAAGTAAATGTTGTTTATTAAAATAATATTTGATATATATTATTTTTCCCTAGAATATTAATCACGATCCATTATTCTTCTCCAATATTAAATAGAACATGAATAAGGAATATTTATTAAATAATTAAATATAACTACATTATTAACCAATAAATAAATAATTATTTTATTCAATAACTTTGAAATAAGTATTTATTAACAATTATACTTTAAAATTATTCTCACAGATATGACGTGATGAAATATTTGTGAAAGAAATCAGGAATAATTTATCAACCATGTGTGAGAATAATATTTATTAAATTTTTTAAAGAAGAATTAATATGAGTATTTAATTGATGTTTGGGATGGACATTGTCTATAAACCTCTTAGAATCTTTATCAATACATTAGGAGAAGCATACCATAGTCCATGGTAATTAACTAGTAACATTCCAAGACATCAATAGTGAAATACATTAATGTTGTAATGAAATAAGACCTCATACAGATGATTACTATGTAATATAATTTCTGATTATTTACATATATAATCATGTGGGTTGCATGACGATTGATCAACCACTCTCTCTGATGTCTCTTTCTTTGAATTTCATGAAATAGAACTTACATACAAAACACCATGGCCATGGATTGATTTGGGATATATCATTTACCTAAAATGTATTGGGATATAATCTTTCATTAAACAACATTAGGGAAAAATCATTTCTCGAATTATTCATCAATGAAATATTACTCGTGACACACCCACTATATCTTACATTTATGAGATCATATGTTGTCATGGTTTTCTCAATACATCAAATTATGTTAAAAAATGTACATTAATAATAATATAAAAGTATAATTATCAATAAAATAAATAGAATATATGAAAGTTTGACAACACATATAATCATGGAATTTCTAACTGTGGGTCTCCTCAAAATTTCGTGCATAAAAAATGACCTTGAGAGTACACTGGAAGAAGGTGAGTAAATGTCATAAAAATATGCACCCTAATATCCTATAAAATTTATTTACCATAAATGATTCTTCTGGAAATAGAAAATATACTTAATAATATTATCATGGAACTTCTAAGATCACATGATAAAGGGGAACTTCTATAACCATGTAGTGAAAGATTTACTTTTATGATATAATTAAATACTATGTTATGTAGAAGAACAACCATGATGTGAATATTATTTTATTAATATTCAAACTTATGAATAAATGTAATCTTAAATTTCATAGAAGTTGGTTCTCTTCCACTAAATTCAATAGACACACTTTCACCAGTGACTACTCCTAACAACCTTTGGTCTGCTAGCTCTAACATGATACTTGTGCATCTTCTAAGATAATACTTTATTCTTGAGCCCCACTATTTTTCCTTCTATCAAATTATTTTTTCCTACCACTTCACCCCTCTATGAAAAAATCATCAAATTGTAATAATTCCACAGTATGTTATTTCCCAATTGGCATGAACTTGTCTCCTTAGCAAGAGTCTCCACTATAGTATTATGAAAATATAATGTGATAGAGTCTTTATCGATAAATTCCACGTCAGGATCTTGGAAAATGTTCCATATACAAAATTATTCTTTGGCTACATCAAAAACTCTATATACTCAAACTCGATTATAAAATCAATAAACATTTTCTACTTTGAACTCATTCATCTCATAACTCCTCCATTGAGACAAAAAACATTTTCTAATAGTCACATCATGTCATTGTGATCTATTTGAAGACTATAATTATTAAAACACCTTATGAATATCATAACTTCAATATTGATTAGATCCTTCAATCAAATTATGTTTTGAAAACTATAATAATTTATGTGTCTTTAATTTCTATTATGAGTCTTTATACATTGTATTCTATTTTTATTAATGTGTGATTAATGTTGATTATATATAATTATTCTTTAATTATGTTATATTTAGTTTTCTAGTATTAATTATTCAATCCATATTTTATAAGTTTCAGGTTGAGTTACTAAGATAAATAACTTATTTATGACCATTAAATATCCTTTCAAAATGTTTTTTTTATTTTCACCATATAGAAAAATTAGTATCTACATTGCCAAATTGAAATCCACATAGAAGATTTGTGAACCACGTAGCCGATTTTCTAGAATCGGTTAGCTTTGGTATTGTTTCCATAATATGGGATACACAAGCCCAAAATGTGTGATTATTGTTTTCATTGGAAATACTAAAAAACAATCAATGTTTTATTAGATATGAAATATAATAATTTAGTCAATTTTTAAAATTTCAAGAATTATTTAAATAAATTCGGTTATGTAATCAATTTTTTTATGTGAGAAATTAATATACGGATATTCATCTATGTAAAATGTGTTTCCTAAATGAATAAGTTGTCATTGTAGGGAAACAATGTTACTTGAGGAATATATATCCATTATTTGAATCACTTATGTAGATTCAACAATGTGAATTCACTTATGTGAAATCGTTTACATAAATTTGGATATTAAAAATACTTTACATGACATGGATATAATGATTTAGCTTTGGTGATTCTCTTACATTGAGAAAAACAGCTATGTGAAAACCACTTACGTATATTACTATATAATGTTTTGTAAATTTTTATATAATATTATAAATCATTAAAACATTCATGTTATATATACTTCTTCACATTTCTGTTTTCATCATGTTTTATTAAGATTCATAGTATTTTATTCATTCTAAATGTATGGAATATTTATCTAGAGTCCCTGAAAACAACTATTTTTAAATGATTAATTTAAAATGAATCATAAGGGATTTAACATGAATTAATATTCACAATAAAAATTATGGAATTTGAATACCCAAATTTGAATCAGATGAAATATAAGGGTAAATCTTGATTATTATAGGGGAGTTTCCCAAGGATATTAATAATTTTTATTAAATAATATATTAATTTTTTTAACGATTTTCACTGTATAGTTTTTATTTTTTTAACAGTATGTCAAAGAAGAATTAAAATAAATTTATTTTTCTTTTATGAATGATTTACATGTGGAACTTTACTAGGGAAATGAACATATACAACTAAAAATTAGTTTAGTAGAAAAATAGTGAAGCAACAAATTTCATGTTTAAAATTCATTGTGAAAAAGGGAACACTATATACATAGAGTGGATATATATATGTAGTAGAAAATTGTTTTGTGAATATTCTTGAACTATACAAGTGCTTAATTTTTTTTGATCAATTTTCACTCCCAATCAAACCATAATTTTTATCCCATATTGCAAGAGAATATATTATTTCCTCGGCTCTCAAACTATGAATGTTTCATCTTGTTATGTGGTTTCATACATATTCCAATTCATATTTTATTAGTGTATTTGTAACACATTATACTACCCATTAAATTTTATTTAATTAGGTTGTGATTCCCATTAAAAAGCAAGAAATTGGGTAGTGCCTCTAGGGGAAAGAGGAAGGTTTTTCAGGTTATACATCCAAGTAAAAAAGGTCGGTCAGTTTGTGTTTTATCCTCTTGGGGGAAATTCATTTTTATTTGGTTGTGACACTAGGTGAGAAGAATTCACCATAGGATTATATTATATTGGTTAGAGGGGGTATTATCACTATCATTTCATGATAGGGGTGAATATTGGATGGGGGTCATTTATATTGGGGCCTCTATAAAAATTTCATACATTATTTTTCTTTTATTTTCTATTGAAATAACATTATAAATTTTATTTAACTTTATATTTATTTTAAAAGTATAATTCATCCCCTTATAGATTTAATTCCATCTTATCCCCAAACCAATAATTTGTATAAGATCCTAACCCCAAGATTAATTTTCCATTTTTGACAACCACTTTAGGGAATAACCATTAATGTGAAAATATCCTTTTATTATTGAAGGAACTAGTTAAAATGATCGATGGAAGTATAAAAAATAACCTCATTTTGGTGGTATTGATTATGGTTATTGTGAATTCAAGATGAAATATTTTTTTGAATCAAAATAGCATTGATCATTGAAAAATCATGGATATCCATACAAACTAGCAGAAGGTGGAACAAAATAATTAATTATCATTGTTTTAATAAATTACATTATGAATTACAATTGGATAAATATCTTATACTATGTGACAAATACAAATGTGTATAGTCATAATTAAATATTTAAAATTTCTCAAAAAATATTGAAAATTATACAAGTTACACATATTTCATTGGGTAATATTATCAGAACTAATTTGGGCGTATTAGTTGCTAAATATCATCAATTTAAAATTGGATAAAAATAACTATAAATAAAATTGTCCATGGTTTTAATAGTATTTTAAACTCATTTATATATTTTAGAGGGATTATTGAAAATTCTATTCATACATGAACAGTTCATATAGATCTTTCAAAGAATTAGCCTGCTAAAAAGGTAGTTGTTGATGATCGTTAAAATTTGAAGAAATATGCTATTGATGAGCTTTTTAGATCACTATTACAATATGAGTTAGAACATAGAAACATTACTGAAAATATATTTCAACGAAGAAGGGAATTTCTTTAATTAAAATATATCTACATACTCTTATGATTATAAGTTATAAATTGTTGATGGGAATCATACAATGTGAGTTTTAAAAAATTTTATATAAAAGAAATTATGGATACTCATAGTTATCCGAGAAAAACTATCATAAGGATTATAATAATGATAATAAGAAAAGTAATTTTATTTATAACGATGGTAAATATGTAATTTTTTATTAGTGTAATAAGAGAGGTAACATCAAGAATACTGAACTAGTACTAAATATGGACAAAAAAAATTGAAACAAATACAAGGAATAAAAGTAGGAAATGAAATATCGATCGAGTTTCACTAAAGACTCAAGCACTATTGAATTTTTCTTTCTAAAAAGTATATTTTAAACCTGTGTTTAATTGAATATTCAAATCATATAATCCATTATACGTATTATTAATCTACTAAATATAAATATAAATACCCCAATATTGAATAATTAGTTAAATAATTTGATAGAGTTGTTCATAATGTTGATAAAGACACTGGTTTATATAAGAATCATAAGATACAACATAAATAATTTCTTAAGGAGACAAAAAAAATAATGAAAATATTCTAGAATGATGAATATTCCACTCATATAGATCTGAATGGTGCACATGAAAATAATAGAAAATTCTTATAATGATTATGATAAATTAATAATAAAAATTTTATTTTACATTAAAATTTCATGAAGTGGAAACAAGTAATTTTATTTATTTTATTAATGAAAATGAAAAACTAATAAATGTTTTTGAATAATTGAAGTTAAATCTGTACATTTTTTTCAATGTTGATAATATGTTGATAAAATGACAAGTTTTAGTATAATGAATAAAAATGGATCTATTTATGGTTATGATAATAATATTCCAAATATTTACATGATTTTATTTTTTATAAAAACCTAATAAAGTACATATATTTCCACTTGTTTTATATATCATATGTAATGTCACTATGTAAATGGGTGTTCTTTGATATTTTCATAATCTCTTGAAAATTAATAGTCTTTAATTTCTAAATCCATATCTATTATATATAATTTATATAAATTTTCAGAATCTATTTTTATTTATAATAATTCATATGTTTATCAAATTAGACACAAATTATCATGGGTATCAAAGAATTCTTAATTTTATTTTTATATGAACTCTGTCTTTGGAGCATAAAAATGATTTGTTGGATAAATTTGAAAAAAAAAACAAAATACAATATTTTCATAGGATATTCAAATAACAATTAGATATAAATATTTGATAATAAAAGAACCATAGTTGATGAAGAATCAATTCATGTTAAGTTTGATGAAAAGTCTTTGAATAAAATGAATGATGATATTGATCTTCATGAGGATGAATTTCTAGATTTTAATTTTGAATAGAGAGTTCCTTGAGATAATGATTCTCATGTTCAGCAAGATAACATTTCTTCCCAATATAAACCTTGTCCTGAAAAATATTGTAAAACTCCTATAGATCATCCCATAGATAATTTTTTTGGTATTGTTGAATAAAATGCTAAAACTGGAAAATCAATTATAAATGGTTGTTCTTATCATGGTTTTAATTCGTATTTTATAAAAAATAATATATTAATGTCTTTGGATGATGATAACTAGATATATTATATGAAATATGAATTGAATAATTTTACACGATATAATGTTTTTAATTTAGTTATTCCTCTAGATGATTCACATATTATTGGGAAAAAGTTGATTTCTAGAAATAAACTTGATGAATATGAAATTATTTTAAAAATTAAATATAGATTAGTTGATCAATTGTATTCTCAAGAAGCGGGATTTTATTTTGAACAATTTTTTTACCTAATTTTTTGAATCAATCAAGATATTATTGGATTATGGTGATTTTCATGGTTTTAAATTATTTCAAATGGATGTTAAAATAAATTTTATAAATGTTTATGTTTTTAAGTTTTTTATGTTAGAAACCACCTGGTTTGGAATATAAATAATACCATAATCATGTTTTTAATTTTTCTAATGTATTATATATTTTCAAATAAACTCCACGAGAGTATAAATAAAGGTCAACTGATTTTCTTTTGAAATACAATTTTAAGAAAAGAAATTTTGAACCTAATTTTTTCATTATGAATATTTTTATTTATATTTTTATTTAAACAATTTATGTTGATGATATAATGTTTCTATCATCAAATGAAAAACTTTTTAATGAATTTTTATAATTTATGTTTTCTGAATTTGAGATAATTATAATGGGGGAATTGAAATTATTCCTTGGTTTGAAATATTTCACTGATATGATTATATAATTCATAATCTACATATATATTCTAATGATCTGGTTAATATATGTTTTTTAGATTATTCTAAAATAGAAAATAATCTTATGAGTTTTTTATTCAATATAGAATTAGATAAATATTGAAAATCAGTTAATGTAAAACCCAATAGAGGAATGATTGGATGTCTATTATATTTAACTGCTTCTAGGACAAATTTAGGGTTTTCATTTTTTATCTTCAATATATCAGTGTTATCATAAGGAAATTAATAATAAATATATTTAACTAATTAATAGTTTTGTTATAGGTTCCTTGAATCATGATTTTTTTATAATGCTAAAATTAACATTAATTTGATAAGTTATTCAAATTCGGTTTTCAGTGGATAAAAGATATATTATAAGCATAATTCAATATATTTCATTTAATAAGTAAATATTTATTTTATTTCACTTCCATGAAACTATATTTTTTCAATATTTTCTTCTGCATATGAAAATATAGTATTTACATCTTGTTATGGTCAATCATTATGGATTAGGAATAGAATTTATGTTTTATTTTCATTTCAGTAATATTATTATACTATGTGATAATAATTCAATTATTTATCTTTATAAATATATCATACAATATTATAGGACTATTCAAATTGATGTTTAATTTCATTTTCTAACAAATCATATTAAAAAGGAAATAAAAGTCTGGGATTCCGTTCAACAGAAAATCAACTTTCTGATATCATCAACAAGACACTGGATTTTTATATGTTTGAAAAAATAATTTTCTATAATTTTATGATATATATTTGAATGTACATTTATATAGAATGAATTTAGGGGTAGTTTTATTAATTTTATGTTCTACAATATTCAGATTTTAATTAAATTTGAAAATTATTGAATCTGTTTTTCATATTACAATTTCTTAATTTCATTATGTATTTTATTATTATATTACTATTTTAAGAGGTATAAAACATACTAAATAATGTTTAATTAATATATAAAATATAATTTCTTATAAAATATTATTTTATAAAATGTTTATCATTAACTTTCACCAATATCATCTAATATTCTTCTCACATTAAAGTAGCTCATTTACACATGTTTTAAAATATAAACATTTAGAATTTTTTTCTCAATGATTATATTATTTCTTATGAAATATTATATATTAAAAAAATAGAGGAATAAACCTTAAAATTTTAAATATAATAGAATTATTCTATTGAAACATCATCCTTTTTATAATTTCAGACGTTTACAGTTGTTTCTAATATTATAGTCTGTTTTATAATTATTAAAAAGGGTTAAAAATTATAATACCTCAATGAATTTATTTATTTTTAATAATTAAAAGGATTTATGTTTTTTTATTTCCATTTAGATCCTTGATAAATTTTATTGTGTTTTGGTTTAATATCAACTTACATTGATTATATCTTATTATTCATTAATTACAAAATCTATAAATTCCATGTTTTTATTATTAAAAACCTATTATACAAGTTTTATGTTGAGTTAATATGATAAAAATTAATTTATAACCTTTAAGGATAATTTATTCACGTCTTTTTATTATACACTGGATAAAAAATTTTAGATCGGTGTAACAAAATTGAAATCCATGTAGCCAATTTCTAAACCACATAGCTGATTTTAATGATTTGTTTGCATATTTTATTTTAGCTATAACATGGGATAATACCAACAAATTTTGAGATTCTCAATTGGGTTGGAAATTTTATAAATTAGATACATTTAATTAAAACAAATCAAGTTCTAATTATATATCTATTATGTTCAACCATAGATTATAGTTTTCTAGATGTTTTTAGTCTAAAGTATCCCTTTTTTTAGAATATTTGTTCAACTATATTTTTATGATAGATTTGGAAATATAACATTCATTAATTTTGTTATTTATTATTCAAAAATGAAATAAAATTATCTAAATATGATAAATTGGAGAAAAATATTATCCCACCATTTAGAATTTTAGTTTGGGTTATGTAATTTGATAATTCAATCCATTTACCAGATTTCCAGAATTAGTTACACAAACTCAGCTACGTGAATAATTCACTATCATGAGAAATGAAAACATGTATATTCATCTACATGAAATATATTTCCTACATGTGAATTTTTTTAATTTTGTAAAAAATAATTATGATTATTTTCAAATGTGAAACACAAATTTCCCATACATGAATCCCTTATATAGATTAAAATATGTATATTTCCTTGTGTAAAAGAAATTCACTAGATTTGGATATATAAATCCCATTACAAGAATAAAATATGTAGATTTAGCTATGTATATTCACTTATGTGGAGAAGATGGAATGATGAGTCCGTAAAGGGTTGCGCTCTTGGTTTTCCCCGTCGCCGCTGTCTGCAGCGTCATCTCGTCTGCGGTGTCAATTCGTGTTCCACAGAGGTTTGGTTCAGCGTTGCGGTTTCATGATCGGAAGCCGTGGGTTCCTTTCGGCGGAGGCTTGATGGAAGGTGGCGATTACAGATCTGTCCCAGATCTCGTTTCAAACCAGATCTGGTTGGTCATTGGCGGTTTGGATGGAGGACTTCGGTCTCGCGGTGACACGGTGTCGGAGGCATGATGGTGTTCATTGGCGGTTGGTGGATCTGTTCTGGTCACGATTTGTAGATCTTGCTGGACCCGTGTGCCTCTTTGTTGACGGGATCCTTGGCGGGCAGCGGGCTCTACCGGCGGTCATTCGTGTAGGTCCGGAGGCGCATCGCGGTAGTCGGTCACGCCAATTTCTTTGCGGTGTTGCGGTGAGCGTCGACCCTGGGTTGATTTCTTGGTTTCATCACCTCTAATTTCTTCGACGGCGGCGTCGTGATGGGGTTTTGCGGCCCTCGGTTTTCGGTGGTGGCGGGATTGCGCGGCCGCGATGTGTCGAGGACGCAGTGGGGGTTCGGATCTGATTGGTGGCGCCGCAGCGATTCAGGCTTGCTTGGGCTGCGTGGTTGGTTTTCCCCACTTGGGCGGCCAGTTCTGCCATGTATCTGGAGTGATTGCTTTGATTTGGTCTACTGGGCCTTCTGGTTTTACCTTCGGGTTGTGTTATTCCTCTTATGGTGCTGCTGGTCACTTGTCGTGGGTTTTCCCATTGGGATCTTATGTTTTGGGTGGTGTCTCTTATTGGGCTTTGTCCCACTGGGCCTGCGGGCTAATAATGGGTTTTACCTTACCCATCTCAAAAGGTTTTACTGTCCTTTTTCTTTTCTTTTAATAAAGGGGCATGACCCCAAACCTTTCTGGTAAGTGGAGAAGATTTTCTATATTAAAATATCATACTAATATTTTTCTATGTAGTTTTCTGAATTTATATAGGATATTGAAAAAACTATAAATATTCCCTTTTTACATAATGCATCTCATTTATGTTTACTATGTGTATATTATACACATTCTGACTTTTTTATTTGTTCTAAAATTACTCTTTTATTTTTATAATACTTTAAAATAATTTTTATGTTTTTTAATTAAGAATTAAATATTATTTTCATGGTATTTAGTATGAATTAATATTCACGATGAAACTATGGTAATTGGAATATAAAAATTTAGATCGGATGAATTTTTTTTTTTTGAAGAAATTGGTGACATGAATTGGTTTTCCAATTCATGCCCCCTGAAAGAATTTATTAAAATCAAAAGGGTACATTACAAACTCGAGGTGCAAATAGCTTACACCAACATAGGATTATTAGGGGTACATGAAAAAGACTCAAAATAAGACCAAAACCAGAAAATGAATCCCTCCATAATTTGGTGACCATAAAAGAGTAAGAAACGACCTCCAAGTGAGTCCAAACTCATTCTTCACAAACATAAAATCTGAAATCACAAGAGGATAATCCATCATGAAAGCTGAAAATCACTGCAACAAGGAACTCATCCATTATAGAAATCCCAAAGCAGAAAAATTGTCAAATCTCAATTCAGCTTTAATAATTCAAGAGAAATCCCCTTCTGTCCAATATAACAGAAACACCATGCTACTCAGGGGAAATAGAGAGAATGCATAAAAACCGGAAGATCAGAGATCTGGAATATATGCAGCACAATGATCCCGATCTGCCAGGAAGTCTGTGCATGCCATCCATCACCCCAAAGGCTCATCTTGCTGCTCATGTGAAGCTACAGAAACCATAACAGCAAACACTCACATTCCTAACCAAATCTGCTAGAAGGTCTGTGCAAGCCATCCATCACCCCAATGGTTCCTCTTGCTGCTCATGTGAAGCACCAGAAACCGTAACAGCAAACACTCACATCCAGAACTTCTCTTCTCAACTCGATAACAGAAAATCTTGAGAGTATATCCATAGAAAAGGGAATGCCTAGAAAAAATAACCGCAATCTAAGCAGCATCAAATCAGATTGTCTTAGAATCAGCTCAGGAACCACATTCCATGGGAATAACAGGAACCAGTCTCCATTGAGGACCTATCAGATAGGTTGGTATAGCAATTCCAAAGCCCACCAAATGTAGCAGGCCCCTCCCATCTGAAAATCAATGCCAGATATCTCCAAGATGTATGAACAGCCTATGTAGAACAGAGATGACTCCATAGCACAGAAGTGAAAAATGCAGAATAGAGAAAAATAAAAGGTTTGAAAGTATAACAACCCGGGATAGACCAAAAGATCCAGCATATACAACACACCATGTGTTATTGAAACAAGCAGATCTAGAGAAAATAGCATAACTCAAATAGACCAGAAACCAGAGTGAAAATCTGGAAAGAAATCCCAACATGGTGTCACAAGCATCCCAAACAGTGTGCTTAACAGAAAGAGAAAGCAGAACAAGCATCATCTAAAGAAACACTTTTATCTGAAAAATTGCAGGCTAGGAAGAAAGTCAAATCCAGAAATCCTAGCAACCACCAAAATAACTGATGTTGAAACAACCAATAGTACAAGAGTTGTTCAGATCAGAGATAGGGATTCTCCATCCCATGTCATAAAAGAGTAGAAACAATCAGAAAAAAGGGGACTCCAAAAGACAGTCAAATCAAAATACTATTACCAAGTAGAAGTAAGAACCAGCTCAAAGCAGAATAAGGCCAGAATAACCTTCACCAAAATGGGACAATAATCTGAAGCTCAAACTGTTACTTTAAAAAGGGGGGATAAGATCCTCAATAAACATAGAATCGGAAAAACAGGCTCCATTTTGATCCAAAGAGAAAATCAGACATCAAGTGAAGAAAGAAAACCAACAGACAGTGCAGACCGGTGGTATGCTTTCTTAGAAAATCCAGAAGCACAATAGAGCGCATTACAAAGAAATCCAAAACATAATCCGTTTAAGAAATCATTCCGGATTCTTTCATTGAAAATTTCCTGCTTTGAAGCCAAATAGGCGCTCTTAGTGATATTTCCTTTCTTAAAAGAGTTATATAGGATTTCATCACTGAGTCCCTCTGAAGAATCAGGAGCTTCACAAGTTGGTATAGTGTGATTATCATCCCTTTCAGCTTGTTTCTCCTTCTCTACATGATGATTTTCGATAGGGGCATAAACATTGTGTCTAGAAATGTCCAAAGAACGAGTGACAATAGTCCTCTCCACATGGGAAAATCCCTACGTTTTCTAGTTTTTTTTGGATTGTGTGTGAAAAACCCATCTGCATCTGCTATTGGTTTTTTACCTTTTCGGGCCATGTCACTTAAGTATTTATCCTCAATATCAGTAGATTTATCTTCTTTAGTGCTTTGTGAGAGACCATCTTCAGATGCATCACACTTCTCCTTTTCCTCATCTTCCTGAGTGCCTATGTGTATTTTCACTATCATCCTATCGTCAAGTGGGGGTGTGGGGTTATGAGGTACATTTGCATTCACCACAGAGGTTGAAATCCCCTTCTCACCCATATCCAGAGAAGAGCCTTCATGATCCCGCCATGAATCACAATGTTCTAGAGGCACATTAGAATTCCATGGGACATCATTGGAAATAGGATTCTCAGTAACATCAATAGGGTTTGATTTAGTAGGATTCAAGTTAATTTTAGCATTGACTTTTTCTACCCAAACTGATTTGCAGCGAGTTTGAGGTGGTTCAGAATATTTTGACTCACATTCTCCCATAGAATGACCAACTTTGTAGCAGGAATTACAATAAGGTGGAACATTTTCAAAAACCACCTCTTGAGAATAGCCTTTATCACCATTTTGAAGCCAAAATATGGAAGGCAATGGTTGCGATATATCTATCTCAGTGCAGATTCTAGCAACTGAGGGACGAGATAAATTCAAGGTGGTAGAATCTAATCTAATAGGAGTTCCAAAAAGACTTGCAATGACAGTAAGAGCACGCTGCTTAAATAAATGCAGAGGCAGACCTGGGAAACCGATCCAAAGGGGAACAATAGGGAGCTCAGAACCAAGTTCAAAATCAGGAGACCACTTAAAGACCTTCATTGATCCCCCCCCCAAAAGACCAATAACCGTGAATCCAAAATCGATAATAGTCATTATCCGAGGAGAACTGAAATACAACATTCAGAGAGTTAAGAAGTAAAATATAGAAGTTTGTAAAACCTATGTTCTCAAGAGTTTTGCGTAAGAAGAACAGAGAAGGGCGGTTTTTGATAAATCGGCCAACGAGAACAAATCGAAGATCTGAAGCAAGTTCGATTACCTCATCTTTGGAGAAACTAATCACTGATAGACCTCTGTGTCGGTATGTTTTTGGAGTAAAAAATCCGGAGGCCTTCAAATCCGTGCGAGGGATTCTACCCGATACCACTTCAGCGAAGGATCGCTCATCTTGGAGCCCTTGGTCGGCAAAGATAGGGTTACGCCTATCACCTGAGAGTGTCTCCTTCCCGCGAGCCTACATCCTTGTAGAATCTATTTTTATGTGTGAAATTATTCAGATCGGATGAAATATGAATGCCCAATCATGATTATTATCGAGGAGTATTACAAGGAAATTGATACTTGTTATTTATTACTATATTATTTTTTCTAATGATATCCCTTATAATTTTTTTCATTATATTACATGATATCGATGAAGGCTTAAAAAATATATTTTCTTTTAATACATATTGGAATGTGTATATTTACATAGGAAATTAACATGTTAATATCAATTTTAGTTCCTTATTAAAATAAATAAATTGATTTCTAGTATGAATGTAATTTTTCTAAAGGGGACTCTATATACATAAAGTTTACAAAATAGTGTTACATGCATGGTTAAGGATATTATTGAACTATACAGGTACTAAATGTTTCTGGTGATCAACTAGTTATCTCATCCAAACAATAATTGTTCGATCATTTACTACTGGATATTTTTTTCTACCTCAAATCTCATACAATATATCATTTTTATACTTCTATGGTTTTTAATTCTTCCAATTGATTTTTTGTGTTTAATTATAATGAATTATACTACCTATTAAAATTTGTGTAGTTGTTTTTTGACTCCCAAGTAATAGTTTGATATTAGGAAGTGTATCTAATGGTAAAAGTAAGGCTCTTTGGGTTGTCCCTTCATGTAGAAAAAGGAAGGTCAGTTTTGGTGTAATACTCTTAGGGAAAAAGGTTTTTTACTTGCATTGTGACACAAGGTTGGAAAATTTCATTGTAATATTCCATTATATTAGTTATAGTGGGTGTTATCACTCTCAATTAATATGAAGATCAAAACATGGACTATAATAATTTAGATATGAAACAATATAAAAGTCTTCTATATTCATTTTTTATTGTTAATTTCATTAACATTATAACTCTAACATATAATTAAATTAATTTTAAATGAAAATTCACAACCCTATTAGAAATTCATTCATCATTACTATGGTAAAAAGTCTCTTCCATAAACTTGGAACTTATCCTCAGTTATTCATAGATACTTAAGAATTTCCTTAACATTAGACCCTTTATGTTTACCTAGTTCTTCTAGTAATCTTTCTTTCATGATCGATGAATAAGATAAATTAATAATATAAATTACATTGGATATTTGATTGATCATATTGTCAAAGCATACAATATCTTAATCATTCTCTATATATCCTTTTGTGTATGGGGACACATTTTCTTAAAAATATTTATACCATGTGGCACTGGAACCAATCCCCTCTGGGATTGTTCCATACTAAAAAACAATAGTATTTGGTCAATGTATGTTACTTTTCATAGTCCATGTATCCTCTTGGATCTATCAAGAGTGATCATGATCCCTATTATATTTTTGGTTTCACCTAAGTCCTTCATGGTGACACACTTGTTTAACCATTCTTTAACAGACTATAAGACTACAATTTCATTTTAAATAAGTAATATCTCATTAAAAAATAATGTTAGGAAACTGATATCATACAAATAATTGACTTATGGACATATGGATGAAATTATTTTTTAAATAAATAAAATTATGTTAAAAAATTATCGAATTGAATGTTCCATAACCTAATTGCTTGCTTCAACTCATAAATGGATCTATTTATCCCAAAAATCCGTCTGGAATCACCTAGACTAAAAAAACCTTAAGGTTTTATTTAATATAACTCTTTAAGAAAGTTCTCATTAATGGAAAAAGTTTTGACATCCATGTATTGAAATTCATAGTCATGGTAAGATGTTATATCTGGAAGTGTTCTGATTGAGTTAAAACGTGTAAAATTTATTAAAGGTTTCAACATAGTCAATTTTTTGATGATTTTTAACCCATTTAGCAACTATCCATGATATATATGTACACACTTTATTTATCCTCCTTTTATAAATTTCTCTTGAATTCCCATTTTCACTAAATTGGCTTTAAATAAACTCCACGATCAACCAGAACACAAACTTGGTTTTTGATACCTAGATTCCATCTTAAAATCCATATATTCATTCCATCTTACAGATTAGGTGATCTCTACTACCTCATTAAAGGTGGGAGTTTTATTTTGGTTAATTAATAATGAGACACCTTCTCTAGGAAATATAAAACCATATGTCTCTCATTATCTTACATATTTGGTGCACCTATAGTGTACATGCGTTTCATGAAAACATTACTCCACAGGGACCTATGTCATTTGTTCTTATACAAACTCTTGTGTATTTTGATCATCATCACCATCAAAGTCAAAAAAATTCCCACTATACATCTAATGTATTTACACCCTCTCGAAAAATATGGGTTGTGTGTAAATAATAACAATATTGTATATGAATTTTTATAGGTATTACAACTTTTTATTCATAAGATACCCTAAAAAGGTACGATTGTTTCCATAGGATGCCAGATTTTATGTAAGAATTCCTTTACAAATGCCTTACAACCCTATAAACATGTATATGAAAAAAATGGTTTCTTTCCACTTCACTACTCAATGGTAATTCTATGTTATGCTTCAATTGGTACATTTTTAATTATGTGTACCATGGTTCATAATTCATACCCCTAAAAGGATAATGGACGATCTTCATGAATCATCATCAACCATAACGTTTCTTTAAATTTATGGTTCCTCCTTTCATTAACAACATTCTACTATAGTTTGTATGTCCAAATGAGATGGGAAATAATCTAAAACTCCCATAAAAAATTTATAATTTTAGGGAATTTATATTTACCACAACAATCTGATTAATCCATTTTATCTTCTTTATATGTTGATTAACTACTTCATTATTGAATTCATTTATTTAATTAAAAAACTCAAACTTATACCTAATCAAATCAAGAAAGAAAAATCTACATAATTTGTTAGTAAAATTTAATATGTAATAATAACCACCTCTAGTTTCTACTAGAAATGGTCTACACACATCAATGTGTACCCATCATAGAATCATTATGTCACTTTCACCATGTCTACAAAAATTGGTTTCGTCATTTTACCTTTTAAATAAGAATGGAATATTTCCAGTAGATTTAACTCAAAAGATTCTAAATAGAATCATGATTAATATTTTTCAAACACTTCTCATTTACCTGACCAAGACTGTGATTTCATAATTGGGTATTATATGATTCATACAAATATTATTCAGTATCGATTGTCGATACATGGTTTTCGAAATTTATACATAATTACCATTATTTAAATGTGTCACGCCATAAAATATGATATATATATATATATAACAAATTACTTAAATTTTTTAAAATAAAACCATGTATATATAGGATGGATACTTAAATTATGTTCTTGGTAATGGTCAGTACATAATAACAATATCTTAAAACAAAAATCACTTTTGTTGGAAATAAAAGGTGGTTCTCTATAGTGTCTAGACTAGCCAAGCACATATCATGGAAAACACACTAGTCCACCATTAATCTGGAAATCATTCAAAATATTCTTTTTGCAAATTTTGAAGTATTTTTGAGCACCAAAATGTTTATTTAATTCCCAGTGTGTAGATATTGAATTATTAAACACTATAACGAAGGGACCTTTATTTTACCCTTACTTATGGATGCTTTTCCTCTTCCAGTGGACTTCCTTTCCAAATGAAAAACATACTAAATCCATTTCTTTTTCTTCACTCATTATCATACACTTCTAGGAAAGATGGTGTTCATGAGACTTAGTATGTTATGTGCCTTGGTCACTTTTTCATTATTCACCCATTTCATATTCACCACAAGTACTACAGGTTTTTTATTCCCCATACGATTTCTCACTAGGAAATATTGTGTAAGAAATTCTAAATTACTCATCTCACTATTTCTCATGTTATTATTAATAAAAAAAAATAAGAAAGGGAATTTTGAAGTGAGGAATGGATGGGATATGTGTGAAAATATTCTAGAAATTTCATTCCTAAAATGTATAATAATTCAACATTGCCTATAATATTAACTAAATGAGACTTATATGGTGTGGAATCTTCATTCTTTGTCGTACGTATATCATTGAATATTTTTTATATCAATTTTGTCACCTAAATTTGATAGAGATATCAAAAGCTAGAAATCATTCTATATGCATCCATTTCCGCATGTTTATTTAGAAGGTAAATTTTCATGGATTATATCATGAAACATTGATCATATGGTGCATAATATATATTTTTCTCGTAGAGATATAACTCTTTCCCACTATCCTTTTTTTCTTTTGTTTCAAGAGTAAGGTTTTCTAACGCATATAATTTTATTTCAAGATGTATGATAACACATAAGAACCATTTCCATTATTGTATATTAGTTATGGTGATAAGGTTTTCTTTCTCATTTATAGATCAAAATGGAATGATTGAATTCATTTTTTTCTATAAGTTAGATGATATGAAATTTGATAAATTATATGATAAATGCAGATAGTAAATAAATAATATATTTCTTATTATCAAAATTTTCTATTGAAATCCAGTATCCCTCTCCATTGGTTTTGGAATAACCCATTTCTTGTAAAAATTTCGGAAAAGGATCCATATTTATCTATTCAATACAGTAACTTTGGTCGGTCAAGCAATTTGAAGGGTTTAAATTGGAATTAAAATGTAATCGTCATTGAATCACAATTATTTTATCTTTTGAGTGTACTCCCCAATATTGAAATGCTTAAATTGGATTTCCTCAATCCATGCCTCTTAGTTATTCTATACAGCTATTTAGCAGTCAACACATGGTGTTATATAATTTAAGTCAACCCATAATATCTTGTTAGAATTTCTGGATAATTGAAAGCACCACAGCATTAGCCAGTCACGCCCTTTGAACTATAGTTGGATTTTAGCTTATTTATTGGAAGGATATACCAACTTAATATATATATATATTAAGGGATATTACCTTAATATTTAGTTCTTATGTTTTATCATTATTACATTGTTTTCTATATTATGTAGGTAAATTTCAATGATTAACAATGCCTTAGCTAAATTTTATGCTTAATCAAAACAATTTTTATTTTATATTTCATGTTCATTAATTCTTTAATACATGTGATCCTGAAAAAAATCCATAATGAAATAAATTTTAAAAATAATGGAAATAAAATAATAAATTTTTATGATCATGAGATTTTATTAATTTTTAGTGTATCTCGAGAATTATTAACTAACCAATGACCATGAGTATAACACAGTGAATCCTGACTTGGTCGGTGTGGTTTCTTTCCATCTGTCCACCAATGTATCTCTCTTGGATTGGTTTCTCCTCAGATATGAACTTGATCCATATCTATTAACTTGATAGTTACATATTTTACATAAGATTTTACTCACACGTAGGTGAGGGGAAGTAGAGTAATGTTTAAGGGGTTTTCCTAAAATGAAACTATGGTCATGCATGCCCCTAAATAGTGAGAGGAGGGATGATGTGTAGTCCATCAATTATATTTAATAAATAATTAAAATATAATCACATTAAATGTCCTATTCTATTATCATGATCATCCACATACATGAATCAAATTCAATATATAATATAATATAATATAATTATATTAATTATTATTTTAGATAAATCACAATCGAATAAATTAATTATATTGTTTAACTAGTCCATTTTTTAATCCTAATTCTCTTCTAAACATTCTTAATATTATCATCAATCATAATTCTAAACAAATTAAATAAATTGATTTAAAATTATATATGTTCAAAATATGTACCTTGGAGGCAATACAGTGAGAACCTCTCCAAACTAACCTACGTGTATTATATTATTATACAATTTACTCATGTAGAATCTAGTATACATGACTTATCAAACATATTTATGGTGTGTATGAGTCAACTGAATGACCATATAGAATACATGGTATTTACATACTGTTTTGTGTTTTAGTGCACCTAGAGTATTGATGGTATTAATACATATGCAAGATATACATTTCCAATCATTATGTGTAAATTAATTAGACATTAAATATAAATATATATAAATTTTAAATAGAGACTACTATCAACATAAATAACACAAGGAACACATGTTAATGACGTTTGAGCTGTATAATAAATTTATTTTTAATTCTATGTAATTTGGTAATATACACGGTGTGCACAATCTAGCATCACGGTCTGTATACATCTTACCAATGATCCGTATAACATGTAAAGGGAATTAGTGTGTAATTATGTTAAAAAAATAATGCAGTACATGGCGTGTACTTGGGCTATATGGAAGGTGGTATCACAGTCACATGGTCACCAGTCATGTAAGACATGTCATAGAATACACAACCCTTATTTGACTAGTAGTCTACTTGTTGAATAGGGATGTGACATGTTGTGTGTTCTGGGAGGTAGTGCACCAGTATGACCTATTCAACACATAATTTATTTAGATACACACATCATGTAATAAATATACATGAGTTGAATTAATTCTCAATTAATTCATGTTGCATTGAACATGGGTACAAGATGTGTACCAACGGGCTACAGGTCATGTAGTCTTATGTTATCTGGAAATAATCATTGGTACCTCTAGATGAGTTCATTAAATTATAATCATTGTTTTATTTTTATTGGATTGATTATATTCTCAAGAACAATGTGTAAGAAAAGAAAATGTCGCAATTCATATTATTAAAGGGTTAAACTGGAAAAGAAAATTAATGATAAATTTATAAATAAATCAATGATATTTAAAAAAAATCTAAATAATTATGTGTCTACTCTTATACCACTTTTAGGTTTTAAGCACATCAGAAGTACTATATGGGTCATGTACAACATATATTTTTTCATAATAGATGATTAATTTGAGACGTACAATGATGATAAACATGGTGAACAACAGAATTGATTAAAATATTAAATGGCGAGAGAATGTGGGAACCAAAGCACGAGATCACCACATTTTATGTATAATTAATTTTAATGATTAACGAGTTACCTTGCTATGAATTATTTTGTAATTCAATATTTTTATTGCCTCTATATTTCATAATATCATTATATTATTGGAATATTGTGTTGATTCCCTCTATCAGTGATCCAAATCTGTTCCAGGAACCTCTGAATGTCATTATAGGAATCTCTAGGTGCTAGTGTAGTACATCCTAATGTTTGAATGGTTTTTATTTGATCATTGAGACAATCTCTTGAAGGAAGGGTTCTCTTAGATCCCTTTAGAAAAGAGAGTGGTGGAGGAGGAGGATCACTTTCCATTTTATGAAAGCATTCATGGAAAGGGATCTCTCTGGGGATTTTGTGAGAATTATCTCAGTATTTCATTTTGTACAACCAATGAAAATGGAGATCCCAAAAAATAATATAATTGGATTTATATACAACTATGGTCAGAAAATAATAATTGCACATGCACCTTTATTTTTTTTAATTTCTTGTCGAACCCAAAAGCCTTAATTATAATAATATCATTTCTTGACATGCACTAAACTCATGATTGAAATAAATATTTGTTATTAAAATATTATTAAATATATAATATTTCTTATTACATCATTAAACATGTTCCATTAATCCTCAATATTTATCAAACATTTATTAATTACTATTTTTTAATGAATAAATACAACTTAATTATTCTCTTATAAATAAATGCATATTATATTCACCAGTTAGAAAATATATATTTATTCAATATTCTTCACAAAAAAATAATCACATTAATAACTAGTGAAAAAATATATGAGATCAATAAAACATAAAAATTTCTTAATACACATGAATGAATACCGTTTATTTTACTTTTTAAATAATAAATAATATTATTATTTAACTAATGTCCTACATACACATAATATCTAACCCTATAGGCCTCATTCTTAGTGGAATTTGGTGAAGTATCCCAAAGAAAAAGGGTAGCATAAAGCAACATTTCGAGGAACTCGTTGGAAAATAATTGAATGTCACAACAACAACAAAAATCACACATATGCTTATTGTGTAATATAATCCCTTTATCTCAATATCTCTAATCAAGTGTGTTGCATGTTTTTAAAATTAACATATGTGCTTGATGTATCGTTCTTTAACATTCCAAAATATTAAATTTCCCACAAAACACCATAACCATGGATTTATTTAGAATATATCATTTCCATAAAAGGGAAAGAGACATCGCATTTAGTTAAATAAAATAAGGGATGAATAATATCATTCATTATTCATTAATGAAATATTAATCATGACACCCCGAACTTATTTAACATCATTATGAATATATTACATCATGGTTCTCATCAATACATCAGATTATGTGACTAAAAATATGATAGAATTGAATATGGGTAATATTTTATTAATGTGATGGTGGCCAGGGGTCATATTGATATTCCATAAGGTTGGGTTTTTTTGGTAAAATTGAGTTGTTGATAAGTGGTTAGAGGGAGTATGTTTTTAGGGGGACAAATGGTTAGAGGTGGGATAAAAAGTGGTTATAAATTGGTGAGATATGAATTGTATAAAGTGATTTTTATTATATTTAAGGAGTTGAATAGATGGACATGGGAAAGATCTTCCTGGGGGACTCTTGAGTTTATTCACCATTTTATATTCTTATCCACCTTTCCACCTATATTTCTCCACTATTTTTCTATTTCTATAATAATAATGATTTGTCACATCTATTTATATTCATCAATTGTTCTATCCTACTGTTTCCTAACATCTCTTCATGTACTATCACTTCACACGGCTTATGGAGGCCAGGTATCAGTCTCGCATGGAATATGTCACACAACACTCCAAGACACTTGATCTCAATATAAATTATATAGTATAAACCTTGGTCATGGCCATATATTCTCCCACTACAATTCAGTAACCGTGATTTGAATATTATGATCTAAAATTTTAGGAAAAAGTGCATAATTTCAGCAAATACCACAACTAAATTGCTATCCTATTTCACTGATTGGAGATACAACTATATATAAGATAAAACACCATTCAATGTAAATTTTGGGGTAAAAAACATAGCCTTTTAAGATCATAGATATGGATCAAATGGTGTAAGATTCATTCCAAGGTATTTGGGAAGGAAGATGTGTTTTTTCTCATGTATTAGGGTTGTGTGGATAAAATAATAAGGCTTTAACGAGTCATTTAGAACCATCTACAGTGTCGTAGTCTAGAAATTCCCCAGGGTGACTCCATTCTAGACAATGTTGTGCTCAAAATAGATGACCCCTTAGATGGATGAATCGATCTCTTCGATCATGATGATATTTAAACATCACATATTGTAGATCATTTTTTACTTGAGAATCAATGCTGGAACAATCTTCCAGTTTCAAATCCAACACAGCTGATTTTGATATATGTATCATAGCCCACGAGATTATCGAACCAGTGCTTGGGGATATATATTTGTAATTATAGGATGAAGAATGTCATATTATACTATTTGAAAAATTGAGAGTGGACGAATACATCTATTATTATATATATATTTTAGAAACTATCGGTATCCAACCAGGACCCACGGGTAATGTGGTACATATGAAAATGAAAAAAAGTAGCACAAATAGTTCACTTATCTCTATTTAAATTCTTATAGATCTTGAACTACTGGAGGAAGTTCAACAACTTATAGAAAGAGGTAACTAAATTGTTGGATGCCTGGGAACCATTTGACCATATGTACATCTAGGATTCTGAAGATAAATGGTTTTCCAATGGCATTTGTACTTAATATACACCATATGTGAGGAATATTCGATCTTGTCAAAAATTGTTTGCAGTACCCAGTTCCCAATATATCAATATACAATAGTAACAATTTTAATTTTATGGTTTTGAAATGAAAAATGTGATTACACTTCCAATTCTAAAAAAATTTATTTTATTACATGTTGTATATATCTTGTGTACATGATATGGCCATCAATCCAAGCTGTTTTATAGCTAGAGTGGACAAGTGTTCGAGATTCCCCACTAAGGATGTGTTGAACATTTTTTCTCAAATATTTTATGTTTATTTGAATTCCATCTACATAATGTATTTGGAAACCTTTAAATCCTATTCATATTTGTTAATTATCACATGGCACATATTTTTTCTCTACTTTTGGGAGTTCTTAAAATTCATCATGGGGATCATCTAATAGAAAATTCCCTTCCACCATTTGAGTTTCATGTTCTTCCATTTGTGGTCTAGTTTTTTTCATCCTTTCATAATAGGAGTGGAAAAAACCTATCACACATTGGGATACATCCTCCACCTTCAAGGAAGGGTGTGTTTGCATAGTGGTGGAAGTGATAAAAATACCGGGGTTATAGTTTTATATAAGGTAATATGGGTAGAGAAAGTATTGATATTCTATAAGGTGTGGTTTTTTAGGTCAGCATGAGTTTTTTAGAAGTAGTTTTAAGGGGAATATTCATTGGGGCATAAGTGGATATAGGT
Source organism: Viscum album (assembly GCA_963277665.1). Classification (NCBI taxonomy): domain Eukaryota; kingdom Viridiplantae; phylum Streptophyta; class Magnoliopsida; order Santalales; family Viscaceae; genus Viscum; species Viscum album. The sequence goes on along the minus strand of OY728140.1, from coordinate 1,897,226,669 downwards.
GTATTAAAAATATATTTTAAAAAGGAGAAATATGAAATACACAAGAATAGATTTATTATAGTAAAGGATTCAGTTAGTTGGACCTTGTCAAGAGCTTCTTAAAGAACTCATGAATTTATTCTCCGTTTTCTACAATTTTCCCCCTTCACACTTGTATTTACGCATTATTTTTCTATATGGATAATAATAAAGAGGGTTCTCCTTTGTTTATATTAATCATAATATAATTTAATAATAGTCTTAAAATCTAATGATCAATGAGCACATTTGTAGATGTTAACATCCATGAAAACATATAAATGTGGATTTTTTTACTGGATGGTCTCATTCTCATAATGTCAGAGGAAGTGATGAAGCTAAGTTACATGTATATGTTTTAATGTAGGAAAATGAAATTTTGAGGGTGAAATTTCTTAAGGGGGTAAGATTGTAATGACCCAAAATTTTATCAATGAAAATTCATCTTGATCTAATTAAATTTCATATTATGCAAAATGGTTATATAAAATATGAACTTCATTTGTTTTATGTTTTTGTATTTCGCAATACCATTAAAAATTATGACTATTGTCAATATTTTCGTTGAACATTGATCACCCAATTAGTATAAATATTGGGGTTTAAAAAATCCAATTTAGTCAGAAAAAGGAAGCGATGGACTCATCCTGCAGACTTACCCCATACTAAGCCCATTTTTTAGAGCTCGAAAACGATGTAGCATCATTTCCATTTGCTCTTGACCAAAACCAAGATTGTCTTCAACATGTTAAGCTCGAATGGAACTGCCTATAAGAGAAGTGGTAGTTGATAGATATTACCACCTGAATGATATTATTTGAGCCAACCAAGGAGTCTGTCACCATCGCAAACCATACCCTTAGGTCATATGTTGGTGTTATAATGGGTTATGTAACAAGAAATTTTTACTATGATTATGTGCATTATTTTGGATATAATAAAGAATATACATTAATTTTATTATTGTTACTTTGTAAAAAGTTTTTAAAACACAAATAGTATTTTCAGTTAATATTCAACTAAGGAATCTATTTCAATAAATTAATGGATTAATGAATTAAATAATATTTTAATAAAATATTTTTTTATTAAATTACCTTTCATTATTTATAAATGATCGTATAAATTTTATGAATACAATTGTAATATTTATTAAGGTCTGAAAGCTGTTTTTTCCAAACCCAAGAATTTTCGATAATTGCTGGATTTAATTTTTAAAGTGAAAATTAAAATATTAATAAAATTATTTGTATAAAATTAATAATATTTTTGTAATAAGGACATAAAAATTATGCAACGGTAAATTTTTCATAATTTTCTAATATAGTTGAATTTTTGGGTAAAAACTAAATACCGTTTAAATATATAATGTGTTCTCGGACGTCATAATACCCAATATTGATGTAATATAATACTATAAAAATAATTTTGGACAACATACCTTTGAAAATTAAAATAATTTGATTTAGTATTGTTTTATTTATTTTACAAATCCTTAGTGGACCCTCTAAGACTTATATAACATTTTAACTTTTTAAATTGATTTCTTTGAGAGTGTGACTCCCTCCACATAAGAAACCCTATTAATTTAAGAAGTTATGACATTTACCATATAAAATATTGTTTTCCACTCCCCATTGGAATAAACCGTGGGAAAAACATGGGCTGTTTTGTGGTTTGGATTAGTTTAATGTGTTGGGTACTGGGACGGCGTAGTGGAAGCCGGTGGGCCTAGAATTTAAAATTTTGCTGCACCACTACAATGAAGTATCCATTTCAACTCCAGTGATCTTTTCCTGGTTTGATCTGAGGATCTCACAAGGATTAAACAGAGCACAAAAATTAAACTGATCATGTACCTTTTTCAGAATTATCATGTGCGAGTCCGCCATAGGAATCTGGCGATCGTTGCTTGAAGACTCTAATGTCAAAGCCCTCTAGATCATCCACACGTGCCTCTCAAATATTCTCACTCTCCATTCATCAAGATCTGAGGGGTAGTGTGGATCTTCGATGCTCACTTCAGCGCAACGATGATCACCGCAAAGGAAGAAGCTTCAATCCGAGATGGTTGAACTTGAAGATCTTCTTTCTTATAAGAGAATCTATCTATAGATTCCAGGAGGAGTGAGAATCTCTAAATATTAACACATTAATAGATAACATGGGAGATCCTCTCTCTCACTTATATAGAGAGTTTTTAAAACATTTGGTTTGGATTCTCAGACCGGTGTAATAAACATCTTCTATATACGTGAGATAAATAATTATTTATGTCAAATAAAATTATGCAATAAATAATATTTTTAATTTATCACATACTTGTAATATATAAATATATTACTTTATAAATTTGAGTCTCTAACTAGACTTTCACCTCATGCTAATATTAAACGAACCTAGGATATTAAAATCTATTCAAATTAAATTAATACTTGTATTTACTATTCGACTTGTAAATACATGTTATAATTAAATTCAACGAATTATTCTAAACATGAATAATTAATGAATTTATTTATTGTTTGGTGATCCATAGAACATGGATATTTTTAGGACCCTTTGGCAGGGCCCAACAATGTCTATTTTTATATTCCCAGAATAGGGCAGATTCTCAAGGTGCTATTGTGTGTGACCCTCTAGGCCCTTACCTCAATAGCAGTAAATAATATCCACGAACCTAGAGCGGGTTCTAGCAACCCATAGAGGCCCCTATAGAGATAATGCAAGACAAAGATTTGACTTCCTTACTATGAAAACGTTCCATGTAATATAATCTATTCGTTATCAATAGATCAATAAAGAAGAGTGCATACTAGTGCCACAATTCATTATTATTATTTTTTAATTTGTCTAGACGATCTTACCTTCCATACCAAGGCCATGGATTTAATTAAGGTGCAACCATCCTAACCAACTAGGCTCGAGATGTCTCTTCCTGAACTCGGAAGCAAAAAATCTTTTCTCGATCATTCAATCAATGTCATGCCATTAATGATGTACCTGATACAAACTACCTTGCCAATACTATGTTGCCATTATTTTCACCATGCATCAAATGTACGTAATTATATGACATCCATTAATAATGATCTCACATATAAAGACCATTACACATATCCATAGATTGGAAAGACCAATGACACCTAAAACATGTGGTGTTCCTATTATGCGGGCTTGTCCAACTGATCTCAACTACTAGAGATCATCAAGTGCGATCTTCCTAACAAGACATCTCAATGTTTATGAGCCCCCAATACCTGATGGTCACACATCATCTGTGTCCTTTCAGAATGATGTAACTGGACCATAGGACGTTTCTTTAGCATTACTGTCATGGCGTATCAAGGTTCTCATTTTAGCATGGGATCTACTATAACCTTTGTGATGCGACAGGTAATCTAAAGACATTTCCATTAATAATGTGGATGTAGAAGTGTCTAAACTATTATGGCAAGATAAATAAATGTATTATACAAAACTGAATACATGTAGCGGTAATCAATGTACAAAACATGTTGGGTCTAGGGAACACACTTTCAACACTCCCACTTGCACTAGAGCCAACCGCTAATAGGTTTCAATATGATAACTCTCAAATGGGTATCAGGCTTCTACCGATAAATGGATTTAGTCAGGGGGTCTGCCACGTTGTCCTCTATGGCTACGCTACTAATAGTCACTTCACCTCTTTGAGTAAAATCTCTCAAGAGATAAAACTTCCGAAGAATATGTTTTTTTTTCTTTGGCAAGACATGGGCTCCTTGGAAAGCCCCACTAGAGAAGTATTATCACAATATATTGGTACAGGGTCTTCACTACTATGTACATAACCAATTTATGGGATAAAGCTATGTATCCGTACTACTTCCTTTACGGCATCAGAAGCTGAAATATATTCTGATTGTGCTGTAGAATCAGCAACCACAGCTTTCTTTGATCTTCTACAGCTCACTGCACCACCATTCAGGCCAAACATGCAACCTAACAGTGATTTCATATAATCATGATTTGTTCGGAAACTAGCATCAGTGTATCCACTCACAACTAATTCATCATCTCCTCCATACACAAGGAACATATCCTTAGTACGCCTCAAATACTTTAGGATAGTTTTAACAGCTTTCCAATGCATATCTCTTGGATTGTCTTGATATCTACCCACCAATATTAAAACAAAGGCGAAATCAAACTGAGTACATAGCATGGAATATATGATAGAACATACTAATGAAGCATAAGGGACTCTCCTCATTCTTTCAATATCCTCTTGTGTTTGTGGACACATTTTCATGGAGACATTTACACCATGTGACATAGGTAACAATCCTCTCATGTATTCTTCCACATTGTACCTTTGGAGTACATTGTCAATATATGTACTTTTACTTTTCCCAAGAATCCTTTGAGATCTATCTTGATAGATCATGATCCCTAGAATGTTGACTTCTTCACCTAAGTCTTTCATGGAGAAGCATTCATTTAACCATGTCTTAATTACTTTAATACTTTCACCTCATTTCCCATTATTAATATGTCATCAACATAGAATACTATGAAAATAATGGCATTACCTTCAACCTTTTAATATACACAAGGCTTGGTTTAATTTTTTACAAAACCAAAATCTCTTATGGCTTCCTTAAAATGATCATTCCATGATCTTGATGCCTGCTCCAATCCATAAATGGATATCTACAGCTTGCAAACTTTATTGTAATTATTTGACTTGACAAACCCTTCGGGTTGAGTCATATAGAAGTCTTCAACCAACTTCTCATTTTCAAAAGAAGTTTTGAAATCCATTTTCCATGTTTCATAATCATGAAAGGATTCTATTGAAATAAATATTTTGATGGATTTATGCATTGCCACTTGTGAGAAGGTTTTATAATGGTCAATGCATTGATGTTTCTTGAAACATTTTGCAACGAGTCTTTCATTAAAGGTATTAACCTCACCATCCATGGTCATCTTCTCCTTGAATACCCACTTCCATCCAATGGGCTTTACATCATCTTGAGGTTCTACCAAAATCCAAACTTGATTTTTGTACATGGAAACCATCTCAGAATTCAAGGATTCTTTCCAATTAAAATCTTCTTGGCCTTCTACTACGTCCTTGTAGGTTAGAGGATTATCATCCAGAAGGACTAATGTGTCACCTAACTCAGTGACAAGAAAACCATAACACTCTAGTTCTCTATCCCTTGGTGTAAACCTATGCAGTATCTATGTCTCAGGAACAATTTCTTCTTCCACTTGTACTTGTTGAGATTTTCCCCCTACCAACTCTTCTGCATCCCGAGCATTAGCATCATCAAACTCAATATTACTCCCACTATTTCCAATAGAAATGTGTTCCCTTTCTAGAAATGTGTTGTATCCTACCACAATTCCTTTTCTATATAAAGGGTTATATAGGTAATATCCTCTAGTTTCCATAGGATGACCTATAAAGATGCACTTGCTACTTCTAGATGCTAATTTGTCACTTGGTAATGTCATGAAAAATGCATCTCACCCCCATATACGCATGTGTGATAGGTTTTGTTTTTTTCCATACCATTGCAGATATGGAATCCCTTCAGCAGCTTTAGTTGGTACTCAGTTAAGGGTATATGCTAATGTCTGTAAGTTATATCCCCAAAAAGAAAATGGAAGGGTTTCATGAATCATCATTGATTTGACAATGTCAAGCAATATCTTATTCCTCATTTCACTAACACCATTCAATTGTGGTGTATAAGGTGGAGTGAGTTGAGATACTATCCCACACTTCATCAATTGATCAATGAATGCTTGGTTAATATATTCTCTACCTCGTTCTAAGAGAAGTGATTTTATCTTCTTATCAATTTGGTTTTCTACTTCTTATTCAAAATCCTTAAATATCCAAAAGGAATGTGACTTATACCGCATTAAGTAGATATATCCATACCTAATATAGTTTTTAGTAAAAGTAAGGAAGTATAGAAAACCACCCCTTTCCTTGACTAGAAATGGACCACATACATCAGTATGGATTAATTCCAGCACTGCATTGTCTCTTTCTCCCTTTTCTGAGAATGGTTCTTTGGTCATATTTCCTTGTAAACAAGCTTGACATACATCTAACGGCTCTGATTGTACCGAGTCTATATAGCCTTCTTGATGCAATCTTCGTAGTCACTTTTCATTTACATGACCATGTCTGAAGTGCCATAGGCAGGTGTTATTTGAATCATGCTGGCTATTTTTTTCATTGATTTCAATTACTGAGTTTTCCAGTTCTAGCTTATATAAACTATTTTTAAGATGTTCCATACCATAACATATGTTATCACTATAAAAGAGACAACATTTATTTCCAAACCTGAAATAAAAACACTTAGTTTTTAGACTCTACATAGAAATAATGTTTCTGGTAATAGAAGGTACATGATGGGAATTTTTAAAACTAGAACCAAACCAGTTGGCAAGGATTATTGACAGTCTCCCAATGCCAAGGCTTCCAGACTTGCACCATTTGCAGCTCAGAGAGTCACTAGAACTTTTGCAATCATATTGAACCTACGTGGTTCCTATATATGAATACAAATGTTTGAGACACATGTTGTATCCAATACCCAACATGTTGATAATGATAGATTGCATTCAATGAAAATAATACATGATGTATAAAAATCAACTTACTTCTTCATCCAAGCTTTTCAATTATTCTTCCATTGGACTTTCTTGCCACATCCAAACCAGACAGCTTCCTGCTCATTACTTTTCCTCTGAATATTTGTCTTGTTTGTAGGAAGATGCATTGTTGCCTTTGGCCATGACTTGGGCTTAGACCCCTTTTCCTTACCCTTGTTTTTCTTATTCACCATAAGGATAGATGAATTGGAATTTTTCATATCCTTATCAGCTTGGGGAACTAGAGAAAAAAGGACTAGGAGTGAATTTTTCATATCATTCATATTATAATTGACAATAAAAGTCAAGAATCTTGATGTTAAAGAGGCAAGAATGAGATCCAATGCTAGTTCTTAGTTCAGTTTGAACCAAAGGGCTTCAAGCCTCTCAATATACCCAATAATTTTGAGTACTTGAGGACGAGCTTGGTTCCCTTCTGCTAGCCTGCACTTATAAAGCACACTTGAGATCTCTAACCATTATCTCCTGGCCCTCTCCACATAAAGATCTTGGAGATGTGAAAGCATCTTGTAGGTTTCCTCATCTGCAGACATTTTTTGCAATTGGATAGTCATGGATGACAACATGATGCATTGTACATCAAGTGCATCTTCTACATGCTTTCTCCAATTCTCTTTTTCTACCTTACTTTCTCCCTGAGGAGGCTTAGAAGGAAGTGTAGATTTCGGCACCTATAACTTCCTGTCTTGGCGTAGTACTATGCGCAAGCACTAGTACTACTCTTGGATGTTATTGACAGTCATGATATTTTCTTTATCCAATATCGATCATAGTGATAAAGTACATGCGGTGTTGGTGATTTCCATTTTGAATCTACATAAGATAAACATTTATCAGTTAGTACTTTTTGTATAATACCTTTTGACATGTATGATTAAAAAATGAATTTTTAATTTTAATGTCTCCCACTATTTTAGAAAACCATAATATCCCTCATAATTAGATTAAAAATACTATATCCCTTGAGTATTCTAGTTGCAAGGATCCTAGAAACCACCCTTGTAGTCTACAAGTTAGGGTTACCCCACTACTTGGAGGGTTTCAAGGTAGGATCTAGACTGGCTAACCACTTGTTCTTGTAGTTCCTTGTGTTGTTGAGTAAAGTCCTTGATTTTAGAATCTAAACTCGATTCCCTGAACATCCTTCCTCTAAAGTGAAAGCATGTTAGCTAAGGATAATCCTTGACTACACACTTATGTTAAGTTAACCCATTTCTCTCATGAAAATGCCCGGGTTGTAAGAGACACTCTTAACCAAGGCTATTGACCACCCAAACAGCGGGTATTGATTATATGTGATAAATGGAAGTCTTTTAGGCTTAATATATCATTAAGGGATTTTTATAATTATTGAATAATATAATCCTTTTCTACTTATTATGTTAAAAATGTGTTGCCATGCTCACAACTGAACATGCAATAGAATATAATTCATCACATCATTATTCATTTTATATTGTTTTATATTCTACGTGATCGGGAAATAATCATTCATATGCATAAAATAATAAACTATGCATAATGTAGATCATGCAATCCAACTGGTATTGAGAATTCTATAAAGACCGATCCATTACGAATCAATCTTGACCTAGGGCATCCATACCTAAGTCTTCACTTGACTCGCAACGTATCTTTGACCAGTGCAATGTGCTCAACTTCTGTCTAGTTTACCACCTTGTCTTGGTTGGTCTACATCTCAGATTGTCATCATTTAATTACAAATGTACTCACACGCAGGCGAGCGGGTCTAGGGGTACAAAATAAATCTTGGGAATTGGAAACGGAATCCCGTATACATATTTTAATTAAAAGAGACGATTCACATACTGTAATTTATCTAATTAATTATTACAATAATCGCACACATTAAATAAATAATTAAATAAATAAATAAATAATAGACATACACAGTTCGGTCACTTGCTTAAGACCAGTCTAGGTAAAATATGTGCATGAATATAAAATTGCAATAAATTTAAATAATGTGAGGTTGTCCTAATAAATTAAATGAATTTGATTAAATTAAGATAATTTATTTTATCGGTTCCAATTGTTTAATTTATTTTTAATTCCAAAAATTAAATGAAACCATTAATTTAATTCTAAACATAAATTAAATTAATATTTAGGATTAAAATAATTTAAACACCAAATTTAATTATATTTAATTTAATTTAAAGAACATAAATAAATAAAATTAATTTAAAGCAATGTTACCTCTAGCCGGGGAGTCCGGCAGGACTGCGAACCACCACGGGGTGTTGTCCTGGAGTAGGGCCAATTACGGCATTACCACCGCATGATAGCGGCATAACCACAGTATGACCGCAGCGTGACCCCGGTGTGACTGCTTGGCCCAGAGACTCCAGTGGTAGTCACAACATCCAGTGAAGACTGAAAATGTGAGAGGAGGCCTAGAATCAATCTGGCTAGTAACATGGTCGGCATCCCGCTGCTACGGCGAGCCGAGAAAGTGTCGGCCGGGTCCATCACAGCCCGGACCAGTGTGGACGGGACCGGCGGTGGCCGATGTGGTTCGGTTCGGTGTAGCCCAGGGCAGCGCAGGTAGGCAGGAAGGGGACTGATGGGCTTCGTCCGACCGGGGTTTGGGAGCGGTGTGGCCAGGGTTTGGGGCGGCACAACCAGGCGGTCTGGCTACAGTAAGGGCGGTGGTCTGAGGCAGCATGGCGTGAGGAGGCCAGTGAACTCAGGGAAACAATTCTGGCTCTCAGAATAGAGGCAACTCGGCGGAGCTCGGGGCGGAATGAAGGGGAATGACGGGAGGCAGCTCAAGGTGGCAGCCTGGCGGGGGCGGTGGTCTGGCACGTAGAGGGGAGGCCCTATTGGATAAGGCTAGGGTTTTCCTTTAAATGGGAGCCCTTGTGCACTGCGTGAGATAGGAGACCCCTTCGGGGTCTTTCAAATTATTTATTTTTATTATTTTGTCCTTAGACAAAAATAAAGCCATCCCCTTTGCCCCCTTTTTTATGTAAAGGAAAGAAGACCCGATTTTGGGGTTTGGGTATCCCTCCTCTTTCTTTTTTTATAATTTTCAAAAATATTTCCACACAACTTTTTGGAAAATATTTTATAGTAAATTATTTTATTTTATTTTATTTTATAATAATAAAATATTATATTTGATGTCAATTCTCAATTTGAGATAAACATAAAATGAAGGAAAACTACGATGTTGATCCGATTAAATTTTTTAAATGATTATAACGTGATATTTTTAAAGTGAAATGAAGTGTGGTCAGATCAGAATGAACCATTTTAACACTTCACACTTAAATTTAATGCATCTTAATTTTATTGACTAAGAAAATCCTTGCGGCTCACATTGATACCACTATTGGGTTCTAGGACGGCGCATCAGAAGGTTGTGGGCTGGGAAATTAAAAATTTTCTGCATCACTAGAATGATGTAAACCTATCTTCTCTGGTGATCTTGCCAGGTTTGGTTCAAGGATCTCGCAATGTTTAAATAGAGTACAAAAATTAAACTGAACATGTACCTTGTTCGGAATTAATGTGTGCAAGTCCACTGCAAGATGACGAAGATCATTAAACTAAGACTCTGACATCAAAGCACTATAATTAGTCCAGACACGCCTCTTGAATCTGCTCGCGCACGGTTCGTCAGGATCCTAGTTCTAGCGCGGATCATCAACTCTCACTTCAGCGTAGCGACAATCACCACAAACGTAGAAGCTTCAATATGAGATGGATGAACTTGAAGATATTACTTCACATGAGAGACCCTCTCTCTAGATTCAAGGAGGAGAGAGAATATCTCAATCCTAACACATGAATAGTTAGCATGAGAGAGCCTCTCTCTCACTTATAGAGGGGGTGTTTAAAACACATTGTATGGATTCTGGGCCGCATGTAATAGACATATGCTATATAAGTGATATAAATAATTATTTAAGAAAAATAAAATTATTCCAAAAATAATATATATAATTTATCACATACTTGTAATATATAAATATATTACATGATAAATTTGAGTCTTTAACTCAACTCACACCTATTGCTGATATTAAACGAACCAAGGATATTAAAATCCATTCAAATAAAATTAATACTTGTATTTACTATATAACATATAAATACCTGAGATAAATAAATTCAACTAATTAATCTAAACATGATTAATTAATGAATTTATTTATTCATTGGTAGTGCATAGAACATGGATGGTGCTCGGTCCCTTTGGTGGGGCCCACCAAGATCAATATTCCTATTCAAAGAATAAGGTAGATTCTCACAGCGCTATTGTGTGTGACCCTCTAGGACCTTACCTCAATTGCAGTGAATAATATCTACCGACCTTGAGTGGGGTCTAGTTACCCATTGAGGCCCCTATAGGGATAAGCCAAAGTAAAATCAACGACTTCCATCCTACGAACACTGTCCATGAAATATAATCTCTTTTTCATTGATATCTCAATAAAGACGAATGCATACTAGTGTCATCATTATTTATTTTTCTATATTTTGTTTTTTTATTTGTCCAGATGGTCTTACCTTCCTCTAGCATGGCCATGGATTAAATGAAGGTGCAACCATCCTAATCATCCAGGCTCAAGATATCTCTTCCTTAACTCAGAAGAGACAAATCCTTTATCGATCATTCAATCAATCGCATGCCATTAATGACATAATGGATACAAAATACTTATCCAAAACATTGTATCCATGGTTTCACCATGCATCAAATGTACGTAATTAAATGACATCCATTTAAAATGAACATATGTATAAAGAACATTACACATTTCTGTAGATAGGAACAACCAATGACACCTAAAACATGTCGTGTTCCTATTATGCTGGTCTTCCCTAAGGATCACAACTACTAGAGATAATCAATTGTTAACTTCATGAGAAGAAGTCTCAATGCTTATGATCCCCCAACACCTGATGGTCACACATCATCTGTGTCCTTTTAAAATGATTTGACTGGACTATAGAACGTTTCATAAAGATTATTGTCTTGGCATCTCAGTGTTCTCATTATTTCCTTGGATCTACTATAACCTTTTTTATGTGACAGGTAATCTAAGGGAATTTCCATAAGCAACGTGGATGTTGAAGTATATACACTATTATGGAAAGATAATCACATATTTTATAAAAAATAGAATACATGTAGAAGTAATAAATGTAAAAAAACATGTTGGGTCTAGGTCACCCACTTTCAACATAATGTGCGGTGCCCAAACCTAAATAAAAAATAATTCCATCTCCTTTCTTATATAAACCCACCCAAGATCCCACATTCCCTTCACTCAAATCCTTCTTAGTTCATCCATCCACTTCCCACCTCTCTCTAGTATCCTCCAAAGGTCCCCTAAGCTCCCAATAATCCTCTCTCAAGCATCTCCCAAGCCTTTGGGATCACACTTCCATGTAAGTGATCATCACTTTCCTCTCCTTTCAAATTAAATAATTTTATTTGAAGGAAATTATTTTAATTTCAAATGATTATAATTTCATTATTTTATAATCATTATGTTACATTTCCAAGTGATTTTATTTTAATGTGAAATTATTTATCCTTACTTATTTTGACAACAACATATGTTGTTACTATGCTTTAATTTCCTTAAGGGATTTCTTCCTATATCATTTTATCCAATTTTTTTAATATTGTTATGACCTTTTATATTCAATTATAAATGTTTTGGTATGATATTGAAACTCCCATATTCTATACTCTTTATGATGGAATGATGAGAGATCCATTTCTCTCTCATCTATTCCTTCCATGTATTCCTGTTACCATGCAAAAAAGTAATTAGGGATTTACCTCTCCACATTTACATTCACGCATTTTTTTCGTATTTTGAATCCAAATTCCATTACTTATGTTGGGAGATGAATCTATAAAACCCCCTTACTATCTATTTCATGTAAATATGATGAGACACTACCTTTTATCTCATGAACCATTTTTATGAATTCTTATGTCACGTCATTATGCTGCTGAAATTGCACCGTATTTTTTCAAGACAGATTCATTGTGTAGTGAATACCCCGCCCATTTATCTATTAAGGGTATTCAACTTTACATAAATTTTCATATTGATTATAGAGTTTCATGTTTTAATTCCACATTTCTTTTTTGTGGAGTAAATTATTTTTTAATGAATCCATGTTATATGATCCATGGGGCACACTTATTCATGAAGTGAAATGATTAAGAAGGGTGCACCCTAATAGCACTCCAAAGCATTTGGTAATGATTATTATTATGACATGTCAAGTTCAAGGAGGATTTACCCATGATAGTTAAAGTTAAATGAGGATTTACTCATTGTAATTCATGTTTAATGAGGGTTTACTCATGCTCAATGTGCAATGAGCCTTAGCTCATGCTAATTCCTTAATAAGTGTTGTTTCCACATTTCCTTGTTATGATAATCATGATATATCATGCCTTTATGTTCAAGTTATTTTATGCTCCATTGATATTCCTATTTCCTAAAATGTATTGTATTCTTCATTTTCATCCTTGTTTACTCCCTTAATAGGCTTTGTAGCTCACCCTTTTCACATGTATTTCCTCAGGTAATCCAATGCAATGCTAATTATGACAGAAAGTCATGATTTTGAAAGGGATATTTTCAAAAAAATATGTTGTGTGTTTTAAGTTATATGTAGTTATGTAATGTTTCTAAGCCCTAATGACAATCGACCTATCGATCTAATATGTTTCCTCTAGTGAATTTCTTGTAGAAATCGTTTTAAGTGTCTAATAAAGAGAAGGGTCGTTATACATCTCATCCATCAGTAATAAGATCCATAATCATAAGGAACATCAAAAAGCAAGTACATCACCCAACAGTGTAATTAAATCAACTATAATAGGAAAATTCTATGAATACATGTTTTTCACAAAAATTTGGAATTTTCTTATACATGGGTTAGATACTCCCAAACTATCTCATTCCAAAATTCGAAATCATTTTTAATCACATTTATATTGTCTCAAAATAGTAGTGTTGGGAAATATAATCCTCTAATAGAACATTGAATGGTCATGGAACGAAATCTACTAAATGGCACCTTGATCCAGTGGGTCATTTGTCTTAATGAACGCCTCCTCATGCATTATAGGAAGCTTACTAGAATCAAGGGACTACGATGATTCATTGTTGAGATGGTTCCCCCGTGTTTGTGTGTAACATAATGGTGAAAATCACAATAATCAAGTTGTAGAAGTAGCTAAAATAACTAAACACCAGAAAAAAGATACATATCTAAAAGATTGTAATAAAAAATATTCTAAAAGCAATCATATTCAATATGATCATCAAGTCATGTGTCTAAAAAGAATGAGAAGTTTAGTATTTTATTATATTTCAATACCTATATTAAAATGGTAAAAAATACCAAGAAATAAATATCTATCGATAACATCATGATCTCAGCTTGTTCATGCACTCCCCAACTCATATGAAACACTCAAATCACACATCATACAACAAAAAATTACCTCCTTCTGAACCGGCATCACTAAAGTATTTTTTGTAGCCAACAACGACCCGAATATTTTGTGAGATAATACTCAGTATTCCATTACCAACAGAGTCTTTAATAGGTAAAATATTTATAATATGAAAAATTAGTAGTGTTCAATATATCAAATGTATAAGAGTACAATATGTAATGTGTTACATGAAAAGGTGATCCTATATTCCCAAATATGGCTCCCTGTGAACAATCATAAAACTCCTTTAAAAGGGTAGATGTAAAACATAAGAAATCATGTTCAATAGTAGAAACTGATAACTGTTACCCATATAAAGGATGCATGTAAAGAATAGAAAAATAATATACACAATGGACATGTAGTGTAATCAAATTAATAGCATCCACAATGCATTATTCCATGTAATTCAATTTATAACATCCCCACAATCCTGTGATGTGTAATACAATGTCAATATCTATAATGACAATGGCATGTAATTCAGTGTAATGAATACTAAATGGCCACTCGATGTGATCAAGTTTCACACCATTAAGGGATAGATCTAAGGTACAAATACCTTGTCATCCTTAAAATATAATAGTATCATCTCAATGGAAACTCAATAAATACTTGGGTAGTGTCCAAGGAGCATGTCCAAAGATCATATCCATTGAATGTCTAGAAAATTTGGATCCAAGGGGTAGCATGGAGAACAGAAACCTACAGAATATAGATCTTGAGATTAAACATGTTCAATGAATCGACTATTTTAAAAAAATACTTTTATATAAATAATTCCTTGCAATAAATTGGAATTGATATCCATGAATCTCATCCAAGGAATCCTCTACTATTTCAATCACCATATCAATTCATTAAAAAAATCAAAATGAATGACATTCACTGAGTTCAACTAACTAATTTAATAGTTTATATTTAATAAATTGAAAACAATACACATCATGTAATCACATTGAAAGGAGGCATAAAAACATCCACTAATGGCTCATTTAACTCTCATTCGATATTTCAATGCACAAAAAACCTATAGTGAGAACACATGCCCCAAATGAATTGGTATAATATATCGTAGATACAATGGAACACCCCATGGGTGGACAAGCTTGGGGATAACATCCTGCAATGATAAAAATGAACTAAGTGGGAAACCAAAATAGCTTCACAACACATATGTCAATACATTCAGTTATTTTTTGGGGAAATATCATAAATCCTAACACGTGAAACCATGAAAGAAATGTATATAAACAATAAAAAAGGAGGAAACATTATTGAACAACAACCATAGGTAAATGGTAGAAGACTCATATAGTATCAACCTTTTCTTAGGACTATATCAAGATAAAAAATAAGAGTGGATTGAAACCCAGGAAATATGGCATATCATCTTGCACCAAAATAACTCTTTTGAGGGGAAGAGAACAATAGAAATGTGAAAGTGAAATAGGGAAATCACTGAAATGGATCCAATGAGATCAAAGGTGTAATTAATTGATCTTGGATAAGGCTGTTACAATATAGCCAAACTTTAATCTTCCATGGTAGATCCTCTTATGTATGATAGAAAGGGGTGAGGGATTATTTCGAAAAAGGAGGCCCTAAATTTATTTTTAAAAATACCCCTCAAGAATTAACTTGAAATTTAGGTTCATTACATAGTGTTAAAATATTGGAATCTTACCCCTGAGTAAAACCCTTTACATGTCATGAATTGGACTGCCAAGGACTTTACACATCATGTAATAATTACATGTTCTGTCTTCCAATTACGTATCATGTAATAAAACTGCATCTGACCATCATCACTCATGCCTCTTACTTTTCAAAAACAACCCAACTACCCCACAATGAAATTTTAGGTTCTAATCCAAATGATAATGTAAATAATAGTATAATTAATTATATTATCTTTACCTCTTAGAAAACCCTAGATCTTACAAATAGTGCATAGTTATGAGATACAACTAATAGAGCGATGAAATCTCCTAGATAGTTGACCAAAATATATATTCATCTTGCAGTGAGTCTTCCAAAACCAAAAAAAAATTAACATTATTACATATTTTTATATCTCAAAGATTATACTTATTTTTCATGAAAACATAACATCATTTTAGGTATTTGATATTGTTTCTTTGAATATATTTGGACACTTATTTTTCTTCTTTTTATACCTCCCTGTTATATTATTAAGATATCTCTTGTTATATATTACTTAATAACTCTTTATTAGAATTAATATAATGATATCATTATAATCTAGGATCAGAGACATGTACGTTTCTAAAAAAATACATTATAAGCTGTAAATAATAATAAATTATCCATGTACTTGATTCATTTCTAGGAGCATTCCTCTTATTATAATAATTTTTTCAATAAATAAGTAATTGATGATATAAAGAATGTATGATTGTATTAACATATCAATTAGGTGGTTCATTAGTAATAAATGCAGATAATAGTAAGTCACAACATATCTTTAGATGATCAAATAGGTGAAATTGATATTTAAATCCATGTACATGATTTGATCACAAACATCTTCACAGAGCAATTTTATATCAATTGGACAATTTTTCATTATAGCCTAAAGTTATTTACATAGCCAAATTAATCCACATAGTATTTTTACTATCATAACTGAATGTAATGTATCTATTTCAAACATTGTATACGGTTTCACAACATATTTGATTTAGTAAGCCTATTGAACTACACATTCAATTTTTTATGTAGCTGATCTCATTAATATATGCGATTACAACTTAGGATATTCTATGAGGTATCCATTTTACGTACGTGATTTATGTTGATAAATTCTCATGTAGTTTTTTATAAACATTGGAAAATTCTTGATATAATAATTGTTTCTAGACTTAGGGGAATTTCTGTTATTTTTTCCAAAATGCATACTTAATGAAATCAATAGATGAAAAAATAATAATAAGAAAAAAATTGATGAAAAAACTGAATAAATAATTCATGAAAATTTAATGGTATTTGAGATCTACAAAACAAAATGTAATGTGATAGGGTAGATCATGATTGGTATTCCAAAAATATCCTCTTTTTTATGATTAAAAAACTAGTTTGATATTAAACATGAAATTGTATAAAAATTTAAAAACATATTTCATAAAACTCTAATATATATATTTATATTTATATATATTAAATAAATGTTTTGTTTATATTTTCTCTATCCCTGTTAATTTAAAATTTCTTTATAATAATAGAAACAATACCCTTTTTGAAAAAGTTTCATACTTGTACAAAAAAATTTATCACTAAAATAGAAGTGAAGGTGGGGGGAAATTCTTTTATTACAGAACTTTTAGAGTAAGAAAATATATAACTAATATATTAAAATTTTATAGTGATTTATTAAATGAATTGAATTTAGAAAAAAAATAAATATATAAAAAAATTAATTAAAAAAATTTATTTAGAAAAATATAAGTAATCAATAATCATCAAATGAATACCCTCACGAAGGGAAACATTATTAACTAACAACATTAAGTAAAAAAATCTCAATGACAAAAAATTACAAATAAATAAACAATTATTTTATTAATAATCACAATGTATAATAATACATATATTAAATAAAACTAAAACCAATATACAATATATAGGTCCCAATAACTAGATTTATTAAAGTGTTCAAAATGAGTAGGTGGTTTGGGTGGAGGTAACTTGATGGTAGGTTCAGTTTTGGTGCTGGTTGGAGTTGGAATTTCTAATGACATTGTCTCCAACCCATCATTTGGAATAGCTCTATTTTCTAATCCAAATACACTTTTAACTACTGACATTTAATTAGAACACTAATAATATTTTCAATATATGATCAATCAATATACAATTGATATGTTATATTGTCCAAATAATATACTTTCTCTAGAGTCTCATATGATAAGTGTTCTCAGTGATAATTTTTAGTAGCTAAATCAATATCTTCCTTTACATTATCTATTTGATAATAATAAGATGTATTATAAAAAATTAAATTATTTGTTGAAAACATCTTCATGTTTTATGATCATTAGGACCATAAGGTCTTCTTTTTCTCGTATTAAACAAGGCTTTATCACACAATTTAATACTTGCAATAATGTCTAACTTGCTAAAAAAAGGAAATTAAATAGTATTTCTTGTTCATTTGAGAAATATAAGAAAACAAATCTATAAATTATTTTAAAATATTTATTTTTTCATTAAAAATACATGAAAGGGAATATAATTTTAGGAGACATAGTAAGTGGGTTATATTAGTAATTGTGAGAGCTAATGGAATATTCACTAAAAGCTTCTTCAATGTTCATTCCACTAAAATTTTCATTCCAATCAACCTTTCATTTAAATATTCCATCTTTATATCCATGTATTACACTTTATGAATCACTAATGAACCTATTTTATAGAAATGATTGAATATTCCCAAATCGAATCACTTACAACATCACACTCATTTCCAAATCTAACATTGTAATTACCAAAACTTTTTGAATGATAATTGTTTCTTTAAAATGTGTTTGATATTATACATAATAAAAATATATTTTTTTAATAACAACATTATTATAAATTTAAATGTGACCACTGGGGTTAAAGCGTCATAATCACATTATCCAAAATAAAAATCAGAAATAATACTCTTAATAATATTTTTAACTATAAAATTTGTGTTATAAAAATAAATAAAAATGGTTAATTAATGCCGAAATGTGAAACAATGGCCTCAACTTATATATTCGTGATATAAAAAGCCCGTTTTTCGGATCTTGTTAAGGATGTTGTGTCACCAGTCTTTGATCTTGACAAATCATAAGTTGTTCTTCAACATATTTGTCATAAATGTAATTGCATGTAGGATATGTTCATGTTAGTGGAAATTACCACTCCTGCAACATTATCTGAGCCACCCAAAAAATCAATAACTATAACAGACTGTACCCATAGGTAATATAAGGTTGTTATAAGTGGTTATTATTTAAGGAAAATGTTATATAAACTGTAATTAATTTTTATAAATAAATTATTTTTCCATAAATTCTTTTTTACAAATAATGTTTCTTAATAAACTTGTGTTGGAATTTTGTAAATCGATTATTTAGAAAAAAATTGTACTATTAAAAAAATATAAATATTATATTAAACAAATATAATATGAATAATAATTATTTAATGAAATATTATTATTAAAACAATACTATTAAAATAGAAATGATAAAAAAAATTTATTCTTTTCACGTGTCATAAATTTTAATATGCATTTTTACTCTGCATTTTCTATCATCTATTTTTTTAATAAATAAATAATTTTTAATTAAAAGTTAAAATTATGATATTTAGAAAATTACTACGATAAGATAAATATAATTTGGGAAATAAACATTTTGAAATTTGGTTATGCTGAATTTGATTAAATTTTTAAAATTACATTATTTTTTGTGAATAAAAATAATATAGTTTGAGGTTATTAGTATTTTTAATAAAATAATATTTCTGTCATAAGAAGGTAATGAATAATTAACCATAATCCAAGACATAATATATGTTATTTTATTAATATAATTATTATTATTATTATTTAATTAATTTCCAAATTTATAATTTAACTTATCAACTATAAAATGCAATCTTTGACATTAAAAATGTTATTTTTGTGAATACATTATTTTTAATTGTAAAATTAATTAATATAAATTTATGGTAAAATATTGGGGGTTAAAATATCTTAATATTCCTCTAAAGTGTCAAATTATGTGGAATAATACCATGGGAAATCTCTTGGTATTTTATATATCACTACATTGGTGTCCAAGGTAGTTAATTAAAAATCATCATCTTTTTCTATAAATATAAACAAATATATTTATTTCTATTCATTAACAATTCATCATTAATGAATCACTGATATTTGTACCTCCCAAAGAGTCCTCCAATTTTTTCATCAAGTTCCCATTATCCCAATATTCTTGTTTTAGGAGTTACGCTTCATGTTAAGGGAAATCCCTACTTCTTATTTCCATTAAAGTTCCCTTTTTTATGTGGTCTATCATTTAAATTTTCAACCAAGATTATTCTATAAATTTTATTCTATACCTTTACTATATTAATATTCTTTCATGAATGGGAGACCCTTTTCCCCTCTATTTTTACCATTTTCTAAAATCATCCTTCACACCAGTTACCATATTGAATTTTCTTCAAAAAAAACTTCTCTCTTTAACTCAAGAAATTATCTTATTTTCTTTTGTGAATACCCAAACATCTTTATTTTCATTTGGTATTCACCTATATATAAAAATTATATATTTTATATTGGGATTAAAATAAATAAAACATACTTTCCTTTTTAATGCGGTAATAATGACATAAACATCTTTTCTCTAAGCCAATTTCATAATAAATCAGTAATTTTTGTTATGAAACATGTTACTTTTATTCTCCATGAGGTATTTATGAATGTTTTTACCATATATGTGTATTTAATTAATTAATACATATGATGGGTTCTCCCTGATATCTATCTAATGTATTGATTAATGAATTTAATCTCAATAGATGACATGTTTTATTATATATTGGTGAATAACCGTTTAAATGTTTTTGTAACCTCGGTGAAAAACCATATTGATATTCTTGTGAATATCTAAAATAAATTTTTACGACTTATTTACAAGTTATTATTAATTTTATTTTAATTATGATATTCCTAATGTTCTCTTTTTCATACCACAATAATATTAATCATGTTCATTTGGACTTTTCCTCAATATGACAAGTAAATTGTTTCTCTTGTTTTTCATTACTATGCCTTAGGCTCACCCTTTCCTTTGATATATGTCACTAGTTTATGAGATGAATTAGTTTTACTTAGTATGAACCAATTATTAATACATTAATGTGGATTATAATAATGTTTTATGTTTACTTGTACAATTCCCCTTTTTTCTATGAAACTAAACATTAAACAATTCTCTATTTAGTAGAATGTAATGAAAAGTTTATGTAATAAAAAGGTGGGAAGTTTTTTTTGTTATCATAAGATGGTTTAGTTATTTTTGGAAATTAAAAATTAAAAATTTTAGGAATAACCTTGGAGAAAAATAAAAATAATGGAAAAAATCTTTCTTATCTGGTGAAGTATTAAGTATGTCGTTTCTGAGAAAAGATATACCTATTTGGATACGAAAAAGTAAATGTGGTTCATAAACATATGTTTATAGGGGTCAAACCCCCCACATGGTTTGTTAGTCGGGACTCAGCATAACCTGGATCACAACAAAATGATATTTTGTGCACCTATTTTAACACTACAAGGGGATATGTTTGGTTAATTCAATGATTTTTTTGAACCATTATAAAGGATTATAGAAAATGAAATTTTTGATAAATAATAACATATTTAAAAATTATTTTTTTTGAAATGAAATTACATTATAAATATAATTTTATTAAATGAAACACATTTCACACTAATGTTTCCATCTACTAGAAAATGGTAGGATATAATAGAAGCTTTGTATATAGTGGGGGCAATTGACTAGGAATTGATGGCTGTCTAATGAAACCCAGAAAGGAAAACATCATGAAAATGATGAATCAAGTAACTAAATTTAATATAAATAACTATAATCAAGACTATATAATGGTTTTACCTCAATGTGAAAAACCTTCTATTTATCCCTTTTGGTGTCAATGACAAACTTACTTGTCTGTATCTAGAGACCCATTGATTGATGTAATATGGATATGATCTATAGAAAAGATCATTTCTGTACTCTATTTTTCAGAATGAGAGAAAGTCACACTGGCTATCTATCTCTTAGAAGGAGAATCTGATCAGTTGTGAGAACTGGTTAAAAACATGAATCTAAGAGGGGAGATTGATTCCACGGAATGGAAAGTGTTTATGGAGAACCTTTTTAAAAAATATTTCCAGGTTCAATTAAAATGATAATGTAGAATGTATTCCTATAGTTGTATCGGAAGGAAATAATAATTTCTCAAAATCTATGAGATAAAATTCAAAATACATTCTCATTATATGACTTTCTTTTTTTTAGATCCTGAAAGGAAGCTTAATTGGTTCTTTAGTAGACTGAGGATCCATCTATGGAAGAATATATCCCACTAGGACTTTGAAAACTATGAGTAGAATGATATGAGTGCTAAGAAATTTGAATTTCACTTCATATGGAAAAAGGGTTCCCATAAATATAATTAAAAGATGAGATCTTCAAAGGGAAACTTGGGGAGGATCTTTTATAATGGAATATAGTGAATGAAAGAGAAATTTCCCACATGAAACAAATATGGGAATAAGTATTTGGGGAATATATTTATGAGGAACAAGAAATGTTAAATATGCGTAAGAGATGACCATATTGATCAAAAATTTATTAGTGTGGTGAAGCATCAACTTCTATAAACTAACAAAAAAGGGAAGATGATTTAGGCCCATCATGAAGTTCAATTATTTAAGTGTGAAAAAACATTGACTCTCTTCTAAACACTGTCCAAATCTGATGAATGTGGAGGGGAATCCCCATCATCCTAGGCATTAGAAAAGGGAGATAGGTTATGAATTTTCTATCATGATATCTAATGTTAAATCTCTAAATTTTTTGGTGGCACATACTCTCATTTTTTCCCAAATCTATCATGTGTATTGATTGATTCTTTTTATATTCATTTTTTCCTCCATGATTGAAAATAATACTGAATCAATCCCTAAATGTCTATAATTATAACTTTTATTCCAGAATCCTGGAGGGAATATATAAGAATCCATAGTTTATATATACTCTAGTATTTACACTAACGAGCCTAATCTCATAAAAAATATTGTATTCATTTCCATGTTATAATTCCACATTACACTTGAGGTGGAATGGCTATCAATTTATATGTTAAGATCATTTTTAAATGCTAGTAAACATTAGTAGTCTTGAAGGATAAGCATTAATTGATTTCAATGGATAGATATCCAGAACTGATATTTTTCTAGAAGCACCTCATATATCAATTTATGGAAATAAATATTGATGATGATGAAGGAAATGAATTTATACTAAAATAAAATTTCCCCATTATTTAGGAATAAAATGATGTATAATCGGAGGACATACCATGAACTACCTTGTAATGAATGGTAGAGTAATCCATTGAGCTCATTCATGGTTCCAAGCCTATTTCAAAGACACCGTATTGAATAGAAAATTTGGAGCTTGAGTAATTAAAGAGACAATTCCATGATATTTTGGAGAAGGGGTTTATCCAAACAAGTGTGTCTCATTAGTGATCATATATTTATTTTAGGAATAATAATTATGGAACCATGTGGCTATTTTTTTATTATAGAGAACATAATGGGGTCACATTGAAGAACAATTACCCACTTCCAAGGATTGATGATTTATTTGACCTGCTCCAAGGGGCTCAATTATCCTCTATGATTGATCTTTGATCTATTTATCATTTATTGTGGGTAAATAATGAAGATATTAAAAAGAAAACTTTTTGATCAATATATTTTCATTATGAATTTCTTTTTATTCCCTTGAAATGGACTGATTCACCTTTTATATTTTTTTTATTTGATAAATACATTCTTTAGGGACAACCATGATAACATTGTGGAGGTTTCTATTGATGATATTGAGATATTTTACAAAAGTAATGAGGATAATGAGGATCATTATATTGTTATATTACATACAATATATAATGATAAGAATGTTTTAATGTTCAAAAATTTTGAGTTTAGGTTAAAAAATGTTTTATTCTTAGGGAAAAACGTTACCAATGAAGGAATATGAGTTAAACCTTTAAAGAAAATAGTTGTAGAGGAGTGAGCTCATCTTATAATAGTAATGGAGAGTCTATGTTTCCTCTATCTAGTAAGATATTATAAGTGGTTTTCAAAAGAAATTTCATTACTTTATAATACACTAACCATTTTTACATGAAAACAATCCATGTTCATCTGAAAATATGAGTGTGATGGAATTTCCAATCCATGAAGTTTATATTTCATAATAATCAGGTATTAACTCTACCCTTTATCCGAGAAAGATAATTTAATTTTTGAAATTATTATCTAAAATATATTTGGTACATACTCAGGAAAAATGAAAATATTATTGATTATGGATCTCAATAGTCGAATCCTCATGATAAGAATTATCCTACGCATGACCAATAGTGGGGTGCAGTTTTTTTCTTTGATGATATGGTGGCGCTATCATTAGGGGAGAAATTTGATATATACACATATTACCAATTTTTTTAGTACTTATTCACACAAATTTAATTGAAAATGATACATGGGATATGGTTGGAACTTTTTAAATACTATGATTTTTTAATTCATTATCATCCTAGAAGTGCAAACAAATACACTGATTCCATGGGTATGGAAGATCTTGTTGTTCTATAAATAGTGTGGGATTAAGGAAATACACTGATCAAGGACCTTGTAAAATTGGACATGGTAATAATAAGATAAGGCACATAATCAACCCTATCCCAAATTATTTTTCATCTGAAACCCCCAGATATTTTAATGACATATTTTTTTATGACTTATCTTTCATGCTATACCAAGATAAAATTACGCTATACGCAACACCAAATTGGCATATGATAAATGTAATAGTATTAATTATTTTTTTACACATAATTACAAGTACTTTTGAAATAATTCATTTCTTATAAGACCGAGTATAAGTGAACAACTAAATATCACATCCTAGTTATTATAACGGCAGCTATGAATAATATTAACCTTTTCTAAAAAACTATTTAAATGAAAATAAGTGAGTATATAATATTGTAAAATAACTCTTGAAAGACTATATTATTGAAAAATAAATGTAATATATTCAATATAATGTTTATAATTCATCTTAAATGTTCTCTAGATATGATATAAGAAAAAATTCATAAATAATTGGATAAAAGAAGTATTTATGAAAAAATGTTGTTCTGCGGCCTTTATAATGGAAAAATCATTTTAAATATTGTTATTGAACCTTCATTTATATTAAATTTGATAAAATTAACTACATATTTAAATTTGGAATATCAAAAAATCACGATGGATTAATTTTTGGTAACTTTCTGATAAGTTTCATCATTTAATGAATAGTGAAAATACTGATTTTTATTGAAACCATTATTTTCTTCTATATTCATTAAATAACCATGATTTTGATAGGTTTTAAATTTTATTTAGTTAATTTTTATCCATTTATTTAAGATTATTTAATATATTATTTTATTATGAAAACATTTTCCATTAACAATGTCTTTTTTTCGAAAAAAAAATTGTTTTTCATTACATTTCTCAAGTTTTAATTTAAATTTAATTCTGAAACTTCTATGTTTTGAATTTGGAAAAGATAATATAAAAATTGGATTTAGGAGGTCTAAATTAGTTTTTTTTGACCCTTTTATTTTTTATAAATTTGAATATTAATGGTGGTAAAGTTTGTTACCACGGTAAGGGGTAAATTAGTTAAGTTAGGTTAAAAATAATATTATAATAACTATAAAATGACCAAAAAATTGAAACAAATCTATTTGAAGAATTTAATTATACATCTAACACATAATGATCAACATTATGTCATTTTATGGACACGTTCCGATGAAAATGACTTAAATAATATTTAAATTAAAGAAAGACATAAGTACCATTTTCATTGACATTAATAAACATTATGATTCCATATATAGATTGTTGTGTGGTATCAATGAATAATAGTGGAACTATTTACCTTCATAAACATATTTTTGAAATATAAATTTATTGATGATGTTTTTGGGCATTTTAGGAGATAATATGGTATGTATATTATATTTTTTAATCAAAATTTAATGATGTCACATTCATGTTTTATATAATATATAATTTTTAAAATCTGTTGGTGCCAAATATATTTTATATTATAAATAATAATTTGAAATAAAAGATGTTTTTCCTTATCAACATAATTTATTTTTATTTTTTAGTAAAAAAATTATGACATTAAAGTATTATAAATTGATGATGCGGAAATTATTTAATTGATGAATAATTAATAAGATAATTTCATTAAAATTATAATATATATTAACATCCATAAAATCATTCCAAAATATTATTGGTCAATTATATATCGACCATTAAAATTGAGGGGTCATGTTAGTGACCATTTATATCATTATAGAAGTTATTTTGACACTTATATTTTTTAAGTTATATTAAAGTTTTCATATTCAATATTTAATAAGTAAAACCATTCAAATGATTGATTTTATAGAATATAAAATAGAAAACATATATTCATCTGAAATCTTGTAGATCTATCTTCATTATTACATTTTTCTATTTTTTACCTAAAATTAACTATATTAAATAATTACACAATACTGATGTAGTAAGTGTTTTGTTAATGTAAACAACAAATTATTGTTATTAAAAATATTAAAATAAATATAATTTGAGATAATTTAAATTTACATTGAATTTAATTTATGAACTAGACCCTATATTGATATAATACAATATTTGGTTTTAGGATAACATCTTATCTTGATATTTTTAAAAATATGTGAATTGAATAGGGTAAAATTTGACACTATTTTAGTTTTGGAAAAACAATGTATTATTAAATTATGTAAAATTAATAAAAAAATTTAAAAATACATAATAGATATTATATTGTATAAAATGATCTAAATTATTAGTTTATGATTTAATTTTAGTTAAATTAGTACATATTTCACCCTTTTAACATTAAAATAATCATTACCCCTATTAAAGTGAAATAAAATAAGTTCGTTTTAAATTAAAATGATTAGGTTAAAATTGAGATAAAAACATGTCAAACTTTTATAGGATAAAGTTTTTACAAAATTATCTAAAATCACCTTTTAAAATATTATATTTTATATGTTTTTGGATGTGGTTATATTTTTTATAAATTTTTATTTTTGAAGATTCCGAAAGTTCCCCCACCTCAATTATAAAAATGAAAATCTGCCATCACAATTTTAATTAACATTGAGAATTATAGATATTCCATAACCTACCCATTTCCCTTGAAAATTTCCATTGTCACAATATAGAGGTTCTGGTCTTCCGAAAAGACTATCTCTAGAGCCTTTAAGTGGAGAACAGGGAGCTCGTCGAAGAAGATATCATATTCTCTACCGATTCATTCAAATTATTTCTCCTTCTACTTATTCATATAAATATTTTTCCAATATAAATTAATTAATAGAGTAGCACTTGTATTCGTTGTTATTATTAAGACTATGTAACAACTCTATTCCACCTTCTGTCAATCCAATGAAGTACCAAATCACCACGCATGTGTATGTATGACTCATTGTCTCCACGCCATGGTGTAATCTGTTTTTTACCACCACTTGACTTGGAAGGGTATAATGAAAGAAATAATAAGTATATATGATTTTTGTAATGAGGTATTTATTATAGAACAATATTTATACCATACACTTTCATAACATTTCATAATTAAAGGAATGATATCATCAATCATTCATACGTATGACCTATTGTCTCCTTGATGCGATACGATTAATTATACACGATATACAATAAAAATTTATTATATAAATGTAAATAATAAATAAATATGATATTTATTATGTTAGTATAATTTTTTAATGATATTAATATGACCTTATAAGTAGAAACATAACTTATTCTAAAAAACATGCTTAATATAATGAAGCACTTTATACCAAAATAATGAGTAATAATGAAATATTATTCCCAAACGGAAGATAATATGATAAAATATGATATCATAATATGATTCTATAATAATTCAATTTAATTATTTAAATCATTATACATGTGGTTAATATACATAAATACGATAGTGGGCCTAAGGCTATGGACAATTTTCCAATCTCATTATTATCTTAGATTATTTATTCATAAGTATTTACTAAGTTATATTTATCATCCACATTTATGTTTCTTAAATATGTTGTCACGACCCGTCCTCGGTGCCCGTGCCATGACTACCCCTAGCCCGCCTTCCATAGTCCAGGGGCTGGCGACTAGAACCAAGGCGTAAATCCCGGTAAAAAGGGAAGGCATTGCCTTTGTAAAGTAAACAATCACACAGAGTGCAAGCGGAAGAAGTAAACACTAAGAAAAAACTGAGTACAACAGTAAGTACGGAAAGTAAAAAGGGGCCGGAAATACAAGCCCAACTGTAAAGTACAACTAAAAAGGGGAAACAACGACTGAAAAGTAAAGCTGCTACGCCGAGCTGTCCACTGGAAATCCCACCTGAAGGGTGGGTACAGACAGCTCCTCTGCTCCTCGGGTCCCGCCGTCCGCTCCGAGTATGTCCCGCCCATTGGTCCACCATCGGGTACCGCCTCGTCGTCACGTCCACCTTTGGGTACCGTCTCGTCATATAGTCCACCTCTAGGAACCGTCCAGTCCTCGAACACTCGGCCTCTGTCAGTACTGGCCATCGTCTGCAACCAACACAACGAGGTGCAGGCATAGCCCGTGCAGGGGTGAGTATAACAATACTCAATAGGGACCCCGAGACCCTCAAGGTCTCACTAAAACCAACAAGGAAAACCACATAGAAGATATCCACAGATAACCTCTACTTAGGTATATACCCATACATATACCTATGTTATCAAGTAACCCATCTCAATCATGAGGAAACACAAGGATTGTGAAATCAACAGATAACCACTACCTAGGTATATGCCCATACATATACCTAAGTTATCAAGTAACCCATATCAATCGTGAGGAACCACAAGGATTGTGAAATCAACGGATAAACACTACCCAGGTATATTCCCATACATATACCTAAGTTATCAAGTGACCCATCTCAATCATGAGGTAAACACAAGGTCAAAAGTCTCAGCTCAAACCAGGATTTTCATTATCGAAACCGTAACTGCTGAAGAGCTCCGTCTCTAGAATGTACAGTGGTCCTGTCATGACTCTGAGGTACTGCTCACTAACCTAAGACTGCTGAGGTACTCCTCCTGTCGAGTACCGCGAGTCAGCCACCCAGACACAATAGTGCTTCCCGCCGAGGTATGTCACCCAAACACAGTAGTGCACACCCCCTAGTAGCCTGCTGAGGTACTCTCCGGAAGAGTACCGCGGGTCTGTACTGTCACACAGGTAGTGCTCCGTCCTCCATGGGTCCGCACCTCAGAAAGTAGTGCTCCACCCACTGGGCTAGTCGACTCACTCCAAGTCGAGTTGGTCAAGCAGTCGTCAGGTCTCAGCCAGTTACAGGGTCTCCGTACTCCGCACGCTCATCAATGGGAGGGTCCGCTCCACGAGCTACAGGTTGATACTCCAAGTATCTCAAAGTCCCACGAAGAAGTATCTCAAAGGACCGCCTCGTCATAGGGGTCTCAACACAACAGACGGCGCGTCAATCGGACGCCCGGTCTGTGAGTTATTAGCCTTTTCGTCCCAGGGGCCCGGTTGGTTTTGTGAGCGAACCAAACCCGGACATATCTCAACTTTACCCCGAACTCTCATAGGGTATACTCATAGGGAACGTTTCTCAACGAGATCCCCAACGCCACAGACGGTTCGTCAAACTGACGTTCTATCATAAAGGTATCAGCTTTTCCGTTCCAAGGGCCCGGTTGGATTTCTGTGCGATCCATCCCGGCCACTATCCATCTGCATGAAAAACTTGGGTGGAGGATGCCAAAAGTTTTTTATCATCAACTGGAACTCAACGCAACAAACGGCGCGTCAATCGGACGCCCGGTCTGAAAGTTATTGGCTTTTTCGTTCCAGGGGCCCGGTTGTTTTTTAAAGAAAAACCAACCCGATCGTACTCCACCTGCGTCCAATCCAAAACTCGGGTGGAGGATTCCAAATGTTCCGTATCGTCAACAGGAACTCAACGCAACAAACGGCGCGTCAATCGGACGCCCGGTCTGAGAGTTATTGGCATTTTCGTTCGAGGGCCCGGGTTGGTTTTTAAAGCAAAACCAACCCGACCGTACACCACCTGCGTCCAAACTTCGGGTGGAGTATGCCAAAAGATCCGTCTCATCATGTGGAATTCAACGAAACAGACGGCGCGTAAATCGGACGCCCGGTCTGTTAGTTATTGACCTTTCCGTCTCACACCCACCCTGGGAAACTTCCCAGGAGGTCACCCATCCTGATCACTACTCTTGGCCATGCATTCTTAACTATGAAGTTTTAACCACGTAGGCTCCCGAAAAGGAAGGTTCACCTTGAGTATAGTATACCGAAACGACCGTCTCGATCCAAGGATCGTGTTGCCGCTGACAGCGACTCGTTTGGAAGTCTGTAGCCCATGTTATGGGCATTTGAATCCAAACCGCTCGGTAACGGGTGTTTCGGGCCCGGGCTGTCTCGGCCCCAGACCCCCCGGATGGCCCGTACTGGGTCGACCCGCCCCGGACGGGGTCGACCCGGCCCGACATGGCCCGGCGCGGCCCGGCGCGGCCCGACGCGGCCTGGCCCGGCGCGGCCTGGCGAACCGGCCAGGCGTGCCGGTTCGGCGCAAGGCAGCGCGTTGGGCGCACTACCAGCTCGGCCGAAGGCCGAGCTTGCTGGAAATGGGGGGCCGCCTGCCCCCCCTGGTGAAACCGGCCCCCCTCATAATGGGGGGCCCAATAACCGCCTGGGGGAATTAAATTCCCCCAGTTTCCACCAACCCGGTCGACCCGACCTGGCCGACCGGCTTCTTCTCAACAGGACCGGCAAGGGCCGGTCCTCTTCCGCCTTCCGGCACCGGCGGCCCGGCTGGCCGCCGGTCATCACGATCCGCCGCGGCCTTCGTCATCTGGCACGGTGCGATGGCACCGTGCCCCTCCGCCGCAGCCCCACTCCGGCCGCGGTGTCTTCGGTTTCCTTCGACGCGGTGCGACGGCGTCGCGTTCATGATAATTCTTTCCACAGCGCGGCGCGACGGCGCCGCGCAATAATATCCGTGTGATTCCCGCGTGGTGCGACGACACCACGCTATCTCGTTTCATCCGCAAAAAACATTCAACAACAAAGGAGGGGGGGGTCGGCCGTGTTTGTGTGGTCCGGTCCCCCTCTCGTTAGACGATAACACTTAATCGTTCATCCACAAGTTTTTCATTCTATAACCAAGAACGGAAAATAATTAAATAAAGCAACAACAAACCCCTACTTGGATATTTGACGTCGCACGTCAGGCGTCGCGGAGAACGGCGTCGCGGAGAACGACGTCGCGGAGATCGGACGTCGATTCCATGGATGTTGGGGTACATCCGAGGAGGAAACGACGTCTCCTCACTTGTTGCGGAGATGAAGAAGGAAGGCGCGTTGTCGTTGGAGAGTTCCCTACGTCGGTGTCTTCTCCCATGCCGTGGAGGAAAAAGAGGATGAAGAACCGTGATCACCGAGTCGTTCTAAGTGGAGGGATCAAGGTTCTTCATTGGAGAAGAATCGTTCTTCATGGAGAGGAGGACGTTCTTCAACGAAGAAGGAGCTTCCTTCTTCTATCACACAAAGGCTCTTTCTCAAAAATCCTCCCACCACAATTCAACCTCCAAATAAAACAAGGTTTCCCCTTATTTTATTTTAATCATGCCATGCATTGTAAGTTCAAAATTCAAACAATTAATTGATTAAGAGTTTCAATAACTTAATTTAAGTGCTAGTTGGCATGAGTTATGAGGGAGAGAGGGAGAGAAGGAGTTTCAAAATAAAGAGGGAGGTGAGGAGTTTCAAAATAAAGAGGGAGGTGAGGAGTTTCAAAATAAAGATGGAGTTAGGGGGTTATGGGAAAAGGGAAGGGGTGGGGTTTGTGTGGGGCCCACCTCACCTTAAATCATTCCATGGGTGGTTAAATCCAAGTGGGTCCCACTCCTAACTCCCTTACATAGGTTAAAACCACTTAAGAGAGGGTAAAGTGTTGTAACATAACACTTAATCTACTTAACAATAACATAAAAATTGTAGATAAGTTATAAATTAAACATCCACAATTTTTATCATCTTCTCTCGGATAAACGCAACTCCGGAAATGGAATTCATAAGAAATTACCGGTGTTGTGGTTCCATCGGTGCCCTCAGAATTTGATTCCGGGCACCGGTTCAAAAGATAGAAATTCCCGCTCACTCGTTCACTGAACTTACCCGAGCCAAACTTCGGAAATTAATTCCGGGCACACCGGGCCTCGGAATCAGGCGCCGTCAGAAACTGAGTTCTTGTAAAATTCCAAAGAAAATTAAGCAAAAAATTTCCCTTGAAATTTCCGGATCTTTACATTACTCCCACCTCAGGGCTTTACGTCCCCGTAAAGCTTCAACACAAACTAGGATCACAAAAGCGGTACCGAGCACGCATCTGAGCCTTCCGCTCCTATGTGCTCACCTGGAGGTTTCGTACTGCCAAAGAAAGAACACCCGAGGAATCGATCGTCCTCCTAGGATCTGCTCCTGTCGATCCTCGATCCCCACTGGAATCTCCGTGAAAGACACCCCATCACCATCGTCTAGCTCCTCATGGTCGATGGTATGCGAAGGGTCGAGCACGTATCTCCTCAGTTGAGATACGTTGAAGTCGTTGTGCACCTGGTGCAACTGCGGTGAATGGATCAAGCAGTAAACCACCCCACCTACCTAGCTGGGGACCTAAGAAGGTCTGCTGAACCCCGGAGATAACATGTCGCCTTGGACACATCTCCGTAAACCTCGTCGAGGTGAGACTCGTATAAGGACGTGATCGTCATCCTCGAACTCCAGAGGTCTCCATTTTCTGTTAGAACTGGAACTCGAAAGGCTGTTGTCACGAGGGTAAGGTTGACCGACTCAAGAGTGATCGGTCGCACCCTCCTGTGCATGAGTTACCCTGCGCTGTCTGGGGTTTCCTTTTCCACCGACCACGAAAAACCCATCCCGACGTTTGCCTAAAACCGTCAATTTGAGTATGAACAGTTATTGCCCATTCCATACTCAAACTAACGTCGTAAGGCCTCAACGCTGCCACCAAGAGATCAAATTGTCACTCTCGCCTCCAAGGGTCGAGTCACACTGTCGGCATCAGTGTGAGGTCACTGGGTCCCCTCCAGTTGAAATCTCAAAAGTGAGGGTCAAGTCAACAGTTTAACTGGGACCACTCAGTATCAACCAAAAAAAGGACAGTAAAACAAACAAAGATAAATGTCTTTTTATTATTGCAGATCATAGTACAAGACACGAATAAAATAGCAAAATGGAACTAGAAGTACAAGGGACGTATCCACTAGTTCCACTCCAGTCCACATGCTCTCTGAGCTCTACTGCCTTATCCACTGCCCGGCTGTTGCTCAAGCACTCGCCGCTGCTTCTGTCTCGGTGGCTCCTCCAACACCCGCTGATCAATCATACGAGGAGTCGGACAGTCACATGCCAGGTGACCCTTCCCGCCGCAGGAGTAACATTGTCCGTTTCTGGCATGCCTAGCTCTGACCCCACCACGGGTGCCCCACACCACCGGTCCTAAAACCCGAGATCGTCCAACTGCTAGTCTGGTCCTCCTGGACCTCTGCATCATCTGTCTACTGCCCACAGATGACTCGGCTACTGATCGAAAAACACGTGGAAAAGGCAGAATCTCTTGTACATGCTCGGGGTGTAGACCTACTGGCATAAACTCCACCCTAAAGAAGGTCTCGAAGTCTTCCCATGTGAAGGTCATCCCGTCGCAAAACTGAAACAAGTGGCTCAACCACCTGCCTGCTGCTGCCTGAAGGAGGCTGGAAGCAAAGATCACCATGAAGTCTGCCGGCGTCCCCACTAGCCTGAAGACTCCCACCACAGCCTCCAGCCATCCTCAGCTGCCTGCGAGTCCGTCTCTCCCTGGAACCTGGGTGGCCTCTGGCGCTGGAACTCGTGCAGCGCACTCAAGTGGCGTGCATCACCTACTGCTGGGGATGGTGGAATCGGTGGCCCAACATATGGTAGTATCGCTGGTGCCTCCGTTGGTGCCTCAACTACAAGAGGGCCATGTACCGAAGCCTCGTCGCTCGACAGCCCGCACCAACACTGGACTCCCTGAACATAAAACCACACTCGGTACCCTTAACACTATTGCTTCACTGGAAGAAACATCAGAGTTATAAGTTCTGTGGTAGAACCGAACTCCTCTGATACCAATTTGTCACGACCCGTCCTCGGGTCCCGTGCCGTGACTACCCCAAGCCCGCCTTCCATAGGCCAGGGGCTGGCGACTAGCACCAAGGCGTAAATCCCGGTAAAAAGGGAAGGCATTGACTTTGTAAAGTAAACAATCACACAGAGTATAAGCGGAAGAAGTAAACACTAAGTAAAAACTGAGTACAACAGTAAGTGCGGAAAGTAAAAAGGGGCCAGAAATACAAGACCAACTGTAAAGTAAAACTCAAAAGGGAAAATAGCGACTGAAAAGTAAAGCTGCTACGCCAAGCTGTCCACTGGAAATCCCACCTGAAGGGTGGGTACAGACAGCTCCTCTGCTCGTCGGGTCCCGCCGTCCGCTCCGAGTATGTCCCGCCCAGTGGTCCACCTCCGGGTACCGCCTCGTCGTCACGTCCACCTCTGGGTACCGTCTCGTCGTATAGTCCACCTCCAGGTACCATCCAGTCCTCGAACACTCGGCCTCTGTCAGTACTGGTCGTCGTCTGCAACCAACACAACGAGGTGCGGGCATAGCCCGTGCAGGGGTGAGTATAACGATACTCAGTAGGGACCCCGAGACCCTCAAGGTCTCACTAAAACCAACAAGGATAACCACATAGAAGATATCAACAGATAACCTCTACTTAGGTATATGACCATACATATAACTAAGTTATCAAGTAACCCATCTCAATCATGAGGAAACACAAGGATTGTGAAATCAACGGATAACCACTACCCAGGTATATGCCCATACATATACCTAAGTTATCAAGTAACCCATCTCAATCATGAGGAAACACAAGGATTGTGAAATCAACCGATAAACACTACCCAGGTATATTCCCATACATATAACTATGTTATCAAGTGACCCATCTCAATCATGAGGTAAACACAAGTTCAAAAGTCTCAGCTCAAACCAGGATTTTCATTATCGAAACCGTAACTGCTGAAGAGCTCCATCTCTAGAGTGTACAGTGGTCCTGTCACGACTCCGAGGTACTGCTCACTAACCTAAGACTGCTGAGGTACTCCTCCTGTCGAGTACCGCGGGTCAGCCACCCAGACACAGCAGTGCTTCCCGCCAACGTATGTCACCCAAACACAGTAGTGCACACCCCCTAGTAGCCTGCTGAGGTACTCTCCGGACGAGTACCGCGGGTCTGTATTGTCACACAGGTAGTGCTCCGTCCTCCATGGGTCTGCACCTCAGAAAGTAGTGCTCCGTCCACTGGGCTAGTCGACTCACTCCAAGTCGAGTCGGTCAAGCAGTCGTCAGGTCTCAGCCAGTTACACGGTCTCTGTACTCCGCACGCTCATCAATGGGAGGGTCCGCTCCACGAGCTACAGGTCGATACTCCAAGTATCTCAAAGTCCCACGAAGAAGTATCTCAAATGACCTCTTCATTATAGGGGTCACAACACAACAGACGGCGCGTCAATCGGACGCCCGGTCTGTGAGTTATTAGCCTTTTCGTCCGAGGGGCCCGGTTGGTTTCGTAAGAGAACCAAACCCGTCCGTATCTCAACTATACCCCGAACTCTCATAGGGTGTACTCATAGGGAACTTTTCTCAACGAGATCACCAATGCCGCTGACAGTTCGTCAAACGGACGTTCTGTCAGAAATGTATCAGCTTTTCCGTTCCAGGGGCCCGGTTGGATTTCTGTACGATCCAACCCGGCCACTATCCATCTGCATCCAAAACTCGGGTGGAGGATTTCAAAAGTTCCGTATCGTCAACAGGAACTCAACACAACAAACGGCGCGTCAATCGGACGCCCGGTCTGTGAGTTATTGGCTTTTTCGTTCCAGGGGCCCGGTTGGTTTTTAAAGCAAAACCAACCCGACCGTACTCCACCTGCGTCCAATCCAAAACTCGGGTGGAGGATGCCAAAAGTTCCGTATCGTCAACAGGAACTCAACGCAACAAACGGCACATCAATCGGACGCTCGGTCTGAGAGTTATTGGCTTTTTCGTTCGAGGGGCCCGGTTAGTTTTTAAAGAAAAACCAACCCGACCATACTCCACCTGCGTCCAAACCTCGGGTGGAGTATGCCAAAAGATCCGACTCATCAAGAGAAATTCAATGAAACAGACGGCGCGTAAATCGGACGCCCGGTCTGTTAGTTATTGGCCTTTCCGTCTCACACCCACCCTGGGAAACATCCCCGGAGGTCACCCATCCTGATCACTACTCTTGGCCAAGCACGCTTAACTATGGAGTTTTAACCACGTAGGCTCCCGAAAAGGAAGGTGCACCTTGAGTATAGTATACCGAAACGACCGTCTCGATCCAAGGATTGTGTTGCCGCTGACGGCGAGTCGTTTGGAGGTCCGTAGCCCAAGTTATGAGAATTTGCATCCAAACCGCTCGGTAACGGGGGTTTCGGGCCTGGGCCGTCTCGACCCGAGACCCCCCGGATGGCCCGTACCGGGTCGACCCGCCCCGGACGAGGTCGACCCGGCCCGAAACGGCCCGGCGCGGCCCGGCGCGGCGCGGCCCGACGCGGCCCGGCCCGGCGCAGCCCGTCGCGGCCCGACGCGGCCTGGCGAACCGGCCAGGCGCGCCGGTTCGGGGCAAGGAAGCGCGCCGGGCGCACTGCCCGCTCGGCCGAAGGCCGAGCTCGCTGGAAACGGGGGCCCCCCCCACCCCCTTTGTGAAACCGGCCCCCCTCATAATGGGGGGCCAAATAACCGCCCGGGGGAATTAAATTCCCCTAGTTTCCACCAACCCGGTCGGCCGGACCTGGCCGGCCGACTTCTTCTCAATAGGACCGGCAAGGGCCGGTCCTCTTCCGTCTTCCGGTACCGGCGGCCCGGCTGGCCGCCGGTCATCACGATCCGCTGCGGCCTTCGTCATCCGGCGCGGTGCGACGGCACCGCGCCCCTCCGCCGCGACCCCACTCCGGTCGCGGTGTCTTCGGTTTCCTTCGACGTGGCGCGACGGCATCGCGTTCATGATAATTCTTTCCATGGCGCGGCGCGACGGCGCTGCGTAATAATATCCGTGTGATTCCCACGTGGTGCGACGGCACCACGCTATCTCGTTTCATCCGCAAGAAACATTCAAGAACAAAAGAGGGGGGGTTCGGCCGTGTTTGTGTGGTCCGGTCCCCCTCTCGTTAGACGATAACACTTAATCGTTCATCCTCAAGTTTGTCATGCTAGAACCAAGAACAGAAAATAATTAAATAAAGCAACAACAAACCCCTACTTGGATATTTGACGTCGCACGTCGGGCGTCGCGGAGAACGGCGTCGCGGAGATCGGACGTCGATTCCATGGATGTTGGGGTACGTCCGAGGAGGAAACGACGTCTCCTCACTTGTTGCGGAGATGAAGAAGGAAGGCGCGTTGTCGTTGGAGAGTTCCCTACGTCGGTGTCTTCTCCCTTGCCGTGGAGGAAAAAGAGGATGAAGAACCGTGATCACCGAGTCGTTCTATGTTGAGGGATCGATGTTCTTCATCGGAGAAGAACCTTTCTTCATGGAGAGGAGGATGTTCTTCAACGAAGAAGGAGCTTCCTTCTTCTATCACACAAAGGCTCTTTCTCAAAAATCCTCCCACCACAATTCAACCTCCAAATAAAACAAGTTTTCCCCTTATTTTATTTTAATCATGCCATGCATTGTAAGTTCAAAATTCAAACACTTAATTGATTAAGAGTTTCAATAACTTAATTTAAGTGCTAGTTGGCATGAGTTATGAGGGAGAGAGGGAGAGAAGGAGGTTCAAAATAAAGAGGGAGGTGAGGAGTTTCAAAATAAAGAGGGAGGTGAGAAGTTTCAAAATAAAGAGGGAGTTAGGGGGTTATGGGAAAAGTGAAGGGGTGGGGTTCGTGTGGGCCCCACCTCACCTTAAATCCTTCCATGGGTGGTTAACTCCAAGTGGGTCCCACTCCTAACTCCCTTACATAGGTTAAAACCACTTAAGAGAGGGTCAAGTGTTGTAACATAACACTTAATCTACTTAACAAGAACATAAAAATTGTAGATAAGTTATAAATTAAAGTTCCACAATTTTTATCATCTTCTATCGGATAAACGCAACACCGGAAATGGCGTTCTTAAGAAATTACCGGCGCTGAGGTTCCATCGGTGCCCTCGGAATTCGATTCCGGGCACCGGTTCAAAAGATAGAAATTCCAGCTCGCTCGTTCACTGAACGTACCCGAGCCAAACTTCGGAAATTAATTCCGGGAACACTGGGCCTCGGAATCAGGCGCCGTCAGAAACTACGTTCTTGTAAAATTCCAAAGAAAATTAAGCAAAAAATTTTCCTTGAAATTTCTGTATCTTTACATTACTCCCACATCAGGGCTTTACGTCCCCGTAAAGCTTCAACACAAACTAGGGTCACAAAAGCGGTACTGAGCACGCATTTGAGCCTTCCGCTCCTATGTGCTCACCTGGAGGTTTTGTACTGCCAAAGAAAGAACACCTGAGGAATCGATCGTCCTCCTAGGATCTGATCCTGTCGATCCTCGATCCCCACTGAAATCTCCGTGAAAGACACCACATCGCCATCGTCCAGCTCCTCATGGTCGATGGTATGCGAAGGGTCGAGCACGTATCTCCTCAGTTGAGATACGTGGAAGTCGTCGTGCACCTGGTGCAACTGCGGTGAATGGCTCAAGTAGTAAACCACCCCGCCTACCCAGCTGGGGACCTAAGAAGGTCTGCTGAACCCCGGAGATAACTTGCCGCCTTGGACACATCTCCGTAAACCTCGTCGAGGTGAGACCCGTATAAGGACGTGATCGTCATCCTCGAACTCCAGAGGTCTCCATTTTCTGTTAGAAGTGGAACTCAAAAGGCTGTTGTCACGAGGGTAAGGTTGACCGACTCAAGAGTGATCGGTCGCACCCTCCTGTGCAAGAGTTACCCTGCGCTGTCTGGGGTTTCATTTCCGCCGACCAAGAAAAACCCATCCCAACGTTTGCCTAAAACTGTCAATTGGAGTATGAACAGTTATTTCCCATTCCATACTCAAACTAACGTCGTAAGGCCTCAACGCTGCCACCAAGAGATCCAACTGTCACTCTCACCTCCAAGGGTCGAGTCACACTGTCGGCATTAGTGTGAGGTCACTGGGTCCCCTCCAGTTGAAATCTCGAAAGTGAGGGTCAAGTCAACAGTTTAACCGGGACCACTCAGTATCAACCAAAAAAAGGACAGTAAAACAAACAAAGATAAATGTCTTTTTTGTTATTCCAGATCATAGTACAAGACACGAATACAATAGAAAAATGGAACTAGAACTACAAGGGACGTATCCACTAGTTCCTCTCCTGTCCACCTACTCTCGGAGCTCTACTGCCTTGTCCACTTCCCGGCTGTTGCTCAAGCACTCGTCGCTGCTTCTGTCTCGGTGGATCCTCCAACACCCGCTGATCAATCGTACGAGGAGTCGGACAATCACGTGCCAGGTGACCCTTCCCACCGCATGAGTTACATTGTCTGTTTCTGGCATGCCTGGCTCTGACCCCACCTCGGGTGCCCCACACCACCGGTCCTAAAACCCGAGATCGTCCAACTGCTAGTCTGGTCCTCCTGGACCTCTGCATCATCTGTCTACTGACCACAAATGACTCGGATACTGATCGAAAAACACGCGGAAAAGGAAGAAGCTCCTGTACACGCTCGGGGTGTAGAGCTACTGGCACAAACTCCACCCTAAAGAAGGTCTCGAAGTCTTTCCATGCAAAGGTCATCCCGTCGCAAAACTGAAACAAGTGGCTCCACCACCTGCCTGCTGCTGCCTGAAGGAGGTTGGCAGCAAAGATCACCATGAAGTCTGCCGGCGTCCCCACTAGCCTGAAGACTCCCACCACAGCCTCCAGCCAATCCTCAGCCACCTGCGGGTCCGTCTCTCCTTGGAACCTGGGTGGCCTCTAGCGCTGGAACTCATGCAGCGCACTCAAGTGGCGTGCATCGCCTACTGTTGGGGCTGGTGGCATCGGTGGCCCAACATATGGTAGTATCTCTGGTGCCTCTGTTGGTGCCTCAACTTGAAGAGGGCCATGTACCGAAGCCTCGTTGCTCGACAGGCTGTCAGTACGCACATCCCTCTGGGCTCTAGCTGGTCGTTCGTGAAAGGCATCCTGAAAGAAACAATGTAACACGGTCAAATGATTATACCTGGTGAGCTGACCTGGTTTGAGATGACATTTAAAAACTTCTGGAAACACACACGCAATCAGTGTTTTCGTGCACAAAGTCGGAAATCAGTTGTCAGGGTCCTGGTGTATGGATATGTCGGCCGCCCGCACCAACACTGGACTCCCTGAACTGAAAACCACACTCGGTACCCTTAACACCATTGCTTCACAGGAAGAAACATCAGAGTTATAAGTTCTGCGGTAGAACCGGACTCCTCTGATACCAATTTGTCACGACCCCTCCTCGGGGCCTGTGCCGTGACTACCCCAAGCCCGCCTTCCATAGGCCAGGGGCTGGAGACTAGCACCAAGGCGTAAATCCCTGTAAAAAGGGAATGAATTGCCTTTGTAAAGTAAACAATCACACAGAGTATAAGCGGAAGAAGTAAACACTAAGTAAAAACTGAGTACAACAGTAAGTGCGGAAAGTAAAAAGGGGCCGGAAATACAAGCCCAACTGTAAAGTACAACTCGAAAGGGAAAATAGTGACTGAAAAGAAAGGCTTCTACGCCAAGCTGTCCACTAAAAATCCCACCTGAAGGGTGGGTACAGACAGCTCCTCTGCTCCTCGGGTCCCGCCGTCCGCTCCGAGTATGTCCCGCACAGTGGTCCACCTCCGGGTACAGCCTCGTCGTCACGTCCACCTCTGGGTACCGTCTCGTCGTATAGTCCACCTCCAGGTATCGTCTAGTCCTCGAACACTCGGCCTCTTTCTGTACTGGCCGTCATCTACAACCAACACAACGAGGTGCGGGCATAGCCCATGCAGGGGTGAGTATAACGATACTCAGTAGGGACCCCGAGACCCTCAAGGTCTCAATAAAACCAACAAGGATAACCACATAGAAGATCTCAACAGATAACCTCTACTTAGGTATATGCCCATACATATACCTATGTTATCAAGTAACCCATCTCAATCATGAGGAAACACAAGGATTGTGAAATCAACGGATAACCACTACCCTGGTATATGCCCATACATATACCTAAGTTATCAAGTAACCCATCTCAATCATGAGGAAACACAAGGATTGTGAAATCAACCGATAAGCACTACCCAGGTATATGCCCATACATATACCTAAGTTATCAAGTGACCCATCTCAATCATGAGGTAAACACAAGGTCAAAAGTCTCAGGTCAAACCAGGATTTTCATTATCGAAACCGTAACTGCTGAAAAACTCCGTCTCTAGAGTGTACAGTGGTCCTGTCACGACTCCGAGGTACTGGTCACTAACCTAAGACTGCTGAGGTACTCCTCCTGTCGAGTACCGCGGGTCAGCCACCCAGACACTGTAGTGCTTCCCGCCGAGGTATGTCACCCAAACACTGTAGTCCACACCCCCTAGTAGCCTGCTGAGGTACTCTCTGGACGAGTACCGCGGGTCTGCACTGTCACACAGGTAGTGCTCCATCCGCCATGGGTATTCCCCTCAGAAAGTAGTGCTCCGTCCACTGGGCTAGTCGACTCACTTCAAGTCGAGTCGGTCAAGCAGTCGTCAGGTCTCAGCCAGTTACACGGTCTCTGTACTCCGCACGCTCGTCAATGGGAGGGTCCGCTCCACGAGCTACAGGTCGATACTCCAAGTATCTCAAAGTCCCACGAAACAGTATCTCAAAGGACCTCCTCGTCATAGGGGTCTCAACACAACAGACGGCGCGTCAATCAGACGCCCGGTCTGTGAGTTATTAGCCTTTTCTTCCCAGGGGCCCGGTTGGTTTCGTGAGCGAACCCAACCCGGCCGTATCTCAACTGTACCCCGAACTCTCATAGGTTATACTCATAGGGAACGTCTCTCAACGAGATCACAAACGCCGATGACGGTTCGTCAAACAGACGTTCTGTCAGAAAGGTATCAGCTTTTCCGTTCCAGGGGCCCGGTTGGATTTCTGTGTGATCCAAGCCGGCCACTATCCATCTGCATCCAAAACTCGGGTGGAGGATGCCAAATGTTCCGTATCGTTAACATGAACTCAACGCAACAAACGGCGCGTCAATCGGACGCCCGGTCTGTGAGTTATTGGCTTTTTCGTTCCAGGGGCCCGGTTGGTTTTTAAAGAAAAACCAACCCGACCGTACTCCACCTGCGTCCAATCCAAAACTCGGGTGGAGGATGCCAAAAGTTCCGTATCGTCAACAGTAACTCAACGCAACAAATGGGGCGTCAATCGGGCGCCCGGTCTGAGAGTTATTGGATTTTTCGTTCGAGGGGCCCGGTTGGTTTTTAAAGAAAAAACCAACCCGACCGTACTCCACCTTCGTCCAAACCTCGGGTGGAGTATGCCAAAAGATCCGTCTCATCAAGAGGAATTCAACGAAACAGACAGCACGTAAATCGGACGTCCGGTCTGTTAGTTATTGGCCTTTCCGTCTCACACCCACCCTGGGAAACTTCCCAGGAGGTCACCCATCCTGATCACTACTCTTGGCCAAGCACGCTTAAATATGGAGTTTTAACCACGTAGGCTCCCGAAAATGAAGGTGCACCTTGAGTATAGTATACCGAAACGACCGTCTCGATCCAAGG
Organism: Viscum album; assembly: GCA_963277665.1. Classification (NCBI taxonomy): domain Eukaryota; kingdom Viridiplantae; phylum Streptophyta; class Magnoliopsida; order Santalales; family Viscaceae; genus Viscum; species Viscum album. The sequence continues at coordinate 1,897,183,559 of OY728140.1, read as the reverse complement.
ATCGCGTTGCCGCTGACGGCGAGTCGTTTGGAGGTCCGTAGCCCAAGTTATGGGAATTTGCATCCAAACCGCTCGGTAACGGGGGTTTTGGGCCCGGGCCGTCTCGGCCCGAGACCCCCCGGATGGCCCGTACCAGCTCGACCCGCCCCGGAAAGGGTCGACCCGGCCCGACAAGGCCCGGTGCGGCGCGGCCCGGCGCGGCCTGGCGAACCGTCCAGGCGCGCCGGTTCGGCGCACGGCAGCGCGCCGGGCGCACTGCCAGCTCGGCCGAAGGCCGAGATCGCTGGAAACGGGGGGCCGCCTGCCCCCCCCCCCCCTTTTTGAAACCGGCCCCCCTCATAATGGGGGGCCAAATAACCGCCTGGGGGAATTAAATTCCCCCGGTTTCCACCAACCCGGTCGGCCCGACCTGGCTGGCCGGCTTCTTCTCAACAGGACCGGCAAGGGCCGGTCCTCTTCCGTCTTCCAGCACCGGCGGCCCGGCTGGCCGCCGGTCATCACGATCGGCCGCGGCCTTCGTCATCCGGTGCGGTGCGACGGCACCGCGCCCCTCCGCCGCGGCCCCACTCCGGCCGTGGTGTCTTCGGTTTCTTTCGACGCGGCGCGATGGCGTTGCGTTCATGATGATTGTTACCACGGCGCGGCGCGACGGCGCCGCACAATAATATCCGTGTGATTCCCGCGTGGTGCGACGGCACCACGCTATCTCGTTTCATCCGCAAGAAACATTAAAGAACAAAGGAGGGGGGGTTCGGCCATGTTTGTGCGGTCAGGTCCCCCTCTCGTTAGACGATAACACTTAATCGTTCATCCTCAAGTTCTTCATGCTAGAACCAAGAACAGAAAATAATTAAATAAAGCAACAATAAACCCCTACTTGGTTATTTGACGTCGCACGTCGGACGTCGCGGAGAACGGCGTCGCGGAGAACGACGTCGCGGAGATCGGACGTCGATTCCATGGATGTTGGGGTACGTCCGAGGAGGAAACGACGTCTCCTCACTTGTTGCGGAGATGAAGAAGGAATGCGCGTTGTCGTTGGAGAGTTCCCTACGTCGGTGTCTTCTCCCTTGCCGTGGAGGAAAAAGGGGATGAAGAACCGTGATCACCGAGTCGTTCTAAGTTGAGGGATCGATGTTCTTCATCGGAGAAGAACCGTTCTTCATGGAGAGGAGGACGTTCTTCAACGAAGAAGGAGCTTCCTTCTTCAATCACACAAAGGCTCTTTCTCAAAAATCCTCCCACCACAATTCAACCTCCAAATAAAACAAGGTTTCCCCTTATTTTATTTTAATCATGCCATGCATTGTAAGTTCAAAATTCAAACACTTAATTGATTAAGAGTTTCAATAACATAATTTAAGTGCTAGTTGGCATGAGTTATGAGGGAGAGAGGGAGAGAAGGAGTTTCAAAATAAAGAGGGAGGTGAGGAGTTTCAAAATAAAGAGGGAGGTGAGGAGTTTCAAAATAAAGAGGGAGTTAGGGGGTTATGGGAAAAGTGAAGGGGTGGGGTTCGTGTGGGCCCCACCTCACCTTAAATCCTTCCATGGGTGGTTAACTCCAAGTGGGTCCCACTCCTAACTCCCTTACATAGGTTAAAACCACTTAAGAGAGGGTCAAGTGTTGTAACATAACACTTAATCTACTTAATAAGAAAATAAAAATTGTAGATATGTTATAAATTAAACTTCCACAATTTTTATCATCTTCTCTCGGATAAACGCAACTCTGAAAATGGCATTCATAAGAAATTACCGGCGCTGCGGTTCCATCGGTGACCTCATAATTCGATTCCAGGCACCGGTTCAAAAGATAGAAATTCCCGCACGCTCGTTCACTGAACGTACCCGAGCCAAACTTCGGAAATTAATTCTGGGCACACCGGGCCTCGGAATCAGGCGCCGTCAGAAACTGCGTTCTTGTAAAATTCCAAAGAAAATTAAGCAAAAAATTTTCTTTGAAATTTCCGGATCATTACATATGTATTCCAAATTTTTATTTCCTTCCATTTAAAAAAAAATAATGTAAATTTTACCAATTTGTTACTTTTTATTCAATGGTATGAAAATTATATTTTTTTTTATTTTGGGGTTTATGTACTTTTTTCACTATTTTGACAAAAGTATAAGAACAAAGTTTTTTAACTTATGTAGAATGAAAGGATTTTTACATTTCCATAATGCCCTATTTACAAGAGGCTTCCTATAAAATATTTCGAGTTTATTTTTAATAGGATTCTTTTCTTTTAAAATTTTATAGATTTTTTAGAAAAGAAAACATTATTTTTGATGAAGTGATATTATCCTCAATAATTTAATTACACTGTTTTTTCAAAATTATTTTCCATTAAAGATGAAATTACCTAAACAGAATTACGCTTTTATACCCAGTATTAAGATGATTTTATTGTGATTATTATCAAATTATATTAATGAAATCGATTTGTTTTATATATTTTATTATGGAATGATGTTTAAGAAACCCATTTTATTTATTAGATTATGCTATGATAAATGATTCATGTTTTTATGGAACACATATGTATGGTTTTCATTATGTTATTGGTGGGACTTATATCCCTCACCAATGAAATGGGTAATGATTTATATCAAATTAGATGGAAATTATTTGAAATAGATGTAAATAATGTTCAGTAATATAGGTCTGATACAAAAAGCAAATCAGGTTTAGTATTACAGGGATAGAATAAGTAGTAAAATTGGCTCAGTAAGGGACATTGTCTGCTATGATGGTCTTGGAAATAAGCCTCGGATAATATGGAAATGATTTTATATACTTGTTTATTTTCCATAATTCTGTTATTTATTCAATTTATATTTTATCTTGGATTATTCTCCTTTATGATTTATGCCTTAGATAATGCCATGATTAATTTTATGACTCATGATTTTGATGCTAAAAATGTATGATCATGTTTTTACATTCTTATGTTTATGTTTTTATGTTATTTTTCATGTGTAACCTTACTGAGAATTGAATATTATCCTTTTCAAATTTTTTCCCTTGGATTTAAAGAAGTGTTTTAGGTTAGAATACTAAAGTGGATGGTCTTTATGGGAGATGTGGAAGATCATTCCCCAAGCTAGCAGAATTTCATCCCAATTTCAAAAAATAATAAACTAATACATTCTTTGGGAGTATTTTTATGAAATTTATTAAGTATTCGAAAAATTTTAATGTAATATACATACATGTAAAGCTTTGGTCATTAGAGTTGGTATCCGAGAGATGGTTTGGTCAAACATTGGAATCTAGGATGTGGATACATTAGTTATATCCCTAGAGATATTTCTTGGTATATCTTACAAAAAAGTTTAAGTATAGGATATAATCCAGGAGTTTTTTAATAATCATGAATAACCTAGGATTAAACCTAATCTTTTATAGATTTAACTATTATATTCAATTTACCTTACATATTTGTTTTTAATCTCTGATATGTGTTTCTCACATTTTTCATTTTTGACTTATTCAATTGTTGAAACTAGATTGTTAATCGTTATCTATGAATGCTTCAGATGGGGAAGGTTATTATAATTCTGAAAACTAATTTCCAAAGTGGAAATCACATAAAGTGAATCATGATCATTGTATGAGTATTGGTTATACTATTGAGGACAAAGATATAGTAAAATACATGTGAAATGTATGTGAATCTCTACCATTATTGTTTCTTTTAAAACATCGAAGATTAGTTATATTAAAATTAAGAAACAATAAGACAAGATTAAAATTTTTTAAAAGTCTATGATGTTGGATCCTAAGTAATAGTTTAAGAATTAATGTGAACGATTGTTGCGTATATGTTTTAAAATCATTGATTATGTATTGTGAATGATGAAATAAATAAGTTTTTCATTATTTTTTTCATTGACTATTGGAAAGTTTATGTTGATTGGTTCAAAGGACCAAGAAAAGTTATTTATGGTTATAGTAATATACTTGGAGAACACATTATTAAGGGAATGATAACCCTAAATATGACCTTTTTGATATGATAATGATGTCTGGATAACGATAGGTTGGATTTGAATATGTAAATTAGATGATGCTAGTTTCTTGGGATCTAATTATGGATTTTCTTTCAAGAGGGTTATGCTATCATGGATGGTGTATAAAACTTTTTGGTAATTATGAAATATAACCAATTAGTTTTGGAAAATTAAAACAAGAACATTTTAAAAAATGATATATGGTATTTCAGGTTATTACCATGAATCAAGATAATACATGTTGAAGGTGTTCACATATTTGGAATTTCCTAACAAGGGATACCACAAGATACATGGGGATAAATGTTATGCAGAGTTAGTAAACCTTCTAATAAATTTATGGATTTTCATATATTAAAAGGATTGTATGATTCTCAATTTAGGTTATTATTATGTTAAAACTATGATTATGTTTTTTAAAATAAATAATTATCTCACCATGGTTGGACTTAGGCATATTTGATTAATTTGGATAACATTTTTATGGTGATAAAGATATATGGAATGTTGAAAAAAAAATTCATGGATCGCCAGATCTTCTAACACATCAGGAATGAGAAATTCAACATCATTTCAATGAATAAAAGATGAAGATGAAATTATTCAAGGCATCACTAATGGTGATATTTTACCAAAATCAAGTAACTATATCCTTTCAAGAGAATTAGTGAACATTAGGTTAATGGATAGTGATGTAATAGGGTGTCTTATTATCATCATTTTTATGATATTAATGAATTGTTACATCATTCTTTATTTTATGGTTTTTTTATTTTTAACATTCTCTGGGTGACCCACTTCTCTGTGATCAGTGATCTTTATCATTCTATATGATTATTTATGTTTTTCCTCCCCGCCAAAATATTAACCTATGTTCACCTATATAGAGACCTAATTATTTTTTTTTGAGTAAAAATTATTTTCAAACTCTTCCTTTTCAAAAAGATGTTTTAGAAATCATTTTTACTATGTGGGTCTCTATGAATAAAACTTTCACGTAATCATATTTTTACAACCCAAATGAATTTTGGGGGACAAATTAATTTTTAGCGGGTAGAATGTAATAACCAAATATTATTATGAGAGAGATTTTCATTTTTATGTATTATCTTGTACAGGACAACAAGATAATCTTCCCCTATACACAACACTAGCATTGATTACGGTATAAGAAACTCTATTCTTGGCTTCTGTTAGACAAAAATTCAATTAATTTTTATATAATTCATTTTATGTAAGACTGATTATTTGTGAACCACTATATATTATAACAAAGTCGTTATAATGGAAGGTTTAACAATATTAAATTTCATCTAAAAACTATTTAAATGAAAATAAATGTGTCTATAAAATAGTAAAATCACACTTTTGGATTTTATTAATGAATTATATATTTAATATATTCAATATAATTTTTAAATTTCATCTTATATGTTTTCTAAACATGATATAAGAAAAAATTCACTTTTTTGGATAAAAGAAGTATTTAAAAAAAATATAGTTTTGCCTCCTTTTGATGGAACACCCATTTTAAATATAGTTTTTAGACTTTTATATTCAATTTGAAAAAGTAATCTTCTTATTTTAATTCTAAACATAAAATATTACTTTGTTTTTATTTTTGGTATTTTTTGATAAGTATAATTTTTTGATGAATAGTGTAAATACTGATTTTTATTGAATGTTTATTTTAGTTAAAGATATTATGTAATAATGTTTTGTATTTTTTTTAAATTTTAAATTTTTCAGTTTTGTCAAATAATTTTTTGAAAAATTATTTTAAACCGAAATTTATTACAAAAACATTTTCCATTTAAAACGAATAATTTTTCCAACAAAACATTTTGTATCATTTTACTGGATTTATATTAAATTTATTACTGGAACATCTGTGATCATAATTTTAAAAAAAAAATTAAAATTTTTATTCATTATATTTAAATTTTATAAGCAGGCCCCTTTTATTTTTGACCAATATGAATGGTTACCAGGGTAAATTTTGTTAATATGGTAATGCGTAAATTAGGTAATTTTGGTTAAAAAATAAAATTTTAATGACTATAAAATGACCTATAAGTGAAAAAAAAATATGAATTTAATTCAACCCTTAACACAATATTATTAAAATTAATCATTTAATAGACACATGTCAAAGAAAATTACATAAATAATATTAAAATAAAAAAAATACAATAAGTGTCATTTTATTTGTCTTAAATATCTATTATGTGTACGCATATTGAAAATGGGTGGTATCAAAGAATATAGGTTGTAATTTTTATCTAAATAAACATATTTACCTAATATAAATATAATTCTTTACGTTTTGGGGCCATTTGAGAGATATTGTGGTATTTATAATATTTTGTTTAATGAAAATTTAAAAATGTCACATTCTTGTTTTAAATAATATATCTTTCATAAATTATAATTATACAAAATCTATATTAGACTATAAACAACAATTATAAATATAAATTTATTTGATTCATCAACGTAATTTATTTTTAATTTTTAATAAAAAAATAATTACCTTAATGAATTATAAATCAATGATTCATAAATTATTTAATTATTAAAAAATAAATAAAATAATTTCAATAAAATTATAATAAATATTAAAATACCTAAAAACATGACCAGTATTATTATTTGAGTATATAATTACCATTATCATCCAAGGGTCATGTTATATTCCATTTGGTTCCATATAGAAGATATTTTGAAACTAATTTTACTTTATTTAAAGTTATGTTAACGTTTTCACATTCATAATTTAAAAATTATAACATTTTAAATGTTTGGTTTTTTAGAAGATAAATTAGACATCATTTATTCCTATGAAATATCATAGATTTATCTTAATCAAAATAATTTATAAAAAAATTACCCAATAGATAAGTATATTAAATAATTACACAAATTTAATGGTGTAATTATTTTATTAATGGAAATATCAAATTTTGAAATGAAAAATAATGAAATAAATATAATTTTGGATTATAAATATTTTCATTTAATTTTATATATAGCCTATACCTATTAGGGATATATAAAAATATTTTTTACTAGGATAACATTTTATCATGCTATTTTAAAAAAAAAATTAATAGTATCAAAATTGACACTATTATTGTTTTGTCACAATAATGTTTTATTAAAATATTACAAAAATAATAAAATAATTTTAAACATAATTAATCATTATAATATAATCTAAAATTATAAGACTTATTTATTCATTATTGAATTTAATTTAAATATGTAAATATTTCAACCATTTAATATTGAAATAATTGTTACCTCTATAAAAAAGAAATAGAATAAATAAGTCTTAAATTAAAATTAGAATCATTTAATTGACATAGTAACTTGTAAAAATTTTATTGATTCATGATATTAAACCCTTATATTATTTAAAATTATATAATATGTCATTTTTAGGTTTTAGATATGGTTTTATTTTATTATTAATTAGTTTTTTTTAAAAATTCTGAATGTGCCCATTAGCTCAATTATAAAAGGGGACATCTTCCATCAAAATTCCAATTAAAATTGAGCCTTTATGATTTGAAATCCCCTAACCATTTCCCTTCAAAAAATCTTTAGTCAAAATATAGAGTTCCAGGACCTCTTAAAAGAAAAAATTTAGCTCTATTAAGAGGAGAACTAGAGGGATCTCAACAAAGAATAGGTAATCTCTTATACTGATTCATTCAAAATATTTCTTCTTATGCCTAATATTTATGAGTTATTATCATTTTAAATTAATGAATATAGTATCAATTTTATACTGATATATTTTTATGATTATTTAACAACCACATTCTAACTTCTATCCATTGTACGAAAAACCAAATCACAACGTGTGTGTGCATACTACATACCATCTCCATGCTACAGTGTAATCTATTCATCATCACCACTTTACATGGATGGGTATAATGTGGGAAATAAGTACTATATATGATTATTATAATAATATATTTTTTGGGATAATTATTTATATTATATACTACGATATCATGTAATTATTAATGGAAGGATATCATCATTCGCGTGTTTGTACGACCAACCATATCAATGATGCGATTTGATTCATTCTAAATGATATACATTAAAAATGATTATATAAAAGTAAATAATAAATAAATATGATATTTAATTTTTCAATCTCATTATTATTTGAGATTTTTTATTGATAAGTATTTACTAGGGTATATTTATCATATATGTTCATGTTTCTTAAATAATTACTCCAAAATATTATTTCTATCCTTCTAAAATTTTTTAAGGCCCACTTTAACCATTGATGAATTTTTATTAAGTTGTATGAAGGGAATATTTTGTGGTTTATGGTACGAGGTACTTTTAGAAATTTCCACCAAAAGTATTAAAAGAATGTTTTTAAACTTATACAGCATGAAAGGATTTTAACTTTTTCATTAATCCTTTTTTCATTGAACATTATTAACCTTATATAAAGTTTTTTTTCAATTAGATTCTTTTATTTTAATATTTCTTTTCATATTTATAAAATAATTCATATTTTTTTTAATAAGAAATGATATTATCCTCTAAAATTAATTTCATGTGTTTTATCAAAATTATTTTCCATATAAGAAGAAATTATCTAAATGAGGTTTGGATTCTATACTCATTATTACTGTGATTTGATTATTTTTATGATGTAATTATATTTATGAAATACATTTGTTTTATATAGATTATTAGGGTATGAGTTTTAAGAAACCCATTTATTACATTGGTTATTATCAGATAAATGATATATGTTTTTGTGGCCCAAATATGTATGGTTTTAATTATGTGACAGGTGGTACATGTATATCCCTCCAATAAATTGGTGAATTATTTATATCTCATGAGATAATCATGTTTAGAATGGTATTTAAATCTGGTTTTGTAATAGAGGGTTGAAAAGGCAGGTAAATCTGGTTCAGTAATATAGGGCTAGAACGAGGAGTGAACTCGGTTCAGTAATAGACTTTGTCCACTATGATAGTACTTGAAATGATCCTTGGATATCATAGAGAGGATTTTCTATTTTTATGTTTTTTACACAATTCCATGATTTATGATAATGTTATTTTTTTCATTGTTCATATTCCTTTATGTTTTATTCCTTAGGTACTACCCAAATTTTTATCATGACTCATGATTTTGTTTTTAAAAAGTTGTGTCCATGTTTTTACCATGAAATTTTTATGTTTTGAATGATATTTTCAATGATTACCCTTAGTTAGTATTTTATATCCCCTTTTTCAAATGTATTATTTTTCCTAGTATATATTCAAATTATTTTAGATAGAAAAACTAAAGGGGAATTTCATTATGGGAGATGTGGAGGATCATTTACTATGTTAGTATAATGTGTTCCCAATTTCTAAACACACTAAACTAATATGGTCTTTGGGAATTTATTTGTGTAATGTATTATGTATTTCGAAAATGTAATGTAGTATCCATGTATGTCATTCTTGGGACGTTAGATAAAGAATTGTTACTAGAAAAGATCAAGAAATCTCAAAGATAATATCCTTTATTTCAGAATAAGTTATATCATTTAAAGAATGGGTGGTTTCCTCAGTTCTATATTTGATCAACAAGGTGTGTTGAAATTTCATATAAGGATATGTGTTCCATAAATTTCCGAAATAGAGAAGGAAATGATGGATGGAGCTTATATATCTACATAATTTACACATCCTAGAATTACTAAAATGTATAGGGACGTTCATGATCATTATTGGTTGGATAATAGAAAAATGGAGATTGTTGACTATACTACAAGGTTCCTATGCTGTCAAAAAGTGAAGAAAGAGAAAAAAATTCTTAAAGGGTTGTTGCAACCACTACCCATACCAACATGGATGTGGGGACATATCACTACATACATTGTCACTAGTCTCCTGAGAACATCCAAATGGAACAATGTGACATGGGTTGTAGTAGACCATCCAACCAAGAATTCCCATTTTATATCTATTTGGGAAGACTTATCTCTAGATAAACATTCAATTATATATATAAAACAACAGATGAGGTTTCACATAGTTCCACTTTATATAATATCTGATAATGGTCCAAGGTTCACATAAAAATTATAGATAAGTCAATAACATGAACTTGTAACAACCCAACCCTTCTCATTAACCTGAAAATGTAGAAGGATGTATCATGGACTTAAGACACATCCCCAATATGCCAATGGCTGGCAATAAATGATTAATGGATTTGACATACAAGGGGAAAACATTACCTTTCAAGATAAAGAAACCAACCATCAAACGATAACCAATTTAAGCACATAATGATTCATGATAAAATTAAATACAACATAATAATTTTATTTATACCATCCAAACCAAAGATTACATCACCATAAGACAAAATAAAATAAATATAAATATAGGAAGACAACGATTAAAAATCAAAGGAAATCACATGACTCTAAACCTACAAATTCTCTAAGATCAAACTCCAGAGAACATTCCTTGTAACACAAAGTAGTTTTAAATATGTGTGATACAATATCATTGCATGTATCTCAATATAAGATAAATAAATTTTTTTTGAAGTGCCAAAGTAGGGGGGAGTGTTGAAACTATGTTTTTTCCCTAATGAATTCTTTTCTCATGCTACTATGAGATAATTTGTATTCCCATTTATATAAAATAGGTTATATAAAAAATTTCTAAAACAATTTATATCAAATCATAAACAAGTTCCAATATAAATAAATTTTCTCCAAAAAACAACTATTTCAATAAATTACACCCATACAAGTTCCTCAAAACCATTCCATAATTTCGTTTTTAGCATATCTCGATCCAATAGACATATCCTCATATCCATAAATTTACATAAAAAATCATTATCATGAGTGTTCCATACTCACGAGTAGTTTCTCATCAATCTACAAATACATCACTAAGTAATTATGTCCCATGTACTAGTACACCATTGGCATAGAGAAAAATTTCATATTTCAACCAATCCGCATAATTAAATATGGACACACACCACCAAGTATACCATTAAGAAACTATAACATCTATTATAGTGGGATTTTTAATGGATGGACCATGGTTTGGAAACTATTCTAGCCAACCGTGCAATTCCACTTCTTAAGGTAGAGGTTGGTGCACAGTTAGTGCATGATTTTAATAACCATGAGTCTAACCATTCATGTGACATAATTGAGCTCCTAAATTTGTGGATCTCACTCAGGTTGATCTATAAATCCCTCATTCTCCATCCCATTATGCCCAAACTAAATATTTTACCATCCCAAAGTCTAAGGAATGATATCTCATTAATCTAGAGTAAATTAGGTTACCGAATTGAATTTCATTATGGATTAGCACCCCCAAACTTATGGATAATATTAAAGAACTATTAAAAACTCTAGGTAATATGAGAACATGCTAAATGATTTTAAAGTTGGATGGGATAAAAAATCACATTAGTTGTGTTCTTATACAACAAACAGTTTAATTTGACTATTAAAATGGAAACATATGAGGCATTATATGGGAAGAACTGTATAACTCATATATATTGGTATGAATATAGTGAGAGAATGCTTTTTGGACCTGATATTGTTTATGATTGGAAAGAAAATGTTTGTTCTATCTAATAACACCTAAATGATGCTCACAGTTGGTATACGAGCTATATAGACAATCGTCAAAGGGAATTAAATTTTGATGTTGGTGAAAAATTCATCCTTTGAATTTAATAGTAGAAGAGAGTCAAATGGTTTTTCACAAAAGGGAAGATCAGCCCCATGTAGATTGGCACCTTTGAAATAATTGATTACATATGAGAAGTGTCTTATCAGCTTAAACTTACACCAAAACAGGTTCAATTACATGAGGTTTTCCACATATCTCTCTTGAATATATATATACCTAACCCTTCACATGAACAGAATATGAAGGTGGTATAACTAGAACATGACATTTCTTATGAGGATCAGCTGGTGTAAATGTTGTATCGTAAAGACAAGGTTATATACAACAAGACTGCCCACATCATTAATGTTTTGTGGAGGAACCAAAAATTGGAATTATCTACATAGGAACCAGAAAAAAAAATAATTCTAATTACTCACACCATTTCTTATCCAACGGAATGAGATTAAATTTCCAGGATAATGTTTCTTTTGTGGGGAAGAATGTAACCACCGAAACATTTTGAATGATAATTGGTTCATTAAAATTTTTGATTCATTATACTCAGAAAATATATCTCTTAAATAGTGATATGAGTGTAAAATGATATGTTACCATCATTTTATCACTTTTATATGACTGTTGGTCAATATCAATGTTGGATACAATACTTTTCATACTAATTTTATTGTTATGATTAGTTTTAAAAAATAAATGACAATGGTTCATTAATTCAAAAAGGAGAAACAATAGTGTAAGTACCCTTTTTCCACTCAGGTATTTATCCATTAAATATCAGTATAAATCTTAAATTTGGACATAATATAGATGCCTATTGAGTTAGTAATGGTTTGGAGGGTGTCTGGCGATTTTTTGAAGCTCAAAACACATTTTTTCTTAAAAAAATAGTCCAAGTTGCATGGCTTTGCATGTGGTTTCTGCATGGTTTTCCTAACCATATAGGTTGTGTTATTTTTGAAAGTGTCATCTCGCATGGATTTCACCTTACCATGCAGCCTTACCATGTGAACTACCCTTTTTCTAAGGCCATGTCTTGTGGTTTTCACATGGTTTCCACATTGTTTTTCTTACCATGTGGTTTTTTATTTTTTTGGGAGTATAGCATCTCGCATAGTTTGGCAAGGCCATGCAGCCTAACCATGCGAACCAGGCTTTTTTCAAGGTTCAGGCAGAACCATCTCACATGGTTTGTGCACATTTTGACAAACTTTATTAACAAACAGTGTGTGGGCCAAAAACATGTGTAAAATGACCAAAACACCCTTAATGATCTATTAATATTTCCCCTTCCTCCCTAATCCGAGTTTATGTAGTATTGACATAGTTCTCTATCAATTTTGGGATTTTTTAATATCAAGTCTTAGAACCAAGAGATCTTCTTTGTCCAGCTTCTGATCAAGCATCCGTTTTTCACATTGGATGTGCAATGGTAAGTAAACGGGTTCCCTTTAGGAAAAAATATTCACTTTCATTTTAATCTTATATATCTCCATGTGAGTGTTTTTCACCATTTCATAGATCTACTCAGATCTGAAGACAATAATGGGACGATACCAGAGGTGTAGGATCATATAACCCTAAGATTGGCAGCCTATAATTCATCGCAAAAGATCATTGTTTTTGGAATGGTTGTGTGGGGCCCACCGGTTTTTGTTGGAAACCATTTCTTAAATTAGTATACCATGATTATAATTGCTAGAATCATATGGTTATGCTCTTTCCAAATATATGATTATTAGTCGGTGGGTTCACCCACAACTTAATGATCCTCATATTAAAGGTTATGGATTAATAGGGTTTTGAGTTTTTTGACACATTTGAGCCATTGTTCGGGCGTTCTTCAGCTCGACCATTCTATTGGTGATACTTATTATCATAAATGGCTATTTATTAATGATAATTTCAAAATGGAATTTACCATGTTTTCACACCAATTTACTAGCCTTAGGTAAGTGCTTTGAAATGTTTATTAAATATGAAATATGAAATCTTAAATGGAAAGTATACCAAGTATATAACATTTCCTTATTAAAAAATATTTAATATAGGATAAATGTATGTAGAACCCATTTCCATGTTGATGGATGGTGTATGAATGAACCTCAATAATTGATTATTCCTTAATGGCTAACTAATACTTGATTAAATATTTTCAATGCTTCTTGGACTATCTACACTAATGGAAGACATGGCTTGGACTAATGGTTTCAATCTACATGACTAATCCACACTAGATGAAGGAATCACTTGAACCTAATGAATTATTAAATGATTACGATATAAAATAGTAGTGGACTATCTTGAGATCATTTTGGATTCTGAGAGGAGAATACCTTGGGTCTCGGGAACCACATTACGATTCCTGGATAAAGTTCTCTTAGGATGATACCCTCCAAGACTCCAGTTCATTTTTATTCCTTGGGTGTCTGGTATACTATCATTAGTTACCTTTCATTATTTCAGGATACCTTAGATACACTCCTTGGATCCGGCATTGACTAGAAGGTACCATGGTGAAAGCCCATCTAGCCAATGTCTTTTCATTTCCCTAATTTAGGTTGGTCGATTACCTTGGACTCAGTAGGCGACTTATTGTGGAATGACATTGATTATGTTCTTTTGATAAAACTCTTACCCCTTATATATACATAGATACAACTGAGTTAGATTTCCTTGAGTTTACATTTCCTTGGTTTTTACCCTAGAACTCCCTCACTGGATATCATTTTTTGGTTGCCTTGTTATGTCTTTGGACCATCACTACTTGTACTATCGTGAGGTGATGTCACTTTTGGCCATGCCTTATTTGACCTTTTAACATTCAATGGTAATTGAATAATTAATGAACTGTTTAACTTTTCAGACACTAGCTTAGGGATGAAGTAGGTACATGGTTATTTAGTTATTTTTTACTACTTTCTTTACATTATATATAAGTCTACACACTGCTATATTCCATTACACGAGCAAGATGTTATAGACACCATTGGTGGTGGCCCACTGATATTTATCTCACAAACCCTTCGAGATCCTTTTGGTACCGGGAGTAGATTACATGGTTATATTTATGGAAAATTTGAAGCCTGCAACTTCCATTACTTGATTGTGGGATGATAGGATTTATCATGATATCAGATGATCGAGTAGGATCTCAGGATTCTTGGGGAAGCTCTTTTTTTCGTTTACCTTCTGGAACATGATATGCTTATTTTCTTGTATCCATGCTTTCCAGTTTACTAGTGACATGAAATTACATCATTACTATCCCAGTTAATATATTTATTATTATTATGGTTTATATGTTGCATCAGTCTACTTCCACTATTTATTCTTATTGCTTCTATTGTATACTATTCATTTATATATCTTCTAAGGATCTATACTCTTTAAATGAGGAAATTGTTCTCCAAGGACATGCCATAGGCCCTCGTTAGTAGTCAGCAACCTATGGAATTTGAGATGATGCTCTTGAGGGCATGTGGCCCACTCGGTTCGGGGCACTGTTAAGTGGCATCCATGTATGGGTCATCAGAAAGTTGTATCTGTTCAGGGTTCTTTTCTTTCATGACTATTTGGAGCTAATAGATTGGATAATATGAATTCTTGGGACTTGGTCATAATCCATTATTGAGAATAGAGAACCCATGTTTGCAGTAAAATCAATGTTATCCATAATTCAATTATTGTTCTATTTTTCGTATTACAGTTGATATTATATCAACATTGGTTAACTCATATGTTGTGTGGTGTTGTATATTATTACTCTTAGGAATTTATTTCATCTTTAGACCGATGATATGAGGGAATAGAGTACTACTACATGCATCATTATAGGAACCTAGAATTCACATATCATCCATATTGCCATGTCAGTTAGGTGCATTTCACTAGTTTTCGTTGATTGATAGGCATGTGATTGTTGATTGATGGTGTGATATTATCTTTTGATCGTATTATTTTGGACTCTATTTAGTGATTTCATTTCTCAATTCATGAGGTGTATGGTTCCTCATGGGTCACGATGATAAATTTACCGAATCAAGCCATTATGCAATAAGTTAGTGGGTGTTGTTTTTGGAGATATGTGTATGGAAATTGATTCATTGGAAATGACTATCCATTATTATGTTAATCCTGAAATAAAAAAAGAAATGGTAGAACATCCTTATCCTACCTTGTTATATTCATAAAAGGTAAAGGGGTGATCCCGAGAATTAACTGCAGAATGAAATGAAACATATACTTGAGAACATACTGATACCTTACTGTATAGGATGGTAGTTTGGGTAGTATTCCTTGGGTAGTTAGTTTTCAAAAGATCATATTCCACTAGTGAGGATAAATCCATGCTTCAATACATTTTCAAATATGTGTGTGTTGCATTTCTAGACCAATATCGCTGTGTCTTCCTTGTGTCGTACTCCATGAGGGTGGTGACGACTATGCTCTAGACCTGTCTGACCTGAGCCACTAGTATTTCATCTAGTCATTCCACATGAGGCACCGAAAGCTATACTTAATTGGAGAAATGATGTCCAGGCCCATGATAGTTCCATATGTATGATGAAATTCATGATTATTGCTCCATGGTTAGCACATACGATGGCTGAACAGACCCGTGAGTTCCAGCCTGAGTATCCTCCATCTTTTTTAAGGAATGGTAGTTCTCAGGCTTCTGAGTCTTCGTTAGAATAAATAATGAATATCTTTGAACATCTGGACGTGCCTCTAGAGTAGATATTCAGGATCATTGCAAACATTGTTCGGTATTCAGCCAAGCATTTGTTGGATGTCGCTACCCAGGCCAGTCATCACCAGGGAATGTAATAGGTTATCTTCTAAACTACCTTCTATGATCAGTTCATTCCTCAGTCATTGAGGGATGACATATCATGAGAGTTCATGAAACTTTATAAGGGTTCTATGTTAGTTATTGGGTATTCCCCACATTTCACTGATTTGCAGCATTTTCACCCCTTCTAGCTGGTGAAGAGCTTTTGTGTTAGAGATGTTTTGATGATGGGCACCAATACAACATCTGAACTTAGGTGAATGTCTTTTATCCTCCTAAATTTTCAAAAATAGTTGATTTGGACCTTATTACTGAGTGTAACCTAAGGTATGGAGCGAGTACTGCGTTTAAAATATCCTTGTCACGTCAGGCCAGTAGCTATTCTGGTGGTAGGAAATGTTCCCTTGAGGTTTATCATCCGGGTACTGGTAGCCAAAGTATCAATTTTTATAGCTCTATAGTGTGTCAGGAGTGTGGAAAATCAGGTCATAAGAAGATTTACTGTGATATAGACCCTATAGAGTGTTAGGATTTTGGATGTGTGTGTCATCTTCAGTGATTTTCCAAGAACATTCCACCAGCTTTGAGTGGAATAGGATCAGCTTCATCTCCACCTTTTGGAGTGATTTATTTTTTTTCCGTGTCAGGTGGGAGTTTTGAGTTTCTTTAGTAGGTCTATATGCGGAGGAGGTCGTGATTGTGGTAGTCAGATCCCTGATCACCAACAGCTCCAGTATAGATTTCGTGACCGTGGAAGTCCATCTGTTTCCCAAGGTTGTGGACTAGGTTAGTTTCATGCTTTACAACCAATACCTGAGGATCAGGCTGCGAGACCATCTACAGTATGAGGTAATATTCTATAATCCACTACTATTGTCTATTATTTGTTTGATATAGGGTCTTCAAACTCTATAATTTTTGTATCTATTGTGGATTGTCTCAGACTAGAGAAACATTATCACTACACTACAATGACCCTCAATACACCATTGGAAATAAGGACGGAGCACTTACTCCAATGCAGGGACTACCCCCCTTGAGTTTGGGAATTGCCCTTTATTGTGGTATCTCTTTGTTCTCTAGATGACAAGAGTCGATGTTATTCTCGGGATGGACTGTTTAGTCCATAATCATGCCATTTTAGACTTTTATCATCAATGGTATTCTATTATATCAAAATTTGGAAGTAGTTATCTTTTAAAGGGTGAGTGGTATTTCTAGAATGGGAGAGGTTAATCGAGTCATCATGGTCTATGTTGAGTGTCCACCAATATTTCAAATCCTTTCATAGAGGATCAGGCTTTGCTTCATACTGATTCCCCTCCAGTAGTTGATCATTTCAAGGAAGTATTTCCTGATGACAATCCTATATTACATCCTAAGAGAGAGGTACAGTTTACAATCAAGCTTATTTTGGGAGTAGGTTCAATGTCAATTCCTCTAGACAGGATGGTTCCTACATAGCTTTAGGAGCTCAAGCAGCAGATATTGGATTTAGAGGCCAAAGGATTCATACAGCCTAGTACATCTTCATGGGGTTCACCTGTGATTTCTTCTATGATGGATGATGTAACTCTCTATCTGAATGTGGATTATATAAGGTTGAACCAGCTTTCGGTCAACAATCGGTATCCACTTCCTCAAATAAATGATCTATTAAATCAGATCCAAGGAGAAAAGGTGTTCTCTAAGATTTACCTCAGATCGGGTTATGATCAGGTGCACGTCAGGCCATTATAAATACCTCGTATAGCTTCTATACCAAGTATGGTTTGTATGAGTAACTTTATATGTTGTTCGGTTTTATGAACATGCCTTCCATTTTCATGAATTTGATTAATAGGGTTTTCCGTCCCTGTTTGTACACTTTTTTCATCGTCTTTGAAGATGAAATAATGGTGTATTCATGCACTCATAAAGACTATTTAAAACATCTTGAGATCATTCTATGTACACTAAGAGAACAACATATTTATGACAAGATTGCTAAATTAGATTTCTAAATTGACAAATTTCCCTTCTTTTGTCATATTATTTTAGAATTAAGAGTTTTTGTTGACCCTAAAAATGTTAGTGTTTTAGTCTCATGGGAGATTACCATGAACGTGTTTGATATAGGGAGTTTCTTGGGGGTAGCTAGATATTACAGGCATTTCCAACTAGATTTTCACATATTTCTTCGCCTCTTACTGGGCATACAAAGAATGGTGTTATGTTCTAGTTGTCACCAGAATCTGATAAATCCTTCCATGAACTTAATTGGAGGCTTGTCTCGACAACAATTATGAATCTTCTATAACCTGGTCATGTTTACATCACCTTCTATGATGATTCATACATTGTTCTAGGACCAGTGTTGATTTTGGAAGACAAATTCATTGCATATGGATCTCAGTAGTTAAGTCCTCACAAGAGAAATTACCTGACACATGACCTCAAGCTAGCAGTAGTTTTCCATGCCTTACATTGCTAGAGACACTATCTGTTGTGTGAGAACATTGTGGAGTATAAATATCACAAGATCATAAAATATATCTTTCATTAGTGTGACATGAATCTTGGACAAGGAAGATGGGTCGAATATCTACAATCCTTTGATTTTGAGCTTGCCTATACGTCTGGAAAAGGAAACATGGTGGAAGATTCACTGAGTCAAAAAATGTAAACACGGGTCGTAACAGAATCCAGTGATGAGTGGAAGTTAATGGACCACTTTTCAGAACATCATCTTCAATATCATGATAGTCAAGATAAGTGTTACATCTCAGACATAACAGTTACCTATTCCATCATTGAAGAGATTAAGACTATGTAGTTTTCAGATCCTAAAAGCATTGTTCTCCGTGAGAGTATATCAGTAGATAACCCACCTCTGGATTGGTCTATAAATAGAGATTATGTCCTGTGTCTATTTGGACATATCTGGGATCCTGCATATGTGAGAGAGGAGTCGATGAAAGAGTCCCACACATCCTAGTGGGCAGTTCATCTAGGCATCTCCAAGATGTATCGAGATATGTGATGGTAGTATTGGTGACCAGGGATAACACGTTAGATTGAAGGATTCATCACTAGGTATACCACCTGTCAATAGGTGAAGGTGGAGCACAAGTGACCTGCGGGCTTGTTAATGCCACTTCCAGTCCCTAAATGGATATGGGGAGATGTTGGAATGGATTTTTTTGTTGGATTACCTATGTCTCAAGGGGTAGTGATGCTATATTGGTAATCATTGACCGACTAACAAAATCATCCAACATAAATCCTATTCTTGAGACATTATCAATTGATGAGTTGGGAGGATTGTATGTCTGAGAGATCATACAACTAATTGGGATTCCATGTACTAGAATTTCAGATAGGGCTTCTTGTTTCACCTTACGGTTCTGTCAAGGTTTACAGAAAGCTATTGGAACTCAGGTGCTTCTAAGCATACCTCTTCACCCTTATACTGATGGGAAATTTGAACAGACAATACTAGTTTTAGAGGATATTCATAGATCATGCATCCATGATTTTGGATGTTCTTGGGAGAATCATATCCTTCTCATCGAGTTCACCTATAATAACAGTTTCCATGTGATGATTCAGATGTCTCCTTTTGGGGACTTATATGGTAGGCCATTCCATTCACCTTTATTCTCGCAAGAGGTTGGTGAGACATCCCTACTCAGTCTTTCTCTTGTTTAAGAGACTTCAGAACAGGTCCAGTTAATTAGGAAGTGAATTAATACTACTCAGTTTACTGAGAAATCTTATGTCGATCTTCGTCGATGACCTCTTGAGTTCATGGTTTGGGATCATGTTTTAACTTGGGTATCGCCTAGGCTAGGGCATAGAATGATTGGAAATCATGGTATGATGCCACCACTTTATGTTGGGAAATTTGAGATTCTAGAGGCAATCATGCCATAGATTATCTATTGCTACTAATTCAGAGGTATCGTGCCCTGCACGGTGTTATTCATGTCTCAAATCTGCTCATATATCATATAGACATGTCTCATAACTTTGATCTCGAGGAAGTTGAGTTAGATACTGATGCTATCTTTGAGGGGTATCTAGTACACATTGTTGACCGAAGCATGAAGGTTCTCTGAGGAAATACTGAACCTCTCTTGTGGGTGCTTTGGCAGCACAGTTGAGTTCAGGATGAGAATTGGGAGATGGAAGTCGATGTACGTGCTCAGTTGCTAGAGTTTTTCTCAGACAGTGTTTCCTTACCCTTGGAAGGAGAACTCAGGGGGCGAGTTATTTTTAGGGGGGAAGACTGTAACAACCTATTTTTTCACTCAGGTATGGATCCGTTAATTTTCTGACTAAATCTTTAATTTGGACCTAATATAAATTCCAAATGATTTACCAACGGTTCTGAGGGTGTTTGGGGCCTGTTTGGAGATCAGAACACCTCTTTTTAGGAAAATATGACAACTCGCATGGTTTATGCATGGTTTTAACATGGTTTACACATGGTTTTACTGACCATGATGGGTGTGTTATTTTGGGCAGTGGCATCTCACAAGGTTTTTAGATGGCCATGTGGGCTAACCATGTGAACCACCTTTTTCCCAAGCCATGTCGCATGTTTTGCACATAGTTGGCTTAACCATGCAGTTTGTGTTTTTTTGGATAGTGGAATCTTGCATAGTTTGTGCTTGTCCATGCTTCCAAACCATGAAAACCACACTTTTTGATAGATTTGGGAAGATGAATCTCGCATGGTTTTTGCACGGTGTGACAAACTGTGTGGAAAAACTATGAATGGGATAAAAAACATGTGTAAAATGAGCAAAACACCATTAATGATCTATTAATCCTACCCCTTCATCCCTAATATACTTTTATGTCATATTGACGGAGTTATCTCTCAATTTTAGGGGTTTTTAAAGATCAAATAATTGAATCAATATATATTCTTCATCTGACTTCTAATCAAGCTTCCTTTCATCAAATTGCATGTGAAACAATATGAACTCGAGTTCTATTTATCAAAACTTCTTCTCATTCACTTTCGACCAAGATATCACCATGTGAGAAATATTCACCATTTCATAGATATGAACCGATCCAAGGAAAATAAATGGCTGAAACCATAGGAGAAGGATAGTACAACCCTATAGTGGGTGGCCTATAATTCATCCCTAATGATTGTTTTTTTAATGTTTGGGTGTGGCCCCCTGGTTTCATTGGAAATTGTTCTTTAAATTAACATGCCATGAATATACTCATTAGAATTGTATAGTTATCCACTTTCCATATATGAGATTATTAGTGGGTGGTTTCATCAACAAATCAGTCCACCTCATGTCAAAGGTTATTCTTTAATTGGGGTTTGAGTGTTTTTAGATGTTTGAGCAACCGTTCGGGTGTGATTTAGCTTGACCCTTCTAAAGGTGACTCTTCTTCTCATATATGGATTTTTTATTACTAATAATTTCATAATTTATTGTACCATAGAGGTTCAGCACATGACCCTCCTAAAGAAAGTTTTATAAATGTTAATTAAATGTGAAATATTAAATGTAAAATGGAATATATATTAAGTATATAACATGTCCTTATTAAAAGAGAAAGAATAAAGGTTACATGTCCATATAACCCTTTTCCATATTGATGGATTGTTGGGGAGTGAACCTCAATAATTGATTATGCCTTAATGGCTATGTAATACTTGATTAAAATGTTTCAACGCTACTTGTCCTATCACCACTAATGGATGGCAAGGCTTGGACCGATGGTTTCAACTCTACATGACCTATCCACACTAAGGGAACGAAATACATGAACTAAATGAATTATTACATGATTACAATATCAAATTGGAATGGACTGACTTGAGCTTGCCTTGTATTCTTAGAGGGGAATACCTTAGGTCTCGGGATCCCCATTCTAATTCAAGGATATGGTTTTCTTTGATTGATACCCACCTAGAATATTGTTCTTGTTTATTCCTTGGATACCTGATATACTACCATTGGGTCCCTTTTCTTTTTAAAGGACACCTTCGATACACTTCTAGGATTCAAAATTGACTAGTAGGTGCCCTGGTGAAATCCCATCGAGCCCACGTCTTTGCATAGACCTATTTTACCTTGGTTGATCACCTTGGACTTATTAGGAGCCTTATTTTGGAAATGCATGGATTATTCTACTTGGATAACACTGTTAACCCTTTTTAGACTCTGATACAACTGAGTTAGCTTTCTGTGAGTTTACATTACCTTGGTTTTTACCCTGGAACTCCCTCACTGGATATCATTGTTTGGTTTCCTTGTTATTTCTTCATACCATCACTACATATACAATCACGAGGTGATGTATGTTTTGGCCATGCCACATGAGAACTATTAACATTAAATGGTAATTGATTAATTAATGAACTGGTTACATGTTTAGACTCTTGTCGAGGGATAAAAAAGGTACTTTTTAATTTAGATATTTTGTACTGCTTGCATTACTTTATATATATGCATGAACACTACTATTTTCCTTTACACGTGCTAGATGTTATAGACACCATTTGTGGTGGACCACTGAAATTCATCTCACACCCTCTCCATGAACCATTTAGTACCCTTAGTAAAATACATGGTTTTCGGTATTGACAAAGGCAACCATGCAGCTTCCAATAGTTGATTGTGTGCTGATAGGATGGATCTTGATAGCTTATGTCTGAGTAGGATCTATGGATTCTTGGAGTAGGCATTGTTTTCTTTTACATTGTGGAACATGTTATTCTTATTTTCTTGTATCCACGATTTCCAGTTTTCTGGTGACATGAAATTACATCATTACTGTTCTAGTTGATTTAGTTATTATTATTCTGGTTTATCTGTTGCATTAGTTTGCTTCTGCTATTTATTCATATTTCTTCCATTGTATACTATAGATTTATATATGGTCTGCAATGCTAAAAAAATTTAATTATGGGATAATGTTCCCACAGACACACCTTAGAACCTCGCTTCCAGTCGGTAGCCTTTGGCATTCATGATGATGTGCTTGAAACCATGTGGCCCATTGGGTTCGGGGCACCGTTTAGTGGCATCCGGGTCTGGGTCATCAAAAATGAAGTTAACCAGTAGAGGAATGTCATACGAGTCCCATTTTTTAGATCTTATAATAGATGTAGAATCATTGGGATTCCCTCTTGAGAAATACCAAAATGAGCTTCACCATGTTAAGATTGAATGAAATCTTCTATGATATATGTTTAAATTAGTTGAAACTACCAATGAATCGATAATATCTGTGCCACCATATTAATTTATTATCATCATATCCTACCCATAGGTCAATGGAAGATTTCATAAGGGTTCATGTTTCAATTCCACAATTACTTAGTTTTAAATTAAATTTTATAAAAAAATTGTTCTATAAATTCTATTTTACGAATAGTATTTCTTAATAAAATAGAGTTAGAATTTGATAAATTGATTTTTTGGACATAAATAGTACTTTTCAAAAATGATAAAAATATTATAATGAAATAATATATAATTAGTAACACTTATTTTAATGATATATTATTGGTAAAATACTCCTATTTAATAATAACTGGTAAAATACTATTATTTTTTCAAGTGTCAGACATTTTACTAAAAAATTTCACTATGCATTTTTTCCCATTTTTTTAATAAATATGAATTATTTTATATAAAAGATAAAAATATCTTATTTAAATATTTTTATGATAAATTAATTATCATTTTTTAAATCATGACATAAAAATTACGTTATGGTGAACATATGTGAATTTCAAAAATTCATTATTTTTTGTGAATAGTAAAAAAGACAGTTTGAGTTTTTCAGTATGTTTTATGAAATCATAATTATTTCAGATGGTTTCTTTAAATAATTTACCAAAATAAAATAATTAATATATTTTATTTAATAAAAATCAATTCTTTTAATATATTTTAATTAGTTTCAAAATATATAATTTACATTCAAAATTTCAAAATGGATACTTTAACATTAAAAAGTTAATTTTATAAAATATTTAATTTTTAAGTGCCTAAATAGGTAATATAAAATTCTTGTGGACACATTTCGATTAAAATATCAGGATAGGATTATAAATTGTCTAATATCATGGGAAAATACCATAGTAAATTCCATTGTTTTTAAATTACCACCTTCTAGGTGTCAAATGAAATTAACAAAAAATCCTCCTCTTTTTCTCTAAATACCCACCCATTTCCTTATTTCCATTCATTCCCAATTCATACTACAAAAATATGTTATATTTTTACCTCACATGGAGTCCTCAATCATCTATGTTTGCAATCCTTGAGTCATAGGAGTTACTCTTCTATGTAAGGGAAATCTCAACTTCTCATTTCCATTCATGTTCCCTATTTATTTGATATGTCTTTCAAGGATCGAAAATATGTTTTTATATCAATTTTATTTTATACCATCAATGTTTTAATATTATATTATGAATAAAAACAGTTTTACATTCTATTTTTAGTCTTTTCTAAACCCATGTTTCAAACCAGTTGTGTTACCCAATTTTCATCTCAAAATTTATCAATTTTTCACAAGAAAATATCTTACTTTATGTTTTCAATACCGAAAACACATTATTTTTCATGGGTATTAACATATATTTAATAATGATCTATTTTATTCTGGGATTAAAATACATTAATCATTCATTCCTTTTTATTGTGTTAATAATGACATAGAGATCTTGTCTTGATTAACTTTTGATTAAAAGGAAACGATTTTATTATGTACACCATTTCTTTTATTTTCTATGGGATATTTATGAATTGTTTTAATTTTAATATTTGGATAAAATTAAATATTACATATGATAGATTCAACCTGATAGTGCTCTAATGCATTGGGTAAATAACATAATCTCTATATTTGAAATGCTTTACGATACATTGGTGAAAAATCTTGGAAAAGTTTATGACAACATGGTCACAAATATTTGTTATATGATTATGAATGTTTAAAATAAACTTTCTATCCACATCTACAGGTTATGATTCATGAAATTTTATTAATTATATTTCAATTTTTTTATTTTTTATTTAATAATTATATTCCATGTGTTCTTATTTATCTTTCGTCAAGATCACTGAAAGGTGTTGTCGTGGGAACTTTCAAATGATATTCAGTTTTAGGTAACATAGGTGAAGTAGAGAGGCTGGCCAAGGACGTCTCTCAAAGGATGAAATGAATTTAACAACTTATTAAAGGTATTTTAATATAAAAATAATATATTAGAAGAAAAATAATTATAATAATGTGGTTTTTTTTATAATTTTTTTTAAATGAAAGAAGAAAATTGCAATTTTTTTTATTTTTTTAAATGAAGTGTTATTAATAAACATTACGAAAAGATTTTTTTTTAGAAATCTATTTTAAAAGGAATAATTGATCTAAATCCACCTCTACATTTAATTATTAATAATTATCATTTTAATTAAAATACAATTAATTATGATCCCCAAATTTTTTAACCCTCGAACCCTGCAGGAGTTAACTTAACCACAAAGATGAAATGAATTAAACCATAGGATAGTTTCGGAACATGCAATCGTAGAACCCTGATTTGATTAATGTTTAAGTCTAGATTATGATAATTGGATAATTAGGGAACAAATACACTCTGTAAATGATGATTAATTTATTTTAGGTATGATATTTGAACTCTACAAATTCATCCTGTGTGACTTGGTTTCACAGATTATGTTTGCGCTCACATAATTTACACAAAATCTCAACTTCGTGTGTTTTTGTGTAAATTATTCAATTGATTTCATTATTTTATTTAAATTAAAACTCAATTAATTGACCATATTATTAGAATTACAGTATCTTGTTGATTCAAAATAAATTAATGAAGGAGGTGAGAATTAGATCGATTACATAAATAAACTACTATTCCACGAGTGGTGTAGTCATCATAGAAACTTTTTTCATTTTCATAGGTTAAGAAAGAGTATAACCCAATCTCGTTTCCAATCATGATTTCCAACACAAATATGAATATTAATAGAACAATAAAAATGAAAATAATAGAATAAATTGAATACAAATCTTAGATTTTATTGAAGGAAGAAAATCATTACAACATGAAGAAGAAGAATGAGAAGAGGAAGGCTTGATGAGGGGGTCCTTCCTTCAAGAGCTACCACTCATAAATAGTTGGATAATTGTAGTGAAACCTATTCTCTTCTTCCTTAAACATTCCAATGAACATCCCAACACATATAAATGATAAAAACATAAATTTATAGAGGTGAAGGGAGGAGAGGTTACAAGCGGTTTCAGGTGTGAATGTGGAAATTCGGCCGAATATTTAAATCCAACTTCCACCGCCTATTTGACAATGGAAACTCGTGAATCATCTCCTCTTTTAGAAGGATCATATGTGAGGATATGGGTCCTTTATCCCCTCTAAATATGTGGGATCAATACAATCCAATACTAAATATTTATGGCCCAAATATAGAAGCTTATACATTCTGGCATGTCCATCCCACCTTTGATTTTATGGCCCAATTACTCCATCCAAATGAATTCATTGTATTGAAAAAAAGTTATATCCCATGAAGTACTGAACACATTTACAAAATTATAATTTAAAATAATTAAAATAATAAAATTTATGATAAATACTACAGTGAATTTTAAAGGGTAAAACATAAATTTTTATTAAATATTCAAATCAATGATCTAATCCCAAATACTTTCTAATTGATCATATTTAACACAATGTGAGGGAATTATATCATTTATTATCAATAAAATCTTCAATAAAAATGTGTTTTATCAACTCCCCCACATTTGGCACTTGGACTCCAAGACAAATAAACATCAAAAGAAAATCAAAGCAAATTTGAAACAAATATTAGTTAGATCCACCAATTTCATACCAAGAAACAAAAGATATCATTCCTCACCTATAAAATATTATTTAATGTTCTTCATTTATCATCATTCAATATATTTCCTCTTAGTTTATCCTCTTAAGCACACAAAACACTTACCTAACATTCATTTTCACTCATCACATAAATGTCAATTTTTTAGCAATGTATTTCTCATCCAAACTCATACACGGGTCACCATAGGCTTGATAAATTCCTACATCTCAACCCAATGTGAGTCAAGGAAATATGTTTATAATTAGGACTTTTCGGGGTTGTTTTGTGGCTTTCGGTTGGTTGGATTTAGATTTTGAAAAAATCTGATGCCGAATGAGGATGGCTTGGCTCTTTTTGAAGTGAAATAACATTATTCTAGTTTTCAATCATGTATGTTCTCCTCCTCCCTCACCACAGTAGCAATTAATCTACAACAGTATAAAAAATCAATGAAATTTAGCACCCTTTAGTATTTCATCATCAAAAATTCCAATCTTCTCAAACTATATTTTTCTTGAAAGCTCCAGAAAATGTACATCTTTCTTCCTCTGTTAGAAGATCTAGAAAGGAACAACTTCACTAATCATGAAAACTCCAGAAAAGGCACAACTTTCAACAAAATGTTTTTTATAAAGAAAGATAATCAATTAATCATTTTATGTTCCTCCCAAAGTATCACCAATTGAGGAATAACAACACAAGGACACCATCCCCCACACTTATGTTTAATTAGTTTATGTAATTTCACTTTAAGAGCAGGTTGGATAGAGAAAATTGGCTTGTAATGTGGATATCCTAACATGTTGGTAATGGGTTCAATGGGTTAAGGATTAAATGTACGAGTTATTCCATAATAAAAAGGAATATCTTGAAAAGGGGGCTTTAAAACCAACGATATTCCTCAATCATTTAAAAACACATGTATCTCAAACCCTCAAGTTTTGACAGGAATAAATCAAATTCCGGTTAAATCAAGTATAGTTTGGTTCTCTCAAGAAGTTAGGTGAATGAAAGGATTATGACAAAAAATGGTTTAAAATCTTCATAAAAAGTAATTTCAAATATAATGAAAGTGATATGTGTCATGTGATTCAAAAATTAGAGTACTTTTCATGAAATTCCCAAAGAATTGAACTTGAAACAAAGTAATTTTTAGCATTCATTTCAGCTCAGTTTCATGGAATAAATTGGTTTACTCATTAACACAAGTATCACAAATGGCAATGATAATCCTTTAAGATACATTTTTAAAAAAACACACAAAAAATGATAAAGAAACACACAAATTTTTTGGAAAAAACTCAATTTTTCTAAACAAACAACAAATTAAAATTCTACACTATAAAGGTTCCCACCCCCACAATTAAAATATTGCATTGTCCTCAATGTGAAACCATGATATGATATGCTCACATGAAATTCGTAATTTTATTTAGTACAAGTAATATAAAAGTGAAAATGTTAGGAACAGCCTGATATTCTCAAGTGATGATGGGGTCATGCAGTTTGATGAAATAAACTGCATTGGTATGAAGTCCCTCGATGTATTTCGTCAAACATTGCCCATTTACTGTAAAGCTTCTTCTACTGTCCTCTTTTTTGATGTCCACTACACCATAAGGAAAACAATTAGACACAACATAAGGACCTAACCTTATGTAATGGAAATTACCTGGCATCAACTTTAGTTGTGAAATATAGAGTAGGACTTTCTCCCCAACATGAAACTCCCTTTTCTGGAACATTTTATCACAAACTGTTTTTTATCTTTCCTTGTAGATCCTTGAGTTCACATATGATGACAGTCGAATCTCCTCAAGCTCTTGAATTTTCGACATCCTTTGAATTCCATCTTGGTCCAAATCCATGTTTCATTTCCTTATATACCGATATTATCGATGCTCGACTTCCACTAAGAGATGACATGCTTTTCCAAAAACAATCGAAATGGGGACATACCAATGGGGGTCTTGTATGCTGTCCTATAATCCCACAATGCATCATCCAAGAACTTGCTCCAATCCTTCCTATATGGTTACACGGTTTTCTCTAAGATTTGTTTCAACATTCGATTTGAAACCTATGCCTGGCCATTTGTTTGGGGGTGGTATGGTGTTGATGTTTTGTGTGTCACCACATAATTTCAAAGGAGGGAAAAAAATTCCTATTGCAAAAGTGTGTCCCTTGGTCACTGATGATGGCCTTTGGTACTCCAAACCTTTAGAAAATTTTAGCCTTGACAAAATTCACTACAACATGATAATCCTCAGTCTTGGTGGGCTTGGCCTCCACCCATTTACTCACATAATAGACAAAAAAAGGATATACAAGAATCCAAATGAACTAGGAAAAGGGACCATAAAATCGATTCCCCAAACATCAAAAGTCTCACGAAATAAAATGGGTTGTTGGGGCATCTCGTGTCTCCTTGAAATGTTTCATGTGTGTTGGCAATGAGAGCATGACATAAAAAACACAAGGGAATCATGGAATAAGCTAGGCCAATATAATATAGAGTCTAAGACTTTTCTTGCAGTACGTTGGGGTCCAAAGTGTCCACCACAAGCATGTGTATGGCATAAATGCAAATTAAACTCAAACTCATGATTAGGAACACACCTATTAATGACATTGTCACTACACATGTTCTAGAGATAAGGATCATCCCACACATAAAACCTAGACTCACCTTATAATTTATGGACTTGATGCTTCTTAAAATTTACTGGGATTTCAGAGGTAACAATGTAATTAACTAAATCAGCATACCAAGGATGTGTACCTAAGGTGGTATAGAGATAATCATTATAGAAAGTGTCCCGAAGTTGTACCTGGTCCAAGGTGTCACCCTATAGTGTGTGAGTAAGCCTACTCATGTGGTCTGCCACAAAATTCTCTGACCCCTTCTTGTCCTTTGTCATGATGTAAAACTTTTGAAGAAGGAGCATCCAATGGATAAGTCTTGGATTTACATTTTTCTTCTTTTGGAGGTACATCAGAGTTGCATGGTCAGAAAAAACAACTACTTATGATCCCAAATAATTTGAACTAAATTTATCTAAAAGAAAATATAACAGCGAGAAACTCCTTTTTTTATTGGTGTACTTTTATTGGGTAGAATCCAACATCCTCGATGCATACAAAATCACATGTGAATGTCCCTCCACTGTCTGAGATAGGACAGCTCCAACTGCGAAGTTTGACGCATCGCACATAAGCTCAAATGGAAGGTCCCACCACAGGTGTTGTATGATTGGTGGAGTGGTCGGACACATCTTTATCTCATCAAACGATACCCTTCTTGAATCATCAAAATTTACGTCAATATATTTTTGAAGCTATCGATATTAGGGTAGAGAGATCTTACTAAAATCTCTGATGAAACATCGATAAAATCCAGCATGTCCAAGGAATGATTGAACATCACGAAAACATATAGGATATATCAGGGATGAAATAATGTCTACCATAGATTTATCAACTTCAATGCCATGTTGTGAGACTATATGACCTAAGACAATTCCATTTCTGACCATGAAATGACATTTTTTAAAATTCAAGACCAAATTTTTCTCAATACAATTATGCAACACATCACCAAAACTAGAGATACATTAATCAAATGATGATCCATAAACTATAAAATCATCCATAAATACCTCCATGCAGGTATCAATGAAATATGAGAAAATACTCACCATGCATCTCTGGAAGGTACCCGGGGCATTGCAAAGTCCATATGGCATCCTTCGGTAAGTAAAGGTACCGAATGGGAAGGTGAATGTCATCTTCTCCTAGTCCTCTACTATAATGGAAACCTAATATATCTAGATAACCATCCAAGAAGCAATAATGTGTCCTACTTGCAAGTCTCTCAAGCATCTGGTCAATGAATAGAAGTGGGGAATGGTCCTTACGAGTGGATTGATTTAGTTTCCTATAATCAATACACACTCGCCAACTATTTTTTACTCTCAAAGGAACTAACTCGTCATTTTCATTTTTTAAAATAGTGAAACCAAGTATCTTTGGTACAACCTGGATAGGGCTAACTCATTGTGAGGCTTAAATAGGGAAAATGATACCCTCCTCATGTAATTTTTCATCTTCTTTCTTAAAAACTTCCAAAAGTGTTGGATTAAGTCACGTGTGTGGCTTCCTAATTAGTTTATCCCCATAAAACAAGATAATCCTATGTATGAAAATAGAGGGGATAATACTTGATATATCTACATATGTACAACCAATTTCCCTACTGTTATCTCTCAAACGATTCAAAAGTTTTACATCATGTTCAAAAGATAGATTGTTAGCAATGATAACATGTAAACTATCACCACTGAACAAGTATGCATATTTATGACTTGGGGGAAATGACTTGAGTTCCAATGTAGGGGGTGATGTATGGATGGATAAATTGAGGCAACAGAAATATCTGCACAATGAACATTTGTATCGGAATAAAAATCATCAAAATTAGAACCAAAGCAGGTGTGGAAGTACTCATAGACATCAAACTAGAAACAATAATCGTAATCTATCAAAGAATAAGTCAATCAAGATCCATGTAGTTTTCACATGGTGGTTCAAAATGGGAGATAATAAAAGTAGAATGGTCCTCAGAGGGGTACTTCATGGAGTCCATAACATTAAAAATTAAAACTTCATCTCCAAACACCCTGGAAAGAGTACACTCATTAATATTTATGATAGTTTTTGCAGTTTTGAGGAAGGGTCTACCTAAGATAATGGGATCATGGAAAATTACCTTGTCATCCTTCATTTTTAACATATAGAAGTCTGATGGAAAGATCATGTCTCTTACCCGGACAAGTACATCCTCAAGGAATCCCGATGGATATGTCATAGCTCTATTCAACAATTGCACCACTACTCTCATTGGCTTCATCTCACCAACTTGTAAAGAAGAGAATACAGAGTAATGAATCAAATTTATTGAAGCTACTAAATCAAAATGAGAATTAGAGATGTGAAACTCCCCTATGGTACATGGGATGGTGAATGTACTGGGATTCTTTCACTTGGTTTTCATTACTAGAGTTGGTGTAATGAGTGCTGAGACATTCCTTCCAAGGTTGATCCTCTCATTTCCATTGATCCCTCTTCGATTGGTGTATTGTTCTTTTAATAATTTGGCATACCTTGAGATTTGTTTGTCTTCTTCAAGTAGAAGGATGTTGTTCTCAACACGCTTGAATGTGTCAAAAATGTCTTTTTTGCATCACCTCTTCAGCTATCTTCATGGTTTTCACACACCTATTTGGAAAGGAAAGAGGTTTAGGAGGAACATCATCAATATTTTTCTTACCTTTATCTTTCACCTTGGGTTTCTCATCAGTTGGTATGGAATGGGGCTTCTCTAGAGTTGAGGTGACCCTCGGTGGAATGGAAGGTCCAAATGTATCATTTTTTCCCTTTCTACTTCTCAATGTGATGGCATTTAAATTCCCCTTAGAATTTTGAGTGGGTTGGGAAGGAAGATTTCTGGAGTTCTTACATACTAGTTCATGGAGGGTTGTGGCAATCTGGCTCATTTGTGTCTTCAAATCCCTCAAAACCAAACCTTGACTCTTTAGCTCATTCTATTGATTAAGAAAAATTTGTTTCAAAAGATCATCAGTATTAGAATCTATATTTGGTTGGTAATTCCATTGTTGTTGAATTGTTGATGCTTGAGCTTCAATTATCATTTGGGGTTGTTGGAAACCCTGTTGGTAAAGAGGAGGCTGCTAGAATTTTTTTTGAAAAGGGGGCCTTTGTTGTTGTCCAGAGCCATACCTCATGTCTGATTGATCCTAACACCTTTGTCTAAATGTCTGTGGTAATTAGTCATACTTATTTTGGGGATGTGGTTGTAGTTGTTGCTGATATTGTCTCCCAGAAAATACTGCTGCACAATCTTCTGTTTCTTGTAGCTGGGGACAACAGTCAGTTGGCTAGCTTGTCTCAATTCAAATTACACAAGGCCTTGAAAGAGTAGGTTGAGATGTCTTTTGAGCCAAAGCAATCTTCTTCACCATAGTGATAAATTCTTCCAACATGGTATCAATCAAATGACTTTCAAGAGAAGAAATACTTACCTGATGTACTCCCCTGACATGTGGTGTACCTTTATCACTGAATTTTTGGGAGTTTTGGGTCATCTTGTCGATCAATGCAAGTGTGGCTACTGGTGTCTTGTCCACCACTGCCCCTCCTACTGTGGAATCCACCATGATCCTCTCCATAGGTGTGAGTCCTTTATAGAAGTACTGAATGAGGAGTTGCTCATTAATTTGGTGATGTGGATAGCTTGCACACAACTTCTTTAATCGCTCATAGTACTCATACATTGTCTCTCCTTGTTCTTGCTTGATTCATGAGATCTCTTTATGAATGGAATTGTTCCTCGATGTAGGAAAAAATCTCTTCTAGAAAAGACATTTCAAATCGTTCCAACATGTTATAACTTCAGGTTGTAAATAGTACATCAAATCCTTTGTAGCTTCATCAAGTGAAAATGGGAATGCTCATAATTTGATTTGATCTTTGGAGACATTTATAGGTTTTAATATTGGGAAAACCACATAAAATGCTTTCAAATTTTTATTGGGATACTCACTAGAGAGGCCATGCAACTTTGGACGTACGTGAATTAATGCAGATTTTAGTTCAAAGTATGATTCAAAAATTGGGTATGCAATATAATTTGGTTGATAATTTATATCAGGTGCAACCAATTTTTGAATGGTTCTATTTATCTCATTTTTATTATTTTCAGCCCTTGGTAATTTTTTATGTTTTTGAATTTTAATTGCATCCAGTTTCAATGTTTCCAGAAGAGAGTAATTCACAAACTGGTTGAATATTGAAACTTCCCGTAGACTGAGACTGTCTGATTCGAGATCTAAGTCTACATTAAATATTAAGGTCAAGATCTAAGATATCCATGGGATTAGTTAGTGTCATAAATCAAAAAATCAAAATAGGAAAAGTGGAATATAAGAAATGAGAAGTTTGAGTTGATGGTCGAAAAAGAAAATAAGATGATGAAAAAAATGAAAACTTGAGAATTGGGAAATATAAAAGAGAGAGGTGAAGAAAATAATAAAATGAAAAAATAAAATATATACGTCTAAATGGTTGAATAAACTACATGCCTCCCCAGAAATGGATCCATTTTGAAAGGTGTTTTCATGGACTCTTTCAAAAGATATTCAGTTTTATGTTACTTAGGTGCAGTATAGTGGCCGACCAAGGTTGTCTCTCAAAGATGGAATTGAATTTAAAAACTTATTACAGGTATTTTAAAATAAAAATAAGAGATAAAAAGAAAAATAATTAAAATTAGGGGTTGGGGGGGTGTTATAAATTTTGAAGTATGCTGGATGAAAATTGCATTTTTTTAATTTTTTTAAATGAAGTTTGATTAATAAACACAACAAAAAGATGATTTTTTAGAAATCTATTTTAAAATGAATAATCGATATAACTCTACCTCTTAATTTACTTATTAATCAATATAATTTAAATTAACATCCAATTAATTAATATCCCATAAATTTTTAACCCTCGAACCCTATGGGAGTTAACTTAACGACAAAGATGAAATGAATTAAACCCAAGGCTAGTATCAGAAAATGCAATCATAGCACCCTGCTTTGAATAATGTTAAAAGTCTAGATTATGTTCAGTGGTTAATTAGGGAACATATACACTTTAAAAATTAGTATTAATTGATTTCAGGGATGATATTTTAACTCTATAAATTTATCCCATGTGACTTGGTTTCACAAATTAAAGTTGTGCTCTCATAATTTAAACAAAATCACGGCCTCGTGTGTTTTTGTGTAAATTGTTCAATTGCTTTCTTAATATTATTTAAATTAAAAATAAATTAATATAACATATTATTATAATTAAATTATCTCATTTATTAATAATAAATTAATGAAGGAGGTTATAATTATATCGATTACATAAAAAACTACTCTTCTATGAGCGGTGTAGTCATTTTGGAAACGTTTTTCATTTGCAACGATTTTGAATGGGTATAAACAAATCATGTTTAAACTAATGAATTCATAGAAAAATAGGAACACTATGAGAATAATTAAATTGTAAATAACATAATAATTGGAAGACAAACTAAGAGTTTATTTAAAGAAGAAAAGCATTACAACATGAATAAGAAGAAGGAGAAGAGGACGGCTTGATGAGGGGATCCTTGATTCAAGAGCTTCCCATCTTATAATGGATGGATAATTGGAGTGAAAACTCTTCTCTTCTGACTTCAACTTCTCAATCTACGTCCCAACCCTAAAAAATGTTTAAAACACCAATTTATAGTGGTGAGGGGAGGAGAGGTTACATGATGTTTCAAGATTGAATGTGGATATTCGGACAAATATTTTAATCCAAATTTGACCGCCCATTTGAGCACCAAAATGCTTGAAAACTATTTTCTTCAAGAAGGATAATATCTTCCGATATGGGTTATCTATCTCCTCTAAATATTTGGGTTCAATAAAAACCTGGATGAAGGAGTTATGGCCCAAATACAAAAGCTTATCCATTCTGGTGTGTCCCACCCACCTTTGACTTTACGACCCAATTACTCCATCCAAATTCATTCGTTTAATCTAGTGTAAAGAATAAAATTTGTAGCCCATGAAGTACGGAACACAATTAGAAAATATTAAGTTGAACTAATTCAAATAAAAATATTTATGATCGAAATACTACAGTGATTTTGAATGAGTAAAACTGGAATTTTCATCAAATATTCAAATAAATGATCTAATCCCAAATACTTTCTAATTAAACATATTTAACACAATGTGATGAAATTATATCATTTATTATCAATAAAATATTAAACGAAAATGTGTTTTATCAATCATATATAATATATTTCTCTTATTATCCCTTACATGGACTTATTCTAACCCTTTCCTTTGATGTGTGTCTCTATATTATGAAATGTAATAATTTTAATTAAGAAGCACCTATTATGAATCATTTTAAGTGAATCAAAATATATTTTTTATTTTTTCAAGAATTATATTCCATTTTTTTGATTAAAATTGTATTTAAAATATCCTATATTCTATACAATGTAATTAAGTTTTTATATAATAAAAAGGTATGATTATGTAAAATGATTCCTCAAGAGTAGTAGAAACATATTGAATATAAAGAATAGACATTGGAGGTCAATAAATAATCAAATATTTTCTAGGGACTGCAATTGGATGTATTGGATCGTCAATAGATTCTGAACTCAAATTCTATTTTTAGTACAATTTTTGTGTCTTTCAACACTTATATAGGCATTCTTCAAAAAAGGTAGAAAACATTGATGGTTCCTAGATATTAGAACAGCTAATAGAAAAAAACCCCTTAAATATCATTATATATATCTTGAATCTACTTCATCCACTCTAAAAAAAATTATTGTTTTTATAGATTGATTTAATAGAGCATGAAATCATGTCCCTTGTTTGATTAGAAAATCCCAATTTGGATTCTACCATAGAGATTATATATTCATTAGGATGACCAAAATGGGCATCCATGAAAATTTATACTCCAATATTAATATTCCATATATATTCTGTAGTGTCATTTAACACACCATGAAGATCTTTCATCAATTCTAGCATCAGAATAGGTGTAGTCAGATCACACCATAGACATTAAAGATGAGTAGACATAGAATTTATTTCTGATAGTTCCTGATCAACCCCAAATTAAATATCAGGAACAAATAAATGTTCATTGGGATAATAACCAGTTGTATGGTGCCATTTCTTAATAAATTCAAACTAGATTATCACCACACATTGTAAATATTATAATCATTTCTTTATCTCAGTCCTTAAGACATAAACATATTGTGTACATCTTGAGATATATATGATTTCACCATTAGGCGATCATAAAACATATCTCTTTGAGATGAAACCATAATTCCATGATCCTTAAAATAATCATTTTACGAAATAAATCCTTCAATTCAATCACCATATATTTCATCACATTAAGTTCATTTTGACCTCTTTAATGAGAAGTAACTAGCTGAACTAGAGAAATAGTCTGAATTTTTCATTATTTATTAAATATAGGAAGATAAAGCTCCACTATTTTATCGAAATTAGATTTTAAATTTTGACCTCCTTCATTTCTATGATAATATATTTTCATGAAACAAGATCCACATTCAAATAAAATTAATCGTCTCTTGGATTATCAAACTTCCCTATTACCATAGTAGAAAAAGATGTCATCATTGAACAATCTAAGATCCTAAATACAGAGGGTTCATCCTCATCAACAACAGTAGGTGGTGATGGTACATGAGGATTATTATAATTCATAGAATACCCCATAACTAAATCTATAGACCTTTTACTGCCAGTAGGTAATATTTTGTGATGTGGAACCATATTATGTTCTTCTATCTCAGCCTCAGACCTTCCTGGAGTATCAAAAACTACAAAAAAATCTACAATGGTATTTCCTCTTGAACCACTAATGTTGACTCAAAAAACATGGTCCCTAGTATGCTGACAAACAACAATGACAACACTATAATGACTCTGAGTAGCATATCCATAATCATGAAAAGACTTATCCACAATTTGAATTCAAACTATTATTGAATTATTTGATCTGGAAGGAACTGACTCCTCCACATTCCTAGAATACACCATCTCATCAGGTGATATATCTTTCTGTAGTGTGTTTTTTCATATATCACCATGAGCTACATATTCCCTTCATAATGAAATCATGTAATTTGAAGTAGTCTCCCAAAAATAACCAATGGTCTTTAGAAAAACTATAGATAGTGTATAACTCATATAACACATGAATACTTCTCCTTCATTGAAATCATCTTATTTATTTTTCATAATAATAGAGATCAAAATTCAATAAGGATAGTAGTTGAATTTACCCTTAACATTACAATAATAATACATGAAACATAACATATACCATTGAAAAATTAATTTTAGGTTATTTTTCATAATGTATTGAAAAAAATGATCTAATAAAATTACTTTCACTATTTCACCCATGCTTTGAGCTATTCCAATCATTAAGAACCCAGATAACACTTTCCACTCAAATAATGTTTTTTACAGGATTATTTTCAAAATTAGATGTAATGAATAAAAAACTAAACACCATTGATAGACCAATTGTACTTGTAACCACCGTGATATGATTAAAATTAAACTCCCCATGATTTGGAAATTGTAACTGGTCATCCATTTGGACAAATTAACCCATCACATCCCATCTATTGAAATTGGATGAAATTAATTCCCCAATTAGATTAATGTTAATATCCTCATTCCTCATAAACCCAATTACATCTTCCTCAAACTAAAAAATATACTTCTTTTCATCTAACACTTACTCTTATATTTTAAACCTAAACACATTGTTCAATAACAATTTTTTGTCTCTAAAAGATCTATAATGATGTATTTTCTAATGATCACTCTTAGATATTCACATCCATTATATTTTTTAGATGAACCAGAACATTCTTCATCCACAGTCTTTAACATTCCCATGGGTGATACAGTTGTTTGGAGGTCGAGAAAGGATCAAGGGTTTGAGGATCAAGGAGATGGATCTAATTTGAGAAGATTATACATTTGTGGATAAAGAATTGGTTGAGTGTTGTTAGTTAAAGAACTCAATTTATAAAACAAATACAAACCATCATGCATTTTTGGGTCCATTCCAACTAATAAATTAAGTAAAATAAAATCTAAAAGAATGATATTATATTTCTTAAATGTGAAAAACATAATTAAATATAATAAAATAGACTAATTAAAACATTATGAAGTATTAAATTAAATCTGTATATATATAAAATTAACTTAACGTATGATAAATTAAATTTATTTAAAATCAAAAAGACCCAGAATATTTTGAAACAATCGTAAATTTTTCATGCAATAGGTTCAAAATAAATATGTTCTAACTGATTATTAGGGAGATATATTGATGATTAATATCACCTTTTTTATCATGATCAATCAAGAAATAATTCATTAATCCTATATGTTTTTATCCTGAATGAATTATTAGGTTATTATAATTTTTAATAGAAATTGTTTAATCACATCTAATTGATTCATGGTTATAATTTAACCCAAAATCCATACATTAATGTGTGTTCTATCTATAAATATTTTGAAGAAAAACAACCATCTGAAAAATATTCTTTGTTTTTTTGGATATTTCAATAGGGTGACGCTTCATAGTATACCAGGATAACAAGGATTTTTATAGAAAATACAAGTTTCATAGTTTTCACTTCCTATCAATTCTATAGCCACAAAAATTGGAAGAATAATATGAAGTTAATTTAAACAGATGTGTTTTTGAAAAGGGGAATGAGAAATTATACCTTTTAAATACCTTAAATTTATTTTTTATTATTTTAAATGAGATTCTATAATATTTTCTTAGAATCTAGAAAAAATACATAAAGAAATTATAAAATATAGTCTACTAGTAGATGAATGCAACAAAAATATAATTATTCATCTTTAAATATTATTTCCAACTGCTTCCCAGATTTTTCTATGACATTATTTTCACTAGAAGTCAGAGGAGTTGTATGTACATTACAAATTTGAAGTCCAAAACTTTTACAAAATTATTTTATGTAATTGTGTTGATTTATCACATTCCAAAAGTTCTTTTTGATAAATATGAAACCAAGGAAAAATAATTTAAATCTCCCATAGTGCTCATTTAAAATTTATTTTACATGAATTCATAATATTAATTACGTAATTTATTATTTATAGAACCAAATATTACATCATCAATATATTTTTGAACTAGAAAAATATATGCAGATAATGTTTTCTTAAATAATTTATAATTATTATTACCTACAAAGAAACCATTTGAAAATATAAAATGACTTAATAGATTATACCATGATCTAGGATGTTGTTTTTGGACTTTAAGATCATCTGTATGTTTAAAAATTAAATTTTAAATTTGATGGTTTTAAAAACTAGATTGTTGTTCAAAATAGAATTCCTACATAATAAAACCATTAATAAAAGTATATATTTTTTCCTTATTATATAATTTAAAAATTATATGTGATGTATAGTGTAGAACTATCATAATGGTTATTAATATAGTTAT
This sequence comes from Viscum album, assembly GCA_963277665.1. Classification (NCBI taxonomy): domain Eukaryota; kingdom Viridiplantae; phylum Streptophyta; class Magnoliopsida; order Santalales; family Viscaceae; genus Viscum; species Viscum album. Next base: position 1,897,142,949 of record OY728140.1, on the reverse strand, counting down.
AGGTAAAATAGTTTCATCAAAATCTATACCTACTTCTTTTTTGTAACCTTTAGCTACTAGCCTTTCTTTATTCCTTATATTCAGAAAAAAGCATAATTTATATTTAAAAAAAATATTCTTTCATCTAATAATATTGTTAGATGCATTATAAAATATTTACAAATCCTTGTTCCTCTTATATTGGTTTAATTACCCTTATATTGCTACAACTCAACTCTCATCTATAAAAGATTATTCTATAAATATGTTCTAGCTGAGATAAAAAAAAGATTACATTATATGATTTTTAAAACACCCTATAGTTCTAATCTATTCATCTTGGTTTCATATGAAGGTTTATAAGGGATGGTTATTAAGGGTTCTTGGTTGTCTTGGTATAACACTTTTTGGTTCACAAGTATCCAACTTTTATGAAAATGGTTCTGGAATATTGATTTTGATCTCTTCATCCTTTTTTATTTTCAATGAGAGTATTCAGTATTAAAAAATACACAAGTTTGAATATTAAGTTTGATCTCGTCATCCTTAAGTTTAATCTCTTCATTCTTTATGAAACTGGTTCTTGATTATTTTAAAAAAAATACTCAATCCTCTCATTTTTTCTGGAATATTAAGTTTGATCTCTTCATCCTTTTTTATTTTCAATGAGAGGATTTATCATTTAAAAAAAATAATCACTTAGTTCATAAACATGAATCATTTTGAGATCAAAATTATTAATTTCATCAAATTTAACATTAGTGTACCCTTTAATAATATTGGACCATTAATTGGAAAATCTACATTCATTGTATGTAATAGAATATTCTAGGAAGATTCCTCTGTAAGATTTTGGATCAAATTTACCATGATTATCAATAGTGTTTATAATATAAAACATGCATATAAACAATTTATTTTTTTAAACTTTTGGATTTCTATTATTCCATTTCTCATAGGGTGTTTTCATTGAAATAGTTATAAATAGAGATATGATAATGGAATAAAATGTTGTACTTAATGTTTCAACCACAAATTAGTTGGAATATTTTATTCACATATTATTGTTCTTGTAATTTCATGTAAAGTCTTATTTATCCTCTCAAAAAAAACATTTAGTTATTCCGTCGTTGTGGTTGAAAAATTATATTTGATACTATGTTTTGAATAATAGTAATTTAACTCATGGTTTTCAACCATCATGTTCACTTATTAATGTAATAATTTTTTCATCATTCCCTTTTGAACAGGTTTCCAAAAACCTATAATCACATAATATGCTTTACTCTTAACACTTAAATAGAAAGCCCAAGTGAATATATAAAAATCAATAATTAATACATAGAAAAATATTATCTATCTTAGGATTGAAACATTGAACATCCCAAAAATATCCAAATGAATTAGTTATAGTTTCCATAAAGAAAAAATTATGTTAATTGTTTTAAAATATGACATGTTTTTTTTCCATTTTCCATGCAACACTTGTATTTTTTATTTAATTTAACTTGAAAAAAAATTGAAACTAAATTTCTTTTAGAAACTTGTTAATGAATAAATATTATAATGTATATAAATCTATGTAACATCAAATATTTAGGTATTTAAACATTAAAATATCAAACTTTTGTCTACTCTAACAATTGGGATCTAGAGTATTGACATTATCTATTCTAGGTGACTTAAATTTAATAATAATATCATTGAAAAATGAATATTATTTATTTGAAATATAAAAAGCCATCCCACAAAATGTTTAGAAAACATTTATAAGGTTATTTTTTAATTACTGCATATAAATTACTTTCATGAAGTGGATATATCTTGGATTACCAACTGATAAAAATCTTATAGTCTTTCCTATTGCATTGTCACCAAAAGTGACAATGAGACCATCAAATTTTGATAAGGAGTGGTATTTTGAGAAATACCCACTCATATGATTTGAATATAAACTGTATAAATACCATTTATTATTGTTGAGCTTGTATCTTTTTCCCTATAATGAAAAGTCACATAATAAATTTTCTGGTTCCAATATTTTGTTAGATCCAGAAATGTTTGAAACTAATGATTTTGGAAACCACATTTGTTTGTGATATATATAAATTATAGAATTTTTCTTGAGACCCATTTTAAATGAAAATAATTTTTACTACATAGGATTATCTTTTTAAACTAAAATTTTAATCATAATTTTCTAACATTCCACAATGAAATAATATACTTTTTGAAATGTTCTTGATCTACAAATTAAACACAAAATAATATTTTTAGAACATTGGTTTTTACCTATTAATACTTTTCCAAATTTGTTTTGTGATTTATTATTTCCAATTTTTTTATTTACATATTTTTTATATGTAGTAGGATCAGTAGAATAATTTTTGAAATCCTGAACTTTTTTTTTAAAATAATATTACAATGTTCAACATGTTATGTAGAAATTTTTTTCAGATTTTTTTTTAAATTTGAAATCTATTTATTCATGTCCTATTTTACTTTTATCATATAAGTGAGTTGTTTTTATTTTTTAAGGAATTATATTTATTTTCCATAGTAGTAAAATATTCCATTAATTACTCATATAACAAATCATCATTTTATGATTCAGGCACTTCCTCGGAATACTAATATGAATGTATATCATTGGTATATATAATAAATAACATGATAGCCTATTGAATAGAGTGTTTATATATTATTTATGAATATGTAATACCAATAGAGTCCTTAGAAGAACCACATGTTATAAAAAAATTTTGGGAATTAATTTTGTAAAAAATATTCATGAAATAATTTTTATAAAACTTTTCCTTATCTTATAGAAATAGAAAATTTTTCATGATATATCCAATATTCTTGTATTCATAGAATTTTACATCTTTATATTTCCCATCGGATTTATACTACATATTTAAAGGTTTATCAAATCCTCTTCTATTATAATTAAACATTCGATTTTTTCTTAGAAAGTGAGAATGTTTACTTTTCAAATCATAATGTCGCGATGAATACTTATCAGATGACTATATTTTTTGAGTTTCTTTTTACTTATTACCATTTTTTGAAGTTCGCAGTTTCATAAAATATTTTTCCTTCTAAACAAATATTTTCTCTCTAACATCAGATGGCATATCAACCTCACACATCAAAAAATGTAAATAAGGTTTTTTATTTTAAAAATTTTCACTCCTATAGATTTCTTAATTTTAGAAAAAATTCCACTCTATATATTTCTTAAAATAATAATCCCATTAAATTGTTTCTCAGGCTGTGTCATTGGAGTTCCACAAAAATAAATAGTATATACAACCTTTTTAGGAATTCCAATTATCAGAGTAATTATTTATCCTTTGGAAATTATGTATGTTTAGAAATTGAGTTCAGTATTATCATACTTTATATATATCATATTATATATACCTTCAAAATAAACTAAATTATTTTTTCATATTTTATTGGTTGTATAGAAGGGAGACACTCTATTAAACTCATATGGGCCTAGTCCACAAATGAATACATTTATCTCTTTATAATTTAAATCCTATCTACATTCATTATCCACGTACCGAGTTTTTGGTTGAGTTTTTCAGAATTTCATAAGGCTTCATGGATTTATTATAAACCATTATAAAAATATTCTTCAAATAAAAAAATAATTTGTATCTTACCACATCCATAATTATCACAATTGAGATAGGGACAACATACCATCAACATACATTCTTTTTTATCAATTATTGCATCCATTTGTAAAAAATCACTATACATCAAAATTTAACAATTTAGATATCAATATTTACTTATTTTAATAAAAAAAATTTGTTTTTAAATTTCAAAAAAAATTAATCAATAAGTTTGGTGAATTAAGTTTTTGAAATTTTATTTTCATAAAAAATAACCCACTTATGAATATTACTAACCTCCTATTATTTTGGTATCACAAAAAGCAGTATTAAAAAATATTAGAATGAAAAATAAATAAGAATATATATTTTTTATATTTTGTGGAATATAATACCCCTAGTCTGATCTTTCTACCCTCTTCTCCCTTAGTTTGGTCATATTCACTTGGTATGTCCATTTTTAGGGACACTATCATTGCGTAAAGGTAGTAAACACTTGTTTCAAAAGAATAAAAACATTCAACTAGAATATTTCAAGGATATAAAAACAAAAACCTAAATGTTCATCTACCAGTATCATTTTCAATTAATGATATGAGAAAATAAAGTGTTTCTATGAGTATCTCATAGTAATATGATACCACTGACATAAGTAAGAAATATCTATTACAGATGATCATATTACTAATTCATCTCGAAGAGAGTCTAATAAAATAATATAATAAAAGAAAGATGTAATTCCACTATAGATCACAAAGATTCTTGTTTATTTTCATGAAAATAATATGATCATTATTAGATAATTGAGAGAGAATTCATGAATATATACAGAATCTTATTTGTTTTATATAATGATATCCTTATATTATTATTAAATATCATGTTTTATATGACTCAAAAACTTTCAACAAACATATAATGATCCATATAATCTGATATCATAGACACATCCTTTTCACATAAAATAAATTTGAAACAGTGACTGTAAATAAACTATCTTTTTAATTTTTTCCATCCGTAGTTCTTAACTCTTATTATTTTTGTTTTTAAATTCGAGAAAATGAATCATTTAAAAAATATATGACAATATTAACACCTCACTCAAGTTCATCCATAGTAATTCATACAGATTGAAGCACAATGTAGATGATTTATAGATCATCATATAGAATGATTTTATATTTGAATCCCCATAGCTAAATTGATAAAGGACTTCTTCATGCAGCCAATTTTTAATCACATCGCCAATTTTTTAATGAGACAAAAGTGGATTACATAACCAAATTAATCCACATATGCTTCTTACTCAGATATTTGATACTGACATAGCCATTTGAAATGATGTAGTTGATTTCCCAATGTAAATGATTCACATACGTTGAGTTAACTACTCAGCCAATTGATTACATTGAAAATCAAATTCACAAAGGTTATACTAAAAGAGGTGATTTTTTGATGTTAGCATTTTACATCATAAAATCCTTCACAGAGGCAATTTAAATATTTGGATTATCACGTAGCCTTATCACTATGCCAAAAAAATTTATCATGTAACAAATTTATTAATACATAGAAATTCTTTTAGAAAAGTTCCTAAAATGTAAACATAATGAAATTAATAGCCTAAATAAATTAGAATAAGATAAATAACTTATGAACCCACTTAAAAACAAAATCGCCAATAAAATATTAATGTTATATAAGATAATAAAAACATTAATTACACAGGATATGTTAAATACACATTAGCAGTCTAAGAGGTGATATTTGTAATAATTTCTACCCTTATTAGTAATAACATCTTTGTTAACACTAGTGAATTGGATTTCAATGCATTACTGGTATTTTTGTTATATCATATTGTGCATGGAGTTATTTAATCTTTTATTTTATTTTATGAAATTAATTAGATAAATCTTCATTGTGTTTTTTATTAAATATATTCTATTGTGGGTTTTGGATACTCAGAATCATCTTCTATATTTCATTCAATAAACTGTTTTAGTATCTCAATCCTTATTCTAGTTTTAGTTTCTATAATTTCACTAATGATTTTTTAAAGGTATATAAAGAAATATTGGGGAAAATCGTAATAACCCAAAATCATTTTTATATTTATATAATTATAGTGTAATTATTTCACCTAAGTTTTAGGTGTTTGAGCCAGAAATTTTTTATTTTTCGGATTTTTTCCAAGATACATAGTTACCGTGCAATTTTTTAAACCATGAAAGACAAATGATTAGGTCTAAACAAATTTCTTCCTTGTAGAATTTTCATGGATTTTCCAAGGTTTTGTAAACTAAGTAGGTTAAAAATGTGTCCCACTAAATAAGGGTTATTTGGGTATTTTTATGTTTATTTTTATTGAGGTTTTCATCTTTTAACACTCCTTATAGAACATGACCACTAAGGTGGCTTCTGGTGCATGTTCTACCTCTAGACCCACATGTTTATGTTGAATTCTTCATAGATTTTCTAGGTAAATCCACCTTATCTTATTATTCATACATTTATATTCTTCATCGTTCCATTTATTATTATTTTCTATTTTGTACCTTGATCTAATATCTATATTGGTCAACCCTAATGTCAAATCATTATCTAAACATGTTAATTTTCATATCTAGGACAAGAGGTGTATAGTTTCCTGATGCAGAAAAAGTACTTGTTTTGTATATTTAACTTGGATTATTTAGTATCAATTTATGATTAATGTGTTTTATAAATAATGATTGGTTTAATGATAAATTTAATTCATAAACTACTTTACCAGATTATAAATCAGATTTGATAAGGTAATATATTCACATTTACTTTATAATTAATTTAAAAAAAGATCAAAAAATACCAAAACATCAATTTTTTCTTTGTAAATTATCTAGTTGACTCGACATCTACATGATGTCACTATGTTGTAGGATCCATTTAATTAATCCCCTTATATGTGATACAAAAATCACCAAATTAAATTAAATTCATTTTATAATCTTTATGTTCTGGAATACAAAATCCAAATCTCCTGCACTATTCATGGTTGAATGTAGTATAATTCACTTTGAGGGTGAATAATTCTTGGATTCATATTGAGGTATTTATAGAAAATAATGATATTTCACACTCTAGATATTTAAAACTCTTTATAGGGCTTGAGTTAGCTTCTCTATATTTTTTTACACCACAAGAGTGGATATAGAACTTGTATAATTAGATATTTATTATGATATGTTTAGAACTATCCGTTATCACAGAGGTACCTTTTATATTATATAAGTCTTGTTTTTTCCCATTTATAATAATATTATTATATTTATTATTATTATTATTATTCACATGAAATGTTCCTAAAAAAATAGATAAAAATATCATTTACATTATTTTCAACTTAACTATTAAGCTCATCCCGCATACCATACCTGACTTTTATCGAATATTGAACAATGGATATTTGTTTAAAAAAGAAGTATCATTTCATTATCCATAGATAAATATTATCTTAATAAAACCTTCCAAATAAGTATTTATTTTTATTATTTAAGTAACATATTCATTTGAATAATTTATGATTAAATCATGTGATTAATCAAACCCAAATAATTATTACACCAGAAAATATGAATAATATTTATTCTAACATGTTAAAATCATTAATAAATTTAACTAAGACTCTAGAGACACTTAATTTGTAAACCTCTAGGACTCTTTCTCAGTGAAAATAGGAGAATATTCTTAGAGTCTATGGTTAGCATCTAGCAATATGTCAAAACACTCATAGTGAATGTAAATATCAAAATGATATACAACCTCATACAAAAACTTAATTATTAATATAATAAATTTATCATGATATCTACAATTAAGAAGGCTTCATGTTCGTGTGATCAATCTATGTGGTTTATATATTTTTCATTGACTTTACAGAAAGGAGATTTCCATAAAAATATTGAAACCATGGGTATATCTAGGCAGTTTCATTCCCATGAAAGGTTATGAGATATCATCTTATATAATGTTTCATAAAGGGTAAATATTGTCTCACATTATCCATTAATGAAATATTATTTGTTATATACCCAATGTATCATACATCACCGAAAACATATGTCGTCACATTTTTCATAAATTATCAAAGTATGACCTATGTTATTCATTAATCATAATCTTAATTTCTAAGAGTCAATACATATGTCCTCACATTGGAATATCTAATGAAATATAAAATTTATTTTTCTTAGTATTTGGTCTGTTCTCATGATCTCCTTCTTGGAGATTAGTAAAGGAAAACACCATGATAAGGTTTATTAATATCTTTTGATCTACCCAACACTAACAACCTATATCATTCGTATCCCATGAGAAAGTATAAATCTAATATAGAAAATTTATGTATAATTTTGTGTCTCCTCTAGGTTCTCATCAAATACGGTAACATATATGACATTTTATTATGACATATCATTCTAGGAAATTATCACACACTATATCATGGATAGGAAAAATTCTAATGTGAAACGAAACGTAATATTCCAAAACAAATCACTAAATATAATAATCATGTACATAGAAGTTGTTTCTAATCACCCAACTCCAACTTGGTTTTCTCCTTGAGACCATATCTATCATTGTACATCTATGGATGAAATTTTCTTTCAGATAAAGGAAGTTTTTATATAATCTACTATGTTTTTCATTCAATATATTCTTGATATTTATAAATTAACTTTTTTACTTAAAATCTAATTATAATTTCTATTATTGATGAATTTATGTTGGTTTCTCATTTTTATATTTTTAAATCATAGAAAAAGGGGGTTTGAAGTGAATTATATGTTATATATGAATATATATATATTCCATTAAGAATATTTTGTATATGATTCAAGTGTGTTATGACAACCCCACTATTTATTAATCACTTAAAATTGATTTATTACACAAATATTTCAATTGATACATCAAAAATGATCAGTAGGACTAGTGTATTTGGGGATTCGGAACATTAAATAACAACTTAAAACATAAGACACAAAAACTTTATTGAAAACTTCTTTTACATGACCACAATATTACTTTGTACTTAGCATTGCATTGGATACCCTGGGGAACTGCATAAGAAAAGGGTGAGATACAAAGCCCATTAAGGGAGTAAACAAGGCATAACATGATGAATATAGTACATGGTAGGAAATAAGATTATAAATGGAGAACGAGAGAAACATGAACATAATGGCATGATATTGCATTATTATCATAACATGGAAATGTGGAAGCAACATTTAAAATGATATAAGCATGATCCAAGGCTCATTGCACACATATCATGAGTAACCCATAATTTCACTTGATTTATCTCAAGTAAAAACTCATTTCATTTGATGTATAATGATACTAATCTTTACCTAATGTATTGGATCATTATAAGGGAGCACCCTTATTAATCATTTCATTTCATGCATATGTGTGCCACATAGATCATACAGTGTGGATTCATTAAACAACAGCATTTATTACATGATAAAGGAAGGCAAATTATTATTTGAAACTCTATAATCAATAATTAAATGTTCATGATGGTGAATACCATGATAGAGAAATGGGCACGATATTCACTTCACAATGACTTTGGCTTGGAAAATGCTTCTATTATCTCAGGAGCATCACAACCTGATAAAAGAATTCATAAAAAATAGTTGATGATAGATAAAGGGGTATCACATAAAATTTACATTAAATTTAATGTAATGGGGTCATATAGATACATGTCCCAACATTTTTAATGGAATTTAGATTCATAATATAAAAGAATTGCTGGATTGTAAATGATGAGAGATAAATCTCTTACAAAATTTCGGCATAGTAAATGTTGTACATGGGAGGAATTATTGAGAGATAAAGGGATCTATATTAATTCAAACATAAGTAGGGAAGTATAGGGTAGGTTTAAAATCATACAAACACATTTTTAATTGAAAATACAATGGTATATTAGCATAAAGTAACATAGAAAAAATGAGAGAGGAAGAAATCCCTTAAATGGACGTGTGAACCCAAAGTAATATGAGAGGTTTGAGAGAGGCTTCATGGTAGTAGGGACACCATGGGAGGATTATAGTGATATAAGGTAAGTGGTTTTTGGATCTCTGAATGTTTGTAATGAAGAGAAAGTGGGATGTTTAGTGGGTTTGATTAGGAAAAGGGAAGGAATTGTAATTATTTAGGTTTTGGACACTACACATTAAACTAATAAAAACCACAAACCATCCCATGGTTGTTTCCCAATGTATTTTCCAAAGTAGATTTGAAATTATTATTTTATAATGCCAATGGATTAACATATTAAAATATTAGGCTTGCTTATGTAGAGGTGAGTCAGAATATCAAGGAAATCATTTTAAAATGATAAAATGTTTTATAAGTCTTGGAGGGTCCACTAATGCTTTGTAAAATAAATAAATAAAAACCTAAAATCACATTATTTTAAATTTAAAAAATATATTGTTTGAAAATAACATTTATATTATTGTATAACATCACTATTGGGTCATTATGATGTCATAGAACACATTATATATTTATACAGTATTTAATTTTTACCAAAAAACTCAACTGTGTCAGAAAATTATGAAATATTCACCATTGGATAAATTCGACGTCCTAATTTCTGAAATGATATTTATTTTATCTAAATAAATTTTTAAATATTTTTATACTTACTTTTAAAATAAAAAACAACATTTATCGAAAATTCATGTGTCTTGACAGAAAAGGCATTCAAATCTTAATAACAATTACCACTGTATTAATAAAAATATATATGATTAAAACATGATTTAGAAATACTATTTTATTAAAATAATATTTAATAAAAAATCCATTAATTCATAAAAATAGATTACATAATTTAATATTAACAACAAATACTATTTGTGATTTAAAAAATATTTACAATGTAACAATAATAAAATGAATGTATATTCATTATTCTGTACAAAAATAATGTACATAATCATTGTTTTAGGGTCTTTTTATATAACCCCTAATAACACACACATAAGACCTAAGGGTAAGGTGTGTGATGGTCACATACTCTAGTGGTGGATCAGATAACATCCCTAATGTGGTAATCATTGTTGACTTCCACTTCCCACATAGGCAGTTCCGTTCAAGCTTAACATGTTGAAGCTCGAATTGGGTTTGGTCATGAGCGAAGCCTAGTCAGACCACCTCCTTTATGATCTCTGAAAAATGGGCTTCTAATGGGGAAATTATACTGGATGAGGCCATCACTTCCTTTGTCTGAGTAAATTTGATTTGTTAAAATCCATGTATTTATATTAACCATGTGATCACTATTTAACAATTATATTATCAATGGTGACAATTTTTAATGCCATTTTGAAATCCAAAAACATAAAACCATGGTTGTTCAGTATTTATATATCCATTTTACATAATGATACATTTAAATAGATAAAGAAAATTTTTTATTAATAAAAGTTTGGGTTGTTACAATATTCCCCCTTATGAAATTTTTCCCTCGAAATTTCTTTTTCCCACAATAAAACATGATTTGGTGACTTATCCTCAACACATCCTCCGGTTCTTAATTTGCTTATTCAAACTTGTGGATTCATCAAAACACATTTACAAGAGGAAATGTCTTATTTCGTAAAAACATTTCTCTATTCTCTAAGATATTCACCGGATTCTTTTCATATGAGAGGTCATTCTACAATGGTACCACCAATGTATTGAGCTCGTGTGATGGATCAGGTACTTACTTCCTCAAGAGTGATAAACATAATACATCATGTACCTGAGATAGTTTCGGTGGGAGTTCTAGTAGACAAGAAACCTCTCCAATGCGATTAATGATCTCAAAAGGGCCTATATACCTTGGACTACACATTCCCTTATTACTAAATCCCACAACTCCCTCCCAAAATGATATGTGAAGCAATACCATGTTTATGACATCAAACTATATATATCATCGATGATTATCAATATAACACTTCGGTTGACTCTGAGTAGCATTAATGTGCTACTAGATGGTATTAACCGTCTCTACCATTTCCTCGACCATTTCTCACCCTAATAATTTTTTCTCCCAAACATCATCCCAACATGTCGGTGTTCTACACCTCTTCCCATAAAGGGCTTCATAAAGTCCATTTTTCAGATTGAGCAGACACTTTTATTGTAAAGAACTCAACCAAAGGAAGATGTTGATCCCATACTATTTATGTATCATACCAGGTAAATAAAGAACATGAAATTTTCATAATTATTAATATTTGTGAATAAAATGTTTATATTACTTTAAAGTTAATGCTATGTTCGATGGCGTACCCAATACACAACAATGAGTTTCTTTGAAATCTTAAATTTCACAGTAATAATTTATAATATTATTTTAAATGGTATTTAATGCCTAACTGTTATAATGTTGGGAATGAAAATAACTTACTAAAAAATTATTATATATGTTTGATAAATATTTTAACAATTACCCAATAAATTATAGAGGCTTAAAATGTCAATGAATCCAATTTTAAGCATAAATATTCTAAATTTCTTTAAAAGGTCGATTAACAACCTTTTGATGGAGAACCCTTTTTAAATATACATTTTTTCAATTTTATATGTTATATTTAACAAAATAAAATCCTTATTTTTAATTGGGAAATCAAAATTTACTATGTGTAAATTCTAGTTATTTTTCCGATAAAGTTCATTATTTATTGAATAATGAAAATGCTGTATTTTAATTCAAAACCTCCATTTAATCTAATTTATTTACATGGTTAGATGATATTTTTAATTGTGTTTAAAGTTTATTCAAAATATATTTTTACCATTTAATCCAATGGTGGTCATTGCATTTAATTTCACATTGAAATTGGACATAAACAAGTGTCAATCTTTTGATAGACATTGTTTTTTAAAAACAAGCTATTTGTCTTGATAGCAGGAATTATTTATAAAATTAATTAATGAAACTTATATGTTTTTAATTTGGTAAAATGGAAATAATTTTTGAATTTGGAATATCAATATTACTTTGGCAAAATATTTGGTATTTTTCGGACAAATGTTCATTTTTAATGAATAGTGAAAAATACTGCATTTTACTTCAAAACTGTTTTTTCATCTAATTTAATAATATAGATAGATTGTCCTTTTAATTGGTTTTAAAGAGTAATTGAATTATTTTTTTATCACTTAATAAAAATTTTTTCATTGGAAGTAATTTCACTTTTCAATTGGATGTAAAACCAGTCAATCTTTTGATAAATTTTACTTCTAAAAACCCGTCTATTGTTGTGACAACCGAAATTATTTTTAAATTAATTACTGCAAATTATCTGTTTGGAATTTGGTAAAATTGATTCGATATTTGGAATCATAATTTACACATTATATAATTAATATTCCTTTGTTTTTGGACATTATGAATAGTGATGACGTTAATTATCATTAAGTATCGTGATTATTTAGTAATCGGGTAGCTAAGGGCAAAAAAATAATATCATAATAATATAAAATGACCCCAAAATGTTTCTAAAACCACTTTTTTGTTTCATGGAATACTATGGGATTATTGTTACCAAACTTGAGGGCCCATGGAGTCACGTGGGTCTGATAGTGACATTTATGACTTTATTTTTAAAAAAGAAGAGATATATAAAATGTTCTTATATCATATGTAAAATAAATTTTAATAAATTTAAAATAAATTATCTCTTAGAATATAAATATTCATTGTAAATAAAAATCTATTTCCTACATCATGTTTTTTTTAAAATTTTTAGATATTAAATAATTAATTTAATTTATGACACGATGATGATGTAGTGATTAACTCATTAACGAACGATTTAAATAAAATGAAAAGATAAGTTAAATTCCAAGACATAAAATTGTCTACAACCTATTGGATGTATTTATTTCTAACCCTTATCACCTTATCTACGAAATATATCATTGTGGGACCATTAAAATCTGAAAACTGTGTTATAATAAAGTAATATTTCAAGACTTTCCAAAAGTGACCCTCCTACCTCGTATAAAAGGCACCCACCTCTACCCCCTTACCCACAACTCTCAAGCCCTTGGATCATCTAAAATCTGCTCATATTATCTCTCCAAATCCCTCTATTACTCTTATAAGTCTCACTTTGGGCATAATCCTTTCCAACGAAGCCTCTGGCTCAAATCCATAAGAGTTACCAGATTTATAGGTAATGTCTTCTCTTATATTCATTTGTTTTATTTTGATTTTACAGCCCCTTAAACTAATTTTATTGCCTTATTTTGTGACTAAAACAGTATATTCAATATAATATATTTTTTTTATGAGAATTATTACAGATACACTTACACACACCTCCATCTAATTCGTGAAGAACATATTATTTCTGTGGACGACGAACTACTGCCTCACGAAACGATGATTGTTCAATTATCTCCTACCTCCTCTCATGGTGGCCATTAAGATGTCACTTTATTTTTATATGATATATAAAATGTTTATGTTTTCCTTATTATTCTATATTTTTCATTTATTCAATTCCTTTATGGTTTCTATAATGGGTAGATGTGATAATTTCATTTTAGAAAGTGCAGACTACCACCCCCTCAAAGTGATTTGAATCATTAATGCCATATGTGGGATGTATAAATGATGTAGTTAATGATATTATATATTATATTATACTTTAATTATAATATAACTTTATATCATAATGTTTTTGTTCTATTAAATGCGAAATATAAATGAAAGTAGCGTTCATGCGTACGTATGACTTACCGTCCCAATGAACAGTGCTGTTCATTTCTTAACTTCAAATCTTATGAACTAGTATAAATAAAAATATATACTGTATATATATGATATATATGTTATCTAAATCAAGAATATATTTCTAGAGATAATGGATATTTTAATACCTAAACAACTTGTAAATATAAGAAGTTCACTTTTGACTCAAGTACCAAATATGGACAAAACGACCGTTATTAACGTAAATGATTAAATATTGTTTATAAAATGGTAATAAGTGATATAAAAGAAATAAAAAACTAGAAAAGGGTTCTTGATAAAGTAAAAATTTACTTATGTTTATCATTCATGAAGAACAAGGAACATACGAGCGAGTCAAGTCGGACACGTGGTAAGGGGATTTCTTATATAAATTTTAATTCCGTGAGATTTCCATTGTTCACCCATTATTTATTTCATGTGGTGTATTGTGTACTTACATTTGATATATATTATCATGACTATATTTATATTCATGGTATTATGTTATTCATTTCGTTCTTATTATCTTTTGGTCATACAAATCGATTTATTACAATGAGGTAACGGTTTTTTCTATCTCACTATTTATCCTGTGAGAATCATGCTTCATTTTTCACTATCGCCTTTGAGTGGTGTATGTTCTACCCATTATTATACTCTTTGTGTAATATAATTTTGTTTATGGGTATTTACATCAACATTGTATAGTCCTTCTTTCATGGGGTGTACATATCGAAAGTTACCCAAATCGGTAAGGGAACCTTTCACCCTCTGCTTTTAAAAAGACTTATTTTTGTTAGGTATTTTAGTTTACATCTTTGTAATGTTTGGATATGTTCTTATATATCCTTATTGCTGTAAATGTTATGTCCAAGTGATGAGATACCCTTTTTATCTCTCATCAACTCATTTTCTGAATTTTAATGTGACTTATTTAGGTTGTCGAATTTATATAAGGGAACTTCTTAACCAAATTTCAATTCATTGGGTTAAACCTCTCTTTGTTGATTATGTCATACAATGAATATGTTTAGATTATCGCTGATTGTTTTACACTTAATATCCACTTATATTGGGTGTATTTTTATTTTTTTAAAATAATTATGTAATTGATTTATATTTAATCTAAGGATACCGTCATTGAACGGGACATTGTCTCAATCTTCTTGCATTAAGGCATCTTTTGATTTCTACACAACTTTATTTTATATGGTGTATAAACCCTTTTGAATTTTAATTTAATTCAAAAGGAATATTTTTACATGAATCATTTTTCTAAACGAAAAAAGGAATGTTTTTTGTCTTACGTATGCGGCGACAACGACTTCTCTGCCACCGTGACCATTATTTGAGTTTCTGCTTCCTCTACAAGCCATAACATTTTTTTAAAGAAAAATAAATATTATTTTTTACTTTTCTTTTATTTTGGTATAGAAACTGGTTTTGATAATGTTTTGATTATATCAATGTATTTTATGGATATCTTGGGATTGAAATATGGAAATGATATGTTTTCTTTATGCATGCTTTATGTGATACAATTATATTATGGTTCTTGGGTATTGTTTATGAAGTTGGGTGGTTCCATGACAAACGAAAGTAAGGTGTGCCTGAGATAGCTCTCCAATGCATCAGGTAACATGAAGGAGTTAAACACTAAGGTTTCTCCGATGATATTTATGGAATATACTACGATGTGTATTCCAAACATAACTATAAGGGTTACTCCCTATGTAAGAATGTTATGAATGCCTCACGATACCATTATGTCTTATGATTTCTATGATTTATTCATAAATCTTATGATTTCATAAGGTATGTTAGAGTTCGTATGTTTTATGAGTAAACTATGATTTCATTGATTCTTTTGTATACATGGGATAATGTTTTCTTTCTGTATTTATATATCCCTTACTGAGCTTTTTATGCTCATCCCATGTTTTTGAAATGTTTTCCTTAGGACTTAAAGATGAATAGGGTCCAGGATGGGATCAAGGAAAGACATGCTGTCTAAAACATGGAACTAGTCATTTTTCATTTTTAAGATTTTTAATTTTATGAATAAATGGATACTTAGTTGAAGTGTTTACTTTATAATCTTTTGAGATGTAATAGTTTTGTCCTAATTCTCTAAAACACTAAAACTGAAAAGATCCTCAACGTGAAATATTCATTTAATTCATGATTATGTATTTTTTTAAGGTTGGGTCCTTATAGTTGGTATCAAAGGTCAGTTTGGATAACTTTAGAGGTTAGGGTATTCTATAAGATTAAGTGACATTACCATAATGGTTAGGATTTCAGAAAGAGTCATAGTTTTTTAGATAAAATGAATGAGTTTAAGATGACATGGATAATTATATCATAGTATTATATGATTAATTTACAGATATACTCACATTGACCTTTTGGGTTTTAGTAAATAGATAGATCTAGCAGGCACTAAAGTAACAGTGGATGTGAATATAACTGTGACAGTTTTCCGAACGAGCAAATGAATGATATGGGAGCTGCAATGAGAACTCATGTGGTTATTATCAACCAACTATCTGGAGTCATGATTGACCACCTGAACCTTAGTGACTTTTATAAGGCATCATATATGTGAGAATCAAATCCCTACGGATGTTCATGTAATAATCATAAAGATAAGTGTGTTAAAAAACTTATCTGTAAAATATGTGGAATGAAACACCTAGGAAAATGTTTCAAAGGGACAGAAAGATGCTATAGATGTGGAAATGAATGTCATAAAGAAAGAACCTTCCATGGAAAAAAGTAATCATATAGTTGAATCTATGATAGGGAAAGAAGTTATTTCTAAAGGATCAATTGAATGTTTTAAATGTGGTGTTCATGGTCATTATGCCAACACATGTCCTACGAAGAAGTATTAAGAATGGGATCACCCGTATCGTACAAATATTTGTTTACCAATACCTAATTATATTCTGATTAAGGATTAAGAAAATAAAAATGAACAATGATCGGTATGGATTATTTCATAACATATGTTTTCCTATTATTGAATCTTAGGATATGATTCATGATTTTGTTTGTAGGAAAGACGTATTTCAGAATAAGTTGGAATGGAATGGTTAATGGATCATGAAGAGTGTTTAATGAGTAATAATTCAACATATAAGGGATTCAAGAGTTATTGTAGATTTTAGGATGGTTAAATACATAAAAGTATTAAGGCTCTTTTGATGATGGGATTACATTAGAAGTATTTTTATAGTATGTGTAACCCTGATGTTTGATATAGGAAAATTTTATTCAAGGAATAATTATCTTTTCTTTTGTGTATATAGTTATAAAGAACCATTTGGGTCAATATGCTCCATGAATTTGAGTCAATTATCGGTTAATAAATTTTGGGATTTAAAACGATAGTTATTAGATAAACATTGTGGTTAAAATATGTTATGGTTATTTTTGATGAATTTATCTATTTTTGGGGAATGTTCTAAAAATATATAGAATTTTAAAGGGGACAACACACAGACCGTGTGAGAAACCATTATGACGGACGAAGCTGTGGGAATCGAACCCACAAACAAAGTGTGAGTGGTATTTATCGCCTACCACTGGGCTACTTGAAGTCCCTGGTTAGTATGACGAATTATTTTTAGTTAGATGATCTTATTAATTAGGTATAAGTTGATTTTGGTTTATCTATGGAAATTATTAACCTATCATGGAGGATATGTGATCAGGATAATTACTTTTCAATATGATACATTATGAGTAACTGATGTTATTTGGAGATAAATGTTAACATTTAACATGGAAGAATATGTGAATAAATCCTTCATAGATTTGGGTTTCTATCTTAGTTTGGATTACTTTGACGAATTTATGTATAACTATTTATTGATTGGTCTTTATTGAACATTGGGTATTTTTATACTAATTTTAGGGATTAAGAGTATCTTTTCTATTTGTAAAATATTATCCTTTTTTGGGAATTATATAATATTGTACTAACCATTTTTGTTTTGGTTAATTCTAAAGACATGGGAAATTTATAGTTCATTTTTCTGGAATAGGTGATTCTCTTGAATTTTATTATAAAACTCTTAATGTGAACAAGTCATCTTGAATACTCATCGTTTGGAGAAAATAGAAGTTCATGGTGGAAATCTAGTAAAAGATGATACTCTACATGACAAGTAAATATGTTTCCTTATGTTTTAGTTAAGATCAAAAATAAATTCCTCAATGAAAAGTCACTTAAAACAAAAACGTTTTCAGTTAACTTTTCCTACTGGGGAATCAAATACCGTTTAAGCCATCATATTTTATGATTTTCTAGTGATTAACTTTCTCCTAAATAATGTTTTCTATCACTCTACATCAGACCTTGATGGTTTTTTTCTCCTCCATATCCATGTTATTATTGAATCCTAGTATCTATTGTTTCAGGTGACCCTTGTACTTCTCTTTCTTTATTTTAATGTAATAGTTTTATTGAATCCTTTTCTGATGTAGGGTTTTCAATAAAGTTTCCAAGGCCAATTTTAAAATTGCAAGGACACAATTCCCAAACGGGGGGAAGGATGTAACATCCCATGTAAATAAAGAATATTACATTTTCATATTTTTTAATATTTGTGAATAATATCGTAATATTACTTTAAATGGAATGCTATGTTCGATGTCATACACAATACGCAATAATGAGTATCTTTGAAATCTTACGTTGCATACTAATAATATAATAATATTATTTTTAATGGTAGTTAACGCCTAGCCATTCTAATGTCCGGAATGAATAGAACTAACTAAAAAAATGATTATATATGTTTTTTAAATATTTTAAAAATTACCCAATAAATGTTTGAGTCTTAAAATGAGAATGAATCCAATTTTAAGCATAAATATTCTAATATTCATTAAAAGGTCGATTAACCATCTTTTGATGGGAAAACCTTTTTAATTGTACCTTTTGTGAATTTTATATGTTATATTTGACAAAATAAAATCCTTTTTTAGAATCGGGACATCAAAATTTATTTTGGGTAATTTTTTTTATTTTTTCAATAAAGTTCATTTTTAAATGAATCGTGAAAATGTTGTACTTTAATTCAAAACCTCCTTTTAAAATAATTTATTTATATGGTTATATTATATTTTTAATTTTGTTTAAATTAATGTTAAAATATATTATTACCATTTAATCCAATGGTGGTCATTGTAATTGATTTCACTTTGAAATTGGACATAAACAAGTGTCAATCATTTGATATATACTATTTCATAAAAACACGTTATTTTTCTTCATAGGTATAATTATTTATAAAATTAATTAATGAAACTTATATGTTTTGAATTTGGTAAAATGGACATCATTATTGAATTTGTAATATCAAATTTAATTTGGATAAATATTTGGTATTTTTCTGATAAATGTTCATTTTTAATGAATAGTTAAAAATACTGCATTTTACTTCAAAACTAATTTTTAATCTAATTTAATTATATATATAGATTGTAATTTTAATTGTTTTTAAAGTTTAATTGAATTATATTTTTATCACTTGATAAAATTTTGTTCATTGTACGTAATTTCCCTTTTCAATTGGATGTAAAAATAAGTCAATATTTTGATAAATTTTACTTCTTAAAACCCATCTTTGGTTGTGAAAACAAGAATTATTTTTAAATTAATTACTTCAGTTTGTGTGTTTGGAAAGTGGTAAAATGGATTCCTTATTTGGAATCATAATGTTTAAATTATTTAATTAAGGATCTTTTGTTTTAATACATTATGAATAGTAAAGACATTAATTATCTTTAATTATCGGGATTATTTAGTAATCTGGTAGTTAAGGGTAATAAAATAATATCATAATAATACAAAATGACCGCAACATGGGTACAAATACTATTTTTTGAGTCATTCCCGACCATGGGAAGCTTTTTTCCGAACCTGAGGTCCCATGGAATCACATGAGAGTGATAGTGACATTTATGACTTTATTAATAAAAAAGAACAGAAATATAACAAAGGTTTGTATATCCTAAGTAAAAAAAAATTAATTTTGTTTATAAAATTTATCAATTAGACTAATAATAGTCTTTGTAAATCAAAAAATATTTCCGACATAATGGTATATTTTTATAATTTTTAGACATTAAAAAAATAAATTTATTTATGACACCATGATGATACAGTGATTACATCATTAATTAACGATATAAATAAAATGAAAGGATAAGTTAAATCTAAGACTAACACTTGTAATAAACCTATTAGATATGTGGATTGAAAACCTTTATAACCATATCCTAGAAATATATCATTGGAGGTCCTTTGCAATCTGAAAACCATTTTATAATATAGTAACATTTCAAGACTTTCCAAAAGTGACCCTCATCCCTCTTATAAAATGCCCCCACCTCTACCCCCTTACCCACAACTCTCAAGACCTTGGATAATCTAACAAATTCTCATATTATCTATCAAAATCCCCCAATTACTCTTAGAAGCCTCACATTTGGTAGAAGTCTTTCCAAGGAAGCCTTTGGCTCAAATCAAAAAGAGTTACCCGATTTAGAGGTAATGTCTTCTTTTATGTTCTTTTGTTTTATATTTCTTCTCAAACCCCTTAAAAAATTTATTAATTTCTTTTGAAACAAAAACAGTATATTAAATATACTAGGATGTTGTTATGAGAATTATTAGATCTACACTTACACACACCTCCATCTAATAGCTGAAGAACTTATTGTTTCTCTGGACTGCGAACTACTGCCTCACGAAACGACGACTGTTCAATTATCTCCTACCACCTCTCATGGTGGCCATTAAGATGTCACTATATTTATATATGATATATATCATGTTTTTTCCCTTATGATTATGTATTTTTCATTTATTCCATACCATTATGGTTTCCATAATGGGTAAACGTTATAATTTCATTTTTGGATATGTGGACTAATACCCCCTCAAAGTGATATGAATCGTTAATGCCATATATGAGATTTATAGAGGATTTATTTAATGATATTATATATGATATTATCATGGAAATATAATATTCCTTTTTATCAAAATTTTCACATTCCATTAAATGTGAAATAGAAATGAAATTAGCGTTCATGCGTACGTACGGCTTAATGTCTCCATGAACGGTGCATTTCATTTCGTACATTCAAATGTAATGTAATGGTATATATATATATATATGGGATATATATAATATATATGATATCTACGTCATTAATATCATTCAAGAGATAATTTATATTTTAGTACCTGAACAACTTGTACATATAAGAAGTTCACTTTTGAATCAAGTACGAAATATTGACAAAATGATTGTTATTAACTTAAATGATTACATAATGTTTATAACATGGTAATAAGTGATATAAAAGAAATAAAAAACTTGAAATAGGTTCTTAATAAAGTATTAATTAACTTAATTTTATAATTTAGTAAGAACAATAAACTTACGAGCGAGTCAAGTTGGAAACATGGTAAGGGGATTTCTTATCTCACTTTTAATTCCATGATATTTCCATTGTTCTCTAATTATTTATTGCATGTGGTGTATTGTGTACTTCCATTATATATATATTATCATGATTCTATTTATGTTCATTGTATTATGTGATTCATTTTTTTCTTATTAACTTTTGGTCATATGACTTGATTTATTAAAATGAGGTAAGGGTTTTTTAATCTAACTATTTTTTGTCGTCATATTCATGATATATTTGTCACTATCTCATTTGAGTGGTGTATGTACTGCCCATTATTATACTCTATGTGTAATATACTTTTTTATGGGTATTTTCATCAACATTGTATAGTCCATTTTTCATGGGGTGTATACGTTTCGAAAGTTACCCAAATCGGTAAGGGAACCTTTTACCCTCCTCTTTTTAAAAGACTTTTTTTTGTTAAGTATTTTAATTTACATATTCATAAAGTTGGGATATGTTCTTATATATCCTTATTGATGTAGATTTTATGTCCAAGTGATGATATATCCTTTTATCTCTCATCAACTCATTTTCTTGAATTATAATGTGACGTCGTTAGGCTGTCATATTTCTGTAAAGAAACTTCTTAACCCAATTTCAATTCATTGGGTTAAACATCTAATTCTTGATTATGTCATACTATGAATATGTGTGGATGACTTCTGATTGTTTTACACTTAATATCCACTTATTTGGGTGTATTTATATTTGTCACACATAATTATGTAATTGATTTATCCTTAATCTAAGGATATCGTCTTTGTATGGGACTTCGTCTCAATCTCCATTCATTAAGGAATATTTTGAAATCTACACAACATTATTTTATACGGTGTATAAAACCCTTTTGAATTTTCATTTCAATCAAAAGGAATATTTTTACACGAAGTGTTTTACTAAATTACAGAAGGAATTTTTTTTGTCTTACGTATGCAGTGACAACGACTTCACCGCCGCTGTGACGATTATTTGAGTTTCGGTTTCCTCTATAAGCCATAAAATTTTTAAACAAGAAAAATAAATACCATATTTTAATTTTATTTTATTTTGGTATTCAAAATGGTTTTGATAATGTTTTTATTATATGAATTTATTTTATTGATATCTTGTGATTGAAATGTGTAAATGATATGTTTCCTTTATGCATGTTTTATGTGATACGATTATGCTATGGTTCTTGGGAATTGTTTATGATGTTGGGTGGTTCTATGATAAAATAAGGTCCGGTGAACTTGATATATCTCTCCAATGCATTAGATAATGTGAAGGAGTTAAACGCTATTCTTTCTCCGATGATATTTAGGGAATATACTGCGATGGGCATTCAAAACGTAACCATGAGGGTTACTCCCTACGTAAAAATGTTATGAATGTCTCAAGTTGCCTTTATGTCTTATGATTTCTATGAGTTATTCATAAATCTTATGATTTCATGTGGTATGTTAAAGTTCTTATGTTTTATGAGTAAATTATGATTTCATTGATTCTTATGTATACATGGACTAATATTTTCTTTCCCTATTTTTACGTCCCTTACTAAGAATTTTATGCTCATCCCATGTTTTTGAAATGTTTTCCACTGGACATAAAGAAAAATACGGTCAAGGATGGGATCAAGGAAAGACATGCTATCTAAAACATGGAAGTAGTCATGTTTATTTTTTAGGATTGTTTATTTTATAAAAAAATGGAAACTGAGTAGAAGTGTCTACTTTATAATCTTTTGAGATGTAATAGTTATGTCTTAATTCTGTAAAAATCTAATCCGGAAAAGATCCTCAATGTGAATTATTCATTTAATTCATGATTATATAATGTTTTAAGGCCAGGTCCTTATATTTTAAGTCCATTCATAATTCTTGCATCATGTCCTCGTGCTTTTGGATAGTCCTCTCAGATTGGACATTCGTTTGAGGATGATAATCCATACTAAAATTTAGCTCAGTATTCAGAGAATGTTGAAGAATCTCCCCAGACAGAGAGGTGAATATAAGATCTTGATTAGATATAATAGATAGTTTTACTCCATGCACCGTTACCACATCTCTGATATATATCAATGCTAGTTTATCCAATGAGAAATAATCTCAAATTGAAATGAACTGTGCATTCTGTGTAAGACGATCCACAAAAACCCTTATAAAATTATTTCTATTAGTTGTATTTGGAAGTTCAGTGAAAAATTCCCTTGTGATATTTTCCCATTTCCATTTTGGTATGGATAATGGTTTCATCATCCCATTAGACTTCTTCCTCTCATCCTTCAGTTACTAACATACCAGGAACATTGATGTATACTCATCGATCTCTTTCTCCATCTTATCCCACCAATAATTCTCTTTGATATCTCAATAAATCTTTGTGTTTATTGGGTGAATGGTGAAATTTATACTCTTTAAATCATCCAAAACTTCATTGTATAACTCTTGATTTGGTGGAACATATAATTTTGAACCAAATCACTCAATTACTTCTTCATTAACATTGAACTTTTTGAATTTCCATTTTCTGATAGTTTCCTCTTTCTTGGAAATTCCCACATAATAATTTTGCGAATCCTTCAACCTTTACAAAAGATATAGTTGAGAAATCATTAGGGAAAGGATTGATGGTGTTCCCTTATTTATGATTCCCATATCCATCTTCATCAAATCTATGAAGATTGTATCCTTTTCAATTCTCATCAATGATTAAATTGTCGGGTCCTTTCTTCTCAGAGCATCTGTCACCTTGTTCTCTATGCCAAGGTGGTTTTCGATTGAGAATTAATATTCTTATATCATCTTTAACAATCTTCCATGGCGCATATTCAACTCTTCCCTGAGAATATATACTTGAGGCTTTTGTGATCCTTATATATTTTACACATCACCCTAAAGAGATAGTGCCACAATATTTTCAAATCAAATATTACTAAAGCTAACTCCAGATCATGTGTTGGATAGTTTTTATCATGAACATTAAATTTCATTCAGTCAAAGGTAATTGATTTGTCATTTTTCATTAGCACACATCCCATTCCCTTTATTGAAGAATCACTAAATACCACAAAAATATCTCTACTTATTATTAGTGTGAGCACGGGCACATTGATACGCCTCCTTTTCAACTCATTTAATCTCTCTTTGCATTAATCAATAAAAGAAAACTTGACTCCCTTTTATGTTAGCTTGGTAAGACAGTTTGAGATCGTGAGAAATATTTAAAAAATCAGTGATAATATCCAACTAACCCTGGGAAGCTAGAGATATCCATCACCGATTTTGGCCTCGAGCATACCTCAACTAAAAATGTCTTGGATGGATCCACATATCTCTCATTTCTTGTGATGATATGACCCATGAATTATACTTCTCTCAAATAGAACTCATAATTATTTTACTTTATATTTATCTTCTTCTTTCATAAGGTCTCTAGTATAGTTATTAGATACTCCTCATGCTCCTCCTTGGTTTTGGATTATATTCGAATATTTTCTATAAAGACTACAACAAATTTGTCAAGGTAATCTCTAAATACTATATTCATTATGTCCAAGAATATTTCTAGAGTATTAGTGGGTCTGATAGGTATTACTCTGAAATTGTAGTGCTTTTACCTTTTATAAAATAGTCTAGGGATATTCTCCTTCATCACCCATACTTGGTAATATCCCAACTATATATCCAACATGGAAAAGTATTGTACTCCACTCATCTTATCAAACAAGTCATCAATTCAGGATAGAGAATACTTGTTCTTTATCGTGTTTTTGTGGGGTTCATGATAATCAATTCAAAGGTGCATTGAAGCATCCTTCTTCTTGATTAATAGGACTGGTGAACCCCTATGGTGAAGAAATTGTGTATATAAACCCTTTATATAGATTCTCCTACAGTTTGTTTTCAACTCCTCAAGATCTAAAACATCCATTCTATATAGAGTCATGGATATTGAAAACTCCCCAGGTATAAGATCAATTGAGAATTAAACATCTCTTCTAAGAGTAAGACCAAGAAATTCCCCAAAAAACACTTCAGCAAAAACCATCACAATTGGCATATCATGAAGTATAGTTTCTTCCTTAAAAACAATCATTTAAGAAAGATACACATGCTCAAATACAAATAATATCTATTCTTGAGATGATGGTGCTAAAAAAGATGCATCCTTCTCCTTGCTCTTGAACAGAATCAATGGTCGATTCTCTATATGGAGAGTGATTTCCCACTCACGACAACTAATGTAGGCTCTATATTTGGAAATCCAATCCATTGCAAGAAACATATCAAATTCAACCAAAGGGATTATTAATAGGTTTTTTGAGATGTACAATCCACACATTATGATAAGGGAGGAATTATATTAATGGGTTGGAATGATTTCCCCATTATCGGTTCTCACCGACATCTCTACATCAATGACTTTTAGTGATGTTGGGATTCATCTACTAATATTATAGTATATAAAATAATGCATAAACTAGAATAAAAAAGTATATTCTTTATTATTGAATGAATAACTAGTGTACTTGTTACCATTTAATTTTCAGGGTTCTCTTTAGTGGTAGTGATAGTAAAAAATATCCCTTGATTCCTTGGATGTTGTTGGTTGTATCCTAAAACCATTGGAATTGGGCACTGGTTTGTAAAGTGCATTGGTTCTTTGTAGTTGAAGCAATGAATAGTTTATTGAGGGTCGAAGAGACTGTTCCAATCCTCTGTTGCCTTAGTGGGTGTTTTATTCCGATATTTAATAGCCCATTTCCCTTCTCTTCCTCATATAATTCATTTCCTCATCCCCTTCAGTCAATTTCTGGGGTGCTTCTTTCTACACTTTTCTCGAGTTGGGCACTAGAATTTCATAGCACCATGGGATTTATCCATCAGCCCAGAATAATTAAAGTCCACCTTACAATTCTTATCCCCATGGTACCCCTTTGTTTTTTTAATATAAATTTTGAATTTGACGTCACATTAGACAATTTCCTCATAGATATAAATGCCACGGATCACTAGGGCTTTCCGTATTCTAGGTTTTATCCCACCAAAGAAGCAGTCAAATAAGAATTTGGGGGTAATGACAAAGCAAGAGGCATATCATCGAAGCCTTGTGATTTATTCCTCAAAATCTTAGATGAATGTGTCATCTTTTTTCATGATGTAAAGGACGCATTTTTCCACCTTAATTTAGTGGTTTGATGGAAAATATTTATAAAAAAAACATTTTCTAGAAACCCTTCGATTACAACACCCCGATCTCCACCTCAAGATTTGTATTGTTGATCAATTTCTATCATTTATCTTCTTCACCCTCCATATGATAAGCATACAGAAGAACCTTTTCTTCTTCAAAACGTTTAAGGATGGAGGAGAAAATATCAATGGAGTTCATCCATTGTTTTTCAATTGAGATATGAGATGACCCATTAATATTTGGAGGCCTTTGTCTCATGAAGATCTCGATTGTGAATTTCTCTTTCATAGGGGGGTTGAACGTTCCACTTAACCCGAGATTCTATTCAATACTTGAGTTAATGGTGAGAGCATCATGAAATTTTTTTTATTCCTACTCCCATCATATTGGGAATCTCATTAGAATGGACATCACATTGATTATCACATCAATTTTTATCCCATGTCCTCCTATTACTGGCCATTGGTGGGAATAAAAGGAAAGTTAAGGGTAACACATAAAAGGGGAATCCAATGTCAAAAAGGGATAACTGATAAATTACTTAGGGGTATCTTTTGTCTCCTTAACAATGGTTTATATTATGATTTTTAATTTAGAAAAGCATATCCCCCATCATTTTCATATCCAAGAGTGAAATAATGCCCATTTTTTTGCACCCATTCCTATTCATGTCTTGCTCAAAGTAGTGTATTCAAGTTTTACCAAAAGATATATATGTTCCAGATCAACCTCTACCTGATCGTATCTGATGGGGATGTATTTACATGATCAACCACGTACTCAATACTCTATACTTAATCTTATCCCTGAATATTTCACTAGTGTTTTCTATGCATAAACCTAAAAGTGACTAAACCTATTCTCTGATACCAACTATGAAAACCATGATCTTTATTTCACACTTAAACTAGATTTATTAAATTATATTTTTACTTGATAAAACATATAATATTGAGAGGTATAGTGTATTTTGGTCTTAGGAACATTAAATAACAACATAGAACCTAAAACAAAACATCTTTATTGAAAATTTCTTTTACACGACCTCAACATTCTGTCATACTTGTCATTGCAAGGGATAACCTGAGGACATGCATAAGAAAGGGTGAGATGTAAATCATGGTAAGGGAGTAAGAAAGGAATATAATGAATAATATACTATATTTTAGGAAATAGAAATATCAATGGAGAAAATGAGAAACATGAACATAAAGGAGTGATATATCATGATTTTCATAACATGGAAATGTGGAAACAACATTTATCATGATATTAGCTTGAGCCAAGGCACATTACACATGGATAATGAGTAAACCCTCACTGAAATTGTACTATAATGAGTACACCCTCATTGCACTTTACTTATCATGATACTAATCTTCACCCAATTCATTGGAGGGCTATCAGGGCACAACCTTCTTAATAATTTCATTTCATGATAAACTGTGCAACATTGGTCTTACAACATGGATTCATTAAAAACCATCCTTTATTCCATGATAATGAAATGTGTAATTGATACATGAAACTTTATAATAAATAATTAAATGTACGTGAAGGTGAAAACACTTGATAGATAAATGGGAATGGTATTCACTACACATTGACTATGGCTTGGAAAATCGCCGTGCAATTTCAGCTGTATCACACCATGACATAAGAATTCATAAAAAATGGTTGATGAGAGTCAAAAGAGTATCTCATAATATGTAATTGAAATTGAATTTAATGGGTCATATATATACATTTACCAATATTTTTAATGGATTTAAGATTCATAATATAAATGAATTTCTTGAATGTAAATGAAGAGAGCGAAAAACCTTACGGAATTGTAGTATGGTAATAGTTGTACATTAGAGGAATTAACGAGATAGAAAGGGATATATCATCAATATAACATTACTATAAAAGTATTGGGGTGGTCAGAAATCATACCCTAACATTTTTAACTGAAAATACAAGGGTATATGAAAATAAAGAGACATGGACAAAAATAAGAGAGGAAGAAATCCCTTACTTGGAAGTGTGATCCCAAGGGATTAGGAGATGATTGAGATAGGGTTCTTGGGAGATTGTGGAGCCTGGTGAGGAATATTGTGAGAGGAGGGAAGATAAGTGTCAATCTCCAATGGTTTTTTAGTGAAGAGTAATTTGGAACATGGGTGGGAACATATTGGAAAAGAGAGGTAACTCTTTATTACTTAGGTTTTGGACCGTACACATTAAACTAATCAGGACCAAAAACCATCCCATGGTTTTTGTCAGTAGTTTTTTCCAAATTGGAGTGGAAACATTATTTTATAATTCCAACGGCCTAATGTATTAATATATTATTCTTTCGTACATATTGGTGAGTCACACTCTCAACGAAATCATTTTAAAATGATAAAATGTTTTATAAGTCTTGGATTTTCCCCTAAAGCATTGTAAAACATATAAAAGAAATTTAAAATCACATTACATTAAATTTAAAACCTAAATTGGCTTAAAATACCGTTTATAGTATTTTATTACATTACTATTGGGTTATTCTGATTCCATAAAACACATTATATATTTAAATGATATTTAATTTTTACCAAAATATTGATTATCTCAGAAAATTGAGAAAAATTCACCATTGGATAATTTCGACACCATGATTCCAAAAATGATATTCATGTTATCTATATAATTTTCTAACGATGTGAATTTTTACTTTTAAAATAAAAATGGACATTTAACGAAAATTAATGTTTTTTGACAAAAACATATTTAAAACCATAATAAAAATTACAATTGTATTCATACAAAATTAAATAATTAAAAAGTAAATTAGTAAAAATATTTTATTAAAATTGTTTTTAATACAAAATTCCATTCATTAATCAAAATATATTTCTTAATTTAATATAAAATCAAAATATTATTGTTCTTTAAAAACTATTTGAAAAGTAACTATAATAAAATTAATTTATATTCTTTATTCTATACAAAAATAATGCACATAGTCATATTACTAGGGTATTGTTACATTACCCCTTATAACACCCTCATAAGACCTATGGGTTACGTGTGCGATGGTGATATACTCTTGGGGTGGCTCAGATAACATCAGTCAAGTGGAAATGTCTGTTTACATCCACATCTCTCATAGGTGGTTCCGTTCAAGCTTAATGTGTTGAAGCTATGATTAGGTTTGGTCAAGGGAAAAGCCCAATGATTCCACCTCCTTTATGAGTTCCAACATATGGGCTTTGTATAGTGAAATTCTACTTGATGATGGCATTTCTTCTTTTTTCTAATTAAATTGTATTTTTAAAGGCCTATAATTATACTATTAATGTGATCACTATTCAACCGCTATATTAGCATCGGTTATAATTCTTAACAGTATTTTGAAATACAAAAAAAATAAATCAAAGGAAATTCATAATTTTTAAAACCTTTTTACATAATAGAATATTTAATTAGATCAAGAGGAAATTAATTAATAAATGATTGTGTTGTTACCTGTGTGGGTCATGTAAGCTATAAATTTCTTCTTATGGATGTAATATATATCTTTAAAACCATATTGTGCCACTACAATTAATGTTGTAGTAAGATGACCTCCCTTGTATTAGTTATCCACTAAGGAACTATTTCATATGATAGAACAAGTGAGGAGTTACATTCAGGTATGAAATACATGAACTGTTCTTGGAATTTACCCATCTGTTAAAATTCATGATTAAATACATTGTCTCTTAGAAGTGTCCTCGTATCCATTTCCATACAATGAATGTGATTGTTTCATTATTTAATCTCAGTTGAAACTCCTTGAAACCCAATACTCTATCTATCATTATCATTAAAACATTGAGGTTCTAGCACACCATGGGTTAAAGAGAGTCTTTTCATATGATTAATAATTTAGGGACAAAACATAGGTACTTTTTCATTTTGGAGACCTTTATATGCTACTATAGTGATTTTAAACAAATATATCATGAGAAGATCAATATTTTGTAAAGCAATCATCAATTTAAGGTGTGAAATTCACAACAATTCATCATTTTCAGTTTTATCAAGGTTTCATATTTCATTCATGGGTGATCGTCGGAAATTTAATTACTATTTTTGAATCTAATAATTAATATTAGACTATTCAAATTCCCTTTAGTGGAATCATATCATGTCATGTTTTAAAATTTATAAAATCATGTCCATGAAATGAAGAACACAATTAAAAGAGTTTATAGTGTTTTTCTTGTATCTATGCCAAAGCCCAAGAAATGATATTCCATAGATAGTCTATCACCAATGAGAAAAACCCAATAGTGTTATACTTTATTTTGGAGTTAGTCCTTTTTGTAGTATGGGTTCTTCTTGATCTTGAGTTTCGGTCTGTTGGGCCTGATTTTTTTAAGTCTTGATGTCATGGGTTTTACCCATTATTCCCTTAAATGGGGGCATCATCAAAATAAAAAAATTGAATTCCTTCTGGCTATTGGATAATGGAGTTAATCATTTGAGACTCATTTTTTGTTGTGATTTTCCATATTGAAAAATGAAACTCGTTGTCACCATGTCATTTCCTAGAAGGAACAACAGTTTAGAGGCCCTTTTTAGACCAAAACAGGTTCAAAAGGTTTACTAAAACATGAATAAAATTTGGGTCATAAATGTTATCATTATAAAAACACGTTGTGTATTGCTAACCTCATATGTCTCTTTTACAACGAAATGTTGGATGAAGGTTACAATAGCATTTTTGTTGCAAAGTTGGGATACATCAGGGTAGTAGTCTGTTGCATTTATTCATCTAGGCTAGTGGAGGGTAATGGGGTTTACCCTTACATGGGCAAACCATGCTACCTAAGCCAAATGTTTTATAAAAAAAATTTATTTATAGTTAAATTTATGTATTTATAAATTGTTTATTATTAATGATAACATGTATTTATGGGATACATATTAATTACAAATAGTTAATTTCGTTAAATATTTATAAAGGGTTCAAAATTCATTAATGGATTTTTATGAAAAGTTTGTTATCGATTATTAAATAATAATAATTAAAATACTTTTTAATGAATTCTTAGAGAAGGTTTTATGGATTATAAATAAAAGGGTTTATTTTATAATCATCAGAATTAATTTGTAAAGTTCTTATAAATTATATAAATAATTTCAAGATATAAAATTATAAATTGTTCATAATTATATATATTTTAATTGATCAAATTTATGGGGTCCTATATGGAATCATTAAACATGTGATATTCAGACATTGATAAATGTTTATATAACATAAAAGGGATTATTAAATTGTTTAAAATTTATAGAAATATCATATATTTAAAATAAAAAATCATATAATGATGAATATTAAAGAGAACATTCTGGATTGAGTATAAAAGTGTGTATATTCATAAATTTAAAAATTTATATAATGAGTGGAATAATTCAAATGATTGTAATAGCATTGTATTTAGTAATTGTTTCATAAATGGTTATATAATGTTTAAAGACCTGAACTATTCCTTTGTTTCATAAAAATTATCTACTTTATTAATTGTTATAAATTTTTATATTATGAATGTGCATGTTATAATTAAATCATTAAAAAAAATCAAGAGGATAGATCCTTTAATTAATTTCTAGGTACAATTCAATACATTTTATTTTTTCTTATACCTTGAGCTCAATTTATAATTGGTTTTTTTCTTGAATTTAGTTATTAGACATAGTTTGTTAATTTTAGGTGCTAAAGATATCAGGAATTGAATTCTCTCTTTGGTAATGTCTCCTTGGAGATATGGGAATGGTCTTAAACTAATTACCAGCCTTAAGGGTTATGTTTTCTCAAAAATGAGAAATTATATTGGTTATTAGCCTCTTTATGGTTAATCATATAGAGAATATCAATGTCATATAACTCTAAAACATTATATGATATTTTTTATAATTTTTTTTCGTATGATTCATTTTCATATGTATGATTTTGTTTGGATCATATATTTGGGTGAGTAACAAAAACTCATTGGTCATCTAAAAAGATATAAATCAATATGAATTGAAGTCATTGGTTTAGTGGAGTGAATATGATTCCAAATCTAAATCATTAGAAGCATGAGAATTAAAGGGAATAAACATGAGATTATATTTTGAGAATAAATTACCTTTATCCCCTAACTATCATATTCTTTCGAATGTATCATTATTCTAGACCTCGATCATCCAACCATGTGTTTACACATTAATTTTGGGTGACACTAAATTATGTTGTGTAATAAATTAATGTGATAAGTTACACTGGAACATTCTTTGTTAGTTTCATGCAAATGAGGGTTTCTCGTATATTGTACTTTTTATCTAGTTCTTTGCCTTTTCTTTTGATTACACGTGGCTTTGAAACCATGCAAATTATGATACCAAAGAAATTGCATTTATTTTATCAATATTTAGGATTGGATAAAGACTTTTTCACTCAACTAAGAGTTATATATAATATTACAAGGATGATTCCATATCTTAATAACTAATAAGTGAGTTTCACACCATGAAGGTTTATTTTATTTATGAAATATACATATCTTCCACCTAATTGATATGATGAACTTTTAAAAAGGGTTATTTATTTTAGTGGGTTAATATTTAGTTAAAAAATTTCATATTAAATTGAATATAAATATGAAACTGAAATGATAAATGATTTCGTGTATATAAATAACAAAATTATCATTATAATTGGCCTAAATTTTAATCCTTGAATCAAAAAGATTGATTTAAGAAAAAATATGACTAGTAACATAAAAAAGGTGTTATGTAAATAAACATTATATGGGCAACATTAATACATATTCCAAAGCAAACAATTGTTTATGTTGTTAAACATGTGAATCTATATTTTTATGAGAAGAATATACTTAGTCAAAAAATGTTCCAGAGGCTTTAAATGCCAAATTATATAAGGAATTTTACTTACATATTCTCAATATGATTGGATATTCCAAATGATATTGAGTATAACTTATATTATTAATGATTTGTTGAGAGTAAAGTACTCCTTATGATTTATTATACATGATATATGACATTGTCTATTAGTTATATAAAATTTGTAAATATAGTGGAGGTATGAAGATAATAATTAATTGGATATTGGTGACAAATAATTTTGTTCATGTGCTGGAGAAAATAAGTTACTCCACTGATGTATCGTCTTCTTCAAGATTGGATAATCTGGTAATAAGATGTGTTTTTATCACATTTTTCTCTAGTGAAGTGTGTGTGAACAATATTTTTTTAAATAAAATGAGATGGGGTATTTCTATAAACATTGTTATTATTATTATTGTTTTATACCATGCCTTCAGACATATTAAAAATGGAATGTTCTAGTTTGGAAAATTATCTTATCGACATCAAAAATACTATTATTGAAATTATGATTAAATTTAAGAGAAGGTTACTCAATGTTATAAAAGTGTTGGGGATTGATGAACTGGATATTTGATATCTAGATACTAGTGTTTTATATAAAATGTTATTGGCTATGTTTATATTAGAAGATGAAAAATTATTTGTAGAGTAAAATAATGTTACATCAAGAATTCATTCGAGGACATTGAATCATAGGTTTATCCAAATGGAAGGGTAACAATTTTGTATATAGGGATTATTTGGAATACATTAAAGAGTTTGAGATACTCAAAGGATTTTCCTTGTCATATAATAATATAATATAAATTTATTCTTCTATTTTTATTAGTATGGGATACAATATGTGTATTTTTCAATTGTTGTGACTATATGGTATTTGAAAATCAGAGTTAGAATTGATTGAGAATGTACTGTATATTCATGTTATAAATAAAAGAGTTATTGCATCAAGATTTTTAATGTAAATGAATAAATCATTCTCTAATAAAATTAATAAAGGTTGTGTGTCTTAATATAATTTATATTGTAGGATATATAAAAAATTCTAATAGATATTTTCTATGGTCAATCATTATACATTTTATACTTCAGGTGTTTTAGTCTTAAATAATCCCTTTGTAGTGTGAATATTTATTCCCTTATCATTGAGGTTTCCAAAATAGTCATTCCAATGTTTAGATAAAGTAACTTCTCCAACATACATCTTTCCTTTTAATGAACGTTTGTGGTATAGGGACTCATAATTTACCCTCTTTTATAAAACCATCATGAAATGTGAAATCATTCATGTTCCATCTATATACGATGTATAGAAACATGGATCATTGATTTGTCCCAAGGAAATTATGTTCTTCTTTATTTTGAGGATGCTTTACAAAAATTTCAATTCTACTAAGAATTCATTCCTTGTACTGAGAGAGACATAAACCATGTGAAAAATCTCAAGAGTATTTCCATCAATATGATAAATTCTTCCAAATCCTTTAGGGATGTAACTATTCATACTCTCCCACATGGATGTTAAATGGAATGTGTTGCTAGATACTATCACCAAAGATTCATGTGAACTTGTAACACATAGGAGAAAACCACTCTTTTCTTTTAAAACAGGGTTCACATACCCACATTGAATAGTATATCATCCAAATTTGACCCTATGATCACTCTAATCCTTTTTTAGGTGTTGTCTATTTCCATAATAAAAATAAAAGTGACAAGATTGTGCCAAGCTACTCCAATCCCATATAATCTATTCTTTCATTTCTCAGTGACTTTTTCATGCCGTAGAGCACCCTCTTCCCTCTACATTAGATGTGTTTCTGAAAGATATCTGAATATACTTATAATGAATTTATGCAATAAATATATTGAAAATAGTATGGTTGATATCAAATTCTATATATTTTTGAATAATTATATTGATATTTCTTCAAATTTATATGTACCATTAATAATAAATGTAAAAATTCCTTAGGTCCTTAAATCACTTGTTCCAAAATATAGAACGGATGATATGAAATTATATATATGTTGGAATAATTATTTGAAATTATTATTAGGTATTAAAATTTTTATGTCAACATGTATTAGTTCCAACACTAAGAATATATGATTACCATCCATGTATATGAAATAACTCTTAATTAATTAAAATTTATATGAACACGTTTTTTTATATTCTAGTTTATGGAATGATATTTTATTAATCGTGTTTATCATATTTGGGTTTCAAATTACACCTTAATTTATAGTATTATATTTTTATTTTTCTATGGGATTTAAAAATAATTGATTGACTATTTTAAAATATGTGGGAATAGTCTTAGTTTGAGGAATGAATGTATTAAAAGTGGGACTTCTTCTATAAATATAGTATTCAAATAGGAACCTATGATATATATATCATAATAGGTCCCCACCAAGGCCCTTTAATCATGTACCAGAACATGTATTCCCCCAAATATCACCTCTAATATTCTATGATTTAATAACATGTGTCAATGGTGTATTTCTCACAAATTAAAACCATTACCCATTTTAGGGAACCCAATGGAGTATAATTGTCATCCACTTCAGCTTCATCTACCAAACAATTATAATTTCAATATGTTTCTAGTGACTCATCCCCAATATATTTTCATTTTCTCTAACTAATCTAAGAAGTATTCATACCATTGGTGACTACTACATTTAATATTTCAACTAACATTTTTGGATGTCCATTAGAGATAGAGGATGATTGTCAAACCAAAAATTGCATTGATAACTATTTGGGAGATGAGATGATAAGGATTAATGTTTTCTATAACATTCATATTTGGATGAATTAAGAGGATAACACCTAGCATACTAGAGTTATCATTTTCATAAATTCAATTACCCATTTTCTTTATAAAATACTAAAATTATTTGAAACAATCAAATTTTGGTTTTCCCTAATTATAATTATCTATAACATTCACCTTTCATAATGAATATATTATTTTTATTAATTTAATTATTTTGTAGATTTAATATTTCATGAAAAAATATGATTTATATGAAGAAAAAATCAACGAACTCTTATCATTTAAAAAATAGTGTGAATATGGAGTTAAAGTGTTCATAAATATTGCAATAGATCATGAATAAGAGCCTTATCAAATCTATTTTCTTGATTAAATTGTTGTTTTTCATGAATAATTAGACTAGAAGAGTTTGACGAACATTTGATTCATCACTGAATAAACTCTATCTTTATATTTTTGACTAAACATTTGATAAAACAGAACATGTACAGTGATTGGGATGGTACTACGGATTATGGTACATTTTTTAGGAATACCAATTTTAATGGCGATGTAGATTCCATGAAATAATTGACAATGGAAATTTATAATATACTTCAGAATTGTAAAATATTGTTTGATAAGATAAATATCTATTCTAAGAGACCATTTTATATGAATTTTATGAAATAAAAAACATTTTCATCAGTATTAATGTTATATAATTTAATAATTTAAAGGGGATGGAGTGACACCAGATGTACAGAATTACTTTCCCTCATGAATGATATTCTTACAGAAGAAAATAAACTACCATGATAAACATATGACACTAAATGAATTCTATAATCAATGGGAATGATCTATAATAAATACATTCTTGTCCAAATGATTTCATTTTGTTTCTCATGGACCGTGAATCACTAATAAAATATACTAAGTGTTGAATGAATCAATAAAATAAAAATGAATAATGTACGTCAAAAAATGAATGGTACATTCCAATAATTACATGATTTAAAAGACTATATCAATTTCAGTAAACAATGGGACAATTGAAATGGAATACATATACAAGAATTAAAAATGGGAACCTACATAATCTTGAAGATTATCCTCAGTGGATGAAAATTGTTAATAAGTATCTTAATCATGGAAAGTAGCTATGAATGTTTCATATTGCATTATCTATATATGGAACAAATAATTTTGGTGTACTGAGTAGTACTCATATAAATATTCCATCATGTTCCTAAATTACAACATGCTTCCATGGTTATGTATGAAGTGTAAATACATTATGATGTTTCTGATTATATCTGGGCCAAATAAACCCAATAATGATATTGATATCTCTTTGGATCCATTGAATGGAAATATAAAATTGATGTGGTATATATATGTTAAAATGTATGATTCCCATAAAAGTGAGGAATTTACTATGAGGACTATTTTTTAAGGGATAATAAGTGAATTCCAAATTTATGAAAATTTATCTAGCTATAGAATTTAATGAATGGTGGGGGTTCCATTTGTAAATAATGAGCATAGTAAGTTTAGTTGAACATTCCTTGAAGAATTTATTTTTAGGTAATCAGATGTTTTTACCTTGAAAATAAAATATAGATCGTAGGTGATAACATTCCATTTGAATATTGAACATGATACGACAATATCTCAACAAAATGTTGATAACATTTATGATAATGAAAAATATTTTGAAAATATTTCGATAAATCAATTTTAAAAAACCATAAAAAATCATGTTGGAAGTAGAGATAAATTTTTATTGAATTGCCTTTTAGAAATTTTATTTGCATTAGACATTTATTTTATTTCATACTTGTAGATAACTATATATTTGATAGTTTTATTGAAACAATACTACATATTCCTAAAAAAAGAATATTAGAATCAAGGAAAGGTTTCATTTGATTGACATAGGTATAAGGGAAGAATTGGAAGCAGTGAATGGTAAAGAGCATAATTTTCTTTCTCTAGCAGTATACACTATATCCAAACAAGAAAAATTTCAATTTTTTCCTTTTTCTTAATAGTTTAAAATTTTTTTATGAGTATTATAAAAATAGAAAGATTTTCTATTCAAAGACCATTATGACGTTACAGGGACTAAAATACCTTTATTGTCATCTTTTGATGCAAGATCTAATTTCGAATGATTTCTAGTACATTCTACCTAGAAATTTACAGTATACATTAACTAGACTCTTTTTCTTTCTTAAATACATATACAGTTAAGTTATAGACTCAATGAAGATTCCAATCATGAATAAGAATGTTTGAGTCATATTATATTACCTAGATATGTTTTACCCCATCCATATTTTATAAAATGGTCCAAATGATACTTCACATGTTTATAGAGGTTCAAATATGTGTTCATGTTCATTAAATTTGGATGTACATCATTGAATGCTATATGTAGATTTTGAAAGGATATGTCATGAATGGAAGTCGTATAGAAGGTTGTTTCGAAAAATGATGTATTATTGATGAAGATAATAAATTTGAAACGAATTATCTTTCTGATTTTGAATACATTGGTACCCTAAAGTCTTATCATATTAAACGCCTTATGGGTGAACATATTTCCAAAAGAAGTGTTGTTAAAATTACCTTCACAGTGCTTGAGTAAGAACATAATTACATTTAACATAATAATGAATTTGTTGATCCATATGTTTAATCCCAAAATGAAATTGTTAATATTTGAATCCATCAAGGGATGGGTGATGCATATCAAATAAACATAGTCCACAGAATATAGGATGGTTTAGATATCAAATTTAGAAGGAGTTATCTAAAACATCCAAATTCAACTGTAGAATGACTTAAATTTCTATCCATGGTACAAAATTAAAATTTAATTTATTATAGTGGTTTCATAATAAATTTATATATGTGATTTATAAATTAAAATGATGACTACAGTGTGATGGTAAATTGTGGTGTAATACGTGTATCAGAAGTGATGCACATATCTGGTTGCAAGGATATAATTCCAATTTATAAAAATATTTCATATTGTGGAATTATCTTATACATCTATGAGTTATATTATACAACATTTAGAGTGTCGATTTTCCATTTCATATTGGTTGAAAATATGAATGAAGTGAATGTTGATGAAACTAGCTTGGTGAAGCTGAATTTTATTATGGAAGGGGAAAATATTGATCTACTCATAATTACATCATAACCAGTGCAAGTATTTTATGTCTCACATCTAGAAAATTATAATTGGTTAATTTTCATGCTAGTGACTAAGAAAACTCTAGGGTAAGATGAATATTCAATCAAGAAATACCCTTTCATTTGGATATCCGAATCAATCCATGTTGGTCCCAATGTAAATAATGTATTATATTTTAGAGGTAATGACACATAGGGGAATTGGATTCTCGATAGAGGTTCTAAATCCTTAAAATTATTAAAAAATAAAGTGAGTTCAATGTGAAGGTAAAATAATTTTTTAATAAACTTTGTTTTTCAACATTATATTTTTTATTCGCTACTACATTAACATTATTTAAATTGATTTTTTGAATTCTCATGTAGAAAATTTCTTCTTTATTATATAATGTTACAATTTTCATGGAAGAACAAACTATACTGATTGAAACGCTTGGGAAAGATGTAAAGATAATGTTATGATATACTGTATCTACTTTATTGAAAAAAAATGTAATGAAATTTTGATTTAATTTTTATTATTCCTTTAATATTTTATTTATTTTATAATATTTATGTCCATATTTCATTTCATTATACAAGAAACATTGAAATAATTCTTCTCCCCCAAAACCTTTTCTCCACTGCATTGTGTGAATTTTTAACTTTCCTTTAGGTTCCCTGCACTTCCCTTTCCAAAAGATAAATGAAATTACCACAGATCAATATCATAAAGAAATTTTTATGGTCTCAGAGTAATATAATTTTCCATAGAATTCATGTCTTGTTTCATATTTATGATTAATTTATTTATTTTTACTATTAAACACATAAGAAATGTTCTATTTTAAGTTGAATTCTTTCCTTCGAGTAGGGGTGTTTTTTTCAAAGAAGTTCATGCTCACGAGAGATTGAACATAAAGGATGTAACTGGAATAATGAATATTAAGAAATGAGTCAATAATGTATAAAATTATAATGAAAAGGTTAATCATTACTACTTATTTAATTAATTGTTTCGTCATTTTATCTTGAATTTATAAGTTAATTTCCTTATAAATATTATATACTATTTTTTTAGTTTTTCTCACATATATTTTAGGAGGTCATATTTTTTCATCTATGTACTACAAGACACAAAATAGATAGCATGTTCCTTTTTTCAAATGTTACCATGATTTTCATTGGCTTTCTTTGTTGAACTTCCAACACTGCATATTGTGTTAATTTTCAGTGTTGGAATATCTACAAAGAGAGGAAACAGAAAGTATGGTAACATTGGAAGCTGTAATTATTTGGAGTTTTTGGTAATGTTAGAGTCAGTTGTACCTCATTCTTAGACATGATGTGACTGATATGATTCCAAACTCTTCATTTTATTTAAATTTATTATAAATTTTAGTAAATAATTCAACTGACATACCCAAAAAAGATAAACCCCATTTAGATTAATTTTATACATAAAAAAATGA
This sequence comes from Viscum album, assembly GCA_963277665.1. Classification (NCBI taxonomy): domain Eukaryota; kingdom Viridiplantae; phylum Streptophyta; class Magnoliopsida; order Santalales; family Viscaceae; genus Viscum; species Viscum album. The sequence continues at coordinate 1,897,101,515 of OY728140.1, read as the reverse complement.
TTCATAATTTATTTTTGACATATAAGAATAATCATCACCTCAATCAGAAACACAATGTGTCTAGTATGACTCATAGCATGGATTATCAATTTTAAATTGACACTGTTGTTCAAAAAAACAAACTCACTAAAAAAGGAAAAATGCACATGGATTGTCTTCATTGTTGTAGAGAAATATTCATATGTCATTTTTTATGTGTAGTAATTAATATCATGTAAAACAGACACATGATGTGACCGGTATTGCAAAATGCGGTTATTTCAGGTTTAAAATAATATTTTAGTAAAAAAGAAAAGTTGAATACAAAAAAATGATGAATTTTTTTTATTATTCGTATTCTTTAGAAAAAATATGCATAATTGTTTTTTACTTATAGAATTTATCATTATCTCGATCCAATGAAATTTGTGACTAGTATGTCTACAAGTACATATTTTTTATTTAAAATTGACATTGATTTTTATAAAAAAGACAACTAACATACTCAAAACTATGAAAATGCCTTCAAATTATTATTATACATTAAAAAAATAACCCAAATGTCATTTTTGACTTGTTGGAATTAGAGACACCTCAATTAGATAAATGATGTGCCATATATTACTCAAAGTATCTGTTGGAATTTTAAAATTTACATTTTATTTCCAAATGTGTCAGTCACTAAAACTAATAAAACATGAATAAATTTTCCTAGTAATTTTGGATCATGATTCCTAATTCATTTTTATGAGTAGGAACTAGTCTCACATCATATTTACACACGATGTGACCAGTATGAGACAAAGTGAATTGTCTCCAATTTAAAATGATATTTTAGTAAAAAAATGTGACATACTAAAAACAATGAAAAAACAATCATTTTTTTGATGATTTTTTAAAATGATCCATATGTATTTTGAAATTTTTCGAAATAATATAACCCTCATTCCAGTTCCATATATGACTGGTATGACTCCAGTGGATTATTTTTATTCAAAATTGACATTAAATTTAATAGAAAAGGAAACATACATACTCTAAACTAAGAAAATGAATTTATATTATTTTTTTTAATCTATTAGAATGACATATAAATCATTTTTTCCGGTAACAGTTATTCTCAACTCAATATGATTCATTATTTTATTCTTAAAACTCAATGTGTATGTTATTTTTTTAAAATCGAAATTTTAGTTCCAAAATTCTCACTTAATGAAAACATAGAGAACATGCTCCAATGGTATTGATAATTTAGTGACAAAAAATCAGAAGATATTATTGATGGTTATTAATATGTCTCATATCAAAATGACACACACTATGACCATTATGACTCAAAGTGAATGTTTGAAGTTTGAAAAGTCATGTTAATAAAAAAGATAGGTGGCATCATCAATATAGAGTAAACACAATACAATTTTTTAAATATTATATTAAAATAATACATAATTTATTTGGGACATATAGAAATAATAATAATCTCAATAAAATATATGGTCTGACTGGTATAACCCCAATTAAGTGTTTTTTTTAATTATAATTTACATAAATTTTAGTAAAAACAACAACTGGAATACTCCAAACTAAGAAAACAACTTTAAATTTGTTTTGATAATTTAAGAAAATGATCCACAATTCATTTCTGACATGTAAAAAATTTCCTCACCCCAATCAGACACATGATGTTCTAGGTATGACTCAAAAATTATGTTATCTATTTAAAATTGACATTTTAGTTAAAAAAGATTCACTCACTAAAAAATGATAAAACACAATCGAAATATATTTATAATTTAGTAAAAATATTCATAAGTCATTTTTGATATGTAGGAAACATTCTCACATCCAAAAAATACCTGATTTTATTGGCATGAATGAACGTGTGTGTTTGTAGTTTAAAATGACATTTTAGTAAAAAAAAATACTAGTAACTCACACAAAACCAAGATAATGGATTCATATTATTTTGATACATTAGGAAAATGATCCATATGTCATTTGGGACATTTTTAAATCAACCAAAGCTCAATACAATGCATGCTCTTACCAGTATAAATCCAACTGCATCATTTAAATATATAATTTTCATTTTATTTTACAACGAACATCACATCACCAAAATTGAGAGAATGAGACAAGATTATTTTCTCATCATTCTATCTAATATTAATTAATTAAATTCCTTATTATTTTTATGTTATACTTATTTAGTTAATTTTAACTTATGTAATTCAGGAAGATGAACAAGAAATCGTGGAACATGAAAGAATCAACCACAACTCAATCCAATACACACTATTCCTTGTATGAGTCAATTTTTATTTTAAAATTAAAAAAGTATGTTTAATATATTTATTTATATTATTAAAATCGACATAATGTTTTTCTTTTATAGTTGTTTTCTTTTTCTCAATCAAGGCTGATTTTTCTTTAATAGTATGAGTTGGGGTCAGGGTCAAAAGACAAAGGAACATTGATTGGTTTTGAATGTATGTTATAATTTTTACTTATTCATGTAATTGTATAATCCAATGTTTTAAAGGTCTATAACATCTTGTTTTATTTTTATTTTTTGTAAAAATTATTTATTTTAAATTCTGTATTTGTAATTGATTTTTTTATTTCTAGTGGTGTTTCTAGTTCTCCAGTGTGTTATTACAGAACATTACAATGTTATTGTTGTGTACAATTATAGAACAATACAGTATACCCCTTTATCCCTACTTTTACATGAACTTCCAAATAGGTCCTTTATCTATGCCACTATAAGAGTGAATAAAAGCACTGATAAATGTTTCACTTTATCAAAAGAAAATTATCACTGGTAAAATCCTATGGATTTTAATCTCTCTTTGGTATTTCATGATTCTCAAGTGTAGATGTAGGCCATTTTTATCACTGTTAAAGGAATATTTGGTTATTGTGTAAAGAGATGTCCATTTGTCCTTATCTTTTGCAAGTGGTTTTGATGAACATAACCCAAACACACAATTGATAGATCTGGATTTATGTTATAAGATAGATCTGATCTGGGTTTACTTATCTATCTTGTTTGTAATGGGAAAAGGCTATACATCATGACTATAAGGGGGGTCAAAATGTTCCACCAATAATAGTTCAATACTAGAACCAAAGGTGGTTAAAAATAATTGATGCATGCTCACATGAGGAATAAAAAAGTCTTTGAATTAAGGATTTATTTAGGTGCAGTTAAAGAGAAACCAAATGTATAGAATGATTTGAACTACCAAATTGTGGTATCCTGTATGGGTGATAAATCCCCCTAACATAGAACATTTCCTTGAAACAAAACAACACAATCATAAAGCACCACACAGGACTAAGGGGTTGAACCGTAAAAACACCCTGTGCCCAAACACTAAATGAGTGAAATTCTAGTATCAAAAGAGTATTGGAGGGGTAATGGCGAATAATCAATCCAAATAAGTATTTTTTTCATGAAAATAAAATATAGGTGTAGGCCAAATAAAATTAGTATGTAGAACCTGAAATAAAATTCCAATCACAAGGAGATAGTCAACAACCCAGGTGGATACAATTCTATAAATCCCACCGTACCGAGAAATTTTTTATAGAATAAAAATAATTAAACAACCTATTTTCCATGAAATCATAAAAAATGAATAATTTATGAGATAATATTTCTAACATGAAAATAATAAATTTGAAAATCTGTAACACCCCGAAATTTTATGAAAAATATTCTTTTTAATTTCATTAATGTCTTGTGTTGTACGCTACACCAAAAGAAGCTTTCACAACACGCATCCTTGACTTTCCTTCCATTACACGCAATCACGACCTTCCTCGATAGCGTGTGTAGTACGCAATAACGAGTTTCACTAAACAGCAATATGCTATTAAAATATCATTTAAACTAGCCGTTATGAATAGTAATAACCACTTTTTGAAATTTCTTAAATTTTATTTTATCACAATGTACTTTATTTTTGGATTTGTAATATTGAAATTAGCTTAGGGTGAAATTTTGGTACTTTTCGGATAACTTTTATTTTCTAATGAATAGTGAAAATTACTAAATTTTAATTAAAAACAACTTTTTTAATCGAAATAATTAATAGTGATAAATTATTAATATTAGTGGTTTTAAAGTATATTTAGAATATATTTTTACGATTCAATACAATGTTGGTCATTGGATGTAATTTCACATTTACACCAGACAAAAACAAGTGTTAATCTTTTGATAGTTATTATCTCTTAAAAACACCCTATTTGTTGTGACAGCGGAAATTAATTATAAAATTAATTAATGCAACTTATATGTTGGGAATTTTTTAAAATAGAAATCATTTTTGAATTCGGAATATCAATTATAGCTTAGGGTGAAATTTTGGCATTTTTCTAAAACACTTCAATTTTTTATGAATAGTGAAACTACTAAGTGGTAGTTAAAAAAATTAATTTGTTTCATAAATCTTAATTTTACCACTTCTATGAATGGAATTTCAAAAATCCGAAAGACACGGTTGATGTCAGTAAGTAAAATGTGGTTCAATGAGATGAAAATGATTTTTGGTGAATAGTAACTTTTTACTTTTATTTACCACGGTTAAAAGTAAATAGGGTAATTAAGGGTAAAAATGATATTAATATTACCCTAAAAAATGTCATAATCCTATTGGACAAGTGTATCTCGACCAAAAACAACCTTAAGTATAAAAGATTATCATTTAGGACCACTTGGATTAGATTAGGACATTTTTTATTATTTAATTCAAAGAAGAGTTAAAAGAGTTAATATCAATGTTTATTTACTAAAACATTTTTAATATAGGGTTATACATAATATAATTTCTACTATAAATATTCATTAGAAAGATAAAACTATTTTCTACATAATGGTACTTTATTTGTAATTTTTATACTTTTAATAATTTAATTTATTTATGACACAACGATGATGCACTAATTACCTGTTTAAGAACATATTAACATAATTGATGTTATAAATGCCCAAATAAATGTAATTTGAGACTTTTTATGACTTAAACTAATTTTATAGGTTAATATGACATGTTATTGGTGATTTAAGTAACTTGGTTCAAACTTATCATTCTGTTAAAAATTTCATAAAAATCATGTACCAAATAGTGTCAAAATTGACATAAATTGGTTTTTAAAACAAATATTATATTATTAATTGTAATTTAATTCCTAAAAATATAAGGCTTGGCCAAATGACTTATATAAAGATATAAATATTAATAATAAACAACTTGGGGTTCGTTTTGCTTGATATAGTAAGTTTATTAACCATATAGTGTAAGAAAACAAAAAGACATGGTAAAAGTTAAATTATTTAACTTAGAGTTAAATCTAATTGATAAGGTAAAAATAATAACCTAAACTTGTATAAATCCTATTGGATGAGAGTATTTCGACCCATCCCCACTTTATCTTCGAAATAAGACCATTTGGAACCATTATAAACCTAATTTGACCTTAATATAAAATAATATTTTGAGATATTCCTAAGGTGCCCCTCTCCTCCCTTATAAAAGGGAACCTCCTCCCTCTCCTCCTCACACCAATTTGAGAATTCAAGCTCGTCCAAACCCTTCCAAAATATATTTTCCACTTCCCTAATATCATCCTATAGGTCCTGGTCTTCTTCAAATACCATCCTTAGTTCATTAAGTGGAGGTTGGGAAAAGGCGCGTCAAAAAGAGGTAATATCCATTACCAATCTTTTTCAATTTCTTTCTTCTTCAACTTCTTCTTCTTTAGTTGTTTCATGATAAAGTAATAACATAAGTATTTCTTATATAATGATATGTTATTATACATATGAAACAACTCTAATTAACCTTCTATCCATCCTATGGAAAAAGGAAATCTCCGCGCGTGCGTATGTACGGAATACCGTCTCCACGCCATGGTGTAATCTATTTTCCGCCACCTCCTTAATTGGATGGGTATAATGGTGTAAGGAGTAACTATATATGATTATTATAGAGTGATATTGATACTGAAATAGTATAAATACACTTCAACACAATTCCACGACCATGGGAATGATATCATCGCTCGTGCGTACGTACGGACTACCGTCTCCACGACGCGATGAGATTCATTCCCCATGTTAACCATTTAAGAATAATTATAAATTATATATAAACAATAATAATGAAATATATGACATTATAAGGCTACTATATTTATGTATATATGTATTTCATCTACTTACTTCCATTCAAGACAATGAGGAATGGAACACAACGTTCATGCGTACATACGGACTACCGTCTCCATGAACGGTGTGTGTCATTTCATTTATATATTTATTAAATATATATATATACTGAATATATATGATATATAAATCATGTTTTATATTCTTGATGTAAGTAAATCATGATATAAGTAATAATAATGTCAAGAACAACAAGTCCAAACACCTACGATAAATGAAACGATTTTACCCAAAAGGCTTCTTTAACATTGAATTTACAAAAGAACGGGTAATATAAAGTCATAAGTGAACCATATATGATATAATAACAGTGAATATGATTCTGTAATAAGTTAGTGACATTATTTAAATCATTATACATGAGGTTCGGACACTTACGAAGAAAATTGGACTTAAGGTACGGGATAAATTTTCAATCTCATTTTTATCCGAGATTGCTTATACGTAAGTATTTACTGGGTTTACGTTTATCATCCATGACCATGTTTTCTAAAAATGTTTTTATAAAATTTTTACCATTCTTCCATGAATGTTTTAAGTCATTTTTACCCTTTATTGAATTTCTACCACATTGTATGAATGGAATCTTTCCGTTGGTTACCATATAAGGTACTTTTTTTGACTTTTCCGACAAAAGTACGAGGAGAATGTTATTTTTAACTTATACGGCGTGAAAGGATTTTTACGGTTTTCATAACACCTCATTTTCAAGAATCTTCCACTAAAAGATTGCATGATTATTTTCAACAAAACCCTTATCTTTTAAATTTTCTTGAAGTTTTGTGAAAAGAAAATGATTTTAAAGAAGAAAGGATATTTTCCTCAGGAATTCATTTCAAGTGTTTTTCTCAAAACTATTTTCCATCTAAGATGAAATTATTTGATGTGTATGTTTCAAGTAAAATGACTTTATGATTTAAATGGTTTCCATTTTCTTATGATGAAATGATATCCATTGTTTATGGATTATGATGGCATGATGTTTATGAAACCCATTTTATTTATTGGGTTATTATGAATGATGTATGTTTATTTTGTGGAACACATAAGAATGGTATAATTATGAGATGGGTGGGACCTATATATCCCTCCAATGCATTGGGTAAAGATTTTATATCTCATGAGATAGACATGGCTGGAATGGTAGGTTATACCGGTTCGGTGAAACAGGACTGAAACGAGGGTGACTCGGTTCAGAAAGGGTCATTGTCCACTAAGATAGTCTTGGCAATGAGTCATGACTAACAAGAAATGATTCTCTATGATTATGTGTATATTCCACAAAGTTTCATGTTTTAAGTTATGATTATTGGGATTTCATTTCACTACTATGATTTATCCCATGTTATGAAATTATTCTCTCTTTTGCAGGTTAAGATTTCCAAAAGTTATGTTCTTATGAATATGATGTGATTGATTTTTCTTTTGTTTACCCTTACTGAGCATTTGAGCTCACCCTTTTATATTTTCTTTTCCCCAAGATATAAAGAAACGTTTTAGGTAAAAAAAAGCGAAGATCTTTATGGGAGATATTGAAGATCTTTCACCACGATTAGAAGATTACGTTCCGAGTTTCCAAAGACACTAAACTATTACGATCCTTGTGTGTGTGTGTTTTTGTTATGTACTAAGTATTCCGCAAAAGTAATGTAATGTTCATGTACGTCAAGATTCAGGTCTCTACAGTTGGTATCAGAGGAAAGGTTTAGCCAACCTTTGGAAACTAGGATGCGAGAACTTTAGTGAGATCCCTAGAGATATTTATAAGGTATGTCTAGGGATGTCCCTAAGGATAAGTATACGTATAGGAAACAGTCCTAGAACTATGGTAACGATCATAGAATTTAACCTAATATGTTAGATATTGAGGATACTCCACCTTTATTATGTTGTTTTCCCAAGCATGATTTTTTCCTCTCACACTATTCTTTTTGGGTTTTAGAAAATGGATGGAAACAAGATGATTCACGATAATGGAGGATATGATGGACAATGGAATGATATTCTTCATAATGAAATGGGATTTGAAAGTCCAAACATCATTATTATGCCAAATCAGCAATCTCATAATATGATCAATAAAGTAAAATTTGGTAAGTTTCCTGACTCGGCTAATAAGAGAAATATGGAGTTTCATGATGATCATAGAGGAAAGAAAGTTCAATTTCCCCTATGTAAATCATGTCGGAAGAGGCATCAAGGAGCATGTTTCAAAGGAACTAGAAGATGATTTGGGTGTGGAAAAGAAGGACACAATGCAAGTAAGTGCAAAGGAAAAGGTTCAGTTAACAACATGGATGAGGATAATGGTATTTCTACGACATCAACAATGGTTAAATGTTTTAAATGTGGAATGTACGGGAATTATGCAAACCAATTCCCTAAGGGAAAGTCTCATGAAGATAATCAGTATGGTCGTAGGGGAAGTATTTATGTTGATGATGATGAAGAGACTACAAATGATATGTGAGATGAATGAATTGTTGAAGCTCGGTCAATGGTTTAAGAAGGTAGTGGAATGATTACATGTTTATCAAGTGTAATGTTGTATAAGTTATCTCATGGTACTATGGAATAAAGAGACATCTAAGGATTGTTACACTATTGTCTTTCCTAATTTTTTAAAGTGTATGATTAATGGTACTATTAACCATGAAATGTTATTCAGATATTTTTTGGAAAGTAGATGATATGTGCATAATGAAGGAATAATAAGATAATGAGGTGTTAGATTGTATTCATGAGCTCATGACTGATATAAGGAGAAGGTTATATCATGGTTTGAGTATATAGAATTTTTGTATTTTGGTACGTGGAAAGAGTTAACTTTTAACTGCATTCATGTTTTCACTATGGTTCAATGGGTATTTAAGAGAATACATGATTAAGGCCTTTGAATGTTTGGAATGTTACCAACAAGACATATCTTATGATATATGGGGATTAAAGACAGTATTAAATCTCTGGTAATCGTTTTCAATATATTATGATAGTGGACTGCAGTATTATGGATAAGCCTAAAGATTAGAATGGATTATGTTGGACATAAGTTAGTATTGTTTAAGGATAGAAGATTTTCGATATTATTGATGGGATGTTATAGTAATGTAGTTTTTGAAAAAGGACAACCTGCAGGATGGGAGACAACCCATCGCTTCGGACAAGGCTTTGGGAATCGAACCCACAACCGAAGTGCGACTAGCCTTTATCGCCTTCCACTGGCCTACAGGAAGTCCCTGTTTAGTAGAAACTAGTTATATTATATTAAGAAGTGTGATATATGAAGTATAAGTCCATTTTAGGAACCATATATGACTAATCTCACTATAGATCGACTTATGTATATAATTTTTGCTAACCTTTTGTTTGAGACAGATGGAATGACCCGTCATTCTATCACATGACCTTCTAACACTTCACGAATAACAAATTCAACTTCATTTATTTAAGAGATGAAGTGGAAATTGTTCAAGTCACGAACAATAGTGAGATTGTACCAAAATAAAGTAAGTATTTATTCTAATACAAATTTTCAACTTTATGAAAATGATCTTGAAAACCAAAAATGTTTTCCTAGTGCCCTTATATCCGATGAATCAGATGATACACTAGATCGTCACAAATTTATGGCTTTGTGATAGCTGGCTTTTCCATAGCCATGTTCTCTACCACTCTCCATCAGAACATGATGGTTAGATTTCTCTTCCATATCCATATTTTCACCTATGTGGAATCCCAGTGATTAGATTAATTGGGTAACCATTACATTTCATACTTTTGTTTTTAAAGATTGGTTTTGGTATTCCTTTTTACGATGTGGGTTTCTATTAAAGAAAATTTCGAATAGTAAACCATTTATAACCCCGACGAATTTTGAGGGCGAAATTCATTTTAAGGGGGGTAGAATGTAACACCCCGAAATTTTATGAAAAATATTATTTTTAATTTCATTAAAAAAATTAATTTTTTCATAAATCTTAATTTTACCGCTTCTATGAATGGAATTTAAAAAATCCTAAAGACACGGTTGATGTCAATAAGTAAAATGTGGTTCAATGAGATGAAAATAATTTTTGGTGAATAGTAACGTTTTACTTTTATTTACCACGGTTAAAAGTAAATAGGGTAATTAAGTGTAAAAATGATATTAATATTACCCTAACAAATGTCCTAATCCTATTGGACAAGTGTATATCGACAAAAAACAACTTTAAGTGTAAAATATTATCATTTAGGCCCACTTGTATTAGATTAGGACATTTATTATAATTTAATTCAAAGAATAGTTAAAAGAGTTAAAATCAACGTTTATTTACTACAACATTTTTAATATAGGGTTATACATAATATAATTTCGACTATAAATATTCATTAGAAAGCTAAAACGATTTTATACATAATGGTATTTTATTTGTAATTTTTATACTTTAAATAATTTAATTTATTTATGACACAATGATGATGCAGTAATTACCTTTTTAAGAAAATATTAACATAATTGATGTTATAAATGCCCAAATAAATGTAATTTGAGACTTTTTATGACTTAAACTAATTTTCTAGGTTAATATGACATGTTATTGTTGAGTTACGTAACTTGGTTCGAACTTATCATTCTGTTAAAAATTTCATAAAAATCATGTACCAAATAGTGTCAAAATTGACATAAATTAGTTTTTAAAAAATATATTATATTATTAATTGTTATTTAATTCCTAAAAATGAAAGGTTCAAAAAAATGACTTAGATAAGGATAGATATATTAATAATAAACAAATTGGGGTTATTTTGTCTTGATATAGAATGTTTATTAACAATATAGTGTAAGAAAACAAAAAGACGCGGTAAAAGTTAAATTATTTAACTTAGAGTTAAATCTAATTGATAAGGTTAAAATAATAACCTAAACTTGTCTAAATCCTATTTTATGAGAGTATTTTGACCCATCCCCACTTTATCTTCTAAATAAGACCATTTTGAACCATTATAAACCGAATTTGACCTTAATATAAAATTATATTTTGAGATATTCCTATGGTGCCCCTCTCCTCCCTTATAAAAGGTCACCTCCTCCCTCTCCTCCTCATACCAATTTGAGAATTCAAGCACGGCCAAACCCTGCCAAAATCATTTCTACACTTCCATAGTATCATCCTACAGGTCCTGTTCTTCTACAAAGACCATCCTTAGTTGTTTAAGTGGAGGTTAAGGAAAGGCGCGTCAAAAAGAGGTAATATCCATTACCGATCTTTTTCAATTTCATTCTTCTTCAACTTCTTCTTATTTAGTTGTTTCATGATAAAGTAATAACATCAGTATTTCTTATATACTGATATGTTATTATAAATATGAAACAACTCTAATTAACCTTCTATCCATCCTACGGAAAAAGGAAATCACCGCGCGTGCGTACGTACGGAATACCGTCTCCACGCCGTGGTGTAATCTATTTTCCGCCACCTCCTTAATTGGATGGGTATAATGGTGTAAGGAGTAACTATATATGATTATTATAGAGTGATATTGATACTAAAATAGTATACATACACTTCAACACAATTCCACGGCCATGGGAATGATATCATCGCTCCTGCGTACGTACGGACTACCGTCTCCACGACGCGATGAGATTCATTCTCCATGTTAACCATTTAAGAATAATTATAAAGTATATATAAGCAATAATAATGAAATATATGACATTATAAGGATACTGGATTTATGTATATATGTATGTCATCTACTTACTTCCATTCAAGACAATGAGGAAAGGAAAACAGCGTTCATGCGTACGTACGGACTACCGTCTCCATGAACGGTGTGTTTCATTTCATTTATATATTTATTAAATATATATATATATATATATACTGAATATATATGATATATAAATCATGTTTTATATTCTGGAATTAAGTAAATCATGATATATGTAATAACAATTTCAATAACAACAAGTCCAAACACCTACGATAAATGAAACGATTTTACCCAAAACACTTCTTTAACATGGAATTTACAAAAGAACGGGTAATATAATGTCATAAGTGAACCATATATGATATCATAACAATGAATATGATTCTGTAATAAGTTAATGACATTATTTAAATCATTATACAGGAGGTTCGGACACTTACGAAGCAAATCGGACTTAAGGTAAGGGATAAATTTTCAATCTCATTTTTATCCGAGATTGCTTATACGTAAGTATTTACTGGTGTTACGTTTATCATCCATGACCATGTTTTCTAAAAATGTTTTTACAAAATTTTTACCATTCTTCCATGAATGTTTAAAGTCATTTTTACCCTTTATTGACTTTTTACCACATTGTATGAATGGAATCTTTCCTTTGGTTACCATATAAGGTACTTTTTTTACTTTTCCGACAAAAGTATGAGGTGAATGTTATTTTTAACATATACGGCGTGAAAGGATTTTTACGGTTTTCATAACAACTCATTTTCAAGAAGCTTACACTACAAGATTGCATGATTATTTTCAACAAAACCCTTATCTTTTACAATTGCATGAAGTTTTGTGAAAAGAAAATGATTTTAATGAAGAAAGGATATTTTCCTCAAGAATTCATTTCAAGTGTTTTTCTCAAAACTATTTTCCATCTAAGATGACATTATTTGATGTGTATGTTTCAAGTAAAATGTCTTTATGATTTAAATGGTTTCCATTTTCTTATGATGAAATGATATTCATTGTTTATGGATTATGATGGCATGATGTTTATGAAACCCATTTTATTTATTGGGTTATTATGAATGATGTATGTTTATTTTGTGGCACACATAAGAATGGTATCATTATGAGATGGGTGGGACCTATATCTCCCTCCAATGCATTGTGTAATGATTTTATATCTCATGAGATAGACATGGCTGGAATGGTTGGTTATACCGGTTCAGTGAAACAGGATTGAAATGAGGGTGACTCGGTTCAGAAAGGGACATTTTCCACTAAGATAGTCTTGGCAATAAGTCTTGACTAACAAGAAATGATTTTCTATGATTATGTGTGTATGCCCCAAAGTTTCATGTTTTAAGTTATGATTATTCGGATTTCATTTCACTACTATGATTTATCCCATGTTATGAAATTATGCTCTCTTTTGTAGGTTATGATTTCCAAAAGTTATGTTCTTATGAATATGATGTGATTGATTTTTATTTTGTTTACCCTTACTGAGCATTTGAGCTCACCCTTTTATGTTTTCTTTTCCCCAGGATATAAAGAAAGGTTTTCGGTAAAAAAAAGGGAAGATCTTTATGGGAGATATTGAAGATCTTTCACCACGATTAGAAGATTACGTTCTGAGTTTCCAAAGACACTAAACTATTACGATCCTTGTGTGTGTGTGTTTTTTTTATGTAATAAGTATTCTGAAAAAGTAATGTAGTGTTCATGTACGTCAAGATTCGGGTCTCTACAAAATCTCCACTATTTTCATGGGAAATTGGGGTTGTTATTGCAACTATGGTCATAAGATGATACCCAAATTCATAATATTTAAACACAACACTAATTTTGATAATACTACATCCATAATAAAACTATCACATGGGTTATTATCATTTCTTATCCTATTGACACATACATTTCAAAATTCAATGACATCTCTATTAAAATGAAACCTAATGTCCACGTGATTTTATTTACCATGGGATACTTATTTTTTGACAAAATTAAAGAATATTAACTATCATAATAAATAGTAATAATATATTTGTATACATAATAGTAGAAATAATGGATTTAATGTCGAATCTATGACATCAATTTTTTATAAACCGAAGAAAAATGTAACTCCAGACACTTTTTGGGTCCAGTTTTATAACAAACTAACACTATAAATTTAAAAATTAAAATTTTTTTATTTACTTTTCACAAATACAGATTCCATTAATATGTGTTTGGCATTATATTCTCTCAAAATTGATTCCAAAGGGGTTTTAAAAAATTCCTAGTATTGTGAGACCCTCATTTTTTATATGTGAGACATAGTTCTTAACTTGCAACGACTCCAATGTAGACCCACAGATCCATAACAAGTATTATTGATGATTTTATTCAATTTTTATCATCATTTTACTATTGGTTTTCTTGTTTATTCACCGTCTATCATTTATTCATCATTAATGGAAGAATTTTTTCTTTAGAAAATATTTTTTGGCTGACCATCAATATCACTTTGATTGTATTTCATTATTCATGTTTATTGTTCTTATCTAAAAACATTTTTGTTAGATATTATACTGTTTATTCATCTAATGAATTTGGGGGAGAACCTTTAGATTAAGGATCAATATTTCATATTAAATTACTAATTTATTTTTGTTTTTTAAAAACATTAAGATAAATTAATTATCTATTATTTATATTTTTGAATTGTTGTTTCAATTATTTTTATGTAGTTTCCATTTATTTATAAATTTTGTTGTTAAAGTTTGTCTATTTTTATAAATATTTTATTTGATGAAATTTTAAATTGGTCTGGAAGAAATTATTCAATGAACACGGATATATGATGTCATTATTCATCCATATAATGTATATCAATTGTAATGTCTCTGTATTTTTAACCATTAAATTAATACAATCTTAAATACCTATTGAATCACGCAACACAAAACTAATATAACAACTATGTAAAATAAACTAATACATGTGAGATGTTTGAAAATAAGTAAATTTTAAAATAAAAAATCCACATTTATATAATATGAAAATTAAAAAATTACTATTTTATATTCATATGATATAATTTTTTTTACAATAGTATATTTCTTTCAATTAATATATATTATCATTTTGTGTAATTAACCTAAATATATTATATTTACATCCATTAAATGATTTGAAAAATTTTATGATATATTCATGAGAACTAATATATAACCATTAATTAAATTTAATATTCTTTTGAAATAATATTTAAAAAAATTTCAAATGGTAATATTTCCATAAAAATACTTTTTAATTATATATAATTCTTCATTTAAAAAAAATTATATATAGATATAATTAGCTAAAATGAAAATAAATTATTGATTTATAATTTCCATAAATATTTTGGGTTTTCTGAAAATATTGCCTTTTGGTGTAAATATTTATGTATACTATTTTTACCAAAAATATGTTTTCCATAACAGATGGGGCATATAGAGTTACCATGGGGAGACTATATCCCCTATATTGGAATGTTAATTACATATATAAGTAACCATTTATTATAAAAAAACACAAACATTAGTGTATGAAATTAAATTAATATCCTAATATTATAATATGAGTTGTTTAAAACACATATACAGTGAAAAAATCTTACATGTATATAATGAAATAAATGGAAATAAATTAAAACCTATTTATATATTTGTTTAAAAAAATGATTTTTTTCTTGGAATTTCTAATGGGTTCATTACATGAGATGTAAATTTGACCATCGTGACACACATCATGAAAAATAAATACCATTAGAATGTTAAATTCTTATTTTATTGCTAAAACTATATATTTTTCTTATCTGATTACCAATAATTTTTATTTAATGTGTTTGTATTTACCATTTTTCAATTTATAAAAATATTTTTCAATGTTTATATGTTTTAATATATTCCGCAATTATATTTCTATATTTTCTATATAATGGATTGTAATTAGATAAATTTACTAATAACTAAAAGTGAATTTGAAAAAGGACTTGATGATTTCATGTAATTTTCTAAATGAAATTTTCCATACATAGATTTTAGTTTTTGTCCATGTTTGTAATGATTGAGTAAGAAATATATAAACTCCATTGAAATAAATAATCATTTCATTTTATATGGATTTATATTAAATTATACATATTGGGCTTGGTTGGTTAAGGAACTAAAATTATAACTCTTAATATAGATGAAAACATTCAAAATGAAGAAGAGGATCCTATTGATGAATTTATTCATGATTTATATTTTAAAACTACTGATAAAACCCAAACTATTCATTAATTGTTTCAATATTCTGAGAAACCATTTTAATAATTTTACAACAAATATAGAGAGTTTTTAATATTTTTTAGATTAGTTAACATGAAATCATGAAATGGGTGGAGTGATAAAAGTTTCTCTTTCATACTTGATATTTTAAAAGAGCTAATTTGAGAATGAAATGGGTTCCGGCTTTCAATTTTTAGGTGAAGAAAATATTATCCCCAAAAGTATTGGGGTGTTAAAAGATACATGTCTTCCCCAATTATTTTTCATTGTATTGTAAAGAATATAATTATTTATTAAATTGTCCTACATGTGGGACATCATGCTATAAGATAGAAGAAAAATTACACTCATATTCATTCTCCAGAATTCATAATGAAAAAATCAATTTTGTATACTTTGTAATAATTTCATCCAATAATTCCTTGATATAATTATGATATTTCAAATTTTACTGATTCTTATGTACCAGAATTGATGCTTCATCTAAATCAATCTGGTACCTTCCTAGAATTCCTCGTTGGAAGCATCTATTTGAAAATTTAATTTATGTAGATTTGTAATGATAGAATTCCGATGAGTGAATCCCTGAGAGTAAATTATGTCATCATAAAGATTCCCAACAGTTAATAAGATTTGATAAAAAATCATTATTTTGGATGTGAAGCTTGAAATCTCATAATGATATTGTTTACTGATGAAATGAACCCATATTGGAGCCTAATTTTCCAACATAGTTCATGACCTATTCTATGGGTTATTTGCAACTTTTCCCCACATATATGTATGAAGAAAATATATGTTATGATGATCTAGATTCTTTCTAGAAATAATAAGCTGGTGAGTTTTTGTGTGTGTACATTTCACCATTGATTAATGAGTATAAATTTCTATGGGAGATATGTTTTAATGTTTTAGATGCATATAAGAATGAGTATTTTCTTCTGTATTATATGAAAATGTACACTACAAATTACTTTAATATATATGGAAACATATAAGTATACATGGGTGTGGGACACAACTAATGTCCAATTTTTGAAGAAGAGACTTCATATTATCAATTGTATAATGGAATAAAGATAGTGTTAATGGGATTTCAAGGATTTTTTCAAATTTACCATCCTTAACGTAGATTGAAGAAATCATTTAATAGTTTACAAGAATAAAATATTCCCCCCACCATCTTCAATTGATGAATATTATGATACAGTGAAAAATATTTATTTTATAATTGGAAAGAAAAAAAAGTTCTTCTCTCTAAAAAATATCTAAAAAAATAGTAAATATTTTATGAACAACATTGTTGTATATTTTTAAAGATAGAACATTACATTTTTGTTATTCATGCTGATAAAATTATATGTTACATATTTATTGGAGCATTATTATAAATAAAAGTAAATAAAAAATGGATTTAATACTATATTGGACAAGATATCAATGAGATTACATTTAGAGTTGGCTCCCACTATTAAATGAATCTGAACATATTAACCTCAGGATTGATAATGATTAATCATTATATACAAGATGAACTTTCTTCATATCCATCATGGTGTTCAATTACCTAGTGGTTATTCTTATAATGTTAACAATTTTTTTTCATTGAATGATCGTGAATTAATATGTATGGAATTTCTTTATTTTTAATTATGGATGAAACAACTTCTACCAGTCAGACTATATGGAATTTTGACGACTGATTTCAGAAATATTGTCATCCAGTTATATAATTTTTTCAAATCCATTTATAGATATGTCTTTGGTACACATTTATAATATGTGTTGGACAATGAATCATCTCTTATTCTTTGTCAAATGTAATTGTGTTTCCCACTTACATTTCTTGATAAAATGGTTCATCTGGTTATTCATTTAGCGGTTGAGATAATAATATGTGGGCCTATTTATTTATGTATAATGTATAATTTTGAATGATATATGAAAATTTTGAAGGTATATATTAAAAATACTTATCAATGAGAGGCCTGTATTGTTAAAATATTTTCATAGGAAGAGGATATTGAGCTTTGTACTGATTATTTGTATAAATTGGAGTTGATTTGTCCCCCTATATCTCGACATATAACAATTGATAGTTAAGGTAGAATTATATGATGCTTAAAGGTAAAGTTTATTATATGTAATGAAGTGCTGAAGAAATATTTTTACATTTTGAACAACAAATATTAGGTTCAATCATATATATAATCACATATTAATGAATTAATGTTATGATATCCAAAATGAAATGAAATGTGGCTGATGAATATCACATGGTCTACTTTCGATATTAACATGTACACATTTTACACACAAAAATTGGATGAAAAGAGTACCGTTCCAAATTATTGTGTAATGGTCATCGTTGAAGAATTAAAATTATCATGTGGAAAAGATAAAAACCCCAATTTTGGCATCAATTCCATTTTTTCAGTTCATTAAGACATAAGAAAAATCAAATATATTAAATTTTAAGTCACCTTGTATAAGTGTAATTGGTTTTCAATTAATAGTGGTCTAAAACATAGTATATATGGGTTTAAACTAGTTGATTTAAAAATATTTAGTTGCAACGAGGACCCATTTCTCATGGAAACACATGAAAAGAATATATTTTATGTCCCTAGTCCATCGAATGAGCAATGGACCACGTTTTGTAAGGTAAAATAATTCATTTGGCTAATGAGGATGATGATGAGGTTAGGGATTTATATGAGGCTTATTTTTCTATTACATGATTTCTAGATAACACTGACTATAATGCAGACATAGTATATGTAGTTCAAAATGATCATGCTGAAGGGATATTTGATAACACAAAATTACTCTAGTAATTAATCTGGTAATTATTAAAATTAAATTTCTTTTTTAAAATTTACAAGTGTTAAAAGTATATTATTCAATAACTATTAGATACTTAATTATTTATATTTGATTATTTAAATGATTTTTTTGCTATCTTTGGATATTCAATGGGTTCGATTTAAAAAATCATTGAAATAACTGATGTATATTATTATATTTCAGTTAATATTATGCATATGATAATTCTATTTGAAACATTAATATTTATATTTATGATTGTGACTATGATTTTAGAATTATTTTTTATATTTATTGGTTTACCATTAATATTATTTTTGTTAAGAATACTTAAATCATATTCTTAACATACACATTTGTAACATTTAATTTAATTAAATATTTATATTTTCTTGTATATTAATTATTTAATTCTGTAATAATATAAAGCTACATAATAATTTCATTACATTTCACTATATCTATGACATATATTGATACAGAGATAGAGTAACATATACTGAGTTTTTTTCATCTTTCATATTATTAAATATCCAGTAATATAATTATTTATTGGGAAAAACATTAAAATTTAAAATAATAATTGTCGGACTACGGATAAGAGGTTAGAAACGAATTATTCTACTTTAATTGTTAATGAATCAAGTTCTCGAGTTAGTAAATGTGTAATTACATTTTTAGAAAAACAGTCACACTCTTGTGGAGAATAGAGATTTCATATTAGTTTTGATGATAATAACAATAAAGCTATTCCGAATAAAACAATTTTTATTAGATATATTTATATGTATAGTTGTTTCACGATTATTATGTTTTATCTTAATTGGATGTCTGTTGACATCATGGGGGTAAACCATATTTTGGAGGATGTAATGGTCAAATATTTCAAAAGATTTATTTTTTCTTCATTTCATGAATAAGATATATATTAATTAATATCATTTATTTTATTTTATTACATTTGAGATTTAATTTTGATGACAAAAGGAAATAAAAGAAATATGCCTTTCTTTATTTTCTGTTCGATGGAGAGATTTAAGAAAAACATTGAAATATAATTACGATTGTGTAATGAGAAAACTTTCAAACCAAGGCCTCATGTGTGAGTTTTAAGATTTAGAGAATTTGAGGAAATTTTTCTCCAGCCAACATGATGAAGCCTTTCTAGTATTTTAATTATTTTATGTTGTAAAATTTCTTATATACAAATCGAATTACTTATTAGTTTATATTTTATATATCAAACCTATAGGAAATCGTATCATAAAATCTTGTTAATGAATTTATACCTTCATACACTATCATGTGGAGGGAATCATTTTTTGGAGAAAAACAATTTAGGAAAATATTGAAGCATTAAGATCTCACCCCACTAGTGTTTCTGATGAGGTCAAGTTCCATCCTCTTCCCACTACCCACCACAAAATATGGAAAAGTGTAAGAAGTAAAAATAAAAAATATCTTATAGAGAATTCAAAGGAATTATATGAATGAATTGAAATTAAATATTTTTTATTTTCCATGATTTTTTATATTTTATAAATTAGCAACACCAATATACCATTTTCATTTTTCATTTCAGGTTGACATTGGTAGAATTCATCATAGGTAGAATTTATACCCAACGGTAGGATTTACATCCTTTCCACTACACTAATAAATCCAAAATGCACCGACCACATATGACGATATGAGATAGGGTATAGTTTCAAAAGTGTTTCTTATCATCAAATTATGAAATCATGATACACATAAATTGATTCCTTAAAATATGAGTATAATGATATTAAACTGTCCGAGGGTGATGAAATTCAATAAACTGTGAAGGCTATGATAGAACAATTTATGAGACAATCATAGTCTATGTATCCTTCCTTTCTTTCCCAACCTTTTCATCTGACAACGCAACCTATACACCCATCCCAACTAGACAGGTGTTCCTACTCAAATTCTCATCCACTTCCCTTAGACCCAATCATAGACATTGATTTTCATACTATAGATCCTCATGTACATATTGTAGTGTTTTGAGTCGTTAATTTTTTTGGGTATTGTGTACATCATCAGCCTATGGATATTTGATAGGTTAAAGTATTATAACATTATATTATTGATCCTACTACCCTTTTACAATTTCTTACAGATGAGGTTTACAAATTAGGGAATTGTATGGGTCAGTTTTTACTCTATCCATATGGACTTTTTCATGATCTTTCTTACGAGTTATGAATTTTTTAACATTAAATACATATGATTGAATTTGTTTTATAATGTTTTTTTGAAATTTAACTTATATAGGGGTATCAAAAATATACAGAAATAGAATAATGGAAACAAAAGCTTAAGGAACAAAAAATAAGGGATATGTCTAATATTTCTTAAGGGATACAGAGATTATCGTAGGCTTAATCTTTCTTTGATAGTATGTTTGATTTTTTGATTATGTTTGATATATGTGTATGATACTATCCATTAATAATATTCCAAAAATATATCATGGATCTTATTTCATTTAAAGAGCTTAATATATCTACAGAGTAGTTGTTTTCTAGGTTTTTATTTTGACACTTTAGTTTATATTTCACTAATTAATGATGGATTAAATCGACTAACTATAAAACATTTTTAATTAGGTATCTACACATGCTTCTTAATAAAAATGAGGCCAAAAATGTTAATGGTTTTATGAATATAAATCATTTAAATTGTTGTGAAATATTTGAATATAGATTATAGATTTATATATATATATATGATAGATTATAAGGGATATTCATTGTGTATTTCTTTCATCCATTTATAGATGGGTAACAAAAATATAATTAATATCCAATATTCAGTGTAATTTAATTAATAGTGATATTTTTTTATTTTAGGGGGTATTGAATGTTAGGGATATTTGGTCATGTGAATCCACATTATATTGGTTTGTTTATTAGGTATTGTTCTTAAAACATTTACCCCCTTTTTAGAAAAGAATGTTTTCTTATTTTTTGTAAGTTCATTATATTTAATTCATATTTTATATACATGTATTATTAGATGACATATATGAAAACTTTGGTCATGGAATGATTTAACCAAAGATCACTCATCGATAAATAACCCAAATTCAATTCAATATGTGAAGGTAACATTAATTATTTTTTATATTAGATATTATTATCATTTTTGATATATAT
Source organism: Viscum album (assembly GCA_963277665.1). Lineage (NCBI taxonomy): Eukaryota > Viridiplantae > Streptophyta > Magnoliopsida > Santalales > Viscaceae > Viscum > Viscum album. The sequence continues at coordinate 1,897,079,292 of OY728140.1, read as the reverse complement.
ATGTGTGTTGTTTTTATTTTCATGTTAATATTTTATATGTTTAGTTTCATCATCAAAAATGATATGTTTAATGTGGTTATTATTTATTATGATCCATGTATTATATAATCCCTAATGGGGGTAACTACTTAATTTTATGTGGAAATTTATATTAATTATGTAATAATTTATATCATATTACTCTATTTTTGAATCTTATATCATTCAATATTATTGTAGAAATTCCATGGTACCACGTCTTAGATAAAGGATGAACTTATCCATCCTCGATGTTTTTTTTGTGAACTATTTGTTAATTTTGATTATGATTTAAAATATGGATATTATAATACCTATATTTTTTCAGAAATTGTCTTAATAACAAGTGTTTTGGTCATAGTGGAATCCCAGGAGGGGGGTGAGTTTAGTTCCTACATAAAATTTATATTTAAATATTTTCCTATAAATATCCCCCAAATTTGAAACAGCCCAGTCAATTAAGGCATTAGAGATGTGAATGTCTAGTTGGTCAACAAATTTATCAAAGGGTGACTAGTCCTTAGTTAAATTATTGTAAAAAACACTTCTTCAATTTTTGAAACAAGTATACTGAATCCGACACGTAAACTCACTAACCAAAACTAACTATCAAATTAAATGCAAAACAGTTTTATGTTTTAGAAATTATAAGCAGTGGAAAATAGATAAAACAAAGTACAACAAAAATACGGTTCACGGTGCTATTAAACAAGAGGTTAAGTCTCAAGCCTGTACATAATACTATCAATTTGGTGATCACAAGAAACCATGTAGTTTATATTAAGAATAAACTTGATACACGACCTGTATCGGGATTTACAACAGTCTTCACAAACTGTTCAGGGTTGACACCATCTACCACAGTTCATCAGGAGAATAACAAACAGTACAGACCAAACAAAGTCTCTTCCACAGTTATATATGGGAATGAAGATGTAAGTGAAGTTTGATGTGAGGATATTCAGTATCCTCAAGTACAAGTACATGAGATAGTGTGTGTAATAGACATCCACACACTTCTATGAAATCTAAAATGACGGAACACAATAGAGCTAAAATTATAAGAATGAGTTTAGAAAGATCTATTTGAGGTTATTCAGTATCCTCTAGTTAAAGTATAGGAGATAGTGTGTGTAATAGACAGACACACATTTCTCATAAGTGTAAAATGAAGGAACACAATTTAGCTATTATTATAATCTTGAGTTTAAAAAGATCTATGTGTTTGTAATTCAGATCTTGACTCCTTGGAGTGAAGAATTTGTAGTTCAAGATTTTATCTGGATGTTGTCTCCAAAACTGAGTGTTTCAACACCAGGTTCTAGAATTCAGGAATTGAGTGTTCCTCTTCATGTATTGATAGAGAGTTGATAAGGCATTGAATGTAGATGTGAGTTTGTCTGAAATGATTTTTTTTAATCTTGTGGGTTAAGATTTTAAGTGCAGTATGGTTCTTCTTTGATCTATCAAGTATGCTATTTCATATGCTATTTCTCTATTACTGCACTTCACTTTCGTAGCTTCAAGACTCAGGCACTCATGAAACCTACTTTTCTTCCTCGGTCTTCACTTTTATATATTTGAGTTTTTACAATAGAAATAAGCACATCACGTGTGATCTATATCCTACCTCATATTATCCCCATATACAGTCTCTTGATGTGATTACAATCAACATTAGTCAATTTTAGATGTATTTAATTAATCAAATATATTTTTAGAACAATCTTAGGAATTTGAAAATGTATGGAGTAGAAGAATATGGTAGACTAGTAAAGGTAGCATTCACAATAGTAGGCTTCAACAATAAGTGCACATCGAAAACATTCATCAGTAACCTTTCTAATAGAATCATTCCTTAGATAACTCTAAAGAGGTAACCTTCCATTGGTGGACTTCAGCATTAACCTTCCCAATAGTATCCTTGCATTGGTGACCTTATAATTGGGACATTGCATCGGTGAACTTATATTAGTGAATTTTCAACAGTGACTTTGCATCGGTGAACTTGAATTAGTGACCATGCATCAGTGACCTTTTTATCGGTGACCATGCATCGATGACCTTGAATAGGTGACCTTGCATCAGTGACCCTGCATCGGAGACCTTTGCATCAGTGACCTTTGCATCTGTAACCATGCACTTAGAGATATTTTGTGAAGTGAGCATAAATAAGAGAGCATTGAGATTAAAAGTGCATAGTTATTAATTTTATATAAACAATATTTTCTATTAAATTATTATCCTATAAGAGAAAAAATATTATTTACATAAATGAAACAGAATTTGGGATTATCAAACAGGTGAGTCCAAAAATCTCCCCCTTTTTGATACTCACAAATTCTGTCAGTATGTTTGAATATAGGTAAGCAAATTTTCTAGTATCTTCCGAGGTGTGTATAAGAACATTTGAACCATGATTATTATGAAAAAATAGTATAGATATGAAAATTAAACATAAAAACTTGTCCTCCTTTTAGGTAGTTTAAAAATATAAACATTGTAAACTGACCTGTTTCTCCCCCTTTGAGATTATCAAAAAGAATGTATTTAAAAAAACAGAAGAGTATTTTCCAGTAATGAAGCAAAAGTAGAATATAAATACATGTTTCAAAGTTCCCTATCAACTAAGACAACCCACATCCAATCCACATCAGATATTTCCAAGGGAGATTTGACTTTGGAAGTGGAAGAAGCATGTATGGAAGATGGATGGATAGGCCAAGGGATAACAGTTACCAGGGTAGGAGGAGATTATATAGAGGCAACATAAGAACTATAGTGAGTGGATCTCTGAGGAATCATAGGGGTCAAACTTCTGATGTCCTGTGTAGGAGTAAACATTGATGCAACACTGGTAGATCCAGAAGCAGTTGAGGTAGAAGGCAAGGCTATAGGAACAATGATGCGAGTTTCATCCACATGTAGGAAGGGTAAAAGATGATTTATGAAATCCATAATAATTCTTCATCCTTTCTTCATGGATAAGATAACATCATCATTATTCTCAAGGAATTTCTGTAAGGTAGGAGTCAACTCTTAGAGCCTACATATGTGATCCTTAAATGCTTGAGTGATAGGTGGAATCCATATGTTCTCCAATAACACCATGAAGTGACCATCCATTTTATGCTTAGTATATACCCTTTTGTAGTAGAAATCAAATTTATCTTTGATGGCCTTCTGATCTTGGGCATCTTCCCTTAAATAATTTCCCACAAGATTATGAATTTCACTCATAGTGGAAATAACCTGAGTCATAAACTAAGGATCTGGAATACTAGTACTAGAGAACTTCTCAATTTCTTCTCTAACAACTAACCTAAAGGATTCTAGATCAATAGAAGGGTAGGCTAATGTTAAAGAAGATTCATAGAGAGGTTCCATGGTGATAGCCATTTTCCCCTTAAAATATTTAGTCAGTCCACTGACCTGTCTCTTCACATTATCTTCGTGTCCACTCACATGTGTCTCCATGGACATCTTAAAGTCCATAATCACAGTGACCATTTACTAAACATCAATTTTATCAAATCTAATATCTTTTTCCACCGAAACCCTTGAAACCAGGTAGGAGTCTAATCTTTCAATAGACTACATCATAGATTATATAGAATCTACCAAGGATCTAATCTGATTCTGGTAGTCCATTACGTCCTCTAGCAGGATGAAGTGAGAGGTAGAAACTATACATTCCATTGTAGATGTTACAACTTTTTTATTTTGAGACATATCCCTTTATAAACCAAAAAATATCTCATAATGGTGGATTTTATAATCTTATTTCATTGATTCCAAATCATTCTTCTTCACATAGTAACGAGACAAAAGAACCATTGGCTGCACAAAAGTAGTTTCTAAAATAGTAAGAATTAGAAGAATTATAATAGGTTTTTAATCATCAGAGTCTCCATAATCTAAGACATACACCACAATTGTAGGGTCTTCTGACCAATCTAATATTCCTTGAGGAACATCACTTGAACCTGTAGCAACAGGTTCTCCCCTCCCTTAGAGCATTCTCTTGATCAACCACATTCAAATCTATCATACCTCCTTGAGGAAATGCATCAATAGAAGGTTCCACAACCATTTCCCACACATAATCATTAATATCTCCTAGAACAATTCCAACTTCAACTAAATCTGCAACCTCTTAATATACAATTTCAACAATCTCTATATGCCCTATCAGAGGACTAAGACAAAGGCATTATTTTTCACTCACATCAACTGTTGTCTCAAAGTCAGAATTACTTGATTCAGTGGCCTCATCCTTATCTAATGTCTCTTCAGTTTCTATTAATACATGTTCTGCCCCTTATTCTTCACCAGTCTCTTCATCATCACTTTTCCTTAGGACTGTCTCCCTTCTAGGAAATCTCTTTGGTGTTCTAGGATCCCCATAGGATATATTGTTTGCATATGGATTGGAAGGAAGATCGTGATCACTCCTATCATCTATAGAAGAATAATCTCTTTCTAGTATAGTAGAAATATCTTCTCCTTCATCTGAATATAGTAGTTCAACTTCAACTAGATTTAAACTAGGATCCCTCTTATCCTTGGGCATAGTAGGATGAGTGTCCGGATTGAAATCCTCATAAGTCATAGCCTCATCATGCACCCATCTTCTTTGCCAAGGGTTCCAATTTATTTTCACCAACTTTAAAATTAACTTTTCAATGAAGAAATTGTCCCTTAAAACAACTCTTTCCTCATTATCTCTAGGAATTCCTTTCACATTCAACATCAAGGATATCAATCTAGAATCGATTAAGGCATTGGATTTGGAACTGGGCTTTGTTATATCTTCTAATTGAATCATCATCAGTCTTCACAAGTTTATCTTATTTCCATGCTTCAACAAATACAAGAGAAATACATCATGAAATTTCATTTTAGAAAAGTCCCCTCCCATGGGACCCAATACATGCTGGAAAAACATAAATAGTAGCTTTTCATATCCTTCCATCTCAGTAGTAAGGACATTTTTATGGATCCCACACACTGTCAGTTCAGCTAAGACTTCTTTATAATAGAATAACTTAGTAGTGTGTGACACCACTCCAGAGTAGTAATCATAAATCCTTTCGTGTGGTTTTTTAGACACTCATCCCATTAAACAGATGAAGAACCTATACTTTTTACATTCAACATTGAAGACATATTTTTCTCATCCTTAGTTTGTTTGAAAATAAAAAAAATCATAAAATTCCTTCACTACGTTCGGGAAATAGTGTCCATTGTTGTTTAAAAAGAATTCAACTCAGCATTTAGATTCAAGTGCCTTCAGCACTAAATATCTTCTCATCAATAGCCATTCTGAATTAAGATCTTTTTCCAATATGATTTACCTCTTTGACGGATGAGGGTTGATCGATTTTGCCACATACTGGCTTCCACTACTCGACACAACTCGAGGTTTTTTGGATTTGGCGTATCCCCTTCATCAATGACCAATGGTATCTTCACTCTTACAATGTGGTATAGATTGGTTAGAGGGGTTCAAAAGAGGGTTAGGATCTAAGGTTAGGGAGAAATTGATTTGGGAGATAGTTTGAGGTGGATCGAAATGTAGTATGTACATTAATTTGATCACTTAGTGATTGAAAAAAAATAATAAGATAAAATAGATAAGAAATACAGAAAACATTTCAGATTCAAGCAGAGAAAACACTATGTCCTGAAAACATCAACTCTTAGTAAAGAAACAATGGTGAGGTCCATCGGTGAGGTCCAACAATGGGGTTCCTAACAGTGAGGTCCAACGGTGAGGTTTCTAACGGTGAGGTTTCTAACGGTTAACTGTTTATCATACCTAACTCATGTTTGATGTAATTTAACCCCTCATAATTCAATGTCTTTGTGAATATATCAGCCAATTGGTGTTTAGTGGTAATGAATTCAAGAGAGATATCACCTCTTTGATTATGATCTCTCAAGAAGTGATGTCTCACATCAATGTACTTTTTCCTAGCATGAGATACTATATTTTTATAGATGTTGATAGAACATTGCTTATCACACATTTTAGATACATATTTGAATTAATATCTATAGTCTAGTAAGGTGTGTTTCATTCATTGAATTTGAGCACAAAAAATACCAGTTTTTATATATTCGGATTTGGCAGTAGATAATGGAACAGAATTATGTTCCTTACTACACAATGATACTAGTGACATGCCTAAAATGTCACATGTTCTAGAAGATCTAATTCTATATAACTTGCAAACAGAAAATTCAGTATCCAAATAACTTATTATATCAAATGATTGTCCTCTTGGATAATATAGTCTTATGTTTTTAGTACACATGAGATATTAAAATATCCTTTTAACAGAAGGTAAATTTGACTCTTTAGGATTATATTTAAAATGACCACAGATGCTTACACTAAAAATAATATCTAGTCTGCCTGTATAAAGATAGAGAATACTCCCAATAATACCACTATAATTGGGTTGATCCACTAGTTTACCAGTTTCATCATCATTCAATTTTTCTGTGGTACTCATAGGAGTATCAGTACCTTTATTTCAATTCCATACCAAAACGTTTCAAAAGATATTTTCTATATTTTATCTGATTTCCAATATTACCTTTTTTATTTTGAAAAAATTGAAATCCAAGGAAAAAATTATGTTCCCCCATTAAACTCATTTCAGTTTCATCTTGCATCTTTTTTGAAAAATATGTTCATAAAGAATTCTGTGTGGAACCAAAAAAATGTCATCTATATAAATATGTACTATTAAATTATCTTTGGAAATCCATCCAATACAATGTGTAGGATCCTTTATTCCTTTAGTAAAATCTTTTAAAATAAAGAAAGTATTGTGTCTGCCATACCAAGCTCAAGGAGCTTGTTTCAGACTATATTGGGCTTTTGAAAGTTTGAAGACACGATTTGAAAAATGGTGATTTGTAAAACTAGGGGTTGTTCAACAAATACACCTTCGACTATGTACCCATTAAAAAATGCACTTTTGACTTCAATTTAATAATTTTTAATATTCAAATGAGCTGCATAAGCATGTAGTGTCCTAATGGATTATATTCTCATTACGGCTGCTAAGGATTCCTCATAGTCTATTTCTTCTTCTTGACTATATCCTTTTCTAAACTAGTCTATCCTTGTTTCAATCTATATATCCATATTCATCAAATTTATTTCTAAACACCCAATTAGTGCCTACGACCAATGTGTCTTTAGGTATTTCTACTAATTACCAAACATTTTTTCTTTCAATCTGATTTAATTCTTCTTGCATAGCTAGTACCCGGAATTCATCATTGATTGGATCATCAATGTTTTTAGGTTCAATCTATAAATTGAAGGCTTGGTGTTCAACCAGGTTTCATAGATAAGCTCTATATTGAGTTCCTCAATTTAAATCACCTACTAAAGCATCTAAAGGATTATTCATGGGAGTTCTAATACATCTAGAAAGAGTTCAATGAGAATCCTCATGATTGTCTATAGGTTTAGATTAACCATGCACATATTCTGGAAGATTTATAGAACAGGTTTTATTCACTACATGCTCAATGTCTTTATCATTAAGGTCCATAAGAGACACATATTCCTCAATATGTTAAAAAGAGGTTTTGGGTTCATGTGCATCAGTCTCATAAAATTTTACATGTATGGATTCTTCTAAATATTTTGTTCTCTTATTAAATATTCTATAATATTTACTAGTGATTGATTAACCTAGGAAAATTCCTTCATCACTTTTGGAAGAAAACTCATCAATATTGTCTTTAGTGTTAAGGTTGAAGACTTTGAAACCAAAAACTATAATGTAATTAACCTTAGGATTCCTATATTTCCAGAGCACATAAGGGGTCATCATAAGAACTGGTCTAATTATCACTCTATTAATAATGTTACAATATATATTAACAGCTTCATCCAAAAAATAGATAAAAAATTTATAATCATTTAGCATAGTTCGAGAAATCCCTTGAAGTTTAATATTTCATCTTTCTACAACTACATTTTATTGAGGTGTTCTGGGTGCCATGAAATTGTGAATATATCCATTTTGTTTGAAAAAAAATGAAATTCCTGATTTTAAAAAGCATGGCCAGGATCACTTCTCAAGGTCTTAATTCTATGTCCAATTTGATTTTCTACATACTTGGAATATCTAATTAAGCAAGAACATTATTCACTTTTGTGGGCTACAATGTATACTCAAGTATATGTAGAAAAATAATCTACAAGAACATAAACATAATACTTCCCATTTAAACATGAAACTCTATATGGTCCAAACAAATTCATGTGAACCAACTCAAGCATTTGTAATGTAGAAACATATTTCTTTGTTTTGAAAGAAACTATGTGTTTTTTTTCATTTTGATAAGGATTGAAAACTTTGTTAAGATGAAATTCCAATTTAGGTATGTCTTTAAATAAGCCTTTCCTAGTTAGATTCCTAAGTGAGTGCACATTGGAGTATCCTAATATTCTCTTCCAAAACCAGGATTCATTGTAAAATGCTTATAAACAAGAAACATTTTTATTACGTAAAGAATTTATATCAACATCCAATACATTGTCATTTCTAAGAGTAGTAAATATTAAATCATTTTTATAATTAAAAACATTTCATCCATCATTTTCAAATTTTACATTGTATCCATAATCACACAACTGAGAGATACTCAATACATTGTACATTAACCCCTAAAAAAGTACTTTTGAAATTAATATAGTATTAGGGTTACCAATTTGGCCTAATCCTACAATATTCCATTTTTTTATTATCACCAAACGTAACATGTCCACAATCAACTTTAATTAGGCTCTTGAACCATAAGTGTTCTCCAATAATGTGTCTTGAACATCCACTATAAAAGTATTATAGAGTTTTATAGGATCTCTTTAAACAGTTTTCCTGCAAAATAGATTTAGTGTAAGGTAACTTTGGTACCCATATTTTCTTGGTCTAGAGAGGATAGAAAGTAATGATTTGTGAACCCATACTTGTCTCAAAAAATTATTATAATCAATAAATATGTTTTGATACATTAACAGTTTGTTTGGTCCTTTAGAGATTTTTTTTTTCAAGAGATGTCCCATAACATGAACAAGTTGTGAACTATTCAGATTTTAGAACAAATTTAGTTTTAATAATCCTTCTATGTCCTAGTTAATATCCATTACTAGTTTTGTATTTTGGAGAAATTTATTTTCCTAGAAACTGAGTCAGGTTATCTCTTCCTGTAGTAAAATTATCAAGATCTCTTTTTAATTACTCATTGGATAATTTATTTTTAGTATTTTCTTTTAACAACTGAGCAAAATTTTCTTTTTTAAAATCCAAATCAGATTTATAATTGGAATTTAAAACATGTTGTCTTTTGAATAATTTATATTTGTTAAATAGTTTATTAATGGTGTCCTCCAACATTCCATGGTATTCAAATACTTCATCTTTAGTCATGTTTTAATCATTATTTGATTCACTTTCATTCCTAGAATATTAAGCATTATGTACAAGAGAATTGAGTGTTACAACAGAACTTTCTGTCATGAAACACAAGTTTTCATGTTTGTTTTTTTCAACATCAAAAGTGTCAAATCCACTTGATCTATCTTCTTGAGGCACTCCAAGTGGCTTTCATAGACTTTTAATTTTCTTTTCCCCTTGTCTTCGTACTTCTTCTTAAATTTAATCTTAGAGAAATCATCAGTCACATGAACTTTTCATTTATATTCATAACAAACTATCTTATTTTTGTTATAATTACATTTACTATCGTTTTTCCACTGTCCTTTATTATCATACCTTCATTTATATTTTGATTTCTAAAGAACTTCTTCTTATGGTAGAACTTCATAAATATCCAAGAAAGATGAGCCATCTCTTCCTTTCTAATAGAATCTAAGTCTTTACTAGTGGAAGTGTCTATAGGTTCTTGAGGTTTTTCATTATCTTTGTTCATTTAAGTATCAATCTTGAATGCTTCAGATTTATTTCATAGTTCTTCATTTACTTCTTGATTTCCATTAACCTCTTCTTTATACATCATAAGCATTCCAATTAGTTCCTGCTGCGGTTGCTTGCATATGTCAAAAAATTCTCAGATATAAATAGAAGATCATTTCCATCTGTTAGGTAGGCATCGAAGTAATCTCATAATTAGTTTTTTTGTCCACTAGTTTCCCAATAAGACTCATGGAATTCACAATTTCATTGAACCTGATTTACATTTTATATATAGGTTCATCAGGATTCATTTTAAAATTATCATATTTAATAGTATATGTGATTAATCTCATTTCTTAACATTGGTTGTTCCCTCATGAGAAACTACTAAAGTATCCCAAAATTCATAAGAATTTTTATAAGTAGATATTCTATTGAATTCTTATTCTCCTAGAGAATAGTACAATTCATTCATTACATTACAATTATTTTTATAGGTGGATTTAGTCAACTGAGACCATGTGTCTATATCAGTATCAAAAAATACATTTTATTTTTCAATTGTGTGCCAGATTTCAGATACCATGCTCTCTAGATACATTTTCATTTTTAATTTCCACTGAGCATAGTTATTACAATTAAAGAAAGGTGGCTTGTTAGTAACAACACACTCAACTCTTTTATCCATAGTTAACAAGAATTTTACAGAACTGAAAATTTTTATTTGACAAAAATTTTAAGATATTTAAGATACAACTAAAATCACAGTTGAAATGAAATTTACAACATGCAAAATAGTTTAGATAGTAGCAAAAAAATAATTAAAAATTAAAAATCCTCTGATTCCAAATGTTGGTCGAAGTGGAATCTCAAGAGGGGGTGAATTGGGTTCCTACTGAAAATTTATATTTAAAAACTTTCTTATAATGTTTCCAAATATTTAAAATAGCCCAATTAATTATGGATGTAGTGTTGTAAATGTCTAGTTAGTCAACAAGTTTCTCAAATTGTTTTTAGTTATTAGTTAAATTAGCGTAAAAAACACTTCTTAAACATTGGAAATAATCTTACTGAATTAAACAAGTACACAGACAAACCAAAAATAACTATCAAAGTAAATGAAAAATAGTTTTATGTTTTAGCAATTATAAGCACCATAAAATAGGAAAAATAGAGTAAAACCAAAATACAGAGTACAGTGGAGTTAATCAAGAGGTTCAGTCTCAAGTAAAGACTTAATCCTCTCCACTTGGTTATCACCTACCACCAAGCATATTATATTAATAATGAACTTAATACACTACCTGTATTGGGTTTTACAACAGTTTTCACAAACTATCTAGGGATCGCACCCTCTACCACAATTCTTTATGGAAAAAACCAACAGAACAAACCACCAATCGTCTCTTCTACAATTATACAAGGTCAAAAAGATGTATGTGATGTTATATGTAAGGATATATAGTATCCTACAGTTCATGCATAGGAGATAGTGTGTGTAATATATAGACACACTTATGATAAATGTAAAATGATGGAACACAATAGAGCTAAGATTACAAGATTGAGTTTAGAAATCTCTATGTGTTTTCAGTTCGGATCATGAATCATTGGAGTGAAGACTTTTTGTTTTCGAGTATTTCTCTAGAATTTCTCTTCATAATAGAGTGTCGCAACTCCAGGTTCCAGCTTTCGGGTATTGAGTGTTTTGCATCTTGTGTTGATCGAGAGTTGGTGAGGCATATATGGTAGAAGTGAGTTTGTCTCAAATGATCTTTGTGATGTTTGTGGGTTCACAGTGTAAGTGCATCGTGGTTCTTCTTTGATCAAGTTAATAAGCTCTTTCATATGCTACTTCTTTATTATTACTCATCACATTCTTAGATCCTGGACTCGGGCACTCATGTAACATACTTTCCTTCCATGGTCATCCATTTTATATATTTGAGGGTTGACAATAGGAATAACTACATCATGTAAGATCTTTCTCATACCTCTTACTATCCCTAGATATGGTCTCTTGATATGTCTACAATCAACATAAATTAATGTAAAAATCATTTAATTTATGAAATATGACCATTATAATAATCTTAGGAATTTCAAGAAGTATGGATTAGAAGCATATGGTAGACAGGTAATAGTATCCTTCACAATGGTTGGCTTCAACATTAAGTGAACATCGATAGCATTCATTAGTAACCTTTCCAATGGAAAACATCCATCAATAACTATCAATATGTAACCTTCCATTTCTATCCGTTAGTGGAAACCATCCCAATGGTATCCTTTCATGGGTGACCTTGCAATGGTGACCTTCCATCGGTGACCTTGCATCGGTGACCTTGCAGTGGTGACCTTACATTAGTGACCTTGAATCGGTGATCGTGCATCAGTGAACTTTGATTCAGTGACTATGAATCAGTGACCATGCATTAGTGACCTTGCATTAGTGAACCGGCTTCGGTGACCATGCATCGGTGACCATTGCATCAGTGACCATGCATCAGTGACATTTGCATCGGTGACCATGCACTTAGAAAATTTTTGTGTTGTGAGCTTAAACAAGAGACAATGAGATTAAAATTGCATAGTTACTAAATTGATATAAACATTATTTTCTCATAAATGATTACCCTGTAAGAGAAATAAGATGATTTATATAAATGAAACATGATTTGGGGTTATCAAAATAGGTGAGTCCAACAATGTGTTCAAAAACTAATTCTTTTTTATAATAGGGTTTTAAAAATACTAATCTCAAAATAATTCATCAAAATCAACTGAAAATTATCATGTTATAAATTTTTGGTATTTTTTTTAACTATAATATATAACACAAATTATTATATAATGTTTTGAATTACTTGTTTATGGTATGGTTGTTTTTAAAAAAAATTTCCATTGATACATGATGTTTGATGGTTGTATTTTTTTCTATAACACAGATTCTAATTGTTTTGGGTGTGTAAAATTCAAAATTTTCTATTTTTTATAACTTTTGGAATCAACATTCAAATATTATAATTTGGAATCATTAGAAAAAATTGATGGGTTTTAAGCATCTATTTATCTAGAAAAATGATGCCTAAAATGATGTTGGTTTTAAATTTGGGAATCAGTTTCCTTAAAATGGACACAGATAATGAATATTATTCATATTTTCAGCGTCGGTTTTCTAAAAACCATCATAAATAATTATGTTTTTAACATCACATTTATATATTATGTTTAATAAATGATGTAGAAAATTTAATAAAACACTAACATTAAATCATGTTTTTTTTACTAGTATTGTTGTGTTCATAATGTAAACTCTTAATCAATAAACCCTCCATGAAGGCCTCAGTCAAAGCTATATATTAATCCTTTGTAGTTGAAAAAGCTACAATAGATTGCATGTTAAACATCTAGGTTATGTGACCTGCAAATTTAGTGAAGACAAATATGGTAAGTGATTTTTTAGTTTCAACATTACCTATATAATTAGAGTCTACATATCCACCAAAATTCTAAATATTATCTAAATTTTCACTATAATAACTGATAAGGTTATTGAATTTGATATGTATCTAAGAACACTTTTTGATATTTCCAATGTGGATATATCATATTGGAAGTACATATTTGTATGGATGAAAATTGTAAAGGGGATTTGAAGACTAGAACATATCATTGGAAATATAATACTACCAACAATATTGACCAAAGTTGTTTTGGATATGTATAAACCATCATCAATAATGGTAGGGAATTGAGTTAAATAATTTTAAAATCAAGAGATAATGGAATGTTAATTTCCTTTAAAGGCTCAATCAACTTTTATTTACGAAATTTCAAAATATAATCATTTTGAGATAGGGGATAGAAAAAAAATCTTATGAGCTCTGTCCCTATTAATTTTTATACCAATAATTTTTTTTCTTCTATATATTTAATTTCAAATACACATTATTACTCGGACATAATGGATTTAATGATTTCAAAATTGTTTCACAAAATCAATATATCATATTTAAAAAGTAATAGGTAAATAATGATCATAAAATATACTAAAAACACATACATAATGATAAATCCAACTAAAATGGTTTTAAATAATAAAATAATCAAATTTCTTATACCACATACAAGAGGGTGGATTTAAATAGTATAATTATCTATCTAAAATAAATACATAGTTATTTGATAAATTTTTAAAATAACTGTATGGAATTTTCATTTACTAGTTCACATTAAGGCCTCTTTGGAGGTAAATAATTTTCACATCTATTTTTCCTATTTGAAAATCATGGATGGAAATAAAGTAAATAAGAATTTTAATTGAAGTGTGTTTAACAACATGGGAAATGATATCAACATAGTCAATACCTTCTCTTTGAATAAAATCATTGGCCACTACTCTTTCCATGAACACTATTTTCTTTTCATCAATATTGTCTTCCCTTATTTTATAAATCAATTTTAACTGAATAAATTTATCATTAAAAGGCCTATTGATAATATAAAAACATTGATTTTCATTCTAGTATATCATATATTCATTCAAATAGAGAGAAACTACTAGTAATTGCTATCATTGATGGATTTATTATAAGATCATGGAGGATAAAAAATTATATATTGGACTACATGGAATGAAAAATATTCCATATCATACTTTCAAAACTAAGTAGGCGGTATATGGACACTACTTACTCTATCACAAGAGAATTTATAACCATTGTTGTTTTTAGAAGGATTTGAATCAGAAACTAATAATAATCCTGGCTGGATTCTATTTAGGTACCCTCCTGAGGAATAAGTGCAGTATCAAAAATAGGGCCCTGAAATTGGGCAAGTTATCTAGTTTGAACAACCTATGTGTAAGGTGTATCGATGTTATCATCTGTGGTATATTTTTATATAGGAGAACATGACTAATGGAATAGAAAATCAATATTGACAATAAATTTTTGGTATCATATTTATCAACCCATAACTTGTAGACCTTAACAACTTTGGGGAACCCCAGAAAGTCACAATTATGATCCCTTAGTTCTAACTTATCAATTTTGATATATGATAATGATTTATAACCAAAATTTATAAAATTTCATATGAAAAAGGATTCTTATTCAACAATTCTTTTTGGGGTTTCTAATTGGTTGGAATTGGATGAAAACCTACAATTTAGGTAAACATTCATAGTGGCTGCCTCTTCCTAAAATGATCTAGGAAATGTTATGCCTGAAATCATTCTTTGGACCCACTATTTAATGGTATATTTCTTATGTTTAGAAATCCCATTATATTGGAAGATTTCCTTAATAGTATGGTGCCTAAAAATTCCTTCAGAGTCAACAGATGGAATGAAATTAGATTATATGTTTTTGAGCCCATTATTATTACACATTATTTTAATCGTCTTCCTTATTTAGTTTACAATAAGTATTTTCTATGTTTTGAATTATTCAAAAAACATCATACTTTTTTTTAATGATACAAATCCATATTTCTATGGAGTAGTCATCAATAAAGGTGACCAAAAAGGACCATTCACCATGGGTAGTGGGCCTTGAAAGTCCCCATATATTATAATGTCTCTAACCTAATGGTTCAATTTCCTTAAAAAGTAACTACTGAAACTCACCATATTAGAATCTTAGATGGTAGAATCTACAAAAAATGGAAGGTCGTTAGGTGTTATGACACTTAACACCCATTTTCATGAAGTTTCTCAAGAACCTTGGAGTTATCATGCCCCAATATCCTATTCAATAACAATGTATTATATGTATTATTTGAATACATGAAGATGATTTCATATAATGTGTCCTTCCATTGAAAACCTAAAAATAATCATCTAGAGATCCCTCTATAAATTTATTAGACCCTATATATATTTTTATGCACATTGATGAAAACCTAAAAATAAAACCCTCTTAGTCCATTACCTTAAAAGATATTAAGTTTCAATTTTTTTATTATCTTCGTTACATCTATAAATGTGATGATAAAATGGTCATAATGTTATATAAAAAACCCTCTTCTTAGGACCTTACACCCCTTATTGTTTCCTAATATCACTTCCACTTATACACATTCAGTTAACTTAATGAATTCCGCCCTATTCTGATACATATGAAATGACCATCTGGAATCTATAACCCATTAATTAAAGAGAACATTACAAGAATCATTCATGACTTCAATAGCACAATTACTAGGATCCACTAAGTGGTTTTGATATTAAACATAGAAAAAATTCATGGACGGGAAAAATCCCAAATATGATTCTTCTCATAATCAAGGATTAACCTAATAAGTAAATTAATTATAATCTTCATGACCAATATAGTTGAATCAATGATTATTTGATTAGAGAGATATGAAAACAAAGCTCATGGTAATTATATATTATTTATATTTAATTTAAACTAAAATTTTTCCTTGGGATGAATTATTGATTTGTTGATAAATCTGGAAATGTCTTTGCATTGTAATTTCATTATATTACAATAATAAAGTGTAGATTCCCTCCAGAAGTGATACACACATGCTCCAAAAAACATTGAACTCCATAGTAGTAATAATCATGTGCTAGTAAGGTATATCCTAATGCTTATGTCATTCATCGTAACCTCATTAAAAATCCCATCAAGGATGGGTTCTCTTCAATCATTCGAGAAATGATTATTGGGTTGTAGGAAGGTTAATATCCATTCATAATAGAGCTCTTGGAGAAGGATATCTCTATGGATTTATTAGAGTTATCTCTAGATGACGTTGTGCACCACCAATCAAATTGAAACCAAAAAATTAATATTATCATTTGTTTCATAAACAACTTACGTTAAAACTAATAATTTTACATGCACACTTATTATTTTTCATAATTCATATGAAACCCAATATCTATAATAATAATATTATTATTTCTTAACATGCACTAAACTCACAAAATAATAAATTTTGTTTATTAAAATAATATTTGATATATATTATTTCTCACTAGATTGTGAATCATGATCCATTATTCTTCTACAATATTAAACAGACCATGAATAATGAATATTTATTAAATAATTAAATATCACTACATTATTGACCAATAAATAATTAATTATTTTATTCAAAAAATTAAAAAATAGTATTTATTAATAATTCTCTTCTAAAATTATTCTCATCGATATGAAGTGATGGGATATATGTAAAAGAAAACATGAATAATCCTTCAACATTGTTTGAGAATAATATATATTAAATTTATTAAAGACTAATTAATATTATTATTTAATTGATTTTTGGGATGCATGTTGTCTATAAACCTCTTGGACTCTTTCTCAATACATTAGGAGAAGCATGCCATAATACATGGTTTTTAACTTGTAGCATTCCAAGAAATCCTTAGAGAAATAATTTAATGTTTTAATGAAATGATACCTCATACAGATGATTACTAGTAATATAATATCTTAATAGTAACATATAAAATCATGTGGGTTGCATGCCGATTCATCAACCATTTTGTCTGATGTCTCTTTATTTGAATTTCATGAAATTGAACATACATTAAAAACACCATGGCCATGGATTGATTTTGGATATATCATTTACATCAAACGTATTTGATATAAACTTTCATTAAAATAAATTTGGGAAAAACCATTTCTCTAATTATTCATCAACGAAATATTATGTAAAGACACAGAAATTTGAAGGAAATTTTTTTCATAAATACATTGGAATTTTACTAGTATGTGGCTTCTAAAGGCACTTGATTCCGAGGCCTGGTGTTCCCAGAATCAATTTATGAATTTTAGCTCGAGTACGTTGTTTGAACGAACGAGCGAGTTTTTCTATCTTTTGAACTGGTGCTTGGCATTGAAATCTGAGGGCACCGATGAACTCGCAGAGCCGATAATTTATTAATGGGACCTTTACCGTTGTTGCGTTTTAAGTGGGATATGTTTTATTATTTGGGTATTTTAGTTTAAAATAAATAAAATTGTTGAACAATTTTATATTTTTATGTTGGAAGTTAAATTCTTCCTTGTGTGGAAATATGAGAGGTGGGGCCCAAATGAGCCCCAACCTCTCAACTTCCTTAACTCTCATAAACCCCACCCATTAATCACTCTTCTTTTAATGTGACAACCCAATTAATAAAGAGACCATCTCTCTCTCCATCTTTAATGGTGCCAACACTTTAATTAATTAATTGTTTTGAATTTGAAAGGGAATGGCATGTTTATTAATAGAGGAATCCTCTTTTTAATATGGGTTGGAAAATTTTTTGGAGAATCTTGTGGTTAACCTCTTGAGAAATTTACAGAGAACGTTAAACCTCCGATGAATAATGGTTCTCCAATGACAACCTTCCATGATCATAGATGAAGAAAAATCCTTGAACAGAGGTTGGATTCCGACGAGTCTCGATGCTCAAGCTCTGATATAAATTGTGACGCAGATGCAATGATCAACATCAACTCCATTCTCTTTCTGCGGGTTTTTTGTTGATGTACGGATTGACGACGATGATGAAACAGGACCACAACAGCGTTTGAAAGTTGTCGCATTGAAGAGAAGGTCCTGAGAGAACCGTTGGTGAAGAAGGTGGGAAAAACGGACCAGTGGAGCGCGTCTGGTGGTACGCTGAAGGTGGCGACGGTGTGCCCCACCGGCACGGCGGCGCCCCAGTGCACCCCCAGAGAAGACCTTCCGCGGCTCTGCCGTGGAAGCAATTCTGTAGATCCCGGGTGGCTGCGGGATCTGGGATGACCGGGGCAGCGCTTTTCACTGTCGGTATCAATTAGCATGCCCCCCCGCTCTGCGGCATCCACTCGGCCACAATGTCCGAGTTGTGGCTGGCCACGCGGTTGGGCCACGCTGCGCTTGCCGGGCCCAACTGAACTGGACCCGGACCCAAGTCACGTCCAACAGGTTCGGGCCGACCCAGGGTGTGTTATGTCGGGTCGGACCAGGCCCAGACCCCCTATTTTAGGATTATCTTCAGTTAGACTCCCATAACATGAGTTTTGAACCTCCGATCGACACACCGTCAGTGACGTCGGATTCCTTGGATCAAGAAGGTAATTTCGGTATATTATACTCAATGTTTCGACTATGTATGGGTATGGTAGGGTTGGTTCGAACCCGAAACAAATCGGGCCCTCGGAGCGGAAACAGTTATAACTTGAGCTCCGGACGTCTATTTGACGTTTCGTCGACTTTGTTGGATTTATATTGATGAGATGGTTATTTTGGGATACTCTAATTGAGTTTTGGATGACTATGGATATCATCCAGGTTAGGAACGAGTGTATTTCTAACCGGGCCCCTGGAACGGAAAAGACATTATCTCTCAGAACGAGCATCTGATTGATGTGCCGTCTGTCGCGTTGAGTTCCTATTGACGAGGCGGATCTTTGGGATACATCAACTCCGGATTTTGTGATAGTTGATGTATCGACCCTCTTGGCTCATGGAGCGAACCCTCTCAGAATCGAGCGTGTTGTGTGAGGGAACCCTAGAGCTGGCTGCGACTGCGACGACAATGACAACTGTAATTGGATCCTACATGGGTTCGGCATCGAGGAAGACCGTACTAGGATCCTCCGTGGGTTCGGAAACAATGAGGACTGTACATGCATCCAATGTGGGTTCGGCAACGAGGATGGCTGTACTTTGATCTTCCGTGGGTTCGGTAGTAATGGAGACTTTACTTGGATCCTACGTGGGTTCGGCACCGAGGACGACTGTACTTGGATCCTAAATGGGTTCGACAACGATGACGACTGTACACAGATCCTACGTGGGTTCGGCAGCGAGGATGACTGTACATGGATCTTCTGTGGGTTCAGCAGCGATAGTTATGGTACATGGATCCTACGTGGGGTTGGCAGCGAGGACTTCTGTACTTGGATCTTACATGGGTTCGGCAGAGGAGATGATTCAGAGGCTACATCTAATCATCTCCACCCATCTTTGTGAGTAGTATACCTGAGTGAGCTGAGTCTTGACATTCATTCATTATCATCGATGTGATTGAATTGCTTTCCTGTGTGGTCTGGTTTTTGGTTTCCTATGCGGATGAGGTCGTACATGGGCTCGTGAGTTGGAGCCAAAATGGAATTAATGACTTGGGTATATGTATGGGCATATACCTATTTAGAGTTGGTCGATAATTTGTGTTTGTATCTTTTCATTGTTGTTATCCTTGTTGGATTTAGTGAGAACTTGAGGGTCTCGGGGTCCTTACTGAGTATCGTCATACTCACCCCTACACGGGCTATGCCCGCATCTCGTTGAGTTGGATGCAGATGACGGAAAACGCTGACAGAGACTGAGTGTATGAGAACTAGATGGTACCCAGAGGGGCACCTCACGATGAGTCAGTACCTGGAGTTGGACTTCACAATGAGACGGTACTCAGAGGAGGTTGGCGGGAAATAGAATTGAGGAGGCTATATGTACCTACCATTCAGATATGATCCGAGGTGGACGACCCGTGAGATGCTTCTATCTTCCAACTGTTTGTCTTTTATGTTGTACTTTCGTTCAGTTGTAGTTGTAATTTTCAGCTGGGTTTGTATTCTGGCCCATCCACTTTTCAGCACATTCTTTTATACTTAGTGTATTACTTCCTCTTGTACTCCAGTTGGATGTGTTTTTGATTTAAAAAGGTAATGCCTTCCCTGTTATCAGGATTTACACCTTTGGTGCTAGTCACCAGCCCCTGGCCTATGGAAGGCAGGCTTGGGGTAGTCACGACACAGGCCCCAAGGATGGGTCATGACAAATTGGTATCAAAGTATTCAGTTCTACCAAAAAACTAAGGACTCAGATAATTTTTTGCTGTGAAGAAATGGTGTTAAGGGTACCAAGTGCGGTCTTCAGTTCAGGGAGTCCAATGTTTGTGCGGCGGTCGACGTATCCATACACCAGGACCCTGACTACTGATTTCCAACTTAGTACATTAAAACACTGATTGCGTGTGTGTTTCCAAAAGTTTTCTTTAAGTCATCTCAAACCAGGTCATCTCACCAGGTATAAATCGTTTGACAGTGTCGCATCTGCTCAGGATGCCAACACGCCGAAAGTCAGTTGGAGTTCCGAGAGAGTACTCGATAACGGCCCACCGAATGACGAGACTCTGATGCAAGACCCTCTTTCTATATTGGCACCTTCGGGTGGTGTACCAGTAGCACCACCACCCGTTAGGTAGCAGATGACACCAGTCGTACTAGTGGATGGTGCACGTTGAAAGAGTTTGTTGCATGAGTTCCAGAAGTAGAGGCCTCTGATGTTACATGGTGAGACAGATTCTCAGGAAGCAGAGGACTGAATAGTGGTGATTGCTAGAGTTCTACACCTAGTTTAGACACTATTAGATCAGATGGTGATCTTAGCCACTGATGTTTCCCAGTGAGTGACCATGAGGATGGTCGTCATAGTGATAGTCCTTTGGTACGTTGACCGATGCCTGAGATAGTACCTTTGGGAAGTGTGCCAGCTATATCAATGCATGTTGGTCAGCAGTTTCAACCGGCGGTAACAGTAGATAACGCATGTAGGATTAATATCTTACACGTGTTTCATCTTCAGATACCCCTCAGGTTCTGAGGCGAGCTGGACACACAGGCGGCTATGGACTGGCTTGAGGAGGTGGCTGAGACTTTTCTAGAGCTTATACAGCTTCGGCAGGATGACATGTTGGTAGTTGAGTATTCATCAAGGCATACCGATAGTTCCTGGTATAATATGACTACGATACGAATAATTCTTCAGAGATCGGACCTCGGAGCGAGGTGTCTCGAAAGGACATCTGAGCCAACACTTTTCCACTATGCATTCTGCTTATGGTAGGGTGTTAGAGAGATCCTTTGTGGTTGAAAATTATTTGGCTGAGTGGATACAGCCAGTGAAGGTTAGCTGTGGGAAAGCATGAAATTGGCGCCAGTCTCAGAGACTAGGGCATGTAAAATGTTTCAAGAAGAGGAAGTGATAAGTAAAGATGAATCTTCAGAGCAGCAGACATGGAAGAAGAGCTGTGAGAACAGCATGTGGGGGTGTACATTTCGACATATTACAACCAACTTCCTTTGTAGTCTCCACCAGGATCAGGGGGTAGGAGGGCAGGGGAAGAGAGTAGCTGTATGCGGTCAAAGTGTGTGA